>JAPQWN010000012.1:27500-2855000 GCA_028538565.1 Umbellularia californica
TGTGATAATTTCTTGATCACTTAGGGTCATGTTGTTGAAATTATCAAAAACAACCTCCCTTTTTTCCTTCTTCTTTTGAAGCTGCTTGCCTCTTATAGAAGGGTTTTTAGTAAAATTGTGCTCTACTAATCGAACACTATTCTTTAGTGATTCGATAGCAAGTTTTTCTTGAGCATTGGGATAGGGTCGTTCTTCTTGAAGACCGGCTATCGCATTCCAAATGGCAGTGATGTGGTAAAAGATGGCTTGAGCTTCTTGCTCAACGCTGGTCATCTTTGCCTTGCCTTTGCTTCCTTTCATTTTCTGCAAAACAAAAATCATTTCTCTTGTTAATGCATCAGGGAGGCAATTTTCTTTTCCTTTTATATGTTCTATTTTGAAATTCCATTCGGAAAACCAGGCTTGCCATCTCCTCATTTTTGCTTGATTCATTGCTTTATGAAGATCGGATCGAAGAAAGCCTGCAAAATTAGAGTCAGATCTAACAAGAAATATCTTTGGTAGAAGATGGATTTTGAAACTCATCATTCCTTGTTTTATTGCTAGAATTTCTTTTTCTAGCGCACAGTAATTCTTCTCATGTTTTTTAAAGGTTCCCGAGGCATATCCACAAATTTTTTCTATTTTTTCTTTTGTTGGATTGATAGCCTTTAGGACTCCGGCCCAGTGAGAATCAGAAGCATCTGTTTCTAAAATAACTTCATCTTCTTCTTTGGGGAGTTCTAATTTTGGTAGCTTCTTGCATAATAGCTGTATTTTTCGGACTACCTGGGCATCTTCTTCAGTGAATACCCATTTATAATCCTTTTTAACCTTATTCTGTAAGGTTTGAGCTATTTGAGCAATTTTTGGAATAAATGTTCTTATGTAGTTTATACATCCCAAAAATCTTTGAACCTGTAATTTATCAGAGAGAAATTCAGGGAACAGATTGATTTTTTCTAGAACATGATTTTGTAATTCTATTTCTCCTTTGTTGATTATCATGCCTAAAAAGTTGATTCTTTCAACTTCCAATTCCATTTTCTTTTCTGAAATCATTATCCCATGATCTCTGATTTCTTTAGCAATCTTTGCTAAATGTTTCTTATGTTCCTTTTTGTTTTGGCTAAAAACAATTATGTCATCGACATATACCAAACAAAACTGATGATGTTGTTTGAATATATTATCCATTCGTCTTTGAAAAATTTGAGGAGCATTAGTTAGACCAAATGGCATGACTAGCCATTCATATTGTCCCAGAGGAGTACTGAAAGCTGTCAGAGGAATGCTTTCCTCTTCCATCTTTATCTGCCAATATCCTGATTTGCAATCAAATTTGCTAAAAACAGTTCTCTCTTGAACTTCTTTAATTAGGGCTTCTTTGTTTGGAAGAAAATATCCATCTCTTATGGTGAAACTGTTTAATTTTTTATAATTAATAACCATTCTTGGCTTTTTTCGTAATTTTTCAGCATGGTTTCTTACCATGAAAGCAGGACTGCTATGAGGACTTTTGCTACATCTAATCAATCTTTGATTTAATAGTTCTTTGATTTGAAGATTAAATTCTTCTCTGTCTTGAGGAGAATATTGCATGGGTTTGACCCTGATGATCTTTTCAGGATCTTTTAGTAAAATCTCGCATCTTGCTTGATCTTTATCCCAAAGTTTTAAGGGATTTTCTTCTAAATTCTCTCTTAATGATTTTCTTATTTCTTCAAGAGAAAGAAGTCTTTCTTCCGATTTTTTGGCATTTTTAATTCTTTTGAGATTTTCATAATATAGATTTATGATGTTTATCTCTTTATGCCAAGAATCATTAGTAGTGAATTCCTTTTCTTTAGGAATTTCTTCTTCTTCACTGCTACTACTCCAATCTTTGATTTGAACTTCTTCAATGTTTTGAAGTATGCTTCGCATTGGAGTTTTCCAGAGGGTAATGGGTCCACCAGGCTTCTCGTCTGGGCACTCTGAGGAGGGCAATGCTTTCTTAAAGGTAGCAAGAAAAGAGGGATCAAAGGCATGGGCATAAGCATCCCGAACTTTAACGACAGTAACAGGCTTCCCGGTTGGTAAGGTAAACTGAACAGTGTTCAAGGTTTGAACAAAAGGGGCATAAGCCTGAATGAAGTTATTGCCAAGAAGCAGATCAGGTTGGCCTTTGATATCTGTTTGCCAGACCTTATCAATCAGGAATTCTTGTCCTGATATGAACACATGAATGTTATGAGCCACATACTCGAGGGTGCTGGTATTGGTGTTGGCCATAACAGCTTCAAGAGGTGTGGGAGCCTTTTTCCACATGTGGTCTGGAAGGGCGTGTTTTAACATCATGTTAAAACCAGCGCCAGTATCAACATACGCATTGAGCGTATATCTATGATACCCTTTGATGCTCACTCGAGCGTCAATATAGATGATGTGTTTGGAAGTGAAGGGTTTGGCAGATTCTAGGAGAGTGTTTATTCTTTGTTGAGGGGCTGGGACTTCTTCCCAGGCTGGATATTCGAATTCCATGCAAGGATCGAGAGGAGGATCATATATAATTCTTTGCATCCATTTGTCTCCTATTCGTAATAAATTTTGAGGAGGAGTGCTGCCAAGCATCTTGAGATTTTCTATTTCAGATTCGAGATCTGAATCATAGTCAGATTCTTCTTGAGAACTTAGTAATGAAAAGATCTCGGATTCAGAGTCAGTCTCTTCTTGAACTCTCCGATAATCAGTATACTCTTCTTCAGACATCTGGTCTATAATATGAAGAGTTTTAGTGTTTCTCATTTTTTCTCTGTTAGGACATTTATTTGCAAAATGTCCTTCTTCATGGCAGATAAAACAGGTACAGTTCTGTTTATCTTTTTTCTTTGTCCCTTCTATACTTCTTTTCTTGAAGTATGGTTTTCGAGAGAATTTATTCCTTTTTGGCCAGGTTTTGCTTCTTCTAAAAAACCTTCTTGGTTTAGTCCAATCTTTATATGTCCTTCTTTTATGATATCTTTGTTTCTTATTGAAACATCCGAACTGAGAAGGCATATCATGCATAGTATCACATATTCCAGGAAACCCTTTTAGCTGTTTTTTGGATAATTTCTGTGCTTTTCTTTCTATGCATAAAGTTCTAAGAGCATGATGGACAAATAAAATTCTTTCTCCCAAAGTATTTAGTTTTTTATTGACCTCTGGATTGCTCTCATAATCTTTTAGAATTTTTATCCCTAAAGGATAAGGTAATTTATGAAAATACATATTCTTTGCATTTTCATCTTCTTCCAAACCGGCCTTATAGAAATACTTCTTGAATTCTATTTCGAAGGCATTTAAATATCTTAAGTCACAGATAGAGAGATTTGTTAATTGACTTTTGGCTATATCTTTGATTCGATCATCTTGTTCAGCCTCTATTCCTCCAAATTCTCTTCTAATGACTTTTAACATATGGCTAATCCATCCTCTGGCTTCGCCGACTGCATTAGCTTGAACACATTCAGTACAAGTAAGCCGATGTCTTTTCCAAAAATCTGAAACTATGCCTTTTAGAGTTTTTTCAGTATATCTCCTATATTGAATGAAACTCCATTCCAAATTTGTATTTCTTACTAAATTCATTGAATCTCCCCAGGCATTAATTATTTCTGAGACATTCGGACATTTGTCTAAATCAAGATAGTGTCCTGCAGTACTTATGGGTTCTAGCTTATCACAAGAAGTATTTGTGAACAAGGGTTGTCCTCTGTTTCCTCTATTCCTAGGTTGCTTTCCCCTTCGTTCATTGTTTTCTGGATCACTGAAATTCCAATCTCGGAAATTTCTTTCTTCTCTTCTATTGTTTTCATGATTGTCTTCTAGAGAATGTGAAAACGGGTTGCTAGATTCTCCTATAGCTCTTAGATTTTGAACTTCTGGTTCAATATCCCAATTTGCTAATATCTTGACTAACTCGTTTAGTCTTTCTCCATCACGGATTGTTTCAAATTCATTAACATATTCCTCATATGTTTTAGTTTTTATCATTTTGCAATTGGATCTTTCCAATAGCGATCGTCTGCTTTCTTGAGCAGAAGAATGTCTTGGTCCTTCGATTTTTAAAGGATCATTAAATCTTAGGAGAATTTTTCCATCAGCCTTGTATCTTATTGCTGATAATACTCCTGATTCATCTTTGATTTTTTCTTCCATAATTTCCCATTCTTTAGGAAAATGGATATCTCCCCATTTGATTCTTTCGGCTCTCTGAACGTTATTAGCATTTGAGGCCTTTATCATAGTGGTGACAGCATTATCTTCTTTTTGAGACAATTTTCCTTTTGGTTCCGAGGAGTTCATCATTTTGTAATACATGTTGTATTGAACACATAATCCTTTAGTTCCAGGTTTGAAACTAAATCCTTGAGATTGAACTCTGAGGTGTAAAGATTGCATGGCATCATCTATATCCATCATGTAGTCAGGGAACACACTAAAAAAGATTATGCCTGTGTCTCCAGAAGATTCTATGGCTCCTAACAAACTTTGCTTAAAGTTTGTGAGTCTTCTATCTTGAACTATAGCGAGGACCTTTCCTCCTAAGTTTTTTCTTGCCATAATCTTTATGACTATTTGAACTGCAGCCATGTGGATAAATCTATGTCCTTTTCTTTTTCCCATTTCAAGCACATTCTTGGTGAAAAGTGGGACCATATGTTCTTCATTGGTCAAAGAAATAGATTCTTCTACACATTTTAGATAATATTTTTGTCTAAATTGTATAGCACTAATATGATATAGTTCTTTCCAGGCAAATCTGGGTACCTGAAAATTCTGAATATTTTTCTCTATTTGTTCGAGCTCATATTCTGCAGCTGTGACAGTCATATGATTATAAGATTTAGCTCGTCTTAAGCTAATCATTTTTAAATTCTCTTTTGAGAAAGCTGGACACCCAGTAGAGATATCTTCTATCTCTTCTTCATCATCAGAAAATTTTAATTTTCTTTTTTGTTTTAAGTCTGGTTTTTTTATCTCAGTTTCTAGAGATTCTCTTATCTCAAGAACTTGATTTTCTAATTTAACCAATCTTCTGGTTATTTGGAATTCCATTTCTTGGATTCCTGCTATCAACCAATTATTCTGAGAGACTATCGTAGTCATGTTCTCAGAAGTAGATTCACATTTAGTAGCAAAAGTATTTGCTTGGATTCCTACTTGGGATCCAATTCTTTCTTAAACTTTTTCTTCAAAATTCATAATTTCTTTTGTAACAGTTCAAAAATTAAATCTACCTTCTTCGTTAGATTTTGTACTTTTGACTCTAACTGTGATATGGTGTGGTTTATGTTTTCCTCTCTGTTCTTTTCTCTTACTAGATATTCTAAATGTTGATTTCCTTTGTGAATATTTCTAAATAGCTCAATATTGTCTTTTTCGCACTCTTCTTTAATGTTTTCTACCAATCCCTCATGTCTTTGCAACTGATGAAGTATAATTCTGCCTTGTCGTTGTATTTCTTCAGTAATCTGTTCTAATAACAGTGATTCTTTTGCCATCCCAAAGTAATCGACACGGCTCTGATACCATTTCTGTAACCCCTAAACCCTAAACCCTAAACCCTAAACCCTAAACCCTAAACCCTAAAACCCTAAACCCTAAAACCCTAAACCCTAAACCCTATAAACCCTAAACCCTATAAACCCTAAACCCTAAACCCTAAACCCAAAACCCTAAACCCTAAACCCTAAACCCTAAACCCTAAAACCCTAAACCCTAAAACCCTAAACCCTAAACCCTAAACCCTAAACCCTAAACCCTAAACCCTAAACCCTATAACCCTAAAACCCTAAACCCTATAACCCTAAACCCTAAACCCTAAACCCTAAACCCTAAACCCTACACTAAACCCTAAAACCCTAAACCCTAAATCGTAAACCCTAAACCCTAAACCCTAAACCCTAAACCCTAAACCCTAAACACTGTTGATGAGCTAAACCCTAAACCCTAAACCCTAAACCCCTAAACCCTCAACCCTAAACCCTAAACCCTAAACACTAAACCTAAACACCCTAAAACCCTAAAACCCCAAACTCTAAACCCTAAACCCCTAAACCTAAACACCCTAAAACCCTAAACCCTAAACCCTAAACCCCTAAACCTTAAACCCTAAACCCTAAACCCTAAACCCTAAACCCTAACCCTAAACCCTAAACCCCTAAACCTTAAACCCTAAACCCTAAACCGTAAACCCTAAACCCTAAAACCCTAAACCCTAATCCCTAAACCCTGAAGGTCCGATCGATTGGCTTGAATTCATGTCCCAGTTAGGGACAGTTCGATCGATCGGACCTGGAAGGAATCCAGTTCCAACTCTCTGAACCCATCTTCTTTCTTCTTCTTTCCATTCATTTCACTCTCAACCTGCATATGAATTTGGAAACTCCTGTTCCTCCATCCATATCCAACTCCACACACATCAAAATCACCCTTCTATTCGTCATATAATTCCTTCAACTATCCATTCAATAATTCTACAACTTTCAATCAAACTCAAAACTTGAAACCAAACTCCATAAAACTAAAGAAACACCATATCTAATAGCACGTAAACATAAATCATGGTCTATACTTTCCTTATGGTTGATTTAACACAAAAACCCTTCTCTTTTCCAAGCTTTACTTGATACAAATCACCCAAATAAAACCCTAAGTTCATGAAAACAACCAAAACGAATTTTCACAAACTATACTTGATAAAAAAGGATCTAATAACCTCTTTAAACCTTAAATCCCTAGAATTACTTACTTGTAGTCAGTCCAACAAGGAAAACTACAGCTCTCCTTTAACTTTTTCTCCTTCTCCAAAGAACCTGGAAGAGAATGATGGAGAACAGATGAAAATCACTATTTATCTTCAAAATCACTCATACAGCTTCAAAACTTGACAATCGTAGAAGAGATTAATGAAGAAAACTCAGAGCTCTCACCTTCTCTCTATTTTTCAGCTAAAGAAATGTTCACCGACTGAGAATGGATGACTCACCATCCTTATATACAAGACTTTTCCACTTAAACCCCACATTTTCACTATATTTTCAATTTAAGTCAATTTAAGATCCATTTGATTCAATTGAGGTCAAATTAACACGAACCTATTACGAAAGTTGTTGTGTTCATCGAAATACATGTGTTGGCATCAAATTTACCGTATTCGATGAAAAACGTATAAATTCAAATTGACAAAAAAGTCCTTAATTCCATTAATTTGAGTCTAAAACTCAATTCAATTAAACCAATCTTCTCCAAACTTGTTCATTATGCCTAATTCAATCAAGTGTGACTACTTTGATTCATTTTGTTCACTAATTATAATTATCGTGATTAATCACACTTAATCCACATTAATCTTGATTACTTAGAGTTAACCATAATTAACTCGGGATGAGATGTAACACTTGGGGCTTGAACCCAGACAACCATTGTTCGCCATTGACCTAGGCCTATACTTTGTAAATAATAGAACGGGATGGACTTGGTTCAGCACCAAACGGGGTGGCTCATTGATTCCCCCACATGAGGGAATAACCATGGGCCTTTTTCCTCTTTTCCGTTTTGCCAGCTTATGCATTACGTTTATTCGACATTGCTACTGCTTGGAATTCTTCCTCAAAGCCGGCTGTTATAGTTGAAAAGACTTTGCCAGAGTCCACTAACTCGTCTCATCAATGGAAGTGGCATTGTTTCTCTCTTTCAAAATAATTTTGCCAGATGATTGACAGTTCTGGTCTCTCTCTCTCTCTCTCTCTCAAAAGTTCCACACTCTTGGCAGAAACTGTCTCCCGATTCCAAACCGACTTGCTGTCCGCCCCCACAATACGTCTAGTTTTCTATGAAGCACCCATGCCACCCCAAACAACTTTTGTAAAAAAACCCTACCCTCTTTTACCGACCACCCTTACGATTTTTTCTTCAGTCTTTTCAAAGATCATCTCATGGTTTTGGTTTTGTTTTTTATGTTTTTCTAAGTGTTTTGAAACATTTCTTGATAACTCGTTTCTCGGAATACCCGGCGAGCTCTCTTTGATGATACTGGAGCTGCTCGCACATGTTCCGTCGGCGATCAGCCCATCTGAAAGCTACAAACTGTATGTGGTAGTTTTGGTGTCGTGCATTGAGCAATGGAGGTAGGAGCAGTCTGATGCCTAGACGTTGTGGAGTGTCTGCAGCAATAAGATAGCTTTGTTGGGTGGTGGCCCTAAGGTTTTGGAGCATGTGTCAGTTGCTGCACGAGTTATTATTAAAATTGATGGGAGTGGCGAGGACCCCACGGGCACATATCCCTTTGATCTAGCCTCCCACTCTCGGAAGGAGATCTGGGCTGGGCTTTTCATGGGGACGCCGCCCATGGTGGTACATGACCTGAACCCACTGAGACTTGCCCTCTGGAGACTGCAGCGCATCATACCACACGCGTATTCGTCCATAGCACCCAATCCATGGACGTCCATTTAACGAGAGCATCGGTTCTGAAATCCGTACGCCCAAGCGAAGAGGCATATTCGTGGTCCACCCCCTCTATCTATCTCTTCGTGTGTAACTCACCACAGTAATTTATTTTTTTCAGACTTCTCCCGAAATTTTAAAATATATACTTTTTACATGAAGTGAAAATTAGAAGTTTTACTTTACTTCACTCAAGTCCACTCTACCAGTGAAGTTTTCAAACGGTCGAACCCTGAACCCCAAAATTCTCGATCGCAATCGCATTGATTTCTTGACTATGGGCCCACCTCGTGTTTTGATAGCCGGCCTTCACTGCCCATGTGCTACACTTAATTAACATAGGATGCTCTGTCAATCTTCGTGCACTGGGGTCTGGACCATGGCCCCATCGAATTTTCTTGGGAAAATGAAATCAAACGCAGTCCCTGAAAAGGAGCTAGAATGGATGTCCTCTCTTCGGTGCTTGTCCTTCATCGCATAATGTTGTGAGTACGACCGGTAACAAAATTTGGGACTTGGCTTAGAAAAGGCCTCAGCCCTTCAGTAAAATGTAATAAACAAACAATACTGTACCATAACCTACTATGTAGTGAGTCTCTTGGGTGGCACAAGCTATGTATGAACATGACATGTGAACTCGCCTAGTGTACCAACACTACGGTACGGTGTCATCCACCACTCCATTGCAACCCACGTGGTGCCGCACAATACACAGATCACATCATTTGGGGAAATGGACTCCCTGTTGGGACCAATCAGAGAGTGCGACGTGAGATGAGATGCCACATCCCACTTTCAGAAAAAATAAAACACATCTATTTAAAAAATTTCTTTTCAAATGGCACCTCCTGAGTGGTCCAAACAGAGAATCTGGATCCTTCATTTGGTGCCAACGCAATGCAATAAAACTATATATATATATATATATATATATTATTCGTTCCATACCATAATCCTAGGAATGATGGTTTCTTTTCTCTATGCTACAAAACTAGCACCGTGTATCTCTGTTGCACGTACTCATAGGCAACGCTTAGTATGATAAAATCTAAGAGACAATTATCGTACGAATGGTTTTAAAACTGATAATTACTTTAAAACACTTAAAAAATATATATTTACTACATAGTTGTTCCATCCTTATATTTTAAGAATGTAGGATATCGTTGCAATATCATAGGGATGTAGGATATCCCACAATCAGAAGCGGAAAGACTTGAACAATCCAATTTTTTTTTATTGTAAGACCATCAAACCACCATCCAAACTATCGGATAGCTGTATAAGTGTAAATTATAAAAACAATATAAGTTTTTACACTGATACACCTATCCAACGGTTTGGATGGTGGTTTAATGGTTTCACAGTCAAAGAAATAAATAAATATATGGACTGTTCAAGTGATTGTGGAATATCCTACATTCCTAAGATATCGCAGCTTGCGATATCATATGGATGGAACAGCTCTGTGGTAAATATATATTTTTGAACTGTTCTAGAATTATTATCAGCTTTAAAACCGTCCGTACGATAATTATCCTTCAAATCTAATGTACTTTTGGAAATGTGGGCTGACAATATCATCCGTTTGTTTATGGCATATTAGTGGTAATCTTACAACCAACTTTCTTCAGCTGTAGTGTTAAATTATAAAACCTATTATAATGCTTTGACATAAGGCAATTGGCAAAGCGTCCTTCCCCACTCCCAACACATGGACATGGCTTTCAATCCCATCAACCCAACAACTTCAAGCTCAAATAGCTTCTTTCGATAAATAATACTTCCAAATGGCGAGTGGGCTAGCCTAGAAAGGATGGAAAGGACAGGTAACATATAGAGAGAGATTAATTGAATTAAATTGACTTGAATCAAGGTAGAGAGAGATTAATTGAATTAAATTGACTTGAATCAAGGTAAGGATACGGGAAGAGATTTGGGAACTTTTGGCGACATTACGAGTAGTTTGGATTCTCAAGCCATGGGAAGTGACATGTGATGGAGACTATGTTAGCCTGTTTGGCAAAAAAAGAAAGAGAGGAGTTTACGATAAGGTTTTTATCTTATAATAGAACGGGCCCCGTTGGGAAGGATGATAGTTGCTGTCTCACAAAGGGCGACATCACTATCTTTCGAAGTGCATATCGGGGATAGATTTTATTTGCAATAGTGTTTGTTTCTTTCACTCATAGGAATTATGTTGACGGCTTTTCATGGAGCACTAACTACTTCCCTTTGCACAAATGACTTAAAACACCCATGTCTTGCACGCTCACAGATTGTATAATCTTTTTCCAATCTTCGGTATTGGTTTTAAAATACCATTTCTGACTCTAATGACTTTGGAGTGAGTTTTTACGTATGCAAGGAGATGAAAACTGTCCAAGTTAGAATTTCTTTTAATTGAATGCAATTTCTCTACTTTTCTCACATTCAAAATGGTCTTTAGAGTCTTAGCAGTTGGCACATGCAAGTGATATCACATTGTCACCACTTCTATGAAGCCGACTAATGCATGATAACCGAGTAAATCTGAAATTAGAATCAGCACGGACGTATATATTATATATCTAGAGGGCTTCTCATCAAGAAAAGGTGGCTCACTTGATTCGCTCTTTTAACGACATGGTAAGTGCTCGTTCTCACCTAATTGTTCAAGGATCGACTTTAGACAGGCCACCTTCCCTTACCCCGAAGGCTTGATAGGGTCCTACCAAATTAAAAAGTTGGCCCACATGAGTATCATAGAACATGACTATTACTTATAAGGGGTTTTTCTTTTGTAGACCTTCCCACATCCCCATGTCCACATTGTTACGGTGGTACCATGAAGTTCAAGTGGGTCTCAAATTTTTTTTTTTTTTTTTTTTTTTTTGAGATATTGCCTTGAGAGTTGTCTTTAGACCTAATATTCGTCCATGAAAAGCTAAATTTAAAGTATTTTCCTCATGTGATATCTTAGGGTCACGCGATATCGCACATATCATACTACGCAATATCATAAGGCCGTGCGGTATCGTAAATATTACCTTGTGCGATATCTTAGGACCATACGATATCGCATCATTAGATATTCTAGGGTTGGAAAATTTTAGAAGTAAGACCAGTCGTACCGTCAATA
Source organism: Umbellularia californica (assembly GCA_028538565.1). Classification (NCBI taxonomy): domain Eukaryota; kingdom Viridiplantae; phylum Streptophyta; class Magnoliopsida; order Laurales; family Lauraceae; genus Umbellularia; species Umbellularia californica. Next base: position 39,076 of record JAPQWN010000012.1, read on the forward strand.
TCCCTTTTTTTTTTCATTTGGGCCCTGCCTCTTTAATGTTTAGATTGGGACATCGGCATGGTTGTTCCAGTAAGAAAAAATTTCACTACTCTTCTATATTTCAAACTCCTGGAGTACAGTTAGGAAGGTATTCTGTCATTGAATTTTCAACGAACAGATTCAGCAGAAAATTATATTCAGTTTATGTCAAAATTATTACTTGTACAAACTGATGGAAGTTCATGTGAGGGGGGATTGGAGAGATAATAAATGAGGCTGGTGATGCGTGGCTTTGAGCTGCTGGCTGAGTTGATGAGGAACATTGAAGTCCTCTAAAGCTCATATTGAAAAGGAAAAAAATATTTGGCAAGAACACATTGGAGCCCCATTATATTATATATATAATGAAGCGAGCTGGTTCGAATTGAGAAATCAGCCGCTTTATTTCAATTTTATTTTGACCATTTTGATACCAATTTGACCCTCTTTAATGCCTCTTTAATTTCCTCTTAATTTTCACCTGAGCCTATTATTAACTCTTAAAACTGTTACGGAGATTTGTAACTAAAATTGGCGTAAAATTTGGGGTATGAGCACCTAATTAATTTTGAACAATTTCATATCTTTTAAATAATATTAAGGGCACGTTTGTGTAGAGGTAACTTCCATGGAAAGATGAAATTGCCACATCAGCAAATTCTATGGTTTTTAAATTCCTCAGAAATGGTTTTATGAGAAAATTAGAAATTCATGTTTGGTGCAAAAAGGTTTTTCTCGAAGAATTAGTGTTAATATTGTTTAGTGCAGCTATAGATTTCTTTAGTGAAAACCACTTTTTAGTAAAAACTATTGGGTGGGTGGGTTGGTATGTGTGTTGGGTGGGTGGGGTTAGGACGGGAGGAGGAAGAAAGAGGGTGGCCGGGTGGAGTGAGGGGGAGAGAGAGGAAATTGGGGGGTCATTTTTCTGTGGAAATGGACTTCCCATACCCCCCATAGGAAGTCTATTTCCATGCCTAGGAAGGAAAAAGCTAACGTGGCGAAAAAACATTTCTGCGGAAAACTGCCGCACCAAACACATGAAAAAGAAGTTTTCTGCAGAAAACTACAACCTTTTCCGCGGAAATGGGCTACACAAACATGCCCTAAAGCATAAGAGGATCCCCACTCCATTTAAACATGTAAAAATCGGAGAAGAGCACGCCACTGAAGGTTTTCTTTAGTTTTTTGTCTATACCCGGTAAAGTTTTAAATATTTGTAAATAGGCCCATGTAGTTTCAGTATTTGTAAATAGGCCCCTACTTTGGAATTTTAATACCTTTCATATCCTCGATTAAGTGGGTTTGATGGTCAAGAGGATATGTTGCAAAGTTTTTGTTGATTTTGACCGTTTTGCCCATATATTTAGTTATCACCAAGAGAACCCTTCTCTTTCCTATGATCTTTTTTCTTTTTGCCTTTTACATTCTCTCTCTAACTTTCTTTCCCTCAACTAAGCCCATGAAGTTCTTCATAATAGGTGGTTGGCTCCATCGTTTATTCTAGCATTGAGATAATTTAATTTTTTAGTTTTTTTGTTTCACAACGTTAGTGTTTTTTTTTAGTCTTAGGTATTAGTGTTTTTTTTTTCTTTTTTTAATCTTAGGGACTCTTTGGCGCACCTTCTTTTTTTTTGGAATAACTCTTAGTTCTCATGAGAAGGGAGACCAGAAATAGGTTTGAGTGTCGGTTTCATATAACCCACCTAAGGTTTTTTGTTTTTTTTTTTAATCTTAGGTTTGAGTGTCGGTTTCATATAAACACCCCCCCCCCCCCAATATCTGTGCAAAATGGTTCTAAGGGCTTGGAAGGTGCGCCTTGTGGATTTTAGAGATTTTTTGTGGTTATTTTGATAAAAGAGAGCAAAAACGTTACAATGTTTGCTCATTACCGTCAAATCCACATGTTTTGGGATATGAGAGATTAAAATATCAAAGCAGGTGTCTGTTTACAAATATTGAAATCATAGGGGCTTGTTTACAATTATTAAGATCCTTAGGGGGCTATATAAAAAAAACATTTTTTTTTGTAAAGCGCCAATGAAGGATTATAAAAAATAAATAAGTTGTTAAAAAAATGGAGTGTCTCTAAGGCAAAGATACAATACAGTGGCATTGCGGCATGCATATGTATATGGGTGAGGCCCACCTTAACAAATCCAATCCGTTCATCGGTTCTAATACCATTCTATTCTTTGCATCTATAACTTTAAAGTGTAAAACGTGGGGCCTATTGTTAGATTGAATTGTTGGTTTTAAACATGTGCCCAACTTCTCTTTCCATCAGAAAAGAGAGAGAAAGTTGATAAAGTTGAATCATGTAGTCTTAGTCAGGATTTAGTTAATCCAATTGTGTGCATATTGTTGATTTGAAAAATATTTTATGTGTACCAGAGAGGTGTTAGAACCAAAGAACGGATTGGATTTTTTAAAGGTGGCTCCCACCCATGTATGATGCAACACCGTTGTATTGTAGCTTTGTGAGCATCTCCAATTAAGCCTTTTAAAACTTTTTTTTTAATGGTCCAAGGCCCACACCTTAGCCTGCACATTTATATCCCCTGTGATAAGATATAAACTGGAGTAGATAGACAACTAATCCGGTAAAACATCAAATCAAGTAATTAAATGGGTGCGAGTAATTAAATGGTCCCAGGGGTGCCCCATAAAGGAGAGGAATTCTTTTATGTGGGATTCGGCGACGGGTCCCTGAACATTTCATTTTATTGCCTTAGGTCTACAATCTTTTTTCATAGTGTGATAGGTCATTTTTTCAAATTTAAAGACCTAAAATGTCTAATTTACCCTTTCTTCATAATCATATCCCACGATTAGTGGGATATGCCATTAATAATTGTCAATACCATTAAATTAGCCAAATAAATTTCAAAATATCCAAATAAATTTCAAAAAATGTAAATAAATTTCAAAATATGTAAATAAAATTAAAAAATGCAAATAAATCCGAAAAATAAAAATAAATTCAAAAGAATGCAAATAAATTTCAAAAAATGCAATAATTTCAAAAAACGCAATAAATTTCAAAAGAATGTAGAGAAATTTAAAAAGAAGTAAATAAATTTCAAAAGATCCAAACAAGTTTCAAAAAATATAAATAAATTTCAAAAGATGAAAATCATTTTAAAAAGATGCAAATAAATTTCAAAAGATCCAAATAAATTTAAAAAAATAGAAATTAATTTTAGAAGATGAAAATCAATTTCAAAAGATCGAAATAAATTTAAAAAAATGTAAATAAATTTTAAAGTACGCAAATAAAATTAAAAAATGCAAATAAATTTAAAAAACTCAAAATACATTTGTCAAAACTAAGATAACCCAATTTTCCAAATTTCAGAAAAATTTGCCTAAAACTAAAGTATTTTTGCCAAAACTCGGTTAAATTTATTTTTAAAAAATGCAAATAAATTTCAAAGAAACATCATGAGTTTAGTTCAAAAACTCAGTTAAAATTTTCCAAATGGAGATGAATTTATTAGAAAGTCAATTATATTTTTCGAAAAATAAAAAGGTAATTTGCCAAATACTCAGATAAATTTGTCCAGAACTCAGATAAATTTGTTCCAAAACGTAGATAAATTAGCCAAAAACATAGATAAATTTATCCAGAACTCAGAGAAATTCGTTTCAGAGCTCAGATAAATTTGCGCAAAACTCAGATAAATTTGACAAAAAAATGTAAATCTCAGATAAATTTGACATAAACTCGCCCGAACTGAACTGCCTCTACTGGGCTTCTTCTGCAAACAGGTCAGGCCGACCTGAACTTGGACCAACCCGGACTCCTGCAGGCCCGGCCCACCTCTTCTTTTTCTTCCAGCACTGCAACGGTGACTTGCCTTCTTCTTCCTTCCTCGCTTTGGCCACGGGAAGACGGCAGCACGGGGTCGGCAACGTGCAGCGGCGCCGACGACGGCGGGCAAGCGGAGGCGGCGGCTGCGCGCGGCTGATCACGCCAAATGGCTTATCACGTTTTTCCGGCTGTGTTTTTTTTATATATAACAAAGGCTAACAGAAGCCTTTCTCTCCCCCACGTGTCTTCACAGATCAAATAAATGGGCAATCACAAGACAAGTTCCTCTCCCCTTCTTGTTTTGGAATAAGAAACATGGAAGACCGCCTTCTCCTCTTCCAGTCTTCTTCTTCCTCGGCGACATGAGGGCGGTAGCGCTCCATCCTCTAACGTCGTGATGTGGGGTCCAGCTGAAAAAATAAGAACCCAAATCATGCCTCTGTTTCGCTGTGATCTGCGGTAGTGGCTGGCAAGGGTCTGCAGCCTCTTCTTCTCCGATGACGATGGCAGGGATCTGAACAGAGCTCTCTCTTCTTCGTTCACGGTTGCTGAACTAGAAACCAGAAAACCCTCTTCAAACTCCGAGCTGTTCACAGAGAACCCTTCTCTTCCTCTAGGCACGGTGAACCCAAATAAACCAGATTCTCTTCGATCTGAAATTGCAGATTCATGTATCCCATGTCTCCCACTGAGCAGCGAAACCGAGAGAGGAAAACGCTGCCCAGAAGAAGAGGGATAATGCAAAATGAAAAAGAGGGATAATCCAAAATTTGAAATTTAAAATTTCAAAATTTTTTGCCTAAAATGGTTGAAAGGGTAAATCAGTCATATAAATTGTTTCCAAGGACCTCTAGCTGCAAATAGTCTAGTTGCTTGGACCAGTGCCCTTAAAAAGAATTTGCCTAGACTGGAGGCTGGATAGATTCAATTGTAGGGACCTTTCGCTAATTAACTCTTCTTTTATTCATGGAGGAGTTGGGATGTGACGTCTTTCTCAATGTGGCACCTCCTGTTTTGTCCAAACAGTTGATCGGTTTCCTATTGATTGCTATGCCTGAGGTTAAAGCAGGAAGGTCCATCGTCTAGTTGCTTTAGATCGGCAACCACCTAGAGTGATGGACGTACAGATGTAAATGGTCGGTCGGTCAGGCAAGCAAGCACGGCCTGGATGACTTGGATTTATGTAGTAGTAAATGAGCGGTAGGGCAGCTTATGGAGCCCACCCACGCGGATGATTGAAATCATGTAATGTCTATGTGCATGCGTCACAAAAACTCATTCCTTCTCCCTTCAATAATGCAGCAGCGTTGCTCTTCATGGTAGTTGGTTCCTGGTTGGCCATTGGCACGAAATGGCTGAAAGAAATGAGCTGTGTTGGTTGGTCGGTCGGTCAATGTAACGATGATGAGAAGAAGGACGGGGGGTGGAAGGGACGGAAAAGGTCCCTTTGAAAATAGCTGATATATAATTTGAAAATGACGTGACGGATATATAATTGGATTTTTTTTAACTTAAACTCATCGATAACACCCCCTTGTTATTAAAATGGGTAATTTTACCTGCACATTCTTCATACAGTCCACACCCCTGCTCAAGCCAAAAGGCATTTGTTTATTTGTGATACACAACAATTGTTATGATATCACAATTTATGTTGCGATACCGTAAGTTAATAAGTTGCGATATTGCAATTTAAGTTGTAATATCGCAATTTATATTGCGATGGCACAACTAGAAAAATCCTTTTCATCCTTTCACTTGTTGTAACTCTCTCCCTCAGCCAATTTCACCCTCCTCCCTCACTAACATATTTGCAAATATGCAAAGCCCCCAATGTCCATTCGACGGCGACGAATCATCATCGTCTATATTGCCTCCATCAACGAGGGATTTTGGCCTCCAATGTTTCAAATATGGCCTTCCCGAGCTTGGTATTGTTACAGTCGCCCCTACTAAACCTGGTATTCCTTCTTCCCTCTCTCTCTTTTGGCGATATTCCGGTCTTCTCTTTCCTTTCCCTCCTTCTCTCTCTATTTATCTCTCTTTATGGGTTTAGAAAACCCTAAATACTCTTGAACCCTTTCAAGCAAAAATAAATAAAGAAGAAGAAGAACTCTAGAACATCAGAGTTATGTATCTTTATTTCCAGTGAATTAGAGTCACCTTGTAGCTTTTCTCTTCGTCACCGTGAACTAGTTGTTATAACCTTTCAAGGCGTTGGGCCATTATGAAACTTCCTTGCGTATCATGTTCATGTTTGAAACAGCATGTCCCCAAAACTAGGGCTGTCAAAATGTCACACAACCCGTTAACACGACACGAACTCACACCATATTAACGGATTTGGGTGGGCTCTTAATAGGTTCGGGTCGTTAACGGGTCAAACATGTTAACACGTTAAGTTAACGGGTCAAACCCAAATTAAATCAGTAACCCATTAACAACCCGCTTAACCCGTTAAAATTTTTTTAATTCCTAAGTGTTGCTAGAATTAATTTATATTCATAAAGAAGAATTTGAAAATTATTATTTTATAATGGGGTTTAGGTGGGATCCACTCGAGATCCTCGCTTATAGTTTCATGTGTCTTATATATTTTTCTCCTTATATATTTTTATATGAATTTTCTTTTAATTTTCGAAATGACTTAATTACTTAACAAGTTAACGGGTTGGGTCGTGTAACCCGTTAAATTAATGGGTCGGGTTCGGGTTGGATTTTTTGACCTGTTAAGTTAACGGGTCATGTATGGGTTGAGGTGATTTTAACACAAATTCATTAACCCATAACCTGAATTAGTTAACACGATATGATTGATAGCCCTACCCAAGACTCTCTCTCTCTCTTCTCACAACAATGAATGCGAAACTCTATCTAATAAATTACACTAACAATGCATAATAACATCTACAAGAAATCCTTTCTTCACAATTTCTTCCAAGGATATCTTTAATTATAAGTTCTCTAAACACATTCATTATCTTAGCTATAAAGATATAACAATTTAATTCTTCAGCTCCATGCATTCTAAGTAACTAAATTGAAACTGGATATTTCGGAATAAGAAGATTCTAGAATACATGCAAAATAGGTTTTAAAATTTTCAAATATTATCAGAATTTAACTGCACGGAACAAAATATACCATGGCTGTGCAAATTGTTATGTTTGACTACTTTCATGAAGTCTAACAAATTACAAGTGATAGTATTTGGCAATTTGCCAGGATTAAAAATCTTATAACTAATGCAATCCAAGTCAATAGGATTGACCGATTGACGCTTACCATGCCTCAAAACCCAAGGTAAAAAAATTGTAAGGAGGCAACCGAGTCATATGTGAAATTGGGTTGATGTCCACATCCTAGAGTCAATCCAGAAAGGTCACATATGCACCAAATTTAGTAGAGATAATGTGATAAAAAGTCTAAATAGAGAATGGAGTCATCGACCAACTCTTCTTTTAATGTAGCCTTAGATGAAAGCAACGGAACGAAATGAAATTATAAACAGAAATGCATTCACTGACTTTTAACGTAATGCCTTTTGCGATATCACAACATAAATTGCAATTTCGCAACTTATTAACGTGTGGTATTGCAACATAAATTCCTATATTGCAACAAATAAAAAATGCCTTTTCGCCTTGTTTTGCCCAAAATCAAGTGAAAAAGGGAAAGGGTAAAAATAAAAGCTATGGTATAAAAACTTCTTTTATTTCATCCTTTGAACGTTAGAGAAAGATGTGAAGACAATTCACGCTAATGTTTGCTCGCGCGGGAAGAGTCATCTCCACTTTTGTTTACATGGGTTCTTCGTTGCTTCACTTTCTTAGTGCAGATTGTTTACAATTTTTTATACAACCCCCTCGTTAAGCTTAGGAGATCAAAACAATGGAAATATATATTGAAGGGAGAGAAGATAAGTCTGCTGTCTTTAAGGGTTTGCTAGAGACAGAATTGGAGAAGTCTGTAATTTCGCTTCTTCTGCCAGTTTTTGTATTTCATCACCATTATTTAGGAAGAATGATTAATCAGAGAACTCTGCTTCAAAACAGCATAGACAATCTTTGTCTCCAGCAATGGTGAGAGGAACAAAAGATGCCTTACAGAAGCTGTTGCCTAGGTCCAAAGAGAAGCGTTCTCTATTGCTTGATTTTCACCTTGCTGATAAAGGAGGAGAGAGTTTTGAAAATGGCAGAGTTTATGGACCTCTTTGCGCTAGATCGGAGATTGTTTTGATGCTCTCCCCTGTCTTTTTTTTTTTATGGCATTTGAAAAGCCATAACTGCTAGAGATCATGGAGGAGTGGATGCGGTTTCAAAACTGTCTCCAATGAGAGACGTTACCGGCCCCCTTTCACAGGTTCAGCGGCTATGAGAAGAAGAAACTGGCCAGAGATCGTGGGCTACAGGTAGTTGGAAGAAAAGAAGTGCGGCAGCCAGTGTACATGACGTCCAGCGGCTGCTTCATTATTTTGAACGGCTGGTTTGCTAAGGATTGCAACGACTAATGGGCCTTGTAGACAGTGACCGTTTGGGGAGTTCTCTTGCTGTGGCCGGCCTGACTTCAATGTTATCATTTTTTATGGAAAAAAGAGTATTTTGCCTTGGAGAATGTTATGTATGGGCAGATGAATTTTTGTGTATCAACAAGGCTAGGAGCAGGGATATGGACGGTATGAAGAACGTGTAGGTAAAATTGCCCACTTCGGTAACAAGGGGGAGTTATCGATAAATTTAAGTTACCGTACAAAAAAAATCCCTAAATAATTTGAAGATGATGTGACGGCCTATTCCGTATTGCTTTGCAATTTCTCTCCAAATACACAAACTTTTTTTTTCTATCTTATGGGAATCTCTAAAATCTCATATTCTAGTTGTCAAAGTGATAATGGCCTTTTTAAGCATGAGCAGTTGTAGTTTAAGCGGGAACAACATTTGGAATATTCTCATAGTCCTCCACACATGAATTCTCAATGATCCTCTAATTAAAGAAGCCTTCACAAGTGAACTTTCCAAATATATTTCTTGAGGTAGTAGAGCCCGCCCTTTTTTGTTTCAACTCACTCGTGGGATGACTCTCTGTACTGGAAGTTGTAATCTTACTCTCCAATTGAGGTGACATTGGGTTGTTGATGTATGAAATACTCACTGCTTCTATGACCTTTTCTCCTCGGGAAATGCTCACCTTATGTGAGGCTTAGTAGACACATTATGATAAGCAGAGTCAAAGGAAATGGAGAGGGTATGATGTATATTAGAGGTATATATATTAAGTTTTCTTAGCTATTAATTCTTAACAATACCTTGAGGCCTTATCAAAGGCAGTGGAAACGCTTTTCAATACTCTCCATTTGGATGCAACTCAATCAACACTTATTAATTTCACAACATGCACATTTCAGCGCCGAGTCATTCTTCTTGGGACTCAAACTTGCAATCGTTTGACTTTTGATACTGTTTAGGTTTTTTTTAGCTAACCATTTCTACTAAAATCTCTAGGCAATATAAATAATTTTCAACACTCCCCCTCAGGTGAGACCGGATTGATGCACAATTTTAACAAGTGAGTGTTAAAAGTATTTTTGTTGTCTCTACTAATGCCTCAAGGCTTTGGTAGGAATGGCTAGTTAGGGGGAATTAATATGGTATGATCCATATTAATATGGGAGCCAACTGGTCATGTGTTCTGATCGTGAGCTCCAAGTGTAGAGCCGCGATGTAGTAATAAACTGGTGAGACCAGGTCGATCCACAGGAAGCAATGTTGATTAAGAAATTTTCCAACTTTTAACTTGTCCTAATTAAAATATAAAACAAGTTTAAATAAGAAACTAATCAAATTACATCATTTTTTTTAAATAACTGAACGTAAAAAGTTTAATTACAATTCTTTCAAAAATAAAAGACCTATTCTACTAAAGGAAACCTAATCTACGCAGTCCTAGAATATCTGAAAACCTACAAAAGAATACACAAATCAAACAACCAATTTAATATGAAAAATCAAAATAAATTTTTTAAAATTAGATCCTATTTACCAAAATAAATTATAATGAAAATATGAATGATTTATGAGGTCCTATATGTAAACAATGCAATTCAAGACAAGTTCAAAAAAATCTGATGCACTCTGAAAATTTCTAAGTATGAAAAACCGTATGCACGGGCCTGTTTTCACTGGACTGTAGAACCTACCTAAGATGCTCTAAACCAAAACTTAATGGCTAGAATTCGAACATTGATGATTCATGAACACAACAAAAGAAACAGAAGTGAAAAAGGAGTTTAGATGAAAAAGATATGAATGCAACAAGATGCGTATTCGAACCATTTATGTTGCTGAAATCTGGTATGACCTTGTTGGTTACCCCTGTTTGTGCCTCTGGTTGATATGTTTTCTGAGGTTATCTTTGGCTGAAATTCTGGGGTTTCAAAGTCCTATTATTTTATTTTAATTCTGCTGACATTCAAGAAAAAATAACATCTTTTTCCTGGCTTTCAAATCACATGTTTTTGGAACACAGTCAGACCAAAACTGCTGAAACAGTGCAGTTTTTTTTTCAATGTGCAGATTTTCAACTATGTACCAGGTTCGAAATTAACATTATTAATCAGTCATTAAACATTGTGATTTCAGAAACAAAACTAATTCTAATGTAATTTCTAATTATGATGCATGAATTATTATGAAGAAATATATTATGCATAAACTTAAAGTGAGGGAAATAAAAGAATTTGCTGGAAAATAAAAGTAGTGTTGCAATTCAAAGTACAAGTAGTGAAACTAATAAAATTAAAATGTAGTGTTGCGAAGAAAAGTAAATGTAGTTGTGTAGAATTTAAATGTAGTTCAAGTAGTGAAATTATCTTCTCAAAAATTCTTTCTTAATACAATTTAGAATCACTTCAAATATGCCCTCATACACTTAGGTCGTCAATCCAAACAGAAAAATAAGCAACATAAATAAAGCATCAAGCATAAACCATAAGAAGAACAATATTGAAAAAAATAACTTTTACTAACATATAAATTCATTTATATAAGATGAAATATAAAAATGATAGAGAAATACTTGTTAGGATGGAAAAATCTCTTCTAGATCAGAAATCCTAAAAGGAGTAGTGTGGCTTTAGGGCTAAACCTCCTTGAAGAACACAGTGAGGAGAAGGAGAATGGAGAGGATGGAGTGAAGAGAGGCTAGAGGGGGTTGCTTTCCATGAAAAGAAGGGGTGAAGTACATCCCATGTGATGTTTATATAGAACATGGAATGCCTATGTAGGGCATGGGTTGCCTATATAGAGCATGGGATGTCTATATAGGGCATGAGTTTTCTCCTTAGGTCCTACTTTGTAGCATTCAATCACCTATATTAGGTGATAGGTCCCATGTGATGTTGATATAGGGCATGGGATGCCCTATCTCTTCTCCTTACAATTTCTTTCTTTATCTCATTCCTTGGTTGTGGGACCCATTTCATCCATTTTCTACACGTAAAAGTGAATTATAATTTAACATAATAATTTTGAATAAAAATCACAAATACATGATAGTGAGCCCATAAATTAAAATGCACATCATTATGCATGAATGCACTACAATAAACCCAAAATGCATAAAAACATGGTTTTTTTTTATCTTAAATGAGACTGTTTTGGATTAATAAGTCTCTAAAATGGTCTAAAATGTGTATGAACACATGCATTTTAAAGGACTTATCATGTTCAATCCCCTGAGGAATGTCTTGATGCAGAAAAAACACGAGTGTTGCAAAATGGGCACCAACCGGATTCTGCCGATGGAGAGTTTAAAAGCTATCGTACTAACTCTATTAACACCTAATGGTTTATAAAATCTAACCTTGGCTAATTCCGATATTAGTGCCAAGTCAAGGGAATATAGTTCGTGTTAATGCAATTAGATAGATCACCAACCAGAGTCCTATGAAAACCAAGAAGGGAATAGATGTGGAGAACTTGCCTCGAGCCTAGTTTGTACAACCTCGAGAATTCCATAATCCCATGGAAGACAAATGATTTTCCATACATACAGTTATTTCACAGGTTGATGCAGTTTTAAGTTTATATTCATAACAAGGACAAAACACATACATTTGGTAACAGATAATGAATCGTTAGATTGTCATAAATTTGTGGATTTCTCACACAGAATTTACTTAGTTGAGGATTTCATATTGTTATCCATGTGTATCCATGCATATATCGCTAAGTAAACTTAGTTTGATGCATAAACTCGTAAATTTGGAAATTTTCAAATCATATGTGAGATGTGGGACAGGAAACTAGCCTAACCTATTTTTGGATTTACACTCGATGAATGTAAATTTTCAAAATTCATAAAAACAAAGTTGAGGAATCCTTGAGTATTTGGCTGCCAGACTATGAAGTAATTGAATTCCCATGGATCTAAGAATCTCACACAAAACAATCAGGAGGTTCAGCTAATGAAAAAATAATAATTTAAATTTAAAACACTTGAGAGTTGAGACATAAGTGGGTCAGGTATGCTTCCCGTCGTTTTGGCTAATGGGAAATAGAGGGACTAACACAAAACCGGTCACATTTACTATACTAGCTCAACTCCGACGACAACACGATAAATTGCAGAGAAGAGCCGCTGCCAATTTCCCGATGCGCTTCCTCCTATCAGAAGTTTAGAACCAAAGGCTCCTTATGCCAATATTTTGACGAGAACATCCCAAGGAAGAAAAAGTAAGGAGAATGACGGGACAGCAATAGGCGATGGCTTTTGCCATGGGTAGGGCCTCAGGGGCAATATATGACCGAGCTGGAGCGGGAGAGATGGTAGGAAAATTGTGTGGCCCGACTGCTATTTGGCCCACGCCAGATTAGGCCTCGGCGGTGTGCCGTGGATGAACTCCCAACAAGTTTTGATCTGGTTGAGTTAGATAAGGATCAAACTCTTGGTGGTAGAGTTTGGATCAGGTTTAGACTCTTTGTTGGCAGAATTTCCACGTTGGCCAGGAGATGTAGAATTCCAGGAGGGGTAGAGTCCGGATAGAGTTCTAACTCCTAGGGAATGCTCTATATAAGGGAGATGTGAACCATTGCTTGATTATCCAGTAAATCTGAGAGTATTCGTAGCGAGTTCACAGGTCTACCTCACATAGGAACGCACAAGGTTCTCGGCGAGTTCGGTTCCGACATCCATCTAAGACTAGCAAGTTCTTTCAATTGGCAATAAAATGATAATGACATATTGATAGATAAGCACGGTGGGTGGTACAAGTATTTAGAAATGGAAGGATTTGGTTACGTGGAGATTATTTCTTCGGGCATAAATTCCTATTCATGTGAATCCTAAGGGCAGTGTACGTGGTTGGTTGTAAGAATCTTTAGTTTTACTCGGTTGATATAAAGGCAGAGTTCCTAAACGGCAAATAGTAGGAAAAGCTTTACATGTAATCTACGTATTTTGTGGTGTACAGATCATGAGGATAAATGTGTACAGATTATTTTAACATGAGATTTCATGAGGCCATACGTGGAATTAGTTAATCCCCGGCATATGAGATACGCATTTAGGTCAAAGCAGTGAGAGTAGTTATATATTGGGCATTGGATGACATACTGATTGTTGGTGGCGAATTGGAATCCATCTCCAAACAATAGTGTTGAAGTCTTAATTCGAGATGGAAAACATGAGCTAAAGTATGATGTACTGGGCATATGCAGCAACCATGTACGCTCCGCGGTGTGTCGCGGATAAACTCCCAACAAGTCTTGATCTGGTTGAGTCATATAAGGATCAAACTCTTGGTGGTAGAGTTTGTATAAGGTTCAAACTTTCGGTTGGTAGAATTCCTATGCTCGTAAGGAGATGTGGGATTTCAGGAGGGGTAGAGTCCGGATAGAATTGTAACTTTTAGAAATTGCTCTATATAAGGGGGATGAAAATCCTAAATCTGAGAGCATTCACGGTGAATTTGCAGATCTACCTCACACCGGAATGCACCTCACATCGGAAAGCACGAGATTTTCGGTTCAATTCCAACACCCATTCGAGACCAGCCAAGTTATTTCAAGAGATTCGTCGTGAGCGCACAAACGCAGCCACCTGAGCCTCACATTCATCACTTCGGGCGTTACCACGAGGAGACTCACTAGACTCAAATCTCAATACATGCAAGACTCCGGCTGCTGCCGCCTGTCTCCATCATCACCGCGAAAAATAGAAAAGAAACAAAAGGAGAAGGAAGCTTGGACTGGACTGGAGTTTCTAATCTTCCCCCGCTTTGGTTACTTATTTACCGACCCCGGTTTCAATATTATATTAATATAAATAAATGAAATGAAAGCCCCCAACCTCCATTTCTCATCTCTCTGTGACTCTTTCATCATCATCAACTACATCTAGCTCGCTCTGACCGCGCTCCTCCTCCTCCTGATTCATTTCAGAGCCCTCTGAGCTTCCTTCTCTCCTTTCTGATCCCAAAGCAAAGCCCCCCAGCTAGATCATCTCTCCTCTCCCCTCCCGTTAGCCTCCTGAGTGAGTGAGGGAGGCATCTGTTTGTTGTCGCCGCCCGTGGTCTTGTTTGATATTTCTTTTTGAATCTGGAAGTGGATTAATTCCATAATAATGCGAGTGCGGGAAATGCATCCGTTGTGCTGCATTTCGATCGAGAGCCCCTGCCCGGCCGATCAGACTACCAGAAGCTCTGGCTTTCCATCGAGTTCTCTACAAATGCCAGGATCTGACACCAAGGCCTGGAACGGGACGGGATCTAACGTCAGTGTCGCCGGAGTTCTCTACAAATGGACGAATTACTGCAAGGGATGGAGATCTCGGTGGTTTCTGCTGCGGAATGGCGTCCTTTCCTACTCGAGGATCGGGGGGTCGGAGAGCAGTCTGTCTGGCGATGATTTTCGCGTGATCGGAGACGTATCCGCTCGTTTGATCGGATGCAGCAGCAGGAGAAAGCAACAGAAAGCAGCAATTGGTGTCGTCTATCTCAAGGTAAGGTTACCAACTAACAAACAAAAACTACAAATTGGACGAACACTAGTGACGAGTGACAAGTGCAGTGCAAGAATAGATCCCAAGTGATTTAATTACATGGAGCACGATTCCCCCTTTTCCTTTCCCGGCGAAGCTTCGTACTTGAGGAAACTGATAAATTCTATAGTTTCAAGAATTTCTTTTTCTCCAGAATGGTGTATCGTTATAGACGGACGCCCCCCCTCTCCATTGCTTTCTCCTCTTTCTATCTGCGGACTCGGCCTCTTGTCCTTGCTCAGATAACTGAGAGGCTGTTGTGTTGCGAGTTGCGACTGTGACCGTGAGATGCGCGGTTTTTTTTTTTTTTTTTTATTATAAATTATTTTACCTCTCTTCTTTTTTCCCCCCTTTTTTCGTATTATTTCAGTCTGCGCCCTGCACTGCAGAAGTGCAGAACCGTGATAGTTGCCTGTGAGCGATGCAGTTACGGATATGAGTGACCAAAACGTTCTCGCTCGAGTTATTTGTACTTTTTTTTTTTTTCACAGTTTTACTTGGCGTTGGTCTGTAAGTGGGTCACATCACCAGGTTGATCTAATATCTAATAAGCAGGGTAGGCTAATTAATTGGATGGATAAATAATAAAGGTGTACAAGCTATCTCATCTGCGCGTCACGTTCCATCAAGGGCTCAAGGCGTGAACCTCTGGGTCTGGGGTGGGTGGGGGGATTTAAATTTTAATAGCCTTTTATATCATGTGACCTCTGTTTGCGCAGGATGCGTCCTTTTCTCATTTTCTCGCTCTTCTTCCCCGTGACCCTCTCCTGCGACGTTGCAGGGAAAGAAAAGAAAAAAAAAAAAAAAAAAACTGAGGAGGAACTGCAATAGCTCGGGACTAGGGGTTTTCGGGCTGTATTTTCTGCTTATCGCCGGTAACTATCTTTCTTTTGAAATTTCCTTTCCAGTCTTTTTTTTTTTTCGGAAACGATGCGCTGCGCGTGATGATGGCATGTCCTCTGTAGCGGGCTTGGGATTTGTTTTTCTGGATTGCGCACTCTTGAGGTAGACTTGTTGGGTTTGGATCTGAATATAGGGTTTTTTTCCCTCACTGTTCACGTTTGATGTGGGTGTTTTGGGTCGATCGGCGTTGCCGGAAAGACTTTGGGGCCAGAAGGAAAGTTCATTTTGAGGGTCTGTAGTTTTTCGGGGTAGCTTCGAAGGTGAAGAAGCTTCTTTGTTCTGAAAGGCTTCAAACTTCATACTTTCCGGGTACCGCTGTGGCATAAAATCATGTCTGTTTTAGCTATTGTCATTGCAGGGGTTTCTGTGTGTGTTTTCTTTTTTCGCTTAAGGTAAGGTATCGACAAGAAAAAGAAAATCTTTTCTCAATATCCTCTCTTCTTTTCTTCTATATGTATATGTATTTTCCCCTTTCGATGTCGGGTCGTAATATCTGGAGATCAATGCTAGTCCTTGCCTAGTGTTTTAAATCGTCATATGGCTCAGCAGGATATTTTGAGAGATCGAATATTGTGATGTGATAATTTGATATACCTGTTATTTATCTCTCGGTTGTTCCACCAGCGGTGCCTTTTACATCATTTGGTACATCCAATTGCTTGAATATGCTTTTAACAGAGCAGATACGTAAAGAGCATTCACTTCGGAATGCTTTGGTGGCAGGAGTCCCACACATTCAGCATCTTGGGTCTCTTCTAAACATGCTAGTTATTGCTCTAATCGATTTCCCTAAAATTAAGAAGATCATAATAGGACTGGAGAACATATGCATTTTGAATTGGAACAGAAATTGAAAGGTAAGGTTTTGTAGCTTGCCCATTTCAAAATATTTAAAAAACTCCTTATGTTCTCTAAGAACGTGGGCATTTGTGACTTGAACGAAGCCAATGTGTTAGCTATTTTGGAGGGTCTTAAGTTGTTTGCAAGGAGATATATTGGTGCTCTTGTGGTGGAAAGTGATTCTTCAAATGCGAACACTTGGGTGTCTAACAAAAAAGACTTCTCTTGGAAATTTCAATTCCATTTTAATGAAATTAGGGAGCTTTCGGCCACCCTAAATTCTCTCTTTTCGTCATGAGGTTAGCTCAGCCAACTCGATCGCGGATGCACTAGCAGGGGTTGAGAGGTTGTCTCCATGGGTGGGTGTGACTATGTAATTGGGTTGGGGTTGGTATAATACTCTTGTACCTTCTCTTTAACTTTTCTCTCTGTTACTTTTTCAGCTTTGTAATTGTTTTCTCTTTTTAATAAAGTTTTGTTACCGTTTCAAAAAAAAAAAAAGTTTTTTAACTAGCTGATAATTTGACAAAGGTATAGAAAAATATGGAGAAAAGATATCAATATTTCAGTTTTAGTATCGTTCAATATGTATTTTGATCGAGTTTCTTTCAAGCATTCAACTATGTGGAGCATGCATGCCAATCAGTAGGGTAAAAAAAAGTCAGTCATTGGCTGTGGATTTCCATAGTTCTCTCACACATTTTTGGTTTGGAATGTGAATGAGTTTCAACTTACATATTCTTTGGTTTGGAATATGAATGAGTTTCAAAGACTGCTTTTTTCTATTTTAGTATGTGGTGTAGTTTATATATGTTTCGTTTTTTCTTTTCTTCTTTTAAATTTTATTTTTAAGGAAAACTATTGGTTTCGGCTTATTTAACCTGAGATTGAGATCAAATTGTATGAATTGAGGAATATTGTCTTCGTTATGTTATGCGATCAGTGTACTTTTTTTTTCAAGAAATCTAGAGAAGATGTGTGAATGACAACAAGCATGTATAGCATGGCAGAGTTGCCATGGTATATTGGTATATTGGTGATCCCTTGATGTTTTTTTATGGAAAAATAAATTCCAAATTTAGATGGTGGATTCTTTCGTACAAGCATGACATGGTCAATGGCCTGGTTTATTGCTATTGTGGAAACTTATTTATATTCTTTAATATGATAATTTCAGCTGCCGATGCTATGCCTTATCAGCTTTACATAGAGCTACCTATTTTTCATCGAATGGTTTGTTTTGTGTCATTCACTGTTCTTGGAGGCTAAATGGCTTTGCTTTTTTCTTTTTGTTCAAGAGTTCATCGTTTCGTGAAAGTAAGTCTGATGATAGGCGATTTTATATATTCACTGCAACAAAGACACTTCATCTGAGGACTGATTCAAGGAGAGATCGCGTTGCCTGGATAGAAGCGCTGGTATCTGCCAGAAACTTGTTTTCCATCACACCATTCAATGATAAGATCTCCCTTGTCAAAAATGATATAACTGTTTCGACCAAAAAGCTTAGAGATCGCTTACTTGAAGATGGAGTTAGTGAGGCCCTCATCAAGGACTGTGAGCAGATCATGCTGTCAGAACTTTCAGGGTTACAAGGGCAACTAAGTCTTCTTTGTGAAGAACGATCAAACTTGATCGACACATTGAGGCAGTTGGAGGTATTTACTGCATGACAAGTACGATTCTTTAAAGGCACTGTCACTGTTTTGCTACTGTATTAATTTTTTTTTTGCTACTTGTATTGCTTCATGCTAAATATTGATTGCTTTATATGCAAACTGAAATGGAAGAAAATGGCATTATCCCTGCTTATATTTTGTTAGTGTGACATTAAAAGATTTGTCAGTATGTGATTCCGTTATATGGACTGATGAACCTGATGTTTTTTCCCCTATCCTAGCCCACAGCGAGGCCTTTCCATTCCCTAACACCCTTATTGATTGGCATGCATCTTGGTGGGGCCATAAAGGGGAAGGTATGGAAACTTATATTAATCATGGTTCATTCTTGTCACACATACACTCACATGCACACTTACATGTGTGCGCATCAACATTGTCCTTTCCAGCATGGATGGCAAGGAAATTATCTAGGGTCACCCAGGTGTGTCCCATCTTCTTAAGTCAGAACCTCTCTGAGCCACAGTCTACTTGTATATTGATGTTGGGCCAAATTTCACTCTAACTGAAGTTTGGTGCATTGTTAGATTGTTGGTTCTGCAGATATTTTTTCTGTGCACGGTAGCAAGTGTCACATCCATTTATATAGAATTGTATTAATAATAAAACAAAATGATTGTAGAAAATACGAGAATATTGAGATGGATGTGTAGTAAAATTAGGATAGATAGAATTAGAAATGAGTAATTTCGGGAGCATTTAGTGGTAGCATCAATAGTGGATAAATTAAGAGAGACTTGTGTGAGAAGGTTTGGACATGTCAAATGCAGGTTGGCAATGACGTTGTTGAAGAAAAGTTTTTCTATGTTGGTTGATGGCCCACCAAGGAAAAGGGGTAGACCATAGAGGACATGGATGGAAGTATTAGGGATAAATTTGAGAAAGTGTCACCTATTATTGTCCATGGCTAAGGTGGACTCACACAATAAAGAGCGTGGCTGGATGTGCTTAAGTATACGGGTGTATGGTATCGGCTTATATGTGCCTTATTCGTAGCTAATGTAGGCTCACAGAAGAAAAGGTGATTGGATGGGATAAGGTGTCTGTGTGCAATGGGCACACCGTGTGTATTTGAGTTAAAATTTTGACTTAATACATTCATAGGAAACTATGATATCTTATTGTTCCAACATATTGATAGATAAATATTGCTTATTGATGGCAAACCATCATGCTTTTATTATGTTCCAAACCTAACAACATTCATCATATGGTTTTTCTATCTTTGCTCCATCACCCCCTTCCATAGCTTCATAGTATGACTCATAAGTTTAATCCCACGATAGTTGGTACGGTTTTGTAGATCCCCCTTATTCTTATATATAGGTACTACAACACTTCTCCATTCATCCTACGTTTTCTTTGTCATTAATATATTATTGAAGAGTCTAGTTAGCCAAATCCCCCCCAATTTCTTCTAAGCATTTCCAAGCCTCTATCAGAATATCATCTAGACCCGTAGCCTTTAACGATGATCTTCTATTTTTGGTCTTCTTTTTCCTTGCGATGATCTTCTATATGGACATTTTCCCAACTTCACATATGTAAAGTATGACTAAATTTTTTTTTATTAGAGAGCTCTAGTGAGTATATACTATAAAGCCAGATTCGTATCTCTAAAAGGTTAGTTTGCATTAGCCCTTAGTTACTAGACAGAATTGCACAAAGCTTGTGATGAACTTCCCAAACGCCATGCAGCGTGACTTGGATTTTTAAATTGGAGTGTTCAAAACTTCAGTGTGCTGCCAACTATCTGGCATTTCTTCTGGTGGATCTTATTTATTTGTGGAGGTTTAACTTTTCACATCTTTCAATGTGATCTTATGTCGGATATTATCAGATAAGAGAGTGCAGAAGTAAAATCAAGTGCTTATTTTGAATAAACAAATTTACAAATTTTACCAATAAAATAAGCATTTCAGTAGATGTGGTGCTCATTGCTGAAGTGTTGTGACTTATGCCGTTGCATGACCCATTATTTTTATAAGGAAGCACCTTGAAATTACTGAAGGGGTCAAATGAAGGCTAATTCTGTGCTTGATTGCATTATCGACTTTGTATTGGTTTAAATAATACTGCAATGGCAAGGATTTTGATTATATTGGTTTTTAAGGTTGATTTTGTTTTTTGACTTAATTTTTTCTATAACAGGCAACTAATGTAGAAGCTGAAACATCAGGAGTTCATGAGACCCAATTCCAGTTGATGAAGCATGAATTTTCTAGCCCTGGACATGGAAAATACAGTGGTATCTTCTTCTTTGAGAGCTCTTTTTCTTGAAACTCTGAAGATGCACATTTTTCTTATCTTTATTAACTTCTTGCTATACTTCTAATAATTCTTTGAATTATCATTTTAATATCTAAGATAATGTTTGAAATATAAGCATAAAAGACCACTGGTCAACCGGAATTTGCATGAAAAACTTTTGTCATACAAATACATGTGTTATTTTTACTTGAATTCCAAAATGTGCTCTTCTGAATTGCCTTCTTCGTGTAAATGTTGGAAACAAAAGCTAGATCATTAATCAAGGTCAGATATCATTGTCTCGATTGGGTAATTTCCGGTAAGGTACCATCCTTTTAATTGTCTTGTCAGTGTGCATTCTCAAAGGTGAAAACTAACTTATAGTTTTTTTTTTAATAAATATTAGCAATTTCTTCCATGTGTACAGTAGGTCCATAGATGCATTGCTGACTATGAATCCTTGTTAGAATGTTTTTGGATAATTCACAAGTCTTTTGACACAATTCAAAGATTTGGGACCTCATGTTATTTGTGAAGGATCTGCTTTGAGTTAGTTGCCTTCAGTAGTTCCTACTGTGCAAGGTATCACAAGAATCCAAAGTTGTTTCCTAGATTTGTTGATTCGGAATCACAAGAACCATAGATGTTGCTAATGATGAATCCATCTCTCTCTTTGTGCTTACTTCCTCGTTGTTAGTATGGTCTATATTGGCATGGATCAAGAACTTGAACTTTGAACTGATTTCATCAATGTATCTTGCAAAAACTGGAAACTTAGTTCCAAGTGTTTTTAAACATGTGTATGAGTAGGAACTTCTCATTTAGCCGCTCCATGAACTTCCATGAAATGGTAATGCACGATTCAGCCAATTGTCTCAGTCATTGGATATTGTTGAGAAACAGATATATTGATGTAGGCCCTAGGGTTAGGGCTTGCGTAGATGCCGAAGCACATGTCAAAGGACACCTCAAATTATCTCCGTAGAAATTTCAACATGAGGAAAAACCTCTCCAAGGGAAAATCCCAATTTTACTCAATTCCAATTCTTAGATTATCATTTCTACAATGTAATATAAATAGGCAAAGTAAACTTAGGGCTTAAGAAAACCTAATCTAATAATGGAAACTATCATAATCAAACTAGGAAACCAAGTAAATCAGCATACTAATCCTAATTACAATAAAATTAAGAAGTTATTAAAAAATAAACATCCGCTCTGCATCATTCCCCCCAGGTTGAAAGAAGAGTTCGACCTCGAACTCGGGTCTTCTTCAAGTTGCCTCTATAGACATGGTGTACGTGAAGCACTTCCTTTGTAGCATGGGCTCTTGATTTCCTCTTCGGTGATTCTGGCTTCTTTAGATGGAGAGTAACTTCCTTTCCACCGTGCATGAAGGTATACGTGTTGTTTCGCATCCCATGAGTGCCATTCTTGTCATACATCCATGGGCGATCCAATATGATATCTCTATTGTCCATTGGTAGCACATCGCACCAAATTATATCTTTGTAATCATTACCAACTGCAAAAGTAACCCGACATGTATGTCGCACTTGCGCTTCATCACCTGTCATTAGCCATTTGACAAAGTAGGGACGATTGTGCTTGTAAAACTTCAACTTCAAGCGATCAACAAGAGTTTGAGAGATAATATTCTCACAACTTCCACCATCAATCACAACGGTACAATCTGCCCATGTAAGGTACTTGTGAAACGAAAAATATTCTTCCGCAACTATTTCTTCTCAACAGTGGGTAATAGACTCTTATTTCACCAAGAGAAGTGCACTATCTGTTTCAACTATTTCCTCTACTTCATCGGATTCTTCACTGTTAGGATCATCATTTGTTTCCGGTTCTTCTTGTGCACTTTCCATTAAATTTATTCTTTTTGGGCATTCAAACGCACGATGACCCTTTTACTTACAATGAAAACATGTGAACTTGTTTGGATCTTCAAACTTGGAGGAAAACTTTTCTGATGAACTTGCACTTGGATTGAAGTCTGGCTTTGCTGGGGTCTTTTGTGCAGGCCGTTTAGACACACTAAACTTTCAAGCTTGATAATTAGCAATGTCCTCAGCTTTGATGGTATGTTGGATGATTTCATCAATATTATCAAAATTCCTGAATGTAAGGATCTATATTACTAAAGGAATGTGGTATGCCTTCATGAAGACACCCATCATGTTATGTTCTCTCCACTCTCCTCTAAACTCACTTCCGCATAACTTCCTCAAAAAAATAAGGTCCCACTACATAACTGATTTAATACTGGAACTACCGATAACATTGTAAAAAAGAGGGACTGTTAGAGGAGAAAGAGAAGAAGAAATAGAGGAGCAGCAGAAAGGAAGAAGAAGAGACATAAGCATCTAGAGATTTCCGATCCTGATTAGAGACGTGCATTGTTTGTTCTTCTAAGGTACTGCTTTATAGATTCAATTTGCAAATTTGCGTTGCTTCTTGAAAAAAAAAATCTAAATGAAAAGAAAATAGTATTGATATCAGGATGGGAAACATGAAAAGTATTTGCTTCTTCATTATTCATGTGGAAATGTGTCTTTTAATGTGGTTTGGAATCATGATTCCAAATGACCCACCTCGCACGGGTCCACCCCCTTAAATTGTATTAAAAAAAATTCCAACTTCTTAACTGCTTCCTAAAATGCGTACTCTCCCTCTTTGATCAGACGCTGGATGTTGGGCCAAATAGGGCCCACCTCACATTGGCCCAGCTCCTAATGGGTCGCCCGTGGGTCTTCCTTCGGATCCACAGATCAGATGGGTCATCATGTGGCCCACTTGGGTATCGGTATCAACGCAGGAAAATCAAGCTGAAGATGTGTAAAACTGAATGGCCCAAAAAAATGATTGAAACTTCAAAAAAAAAAAAAAAAAAAAAAAAAAAAAAAACAAATTCCAACTTCTTAACTGCTTCCTAAAACACGTCCTCTCCCTCTCTATGATTAGACGCTGGATGGTGGGCCAAATAAGGGCCACCTCGCATGGGCCCACCACCTAATGGGTAGCCCGTGGGTCCTCCTTTTGATCCATGGATTAGATGGGTCATTGGGTGGGTCCGAAGGTGTACCCACGGGCGACCCATTAGGAGCTGGGCCTGTGCGAGGTGGGCCCTGTTTAGCCCACCATCCAGCTTTTGATCAAAGAGAGGGAGAGGACGTGTTTTAGTCCCAAAGGCTTGATTTTCTTGCGTTAATACCGGGACTCGGGTGGGCCACCTGATGATCCATCTAATCTGTGGATCCGAAGGAGGACCCACGGGCGACCCAGTAGATGGTGGACCCGTGCAAGGTGGGCCCTGTTTGGCCCACCATCCAACGTCTGATCAGAGAGGGGGATGACGAGTTTTAGATGTCTTAGAAATCCAAAGGATTGGATATTTTCGTTAAAACAGTCATTCCCAAAGGCTTGATTTTCTTGCGTTGACACCGGGACCTTGGTGGACGACCTGATGACCCATCTGATCCGAATGAGGACCCACGGGCGACCCATTCGGTGGTGGGCCCGTGCGAGGTGGGCTCTGTTTGGCCCACCATCCAGCATCTGAACAGAGAGAGGGAGATGACGTGTTTCAGTCCCAAAGGCTCGATTTTCTTGCGTTGATGCCGGGACCCGGCTGGGCCAACCGATGACTCATCTGATCCATGGATCCAAAGGAGGACCCACAGGCGACCCAGTAGGTGGTGGACCCGTGCAAGGCATATTCATTTTTGGGCTCGGGCTTAGCACGGGCGTTTGTTGCTAGTATGTTGTATGTCAATGCGCAGCCTATGAAAATATCAATCAACCAACACATCTTCATCTTCATTCAAGCCACAACGAGCTTGCATGGTTAGGAACTCCTCATAATATTCAATAACAGTTTTGGAACTTTGTTTCAAATCTTGAAAACTTGAACGAAGATCTCTTGAATAATTCACAGGGATGAATTTTTGCTTCAACAAATTCTTCATCTCGATCCATGTGTCAATGGGGTCAATATTTTGATTTCTTATTTTCTTTTGCAACTCGGCCCACCAAATCGCAGCATAATTGCGAAATCGAGTTGCCACTAGTGTAACTTTATGACCATCAGTCATTGGCTTGTGTGTAAAAATATTTTTAACACACACTAACCAATCCATGAATTCATCTGGTTTTAATTTTCCATCATACTCGGGAATCACGAGTTTAATACCCAAATCACGATCAACATTGACTGCATGTGGATCTCGTTGATTCCGATTATGTCCTCCATCAGCTCGATGATTATCCTCATGCCGATTAGTTTCTAAAGTAGTTAATCGGGTTTGAATCCTTGCAAGAGTGTCTTGCATTTGAACCATCATTGTCGATAGTTGATTAACATTTGCTGATAATTCCGCAACGGTTCCCCTCAAATCATCATCATTATTAGAGGAAAACTCCACTTCTACATGCTTCTTGGGAGGCATTTTTTTATTGTTTATGCAAATTTAAAACTTCAATTGACTTGATGTGTAGATCTGCTCGACGATCACGTTGGTGAAAACGGATCGAAAATCTGATGGCGGATGGCTGTGATATTGCGGAAACTAGATCCAACAGTTGATCTTGGTCAAATCTGCCGTTGATCAGATGTGCTGATGTCTGCCCTCTACCTGAATTTTTATTTTTTTTATTTTTATAAACTATTGGGCTCTGCAAAACAGGTTGGGCTTCAATATTGATTGGGTCGGATCCACCTTATCCAAATTTGCAAAAGATGCACAGCAAAAGTGGCTGGAAAAGTGATGCTGCTGACATTAACACTTGTGTTAGCAGCTACTGTTTGCTGCTATGGGCTTTCGCATATGTGTTTCTTTTGTGTAGGGCCTAACTCCAAATTCTATCAAGCCCAAATCTTGTACTTGCTTCGACTCTAGCGCCCAAAAGAAGACAAAAAAGGTTGAAATCTCCTCAATGCTCTCTGCTGTCCAAGCCAAAGTAAGGGGAAAACGCTGACGAAGAAGACAATGATGGTGTGAAGGCTGATGCAGCGCCAATCTAGGTATGCTTCCTCTCTATGCTCTCTCTTCCCAGTTCTTCTTCCTTTATGCGCCCCCAAACACCCACACACACACACACCCCCCCACCCCAACCCCCTCAACCCCGGTTTTGTTTTTTTTTTTTTTTTTTTTTTTTTTTTTTGTGTGTGTGTGTGGATGGAGATGTCGAGAAAGGTTGGAGATAGTGGTTTTCCGGCGGTGGATGGGTGGTTGTCGCAGGGACTGATGAAGGGCTATGTGCAGGATATTGGGGATTTGGTGTGGCTTGAGGCACTAGGTGTAATGATGACGATGGAGTTTGGGTGTCGAGGGTTCTGGCAGGGGTTTGGTTTGTGCAACGGTTGGGCGTGATGGCAGGGGGGTGTGTAGGAGAGGAATGGATGAGGATGGACAATGGAGATATGCTCCAATCGGTGACCGGAGACGGATTGGAGCGATGTGGATCTTCGTTCTGATACCAACTGATGTAGGCCCTAGGGTTAGGACTTGCGTAGATGTCGAAGCACGTGTCAAAGGACACCTCAAATTATCTCCGCAGAGATTTCAACACGAGGAAAAACCTCTCCAAGGGAAAATCCCAATTTTGCTCAATTCCAATTTTGAGATTATCATCTCTACAATGTAATATAAATAGGCAAAGTAAACTTAGAGCTTAAGAAAACCTAATCTAATAATGGAAACTATCCTAATCAAACTAGGAAACCAAATAAATAAGTATACTAATCCTAATTACAATAAAATTAAGAAGTTATTCAAAAATAAACATCCGCTATGCATCACATATGGGTGTTTGTGGCCTTGGTTGGACTGAGGCATATGTGGGTCCAACCTGACTTTTGAAACACATGCCAATATCTGGTCCAAAGCCCAAAATGGCATGTAAGTGCGTACCCCGAGCTCAGCCCGCCTCAAACATGCCCGGCCCGAGCCTTCCTATTTAGTCACTCTTAGGGATATGTTGTTTGTTTGTCTTTTTACGTGTGGGATATGAAAATGGGATTTGCATATGTAAAACTTATGTCTGTTGCAAAGCCTGAGCCCACCTAAAATTGCATATGTTGTTTGTCCACTGCAAAGCACCATTTTCACATGAGTAAATGATTGGATTGATTATTTTTTGGATTTTTCAATTTTTTCACAAAACCCATCAGGATCTAAGATATGAAACTTCACTTTGTGAAGCTTATCATTTATAAAAGAAGATTGAAAAATCAAAATTTTTTTTTTGTGTGTGTGTGTATTTCTTAAATTTAAGATATGTGGCTAACTGTCTTTGGGTTTATTTGGTCAATAAAAAAAACTTGAATGGCTTGCAATTTTGTGCCCACTCATACTGGAAAAAAAAGGAGATGGTTAACGAGTTTTGAATCTTTTGATCCCATGACCCATTGCGAGCTATAACTATATGGCACCATTTACATACAATTTTCGCACCAGAATTTATTCATCTGATGCATAAATGTGGGCAAATAAATGTGTTCATGCTCAAATGTTGCACTTGTGCAACATTTACATATATACCTGAGTGCTCAATCAAAGAACCCCTCAAATTCAAATATAACTATACTAAGAATAATATAACAAACAAAAATATTATATTTATGTCTATTACTAGTTACATTAAATTCGGGCCGGCTGGAGTGGGCTTCTTGCTTTCTATTGCAATAATCCTGGCCCAAATATTAAACTGGCCCGAATTTTAGATACAAGCCCTAATGGACTACTAAAACCTAAGGCCCAATGCGGGCTTGCCCAGACCATGAAATCCCCTGGAAACATGAATCTGGTCTCTTAAAGGATTTCCTGTGATTATTTCTATTAGGGAATGAATGAATTATCCATGTTTGATATCTTATTGAACATGAATGGAATATTTTTCCATTGCCCAAGAACTTCGATCTCCGAGAACTATCTTGATCATACAATAACAAGGGTTATTGGCCCAAGAAGCAGGATCTGATTCTAATTTTGAAAGATCAACTTGCAGTGTTCCTGGACAATGTTATATTTGAACTTACATTCATCATGTATGTGCTTTTTGCATGAATAAAAATCATCAAATATAATGTTTACTATATTCTTGTTTCCACCACCACCACTAAACCTTAAGAGCCCAGGGTTTTTGTTGCTTTAAATAAATAGAATGGAACTTGAAATTTAGACCTCATTTTAGACTTTTATCTTTAATAATTTTTCTAGTACAATGATGACCTCCGCCTGCTGAAGATTTTATTTATTTATTGAATGTGGCTCCTATTTAGTTAGAATTCTTTATTCTAACTTTATGAGTTATATACTGGTTAATTTGTCTAGAATTTTGCGCTGTTTGTTATTGACCAATGACACAGCAGTAAGTTATTCACTTTTTCCCCCCTGAAGCTTTTATGTTTCTATTGTTTAGAGTGCAGCACCACAGAATCATCTGACGATATTGAAAAGCAAGATCCTGAGGACGTTTCAGATGAAGATGAGATCTATTATTTTGACACAAATGAGTCTTTCTTTGATTCTATGGGTACCTTTGGTTCTACAGTAGGAGTCAAAAACTGTGTTATGAAGAGTTCTACCGACGATTGCTTTGATTATGAGAGGATGCATCTTGGAACAGAACGAGGTGACATTAGATGTCCACACATTGAAAGGCGAACAAAATTACCGGATCCTATTGAAAAGGAGAAAGGCGTTAGTCTCTGGTCAATGATCAGAGATAATGTTGGGAAGGATCTCACACGTGTTTGTCTTCCTGTTTACTTTAATGAGCCAATATCATCCCTGCAGAAGTGCTTTGAAGACTTGGAATATTCTTATCTTTTGGATCGAGCATATGAATATGGAAAAATGGTAAGCCAGTAAACATGAGGATCCGAAACATTTTAAAGTCCGTGTAGTTAAAACATGTCATCAGCTTTTTCTTGGCCGGTGTCTGAGTTGCCTGCTTCTCTTGTAATTTTCAATTTCTCAGCACTTTACCTTTTTTTCTTGTTACTGCTTTTTTGGCGGGCCCTACGGCATCTGGATCCTATTTTATACTTAGTGAGTGACATTGTTATGGTAACAATTAAGCATGGTTTTAAACAGCCACCCAGTTCACTCGGACTTGCTAGGTGCAGACCCGCCCCGCCCACCCCCCCCCCCCCCCCCCCCCCCCCAACAACCAAAATGATTATTTGACCCTGAATGCACTTATTTCTTATTTTTCCCTATATGCAGCGCTGACATCATGTTGCTGTAATGTACTTTTTTTAAATTTCTGTGGTTATGTTGTAACCTTTCTACAAGAAAACTGTTAGGGATGTTTAAATTTAAAATGCCTTTATATGTGCATGAACACTATCAGTTTGGTGTGTGGTCACAATATTATGTAATAGTTGGTATGGTCATTATTTGGTTTTGGAATTTGTGAGATTCTTTTTTTTTTTTCCCAAAGTTGGCCTCTGATCGGCCCATGTTGTCTTTAGCTTTTAAATGTTGTTTGGGTGACTGACCTGAAATCACAATATTTTAATTCATACATTAAGTCCTTATTTAGGTGATTGTCCTTGAAATTTTCTATATAATGGTTTTGGTCATTTGTGATTGCAACTATTCAGTAGCATCTTGCCAAAAATCCTTTATATAATGGAATTTTAAAGATATGTGCCAATATACAGTTTTACTGGTTGTAAGTTTTTTCTAAATGTGTCATTTAGGATCTATATTGATGTCTAGCATTTAATTTGCTAACCTTGGAATGGTTTTCATATGTATCTAGGGGAACAGTCTCATGAGAATTCTGAATGTCGCCGCCTTTGCAGTCTCTGGATATGCATCCTCTGAAGGCCGGCATTGCAAGCCATTCAATCCTTTGTTAGGGGAAACATATGAAGCTGACTATCCTGAAAAGGGGATTCGCTTCTTGTCTGAAAAGGTTTGTACCTGAGATCAAAACAAAATTTTCTTTTCTTAATGGCAACAAGAACATTTTATATAAGATTGAGAGGAACAACACAATCAGAACATTTCCTGGTAACATTGATAAGTTTAACTATTCATGCATAAAATTTATGATATATGTCCTTTAAATTTACATATATCAATGATGCTCTTCATATGATTCTATCCTAGTCAGCTATTGTATCGATGCTGCTATGGATGGGAAGTAGATGGAATATGAATAACCACTTTTATCCTTTGTTTTCTTTTTTAATGTGTTATTATTCCCAGCATAGTTGGAACAAGGCTTTGATGATGATGATGATGATGATGATGAATGTGTTATTATTATTTTCATTTTTATAAGAAAATAAGAAATACTATGATTTGCAATATGATTTGACAGTCCTAAATGGGTTTTGCCCTACAATGTTTTTTTTCTTAAATTTTGTTGGCTTTTCAAAGCAAAGCAAAGCAAGACGGAACAAGACAAATAAAAACCACAAAACAAGACAAGAAAGCAAAACGAAATTTAAATATATCTAACTTCAAGAGTAACATTGATTATTTGGATTTTTATTTTATTTTTTAGGGTTTTGCAACTCATTTATTTTTTCTAGTACCATTGATATCTCAAACAGATTTAACTATTTACACAAATATCATTATATTAATATATGTTAATGTCAATGATATTTCTCATATTTTTGTATCAGTTTTATTTGTCACTATATGGACGCTGCTATGGATAGAAAATGAATGGTTATGCTTACAAATGACTACTTTTGTTACTAATTTACTGTTCACCATTTTACAAGAATTCACTAGGTTTTATACTACTACCCACTATTTTGAAAATTGAAAACATGTCACAAGTCATTGAAGGGGTTAAACAAAATCATATTGTGAATTGAATTTTTTTCATTTTTATGGGAAAAATAATATTGTGATTCACGATATGATTTATTCGACCCCTTGAACAATTTGCGATTTGATTCGATTTTCAGAATGATGGGAAGCACTGTAAACACAAGTGCATAGAAAAATTACAAATAGTTCACATGTCATAGTGATCAATTTTACGGTGGGACCAATTTCTGTTAGATTGCAATTTGTCCAGTTTGAAGAAGTAGCCCCCACTTAGGTGCCTCGTTAATTTCCCATGAGCCTCAAAGGATCCAGAGTATGTATATAGATTTGTTGAAAATCTTATTGGGTGTTCAAGCTGTAGAGAGTTTTCAATTTTGGATTTCGATATCATAGCCATTGTTGCTATCTCAATTACCAAAATCTAGGAGATCAAGGAAAGCTCTGAATCAGAGAATGGTTGCAGCACTTTGTTCAAACAAAAAGTTGAACCAGAAACCATAATTTCTGATGCAGGTCCTGTCAGAATAAGAGTAGGAAGAAAAAAGACAGGGACTCACAGAGATTTGTGAATTTGATGATCCCAGTTTAGGGTCACATTCTTTCATTATATAGACATATTGTTTCCATATAGGATACAGAGATTGTAGCAATTACAGCAATTACAACTATTCTAATCTAATCACTGATCACCATGAAGGAAGGCATTCTTGACATCAAATTGGTAAAGAGGCCATGAGTGAGAAGCAGCAAGGGCAAGAACAATACGGATGGTTGTCATTTTGGCAACCGGAGCAAATGTTTCTTCATAATCTATGCCATATTCCTGATGGTTGCCCAATGCTACTAACCGTGCTTTATAACGATCCAACGAGCCGTTAGCCTTGAGTTTGACTGAAAAAACCCATTTGTAGCCGATAGGTTTGGCAGATGTGGGACATGGAACAATATCCCAAGTATGATTATCCTGTAGCGCATCGAATTCTTCTTGCATAGCCTTTTGCCAACAGTCATGCTTTGCTGCCTGTGAGTAAGAAGTAGGAATAGCAATAGAAGAGAGGGTAGCAAGCAAGGAGGTGTGAGTAAACCCATATTTTTCCGGAGGCTTGGAAAGACGAGTAGATCGTTGAAGTGGAACTGGAGGGGAGGCAGTATGTGATGTAGCGGGGGCCAGATTAGGTGCCGGCGAGGGATCCAGAGGGGGCGGCAGTAATGGAGCATCCTTGTGACGACGCCGTTCATAGACAATGAGTGGAGATGAAATTGTATCAGAAAAAACAGGTAGATGAGAAAAGGAAGGTAAAGGCGAGGAATGGTTTGAAAAAAACAATTGATTTTCAAAAAAAGTGACATTACGGGAGATGCAAAGACGGTTGAGTATATGATCATAGCAGATATATCCTTTTTGGTGAGAAGCATAGCCTAGGAACGCACATTGAACTGATTGAGCAGTTAATTTGGTTCGTTCAGTAGGAGGAAGATGGACAAAACACACACATCCATATATACACAAGTGGGTATAAGTAGGATCTGTATGAAATAGACGAAAGTATGGGGTTTGATTGGCAAGGCGAGGAGAGGGCACACGATTGATTAAGTGAACCGCAGTGGTTAAGGCTTCGGGCCAAAATTTTGCCGGAACAGAAGATGTTAAGAGAAGGGAACGAACAGTATCAAGGAGATGTCTGTTTTTCCGTTCAGCAACTCCATTCTGTTGAGGAGTGTAAGGGCAAGAGCGCTGTGATAAAATCCCGTGTGTTTGTAAAAAGGTTTGAAACTGATGGGACATATATTCCCCTCCGAAGTCGGATCGGAGAATTTTTATGCGAGTAGAAAACTGATTTTCAACATAAGCCATAAATTTTTGGAAAACATCAAAGACTTCCGATTTGGAATGCAAGAAATAGACCCATGTGAATCGACTATGATCGTCAATAAAAGTGACAAAATATTTGAAATGTGTATGAGAGATTACAGGAGTAAGTCCCCAAACATCACTATGAATAATGTCAAAACAATTTGAAGCCATAGTAGAGTTGGAAGGAAAAGGAAGGACTTTGCTTTTTCCAAGTTTGCAAACAGAACACTCATCAGAAATGTGACGAAAAGAATTTTTATTTTTATTAATAATACCAGAATTTAACATGAAAGATAACAATTTTGAATGAGGATGGCCTAATCTATTATGCCAGAGCCTCCACACATCTTGAGAAGAAGAACAAGAAAAAGCAGAAATTTGTTTATTTTGAGATGAAGGCAGAACAATAGGAAACAGACGTCCACACAACCAGAACGAGAAAAAGAAATATTACAATTCTCATCAATCAGTTGTCCAACAGATAGAAGATTTGTAGTGAGATGAGGGGAGAAAGATATTGGTGAGAGGTAATGTGTGAATGATATCACCAGTAGCTGTAATAGGAAGCTTTTGACCATCAGCAATATGGACTTGCAGATTTCCAGCATATGGTTGTATGCTAGAGAGATGAGTGGTGGAAGAGGTCATGTGATTGGAAGCCCCAGAATCAATAAACCATATAGAGAAAGAGGATTGGTGTTTACCTGAAATGCCAAGTGCAGAAAAGGCATTCATGATCATTTGTTGGATAAGCTCAGGAGTGATCGGAGGAGCATTACTTGAGGCAGAAGGGGGTGAAGGCATGACTGGTGCTGAAGGACTATCAATGGAAGTAGGAGCATCTGCAGTGCTAACATGATATGCTCGTGGAGTGCGATTTTGAGGCCGCCTTTTGCATTCATTAATAACATGACCATTTGATTTGCAGTAATTACAAAACTTGGTCTTACACTGCGAGGCATAGTGTCCATAACTTTTGCAGCCAAAGCACTGGATTTTGCTAAGATCTTTGGCAGGAGGCTGTCCTTTAGTAGTAGAAGTAGGATGATGACCGGTGCCCCCCTGACCAAGATAGACACCAGGGGTGTGACTTGCAGTGGCGGCATATGCAACATCAGGAGAGTGTCCTGAGAATTGTTGTTTTAGAGCATGCTGAGTGAGCTGACTTTGTTCCTCGCGCAAGAGTTCATTAAGACACTCATTCAGGGATGGAGGTAGAACCCTACTCATCAGATTTGAACGGGTGATCTCATATTCAGATCGCAGTTTCATGAGAAACTGGTCTCTATGAGAAATTGCCTGCAATTTTTGAATCTCAGAAAGAGCTGCCGCAGATACATTGAGGTATTTGATTTCATCATATTCTGCCCATAAATTGAGAAAACCCGTATAATAATCCTGGATGGAAGAAGTGCCTTGGGAATACTGAGCAATCTCCAGTTCAAGTTGGTATTGACGGGCAGAGTTTCCTAGGTGATATACTTGTTTCAGATATTCCCACATCTCGTTGGAGGTCTTGTAAGGTTTGAGGTTCAGAATATATTGTGGTTCAACAGAACCAAGAATCCAGGTTTTTATCTTGGCATCCTTTGTATTCCAAGAAAGTATTTTTTTCTCATCTTCCGTAGGGCGTGGATCCAATCCTGGGACAAGTCCCCACATTTCCTTTCCTTCAAGATAGACTTGAAATTGATAGGACCAGGAAGTATAATTCTTGCCATTAAATTTGATCAGGGCAATATCATGCTTTTCCATTGTAGTCAACCTTTTATAATATGCAAGACAGGCCAACTGTGCTAAATATTGTCTCCAAATCGTCAAAAGCTAACTGGGAGAAGATGCTAAACAGAGAGGACTTCCAAATATTCCAATAGATTTAATCAGATTGACCAGCAGCAAAAAAAAACAATTTTTCTTAAAAAAAAAACAAGCCAGACGACCATAAATCTGGAAGCAGAATGAAGTGTAGCCAAGGAAAATTGAATGGAAAGATCAATCAGATGTCATAGACTGATGAAGGATCAAAATTCGCATCCAAGAAACTAGATTTCGTGCCAAACAGAGCCAGATCGAAAAATCTGGACGGCTATGATGAAACTATACTGCAGAAACTGAGATTTGCCTAGAGGTTGTAAAGATCCTACCTCTGATATGCAAAAAATCCTCAAAAAATGTCCAAAAATACCAGAGGGAGCAGACGACCAGAATGGTTGCAACTTCCAGAGGTGATGATGCAGATCTGTGGTGGGCCACGTTTGATCACAGCTTGATCTGACGACTTCCAGTGCTTGGAAGATGGAGACGAGATACTGAGAGAGTCTCCCAGAGACTATGACAATTTCCAATGCTTAGAAGATGAAGAGGATTCACTCAGAGACACAGCTCTGATACCATGTCAGAATAAGAGAAGGAAGAAGAAAGACAGGGACTCACAGAGATTTGTGAATTTGATGATCCCAGTTTAGGGTCATGTTCTTTCATTATATAGACATATTGTTTCCATATAGGATACAGAGATTGTAGCAAATACAGCAATTCTAATCTAATCACTAATCTAATCATATCTCCTAATAAGGCAATGAATAAATATACATGGCTGTAAACGTGTGATTTGTTTTGACCCACAAGTTGGGCTTTATTTTCCATGGGCTGTGATCCATTGATCCAGATCCAGCAACCCATTTAACAGGCCCTAGGTTTAGGGCTTGCGGTGGAAGTGCTAAACGCACAATGGGTGCCGAAGCACGTGTCCGAAGACAATCAATCTCCGAAGAGACAATAAATGAGGACGCACTTCAATGGGAAAACCCAATTTCATTAATCAACTCTTTGAGAAATAATTATCTACAATGCTATATAAATAGGAAAACACAACTTAAGCTCTAAGAAACCTAATTAAAATAGGAAACCAAATAAATAGGAAACCTAATCCTAAATAACTTTCTTTAAATAAAATCACAAACTAATGACCTATAATTAGTTAATAAAATAACCTAAATCTAAGTGGGCCCAACACATGTGGTCATGAGGTCTACGCTGCATCAATTTCTCATATTTCTAGCGTCATAACTGTGAAGGTGTTGATATGGACACCTTTCCAGAAGTCGCAGACAAGGTATGAAGTTGGGAGCAACAGTCTGAATTTCACGGCCTTTAAGATGATTTTTTTTTCTCTTGTTTGACTTAAATTATGAACGATGCAAGCATATTTTAGAGAATGGGCGATGGAATGCCAATGAACATCATCTGGTTATCAAGAGATGGTATGTAATATATATATATTTTAATACATGGGGTTAAGATACTACTGCGTGATAGAATGCACCTAAGGTTCACTGTATGCAATATTAAGCTTTACCAGCAGATTCTTTAACTTTCGATTCATTGTAATATTGTTTGGGTTTTAGTCTATTTGTTTAATGTGTTCATTTCATCTTTAGAACTTTTTATCAAGGCAGTGGATGACTGAGAAATCTATAAAATCTCTAAATTTTTTTAGTTTCTTGACTTTTAATTCCTTGTAATATTTCATGTCTGGGTCCATTAGTTTAAAACCAAAACATATTAGGCCTTTTTTGATAGCTTAATATAATTCAGAGAGGAATTTTTTGGGTTTAAAATTGCCTCAAACAATGTATAGAAAGAAAAAAAGAACCATTACAAAGAGAAAAGAACCATTACATATGGTTTTATGCAAAATTTTGATACTTCTTTTGAGGAATCATAAGATTTGATTTTGGTGAGATCCCAATCATAAATGGTACAATTCACTACGAAAAATCATTATGTGAAGGGATTCAGATATAAGACTCATAATGTTCTGGAAGGTTTGATTTGGACTGTATGATCGATTTAGTAATTTATAATCTTCAGATTAGACTAAACGTAACATATCATCTTCATTGATCATGCCTTTCAAAACTCTTCATGAGAATCCCACATTATCTTCTGCCTATTGGTATATAGGATATAGATTTTAATTATTAGCAGAAGTGTGAGTACGGCTGTTCATTGTTTTTTGTTGATAGGTTAGCCACCACCCCATGCTTATAGCTTGTCACTGTGAAGGCAGAGGATGGAAATTCTGGGGTGATAGCAATATCAAGTCCAAGTTCTGGGGGCGCTCTATTCAGCTTGACCCTATTGGTGTTCTGACCTTAGAGTTTGATGATGGAGAAATCTTCCAGTGGAGTAAGGTAAGCAGAAAAGCTTATGTTCTCTGTGCAGGGATGGTCTTTTCAAAAAGATCCATGCATGCTTGATATTTTGGGTTTTTGGGGTGTCCCTTTTCATTTTCCAGTTGTCTTAAAAATTGGAGCTTACCTGATCTCAGGTCACTAGTACTATTTATAATCTCATCCTCGGAAAAATATATTGTGACCACCATGGAACGATGAGCATAATGGGTAGCCAGCAATATTCATGCAAACTAAAATTCAAAGAGCAATCCATCCTCGACCGCAATCCTCACCAGGTACAGTGATGAGATGTTAAGGTCCAGTATCTAATCTCAAAATTTGTTGCTTATTTCGGCTTGGAATATTTGCACAAATATGGAAAGGATATTTCACTACCAGTGCACGTGACACATGCAAGGTATGGTTTATTGTTGCTCTGGGTCTGCTGGGCCTTCCATGAACATTGTCTGGCCCAAAGCTGGACTTATTTGTCAGGTGGGTCACAGTTATGTTGAGTTTGGAGTTTGGGTCGATGGTCATTTGTGTCCATCTTGGTAAATGTGCCGTAAATATCCTTTTCCTCTTTGTTTTAATTGCGTTTGCATTTCTCAACTTTGCCTGCTACTAAACCAATGATTTGTTTACCTACTTTACTGTGCAACGCAGGTTCAGGGTTTTGTTGAAGATGTCATGGGAAATAAGGTTGCAACCTTATTGGGAAAGTGGGATGACAGCATGTATTATATCCCTGGAAACAGTGCTGGTAAGACCAAGGGTTTCAGTCCACTATCCGATGCTTTCTTGTTATGGAAAAGGAGTAAGCCTCCTGCTAATGTCACTCGCTACAACTTATCCTCATTTGCAATTACAATGAATGAGCTGACGTCTGGATTGCAGGTAGAGATGACATGTTAAGTTAGTTTACTCTTTCTACTTCCAAGTCTGTTCTTATTTATTTTTGATTTTCTGTTCTAGCTGTCTGATCTCGAGTGTTTGATCACGGATTAAGGAGAAGCTTCCGCCTACTGATTCAAGGCTCAGACCAGACCAGCGATTTCTAGAGAATGGGGAGTATGAGAAGGCTGATGCGGAGAAGCTGAGATTAGAGGGAAGGCAACGAATGGTATAGTCTGTCAACATTCATGAGTGAATTCGATCCTTTGTTTCCTAAATGTTCATGCCAACATTTTGATTGCTGATGCATGCAAGCATTTGCTGCGAATAAATTCATGTAGTACTGTGTTGATTGCTTCAAGATTCTTTTGTGCAGTCTAGAAAACTACAGGAAAGTGGATGGAGGCCACGCTGGTTCCGGAAGGGTAGTGAGGATGGGTCGTATCGATATGTGGGGGGTTACTGGGAAGCAAGAGAGCAGAAGAAATGGGATGGTTGTCCTCGTATATTTGATGATTTTTCAGGGGACACTAATTTGGGGTTTTAATGGAGGGTTGCAGTCCTAATGCAGGTGAGGGCTTCTGTCATTTCATTCTTGCTTTCTCCTCCTCTAATAGATTTGTAATGACTTTGTTTTTAACAATATACAGATAATATGTGAAGAGCTCGACATTTTAACAGGTCCGTAGTAGTCTGATATTTTGTTTTTCAGTCATACAATGTGGCAGCCATGGAGTGAGAAACTTACCGTGCATAAAGATGACTTATTCAATTGTTTACTTGTATTTGACAGCTGCAAAATTTTCTTTTCTTTAGATGCTCAATTCTGGACTTCTAGTGATAATTTTTTTTAGACGTGTTCTGGAAGCCCATTATATAGCCAAAAAAAAAAACAGCTGCTAAAACTCGTCTGAACCGAGTTTTAGAAGGGTTTGTTTCTCGGGAGTCGTCTGCTTGCAATAATTTACGCAAGTAAATGTTACTCCTGTGCAATTGTTACACATTCTCGATACTTTTGTTTGTGCTCAATTACGTGGCATATAAATAGGGGTGTGAAATTTGTATGAAAATAATGTCATTTACGCAACAAAATTCACACCTGAGCTGGCGTGAAAGTGATTCACACCTATCTTTCAAAAGGGTTATAGCATAGTCTCTTAGAGGGTGATTGCTTTTTTGTGTTCCCATCAATAACCTTTATTTATTTTTTAATTCTTGTGGCCTCCATATTTGTAATCCAAACTTTTCATTTTGCTTATTACATTAAAAACCAAAGATCTTAAAGTTGATTATCCTAAATCTTTATATACTTTGAGTAATTTTTGAAAAAGTCATAATAGATCTAACTTTTTACTTTTGTTGACCCCTAATTCATGATCTAAACCATTCAATATTCTTGATTTAATGGTCTCATGATGTTCAATTTCATATCTTAATTCTTCATAGATCTTGAAAATTTTGTTACAAAGTCTAGAAAAACCCAAATACATATGAAACCGTTGTGTGGGTGTGTGGTTTGCATATGTACTTGGTGAATATGGGGTATTTTTCTCGTAAGAAGAAGAAGAAGTATGCACCATACAGTAAGAAGAATGCGCGTTTTACTTATGTGAACAAGGTACTACAAATAACACTGTCAATAGTAACATGGCCTATAAAGTAATAGCCTTACAATTTTTTTGGTAGAAAAGTAAATCTTTCGATTGATAGATATAGGGGTGTAAACGGGTCAGTTTCGGTCCATATCTATGGTGGACCCAAACCCAAATTTGTTAGTAAGAAGATGGAACCGGACCTAGAACCAATTTCTTGGTTCTGGAATCGGAACCAAGAATAAGAAGAAGGAACCGGAATCAGAACCAGTTCTGTGTATGGGATGGGTTCGGGTCAGGTAGAGAATGGTTTAGAAAAAAACTAGCTAAATGATTAAAAGAAAAACCCTAGCTTTTAAGAAGGGTTTTCGAAAATTGAGATAATATGTTAGGTAGGTCCAGGTCCACAGGTTGGAACCTTAATTAGAGAATCAGGGACACATTTACATCCCTAGGTAGATACTAAATGTGTGGCTGGAAAAAATTGGTCTGTGGCCTACACTTAACGTGCCATTTACAGTGTCGGATCCATATTTTAAATAGGTTGGGCTCACTCTCTAGCATCACAACGTGCTCAGTGAGTTTGGATTTCCTCTCTAGATTTTACCATGATTTCTGGGAATAAGATTCTTCCCAAACTCAAATAGTCAGATGCATGGAAAAGGTTTTGATCAAGATGATCTCTTTCCCTCTTTTTATTCAAAATAATGGTAGATTTGGATGCAACTCAAATCACAAATGGTATATATGAAAATCTTGGCCGAGTAGATTGGAAAAGCATTTTGCTCATTGGCTCATGATTATTTCAGCAATCCATTTAAACTAGCAGCACCCTGTGACATGTGTGTTTGCCAACCTCCCTCATTTTCTATGTCATGAACCACCAAGATCATGTTCATCAGCCACTGATACCCTGCATCTGGAAGCCCATTAGTAGATCCTAAAAAAATTAGGATTTGTAGCAATGTACTCACTTAGAGAATTTCATGACTTTAGAATTAGGATTTGGCTATATATATATATATATATATATATATATATATATATATATATATATATATGAGATCCTTTTACTACCCTACAAAAATGTGTCATGTGTCCTTTTACTACCCTACATTGATGCTGTGTCCATTAAATGAGATCCTCACGTGAGTGGCCATTATAGGCGGGTCTGATAGCCACATCTGAATTACGTAGGAGGGCACCCACATTCTCCGGAAAGTATTTTTGGGGCCGCAAAATCCTCTGCTTGGCTATTATTCAACCATCTTAATCA
This sequence comes from Umbellularia californica, assembly GCA_028538565.1. Taxonomy (NCBI): domain Eukaryota; kingdom Viridiplantae; phylum Streptophyta; class Magnoliopsida; order Laurales; family Lauraceae; genus Umbellularia; species Umbellularia californica. The sequence goes on from JAPQWN010000012.1 coordinate 79,224, forward strand.
AACTCCCACTTGCTGAATCCAGATGCTTCATATGTGTCTCAGTCAGATGAACAATATATAGGAACTCTACTGTGGAGCTCACCGACTTAAAATCCGAGTAGCATAAAATGAACGTTAAGTATGAACGACTCGGACAGATATGGGTCTCACCCTTGAGATCTAGAATATGATTAATAATATGTCAAGTGTTCATTCGTACACTGAGACCTCATATGGAGGGAGACATTCATTTTGAGCAACTTAGGTTTTTACTAATTGGTCTTATTGTGAAGTTCTACTCCTTCCACTCTCGGATTTCGCCTTTTATGCATGTGATAGTAAAATATGATAGACAAGAATAGAGAAAATAGAATTCATGTAGCTGATCCTGATGACGATAATATATGCGAGTGTTAGACGTATGAAACACATTGTCATGTTTATCAAAATTATCTTTTTCACATTAGTAAATTAGTATATCCAATGATTTTAAATTTATTTTGATTTTTGAGCTTTTTCACAAATTTCTCAAAATCCATGATGAATTAAGATGTGAATCTTTACATTTTAGTGTTTACCATTTATGAAAGAATATTGAGTGGTTCAAATCATGAATTAGGGGCCCATAAAAGTCTAAAATATAGATCTATTAGTTTGGACTTTCCATAAATTACTCAAGCTCTAGGATGATTTTAAATAACTAACTTTAAGATCTTGAGTTTTATGAGTTCAATAAAAACTTAAATAGTTTGGTTTCCAAATATGGATCCCAAAGGAAGCAAAAATAAAGGTCTTTGACGGCCCGACAAGTCAAAAAATCACCGGGGTTGACTGCACCAACACCTTTTCTACTAAGAGGTATGTAAATCATTTTATTACCTTTGCATGTAAGTTCTTATGTGTATATGGCCTTATATACACCAATGTTACACCTCTTTTATGCACTATATGCGTAAATGAACTCAATCAAATGTGTTGATGCATATTCCTTGTGCATGATAATGATTTTCAATATGTAAATGACTGCAACTAGATAAGCCTTTAGTGAGAGACTTAGGGCCCCTTTGGCAATTTATTATTAAAGTAAAAGTAGTGTAAATCATCAAATTAAAAGATAATAAAATATTATTACGATATTATTCTGTCTTTAGTAGATTGGTAGGTAATTTTATTGACATTCGTCAGGAAATGAATGTTGTTTGGTGAAGAAAGGAGTTTGTTTTTTAAGTTTATCTTTTGAAAAAGAAAAAAATATATAAATTTATTTTATGCTTTTGATGTAATCCTTTATGCGAAAAGTAGAGGCTTTGAATTACTTTTAGGGCCTGTTTGGGAAGGGGGGAAAAATGGGAGGGAGGAAAAAAATGGGGGGAGAGTGGAGGGAAAATAAAAAATGGAGGTGTTTGGGAAGGGAGGGGGGAAGAGGGGGAGGGGAAAATGGGGGGAAAAATGGAGTGGGGCCCACATTAAAACTTTCCTCCCAAAAATGGGGGGAAAGTGGAGGGAAAGAGGGGACAGTGTTTGCTTTTACTAAAATGCCCTTTATCACTATTTTACTAAAATACCCTTTTCACTTTTTCACTTTTTCACAAAATAAGGGTAAATTGGTAATTTTCTCTCTACCTCACAAACAAAAAAAATCCTACTTTTTCACTTTTCTTCCTCCTACTTTTAACTTCCCAAACAAGAGGAGGTAAAATTAATTTACCCTCCCCTCTCCACCTCCCTTCCCAACAACAGCATTACTGACCTCCACTTCAAACGTCCCCCAGATAGGGTACCGTACATTTTGAAAGGAATATCAGGCACGGAATACTAATCCATGTTGCAAAGTGGCATTTCTAGCCGTCCATTTTTATTCACCCAAAGAGAAAATAATACATGGAAGCATTAATTTATTTCACATGACCTAACCAACAATGAGACACATTTGAATAAAACACCGGCAAGTCATACATATTAATCGCCGCAGCTCTTTTGACTCAATCCAGAGTCAAGAAGGCTCATTAAGAAGCACCCATCAAAGCACTACAAGATAACGGAAGAAGAAGGAGGAGGGTGAGTGGTGGACTAGGCACACTGAAACTCAGTTGGGACCCTTTTCCCACTGACATTCAGCAACAGGCTAAGGTCGACTGGCACGTTCAGGTTAATGCCCGACACATTGAGTTTTAGGGCATGCACAGGCAAACGGCTGCTTCCAGGTCGGCGAGGCCTTGCATGAGAAAGCAGCAAGGGAGTGTTGGTGAGAAGCCCACTGTCACGTTCACCAACCCCAGCACATTAGCGCACACACACCTAGCTTCAGTGTGTCCTTAGGCCACGTTCCACTGGCAGCGGTGACTAGGGGAAAGAAAAGAAGGTTCAGGAGTAAGAGGAGGGGGGCTGATCTGTTTGATGCCATCTTCTAATACTGGTTGGGTTGGTAGTAGCACTAAGCAGCAGGAGGGCTTGGTTTTTTCAATCAAAAGAACAAGTCCTTGTTTCTGCTATGAAGAGGACTGCTTCATGGTGATGGCCGGCTATTTATGGAGTGAAGAGGGCAGGGAGATTATGTCATGACTCGGGCCAGAAATCGGATTACTCGGGACTAATCCGGATCGCGATGCCATCATACTTACTCCCGTAAATCCTGAATTAACCGAAGTTAATACAAGACTCACAAGGGATCTATCTTGCATACTTATCAAATGTACATTTTTGCGGAAATATATATATACATTGACAATCATTAATTTTACATCAAAAGTAAAGTCCACATATACAAAATTACAGTCCAATAAAGTCTACCACTGCATATTCAAAATACAATGCAGGTGATATCTAATTACATCTCAAAATGATTTACGACAAAAGTATTTATCAAAATAATTTCCAAAGTATTTCCAAAATATTCAAATCCATTCGCCATTCGATTTATGTCCATTCTATCAATCCTCCTAGAGGAATCGGATTGGCTTCCTCCGTTGGCAGCGCGGCCTCTCCAAGGCCTGGACGAGCAACTGGACCTGTAATGCCATCAATAACACTATGAACACGACTGTTTAACAATGTATAAACAAATCTATGATAATTCATGCTAAATCTGTCCATTCCTCACGTAACGACTCTAGACAATCAAATCTAGAACTGTACAGTATAGCCAATTAATAATCAATGACTAAATTACAACTACAATAGTATTATTCTTATTCAATTCAATTTCTCCCCAAGGGTGGTAGTTAGTCAGTTCATTTCATTCATTTCAGTCATTCATTAATTACATTGAGCACTTATTAGCTGGCTTATGAGACTCTTTAGTCCAATATTATTAGTAGTTTATCAATTCAGTGACCTTTCAGTCTAATGTCGTTTTTTATTTAATAAGTATTTTCATTATATGGCTTTTCAGTGACTTTTCAATCTATGTGTGGTATCTACCAGCGTTTTGATCAGAAATCACTGGTATTACCACGGAGCTCCGGAACACCCGATCCATCTATTGTAGTAGGATTAATCATTATATTGTTACATTTAGTAACTGTTCATTAGTTCATTGTGTTTAGTCAGTATTGTCTCACGAGTTAAACTAGTTCCAGACGGGTTAGAAAACTTCCTACTCATTTCCGTTTCTACTCAATTCTCTTTCACATCTAAACAACTATTTAGGTGAAAACATCGGTTACCAAATGCACGTGTTATTTTTTTTATGGACATTCACATTTATTTATTTAATGTATGTATTTAGATCCCAAAATTTTCACCCGCAATTTCAAAATCGATTGGACCGCTTGGTCCGATCGATTGGCCAAATTTCCACTCACAGCTAATGTTTGGCCAGTATCAGGTTCGCTCGAGCGGACTCAAACAGACAGGGGATTCGCTCGAGTGGACCCACGTTCGTTTGAGCGAACTCCTCCAGACTGCCGTTCGCGTCAGGCAGAACCTTCATCGCTCGAGCGCACATATGTTCGCTTGAGCGGACATTTACAGACGACACTTTGTATCAGACAGTAACTAGTTCGCTCGAGCGAATTGTCCAGAACTCCAAACTCCGGATTCTGAACATTCACTCTTCTTTCATCCATTCCATTCACAACCTGCATAGAAAACTTGAAACCTCATGTTCCCTCCTCCATCTACATTCTACAACACTTCCATTCCATCCAAACATCATGAGATCCATATAAATTACATTCAATCCATTCTCCATTTTTATAAAAAAGAAGGAATTTGAAAACCCAACTCTTATAATTCAAGGAAATATACAACTTAGCATTCTTAATCATAGACAAGTATTTATACTTGCCTTTTGAAGTCAAATATTAAGAAATCCTTTGTTTAGCTTGACTTGAAACAAAACCCCCAATTGAAAACCTTCTTCAAGCCTGTTTCCATGGAAACATCAAAAGTACAATCCTATGAGCTAATGGAGCTAGAAATCATTCCTAAGCACCTAATAGAACTTGAGAATCCTATAAGACACTCAAAACACTTACTTGTAGTGTAATTAGGGAATTCTTGAGCTCTTCTTCCAAGCCTCAACACTCCAAGGAAGAAGACAAGTTGAAGAAGAAGATGAAAAGGGTGAAAATCCTTCAAAAGTCACTCTAATCAATCCAAGACTCTATCTTGATAAGGAAAAATGGAAGAGGAAATGAAGAAAGGAGTGTCTAGGGTTTCTCTTCAATGAGGATGAGTTGAATGAACTCAAAGGAGTTCATCTTAAGCCTTATAAGGGTCTTTTTGTAACTAAGCCCTCTCTTTCTTTCCTATTCTCGATTCAAGTCAAACGAAGGGTCAATTGACCGGATTCTCGTCAAATGACTTCGAGCTTATTACAAAAGTTAACGTACTCGTCGAGACACGCGTGTTGGTATCAAGAGTTTCCGTATTCGATAAAATACGTATAAGTCCGTATTTACGAAAAAGTCCTTGTTCTCTTAGCTTAGGCTTAAAACTCATTCAATTCACTTAATTTCTTTCATTAACATTTTCTTAAGTTCATTTGGAACTAATCTCATTGAGCTTAGTCATTAACCAGCATTAGTCTTATTAAACATGATTAACTAGCATTAACTTCAATTAATTAGAGTTAATTTTGATTAACTCGGGACGGGGCCTGACAGATTACTGATTAGAGCAATGACGATACATGTTAAAATAAAAGAAGACACGCACCCCATCCCCATGTGACGAACGTGCCTTCTTTTTCTTTTTTTGTTTTTTTTTTGGCGTTTTAGCTGGCGACGCAAGCCATGGATCGGAAGACAACGTTAGGTTCGTGAGGTGTAGATTTGACAACTTAGCCATGTAAATTTCCCCCCGGCAATGCGTCTCTGTAGTTCCTCTCAGTATAAATAAATAATAGGATTGGATTCCCAGCACATTTACATATTTAATGGAGCATCACCCAGTTGCACTATAATGCAATCCACATTGTGGTGATACACAAGCCATCATCTACGAGGAAAGAGGAATTGTCCTCCAAGTTTGGGAACCTAAGAACGTTTATTCACTAGCACCAAACAAACCACGATATGAAACAGTGCCAAATTGATAGAAAGGAGTGTCTAGGCACACTTGAAGAAGTGGGGACCCATTTTCCCACAAATATTCAGCAACAAACCATATATGAACTAATCGTACGACCTTAATTAGATTTCTACCCTGCATCTTCAGTTTCTTGATTGGGTGGGTGTAAACCTAAGGATAGGGATTTTGTTTTCATTTGTTTTAAGTTGTGCAAATTTGATACTCACTGGAACATTTAATTCACTCAATAAAATGATAACAATAGAAAACGATGCGTATGGGATGAACAAAAAGGAGAAGATTTGGAGAAAAAGCTAAATCTAAATAAATTATGTAACTTTCTTTTCGTATCAATTTCGAAAGCAATTACCAAAATGCCAAGTTTAGGAGCTACACAAATATAATTGAGATTTTAAGAGATTCCAATTAGACAGCTCTTATGTGATATACACAGGAGTTGCACTTGCACAAGGAGGTGATGGATTTTAAGAAGAGTTTGAAATAATGAAAGGATACATGGCACCCTTTTCATGAACCTGTGCCTTGTTTGGGAATGTAAAAATAGGAATAGATGCTCAGTGGTGAGATGAGTACTATTCAACTTCCAATGGCCACCGCACTAGTCTCCGCACCCATCGCTCGCATTTTCCAGCTAATTGGTTGGCCAATTTGGCCATGGGCGCCCTTCATTTTGTTTTATTAATTCCCCCGCAACTAACCTGGAGTCTCTCCCACTATAAGTAACGCATCCACGCTGCCAACCCCTCCACCATCACAAAGGCCCCCGAGTAACGCACGCAGTAGTAGTACTTCCTCCTATTGTTTTGGAGAGATGGCCTCAAGGAGCTCGGTGGCCCCAGCTGCTCTTTTTTCTCTCTCAACCTTCGTCTCTTTGCCTTTGCCAATGCCAACAGCAACCCTAGCCCACCGTTAGGGGTGGAACCTAGAATTTTTTTATTGGGGGGCAAAGTACTAAAACTTCTACAGTTCTACCACGCTATAAGAGCCATGGGAAAATCTTCTAGACCTTCTTCAAATGTAGGACCTTTCCTCTCAAATTTCGTGGGTCACACCGTGTCATAGTTTGTAGCGAAATCTCACAATAATATTTGAAACTTTTTTGAGACACCTAAGTATGCTCATTGATAAATATCAATAAAAAAGGCTCATATTTAGATTTTAGATTGTACAGAAACATGGTCCCACAAAGGCTTCGCTCCAATCATATTTATTCTGACATAGGTATAATTATAACTAAAACAAAAGAAAGTAACTAATTTTTTTTTTAAATTTACGATGGATATAACTCCATTTGGATTAGAAATTTATAATGTAATAAAAGAACACGAGGAGAAAATAGTTTTTAGTGGTTTAGATTTTGTATGCGAGCTCCAATGATTAAAAAGATTAATACTGAAGAGCACACGATTATATTTACCAAGTTTAAATAACTAAAGTAAGAAAAAACTATAACATGGTTATGTTTTTCTTCAACAAACGTAACATATATGTTACCACTTGGCCTCTAACTTTCAAGTTTTTGCAAAATCCGAGATGAGGCCATCCCAGATCTAGTGCTTGGAGGCGGCGTGTGGGCAATTCTTGGCCAATTTAACACAGTAGAAATAACTAGATTCCCATTAATGATTTATTGAGTAAATGGTTTGGGCAATGAGTTTCTATTTATGTAATAAATCACTCAATATCATTAGCAGGAATCGAAATCTTCTGAGTGGGTATATGTACGATGACCGTGGTGGACCAACCATGGTCTGCCATACCACCATGGAATTTTATCTCACAAGATCTGGATTCAATTAACAGTTTCTTTCTCCTTTAACTCCTCCCTTTCCTTTCTGTGTCTTTCCTCTCTTTTCCTTCACTCTAGTTTTTTTTTTTCTTTCTTTCTTTTTTTTGGACAATAATCAATTAAGAATGTATAACACTACTTTTGGAATTAATGAATCATACACTTAGATTTGACAATTGATTGCGGGGTGGGGGGCGCGCATCCACCACAGAATGGAGGTGCCACATGATCTAAACAAAAGAGTTTTATAAACTAGGGGGGCCCATGTCCCCTGCCAACCCCCCTCTAGTTCCGCCCCTGTCCATCCCTTTGTCCAAAGGCAAGGCCTGTTCTAGTCCGAAGGAGCACTGGACCAATCAAATGGGCCAGGTTGGGCCGTGCCACAGGCCATGCTGGGCCGAGATGCTTGGCAAGGCCAGCCTGGTTGGGCCCGGCCCGTGTTTTCCGTGCTTCACAGGCTAGTACGACACAACCTGACAGACCCGCCAACGACTATATTTTAAAAAAACATTGGTCACTTTTTTTTAAAAAAATGTCCATTTTACACCCCCCCCACCCCCCCCCCCCCCCCCCCCCCCAACCATAAAATGATTATATAGGGGTATTTTGTGTCTTTTTGAATTTTACAGAGTCTATAAAAACCCACCCCTCTCATTCTCATTTTTTACCAAAATGATGCAACTCTATCACTCTCTCTACACTCTATAACTCTATCTCAAACCATTCAACTCTCTCACTGTCTTTAATAAGTTTTTGGATGGCGAAAGATCAAGTCATCAAGAGACGAGAGTTGAAAGATCAAGTCATCAAGAGAAGATGAGATTAAAGGGGACTTAAAAATTTGGAGGTATTTATATTATGTAAATTTGAGATTCCATATTTATAATTTTATAATATATTACATTAATTCTCATCTTCTCCCATTTTTTATATTAATTATCACAAAAAAAAGAAGGCTATTACTATTATTATATAACTTTTTTGCTTTCAAATTTCATTTTTGAAATCTGGTTGGATGATCTTTTATAAGAATTCACACACAATCTTCTTCCGTTAATTTAGGGGGACAAGTTGATTTTGTTGAATTTGAAGAGGAAGAAGTTGGTGAAGTCCAGGTACAACCCACTAGTTCTCATAGACCATCCAAGAGAATTAGAACTTCTATTTTTGGCAAGCTTATGAAATTATTAAGGTTATTGAAGATGGTAAGGGGGTCAAAAAGGCTAAATGTAAATATTAGTTTTGAGTTTTAAAAATCGAGAGTTATAATTATCTAATTAAAAGGATATTTGGATCACCCCATATCCTTAAAGTTTCATACACATACAAACTACCTCTATGAGTTGGTTAACATCCTAAGCAACTATATGGAGGAGAAAGTGTACAATTATTAATAGGAAGGAGTACACCTCCTTTTGCACTAACAAGGATTTATAAAAATAATATAAAAGGCCTAAACAAGAAGCAATAATAATACTAAAAGAAGGGATTAGAAGCAACCGTGCAACACTTATTGATTACGTATTAAGTAGAATATATAACTTAAATAATTAAATATAGATGAAATGAGCCAAGTATGTGTATATATATATATTTGTATAAGTTTTTACGAAATTTTGTAATGGGTATGTGGGTATGAAATTGCCTTCATATCCCCCTGTTACTACTAAGTGACCATGATAAGGGCATTCTAGTGTATATTTATGCGCGCGCGCACAACCATATACATATGTATTATACAAAATAAATAAAAGTACGAGGGCCAGGGCCAAGGCCGGACCGAGTTAGTGTTGTCCAAGCCTGACCCTCAAATCTCAGGGCTTACAAAAAACTATTCAAGTCTGGCCCTAGGGCTTTTCGTTAGAAACAACAGCCCTCATTTTAAGGGCTTTTTAACGGCCGGGCTCCCTTGTCTTAGGGCCAAATTCATAGGCATAGTTACATTGTGCGGGATATTCCTTTCCGAAATATAAGGTGATCTATCACCAGCACGTTTGCATTGACTTAGCATTGCCTTTTTGCTGCCATCTCAAACAAGTGGGGTTCTGTTTGACTAAGTAGAATGGACCATCAAAGGCACGTGCTCAAAATAAATATGCAGTTATTTTACACCAATAAGAGTTAGTCCTTTACCACTTCTAAGTTCTATACAATTAATCATATATTTTGAGCGGATAACTCCTCTACATCCAATCTTTGTTCTTTCCAAGATAATTTGTCAAAAAAGCAATTAAAGAATCTTCAAAATAGTTGAATTCTCGAGATCTAATCATCATAAAATATAGAAACATGAGTATAGTAAAATGGAAAAAAAGAACTACGGATGTATTGAGAAATATTTAGACTATGGAGATTTAGGTAAAAAACCAAAAAAAAAAAAAAAATGTGTTTTGAAAATGATGGATTTTATCGGGCTTTAAGGGCACGTTTGTGTACACACTTTATCCGCGGAAAGAGAAAATTGCCACATCAGCAAATTCCACAGAAATGGAAACATTGGAAAAGGATTTCAGTGGAATTTTGAAATTCATGTTTGGTGCGAAGTTTTTTCCTCACTGAATTGGTGCTAATGTTGTTTGGTGCTGCTATGAAGTCTTTATTGAAAATCAAAATTCCTTGTTTGGTGCAGTAATCTTCCGCGGAAAAATAACAAAACTTGTATATAATTAAATTATCCATAAAAAACAAAAAAATGGATTGGGCTGGGGCATGCTATAGAGGGTGTGTGTGTGTGTGTGTGTGTGTGTGTGTGTGTGTCGGAGGGGGGTGGCGGTGGGTGGGTGGATAGGGTGTGATGGAACGCGCTCCGAGCGCCGTGGGGCGGCTACCGGGGTCGGCGGAACGTGGGAGTCCGTCGGGTCCGGCCCTTTCGCGCCCTGGCGGGCCTGAAGCGTGCATCACATTTTTTTTTGGGTGGGTGTGCCAGATTTTCTATTTTACTTGGAATTGCAAGTGGTAATCCGGAGATCAACCTTCGCAAGTAAAAAGGAAATCAACTTCTTTCAAGTTTTCCATTGCACAAATATTTAAGAAAAGAGACATTTTCTTGGTTTGCCGTGAAAGGCGATTTTGTTTGGCATTTATAGCCGATTTCGGCGTTTATAGCCGATTTACAATTCTCATCAAAAATGAAAGACAAGAGTTGTGATTTTTGTCTCTTTTAGAAAAATAAAAACTACAATGAAAAGCAAGAAAAGGAGGATCTAACTTCTCAGGAGATTGTGGGGGACTCGTTCAGATTGACGGTCGCAAGACATGTGTGGGCTTTGCCATCATCCATGCAGATGAGAACAGAGGATGCTCTTGATTCGCTTGGCTTGGCTATAACCTCAGGTTTTTAGAGGACAAAGACCAAGAGAAGGTCCTATGTCCAATAAAAAGCTAAGTAGACGGGCTGAAAAGCCATGTCTAAGCCATTGGAGGTAGCGGGAGAAGGCAAGGACCTTGGGGGGGGGGGGGGTGCCCCCCAAGGGACTTTTGTCACCTTGTAGTGGTGGCCGGTGCAGAACTTCAGCAGAGTTTTCTCTCTGTTTCTTTCTCTGGATTCTTTGGTGCTTTGGAAGTGATCTCCGATTGATCGATCCCGATTTCAATGGAATGCTCTCCTATTTATAGGCTTTTGGTAGCCATTTAGGAGAGTTTATGGGCTTTAATGGCTTTAATGGGAGGAGTTACAAGATTTATTTCTTGATTTTGTAACTCCTTTTTCCTTGAATCTGATTGGCCGATGGAGATTAAGGGCTTTTAATCACCTTAATTACCATAATGGGAGGAGTTTCATGGGTTAAATGCCATGAATCAATTGACTTGTAACTCCCAAATACTTGCTTCTGATTGGGCCGTCCAAAGAAATGAATTTATGACTGCAATAAAGCTAGTCAATTAACCACATTAATTGGTCGCCAAGCAGTCGAAGAGTCGTGGGCCGTGCCGTGTCTTCTGGAATTCTTTTGGCGATGATCATCGATGGATCTATATGCTGATCGACATCGGATGAACATGTAACTTCAGACATTGATAGCTAGCAGCGGGCCGGTGACATCTGTCTTGTCGATTTCACGATCGGTCGGACAGAAAGTGCACTTTCTTGGTCAGCCGGTTGGCGATCTTGGAGCGATCAATGATGATTTTATGCTTTTGACGGCGGATCTGAGATGTCGTCGGATATGATTCAATTTCAAGCATTAAAAATCACATTTTCAGGAAACCACAGGGGCCAAAATGCGCGAAACGCGAAAAAAGACGGAAAAACGGGTCACCGGCGAAAAATCTGGTGACCCGGACTTCCATGGTCGCCGGCGACCATGGGCCAGGGTCGCGGGCTGCGACCCTGGGGGTTTTTCCCCCGTTTTTGGTCCGTTTTGCGGTCTTTTTCGTCGCCGTTTTCTTCTGTATTTTTCTTGACATTTCTTCTCATTTATTGGCTTGATTTCCCTGTAGAAAACCTGATGAGAATCCTTGCATTTTTAGAGTGCAAAGTTTCCAATTTTCCGGGAAAGCCGAAGACTTTGTTGCGTAGAGCTGCTGATTTTCCGCCAGAAGTTGAAACTTGGTCAAACGATGTCGGAATGACCTGAAATTTGAGGTGGAGCCTCCTGAGCAATAAATAAGACCAACCATAGGCTTTTGTTTGAGTTTTGAAGCCGTTTGGGGTCCCATCGATGCTTCACTTGATTTTGCTGCGGGGAAAATGCCGAGCGTTGATATGTGGCCAAACGATGTCCGATTGACCTGAAATTTGACGGGGAGCCTATTGGAGTCATTTTGAGACGTTCCATGGGCTCCGTTTTGGATGTCATGGTCCCGGGTTGCTCCGCCGCCGGTAGGCTTGATTTTCTCTCGGAGCATCGAAACCTGGTCAAACGTTTTCGGAATGACCTGAAATTTGACGTGCAGCCTTTTGGAAGCATGTTGAAGCCACTCATGCACTTGGTTTGATGAGCGAAGGCTTCGGTGGTTCCCGCCGCCGGGAGGCTTGATTTTGCTGCTCGAGCATTGATGGAGGGTCAAACGTTGTCGGTTTGACTTGAAATTTGGCATGGAGCCCTTTTGAGACATGCTGGAGTCATCCGTAGGCTCTGATCGAAGTTTTGACGTCTCCGATGATGTCGCCGCCGGGAGCGCCATTTTAGCTGTCGGAGAAGCGAAGTTAGGCCAAATGATTCTAAAATGGCCCGAAACTTCATGTGTACTCTTCTCTTGGCTATCTTGAAGGATCTTGCAGTTTTTGTTTGATTTTGACAAGATTTGGTTTTTTGGAGAAATTGCATTGCCTATTTATGGCAGGTTGCGACTTTATGCAGCTTTCTTGATGTTGAAGAGGCAAAGTGACATTTTTGGTGTCAACAAATGCCCCCTCGAGGTACAACGACGAGTTGCTTGACTTTTGTAGTCGATGTGCCTCGAAGAGATTTTTGAAGGAGAGCTTGTGTCTTGACCAAGAGTCTTTGAGCAATCCTTCCTTTGGTAGAGTAGCCTTTGAGCTTCCAGGGGAATTTAATGGTAATGAAAGGAATCAAATACCATCTCGAGGCAAAGTTTTGAAGATGACATCAGGGATGTGGATTTGGGCTTTTGTTTTTGACCTTGTGACCTAACAAGCTGTATGTGGCAGGTTAGGGGGTCCGGTTTTGGTTTTGACCTTGTGACCCAACAAGCTGTATGTGGCAAGTTGGGGGATCATGATTTGGTTTTTGGTTTTGGTCTTGTGACCTAACAAGCTGTATGTGGCAAGTTAGGGGACCAGGATTTGGTTTTTAGTCACTCTTTGGGACTGTGTGGGTCCATTGGAGTGGTTTAGATTTTTGTGGAATGTCAATTTCAAGATTTTGGCTCAATTTGGTATATGAGGCTGGATGGTTTGATTTTTGGAAGCTCATGGGGCTTGGGATTTTTTTGTATGGTTCAATCAACTCAAAAGAGGCATGGAACCATTATTGTATGCTCTTGGTAAGAGGGATTTTTTTTTCCTGACTAAAAGCCCATTTTTTTTTAAGTGCTTAGGTGGTCAAACCTGGTTCATATGGGCTAACCCATGGGACCTTAAGCTTTTTAGGATGGCTTAGATCTCATGTGGGGCCATTTCTATAAAGAATATCTAAAGATATCTCATTTGGATAGAGAATATCTAAAAATATCTTTATGGGAGAGAATCTCTCATCTTCCCTTAATTTGGGAGAGAATATCTCAAGGTATCTTTCTTTTTGGGAAAGAATCTCCAATCTCCTATTTTGTTGGAGAGAATCTCTCATTGATTGATTTTGGGAGAAAATCTCTCAAAGACATCTTTCTTTTTGGGAAAGAATCTTTCTAATTCCTTCTCTTTTGGTAAGGTTACTAATTAGTAACACTTACCTTTCTTCTTTATTTCCTTCTTTGATTTGCTCTCTCCTATAAAAGCAAAGGAAAGGTAGGATCTCTTGCTCTTATTGCTTTCTTTTGCAACAATCTCAAGAGAGCTCCAAGACCAAGAGTTCTTCTTCTTCAAGGATCTTCAAGCTTTTTCCTTCTTCTTCTCCATCAATGGCTTCAAGTAAGTTTTCTCTCTTTTTCTTTCAAGAAAACTCCGTGTAGAGAATAGGATGGAAAAAAAAGTGTCTCTTCTCTTTTTTTTCTTTTTTCTTTTCTTTCTATTCTTCTTCTCTTTTTTTTTCTTTTCCACGTAATTTCTTTTTTTCACGTGTCTCTTTTCTCTTTTTTTTTTTTTTTTCTTTTGTGGGCCGTACGGACAGATCCGTACGGATCTGGTCCGTACGGCCACGTGGCCTGTGGGCCACGGCCTGATGGGCCTGATATGTTTTTTTTTTTGTTGTTTTCTTTTTTCTTTTTTTTTTTTTTGTTTTGAGAAAGTTTCTTCTTCTTTTTTTTTTTTTTTTTGTTCTTTTCTTTCTCCCTTTTTTTTTTGAGAAAGTTTCTTTTTTTTTTTGTTCTTTTCTTTCTCCCTTTTTTTTTGAGAAAGTTTCTTTTTTTTTTGTTCTCATCATGATAATGCGTTTTTTATGCAAATCTAGATGTTCATGCATGTACTTTTTGTAGATTGAGCATGATAGCATACCTGAAAATCTTTGCAAATTTGGGAATTTGGAGCTCGCAGCGATGTTGAGCCCTTCTTGATTTTGCGGAGATTTTGAGGTTTCGAAAGTTTGGAGTTTCGGAGCTCGCAGCGATGTTGAGCCCATCTTCAAAACTTTCTATTTCTTTCGGGGTATTTCCCTTTTCTTCGGAATTGCCCCGGAACCATGCCGAAATTTCGCCAGATTGTCTTTTAGCGAAATCCTGTCATTTTGATGATGATCTTTTTTCTTTTCCAACCTTTGCAGGTGGTTCCTCCAGAACGAACAAGGGTAAAGAGCCTGCTACAAGCGTACCTCGTCGATCTGCTAGATCTTCCAATGTGGCCGTTCAGCAAGCCTGGGAGAAGGTCCAGTTTGTTGAGAAGAACTTGGAAGAGTGCGATTCCCTCAATCGCGATGAGATGAGACAGCGATTGATTGCTCTCAAGGATGAGGAGTTCTATAAGATCATGGTAAGCAACCGTCCTTGGGTTATGGACGATCTGAGGGTTTTACCCAAGCCTACCTTCTTCTTTGGAGATGCAGTCCCTGACGACTTGACATACCAAAGGAGATGTTTTCAGTTCTCTTACACAGCAAATGGTGAGGAGAGAACTATTTCTACCCGGTCGTCTTTTGATCGGACCATCTCGATCCTGAGCCTTTCTCCCACGTGCCCTAAGAGGGAAGATCCTCCGAGCTGGGTGAAGAGGACCAGTGTGATCAAGACCGGGGTTTTTGTTGGTGGACCTTCCGGTTTTGCGGAGAAGCCACCTGTCCGTATGGACATGTTGATGCCAGCCAGCGGCTACCAGGGCTCTGATTATCCGTCGGTCGATTTGAGACCGGTGGGCCTTGGCGTTTTCAGCGGCGACGGCAGTACTTGGGTGAAGCCTTTTCGACTTCGTGGCCGTTTCAATGCTGACTCCGATTGGAAGTCATGGACTGACCACACCTTGCTAATTGGGGGCGCCGTTTTGAAGGAAGCCGGGATTTTTGACGCGGTCCACGCTTTTAGGGAGACCGTGACTTTTTCCGATGATGCCTTCATGGCTATGTTGGAGTCTTTCCTCCCTCAGACCAATACCTTCGTTGTCACGAACGGTGAGATTGGTTTTTCTCTGAAGGAGTTGAGTGCTATTACTGGACTGCCCATCCTTGGCAAACTCTATGAGGAGTTCATGCCGATTGACAGCGTCCTTGAGGAGCAGTCAGAGGAGTTCAGGCTCCTATACTTTCAGTTCGTCGCCTTCTATGATTTTTTGAAGGAGGGCTCGAAAGTGAGATCCAGTAGTTGGAAGAGTTATGACTCTTCATTCTTCAACTCCTTTGACGGTGGAGAATCTTCTGATAGCATGACCCGGGAAGACAGGAAGAAGACTTCGGCCATGCAGGAAGAGTTGAAGGGTTTCTTCGCGAGCACAGATGGCTAGGTGAGGCTATTTTTGCAGGTGGAGATGGGACGCACATCAGGTCGCATTGTATTTTTCCGGCTTGTCAGATGGCGTTTGGAGAGCGGCTTGCTTTGGTGCCCGCTCTTTACTCCTACCTGTGTACCGAACTGCAGGCTGCTGCTTTTTTGGTTCGGCTTGGGCTCCCTATGAATAGGGTATTTTCAGCCCATATCTTTTATTCGTGGTTTGTGTACCACTGTCCTGGCTTCCACCAGCTGGGTGCTGCACAGGATGATGATCCTCTGATGATTCGATTGGCTAAGGGAAAAGCCGTATCCGAATCACTTTTGTTTGCCCGCATAAGGATCCGACGGTTCAGGGACGTCGAGATGGGGCAGTCTTCAGTTAAGCTTTCTCCGGAGTTGCGGAAGAAGGCTTTTGATTTTGGTGCCTCCCGAGACTCTACCAGAGCAGGGTCGGGAAGGCATTACTCTTTGACCAATGCAGAGAAGGAGTGGCTTTTCAGCATACGAGTCGGCACGATGGTGTACCGTAGACATCTTTTCGTCGACATCCAGCCGTATGTACCTTCTCGCTTTGCACTTCAGTTGGGCTTCTCTCAAGGCGTTGTTGGAGCGCCTTCGAGTATGGTGAAGCGTTTTGGGGGTTTGCAGGATGGCAGAAATGCATGGGCTTTCTATAGTGCTGAAGACACTACTGCCACGATTTCTTATCCTGAGCTGTCGACTTTCCGAACTGCCGGCTTCACGAAGTGGTTCGCGGAGAGCTTTTTGGCATATCGGGGGCTTTCCAAGAAGGAGCTTGATGTAAAGCTGTCTTCTGGAAAAGGCATTGGGAAGTTGGATGGCGTCCGGCGAGAGGAAGTTTGGGCCTTCCTTTCTGGAGAGAAGCACAAGATAGGCTTTCTCGGTGACCAGGGCGTCATTGGTTCTGAAGCTGTTCGGGAAGTACCTGATGAGGCTTTGGAGCAGCTAGAACAGGAGGAAGCTGAGCTCGACGCTTGGATGCAAGCGGCGCAGAGACGAGCTTCCGTGGAGTCTACTGGCAAGAGCAGACCATCCAGTGAGGAGTCAAGTGAGAAACCTGACTCTGATAGTGGGGCGGGTTCTTCTAGGAAGCGAACCCGTAGAGGTAGGAAGAGGAGGAGTCATCATCGCAGCGAGGGGCCACATGAGGACTCTCCTGACATGGAAATCCCTCTTACCATCAACGAGGAAGTGCCAGAGGCTGTCGACGACCCTCCAGAGAAGAGGAGCCGTGGAGAAGAGACCATTGATGAAGGTATGATTCTTCCTTTTTCTTTTTCTGCTTCTTTCATGGGGTTTTCCATGTTCTGATTTATTTTCTCACCCTGCTGCTGCTCTTTTTTTTTTTAGCAGAGGATGAAGACTTGGCGATGCCTGAGGTTCCGACCGATGAGGCGGTGATGGAGCCGATTATGGCATCTGAAGAAGAACCGAGGGACTTTGGAATGACTCCGGAATCTCCGACTGGTATGACTTCCTTCGCTTTCTCTTTTTTTGTGCCTGCGACTTGATTTGCTAACATTTTTCTTGTCAGCTGACTTGCCACAGGATTCCGATGACTTTGAACCATCAATGGACGCAAATGTTGATGATGCTTCCGATGAGTTCATGGAGGAAGAGAGTGTTCCGCCAGTCGTCGAAGAAGGTACTTTGTAGTGATGACCCTGATGGTTTTTTTTTTAACAGGATCATATTCATACCTTTTTGTGTTTCATTTGCAGGTTTTGAAGTGACAGAAGAGAGTCCATCGCTTTCTTCAGAACCAGAGCAAGGGATGCCAGAGGTCGATCCGGAGGTAGAGACCAGTTCTGACATGATTGAGGAGATGCCTCGTGTTGAGATTCCCTCTCCAGTGGCTCCAAGTGGAAAGAGTTCTTTTGTTACTCTTCCAATGGGACATGACATGAGCAGCCGATCAACGGAGAAGGGTGAATCTTCATCCAGTTCGTCTCTTCAATTTGCGAAGAAGGTGCTGGCTCGGGTTTTGAGTTCTTGGATCAAGACTCTCCTTTCTGGACACTTGGAGGCAGGATTTGGCATGATCCCACATGTACAGGAGATTCTGACTGACACCGAAGAGGTTGGTCTGGATGTCACAGGTGCCAGGGCGATCGTTGATAGGATCATTGCACTGGGTGACAAGTGGTTTGAGACCATGGATTTTCCTGACGACCAATTCTTCAAGGAGATGTTCTTGGACCCTGCTGATAAGGCTAAGTCCGACCTGAATGAGGCTAAACAAAGCAGGAAGCAGGTAGTCCGAGAGAAGAATAAGGAAGAGCTAGTCATCCTTGGATTAAAGCGCGACCTTGACATCCTTGATGGAGAGGTCGAAATGGCCAGGAAGCATCTCGAGCAATTGAAGGCACAAGTTGATGCTAAGTGGACTGCTATAACAGAGGCTCGTGACAGGGAGAGTACTCTGATTCGCAAGGTCGCAGATGCCGGTCAAGTTCTTGAGAGGAGGACTCTAGAGAACGAGCAATGGCAAACTGCTGGGAAAAAGCTTCCCTGTGTAAAAGAAGGGTTACGGCATTCGCCAGCATCTCATGGCAAGTTCCTGAAGAAGCGTGCCTTGGAAACTCTGACGGCTGATGCCAAAAGTTTGCTTGAGGAGCTGAAGCTTTGGCTGGAGACCATTTTTGGCTGAGCTCCTGATTTTTTGTAGCAGAAACTATTCTTCTTTCTTTTGGTACCACATGTATTTTTTTTGGTACTTCCTTTTTTTTTTGTAGTGCTTGTGAACACTTTCTTTTTTTCTTTTTGGTACCACATGTATTTTTTTGGTACTTCTTTTTTTTTTTGTTTTCCCTACGCTCACTCAAATTTTTTTGTGATGAAAGCAATTGCTAAATGGGATTTGATCAAAAGCTTTGTCATTTTGTGAAAATCTTTTGTCAAATGATTGTTTTGGCATGGGAGCCTGATTTTGGTTGTGGCGTGAAAGCCGATTTTGAGATGGCATGGAAGCCGAAATTTTATGGCGTAAAAGCCAAAATTTGGGTTGGCATGGAAGCCGAAATTTTGTGGCATTTACAGCCAGTTTGGTGGCATTGATAGCCAATTTGTGGCATTGATAGCCGGTTTGGTGGCATTGATAGCCGGGTTTTTTGAAAGCCAAGTTTTGGTTTGTCGGCGTGAAAGCCAATTTTTGTGGCATTGATAGCCGGTTTGTAGCATTTATAGCCGGGTTTTGGCGTTTATAGCCAGATTTTGGCGTTTATAGCCGAGTTTTGGTTTTCAAAATGCAGGTATCGACCAAATGTCGCCTCCCCGCTGAATGGTCTTGCAAGTATCGATGGAATGTCGCTTCCTTGCTCATTCGGTTTTGCGAGTATTGATGGAATGTCACTTCCTCGCGGGTTAGGTTTTGCAAGTATCGATGGAATGTCGCTTCCTCGCGAATTGGGGTGCAAATATCGACTAAGCGTCGCTTCCCTGCTTTTCCCAAAGCTTTTGGTTTCGCGGGTACTGACTTGATGTCGTTTCTCCGCGATTTTTGAAATTTGAGGTTTTCTCGAACCATTTGAAATTTGGGTTGTGGATAGCAACTGGTATGTTACATCTCCACGATTTTTGAAATTGGGTTGTGGATATCAACTGGTTTGTTGCTTCTCCACGATTTTAGGTTTTCTCGAACCTTTTGAAATTTGGGTTGTGGATAGCAACTGGTATGTTACATCTCCACGATTTTTGAAATTGGGTTGTGGATATCAACTGGTTTGTTGCTTCTCCACGATTTTAGGTTTTCTCGAACCTTTGAAATTTGGGTTGTGGATATCAACTGAAATGTTGTGTCTCCACGATTTTAGAGGTTTTGGAAGTATCGAATGGGGTTCGCATCCTTCCGATTTTTTTTGAGTTTGGCGAGTATCGACTAAGTGTCACCTCCCCGCGGTTTTTGAAAAACCAATTTTTTTGTTTAAAGACACGAGGGTCGTAAATTTTGACCTAAAACCATTTGGTGGTAAAAGGTAAGGTGGACTAGGGTGGAAATCCCTGAATCCAGATTTTTGTTTCAAACCATGAATTTTGGTTCAAGGATCGAAAGTTTTGGTCAAGTCAGGGAGAGGCTCCTAAACTTGGATATTTTTTTTTTGAACAATGAAACGATAAAAAATAAGCATTGTTTTTAAATCTCTAGAAATATTTACATTTGATATGAAAATTCTAAAGAGAGTGGGTTTGACGAGCGAGTACCTGAGAACAGGTTTTGGCCATACAGGCATTGCTCTTACCCAGTTGGGTAAGTCTTCAAGGGTAGTACCGCTTCAAGAACTTGCCGTTGATAGGCAGCATACATCTGTTGCCTTCCAGGTTTAGGAGGGCATATGCGCCGTTGGAGAAGACCTTGTCGATGACGTAGGGTCCCTCCCATTTTGGTTCAAATTTACCTTTGGATTTGTGTGCGAAGACCATTGGTCTTTTTACCGCAAGAACCAAGTCACCCTTTTTGTAGGCGCGTTGCCTGACCTTTTTGTCAAAAGATCCTGCCATGCGTGCTTGGTAAAGTTCAATGCTTTGTCGAGCTTCGAGCCGTCTCTCGTCGAGATTGTCCAGCTCATGGAGTCGCAATTTGACATTGCTTTCTTGAGTCATGTCATTTTGTAGAGATACCCTCAGAGAAGGAATTTGTACCTCTAGGGGCATGACAGCTTCGCATCCATAGACTAGCGAGAATGGTGTGCTATGGGTTGGTCCAAGAACGGTGGTTCGATAGGCCCACAAAGCTTCAGACAGTTTATCGCTCCAGTCTCTTTTGTGACTAGAGACCATTTTCTTGAGGATTTTGCAGAGTGTCTTGTTGAAGGCTTCTGCTAATCCGTTTGCTGCCGGATTATATGGAGTCGAAGGACAGCTTTGAATTTTGTATTTGTCGCAAAACCTGTAGAATCGATGATCCCGGAATTGTGGTCCGTTATCATGGACGAATCTTTTTGGTATGCCGAAACGACAAATGATGTTGGTGCGCAGGAACTGAAAAACTGATGAGGTCTTCATTTCGTTGAACGCAAATGCTTCTGACCACTTGGAGAAATAATCCGTTGCGGCGAAGATGAAGCGATGACCTTTGCTTGAAGGGGGAGAGATAGGACCTATGATGTCCATGCCCCATGCTTCAAAAGGCCATGAGATTGCTGTAGGATGTAGCCATTCCGGAGGCATGTGAATGTAATCTCCATGAACTTGGCATAGCTGGCAGCGTTTGGCAAATTGCATTGCATCAGCAACCATGGTAGGCCAATAGTAACCTAACCTTTTTATCTGATCATAGAGCTTAGGACCTGCCTGATGGGCTCCACAAAGACCAGCATGAACTTCTTTAAGTGTTTCTTCGGCCTCTTGTTGTGACAAGCAGCGTAGAAGTACTCCGTTGAAGGATTTCCTGTAGAAGATTTTTGAAGGAATATCCAAATGAAAGTTTGGGGCTCGCCTTTGAATGCTTACCCGTTCTTTTGGATCTTCAGGTAGGATTTCGAACATAGTGTAATCAATGAACGGATCCCTCCAGTCTCCGATTGAAGGTTGAAGGATAGAGATCCGACTTCCAACCACTCGGTGGCATTCAGCAACTGCTTGGTGTGTGTTAAGAGGAGGGATGATCCTTCTCTCGCACACTGTGATTTGCATGTTTTCCCCTTCCTGGATCGCCATTGATGCGGCAAGTCCGGCCAGGGCATCTGTACGGATGTTTTCACCTCTACGAATGTGGGTGATGTTGCAGATGTCAAACTTTTACAGAAGCGATTGTGCCTTGTTGTAGTAAGGCAGCAGATCAGGCTTCCTGACTTCATATTTCTGATTCATCTGGTTGACGATCAGTTGAGAGTCTCCAAAGACTTCCAGCATAGTGATACCGGATTCGATGGCGAGTTCCAATCCTAGGATCAGAGCTTGGTATTCAGCTGCATTGTTTGTGCATGGTTCCAATAGCGAGAAAGCGTGTGGAATCATGTATTTGTCGGGGCTAACAAAGAGGATACCAACTCCCGAGATCAGCTTTCTGTTTTCATTTGTCCTGGTTGCACCGTCAAAGTACATGTCCCAGGAGGCATTTGGTGAGGAAGTCTCCACGTTGTAGACAGGTTCGTCTGGGAGATCATCTCTGAGTGGAGAATCTTCAGGCAATGGATGCTCTGCGAGAAAGTCTGCTAGAGCTTGGCCTTTGATTGCTTTTTGTGGTACATACCTAATATCAAATTGTGATAGAAGGATGGACCATTTTGCCAGTAGGGCATTGAGAGAACCTGCTTTTGTGACAAGGACCTTCAAGAGGTTGATCCTCGAGACCAGGTAGACTGTGTTGGAAAGCAAGTAGTGACGTCGCTTTTGTACGGCGAACATCACTGCAAGGCATTCTTTTTCGACTGGAGAGTAACGATGCTCTGCACTTACTAGCATGCGGCTGAGGTAGTATAGAGCAGCTTCCTTTCCCTCACCATTCTCTTGTGCAAGCAAAGCGCCTACAGAATGATCAAGAGCTCTTGTGTACAAGATGAATGGTTTTCCAGTGGCAGGGGCAGCTAACACTGGAGGTTTGGTCAGGTATGACTTGATATCTTGAAATGCGGCTTCACAGTCGGCATCCCAGGCAAAGTCTACACCCTTTTTCATCAATCGAGAGAATGGACGGCATTTCCCTGAAAGATTGGAGATGAACCGTCTGATGTAGGCCAATCTCCCTTGGAGCCCTTTTAGTTCCCTCAAGGTTCTTGGAGAGGGCATTTCTAGAATAGCCTTGACTTTTATGAGGTCAAGTTCTATTCCAGCTTTCCGAACAAGGAATCCGAGAAACTTACCCGACGAGACGCCGAAGAAGCATTTTAGAGGATTCATCCGCAGTTTGTGTTTGCGAAGTCGGAGGAAGACTTCCCGAAGATCTTTGAGATGGTCTTCTTTTCTTCTGCTTTTGACGGCGAGGTCATCAACGTAACATTCGACCGTCTTGTGCTGCATATCTTGGAATATTTTCATCATAGCCCTCTGATATGTGGCACTAGCATTTTTCAGACCAAATGGCATGACAGTGTAGCAATACACGCCAAACGGAGTCCGAAATGAAGTGTGTTTTTCATCCTCGGGATGCATCTTTATCTGATTGTAACCAGAGAAGCCATCCATGAATGTCATTCGCTCGAATCCGCAGGTATTGTCAATCATCACCTCCGGTATGGGGAGCGGGAATTCATCTTTAGGGCAAGCGCCATTCAAGTCTCTATAGTCAATACAGACTCTGATTTGCCCATTTTTCTTTATCACGGGGACAATGTTGGCCAACCATTCTGGCTGTTGTTCCTCACGGATGAAGCCGACGCTTTTGAGCTTTTGAACTTCTTGTTCAATTTTATCCATCACATATGGACGGAATCTTCTTTGGCCTTATTTGACAGGCTTGATTTCTTCTTGAAGGTTGAGTTTGTGGACTGCTACTTTGGGGTCTAAACCAGGCATTTCAGCGTAGGACCATTTAAAGTAATCAACGAACTCACGAAGAAAAGCGATATACTCGGGTAACTCATCATCCTTTATATTCTTTCTTATGAATACAGGACGTGGGTTATCTGGTGTTCCCAAGTCTATCTTTTCAACAGGATCTTCTGTCGGAAGGTTCGAAGGTGGTTCCTCCACAATATTTTCGGAGGCTTCCAACTCAACGAATCCTTCTGGGGTTTCAACTGTATTACCAGACCAAGGTCCTGTTCCTTTCCATGGATTTTCTTGATTGGTGATCTCCTCAAGGCTTGCTATGAGATAGTCCCAATCGCCTGTTGAGTCTGGTATTTCTTTTGGAGACGAGGGTTCTTCTGGGTCAGGATGCCACCCGTCTGTGTCATCGGGCGATTCCTCTTCATCATCAGAGAAATCGTACCAATTGGATGAGCTTCCTGGATCTTTGTCAGGTAACTCTTTAAAGAGATATCCAGGGAGATCGATGTCTTCGTGGACTTGAGATGTTGAGGCTTGGTCGGTAAAACGACTTTTAAGCCTTTGTGTCAACTGTCTCAGGGGGGTATCAGGATCATACCCTAACCCATATGAAGACTTTTCTACATGGCCGTAGAGTCTCCAATCTTCCAGTTGGCTTTTGGTCAAGGCGGGCTCCAATGGCGTGAGAATACCGCGTCTTTCTCCCAAACCGACTGGGTTTTGAGCGTCATAGCCCATTTTCTTCATAATTGCTTGTGCCACAGGACTATATAGAGATAGCTGAGGCATACCTTCATTTTGGAAAGGTTCCAGCATGGAGTTTGATGAAGAAGCGTCCGATCTATGGAAGAAGATCGGCTTTTGCTTTGGTGATGTTGTCGGAACAACAAAGGTAGCAGACGTAGGATCTTCTACGTCAGCAGGTGTCTCCATCGGAGTGAGAGCAGGCTGAACTTGTTGAGTGTCAGCTTGGCTTGACGAGGTGTCATCCTCTGGCTCTGAGTCCGAATCCGTATCTTGCTTGATAGACACGAAAGAGACAACAAATTTGCCCCCAGGCTTTTGTTTCGTCTTCTTCACTTTAGTCGTGATGACCAAAGGTCTTGAATTCTTGAGGGAGATGACGAAGGGAGGTTGACTACTCTCTTCTAATTTGCTGGAGGGTTTGTTTTCTTCCGGTGATTTTTGAGGGGCCTTGCCTTTATCTTTCTGGAGATTTTCAGCAGGGGGTGCTATTTCCTCTTTTTCTTCTTTTTCGCCTTCATACATTTGGGAGTCTGCGAAGTGGACTTCTTTACCTTTGAAGGGTTTTCTGTCCGCAAAGACTCGATGTACCATGCCGTCGTCGCCGACGAACTTGATGCATTGATGTAGAGTTGAAGGGACAACACCGTTCTCGTGTATCCAAGGACGTCCGAGAAGGATGTTGTAGCATGAGGGGGTTTTTATTGCATACACAGTGACCTCAGAGATAAGATCACCGATTTGCAATTTGAACCTGATTTTGCCGATAGGCCTTTGAG
The DNA here is from genome assembly GCA_028538565.1 of Umbellularia californica. Lineage (NCBI taxonomy): Eukaryota > Viridiplantae > Streptophyta > Magnoliopsida > Laurales > Lauraceae > Umbellularia > Umbellularia californica. The sequence goes on from JAPQWN010000012.1 coordinate 103,971, forward strand.
TGCTCCCATCGTATCCAAAGATAGATACAGATGTGTGGCTTAGCTTGCTGGGTGGGATGCCCAACTCTTCAAGAGCCGAAGTGGAGATAAGGTTGAGTGCAGAACCTGGGTCGATCTGAACTCTATGTATCGGCATTTCTTTGATGTACCCTGTGAAGTACAGGGGTCGGTTGTGCCTTGCTTCGCCAAGTAGGAGGTCTTCCTTAGTGAAGGCGATGGTTGCACTGGCTGCCTTTTGAACCGAGAGGCATTGGATGCATGATCCCTCAGTTTTCTTTTCTCCCTTTGAGGAAGTTTCAGAGTTTTTGACCCGGTAGTCCATTTCAATTTGGAGGACTTACGGGGCATGTTTGTCGACATATTCATTCAGTTTTTGTAATTCTGAAATGAGATTATCACGAGTGCGTGGAGACATTCGTAATAAATCCAGGATGTGAAGACGTGCAGGTATGTGTTTGAAGTGCTCAACCAAGTCATACTTGAAAGCCTCCTTAGGGCCTGCATGTTCATCATTGTTGCCACTGGGGGCGCTTACAACATCTTTTCCCGAAGGATTTACATAAGTAAAGGAAGATTGGTTGTAATTCTTGTGGTAGTCCCGGCCAGAGCGGGTGCCTCTACCAACTTCGAGAGCTTCTTGAGAAGGATCTTCATTTGGAAGATTGTCTTCAGGATCAAGAGGCTGTCGTTTTTCATCTACTGGGGATGTATCTGCAGCAGAGTTGCCATCCTCAGTGATTGTGTTGCACGGAGCATTTTCCGGGAGCAAGTCCTGAACAGCATCCAGCAGCTTTTCTTCTTCGTTGACCCATCCATCACCCCAAGTTGGGTTTTCTTCATGATGATGAGTCGGGAAGAATGTGTATCCTGAAGTCACAGTCTCAGGAGAAGAAACCTGAGAGGGTGTCATCTCTGTGAAAGTCACGTGAGACGAGGTAGCTCCAGAGGATACATTGCTAGGCGTCGTCGGAGTGTAGGTAATCTCATTACATTACATTACAGGAAGCTCTGATAGGAGATGTTGCCTGCTCGGAGTCAGACTCATCCTCGGATGTAAGAGGATCGTCTATCCAGCAATGTTCTCCATTTTCAGGACTTAAGGATGGATGTACCTGATTATCTTCAGGGACTTCAGGCTCTGGGTTGCGAGGAGGCTCGTTAACACGATCTTGCTCTTGTTCTAGAGCGAGACGCTGCAAGATCCTTGCATATTCTTCAAGATCAGGCATGGGAGCCAGATCCTCTTCTTCGTCTTCTCCGTGTGGCTCAACATAGTTGATTTCCACTGGAGCAATGACAGGTGCTGGGTTAACAGCACCTTCTTGTGCAGCCACTTGATCTTATTCATCATCAGACCAGGATCTTTGTGGTTGCAAAGGGTTATACCAGGTTACTGGCATACAGTGAGTTTCAGGAACCCATTCTTCATCGGAGAGATATTCTCCTGTTTCAAGGGATTCTTCCCACTCATCAGTGTAGCCGGACTCGAATCCATCATCGGTGTCGCTGGACTTGTATCCATCAATGGAGAATCCAACTACCGAGTTGCAAGAGTATGATGCCCCCTGCATAGCTTCTTCTCTGAATTGAGGTGGCATGAAATCACTGAGAGTGAGTTTTCTTACCCCCTTTGAAGTCTCTGGAAGGGACGTTTTTGTTGCCCCGAGTGAAGTGGTAGAGGAGGCCTCTGCCTTTTCATGGACTTCTTGTTTTGGCTGGGTCTTCTCTTGCCGTTTGAGCCTGAGGAGATGTTTCCTAGCCTGCCTTCGCTGTTGAGTTGTTGGCTTTGTTTTGACGATCTCCCAGTTTTCATCTTCCAGGAGATCGGGATGTACCCATATAGGTTGTCCGTCTGGTGTCAGGAAAGGAACCAGCTTCTCGGACACTTGAATTTTGTTTATCACCATGAAGGAAGTAGTGATCTTCTTCTTCGGTGATTTTGGTGTTTGTCCACATGACACCATGTTGACGGAGGCAGTCCCATAGTTTTTGTTAAAGGTGATGACTCCGTTTTTCCACATCTCGTTTATCTTCTCTCTCACAACAAAGCATTGATTGAGAGGATGCGAGACCATCTGGTGGTATGGATAGTACCGAGGATCGTTGGTTTTGCCAACATCGCCCGGTCTTTTAGGTTCAGGCAAGGTGAGCTTGCCGTTTGCCACGAGAGCCTCGAAGATTTCGTCAACATCTTCATCGAGCGGGTATTTCTTTTCTACTCGCTCTTTGAAGGCATCAGAGAGTTCAGGTCTCTTACCTGCAGCTCTGTTTTCAGCTTTCTTTGGTTGCTGAGGAGCTGACTTGGTTTGCACATTGAGGACCTCTTTCTTCTTTGGTTTAGAGGTTGCAATGGCGGTTGGCTCTTTTCTTGATGACTTCTGACTGTTGAGGTCTTTAATCACCGTTTCAGCTTCCATAGAAGCTTCCAGGAGTTCTCCCAGGTTTTTTGATTTGTTGCCGATGATCATGGAGCGGATTCTAGCTCTCATGTTGTTTCGGCAGATGTCGACTAGCGACGCCTGTGGCAATACATCTGAGCATTTGTACGCCATTGCTTTCCACTTGTGAATGAAGTCATAAGTTGACTCATTCTCTCCCTGTTTTAGGCTGCAGAGCTGAGCCATAGTAACAGGATGATCCTCACCTTGGAAGTGGGTCAGGAAGCGTGTCTCCAGCATAGCCCAGTTCTGAATGGAGTTCTCCGGCAGAGTGGAGTACCAATCGATGGCCGTACCTTTTAGGGTACTTGCAAAGAGGCGAATCTTGAGTGCATCTTGATCCACGATATCTCCCGTCAAGATCTTGAAGTGGTGACGTGCTGTCTGGCTGATCCTTTCCCCGTATATGTTTGGAGAGTAGGATGTTTGAATTTTGTTGGGAATGGGACTGAGTCCATCCATAAGGGATATGGTGGCTTGATCCCATGCTCTTTGAGTATATCCTCTTCTTTTGCTTTGGCGATGATACTGTCTACGTCCTTTTTGGTAAGGGCGCGTGACTCATTTTCTTCTCCATTTCCCTCGTTATTGCTATGATTCGGAGGAGGCTCATTGTTCACCTGATTTTGGACAACAAGGAGAAGGTTTTCCATCAGGGTTTCAATCCTCTGCTGGCCTTGTTCCAACTGCTGGATGCGTGTGAGCGCATCATCTTGAGGTGGATTCTGAGGTGGTGGCTCAGAACTTGTAGCCAAGACGTTCATCCCTCGGGATTCGAACGAAGAAACCGTCCTGGTGACTGAGCTGAGGCTCATTCTTTTTGATGAAGAGCTTGATGAAGGATTACTCTCCCGTCCTTGGCTGGAAGGGGCAGGAGATTCTTCGGGATGTCTTTGTGTCCTGGTGACGCTACGGGTCACCGGACGTCGGACATGGATTTTTGATGCTGACCTTTGGCGTCTTCTGGTTTTTCCAATCATATGGACGGCAGCAACTTGGTCGGGTCTTTCTTTTTCGACCCATTTGTGGGAGACTTGAAGTGTAGGAGGCTGGGTCCGTTGCTTCTGTAGTCTCTTCTGTCGATATGACGCACGGCGACGTGCTCGACGAGCAGCTTGAGCTTCGGTCAGCTCTGGCTGGGCTTTGACGATGAAGGATGTGCTCCCTCGGGCGCAGCAGCCGAGCCTGTCTTCTTTGTAGCTAGGCAAGGACAGGATCCGGACCCGGTCCTTTGCCTGTTGCAGCGAAGCTTTAAACCTTTCGAGTTCGGCCCCTGTAGAGATGAAGGGTCGAACTGAAGGAGTGTAGGCCTTGGCAGGTGCTTGTAGAGGCCTGGTGATGCATGATCTGATTTTGGGCCTGTAGGAACAAGCCGGCTCATGCTGGGTTGACTTGGGAGTCAGGTTGGAGATGGGTCTCTCCTCTTTCATGTAGGCAAGAGGGTAGAACTGGTTCTCCTTGAGTGGGGCCAGGTATGCTGGCTTGGTGGAGGTTTGAGACCTTCTTTGTTTTGGGGAAGGTCTTGGAGACCAAGTCTTGGGATAGACCTGGTTGTTTGTGGGTCGAGGCTTCGCGGGGGTGCCGCGGGCTTCGGGCTTTTGGGCGCTCGCCTTTGGTGTCACGGGAGTGACACGTTGAGAGGCGATCTTCTGCTTTTTAGCAGGCGCAGCTTGTTCTTCGGGAAGTGGGAATGGTCCCAGTGTCCCGAAGACGATGGTCCGGGGAGTCGAGGTCGACCCGGAGTTCAGAGAGTTGCCGAGGGAGTTGACGCTTCGGCAGCTGGCAGGGCGCTTGTAAGTGCGCTCGGTTTGCTTCTGTTGAAGCATGAGTTGGTGCTTGTTCTCATCGAAGATAATGGTTAAGGCTGCCATTGTTAGTTTCGAAAAAGTTCTGAAACAAGACCACATCCATTAGTAATCACAAGAATATAATGATCATAAATGGGGAATTCTATGATTTTATCTTTTCAAATCGCTCAAGGGACATGTCCCAAGCAATATGAAAGAAGGCAAAAAGCCATAGAGGGTACAATTGTTCTGGTTGCAAGCATGGTAGGCTCGAAATGAGCGTTCCAATGACTGCTAGAAGCAATTGTATATCTAAATTCGACTTATCGAGAAGCGGAGCTTGCTCGAGATAAGAAGAATATAAGGTAGGAGTTACAAATATGCCGGTCACAGATACAGTAGACCCCGAATGGGCGTACCAGTACTGCTAGGCACAAATGTTGGAAATCGCATCCATGAGATGGGATTCTTTGTTTTGAAAGGTCAGAGATGGATTCGTCAAAGAGAGCAGGTGGCATTCCGATTCAAATACGGGCTCAACGATTTCCGCGAGCGCTAGTACTCAGAAGGAAAGAGACCACAATTTCTTGAATCTAAATCCAAAAGTGACGAGTTTTTTTTTTGAAATGTCAAGATTGGTTCCATCAAGGAGAGCAAATGGTATTTTAATCTGAACACGGTCTCGGCGATTTCTGCGAGCGCCAGTGCTCAGAAAAGAAGAAACCAAAATTTCTCAGATCTGAAATCAAAAGTGACGAGTTTTTGAAGATTTTTTTTTTTTGAAATGATTTTTTTTATTTTATTATTTTTATTTTTTTATTTTTTTATTTTTTTTTTAAAAAAAAAAATATATATATATATTTTTATTTATTTACTTTTTCTTTTATTTTTTTTTTGAAGATTTTTTTTTTAAGATTTTTTTTGAAAATCTTTTTTTTTTTATTTTTTATTTTTTTTATTTTAATTAATTTTTTAAGATTTAAAGACGAGAGAGTACACATAGGCCTCTTAACCCGGTCTTATGAAACCTCAATTGATAGAATTGCCCCCAGGTAAGGGTAGGATTACTTAATGAACCCGTTTGGAGGACCCTTGCCTAGAACAGTCAAGCTGTCTCCACACTTTGGACAAGGCTTTTCTTTGAATCAATCGTGATCAAAGAACGCAATTGGTTTAACCTTAGTGGTCTATGTCCTTTTTTTTTCAAATCCCAAATAGACTCATCGAAGAGAAACGATGGCCCAAAACCTTAGTCGAACGGGCTCAACATTTCTGCAAGCACCACAGAACGATAGGATAGGATCAAAGTTTCTCAATTTTGAATCCAAACTAAGAAAACTGATTTTTTTTTATTTTTTTTTTTGAAATCTCTAATGAACTCATCGAAGAGAAACGATGGTCCAAAACCTTAGTCGAACGGGCTCAACATTTCTGCAAGCACCAAAGAACGATAGGATAGGATCAAAGTTTCTCAATTTTGAATTCAAACTAAGAAAACTGATTTTTTTTTTTTTGAAAAGAGAAAGAATGGAAACAAACTCAAAGAAATAGAAATTTCAAAAAAATCCCATCTCATTTTTTTTTAGGATGCAAAATCCAACATAGGCTACCAGCTAGAAAGTAGCCAAGGAATCCGGAAAAGAAGTATAAGCATAGAGCAAAAAGTATGATATGCAAATATTTCATTTCCGAGCACCGTGTTCTCAAATGAACGAGTCCCACCGGGTGTGCCAGCTTGATGGAACGCGCTCCGAGCGCCGTGGGGCGGCTACCGGGGTCGGCGGAACGTGGGAGTCCGTCGGGTCCGGCCCTTTCGCGCCCTGACGGGCCTGAAGCGTGCATCAACATTTTTTTTTTGGGTGGGTGTGCCAGATTTTCTATTTTACTTGGAATTGCAAGTGGTAATCCGGAGATCAACCTTCGCAAGTAAAAAGGAAATCAACTTCTTTCAAGTTTTCCATTGCACAAATATTTAAGAAAAGAGACATTTTCTTGGTTTGCCGTGAAAGGCGATTTTGTTTGGCATTTATAGCCGATTTTGGCGTTTATAGCCGATTTACAATTCTCATAAAAAATGAAAGACAAGAGTTGTGATTTTTGTCTCTTTTAGAAAAATACAAACTACAATGAAAAGCAAGAAAAGGAGGATCTAACTTCTCAGGAGATTGTGGGGGACTCGTTCAGATTGACGGTCGCAAGCCATGTGTGGGCTTCGCCATCATCCATGCAGATGAGAACAGAGGATGCTCTTGATTCGCTTGGCTTGGCTATAACCTCAGGTTTTTAGAGGACAAAGACCAAGAGAAGGTCCTATGTCCAATAAAAAGCTAAGTAGACGGGCTGAAAAGCCATGTCTAAGCCATTGGAGGTAGCGGGAGAAGGCAAGGACCTTGGGGGGGGGGGGTGCCCCCCAAGGGACTTTTGTCACCTTGTAGTGGTGGCCGGTGCAGAACTTCAGCAGAGTTTTCTCTCTGTTTCTTTCTCTGGATTCTTTGGTGCTTTGGAAGTGATCTCCGATTGATCGATCCCGATTTCAATGGAATGCTCTCCTATTTATAGGCTTTTGGTAGCCATTTAGGAGAGTTTATGGGCTTTAATGGCTTTAATGGGAGGAGTTACAAGATTTATTTCTTGATTTTGTAACTCCTTTTTCCTTGAATCTGATTGGCCGATGGAGATTAAGGGCTTTTAATCACCTTAATTACCATAATGGGAGGAGTTTCATGGGTTAAATGCCATGAATCAATTGACTTGTAACTCCCAAATGCTTGCTTCTGATTGGGCCGTCCAAAGAAATGAATTAATGACTGCAATAAAGCTAGTCAATTAACCACATTAATTAGTCGCCGAGCAGTCGAAGAGTCGCGGGCCGTGCCGTGTCTTCTGGAATTCTTCTGGCGATGATCATCGATGGATCTATATGCTGATCGACATCGGATGAACATGTAACTTCAGACATTGATAGCTAGCAGCGGGCCGGTGACATCTGTCTTGTCGATTTCACGATCGGTCGGACAGAAAGTGCACTTTCTTGGTCAGCCGGTTGGCGATCTTGGAGCGATCAATGATGATTTTATGCTTTTGACGGCGGATCTGAGATGTCGTCGGATATGATTCAATTTCAAGCATTAAAAATCACATTTTCAGGAAACCACAGGGGCCAAAATGCGCGAAACGCGAAAAAAGACGGAAAAACGGGTCACCGGCGAAAAATCCGGTGACCCGGACTTCCATGGTCGCCGGCGACCCTTGGCCAGGGTCGGTTTTTCCCCCGTTTTTGGTCCGTTTTGCGGTCTTTTTCGTCGCCGTTTTCTTCTGTATTTTTCTTGACATTTCTTCTCATTTATTGGCTTGATTTCCCTGTAGAAAACCTGATGAGAATCCTTGCATTTTTAGAGTGCAAAGTTTCCAATTTTCCGGGAAAGCCGAAGACTTTGTCGCGCAGAGCTGCTGATTTTCCGCTAGAAGTTGAAACTTGGTCAAACGATGTCGGAATGACCTGAAATTTGAGGTGGAGCCTCCTGAGCAATAAATAAGACCAACCATAGGCTTTTGTTTGAGTTTTGAAGCCGTTTGGGGTCCCATCGATGCTTCACTTGATTTTGCTGCGGGGAAAATGCCGAGCGTTGATATGTGGCCAAACGATGTCCGATTGACCTGAAATTTGACGGGGAGCCTATTGGAGTCATTTTGAGACGTTCCATGGGCTCCGTTTTGGATGTCATGGTCCCGGGTTGCTCCGCCGCCGGTAGGCTTGATTTTCTCTCGGAGCATCAAAACCTGGTCAAACGTTTTTGGAATGACCTGAAATTTGACGTGCAGCCTTTTGGAAGCATGTTGAAGCCACTCATGCACTTGGTTTGATGAGCGAAGGCTTCGGTGGTTCCCGCCGCGGGGAGGCTTGATTTTGCTGCTCGAGCATTGATGGAGGGTCAAATGTTGTCGGTTTGACTTGAAATTTGGCATGGAGCCCTTTTGAGACATGCTGGAGTCATCCGTAGGCTCTGATCGAAGTTTTGACGTCTCCGATGATGTCGCCGCCGGGAGCGCCATTTTAGCTGTCGGAGAAGCGAAGTTAGGCCAAATGATTCTGAAATGGCCCGAAACTTCATGTGTACTCTTCTCTTGGCTATCTTGAAGGATCTTGCAGTTTTTGTTTGATTCTGACAAGATTTGATTTTTTGGAGAAATTGCATTGCCTATTTATGGCAGGTTGCGACTTTATGCAGCTTTCTTGATGTTGAAGAGGCAAAGTGACATTTTTGGTGTCAACAGGGTGTGCAACAGAGAAGGGGGTGGGTGGCGTGGGGTTTGGGAGGGTTTTGAAAGTGAGAGGGGGGCAGGGGGGTGGGTGGATAGGGTGTGCAACAGAGGAGGGGGTGGGTGGCGTGGGGTTTGGGAGGGTTTTGAGAGTGAGAAGGGGGCAGGGTGGGCTTGAGTTGGGACCTAGCCACAGGGGAGGTTGTTGGCATAAAAAAAATCTTCGTTCATCAATATATCACATTCTCCAAGGCAAAATGCTTATTTAAATAAAGACGTCATTTTTTTTACTGACCGCTGGAATTTGACCAATTATAATGGTAGCATTCCAGCAGCTATTTCAGGCAAAGCTTCATCGGCCACATCAGCTCATAAGATGCTGGCTGCTCAGCATAATAATGTGGACGTTGCTCTTTGCTTAGATGATGACTGCTGGACACTACAGGAATACAAGCGCTGGTCGCCAAACTTCTTCTCCCATGGTTGCAGAGCAGTTATCGCCCATGATCTAGTCAGTTACACCTTCTGACGATCGCTGGACCTATAAGAAGGGCAGTTATAACTTCTATTATATTGCAATTTTCAAAACCACCTCCACTCCTCTATGATTTCCGATGGTTATGGCTTCTCAAAAGCTATAAAATGGAGACTTGGGAAGGCAGTAAGGGAACCCCCTGATCCTACGCAAAAAGGCCCGAAACTCTGCTAATTTCACGAAAGAGGACCTTCTCTCTTCCTTCCTCGAGGTGAGAACCAACTAGAAAGTTCTTTTAGAATTTGGTGGTAGTTCCCAAAACCTAGTCTTTGGTCCTCTCACCAGGGAAGAAGAACAAGGATTGTCTTTGCTATTTCAAGGCAGATATTTCTGACAATTCTTCTTCAACACAAAGGTAATGAACTACAAAGATTGGCGGAGGAAACTTCGAAGCAGATTTCTTCAACTTCATCTCGGACGATCTTCTGAAGATAGGAGCTCCTTTCTTTCTCTTTTCATTTTGTATAATTTCATTTGCATTTGATCTCCTAAGCTTGACGAGGGGGTTGTATAAAAACTTTTAAACAACATGCACTCAAAAGGTGAGACAAGAAGAACCAATGTAAACAGAAGTGGAGATGGCACCTCAAAGTACAACCAAATACATGTGCAGGTTGTTTTCCCTTCTTTTTGTAACATTCAAGAATGATTAAAAGTTTCTCCTTTTCATTTTTATACGAAACAGAGGTGGATGGGTGGGGTGGGGTTTGGGACTAGGCCACAGGGAATGGGGGTTATAGAGCAGGGTGGCTGGGGTTAGGACCTGGCCACAACAAATGAGGGTGAGAGAGAGAGAGGGAGGGAGGGGGAGAGGGAGAGCGAGGAGCAAAACAGCAAAGAGTGATAAAATGAGATTATATAAGGAGTGAAGAGTTTTCTGAGGAAACGAAATTTCTCATACCCTATTAGGAAATCCATTTCTAGCATTTGCATGGTAAATGTTGACTAGGTATTTCCATGAATTGCTTCACTCCCAATGCATGAAAAATGGGTTTCCGTGGAAAGCCGTCCATTTTTCTAAAGAAAAGTATTACACAAGCATGCCCTAAAATTATGTGATATTGTCAATAGAAAGCATTTAAAAGGTAATAAGATTAGCGAAACCCATTTAAGATAGTTGGCGCGTGTTCAATGTAAGTCGGCAAAGGCGGTAGTGTAGGTGCACAAAATTCACGAACCCGGAGGTGGTGATCTCGAGACTAACTAGAAGAGAGGATGTGATGCCTTCAGTGGAACCTGAAAGGAGGAAGACGAAGAAAGCAGTCAAAGACCCTGGCTGTGAGCAGCGCAAGGCTCTCCGATGCCTAAGTCAGTGTAAGAACGTGACAGTAGGGTAGACATTTTTCAATGACAGAGTAACGGCTCTGTAAGTAATGGGTTGAGTATTACGTACCTTTTGAGGAGACTAAGTCCTCTATTTTATACCGTTGTGAGGTTCCAATATCGTGGATAAGCATCACAGCGTGATTTATGCGATCCCCTCAATCAGGGCAACCGTTTCAGTCGATCCCGCTCCTTTAATTTATATAACTGCTCAATCAATGCCTATCCCTTAATTGCAGTTGTAATGTAGCCCATTCTCCTTGGTGTTCGCTGCCTTATAAACCATTCCACCACGTCTCTATCGGGGATGATGGGCAATGCCCTTTGTCCGAAATAGGTGGTCGAGACCGAGGTGAGGACGTCCGAGGTTTGATACATCCGAACTGGAGTAGGACCGAAGTGAAGGAAGTACGTGAGCAATGCGAACAAGTCTACCGAGCTGCATGGCAAGGACGAGCCTTCTGCCGAACTGTGAAGGTCTTTTGGTGCTATAGCAGATACCTAGAACAAGTTCGGTTCCAAAGTGGCATGTAATTCTCCATCTCTGGCGGAGTGGGCCCAATCTCGGTGTTCAAGGAACGACCCCACACAATTGCCCCCTAGCTCTCGTCCTTCGGGAGTTAAAGAACTCTCCGAGGTCGGGAGCTATAAATAGAGAGATGTACAAGACCGATTGACTCGTCTTCTTTGGAGCTTGTCTCTCCATGAAGCTGTGCTGACATCATCCTGCCCTTTCCCTATACCTTCGTGTCATCCCGAGATATTATAATAAATACCGTGGTACGATCGAGGAGGAATACAAGACGATGACGCCACGTGTCACTGCTCGGATGGTGGCTCGTCAATAGAGGGATCCGTTCACCGTATTTAGCGTGCTGAACGATCTTCATAAATGGGAGAGCGCTGATTTCATGTGCTTGGGAAAGAGAGCCCAGGTCTATAAATAGGGCATTTCTTCTTCTGGATGCCTCACTCCTGAACGTAGAAGTTTGGAATTTTCGACTGAAGAAGATAGGGTTGGCCTCCATGGAGCTAACATTCACTGGCGGGGAGAATAACGTCCCCCTTTACCAACCAATTGAGCTTGAAGCTTCGTCCGGTGTGATGACGGTGGCCGGTTCTTCTTTAGCGGGAGGAAATTGCCCCTGGTCGTTTTCCGACTGTGCTATCTCTCCTGAGGCTTCTGGCCAACTGTGCTATCTCTCCTGAGATAGATCTTGATCTCTTGATGATAGGAGATAAGATATCTATGTCAGAAAATAACGCCAGATTTATTTTGGGCAAGAGACCTTGTGCCTCGTCTCGTGGTGCTGCTCTTCTATGAAGAACGAGCCTTTCAGGAGAAGAAGAGCACATATTTCATAGACAAATTTTGTGAGGAAAGAGAGAAATCGAGTGATTCACTGTATCAAACTTCATGTAATGAAAACGACTTAATATAAAATCAAATTTTCTTTGTCATCTATTCTCTTTCTCTGTGTGCTTGCTTTGAATGTATGATGTGGAAGGTACTTTTAGAGGTGACCTTGACAAGGACTGGAATCTTGCCGAACTGACAAGCCGAGCTGCAGCTTTCACCGAGCTCAAGGTCTCTTTGGGAAGCGCAGTGTAAGATTGAATCCGAACTGTGAGATTACTTGGATACAAAGTTTTTGAATCTGACTTCGGATTAGATCGTTGTCGCTTCATGTCTATCCAATGCCGCTTCCCTATCCGCGATATTAAATGCCTCCACTTGACTGCGCACGGGAAATAGGCTGACGGTACCACGTGTCGTTTCTCCACGGGATGCGTAGTGTTTTCGAAACGGCGCATATGGCGGCTAACCAATAATAAACGCGGTCTTTTTCGAAATTCAAAATGACGCTGTGTTTTTCGAAACGACGCCATGATGGGTTGCCTTTATTGAAAGTACCTTCTTCTTATTATAAATAGAGAAGCGCCTCTTAGCGTCTCTTCTTCTTCTTATTCTGCATTTTGCTGTGAGAGAGAAGAACTTCTTGCAGAGTATTTCACGGGAAGACTGTAGATCGACGAAAAGTGCTGTAGGAATTGAGTCTCATCCTTGCCCTCTATCTTTGTAAGTCTTCTTTCTCCTGTCTTGCTTATTTCTGCATCTAGGGTTCCGTTCTCCCTTCTGTTCTCCGCCTCTACTCCTTCTTTCTCTAAAAAAATGGGCATCTATAGTTACTGGTTAGAATCCGAGGGTGCGCTAAGAGACCTTAGGGTTAGGTATCAGATTCCTGATGACGTCTTCCTTAAGGTTCCCGACCCCAAATCCTATATTGATGGTAGCTTCTACGATGGCTGGATGCCATTCCCCTTAACAGCCATAATAAAGGGCAGGGACCGGTTTCCCCTTAATCCCTTGTTCAGGGAATGCCTCCGAGCTTGGCATCTCTGTCCGTGTCAGTTGATGCCAAACAACTTCAAAATCATAATGGGCACTACTGTGCTCAATAATATCTTAAAGATCAATATAGGCATTCATGATATTGAGGACGCCTATGAGCTGTGCAAATCGAGAGGTAGTTTTTACCTCCGAGTCAAGTCGAGCCGAACGGGATTCGCTCGTGCCTCAGAGGATTTGAACAAATACGCAAGGGACGATCACCTGCTCGTCTCGGGTAACTAAGAGTTCGGTGATGACGAGCCGATGTCGCAGAGGTTCAACCGGATCCCTCGCCGTCTCGGCACACCACCAAGTAAATATAGTTGTTTTTTAATTCGGTTTTGATTTCTTGCTGCATCTTGTTCTCTGTGCAACCGAATTGATGTCCTTCTATTTTGCAGGTGCTCGTGAAAGGAGAAGGGAGGCCAGACGAGTGGGCTGGGTGAAGAACGAAGCCTGGTTTCTATCTGTTCAGAGCTACCACGGCCATGAGGATAGGGCGGCTTTTGCCCTTCTAGATTACGCGCCGAAATACCGCTCCTACAAGAAGAGCCTCGCACATCGCCAAGCTGTTGTAGCCGAGGTTGAGGAGCCTGAAATCGAGGAAGAACAAGAGCAGGCTGCAGCCGATACTGAGGGCTGAGCTGCAACTGGGGCTGAGGCATCCTCATCTGGTTCAGATCCCGAGGAGGAGAGTTCTCCAACAAGCAGTTCTGGAGATGAAGAGCTAATCATGGACCGCCCGAAACCTCCTCTGAAGAATCTCCGGAATGCGGCTTTCGGGGGTGTGACCCAAGGCGCTGCTGCTTCTTCCTCCAGGCCTGGCACTGTTGTTCCTCCATCTGCCTCGGCGAATGCAGCCCGAACTCCCGCGGTCGGTACCAATGAGGCTATGCTGTAAGAGGTACGCCAGGGTAAGAGGGCCAGAAGCGAGGGACAACAAGCCCTCACAACTGTGCAAAGGGAAGCTGACCCAGGAGCGGTGATCCAACAGTCTACAGCGGCGCTGTGGAAGCCGAGTTTTCTGCTTCAGCCTGGAAGGCCAATGACTGTAGAAGATCGCCTTGGTGGGAGTCCATTAGTGGTGGCCACGCTAGGTGATGCATGCGTTTTGCCCCGAGACATGGAGAAACATGATGAGCTTGACGACGTCATGCTTCTGGTATCGTAGATGGATTCCGCCCTCAGCGTAAGTTCAACCTTTTTTCTCCATACTTTTGTTCTGGATTTCGGTAGCAGTAATATGAAACTGTTCTCTTTGCAGATTGTGCAAAAGTGCCACATCTCCGTGCGGAGGATCCAGCGAGCCAAGAAAAACCAGGCTGCCGCTGAGGCCAAGGCCGAAGAGTATAAGAAGTCCTTGGAGGCTAACAGAGATAGAATAAAGGAGTACGAGGAGACGTCTTGTGCCATTCTCTTTGAGCATGACAAGGCAAAGGGCGAGATTGAAGCAGGGAAGTTCAGGGAGGCCGAGCTTCAAAAGAAAATTGCTGAGCTCGAGAAGGAGAAAGCCGAGACCGAATCAAGAATCCGGTCTGACATCAACGATGCATATCTTGAAGGATTCCAGGAAGCTGGAACCGAATACGCGGCCCAAGTGACCGGCATCAGGGATGATTGTTGGGAGATGGGCTGGAAGGCCACCCTTGTAAAGGCTGGAATCCAAAACGACCATCCGGCCTTCCTGAATCCTGACAAGTTTTCAAGCTCGGCACCCTTGCTCGATTTGCCCCCTAGTCCCGAGGTACCATCCGTCGCGACCGAAGCACCAGTTGTCGGAGCCCCCCAATCTGAGATTGAGGTCATCCAAGTAGAAGGCGATGGATCTGGTGCCCCTGCTTCCTGATTATCTTCATGTCTTTCGCTGTAGTTTTTTTTTTTTTGGGATGTCCCTTTTGTTTTCGAGCCGTGCTTGTTTGGTGTACTCACTATTTGAAGAGTAATGAAAAACGACTTCGCAATGTCTTTATTTCATTATTGAACTTCAATATCTTTAGCAACTTTTTTGCCAAAATGTATATAGTTACCAAATATGCCCTCATAATAGCTTTAGCTCATGAACTAAGAACCCAAGAGAGCAAATTCGGTAATGATCTTGTCCGAACTCCGTGCTGCTTTTGCTAGTGTCAGCACGAGTTCCGACTTTGTTAGAACATAACTAGCCAGTTCTTACCGGTAGTGTAGTCCGTATCTGCCAGTGATCTGGTATAAGTACCGAGATCTTCTGTGGCCAAATTTCTGCTGACATGACCAATTGGTTCTTTACCAATGGTGTAGTCATTACCTTGCCAGTGATCTGGTATATGTACCGAGACCTTCTGTGGCAGAGGTATGGAATTCTGCCTGTGATCTGGTAGGCATACCGAGATCTTCTGTGGTAGAGTCGTGGCACATCCTGTTGGTGTATAAACCGAAACTAGGATACCACGTCGGCACTTCTGCCGAACTGGAAGAGTATTTTGCCGAGCTCTATGACTTGTTAAAAATCGAAATGTCAAGGAACAAAAGAATGGCTTTATTGATGCTTGAAAAGTCGATTACAAATCAGAAATAGAACTTTTTGAGGTGAGTGGCATTCCATGGTTGTGGCAACTCTTTACCATCCATGTCCTCCAGTCTGTATGCTGATTGACCCGCAGCAGAGATCACTTTGAACGGTCCGAGCCATGTCGGTGCAAGTTTGCCTTGGTTGGGATCTTTATTTTCTGGCAGTGCCTTTTTCAAGACTAATTCCCCAATGGAGAACTTTCTTTCCCGGACTTTTTTATTATAGCTTCTAGCCAACTGCTGCTGGTAAGCTGCTAAGCGAATGGCTGCAGCGTCTCTGCGCTCTTCGGCAAAATCAAGTTCTCGTCTAAGATTGATCTCATTTTGTCCTTGGTCGAAGAGTTCCGACCTCAATGTCGGAAGCCCGACTTCGAGAGGTATCACTGCTTCGGTCCCATAGGCCAAGGAGAAAGGAGTCGCTGAAGTGGAACGCCTTGGAGTCGTTCGATATGCCCATAGGACACTCAGAAGTTCTTCCACCCATCTCCCTTTAGCTCGGTCGAGTCTTTTCTTAAGGCCATCGAGGATCACCTTGTTAGAAATCTCGGCTTGACCGTTGCTCTGAGGATAGGCTAGCGTGGAATAATGATTTTTGATGCCGAGCTCCTCGCAGAAGTTCTTGAAGAGGTTTGAGTCGAATTGGGTCCCGTTGTCCGAGATCAAAATTCGAGGAATGCCGAACCTTGTTATGATGTTCTTCCATACGAAATTTTTGGTATCTCGTTCAGTGATGGAAGAAAGTGGCTCTGCTTCTATCCACTTTGTAAAATAATCAGTAGCTACAATTAGCCACTTCTTATTTCCCGGAGCTCGGTGAAGAGGTCCCACAATGTCCAACCCCCATTGCGCGAAGGGCCAAGGGCTGGAGAGCGGGCTCAAATCGTGTGCTGGTTGATGAAGGGAATGTGAAAATTTCTGACACTTTTCGCATTTCCTTGCATGTACCTGTGCATCTTTTTGCATGTATGGCCACCAATAACCCTGGATGATAGCCCGGTATGCAAGTGACTGACCTCCAATGTGGCTTCCGCAGATCCCTTCATGGATTTCGTAGAGAAAGTCCTCGACTTTGCTTGGGTGGACGCATTGAAGGTAAGGATCTGTAAACGACTTCCGGTAGAGCTTTCCTTCTGGAGATAGCCAAAACCTAGCAGATTTCAACCTCATCTTGTGAGCTGCAATTCTGTCTTCCGGAAGCTGATTGTCTTTGAGGTACGAGATGATTGGATCCATCCAACTCGGGCCGAGATCAACACAGAGTACTTGTCGAGGTGGATGAAGCTGAATGCTGGGTTTATCTAGAGATTCTACCTCGATGATTATCTTTCTCCCGGCTTCGACAGCGGATGCCAGATTAGCCAAGGCGTCAGCATGAGAATTCAACTCTCTGCCGACCTGCTTGACTTCTACTCCTTCAAACTGAGAGAGGTGTTGTTTTGCAAGAGCAAGATAGGCCGCCATCCTCTCGTCACGGGCCTGATATTCTTCCCTCAACTGGCTCGTCACCAGCTGTGAATCGCAGAAGACGACCAGATGCCATGCCCCCAGAGTTTTAGCGCTACCAAGTCCTGCAATCAACGCTTCGTACTCTGCTTCGTTGATGGTAGCCTTGAAATCAAGTGTAAGGGCCTGCTCGATGACTAATCCTTCTGGAGATTGAAGAACCAAGCCAGCGCCAGCCCTTTTAAAGGTCGAAGATCCATCGACGAAAACCTTCCATGCCTGATCGAGGAACTGCTTCCAAGAATGTTGTTTTTCGAGGTCGGTTTCGGTGATCTCTTTAGTACTCTTGTTGTTCTCTACGGTACTGCCCCCCAGTTCGGTTTCGAGTTGGCTCGGCGCCGAACTAGGAGTGATGAACTCCACAATGAAGTCAGCTAGTACTTGGGCTTTGATCGCCGTTCTGGGTTGGTATTGGATATCGTACTGGCCTAGTTCGACAGCCCACTTGGATACCCTTCCAGAGAAGTCCGCCTTGTTGAGAAGTTGTCGGAGCGGATATTCCGTTACAACCATGATTGTATGAGCCTGGAAGTAGTGGGAGAGTTTGCAGGAGGCACTGACGAGAGCTAACGCAAGTTTCTTCATTTGCAAATACCTGGTCTCGGCATCAAGAAGGATTTTGCTGGTGTAGTAAATGGGCTTTTGCTGCGAGTCCTCCTCTCTTACCAGCACCGAACTAACCGCATGATCCGAGACCGCAAGGTATATGTAAAGAATTTCTCCCTCTTTCGCAGTCGAAAGCAGGGGTGCTAAGGAGAGGTAGATTTTGAGCTCCTGCAGAGCTCGGTCGCATTCCTCTGTCCATTGGAATGAGGCATTCTTCTTGAGGAGCCGAAAGAAAGGCCGGCATTTGTCTGAAGATCTGCTGATGAAGCGGTTGAGTGCGGCTGTCATGCCTGTCAATCTTTGGACTTGTTTCACAGTGGTAGGACCCTGCACTGCTTGGATAGCCGCGATTTGGTCTAGATTAGCCTCAATGCCTCGTCTGGTGACGAGACTCCCTAGAAACTTGCCGGAGCCTACCCCAAACGCGCATTTGGCCGCATTCAGCTTGAGCCGATATCGTTTCAGAATGTCAAAGACCTGCCGAAGGTCGGCCAGGTGATCCTGAAACTGTTTGGTCTTGACGACCATATCGTCGATGTAGACCTCCACCGTTTTGCCTAAAAGAGTTTGAAACATTGTGGTAACTAATCTCTGGGAGGTCGCACCCGCGTTCTTTAACCGAAAAGGCATAACTTTATAGCAGTAAATTCCTCTTGGGGTTATAAAAGCGGTCTTCTCTTCATCAGGGCCGAACATCGGGATCTGATGGTATCCTCGATAAGCATCGAGAAAACTCATCCTATCGTGGCCCGCCGTGGCGTAAATCATCTGGTCGATCTTTGGCAGCGGGAAGCAGTCCTTCGGACAGGCCTTATTGAGGTGATGAAGTACACACAGACTCGCCAGCTGCCATTTTTCTTCTTGACCACCATGGTGTTGGCAACCCACTTCGGATAGTGGACCACTCTGATCGCCTTGGCTTTCAGCAATTTATCGACCTCTTCGGCCACAGCTTTTGTCTGAGGGATCCCCGTCCTTCGAGCTTTCTGCACGACCGGCTTCTGATTGGGATCCACATTTAAATGATGGCACAAGACCTCGGGGGCGATGCCTGGCATTTCGCTCGGAGTCCAAGCAATAATTTCTTTGTTTTCAACTAAGAAGTTTAAGAGTTCGGACTTCTCGGGCTCAACAAGCTCAATACCGAGCAAGAAGTATCTCTTGGGATCGCTGGAATCGATGTTTACCGAGGTCAGATCCTCAACGCTTTTTAGCTCGGGAGCTCGGCCGACCTTTTCCAGCTCTTCTTCAAGTTCGGTCATGTTAACCTGTTGTGGCTCTGCTTCTCCCGGGACCACGGCCGTCAAACATTACTTAGTCATTTGCTGGTCGCCTCTGACCGTCACCACCTCGATTTTGCTATCCTTATTTTCTAAGGGAAACTTTATCTTTTGGTGGTACATAGAGGGTACAGCTTCCATCTGATGCAGCCATGTCCTCCCTACGATGGCATTGTAAGGAGACGGTGCATCCACCACGATGAATTCTGCCATGACGATGGCTCCTTCGATCTAGACTTTCAGGGGAATCTTCCCCTTAGGGTAGACTAGTTTTGCGCTGAAACCCACTAGGGGAGTTCGCGCTTCCAGTAGATCTTCTTCTCTGAGACCCATTCTTTTGAAGCAATCATAGTAGAGGATTTCGGATGAACTGTCGGGGTCGACGAGAATCCTCTATACTCTGCAATTCTTCAACTTCAAGGTCACAATGAGTGGGTCATTATGAGGGAGTTGGACGTCTTCCAAGTCCTTTTCTCCAAACCAGATCTTCGGCCTTTCCTTCCGAGCTCTTTTCGTAGCTGGCTCGAGCTCGGCTGACAAAACTTGCTTGCCATGGGAAGCCTTCCTCGCCTCAGCGCGAGTTTGGTCATTCCCTTTCGGAGCACTTCCTTTCGGAGTAGACACCAAATGAATAACGTTGATTATTCTTTCCGACTCATCGCTATCCTGACCGTCATTTCGGTGAGGAGCACGCTCTTCGCGCTGAGTTCGGTTAACTGCTTGACCTTCCTTTACGTACTCCTGAAGGTGCCCGTCTTTAATGAGCTTCTCCAGATGTGACTTGAGGCTCAAACAATCTTTTGTCATATGCCCATTCTGCTTATGATAGGAGCAGAATTTATTTTGATCGCGGGTGGACGGTTCACCCCTCATCGGTTGCGGCCACTTGAAAATTGTGTTGACAGCAGTGAATGCCGAGATTGGCTGCTGTCCTTCTCTGGCTCGCGGAGCCTTCTTAAATTTCTTGCTACCTCCAGAGGGTGTATACAAAGGTGTCGCCGAACTTGATGGTTTTCGGTTGTGGCCGACATCCTCCCTCCGGGGCGATCTCTCCCTCTTGGAGAGTTTTGCTTCTCGGGCGAAACTGAAGCTTTCTAGAGCTCGGGCTTCATCTTCTTCTTGCTCTATGAAGCGATTCACGCTGGTCATGAGAGCTTTCATGGAAGTGACAGGGTTCCATATCAAGTACTTACGAAGCTCATTGCACGGAAGTAGAGCTTGCTGGAAAGATTTGACAGCCACCTCTTCAGTGGCGTTCTCGACTTGACTGTAGATCGTTCAGAATCTCTTGGCAAATTGAGTAATAGACTCGTTCTGCCTCATCCGGAGCGCCATGATGTCGGCGTCGGTCTTGGGGATGGTTCTGTGTGCTTGGAATTTCTTCAAGAAGGAGCTTTGAAGCTGTCGCCAACTTGTGATCGACTCCTCTGGGAGTGCACAGAACCATTTTAGGGGGAGGTCCCCAAGACTGGAGGAAAAAACTCTGCAGTTGAGGTGACCGAGGTCACCCCAGAGCGACATCCTCTGAATGAAATGTCGAAGATGTGCTCCTAGATCTGAGGTTCCGTCGTACAAGACGAACCGTGGGACGATAAACTTCTCCGGGAGAGTAAACTCCCTTATCTCCAGAGAGAAAGGAGATGTACCCAGGTTCTCTGCGTCGCCGACATCCAACTGGTCGCGGGCGAATCCGACCGCTTCCATGTTGCGCCGGACCGTCTGCTTGACCTCCTGGGCAAGTCATTCCTTCATGTCATCCTTGTCGTCGAATGTGGGCCTTTGCTTTCTCTGGGTACAGCTATCGCATGAGCCTTCGACGTGATCTCGGGAGCGCCTTTTGTGGTTCAGGTGTTGCCGCAGATCATCGTGGACGATAGGACGTACGACGTTGTTCGTAGAAGCCTTCTCCATCTCCTAGAGCTGCTGCTGGAGCTGACGGATCAGCATATCTTTTTCTTGGATGATCAGGTTCTGGGTCCTGATACCCGCGAGTGAGGGGGAATCGTCATTGTGGGCCTGGTGCTCCACCAAGCCTTTGCCCTTCTGAAGCTGCCTTGGTGAAGGGTTGTTTACTGGAGGAGGCCTTGTCTCATCCATTAGAGGTGAGATAGAGCTGGTATGGTAACTCTCCACCACTGCCTGACGTTCGCCAATATTCTCTTGACGAGACACTGCCCAAGATGGCCCAGGGTGTTCCCTCACTTCTGCAGATTTTGTCTTGCCGCCTCTCTTGCTCCTTGGAGGCATGGTGTAAGGAAAGATTTCTGAGTAATGTAAAGATTACTGTATCGTTCCCCACAGACGGCGCCAATTGTAGGCGCACAAAATTCACGAACCCGGAGGTGGTGATCTCGAGACCAACTAGAAGAGAGGATGTGATGCCTTCAGTGGAACCTGAAAGGAGGAAGACGAAGAGAGCAGTCAAAGACCCTGGCTGTGGGCAGCGCAAGGCTCTCCGATGCCTAAGTCAGTGTAAGAACGTGACAGTAGGGTAGAGATTTTTCAATGACAGAGTAACGGCTCTGTAAGTAATGGGTTGAGTATTGCGTACCTTTGGAGGAGACTAAGTCATCTATTTTATACCGTTGTGAGGTTCCAATATCGTGGATAAGCATCACAGCGTGATCTATGCGATCCCCTTAATCAGGGCAACCGTTTCAGTCGATCCCGCTCCTTTAATTTAGATAACTGCTCAGTCAATGCCTATCCCTTAATTGCAGTTGTAACGTCGCCCATTCTCCTTGGTGTTCGCTGCCTCATAAACCATTCCGCCACGTCTCTCGGTCGTTATGCCACGTATCTATCGGGGATGATGGGCAATGCCCTTTTTCCGAAATAGGTGGTCGAGACCGAGGTGAGGACGTCCGAGGTTTGATACATCGGAACTGGAGTAGGACCGAAGTGAAGGAAGTGCGTGAGCAATGCGAACAAGTCTACCGAGCTGCATGGCAAGGACGAGCCTTCTGCCGAACTGTGAAGGTCTTTTGGTGCTATAGCAGATACCTAGAACAAGTTCGGTTCCGAAGTGGCATGTAATTCTCCATCTCTGGCGAAGTGGGCCCAATCTCGGTGTTCAAGGAACGACCCCACACAGGTAGTAAGAAAATATTTGACTATGCAGGTTGATAACCCACTAACGGAAAGGGGTACGCTGAAGAGGGCGTGCGTGGATATGGTAGAAATAGATATAAAGACTTGCAACTTATTTGAGGATTCGACGTAGGATCGATTGGAATAGTGAAACAAAGTTCATGGAGCCGAACCCCATATAATTAGAACAAGGGCTTGATGATGATGATTGTCAAATCAATCATGTTCCCACTCTTTCCAAAACATATCAAATAGGTGAGGGTCGTTGGCTTTGTACCCAATCGGATTAGCAATTGGTTCTCAATATCCAAACCAACATGAGGCCTAACATTTGATTTTTCGTATTCTATTAGAGTAAAATTTGGAGATGCTCTACAACCAGGAGTGTGCTCTTTTTTATTGGATGGAAGATTTTCTTTTCTTTGGACGTCCTGCAATGTATAGTTCCTCTCTCCTTCAACTCAGCAAAGGATATATCCGGACTCTTTCTTTCTTTCTTTTTTTTCTTCCTCTTCTATCCTTTACTTTGGTGAGCTGAATTATATTACTGATGCTCAAAAAAAAAAAAAAAAAAAAAAAAAAAACCCTGGTAACTGGTAACCAATCAAGTACGTGATTTGGACTTAGGAAGCAAATTTAGGCAAGTAGCACATGCAGCATATATTGATCATACATACATGTGCAAACAATCATCTAATTAAAGTAGTGTCAATGGTAGTGACCCGAAGTAGTCGTCTTGATTGCTACAGTGCATTTTCCGTTACAATCACAGTAGTGCAAAGATTACTGAGGCTGTGAGCATCCGGTTTCAATAGGGTCCCAGGTACCTAGACGTTGGTAGGGGTGCTTAGGGCTTGTAATTTAGGGATTATTTGTTAGGAGTTATCTTTGACGAGAGTTAGGGATAATGGGGTTTTTTTTACGCTCGTGTGAGCTTGTGCCCTAAGCATTTGAAACACAATTTTTTATTGCAAGAATTCTGAAAGCTAACTGGATGAATAGTCAGTTTTAAGCCTCGGAATTCTTAGAATTCCTACATTCCAATGCCCGGCTAGAGTAGGCATTTGGAATTCCACTTTGGACACAGCATTAGGAGAAATCTGACTTCCTCCAAAAAAAAATTATCAGGATTCTTCTAACCAAGTGTACCCATGGCAATAACTTATCCAAATAATTGCTAGAAAGCCCATACAACTATTAAACAGCTTGTCTAAACATGTGGGCTTGGGCCAGAATTAACTACTGATGGTGGGCTTGACCTCAATACATATCTATTAAAGTCGGGTTGGGCCTGGATTTTCCTCACACTGGCCCGATCCGGCCAATGAACACCTACAAAGGTGAGTACTTTCAGTCTATCAAAATCCAAATGGGACCAACCATTGAATTGACTGTCAAATGTCTCTTCATATAAAGCCAGCAAACTTGGTGATCTCATGGACCCCACTAGCTCTTAGAGAAAGGAAACCTGATTTGATGTTGATCATTTATTATTTTTATTATTGATGTTATTATTATTATCATAATCACAATATGTAATACCACACTATGATTATTGTTCCATTTCGCCAACGGGTCTCATGGGTTTATTTTTAATAGGCTTCAACTCACCAAAAAGTCTCATACAAGCTAAAGGTGCAAGCTCTATATATAATCCTAGTTACATTCTTCTTTATAGTCGATGTGGGATTCCAGGACGTCACACTATCATTTTTATTATTTTGATATAATATTTTATTATTCGAAGGAAGACTTTATAAAATAATCCATTGGCCCTATATTTGGCAACAACCACGTCTCCACATGATTAAAATTGGTGAAAGCACAATTGCCAATAAATGTGAAGAGAAGGAAGCTTATAACCACTTAAGAAAATGTTAGAGAGGGGATTTGGCTGGATCTTATTTCTTATTAGACCCAAGTACAATTATACATCTTGTATGCACATGGCACTGCCATCAAGCTAGTAAGTTGGTGTAAGGTGCTGTGGTTTTAGGGTTATTTGGAATTTATCAAAAAGAAAGAAAAATTCTTCAATGTCTTTCTCCCTCTCTCCCTCTCTCACTTCTTTGCTGATAAACAATCTCTCCCTCTTCCTCCCTCTCCCTCTCCCTCTCCCTCTCCCTCACATCCTTGCTGATAAACAATGGAGTTAAACGTGAAATTAGGGGTCAAATTAAAAAATTTCTGACATAACAGTAATATAGCGCCCAATCATCACCTGATGATTTTGGACAAGGTGAAATGCCCGAATTACCTCGACATATTATGTCTTGGTAGCAACCTATGTGGATAGCCTTTATTGTTAGAGTATGCTATGTTTCTTTTAATCTTTATTTTATCATATTTCACATGTTCATATTGCCATTTAATCTTTTTATGATATTTCTATCGGGTCAATCCAAGTGGACTCACAATGTGAGTTTTCTTTGTTTTTTTCTTTTGGCGACCCACAATGTGAGTTGCATTGTGGTGTAATACATTATTTGCACATATTCTAAGTAGGGAGCTAATATTGTTTATAAGCGAGATGAATTATGGAGTAGCATTGCTGGCTGGATCTATTTCATAAATTTTCAGATCTTCACAGGAGAAACCACCAAATCAATGGTGGTAGCATTGCTAACCTAGTTTCAGGTCGACATTTTCGCTTCTCCGCGTCCACTTGCTGCGTGCGTCATTCAAAAACAAGCGATCCGTTCGGACTCAAAACACGCACGAGAGGGGAGGGGAATTTTCTCCGAACGGACCCCCCTCCACCTCTCTCTCCCCCCGGGATGGGTCAGAAGGAATAATGCTCCAACCTCCCAGCAGAAGAAAATCTCGCACCTGGGGACTGATTGAGGAAACATAGATCAAAGTCTCTAGGCTCTCACTTACACTTGAATTATTATTATTATTATTATTTTGATTGGTCATATAGAAGTGGTCTCCACACAATCGAGGTGGTATGGTATGCACAATGCAATGGATTATCTTGAGGTTGAGGGACATCACCCATCTAAAGGAAATTCATACCCTGTCAGTGCATGTGACTGGCGTCATTTGATGGGCCAAGCCTATGCCCAACTCATGTTACAAGACCTGGTTAGCCAATAAGGTCCAGGTCCAAAGAAGTCCGTAGGCCTGACCTCGTCATCAAGAGAGCATTTGGGAGCCTCACCCTCACCGCCTTGGAAATGGTCAGCACCCCACCTCATCCTTTGACCGAATCTCATGGAGAGCACGTAGCTGCCTCGCACATTGAGAAGAGCTCGCCAGATACAACAGAGTAGCCCACTGCTTACTAATAAGTCGCCCCAATCTGTTAGGGAGCGACTATAAATTGTAAGCCCCACCAGCACGTGGGGGGCATGAGACAGACACCGGAGCACTACTCTCCTCTCCCTCTCTAAGCTCGTACTCTCTACTCTCCAGCACTCCTGAATTAATAAAATACCCGGCTACCTCAGCCATTCAGAAGTGGACGTAGGTCATACTGACCGAACCACTATAATTTGTGTCTCTCTCTCTCTCTTCTTTAATCACAGCATTAATTACCTATTAACTGACCGGTGGTGCGCGAATACATTTTTGTGCATCATCATCATTAATTCTCCGGGGTGAAATAAATGGACAGAACAGTACTACTTGAACATCATTAGGGTCCGTTTGGTAACTCTATTAATTGAGTCAAGTGAAGTAAAGTTGAGTTTGAAGAAAGAATAAAATATAAGTGGGTTATGGTGGTATTTTGTTTTTAGTTGTTTGTTATGCAATCTTTTTGAGTTTTTGTATGGAAAAGTGGAATATTTTTGTCTTTTAATGAGTAAAGGTAGTTACTTTTTGAATTTTTTGCTAAAAGATAAGGGAATTTTGGTAAAATGTGTTTTTGATGGGATGTTTAAATTGACTTAACTTTACTTGACTTTATAAGTAAAATTACCAAACGGGCTAGGTAATACAACAACCAAAAAGAGGGCTCCAACAAGTTGCTTGGAGCAAATTCATTAGCATAAAACACACTTTAAGCAAGCAGCACTCTTTTTCCACAAACCCCCTAAAATGAAATGAGACATTTCTTTTTATTTTGAATACCCAACCAGCTTCTTAAATGCCAAAAAAAAAAAAAAAAAAAAAAAAGGGCGCTAAAGCCCAAATAAAGAAAACCCACCAAACAGACGAAATCCCTAGAAATGACTTGTTAATCAAGCCTACAAACAGATACATATTAAGAAGGCGGCGGGCAGACAAATGCAGGGGGAAGGTTCTTCCCGCAGCTGATGAGAGCTTGAATTGTGAGTGGGATGACGATGTTGAGGTTGAGAAGCTTGATCCTTAGAGTGGTGCAAAGGCAGACGGCCGCTTCAAGCTCCAGGAGCCCTCCAATCACCGGACAGCACGTGTTCACAACTGGGTCCCCTAACCCGGCATGCACCAGCCCTCCCAGCGCATCCACACACAGACCTAACTTGAGAGTGTCAGCTGGGCACTTTTCAGATGATGAAGGCGATGGGTTGGTGCTTGGAACACCACCACCACCACCAGGGCCACCAGCGGATGGCGGCGCATTTCCGCTTCCGCCAGCGGCGGGGGGAGGCTGATTCGTCGCCGGCGGGTTGATAATGACTGGAGGGACGATCACGACCGGTGGCTTGGTGGAGGGCGAGGAAGATGATCTCGGCGGCCTTCTGAAGACGGGTGGGTGGGTGGTTTTCGGCGGTTGGTTGCAGTAACCGCAGGCGTTGCTCATGGCTGGCAAGGCGAAGACCGCGATGAGGAGGAATGCAGCAATGACTGTGGATCTCACCATGCCGTGTGCTCTGCAAATTATCTGATCTCTAGTAGTGTTGTGTGATTTTTGTTTTTTTTTTTATTGGAGTTTGGTGTGGAATGTGGAGTGGGCGAGAGGGTCGATTTATAGAGGTAAATGCTAAGAGCAGCCCGTGAACGTTTTTATTATTATTAATCAATCAATCTTGTTTAATATACATATAGATGGATCATGGGGGGCCTTGTACTTTCAATATATCATCCAATCAAAACCATGTTTTGGGCGGGAAAATGTCTGTCTAGATCCTTTCTTCTTTCTTTATTAGATCTATAAGAACGAAAGAATTCTGGAGCAGTGTTGCTTGCTGGTGATGACGATTTCGAAATTCCAAGGCACATGTGACTCGACCCACAAGCATATGGTGTAGGGTCATTGGTCCTGCTTCCACATCCGGGCGCGAGCTTCATATTCCATGATCAAGAAGAAACATGGATGATGGCTTGTAAGTCAATGAAACATATCCTAATAGTGGGTCCTCCATGGACTGGCCAGGGTGGCCCATAAAATGAACACTTTAGATTGAACTACAACTATTAAACTTGATGTACATTATCTTTTTAACGTCTCCATCACTCCTTTTGCATGTGATTGAATTACGAAGCAAAGATGATTTTGATCGATTTGAAATATCAATTAAGAAGGTAGGCGGCCCAGTCGTTGATTTAGATTCGAGATATTCCATACATTGCAACTTGCAAGTTAATAATGTCTGTCACGGATTTACTTTTCGTTGTTTCGCTGGGCACTCCATCAGTACTCCGTCGGGGGGAGAGAAAATATGCGAATGGATGGTGGAAGTGAACTTGATATAAAATTGAAGCGATTATTATTTTTTCTTTTCTTTTCTCTATATATATATATATGGGAGGTCTTCATATGCATCCATCCCTCACCATTTTTGGTGAGGGACACCCCAAAAGGGGGAGTTTCAAGTACAAAAGTGTGCTTTTGTACCTCACATCAAGTACACTTTTGTACTTGAAACTTCCCCTTTTGGGGTGTCCCTCACCAAAAATGGTGAGGGATAGATGCATATGAATATTACCCTATATATATATATATATATATATATATATATATATATAGGGGAGTCTTCATATGCATCTATCCCTCACCATTTTTGGTGAGGGACACCCCTTTTGGGGAAAAAGCAAGTACAAAAGTGGAAAAAAAGCAAAGTACAAAAGTACACTTTGTACTTGAATATTACCCAAAAGGGGTGTCCCTCACTAAAAAATGGTGAGGGAAGGATGCACTTGAAGATCCCCCATATATATATATATATATATATATATATATATATATATATATAAACACACTTCCAATTGGCGTTTGCAGTGGTTTGTACTTTGTTGGGATGGGGCAGATATGAGTAGGACAAATGGGACAATGCAAGTGGTGAGGTTGATGATGTAATCTTGGCCATCTTTTTATTGGCTGGTTCGATTTCCCAAGGAAACATGTGAACTTTCGGTTTTCCCAACTTGGAAATTTGTACCTATGTTGCAGATCAGATTGTCTCTTCTCCCTCAAAGCAACGTGGCACCGGGCGCTATTATTTGATTTAAATAAAAGATACCGATCTTTGCATGTAAATGGAATAGATAGAGGTATAGATGGATGGACTATGGAGCAAGGAGCCTGTCGTCGTGAGAAATCATTTGCCCGGTTGATTGGTTGTACACTTGTACATGGGAATGCCCCAGACCGCCCCCAATGGCCCTTATAGGTTTCCATCCGACAAAAATTGGGTTTGAAATCTATATTGCGCTACGGTACTGTGGCCATAGGAGATTCATCTGACTCCATCTAGGGCCGTATGAATTAGTGAAAAACTAGCTTTGAAATCTATTTTAAGTTATTGCACTTTAAGGGGATCATTTTTGAAGAACTTGATGGGCTGGTAGCCAAGCTCAGGTCCTTTATTTAGTTATTTATTTCTTCTTTTTTTTGTTAAAGGGCAAATTGTATTAAAGAAGAAGGGAGAAAGGAAAAGAAAAAAAGACTGGAAGCCCCATAAAGAGGAAACTACCCAAGGCCAATACAAGAGGGAAGTAAAACAAAACAGAGGCTTACCAATAGAAGCCTAAAACAAAATTAGACATGAGTTAACGAAGAATGGCAAAAATTTTGCAGAGGACCACCAAAAAAAGGCTTAGTAATCTGCCTGAGAGAAATGGAAAGAAGTTCAGTCAGGAAAGATCTGACCTTCGTCTGGGAGACTATGGAGTCGTTAAAAACTACATCATTTCGATTTTTCCACATGGCAAGGTGGTGGTGAAGAAGATCGCAGCAGCCCTTTTGCAAGCCAGCTTGTCACTGTTATGAGAGAGTGCACTCCAGATCTTAGAGGGAGACACAGTTCCAACCAGAGCAGCTCCTGTTGCACTAAGAATCCAGGTCCAAATGCCAGAGGCAAAAGCGCACTGGAAGAGAAGGTGGGGTGGATTCCCGATCCTTGTTACGCAGGTAGCATTCGAAGAAAGAGATGCGAGGCTGCTGGAGGGAGTTCCAAACCAGAGGAGCCCAATTCGACCATTCCGCAGACGCTGTTTTAGATCTAATGAGCTGCCAGGCTTCTTGAAGGGAGAGGCCCTTGTTCGGATGGGAGATCCAAACCAGCTGGTCATTAGAAGTCAAGTCCAGGGAGATGCTTTGGACGGCCAAACTCAGAGCAACCTCTGCTACAACACAACAGGGGTGACTTGGGGGATCACCCAGTTGGTTCCCTCCCAAAGGCTGAAAAGCTTCTGAGTTGGAGGAAAGCGGACAGAAGGGAAGAATCAATAAAAATCAATATTGCATTTTACAGTAAAAATCAAGTTGGATTTAGGCCTGACCTAGGTGGACTTAAGTCATGTCATCAAGATTGCATTTTACAGTAATATTTAAAAATCAATAAATTATGGGTATTCAACTCCCATGATGCAGGACAAATGGCGACAACAACAACAAAGTAATTGTGGATTGGGCAAAGATGGACAAGGAATGGTTTACTGTAGGTGTCAAAACTGACCCAAACAACCTAATCGTCTGCCCACTCCCAAATTAAACCCGAAGACCGTTAAAAGGCATTATTTATATGATGATTTATGTAAAATATTTATAGTTCATTTGTACTCATCGATTTGAATTCTTAGGAATTGGCCCACCTGGATGAATGACAATGAAAGGAGGCAAGGTAATGTAAAGGTTCTAAAGTAGATGAAGGGAATATGAGATATCACAGCGGGCCGAATAAATGATCATAGTCCATAGTTTTGTGTTCTCAAAGTTTAATAATTGCTATTTCAGTCCAAATATGCTGTGACAAAATCTCAAGGTGAAAGATGCTTGGAATAGTGTGTGTGAACAAATAGAATTAAATAAAGCTAGGCCCCGAGTAGGAAAATGCTAAAAGGGCCACTGAAAAAGTGGGTCATATTGAGAATTCCATATCCATGGGGATCTTCAATGGGGCCTTTATCTCCTCATAGGCCCTTGAAAATCTTTGGTCCAATAGGAGTTGGTGCCACTAAAAAATACACGAGATAAGATATTAGGAAAATTTTAGTGGTGGGAAAAATACTTATTTAAATCTCATTTGAACAGTGAATAATATGGTTGCAGCCAGTCCTGATTGTTGCATGTAATTTTTTTTTATAACGATTGTTGCATGTAGTTTATTAGCAGAAGTTAACATAAAAATAGTATAAAGGAAATGGCTTAGCCATTTAAGCTGATTACTTAGAACGCTGCTAATGCTAATACCGCTGCGCATCAGTAGCACTCCTTTTTCATCCAACAGTAGCAATATTGCAGGGTCCTGTATAAAAGTAATGCTCATCCATTATCAACACTACAGGATAGGTGCTGAATCAACTCCGCAGAACATATGAATTAAAATGAAGTTCCAAGTTTTTCAATTCATAAACTCAGCACCTGCCCGTGGATGCCATGACCCAGCATCCAACAGATCACATCCTAACGATTATCAAAAAAATTAAGCTTGTGTATCATACCGACCCAATCTGATTGCATACAATTTTTTGCATTTTTGGCCTACTGTGAACAAAGATAATATTATGGTCAAGAACCCAAAATTTCAACTGGCAAATGGGCTTTGATGATACATTTGGAATCTGTAATTTGCATTCTGTTTCGTACATATTGAGGATAGTTTGGATTAAGGATTTTGAGGTGCAGACACATATTTCATGAGGTCAGGTCAGTAGGATTAGGCATGAAAGAAAAAAAAATTTAATTCAAGAGCTTGGGACCAGTTAATAGATCCTTTATCCATTGGACTGAGAGGACAGCCATCTTTTTTTTTTTTTTTTTTAATAACCATCCTCGCTGTTGTCACCTATATCAAATGCTGGGAACATTTCAAGTAAAAGGAGTCTGAAATAGGTTGTGTCAACAGCAAAAAAGACTAAATTTCACTAATGCTTTTTTTTTTAAACAGATTAAAACTTTGGTTAGTAAATGTTATAATGACTTTCAAACTTTTCATGGATTTTGACAAAAAAACAAAAAACATAGCAAAGAGCCTTTACTCTTCAGAAATTGAGGGGAAGCAAAAAAGGCTCTCAAAAAAAAAAATATATATAAGGAAGGTTTTACAGAAAGCAATGGCATGTACACAAAGACCATTAGATTTACAATACAAGAGACATTTGGTAACGCCCCAGTTCCGAATAGTGAGAAACCATCAAGGTACCCGAATTTGGCGCTACTTCCCGAAAAATCCGGGAACTTCCAAGATCGTAGGTTTGCAGTGAGGTCCAATTTAAAACTTCGTGACCGTCATATAATCAATGGTTAAAATTTAAGGAAGTGTAAAGAGTAAAGCGGCAGCATAAGGTATCATAGAAATATATCAAGTGTAGCAGGGCTAGACTTCAGCCTAAATCTCAAAGTATAATTAAGAACATATTTATAAACATATCAGTTTAACTCCCTACCAACCATATAAAAACACTCAAACCCAAAGAAAAGATAATCACTCAAGCCCCCAGTACAGGCGCTCCATCCTCCAGCTCGACCCCCTGGTCGGCTGGTTCCCATCCATAGTCTCCGGCTATGGGCACCTCGACAAGTGCGTTGTCCTTATAATCGGAGTCATCACCTAAGCACCAAGAATGGGTCAAATCCAAGGATCTGGCAAGTTACGGTATACAAATAACATAAGATGAATGCGTCAAAGAAATAGAGACA
Organism: Umbellularia californica; assembly: GCA_028538565.1. NCBI lineage: Eukaryota > Viridiplantae > Streptophyta > Magnoliopsida > Laurales > Lauraceae > Umbellularia > Umbellularia californica. The sequence continues at coordinate 135,744 of JAPQWN010000012.1, forward strand.
GTAATAGGATCAATAAGAATATCCAAGGAACAAATGCTAGACAATTGAGCAAGATAAACATTTAGAATCAGGAAAATAAGATAAGTCAATATATCTACACAACGTGGCACATTCACACAAGTTGGATGCTGCGGGATATTATGCCACAGCCCTCCCATACTGAATACAGTCGCGGTGCGGAAATCTCACCAGTGCTGGGGACAACTAACCCAACAAAACACTCATCAATCTCAAACACTCATTACTCAAGAGACAGGACCCGGTATCACATCGTCCATTTAAAACACAGCTCATCATGATTGCATACTCAACGCTCATAAATAGCTCCTACCAGTGATGATCAGTTAACAGGCTGAGCTTAGAACAACTGGGTGAATGTTAGTGCCAACTCAGGAAACTAAGGTACAGGTCTATATCTGTCTAGGCTTGCTTTGCGCGAGCAAGGTTCTATCAAATCCCTAAGAGGTCCAAGTACCAATTAAATACTAAGGAACACAGTCCAAGTCCAATCATTGGGTCTAGAACAAGGCCCACCAAGCCATAGCCGAAGTCTAAATAATCCAGGAGAGATCACCAATCTCAATCCATCATCAAACAATTCATACTCATCCAAGGTGAGTTACAAGTCTAATCACAACCACCTCTCCATCCTAGGGTTCACACATACAACTTAGGTCGTATGAGGGCCTGCCTAAACACAGACACGGGTCAAATTCCTCCAAACTACATCACCAGATCACCTCTAGGAAGTCCTAGGTTCAGGTCCTTCATTTTCCACTTACATTAATAGGTTTATAACAAGAATAAGGATATAAGAGAAGTATAATGTATAATAACCTCCAAGCAATAGAATCAAATGGAATAAAGCAAGGGTCCAACCTAGGTAATGGTCCACTCTCAGGTTCAGGGCTTCATCAGATAATTAGATCCCTAACTGCAGTCTCAGATGCCAAAAATATTATATTTGGTGCTCTTGAAATTACGAGCATCTTTGACTACATTTAAGGGTCGAATCATTGACAATTCCAATCCCTAAACCCTACTTGGTGGTCCCCACGAGTCCAAGGTCAAGCCACACTATTGACTCGTGCTTGGCACATTGATGGAAGTTCATTTGGATGGTCAATAGGCCCCACAATCGGTCAATCACAAAACAAAAGGGCTAAACCCACAATTTACTGTTCACAGTGTGGCAGGTCGACTTGGCAAGGGTCGGGTCGATCTGCTCCACAGGAATCAAGGTTGAGACTTGGCTTGGATTCTGGAATTTCCAGTGTACCCAGTCGACTAGGTGGCCAGCCGGTCGACCTGGTACACAGGTCTACCTGAATCAACAGATTTCATGCCAAATCTCAACTTCTGCTGTTTTCAGTGTATCCAATTGACCGCGCATACTGAACTCTGGGTTTGAGGGGAAATCCAGGTCATATACTAGAATTCCAATTGGGTTCATAAAATATTCAGGGCTTATTTTAATTCTAAAATCTAATGTAATTTCCAAAAATATAAATCTTAAGGGTCTAAACTCAATTTAGGTTCATTAAAGATTAAGGGATCTTTTATTTCTAATTTCTAAAATTAATGGGGTCAAGAAATAATATAAAAGTAGAATGTCAAATTATTCTAATTGGGTTCCTTAAAAATTATAAGGCTTATTTCTAATTTTTGAAACAAATGGGCTAAGGTATAACTAACAAAAAAAAAAAAAGGTGAAGTACTCAAAAGTGGCCATGGTTTCCCATGCACCCTCAGACCACAATACCACCCATCATTCCACATTTCTGTCACATGGGGAGGACCATATTTCTCATGCACCCATAGAGTACAGGTTCTACTCACCCACCTATTCTTACTCACTTTTCCACACACGTCAGCACTATCATCTCCTCACCCCAAACGTTCTGCAACAGAATATTTCGAAACAGAGAACACACTTCGTTTGGGCTAAGGAAAATGCGACGATCGTGGGCCCCACTGATCAGGGTTCAGATCAGGCCTCACCTAAATGGTCGCTTAGGCCTATAGGGCCAGATGACCGGCCCAGATCTACGATCCAATCATCCCACATGCCCCACAACCGAATTCAAAAGTTGGGTCCTCTTTCGAATCCACGGATTAGATCGATCATCGGGTGGCCCACCTGAGTCCCGGTATCGACGCAATAAACAACCCATTCACTGTTCCATCTCCGGGATTGTTATAGTAACTCAACATCTGGATTCCCTTCAACCCATTTACCATCCATCACATAAAAAATAAAACCATAAAAACACTTTAATTCCCAACTATCCATCAATACATCCGGACCATTGATCTTCCAAATGAGATAAACCCATCCATCAATGGCCAAAAATCATAAAACCAAGCTGAAAAGGTAGATCTACTCATTTATAACATAATTGAAATGGAAATATAGAATCAATAATAGAAATCATGCATTCTATGCTAGGTGAGTATACTGCATTTGCCTCAAATCCGGATTTACAAGGGAAAATAGCAAGAAGACTCAATCCAAGCTATCCAAATCAAATCCAATCTACCAAGCCTAGTACCAATTCCACAAGAGAACCAAAGATTAAAAAAGAAACCTAGGGAAGGGATGACATTTTTAACCCGCCCCGCCTCAACTCGGAGTGCCCGCCCCACCCCGTACGGGTTTTCCCCGCCCCAACTCTTAGACGGGGCGGGGACAGGACAAAAAAACTTACGCCGAATCCGAGGCGGGGCGGGGATGAGTCTGTTTCTTGTCCCGCCCCGTTGCCCCGCCCCATGCCCCGCGCGGTAACCCGTCCCGAAATTAATAATCCTCTAAAAATATATATATATTAGATTTCTTTTATAATAAATAAACATATTTATATATAAATGTATATATTGATTTTTTGTTGTTATTAAGGGTTAAGTAGATTGATTGAAGACTTTTTTTTAAGTTAAACATGTAATTGATTGAACCCTTGACATTATAAAAGCATATAATATGATCCCAATCCCTCTAATTCAAATTTAATGAAATTAAAGTTGTTAAAAAATCTATCTAAACTTATTTGACTTTAATCATATATAATGTTAAATTGCGACATGATAAATCATATTAAATAAAACGAACATAATAGAATGATAGATTATGCTTTAAGCTTATAATAACATATATGATTAGAGATAGCAAGGTAAATTATAATTGGTATGATTCTAATCATACTAATAACAATATAAATTATACTAATTTGATATAACATTACAAGATATATCATGCTATACGCTTATAATAACTTATATGATTAGAAATAGTAAGGTAAATTATAGTTAGTAACTTAATATGATTCTAATCATACTAACAACACTATAAATTATATAAATTTTAATTATATGTAATCAACCTCTTTATTAGTGAGTAGAGTTCAATACAAAAAATGAAGTAAAACCATGTATTGATGGATTTTATGATATTTTAGAGAGATGTTGTCTTTTTTATAAAGAATGTCTCAAAACATATATGATATTTTCAAGTGTATGTTAGTGGCCTTTAAGGGCTTAAAGAAAATCTTAAAAGAATAAATCTTACTTTAAATAGGTAAAATTTCAGGAAAAGGAAAATTTATAGTATTAATATTAGATAATTTTAAAAAATTTTAAAAATCTAACAGTGCACCACATCAGGGCGGGGACATGGTATATTTAACATACCCCGAATTGCAGGGCGGGGCGGGGCGGAGACCCATGAGGTGCGGGGCGGGACGGGGCAACCCAATTCCGCCCCCGACTCGCCCCGTTGCCATCCCTACTTAGAGATAAAGAAAATCCTAGAAAACCATATGAAAATTGGCTAAGGAAGGAGCCTTACCTTGATTGGTAGAAGAGAAAAAGATTGATAAGAGAGGTAGAAGATGGCCTTTTTTTTCTTCTTGTAATTAGGGTTTTAGACATAGGGTTTGAGTTAGGGTTTTGTGAAATGAGAGGTAAATTAGGGATAAATGAGAGTGAATTTAGGGTTCATTTCTCAATGCAATTGTTTAGCTTATATAACCTAGGGTTTTTGAGACAATTACCAAAAGGGTCTTTTTGATTGCATAGGAATGTGGATAAGGACATGGGCATTTAGGTCATTTGATAGAAATTCTAGAATGTTTTCAAGTATAGAAAACCCCCTTTATAAAAACCTATTTAGTAGGAAGGACCTCAACATCTAAAACCCTACAAAAAGTATAAAAAGACACTCTATAGATCTATAAAATACACAATAGGCCTAAATCCTATCAAGTAAACTAAAACTTAGGAAAATATTTATATACCCTTACTAACTCCTATTAATTAGTACAATTATGCTATAACATCATAATTAATAGTATTCAAATTCAAAATGAGGGCCCACCAAAGGTAGGGCCTCACACATTTTGGTGGGTTGTTGATTAGTCACCAAAGGTGCCCGCCCCCCCCCCCCCCCCCCCCCCCCCGAACTTTAACATTAACATTAACTTAAATTTGAGTGAGATTTTCGTTGATGCACAGGCTGGGATAGTTATTTTGAGTAATTTGTTTTCCAAAGATAGGCCTTGCTGATAGATTTATACTGACAGGCTCCAGCAATCACTAGATCGTGCCCTCAAAGAATCAAGGCTTCAACCTAGCAGTTCAAAAAATCATAATTGAAGCAATCTTTTGCACTGTGCTAAATGAATCGACAAAAGCAAACTCCCAATAAATCAGTAGTTAGAAGCAAACCCACAACTCCTAATGACTGAAAGCCCATGCCACTCAAAAGTCCAAACAAACCAATAATATATGATGATGCACAAAAATGGATTTGCACACCACCGGTCAAGTATGAGTAATGAATGTGGAAATAAATGAGAGAGAGATTTATAGTGGTTCGGTCAGTGACCTACGTCCACTTTTGGAAAGGCAGAGGTTGCCGGATATGTCATTTCTCAAGTGTCCAGAGATTACAAGTGTAGGAGAAGAGAGATGAAGGGAGAATATTGCTTGCCTCGGTATTTGTCTCATGCCCCCCAAGTGCTGGTGGGGCTTACAATTTATAGTCGCTCCCCTAACAGATGGGGACGACTTTACAGCGCCGTTTACGAGGAGCCTTCGAGGTGTCATCGACTGGGGAGGCAGTTGTGATATTCTCCGCACGACTTGGTAAAAGCGGGACGTGGCCTGCCTGCTTCCGAAGCGACCCGGACTGCTGTGACGTGGCCAAGCATCGTGGGTTTGGGCTCGGACTCCATTGGACCCAACGGATCTTTCATTAATTTAAGCCTTGGCTCATCACAGACTGGGCCACTTGGGCCTGACTCATCATTTGCCCCTCAATGCCCTGTGTCCAATGGAACTTGGAGAGGAGGGCATTCGATTGAATTTTCGGCTGAGTTCGCAACTGCAAAAACTTCGGGAGGCCAAAACATCTGTCTCGAGGCCTTTTTTGGACTTCTGACAACATCAGTCACGGCCGTAGGCCGTGAGTTTTGTAGGGCTCGCCGAGAGCTTCGATTTGATATATAATACGCCTCATTCGGATTTATGGACCAAAACTTACGGTGAAAATAGCAAGCAGGCGCGCTGGGCACGGTTCTGGGCAAGCAGAGGGGTCGGCGCCTGTGCTGGGCGCTTCTGAGGAGGTTTGGGCGCCCCTGAGGAAGTGCTGGGCGCCCATGCTGGGCGCCTGGGAGGCCTGGGCGCCCATGGGAGTGCTGGGCGCCCATGCTGGGCGCCTGGGAGGCCTGGGCGCCCATGGGAGTGCTGGGCGCCCATGGTGGCTGGGGCGCCCAGGGTCTGGGCGCCCATGGGGTCTGGGCGCCCATGGTGGTTGGGCGCCCATGGGGCCTGGTCAGGGCGCCGGGCGCAGCACGCGCAGGGCGACGGGCGCTGGCGAGGCGGGCGACGCAGCGGTGTCGGCGCCCGTTCATCCTCAAAATATTTTTTTTTTTTTTTTTTTTTAGTCCAAGCACTGGGCGCCCATAGGGTCTGGGCGCCCATGGGAAGTGCTGGGCGCCCATGGGTTGGGCGCCTGGGAGTCCTGGGCGCCCCTGGGATGCCTGGGCGCCTGGGATGTCTGGGCGCCTGATGGTGTGGGGTTAGCTGCTGCGTCCGTGGACTTCTCTGCTGTTGCTGGCGTGAGCTTCGCTGCTGAGGGGCTAGCCACTGTCCGCGTGGGCGAGCAGCTCGTGTGCTGTCCAGACATTTGATTTGGACAGCCGGGCAACTGGTCCGGTGATTTGTAGTAGTCCCGTAGGCTGTAGATAACCTACCTTCTGACATCGAGCTTTTGGCGACCCGCGAGGGAGCCGATAAGCTGAAGATAGGCTGCCTGCTTGAGAGCAGTGCAGAGTCCAAGCTTTTTGGCGACCCGCGAGAGGGTAGCTAAGCTGGAGATAGGCTGCCTGCTTGAGAGCAGTGCAGAGTCCAAGCTTTCTGGCGACCCGCGAGAGGGTAGCTAAGCTGGAGATAGGCTGCCTGCTTGAGAGCAGTGCAGAGTCCAAGCTTTCTGGCGACCCGCGAGAGGGTAGCTAAGCTGGAGATAGGCTGCCTGCTTGAGAGCAGTGCAGAGTCCAAGCTTTCTGGCGACCCGCGAGAGGGTAGCTAAGCTGGAGATAGGCTGCCTGTTTGAGAACAGTGCAGAGGCGGGTCAAGCTTTTGGCGATCCGTGAGATGATTCACCTCGCCGCCTGGACCTGTTGATTTCCTCAGCATTCATATATTTTTGAGCTTTTGCCAATAGTTCTGGCATGCTCTTTGGCTGGCGCTTCATCACTGAGAAGAGGAAACTTGATGACCGGAGGCCTCCTACGAAGGCGGTCATGCTGACCTTATCATCGGGCTCCTCGACCTGAAGGACCTCCTCGTTAAAACGAGTGAGGTAGCTCCTTAGGCTCTCGCCTCGATCCTGTTTTACGTTGAGCAGGTGGGTGGCAGGCTTTGGTTGGCGGCGTCCCCCAATAAACTGTGCCACAAATGATCTGCTTAGTTCGGCAAAGGAGCCTATGGAGGCCGGGGTGAGATTGGCAAACCACTGTCGGGCGGAACCCTTCAGCGTGGTTGGAAACGCCCTGCACATAATCTCGTCCGGGATACTGTGCAGCTGCATTATTGTTTTGTAAGTCTCCAGGTGATCCAGCGGATCCTTCGCTCCATCAAAGGTTTCCACGGATGGCATCTTGAACTTACAAGGGAGTGGATAGTTCACCACATCAGGCTTGAACGGCGTATCCGTTCGCCTGACTAGGTAATCCACTGTCTCTGGTGCGTGTGCCTTCATGGCGTTGAAAACATCGCCCAGTTGATCTTGCATCTCTCTGAGCTTCTCGTCCCATTGGTTGGGGGCTGCTCTGCTTGAATCATAGAAGTAGCTCGCGCCTTCCAGCTCCTGATTCTCACTTTCCCCTTCTTGAAAATGAGGATCCTCCCCATCAGAAGCGGAGGGAGGATGTGAAAATTCTCCGTGATTTGACCCTCCCGGAGGTGGGGATCCTCCCGGAGGTGGGGGTCCTCCCAACTGGGCCCCACGGGGGGCGCCCTGGGAACGGGCGCCAGGGTGTACACGATGGGCGCCGCCAGGGTGTACACCATGGGCGCCCAGTGCCTGGGCGCCCTGTGCATGGGCGCCCGGGGCATGGGCGCCAGGAGCATGGGCGCCCGGGGCCTGGGCGCCTAGGTGGGGAGCTCCTCGCCGTCGTGGAGCTCTTTGATGCCCCGGGCGTGTTCCTCCTTGCGGTACTCCTCCGACCCCTCCTTGCCCCGAGAGCATGAGTTGTAGTATTTGATGGTTTTGGGCCACCATCTGTTGCATAGTCTCCAACATTAGTTGAGGAGTGGGAGCAGGAGCATTCAGGCCAGGATTAGTCAGTGGAGGACCATCCTCGCCCTCTTCGCGTCTTGTCGATCTGGTGGTCACCATAATTTGAAAAGAGGAAGGATACTGACGTGAGAACTTTAGTCGTTCCCACAGACGGCGCCAAACTGATGATGCACAAAAATGGATTTGCACACCACCGGTCAAGTATGAGTAATGAATGTGGAAATAAATGAGAGAGAGATTTATAGTGGTTCGGTCAGTGACCTACGTCCACTTTTGGAAAGGCAGAGGTTGCCGGATATGTCATTTCTCAAGTGTCCAGAGATTACAAGTGTAGGAGAAGAGAGATGAAGGGAGAATATTGCTTGCCTCGGTATTTGTCTCATGCCCCCCAAGTGCTGGTGGGGCTTACAATTTATAGTCGCTCCCCTAACAGATGGGGACGACTTTACAGCGCCGTTTACGAGGAGCCTTCGAGGTGTCCTCGACTGGGGAGGCAGTTGTGATATTCTCCGCACGACTTGGTAAAAGCGGGACCTGGCCTGCCTGCTTCCGAAGCGACCCGGACTGCTGTGACGTGGCCAGGCATCGTGGGTTTGGGCTCGGACTCCATTGGACCCAACGGATCTTTCATTAATTTAAGCCTTGGCTCATCACAGACTGGGCCACTTGGGCCTGACTCATCAATATATAACCCTAAAAAAACTGAAAAAGAAAAGAGGAAAGGGAAGAGAGAATCATGAAGTAGCTTCTAGGCACAATATTGAAAGTCAGATGGGCACTTCATCCCACATGGATTCAACAACGAGGTAAGGGAGACAGGTACGTTTAGGTTTATTCCCAAAACATTGGCTTTAATGGCAGTGCACAGGCAGATAGCGGCTTCGAGATCGACCAGACCCTCGAAAAGACTGCAACATGGGAGCGTTGGTGGGGAACCAATCAACCAACAACACCGTTCACCAATCCCAGGAAATCAGCACATACACCTAGCTTCAGTGTATCTCTAGGGCATTTAGGGTGGGCCGGTGGGAACTTGGGTGGGGGGTTGGGTTTTACAGGTGGGTAGAGAACGTGTGTGGATGTGACCAAGGTGAAGAAGAGAAGATTGAAATAGAGGACACGGGCAGTTGATTGGGAATGGCTTGGACTTGGCACCCATCCACAAACACCCGAAAAGTAGTAGAGAGTGGAGGGCCAATGAGAGCAAGTGGCAGTGCTTAGAGAGAGGTTTCCTGATGAGATTGGTATTATTTTTAGGGCCGGAGAGACCCCTGATATTTTTGAAGGAAGAATAAGAGAGTGGCTGGCCATGTGGGTGTGGTGGCCACTCATTGAGCTGGCATTGCAACTTGGAGGACATGTTACATTTTGTTGTTTTCCCCCTTTTTTTTTTTTTTGGAGTTTTTTTACATAAAGACCCCTATATTTTTATGAAACTTCATAAAAGCCCCTGCATTTTATATTTTTACTATGATCCCCCTTGCAGACAGCCAAACTCACAATAAGTAACAACTTACCTTTTCCCTCTCTCATTTATTGCTTTTGACTGTTTTACCCTGATAACAACCTAATGAGGTACCTGAGAATAAAATTGAAAATGCAATTTTTCCATCTGTATCCGCCCCAAAAAAAGAAGGGTCGTACTAGGACGGGGGAGGGCTAAATGGGTTGATTAGGCCATGCCTAGCATGCTTTTTCCCAGTCGGCCACCCAATGATCAGCACGCCCTCACTCGACCTCACCCATATTGAATTCCCACTGCAGTGGCTAAGAAACTCACTTGGGTAGCGTTTGGTTCACGTGAATGGAGGTCGGAATGGAATGGTTATTCCGTTGGAATGACCATTCCAGCGTTTGGTCCAAAAAAGGGCAGAATGGCCATTACCTCCGGAATCTCATTCCTTTATTTGAGGGAATCACCATTCCATTGGGGAGGGGAAGGAATCACCATTTCATTCCTTTCTAACTTTTTGTTGAGACCAAAATACCCTCGCTTGTAATATTATTATATAATAATAATAATAATATAATATCTTTTCACCCAACCATTGTGGGGCCCACCCAAAATATTATAATAAAATATAATAATATACAAGGTTCAAAATCCCGGTTCGCAGTCATCGCGTCGCGGTTCGCGGTCATCGCGGCCCATTGCGGAGCGAATTTTTATTTGACCAAAAAAATATCCAAAAAATCCAGAATATTATAAAATAAAAGAAAATAATGTTTTTTTTCCATTAGTGCACACTTTAAAGAAAAATAATGGTCCCCTCAAGTTATAATATCCTGTATCATTGCTGTATCGATTTATATACTAAAATAAGCTGAAATATCATAAAATTGACATAATACAACCATAATTTTGGGCAAACTAATAGTGTTAAGAATTTAAAGTCTACAGGCAAGCAATAAATACTAATAGAGTTAGTGCATGTGCCTAATGCCAGAACGAGTGGCAGCCTGACTCGATATTATCATCATCATCATAATTTCTTGAAGGGTAGAATGCACCAAATTGTTATGTTACAGAGCCTCCACTCCCATAGTGCCCATAAGGTTGTTGTGCCATTTTAAACTAACACATTATTAATGCATTTGAACACTAATTTGAAAAAATGTAAATGATATGAAGAAAAGCCCCAAAATTTTAAAATAAAAAAAATCTAGATCTACACCTTAAAACACTAGATCTAGGGAAAAATTAGTGAGTAATATCATATCTAACTCAATATAAAGCCTTTGGTCCATGTATTACACAATCTTTTTAAAAAAAAAAAAAACCTAAAATAATTCGGATTAAAATAATGAAAAAATAAAAAATATTACAAAAAGTGTTAAAACTTGAATTTTTTTGTTCTAAAAGTATAGATCTAACACATTTCAACCATCTCTAAGTTATTTTGATGTTGAATCTTGAAAAGAACTCAAAAAAAAAAAAAAAAAAAGCTTACCAAAGAGGTCCATTGAGTTTGATTAGCTTTCCCCACATACAAATCCACCCAAAAGTAGCTTAGATTTAAGGTTTTCCATGACTTAGAAGTTGTAGCAGCCCTTAAGTAGCCTTAGAAAACCCTCAGGAAGAAGAAGAATGAAAAGGGTGGAAGAAGAAGGCATCAGACGTGTTTTTTTTAAAAAAAAAACTGTCAGACAATATAACGGTTGTCATATTGAATATAATGGCTAACGGCCGTTATAACGTTTCAGCCGTTATATTCAATATAACGGCCGTTATAATCCGATATTTTGACGATATTTTATCCCGTTATATATCGCGGGCGTTATATGCAATATAACGTCGCGGTATTGGTCGTTACCGTTACATACCGCGATTTTGAGCCCTGATAATATATTATTATATCATAATAATAATATAATATATTTTTCACCCAACCATTGTGGGGCCCACCCAAAATATTATAATAATCTATTATTATATCATAGTAATAATAATATAATATCTTTTTCACCCAACCATTGTGGGGCCCACCCAAAATATTATAATAAAATAAAATAATATATTATATAATAATAATAATAATAATATAATATCTTTTTCACCCAACCATTGTGGGGCCCACCCAAAATATTATATCTATCTATCTATCTACTATTATAAAAGAGGCTACGTTGCATGGTTTTTTCAACCAACCATTGTGGGGCCCACCCCCAAATATTATAATATAATATAAGAATATATTATTTTAAGAAATTGCAAAATTTTTCACTACACCTTTGTGGGGCCCACCCCAAAATATTATAATGCAAACTTTTTCACTACACATTGTGGGGCCCACCCCCAAATAGCATAATATAATATAATATAATATAATAATATATTATTATGAGAAATTACAAACTTTTTCACTACACCTTTATGGGGACCACTCCCAAATCATCCACCACAAACAATGCAAATGTGACAGTAGAATCTAATAAGGGTATTTTGGTCAATCTTATGTAAATTTGATTCCATTCCAGGCAGCATTCCAGTGTACCAAACGCAGGAATAGGAATCAGAATTCCATTACTGAGTTGATTCCTCAGCGTACCAAACGTTGGAATGGAATTGACTATTCCTGCCTCATTCCATTCCATTGTCATTTCGATCTCCATTCCATTCTTGCCTACAGCCATTCTAGCGAACCAAACGCTACCTTGTAGTTTCATGGGATAAAATCTCCATCTGGTCTGGGGTGCCCATTTCTTCACCTGCATCTCTTGTTTTCTCCCTATAATCCGATCTTCAATGACTTCCATCATCCATTCTAATCTAAATTCCACGTATGGGTAGAAACCATTTGGAGGCCTGATGACCCTGATAAGTTGCTTCCATGATGCTTCCAATCCCTTTGCCAACTGCATCATTGGAGAAACATCAATAGAACTCTGGGACCCAAACGAAATGTACAGAATAGATTCTGGAGCTTGCAGGTTTAGTGAAAGGAGGAGAGAGTAGAGGACCAATTGCCCAAACCCTCTATATATTATTCCTGAGATGATTCAAGGCCTTGCTTTCGATCTCCTCCACCATATTAAGGAGAACCACATCTGATTGCTAACTAAGGGAGATTCATTTCCTGAGAATAAAAACCAAAGGTCAATTCCATCGATATCTATGGCTTCTTCCTGGCAAGGAAAATTCATCGCTGGCGTCGGCTTCGGGTGTGTCAAAAGGATCAAAATGGAGATCGATGAAGAACGGGGCACTGTTAGTGCTAGTAGTCGGAAAGATGGAGTGGAAGACCCCTAACTTTCTCGTCGATTTGACGGTCCACGCCATGAACTCATCCACAATTATGGGGAGAGAACAGTGACCTTTGATGTAGATGGAGGAGAGGAGGTCGAAGGCGGTTTGGAGGCTTGGATGAAGCGGAGGGTGTTTGTGTTTTAGAATTGGGTAGCAGGCCGTGATCAAGATAATTGGATGGTGGTGATTGGAGGGAGAAGGGATCTGAGCCGTTGGGTGTTAAGCTGGGTATTGATGATGGTGATGGTGTCGAGAATTTGTTGTTACATGAGCCTTGTCAAAGGGCAAAAGTAAAACCTGGTCCTGGGTGGTTTTGTCACGGGTTTTGGACATTGTGGATTGGAGATTTGGACATATTTTCTATATTGGGATTGGGTTCAATTGAACCTTTTGTTACACCCCGACCCGAACTAATCATGATTAAGGCTAATTAATTTAATTAGTGCTAATAAAGCACGAATAATTTAGTTAATGAAGGTTAAGGACCAAAAAGAGAAAAATTAGTCTCAAATGATGCATTAAACATAATAGAATGAATTTGAATGGAACTGAGTTCGTCAAAATGAGTTTAGACTCAAATAAGGTAGGCTAAGGACTTTTTCGTAAATACGGGTTTCCACGTATTTCGTCAAATACAGAAATCCTTGATACCAACGTGTGTATCTCGAATAGTACATTAACTTTCATAAAAGGCGCGATTCCATTTGACCTTAAATGGACCAAATGTGGCGTCATTTGACTCAAAATGTAATTTGACTTAATGAGAGGGGGTTTTAGAGTGAGAGGCTCTTATATTAGAATGAAATGAGTTATTCCCTCATTTCACCTCATCAAACCCTAGCCTTCTCTTCTTCATCTTCTCCTTTTTTTCTTCCATTCTTCTTCATCAAGAGTGAGACTAGGAGTACGTGGTTCAAGTGGATCTTGAGGAGTGTGGCTTCATCTTCATCTCCTTCCTCAAGTAGCCTTCCATTTTGGAGCATTTGAAGTTGGGGAAAGAACTCAAGATTTCTCTCATTGAACCACAAGTAAGTGATTGGGACTTTTAATGAGTTTTCAAGTTGTAATGAGTGATTAGGCATGGGTTCTAGCATAAGTAGCTCATGAGTAGCACTTTTATGTTTTCATGGAATTAGGGTTTGAAATCTGGGGGTTTTTCATCTCAAGAGCAAGCTAATCAAAAGGGCCTTGAGTTAGTTGACTTTAAGGGAGGCAAGTATAAACATTACTTGTGATTAGTATTAATTATTGTAGAAATGTAGAGAGTTTCCATGGATTTTGTATACTTTCCCTTGAGTTTTGGAGTTATTTATAGATTGATTAGATGCTTAATGGATGATTAGAAGTGTTATTAAGTGTGAATAGATGATGTATGAGGAGAGAACAGGAGGTTCCAACTTTCATTGCAGGTTGTGGAAGTTTAATAGAGAAAAGAAGAGTAGAAGAAGAAAGAGAGCATCAAAATTTCGGACTGGAATTCTGATGGGTTCGCTCGAGCAAACAATAAGTCCGCTCAAGCGAACATCGTTCTTTCTGGGTCCGCTAGAGCAAACAATAAGTCTGTTCGAGCGAACCACTTTCTGTCTGGGTCCGCTCGAGCGAACCTGATACTGGTCAATACATTAACTGTGAATGAAAAATTGGCCAATCTATCGGACCATTTCATAGTTAATTAATTGGACTAAACTTCTATGAATGTTAATTACCGAGACTATAATGCACGCATTAAATATCTAAATGTAATGCTCATTGAGAATAACACGTGCATTTGGTAAACGTTGGTTACACCTAAATGGTTGTTTAGATTTGAGATAGAATTAAATAAAATCATAGTTGATTTTGTAATTCCCTCGTTGTAACGTTGTGTTCCAATCTAATGAAATTGATATCACTATTATTCCCTTCCCTTATTATGAAGGAAATTATTGAATTGAATCGAATCCAACCTAAATGGTTGTTTAGATTTGAGATAGAATTAAATAGAATCATAGTTGATTTTGTAATTCCCTCGTTGTAACGTTGTGTTCCAATCTAATGAAATTAGTATCACTATTATTTCATTCCCTTGTTATGAAGGAAATTATTGAATTGAATCGAATCCAATCTAATGAAGGATTGGATTGCTTACTGAAAAGCATTGACCTTTGAGTCTGGCACTACCTAGCTATTGTATTAGAACACTAAATGAATTCAATGATTTAATAAATGAAACAAATGATTAATCCTACTGCAGTAAATGGATTTGAGGGCGTTCCGGAGCTCCGTGGTGATGTTGGTTGTCCCTGGCCCGGACACTAATAAGTCCCACATTTTCCGATCATATCTATGGGTATTGATCGATGCCTTCCATTTGGAAGATGAATCATTCCTTTGAGGGAAGACGGTAAATGAAATGAAATGAAATGAGACAAAATAAAATGAAAATGAATGCTATGGTAGTGACCACTTTATATATGTTCACATGATTGATTCTATGTTCACATATTGTTATTGTAGGAATTTTTTAGACTTGTCTAGAATTTGGAATTGTCACTGACAGATTGAATGAGTTTAGTTTATTTGTTAACACATGCTATTACAATATTTGTTTATACATTGTTGAACCGTCGTGTTCATTAGTGTTATTGATGACATTACAAGCTCGTTTGCCCATGTTGATGCAGCAGCACCCCCGACAGCAGCGGAGGAGACCGCTCTGGTTCCTCCAGGAGAACTAAACGAATGGAATGGTCGGGATACCGTTTGATATGAGTATCTGAATGCGAAAAGGAGTTAGAACATTTTGGAAATGTTTTGAGAAGTTATTGTTTTGTATACTCATTTTGAAATGTAACTAATTGTCTTTTGTCTAGTATTTTGGATATGCCGTAATTGACAAACATTGTTGGGAATAATACATATATAAAGGACATCATTTTGTATACATGTAAATCATAAATTGATATTGTCAAATATATATGTGTCCGCAGATTTGTGCATTTGACAGGTTAATTGAGAATGTTATCCCTTATGGATTTCGTTTTAACTTCGGTTAATTCGGGATTTACAGGAGTAAGTATTGGCTTACGCCCAGGATTATCGGACCTCGGGCCCGAGTCGTGACACCTTTCTAATCTATTATACTGCTGACTCCAACCCGACCATTTAAGATTTGGAATTTGAATTCCTTTCTTTCATTTCTTCAATCATTGATAAGAACTAATAAGCCAAGTTTCAGTCAAATTAATCACTTTGACTGAGTATTTTTACATATATTTTTAGTAAAGAAAAAAAAGCAATGGAAACTAGAATGAACAACGCAGTAGCAATAAAAGCTAGAATATTGACTTCCATAATCTCATCTTTTTTTTTTGCTTGGCAATAACTCGGGATCTAATCCCATAGAGATGATAAGTCTTTCTCATGTAAAGTGATTGTTTGGAGAGAATAAGTTGCACGAGAAGATGGAAAAATTGTCTTTTTTTTCTTTTCTATCAATAATGGCAAATTCTAAAAACTCTCCTATCTCAAAATGGAAGTTTCTGCCCCTATCTATTAGCCAATGATTTAAGAGAATCTATAAAATATCCACATTTTTAGGAGAATATTTATGAGAGCGAAATAAATAAGTGTACCAGTAATGACACGTGTCACACTTTCATTGGCTAAAAAAAGGGCTTTTTATTGTGAAAAACGCCCGGGGAGTTTTGTACGATAACCCTCATCAATAAATCATTGGCTTGCTCTCATGGTTAAAATGGTAAAAAACAGGAAAAAAATAGAGGAGAGAAAGGAACGCCGTTACTAATTGTCAGTCAAGGGATGTCTCAGTAAAAGGGTAAAACTGAGGGGCTTTTTTGATGTTTCATAAAAATATAGAGGTCTTTCTATAAAAACCTCTTTTTCTTTGGGCTGCTTGGCTCAGTGGCCAAGTAGGAGACTTGATGGGAGGGATCGGAGCCGGAGCCGGAGCCATTACCACTAGAGATTACATTTTGTTGTCTTCTTTTTATGGATGATCTCTATCACTTGAAACAAGTACTCCTCCACTTCACCAGTACCCTCCTTTCTTGCCTATACATGAAATTACTGAAACTCCTCTTCAAACGTAAATGGCCCGCCATGGATGAGTCATGGTTGGTCCTCTTTATGGGTGAAAGCTATCCTCACCTTAAATAGTGACAGCAAGATCGGATAGCGAACAGTAAATGCTCAAACACCAGTTTTTTCGAATTAGTAGGAACATTTTAGAATCAGCAATCGTTGCATGGACCGATTGAGATGCACTTTACCTATTACAGACTACAGCATTTTCTCCTCTCCCCAGTTCTCTTTTGCCCTTTTCCTGTGAGAAGGGTTCACAACTTCTGTGTCTTCCTATATACCCATTCCTTGTTGCCTTCCATAGACAATCTCCAATACAATGTTCTCTTCAAGGTAAGCATCTACAATTTTCAGAAGGCAACAGTTGTGAACGCGGAAGTTGTCATCTATTATTAAGTTTCCTTTCCACATTCGATTTATCTTCAGGTAGAAATGGTAGTCCAAAACGGGTGTGGCCCATCTGATCATCGAACATGTGGGCTCAAGCACCTTTTATAGAGACTTTTGAGCAGTCAGAATCCCCAAAGTCCAAGCCCAATAATCGAGAGTTTGGACGGTCCCACATCCAGGTTCATACCCAGATTTTTCGTCTAGATTCCTTACATGTAAATGTGTGTGGAATATGTAAACGACAAATGTTCTCCTGTGAGCAACAAATTATGTACCTAGTCCAACTTCATAGGGCCCACTTGGGACTACCTTTGATCAGTCCAGGCCTTTCACACTCTCCTGCCCACATGGAGGTCCAACTTTGCTTTCATCAGATATTTACTCACCTAAAAAAAGTGATTTTTAGCGATGGAAAAAAAAAAAAAAACCCGCATTTAGTAGTGGTTTTTTTTTTTTTTTTTCTCATACCCTAAAATGGGTGGAAACCCTTAGATAGTAGGAGGAGGGCAAAAAACGGTACGTTTAGCAGTGGAAAAAATTTTTGTCCCTAAATGTGACTTTTAGTGGCTCATGAATTTTAAGGTTGTTAAATCAGGGGCTGAGATAATCTCAAGGAGCTAGTCTTTTTAATTTTTTTTCAAGACTTTTATTTTTTAGCGGTTCCCTCCAATGCTTAAGTCAGCCACCGAGATTGAAAATTCATGTCATGATTAGTTTTTGGTATGATTTTTGGCGTACCTCTTTCTTCATCTCTTTCCCCCTTTATATCCTTCTTCTCCACTTCCTCATGTTGCTTGACACATCACTCCCACCTTTCCCATTACAGCACGTGAGAAGATCATGGCCCCATTTTCTTGGGATGTTCCTTCTCCACTTTCGTTCTTGCCTTTCTCCCCTCTGCTAGCTGTCTTGGCTTTGTTTGAACCAATCTTACAACTAACAAATCCTCCTTCTTGGGCTAATTGGGTCTATTTTGGCTCAAACCCACTTCCAAGTTATTCAAACTTTCCCCTCACAATTGCCCCCCAAGTCTCCTTTCTTCTCTTCCGTTTTCCGAGAAGAAAAGGGGGCTTGAGATGCGGAGTCTAACGCTACTAATTCTTCCAAAGCTGCGAAGGTTATAGAAGCTAAAGCGATCACTGCTTTGAGACGCCTGACTGCAAGTGAGATGGAGCTCGAGGTCATCTGTTCCAAGCTAGATGGAGGTGGAGATGCGGGATGTTATGGAGAAGTCTTAGTATGCAGTGTTTGAAGAGGTTGACGTGATCTATCTTAAGCAGGTCGACTAGATCAAAGCCCTCGTGTTCAAATGAGGTTATGATGTGGGTCTTAGTGATGCTAGCATACCTGAGGATTCCCCACTCTAAGCTAAACACGCACCTCGGTCCAAGGATGCTTCTCCCCAACCATTACCTTCTGAGGTTCCTGCATCGGCCCCGGTAGGGGAGACCAATTCGCTCGTGGTCGAGGATGGAGGCACTTCCTCAGTTGCCGACCTTGCTCCACATGCCTCTGATGTTCCCAGTGATGTTTGAAGACTTGTTTCTACTGCCACAGTCGATTCTATCCGAATTCTCTTTTTAGTATAATGCTTGCATCGTTATGCCTAGCTATTAGTTAAAAAGGAGATCAGTGTAGCATACATAGTTTGGTATCTTCCCAATTAGGAATTTTCTCCTTCGGCACGAAGTAGTGAGTTTATTGCTACCCCTTATTTTCAGACCTTGGCCTTACTTGGCGTGGTTGTCCCGATAGGGTGTGCCCCTACTGCGGGTCCCTGACCATATACAAGTTTTTATGGGATTTCATCCTTGGCACAAGAATATAAATAAGACAATTTCCATAAATGGAATGCGAGATACAAGAGTGACAATTTCTTTGGTACAAAGATATAGAATTTCCTTAAATTCGCTATGTTTCAAGACCTTGGCAACACTTTTTCTTTGAGCTTCTCCAGGTGGTAAGCTCCTGCTCCTCCGATGGAGGTAATTCTGTATGGTCCTTCCCAATTCGAACCTAGCTTGCCACGACTGGGGTCTTTGGTGTTCGGGAGCACCTCTCTAAAGACTAGGTCTCCGACCTTGGATGTCCTTGTCATGCATTTTCCCTGCAAGCTTCGAGCTAGTTGCTGCTGGTTGGCAGCTAACTTGATCAATGCTTGCTCCCTTTGCTCATCAATTATGTTCAGCTGTTCGGCAATCCTCTCTTTATTTTTCTCATGACTGTATGCCTCCGTCCTTATGTTTGGCAACCCAATCTCGAAGGAAATTACCGATTCCATTCCGTATGCCAGAGAAAAGGGGTTCTCCTGTTGACCTCCCCGAGGTGGTTTTGTAGGCCCATAGGACGCTAGGAAGCTCGTTCACCCATCCTCCTTTCACCTCGTCCAACCTGTTCTTTATGCCATCCAATAAGGTCTTGTTGAAGCTTTCCGCTTGGCTATTACTTTATGGGTAAACAGGGGTTGAAAAGTGATGCATAATACCATATTGTTCGTATAGATGCCTGAATACCTTACCCTCGAATTGTTTCCCATTATCGGTAATCAGTGCCCGGGTATTCCAAATCCACCGACCTTGGCATAGGCCTGACGATGTCAATCCCCCATTTGTCAAGTGGCCATGGACTCACTATTGAGTTTAGCTGCTCGGCAGGCTTATGGATGTCCTTTCTCAAGCGTTGACATCTTTTGCATCTTTGCACGAACTGTAAGGCATCCTTCTGCATGTATGGCCACCAATAACCCTGCGACATAGCTCGGTAAGCCAAGCTTCGTCCTCCACAGCGCCCTCCACAGCACACCTCATGGATTTCTCATAACAAGCTTTCAACACCAACTGGGTTGACGCATTGTAAGTATAGTCCCAAGTAAAACCGTTGATAAAGCTTATCCGTTGGCGATAGCCAAAATCTGGCTGCATTTCTTTTGACCTTCCAACTCTCCTTGGAGTCTTCTCGGAGCAATCCGTCCTTTAAGTACTCTATTATCGGTGTCATCCAGCTCGGAATCTCTTCAACCTAGTCAACGCACATGACGTGCCGACCTTCGGTGTTCGGCTTTGATTGGTTGCCTTTCTTCTGACCTTCCAACTCTCCTCGGAGTCTTCTCGGAGCGGTCCGTCCTTCAGGCATTCCATTATCGGTGTCATCCAGCTTGGAGCCTCTTCAACCTAGTCGGCACACATGATGTGCTGACCTCCGGTGCTCGGCTCTGATTAGCTTCCCTTCTGACCGTCCAACTCTCATCGGAGTCTTCTCGGAGCGGTCCGTCCTTCAGGCACTCTATTATCGGTGTCATCCAGCTTGGAGTCTCTTCAACCTGGTCGGCACACATGACCGGCCGACCTTCTGTGCTCGGCTCTGATTGCCTGCCTTTCTTCCGATCTTCCAACTCTCCTCGGAGTCTTCTCGGAGCGATCCGTCCTTTTCGCCTTTCATTTGATTGCCGCGATCAGACAGCTTCTAGATGTTGTTTGATCTCCTCTGATCTCCATGGTCCCTTTCAATGTCAAGAAGCATATCCTTTGGTGATAGGTTGATGGCACCGCCCTCATGCGATGAATCCATGTTGGCCCCATAATGGCGCTGTAGGGAGATGGCACATCTACCACCAGGAATTCCACATCTAAGCCGACTTGCATGGTTATCACGCCCATCGGGTGCGCTGCTTGGCCACTGAACCCAAACATAGGTATTGAGGTCGGCTTTAAATCTGAGTGCTTTAGGCCGAGCTTATCAAACAACCCGGCATACATTATTTCCAATAAGTTTCCCACCTTGGCTCATATACACCCATGTCTTCTTCCAATTTTATTAACTCTTTGATCCGCTCCGTCAGCTTTCCTTATGTAGTCAAGGGCCGCTTTGTTAATGATTGGCAAAGCCGGCTCTCCTTCGGCAGCCCGAACTTGCTTGATGAACTCTTTCAGGCTTTCTGAGCTCTGCTTCTTGAGAGGCAATAGTGCCCCAATGTCCTTTGGTTGCTTGGAATTTGTTACGAAATGTGTAACAAAGGATCCAGCAAGCTCCAGAAAGCTGCAAACCGATCTCGGCTTTAAGCGGGAAAACCACTTCAAGGCCAGGTTTCCCAAACTCGAGGGGAAAACTTTACACAACAGCGGCTCATTTCCTATCCATAATGCCATGGAATGCTGGTAATACTGGACATGGTAAGCGGGATCCGAGGTTCCATCATAGACTCTTAGGTTGGGGATCGAGAACCGCCAAGGTGGGTCCGCTTTTTCTATCCCCTCTGAGAATGGAGACTCGAAATCCTGAGTGTTTCCTAGGTACCTTGCTTTAGTCGGATTCTCTAGAGGGAGCTTTCGATTAGCAAATACCTTTTTAATAAGAGCTTGTACACCCTCCTCTGCAAGTGCACGTGGGGAGTGCTTTTCTCCTCGGGGCTTCGCCAACCTCAATGCATCTGCTCGCACACCGGCTTCCCCTTCCCTCTGGGGTTGGGAATTCGAAATCCTGCTACCTTCATCGCCTGTTCTAGCTTTAGCTCGGCTCCGCCAAGCTCTTGATTCGAAGTGGTCAGTCAAAAGGTCTTTGCCCGACCGTTCACGTCGTCCCCTGAGCCGTGCTTCCTCCACCTGAGATGGAGGTCGTCCGGTCCGAGGTGGTGATCCTGGATTCTATTCTTAATTTGACATTTTTCTTAGCAAGAATAAGCATTAGTGGGTTTTCCCCTCCTCGCTTCCCACAAACGGCGCCAATTGTAGAGTAAAAAATTGAGATGGGTTCCAAATGGACTCGTAATCTGACCTGTTAATGTCAATAGATCCTCCTTTTTAGTTTCAGTGAGATTCTCCAAATGGACTCTGTAAAATTCAAATAAAGAAGTCTCGATCGGTGGGACCGATCAAACTGTCCAAGCATAGTGCTTATTACCCCCTTTTCTTTTCTATCCAAGCGTCGCATTATGATCAAACTGTCCTATTGATTCCAAGCACTAAATAATTCGGCACTTTCTGCAGATACCAACTATGAAATAATTGATAGCCAGCCATAATTACAATTCCAGGAGGATCCCTGATTATCGCTTCCAATTCAACCACTTCCATCTGCCATAGGACCCAAGGTGTTAAAATTGAGCTTGACATAGCCTTCCCTTCCATTCCATTCCACCCCCGTGCATGGACCATGGAGCATTTTGATTCATCAAACCATCCGATCATGAAATGATTATAGCCCCAGTTTTAGTTACCCAAGATTTAATGGCTATATACCATGCAGACATATTGTGACAAAATCCGATACAACTAAATGCTTGGAACATCATCAGTGTAACATCAGTGCCAATTCAAGGGGAAGGTGTGTAATTTACAGAACCATTCCCCGCTGAATTTGATCATGAGTCATGACTTGAGAAAATAAAAGAAGAGCCCATAGAAATGAGCATTGGAAAATTTGCCCCTGTATGTACCATCGTAGAAGATGCGGAATTAGCAGAAAACGGCCATACGCATTATGCAAGGTGTCAGGTGTGCCTATGGTTATGGTTATCCATTTCCAGAACTTTAAGCTGGTGACAGGAGCAAATATTGATTGCAGATCCCCCCACAAAATTCAACATTGAAGGGACCATCTTCCTAAATCTGTACAGGTGGGTTGCATTACATCAATTGCACCGATTGATCAATTTTCACAATCAAGTGGACAGATATTACAACATAAAAAACATAGTCTCTCCACTTTAAATAACGCACTTAGCGGGATCACCCCTTAGAAAGTTTGATGACTCTATTTAAAAATAGTGATGATGATGATAATTGCCAACATGAACCCGTTGGACCTGACCACCTGATCCCACCGTGTTCGACCCGAAGGGGTACACAATATGGAGTTCTGGGGAAAAACCCCATTTCATTCAGAACAAAGTAAAAAAATGAAAAGGAAAACGAGAGGGAGGCTTGAGAATGAAATCAATCAATCAATCAATCAATCAATCAGACTCCTCCTCCTCCTCCCAGGTGTAGGTGCAGCTGGTTTTGGACCTCTAAAATGGCATTGGCAGAATCTCTGAGCCGCTCTGCTTCCTCCTCCGTGAGGTGCACATGGGTGACGGCCAAGACCCCCCCGCGGCCGAGCTGAGCTGGGAGGCTGAGGAAGACCTCTCCCGCGTCCATCCCATAGAATCCCTTGGCGAGGACGGAGACCGGGTGGATGCGGTGCTGGTCCCTGAGGAGGGATCGGGCGAGGCTAGCGACGGAGTAGCCGATGGCCCAGGAGGTGTAGCCCTTGAGGCGGATGACCTCATAGGCGCTCCCAATCACGGCCCTGTGGATCCTCTCAAGGGCCTCCTTCTCGTAGGCGATCTCCTTCTTCTCCAGAAAGCTCAGCACAGGAATCCCTCCCACGCTTATGCTAGACCACAGAGCCACCGAGCTGTCACCATGTTCTCCAACGATGTATGCCTTTTTTTTTTTTTATTATTAT
Organism: Umbellularia californica; assembly: GCA_028538565.1. Taxonomy (NCBI): domain Eukaryota; kingdom Viridiplantae; phylum Streptophyta; class Magnoliopsida; order Laurales; family Lauraceae; genus Umbellularia; species Umbellularia californica. The sequence goes on from JAPQWN010000012.1 coordinate 159,203, forward strand.
TAACAAGATATCGATATGATTGATCATATCCATACATTCATTCATCAAACATTCATTCATTAGATAGAGACTCTAGATGGACCGGTAACTGCTAAAAAACAAACGGAAACAAGAAAGAAGCAAGTAGGAAAGAAAGGAAAAAAAAAAAAAACCACCTACACACGGCTACGCCTACCTGTACGTCCTGTGCGTTCACATCCAGATGGTCCGCGATGAGGAATCGGAAGCGGGACGAATCGAGATTCGTGCCCGAGCCGATGACCCGGTTGGAGGGGAATCCGGAGAGCTTCCAGGCCACGTAGGTCAGGACATCGACCGGGTTCGACACGATCAGCAGGATGGAATCCGGCGACTGGCTGGCGAGGCGGGGGACGATGTCGGAGAAGAGGGCGACGTTCCGCTGGACGAGGTTCAGGCGTGACTCCCCGGGGATCTGGCGGGCGCCGGCGGTGACGATGCATAGGTCGGAGCCGGCGGTGACGGAGTAGTCGACGGAGGAGAGGATGCGTGTGCGCGGGAGGAAGGCGGCGGCGTGCTGGAGGTCGAGCATCTCGCCGCGGAGCTTTTCGGGCTTGGCGTCGACGAGGGCGAGCTCGTCTGTTAGGTCCTGTGTGAGGATGGTCTGGGCGATGGCCATGCCGACGTTGCCTGCTCCGATGACTGAGACCTTGGTGTGGCGCTTGGTGGGAGAGGGAGGAGCGGATTGGAGGAGGGGTTTGAAGAAGGAGTGGGCTATGTCGAGGCCCTTCAGGCTGCTCTTCTCTGACGACAGAGGAGGAGCGTGGCTGCCTTGTTCTTCTTCCATAGATAGATACTTCACACGGCAGAACAGCAGGAACTTATATAACTGTGAGAAATAACAATAAGAAGCAGCAGCAGAAGAGATGCAGATCGAGCCTACTGGATGGCCATCGATTAAGAGAGAGATCTGAAAAAAAAGGAGAAAAAGAAAGAAAGAGCGGGCGAGCTTTTATTAGGTTTTGATTTTCTTTGACAACTCGTGAAAAAAGGAGCAGAGACTACTTAAAAGAGACGACACCACCATTTATAAGCCCTAGTAGCAGTAGTACGGTACGGGACCAAAGGCAGCAGGATTTTTCTTTACTCTACTTTTATTTTAATTGGGGATCCGGATCACCTGTTTCGTCCACAATCCACATGATATGGGCCATTTGCCACTGTAGCTGCAAAACACCTGGAATGAATAAAAGCAAAAGGCAGGGTCTTTTTTATAAAAAGAAAAGATTGATTCAAACAGAACACCCAAATCATCAGAAACCATTCGGTCTGATGCCTCTTTTCCGATTACGGAGCATCGATCCTCTCTCCTCTTCTTTCTCTTATCCAATCCGGGCTTGCGCAACAGCAGAGAACCCGAGCCCCTTTTCTTCTTTGATTCTCTCTCCGGAACCACACCAAAACAGCCCCTTTCCTTCTCCGATCGCAGGTGGCCCACCTTCAACTCGCTAAACGATCTCCAACTGCAGCCGACCTCATCGGAGAAGAAGCCATCGTTTTGCTGCTGTGATTTTGTGCCATCGCCGGAGTAGGGGGAAAGGGAATAGGTGGGCCACGACCGTTGTTGCAGCTGTTCCTTGATCTCTTGTGGGCCACACGAGTTGCACTGTGAAGAGTGATATGTTCTGTGGGCACCAGATTCGTCGCTGTGATTGGAGAGTATTCAAACTCGGTTTGGAGTTTCGTTTGTTGTTGAAGAACAACTTGCAGTCAGATCTGGTTCTGTGTTGGGGACTGTGGATTTGGACTTCCCAGAAGTTTTGATCGGAGAAAGGGAAGAACAGAGTTTTGAAGAAACACTGGGCTGATTGTTTTGCCCAGAGTTGAACGCCGGAGTTCCGCGCCGGAAACGCAAATCGGAGTTAGGGTTCCGGTTGACCATCTATTTTGGGATGAAGATTTTCTTATTGATGAGAAAGCCCCTAACAGAAATCTTTATTTTAAATAAAATCAGATGGATGATGGAAGGGGTAAATGGTGGGTGAGTAGACGCTGATGTGGATTAGTTGTATGCGTGGCGCATAGAGATTGGTCCAAACAGGGATCTCCTAAACAGGGGATCCGGATCCTTTATTTGGTGGTAAGTTAGGTGATCGTGTGTCCAGCAAGATTTGAATTACAAGTCACTCGGCATAGCATACAGTAGAGGCCTCCGGAATCCAGATGATACAATCCCATTCAAATACATGCAAGAAAGATATCACGGACATGGCTTCTGTATTGGAATTCATAGAATCTATGTTTTGTGGATAGAATTCTCAGAGATATGATGGTTTTTTTTTTTTTTTTTTTTTTAATGCTCCTTCTTATTTGAGCAACTAGAAATTTCATCAAAAAGTTACAAAGGCTAAAATTCATAAATTTCAAAAGATAATTTAAGACCTTTTAGGTGATTGAAGTTAAAAAATACTTATAAAAACATAATGGCATTTGCAAATGTCAATGAACAATATGTCATATGTTAGAGAAAAAAAACCCTCCAAAACTTTTTTTTTATTTTTTTGTCAGAAGTTCTATTAACGGAACAGACCTTATATATCCCCTACAATAAGACTCTCATTAGAACTGACTAATGGATGTGGGTCTTTCCGTTCATTTTGTGGTTAGACAAACGTGAATAAATCCACCGAGAAAATGAAGGTATTTTCATGGAACAGAGAAATGTCGTGTTATTTATTATTGCATAATTGCATTAGCCTGTATGCTGGGGCGGACCTACATCTAATAAGCTGGGGGGGCCTCCAAAATTGAAAAAAATGTATAAGGTTTTTAAGGCCCATATATCCCAGTCCCCACTTAAAGTTAACCAAAGACCCCACTATCTTTTCCCAACTCTAAAAGCCCACACGTTCTCGGTGTCTCTTTTCTCTCAAAAATCTACAAATCGAGAGAAAGTGAAACCTTCAGTCGTCCTTCGCCTTAGGCGACCACTAACTGGCATCAGCACATGACCACTGTCCTCTTTGATGTTATTCTAGATCTCATATTTTCTTTTAAGTGATTTTGAGATCTAGAATAGCATCAATTTTATATTGAGTTCTATTGAAAAAGTAAAGCTCCATTTATTGTGTGAAAGTCTGAATTGCTGGACAGGAGAAGAGTGCAACATGTCTGATCAAATTTTACGCAAGCTTTAAATTGACAAGAACCTAAGTTCAATCTGACCTAACCAATGTTTCCAAATAGCTATCATAAACCTAACTTGAATCCATGAATTTGTTTTGATTTTTAGGTCAGGAATTGTCAACAACCAAAATCTAAATCCGTCAATCTAAATTTGAAATTTTGTCAGTTTGGGCAAATGGGGTCAGTTTAGACTTAACCAAGGTTTGACAAATGTGTACTTAGTGCAAGAGTGACAAAGATTATTCCTTAATTAAATGTAATCCATTTTCTCTGTTGCCATAGTTAATGAAAAGAAAGTACAATAAAATTGTAATTAACCTTTTTAAGTGACTATTGTCACTTGTCAGCCCCATCAAACAAAAATCTCGGGTCCACGGCTGCTTACAGGGGTGTGGGGCCCAATATAAATGAACGTTGGATTGCTAAAATTTTCCAATCAGCGCTGTGGTTTGTCTGTAGTGTATAGATGCTGCTTTCACCATGCAACACATGGACCGTAGAAGAATTTGATGTGGTCAAAGAAAAATTAAAAAAAAAAAAAGAAAACATTACTTCGCTTCCAGTACTTGCAGTGATATCATTTTACAACTTTAGCCTAGCTGTGGGGAGTGGGTAGCTGAGCCCCCCTTCCCACCCCCCGCCCCCCCTACGCTCGCCTATTACCTATTGTTGTGCGTGGTCAAAGTCTGCACACATGCTTCTTCACGCTTGTGGTGGTCTCGCATTCAAATATTTTTTTATTAATGCCGCGCCTACTGTAGTCTGACAACTATCTTTAGGATTCCATCCCTTTGATTTGGCCACAAAACTACTACTTGTAACCCTAATAATCATCTTGATGATGATTAAATTAATTTTACTTTTTTGAGAATTTTATTAGAAAAATCTCTTTAGATTCACTATAGATAAAAAAATAACCTAAAAGATATAAAATCAACAGTAGTAGTCTCGGGCCTATTTTGGTTCATTTTTTTTATTGTTTCGCCAAGCGATAATATTCCTGCTCACTTACATATACAAGTGGGATATCTCCTCTCATTTTTTCTTCTTTTTTACAGTTAAGTGGCAATATCGCCATCAAATCAGATTCAGAAAAAATTCTCAAGTGATATCCCTGCTGCAGGAATATTCTCACTCGTTTATTCTTCTTCTTCTTCTTCCTCCTCCTCCTTTTTCCTCCAACTCCTTCCACCTCTACCAACTAAACTCTTACTCGCACAACATTCTCCTTCATGATATGGTGACCTCAATAGTCATAGATTTGGGTGCAGGTGGGAGCTTGTTATCGAAATACTCCATTATCACATATAGTCATCTAAATCCATAATCTTTTTCATCCCTCTCTCTTTCTCTCTCACAACCTAAACAAACCCATGTGATCACATTTATCTTTTTCCAACCAAATGTATGAAACTTCACCTCCATCTCACAAAACTCACCTTCTCTCACTTTCTTAAACCCATCGGTTTCTCTCCTTTTTTTCATCTGTTTTTTTTTTTTTTCTTCTCTCTCTGTAACTCGCCTTTCTCATCTCCCAACGCAACCACTGCCCATCTCCAAACCACTTCTACCTACATCATCATATCATGTCATTCCATCTACATCCCCTTCCCCATCAATCCAATTTACGTCACCTAAACGGGCTTTATACCTGTGACCTATACGCGTCTCTCACATTTTCCTTTCACCATCATCTTCAACTTTATCCATCATTACCATCCAGCCTCCATTACTTATCATCATCATCTGGCTCAATCACCAGGCAACCACCATCCAAAAGAATAATTATTTTTTTCTGAATCTGACTTAGGCAGTGATATGGTCGCTTAACTGTGAAGAAAAAATCAGCAGGAATATCCCCACTCGTATATGCAAGTGAACGGGGATATCACCAACAAAAAAGGGCTCCGAAGATTGCTACGGTTGATTCATATCCTCTACGTCCTTTTTGGTCCATAGTGAATCTGAGGTGGTTTTTTCGGTAAAATCCTCTACTTTTTTTGTCACCCAACAACAAAATGCTCTTCTTTACAAAACTCACACCCACCCACCCACCCACCCACAATTTTTTTTAATAATAATTTAAAAAAAAAACTCTAAAAAATGCATAACGTGATGTGTCTATGGCAAGGATGAAAATAGAGCGGCGAGCGTAGCGGCCCACCACCAAAATGCTATTATTAAAAAAATCTAAAAAATGTATAACATGATGTGTATGTGGCAAGGATAAAAATAGAGCGGCAAGCGTAGTGGCCCACCACCAAAACGCTATGTAGCGGTGCGATTTGAGAAAACCGTAAAAAAAATCTGAAAATTTTTGTAGAAAATCTAGAAAATTGGAAAATAAGAGAAATGCATTTTTTTTTGTGCAAAAGTAACTAAGATAAGGGGGCGTAGCGGTTCCCTCATTGTATGAGGTCTTGTATTGCTGTATAAATAGAAAAATAATGGTAATGATTATTTTTTCACGTGTATTCATGTTTCTATTAGTTATGCTAACTTAGAAACTAATGAAAGGCTCGTAAAAAAATATATAAAAGAAACTATGTCATGAAGTCAAGACTGAAAACTTAAGAGTGCCTAGAGAAAAGAATACATTTACCAAAGATGGTGTCTAATAGAATGTACTTAGAAAAGAATCCTTGATAAAAACTTTCTGTATCGACTGTAATTCGGTGAGATCATGTGCTTTTCTGTGTTCTTTTAACTATAAAATGATAGAAAAGTTGCATATAAATGTTATTTGGATAGAAGAAGAAAAGAAATAAATTTTATTATGCATTTTAATTTTTTTTTAAAAGTAGCAATCTATCTCACTCCCATAGCGGTCTTCTAGTGGGCGTAGCGGCCGCTACAGATGTGAATGGTGATAAATACCATTTAGTGTAGCGGTCTTACTACTCCGCCCGATATACGTGGCGGCCGCTATTTTGATCCATGGTCTGTGGGCTGACTCCGCCGCCTGTTTAACGCATCAGGATCCGGGCACCTCGAATCCCGGAACATTAGCAAGAAAGTACCAAAATAATATCATAAATCCAATAAATGAGTAAATAAAGATCTCATATGAACAAGAATAAGGTCCTATGATTTGTTTCACTTAAGAATTACAGAAATGTTTAAATAAAGATCTTATATGAACAAGAATAAGGTCCTATGATTTGTTTCGCTTAAGAATTACAGAAATGTTTTTAGTTAAGCTATTATAACCTTGGCCCAAAATGGCCCACTAAAAGACAACAAAAGAAAACAAACTCTAATGTGAAGGCCTCTCAATACATCCACTGCATATCTCTCTAGTACCCTAGGGTATCGAAGCAACCGCCAAGCCCACAAACAAGCAAGGAAAAAGGGTATGCACATGAAAACACTAAGAATTGGGTTAGGCTCATTAAGCCAAGCAAATATGCATGTTTAGATTATAAGTACATTACAATATCAAAATGAAAAATAAAGTCATACCTAGTCCTTGATGTACCTACATGGTTAATATCTCAATCATAAGAATGAAAACTTCAAAGTGTAGTGTATGATAGTGTAGTGTGAAGTGTACAATGATCCATGGATAATGAAGAACATAGCATAGTGTAGACAATCGGTATACAGTATAGGATACGAAATGAGATGAAGTTATTAATACCGTCACCAGGTGACAATCTGAATACAAGAGATAAGTATCAGGTACTATGATCTAATAATATCACCATCGATCAGTATGTCAAAAGTGGTACACATTGAACATATAGATAACAATGATACCCATAATGGTATGAGAACTATCCCATCACATCTATATCCATTTAAGTCTACATCCATACAACAAATAGTTAATGGACCTCAACAATGGGGGTCCATATCCAACTCATGGTCGTTGTACCATCATATAACCATATCAAACAAAGAACTATCAATATCCATGTATCCATCATCCATATTCATTTCAGTATTTGAAGACACCTACTGGACCCAACTCTTGCGTATGGCTATCTCAGTATTGAAGATACCTACCGTGCTCGTCATACTATCCATCGTACTCATTATAGTGTACCCAGTCTGAGCGCTGGCTTTCTCAGTATCCAAAAATACATACGATACACGCATCTCATCATATACCATCCATAGTGCACCAAATGGGGGTGTTCCATACAAGATCACCTTACTGTGCTCATGTAGGACGATATTAATCAAGGATATGATCCATGGAGTTTGGGGTGTCGCTATTCCTTCCCCATAGCTCTCAATAGTTAATGAAACGTATACTCCACTTCTTTATACGCTTAATTAGTAATATCACATCCTATTGTCCATCCATTAATGTATCCACCTTTATATCTCGGTAATCAATAATCAGAGCTTCATGTGCCATGCCTTGGCCATACGACCCAAATCCACACTGTGATTGTTAATTAAAGCTTTAAGTGTCATGCTCTGATTTAGGTATATGTTTTAGGCTTTACTGTCTTAGTTCGGACCATACAACCTAACCATGGTGTTCATCCAAAATAAATAATATATGCAACTATAGGCCATAATCCGTCATAATCCTTGCCTCCTCTTCAGGTCCGAGGTCCCACTTCACCCAAGACAGTAGCCAAGGAAGCCAAGGCAATCCATGCTAAATTTAGAATTCTCGGTGCTCCTACAGGTAATGGGCATCCAAGGCAATCCATCGACACCGAATTAGGTTCCATTTCATAACACTAGACCTTACTTTAGGTGGCTACACGGGTCAAGGTTAAGCCCGGCCCTTAACTCATGTCTAAGGTAGCCACAATAGTCCAAATGGAAGGTCAATGGGGCCCAATTGAGATCAAATCACAAAACAATTAGTTTTTGAAAAACACTGTCTTCAGTGTATGTGATCGACCAAATGAAGGGCAGGTCGATCGGGTACATTAGGTGGCATAGGAACTCTGTCAGTCAGCCTATCTCAATTATGCAGTGTACGTGGTCGACCCTACGAAGGGCTGGTTTACCGCCTACGCTGGAATGTCTGAGTTTCAGTGGATTAGATCATCTCAATTATGCAGTGTACCCAGTCGACCAGCTACACTGTCGTTGCCTAAGCAGGTCGACAATCACAACTCTCAAGTGAGGGAGTCTACAGTGTCATCGGCCGACCGGGTATATGCAGATTCCAAAATTTAAAGTTTCTTCTTCTTTCTCCTTTCATCCAATTTCCATTCAAAACCCCTCAATTCTATCCCAATCCATCATCAGTTTATCTCTATACATGAAAACCGCATCATACATTACCATCTAATCACAAATGGGCCATTGATCTTCCAAAGGTGGGTTTTCCATTCATCAATGGCAAAAAATATAGAAAATGGCTTAGAAGAATAAGAAGATCTACACATTATATCATCTAATCATCACCAATTTACAAAATATCATGAAAAGAGAAGTATACATGCTATCAATCACCGATCCAAGCATAATAACAAGCAATCAAAGAAAATCTAGATATGTCTACTTGTCTTAGAGTAGAAATTGGGGAAAAACTCTTCTAATGGCTAAGCTCCTACACCCATTCCCAAGGAGAAAAGTGCATAAAAAAGAGGGAATTGAAAAAGATGAACTAGATTTACAAGGAATTGGGGCTTGATAATGAAAGTTACCTTGAATTGGAAAGGGGAGAGAGATCTAGGAGATGAGAGAGATCCTCTAACTTAGAGGTGGCCGGACCTTGATGAATTCCTCATGGATCTTGTAGGAAAAGTTCTAGATCTAGATGGAAACACTAGTTCTTGATGAGGAAGAAGAAGCTCTCTGAGGAAAGTTGAAACGAGAAGAGAGGAGAGGAGAGGGAAAATGAAATGAGAGAGGGAGAGTGAATTTCATTGGGTATGAGGATGGGTCTCATTTATAGAATTTGGTTTGGCCAAAAGACAAAGATGCTCTCACTTAATGGTTTAGCTAATGAAGGAAACTAGGGTTATTTTAGGTTTTGTTGCACAAGTCTCCAAGAGAAACCCTTATCCTATCTTAAAATTACAACCAAAGGCCTTCAGCTAACTTACTATATCTAATAAATACAACTAACCCCTATTTATTCTATAAAATACAAAGGAACCCTAAATACTAGACTTTGCTTAATTATTAGGAAATTACCCAACTACCCTTACTAGTCACCTATTAAATAAGACAATTAGGGATAATTATGTATAATTGGGTCCCACTATGGAAAATGTAAAAAACATGAAGGAAAAACGATCCAAAGCATACATAAAGGTAGATCCCAAACAGGGAAAAAAAGAAAAAACAACAAAATGCTCACCCGGGTAAATCCACCAATGAGGCCCAACTCTAAAGTTCAAATTTCAATTTACTCAGATTTGAGATCCCCCTTTATTTAGACTGACCGGTTGTAAAATCCATAATTCACTTAGGTCACGTTTCGCAACCAAATCTTTAAAGAAAAGATTTTAGGTTTCCCTAAAGATGTGGTAAATCCATATTTGGCTATTGTAAATTTCTGAGAATTTGGACAAGTGGAAACCTTCATTTGTTAGAATTTTTAGATTTGACCACCCCACACAAGATTTGAAAATCCGCACTTAAGAGAATTTGCACACTGAAGCCTATTTTTTTTAACCACATGCATCGATACACAACAATATCAATGTGAAAATTTCAAATATACAAATCCTCAATGAAAAATCCTTGTTCCAGTGGTAGTGAAGAATCACCACATCTATGATTCCTCACCTGATACCAAACGTGTTCTTAGTTTTTCCAAGTGAACAACCTTTCAAATTGAGTTTTTCCATTATAACCAATAACTAGGACACTATCGAGTTTCACAAGTCTTGATAAAATAATTATATAAATTTACAGTAGAAGTGGCGGCAGAGCATAATTGACACACTTGTACCAGTTTTACAAGCATCGATCAAATTGTGGATTCAAGTCAAATAATCATGTTACGAATTGTTTTTTTTTTTCCCTCGTAAAATAGACATTATAAAATTTATCTAAATCACATCTATTTTCTACCATTGCTCTAATGATTTGGTTCAGTGATTATCGAAGCGCAGCTATTTGAAACTCTGGTAGCAGTACACATTATTCACTCGGAGATGGATCCCCTGTTAACAGGGCTTCTAGGGGTGCCACATGGGAGAGATGTCATGTCCCATCTCCTTAAAAGAAAAATCCTTTCTCTTAAAAAATTCCTTTCCTCATGTGGCAACCCTGATTGGATCCAAACAGCCGGATCCCTATTCACTTGCTTATTTCAACGTCCCTAGTTTCTCGAGTAAAGTTTAAGCATTTTCCAAAGAATTGTTCTTGCAGTATTCTAGGGCAGTATCATAATGCACACATCATACTGTGCAATATCTTAGGGCCATGTGATATCACACCTTTATTGTACTTGAACTATTTTGGGACAAATTTCACGCCCAAGGCCAATCGTATGGTCAAAATCCACAAAACCTTAAATCATGCTGAGAAGTGAGTTGTCTTCATTCATATGCCATCCATCAGATCATGCAATTCCAAATTACAATCCAACAAAACCAAAAAGATACTGAACTTCAATGCTAAGGCAAAAGGGAAGATATACAATGTGGTCGATGTTGGTTCATGCACAGACAACCGACTATTGTGGCTTTGAGAGAGTGAATACTCGATGATGTCCAATCCGAGTCTCATGCACACGACCAAGATGCCGAAGGATCTGCATTGACAATAAAAATAAAAACCTCCTTACTTGGAATGACTAACATCCTACATGAAAACAAGACAATCCCAACAATTTATTAACTAAAAGCATGAAACAATGATGGTCATTTGTATTTAATGGTCAGGCCGTTTAATTTTATGATTCATAAAATCTGAACATGGGAACAAACAATTTCAAACACTAGAAAGTATATGATTGATGCAGCTTGGAGTAACTAGATGGATCTATGCATCAGAAACACTTGATCGTTGGATGGCAAGAAATGGCCATCAATTAAAAGGCAGCAATGAGGGGTAAATTGAGTCTTGCAAGTTGCAACTCACTTACAAAAGACTCAACCAATGGAAATCTCTAAACACCGAAGAAAATGTGAGAATCACTCGCACATTAATGGAGTAGTCTAAGTTCTAATGCCAAAGGGAAGAACTCTCTTTCTAAACAGGCAAACAAAGAGGCGTCTCTTTCCTTAGTTCACTGGCATTTTAAATATACCTTGACACTAACTATTCAGTTACAACAAAAATACCATTCCAACGTACCCTCAACAAACTTCATGGAGGGTGTTATAGGAAGAAAATTTTTCGAACATGGACTATATGGTTCTGTGGGGCCCACCTCAATGAGCGCCAATTAGTAGGGGTAGGGATGGAAGGGTCATCATGAATGATAATTGAGAGGAAAAAAAAATCAAGGGTTATGATCATCTCATAGGGCTGATTTTTCACTCAATCCTTAATCATCACGTGACCTTTCTATTCCCTCCATCATTTCTAAGCGGCATGCATAAAGGTGGGTGTCAAAAGATGGTTTGCAAATTTGAAATGTGTGAACATTATTTGCTTGAAAATTTTTTATTATAGGAAATCTAAAAGAAGCAAACATTAGGCTTGACAATGACTTGGCAGGATGCAGTTAAATCAATTACTGAGCAAGCCAAAAGGCATGTGTCCTCAGTGAAATATGCTCATTTTTGTATGTACTGAACCGGAGACAGAGAGCTTTATCTGGCTCTCACCATACTTGCCCCAAAAGCCAAAAAAACCATGGATCTGATTCTGTTTCCTTGTCTGATAGGAGCACACATGTTATGTGTAATATTGTGGATCCACAACAGTCGATCACTAAGCAAGTGCACAAATACTTACTGTGAGAATTGCTTTCCCAGTGTTGTCAAGTTTCAATGCTGATCCCTTCATGTCGCTGTCAAGGAAAAAATGCTTCCCTTTCACTGGTTCTGCCATTGCAATATCTCTAAGTTCCTGCAAACAACATACTAATCTGATGATAATATATCAAAGATCACTAACTACAGTAGTTGGAAGTAGAAGTCGAATGCATAAAGGAACATTGAGAAGGAACTTCACTACAGGTGAAATTAAAAGAAGACAACTTACGAGAGCCCTTTCCCAAGTATCTTCAGACAACTGCAGGGCATATAGATAAAATCAATCAGCAGACGTGGAACATTAAACCAATCAATAGTTGAAAATTGGATGGAGAAAACAGGACCTACTTTCTTTTTGGGAGCTGAGATAAGTTGGGCATTGGCATCTGCATACATGGCCATTTCATTTATAGCAGCATTCACCTTTTCCAGAGTGAGTCTCCCCCTCATGTAACTGTAGCAGACAAGAAATCGAAGTGAGGATTAACAGGAAAGTTTCCAAAAAATTTGTTCTCTCTCATTAGCTAAAACATATTTAATATCAACGCTGCAAGTGGCTCCTCATTTGTGGGCAGAGTAAATCTTCTCCGGGTTTTTCAGGTTTTTCTCCTCTACCATCATGGTTTCCAGAAACACAAGTTGATGGGGACATCATGCCTAATTCCCCCAATTCCTTCAAGGTCTACCAAAGGAGGAAGCGTAGGGTGGCAGATCAAGCTATGATGTGGATGGATGATGTGTATCATGACTTTGCTTGCCAAAATGTCATAAATCCACCGTTGGATTACAATCACGATGATATCCGACGGTTGAATTTTGGCGGATCTACTATTTGAAGGAGAGAAGGCCCCATGTGTGCAATCACATAGAAGGCCCCGCTTTGGGAAGTGCCACATGGGTTGAAATAAAAGGGTTTTAAAGTTGAGAGGGGCCCAAGTTATTTAATGAAGAATAGAATCATAAAAAGGGGCCCATGTTCATTAAAGAAGAGAATAAAGAATAAAGGGGGCCACCACTTAAGAAAAAATGGCCTCGGGATTCGTGCACACAAGTCCGCCCTCCCTCTTTTCCATTTCTTATTCTTTTCTTTTTTTACTGTGTGATGATGTCATCACTTGGGGCTAATATTAAGAAAGTGTCTTGGTTTCTTTCTTCCTTATGCTATGCTATCTTGTAATGAAACGAAGCTTTGAGATCAATGAAAGGAATGGATTTTCCCTCTTCTTCTCTGTGAGTCACTTGGGTTTCCCTTGCTCAAAGGACGTAACGCCTCCGGATCGGAATTTGGTGAGAGCCCAATCAAACGTATCCTCTTCTCTTTCTCTATTTCTTTTCCTACGAGCAATCTTCCTAATCCTGAATCTCCATTTAAGAACCTATTCATCAGATCTACGACCCTTGTCACTGGATCTCAACCCAGGTTTTTTCTTTTTTTTTTTTTAGTCCATCTTACCCAACCCTTGCCCAAATAGTCACAAGGAATACAAGTTCTGCACAATTGAGCATTCCCTAAGCATTTTGGGAGTTCTATCTTCCATTGGGATCCTACCCATTCATCTCAGAGGGACCTTTACTGCAGGACTGCAAGCCTGTTTTGGGATCAATTATTGATTTTCCCATTAGATTGCAATATTTACCAATATGAATGGTGTGTTTAAAGTTTATTTTGCTTATTAATTCTAACTTTGATCTCATCATACCATATTAGGTTAGATTTCATTTTTGTCCTGCATCACAAGTTTTATTTCTCTCAAAATGTAAAGAACCAAACATGACTCAACACTTCTAAAATAGGTTGAGTTGCACCAGTTGAAATTCAGCATTGTAGAAACGGTAAGCTGATTTCACTGTGCCAAACCTGACTTCCCTATTCTTTTATCTGATCAGTAACTTGACTTCCCTAATCTTCATGGGCATCAAATAGATACACTCTGACAATTTCAATGCCTCTCTCTCTCTCTCTTAAAAGCCTCATGATCAAGAGTCATAATATGTAACAGCACCATATCCATATTGTCACTACATCCATAAGATCTACTACAGAGTGCTGTCCCTTTACCATTCATACAGGCACTCCAACTAGATAGGATGTGTTGGCCCCAGTGCAGATCCTAAAAGTTGATGAAACCCCAGTAATATTGGAAAGACCTATTGTAAGCAATTTGAGAAACACACACACAAGTTGTGCAGGATGTTACTCAGATACTTCAAAGTATTCACAGCATCTGTATCATAATGCATCCAGAGTTCAATTTTAAGTGCAAAATCCATGTCCTGCTGCATCCTAGCATCTCACTCAAATCCATTTCATATCTATGCACCATAGAGGCTAAGGTAAAAATTACCACCAGAAACTGGAGGGGCTTGGAAGTCTAACATTAATATAATGAAGTAACCCTGGGCCAGTGGGTATCAGCAGTAATTTGTGCAACAACAAAAGAGAAATATTCTTTCCCTATCAGCAAGGGTTAAAGATGCTATGCAGACCCAAGCTTTAATAATTAGTAGCCAAAAAGGCTATTTGGTGATTTAAGGAATCAAAACTGATAGGCACATGATTGAAGGGTATATCAAGAGGAAATCTCTAGATAGGTAAAATGACAGCAAAGAACCATAGAGAATTGCTTTTCTTCTTAATGAGACTCATAGCAGACGCAGTCATCTCCATTCATGTAAGAAGGGAAGCTAATGTGTTTGCCAAACATCTTGTGAGAAAGGGGGCAAGCAAAGGGGTTAGCGATGCAGACCAATTTATCTATAGGAGTTGGGACGTGCTAACCATCACTGTACATTATAGCCACAGCTGTTTCTTTTTGTTTGGGGTTAAGTTTGACCTCTTTTGATTGGTTTTCTCAGTTCATGGATTGACTCCCAGTTCACCTGCCTATCCATTGTACTGCTTCGATTTTCTTTTTCAATAGAAATCTTATTATTACCGTTCAAACTGCAAACAAACTTTCCTTGTCATTATTAAATTGGAAAGTTATTCATCTGCATATCCATTGTAATGTTTCATTTTTCTGTTTCTGTAGAAATCTTATTATTACCTTTCAAAATATAAATGCACTTTGCTTGTCATCATTAAATTGAAAAGTTATTTTTTTCTTCATCACCATTGAAGCCTTACACCATTCAGTTAGGGTTGGCTTTATTGTTAGTGCCATAGTCATATACGCACTACCCTTGGGTTGTCAATTCCATGTCAAAAGTCCAAAACCTTGCCTCTAGAGTCTCTCCATGGAAGATCAAGTTTAAGGCAAAAGCTCAAGTCTTGGAAGGCCTACTGTTCATCAAGGAAGAATCTCCAATATGTGCCAACCTAATTAGGTAAATTGGACCCTAGACAAACCAAGAAAAGGACCCTAAAACCCTTAGATAAAATATTAAAATTAATAGGGTAAAATCGGCTAAATTGAGCAGTGAATTGGCTCAATTCTGGAGCAGGGGTGCTAACCGTGAGCCTTAAGGTCAATTCACGGTCACTTTTCCAGTTGGCTCTCTGTTGGCTTCACTGCTAGCCATAAGTCACCTATGGCTCGTCGTGAAGCTAGCCGTAGAACAAAACCCTATTTTTTTTACCGAAGTCAAACTACCCGTTGGGGCTTAGCAGTTAACCTTAAATTGGTGTAGGCTAACTGTGGACTAGCCGTTGGAAGCTCTTCTATATATACATGAGCTCATTCCAATGACCATAACTTTTTGAGATTTTGAGACCACTCTTCCAACACAAAGTGTCCACTAAGTAACAAGTAACAACATATTAGAGTTCCCAAAACCCAATTTCACTCACACTTAGGCTCTTAATAGGCATATTTATGGGCATTCAAAACTTTAATTAAGTGTGATTAGTGGAATCACTCCTCTAGGGTAAATCAAGAGCACCCTCAAGACATCAAGTTCGTCAAGAGGCAAGTGTTCTTAGACTTATTTCATTTCAATACCATTGTAAAGTGGATTAGGTTTTCGTGATCAAACCACTATAAAAAAATAGGTGTTGGTGGATTAAATCTTAGTGATCGAACTACCGTATAAAAAAAATTTGGATGTGTATGTGATTAGAGGTGAACCTGTGTGGTGACCTCAAAAGGTGGAACCAAGAGTGTTGAAGCTCTTGAGAGTCGATATAGGTCAAGTACCGAACCACTATAACTGATTGTGTGCCACTATCTCTTTATGCTTTTTCATTTTATATCTATACATTGAGATACATGTGATAGATAGGTATACAAATTTAATGTTTTGGCATACACCACATGTGCTAGATTTCATTGAACAAATTGGAATATCATTGATTGATTAGCATACACATCTTACATAGCACTTCACACTTGATTACTTGATAGCCATCCTTCATAGTCATACATTGTTGTGTATTTCAAGTGAGTTTGTGCTTGTGCTAAGTTGGATTAATTGAATTAATTAAGTTAAAATGTTTCATTAGTCCTATTCAAACACCCCACCACCCCACCCCCGGGACCTGCGTAGCTACTTCCCCCAATCATCTATTTTTAGGGTTCAAGTCGTCTAAGCACATGCCCAAATCGTCTGAGATGATATTCCCTTTTTTCCATTGTAATGGAGCCACCTCTAGATTTCTTCTTATGTACTCATTCCAAATTAATCCCCTTTTTTTCTTATTCTACACATCAAACTTAACATCTACATCTCAACTACTTGTACTTTTTTTCGCGATCCTTTGTTGCCCTACATCCAACTCCGTATAACAATGCAAGTTAAATGTTTTCCTATGAAATTGACCCTTTAAATTAATCTAAGTTACACGCAATTACGCAAATAATACCCTTTTTTGCGCACCCTACATTAAACCTATTTGCACTATCATCATTAAGCCCTTAAAAGGTTGGCCCTAGTACCCAAACCGAACATACTGTGGCACTAAGTGCTTTCCATTTTGACCTGATCCTGCTCCATACTCCTAAAACCACTAGAGTTATATGTTAAGATTACCTTTGGCAATCACATGGGAGTTTGGAAAGAAAGTCATCACAAAGATTTTGAAGCTAAGTTCATAACCATTAGAACTTTAATTGGAAGGATGATATGGATGGTAGTAGTAGCAGTACAAGAAATGGACTACTCGAGTGAAGGGTTCACTGATAGATTTAGCATTGACCCACGAACCATATTCAATGGGTTTTGCATTTAAAACAACTTTTTATGGCATGCCCAATTACGAGATGGAAAGAGAATGGGATGGGTTACAAACCACTTAAAGCTGAATAAAGCATGGAAATAGCAGTTTAACCTGGCAGTGGAAGTTGAATATAGATGGAAGTTCACTTGTAAGTCTAGTATGTCTGGGATTGGAGGAATAATTGGTCCAGGTGAAGATCTTGCCCGGGTTAATCGAAGTAAGTTCCATGTAAGATGGGCTAAGTAAGATCTTGCGAGCCTACGATGGTGAATGAATGTAATCATGAATGCAGGGAACATTATTGGAAACCCACAATAGTACATATCTTTTCTACGTTTACAACAGTATATACTTGTTCCCACTACCTTGGCATCAAATATAATATCCTTTTCCTTAGTTGGAGTATAGATTAGACAAACACTAATTAAATCCTGCCAAAATAAAAGGTTCCGCCAATGTGAATGTTAGTGTTATGGTGATACGAGGATGATTTATGAGTGAAAGGATAGTATGAATTATGGAGATGCATAAAAGGGTAATACATCGATGATTGATCAGTGAAAGGATATTATAAACCACAGAAGGCCTCCCTCCTATTGGTTACAGTTTACTGGATAAGCTATGTGCTAATGACATTGGTGCACGTGTTAAAATGCATTTAAATAAAACATCTGAGGTATTTTCCCTTCACAATCATGTTAGCTTGGTATAATAAGAACCCATAGACAACCCAGTTTTTGCTAATAGAAGTAAGCTGTCCCAGAAGAAATAAAACTGCATAATTAATCCGCAGCACCAAAAATACCCATAATGTCTAAATAAATGATAGATGGAATATCTACTCACGATGACAATGAATCAATGTCTTCAGCAGTGATATACCACCGAGGTGAAGATGTGTGACCCTTTTTCTCCTACAAATAAAATATAACCGGTTTGAATGACTGCACCTAAAATTATTAAATGGCAAAGAACATAGCCTTAAATATGGTGAGGTGAGAGAATATAGCCTTAAAATGGGACGAATGGAAAACAACTCACAGAAAACGAGGTAGTGTTTTGATGATGATGGTGAAAAGATGAAAAGCTATATAATTAGCCTAAATCCCAAAAAAACAAAAAAGATTCTTCAGTTGGAAGGAAGATATTATTTATGCAACAATTATTGCAACCGATATGAAGCTACATAGACAGGTTCAGTTCAAAATTCTGAAATAAAAGGTAGACCTAGCATGCAGTTAAGTGTTCTTTCCAACATCAGATATATCTTAGCAACATATCAGCATAGCCAACGATTTCTTATATGCATCGGCAGTTATTTAAATGTTGCTTTTCTGACAAGATTAGCCTTATCATGATATTCATTCATAAATTTCACATTTTGTTACTCTGTCAATATATCCAAGTTCCAAAAGGAACAAATTTCACTCTTTTTTTTTCCCCTAAAAAAAGGGGGAAATGGAACTTCACTTCTTTTATAAAATTTGTTTTTAAAAACCTTGAGAAAAGTGTGAGCAAAATACAGCATTACCCTATAGTCTGTATCAACACTACATTACTCTCTACCAAATGTCATACTCCAAATTTCAGGCACAGGATGATCCATTCCTTGTACAAACCTCCTGCCTTAAAGAAACCGGGCACTAACAACTATTAATGTCCATAGAAGGATTGGGTTTGAGATACTTTAAGGATATGTAAAAATTGTGATGCCAGAAACATCCTAATTATGCGCAGATGTTCCAGTGGCAACACAGAGTGAAGGGAGAAATAGAAGTTAATTGAAAGCTCAAGATTAAGTCTTGATGCATTATGAACCAAATGCTTTGAAATCAAATGACGGCCACAACAAACATCGGTCCAAGAAAAACTACCAAACAGTGATTAATACCTTGCGTGGAGCGGCCGACTCCTCAACTTTTGAAGATAGAGAAGGGATATCATGATGATTAGATGGTTCCCGCATTGCACTAAAACTCACACCACAAGAACCAAATTCAAAATGCAACAATTGACAACGTGAGCGGAAAAAAAAAAAAAAAAAGAAGACTACTTGCAGCTACAATATCTTAAACAATAATACCAACTGGGGTTCCGATTCAATGTGCCTGTGCTTTCCAGAAAGCAGGATGGCATGTGAGCTAACATATGCTGCAGTTTCCTTTGCTGACGCAGGGACTGGTCGATGAGTTTCTGTTTTGGAAGCACAAAAGAATCTTAAACAAACAAGGAAACTTATTGAACTAGGAAAAAAAATGGTGAGAAAAGCAGAGCTTAGGAGGAGGAGGAATGCTATTGTATGCAATGCTATGCTATGCTACTAGAGAAAAATAACAGGGTGTCCATTAGTACATGATGCAGAGGGAAACCCCCCACCATCCCAATTCAGTGATCGAGACCCTTTTTTGTGTGAGGGATACCAATAGAGTCTAGAGGATTTCACAAAGGGTTTGAGAAACCTAAGTAGACAGAGATGAAGATGATAGGAGGAAACCCTAAGAGAGAGAGAGAGAGAGAGTGATATATATATACACACACATACCCTGGCCTTGGGGATTGCTTCGGCCTCTTGTCGAAGTCTGTCCTTAATTGCTTGCATCTGGTATTCCAGAGTCTTCACAGCAGTATCAACGGCGGTTAGATCAGTGATGGCCGTGGCCGGATACACTGTGGAAGTAGGGGAGAGAGAGAGAGAGACACGTGTCATGGAATGAAAGAATACGAACAAGAAACAAGGAAGGGAGCTTGACCATATGATTGCTTACTGTTGCGAGCGATGACGAGTTCTTGGAGCTCGACAATGCGGGCATTGAAGGAGGATACGAGGGAATCCAGACAAGTACCCGCTTCCTTCACTTCCATCCTCTCTCTCTCTCTCTCTCTCACCAGTCCCTTCCTTCCCTCCCCTTTGCTCTTTCCTTTCCCTTTTCTTCCTGCAGATCGATACGAATTGCGATTCCTCCTCACTTTCTTCTAATTTCAACTTTACTTCAAATGCCATGGGTGATGGGCGGGAATGGGGATGGAAACGGGGGATTTTATTTTTAGATCTCACCTTATCAAAGCGCCTTCGGCCTCGCCCGGGGCCCACTTGGATGGAACTGGAACTGGAACTTGGAAGCCTACAAACAATCAAAAGATAAAAATTGAAAAAATTTTTTTTTTTTTTTGATACATAACATGGAAAAGTTTAAATTAAAAGTAATCCTGTACTATAACAGAATCCATTCATGATTAGCTTGATTAATCTTCTTGTAGTGGGCCCAACTTTGCTTACAAAAAGGAAGGGGGTTTTTTATTATTTTTTTTATTTTGTTTTTCCTTTGCAGGATCATCCGAGAGGTGCCGGAATATAAAAATCTAATCGAGGTTCGCATATATGATGACGGGTCACAGAATGTAAGGAAGAAAAAAAAAAAAAAAAACACGCACACAGAAAGCAGCGATGGTATTGGTGGAGGAGGAGGTGGTGGTGTCGTTATCGTCACTGGGGGAACTTGAAATCGCCCAGAAACGCATCCTCCAACGGATATCAGCACTAGAGCAGCTTCTTCTCTTGCCACACCAACACCAACAGGACAGCGCCTCCACCGATGCCGAATCTCGCCTTTCCGCCCTCCTAAGGGACGGTGGCGTCCGAGATTTCTGTTTCAAGAGGGTGCCCTTCGATTACTACGACAGAAGCATCGATGCCCGCCGAGAAATTCTTGGCGCCCCAACAATCCATCATCTCTGCAAGAGCATTGTTATGGTACCCACCCCACAGCACCACACCTCTTCCCCCTTCTTCTTTTCTTTTTCTTTTCTTTTCTACTACGCCTTCCCTCTTCTCTATGCACTTTTGTCGAATAGGTTCTGTGCATGGTCGAATAATTTCTACATGATCTCGCCTTGCCTTTGTTTCCAACGAATCAATATAACAAACTAATAAACCACTAAGATCCTTTCCTTTTTCAGGTCGATATTTATTTATGAATCCTAATGGTTCTCTTGATTCACCCTGACAAAGCAAAACAACTCTCCATCATCCTTCCTCTTGTGAATGTAAACAATGTATAATATAATTAATGAAAAATGAAACATTTCCCGTCCTTCTTATTCATCTGCTTGATCAATATTTATAAAAGAGTTGGTTTGAATGAGTTTTTACTAAAAGACTCGTCCTAGTAAACAAGGGGGGAAACATCTCCCTCCCTTCAGGGCTTCCAAAAATCAACACTAGACAGTGTGTGATAGAAGAAAATCAGCTAACTAACAGAACTCAATAAATCAGGTTGCTCTACTCTATAGGCATGCATGCCACACATGTACTTCTAATTTGGGGTGTTGGATATAATTTAAATTGTCTATGTCTTTTGTACATTAGTGGGTTGGCCTTATTTTTGGGACCAGTCTAAACTACAGGCCATCCATACCTGACTGATGTGGACCAAGAATGCGCGTATGATGTGACAGCCATGGCCAAAAATTACATAAGCATGAAGCAGGTTTGATCATGCAAAGGGGAGTCCGCCATGTAAAGTGGCATGGGTCAATGAATGAGCCTATGATGCACGCGTGCTGGCACCATTGGCCACATGTGTTGGATGGTCAGCCTATAGAGGTATGAACAAGGATAATGTAGTTTTTTATGTAGTTCTTTATTTGTTAATTCAATAAACAAGAAATTTAGTAGTAAGGTGATCTTAGTGCTTTTATCTTTTCTTACTGTGAAAATCTAAGATTATAACATCTCGCTAAATGTAGTGCTTGATTCACTACCCGGGTGATGTCCATGGTTTCATGGATGTTTTTTCTTTTGATCTTCACTCATTTTGCTTGTGCATTCTCAATATGAGAGCTTTTTTGCTCTGTTTCAAGTTCAGCATGAGCTTCTAGAATAGATTTCAGCTCTTCCTTTGAAGTATCATGATAGTATTACAAGGTTTTCTTATAATATGGCTGTGCGACTGACATTTGGTGAATAATTGGCTTTGATTAATGGTTGTACTTTGATAAGATACTACACTTGTCTCGTGGGTTAGTCATAACGGATCCAAGGTTGGGTTTCGGTGGTCAGGTCTTCACCTTGGGAGGTGTCTTTATGTAATTGTGTTGTAGGGTATAAAGCTCTTATGCACAAATTTTTCCTGTGGGGGTAGTTGTATGTTGTAATATGATTGTGTCACAATTCAAGTCCTATCATTATTAGTATATAATATATATATATATATATACATATATGGATAATATTCAAGTGCATCCATCCCTCACCATTTTTGGTGAGGGACACCCCTTTTGGGGAGGTTTCAGGTACAAAAGGGAGGTACAAAGTACACCTTTTGTACTTGAAACCTCCCCAAAAGGGGTGTCCCTCACCAAAAATGGTGAGGGATGGATGCACTTGAAGATCCCCTACATATATATACTCTCTTTTATTTTATTTTTATATTTGGTTGTTTATAATACTAAAATTTATCACTACAATGCGTCTTTAACATGATTTGAACACTTACAAGTTACAACTATTAGTAGAAATTTTTTTTCTCATGATGCTTCAATCATTATTTGTCTTTAAATGAGCTTACAATGGTTTGAACCCATGATCTCTTTCAAGCATTTTTTTTAAATGGTTATTCTTGTTATGAGAAGATGTTGGAGACTTTTAGAGTCATTTTGCATTATTTTGGAAGATTAAAACCATATTTTCTAGAAGATCTAAGCATTCGAAGATTGAAGGTAATGTTCACCTGGCTGAATGAAAACCAAATATGACTACCTGTTATTACTAAAATTCATTCTAATTAATTAAATCACAAATTCATTTGATATCATTTTCCATTTTAAAGCATTTTTTAATAATTTTTTCACAATTTTCACAGTTTCGTGGGCTCTAGGGTGCAACTCAGTCCAACTCTGCCAAGTACCACTAACTTGTACTTTTATTTAATAATAGAACATGCTTGAAAAATTATATCAACCAAACATTCTGTAATACTACAAATTAGAATAAAATTTATTATGTTTCCAAGTTTCCAATTCATGATCGTACAAAACTAAGATCCAAGTTTCTTTTAGAGCCAAATGGATCTTTACCTGCTTATATATGGATCAGAACTTTTCAAGAATGACGAAAGATAGTATTGCTAAAGGATTTGTTGGATATACTCCAAACCACAGGCAATGTTGTTGAATTGTATTTTGTTTTCCCTTCCATTTGCAGCCAGGTCGTTACCAGCGTTGACCACCATTGTTAATGTAGGTAGAAAGTTGGAAAAAATGAAATCCCACCTAATGTGATCAGAAATTTGATTTGAGTATGTCCTTAAATGTGTAGTGGGATGGATAACCATCCAGTCTGCCAGAATATTCAAAACAATTGCATTTATGGTAAATTTAATCTAACATAATGGTTAAAATACTATGTTATCTTAACAAGATACTTGCATATCTATTACAATTAGTACTCCTTTAGTGGGTAGTGAGAAATAAGACTGCAGGACTATAAGAGTTTTGAAGTTATTGCCAGTGCCATTACTGTGATAATTACTCAATTTTCAACGTATAGAGCATGTTGTACCTTTCCTACTTTACCTATTATTAGCAAGAATGAACAGAACATCTCTAAACTCATGAAATACAATGAAATTGAGCATGATTTATGCAAAGAAATTCCTTTTCAGCTACGACAATTTACAATATTGTACACGTGTCTTTAGAATTCTTCATCCATTGAAGAAAAAAATATCTTCCAATTGTTTGCAATGTATTGGATTTCATTTATTGGTGTCTAATAGAGAGACATTTCATGTGAAGGTAGCTTCAAGTTTCCTTCACAATACATTTTCATCTTTTTTATTCAAGTTTCGTCATGAAGGGGGCATTTGGTAAAGGGGAAGTGAGGAGAAGGCAACATGAGAATCCCTACCACTAGAAGAAGTGAGCAAAAAGTTGGAAAAGGTGGGACTGGGTTTAATGGGAATAGAGCTCCTTTTGGCATTAATAGGAGAAAAAAGTGTGAGAAAGTTTGTTTGCTTCTCACTTGAAGGAAATGATGGTTTTTGTCCCTTGGTCAGGGAATCACTCTTCTCCATGATTATAAGTAAACATAAGAAAGTGCAATGAGTTTTTCTCTTCTTAAGAATGCCAACATGGAGATAGGAGTTTTCTTTACTCTCATTCCCCTCCTTCCTTTTCTAACTTCCTCAAACAAATTCTTTACAAATATTTTTATTTGATTGTGTAAATCTTCAAACATTTTAAACTTTTCACTGAACAATTATTGGCCATGAGTTGGTCTTGGGTTCTTTCATTGCATTGATCTTCCTTTTTTCTTTATTTTGGTTACATCTTAAGCTTCTTTTATCTATTCAGGTCAATACTCAAGCTCCTGCTAGTGTCAATGATTGCAGTGACCGCAATAATTCAAAATACTATGTCGTCGTCATTCAGGTCTGTCTAATTGTTCCAATTTGATGTAATATCTATTGTTGGGTATGATTGTACTTCTTTGTGGTTCCCATCATCTTTGTTGCAGTATACAGCTCGACTGAATGCTGAAAATGTGAAGAGTTTCCTATACTCACTTAACAATGGAAAGATACCAAAGAAGAAATTCAATAGTGAGTTTGTATTTTCTAAGGAGAGCAGACTGTTAATTTCATCATGGTTCCTTTTTTTATTTGATATTTTCTAAATATGTATTTACATTTCCTAAATTCTCTGAACTATGACGACTAATCCACTACTTGTGGCATACCTTCTCAACAATCGGAACCATCCAAATCACTGTCACAAATATTGCCAATATTTTGAAAATATCATAATATATACCTGAAATGGTATTTTCCTGATAATATAGCAATATGTTTGATATGTCACCAAAAATGAAAATGTCACGAGAAAATATCAGAATAAATAGGAAAAATAGGAAAAATCTAGAGGAGTTTACGGGGAGAAAACCCTTAAATGGCCCTTGCACCAAAAAGGACCCATTAGATTTCGTTGAAAAGCAGGGGTCTCATGGGCCCATTTTCATCTTTTTAATGGTTCTGAAGAGTGGCAATATCACTGCTCACCTTTATACATGAGTAAGAAAGACGAGGAAGAAGGGGCTGAAATGGACAAGATGGTGGTTGGATTGGATCAGTTTTGTATGCCTGTTTGAATCGATTAGTTGCACATGGCTGTTTGGTTGACTAGAAGGAAAGAGATGGAGAAGAAAGATGGGTACAACAGGTGGGTTCACAGAGAATGATAGTAGAGGGATTGGAATGATGGTTTGGCTGGGTGAAGGGTCGAAGATGGGTTCGGATTTGGTTGATGAGGTAGGGGGTTTGGCTATAATGAAGGAATTCAAGCGGCTATGGGCAGAGTTGCAGAGGATATTTCAGTTTTACTAGTTTGAACGAATCTTTGAATGGGTTGAAATCAGTCGACTGGTTTTCACTTGACGCTGACAGAATGGTTTGGGGGATGGGAGTGGAACTGCAAGGCTAGTGCAGGCCGTGGGTTTTGGAAAATAGAGATGAAGAAAGAGGAGGGAGAATCACTTGGGGCACGGGACATCTAATGGGATGGGTTTTTTTTTCCGTAAAATCCTTAAAAATATATAAAGATATTTTAACTGTATATTATTATTTGTTTGTTGATTGTATTGTTTATTAAAAATTAAATAATTTTCTTCAACATTTTCCTTATTATAATTTAAGAGAACCTTCAAATTTGAAAATATCCCGACATTTCCCCCAGATGATAATCCCTAGAATGTTATTTTGTGAAGATGATCCAAATCTTTTTTTTTTTTTGTAACAAAATGGCCCAAATCATTGACTCGATGGAACATAAATCCAAAATCAAATTTATTATAGCCTTCTTATTTCACTTAGTGAATTGTGACCGCTGGCCTTTTCACTTTTCATTGCCAATTACCAATAATTCAGCATGGTGAATGAAAGTGACCTCTTTCTTTCCCCACTCAAATTATATTTAATGACAGGATCACGATTCACCATATGCTTGTAGCAAATACTTCAAGTTCTCAATCTCTGTAACTACCAATGACTATTGACTGCACTGCTCCCAGTACAGAATCTATGGACAAACATAAAAGACTTTCAAAAAATAATTCAAAAACATTAAGGCTATGTCATCTTAGTATCTTATTGGAGGTGTTTATATTTAACAATAAGGCTCTGTTGGGTCGAAATTCCAAAGAGTCCTATTTCCACTGAGTTATTGTTCTTGTATTATATGGAATATGAGATTATTTGCTCCTTCAATAGTCATAAACCACAAAATGGACTGTGAATTTTACCATAATGTACTTTTGTAATGATGAACTGACCAACTAATCAAACAAGGATATGCAATTTTGAATTTTTTGCATAAAAGAGAGGAATTTGTAACTTTATCGTTAATGTTGTCAAAGAGGGCACTCTTCGAGTGATGATGACACTACAAGATGCAAAATCCACCTACCGACATCATTATCTTTCAAATCCTTTTTCCCCTTTTTTTCTCACAAAATGAGTGTAGAAACTTGAAGACAATATTAACTATGTGGGGATATTTTCTCCCACATATCCACCCCTGCCAAGTGCATGGCTCAGAATGGCCTGATGGGACTGGGCCCAGAGGTCGGGCCCGATGGGACTGTAATTAAAAGAGAGTGGACTGTGATGGGATCAGGCTCTGACAGAGCCACCCTCTTGTCTTCTCTCTTCCTCTATATAACCACAGCAACAGCTCCAGAACATGGATGGCCAACAAACACCACACTCACTGGTATGCCATTTCCTCTCAAATTCCATCTCCTACCTCTGTTCTAGTCCTGCACCTGTAGCTAACAAAGGCATCGGAGAGCCCTGCGCTGCCCAAGCCAGGGTCCTCTGACCTTCTTCTTCTTCCCCTTTCAGGCTCGAGGCATCGGTTCTTCCATCACTACCAAGGAGCAGCAATCTCCATCCTCCTCAAGTGGGCCGCAAAATCACTCCCCTCGGGTCTGTGAGTTTTTGTGCGCTTACAAGTGGCGCCGTCTGTGGGGAACGATAAAAAATCCATCTTCCCTAACACCATGCCTCGAAGAACCGAAAAGATTTCCATTTGGGTCACACTGCAGTCTCCACGGCTTCATCACCACATTTTCTCTTATCCTCATTTCCTTGATGGGTTGGCGTGTCTTTATGGGGTCCATATCAGAACATCCATCAAGAGATTTCAGGACCTCACTAGACAAGTGCCAGCACATGGGGTGGGTGGAATTTCAAAGAGACCATGCAAGTTGTTGAAGGTGAAGTAGATGGAGGAGGCTGGTCTCGGTCTCGCCCGAGGACACTAATCCGATGATCTCGACAGGTCACTCGTTTCGGCAGACTCCCGGATCGGCAGGCCCACCATTTCGGCTGCCTTCTCCAGCTGGAGAATGTCCCTGGTTCGGCCATGTCTCCCAGCTCGGCAGGGACATCCTGGTTCGGCAGCCCCAATTAGCTCAGCCCAGCAAAGGTCTCCCAGTTCGGCACCTCTGTCCAGCTCGGTACGACCGGCTCAGCAAAGAGCACCATTTCAGCTTGCCCATCTCGGCAGTCATCACCCGCAGGTCCACCGTCTCGGCAGCACAACGAGCTCGTCAGGTTCGCCAGCTCGGCAGAAGTCACCAGATCAGCACGATCGTCTCGTCTCACAGCGTGCCCATCTCGGCAGACATCTCACTAGCTCGGCCAACCTACCATTTATAGTCAGCGACCATAACTTGGTCCGGGAGGTCCTAGTCTCCAAGTTCGCTGGCTTCGCCGCCCCCTCGATTCCCCTCTACCTCCCACCTGTTACTCTCACTTCCTCCTCTCACAGAGCTTCCCGAGAGATGTAGCCATCTTCAGCATCTTCGAGCTGTTTCTCCTCGGCGTGGACAGCACAGGGTCGACGACCATGTGGGGGCTTGGGCTGCTGATGCAGAACCAGGAGGCGCAACAGAAGCGCTACCAAGAGATAAGAGACCACGCCAGCTGCAATGAGAATGGGATAGTGAAGGTAGAAACGATTAGAAAACTGGAATATCTGCAGGCTGTTGCGAAGGAGACGATGCGGATGAAACCCATTGCACCACTTGCTGTACCGCACTAGTCTACAAGAGATATTACGTTGGACGGGCTGCAGTGGTTGAGGGGACGACCGTTTTGGCAAACCTCTACGCTCTGCATCACGACCCCAAGGTGTGGGATGAACCGGAGCGGTTCAAGCCGGAACGATTCTTGGAGTCATTGAAGGAGTTCTTAGGGAAGAGAGGGCATTACTCATTCCTGCCCTTTGGGGCTGGAATGAGAGCCTGTGCGGGTATGGAGGTAGGGAAGCTTCAGCTCCCATTCGCAATCTGCAACCTGGTCAACGCTTTCCACTGGTCAAATGTTATGGAGAAGGAGCCGCCTGAGCTCATTGAGGGTTTCTCCTTTATTCTCTCCATGAAAACCCCACTCGCAGCTAGAATCGTGCCACGTGGCATATGATCATGGTCCCTTTATTGCTTAATGATGCTGCTGGGCCTACTCGTATCTACTTAATTTTCACACCCTACTCTCAGCTCAGCAGTCGGAACATATCCTAGTTGTCTCCAGTTGGCCAGTTCGGCAGCCTGGGCGCATTTCAGTTCGGCAGCCGTCCCAGCCCCAGATCGGTAGCCCCATCTCGGCACAACCTCCATCTCAGTTGTCTCCAGTTCGGCAGTTCGACAGCCTGGGCGCATTCCAGTTCGGCAGCCGTCCCAGCCCCAGATCGGTAGCCCATCTTGGCACGACCTCCATCTCAGTAGGTAACTGCAGATCGGCAAGTCCTTTTCGGCAGCGACAGACTCCCATCTCGGCAACGCCCGAAGTTTGACTAGTTCTGCAGACGCCTCCCAGATCGGCAGGTGTCCCAGCCCCCAGGCTCCTCCAGCAGGTCCTCCAGATCGGCAGGTGTCCCAAGCTCGGACACTCTAATTCGACAGAGGTCCAAGCTGACCCAAGCTGATAGGTCGGCAGGTCCATTTCTGTAGCGGCAGGGTCGTCCATTTTGGCACTCCCTGACGGGTAGGTCTTTTTCGGTATAAACTTCCAGTTCGGTAGCTCTGGCTGGCTCAGCAGACCTGCATCTCGACCGGAAACTCGACGAAACAACGGCTTGGCAGTTGTCCACCCAAGCCCCCCAACACAGTTACTATTGCACCAGATAATGGAGATGCCGCTTCGAAGGGGTTGTACCCAGGAGCATTGCATGACTTGCAAAAGACCAAGCCCGCTCTCTTCTCCCTACATTTTCTGTTCTCTCTGCTTCATTTGCTCGAATCCTCAATCGACCAGAGACGAAGATGGACAGAAATGCCCCTGCTGGAGACGCTTATGCATGCACTGCAGATCTTCTCACATGGTCCGAGAAACCCCTCCAAGAATCGTCTTCGATCGACTCCTCGACTCTGATTCTTCGCTCGCCGATCCGTACACACCAGCCGGCTAGAGGGATCAGCAGAGTGCAATTTGGTGAGCACACGAGCGAGGAAGAAGCTGAGAGCTTGTTGCAAAGGACATGTTGAAATGGGTCGGCAATAGCTTGAATTTATTGTGGCAGGCTTCTCGCCGGTTTTTCTTGGTCCAAGTGGATTGCTGGAAGGGGATATGGATAGCTCGGCTGCAATACTACTCTCCAGCTCGGTAGAAGTAAACTCTCCAGTTCGGCAGCAGGGCACCGAGGCCACCAGCTTCGGTAACAGTACCAGCTGGGCGAGCATGACTCGGTCCTCTCCAGCTCGGCAGCAGTGCCTTCCCCCGCTCGGCAGCAGTAACTTTCGCCCTTTCAGATAAAATCACAAAAGCAGGCTCGGTGATGCCACCAGCCTCGAGAAAAATATTACACTGGCCCCGGTAAAAGTACCAGCCAGTTACGTCCCGATTCCGGAAAAACTCAAGCTCGGTGATGGCACCAGCTTCGAAAAAATCACGCTCGGTGATGGCACCAGCGTCGAAAAAATAAAGCTCTATGATGGCACCAGCTTCGAAAAAATCACGCTCGGTGATGGCACCAGCGTCGAAAAAATAAAGCTCGGTGATGGCACCAGCTTCGAAAAAATCACGCTCGGTGATGCCACCAGCCTTGAGAAAAAGATTACACTGGCTCCGGTAACAGTACCAGCCAGTTACGTCCCCCATCTCGGCTACGCGCCAGATTCCGCCTACACGGCGACAGACTACACTGGCTCCGGTAACAGTACCAGCCAGTTACGTCCCCCATCTCGGCTACGCGCCAGATTCCGCCTACACGGTGACAGACTACACTGGCTCCAGTAACAGTACCAGCCAGTTACGTCCCCCATTTCGGCTACGCGCCAGATTCTGCCTACACGGCGACAGACTACACTGGCTCCGGTAACAATACCAGCCAGTTACGTCCCTCATTTCGACCACACGCCAGTTTCCGCCTACACGGCGAAGGACTACACCTCTGGCGACGAGCCAACAGGTCGTGTCAACCAAGCTCGGTGATGGCACCAGCTTCGGAACCATCAAGCTCGGATAAACCATCAGGCTAAGAAGTTAAAAGCTGGGGGGCTCTGAAGTTAGCTTTCAAACTTCCAAGGGGTTGAAGCACCCTAAGAAGTTAAAAGCTGGGGGGCTTTGTGTGGGGATATTTTCTCCCACATATCCACCCCTGCCAAGTGCATGGCTCAGAATGGCCTGATGGGACTGGGCCCAGAGGTCAGGCCCGATGGGACTGTAATTAAAAGAGAGTGGGATGTGATGGGATCAGGCTCCGACAGAGCCACCCTCTTGTCTTCTCTCTTCCTCTATATAACCACAGCAACAGCTCCAGAACATGGATGGCCAACAAACACCACACTCACTGGTATGCCATTTCCTCTCAAACTCCATCTCCTACCTCTGTTCTAGTCCTGCACCTGCAGCTAACAAGGCATCAGAGAGCCCTGCGCTGCCCAAGCCAGGGTCCTCTGACCTTCTTCTTCTTCCCCTTTCAGGCTCGAGGCACCGGTTCTTCCATCACTACCAAGGAGCAGCAATCTCCATCCTCCTCAAGTGGGCCGCAAAATCACTCCCCCCGGGTCTGTGAGTTTTTGTGCGCTTACATTAACAAAGTTATTTCTTTCCTTTATTGTGGAAAATTCCATAAATCATGTGCATCTTACATCAAATTTTCCTCCATATGTCTAACATTCGTCATGCAGCCTATAAATGCTGCATGCCTCCAACATCCTAGCATTTGGTGTGTATTACCTTCCAAAGAAAATTATTAATGTATAATTGGGAATTTTACCTGTCACGTGTGTGTTGAATATTGTACGACCGTCAATTATTTGATGTCAATAAGAAAGAGAGGAGGGGGTGTGGGTTTAGAATTAACTTGTGTGTTGACCTGTTTTGTTTCTCCATTTGCTTGTATTTTCTACTTTCATCTAATACTGTTACGTTGTGGTTGATACAGTGAGGCTTGCACCTGAGGAGGAGTCACTGAAATTAACTGGATATGAGCACAACGGTGTGACATGTGTTGGCATGAAGACAGATATTCCAGTAATTCTCGTCACTGGAGTTCTTTTTGCTTTTTATGCCTTGCACCATTGGTACCTAGTCGTCGCATACTAACTTCCAATAGTACTTTGGGCCTTCAGGGTGCTCTATTTTTTAAATGGGTGTTCTGTACCCTGGTTTAGAACCTCAATTTAGAGAGTCGACACTGTAGAGAGCTGTTCAATCTTTTGACTCCATTAGGAGGATCTTAAAGCTCAGAGATTTGTGGCTTAAAATCTGAACAGCTTAATCTTAGGGAAGTTCACTTACTATATACATGATGCCTTCTATAAATCTAGAGAACGTGCATCATGCATACATGCAAACTCAGACAACCTTTCACAGTACAAGAATGGAAGACAAAATATAAGTCCATTTCCACTGTTTAAAAAGGGTTTAAGTAAATTATCTCCAAGAAACAGACTGATTTTACAGTGCGAGACAGGATTCTATTAAGGCTAGATACCCATTCATAACTTTAAGCAACATTAAGATCATATTGCATTAAATTTATGGAAGTCAATTTACAGTGCATGCTTTTATTAACACACCCCCCCCCCCCCCCCCCCCCCCCCCCCCTCGCTCTCTCTACGAAGAGGAAAATTTTCAATGAAATATATGACATGTCAATAGCAGCTCTCAAAGTTTTTAATAAAACTTGTTTTGATCTCTCTCTCTCTCTCTCTCTCTCTCTAAAGAGGAAGATTTTCAATGAAATATATGACATGTCAATAGCAGCTCGCAAGGTTTATCATAAAACTTGTTTTGAGAAATTAAAATACATACTCAAGAGTTATGAGAGCTCCAGGAGATAGCAATCTTTTCTTACCTGATATTGTGTGTAAAATCTTCCATTGGCAAGTGATATTTACACCAAAAAAAAAAAAAAAACTAGATACAAACGTGGAAGTTTCATGAATGGTAGAATCATAACTAAAATACAATGAAAAGTGGCACGGAAGTACAAATATATGCTATGAGTTATCAAGAGATGATAGCTTGCCAGGAATAGCTAGAGACTGTATGCTTTAAATCAGGGTATTTATTTCACCTGTGGATATTTTATATCATGTTTCTAGAAAGCTACATAATACAAACTTTGCACTGGATGTAATTACCTCTCTCTCTCTCTCTCTCTCTCTCTCTCTCTCTCTCTCTCTCTCTCTCTCTCTCATGATTTGTTGTGTTTTCAACTTTGTTTCATCCTCTCTCTCTCTCTCTCTCTCTCTCTCTCTCTCTCTCCATGATTTGTTGTGTTTTCAACTTTGTTTCTCTCTCTCTCTCTCTCTCTCTCTCTCTCTCTCTCTCTCTCTCTCCATGATTTGTTGTGTTTTCAACTTTGTTTCATCCTCTCTCTCTCTCTCCATGATTTGTTGTGTTTTCAACTTTGTTTCATCCTCTCCAGTATGATTTGGCAAATTTTCAACTTTGTTTTTTTCAACTTGACTCATGCTCTCAGGTTCAACTCCTCTCAGGGACTGACAAATTCACATGCATGAGTTCGTTGATAATGTATTCGTTCATCCAAAAAGGCCTTGATTAATAGCAACAAATATTATCACTATTAAGCTCCTTTATTATATTATTTCATTGCTTTTGTGTCATTTAAGCTTTGCCATATGGTAAGGGCTCTCTCACTGACCTTGCTTCTTTCAAGGTGAAAGTATGATGTTGGATGTTTTCAGCTTCATCAACTTGACTCATTTTCTCAGGTTTTACACCTGTCACGGACGACTAATAAATTGTCATGCGTGGGCAGCTCCTCAATAATGTATTTGGTGGAATGAATAGGCCTTGATATTTAAAAAAAAAAAAAAAAAGGTCTTTGTTATTCATAGGGACAATTGTTAACATTGTTAAGGTCTTTGTTATTCATAGGGACAATTATTAACATTGTTAAGGTCTATTATTTTATGCATTTTAAAGAGTTTGTTCGTAATAATTTCAAACTGGGGACCATCTTCATCAATGCACATGCATCTCAGACACCATCACTTCTATGGCCGTCTTTGCTTCATATAGCCTGGACACTGACCCCTTGTGATTGTCTGTGTCAGATACCGACCCTACCCTGTTTACGCTCTGCCCTGATCATTCTACCTATTACCATCATGTTTTAGTCTGTATAATTATTATTTTTATCTCTCTGTGCTTGACTCATATCTAGTCTGCATGATACATGGTTTCCTGCTCTAAGCATGTCCATGGTTGGCTGCCAGGCGATAGATACATTCATACATGTGTATTTTCAACATAACAATCCAATACACGTACCAACATATATGAAAAGATGGGGATATAACTTGCATGTAAATTAAATTACTTGAGTCATGCGTAACCAAATGGGCTTCAAGGTGTGTGTTACACGTATATGAAAATTAGCTGCCTAGTGATTGTAATGAACGTAGTGGGACTTCTGATGTTTATATTCATTGCTTAATAGTTAATACATTCTTTTTTACTGCTGCTGCTTGTTTTCACTGACAACTGTATGGTCAGAGCTATTTCTGATCTTAAACATGACTGATTTCCACCCGGCAGTGACAACTCATCTAATGCCATTAGTGATTATTGAATTAATACATTTATGACTGGTTAAGAAGGAATATACAATCTCATCACTTATACAGGGCAAATAAACTGAAGGACAACTTTCAGCCATTTACAAGCTAGAGGGAATTTTAGTCAGTTTGTCAATGCGGTTGTTTCCAATTTAACATCTGGTGGTGGGGGCGAGTATCATTTGTCTTATGCTGTATCAAGCCAATAACCCAGAATTTTTTCACTAATAATTGCTTATATGCCCCGCTTGTGCAGTTCAGGACAATGTTTAAGGAGTGCATTTGGATGGTCTAGTGGATTTAATATATTCATTAAAGATGTAATGGACAAATAAATCAACATAAGAAACATACTCCAAGTTGCAACTTTTTTGCATTTCACTTGGAAATAATAATGATGACAACTAGTGGATTATTTCTTCTGGAAGTAGATGGATTCATTGCAATTTCTTGTTTGATCATCAAAATGCAACCGATCCTCGTATCCTGGGTCTACTGGGCAGAATGGCTGATGATTGATTAGATTATGTCGTTTCCCATACACCTGTTGCAAGTTGTTTCACTATTTTGACTCTATTTTTATGTTTAGTGGTCTGAACTGTAATTAGTAAGACAAATACTGGGTTTTTGCAGGTGATCTTGGATGAAGCGATTGCAAAATTGGAACCTGATTTTTTCTGGCTGGGAGGTGGTGAGGTTGATCTGAAGCTGGGGATCAGAACCTCCCAATTCATTGATTTTGTTAAACCTTTTATAGTCAAGTGTAGTACTTAAAAAAGGCTTTCTGGAAAATGAAAGAAGCCATGATTCTGCCTACAGAAGATGAATAAACAAGTAAAATCCATGGGGACCTGGTCCGGTGAAACGCCGGCAGTTCACCATCTCTACCGTGTGATTGTCATGAGCAGCATCAGATTCTAGGCCCATAGTTTGGATGTTTGTTTTTCTTGGAACAGGCAACTTTTGCTTGCCATTTGTTTAGAAGTTTGTGTCAATTTGTCAAACAACTGGTGTACTTTATAATGTGCTTGGAATTGGAGACATTCTTGAACTTAATGCTGGTATTGTCGATGGTTTATAGGCTCGGGAACTGGGGTTTAAGAACCTTTGTCTTCATTCCTTTTGACTGAATATCAGCAACATTTATAAGTAGTCCCATTATCCAAAGGGGATTGACAAAGCCTTTTTAGGCCCCCTCTTAATAGACCATTTTAAGATGCCCCTGATTAATGCATTATTTACCAAGTGTGATCCAAGTCCACCATTTACTTACTAGGTGTGGGACCGAGGGTAGGCCTGCTCTCCAACTTGCATGGAACTTGAATTATGAAAATCTCACTTGATCCTGGTGTCTTAACCCGTTTTCTCCTTGCTCAACACCATCTAATAACTATTGACAAACGATCTTTTGCCTACGATCCCCGACTCTCTCTCTCTCTCTCTCTCTCATTTTCTTGATTCGTCACTAAACCCCCCCCCCAGTGGAGGAGTTTGATATTGGTCGGTGGTTTTTTACAATTCAACAGAAGGCAGAGAGCTTTCACAGGGCCTCTTTTTTTTTAAATAAATAAATAAATAATGCAAAAGGAGAAAAAGTGGACAGGATCGAATATGGCATTGTCATTGATGAGTGATTCATCCAATGCTATATCCTTTGTTTCTTGTGAAAAAAAAATAGCAATTACTTTCAGAAGATCAAAGAAGTTTCTTCCTTTCCTTTTTTTTTTCTTTCTTTTTTCTAGTGAACTTTCAGCAGATCAGCTGGTGGGAATTAAGGACAAGATTAAATGATTCGGCCGTGGGAAGAAATGGAGAGAATTGTCCCTCTTAGTGCTACAGCTGCATGGGTGATGATTTTATTTTGCCTCTTGTATAATGCTCCTTTCTTTTTTTTCCTATACATTAGTATCTGGGGTTTCAGCCATTTATAACCGGACAGAGGCAGAGGCAGAGGCAGAGGCAATGAACGACAGCAGTTATATAATTAATGAAACAAAATGACATACTTCTAGTTCTACCGTTTATCTAGTCGTCTTGGATCAATGTCTGCTATAGCTTTTATTATGGTACAGACCTAGTACATGCAGTGCAGCCCTCTGATCTGATCATCTATACTTAAAACTGTGGACCCCCACTAGTACAGTCCCAACTCCCACATGTCTCCGGTGAACATTCCTTCTTTATCACCACTCGTTTCCCAGACAAAACGTCGCCTTCGTCTGCCTAACATGATAGAGAATATTTGCCTTTCTTCCGGACAGTATTTATTACAAGGTATATATTGAACTGATCACAGAGATTGAAAGTACGTACCAATTAAATGACACGGCCTGAAAGTCCAATTCTAATTGGATAGATTTCAGGGTTTTGCTTGCCAAATATCACTTGGATGATCCTTGCTCTAGCTCTTACATTTTAGGGCCTCAATTATTTATTGGTTTATATAGTACAAATATTATTTGCCCTTCGAACTTCTAGACTGAGATTGTGTCAGTCTGCCCATAGACAGGCCCATTAAATCGATCAACAGTGTGGATTATCTGCGGCCACCACCTGATCATTGTAAACTTCAATATTGTGTGTGGACTTTGTTCAACATTAATTGCTCCATTCGCTCAGTAGTTGGTTGAGACAGATAGCCCCATCATCAATCAATTCATCTTATCTGGCTATTTTGTAAGCTACAGCTCTTATATATGAACATTCACAGTGTTGAATTTGAAAATGATTTCATGCAGTTTCGCAAGTACCATTTTATGTGCAGGCAGATGGCCATTAAAAGATTTAAAATGAAATAAAAATCTTTGAAGTCATTTTAGCTCGTTACAAATGATTCGCTCAAAAAAGTTACCAAATCTCTGGGTCCGGCATTGAAACTAACTCTATTCTAACATAGTCGAGTTAACCCTCATTGCTGGATTTGGTTCTGGCAGATATAAGTGGTTTTAGAGAAGAAACGGCTGGAAATGAGATGTTATGAGACATGTAAAGGATGCATATAAAAGTATCTCGGACCATCCTAGCTGCCCTAAACCAAGTGGGCAGATGCTGTAGAATGCAGAATGTACCCCACGATAGAAAACTAACGGATAACTACCTTTTGCATTTAATGAGCAACCACCGACCACATTCTTCTACAATGACTACAGAGTACAGACCCACGTCTTAATGTTCTCTGCTCTATTTATTTCACAATCATTCAAAGATGTTAAAAAAAAAAAAAAGGCCCTCGAGGGGACTATGACCCATCACTCTCACTATCCTAAAAATGGAGAGAACCAAGTGCACGTTTTACTATGAACTCATTCGCTAGGCTTAAGGGTTATGAATGGGAGGATTCAGGTGTGGTTGCTGGTAATCCATGGAGACTACATCTTCATCAACATCGGTTCCATCAGACTCTATACTCTCTTTGACATCGGATCCAAATCCTAGTATCGATGGCCATCGCCTCCCACTTTCCTACACAGACACACACAGTAACAAGTTACATTACCGCCCTCCCTTTTATAATGGTTTTTATCATGAACATGGATCCGTTTTTACATAACCACCAACACCCACCCATGAATGAATACACGTAGAGATGCATGCATGCACGAGCAGACCATCTGCCTTTCCCATCTTCACTAAATGAATGGTGCAGGAAGTGGGAGCCCATATAGGGTTTGGCCACTAATCCCACCATCACATTTAACTACCTAACAGATATTAGTTATTACTGTCTCTCGATCGATTCCAATGAGGACACCATGGTGTAATTTTTTACCTCTAATTTAGTTTTCTGTCGCAAACCCACATCAGAATAGGGCATGAGATTCTTATTTCCTGCACATCCCATACATCAATAATGGCAATTAATAGGAAAGCAAAAATAGTTGCAGAAGCAAATGAAGAAGTAGATGTGCATATAAAGACTTGTCGAACATGTTTTTCATTTAAAAGCACCGATTGGTGTATATAATAAGAGGAAAGCCAAAGAAAGGCAATACATACAGTACAACCGCCAATATTATCTAATTATGAGAGCCAAAGAAAAGCACTACATAGTACATACAGTACAATAGTCGATATTATCAAATTATGTTCACAGCTGTTATGGTTATGTTGGCTGTAAATATATGAGTCTGGCTAGTTCACTAGTTCCTACTTCTTAGCCAGATGATGGATCGAAGTCAAACGTAAGTAGAAGCACTTAATTTTAAATATATAGGGAGAAAAAAAAAAAAAAAAAAAACAAAGGAATAAAGGGGTAGTTTAGTTATGAGAAGGAGGATGTATCTTGGGTGGAGAATAATCCAAGTTAAAACCAGGATGTACGCCATGTTTAGCACGAGGTATGCGCCATGAAACCGTTACAAGAGACCCAATTTGAGCAGCACCTGAAACTGATCCGCTTTGTTCCTTTACATCCCTAGGGAGAGCTTCTGTGTCTCTTGCGTCTTTAGTAGTTGCACTGCCTACCCTTTCATCAACTCCATCTTTCCCATTCATAGGTTGATGCTTCTGGGAATGGATTCCTGAGGACAAAGATTGCACCGGTTTCAGCGGAGTCAAAGTCCGATCATGCTTCAAATCTTCTATATCCTACACCAAACCAGGAAAAAAATCAAATGAGTGCAAGGTGCTTTCCATATCACCTAAAACATTTATATAGAAGATCGAGATCTGGTGGCGATTTGGCACCAACCTTGCCATGGTGATTGCGAAGATGGCGGGCATTGCATACATGAGATGACGAAGATAGAAGGAGAAGGATGAGAAGAAAATACATACTCTTCAAAGCTAGATTATGATGTAATGGGTAGAAAGTGAAGAAGTTGGGATGTATGTGGCTCACTGGCTTGGTATGGAGCAATATTTGTAGATGGAAAAGGCATTAAATGCAGCTTCTCTAAGGTACATGCATGTTTGTGGGCGATGGAGACTAAACGCAGTGAGATGAAGATATGGGTGACATCCTTCGTCTGAGCCCCCGCCTTAGTCAATCAATGGGGATGCCAAGTACAAAGACCCCAGGGGTAGAGAAGAGGCCTTTAGAGCCCTTCCATGTGAATATATAGAGAAGGTAGAAAGTGGAAACCTTAATAATATAATAAAGGTCTGAGAATTGCAGCACACAAAAACAAACAAGAAAGGTAGACTCTGGTATTAGGATTTTTATATTAGATTAGATCTCACTCATGCATGACTTGTGGCTCAGTGTTTGTTGCAACTGCCTCAAGTTAAAAGTTTTATTTTCTTAAGAAACACCCGAATCAGCCTAGGGGCATGCTTGTATAATGCTTTTCTATAGAAAAGTAGACAACCGTGGAAAATCCATTTTTCATGCGTTTGATGCAAAATAATTTCACGGAAACACTTTTCTACCTTCTCAGCATTTTCCTTGCTAATGTTGGAAATGGATTTCCTATGGGAGTATGAAAAATGGATTTCCTCGTAAAACATCTCCCTCTTATATAATCTCATTTCCTCACTCTTTTCCATTTCAACCCAAAACCCTACACTCTTTCAAAAAAAATTTATCTCTTTAAATAAATTATTATTTGATATTGTTGAATAAATTATATACATGTTATGTTATTTTTTTTCAAAAAATTGCTACACCAAAAAGGAAAATCTGGATTTCTATAAAGAATCCATAGCCACACCAAATAACATTAGCACCAATTCAACGAGGAAAGAAAATTCTCACCAAACATGAATTTCTAAATCCCGCGGAAATCCTTTTTGGAGATTTTTATTTCTATGGAATTTGCTGACATAGCAATTTTCCTTTTCTATGGAAAGAGTGTATACAAATGTGCCCTAAGAGAGAGAAGTATTAGAAACATCTTCTCTTCTTTTTTCTTTATTGTCTATAGGTAGAAACACCATTTCATACGCGGAAAGTATGAAAGAACAACATCCACCTATAGAGTTTAGAAGCAATGAATGGAATGCTCTCTATCCTTTTCATCAGTGGATGTGAGACTCGTAAGACTTGTGTATAAATTTTCATTTGATTTCTTACAGTGTTATTGTGAAAATCTCCTCAGTCTAAGATTAAAAAAAAAAAAAAAAAAAAAGGGATTCTCTTTCAAACCCTCCACATTTCATTCAAGACTCACAATCTCGATGTTTTTTTTTTTTTTTTTCTATCCAACTTTATAATCCATATGCTTGTGGGAGAATCTCATAGATATGATCTAATGGAACACCGGCTTCGATTGAGTCAAAAGAGCAGGATGTGATGGTATAGACTCTACTAACAGATAGTAATCATTAGTAAAGCACGATGAACATTTTGGCAAGACATGAACCAAGATGAGAAGAGTTTTTTACATTGTAACCAATGACACATTCCTTTCTTGAAAAGAACATGTGATTGCAGGAGAGTAATAGAGGATATTTTAGTGAGTATTAGAAAATGATGGATTTGGCAAAGATGATATTAGATTATTATGGATTTGGATTGTTAAGATAGAATCATATTTGATTATGTCTTGTATTTATTATTGATTAGGTTTCCTATTATAGGTATGATTGGATTATTGGATTGCTATCTTTGATTGTAATCCTATAAATAGCTATTAACTAATCTCAATAAAATAATCAAGAGATTTGCAAAAATGAAGTCCATGAAATTTTCAGAGTTAGAAGTGGATTAGAGATTAGCCTAGTCTGGACACCTATAAGTCTAGAATTTCTTTTTCTTATGATATAGGAGGCACTTCAATCAGAATGGAAAGAAGAGAAGTCCTAATAATGGTATAAGGGCAATGTTGTGTGGGACCAGACAAAATTCATGGGATCAAACTTTTATTGATGGTCTAGATGTAAGCTACCATAGGTGGGCGTGCATACCAGAAAGTTTCCCAATAGTATGAATAAATTAAAATGTAGTATATTTATGAGGAGATGCTCTTGTAGTAACTCTGTTGGGAGCATCGCTCATTCTTATGAACCCAATTGTGGAGGTGTACTAGTTGAACTGCAACTCTATGATCAAACTAAATTCGTAATTAGGCTACATCATCAGGTCAAAGCATCTCTAATTCACATCATAATTTCACAATCTTGTAAATCTTTGGATATGTAAGTGAATAACCTATCTAACAGACCTATTTTATGTTGATTGGAGTTTGTTTGACACCTAAAAAAGCCCATGAAATTAGACTACAATTTCTATTTTATAGGCAATCACAACTATAACTCTTTATTACTTAG
Organism: Umbellularia californica; assembly: GCA_028538565.1. Taxonomy (NCBI): domain Eukaryota; kingdom Viridiplantae; phylum Streptophyta; class Magnoliopsida; order Laurales; family Lauraceae; genus Umbellularia; species Umbellularia californica. Next base: position 200,655 of record JAPQWN010000012.1, read on the forward strand.
ACTATGTAGCCAAAAAAAAAAAAAAAACATCTTGTTACTTAGACTATTGACAATGTACAACATATCCATAACAAGACATAAAGCCAAAAATAAAAATAAAACTAAGCCCTAAACCCTACTTAATTAAAGAGAAAGAAACACTTAGACAGGTGAGGATTAGACGTTGTAGAGAACCAACAGTTCAACTATGCTCTCTAGCTAGCATCTAATAGAACATGGCAAGAAATAATCTAAAAGTTTTTCAGGGTTTGGACATTGACAAATTAAAACAATTGGGTTTATGGTTTTGCCCGCTCCACTCAAATCTTAAATGGGATTGTGGGATTGTGGAGAGAGGGAGGAGGAGGGGCCCATAAAAGGAGAGAAGAGAGAAGGGAGGGACAGGTGGGCCGTGGGGGTGGGATCGCAGGGGAAGACGGGGGGACAAACTCGAGAGGCAGAAGTGAATGCACAACCGCCGCTTGCACCTGCCTCCCCAGACACAAGAGCGTTGGGGTTGCCGTCAACCCCGGATCTGCACTCCACGTGGAGGCCAACCCCCATGTGCAAATGGCCCTTCCTTGACCTGCCACGTGGACTGTTATGTTTCCCCTGGGCCCTTGATAGGGGTTGGGTCGGTCAAGTCACCTTGCCAGCGTCAGGAGACTAATTACGACTCGATCGGGAGGAGTAGGAGTAGGAGTAGGAGTAGGAGTAGAGGAGTAGGAGTGGAGGGGATTCGAGCCAAGAATAGTTTGAGAGCTGAGACCAACTGTGCTGAGGGCTCGCCTCGTGTCTTGGAATGACCACCTGGGTTTCCAACTCGGCGCCCTTGTCTCTCTCTCTCTCTCTCTCTCATTACGCACACTCTTCTGCCTCTATCCAAATCATAAAACGTACGTTGTTTCTCTTCATACATACGCACATGATACATAGATACGTACATATTATAATACATAGAGTGTATACATACATACATATTATAACTTGTCATTAATTAAAGGAGGAGGGGGGGGAGGAATTTCAGTGGGTGCCTGCCTTTGATTCCCAGGGGGAAAGTGGGGATTAATCCCCACCATCCAGTGTGCAATCACCCGCAGGAGAAAACTTAACATCTTATCTTTACGTGCAGACAGACTCTTTGGATCTTCTATTAATTATACCCCACATTTCTGCAGTCGCGGGTTCATTCTGACTTCTTGTAAGACGGCCCATGTTATTTATTTATGTATTAACAGCTATTTTCTTTTCATTTTCGCCTATGTAACCCAGTCCAATGCACCCCAACAGATCTCATAGTCTCATTCTGTAAAATACGCTTCCGCCCCAATGCGATCAATTTTTTCACTGTTGACAGATCGTTCTCAGCCCTTCCTTTGGGTCAAATGCCTAATCCACCCAGAGCCCTTCCTTTGGGTCAAATGCCTAATCCACCCACCCACGTGAGGGCCTTTCGTGTTCCTGCCCAGGATGCTGAGAGTGGCTGACCCTCTCTCTCTCTCTCTCTCTCTCTCTTATAAATAGATAGAAGACCTGGTTAAAGTTTTAGGCAATTAATTAATTAACCTGCAAATTTCGGTTCCAATGAAGTCATGATGGATGGAGCACCATAGGGTACATTTAGATAAGTCTATGGGGCCCAAAAAACCAAAAGAAACTTCCTTTTCTTTTTTTTTTTTTTGGGTGGGATGGGGCGTATATGGGCCAAATGTACAGCAGTAAACGAAGCATGTGGAGTTGTGGATGCTTTCGCCCACGATGTAACGTACCAGTCGGTGTGTTATCTACTTCAGTTCTTTTCTCTTTTTCTTCATTTTTTTGCATTGAATATAAATAAAAATAATAATAATAAGATTCTGTTATAATTAAAGAGCTCAGACCTGACAAAAGCAAAGTAAATGTGAAACTTAAGTAGGGCCCAGATCAGACCCTGCATCGCCTAAAACAGCCAAAAGCTAAAATTCAAACTGGCCTTGCTCAGCAAGCTTAATTCTCAAACCCACATGACATTCGGCTCAGGTTCAGGTTTCAGGATGCTCTCTGTGGTGGCGCCTTAATTTGAATGACAGCAGAGATCAAGCAATGCCACACCATCCTTGTGTGGGCCGCGTTTCCGTAAGTGAAAATCCACGTTACGATGTATATACAATACCCCCTCTTTGAAAACCAAAGTATCAAACCAATAAAGAAAACAAGGGTGCACCTGACCCGACTGGATTCGGCCCCCAACTCATCCGGATTGCGTTTGGGCAAGCAAATTTACAGTACAGGTTGGGCTTCAGCCAGGTAGGTACGTCCAGAATTCATTAAAAGCTAGTGGTCTTAGATTATTGATTGAATAAAAGGACAACCAAAAGAAGCACACTAATACCATGTTGGTGGGTTAACCTATTTTTCTATTAAAACAGAGTTCATATATATGGTCAAATTCCTCAAGAAAATGAGAGACACCAGCCTACGGAAGAGCTGCTACCAACTCCAAGCCAACAAGCACTAAAACAAATATTATTCTAAGAAACTATTTAACTGTGGTGGAAGCTAACTCTATTCCCTAAGGGGACGCTTGTTTGTCACCATTTACATAAGTAATTAAATCACATGCTTTTCCGTTACGCATATATCACGTTTGTTTTGTTTGAATTTGATTCACATGTGTAAATGGTATGAAAACCATGTCAAAAGTTGCCTTGAATTTTCACACCTCAAGAGGTGTGAAACTCTTTCACATATCACTGTTACAAGGCGGACTGCTACAGTGCAACTTTGAGCAGTCCGCCTTTTTTTTTTTTTTTTTTCTGGACCCCACTTGTAACATCCAGACCATTCATTTTCTTAAGAAGCTCAAACACGGCCATGTATCAAATTTTCAACCGTTGATGATGCATGGAGATTGAGATATCATCAACATAATAACAGCCGTTAGATTAATCTATTGTTACTAACCTAAGCAGTCCGCCTTTTATGATTTTTTTTATTGTTCTGGGCCCCACCTGTAAAATCAGGACCGTTCATATTCTTTAAAAGCTCAAATACGGCCATGTGTCCAATTCTCAACTGTTGATGATGCATGGAGGTTGAAATATCATCAAACAATATACAACCTATTGTTACTAATATACCCGGTCCACTTTTTATGATTTTTTTTAATGTTCTGGGCCCCACCTGTAAAATCAGGACCGTTCATATTCTTCAAAAGTTCAAACCCGGTCATGTGTCCAGTTTTCAACCATTGATGTTACTTGGCTGTTGAGATATCATCAAACAATATACAACCTATTTATAGATTTACATGTAAAATGTTATGCTAGTAACAAATAGTGGAATTTGATGCACATGTAAGTCATTTACATATGCAAATGACTTACATGTGGGTCATTTACACATGTGAATCACTTTCACAGGAAACAAACGACCCCTAAGCACAAACTCAATTCCTTCTATGGTAATGATAAGCCAAATAATCAATAAACTTACATTTCAAACTCAAGGAAAGTAAACATCAAATGAGTAGGGCAGTGGGCAAGAAAGAAACGCAAACAAAATTTTTTTTTTTTTTTTTTCTCTCTTTAAAAGAAAAAGAAGAAAATCAGCTTAAACAAGCACAGGCTAACGAGATATAGCCATTTCCAGCTGCAATCTCTTAACAACTTAAGAAATCCACTTGAAGCTATGTACAGATTATAGCTGCGGTACACTAACAAATCAACAGTGGCTTAAACGGTAACCATAGAATTCACAGGGACATAACGACGACAGTAATCATGAACAGATACCCGAAAGGCTAGAGTGAAAACTGGATCCCAAACGTGTTTTCTCCATTGTATGTGACATACAGAAACCCATCTTCATCCTTCTTTTCATCATATATGGTCGACATTATCGCACCTGCAACAATCACACCATAAGGATCAGACCAGAAAACAAAGTAACTATTATAAAACCATATGGTGCATGAATAGATATAAGGTACCTGTAGGAGGAAGGACATTCTCAACAAATATAAATATTGCCTTCTCAGCACTTAATTGGATTCTCTTGCGGATTACATAGACAAATTGACCCACGGTCAAATCAGCTGGGACCAGGTACCTAGATGAGAATAGCAAAATCAATAAATTAAATATTCTTGCACATAAGTGCCAATCATTTTAAGTTTTTTTTTTTTTAAAAAAGGCTAGTTGCCACTGAAAATGGTATATACCAAAACCCCGATGTAAACACATGGGCGGACCGAGATATACCGCCCCGGGTCAATTTTGAAATTACCTAATATTTGAATGGGCCGGTACCTCTTCCACGTATATCTAATAAACAGCCGCCCCACGTCTAAACCTTGTGATCGCCCCACATTACAAAACCTGAAAAGGTTGAGAACTAATCCTCTTTGTGCCGATCTCTTTCAACTTCTTTCTAGTAAGAGTCTGAGATCCTTTTCGAACCCGATCAAGTTTCTCATCGCTGGTCCTCTTGTGGTTAGTCTCTCTCACCAAATAACTCTAAATAAAGCAACATTCCTCCTCAGTTGGAGTATAATTTTAATCTCTATAACTGAATGTGAACCCTTAATTTCCAAATCCTAATTTTAAACCGTAAATTCCCAAATTCTAATCCAAACCCTAATCCCTAAATCACAAAATATCTACAAGTCCGAAGATGACCAAAACACCATTGGGGCATACTTTAAACTTCAATTCATACATAAATCAGTCCTTAGGGTTTATATGTTTTGATGAGTTGAGTTATATTTAAGTGGTGTTTTTTTTTTTTTTTTTCATCTTTGCCATGAGCCCATGACCCACTATAGGATATTATTTTTATTGCTAAGGTAACTGCAGTCAACCAAATTCCTTATATCCAAATAAATTCCCTTTCGAAACTCAAATAGGATAAATAGGTGCTCACCCTAATTACAGTTTCAGGGCATCCAAACACCTAGGTTTAAAGAAAATGTTATCTTAGGTTGTTTTAGCAATGATGAATTGATGATCACCTGAATTCGGAAGAGGTACTGGGAAGACCCTTCAATTGGGTAAAAGATATCAAAGCATGGAAAAAAGTTGTGTCTATTTAGATGGACTATTTTATCTTTTGATATTGTTAATGTAAAAAAAGTTAGCAAAGTCGAGTAAGAGTTTAGCCCCACCTAAATAAAAATTCCGGGTCCACCACTGTGTAAACAAAGTTTGAAAGCAGAGGTTTTTTCCTTTGTTCTTTCTGTTTCTTTTTCTTTTTTTCCATTTTTCGTTGTGTGTGTTTGCTTGCTAGAATGAGACGAGATTGCCACAGCACTTTCCAATGACTCTGCTCCACCATTCCACCAATAGAGTTGCACCCATCTAAACCCTCTAGGGACTAACCATTACTCTGGGTTGGGCCTTAGTCCAACGAAGGCCTGGACCAACATGGCAGAGTGTAACATGTGGGTGCTTAAATCACTTAGAAGAGGTTTATTTCTAGATGACTTTTAATGGAAATCTAAACAAATAGAGCTTGAAACTTGAATTGTAAATCTGGAAAAAATGTAATTCCAAATGAGGAAGGACTGTCCATACGAAACGGCTAATTTGGACCATCACTCCCATGTTTGGTTGATTGATTCAAATGTATAACTAAATTATTTGTTTAAGAAAATCATCAGAAAAATAGCCAGAAAGAAGTTTTCATAACCAAAGCACAACTTCAGAACAAATTCCTCATATAGGAAAGTGGCATACTGCGATTTCTTCCTGATAAAAGAAAATCTCACAATTATAATAGGTAAATGCCAAGAAAGAAACTAGCAAAACCAACCCAAGGAACAAACACAAAGGTGAATCATAGAAGGGAATTCTTGGAGTGAAATAATTCTCACTTTTTCTTATCAATGCTGGGGATCTCACTTCTCTCTGCCTTCTCGACAATCACCTTAAACTAAAATAGCAATATTACACACAAGTCAGTACAGGATTCCCACATACCACCATACAAACTCATTCAATGGAGAAAGAAGGAGAATCAAAGCATAAAAACATTAGTTTATGTTGGTACAGGGTCCTCGAATATCAGATATTACTTGAGCCTTTGTGGAAGTGAAGAATCAAATCATGCAAGAAAGGATTGCAGACTAGATGTTAAGAAAGTAAACCATAAACATTAAAAGGGAAAGAAAAGGGTAGGTGTTCCATCAACAAAATTTGCTTGTTATCATCTGACGGTAAACAAGAATTCATACTTGACAAGTTTTCCCATCTTCGGAGAATATCATACTTGACACAAAATTTGCTACACAAAACAGTGGAACAACCAACTAGTGTTAAAAAGCTTCTATAAACATATGGAAACCAACCTTTCCCCATACTTCCCCTGCCCATACAATCACTGAGCCAAACAAGCCCGATGAGAGTTTCTGAAGTATGGATAAGATGAATAGAATGTTGACATGGCCATGACTTTTGTTGAAATCATAAAAATGTGGCAGTAAGATGAAGCGTATTTTTAAGTGATTGTCAGCTATTCCCTTGATATGTTCCAAAGAGGGAAAATAATAGCCTGTACTAAATTAATTAGGTGTGAAAGAGTAGCATAAATTATGTTGATTGAATTCCTAATCGTAGTTGGGAAAAACAATGTTTGAAAGATTTCAGAAGCCCACCATTCAAGGAACCATGTTGCAAACACTCATGCCCTTGACTCTCAAAACACACAGCATGATACTAATCTTTGATCCATAAATCATAATAGCAAGGCTTGTACATCTGTCCTAAAACATAATTCCTAAACTGAAGTCTATTCTGCTTTTCATCTGCTAAACAATAATTGAGCAACAAAGCAAAAGAGGAAACACAGGGGGGGGGGGGGGGGGGGGGGGGGTTTGAGTTTCAAGGGAAAACAGGATTTGTGTTTCAAGGGAAAACAGTTGTGTTGCCGCACTGAACATGGGAAGAGGAAATGGCAAGAAAAATATTTTTTTTCCTCTTCCATAGAAACAACGCTACACAAACGTGCCCTAAGATTCTTTAATCCATAAACCATGGACAGAACCCCGGAAGAAAAGCTAATTAGATACTCACACCCAACAACCAGTATAAAAAATAAAAATAAAAAACCATAGTATTTGAGATTTACACTGTAGATAATAGAATACTAATTCACCCTATGATGCTCCACTAGGTTTCATAGCTCCTAAAGTTCTATCATTATTTTATTTTATTTTATCATAAAAACATATGATTGGCATGCACTACAATTCTATAAGTAGAATGTAAACAGTAAAATTTATATATATATATATATATATATTAAGGAATGCTTTAAGGACCAAGAATAATATTTAGCCTGAGATAACTAGATTAATTAGAAAAAGGTTTTTACAAAAGGCCCCTGTATTTTGAGACAACCTCAAAAAGGCTCTGTACTACTACTCTGAATTTTTTTACTAAAACCACCTGGTCTCGTAGGGGAACAATTAACTATATAAGCTTTTATGAACAAATGGCGAAAATACCCTTCATTTAAACTTAGCAAATCTCACAGCTCAACTGTGGGGCCCACCTGGACGGGTGATGACGAGGTAGGCATGGCAATGGAAAGAATTGGATCTGTACTTGGGAAAATAAGCTACCATAGCCCTTAGTTTTAAATCATTAGAGTTTTAATGGCTTTAGATCGTGCAAACTTCTTGTGATGAAACCCAGTGTAATGATGCCAAAAATGGTGTGAAATGGGATCAATTCCAATCTGTGTGAATGGGTTGGATTGATCAAGGTGGGCCCCCTATATGAAAGTCCAAAAAGGAGCATTTGTGAAAAAGGGACATGTGAGTTTTTCAAATGAGTATTTATTATAGGCTCAGTTAAATACTAAGCATGATAGAGGGTGAAATACAATTCACCCAATTTTCAGACTGAATGTCTTTGGGTGACTAAGAAGCACCTTAGAGATCCTCATGAGGACAACAAATAAGTTAGCACAGTGCATACAAAATCAGTTCGAAATAAATAAATAAATAAGGGGTTTAAGAACGTGAGGATTTCAATTTTAACAAATACCGGAATCCTATCTGGGTATTTCTCCCTGATTCTGGCAGCTTCAGCACGCCTTTTCTCTGCGTTAAAAGAAAAGGACAGTTTAAAGAAAAAAAGAAGTAAGCATCCAACATAAACAACATCGGATACACACCAATGCAAAGTACCAATCAGAGAAACATGAGTTTTTTTAATTATTATTATTTTATTTTTTTTTGGGGAGTGGGGGGGATGGTAACATGTACTGTTTTATTTTCCAATTTCCATGAATGTGATATAAGAAGGGAACAGATGAGATCAATCTGCTTATACAAGAAACAACACATACCGAGGTCGAACTCCTGTTTGAAACTTCTGGTCATCTTTCCACAATCACTGAAAGACGCTAACACAATTAGAGAAAGAAAGGGGAACAAAACAAAACCCTCACGTAATAAAACTTGATAGCATAAAGCTTCTTCCTTTCTCCCCCTCCCCCACTGTTATCAAATCAAAACGGACGCAATTTAATGAGGAAACCCTAAATACAACAAAAATATAAAAAGCAATCGAATCACAAGTGGTCTGAATGGATGGATGGAGAATAAACCCTAGCTAAATACAAATGTAACATTCAAACAACAACTCAAAGCTGCATGAATCATCACGCGATGCGATTTTAACTTTCCAATTTCAAAATCATGAGACAAAACACAAGAAAAGTCGAACCTTTCTTTGTCGTCGTGAGCTTCTTGTTCTTCTTCTTTGGACGGATGCTGCAGCGTTCGCGTTGGGGCGAACAAAACAAAGAGAAGCTCCAAAGCAAGTCACAAGTCAACCCAACTCTTCTTTCGATCAATCAATTTTCTCTGTATGTATTATTTTGGTCAGGGTATATATAGAGTGCATCCATCCCTCTTGTGGTGAGGGACACCTCTTTTGGAAATATATATATATATATATATATGAAGTGCTTATATGAGAGACACTCTCACCAACTTTATGAGAGATGGGTGAGGGCCCTATATATATATGGGGCATTCATGTGCATCTATCCTTCACCATAGGGTGAGGGCACTTTGAAAATTCTCATTTATGGAAGTGTCCCTCACCCTATAGTGAAGGATAGATGCACATGAACATTCTCCATATAAATATATATATATATATATATGGGTTACGCTACAAAACTTCCCCGGCATTTTTTCCTCTTTTAGCCCATGAAAGTGTAACATGTGTCATCAATGATACACTTATCCATTCTCTCTCCTAAATATTCTACTGAAACTATGGATATTTTATAGATTTTCTTAAACCATTGACTAATAAATAAGGGCAGAATATATATATATATATATGGAGTGTAATGTTGTATCGATGATTGAATATTTTTTAATACGAAGCCATTAAACTTTTGGCCACGTATGAAGGGGTTAAGAGTATAGGTTTGAGGTCAAATTTGATACTTGGGGTGGTTTCACATAGATCTTTTCATCCGCTGGTCCTATCCCCAAATGGGACCCACAATTGGGCCCCACAAAAAAAGTTCTCATATAATATGTGAGAACTAGTTCTCACATATCATATGAGAACTTTTTTACGAAGCCCAACTAGCAACCCATACAAACCTAGCAACCAATAGGGAACCCCCTAATAGTCATTAATCCCAAGGATTGGCACACATTCGAATAGACTGAATCGTTGAATCGATGATTAAATTTTTTTTGAATATGAAGCAATGAAACTTTTGGGCCACGAATGAAGGGGTTTGGGGTGCGGGTTTGGGGTCAAACTTGATACTTGGGGTGGTTCCACATAGTTCTTTCCATCCCCCCTGGTCCCATCCTCAAATGGGACCCATAATTGGGCCCCACATAAAAGTTCTCACATAATATGTGAGAAAAGTTTCCACCTGAATTTTACCCTATATATATTGGGAAATGCTCATATGAGACTCCCACCTTACTATGAGAGATAAGGTGAAGACCCTCACATCCATATCACAACTTAAATCTGAGAGCCCCACCTTTATCTCTCATACTAAGGGTGAGAGATGCTCTCATATGAGCATCTCCCATATTTATTTATAATGATGTATGTATGAGGATGCACATAAAACAGGTAGGTGGAGTTCGGAAAGATGCTGCTTCACCCCATCCACATTTGCCAACAGTTTTTCTCAATTGAAAATGGAACCACACATATCCATGATACATAGTATTTTTTTCAACTCGGTTGCTACAGGATCCCTGCAACTATCTGCCGATATCTATTACAAAATGTGAGGTAATTCAAATGTGGGAGATGCTCCTATGAGAGATATCTCTCACCTTACCATGAGAGATAGGGTGGGGCTCTCACGTCCATATCCAATGCTGATAACGTAAATCTGACGACCCCCACTCCTATCTCTCATATAAGGTGAGAGATATCTCTCATATGGGCATCTCCCTTCAAATATCAAGTGTATTTTTTAATATTACTTAGGGCAAGCAAATTCAAGCATAGCTCGATTACTTGATTTGAATTTGCGAGACTGTGGCCCAGTTGAAAATGTATGAAATCATTTATTTCCTCAAAATCAAAATAAATTTTAATACAATATTTTGATAGTTAATAGTCAAAATCAAAATCATATGAATGCATCGCTAATAAATGGTAAATGACTAAAGTTAATAGACTCTCAAACATGAGAATAACTCAAGCTATCTAGGCCTTTAAAATCTAGAGATACTTAGCGAAAGGTCCCTCATATTGGACTTGTTTGACCTCCGGTCCATCAACTTTTCCTCTAAGGCCTGTAGTCCATGTAGCTTGGACATATTTCGGTGAGAGGTCTCTAGACACGTCAGCTCTTGGAGAGAGGTCCTTAGACATGACACCTCATACATTTTTATGACTGATTTGCCATTTCAACTGATTAGGCATAAAATTTTAAATTTTGAAATTTTAAATCTTCCATTCTCCCTCTTCTTCTTCTTCAAACCGGACATGGACATTGACGGATTGGATCTCAGCAGTTGAGATCGATCTTTAAAGAAGAAGACCCCTGCAAAGAAGAAGAAAAAGACCCCTGCAATAAAGAAGAAGACCCCTGCAAAAAAGAAGAAGATGATGACCCCTGCAAAGAAGAAGAAAAAGACCCCTGCAAAGAGGAAGAAAAAGACGCCTGCAACGAGGAAGAAGAACACATGCAAAATATGAAACGAAGAAGAAGACAATCTTTTGCGCCATCGCCGGATTTCCTGCGACACAGTCGTTCCTTCGTTCGCCGGAGAAGGGGGATCGCCACCTGTAAGACCCCACCCCGAGTTAATCAAGATTAACTCTAATTAATTGAAGTTAATGCTAATTAATCACGTTTAATGAGGCTAATGATGGCCAATGACTAAGCTCGATGAGATTAGTCTCAAATGATTGAATTAAGCTTAATGAAATGATAATGAAGGGGATTGAATGGATTTAATGAGATTTTAGACTCAAACTAAGAGAACAAGGCCTTTTTCGTAAATACGGATTTATACGTATTTTGTCGAATACGGAAATTCTTGATACCAACACGTGTATCTCGACGAGTACGTTAACTTTCATAATAGGCTCGAAGTCATCCGACGAGTATTGACTCAAGTGAGCCTCCATTTGACTTGAATTGGAAATAAGAAAGAAAGAGAGGGTTTAGTTGCAAAAAGGCATTATAAGAGAAGAGATGAACTCTTTTGAGTTCATTTTATTCCATTTTTCCATTGCATTGGAAACCCTAGACACCTTGGTCTTCTCCCTTCTCCCATTCTCCTTCATCAAGAGAGATTGGAGTGTCTCAAGCAAGTTTTGAAGGAGCTTCATCTTCTTCATCATCTTCCTCACCTTATTTCCTCCATTGGAGTGCTTGGAACTTAAAGAAAAGCTCAAGGATTCCTTTCCTTAGAACTACAAGTAAGTAGGTAACCATTTTTGTGAGTTTCCAAGTTATAATGAGTGATTAGATGTGATTTCTAGCCAATTAGCTCATAGGATAGTGTTCCTTGTGTTTTTATGGAAATAGGGTTTGGATTGGGGATTTCTCACCTCAAAGTCAAGCTATCAAGGGATTTCTTGCTAATAGGCTTTAAGAGGCAAGTATAAATGCTTCTTATGATTGAATATGCTAGTATCCAAGTTGTTCTTTGAGTTATAAAGATGGGTTCTCAAACCCTATTGTAGAAATGGAGATTTGTGAACTTGGTTTGGTTCTATGGATTTTGATGCTTTAAATGATAGAATAGAGGTGTTATTTGTGTATTAAATGATGGATGAAGAAGGGATATGAGATTCTTTAATGTATTGGCAAATGGTGGTTGAAATGAGTGAATGAAGGAGTAAATGTTCGAATTCCAGAAATGGAGTTCTGGACAGTTCGCTCGAGCGAACCAGTTACTGTCTGACGCGAAAAAGTGTCCGCACGAGCGAACTTTAGGTGCGCTCGTGCGATGAATGTTCTGTTTGTGGATTTTGATATTGTGGGTGGAAAATTTTTGAGGACTAAATGCACATATTAAATGAAAATGTGATGTCCATCGAAAATAACACGTGCATTTAGTTACTAATAATTACAGCTAGAAATTGTCTAAATTTGGGATAGAGATAAGTAGGACCGTGAACGATTAATGATTCATTTAATCCCCTTGAGTCTATAATGACTGAATACACTGAACCACCGAACAATGAATGAATACACTGAACCACTGAACAATGAATAAATGCAATGAATAATGATTAATCCTGCTGCAGCAGATGATTGGGGTGTTCCGGAGCTCCGTGGTGATGCCAGTGATCTCTGATCAAGACACTGGTAGATCCCACATATAGACTGAAAAGTCAATGAATTGATAAGCCATGTAAGGAAACTGAAACAATATTGAAGCCTCGGCCATGAATGGTTCGCCCTTCCGCCTTGTGCTTAATTAAATTGATTAAACGAAAGTGAAATAAAGCCAGGCCATGAACGGTTTGCCCTTCCGCCTTGTGCTTAAGTTTCTTCCGTTGGAAGACACGAAATGAAACGAAATGACACGAAATAAATGAAATGAATTGAATAATGCTTCTTTTAGAAAGACATTGAACTGAATGATAATAACACTATCGTAATTGGAAATTTAGCCACTGAGTATCAATGGCTACACTGTACATGATATTCCATTAACCTAGATGTAATTGTCTAGAGTTGTTATATTGATAATGGACAAGTTTAGCATGTGTTATCATAAATGTGTTTATACATTGTTGAACCGTCGTGTTCATAGTATTATTGATGGCATTACAGGCCCAGTTGCCCCTCCCGGTCTTGCAGAGGTCGCGCCGCGTGCGGAGGAGGCCCTTCCGATACCTCCAGGAGGTTTAGCAGAGTGGGCGTAGCTCGGAGGGCGTTGATTTTAATGTTTTGAGATTATTTTGGGAATTCATTGATAGATACTTTTGTATATCATTTTGAAATGTAATTAGATGTCCCCTGCCTTGTATTGTGAATATGCAGTGGTGGACTTCATTGGATTATATTTTGTATATGGGAACTTTACTTGTAATGTAAAGTCAATTATTGTCAATGTACGTATATGTTTCCGCAAAAATGTACATTTGACAGGTATGTATGTTAGATCCCTTGTGAGTCTTCGTCTTAACTTCGGTTAATTCGAGATTTACGGGAGTAAGTATGATGACATCACGATCCGGGTTAGGCCCCGATTAGTCCGATCTCGGGCCCGGGTCCTGACACCACCGGAAGCAGCGCTATGCCATCGTCGGAATCGAGGAAAAAGGCGAATGGAGGATGGCTTTTGTGTTTTTGATTCCAGAACGAAGAAGAAGAAGAAAGTGGGCCTAGGCTCTGCAGCAGTTTCGGGTTGGTTCCAGGTTAGGTTAGACATGACCTGTTACAGAAGTCCATCTCCATTCCAGTCAAAGTTAAATTTATCTGAGTTTTGTATTTTTTTATCAAATTTATTTGTGTTTTGGACAAAATCTATCTGAGTTTTTAGCTATTTATCTGACTTCTGTATCAAATTTATCTGAGTTCTGGACAAATCTATATGAGTTTTTGGCTATTTATCTTACTTCTGAAACAAATTTATCTGAGTTCTGGACAAATCTATCAGATTTTTAGGCTATTTATCTGAGTTTTAGAACAAATCTATATGAGTTTTTGGCAGATTTATTTGAGTTTTTGAAAAATATAGGTGAGTTTATGACAAATTTATCTCCATTTTAAAAAAAATAACTAAGTTTTTGAACGAATCTTTATGTGTTTTTGGCAAATTTATTTGTATTTTCTTAGATCTATTTGTGTTTTTGAATTTTATTTCTGTCTTTTGAAATTTATTTGTATTTTTTGAAATAAATTTAACTGAGTTTTTGATAAAAAGACTTGAGTTTTTTGCCACATTGTTCCCTAATTTGGAAAATTGGGTTATCTTAGTTTTGGCAAATGTATTTGCGTTTTTTTAAATTTATTTGCATTTTTTAATTTTATTTACGTCTTTTGAAATTTATTTGAGTCTTTTGAAATTTATTTATATTTTTTTGAAATTTATTTGGATCTTTTGAAATTTATTTGGATCTTTTGAAATTGATTTTCATCTTTTGAAATTTATTTATATTTTTTGAAATTTATTTGTGTCTTTTTAAATTTATCTGCGTTCTTTTGAAATTTATTGTTTTTTTTAAATTTATTTGAGTTCTTTGAAATTTATTTGCATTATTTTGAAATTTGCTTTCGTTATTTTGAAATTTATTTGTGTGTTTTTAGAATTTATTTGAAAATCTAATTAATGAGATTCCATTAATTGTGGCCCATTAAGTGGTAGTTGACTATTATTAATGGTATATCCCACCAATCATGGGATATGATTTAAATAAAAGGTAAATTAGACATATCAGGTATTAGAATCTGTTAGAGGACCTTTGGCTGCATGACTTTTTTTGTAGACTGTTTGCAACAAAGTTACACTTTGAGGGACCTCTCGCCAAATGCCCCTAAAATCTATATAGATTTTTATGTCAATGTAATAGTTATGTACCGAATCTCATGTGGGAACATACTAGGAACTAGTTTTGCATCCCATGTGCATGCATTTATTTCTAAGTTTCTCCCAAAATGAATAAATAAATAATTAGGTTTCAAACCTGCTTTATCTAGAACGGGAGACATCGAATAATTGGATACTCATTTGTAATCCAACTCATCAGTGTTAATTAATGAGTTCTCCTAAATAAAAAAATGCAACAGGTTTAAGTCTAAATTTTAATTTTTCTAGAATATGAATCCAGCCCCAAATTAAAAATGGATCCAAATATTATACTCATTGTCACACCCTCGAGATTAGGTCAGATCCTAACTTGATCCCTAGAGCGCGAGAATCGAGCCAATTAAATCTTTTTCATCCAATTACCTTTGTGGCCCCAATAATGGGTGGATCAAAGTCCACAGTGAGGTTATTAATGATGATCAGTCATCATGATCAAATCGCGGAAACATCAAAATATGCAATATGCACAGATTGTGAGATAACACAATATATATATATATATATGCAGAGGCAGTAAAAAAAAGAGCATTAAGTTCCATAAGATTATAAAATGGTCTTAAGTTAGGTTTCTTGGCCAATGGTGTGACCATGGCCCAAAATACACATCTAGACATCAAAATGAATAAGTCCATGAAGGGTAATGATGCTCTCCGACTCACAAATGACGTCATTAAA
The DNA here is from genome assembly GCA_028538565.1 of Umbellularia californica. NCBI lineage: Eukaryota > Viridiplantae > Streptophyta > Magnoliopsida > Laurales > Lauraceae > Umbellularia > Umbellularia californica. The sequence continues at coordinate 216,349 of JAPQWN010000012.1, forward strand.
CTATGTCGTCGGCGCACCACTCATGATGTCCTCCATTCTGCGGAACCTTCGTGCCAGCCTCACCCTCCGGCTATCTTGGGGCATCGGTATCTAAGCACCAAATGTAGTACTATAAGATAAACCGACAAACAATAAATGTGAGTAACAATATAATATGCGTCAAATACAATAGAAACAATATTGAATCATAAGAGTAACAATCATATGAAATGCTAGGCATTAAAGCATGAGTAAGAACCGATCATATGAATCATATGGAGACAAATCCTTAGCAACACACTCTAACAATATGGTATCCCGCATAAGCCTAATCATAACAAAACTAGAAATCCAATGCATGCAAACAACGTAGCTACACATTATCTAACATAATGTACGCCGGCCCAATGGCGTACGACCACCTCTCAATCTACAGACGGTAACCACACACACACCCTACGGCTCTAATCCACGGGGGGACGTCCTAAACCGTGGGATCCATTATCCACCTAGGGCTGCCTGACCCAAAGAAAAAAAGGACTACATACTCCGGGTCACAACCAAACCCTCGTTGGGTATCACCACCAAACACCTAGCAAAGCCACGTAAGGAGGACTTTCTCACACGCATATTTCATACAATATACCCAAACCACAACTGGGTAGTCCTCGATACCCAAACCACAATATACCCAAATCACATGCATATTTCATATAAGATACCCAAACTACAACTAGGTAGTCCTCGATACCCAACAACCCATCACAACCCTCCACACACACCAAACCAACATAAAGCACAATGGATACAATGGATACATGCTCGTGTCATGTAATGTACGAAGTCAATAACCTATCGAATAGCATGATTAAGGGGGGAAGAGAGGTAAGGTACTAACCGGCCTATGTTTAGGGTTGCCCCTCGCATATAGGGTCCATATGGTCTATCACAATGGATCCATGGACTCAGGATGCTATAAGTTATTTGGTACTTCTGAAGTTAATGGCACCCCATAATCGCCGCTTGCCACCCACATGTAGGGGTGAAAGTGGGTCGGCCCGTTATAGGCTCGGCTCGAAAGACAAAAGAGCCGAGCTAGGGCTTAGGAGGAGGCCCGTTTGCTTAAAAGGGCCGAGCTCGGGCTTGATGAAGCCTGGCTCGTAAGCCCTAGGGCCTACATATATTAATACACATATTATATTTATATGTACACTATACAGTTGATAATACATATATGATATAACATAATCCATAAATCCTAAACCTTAGTTTTAATCCAATATAAATAATCCCTAAACCCTAAACACTAAACCCTAAGCACTAAATAATCCATAAAACCTAAACATAAGCGCTAAACCTTAAACCCTAATTTTAATCCAATATAAATAATCCCTAAACCCTAAGCACTAAATAATCCATGAATCCTAAACCCTAAATCTATATTAACATTGACCTATATCATTATAAAACGGGTCAGGCTCACAAGCCAAGCGTAGGGCCTCAATCCAGCCAGGCTCGAGGGCCAGCCCTACTTAATAAGAGCCGAGCCCGAGCGAGGATTTTTTAGGCCCTCTCAAGCTCAGGCCGGGCTAGGGCCTACTAAAAAATACTAGGGCCGAGCCTAGGGCCTGTCAAAGCCCGGCTCGGCCCGAGCCACTTTCATCCCTACCCACATGGTCCCATACGGGTCCCATATGCGAATCTGAACCACCCATGAAGAGATGTCGAGCTCACATACATCTCCTCACTAAAGGCCAATCCTAATATATTAATTACCAAGGCCAATGGACATGATACTCGAGGTATAGGTTCCTATTTCCCTAAATCCAAAAATTCAGGAAATAGCATACGGTTAACCGTAATCCTTCTTACGGCTAGTCGTAAGGTTTCTACGACCAGCCGGCCATAAGGTTGTTGAAGAAGACCCTGTTAGTTAACACTATTAGGATGAAAAGTCATCCTAAGACAATATCTCCCTACGGCTAGTCGAGCACTAGCCGTAGCACACTTAGTCACGACTCGCCGTAGACCCTCCACGGCTAGCCGTAACCTTCGAAAATTTGAATTCGAGAGGAATTCAAGGTGGATTTGGGAACTCCATTCTTCCCTTCTCCAAAGGGGGTTTCTAACACCACCTAAGGGCAATCCAAAGATTCCATTTAATGCTCCATTGCTTTATTGGAAGGGCCCAACCATTAATCACCATTAATACCCTTAAAATCTTACCTACGAATCATTAACATTAAAGAGAGCTTGTAAGAAGAGTACCTACACATTCAATGGATACAATCAATAACTAAAAGCATAAAAATAATTTTACAAGCATTTATTTACTTGCTTTTCCTTGCTTGCTTGTTGAAACACCCCTTTTTGTTGGAGCCTAGGGTTTGTCCTAATTTGAAATCCACACTTCTCCCCACCAAACCAAGCTAGGAATCCTTCAACTACATCCCAAATAAGAACAAAAACACCTACAATCATGAATCCATGACCCTAGTAATGAAACAAGAAAGCTACATACACAAATAAGAATTTGACATTGACTAGGATGAGGAAGGAATTAAGAGATGGTGTAGGAGATGTTGGAGAGAGTCTCGAGAGCTTAAGGGAGATCTTGGAAGCCTTGGAGTCTTTGGCTTGGTGATGGAGAGAAGAGAGGCAATGGGGGAGTAGAGAGAGAAGAGAAAATGTAGAGAATGAGAGGAAAGAAGGGGTTTAGGGCTTTGTGGAAATTACAAATAAGACCCAAGGATTTGGAAGGGTTTACCCCAAGGTCCTTGGGCAAAAGGGTATGGGCTTGTATGTGGGTTTTGGGCCAAGGTGAGTTCAATGATAGGCCCAAGTCATGAGTGCCATGCATGGTACTTACTTCCTATTGCACCCCACTCTACTAATCCTAGCAAATTAGGCCACTAAGCCTGATCTCACCACACTAACCACTCCACTATCCTATTACATAAAACTATTCAACCCAATTAGCTAATCTAAATCCTATTAATTAATAATTAACCCCTAATTAAGGTCAGGGGCCTTACACCCATAGCCAAGCTTCTCTAATACACTCAGGTAGGGATCATACAATTCCTCATTTTCATAGATTCACCAGCGAGTAACTGTTTCCAACTTCCTCAAATATCTATAATAAGATAACGACAACACAAGTTGAGGAATTTACGGGAAAGACCTCAGAATTTGGCCATTCCTCGTGAAGGGTCCCCGCCAATTGTACATCACAAACTTGGTCTTCCTGCCACTTTTCTAATTTTTTTGTACTTTTTTCTGAGCGACAAAGCAACGCCCACTCCATTTCTTACTGAACCCTACAGGTTTTTCACTATTCATATAGGTGGAAAAGCTGCGAATATAAAGAATACAGGTTTTCCACAATTCATATGGGTGGAAAAGCTGCTAGTATAGGTTTTCCAATTTTCATATTGGTGGAAAAGCTACGAGTACAGGCGGAAAAGCTGCGAATATAGGTTTTGGATTGATTCATGGGTTGAGAGAAAGCTCTACATAATAATGTAAGGGCATAAGATTGTTATTGAAACCATTCTTCCATGTTACGTCTGCTATTTTTCTTTTCTTTCTCGTCTTTTTCACTTTTCAAGATAAATCTTAAGAATATGAAAAGAAGAAAGAAAGAAAAAAACTGTATGCCGGTCGGTAATAATATTTTTATAGGGCATGTGATGCTGTTTTTCCAAGATGATTAGGAGAAAATTGAGTGGGGAGATAGAGAAATAGGTGGGAGAAAAGGAAAAAAAAATAAGAAGAAGAAGAAACAAATGGAGTTTCATGTTTAGAAAAAATCGTGTAGAGCGACGCTAGCGTAGCTCTTATTAGACACGGCCGACACTAGCGTCGCACCCTTCATCATTAAAAAGAAAAAACAGAAGAGGTCCTAACGGACCTCGTTTGTGCTACAATACAGGGACCTTTCGCAAGAAATGGTCAAATCTTGAAATTTTTTTCGTAAGATACTCGTACTTTTGGTCTAAGCACTACTTTTGATAGTTAGCATTGCCCGCTTACTTAAGGAAAAATTGGGAGGAAAAAGGAAGGGGAGATAACCAGAGAGTTAACAGAGAGGACACAAACTCTAACAAGTAAACCCATTCAAAAGCAAAGGTCTTTCTCTTTATTTTTATCTACTCAAGACTTCAATCCCTCTTAGTTCTTTTATTTTTATAAGTGCTTTATGACCAAAAAGTTCCTCGCCACCCCCAACAAAACCGCTCCAGCTGGTTAAGAAATGAAAAAGGCAAAAAGAGCCCCTAGTACTCTTACGTTACCCAGAACTTCATAGATTGATTACGTTAACAGAAGAGGAAGGGCACATTTATAATCTGAAAGGCCGGTAGGGTGTTGCGGGAGGGACTCATGCGTATATGTATGCATTTCCTTCAAAAAAAAAAAACAAAAAAACATTAATTTAATCTAATTATATATGAGTTCTTTATGAGAATTAATGAAAACACTGTAAATCGGAAAACCGTGGAAACAAATATTGTAAAAGAAGCAGGCAATAAAAGAAGTGATCCTTTCAGACAGGAATGATAAGAGTGTGTAGATTGATTAGGTACAAAACATTCCCCCCACCCCCCTCTCTTTTTGCACATCTGCTCTTTATTCATGCAAGCCTAGTCATCTTAGATGGTGCTTTGTGTAAAGATACATATAGTGAATCAACTTGGGGCCGGGGTCTAGGCAAAAAGGCGAAAATGATGTTCATTAGTAAAAAATAAAAATAAAAATAAAAAGGGACTGTCAGGTGAGGCTAACAGCTGGATTTCAAGGCAGGAAAGGATCATGGGTGAAAGGGAGGAAAAAAAAAAGCTCAATGGGGTCCACATTCAATGCCAAAATCCAATGGTTGATGGGGGGCCAAGTATACAGGTGCCTCAAGTAGGAGTTTATTGGTTACTTTCAGTTTCTGCAAATGGGTGTATTCCACTGCTAACCAAATTTCTCAAAAGTAATTTTATTTTTAAAGTATGATTGCCATAGGATAAGAAATATGAAAGAAGAAAAAAGAAGCAAAACTGCAAAATTATCCCACAATGGGAGAATTCTCACATATGCTGGCTTACGAAGCTAGCATAGGCAGGCTCTCTATATATAAATTAAAGTGTACAAGAACCAAGTCAAGCCCTACCCCTTATCCAGAAAATATAGGAGGTCCTGCCTCCTGGTCATCAGTTGATGAGTTGGAAGTTGGAACAATATTCGTGGCCCAGCGTACGTGTTTGTCTGTTGAATCCTGAACGTGTAACATTCGTGGATTTCGTGTACCAGTTCGCCACCTTTGGTGGGCAGACCCACTCAATTAAATTCCCCTCGATCACATGAACCACATTGATTGCTCCCGTGTTCCCACTACTAACTGCCAGCATGGAGACCATGATCTTGAATGGAAGGTGATTCCAAAATAATTTCTAGATCGAGTGCTTGGATAATTCAAACTAGGGTACTATAAACTGCATGCGAATTTCATTCAATTCCAAGTCTGGTAAATTTCAGGACCTCTTGATATGGGTCTTTCATGACCAGCTAGAGTAAACGGTGAAACTCTGAGCAGAGTATTTCTAAATAATGAAATTACCCACTTACCCTTGCAGGGTTAAAGGAAAATTCCTTCTTGGAGCCATGGTTTTAGCCCTTTGCAAAGGACCTGTGTCTAAAATGTATGACTCCTCAATACTCGTAATGGCTCTTATTATTCCAAGCAGGTGAATCGGCTTAGCAATGACCTTCACCAATCATCTATCTAGAACATACATATGAGCAAGTCCATGCATCCTGAAACAGAATGGGAATAATTCCATTTTCTCATCATGTTTAGTTAGAACTTAAAGTATTTGAAATATGGTTTTCCACACAGAATATGATGTGGCTGTTTCTTATTAGTAGTTGAAGAAGGGGTTGCAGAATGTCACATCCTGGACCCAAGAATTCCTTGATTAGGATGGTTCCCGAGGTGTGACACGCGTACTCCCGTGAACTCGCACTTGTTTCGGACCAAGTCCGAATTCACAAAGGAGAAAATTCCACATTTCACGTGTGAGGATTACTCACTGATACCTGTCAAGAAACATTTATGTGCGGAAGCATGTATATCATCAAGCACAGAACCATGAGCAGTCTATAACCAAACTGTTACATAACAATGAATCTAAAACAAAGCTAATAACTTAAACCTTTACTGCATACTTAAACTAAATGCAAGATTAACTATCTAATCTCAAGTCATAAATTTACCACACTTATACGTACTCCGACGGTCAAAGCTAAATATGAACATTACCGATCAAATCTCTAGTCTGAAGGGTTATTAGGCTATTTTCTTCGGTATCCTGAATCCCTGTGACACCAAGTGTAGCACCATGAATACGATGATTCAACAATATATATGAGCAATTAAGATATATCACATAGTATATCAAATTTGAATTATTGACAGAAGATTACACGATGTCAAATAATCGGAAACTAGGCACGTTGTGCTTTTGAGAATAAATTATGCTTTATCGAATCACAAAACAAAAACTTACATTCTAATTGGCTACTTCCTTTGCTCAATCCTCCTTTAATAGAGAGCACGCATTTTGGGATGTCACCAGGGGCCCGGCCAAAGGTCCTCCTGGCTACCCGGGTTCTAGAGTTCCGGTGCTCCCGGCTGTCTACTGCAGTGACGTACACAAATCTAAACCAAGAGTCAACCCTGTCGAGTATCATCCGGTCGAAGCTAAGTAGTGCCGACTCATTCAATTCAAACAATAGGACTTGAGTAAGACTTTTACACTCAATTCGTTTTGATTCCACTATATTCATTCAATCAATCTAGTCATATTTACTCAGTCCGCTATTCACATCAATTCACGATACATTTATAGAACATTGGTAATAACACTAGAGAAGTAATACGAACAATGCATATAAGCAAATCTCGAGACACTTGAGGGCAATAATAAAGTCAATAACAATATGCAAATGCAATTCGATTAATAGGATCAAGAAGATTTACTAGCCAAACCTAATCTAATTACCCGCCGACTCTAACCGTCCATTTCGATGTAGTTTTAGGTAATTCGATGCACGTGCTACCTTTTATTGGCGTCACATTGTGTGTGTGCATGATGCACCGAAATCCCTAAACCAACACCCATGGGAAGGTGCTAGACAAACAGATAGGCACATGAGATAATCTCAGCCCAGGATTTCTCAAGTGTTACAATTTCCATTGGACTTATTTATTTGGTTAAGGGTTCTATGTCTAGGGACCTATAAGGTCACTCCTTTCTCAACCTAAGACCTTATTGGTTTAGTATTTCTGTCACAATCATCCTTGGGGATTGATTATAAGGTTTTGGTCTATGGGCTCCAATTTAAGGTCCAAGCTAAGATTAAAGTCTATTTTTCCCAAAGAGATAGGGCCCGGTTTAATTGTCCCCATATCAACTCGGGTTCGGGGTCTTGCACAGAATATAAGGAATAAGCTAAAAGTAGTTGAAACAGAATTAGTCACAGAAGTCTATCTCAGGAGAGATACTTGTGATGAGTCATTGGCTATTTCTCCTTAACATGTTTAACATGTTGTCATTAATTTGTTGTTGAATATCAGTGTTAGCTATAGTACTGATACATCTAATCTGAATGACTGACGAGATAAAAGAGGGATGAGTTTTGCGGAATGGTTTTCAATAAACTGGGACCCAACATGCAGTTGCTAGCGTTCTGTTTGTGAAGGAGTCGTTGTCACACAGTATGTGAAAATTAATTGTGACTATGGTACAATTAAAACGAAAGAAACAAATCATCGATCTGAGAAGGTCAATATTTTTCACTGATCGTCATCAGCCCCACAGCATCATCTCCAGTTTTGCTGCACGTTTATTTTCACTAGCATCAATGCGGGGTGTGTGGACTGCTTCTACCGAAACCGATGTTGTAATCCTCCGGTAACAGCGCCAATCAGGAAGGGCCTTAACCCCCTTCTCTCCGACATAAGCAGCGTCTCAAGCAGCATCTCAGCCTTTGTCGAGGTGGGACTGGTTCCGGTAGAAGTACCGACCATGTCCTACCGAACTCGGCCTCACGCTGGCATCCCAGTCCGATCTCGGTATAGCTGACCCCGGCGCCTTCTCCAGTTCGGCCCCTCTGCCGAGGTGAACACCGGGCTTCCAGTTCCCATTATGAGATGGGACGGGTACTTTGTAGGGAGTCCCTGTCAGGTAGGGCGGCCACCGGCCAAGGATAAGGGCTCGTTCCTATCAACAGATCACATCCACATTTATGTGAGGGATTTGAGGGGAGGTTTGATGGGACAAGTATCCTCACCTACCCCCACTAAAGATCCCAGGTGTGGGCTGATGGGACAAGTATCCTCACCTACCTCCACTATGGAACCTTCCACTCTCCTCTATATATGCCTGCATGAAGAGTCATGAACAGGTACATGCAAAATACAGCTCGCACTGTTACTCTGCTAAAACATCTCTTCTTCTCCACTTCACCCTAGTTCAGTGACTGCACTAACTCAGGCGTCGGAGTGCCTTTGGCTGATAGCAGCCTCGGGCCCTGACTGCTGTTTTCTCTTCCCTTTCAGGTTTCAGATCAGCAGAGACTCTTGTTCAGCTAAACAACCTCTCTGTAAATCCTCATCATCAGTTAAACCTAAGTCCGTAATAATTAGGCACGCACAATTTGGCGCCGTCTGTGGGAATCGATCTGAAAATTCCACATTTTCATCCTAACAGCTATGCCTCCCAAGGCTCAGAAGGGAAAGAGCGTTGCTAGACCGTCTGGGTCTAAGCAACCAGAAACATTTTTGCCTCTCATGCCGCCACCACTGGTGACAGACCAGGCAGGAGCGTTGGTAACGAGCTCGCGAAGGGATACCAGGCAAGCACCACCCAACCCTCCTCCGAAGGGAGTGGGAGGAGGACCTGGTATGCGGAGTGTAGGTTCACCCGTCACGGTGACACACTCGTCGTCAAGAGGAGCAGCAGCGTCTTCTCGGCGCGATCCTGTATTAGAACGGGCCCGGACGAATACCTCTCAGGCGGAGCGTCCGCGCCTGGAAGTTGTTCTCAACGCGCCACCGCGTAAGGACGTTCCTCAGGAACGGCCCTTACGAGGCGGGGCTCCTGTGCAGTCTCCTCCTCCTCGGTCTTCTCACGGGGACCACATGGAAGAGGATCACGTCCACCTCGGTGATGAAGGTGACGACGACATGGTCCTGGAGGACGATGTTGAGGCCCAAGCCGAGGCCATCAAGGCTCAAAACCTCATCATCGAAGAACAGAAAGGGCAGATCCTCCAGCTTCAACGGCAGCTTGAAACGAAGAGCCAAGTCCCGCCCGAAGCCTCTCACACGCCTCCGCCTAAGCAACGAGCTCGTCTCGGTCTTCGGGGTCGACCAGACCTAAGGGATAAGCTAAATGAAAGGCGTGCCCGAGCTCGCGAAGAAGGCTCGAGTAACACTCATGCCAGTGCTGACCAGCGGCAGCGCCATAAACAAAGGCGGGAGACCAGGGCCGACCCCGAGATGGCTGACTACATCGATCAGCAGATTAAGCTGGCCGTACAGCAGAGCCTGGAGCAGGCCGGCCTCGCTCGAGGTCGGTTAACTACCAAACACGGTGACATCCATGGCACGTCTCCATTTTCTCGGGAAATCAGAGATCATCCCCTTCCTGATAAGTTCAGCGTCCCACGTTTCAATCTCTATGACGGGACGTCGGACCCCGAGGCTCATCTTCGGCACTTCACCCAGAAGATGACGGTATTCAGCGGCGACGGCGACCTTGATTGTAAGGTTTTCTCCTCCAGTTTGGGCGACCTCCCGCTTCGGTGGTTCTGTGCGCTTCCCGAGGGATCGATTTCGAGCTGGCCACAGCTCCGAAACTCCTTCGTCGAAAAGTTTCAAGCCCACCGGGTCATCCCAAAAACTGACGCCGATCTGATCTCGATCAAGATGAGGCCGACCGAGACTCTTACTCAGTTCGCTAAACGATTCTGGACCATCTACAGCGTGATTGAAAATTCCAACGACGACGTAGCCGTTACTGCCTTCCAACAAGCTTTGCTGCCGGGCAATGAGCTTCGGAAGAAATTGGTACGTCGTCCTGCGCCTTCGGTAAAGGCTCTGATGGTCCGGGTGAACCAGTATGTCGAGCAAGAAGAGGACGACGTCCGAGCTCGAGAAAGCCATAATTTCTGGCCAGAGGGCCGACAGGAGGGCCGTCCCACGAGAAGAGAGAGGAGGCTTGCTAAGAAAGAGGCGGATCGGAGTAGAGAGCCATCCAGCTCGGCAGTACGCCCTGCTCCCACCTCGGGAGGCAGCACGAGGCCGAAACCAAGTGGCGCCTCTTATAGAGCCGTCAATACCATCTTCAAAGAGCCTATCTACAAGCTCCTCGGCAAAATCCAGGCCCAGCCCTTCTTCAAATGGCCCCAGCCAATGAAGAGTGACTCCTCCTCCCGAGATCAGAGCAAGTTCTGTGCCTACCACAAAGATAGAGGACACAGAACCGAGGACTGCTATGCCTTCAAGGCGCACCTTGAAAAGCTCGTAAAAGATGGGCATCTAAGAGATCATGTCAGGGAAGAAGGCAGAGTGAACAACGCTCAGCAACGCCTCCCCGACGACCAAGGCAGCGGTGAGCTTGCAGGGACCATCGACGTCATTCACCTGGCTCCTGCCCCCCGAGGCAGTGACCGAGCCCGTGCTGAGGCCAGGAAAGCCCAGCACAGCAGGCATGTGATGACGGCCGAGCTCGGTCCCTCGGCAAAGAAAGCACGTTTGGAGAGGCCAAAAATCTGGTTCTCTGATAAAGACTTGGCCGGGGTCCAGCTACCCCACAATGATCCTCTTCTTCTGACTATGAGGTTACACAACTTCAATGTCAAAAGGATCCTAGTGGACCCCGGGAGCTCCTCAGAAATCCTCTACTTGGATTGCTTCAGGAAGATGGGCCTGAAAGAGGAGGACCTGCAAGAAGCCCGCACCCCGCTGGTGGGTTTCAGCTCCAAGACGGTATATCCCAAAGGGAAAATTTCCCTTAAGGTCGAGGTCGGAGGGGCCTCCACAACGGCAGACTTCCTGGTGGTGGATGCACAATCTCCATGCAATGCCATCATGGGGAGAACCTGGCTCCATAACCTGGAGGCCGTTCCCTCGACCCATCACCAGAAGCTCAAGTTTCCTTTACAGAACAAGGATGGGAGCTTCGAAGTTATCATAGTCCGCGGCGACCAAGACATGGCCAAAGAATGCCTCTTGGCCGTGGTCCCCGGAGATACACAGCCACAGCAAGTCCACATGACCGAGCTGGAAGCTGAGCTCGACACTGTGGGCCGGACCTCCGAACAGAAGAGCATTGAGGACCTCACCCAGGTCGGGATCGATCCCAGCGATCCAGAAAGGTTCTTCCTGCTCGGTAGCCAACTCGCTGACAAGGAGAGGGCCAGCATGCTCGACTTCCTGTTACAAAATAGGGAGGTCTTCGCCTGGACCCCATATGAAATGTCCGGCATCAGCCCCGAGGTCATAAGCCACAAGCTGAATGTGGATCCCCAGCACAAACCTGTTGTCCAAAAGATTCGCAGATCGGGCACCCAACAGGCAGAGGCTGTGACCAAGGAAATCGACAAATTACTGGACGCTGAGGCTATCCGCGAAGTCCAGTACCCTGTGTGGTTGGCCAACACGGTTGTGGTAAAAAAGAAGGATGGGAGCTGGAGGGTCTGTGTAGACTTCACCGACCTCAATAAAGCCTGTCCCAAAGACAGCTTTCCTCTACCGAAGATAGACCAGCTGATCGACGCCACTGCCGGCCATGAGAGGATGAGTTTCCTCGATGCCTACCGAGGTTACCATCAAATTCCAATGCATGAACCTGATCAAGAAAAAACCGCGTTCATAACACCCAGGGGCACCTACTGTTACAAAGTAATGCCCTTCGGGTTAAAAAACGCAGGTGCCACTTACCAGAGGCTGGTGACCAAGATGTTTCAAGACCAGCTCGGCAAGACGATCGAGGTCTATATTGATGATATGGTCGTTAAGTCTAAGCGGTCACAGGACCACTTGACTGACTTACATCAAACCTTCTCCATCCTCAAGAAATACCAGCTCAAGTTGAACGCCTCCAAATGTGCATTTGGCGTCGGCTCGGGCAAGTTCCTTGGCAGCCTGGTTACGAGGCGAGGAATCGAGGCCAATCCCGATCAAATCTCGGCACTCAGAGCCCTGCAAAGTCCGAACTCGATAAAACAGGTTCAGAGACTTACCGGGAAGGCGGCAGCACTGAACCGCTTCATCAGCCGAGCCTCGGATAAATGCCATCCCTTCTTCCAGCTCCTGAAAAAGAGCTCCGGGTTCAAATGGACCCCGGAATGCGAGAGCGCTCTCCAGGAGCTCAAAGTGTACCTTTCCTCCCCTCCTCTGCTTTCCACCCCGGTACGGGGTGAGGTCTTATACCTATATATGGCAGTTTCGGACCATGCAGTAAGCTCTGTACTCGTAAGAGAAGATGACAGGCAGCAAAGACCCATCTATTACACAAGCAAAATCCTGCTGGATGCCGAGACCAGATATCTGCCACTGGAAAAGCTCGCGTTAGCGCTCGTTAGCGCTTCGCGTAAGCTATCCCACTACTTCCTGACATATTCTATAGTGGTTGTGACCGAGCACCCACTCAAGTCCCTCTTCAGAGAGCAGACTTCTCAGGAAGAGTGTCCAAATGGGCTGTCGAACTCGGGCAATACGATATCCAGTATCAGCCCAGAACGGCCATCAAAGCCCAAGTACTGGCTGACTTCACTGTGGAATTCACCTCTCCTAGTTCGGCACCGAGCCATCTCGACACCGAACTGGGGGGCAAGGAGGCAAGGACTTCGGCAGAAACCGAGCAAGATCGGTCCTGGAAACAGTTCCTCGACTCATCTTGGAAAGTCTTCGTCGATGGCTCCTCCACCTCCAAAAGGGCTGGCGCTGGCGTAGTCCTCCAATCTCCGGAGGGCCTCGTTATTGAGCAAGCCGTGACTCTTGACTTCAAAGCTTCTAACAATGAAGCTGAGTATGAAGCATTAATTGCAGGGCTGGGCAGCGCAAAAACCCTGGGGGCACAACAACTGGTGATCTTCAGCGACTCACAGCTGGTCACCAGCCAACTCAATGGAGATTACCAAGCCCGAGATGACAGGATGGCAGCCTACCTGGCCCACACCAAGCAACTCCTATCTCAGTTCCAAAAAGCTGAAGTCAGGCAGATAGGCAGAGACTCCAACTCTCACGCCGACGCTCTTGCAAATTTAGCCTCTGCCGTCGAGGCAGGAAGAAAAAGAACTGTCGAAGTGGAAGCACTGCACAGACCTAGCATACAACTTCAACCGCCTCGACAGATTGTGTGTATTGACCTCGGTCCTAGCTGGATGGATGAACTTATCTCCTATCTCAAGAATGACCAGCTACCCGAGGACAAGAACCAAGCCCACAAAATCAGGCTGAAGGCAGCCCGATTTTGGCTCTCTCCGGACGATAAACTCTACAAAAAGTCCTGCAATGGCCCTTACCTCCAGTGCCTCCATCCAAGCAAAGTCGAGGACTTCCTTTATGAAATCCATGAAGGGATCTGCGGCAGCCACATCGGAGGTCGGTCACTCGCTTACCGAGCTATAAGCCAGGGGTACTGGTGGCCCTATATGCAGAAGGATGCACAGGTCTACGCCAGGAAATGTGAGAAGTGCCAGAAGTTCTCTCACTCTCTCCATCAGCCAGCACACGACCTGAGCCCTCTTTCCAGCCCTTGGCCCTTCGCCCAATGGGGACTGGACCTCGTGGGACCACTCCACCGAGCTCCAGGGAACAAAAGATGGTTGATCGTAGCAACTGACTACTTCACCAAGTGGATAGAAGCCGAAGCACTCTCCTCCATCACTGAGAAGGATACCAAAAACTTCGTGTGGAGAAGCATTGTAACTAGATTCGGAGTACCTCGAACCTTGGTCACGGACAACGGGACCCAGTTCGACTCCAATTTCTTCAGAAGCTTCTGTCAAGACCTTGGCATCAGGAACTACTATTCTACCCCGGCCTACCCCCAGAGCAATGGGCAGGCTGAAATTTCAAACAAAGTGGTGCTTGACGGACTCAAAAAGAGACTAGATCGAGCCAAAGGGAGATGGGTAGAGGAACTTCCAAGTGTCCTATGGGCATACAGGACTACCCCGAGGCACTCGACCTCGGAAACTCCTTTCTCCCTAGCCTACGGAATGGAAGCTGTAATTCCACTTGAGGTCGGCCTCCCCACCCTCAGGTCGGAACTGTTCGACCGAGGCCAAAATGATGCAAACCTCGCCACAGAACTCGACTTGGCTGAGGAGCGAAGGGATGCAGCAGCCATCCGTCTCGCTTCCTACCAGCGACAGTTGGCTAGAGGGTATAATCAAAGGGTCAGAGAGCGAAAGTTCTCCCCTGGAGAATTGGTCTTGAAAAAGACTCTTCCAGCAGACAGGAATCCCAGCGAAGGAAAGTTTGCACCGAACTGGCATGGACCATTTAAGGTGACTTCGGTTGCTGGGCGGTCTGCATATAGGCTTGAGGACATGGAGGGCAGAGAGCTGCCACGCCCATGGAATGCCACTCACCTCAAGAAATTCTATTTTTGAGATGTAATCAGATTCGGGAAGTTAATAAACTATTTCTTTTTATAGAATACGTTTACGTTCCGAGCTGTCCCCTATTCTCGAAAAAATGGCCAAGTTATGGAACTCGGCATATACCTACAGCTCGGTTACAGAACCGACTTGTATTCTTTGTTCGGTTATCTTAGTTAGCTACTTTGGCCTGGTCAATGGACCAGTCAAGTTCTGATTATAAACCGGACTTAGCTTTGGTCATGGGACCAAGCGCCCTCAGTTTTACCGAGATCGATGCTCGTTATGGTTGCAAAATCAATACAGCACCTCGGGTCACAACTACTACAAATTCGGTTTCTACCGAACTCGTTTACTTTGTCTTTATTTCCTATCATTTATTCTGGTTGTTAAGCCAAACGCATAAAGAAAGGAAAAAAGAGAAGAAAACTTCGCCACAAATGTTTAAAGTTGGAAGCAAAGCCAATTTCATTTCATGAATGAGAAAAGTTACAAATTTCCCAACAAAAAGAAATACAAGATTTCCCCCTAGTACAAAAAAAAAAAAATATAAAAACAAAATTACATCTTTTTCAAGCCACGGCCCCCTCGGCGCCATCAGCAGCAGCATCTTCCACGACTTCGACAACCACTTGTCCGGCGTCGACGTCCGCGTCAAGTACAGGGGCAGGGTCTTCGGTTTCCCTGACCGGGACCTCAGGAACTTGGTTCGGTGCGGGCTGAGGAGGAGGAAACTGGGGGATCTCTGTATACACAGGGCTGTCCTCGGGGACCCCTGCTGCTCTCAACGAGCTTGTCCATCCCAGCCTCCAGGCTTTCAGGCTGACTTTCTTGACTTGGGCAATGTATTGTTCTGTGGCCTCTGCCACCCCTTCGTCGAAAGCCTTGTCGACGTCAGCCCGTAGTCTGTCGGCATCAGCTCGGAGTTCAGCCTCTGCCGCCTCCCACCTTTTTTCAAGTTCGGCCGTGGCCTGAACTTGGTTTTCCAGTTCCGCCCTGACCTTATCAAGCTCGTCTCTGAGGCCCATGACGCTCGTTTCCTGCTCGGCTGCCTTCTGTTTTATCAGGCTGAGCTCGGCCTCGAGTTCCAGTTCCCTCTTCTCAGCCCTCTCTGCTCGAGCGGTGCTCTGTTGGGCTTTGTCCGCCGACACCAGCGCCCTTTGCAGGATCTGAAGAAACAAGTGTTAAGCCGACATCAATATCAGAAGTACAGAAATCAAAGAAGAAATGCAAAGTTCAAAGGAGAGAATTACCCTGAGGGCGTCGGCCATCTGAGCCACATCCAGCTTCACCTCGCTCCTCTTCATATGTTCTGCCATGTCTCCAGGCAGAGCGCAGGCGTACGCAAGGGCACTGACAACAGATGTGCCATCACTCAGCCGGCCGTCCGACGACAGCGACTGGCCATCCTCCAGCAGGAAACTGGGGTTCCAGATCGGAGGGCTGAGCAGCGGCGAGTGCTGAGAGGCAGGGTTGGGCTCGTCCCCCACTGGGTCCGCAACCCTGGGCCTTTTCCCCAGCCAAACCGAATCCCGACGAGATTTGGTGGAGCGCTCGGTCGCTGCTGAAGGCTGAGGAGATTGAACTGGGGGAGAGACGACCGTATCCTCCAAGTTCGGAGGGAGAACGGTCCCCGAGGTTGGCGAGTCTCCGAAGATGACTTCGTCAAGACTAACAAGGGCCGCACGACGTCGTCCCATCTCGGCCTCTTCGTCCGACTCAGAAGATGGGAGAATCACAAGCTCCTCTTGCCGAACCCCCTCGGACTCACCCTCCGGCTCACTTTCCTCCTCGGAGTCGGTCTCTGCTGCGGTCTGGACGTGCGACGGACCGGCTTCGGCTGAAGCTCTAGAAGGTACGGTCTCGGGAGGTACTTGCTGCTGCTGCTGGAGCTGTTTGCTCCTCGGCTTCGGCAAGAGTTAGGACTTGCTCCCCCCTGAGGTTCTCGTGCCGTCTTCTTATGAAAGATCGGTACACGGGTTCGTACCCAAGAAGGGCTGAGGCAGATCGGGTCCGGTGACCCTTGTAGCTATAAATCCTTTTTAACCAGCCGACGTTTCGTCGCCACCCGGAGTTCCTCCTCTGCCGTTTCCTCTCCGCGTGACCTGCACGACAAGCAATTAGGCATCAGTTCGGCAGAATGAAACTACATCAGAAGTTCAGAAATTGAGATATTTACTCGGTGGTTCTCCGAGACGACCGGGTACGTGGTTCACCCTGGGCTCTCCGGGGGCATACTCCCAGTTCCCGGTGACGTAAAGGCAGTCCTCCCCGGCGTATTTTGTGTTGTCTTCGAGCTCGTTGATTATGAGAATCTCCTTCGGCCGAACTCGCAAGTAGTATGCGTCGTCCTTTGGAGATCGACACAGGTTATACACATCCTCAATGTCCTCGACGCCAAGGTCGGTTCCCAATATCCTATTCAGTTCGGCTATACCCATGATTATCTTATAACCATTGGGCATTAGTTGGCACGGGGTAAGGTTCCACCTCCTGAGACAAGCTCTCAGGAGGGGATGGACTGGGAATCTCACTCCGCCCTCGATTATGGCTACTAGAGGGAATGGCATCCATCCCTCTACAAGAACCCGTGGTCGGCTTCGGTCACCATCCCCATCCGCCCTAATCTGGACGTTCTCTGGTATCTGGTATTGTTTCCTAAGCTCGGCTAGGGCAAGCTCTGTGTCTATCCAATGTCTAAAAACCCCCATCTTCCCTAGCCTAGACCGGAATACAGGTGACGGCGACGGAGAAGAAAGACAGAGTAGACACCCCCAAAAAAGAAAAAGAGCCCAGAAAAGGAAAAATGTTAGAGGCAGAAGGGAACTCACTAAGACACAGGGCCGGAAGGAGTGTAGAGACAACGGAAAACTCTAAACTTCAGGAGACGAACGGAAGGGCTTCTCGGACGATGAGGCTCCAGGCAACTCAGGCGAAAGCTCCAAGCACAGTGACAACGAAAGTGGTCCTCCTTCGAGGACCGGGGTTTTTATACAGAGATGGAGATCTCTTCGTATCCCGAAAAGCATGTGCAGACATCGCCTCGAGCACGCCACCCGTCTCCTCGATAAGACGCAATGGCCATCAGGGACCTGACACATGGCGGCGTCACAGCGCCCTCATGATGATATGGTTGGGCTATTAAAACCGCCTCCAGACAGCCTGGCGCTATTAAAAGCGCCTCGGAAAGCGAAGCGGCACCCCACGCCATTGTGTAAACTACAGGATCGGTTTCGGGAAAGTACATCCTATCACTCCTAACCCCGTGGTCTCCTTGACCCCCCGAAGTCAGGAGCAGGGGGCAATTGTGTGGACTGCTTCTACCGAAACCGATGTTGTAATCCTCCGGTAACAGCGCCAATCAGGAAGGGCCTTAACCCCCTTCTCTCCGACATAAGCAGCGTCTCAAGCAGCGTCTCAGCCTTTGTCGAGGTGGGACTGGTTCCGGTAGAAGTACCGACCATGTCCTACCGAACTCGGCCTCACGCTGGCATCCCAGTCCAATCTCGGTATAGCTGACCCCGGCGCCTTCTCCAGTTCGGCCCCTCTGCCGAGGTGAACACCGGGCTTCCAGTTCCCATTATGAGATGGGACGGGTACTTTGTAGGGAGTCCCTGTCAGGTAGGGCGGCCACCGGCCAAGGATAAGGGCTCGTTCCTATCAACAGATCACATCCACATTTATGTGAGGGATTTGAGGGGAGGTTTGATGGGACAAGTATCCTCACCTACCCCCACTAAAGATCCCAGGTGTGGACTGATGGGACAAGTATCCTCACCTACCTCCACTATGGAACCTTCCACTCTCCTCTATATATGCCTGCATGAAGAGTCATGAACAGGTACATGCAAAATACAGCTCGCACTGTTACTCTGCTAAAACATCTCTTCTTCTCCACTTCACCCTAGTTCAGTGACTGCACTAACTCAGGCGTCGGAGTGCCTTTGGCTGATAGCAGCCTCGGGCCCTGACTGCTGTTTTCTCTTCCCTTTCAGGTTTCAGATCAGCAGAGACTCTTGTTCAGCTAAACAACCTCTCTGTAAATCCTCATCATCAGTTAAACCTAAGTCCGTAATAATTAGGCACGCACACGGGGCTAGTGAAGAATATTCATCACATGTAGCGATCGGGAGCACGTTATGCTATGCTATAAGCAGATGCACATGAATATTCTCCTTTATATATAGATAGATAGATAGATATATAGATATTTGGCAAAATAAATGAGCGAGCTTATGAGGCTCTTTACCCCTACCCACCCAATACCATTACAAACACCTTACCCGAGTCCTTCACTGGAAGTCGGTCCCCTCCGTTGTTTCTTGGGAGTCAAGCCTTGATTATATGAAAACTAGACAGGATTCTTTAAGGCTCTGTGGCGTTGGCACAGTTTGGGCTAGGGCTAAGACCAGATTCAAGCTTGTATCTATGAGCCTGGACCGGGACAAAAACCAGCATGGTGCATTTCTTTCTTTCATAATTTCATTAGCATTCAAATTGGTGGTTAATTACCATCAGTCTTTTAGAAACCGAACAGGACACATGCGCTGGCCTCTCAAATTGGGTTTGATTTGATCAGAACCAGTACCTTCACTGATCGGGTTTTATATAAATTAAGGTATATATTGGTCCAAAACCTATCAAAACTCAGTTCAAACTAGTCGAACTCAGCAATTAGACCAGATAGTCATAGATCCAACGTTAATTATTATAAAACAGTATATATATATATATATATATTCTCTTTTATCATTGAATCTTGTTAAAGGTTTACTGGATGGTTGAAAATATTAAGAAATTAATGAAAACATTGTTTAGGCATTTATCACAATATTAAACACGATATTCTCAAAATATCACCTGCATAATTAAACACAATTATTGTTGCCACTGATCATGCAGTAATTTAGACTATTATGATGGCACAGGAGGGAGTAAGAAGTAAAAGTATTGCCATCTTTAAAATTGTGAGGAGCATTTGAATGATGAATCCCCCTCGGCCGTGGTTTCATCATGATCATCATTATTTTAATAAATGATTTTCACATGCGAGTTTTGGATGCCTAGGTCAACAAGAGATTATGAGTATATATAGAGTGTGTATTTGGACGATTGTGATGTTGCAGCAGCTCACAAATAGGTTGGATATATATATATATATGTGTGTGTGTGTGTGTGTGTGTGTGTGTGTGTTTTGAGAGTTGGTTGAGACATTAGAAGTTGATAATTTGTACTGATCGAATATAATATTGCAATGTCGAAACCCTTGCTTAAAAACTCGTTGGAACTTAGTAGAGCTTTGGACTGAATAGTGTGGTACTCGAATTGACTCAATTAAGACCGAGTTGATTTAGTTTAATAACTTTAGATTCAATCAAATGACCATCAGGTAGACTTCCTTAAAAATCATATATATATATATATATATATATATATCTACGTTATTGTTTAACACACATTTGCATTATTGAGTTTTGCAGATTTCTCCTTGATCAAGGCTCCCTCGAGTCTCCGGATCATCTTTCTGTAATGGATTTCCTGGCTGGAATATGTGTCACGATCGAGTAGTCTCCCAGCCCACGACATATATGTAAGTGGGACTGGGAGGTGATTAATTATATGATAAGGTGAGCCTGAGATTGATTGAGAATGGAATATCAGCTTGAGCTCTTCCTATTGGATTAGAAGAAAAGAAGTTTACAAAAATTAATAACACTTTGTTAAAAAAAATCATTTTTCTTCGCTCCCCCTAGGGCCCACATTTCAGTGTCTCGGGCTGTCCATTGGATTTGTAGCTTCCTCTCCATTACAATAGTATAAAGTTTAGCAATAATCTAAGTCATATTTAAAGCTGTATCTTTTTTCTTGAAAGGATTTGAACCCGCGCACTCTCATCCATTATGATTGTTTTTTGTGTCCAAACCAGCCGAGGTACAACACAAAATTACACACTCAAGTTCATCAGGCAAAGACAAATATTTTCACGTATGTTCAATTCTATATTATTAGAATTATTCTAATTGACTCGAAATCTATGGGTCGCACAGTTGCAGGAAGAATTGAAAAACTGGTTTGGATTAATTTTAATTATGTGGTCCTCCTTCTATGAATTATTTGATTTTAGTAGGAAAATATGTTTAATACGTAATTTTGCCTTTTTTTTCTTATAAATAAAAAAACCCAAACTAGAGGTGAACCTGCTTAGGCACAAAGAGATGCATGCATACATCTTTTCAACGGTATGAATTTTCAGAAAGCAGACTTCATAGTTGCAGATCTGGATCGCCTTATTTCATTGTGGTGTGGTTGAATCTCTCTCGCTCTCATGACATGGGAGGAGTTTTAAACCATCCTAATTCTAAACTAGCGTAATCTATTAGTTGAGTGCTCATCCTTTCCATGCTCTGCCCTTGTCACTTTTGCACGGTGCTCAATCCATGTGTTTATGTTAGTATTTTCACAATTCATGGGTTGGACAAAATTATAGGTCCATTGAGTTGTATTTTTCGATTCATTTTAAAATGAGCTGTGGTTGTGTCACTGAAAAAGCTAAAGCGAAAATAGAGAACAAAATCAGAAGAAATTCGAGTGAACACATGAGGCCCGATCGATTGGATGTTGGTCGGATCGGTCGGATGTGGCAATGCCCTCAGTTAACAGGCTGACAGAGTAAATCTATGGGAGACAGTGCATGACCCGATCGATTGGACCTCAGGAATTTTTCAGTAAGGCTGGGCAAAATTGTTTCCTTTTCCAACTGTTGTTCCCAAGTTTAGTCCTAATTGTGTTCTAATACTTACGCACGAGTTTTGGACTATATAAAAGGGTGTTTCTCTCAACCCTAAGCAAGATAAGAAGTTATTCTCTCTTTGATATGAGGTGAGAAAACCCTATGAGAAACTCTTTGTTCTCTAAAGACTTCATTGGAAGGTTGAGCTAAAGATTTGCTCTAAAAGGTTTGCTGCTTCTACTCTCTTGTAGAAGATCTGTTCATCTTGGTTCTCAATGTGTTGCTGAATTAAGTGCGAGGAATGGTGCACGGCGGAGAAGTCATGGAAATAGTCCTTAGGTTAACAGATTGATTGGGAAAAAGAGCTGTGAGTATATCTTGTAAGTGTTTAATAGTGCTTGATTTCGGATCGTGATTTTTCTCCCTAAATAGGATTTCGATGTATAAATATTGTGGCTGCTTTTTTGTGGTGTGTGATAGGTTGATTTATTTGCTAGTTTATTTTAATTTTATTCTACTCTATTGATTATTAGAATAGCATTCATTATAATAGATAAGAGGCACTTTCCAGTTACTCCATCCATGCTCCGCCATTGGGACACATCTCTAGTGAGCTCTACGAGCGCCAAAGGGTCGATCCCCGATACCTGCGTGAGAATGCAGGATGCCCCTTGCCACAGTAATGGATCCCCTGTTTGGACCAATTGGGGGTGCCACATAGGGGAGAAGAATTTTTTTTTTCTTTTTTTGGAGGGGATGGGATGTCATATATTTTTCTTTTTTTTGGAGGGGATGGGATGTCATCTGATATGACATCTTCTCCCATGTGGCAACCCTCTTTGGACCAAATAGGATCCATCCCCTTGCCACTGCCTTATCCGTTGTTATGGTTGCTATCATCAAAAACCACCATCAATCTTTTGTTACAAATAGGAAGGGTCTGATGATTGATAGATAATTTTCTAAGTAGTATGTGTCCACTCCACCATCAAACAACCCCTTGTTCTTGATTTCTTTCCCTGTGTCATAAGCGAAGTTGGGCAATGGATGGTACAACATTATTTCAAGTACATGCATTGACTATATTCTAAAGATGGCAAGGAGTCTTGAGAGGAGGAAAGAACATGTCCCCATCACCTTCCATTCTTTCTTTCTTTTCCCCCGTTTTCCAGCAGGGGAAAAACCCATACAAAACAAAAGAGAAGGTGAGAAAGAGAGGAAGAGAAGAGCGGAAAATAAAGGGTTTAAGTTGGGTCCCTTCCCCTTTCCGCTTGATGAATTGGAAAGGATGTATTGTTGTTAGGCCTCACATGGGGATTGGGATAAACTAAGCCGCCCATCTGACACATCCAAATCATGGATTTCCTAGACTATTCACAAAAGACCACAAGCATGTCCCCTCCTCTGGTCCTTTCCCTCATTACAGCAAGCACAGGTTTTCTTTTCTTTTCTCTTTTTTTGTTCCACCACCTCATTATGTTCCCTTCAATTTCCATATCGTTCTTTCACCCGTGACTATGACTATGAGAGAGGCGTTTGAGTTTTATTAGTGTGTACGTAGGTAGGTCATCCACTGACTTGTATATCTAGAGCAAGAGATTGAAATGTAAACCACTCAAGCATTTTCCTATTCTAATTACATAGATTTTGCTTTCCCTCGTTTTTTTTTTTTTTATTTTTTTTATTATAACAGTTACGAATAAGTAGCTATGATTTTTTTTATTTATAAGAAAATCATTCTTTTATTAATAATGGCAACCTCAATGATCAACATTGACTAGCATTAAAATGTGATCAGTTTTCAACTGGTTGACAAAATTCAGCATAAAATGTGGTGAAAGATGGAAAATGATTTCTTTCTGACCCAGGGCAAATTAAACCCAGTTAAGAATATAAGCTTTTTCCTTTTCCAACCTGGTCCTGGTGCTGATTAAACACACCCAATGCTCAATTTAGGATAGGCGGCTCGGGGTGGAAGTAATACAGAGTTTTTACAGTATTCCTCCCAAAACTCCCGCCAGGTATTCTAATTAATTCAATACCTTTGGAGGGCAGATAAAGATGCTGAGGTTCCTTTCTTCGGGAGCTCCTATGATCCGTCTAATTAATCCCTCACACACAACTGAGCTCTCCCCACTCTCCTCTATCATGAATGTCACATAGCCCCATCTTTTTTTTACACCAAGATCCTGGCCCACTTTTGTGTGTGTGTGTGTGTGTGTGTGATTGAACAAAATGAAAGGCCATGATTGGCTCCAAAATCATGATGACGGACTCTTTGGCAATAAAGATAAATAAATAAATAAATAACCATCGAAAAATCAGGTTAATATATTTTTTTGAGAAGATATTTTGTTTTTAACAAGAATTACATCCACCATAGACATGATAATTTGATTAAAATAAGAAAATAATATGATTCAACCTATGTGCTTTTGGATGTAATAATCTTCCAATTGAAGAGGGATTTTCTTTAATGATACAATTAGGTAAATGATATTTTAGTTATCTGATGTTCGTAGAGAAATTATAAGAGAGGACTTGATTGAAAGAAGTATGGAAAACTTTTATACTATTTTAAAATATTCAGTTTTTCATATGCCTTTTTGAAAATGAGCCAAAAGTTTTACATTTTTTTTTAAATTCTAAAAGACTGGAAACCTCTTTTTATGCTTTCATAAGGGTGTTTTTTAGGGATAAACCACCGGAAAGGACTTGATTGAAAAAACTATAGAAAAATTTATAATATTTTGAAATATTCAATTTATTGCATGATTTAAAAAAAAAAAAAAAGAGCTACAAGTTTTGTGTACTTTTGAAAATTTCCCTTAATTACAAAGCAGACATTGACTATCGGTCAGGAGTTCGACCTAGATGGATTTACAAAAACTAGATAGTCACAAAATATACTACAAGAAAGTCACTTATGGTCCCCAGGCTGTGTAGTTAGATCAAGTTTGTGCAAGTTTTTTTTTTTTTTTTTTGAAGTTGTGTCGTTTGTAAATTCCCCTTCATTCAAACGAGAGGCTTGGTAGCCTCGGTGTTAGACCCTGTCCTAAGTTAATTGAGATTAACTCTAATTGATTAAAATTAATGCTAATCAATCATATTTAATTAAGCTAATGATGATTAATGACCAAATTCAATGAGATTAGTCTCAAATGATTGAATTAGACTTAATAAAATAATAATGAATGAGATTAAGGTAATTGAGTTGATTTTAGATTCGAACAAAGGAAAAAAAAGAATTTTTTCGTAAATACAGGTCTACTCATAGTTTGTCGAATACGGTCACTCTTGATACCAACGCGTGTATCTCAAAGAGTCCGTTAACTTCCGTCATAGGCGCGATTGCATTTGACTAAAAACGGATCAAATGACCTCTCATTTAACTTGAACTAGAAATAAGAGGAAAGGAGAAGGCTTAAGTGCAAAATGGACTTATATAAGTTAGATGAACTCAAATGAGTTCATTCAACTCAATCTCAACACAAACCCTAGGCTCATTCCTCTCTTCTTCTTCCATTTTCTTCATCAAACTTCAAGATTAAAGCTTGCATGTGTGCTTGGAGGGTGATAACTTCATCCTCTTCATCTTCCCCACCTAATTGCCTTCATTTCTTGGGAGTTAGAGCTAGGAGAATATCTCAATCTTCACAAACCACAAGTAAGAAGTTAGTTGTATTTATAGAATTTCCAAGTTCTTCTAAGTGTTTATGAATGATTTGTAAAACCTATAGCTCATAATAGTGGTGTTTTGTGAATTGCATTGATGTTAGGTTTAAGAGAGGGTTTTATTTGGGGATTTTATATTAAAGTCAAGCTAGCAAAGGGGCTTATGTCAAATTAATCTATAACAAGGCAAGTATAGCAATCTTTGTGTGATTGATGCTATTTGTTAAGGATTTCTCTAGGTTTTATGTAAATGGGTTTTTAACCCTATTCTTAAAATTGTAATTGGGTTGAATGGATAGATGATTGAAAGAAGTGGGTATGTGTGTGTATGAGATTGTAATTGAGTAGAGGACAGGAGGTCCTTACCCATGTGCAGGTTTAGATTCGAAGGAGTGAAAAAGGGAGGAAGAAAATTTAGTTTCAGTTTCTAAAACTGAAACCCGTCCCAAGTCCGATCGATCGGGCATGACAGGCCGATCGATCGGAAAGGTCTTAACTGGGACATGGTTTCAGGCCGATCAATCGGACCTTCAAGACTCAGATTGAGTCCAGTTTGGAGTTAGTTTTATTTGAACCAAGGGCTCTTCTTATGAGCATAAATGGTCTATAAATTAGTCTTGGGTCTAATTATAACATAATCTAGAATTGATAAGGTTTATGGAAAATAAAAGAAAAGAATGTCAATAGATTTAGGTATAGTTTAATTGTGTATTAATTCTTTAATTGTGTTAACTGAACCTTCATAGGTGTTAATGAAGGGGACTTTAGTGCATATTAAATCTAATGTGATGTTCATAAAAAAATATTCATAAAAAAATAACACGTGCACTTGTAACCGAGAGTTATACCTGAATGTATGGTTCTGAATCATGAATAGCTTGAGTAAAGAAAGCGGATTGAAAATATTTATTGTTTTAATTCTTGAGTCTGGCACTACATAGTAATTTCCTAAGCTCACTATGGAGCTAAATGAATTGAATTAAATAAAATGAATAATTAATGATCAGTCCTACTGCGGTAGATGGACTGAGGTGTTCCGGAGCTCCATAGTGATGCCAATGATCTCTGTTCAAAACACTGGTAGATCTCACACATTATGAACTGAAAAGTCACTATTTGATAAGCCACCTAATAAGAATACTCAATGTAACCAATGAAATGAATGAATATGAATGAATGAACTCGAATGAATGTTTCCTTTTGGAAGAACTGAAATAAATTGATACTATTGTAGTTGCCATCTAATACTTGTTATTATTATTGATTCCAATTGTACAGGTTATTTTATTGACTAGAATTGTCTATGATTGATAATTTGATTATTGAATTATTTAATGGTTAAATCAAATAGAATTATGATGAAGAATAGCATGTACTATCATAGATTGTGTATACATTGTTGAACCGTCGTGTTCACAGTAGTATTGATGACATTGCAAGCCCAATAATCCGTGCCAATCCTATAGAGGCAGCGCTCGTCAGGATGAGGCCAATCCAATACCTCTAGGAGGTTTAATTGAATGGACTTGATCTGGAGTGCGATATTGGATTAGAACATTTTGGGAAAAATTTTAGAATGAACTTTTGTTATAAGGAATGGAAAATGTTTGGGAGTACTTTTGTATATCATTTCGGAATGTGAATAGTGTCACATGTATTGTATTTGAATATGCAGTGGTTGACTTATTTAGGAAATGTAATATGTATATTGACTTTACTTTTAATGTAAAGATCTTGTACGGTTTTAATAGTTTGTCAATGTATATTTATATTCCGCAAACATGTACATTTGACAGGTATTGATGTATATTTATCCCTTATAGATTCCATTTTAACTTTGGTTAATTCGGAGTTTAAGGGAGTAAGTATGGCCGCGCAACTCGGGGGTTTGTCCGGATTAATCGGATCTCAGGCCCGGGTCGTGACACTTGGTAAGCTTAACTTGTTGGTAGAGGGATCCTCTCCCATTGGAAAGGACGAGGGTTCTACTGTGTTACCATTGCTGTGCAGACATCTCAGCCAATGTGTTGCAACCCACTACTAACAATAATCTAGCAGCAGCAGAAATAGTAGTGATGCATACCACAGTATGCTGGAAAGTGATTCCATTCTTCATACTAGACATACAGCCGTAAGCTTCTAGCTTTTCTTGCATAAGCATTCGATGAAGCATTTGTGAAAATGGATATAAAACCATGAAGTGCTTTTGTTTGGAAGCAGGTTAAAATAAACTTTCTCCAAACAAACAATAAAAGGTAATGTGGATTGGTGGATAATCAGTGTGTTAAGTGGATCCCACACCTAGTTTTGCCACTTTAAAGTATAAAAGTCTCTATCATTATAATAACAAAAAAGACTTGAGACCCATGGTGCTTTCTAGATCGCAATCTAGTTTTCATCAACACCACATTAGAAAAAGGGAGTCCAACCCATCTAGTAGGCCCATTTTGACTCTATATTAACCATGGTTAATTGTTGGATAGAGCTAGGCTCCCACTGCTTATCTCTGAAAAAAAAACAATTTCATTAGGTAATTGATTATCCCATTTGAAAGTTGATGCTTTGTTGTTTGGTAATTGGTATCTTCTGTCTAGACACCTCTTTTGCACATCTCTATCTTTATTTTGAATGAATCCTCTTTCCAGCAAAAAAAAATACAATAAAAATCATAGAGCTATCCAAGTAAACTGTTTATCTAGCTAGGATAGTACTCTCTATTTAATGGCTACGATCATCGAATTCATTTTAAATTCATGTGATAGTTTAACACGATCATTTCTCATTGTATGTGTAGTTTAGTGAAGAAAAACCCCTAACAATGTTGATACTCCCTTTTTGGTAAAAATTCAATTTGTTATGATTGACTGCTCATTATAGTAGGGTTCTTTATATATAATTTTTTTTTTTTTGAGTAAAAATCCCAAGAGAGCGAGAGAAGAAAAATCGATAGTATTTCCTGCTTAGAAACGGATGTGTATTATTATTTGTTCTCTCGCAGATTTTGGTTTGCGCTCTTGTAAATTATAATTTTAGTTTTTAGAATTTATCTTTCTTCTTAACGAATTTATTTGATTCAGTGCATTTTTTCTGATTACTTTACATGGATCAATTGTATTTATGGTCTACATGAAGTCTGCATCTAATGATGCGGTGCATAATTACAGGACCCTGCCAGGTCAATTTCTATTGTCGCTTAGTGGTGGCTTTAAATATTCATGCAACCATGGAACTATATATAATTAGGAGTTCATTTACACTTCCAGTTCTCCATGACATCATAAGTATCTCTAGACTGCAAAAGGTCAGTCTCCATTTTTATCTTTCAGAAATGAAATAAAGCACGTGGGTCTGATTGGACTCCTCTGTATATATACCCATTAATTATTTCTTGTTCAGGATTTAATGGGTATATAGTATTGTTACACCATCTCTCAACAATGAGAATGCCATCTTCATCTTCCTCTTCGTTGCCGTCATCGTCGAGTTTTGATGGTCATGTGAAGCACAACTACTTGAGGCCTAGGGATGTCAAATTGGCCGGTTTCGCACGCTCCGGCCCGCCAGTCAACTGCCCGCTGTCTGGCCCGGCACGGTCAACGGCTCGGCCCGCAAAGGCACGGCATGCACATGGGTTGGGCTGGGCTGAGGTGGCTGGGCCTGTTGGCCCGTTTGGCCCGGGCCCACCAGGCACATGGACTGGGGGCTCCAGCCCACCGGGATCGGCCCGCTGGCCCGCCCAAAAATGATTTTTTTTTTTTTACAAAATTCTTCATTTTAACCTCCCAACAGCCATAAAACGGTTATATAAGGTATATTTTGTGTCCTTTTTCAATTTTACAAAGTCTATAAATACTATAACCCTTCTATTCTTTTTCTTTTAATCAAAGTTTTATTTACCAAAACAAATATATATACAAAGGATATCAATCATTAAATAACACTGTGGGCCCATTTTGACAAATCATTATGGAAATCGGGCCTAACTTTTAATACAAGTTTTGAGATGTTGGCAAGAACTTCCATTACTTATAATTCAACGAACTTACTAATGTATCATCAACTTTGCATTACAGATTAAAAGAATCCAATAATGAGAAAATTGAAACGCTAAATATAATAAAATCTAAAAATGATCAAGTGAAAAAGAAAATGTGGCTGTAATTATAAAAGATAAAGGGTACTATATTAAGTTTTAAGATCACATTTTAGAAAGAATTATACTTTAAAAATAAAAAAGCCTTATTCATGAATAAAAAAACTTCACTAAAAATAATAATTGTTGATTATTTTCTTTTTTAACTATCTTTATCAAATACATTTGATTTAATATACATGATAATCAAAGAAGAATTTGTTAGAAATCTCAAATGATATGAATTGTCCAATGTAATTATAAGTCCCTGCCGATTAAGACATGCATCATTCTTTTTGAATTCAGTTTTTGTTAAATAGACTTTAAAAATAGAAAACTTTTACTTTGCACTAAAACTTATAATTTGTTTTCGTATTCTTAACTTTCTAAAGAAGAAAAATTTGTTCGAAATTTCAAATGATAAGAATTATTCCATGTAGGTCCCTCATCCCTACCAGTTAAGACATGCATTATTCTTCTTAAATTCAATGTTATATTAAATAGACTTTAAAAATAAAAAACTTTCATGTTTTACTAAAAATTAGATTTCTAGAGTGTTTATCGTTATTTTTAACTTTCTTTATCAAAGAGATTTTATTTCATTAATAAAATGAATTATTAGAAATCTCAGATGATAAGAATGTCCCAATCTAAGTCTCTACCAAATGATAAGAATTGTCCTATGTAAGCCCCTGTCCATTGATTAAAGAGAGATATTGTAGGATTTATTAAGGAGAGTTGTGATAAGTAAGAGGAGAAACTTACCTTCTCTCATTTAATTTCATTTGAAAACTTCATCAAACCATGTAACTCAAAGGCCAAGGCAGTTTTGAGGCTGATTTCAATTGAAATTAATGTGGTTAGCATTGGATGAAATGGTCAAAATCAATTGAGGCTGATTTCAATTGAAATCAGTCTCTTTCATATATAATAATAGTAATCCAAAAAATACAAATAATGTTACTTTTACTTTTATTATGAATATATTATCCCATTAAAACATTATCAGCTCTAAGTATAGTTTGGTCTCTTCACTTGTGCCTTAGACCATGGATTTAGTATTGGACTCACGGGTATCTCTTTGGAATGTGTCCAATCAGATATTAAGTCCCAACCAACCCATATATATAGAGATAGAGCTCTTGTAATGGGACATGAGAGTATGATCTCAGCTTGGAGTGATATATTATTAGACCATTAGATTTAATTGGGCTCATCCATAGTTTGGAGTGATATATTATTAGACCATTAGATTTAAAAAAAAAAAAAAAAACAAGCCCGCCTGGCCTGGCACGGCCGGCTCGTGGCGGGCCGTGCTGGGCCTCGGTTTTTCCCTGGCGGGCCAGCCCGGCCCAGCCCGTTTGACATCCCTGATGAGGCCTACCAGCCGACGTGATGCTTCTATATATGGTTTTAATTCTCTGTCTTGGTTGTCCCCTCCGTTGGGGTACATCCACAGAAAGAAATGTATCGAGGTGACTTTCCTTTTCCAATATTTCCATTCTTCTTTTTTCTTTTTTTCAAAACAACCGAAAAAATTCTCATAGAGCCCTATAAGACCGACGAAGACCTAATAACATGTTGAAGACGAAAGTGATCTTTTTACCTTTTCTATAGGTTGGTCGATATCGATCATTCTGTAGTGCTCATTCCGATCCCTTCTGCTTCCCCACACCCACCTACGTTGCACTTCCTATTCATGCACTGCGCCTGCACCACTACACTACACGCGCGGCCATCTCCTTCATCCTTCTTCCTTTTCTTTTCTTTCCTTTCTTTCTTCCTTCCTTTCCTTCTCCCTCTTCATCTTGTCTTCCTTCCTCCTTTCTCCCCCTGCACTCATTGACACGCTGCTACTTCGCCTACACCACTTTCAATCCACTGCTGTACCTACTCTCATTTCCTCCATGCTCCTTCATAACACCAGCACTACCACCTTCACTGCATTGCCCACCACTGCGCAACCACACCCACAGTGGCACCAATTTCGTAACGCCACAACTCCCACCTACATTCACAGCCCACTCGAATTGCCTCCCTACACTCGTACCCATCTTGCGCATACTACACATCCCCATACACTCACTGTCCTCTTGCTCTTGGTACTCTATTGGTCATTTTGTCGAACATCTGATCTCCGTTCTTCTTGCTCGCCTGCGGAAGAGAGAAGAGCGTTTTTTCTTCTTCTTAGCTCAAATGGTTGATATCGACCAACCTGTCGGTCGGATGTTTTCCAACCTATAAATGTCTTATTCGTTAAATACGATAGAATAGTCGATATCAACCATTATTACTTCCTCCTAATGGTCAATATCGACCAATCTGTCGGTCAGATTTTTTCCAAAATGTAACCGTCTTATTTGCTAAACACTACAAAATAGTCGATATCGATTATATTGCAAAATGATAATAAAAAAAAAAAAAAAAAAAAAAAAAAAAACTGAAAAGGAACTTGAGGAGCCCTCTCGTCTTCAACATGCTACTGAGTCCTCGTCGGTCCTATGGGAATTTTTCTAATAGTTTTCCTTTTTTTTTTTTCATTTACATCTTTAATTTTTAGTGATTTCAAATTATGAGCGGAGGAAATCACTAGTATACATTGATCGGCATGTGGCTTGGTCTCAAAAAGCCTGCAAAAATGAGCGCTTTTTGGCCGTGCTTAGATGAAGTTTTGGTACGTTGTATCAGTTTGAAAGATAGGCTCAATACTTCCAGCCCCTGCCTACCCTCTTGTTTTTCTTATTTATATATAAATAAGTTTAGAGGTACATATATGTCAGTTTATTTGAGTATAATTTTTATTTGATATTTTAGTTGGGTTTTTATGTGATTATTTGAATTATTTTTATATAATATTCTTATGTGTTTTTAACGTGATTCTAATGTGATTTTTATCCAGAGAAGTCATACATGATTCATCAATGACTTTTTTTTTCTTCTTTTGACTTGTATATATAACATACAAATCTATATTATTAAGGGAATGTAGTCTCTCTTACATGAAGACACTTGTCGTGTTATGCTCTCTCTCCACTCTCCTCTAAAATAACTTCTGCATAACTTTCTAAAAAGAAAAAAAAAAAAAAAACAACGAGAATGATGAGATCAATCATCAAACAAAGTAAACAAACAAAAGTCCTAGCAAAATTCCTCAAAAAAAAAAAAAAAACCCACTACGTAACTGATCTAATACTAGAAATACAGATAACATTGGAAAAAAAAAAGAAGAAGAGGAAGAGAAGAAGAAATAGAGGAGCAGCCGAAAGGAAGAAGAAGAGGGCGATGACTCTAATTTTTAAGAATACAAAATAACAACCAAAGGCACTCCAGCAGCATCGTCACTCTTAGTGATTCCCAAAGGCTTGATTTTCTTGCGTTAATACCGGGACCCAAGTGGGCCACCTGATGACCCATCTGATACGTGGATGCGAAGGAGGACCCAAGGGCGACCCAGTGGATGGTGGACCCATGCGAGGTAGGCCAAACAGGGCCCACCATCCAGCGTCTGATCAAAGAGAGGGAGAGTACGTGTTTTAGATGTCTTAGACATCCAAACAGTATAGTGATTCCCAAATGCTTGATTTTCTTGCGTTGATACCGGTACGCAGATGGGTCACACGATGACCCATCTGATCCGTGGATCTGAAGAAGGACCCATGAGGGACCCAATAGGTGGTGGACATGTGCGAGGTGGGCCCTGTTTGGCCCACCATCTAGCTTCTAATCAAAGAGAAGGAAAGGATGTGTTTTAAGTTTGAATTTATTTGGGTGTTGGTTCTGATTATTCCTGGTTGGGAGGATTCGGTGAGGTCTTAATTTTCCTGCGTTGATATCGGGACCTAGGTGGGCCACACGATGACCCATCTGATCCATGGATCCAAAGGAGGACCTACGAGAGACCCAATAGGTGGTGGACCCATGCGAGGTGGGCCAAGTTTGGCCACCATCCAGCGTCTGATCAGAGAGAGGGAGAAGTCGTGTTTTAGGTTTGAATCTATTTGGGCATTGGTTTTGATTATTCCTGGTTGGGAGGATTCAGTGAGGGCTTGATTTTTTTGCGTTGATACCGGGACCCAGGTAGGCCACCCGATGGCCTATCTGATTCGTAAATCCAAATGAGTACCCACGGACGACCCAATAGGTGGTGGACCCGTGCGATATATATTCATTTTTGGGCACGGGTGTTTGTTGCTAGTGTTGTACGTATACAGATGTTCTTGTGTGGGCTCGTTAAGAGTTGCCACCTTTCACACTTGGATTCATGCAAATTGTAGAGTAAGGAGATTGCTTGATTTCATATTCCATTAACGAATGGGTCCAACTTGAACAAGATCCGAAGGTCGCACTCATTTGATCAAATGACCTCATTGTTGCAATGCTTAGTATATGAGAGCTGCTATTGGCAAAAAAGAAATCTCCCTTCCCACACACACTTTTAAAAAATAAATAAATAAATCATATGAAGTTACATTTTTGCCCACCATCCTCTTTTCTCTCCCCCCACCTTCTCTCCACATCCGGCGCTGTCCTGCACCGTCCTGCACCGGTGGCAGCCACCAGCTCCGGCCTGGGACGGTGGTGGATCCCCATCCTCTCTCTCCCTCTCCCACTGTTTTCTCTCTTCCTTCCTCTCCCTCCCCATCTTCGCCTCCGGCCTGTACCGACGGTGGCAATTGGCTCCAGCCAGGACCGGCGGCATCCACATCTTCCCCCCCCCCCCCCCCAATGTTTTCTCTCCCCCTCTCCCTCCCCGAGAGAGGGAGGGGAGGCGAGGGAGAGAAGCTGCCGCCAATCCAAGCCCTACCCTAAGATGGGGAGGGAGAGAAAGGGAGAAGGAAAACGGTGGGAGAGGAAGAGGGAGAAGCTGCCGCCGGTCCAGGCCCGAGCCTGAAATGGGGAGGGAGAGAAAGGGAGAAGGGAGAGACAAAACAGTGGGAGAGGGAGAGGAGAGTTGCCGCTGGTCTAGGCCCGAGCCTGAGATGGGGAGGGAGAGAAAGGGAGAAGGGAGAGAGAAAACAGTGGGAGAGGAAGAAAGAAGGGAGGAAAGGGATCCACAACTGTCCAGGGCCAGATCAAGTGGCCGCCGTCAGTGCAGGGTAGCACCGGAGGTAGAGGGAAGGTGGGGGGAGAGAACGGAGGAGGGTAGGCAAAAATGTAACTTCATAAGGTTTTTTTTTTTTTTTTTTTTTCATTTTTTTAAATATGTGTGAGATAAGAGATTTCTTGTGTGCCAAAAGCAGCTCCCATAGTATATATACATAGTACATGCACTCGTAAAACTTTTTTTCCATGAACGCCCTACCAAGCCCATTAGCCTGTGGTGAGCCTACATCCAACGTTAACTTGCAACTCGATCGGTAGTTTCCAAAATGAATAATTGCATTTTTGGCTGGTAATTACTTAAGATCATGAATAGTCAACGAGAGAACCCCCTATCTTTGACGATCAAGCCGCTAAAACTTTTGTTCCATGAAGAGAGAGAGAGAGAGTATAGGGAGGGTCCCAGGCCAAGGGACTGCAAATCCGCATTCCCCAAGCCCTGAAAAGAATCTTAGCTCCCAAAAGTAAGGAATTACTTTCCAGCCAAAACACAAAAAACAATGAAAAAATGCAAAAAAAAAAAAAAAAAAAAAAGAGAGAGAGAAGAAAAGAAAAGGAAGAATTACTGCACTGGGATGCACCAGTGTGTGGGGCCATGAATTGAATTGATGGACCCAATCGTAGATGAGATGTGGACAATGGAAGAGAGCAAGAGTCGAGCCGGATAAAATGCCAAACACCGGATTTCCATTTTATCTCTAAATCTGATGAGTCACAATCATATTAGCAGCCTGGCCTTGGCCTGGACACTGAGCCATGGGTTCCACTTGATCGGTAAAATGGATTCTGCTAGATTTAGGAGTTAGACATAAACATTTAACACGCACCGTTAGGGCATGTTTGTGTAGCCCATTTCCATGGAAAAGGGGGCAGTTTTCTGCAGAAAACCTACTTTTTTGTGTTTGGTGCAGTATTTTTCCATGAAATCACTTTATTGCCAACTCAGTTTTTTCCTTCCTTACTATGGAAATGGACTTCCCATAGGGGGTATGGGAAGTTCATTTCCACAGAAAACTTACCCCCCTTTATAAATTGCATTTCCTATCCATTTCTGATGCAAAACCCTAGCAACCCCATTCTCTATTCCCCTTCATCAACGAGAGCAAGCAGCATGGACGGTATCAGCGGCTCCCCTCTCCTAACGCCACCAGCGGCTCCCCTCCAGCCAGCCACGAAGCCCAGCCACCCCACCATGCCTGGCCACCTCTTTCTTCCCCCTCTTCTCTCTTCTCCACTTTGTCCAAGCAAGCGTGCCCCTTTCTTCTCCATCTTGTCCCACCAGCTAGAACTGAGGAGAAAGGAAAGAATGAGGAAAGTTGGAACCGCACTGAAACGGTGGGTTTTGTACAACTGATTGCCAGAACTGAGAGGGCTACTGCTATGCACACTACAGATGGAACTTGGTTGGATAGGGATGATGAAAATTTAAGATGAGGACTTCAATTCTTGCCTTATCTAACAAAGACGCAATTTCAAATCTTTCCAAATTGGTTTATCTAAGTTTACTCAGTCTTCAATTAATGGGATCTAAGTTTGGAGTGTTCTAAGCGGCTGATTTTGTGCAGTTTTGATTTGTGTTTACTCCGTGGATCGTTTGGTGGGCCATGTTGGTCATGATATGCGTGAGCCGTGGGAGTGGAATCTCGCCGGGTTGGAGTGAGACTCTCAGGGGATGGAGTGATATTATAATTACGAAACTTGTTTTTTTTTTTTTTTTCCAATTTTCACACAAAATTAGGAAACATATTAGGTTAATTTTCATAAGGAATCCGCGGCCGCACAAAACAACATCAACACCAATTCATCAAGAAAAAACTTTGTGCACCAAACATAAATTTTTGACTTCCACGGAAAAACTTTTCCAAAGTATTTGAAACCCATGAATTTTACTGATGTGGCAATTTTTAATTTCCATGTACACAAACGTGCCCTTATTAGTGTTGGGACTTGGGAATATGGGATTGGGATGCTAGTAGTATTATACACGATCGAGTAGTACCCCTTATATGGAGATCCACACCACACTCACTGACTCACGCTCACATCCAATCCGACCAGTTCCATTCCATGCATTGCTGCCCCCCTACCGTAGACTCGTAGCCCTTTCTTTATTGGTTGAGTCTTGAGAGATGTACACAGAAAACTACGAACCCTACCAAACAAGATAAAACTTTTGAAAATTTTCTAGTTCTACGTGGCCCTATCTATCTATAATCCTGCTAACCTTCCTGCCAACAATTCCATCCCTCTTGGTAAATCGAGTTTGATAGTGTGTGGTGTCTGGTGTGGGCCATCCTATCCTTGTGTAGAAAGCATTGAAACTGCTTACCTAGTGCGTGCCAATGAAAAATTTAAAAGACGAAAAGAAAGAAGGAGGGGCAAATCCCTTTGCTACCTACATCCCACATGTAATGCTCGGATCATAGAAAGAACAGCCTACAGAAATAACTTTAAAAATTGTACTTGATATTTAGTGATCCGACGGCTCAAACTTTTTTACATTTAATGTGAGACAGTTGGCTGTTACTTTGACTTTTCTTCTATTACTGTCGATTTGTATGACCGTACAGTTACAGTTAATGGAAGGGCTGGGATTGGGTGCAGCCGCCCATCTTTAGCAGACCTGCGGTATGGTGGGCCAAATGGCCTTCCTCCCATCCCATGTAACAAGTTCAGGCGGGTTCGCACGGATCATGGGATACTTATATTTATTCATTTTTTTAATTTTATTTTCAAATTAGAAATCGGCTTCTAGATTATGACAAGCTGATGGGCATCCCCGAATTTTTTGGCTACAACTGGATTCATTGACCTTGGCCAAACATTTTTGGATGAACCCTTTCATCATCTCAAGTCATAATTATGATTTCTTCACTCAATTTTTGGTAACTATAAGAAAGATCCAGGGAACTTAGAGTCAAAGTTAATGAGCCATTTCATCATCTCAAGTTATAATTATTTTATGCTCCAATTTGTTTTTATCTGCCACTTTGGATTTATTGATAAAGTCACTCTGAAGTGTTTCCACCCAATGCACAGGACCTCTCTATGATCAATCTGAGGTCTTTGGGAGTGCAGTAGAGACCATCGATCGTCTTCCTCATGATGCTGGGTAGAACCATCAACAAAAGTGATGAAAACATGATGAGTGTCAACTGCACTTGATGAGTCTGGCCGAAGTGGCCCAGTCCGTGATGAGCTAAAACTTAAATTAAGGGAGATCTGTTTGATCCAATGGAATCCGAGCCCAAATCCACGATGCCTGGCCACGTCACAACAGTCCGGGTCGCTTCGGAAGCAGTCAGGCCACGTCCCGCTTTTACCAAGTCCTGCGGAGAACATCCCAACTGCCTTGCCAATCGAGGACACCTCAAAGGCTCCTCGTGAACGGCGCTGTAAAGTCGTCCCCATCTGTTAGGGAAAGACTATAAATTAAAGAGCCTCTCGGTACTTGAGGGGCAAGCAATATTCTCTCTTCTACACACTATCATAAGTTTGTAATCTCTGAAACACTTGAGAATTAATACATCCGGCGACCTCTGCCCTTGAAGTGGACGTAGGTCACACTGACCGAACCACTATAAATCTCTCTTTCCTCTTAATTACTGCATTAATTACCTATTAACTGACCGGTGGTGTGCGAAGTCATATTTCTGCATCATCAGTTTGGCGCCGTCTGTGGGAACGACTAAAATTCTCACGTTAGAATCCTCCTTTTTTCAAAATTATGGTGATCACTGTTGACACCAAAAATGTCACTTTGCCTCTTCAACATCAAGAAAGCTGCATGAAGTCGCAACCTGCCATAAATAGGCAATGCAATTTCTCCAAAAATTCAAATCTTGTCAGAATCAAACAAAAACTGCAAGATCCTTCAAGATAGCCAAGAGAAGAGTACACATGAAGTTTCGGGCAATTTCAGAATCATTTGGCCTAACTTCACTTCTTCGACAGCTAAACGGGCGCTCCCGGCGGCGACATCATCGGAGACGTCAAAACTTCGATCAGAGCCTACAGATGACTCCAGCATGTCTCAAAAGGGCTCCATGCCAAATTTCAAGTCAAACCGACAACGTTTGACCCTCCATCAATGCTCGAGCAGCAAAATCAAGCCTCCCGGCGGCGGGAACCACCGAAGCCTTCGCTCATCAAACCAAGTACATGAGTGGCTTCAATATGCTTCCAAAAGGCTGCACGTCAAATTTCAGGTCATTCTGACAACGTTTGACCAGGTTTCGATGCTCCGAGAGAAAATCAAGCCTACCGGCGGCGAAGCAACCCGGGACCATGACATCCAAAATGGAGCCCATGGAACGTCTCAAAATGACTCCAATAGGCTCCCCGTCAAATTTCAGGTCAATCGGACATCGTTTGACCACATATCAAAGCTCGGCATTTTCCCCGCAACAAAATCAAGTGAAGCATCGACGGGACCCCAAACGGCTTCAAAACTCAAACAAAAGCCTATGGTTGGTCTTATTTATTGCTCAGGAGGCTTCACCTCAAATTTCAGGTCATTCCGACATCGTTTGACCAAGTTTCAGCTTCTGGCGGAAAATCAGCAGCTCTACGCGACAAAGTCTTCGGCTTTCCCGGAAAATTAGAAACTTTGCACTCTAAAAATGCAAGGATTCTCATCAGGTTTTCTACAGGGAAATCAAGCCAATAAATGAGAAGAAATGTCAGGAAAAATACAGAAGAAAACGGCGACGAAAAAGACCTCAAAACGACCGCAAAACGGGCTCCGAAGGGAAAAAATTCCCCCAAGGTCGCAGGCCCCTGCGACCATGGCCCATGGTCGCCGGCCCATGGTCGCCGGCGACCATGGAAGTCCGGGTCACCGGATTTTCCGCCGGTGACCCGTTTTTCCGTCTTTTTTCGCGTTTCGCGCACTTTGGCCCCTGTGGTTTCCTGAAAATGTGATTTTTAGTGCTTGAAATTGACTCATATCCTCCGACATCCGTCAAAATCACGGGTCAACCTCCAAAAGCACAAAATCATCATTGATCGCTCCAAGATCGCCAACCGGTCGACCAAAAAAAGTGCTCTTTCTGTCCGACCGATCGAGAAATCGACAAGACAGATGTCACCGGCCCGCTCTTAGCTATCAATGTCTGAAGTTACATGTTCATCCGATGTCAATCAGCATGAAGATCCATCGATGATCATCGCCAGAAGAATTCCAGAAGACACGGCACGGCCCGCGACTCTTCGACTGCTCGGCGACCAATTAATGTGGTTAATTGACTAGCTTTATTATAGTCATTAATTCATTTCTTTGGACGGCCCAATCAGAAGCAAGCATTTGGGAGTTACAAGTCAATTGATTCATGGCATTTAAACCATGAAACTCCTCCCATTATGGTAATTAAGGTGATTAAAAGCCCTTAATCTCCATCGGCCAATCAGATTCAAGGAAAAAGGAGTTACAAAATCAAGAAATAAATCTTGTAACTCCTCCCATTAAAGGCATTAAGGCTCATAAACCCTCCTAAATGGCTACCAAAGGCCTATAAATAGGAGAGCATTCCATTGAAATGAAAAAGGAGAAAATCGAGATCAGAAAATCGAGATCGATCGATCGGAAAGAATCCAGAGCTCGTATCCAGAGAAAGAAAAAAGA
The DNA here is from genome assembly GCA_028538565.1 of Umbellularia californica. Lineage (NCBI taxonomy): Eukaryota > Viridiplantae > Streptophyta > Magnoliopsida > Laurales > Lauraceae > Umbellularia > Umbellularia californica. The sequence continues at coordinate 256,252 of JAPQWN010000012.1, forward strand.
GAGAAAAAACTCTGCTGAAGTTCTGCACCGGCCACCACTACAAGGTGACAAAAGTCCCTTGGGGGGCACCCCCCCCAAGGTCCTTGCCTTCTCCTGCTGCCTCCAATGGCTTAGACGTGGCTTTTCAGCCCGTCTACTTAGCTTTTTATTGGACATAGGACCTTCTCTTGGTCTTTGTCCTCTAAAAATCTGAGGTTATAGCCAAGCCAAGCGAATCAAGAGCATCCTCTGTTCTCATCTGCATGGATGACGGCGAAGCCCACACATGGCTTGCGACCGTCAATCTGAACGAGTCCCCCACAACCTCCTGAAAAGTTAGATCTTCCTTTTCTTGCTTTTCATTGTAGTTTGTATTTTTCTAAAGAGACAAAAATCACAACTCTTGTCTTTCATTATTGATAAGAATTGTAAATCGGCTATAAACGCCAAAATCGGCTATAAATGCCAAACAAAATCGCCTTTCACGGCAAATTAAGAAAATGTCTCTTTTCTTAAATATTTGTGCAATGGAAAACTTGAAAGAAGTTGATTTCCTTTTTACTTGCGAAGGTTGATCTCCGGATTACCACTTGCAATTCCAAGTAAAATAGAAAATCTGGCACACCCACATAAAAGAAATGTTGATGCACGCTTCAGGCCCGCCAGGGCGCGAAAGGGCCGGACCCGACGGACTCCCACGTTCCGCCGACCCCGGTAGCCGCCCCACGGCGCCTCGGAGCGCGTTCCATCAAGCTGGCACACCCGGTGGGACTCGTTCATTTGAGAACACGGTGCTTGGAAATGAAGTATTTGCATATCATACTTTTTGCTCTATGCTTATACTTCTTTTCCGGATTCCTTGGCTACTTTCTAGCTGGTAGCCTATGTTGGATTTTGCATCCTAAAAAAAAATGAGATGGGTTTTTTTGGAAATTTCTATTTCTTTGAGTTTGTTTCCATTCTTTCTCTTTTCAAAAAAAAAAATCAGTTTTCTTAGTTTGAATTTAAAATTGAGAAACTTTGATCCTATCCTATCGTTCTTTGGTGCTTGCAGAAATGTTGAGCCCGTTCGACTAAGGTTTTGGACTATCGTTTCTCTTCGATGAGTTCATTAGAGATTTCAAAAAATAAATAAATAAAAAAAAATCAGTTTTCTTAGTTTGGATTCAAAATTGAGAAACCTTGATCCTATCCTATCGTTCTTTGGTGCTTGCAGAAATGTTGAGCCCGTTCGACTAAGGTTTTGGACCATCGTTTCTCTTCGATGAGTTCATTAGAGATTTCAAAAAAAATAAATAAATAAATAAATAAAAAATCAGTTTTCTTAGTTTGGATTCAAAATTGAGAAACTTTGATCCTATCCTATCGTTCTTTGGTGCTTGCAGAAATGTTGAGCCCGTTCGACTAAGGTTTTGGGCCATCGTTTCTCTTCGATGAGTCTATTTGCGATTTAAAAAAATAAAAAGACATAGACCACTAAGGTTAAACCAATTGCGTTCTTTGATCACGATTGATTCAAGAAAAGCCTTGTCCAGAGTGTGGAGACAGCTTGACTGTTCTAGGCAAGGGTCCTCCAAACGGGTTCATTAAGTAATCCTACCCTTACCTGGGGGCAATTCTATCAATTGAGGTTTCATGAGACCGGGTTAGGAGGCCTATGTGTACTCTCTCGTCTTTAAATCTTAAAAAATTAAAAAAAAAATAAAAATAAATAAAAAAAAGATTTTCAAAAAAAAATCTTAAAAAAAAAAAAAAACAAAAATTTTCAAAAAAAAAAAATAAAATAAAAATAAATAAAAAAATATTTTAAAAAAATAAAAAATAAAAAAAATAAAATAAAATAAAATAAAAAAAATCATTTCAAAAAAAAATCTCCAAAAACTCGTCACTTTTGGATTCAGATTCGAGAAATTGTGGTCTCTTCCCTTCTGAGTACTGGCGCTCGCGGAAATCGTTGAGCCCGTATTTAAATCGGAATGCCACCTGCTCTCTTTGACGAATCCATTTCTGACATTTCAAAACAAAGAATCCCATCTCATGGATGCGATCTCCAACATTTGTGCCTAGCAATACTGGTACGCCCTTTCAGGGTCTACTGTATCTGTGACCGGCACATTTGTAACTCCTACCTTATAGTCTTCTAATCTCGAGCAAGCCCTGCTTCTCGATAAGTCGAATTTAGGTTTACAATTGCTTCTAGCAGTCACTGGAACGCTCATTCTGGGCTCCCCATACTTGCTGTCAGAACAATTGTACCATCTATGGCTTTTTGCCTTCTTCATGTCGCTTGGGTCATATCCCTTGAGCGATTTGAAAAGACAACCATAGAAATTACCATTTATGATCATTATATTCTTGTGATTACTAATGGATGTGGTCTTGTTTCAGAACTTTTTCGAAACTAACAATGGCAGCCTTAACCATTATCTTCGATGAGAACAAGCACCAACTCATGCTTCAACAGAAGCAAACCGAGCGCACTTACAAGCGCCCTGCCAGCTGCCGAAGCGTCAACTCCCTCGGCAACTCTCTGAACTCAGGGTCGACCTCGACTCCCCGGACCATCGTCTTCGGGACACTGGGACCATTCCCACTTCCCGAAGAACAAGCTGCGCCTGCTAAAAAGCAGAAGATCGCCTCTCAACGTGTCACTCCCGTGACACCAAAGGCGAGCGCCCAAAAGCCCGAAGCCCGCGGCACCCCCGCGAAGCCTCGACCCACAAACAACCAGGTCTATCCCAAAACTTGGTCTCCAAGACCTTCCCCAAAACAAAGGAGGTCTCAAACCTCCACCAAGCCAGCATACCTGGCCCCACTCAAGGAGAACCAGTTCTACCCTCTTGCCTACATGAAAGAGGAGAGACCCATCTCCAACCTGACTCCCAAGTCAACCCAGCATGAGCCGGCTTGTTCCTACAGGCCCAAAATCAGATCATGCATCACCAGGCCTCTACAAGCACCTGCCAAAGCCTACACTCCTTCAGTTCGACCCTTCATCTCTACAGGGGCCGAACTCGAAAGATTCAAAACTTCGCTGCAACAGGCAAAGGACCGGGTCCGGATCCTGTCCTTGCCTAGCTACAAAGAAGACGGGCTCGGCTGCTGCGCCCGAGGGAGCACATCCTTCATCGTCAGAGCCCAGCCAGAGCTGACCAAAGCTCAAATCGCTCGTCGAGCACGCCGCCGTGCGTTATATCGACAAAAGAGACTAGAGAAGCAAAGGACCCAGCCTCCTACACTTCAAGTCTCCCGCAAATGGGTCGAAAAAGAAAGACCCGACCAAGTTGCTGCCGTCCATATGGTTGGAAAAACCAGAAGACGCCAAAGGTCAGCATCAAAAATCCATGTCCGACGTCCGGTGACCCGTAGCGTCACCAGGACACAAAGACATCCCGAAGAATCTCCTGCCCCTTCCAGCCAAGGACGGGAGAGTAATCCTTCATCAAGCTCTTCATAAAAAAGAATGAGCCCCAGCTCGGTCACCAGGACGATTTCTTCGTTCGAATCCCGAGGGATGAACGTCTTGGCTACAAGTTCTGAGCCGCCACCTCAGAATCCACCTCGAGATGATGCGCTCACACGCATCCAGCAGTTGGAACAAGGCCAACAGAGGATTGAAACTCTGATGGAAAACCTTCTCCTTGTCGTCCAAAATCAGGTGAACAATGAGCCTCCTCCGAATCATAGCAATAACGAGGGAAATGGAGAAGAAAATGAGTCACGCGCCCTTACCAAAAAGGACGTAGACAGTATCCTCGCCAAAGCAAAAGAAGAGGATATACTCAAAGAGCATGGGATCAAGCCACCATATCCTTTATGGATGGACTCGGTCCCGTTCCCCACAAAATTCAAACATCCTACTCCCCAAACATATACGGGGAAAGGATCGGCCAGACAGCACGTCATCCACTTCAAGATCTTGACGGGAGCCATCGCGGATCAAGATGCACTCAAGATTCGCCTCTTTGCAAGTACCCTAAAAGGTACGGCCTTCGATTGGTACTCCACTCTGCCGGAGAACTCCATTCAGAACTGGGATATGCTGGAGACACGCTTCCTGACCCACTTCCAAGGTGAGGATCATCCTGTTACTATGGCTCAGCTCTGCAGCCTAAAACAGGGAGAGAATGAGTCAACTTATGACTTCATTCACAAGTGGAAAGCAATGGCGTACAAATGCTCAGATGTACTGCCACAAGCGTCGCTAGTCGACATCTGCCGTAACAATATGAGAGCAAAAATACGCTCCATGATCATCGGCAACAAATCAAAAAACCTGGGAGAACTCCTGGAAGCTTCTATGGAAGCTGAAACGGTGATTAAAGACCTCAACAGTCAGAAGTCATCAAGAAAAGAGCCAACCGCCATTGCAACCTCTAAACCAAAGAAGAAAGAGGTCCTTAATGTGCAAACCAAGTCAGCTCCTCAGCAACCAAAGAAAGCTGAAAATAGAGCTGCAGGTAAGAGACCTGAACTCTCTGATGCCTTCAAAGAGCGAGTAGAAAAGAAATATCCGTTCGATGAAGACGTCGAAGAAATCTTTGAGGCTCTCCTAGCAAATGGCAAACTCATTTTGCCAGAGCCCAAAAGACCTGGAGACGTTGGCAAAACCAATGATCCTCGGTACTGTCCATACCACCAGATGGTCTCGCATCCTCTCAATCAATGCTTTGTTGTGAGAGAGAAGATAAACGAGATGTGGAAAAACGGAATCATCACCTTTGACAAAAATTATGGCCCCGCCTCCGTCAACATGGTGTCACGTGGACAAACACCAAAATCACCGAAGAAGAAGATCACTACTTCCTTCAAGGTGATAAAAAGAATTCAAACGTCCGAAGTGTTGGTTCCTTACCCGACACCAGACGGACAACCCATATGGGTACATCCCGATCTCTTGGAAGATGAAAACTGGGAGATCGTAAAAACAAAGCCGACAGCTCAACAGCGAAGGCAGGCTAGGAAACATCTCCTCAGGCTCAAACGGCAAGAGAAGACCCAGCCAAAACAAGAAGTCCATGAAAAGGCAGAGGCCTCCTCTACCACTTCACTCGGGGCAACAAAAACGTCCCTTCCAGAGACTTCAAAGGCGGTAAGAAACTTCACTCTCAGTGATTTCATGCCACCTCAATTCAAAAAAGAAGCCATGCAGGGGGTATCATACTCTTCCAACTCGGTAGTTGGATTCTCCATTAATGGATACGAGTCCAGCGACACCGACGATGGATTCGAGCCCAACTACACCGATGAGTGGGAGGAATCTCTTGAAACAAGAGAATATCTCTCCGATGAAGAATGGGTTCCTGAAACTCACCTTATGCCAGTAATTTGGTATAACCCCTTGCAACCACAAGGATCCTGGTCTGATGATGAAGAAGACCAAGAGGCTGCACAAGAAGATGCTGTTAACCCAGCACCTGTCATTGCTCCAGTGGAAATCAACTATGTTGAGCCACACGGAGAAGACGAAGAAGAGGATCTGGCTCCCATGCCTGATCTTGAAGAATATGCAAGGATCTTGCAGCGTCTCGCTCTAGAACAAGAGCAAGACCGCGTCAACGAGATTCCTCACAATCCAGAGCCGGAAGTCCCTGAAGCCCATCAGGTACCTCCTCCATCAACTCCTGAAAATGGAGAACATTGCTGGATTGACGATCCTCTTACATCCGAGGATGAGTCTGACTCCGAGCAGGCAACATCTTCTATCAGAGCTTCCTGTAATGTAATATATCAGGACTATAGCTCTTCTGAAGCATCGTCTGATGAGATTACCTACACTCCGACGACGCCTAGCAATGTATCCTCTGGAGCTACCTCGTCTCACGTGACTTTCACAGAGATGGCACCCTCTCAGGTTTCTTCTCCTGAGACTGTGACTTCAGGATACACATTCTTCCAGACTCATCATCATGAAGAAAACCCAACTTGGGGTGATGGATGGGTCAACGAAGAAGAAAAGCTGCTGGATGCTGTTCAGGACTTGCTCCCGAAAAATGCTCCGTGCAACACAATCACTGAGGATGGCAACTCTGCTGCAGATACATCCCCAGTAGATGAAAAACGACAGCCTCTTGATCCTGAAGACAATCTTCCAAACAAAGATCCTTCTCAAGAAGCTCTCGAAGTTGGTAGAGGCACCCGTTCGGGCCGGGACTACCACAAAAATTACAACCAATCTTCCTTTACTTATGTAAATCTTTCGGGAAAAGATGTTGTAAGCGCCCCCAGTGGCAACAATGATGAACATGCAGGCCCTAAGGAGGCTTTCAAGTATGACTTGGTTGAGCACTTCAAACACATACCTGCACGTCTTCACATCCTGGATTTATTACGAATGTCTCCACGCACTCGTGATAATCTCATCTCAGAATTACAAAAACTGAATGAGGATGTCGACAAACATGCCCCGCAAGTCCTCCAAATTGAAATGGACTACCGAGTCAAAAACTCTGAAACTTCCTCAAAGGGAGAAAAGAAAAATGAGGGATCATGCATCCAATGCCTCTCGGTTCAAAAGGCAGCCAGTGCAACCATCGCCTTCACTAAGGAAGACCTCCTACTTGGCAAAGCAAGGCACAACCGACCCCTGTACTTCACAGGGTACATCAAAGAAATGCCGATACATAGAGTTCAGATCGACCCAGGTTCTGCACTCAACCTTATCTCCACTTCGGCTCTTGAAGAGTTGGGCATCCCACCCAGCAAGCTAAGCCACACATCTGTATCTATCTTTGGATACGATGGGAGCACTCAAAGGCCTATCGGCAAAATCAGGTTCAAATTGCAAATCGGTGATCTTATCTCTGAGGTCACTGTGTATGCAATAAAAACCCCCTCATGCTACAACATCCTTCTCGGACGTCCTTGGATACACGAGAATGGTGTTGTTCCTTCAACTCTACATCAATGCATCAAGTTTGTCGGCGACGACGGCATGGTACATCGAGTCTTTGCGGACAGGAAACCCTTCAAAGGTAAAGAAGTCCACTTCGCAGACTCCCAAATGTATGAAGGCGAAAAAGAAGAAGAAGAGGAAATAGCACCCCCTGCTGAAAATCTCCAGAAAGCTAAAGGCAAGGCTCCTCAAAAATCACCGGAAGAAAACAAACCCTCCGGCAAATTAGAAGAGAGTAGTCAATCTCCCTTCCTCATCTCCCTCAAATCTTCAAAACTTTTGGTCATCACAACCAGAGTGAAGAAGGCAAAGCAAAAGCCTGGGGGCAAATTTGTTGTTCCTCTCGTGTCTATCATGCAAGACACAGACTCGGACTCAGAGCCAGAAGACGATGCATCGTCAAGCCAAGCTGACGCTCAGCATGTTCAGCCTGCTCTCACTCCGACGGAGACACCTGCTGATGTAGAAGATCCTACGTCTGCTACCTTTGTTGTTCCGACAACATCACCAAAGCAAAAGCCGATCTTCTTCCATAGATCGGATGCTTCTTCATCAAATTCCTTGCTTGAACCCTTCCAAAATGAAGGTATGCCTCAACTATCTCTATATAGTCCTGTGGCACAAGCTATCATGAAGAAAATGGGCTTTGACGCTCAGAACCCAGTCGGTTTGGGAGAAGGCCGCGGTATTCTCAATCCATTGGGGCCCACCTTGACCAAAAGCCAGCTGGAAGATTGGAGACTCTACGGTCATGTAGAAAAGTCTTCATATGGGTTAGGGTATGATCCCGACACTCCTCTGAGACAGTTGACACAAAAGCTTAAAAGTCGTTTTACCGACCAAGCCTCAACATCTCAAGTCCATAAAGACATCGATCTCCCTGGATATCTCTTTAAAGAGTTACCTGACAAAGATCAAGGAAGCTCATCCAATTTGTACGATTTCTCTGATGATAAAGAGGAATCGTCCGATAATACAGACGGGTGGCATCCTAACCCAGAAGAACCCTCGCCGCCAAAAGAAATACCAGACTCAACAGGCGATTGGGACTATCTCATAGCAAGCCTTGAGGAGATCACCAATCAAGAAAATCCATGGAAAGGAACAGAGCCTTGGTCTGGTAATGCAGTTGAAACTCCAGAAGGTTTCGTTGAGTTGGAAGCCTCCGAAAATATTGTGGAGGAACCACCTTCGAACCTTCCGACAGAAGATCCTATTCAAAAGATAAACTTGGGAACACCTGATAACCCACGTCCTGTATTCATAAGCAAGAATATAAAGGATGATGAGTTACCCGAGTATATCGCTTTTCTTCATGAGTTTGTTGATTGCTTTGCATGGTCCTACGCTGAAATGCCTGGTTTAGACCCCAAAGTAGCAGTCCACAAACTCAATCTTCAAGAAGAAATCAAGCCTGTCAAACAAGGCCAAAGAAGATTCCGTCCAGATGTGATGGATAAAATTGAACAAGAAGTTCAAAAACTCAAAAGCGTTGGCTTCATCCGTGAGGAACAACATCCAGAGTGGTTGGCCAATTTTTTCCCCGTGACAAAGAAAACTGGGTAGATCAGAGTCTGTATTGACTATAGAGACTTGAATGGCGCTTGCCCTAAAGATGAATTCCCGCTCCCCATACCGGAGGTGATGATTGACAATACCTGCGGATTCGAGCGAATGACATTCATGGATGGCTTCTCTGGTTACAATCAGATAAAGATGCATCCCGAGGATGAAAAACACACTTCATTTCGGACTCCATTTGGTGTGTATTGCTACACTGTCATGCCATTTGGTCTGAAAAATGCTGGTGCCACATATCAGAGGGCTATGATGAAAATATTCCAAGATATGCAGCACAAGACGGTCGAATGTTACGTTGATGACCTCGCCGTCAAAAGCAGAAGAAAAGAAGACCATCTCAAAGATCTTCGGGAAGTCTTCCTCCGACTCCGCAAACACAAACTGCGGATGAATCCTCTAAAATGCTTCTTCGGCGTCTCGTCGGGTAAGTTTCTCGGATTCCTTGTTCGGAAAGCTGGAATAGAACTTGACTCCATAAAAGTCATGGCTATTCTAGAAATGCCCTCTCCAAGAACCTTAAGAGAACTAAAAGGGCTCCAAGGGAGATTGGCCTACATCAGACGGTTCATCTCCAATCTTTCGGGGAAATGCCGTCCATTCTCTCGATTGATGAAAAAGGGTGTAGACTTTGTCTAGGATGCCGACTGTAAAGCCGCATTTCAAGATATCAAGTCATACCTGACCAAACCTCCAGTGTTAGCTGCCCCTGCCACTGGAAAACCATTCATCTTGTACACAAGAGCCCTTGATCACTCTCTGGGTGCTCTGCTTGCACAAGAAAATGATGAAAGAAAAGAAGCTGCTCTATACTACCTCAGCCGCATGCTAGTAGGTGCAGAGCATCGCTGCTCCCCAGTCGAAAAGGAATGCCTTGCAGTGATGTTTGCCGTACAAAAGCTACGTCACTACTTGCTTTCCAACACAGTCTACCTCATCTCAAGGATCAACCTCTTGAAGGTCCTTGTTACAAAAGCAGGTTCTCTCAATGCCCGACTGGCAAAATGGTCCATCCTTCTATCACAATTTGATATTAGGTATGTGCCACAAAAAGCAATCAAAGGCCAAGCTCTAGCAGATTTCCTCGCAGAGCATCCATTCGTAGAGGTGAAAACATCCGTGCAGATGCCCTGGCCGGACTTGCCGCATCAATGGCGATCCAGGAAGGGGAAAACATGCAAATTACAGTGTGCGAGAGAAGGATCCTCCCTCCTCTTAACACACACCAAGCAGTTGCTGAATGCCACCGAGTGGTTGGAAGTCGGATCTCTATCCTTCAACCTTCAATCGGTGACTGGAGGGATCCGTTCATTGATTACACTATGTTCGGAATCCTACCTGAAGATCCAAAAGAACGGGTAAGCATTCAAAGGCGAGCCCCAAACTTTCATTTGGATATTCCTTCAAAAATCCTCTACAGGAAATCCTTCAACGGAGTACTTCTACGCTGCTTGTCACAACAAGAGGCCGAAGAAACACTTAAAGAAGTTCATGCTGGTCTTTGTGGAGCCCATCAGGCAGGTCCTAAGCTCTATGATCAGATAAAAAGGTTAGGTTACTATTGGCCTACCATGGTAGCTGATGCAATGCAATTTGCCAAACGCTGCCGGCTATGCCAAGTTCACGGAGATTACATTCACATGCCTCCGGAATGGCTACACCCTACAGCAATCTCGTGGCCTTTCGAAGCCTGGGGTATGGACATCATAGGTCCTATTTCTCCCCCTTCAAGCAAAGGTCATCGCTTCATCTTCGCCGCAACGGATTATTTTTCCAAGTGGTCAAAAGCATTTGCGTTCAACGAAATGAAGACCTCATCAGTCCTTCAATTCCTACGCACCAACATCATTTGTCGTTTCGGCATACCTAAAAGATTTGTCCATGATAACGGACCACAATTCCGGGATCATCGATTCTACAGGTTCTGTGACAAATACAAAATTCAAAGCTGTCCTTCGACTCCATACAATCCGGCAGCAAACGGATTAGCAGAAGCATTCAACAAGACACTCTGCAAAATCCTCAAGAAAATGGTCTCTAGTCACAAAAGAGACTGGAGCGATAAACTGTCTGAAGCTTTGTGGGCCTATCGAACCACCGTTCGAGGACCAACCCATAGCACACCATTCTCCTTGGTCTATGGATGCGAAGCTGTCGTGCCCCTAGAGGTACAAATTCCTTCTCTGAGGGTATCTCTACAAAATGACATGACTCAAGAAAGCAATGTCAAATTGCGACTCCATGAGCTGGACAATCTCGACGAGAGACGGCTCGAAGCTCGACAAAGCATTGAACTTTACCAAGCACGCATGGCAGGATCTTTTGACAAAAAGGTCAGGCAACGCGCCTACAAAAAGGGTGACTTGGTTCTTGCGGTAAAAAGACCAATGGTCTTCGCTCACAAGTCCAAAGGCAAGTTTGAACCAAAATGGGAGGGTCCCTACGTCATCGACAAGGTCTTCTCCAACGGCGCATATGCCCTCCTAAACATGGAAGACGACAGATGTATGCTGCCTATCAACGGCAAGTTCTTGAAGCGGTACTACCCTTGAAGACTTACCCAACTGGGTAAGAGCAATGCCTGTATGGCCAAAACCTGTTCTCAGGTACTCGCTCGTCAAACCCACTCTCTTTAGAATTTTCATATCAAATGTCAAAATTTCTAGAGATTCAAAAACAAAGCTTACTTTCATCGTTTCATTGTTCAAAAACAAAAAAAATCCAAGTTTAGGAGCCTCTCCCTGACTTGACCAAAACTTTCGATCCTAGAACCAAAATTCATGGTTTGAAACAAAAATCCGGATTCAGGGATTTCCACCCTAGTCCACCTTACCTTTTACCGCCAAATGGTTCTAGGTCAAAATTTACGACCCTCGTGTCTTTAAACAAAAAAAAAATGGTTTTTCAAAAATCGTGGGGAAACGACATCAAAGTCAGTACCCGCAAAACAAAAATTTTGAAAAAAAGCAAGGATGCGACATTCCATCGATACTTGCACCCAAAATCGCAGGGAAGCGACATTTCGTCGATACTTGCAAAATCCAAAAACCGTGGAGAAGCAACAAACCAGTTGATATCCACAACCCAATTTCAAAAATCGTGGAGATGTAACATACCAGTTGCTATCCACAACCCAAAATTACAAATGGTTCGAGAAAACCTCAAATTTCAAAAATCGCGGAGAAATGACATCAAGTCAGTACCCGCAAAACCAAAAGTTTTGGGAAAAGCAGGGAAGCGACATTCCATCGATACTTGCAAAACCTAACCCGCGAGGAAGTGACATTCCATCAATACTCGCAAAACCGAATGAGCAAGGAAGCGACATTCCATCGATACTTGCAAGACCATTCAGCGGGGAGGCGACATTTAGTCGATACCTGCATTTTGAAAACCAAAACTCGGCTATAAATGCCAAAATCTGGCTATAAATGCCAAAACAAAAATTTCCGGCTATAAACGCCAAAATCGGCTTTCATGCCAATAAAACAAAACTTGGTTTTCAAAAAACTCGGCTACAAATGCCACACAAAAAAAAAAACCTGACTCTCATGTCAAAACCGGCTATAAATGCCACAAATTGGCTATCAATGCCACCAAACCGGCAATAAATGCCACAAATTGGCTATCAATGCCACTAAACCGGCTATAAATGCCACCAATTGGCTATCAATGCCACCAAACTGGCTGTAAATGCCACAAAAATCCGGCTTTCATGCCAAATTCGTTTCCCCTACCAAAACAACCATTTGACAAAAGATTTTCACAAAATGACAAAGCTTTTGATCAAATCCCATTTAGCAATCGCTTTCATCACAAAAAGATTTGAGTGAGCGTAGGGAAAAACAAAAAAAAAAGAGGTACTAAAAAAATACATGTGGTACCAAAGCAAAAAAAAAGGAAAGTGTTCACAAGCACTACAAAAAAAGAAAAGTACCAAAAAAATACATGTGGTACCAAAAAAAAAAAAGGGGAAAGTGTTCACAAGCACTACAAAAAAAGAAGTACCAAAAAAAATACATGTGGTACCAAAAAAAATAAATAAGAAGAATAGTTTCTGCTACAAAAAATCAGGAGCTCAGCCAAAAATGGTCTCCAGCCAAAGCTTCAGCTCCTCAAGCAAACTTTTGGCATCAGCCGTCAGAGTTTCCAAGGCACGCTTCTTCAGGAACTTGCCATGAGATGCTGGCGAATGCCGTAACCCTTCTTTAACACCAGGAAGCTCTTCCCCAGCAGTTTGCCATTTTTCGTTTTCTAGAGTCCTCCTCTCGAGAACTTGACCGGTATCTGCAACCCTGCGAATCAGAGTACTCTCCCTGTCACGAACCTCTGTTATAGCAGTCCACTTAGCATCAACTTGTGCCTTCAAATGCTCGAGATGCTTCCTGGCCATTTCGACCTCTCCATCAATGATGTCAAGGTCGCGCTTTAATCCAAGGATGACTAGCTCTTCCTTATTCTTCTCTCGGACTACCTGCTTCCTGCTCTGTGTAGCCTCATTCAGGTCGGACTTAGCCTTATCAGCAGGGTCCAAGAACATCTCCTTGAAGAATTGGTCGTCAGGGAAATCCACGGTCTCAAACCACTTGTCACCCAGTGCAATGATCCTATCAACGATCGCCCTGGCACCTACGACATCCAGACCAACCTCTTCGGTATCAGTGAGAATCTCCTGTACATGTGGGATCATGCCAAATCCTGCCTCCAAGTGTCCAGAAAAGAGAGTCTTGATCCAAGAACTCAAAACCTGAGCCAGCACCTTCTTCGCAAAATGAAGAGACGAACTGGATGAAAATTCACCCTTCTCCGTTGATCGGCTGCTCATGTCATGTCCCATTGGAAGAGTAACAAAAGAACTCTTTCCACTTGGAGCCACTGGAGAAGGAATCTCAGCATGAGGTATCTCCTCTATCGCGTCAGAACTGGTTGTAGGAGTCTCTACCTCCGAATCGACCTCTGGCATCCCTTGCTCTGGTTTTGAAGAAAGCGATGGACTCTCTTCTGTCACTTCAAAACCTGCAAATGAAACACAAAAAGGTATGAATATGATCCTGTTAAAAAAAAAATCATCAGGGTCATCACTACGAAGTACCTTCTTCGACGACTGGCGGAACACTCTCTTCATCCATGAACTCATCGGAAGCATCATCAACATTTGCGTCCATTGATGGTTCAAAGTCATCGGAATCCTGTGGCAAGTCAGCTGACAAGAAAAATGTTAGCAAACCAAGTCGCAGGCAAAAAAAAAAAAAAAAAAAGGAGAAAGCGAAAGAAGTTATACCAATTGGAGATTCTGGAATCATTCCAGAGTCCCTCGGTTCTTCTTCAGATGCCATAACCGGCTCCATCACCGCCTCATCGGTCGGAACCTCAGGCATCGGCAAGTCTTCATCCTCTGCTAAAAAAAAAAAGAAGCAGCAGCAGGGTGAGAAAACAAATCAGAACATGGAAAGCCCCATGAAAGAAGTAGAAAAAGAAAAAGGAAGAATCATACCTTCTCCCAGGCTTGCTGAACGGCCACATTGGAAGATCTAGCAGATCGACGAGGTACGCTTGTAGCAGGCTCTTTACCCTTGTTCGCTCTGGAGGGACCACCTGCAAAGGTTGGAAAAGAAAAAGATCGTCATCAAAATGACAGGATTTCGCTAAAAAAAAAAAAGGGGTCACTTTGTCCCACCAAAAATCTGGCGAAATTTTGGCATGACTCCGGGGCAATTCCAAAGAAAAAGGAAATACCCCGACGGAAATAGAAAGTTTGAAGATGGGCTCAACATTGCTGCGGGCTCCAAAACTCCAAACCTTCGAAACCTCAAAATCTCCGCAAAATCAAGAAGGGCTCAACATCGCTGCGAGCTCCAAATTCCCAAATTTGCAAAGATTTTCAGGTATGTTATCATGCTTTTAAATTCAATTTACAAAAAGTACATGCATGAACATCTAGATTTGCATAAAAACGCATTATCATGATGAGAAAAAAAAAAAATCAGGCCACGTGGCCGTACGGACCAGATCCGTACGGATCTGTCCGTACGGCCCACAAAAAAAAAAAAAAAAAAAAAAAGAGAGAAAAGAGACACGTGAAAAAAAAAAACCAGAAATCATGTGGAAAAGAAAAGAAAAAAAAAGAGAAGAAGAATAGAAAGAAAGAAAAAAAAAAAAGAAGAAAGAAAAAAAACAGAGAAGACACTTTTTTTCCATCCTATTCTCTACATGGAGTTTTCTTGAAAGAAAAAGAGAGAAAACTTACTTGAAGCCATTGATGGAGAAGAAGAAGGAAAAAGCTTGAAGATCCTTGAAGAAGAAAAACTCTTGGTCTTGAAGCTCTCTTGAGATTGTTGCAAAAGAAAGCAATAAGAGCAAGAGATCCTACCTTCCTTTGCTTTTATAGGAGAGAGCAAATCAAAGAAGGAAACAAAGAAGAAAGGTAAGTGCTACTAATTAGTAACCTTACCAAAAGAGAAGGAATTAGAAAGATTCTTTCCCAAAAAGAAAGATGTCTTTGAGAGATTTCCTCCCAAAATCAATCAATGAAAGATTCTCTCCAACAAAATAGGAGATTGGAGATTCTTTCCCAAAAAGAAAGATACCTTGAGATATTCTCTCCCAAATTAAGGGAATATGAGAGATTCTCTCCCATAAAGCTATTTTTAGATATTCTCTATCCAAATGAGATATCTTTAGATATTCTTTACAAAAATGGCCCCACATGAGATCTAAGCCATCCTAAAAAGCTTAAGGTCCCATGGGCTAGCCCATATGAGCCAGGTTTGACCACCTAGGCACTATAAAAAAAAAAAAAAAGGGCTTTTAGTCAGAAAAAAATCCCTCTTACCAAGAGCATACAATAATGGTTCCATGCCTCTTCTGAGTTGATTGAACCATACAAAAAAATCCCAAGCCCCATGAGCTTCCAAAAATCAAACCATCCAGCCTCATATACCAAATTGAGCCAAAATCTTGAAATTGACATTTCACAAAAATCCAAACCACTCCAATGGACCCACACAGTCCCAAAGAGTGACCAAAAACCAAATCCTGGTCCCCTAACTTGCCACATACAGCTTGTTAGGTCACAAGACCAAAACCAAAAACCAAATCATGATCCCCCAACTTGCCACATACAGCTTGTTGGGTCACAAGGTCAAAACCAAAACCCGATCCCCTAACCTGCCATATATAGCTGGTTAGGTCACAAGATCAAAAACAGAAACCCAAATCCACATCCCTGATGTCATCTTCAAAACTTTGCCTCGAGATGGTGTGTGATTCCTTTCACTACCATAAAATTCCCCTGGAAGCTCAAAGGCTACTATACCAAAGGAAAGATTGCTCAAAGACTCTTGGTCAAGACACAAGCTCTCCTTCAAAAATCTCTTCGAGGCACATCGACTACAAAAGTCAAGCAATTCGTCGCTGTACCTCGAGGGGGCATTTGTTGACACCAAAAATGTCACTTTGCCTCTTCAACATCAAGAAAGCTGCATGAAGTCGAACCTGCCATAAATAGGCAATGCAATTTCTCCAAAAATTCAAATCTTGTCAGAATCAAACAAAAACTGCAAGATCCTTCAAGATAGCCAAGAGAAGAGTACACATGAAGTTTCGGGCAATTTCAGAATCATTTGGCCTAACTTCACTTCTCCGACAGCTAAACGAGCGCTCCCGGCGGCGACATCATCGGAGACGTCAAAACTTCGATCAGAGCCTACAGATGACTCCAGCATGTCTCAAAAGGGCTCCCTGCCAAATTTCAAGTCAAACCGACAACGTTTGACCCTCCATCAATGCTCGAGCAGCAAAATCAAGCCTCCCGGCGGCGGGAACCACCGAAGCCTTCGCTCATCAAACCAAGTGCATGAGTGGCTTCAACATGCTTCCAAAAGGCTGCACGTCAAATTTCAGGTCATTCTGACAACGTTTGACCAGGTTTCGATGCTCCGAGAGAAAATCAAGCCTACCGGCGGCGGAGCAACCCGGGACCATGACATCCAAAACGGAGCCCATGGAACGTCTCAAAATGACTCCAATAGGCTCCCCGTCAAATTTCAGGTCAATCGGACATCGTTTGGCCACATATCAAAGCTCGGCATTTTCCCCGTAGCAAAATCAAGTGAAGCATCGACGGGACCCCAAACGGCTTCAAAACTCAAACAAAAGCCTATGGTTGGTCTTATTTATTGCTCAGGAGGCTTCACCTCAAATTTCAGGTCATTCCGACATCGTTTGACCAAGTTTCAGTTTCTGGCGGAAAATCAGCAGCTCTACGCGACAAAGTCTTCGGCTTTCCCGGAAAATTAGAAACTTTGCACTCTAAAAATGCAAGGATTCTCATCAGGTTTTCTACAGGGAAATCAAGCCAATAAATGAGAAGAAATGTCAGGAAAAATACAGAAGAAAACGGCGACGAAAAAGACCTCAAAACGACCGCAAAACGGGCTCCGAAGGGAAAAAATTCCCCCAAGGTCGCAGGCCCCTGCGACCATGGCCCATGGTCGCCGGCCCATGGTCGCCGGCGACCATGGAAGTCCGGGTCACCGGATTTTCCGCCGGTGACCCGTTTTTCCGTCTTTTTTCGCATTTCGCGCACTTTGGCCCCTGTGGTTTCCTGAAAATGTGATTTTTAGTGCTTGAAATTGACTCATATCCTCCGACATCCGTCAAAATCACGGGTCAACCTCCAAAAGCACAAAATCATCATTGATCGCTCCAAGATCGCCAACCGGTCGACCAAAAAAAGTGCTCTTTCTGTCCGACCGATCGAGAAATCGACAAGACAGATGTCACCGGCCCGCTCTTAGCTATCAATGTCTGAAGTTACATGTTCATCCGATGTCAATCAGCATGAAGATCCATCGATGATCATCGCCAGAAGAATTCCAGAAGACACGGCACGGCACGCGACTCTTCGACTGCTCGGCGACCAATTAATGTGGTTAATTGACTAGCTTTATTATAGTCATTAATTCATTTCTTTGGACGGCCCAATCAGAAGCAAGCATTTGGGAGTTACAAGTCAATTGATTCATGGCATTTAAACCATGAAACTCCTCCCATTATGGTAATTAAGGTGATTAAAAGCCCTTAATCTCCATCGGCCAATCAGATTCAAGGAAAAAGGAGTTACAAAATCAAGAAATAAATCTTGTAACTCCTCCCATTAAAGGCATTAAGGCTCATAAACCCTCCTAAATGGCTACCAAAGGCCTATAAATAGGAGAGCATTCCATTGAAATGAAAAAGGAGAAAATCGAGATCAGAAAATCGAGATCGATCGATCGGAAAGAATCCAGAGCTCGTATCCAGAGAAAGAAAAAAGAGAGAAAAAACTCTGCTGAAGTTCTGCACCGGCCACCACTACAAGGTGACAAAAGTCCCTTGGGGGGCACCCCCCCAAGGTCCTTGCCTTCTCCTGCTGCCTCCAATGGCTTAGACGTGGCTTTTCAGCCCGTCTACTTAGCTTTTTATTGGACATAGGACCTTCTCTTGGTCTTTGTCCTCTAAAAATCTGAGGTTATAGCCAAGCCAAGCGAATCAAGAGCATCCTCTGTTCTCATCTGCATGGATGACGGCGAAGCCCACACATGGCTTGCGACCGTCAATCTGAACGAGTCCCCCACAACCTCCTGAAAAGTTAGATCTTCCTTTTCTTGCTTTTCATTGTAGTTTGTATTTTTCTAAAGAGACAAAAATCACAACTCTTGTCTTTCATTATTGATAAGAATTGTAAATCGGCTATAAACGCCAAAATCGGCTATAAATGCCAAACAAAATCGCCTTTCACGGCAAATTAAGAAAATGTCTCTTTTCTTAAATATTTGTGCAATGGAAAACTTGAAAGAAGTTGATTTCCTTTTTACTTGCGAAGGTTGATCTCCGGATTACCACTTGCAATTCCAAGTAAAATAGAAAATCTGGCACACCCACATAAAAGAAATGTTGATGCACGCTTCAGGCCCGCCAGGGCGCGAAAGAGCCGGACCCGACGGACTCCCACGTTCCGCCGACCCCGGTAGCCGCCCCACGGCGCCTCGGAGCGCGTTCCATCAATCACCACAAGATCTGCAAGACGACTAGAGGATAATCCCTCTCGAGAAGGCGAATATGATCTTCCACAGACTAATCCTGCCCCAGATGCCCCTGCTCCCACTCCACAACAGATGTTGGAGACCATGCAACAGCTGGTGACCCAAAACCAGCAGATCCTACAGCTCATGCTCACAGCAGGGCAGGGAGGAGCACACTTTGGAGGAGCACAGCATGGAGTACCGCGCCCGGGGCACGCAAGGGCTCCACGTCGGGGAGCTCCTCCCCCGGGTGCCCATCCCCCGGGTGCCAATCCCCTGGGCGCCCAAGGGGTTTCCTCTGGGCCCCCCTTTTGGGGTTACACTGGGGGCTGGGAGAACACATCACGAAGGACCTCCTCCTCCCGGTGGAGCCCAGTTTGAAGGATTTCCACCTCCAGGAGGAACAGGTCATGGAGGACTTCCACCTCCGGAGGGAGTACATCATGAAGGACCCCCACCTACTCCCTCTGCTTCTAATGGGGATGGTCCTAGTTTCCAAAAAGGGGAAAGTGAAAACATGGAGGAGAGCAATTTCCATGATCACTCTCGAGGAGCCCCCAATCGCTGGAACGAGAAGATCAGGGAAATGAAGAACCAACTCGGTGATGTCTTCAACGCCATGAAGGCGCAGGCCCCACAAACAGTGGATTACCTAGTCGGGCGTACGGATACATCGTTCAAGCCCGACATGGTAAACTACCCGCTTCCTCCAAGGTTCAAAATGCCGTCCATAGAAACCTTCGATGGGACGAAGGATCCATTAGACCACCTGAAGACATACAAAACTGTAATGCAGCTGCATAATATCCCTGACGAGGTTATGTGCAGGGCATTCCCAACTACCCTGAAGGGTTCCGCTCGGCAGTGGTTTGCCAATTTAGCCCCAGCCTCCATCGCCACCTTTGGGGAGTTAAGCAAATCCTTCGTGTCACACTTCATCGGAGGCCGCCGCCATCAGAAGCCCGCCACACACCTGCTCAGCGTAAAGCAGGACAAAAATGAGAGCCTCAGGAGCTACCTCACTCATTTTAACGAGGAGGTACTTCATGTCGAAGATCCCGATGACAAAGTGACAATGACAGCCTTCTTGGGAGGCCTTCGCTCGTCGAGTTTCCTCTTCTCAGTGATGAAGCGCCAGCCAAAGAGCATGCTAGAACTATTGGCAAAAGCTCAAAAATATATGAACGCTGAGGAAATCAACAGGTCCAGGCGAGGTGAATCATCTCACGGATCGCCAAAAGGTTGACCTGCCTTTGCACTGTTCTCAAACAGGCAGCCTATTTCCAGCTTAGCGGCCCTCTCGCGGGTCGCCAAAAGCTTGGCCTCTGCACTGTTCTCAAACAGGCAGCCTACCTCCAGCTTAGCGGCCCTCTCGCGGGTCGCCAAAAGTTTGGCCTCTGCACTGTTCTCAAACAGGCAGCCTATCTCTAGCTTAGCGACTCTCTCGCGGGTCGCCAAAAGCTCGATCTCAAAGGGTGTGGCTCTCTCACGAGCAATCCTCAAAGTCTGTCTTTGCTCCAGCGCAAACAGCCTCTCTCTCTCCAGGTAATCATGTTAAATATTTTAATGTTTGGAATAACATTGTTTTCGACGTCTCTAGGCAGGATCTTGAAACTCAGGTCATCTGCAACCCGAGGGACTACATTACATCAGCGTAACCAGCTTCCTCGCGGCCCAAACCAGTTCCCTGGCTGCCCAAATCAACTGCCTGGACAGCACACGAGCTGCTCGCCCATGGTGGACAGCCCCTTAGCACGCCCGGGCTACTGCCGCCGAGCACACTCCCGCCCGGGCTATCGCTGCTGAACCACGCCCGCGCCGGGCGCCGATGCCGTCCCCACTGTCGCCCGCGCCGAGCGCAGCCGTCGAAGCATGGGCTCCCGCTCCAGGCGCCGCCATCGCTACCGTCCTCACGCCCGCCTAGGCACCCGCCCCGGGCACCACGGTCTTCCTCCGGCCACTCCCTAGCCTGTCACGCGCACGGGGTTCACGATCGGCGCTGCCCGCTGCAAGGCACCCGCACCCGGCGCCGCCGAATGCACGACGCCCACGGCCGACGTCATCTAGCAAGGGCCCCCCAAATAATACTCGCTTATTTATATCCATGCAAAAGAAAGAAATTTTGAGTACTGATAAACCATCACAAAGCCTACTTGACCATGCATATTAAGTTCTCATAAAAAAAGGCCCTCCAATCAAGATGTTACAACTTTGAATTGTTCAACCAATGTGACTTTTGAGGGACATGACATAATGTGCCTTGTGCACAAGGATCTCATGCTGCGTGGAACGACGCCAGCACCCGAGGACGCTGCTACGCCCGGCGCCGCCCGTGGCACGATGCCCAGGCCGGGCGCCGCCTTCTACACATCGCTGGCGCCCGGCGCCGCCCGTGACACGACGCCCAAGCTCGGCGCCGTCGCCGCCCGGGCTGCCTCGCCAGCGCCTGCGGTGTGTCGGACCGTCGGCACTTTCCTCTTTTTGGAATAAAAAAAAGAGAGAGACTGACAGAGTGCAGGAAAACAGAAAAAATTATTTGAAGAGAAAAGAGACTTGGATATTCAAAATGCCCCCCTTTCAAAACTTCTTTGGGCGCGGGGCATTGAGGGGCAAATGATGAGTCTGGCCGAAGTGGCCCGGTCCGTGATGAGCCAAAGCTTAAATTAAGGGAGATCCGTTTGATCCAATGGAGTCCGAGCCCAAATCCACGATGCCTGGCCACGTCACAACAGTCCGGGTCGCTTCGGAAGCAGTCAGGCCACGTCCCGCTTTTACCAAGTCCTGCGGAGAATATCCCAATTGCCTCGCCAGTCGAGGACACCTCAAAGGCTCCTCGTGAAAAGCGCTGTAAAGTCGTCCCCATCTGTTAGGGGAAGACTATAAATTAAAGAGCCTCTCGGTACTTGAGGGGCAAGCAATATTCTCTCTTCTACACACTATCCTAAGTTTGTAATCTCTGAAACACTTGAGAATTAATACGTCCGGCGACCTCTGCCCTTGAAGTGGACTAGGTCACACTGACCGAACCACTATAAATCTCTCTTTCCTCTTAATTACTGCATTAATTACCTATTAACTGACCGGTGGTGTGCGAATTCATATTTCTGCATTATCAGCACTCTCTGATCACTATGGGGTCAATGGCAATTAATTGACGTAAGACCTATGGACTCATAATAATATGGGAAGTCGAGATCCTTCCATGCACAGCACTACTAAGGTCCTAGTGCTATAAATAAATAAAAATAAATAAACAATTGAAACTTGATAGAAATGCAATCACTATATAACCACCTATCGAGGATGTATCTTTCTGAACTTATCTCGATGCTGAAAATTACAATAGACCCGTACTATAATAAAATATATTAGGGGCAAAAAGAGGTGAAGTTTACAATGGGCCCCGCCCATTAATATGATATTAGGGGTCAAAATAGGTAAGTTTAATTAGAAATTATTAAAAGTATAGTTAAACAAAGATTTGATTGGGACAAGAGCCATTTTTAGCAATTACATTAAACCCCCTCACAGTCACAGGTGGTCAAATTGATTTCTGCCGAACAGACAACAGACAGGCAGTAATGCCCTGTAGGGGCGGGGGAGGGGGGACAGAGGTCTTTGGTGTAAATTTTACACTTGAAAATCCCTGTAAAAAGAAAAATCTGAAATGACACAAACTTACTAACCTCATCAGTCTCCCCCGGGGAGTGCCATCAACAAACATGCTATGGTATTTTCGTCAGGAGAAGGATAAAGACTTGGAACATTTTTCTCTACCAGACTGGGGTAACATTGATTTACCACAGGGGCAGCAATCCGATTGTGATCCCCCAGCCATTCCAAGCTCCAACAACACTTGTACTGCTTAGATTTCAGAATTTGCAATACAGATTCCAAAATTTGAGAGCCAGCCACAACAACTCATAACAGAAAACTCTAAGCAAAGAAACAGTTCCTAATCAAAACCCATCCAGGACCAATCTCACCCAACTGTGGCAGTAGTTAGTTTTTGTTCATTGTTGGGTCAGCAGTCAGCCGCGGAGTAAGATGAGAACAACTCATATATAATCCTAGTTCCTCCCTATATTTTGTGTCATGAGGGTGCTCATCTCAACCAGTAGTTGCCTTTCATACAATGAGACACTCATTTAACTAATCTTATGATTGTTTGATATTTTACACAACCCTAATGCATCGTGGAGGATATTTCAATGACTAACATTTAGATTTTGTGGATGAATTGGGTTAGGAATTTATGCTATGGCTATGATATATCGAAATTATGATCATGCATGCACCCAAGATCATGTTCATGTAATACGGAAGATTTCCCGATACTATAAAATGCCCTATTTTTGACGGGCTCAATTTATTAAATAAGATCACTTTAATTAGCAAAGCGTTTTAAGTTATTTTTCCCCTTTCTCTAATAAACATACTCATACTAATTAAAAACCATTTCTCAATCTCAATCTCAATCTCAATCTCAATCTCATTCTCATTCTCAATCTAGGGCAAGCGGCCTACCATCAAAAGAGGTGCTCCCCGCTGTATAAAATGTTTTTCATTTTTCACAGCAGCGAATTTAATAAAAATGAGCGAGCCAATAAAATAAAAATAGAAGCTCAAAAGAGAGAACAAGACGGCTAGAGAGAGAGAGAGAGAGAGGAACTTCATACCTTTTTTTATGTTGCACGCATCCATGGCAGAATAGACGACGATTGAGAGTGAAGGCTCCACACCCACACAGGGCTCTACTAATACGACTCCATGGAAGAAACAAGCAGAAGAAGCAGAAGAAGAAGAAGAAGAAGATAAAAGGAAATGTAAAGCCAAGAGAAGGAGGAGGAGGAGAAGAAGAAACAACTACTAAAGATAGTTAGTTGCGGGTCTCATAAACATAAAATGGATCGTCGGTCCCTCTGATCTCGCTTCTTTCTTTCCATCCATATTGGTCATGGTCATGGTCATGGTCGATCCTCCATTTCCTTTCCAATAGTCAGTCATATAAGATAAAACCTATCCATTCTCCATTAGCCAGCTGAAAGAAAAGATCGTTTTTTTTTTTCTTTTCAATCATCACCTTAAAAAAAAAAAAAAAGACATTTTGATATCTGGGTTGGTTTGTTTTTTAGATGAAGGGATTCCCCTGTCATTTGCCGGGGAAGGGGAAGGGGGCTCTTCTTCAGCGGCCGGCAGAGGTGGTTGTGGTTTCAGCCCCTCCTCTGCCCAACTCGAAAAGTCAAGTGAGTTTCGGGAGCACCGAACCCACTTCCGTCCTGGATACTAGGAGCCCAAGCCCACCAACCTCCTCCACGTCCACCCTCTCTTCCTCCTTTGGGGACACCGCCGGCATGGTGGCGGCCTCCGATAATCCGCCCTACAAATGGCTGCCTTCTCAGCAAACCAGCCCTGGGCCGGAGGATGAGGGCGGCGGCGGAAGCAGGAAGGAGGAATGGGCCAATCACTTGCTGCAGCAGCCGATGCCGGCGTCGTCGTTGGAGATTGGGGCAGGAGGCTGCGAGAAACGCGGTCTGGGGATGGAAGAATGGGAGAGCGTGCTGCCGGAATCAGCTTCTTCGCCCAGCAACGATCAGTCCTTCTTCCAGTGGTTCGGGAGCGACTTGGACGACCCGTCTCTGAAGCAGCTGTTGCAGAGCGGCGGAGGAGCGCCGGAATTTGAGAGCACCGACGGTGCAGGGCTTGGGATTCCTGATATGGGTTTTGGGTTCGAAAACGTTTCTTCTAATTCTCTGGCAAATGCGAGTGCGAATGCGAATTCTTTCGCCGCTCCTGCAACTTGTGCTGCTGCTACTGATTTTGCTTGTTTGAATGGTGACATGATGAATACCAGTAAGCAGCAGCTGCTTTCGATTCAAAACCCTACCAACCAGCTCCCCAGCTTTGGCGGCAGCAGCTTTAATAACGACTGTCATCCTCCAAACCCCATCTTCTCTCTGCCTCCGAGCATACTCGATCCTCTGGACGAAAAACCACATGTTTTCAACCTCCAACATCACGTACACCCTCAAAACCCGTCTTTCCTTTTACCTACTCCTCCTTACGCCCATGCACATGCCCAACAGCAGCAGCACCACCTCCTCCCTCCCCAGCCCAAGCGCCGCCACCCCACCGTCTCCGACATGGGATTCCTGATTCCCAGAGCCCCATTCTCCGATTCGGATCAGGAGCTCTTCCTCCGGCGACAGCAGCAGCAGCAGCAGCAGAGCTTCTCTAATATACATCTCCTCCCTCAACACTTGCAACATAAGCCGCCTCTGATGCTGATGGGTGGATCACCAGCGGACTCGACGACTCTGCAACAGCAGCAGCAGGCGTTGGTGGATCAGCTCTTAAAGGCGGCCGAGCTGGTCGAGGCTGGGAACTCCATACACGCGCAAGAGATATTGGCGCGGCTCAATCACCAAGTCTCCCCTGTTGGAAAGCCTCTTCACAGGGCCGCCTTCTACTTCAAGGAGGCGCTGCAACTGCTCCTCGAGAACAACAATTCAACAACCCCTCCTTCCATCCCCATCTCTCCCTTGGATCTAGTCTTCAAAATCACCGCCTACAAAGCGTTCTCCGAGGTCTCTCCCTTCCTCCAATTCGTCAATTTCACTTCCAATCAGGTCCTCCTTGAAGCCCTCCACGGATTCGACCCAATCCACATCGTCGACTTCGACATCGGCCTCGGCCTCGGCGGCCAGTGGGCTTCCTTCATGCAAGAGCTGGCCCTCCGGCCGGGAGGTGCCCCTTCCCTCAAAATCACAGGTTTCGCCTCCCTTTCCTCCCAGGACCCTCTGGGTCTCTGCCTCGCCAAGGAAAACCTCTCTCATTTCGCAAATGAGCTCGCCATCCCCTTGGAGTTCAACCTCTTCAACATTGATTCTCTCGACCTCTCCTCAATTGCAGCATTGCCAGTCCTTAACTGGTCCGAAAATGAAGCTGTTGCAGTCAATCTCCCGGTTGGGCCATCCACTCCGTCGCTTCTACGCCTCATTACCAAGCAGCTCTCTCCCAAGATTGTTCTTACAGTGGACTGCGGGTGTGACCGCAGCGAGCTCCCTTTCTCCCATTATTTCTTCAATGCGCTCCAATCCTACTCGCTTCTACTGGACTCCCTCGATGCATCCAATGCGAGTTTTGACGCGGTGCAGAAGATTGAGAGGTTTATTCTCCAGCCCAAGATTGAGAGCACTGTCTTGGGGAGGCACAGGACAAGGGGAACGCTGCCTCCTTGGAGGAGCCTTCTCACTTCTGCCGGCTTTTCACCAGTGCCCCTGAGCAATTTTACTGAGACACAGGCAGACTACCTCCTGAAGAGGCTCCAATTGAGGGGATTTCACGTAGAGAAGCGCCAGGCATCACTTTGCCTCGGCTGGCAGCGGGGAGAGCTGGTCTCGGTGTCGGCGTGGAGGTGCTGAGCCGCAATTTTTACAGGCACGTTCTCTGTAATGTAATCCCCCAAGAACTAGCTAGTTTCAATTTTATTCTAATTTGAAACTGTAGTTGGTAATTCACCTACAATCTGTCTTTAATCTTCCATGCATTCTCATGCCTGTGCTTCTCTGCTCTATTTCATATTTTAGTGACTTTGGAATGAAATATTCAAGGAAAATTGGAAAATTCAGTATGGTTCACAATCCTTCTGTAGGACATGGGTGTTAAAAAGTTTTGAATTATGATGTTCTATTGTTTGTTTGTTTGTTTGTTAAATGAGAAGCATCACTCTCTTGAATTGGTTGAAGTGGTGGTGGGTTGAACGCTAACAAGAAGGAAATGGAGATGATGAAATTGTTCCTCCAAAAAATCAGTTCCCATTTGTGGGTCCTGTCATCAATTAGTTCATTTTCATCTAATGGAATTCCTGTAAACTTGTATGTTAGGATGGTTCTCCCAAATTCATTCAGGTTGACCAAAGAAGTCGAGGTGCCTCTGATATTTCACATTGAAGCAGTATGGATATTAGGATGTGGAATTACCGGGTGCACTTCGTGTCGGGCATTTCTGGTGGCAAGGATGAACACTTAGATGTACCACTACCACCACAATCCAGATGAAAGCATGAACATATCTGTGTCCAGATCTATGCAACATCTGTGGACTAAGCTGGCGACTCATAATGCAAGCAGTATATTGTGTTGTCTCATTGTTGTCTGTCATTGTACTCAATTCAGGTAACATAGCTCATGGGCGGTTAGTCAGTCAAATACCCACTCAGCTCTAACTCTGTGGTTTTGCTCTTGTTTTCATGTATATGACTAGGCAGCTGCTTTCAACTGCATCTTGTTCAGTTCTTTTGTTTGTACCTTTTCAACTCTGCAATATTAGTTTGTTGGACTAGCGTGCCTTTGGCTAAGTTGCCCACAGGGGCCAAAACCAAAGATTACAGATAAAGCTGCCTCTTGCCTCGTACAAATTAAAAACCTATTACATTTACATCTTCCACAATCCTACAAGATCTGATAGTACAAAAGGCAGCCTAACTTGTTTGGTGGTGGTGGTGCTGCTGCAAACAGAGCTTTTGGACCCAAATTTTATTTTGCACATTGCTTTATATTCATTAGTATTGCCTGTATTGGTATCATCTCTGGCAAGCCAATTGCATTCTTCTGTCTGGAACAGTGTGGCCTTTGTCATTTGCATGTACTCACGGGGTCCAGCTTCTGAAATGATAATTGAGGTGCTGGACATGGACATGGACATGGGCAAGGGACCTATTTCAAGCGTACCCAATGAAATAAGCGAAATAACATGTTGCCTTGTAATCAACTTCATCTTGTTGGGTGTAAAAGAGACATTCATTGCTATACGGCTGCCTTCTCTGTTGTACATGAAGGGTACAGACATTGCTATCCGCATATCAATTTCTAAGGCATGTGGCATAATCCCAATATTATCACCACAACTTAACTATGATGATTTTGGTGGATTTAGCACAAAACCTGGGATGAGCATGTTGACAGTTGTGTCATTAATTACCTGTGCATCTATCATTGTGCAGCTATCTCTCATCATGATGATTAGAGCCTTACCCCATCAAAATGGGAATTAAGGTATGTCCCGGTCTTGCATACTATCTGGGCAGCCATGGGCAACCATTTGCAGCAGTATTTCTCCAAGGACAACCTTACATATGCACTTGGGGAATGACCCAACACTTTCTTCGGAACAACGATGTTTCCTTATTTCATAATATTGTCATTTTTTTCACTTAATCAAACTGGCTTGTGCACAGATAGAGACCCAAATTTCACTCTAATTAAAGTTCAATGTTTTAGTGCATTAATTACGATGAGAACATAAATTTTATTTCATGGGATCACTCAACAGTCAACATGTGTGGAATGAGGTCAGCAGCCTTGGAAATTTCAGTTTTTTCTTAATGAGATCAAGGAGCTGGATTCTTCTCTTTCTTTAGTTTTTTATCATGTGATTAGATGGCAAAAGGGTTGGCGGACTCCTTACCCAAACAAGGGGTTCAAAGGTTGTGTCCCTCGGAGGTTATTCTTGTGTAATTTTGTCTTGGGTGTAAGTATCTTATACTCGTGTCATTGGGAAGAAGGTTCGGATTTTGCATGGGTTATTATTATTATTTTTGGACATTTTGTGACACATTCAATGCCAGAAAAGCTACTATTTGAACGTCATTTTTTTTCCCAGTAGAGAAATGGAGCGGGAGTGGGGTTGAGGGTTGAGTGTTGAGACTTGAGATCCTTGTTCAAGTTCCAACTGTACAAATAAACTAGCATTAACATTACCCAGGCGCGGGGGTGGATGCACAACCAAGTTGTAGGGGCTGTGACCAAGACTAATTCAAACTCAGCCTCTTGAATTGTAAGCAAATTTAGGTTTCGACGCAAGCAATCATTCTAGCCCCTTGGTAGCCCCTTTACTCTTAAGTAGCGCTGTCATGTAATCATGATTTCAAACTAGCCCAAATGAAGCTGTTGCAATCAATCTCCCAATTGCAAATAAACTTGGGAATGATGGGCTTTGGTGAATTGAGCCCAATGATGTTATTATCCTCATGCTACGGTTTGGCCTTACTGATCCAACAATTGGACTAGGTGAGGCTAAACCTCCTCTTCAACTTGTCTAATCGCGCGCTTGTCCCATTTATTAGACATTGCACAGAAATGACGAATGCAGAACCATATGGCATCCAGATTTTATTTCTTCCTTTCCTTTTATAAATTAGCATTGCTTTGATCCTTAGTTCCATGATTCCTTAAACTCATGTGGGTGATGTCTTTGTTTTTTCAGTGAACAAAGTTGTTTGTCAATCACATGCTTCTCTGACTGACTTCCAAGTCCAACCATTCAGTTTCCATATTTGGGAAGGCAGAATATAAGGAAATCCAGAGGATCTCCACCATAAGAATGATTTTTGTTCGACTTTTCTTTGATTTGACTTCAGTTTGGATTCTACATTTCCAACTTTCGACTAGAAATCTTATCTGCACCAAAAGAGGACAAAGGAACCACTGTACCATTTCAAGCATGATAGCATCAGACCTACGTACACAGGCACAGTTGGTGGATTATTTCAACAAGGTGGACCCCATCATGGATTGGCCATCGCATAGAATCACAAAGGATTTTAGCAACGACCAAATTGGAGGAGTAAGGCATATGGACTTCTTTAAAAGTTGTCCCCTTATCGAATCGAGGTCTTCTTTTCAATGGAAAGATTATGACTAAATAGGGCACGTTTAATTACAAGGGTGGAATCCATGAGATATTCACAGATTTGAGAATTCATTCCTGTGGAAAATTTAAGGATTCTTCATTGAAAATTACGTAGATGAGGATTTCGCATCAAATCGGTTGAAAAGAAAAACAGAGAGTACAGAGCAGCAAACTTATCTGAATAACTAAGAGACTTATTTTATTGACTGCATAACTTAGATATATACAAGTAGCTCAAAAAATCAGAGCCAGTGTGTAAATCCACATCAATGAGGATTTCCAAATCCTTTGGGGGATGGTCAGAGTTTTTGGATTTCTACTTGGCCAAATTCTCTACGATTTATAATTGCCCAACGTGGGTTTTCTAAACCCTCGGGAACCCTGACGATTTATAATAGCCACCCATTCATGTACAGTTCAAATTGGCCACAAACCCCCATTTACGTCCGACTTGCTCTATACCTTATGAAGAAGCTCCTAAAGATTTTCAAGAATTTCTTCACATTTCACCCGTTTGGCTCCGCTAGATAAATTCCGAAATACTAAGAAGAAAGAGAACTTTTTCCTCATCCCCGTGCTTAGAAAGGCATATTGACGAGTCTACTATACGCTAAAATTAAGGCGTCACAAGCTATAAAATAAAAAAAAAAGAAAGTGAATCGATGGGCACATCAATAACCCACTTGTGGTTCAAGTGGTGCCAAGTGATGCTGGGTTTATCTCTCGACCGACATTGCCGAGTTTCTGTCAGCCCCAGCCGAATTCACCAACCAAGTAAAGGAAAGATAGAAAGAAGGGAGGAAAACTATTACCATCAACGGATGGAAATGAGTGGAAAAGAGGGTTCTCCTCATCGCTCTCATGACCACGACCCAATTCACCCATTCTCTCTTTCCAGTCTCTCTCTTCTTTTTTTTAATCTTTAGTCACCTCGACAGAAGAAAGAAGATTCGAGAGAGAGGCCAAAGGTGCAGGGTCTCTTTTCAGGTTCTGGAAATCAGTCTTCATTGGAAAGTATAATGATAAACAACTTTCTTTTTATAATTAGTAAGGGAATGATGCTTTTGTCCCGGAGAAGCCTCCCACAAGTGAGGGGATAATTGGGTTTGGGAATGGAAAATGAGCCCATGAGACAATGAGCCAGCTTTTTGCCTTACCAAACGGTACACACTTTCTGCTTGCATGGATGACAGTTAAACTTTGGCCCCAGAGCTAATAGGACACGACAATACGAAGGTTTCAAACAATGAAACCAACTACACATGCCGGCCAATCTGATCTCACATGACATGACACTTAATGGGTCATGGCGCCCATACTTAATCAACTGATAATATACCCACCTACTCATTAGCCATCAAGTGTCAGTCATCTGATCAGTGTGAAGTCGAGCTAAAAGGCCCATCCACAAGACAGCCCATTAATATGAGGCAGACCAGACGGATGGGCTAGTGCACATAAACATAAGCCCCAAGTGTGTGAAATAGTGCAGTCAACCTATGACGCACCCACAAACCGAGGCTAAAAGTGTGAAAAAGAGAGGTGGGCATCTGCAGAAAAAGTTGGGGTTGTCAACACACAGCCTTTTCGGTGCCTCTTTTTACAGATGCTTGGCTACCAATACCATATATATCTCCATCTCCCTTTCGTTTTCCTTTGATTGGGATTATTTTCTTCTCTCTCTCTCTCTCTTATAATTTCTCTCGTCATGTGGGCGTAGAAACAACGCATCCCTTCCCTCTCTCGAACATTTTCTTTTATACCAAAACCCGAAAGTACGCACTCATGCGCGTCGAAAGCCACAGGGTGGTGGAGCCCAACACCGTCCTCTCTTGACCCTCGAGCCCCCCTCTCTCTCATGTGTGGTCCACCTTCTCATCCCATTTTCTCCTTTTCCAGGCCCAAGTAGTGTGGCCTTCTTTGGCCTGCTTTGCTGCATAGTGGAGTTTTGGCTCCACAGCCCCCTCCTTTGCGTGGGACATGACTTGGGAAACTTCCTAATATATAGTAATAGGACTTTGTTTGCTCCTCTCAATTCTCTCATTCCTCTTCGCATTATTTCATAGAGGTCAACCCCAACGTTCACTGGCTTGCACGTCCCTTTCATGGTTTGTTATGTTCGTTTTCACACTAGAACTTGCTTTGATGGGTGTTTTTGTTTCTTCTCCTCTTTTTCCTCTTCTTCCTTATCTCATTGCTTCGTTTTTTCCCCTAGTCAATGTCTAATTATACCACGCCCCACCCATATTTTTCTTCATACATAAGCATACTCTGTACGAAGAGATCAGGTCAGTGGAATTGGGACAGCAGCCACGTGGAGTTTTTAAGGCGTTTGCATGCTCTAGTTTGGAGCTATGTCTTGTGTCATTGTTTGGAGAAAATTATTGCTGCCCTTTTCTTTGTTTTATCATTTCATGGGCGGCTGCTTGGTTTTGGAGTGGGGGACTGAAGCCCATGGAGATTACTTTTTCGACAAATGATTGGTTATTTTCGGCAG
Organism: Umbellularia californica; assembly: GCA_028538565.1. Taxonomy (NCBI): domain Eukaryota; kingdom Viridiplantae; phylum Streptophyta; class Magnoliopsida; order Laurales; family Lauraceae; genus Umbellularia; species Umbellularia californica. Next base: position 287,957 of record JAPQWN010000012.1, read on the forward strand.
AATTTGTTAGTGGGCTTTTCATATAGTGGGAGAGAGACATAGACAAGAGAGAATTTGAGCTTTTATTGTCATCTTATCATCGTAGAGATTATGAGAAAGAAAACTATACTACTGTTTTTATATGGTGCAATCCTTTAATTGAAAATGCCCTTTGCGATCTGTGTACCCCTTTATCTTCTCAACCATCCATAGGTGCATGGCCCATCGATGTGGTGATCAAATCAATAAGCCGGGCCAAGAGGTGGGCCATTTACATTGACAAATGACCATGAGATTATTCGCTACTCTCCATTTAATGTGTTCTTTTTTTCTTTTTTCAAACGTCAAGTATTCACACACGGAAGCCACAGACTCACCCAAGTCTCTACCATTAGTTACAAACAGGGGTTAATCCCTATTGCTTGTGTGAAAGAGACGTGGCTCATCAACTGAGATACCAGCTGATGTGCCAGCGTGGTGCATGTGTGCAGAATATGATAAGAGCCAAACCATTGATGGTCCTACGTAGAATGTCTCGATTCAAGAATCAACAATTTTTTTTTTTTTTTTTTTTTTTTTGTTTGCCAGCAGCTAGGATTTTTCTTTGATTTATGGGGACTTTGGAGGGGGAGTTCATGTAGTCAGTCAGATTGGTCCTGGCCAAAGCTAGCAAATTCGTGCTGTTACCAGCCTGGATGCTAATTGGGCCAGGAAGCAGCAGTTGACAAACATAACAACTGGATTCACATATTTTCAAGAGCACCATCATCAAAACTCGCTCCAAATTAAAGTATCCATCTTTTAGGCAGCGACCACATTCGGCAGAAAAAAATCAGGGAATAATAGATGGTCGTCAAAAAACCTCCAACCAACAACATTTCCAAAGTGAAGACAAGATTCAACTGAAGAGAATCAAATTAAGCAGTTTCGCAAGAGGGAGGTCACACGGTGCTGATCCAATATATGAAAATCTGAGCAGCAGCAGAAGAAGATCGACATTTTCTTAGAGCACATAGTATTCATTTCTTTCCAAATTAATCGATCAAATTGTCATGATAAAGGAAGTCCAGTATATATCAATGCGTGGCGATTTGAACCACGAATCGATAAAACTTCTAACTTCGCTAGAATGAAGAAAACGGAGTATTAGGTGTTGGATGGTAGTTCTCATATTATATGAGAACTTTTTTGTGGGCCCCAATTGTGGGTCCCATTTGGGGATGAGACCGGGGGGATGGAAAGATCTATGTGATACCACCCCAAGTATCAAGTTTGACCCCAAACCTATGCCCCTAACCCCTTCATCTGTGGCCCACAAGTTTAATGGCTTCATATTCAAAAAAATATTCAACCCTCGATCCAAGGGTTCAGTCCATTCGGATGTGTGTCAATCCTTGAGATTAGTGACTATCAGGAGGTTCTCTATTGGTTGCTAGGTTTGGATGGGTTGCTAGTTGTGCCCCGCAAAAAAATTCTCATATAATATGTGAGAAATAGTTCTCACTTGAATATTTCCATATATATATATATATATAAGCTTGGATTCCAGTGGACCGAAGTGAGGGGTTGGCTGATCAAATTGCTCAAGAATTTTTTTTTCACGAGAAAATGCCCAATGAATAGAAAGAATACAGTGGCTATGTTATATTTATGGCTACGCCAATGATGGAGCCGTTGACCATCTGTGTCCTACAATGAAACTTCCAGGAAAGAACCTGTGATAAAAATCTAGAATTCTAGAAAACCGGTTTGGATTTTATGCCAGTTGGGCTCACTATATAAGCCTCATTTTTGCATATTTAAGCCGCTGCTACAAAAATCTAGAATTTTAGAAAAGAGGAATTTCTAGGACAAATCCCCATAAGACCCCATACATCTTACCAAGAACCCGTATTACATTGGACACGGGAGGGGTTCTCATGTAGCTCTTTTTTTCCTTTTTTTTTTTTTTATCGTTTTGTAATATGGATGGTCAATATCGACCATTATGTCAATCAAATTTTCTTCAACATGTAACTGTCTTCGGGGGCGGACCCAGAAATTCTTTATTGTGGGGGGCCACTTTGTAGGAAAAACATTTTGGGAGGGCCACATATAAAAAATGAATGTAGTTTTTAAAATCTATAGGGGCTTTTCTGAAAAACTTTGGGGGGCCATACAAAAAAATTATAAAATTTTTGAAAAGGTAAATGGCCCACGCCCCCTGGTTCCGCCCATGACTGTCTTACTTGCTGAACATAGCAGAATGATCAATATTGACCATATCGCAAAATAATAAAAAAAAAAAAAGACAAATATGCTAGAAAGCATAGAGCATTTAATAAAGAGGTCGAGCATGCATAGTCAATGACCAGTGTTCTCTCTTGAATCAAAAGTAAACCATCAGCTAATGTAAGGGTGCTGATCATGGTGAAAGCTATGGCAATGAAATAGCTTCCATTTTCTGCACATATTATTCACATCTAGTTGTGGATCACTATGTAAGATGCCAATCCAAATATTCAAAAGCTTAGACAAAGGATCCCATAACAGGGTAAAATTTACTGCTTCAGAAAGGAGAAATGCAGTACAAAGTTGATATTGTAGAAGCTTCCGTCCAAAAAAACAAATATGCAGAGCCTAAATTCACTTGCGATGGGGAAATTACCGTCTGCATTCTCATACTTAGGCCAGCAGATGCCATGTAAATTTTTTAGAAAAGATTCATGACAGAAACCTTGACGCATCTTTCACTGTGCACCTTGGGTTCGGCTAGTTTGTTTTTGGGCCAAACCAAGCCTGAATATTTTCTCAACAGTGAGGATGAATGGGTTTAGACCATTAGCTTAGATTGGTTCTGGTCAGGACTCTTCTGAATTGAGTGGAAATTCACTCAAGGGAGGCACTGATAACAATTTGGCTATAATATAGTTCTAATGCTTCAAAAGTAAGCCCCAGTAATGAAGGTGTTTGATGAAATGCCTAAGAGAGATTTTTCCTCCATTGAATGGTTTGAGAGAGAGATTGTGCTTGTTTTGTGTGTGGGATGAGGTCTTGAATGGGGAGAGAGAAGAAGATGGGCATTTTGAGGCGATCCTCCCTCCTCCTCTCCTCCTCCTCCAAGGGGGAAAACTCATATTCGTCTTTTTTCTTGTTATTTTGCAATATGGTAAAAATCGACCATTCTGTTGTGCTCAGCAAATAAGATAGTTACATGTTGAAGAAAATCTAACTAACATAATGGTTGATATCGACCATCAGGGATGGTTGATATCGACCATATCACAAAACGACAAAAAAAAGAAGAAAAATGCCACATGAGGACCCCTCTCGTGTCAATGTGATACGGGGTCTTAGTAGGACGTATGGAGTCCTACGGGGATTTGTTCCGTAAATCCCTCTTTAGAAAACCAATGTGGGTTTTATGCCAGTTGAATCCACCATAGAAGCCTCATTTTTTGCATATTTATACCGATACTACATTTTCTTAGTTATCTCATCAATACACTCTAATATCGATGTGAAATCCTCTACTATACAAATAATTAGTGAGGAATCCCTATTTTAGGGAGAGTGAGAAAACCTCAAATCTACTAATTTCTCACAGATTTCTCACATATTACCAAACTTGACCTAAGGACTTGTATAGAGAGGATTTCACATTCATCCTTGTGTGAATCAATGTATATAGCTGAGAAAATCTGATGTTGATGCATAAATCCTTTTTTTTAAAGCGTAAATCTTTATAATAATAATATAAAAAAAAGAGGACCTCCACTACCCGAGTCCTCCGGGATTTATAATTACCAAACATAGATCTCAAGTCCTCAAGGAAAATCAATGAAAAATCTCCAAAGATTTGATTGCCAAATGTGACCTAGGTGATTTTCATATAAATAGGCCAAGCATGATTCTTATTCTTGTTACTATTATTATGTTTTGGTTTTCAATTACTTATCTACATGTGATTTTGTTTATGTGGATCTATTTGAGCACATATGTGGATTTGTTTGAGCATGATTTTTACATGGGTTCTTATGTGCGTGTGATCACTTCTCTTTAATCTAATGTTTAGCCACATGTTTCGAGCACCATTGGATGGGCCTTGTGTGGGAGAATTCCATAACACCGAGATAAACCCTGGTTTAGATAAGAGTGCCAACTAGGTTTGTCTTAATCTCGGCTTTATGCAGCTCAGCAATTGTGCCAGCTTGTACCAAACTTGAGCTAGCCTCGGTAAAAGTACCAGCTAGACTCTCTTGTTCTCGGCCTTGTGCGTCTCGACAGCAGTGCCAGGGTTCGCCCATGTCTAACTTCGGTATCATCTTCAGTTTGGTCCAATTAACCGAGATGAGCACTGAATGTCAATCATAATTGTACTCCTATAATAGTACGATGGCGTTGCAAAACGAGCTGACAGATAGGACGAGCGCCGGATATAGATAAGGGGTTGACCTTATCTGACGGTTGCATCCGTAGCCATACAAGAAGATCGAGGTATGGTCTGATAGGACAGTACCTCCACCTACCTCCACTAAGGATACAAGATATGATCTGATGAGACAATGCCTCCACCTACCTCCACTAAAAGTACGGTCTGATGGGACTTTCGCCTGTATATGTGCATGAGGTAAACCCACAAGAGGTACGAAACGCAACATATACAAACTTTCTCCAAAACTCTCCCTTCTTCTCCATTCACGCATCCTTTGTTCAGTGATTGCACTAACTTAGGCATCAGAGTGCTTTCGACTAAGAGCAGCTAGGGTCTCTAACATTTGTTCTTCCTTCCCTTTTAGGTCTCAGGAGGTTAATCCTTCCTAAAAAAGCCTTACAGCAACATCAAAAGCTTAATATCCATCTAATCAAGTCCGTAATATTTAGGCACTCACAGGCCTCATCTTGAAAAACAAAATGTTACAAATACTCAATGCATGCTGTCGAGAAAAGTATTACTAAATCATATTGTAGTGAATTGAGATTTTCATCTACCAGCATATTGCCTGTTGCTTTGCAATGACAATCCTAAGCTTGAATAAAGAATGAGTATTAATAATTTTGTTTATAGTTGGTGTCCAGTGGCGCAAAAAAAAAAAAAAAAAAAACTCTCTAAGGCCCTAAGCTTCACCCTAACCCTGCCTTGTCCTGTGAAAGCCAATAAGATCGTGCAGTCCCTCTGAGAGCTTTGGCCCGCCTAGCTCGGCTTGCTAGGAGCCAAGCTCGGCCCGACCCTTTAATAGCCCTTTCCTCATATATAGGTTGGAATTGATCTTGTTTAGACACCATTTTCATCCACATTCAAGAAATACAAAGTCCAATAAAACCATACAATTGAAGAAGAAAACCAAAAAAGTTGTCATTAACGCAATAATCCATTTCATCTAACATTTTATTCATGCTATGTGTATGCGTGGCGTGAGGAGAAGAGCAAAATAGAAATAGGTTGTTTTCAGTAAATGACTAATCTGCCGACTCCTGCTAAGTCCTAAATTGATTTTTTTTTTTTTTATGGTGCCCAACCTAGACTGATGGGATGATAATAATGATAATCCATGATCATGGATGATAAGAAGATACCAATGCAATTAGGTATTATGCCCGAGCAAAATAATCACATGAATTTGGGTTGATATATTGTTGGGTCTCTAATACCGATTGTTAGGAATAAATTAGGGCAAACACGCTCACCATCAATCACAACCACAAGCAATCACACACATACAAATTTACGTGGTTCGGCAAACTTACTTACGTCCACAAGGCTATCAGGATTTCAATATGCAGAAATTGGGCAACTCATTACAAAGATTCCAAACCCTCTAATACTTTGTCTACTATCTTCCCATAGGTCTCAATCTTGCTCTGAGGCTGAGGTGGTTGTTATTCTAGTCCGGATTTTCACTTCAACCTCTTTTTGTTCTAGACTTGTAGTTGAAAGTGATTCTCTCAATGCTATATCTTGGGTGTCTTCTTCGGCTATGTTTCCTTGGAAATTTCAGTTCTATTTGAATGAGATTAGAGCTCTATTGTCTTCAATTCAAGTGAGCTTTATTTATATTGGGAGGGCAGTAAATGATTTTACAGACTCTTTAACTAAGCAAGGGGTTGATGGGTTTTCTAACTTCTTAGCTTTCACTATGTAACTTGTTTTGTGGTATAATGCTTTTATACCATGGTGCCCTTTGGCCGGGGATTCTTTGTAATACTCTTTCCTTTCTTAATATAATTTCTTCGTTGCCTATCAAGAACAAAAAGAGCTCTCACCTCTCTCACTCAGAGTCTAGGGTTACCAACTACATCAATATATAACCTCTACTTTTTTTAGCAAAAAAAAAAGCCCCGATACAAAGACCAAAATACCATGACCCTGAACCTAGTCATTGGCCAACCCAAGAAACAAATCCGGTCAATCCGAAATACAAGACATAAACCCAACAATCAATCACGCACGATCAATCGCAATCACAGACATACGAGATTTACACAGTTCAGCAAACTTGCCTACGTCCACAAGGTTATGAGCGTTCTGCTAGATTTCGCTGTACAATAATTGGGCAACTTGTTACAAAGATTCCAGACCCTCTAACACCTAGCCTACTCTCTCCCCCATAAATCTTAATCTTAATCGCAATCACAATGCTCTCTATGATCCCCATGCCTACTTGCTTTCTTACTTACAAAGAATAACCCAAACAGAGTATTTATAAGGAATCCAACATATATAATACACAAAAAAAAAAAAAAAAAAAAAAAAAAAAAAAAAACACTTTAGGTGACCAGTGGGCCTAAAAGATCATTTTAATTGACCTAACACCAGATCAGTTGTTCTTCTTGAAAAGGTGTTTTTTTTTTTTTTTTTTTGCACTTTCAACTAGCGACCTTAGTTTTATGACGTTAAGGGTCCCTAGGGACCCTATGGTGTACACAAATTAGAACAAAATAGACGTATTTTCTCATGTTTCGTTATCAACAAGTTTATTTTCCTTCGTCACGTTCGTCTGCGCCCAAGCACCGACCCGTCGGACGAGATAACCAACTACACCACGACACCTTTCGTGACATATTCTTTTCATCTTACAGCATTCATCAGAATCTGACTGACATTCTCAGCTTTCTTTCTCCGCTACTACAAAACAGAAACAGCTAATGCAAAACAGAAACCGAAGTTAAACCCTAAACCTCTGCAAAAGAGAAAAAACAAAAAAGAGAAGATGAAGAACTCTTTCCAACTATCCCCTCCAACAGACTCAATCAAAAAGGAATCCAAGAAGAAGGACAAGAACACCAGATCTCACACGTCCAAATCATCAACCTCTCCCACTAACAGCCGAGATTCTCCCGACAGCTCTCCTGACGAGAAGAACAAGATTAAGAAGATGAAAAGGATGTTGGAGGGGACCACAGTCGGACGACTGAGTCGGTGCTTGGGCGCAGACGAACATGGTAAAGGAAAATAGACTTGATAGCGAAACACGAGGAAACACATCTATTTTGTTCTAATTTGTGTACACCGTAGGGTCCCCAGGGACCCTTAATATTATAAAACTAAGGTCGCTAGAGACGCTAGTCGAAAGTGCTAAAAAAAATACTTTAAGAAACAAAATGACTGATGTGGTGTAAGGTTAGTTAAAATGATCTTTTAGGCCCGCTGGTTACCTAAAGTTTTTTTTTTTTTTTTTTGGTAAAATCCTCTATAATATATAATGTTAAAACTTAGAAAATGTTGAGACCTAATGGATTGGCCGCAGTGATAATGTTAAGACAAGTCTCCAAAGAAAATGGGTGGGTGATGTGTTTCCAGTTGTTTCTGATGAGCCACTAATACTGGGTGCAGCCCGCTGCCCACAAATGCCCAAAGGGCACCAACATGTCTGGTTAAAAGTGGGCGGGACTGCTGTGAAATCTGTGAAGGGCGGTTAGAAAGCTTTTTATTCGCCCTACAATCCAATTTTCTAACAAAACGCCCATACCATACTCATACACAAAGTCACAATTCCTCTTCATTGAAAAAGTTGATGGTGTCTGAAATTATGTCATGCATCTGAATGAGTTTATTAGGTGCAAGGATGCATTACATTACTATCAGTTATCCATGAACATAAATTCTTTCAGTTTTAACAATTTTTCATGTATTGGAATATCCATTTAGGGCGGGCTGATTCTGCAAGTTGTGCTTTATCACTCATAGTTATCTGCGGCTATATTCTGCCACTCCTACAGCTATATTGTGTCACTCCATAATCTAAGTTCATTATGCTTCAATGAGTGTGAACAAAATGGAGATTCGTTTGCCACATATTTGCACCATGGTTTGACTCTGCATCTTAATATCTATCACGTGGAAGGACATCAGGATATCAGATAGGTCGGTAAACTGGGAGAGCATACCCATGGGCTAGGTTTCAATTCAGATTGGATACCAATAGATTACATGATCAGTCTCAGACATCAAATAGCATACCTGTGTGGGTAAGAAGTCATAGAATCCTCAGCATGTCACTCTTTTGAACAAAGTATGTGCCTCTGCAATGAGTAGCTCTAGTCAATTCATGAATGTAGTTCATGGTCGATTCATGGATGTCGGAGAACTGATTTCCAATGGAGCTTGCTTAAATGTGAATGTTACATGTTTCTGTCGCGTAGAATGTGACTTCCAAGTTCCAACCTAGGGCCATATATTTGTGCTTTTCTTCAGGAAAAAAGAGGCAACCTTAAGTCCAATGTTTCCAATCTGAGGTGCAAATTGAGGTAGTTGGAATATTCACTAACATATATTTAGAAAGAAATGCTGGACTTTCATTTACTCTGTCAGCTGAGGAAATGAATTTCTGCTGCTAAGTACAGGTGCTCACACCTGTAACCAAGGAGACTTAATAGGTTGGAAAGCTCTTTCTCATCAAAAGTTTCTGATGCCATGGTTCCATTTAACTACCATACCCAGTGTAGGGTTTTTCCTTTCAAACTTGTGCTGATTTAAACAATATAGAGGGTTGAAAGATCTTCAAGCTCTGCAGTTATTTGATTATCAAGAATTGAGGTTGTACGTGTTAAATTTTAAAGTGTATTTTCTAGAAAATCCTTAGTTTAATTTCTTTTTATTTTTTTTTATTTTTGATTGTTGTAGTGAGGTTATTATATAATTTTGTGTGATGGGGGCTATTTTGATCTTTTGTGTATGTGTCCTACTTGCACATGTGTGAATGACACATGTCTCTCTCTCTCTCAACTTCCCTCCACTCAAATCACTTTTCCATCTTCCCATGTTGCCACATCATTTTCCTCACCAAGTCATTACCAACATCCATTTTTCCATTTACCAACATACACTTCCCCACACACCACATTACTCCATCCACTTCTCCATATACCAAGCCACACTTCCCATGCACTTCATTACTTCCATCCTCTATTCCATACACCAAGCTACATTTCTCACTTGCTTTATTACTCCCATCCACTTTTCCATACACCAGACTTATACTTCTCATCTATCTCATTACTTCCACCCAACCACTTCTCATCTTTCCCATGGTTCTCCACTAGTTATCTTCCTTTCTCATGCAAATACCTCATTATGCTAGCAATTTTCCAAATCACCTATATGTGTGTGTGTGTGGTTGACCCCTTCATTCCATGTCCATGAAACCTATGAGCAAGTAGAGAGGAGTGTGAAGTTACATCAATAAGTCCATATCTTGTGCTAGTGGTGGCCTCAAGCTAAACTTGTAATGTTTATCTTTTAATGAAGTTATTCTCTTCCCCCTTTATCTTTTGATTGTTCTTCGTTTATTTTGGTGTTAAGTCTTGGGCTAGTGTAGTTTGTTATGCTAATTGAGAAGCGAAATTCCGGATATTTGGATTTCTTATTTCTCCACAGTACGCTCCTTAGGATTCCAATAAAGGAAAATAATAGCTAGAACTAAAGAGAATCAACCCTCTGAATCAGCAGTCTCAAAGACAGAGCAAGGCCAGCCATGCTATCTTGCTCTCTCTCCGTACGGGACACCTACCCTGTCCTTGTAGGCGAGTCTAAAAATGGTCTAACTTTCCATCTGGGGTAAATTTCAACACCTAAATCTGAATGTACAGCTCTAGGTCGTTGCTTCACACATTTGCTATCCATGGGGATCAAAGTACTGGTGACTGTAGTAACCAAATTTCTCAAATTTTAATGTCACCTTAGATGTAAGGGCAAAAATGATAAAAACCTTACAGGCGCCTTCATATAACAAGAGGAATCGAAAGGAAAATTGCTCCATTTCCAGCAAAGCTCACTCTCCTGTGTTTGATGCAATCCTTCCACGCAAAAAGGGAGAAAAATGAACTGATTTTAGTAATCAAGGATTTCAATACGGATGGGAAAGAGGAATCCCTCTCTAGTTTGGACTGCTGAAGCTTACCAATTCAAATGAGTAAATGATCCCATTTCAGCAACAGACCAGCACCTGCAGAAGAATAAAAAGCAAATCGGGCATTCTGGTGATATAAAAAATATACAAAACTTGAGCCTTTAATTAGGCATGCAAGTTTGTCATTACCAGCGGAAGTGGGTTGTGCTCAAAAGACTAAAAATAGTCCTATCAAACAACCCACTATCAACTGAAAGTTGACTTCAATGAGTTGTATTGTAGGGATCCCTCTCTAGTTTGGACTACTGAAGCTTACCAATTCAAATGAGTAAGTGCTCCCATTTCGGTAACAGAACAGCACCTGCAGAAGAATCAAAAGCGCATCAGGCATTCCGGTGATATAGAAGACACACAAAACTTGAGCCCTTTTAATTAGGCATGCAAGTTTGCCATTACTATAGGAAGTGGGTTGTGCTTAAAAGACTAAAATTAGCCCCATCAAACAACCCACTATCAACTGCAAGTTGACTTCAATGAGTTGTAGAGAAAAGTTTAGTCGATCATGCCTCCACAGTGCTTGCATGCGTGTATGTGTGTTCAATCATTCACTTGAATTTCCCAGGTCAAAGACAGCAAATTTGGAGGTTAAATATCACCAAACAAGCTTAGAGTTCGATGCACTTATGTATGACAACCAGAGCACTGATGCAAGTGCAGAGTTCAAATCCTTGGAAAACTGAATGATGGTCATGATAATGATGACCATGATCAAGTGAAAAATAAAAAATAAAAAATAAAATTTGTAATAAGAAATCATACTTGAGAAGGAAGTGCAGAAGAAATACACGGACCAGCAAATATTGGACCACCTATGATTGCCTGAAAGGAAGTGATGCCACCAGAGCAATGCTCCAATCAATTAATTATGAGCCCCACTCATACAAAAAGGGTGTCCCATGATACTCTGATGACCTAATTCAAATAGACCCCGATCATTCCACTTAAGAGCATCCATGAAATCTGCAAAAGCAGTAAACAGTAGAAGCTTGATGAGACAAAAGCAGTGAACAGTTTCAAACTACCTGGCATTTATCTACACTTTCAAAGGGATTGTAAAGCTTCCTCAATTCTATCTTCCATCGCTTGGAACAACAGGCAAGGTAAACCTTCCATTACAGAGGGAGTGTGGAGTAGGTAAGTTCAAAACTGTGTAGGTAATGCTTGTACTTCCTATTGGTACTTCCCATTGCGACTAGTGAGGAGTCAGCGCATCAGAAAAAGAAGGAAAAAAAAAAAGCAAGAAAGGAAGAAAAAGAAACTTTTACAACTTTCAGTGGTTAGTGTGATGAACTGATCCGCACGGTGATGTTGTGAAGACAGAAAATGTAATATCATAAATGCTATTCTGTCATATTCCACATAGAGTATATAGCAAGCCCATATTGTAAACACATGCTATTCCTATGAGGGTCCAGAACCCGAAATAGAATGAGAACAATCCTCTTAAGAGAATGAAGTCCCCATAAATGCACTCTCTGGAGTAATGCAATCAGCAACGGCATGCTTATTATGACAAAAATGTGTAGGAACCACAAATTTGAAGCATGTAAGCAATATCAAGAAAAATTATATTCTCTGGTTATAGGCTCTTGGTGAAGTTTCAAAGTTGGCTATCAGTAAACCTCTGAAGAAGGTTAGCAATATAAAGCTACCTTATCATCGGGCATTGGAAATGACCTGCAAGAATATTATAGGGATTAACCTAGATCAATTACATGCTGGTTTTTCTAGAAATCTGACAACATACATGAACTAAAATGTTTGCTTAAATTTCTTTTTTCATTTTCCTCCAAGACTGTTCGCCTTTAGGTCTCGATGGCCATGAATGCAATACTAATATACAGTTCTTTAACTAGTTGTGATAATGACAAAATTGTAAAGTAGTAGATACAAGAATGCTTATTATATGATTCCTTGGCTTCCTTCCCACCGTTCAAATGTTTCTAGTATTGGATCAACATTTATGGGCAGTATCAACATTGATTTTCGATGTGTTACTGATGCTGTCATATAAGAAAAAAGTGAATCAATTCACATCTCACTTTTGGTTCATTTTAGTTGGCTAATATTTTATAATGATCATGCGCATAAAATGTCACATTTCAATGTTCACCTTTTCATACTGTAAAAGAAAATAATCAAAACCATTCCAGCATACAGAAGGGAAAAGAGTCATTACAAAAATAAGCAAGCACTGATACAGAAACTTACAAAAAGCATTTATTGCATTAGTAAGAGAGGTCCAAACTTGCCTTTGTGATCCAGGACTAACATTTGACATTGAAAGCTTACCAATGTTACTGAAACCAACTCCCTTCTTAGAAAGAACAATGTACCACCATATATTTTGACTGGAATAAGAACCAATATTGCAAGGAATATTGTGATTGGCACAAATATTTTCAAGCTGCCACAGGAAACAAGTATTATTAGGAGCCACAATCAAATAGTTTGATTTACAGTACAATACCGATTACTAAGAACTTAACAAACCAAGGCAAACTATGATCTAAAAGAATAGTGGCGAATGCACCCTTTCATTGTCAAAGTCTGGGCTTCGGATTCCTACATGACAGTTGTAGGCAATTAAACTGAAATGCAATAAGAACTGTTGTTGTCGGAAGAACAGGGGAGTAGTGAATGGTTTTTCTGTTTGCTTAAGATCCAATCATCAATATCTGCTGTGCTACCAGGACTCAGATCAATCTCTTGCTCTATCAGGATTTCTTCAGCTTCACCAAGAAGATATGCAGCTTCTCTAACGCTCTCTTCTCTCAATTCAATGGGACAGCAAACGCATTCCATGGATATCACATGTGGTAAGTTGGAAAGAGAAGCAACAAGTATTTCAACGATTGTTTTTTGTAACCATTCAAACATTTTATCTGCAGTCCCAAGCCTTTTAAGTAGAACTGTTCGGCAGAGTCTGTACATTGAATTGGCTGCTAATACCTTGGCAGGCCAATCACGAGGATCATTTTCTTTTTCAGTCCTAGCAGTATATTCCAAAACATATTTTTCTCCAATTTGTGCAAGTTTTGTGAGAATCATGTCGGCACTTGTTTCTGAAAGGGCCAGTTTCTTAAGATCCTTGTCAAGCCAATGGTCACAAATATCAATACTTAGCCAGACAATATCTGCTGCTTTCCTCATGTTGATCAACCTTTTTGTATCCAGGTTCTTTTCTATGAGTCTTACGTACTTGAGGCTTTCATGTACACCACGTTGCAATGATTTGACAACATGTTTGTCAATGTAGGGAATTGAAATGGCGATGGCGATGCTTGTGAGGGTCACTATTGGGAGAGCCCAACAATTGGGAGGAGGCGTTTCAGTACCTAATGAGGGAACTTGGTTGCTGTCAAACTCCACCACTCCTTGGAAGCCCTGCGATATTGCGAACCTGCTCCTTAAAAATTGTATCAAATACTTGGGTGGGTTGCTTTTGCCCCTGTGGATCCAGAGCAGTGTGTCCTCGCGGCCATTTGTCATGATCAGTTGGACCAAGTCTTCCTCCCCATCAAGGCGTAAAACGTAACTGCTAAGATCTACATCATTTGAACCAGACAGCGACTCAGATCTCCCTAGTCTCCTGCAGCAGCTAAAGAGTCTACTGAGCCAGCTCACGGGCAATATAGAAGTCAGCCTAATCAATTTGCTCACTATTACCACTGCACATTGGATTCCTATGAGCACACTTATAATTTGATTCTTAGAGACATGGAGGGTTTTCCTGAATCTCCGGTTGCTGATGTGGAATGGTAAAGGGCTTTCTTTCCACCCCACAAATCTCTGCACCCAGTATTTCTCTACCTTAAACTCACCTTTGAAGCTCTGCTTCCAGCTCTTGGTGCTCCTAAAGCTGATGGCATTGAACCATCTGATGGCAGGGGCAATGGTACCCACCACTATGGCAGTTGCCTGAGAGATTAATACCACTGTCACTGACCATTTGTAATCACAGGGGCCTGGACAGAAATCCAAAGACCCTATGATGAGGGATCTAACTGCGGCCTGCAGTAAGATGAGAGCACTGAGGAGACAGAAAGCTCCTGAAGCAGTGCAAGTTGCAGAGCGCCCCACTACATACTGAGGGCTGCCCGTGTGAGCCATCAACCAATATTTCTTGACAACCTCCCTTTGTCTCTTAATATCACCAGAGCACCCTTCATCAGAGCTCATTTGAATCTCATCATACTGTTTTTCTAACAACTTCTTTGCAGTGGGAGCCGTTATCGCAGTGGAGCACAAGAGGACAAGCAAAACAAGCATAAGAAACATGATGACAGCATGTTCGGGTAAGAAGGCATAAATCACACCAGTACCCATCTGAATCCCAATGTTTACAATGACGGTGAGGACGAGGATGCCCAGAGCAAGGACGTTGGAGATGAGCTCCGATTCGTCCATTGTTCCTAGAGAGGTGATGAAATTACCCATCACGGTGCAAATCAAGACGGTGCCACTGAGCTTGGAGAGCTGATCTTGAGGGCGGGGCATGGAGGTGTTGAGATCCACTGGTAGCTTTGTCGCCACCGATAAGAGGGTCAGGGAAGTCGCGTTGAGGGAGAAGGATCTGCAAGGGAACCAGAGCTTCTGGCGGCGGAAGCCGGAAAAGGTGTCGAGCCCCATGACAAGGGAGCACAAGAGAGAAGCAGCTGCGATGTAGAGGCCAATCCATGGCAGCGGCTCGCCGAATTTAGAGGTATTGTCACAGCCCATCATCTTCTCTCTCTCTCTCACTCTCACTCTCTCTGCTTTTTCGTCTACTACTATACTAAACTACATACTATTCTGATCGATCGCTGCTTCTTTCCCACTGGTTTTTCCAGCAAGGCAAGAAATAATGAAATGTAAGGATGTACTTCTTCTCCAATCAAATCCAAGTCGGTCTTCTAACACAAATTAAAAAAATAAAATTTATACCCATGCGTTGAAAATCAAAAATCAACGAACCAGATTAGTTTATGGTGTGTCTATACTCTATGATAATATAAGTGGGGCCAATGTCCAAGTGATCCAGACCGTTGCAGCTGGATTTGGATCTCATCATGGATTTAATGTTTATGTGGGCGCACAAAAAGCATCTCAGGTTACCGGACCAACGTCATCTTTTGGATATCAACTGCTTCCAGCAGTGAGAGTCCACGTAATAATACATATTTAACCGTAAAATGTCAAAAACAAAAAAAAAACAGGGCATTCCATGAGAGGTCCTGAACATTTCACTTTATGGCTTTAGTTCCACGGTATTTTTTTTAGTGTGACATGTTTTTTTTTTTTTAAATTTGAAGACCTAAAATATCTAACTTATCATTTCTTTAAATCATATCTCATGATTAATTGGTCAACTACCATTTAATTGGCCATGATTAATGAAATCTTATTAATGAGATTTTCAAATAAATTATATAAAAACACAAACAAATTTAAAAAAAATGTAAAAAAATTTCAAAAGAATACAAATAAATTTCAAAAAATGCAATAATTTTAAAAAACACAATAAATCTCAAAAGAACATAGGTAGTGTTTGGTTGGTTGGAATGGTTTTAGGCAGAAATGGAATGGAGAGTGGAATAAGTCTGGAATTGAATGAGGCAAGAATGGTCATTTCCATTCTAATGTTTGGTTAGACTGAAGAATCAATCAATTAATAGAATTCTTATTCCTGTCTTGCATTTGATACGCTCGAATGATGCCCATAATGGAAAAAATTTTACATAAGACGGACCAAAATACCCTCCTCCTCCTCCTCCTCCTCCTCCCAGTCGCCGGCTGGGAAGGAGACCAGCTGGCCTCCCTCCGCCCCCCTCATTGGGTTTTGAACAGATTGCACTTGTTGCTGGTTTAAGACCAGTTGGGGATTGAAAACATGTGGCTTTTCATCAATGGGTTCCATCTGCTAATAAAACCCTCCTTGAGTTAGTGAAATAGGGAGACTCGGATGATTATTAGCAGCAGCAAACAAGATTGGGTTTGAAGGATTGTTGTTACTATTGCTGCTACTACTAAAGCAAGAACCCTTCAAGCTAGGAAGAGGAAGAGATGGGTGATTTGGGGAAGAAACAAGAAGCCTATTACTAATATTGTTGCAATTCAAACCAAAATCACTACCAGCAGAAGCAGCACTAAAATAGGAGGATGATTCATGGGACTGGCATCCACATTCTCAGGAGATGAGACTCCACCTCCATACCCCAAACCCGAATCCACCACCCCAAATCCGTTCCCCCCACGTTCGAATTCCAATGATCCACCGTTCTACAACGCTGCTTCAAAGATGGGTCATCCATATATCCCATAAACCACCGGAAAAATGGCTGCTCATTCCCCATGGAGGAAGAAGGCCATGGAGCCGTCGGATTGGGAGGGGGGGCGGAATGCCCTGAGGCCTTCCAGCTGGTGCAAGCGGTCGGGGATGCCGTCGGGGCCCTTCTGGCTGGTCTCCTTCCTAGCCGGCGACCGAGAGTGTGGAGAAGGATTGAGGGTTATTTTGGTTTCAATGAAAAATTACAAAGGAGTAGTATGGTCATTCCTCTACCTTCCCCAGTAGAATGGCCATCCCATAAACCAAACGCTACCGTAGAGAAATTTTAAAAGACACAAATAAACTTCAAAATATCCAAATAAACTTCAAAATATATAAATAAATTTCAAAAGACACAAATAAAATTAAAAAACACATAGATTTCAAGAAACGTAAATAAATTTTCCAAAAAACTCAAATAGATTTTCCAAAAACTAAGATAAATTTTTAAATAAAGTTAGATAAGTTTTCCAAAATCACAGAAAGATTTATTCAAAAACTCAATGAATTTCCAAAAATGGGATAAATTTGCAAAAAACTCAAATAAATTTGTCAGAAACTCAGATAAATTTGATAAAAACTCAGATAAATTTGACAAAACTCAAATGAATTTGACAAAAACTGAGATACACGTTACAGAAATAGGACCGCACTGTGCTGGGCTGGTCAGACCTGGCCCAAACTGAACCTAACCTTGGATTAATAGACCCAACTAGGTGTTCTTTCTTCGATTTGGGTTGCTTCAAAACCTGCTCAAAGCCTACTAGATCTTCTCAGATAAATTTACCAAAAACTTAGATAAATTTATCAAAAATACAGATAAATTTGCCAAAAACACATAAAGATTTGTTCATAAACTCAAATAAATTTACCAAAAACTAAAATAATTTTTTCAGAAACTCGAGTATATTGCCAAAAACTTAGATAAATTTTCCAAAAACTCCGTGACCCAACCTGTAGAGGAACCCGCAGAGAGAAGCCCTTTTTGCTTGTATACGGACCGAGGGGATGCTCGACATCACTAGCGATCACGTGCAAAAGCTCAGTTGTCCTCTTCCCCCTTTTCTATCTTCGTCTGGCAACTTGGCTTGAATCAAGCCAACTTCTCTCCCCTTTTATGTTGCCCCAGAATGAGGGAGGACGGAAGATTTGAAATTTTAAAATTCAAAATTTTATGCCTAAACAATTGAACAGGAAAATCAGTCATAAAAATGTTTGATATGGCGTGTATAGGGACCTCTCGCCAAAAATGTCAAGTTTTATGGACGATAGGCCTTATATAAAAAGTTGTTAGACTTGATACCTTACAAGACCGTGTTAAGGGACTTTTGGCTAATTTCCCAAAAAAAAAACAGAGAGAGGAATTTAAGAGAAAAGTCCCTGCAAGACTCCATACATCTTACCAGGTCCCCGTATCATGTTGAACACGGGAGGGGTCCTCATGTGACCCTTTTAATTTATTTTTTTGTCGTTTTGCAATATGGTCGATATCAATCATTCTGTCAATTAGATTTTCTTCAATATATAATTGCTTTATTTACCGAACACAATGATATCGACCATATCACGAAATAACAAGAAAATAGACGAATCGATCTACAGATCCTCCGCTCTCGCCTTCTCTCACTCCTATTGGGTCTGCAAGTCCTTGGCCCCGATCCCCTCCCTCCCTCACAACCTGCAAGCCCAGCCCTCTTCCTCATCTCCGCCTACAACCTTGCCTCCTCCTCCTCCCCTCTCCTCTTCTCCCTCCATGGCATTCCTCTCTCATCCTCCGTCGAAGATGACCCTATGCTCGCTGCCGTCCATTCTTTCGTATACTCCGCATCTCTGCCTCCCCTGACCCCATCCACCTCTCTGGAGCAGCACCATCAACCAAGAGAGAAAAAACTCAATTTCTATTTGGGTTCTGCAAAATCGAGAGCAACCACTGTATAATGATTAATATCGATAATGTCGCTAAATTAAATAACAAAAAAATAAAAATAAAAAGTCCACATGAGAACCCCTCCCGTGGTGACATGAGAAAACGTACTGTGTCCAACATGATAAGGGAACTAGAAAGACGTATGGGTACAGTGACTTTTCCCTTTAAATTCCTCTAAATATAATTATATGAGGAATTTACGGGTAAAATCCTTGTAGGACTACATACGTCCCAGCATGACCTAGTTCCATGTTCGATACGGGAGGGATCCTCGTATGGGCTTTTTTTCCTTTTTTTTTTTTTGTCGTTTTACGATATGGTCGATATCGACCATATAACTGAAAGACAGTTTTCCCTGCATCCTAGTTATGCTGACAGTAATAGTCAATATCGACCATGTGACTGAAAAAGGCTTTTTTTCCTGCATTGTTGATATCGACCATATAACTGAAAGGCATTTTTCCGTGCATGGTCGATATCGACCATATAATTGAAAGGCATTTTTTCCCTGCATGGTCGATATCGACCATATAATTGAAAGGCATTTTTTCCCTGCATGGTCGATATCGACCATTCTGTCAGTCAGATTTTCTTCAACATGTAATTGTCTTATTTGCTAAACACAGCAAAATGATCGATATCGACTATATTGCGAAATAACAAGAAAAAAGACAACTATGGATTTTTTCCCTTGGTTGCTGGTGTTGCTCCATGGCCAAGTGGGTCTGTTCAAAATGAGAATCCATACCCAGGTGGGTCTGTTCCAAATGGGGTTGAATGTGGATTTTCTCAACAAACCCATCAAGATATTAGCACTGAGATTACATACTCTGATGGTTTTGGTTCTGATTTTGATTTGAAAATAGCCTAAGTTGGGATTTCTGGGATTTTAGGAGAAACTCGGTAGGAAAATTGCGGGAAAAAACGTGTTGGGTTCAAATGGGTTTGATTTAAAACTTGTGGAGCAAGGGTTCTCACATGAAATTGGTGCCCATAATGGAACTGATTGTAAAGAGGTGGAATTTAGGGTTTTGGGTGTCTCTATAGAAAAGGAGATGGAGAAGGTTCGCTTAGTTGCGGCTTGCGATGAAACTTCTGTAGATTATGATGTTCCTTCTGGTGAATGAGATGGTTGTTTGATGATAAAGAATGAGCAAATCGCAACTTCAAGAAATAACGGCAATGAAGGGAGTGAAGTTAATGTTGCTGATACAATGGTTAATATGGAGAGGAATGCCACCAGTAAAAGTTATGTACAAAGTGCCGAGACAATAGTTCATGAGGATGAGAGTAATGGCAGCGGTGTTGACACTAATGATTGCAGTGATTCTTCTTCTTCGAGCAGTGAAGAAAATGAAGACGATGACAACAATGATGAAGAAGAAGAAGAAAATGATGATGAAGGAAATGATGTAGATATTGAAGAATGTGAGATAAGGAATCTTGAAAAAGAGGAAATAGCACTCAACGGTGGCGATGAGGAAGATGGGACCGTGAAAGAACCCATCCCCTCTTCTTCCTCCTCCTCCCCTCTCCTCTTCTCCATCTTGAAAAACCCAATTTTTATTTGGGTTCCCGTAGAATGGTCGACATGCACCATAAAAATGGTCTAAACGACAAAAAAAAAAAAAAAAAAAAAATTACAAAAACGCTCTTTGAGGACCTTATTCATAAATATAATGTATTTGAGACCTCATCACTGCTATGGGTCCTACAGGGACATATGCCGTAAATTCCTCTAATTATATCGATGACTAAACATCCTCCAACAAATGTAAATTCACCGTGCTCCTGAACTCCGCCTCAGTTCGGAGGAAAAAAAAAAAAAATCAAATTTGGGGGCGGCGAGACTCCGAGAGAGAGAGGGAGACACAGAAGGGAAAATTTGGAGAGATGATTTGATCATCTAATAATTAAATAAAAATAATAAAGGAGAAGGAGAAGGAGAAGGAGAAGGATGGGTTCGACGAGGACGAATTTCTACAAGAATCCTTCCTTCTCTTACAGGAAAGATTTCAGTCTCTCTTCCGTCCTCCGAAACCTCAGAGGTATTTTATTTTTCCTTTCTTCTTCTCCTTCTTCTTCCAAAAGAAATTCCCTTCCCTTTGATACGCTAGTCCTTTCTTCCTTAATTCTCTCTCTATATCTACCTGCAATTTCCTGTCGCAGCTTACAACGCCGCCACTGGTAACGCTCCTCCTCCTCCTCGTCCGATTGAAGAAAGAGAAGAAGAAGAATTTGGATTTCCGGTCGGAGGGAAACAGATCCCCAAACGGGGTGGTTCAGATCGAAAAAGGAAACAGCACCACTACAGCACCAGCATCCAAGGGTTTTCCGAAGAAACGGCGGCCACTCTATCCCACGAGACCTACATCGAAAAGACAAGGTTTAAAAAGTTCCCATCTTCTTCTTCTTCTTATTATTATTATTATTATGATTATTGATGACACTACAGTACCTAAAGAATAAATAAATATATATATATATATACACGGGAAGTGCCACTGAGAGAGACTCTCATCAACTTTACGAGAGATGGGTGGGGCCCTCACTTCCATATAAGTTGGGGGTATTTGCATTTAAGTTGGTGAGAGTGGATATCGAAGTGAGAGCCTCCACCCATCTCTCATGAAGTTGGTGAGAGTAGTTGGTGAGAGTGTCTCTCGTAGGAGCGCTTCCCATATGTTTTTTTTGTCTGTTAGCTCTTAATGTTGCGATTTCCATATGCAGGAAAGAAGTCAGATCGGCTCAGATTGTCCAGGAATTATCTGCAGATGTATTGGTAATATCTCTCTCTCTCTCTCTCTCTCTATTTATTGTGCATTCAGCACTTGTGCTAGCATAAATGTATTTTGATAATTTGATCATGATGATGATGTTGGTTTGTTTGGAGGAGCCAAACATTTCAGTTGTTTGATACATTATGGCATTACAATATTTCACTATTTTATTGCTATGTGTCTGACCCTGAAACCAAAACAAACCAAATGTGGCGTAGGAATATTGCAATTTTGGTGGAAAGAGGAAAAAATAAAATCTCAGCAATATTTCTTACTTCAACTATACACTAAGTTGCTTAGCTTACTGTTATTTTCTGGCAGGGAAGTTCACATTTGGGTTTTGAGCCATTGGTGAATTATGAAGGTGAGTCTTAAGATATTATGTTTGTTTTTGGTTTGGTTTTCATTTCCCACATTGTTTTTATAATTGTGGAGTTGGTAGTGAACACAGTGCTAGAATGTATTGATTCCTTTGCCAGTAAAGTAGTAGAGATCCATACGCTGAACATGATAGATTCCACAATGGCCAGTTAAAAGCATTTAGCACCTTTGTCAGTATCTTTTCCAGATCTTTCTTGTTTTCTGCTTATAGTATTGGAAGGTTTGCTGATTAGTATGCTGCTACTTGTACACTTGTAGGCACCAAGCTGTGACTAGTCACTGCTCTTTTAGCACTGGTGGTTTTGCATATGTTCTTCAATTTTGACATCTCGACATGAGACTGTTGTAATTGGAGTCGAGTCATAAGAGCTGTTGTGTGTTCACAAGTATGCATCCTTGAAGACTTTGAGTTTGTATAACAGGGGATCTTCTCTGTCTCTGTGATCCATGCTTCTGGCCAATCAGGGCCATAATGAATTGACTATGCCCTAAGGGTTTCCATGCTAGGACAGTGCCACTGGTTGCACTTTGATTGGTGGTCAGGAAATGGATGATTAGGATAAGAACATAGAACACAGCTATAGTCCTCGCAACTGGGAACTTAACCAATGATTGGTTTGCTACAATGGCCCTATCAGGTATAGTTTTGGAACATCATCCATCCACAGTCAATCTGTTAGACCAATGACCTGCATAATCAAGCACCAGACCCTACTTGTACAAACTCAGGCTGTGGGTACAATGGGTATCCTTAGCCCAAGAATTGTATACAATCTTCGCAGTAAGATGGGGGCTTGCTCGATCTGAAAATACCGTCTTACATTGTTATAATACACACATGATATGATTACTCTAGAAAGGTATTCTTTTTTATTTTTGTATTTTTTTTCTTTATGTTGTTTCCTTCTGAATGGAAAATACCTTTAAAATTATCAATTTATCATATAGTGGGCTTGACAGATATATTCAGGTTTAGGGCCTGTTTGGATGCACAATAAAGTGCAATATTTTTGTATTTTGAAGAAGATATTCCTGCCTTCTCAGTTGTGGCTGTTTGGATAACTATATAAAATGAAATAATATATTCTTTTCTACCAAAATAATGATAGATTTCTTCCTACAGGATAATTGTGTAGGAAAAAATTTATAAGAAGATTTTCTTCCATTTCACAGGATCTCACTTACGGAATGGATACCCAGTTCGAAAACAACACAATCATCTTCCTTACATATTTCCTCTTCCTCCCATCTCCTCATCTTTTCATCCTCCTCTCCTTTGGATACCCATTCCTTTGTAGGTAAGGTAACGCTCTCTCTGTGGATGCCCTCTCCAGACCTATTCTATTCCTCCTCTTTCTTTTCCTTCTTTTGCTCTTCTTCTCCTCCCTCACCCTATTCTGTCTCGACCTCCCTGTCTCCCTCACCCTCCATCTTCTATTACCTTTTGCTTTCTCATTTCCAAAAATCTAAATCCAAACTGTTGTTGCTTTCTATGAGATGCCATATCCATGATCCATTCCAAACATCCGGTCCATCCCTTTTCTTGTATATCTCATCACTCTATTTTGCTGTGTTTTTTCACTTTCTATCTACATCTTCTTGATTGTGTGGCTTGTTTGCAAGTTTTTCATCATCTCCCATCTAGTCAATTGTAATTCATTATTAGCACTTAGGCCATGGTGAAGAAGAAGGGAACATCTGGATGTCGTCAAAATCAATTGATGAAATCATCGTCATGCTCATCTTCACTAACATAATCTACTGTCTATTCACGTTCTTTTATTCTTATATATTTTTTTTCCTAGGTCTATTTGTTTGCATTGAGTGGAATTGAATTCCAAGAAATTCAGGGTAAAATGGGTTCCAACAAAAATATGGCCAAAGAGGTTAGGGGTGAAAGATATGAGGTGGAGTTGGAGATGAACCCTAACTATGATTTACCTATTTCTTGGATTTCTTAGAATTCTTAGGAATCCAATTCCATGCAAACTAACACATTTTAGTTTTTTTTTTTTTTTTCCAATTAGGTTGGGTATTTCTATGCGATTTCTTTTGGTTTATTTATAATTTTTCTAATAAGTTTTTTCTCTGGAAAATAGAATACATTAAACAAAGAAAACTGGAAATTCCATTAATGATCCCATTAAAAAAAACTCCATTAATGATTATTATTATTAATTATTTTTAGTAATGATAATATTTTTTAAGTAGAAAGTTAATTTTTTAGTTTTTTGAAGGTTTATTAAAAGATTCTATTGAATGTGAAAAGTGCTTTTTTACATAAATTTATAAAGTTATATATCAATGTTTGTTTGATCTAAAATTGTGGCACATTTTGATTTCAAAATAAACTATAGTCTGCACCAATGGCCAAACAACCCCATTCAGAATCTGTCTTAAAAAACCGCCAAACAGCAACAATACTGCAATATTATAATATTATTCTATTATATTCTGAACTATTTCTTTCTGTTATTATTTAAATCTGTAAATAATATATCCTGCTGATATCCAAACGGACCCTTAACAAGTTGGTTATTTTGAACAAATGTTTCATTTTGGTTGCTCGACAAGCAGTACATGTGGAAGCTTCAGTTGTACATACTACACTGCATTCCAACTTCCATGCCTGTTTTTTCAGAATGTTTTTAAGCTATCTGCTAATGACTTGTTGTTGTCTTGGAGTTGTAGGGGACGGGGATGCTTCTTCAGAAGAATCTGCAGAAAAGACAGATGAGCCATGTCCTGGTTAGTTTCTATGTTATGCACCATGGGTTTTTGTGACTACTCTCATAAGCAAATACTTGGTTGGTGGAAGATGACAATGTTTATTTAATATTGAGTTCCTTGAAGTGTGTATTCCTACACCCTTTGTTCCAGTTTTAAAAGCTGTATTACATGCTGGGGTGTGTGTGGTGTTGGTTCCCTTGTCCTGGTTAGTTTCTATGTTATGCACCATGGGTTTTTGTGACTACTCTCATAAGCAAATACTTGGTTGGTGGAAGATGACAATGTTTATTTAATATTGAGTTCCTTGAAGTGTGTATTCCTACACCCTTTGTTCCAGTTTTAAAAGCTGTATTACATGCTGGGGTGTGTGTGGTGTTGGTTCCCTTTTATTTTATTTTATTTTATTTATTTATTTATTTTGCGAGGTGGGTTGTTAGGGGATGGTGTTGATCAGATGTGCGAGTTCTTTGAAGTCTTTTGACTGTTCGTGAAATATAGCAGTCATGTCTGAACGCAATATCTTACATATGTTCTTTCAGCTCCCACAGATGATGGACAGCGGGTTAAAGAAAGAAGTGAACAGCGTTTTCCTGTTCCTGGGGAGCCTGTTTGTGTGGTATGTGGCAAATATGGGGAGTATATTTGTAATGAGGTGAGGATCTGCAACGATTTGGACTGTTTCCTTCTATTAATCCTTCTTGCTTAAATGCTGCATTGTTGATATTATTCTAATGCAATGCAGACAGGTGAAGATATTTGTAGTATGGATTGCAAAGCTGAGCTGCCAAAACTTCGAAAATTTGACCTTGATGAGGTAATAACTGCTTACAACTCGCTATTTAATAAAAGAAAAAAAAAAAAAAAACTCTCTGACTTCTAAAATTAGGGACTGTTTAAACCCTTTGAATTTTCTGTTCCTTTTTAAACATTTCTTCTGAACAAAAATCTAAAAAAGCGCAGTTGATCTCTGCTCTTAGGCCATTTGTTCATTACTTTTCAGGTAGTGACATGTGACCAACATTCTCTTGTCTGCTTGGAAAGGTCCAATGGTGCACTGGAGATGGCTGAGTTTGGAATGAATGCAGATCTGTTGCCTGAATTTAAGGATGATACTTGGGATTTTAACAGACATCGATGGAGCAAAAAACAATCCAGTCTGTGTGCATATGAGTGGTATGTTATGTCATCTTATTTGGTTGCCTAGATTGCACAGGAGTTGTGCTCATTGTCGCAACCATGAGGTTGCAGCTTCAACCTTCAGGTCATCTTACCATTAATTAAAAAAATGAAAGAAATTATTATGAAGAAGAAGCACAGTTGGAAGGTGCACATTTTCGCAACCACGAGATTGCGGCTTCAAGTCATCTTACCATTAAAGAAAAATGAAAGAAAAATCGGTAACCATGATTACATTTTGGAAGATCTGGTTCTGCATTATGTAGTTGTTTGGAGTGGGAAGGGAGCATCTAATTCTGCATTATGCAATTGTTTGGAGCATTTTAGGTTGGGAAATAAGTTTAACTTTCATATGTAGGAGGAAACTCAAAAAATATTGAAGCAGGTATACTCCTAGCCCATAGGTAAACTAGGAGAAGGAGAGAAGGTTTGGAGCATTTTGGGAAGGAAAATAGAGATAATTTTCACATATAGGGGGAACCTCAAAGAATATCGAAGCAAGTATACTTTTAGGTAAGCAAGGAGAAGGAGAGTTGTTATGCTTATAGTTCAAGTCGTTTTCTTGGATCAAAACCAAATTTTTACTAGTATACCACGCTGCGCGGTCTTCTCTCTCTCTCTCTCTCTCTATATATATATATATATATATATATATATATATAGGGAGATGCTCCTATGAGAGATGCTCTCACCTCATTATGAGAAATAAGGTGGGGGCCTCACTTCCATATTCAATGCCAACAACTTAAATGTGAGGGCCCCACCCCTAGCTCTCATAGTGAGGTGAGAGATGTTCTCACAGGAGCACCTCCCATATATATATTAATTATTTTGTATGCTCTCCATTTGATGGGTCTTTAAGATATGTTTACCATCTATCTTTAACATCATCTTTATCCACCAAGATTCTTTAGCATTTCATCTTTAATTAACACTTGCATGGTCAATGTCTCTAGGCTTCCTTTTCCTTGTATGTTTGCAAGCCATTTTTTTATAGTATAATTTATTAAAAACCACCAAGGTTTTACATCTGACCTTGTATCTATACTCTATATCCCTCCTGTACCCATGCTTGGTATCAGCACATGATGAAATATCATTAGATGGAGGATTTTAAGTGATATTTAAACACCCCCACACCCCCCACCCACAAAAAAAAAAAAAAAAAAAAAACTGAAGAAATATCCTCAAATGCAATGTGCTGGGGCATGATTTGTCATTGCAGTATGAATGTATGACTAGTTTCTTTGCCTTATTTAATCGGATCTTTGTTTGGATTCTAAATTTATCGTCTTAAATAATGATTTTTATTGTTCACTAATGTCTTGAAATGGGAAAATAATGAAATCTAGACTACTACAAAAAATTGAATCACCTTGGATGGTTAGGGGGATTGTGAATCTTTTATTCTAAGCATTTCTCAGCTTACAATGTTTCTATCCCAACTTCCTTTTTTTTTTTAAATGTTTCTATCTCAACTACTGAGAAACTTGTATAGCAATGGAATCAAACTGGGTGAAGAGGCAAGACTGTTTGATATTGTTGTTATTCAAATATTTTTCGTTTATGCTTTTACAGTGATATTGTTAACATGTATATTTATTTAGCGTTTCATATTCCACATTTTACTTATCTAATTGTAAATTTGTCCATCATAGTTGGAAGTGTCAGAAGCCTGGCCACCTTGCAGAGGATTGTTTGGTGGTGGTATGTGTTTCATCAGAGCCTTCTTGTGAAACATGCAATCTAGTTCTAGCTATGTTTCCTATTTTACCAAAATCTGGAACTGATGGCATAATCAATCTTTTATTTCTGTAAGTTGTGCTTTATTGCCTTATGTAGGTGCCCACGGGAGAACGCAAAGCTAGTTCTATATCTAGAGACCTTCTTGCCTTGTATAGAAGGTTATTCTATATCAATCTTCTTTGCATTTGGTGCTGTATTTTCTGTATGATTGTCTATATAATACTCCCTTTTACTTTTGCATGTTGGCATCTACAAATCAGAAAAAGAAAAAGGATGATACTTGGTTTCCCCATGTTTGATGAGAACTGCGATTCATTCCTTGAATTATGTGTCTGTCATTATATTAATACAATGCCTGAACTAATCCGGCTATCAACTGTACTGGTTCTACAAAAGCTATTGAGATGACTATTGCATGCAAATTGGAGCTCTTGCGTACTTGAGAATGTTTTAGAAAATTCTCTTTCATCACGTGGTGCCTAATTATGGTTTGAAAATTAACATTGTCACTTTTATTTTTCTCCTTCAGTAGTGGTTTTCACATACTCTAAGACTGAATATTAGCTAGAATGGGCATCTCATCTACAAAACAAGTCATAATTATAAGTGTGTGTGTTATGTGTAGAAATTTTGTTATGAGAACCTCACACAAGTTCTGTGAGATCTAGTTTGTGGGGCCCACACGGACCAACATATGATCAATAATCCATGCATTGGACCTTCCACTACAAACATTGATCATCTACCATCCTTATACTCACTAGCCCCCATGTATTGGTGACAATATTGCTAGCCAGTAATATCCCAAAACCAATTGGTGATAGGGAATTGCACAAACAACTACTTAACACCCGCCACCCTCGAGCGGGACACCTCCCGGAACAGAAACACATGCCCGTACAAGACCAGAACGTAGCATGGGGCCTTTTTCCCTACGTGGTTACGAACTCGAGACCTCTGGCTCTGATACCATAACAGTGTTGCTAGCCAGTAATCCCAAAACCAATTGATGATAGGAAACTGCACAAACAACTACAAAACAATTGGTACTCTACCCAATTTGACACATGTCCTTCTATTATATGTATTGAAATGTCCATTTCTTTCATAAGTTTTTACCATTGATTTTTAGGGCCTCAAAATCCATCTATATAATTATCTGATTTTGTTGGTTTTTGGGGCATCCGTAATCCATGCATGGACTTTCCCACCCCGCCCCTACCCTCATGGTCACATGCATCCAGGTGGGCTCTATATTAATGTTGCCCATATAGAAAAGTGAGAATTGCTTCACTTTTCTGCCACCCTAGTCAGCGAGGAGTCATTTAGTGTCAGGGAACCTGTCATGGATTTGAACCCTGCACCACTCCACAATGGATGGGGGGTATGCGTATGCCTTATCATTGCACCTAGCATATAATGTGGAACACTGTATTGGAGGAAAAGGCAGATGTGGTGGGCTGATAGCATCTTTGAAGGAAAAGGCAGATGTATAAATTTGTCAATGTTTTTCCTTTTCCCTCTTTTCTTTCTGCTTTTTGGTGGTGGTTATGATTCACTTAGGGTGGCTACGTTGAAAAAACAAAGGTGAAGATCCACAAATGGCCATCAAGCTATATCCCTTTTAATGAAAAATCAATAAGGGGATTTAGTAAATGAATACACAACCATCACTCTAGTAAATTAAATCCTGGGAAAGTTAGGGTGTCATCTACATCTCAACCTTATATCCCTCTCCCCTCAATGTATATTCATAGGAATTCGATTCCTTGCAAACAAATGGGTCATTAACACTATCTTATCTTGCAATACCGTGTGAAACTATAGTCCCTTATCACCCCTACCTTCAGGGGAGCATCTTGATTGATTATGTATTTGAAGCTGCTTTAAATGTTGTCTGAGAGTTGGTTACACAAATTCATGTTTTCAGCAAAGCGATCATTTAATCCTGTTTTCATATCCCTCTCTATAATCTTTGCTCTAGCCAGTTAGACCCAAACAAGCATATGAAGTCAAAACAAATAAAATGATACTAAAAAACTGTGACTCTAACGGTGACTACTAATGATGGGATCCTAGATATTTCTTTTTGTCGCTTTCTTGTCTTCCTTTGGCATGTATGCGGCACTAGAAAGTTTTTTTGATATGCATCATTGTCATTGTTGTTGATTATTTGTTTCGTTTTTGTTTCTCATGAAGGCCTTTTTGTCTCCCCATGTACTTATGTGTAGATGCCAAAAAATAGGAAAAGGTTCGTCAAGTGCAAAATGCAATACCTGCTGCGGCTCATCAAGTTTGGCAATGTGCCTCGACTGTAGTAGAATACTTTGTGACAGGTATGAGTTCCTAGTTTCCTACTGAATGTAGCAATATTTTTTTGAGAAGTTTATGTTAAGTGCTTTTCCCATCCACTCTTATATCCAAAAAAAAAAAAAACACACACACACACAAAATGAG
This sequence comes from Umbellularia californica, assembly GCA_028538565.1. Classification (NCBI taxonomy): domain Eukaryota; kingdom Viridiplantae; phylum Streptophyta; class Magnoliopsida; order Laurales; family Lauraceae; genus Umbellularia; species Umbellularia californica. Next base: position 317,828 of record JAPQWN010000012.1, read on the forward strand.
AGAAAGGAAGGGGAAAAAATCCCATTTAGTATGTCAGTGTTAGGGTCACTTCTGAAGACCAACAAATGTAGGGATAAACCAGAACTGACAACAGTAAATATGTAAACTAGAAAAATGCTGAATGGGCAGTTGGACATTCTCAATAGGGGCTGTAACACGCATAAATACTGTGCACGGTGACATCTAAGTTTCTAGTTGGAAGTAGATTGCATTATAGGTTCACTTTGAGCCCAATTTATTCACCTTGGTTATAGGCAACTTGATGACAATATCAATATGAAGTTCCATGGTACATGCATTTCATAATAGATGTATTACTCTTTGATCAAGGAAGAAAGCAAATAATAAGCTAGGAGTTTGGAAAAGGGCATAAATTCAAATGGGTTGGAAATTAGCAAATCAAACACAGAACATACAGAATGCTGGTTAGTAGATCTGAGAGTAGGGAGAAAGAGTTGGTTAAAATTGAAAATAACTAAGTACCACAGCGTGAAAATTTTCGTTATGGAGCAACTCTAGAGCAAAATCGAGGATTTGAGGTGCACATAGCACATAAGAGCAATTGTAAACCCAGCAGCAGTAGTGTTCATTTATGTGTGTGTGCATTTATATAGATATTGATACAGATAAAAATAGATGGAGAGAGAGAGAAGTTACACTCATTTCCTTCAAAAGTCGTATGAAAAACAGTTGTTGAATTGTGTTCTGTTGGACTGTGTTCTGGACTGTTGTGATTCATGACCTATCGCGAAACATTTGATTTCCTATCTTGGATTGGGTGGTTGATGGATCTTAAGCATGACTTACTTGTTAAATCATGAGATTTCCAATACCTCAGCAAAGAGGATGTGAGTAGATCAGTATGGGAAGCTTTTTCTCTTCAATGTTATATTTTCTTTTTTTAGATTACTTTTAATTAGTAAATTGTAAATAGTAGAGGCATCATGGACTTGTGATAACTTTTGAACAAGCTGCAATAATGATGCAATTTGTAAAGCTTAAAATGTGCATATTATTTATATTGTACTTAAAGTCTTAAAACACAGCCTAAATAATTAGTTGGGTGTGCTTAGACTGAAACAAATATCTGGTGGGGGTGCTATAACTTATTGGTGCATTACAGGTTGAGATATTATGCTTTTATTGTTTGTCAATTAATATCAATTTGTGACAACATGGTAGTAAACTGAACTTTTACCTAAACAGTGCAGGTCATTTGACAGAGCACATTGTTGTGCATCCCTCCCATCAACAATTTTATTCTTATAAGCTAAAGCGTTTGGTAAGAATGTATTGCAAGTGATTTCCTTCCCTTTTTTCCTGGCTTAACAGATAATTCTTTGACTTATCTTCTATTGTTTTATGGTTTATCTCTTCTCTGATTATTTGTGCCATTCGATATTGATGTAGGTGAAATGTTGTAAATCAACATGCAACGTGACCAACATAAAAGATCTTTTAGCTTGCCACTATTGCCTTGATAAAGCCTTCAACAAGTTCTACGATATGTACACTGCCACATGGTGTGTAATGTTGGTAGCCAACAATCTCTTCCAAAGGCTTCTTTGAGAATCGATTTTTTGGATTTGAAGTAATGATTAAATTCCCTTGGTTTGAATTTATTTAATTTGGAATAAATGTACTCAAAGTGTTGTAGTTCCATTGATGTTTTTAAGATACTGAGTTTCAAATATCTCTTTCCTCGAAAAAGATAATGATACATCCTTCTTTTATGAGAAACAGCTGCAGTACTTCGTTTATGGAAAGTTACCTGCTATCTGTTCTCTTAAGTTCCCTAGACCATCTAACCAAATAATCTCCTTGTCGATGTGGCCCAAACAAATAATGCTTTTCGTCCTTAAGTTTGTGCACTTTTTTTTTTCTGCTTGCTAGTGAGAAATCTTGATGCCCTTTGCATAATGATGTGGTGTCCTGATGTGTGCCATTCTGTACAAGTGAGGGCTAATATTGGTGATTGATCTGATGGGCAAACCAATAACAAGTAGTTGACTAGAAGATTCTACATCTGATGATCTTGGATCCATGCAATGATCTATTACCCAGCCAAAGGCTATGGTTAATAAATATGGTCCAAAAGAAAGGATAAGGTTTGGAAGCTAAGATCTTTCAATCTGTAAGGTTTCTCGGGAAGGGCCCCTCATATCATTATTATAAACCACAGAACTTTGGGAGTTACCTTAATGGAATTGGTGCTGTTCCAAATGCTGCATTTTCTGATGCATGATTCTGTAATGTTCCTACTAACACGTGCATCACGATACCCTCCTTATGTTGTTGTTTGTTGCTTGTTTGGCTTTGACCAGAAACCGAACCACATTGGCTCTGATTTAGATCAGATCTATGATGAGCTAACAGATCAGTCTTATATGTATGTGGGGGATGTCTTTCTTTAATAATTGTCTGCTGCTTGGAACAGGAAAGGAGCTGGGCTTTCTATTATCTTGGGTTCTATATGTTGTGATCAGCACTTCGCTTGGTACTTCCAGATACTTGCCCACAATCATATTTTGTTGTCTAAAGATATACTAACAAGTAACAAATTTGGCTTGCTGGTGCTGTCATTGTATACAGGCACAGGATGAATTGCTTGAATGCAGATGTGGAAGGCAGTGCATATATTATCAGCAGACTTAATAAAAATGGCAGGCATGGGCAGCTCAGCGACTTCATTTTCTGAAGATGGGTGTATTGCTACTGCATGTACGGGGAGCCATCAGCTATGGTATGATGAGTTCACACTATTCTTGTCCTAATTGCTGAATCCTTTCCTGTGTTGGCCAATCTTTATCTTATGCTGTCACAAATGGCTTGTTCGATGTGGTGAGTGAGAAATTACTGGTCAGATGTGAATTGTCCAGTTTGCAGTGGTGTATTTTCACAATCTTCTATTAGGAAGGGATTACTCTGCAAAGGATTTTTAATATTTAGAAAAATAGGAGGACGTTCACGAGTTTTACCTTTAAGTGACAACACTAAATTCGATGCTTAAAGCTATCTATCAACTTCTTAGTTGTCAGAAAACATTGGTTGTTTTGTGCAACCTGTTTACAGAATGGAGACTAGTGCATCGATGGTGGTGTATGACGTCTCTAACCGCTGAGCTACTCAAGGACATGCCGGTTATATATTTATACACTGTTCCTTTGCTCTAGAAGTTCTAATGCGTTAAGTTTTCTGGTCGATTCGGTCAGAAATACATTTGAGCACTCCAAAAGAAATCCATGACTGACATCGAATTTGAGACAGAAGGCCCCAAAGGCTTTACATAGGTTATTGTACTCGTGGAATTTTTGGGGTTTTCACTTTCTGTCTTTGGAGGTGCTGGCAGAAATGTTTTATGGTGTTTTAACTGCTCTTGTACTGTACCTATACCATGGAGTCATGTGTCATTTCTGAATCTTTGTTTTGATAGAATAAATCCATAACCATTTCACAAAAACAAAAAAAAAAATATAGTGTTACAGATTTTTTTTTTTTTTTTTTTACATCTAGTTTTTCGTGGGATTTCTTAGATCTTCGGTTCTTATAGATGTATGTGTTTAAAAGTGCAACAAAAATAAGAATAAATAAAAAATGAAAAAAAAAAATGTTTTCGATGTGAAATTGCTTAGGAATTTCCACGTTCCAGAAATATAGAGACTTGAGTCTATTCTAGTGAAATTATCATATTTTATATATATATATATATATATATATATATATGAGTAGAGCTCTTCTAAGGTGAAGCTTAGTTTATCTGAAACTAGGATGGTGCTGGTCTCATAAATCAAAATTGATTATATTTATTTTTATTTTTTTTTTTTGTATGATGGAACTGGAAAATCCAGTTCTGATTGGATTTATTTTGATTTTGAAGACGATCATCATGAAAAAAATAACGATAATCAAATTTGATTTGTGGACTAGCACTATTTCAATTTAAAATAAGTTAACCTTCAATTTAGGAGAGTTGGCCATATATATATATATATAGGAATTCTCAAAAACTCCCCATTTCAAAAGGGGTGTTTTCTCCTTGCTTAATTTATCTAATGAGATAATGCCACCTCATGGCCAGTTATTTCTCCCCTTTGAAGGCAGTAACTATTAGGCTTTCAGAAGCAATAAATCTCTTCCTAACTTTTCTCTTCTTAAAATTCATTACATTCTTATGTTTTCTCTCTTTCGCAAAAGTCTTCTTTCAAAAATTTGAATACTGAGAGGATGATAGGATGTGCATTTGACACAAATCTTTATTTTCCCTTCTTTATTTTCTATAGTGGGCACATCCTTGATAAAGCCTTTTACATAAATATTTACATAAATTCTAGCCGTTCGATTCACCTACCTTATATATATATTTTTTTCCAATTTGTCACTAATTTGATCATTTTACTATGAATGGATTTAATAACAAAATAAGTGGGTCATTATTTCTAAAATTCTCGTGCTATGATAACAAAATAAGTGGGTCCTACTGATATATTTCTAGTGTTCCCATCCTATGAAGCAATAATTAATACCATGAATTGGCATTAGTTTAATACCAATCAAATTATTACCTGTTATTGATTAAAAATAAGATGATCCTATTAATAGATTTCAAATAGTGCCATGCACATTAACTTCAATGAATTTAATCATAAAATTGAGAGCGGCCCACTAGTAGATTCTTTATTCGTAATTTGCCATGCTAGAATGCAAGCAATGATTAACAAAAATACATTGACATTAACTTGATATCCAATCAATTCATTAGCTGCCATTGATTTAATCACGTAAATAAGATGGCCCATTGAGAAGGAGAAAAAAAAAGGGAGATATTTATGGTCGTTGGACTCTAAGTATGGAATTGATATTATGATAGAGGGAGAAAAAATAGGGAGAGGATAGCATAACTTGTTTCTTTTTTAGACAGAAAAAATAGGGATTTTAAATGCTTTGACCTCTTTCTAAAAATTAGGACGAGGAACACATACACCAATTAGGAGAGGGGCGTTTTTAACAACACAATGTCCGAGGTGTTTTGTAGCGTGCCTCATATATATATATATATATATGAGAAGTGCTCCTATGAGAGACACTCTCACCAACTTGGTGAGAGATGGGTGGGGGCCCTTACATTTAAGTTGGGGGTCCTTGCATTTAAGTTTGTGAGAGTAGATATGGAAGTGAGGGCCCCTACCCATCTCTCATAAAGTTGGTGAGAGTGTCTCTCATAGGAGCATTTTCCATATATATATATATATGTAATAGTGAGATTCTGATTTCTCCAGCAAGGTGTTTTAGAATCTCATGAGTCATTAGGGCCACTGTCTTCACGTTATTAATGGTTTCAAAGCACGGCTGTGTGTGGAGCTTCTTTACTTAATTAGGTTTGAATGTATGTTTTAGCATAGGTAGAATATAGGTCCCTAAAAATAGTAGACTTGTACTCGTTTTTGGGAAGAAAATAGCATTTGTGAGATTTCGAGGGATAGTTCAGTTGGCCTAGGATCGTAGTTTTCTCCTGGAGGTTGAGGGTTCAAAATCACACTACCAAATTGAGGCGACTGGGGATTTATTTGGCTCCCCCGAGCCTGTAGGGATTCGTCCGGCCCAACGGGCTTGACACCTTCCCATATTTAAAAGAAAAATAGCGTCTGCGAGACTGTGCCGGTAGAGGATTGGGTTGGTAGGATTAGGATTTATTCACACTCAAATCATAGGGTCTGGTGAGGCTCACAAGTCTTATCCCAATCCAACGGGAATCTGAACCTATCCCATTAAGTCATGGGATGGGAACCCATCTTCGCATCTGCAGCCCACCTTATATTGTTGGTACACCACTCACTACATGTTGCCTACGTTTAGGGTTGTGGTCCGGTACTCCTGCTTGCTATTGGGTGGGTTTTTTTTTTAATCAAAAGTATACAAATTCAAAATATCTTTATTTTTTTAAAAAAGTAAAAAAAAAAAAAAAAAGTGTAACTTCCTTTCTCCACTAAATGATAAAAAATTCACTTATATTTTTATGACAAAAAATCCCACTTTTTACACAAAAATTAAAAAAGATAAATGGACATCTACCAGAAAAACCCCCTTAAATATGAAAACCACAGTTGAAGACCCGAAACTTTTATAATAATGGTGGTCAAGGACCTCCAGCTCAAATCATCTCTTTTTTTCCGTGTTGCTCTTTCTTTGTTGATGTCAATATAACCATATTCCCTATTCATGTTATAAAAGAAAAAAAAAATCATATTTATTTCCAAGAATTGGTCTCTTCACCCAAATTGAAAAAAACTAACGTCCTATATTCTGTCATAAATAATATTCGTTGACGGGGACAAAAGAATTGTCGACATTGGCGTAAACTTTTGTCGACCTCGACAAAAACGTCCAATTAGCACTATCAAATGACCCTTATGCACAGCACATGTTAAACATTTATACATAGAATTTATTGACGTCGATAAAAGATTTGTCGATATCAACATAAAATAGCCTTAATATGGGATTAGAGTTATGTTGACCGCAACAACAACAACAACAAAAAAGAAAAAAAAAAAAAAAAAAACAAAAAGATAAATTGGGCTAGAGGTCCTTGGTTGTCATTAGAAAAGTTTAGGGTCCTCAATTATGATTACCCTATTTAAGGGGATTTTCCCAGTAGATGTTCCAAGATTAATTATCAAGCCACTAAAACTAAAGATAAATGACCATCATAACCCACTTGTATTTTACTCTCTTTTGATTTGGCGCGTCACCTCACTTCATTTTACATGTAAAGTTTTCAAACTAGCCCTAAGTGGGGAGTTAAAATACATGAGTCAAGCAAGGTCTTTAGTTTTTAGTATGATATATCCAACCTGTATAAAAAAATAAAAAATAAAAAAAAGAAAGAAAAGAAAAAGAAACCTCTTCCTTGCAAAGATGTGGAATCTAGAAAGGCTCAGAAAGTCATTTGCACCACATAGCAACCCAAAGATTCATTAAAATTCATTCTATTGCACATTCTGGTTGGAATGTGCATCTGAAACAGAAAAAAAGGATTAACCCTTTGAATTTTCTGACTTGGGCGATGAACTGGAAGCCTGGAAGCTTTATATGTTAGGCTTCAAAAGAATGTACATACACAGAAAACCGCAAGCCCAAATTTCGTTGCCAGACATACTCGAAGCAACGACTGATCGACTGTAGAGGAACCACACCAACCTCTCCCTCGTTCATCTAATAAAATATGAAAGGAGGAGGGTCTGATTCTTTTCTTGCCCTCAACCCCTAATCGAGTAATGCAATCACATGAAAGCAGAGCAATTATTTCTCACTCTACATGCCCTGTAAAACAAGCTCACACCAGTGGCACCCTCGTAGATGGATTGGCTTGTGCCCTCGAAGTTTCAATCTTCGCTGCAACCTCGGCCATAACCAGTCGAGTCAGGAGCAACCCTGCCACTAGTGCTGCCACCATCAACATTGTAAACACATTGCTCCAGCTCGATGTGGAGATGTAGCCTGTCAACACTGGACCCAGAGCTGCACCCACAGAGCCTGTACCATCTATGATTGCTGTCACTGTTGCCAAAGCGCGTGAATTCCCATTCAGTGAGGAATGCGTGCCCAAGTCAGCCGACACCGCAGTTGTGATGAGGGCATATGGACCATTTACAAACAAACCCGCAACGAACATGAGTGCAATGTTCACATACAGTGAGACATCTCCATATATCCTATAGAAGAAGAGAGCTGGAATTGCGCAGTACATGAAGCTTGCTGCTGTTATGGCTCTGGCATCAAGCCGGTCAGAGATATGGCCGGCGAGGATCCCTCCGACCACTCCCCCAACATCGAAGATGGTTGATAAGTTGCCCGCCATCTCATCAGATAAATGACGACCATCAATTGCTGCGAGATAACAATGTGATTCAATTAGGCAGGGAGGGGAGGGGAGGGGAGGGGAGGGGGGGAAATAAGAGTGTGTTATGCACTCAGACAGAAGAATGCTTGCAGTAACTACAGGGAGTGTTTCCTTGTTGTCTGTTAGTATATACAATACATAAGATCACACTAACTTGATCGAGATCCCCATCCCATGATCAAGCTCATTGGATCCAGCAGCATTTCTACTTTCAGATGTTCACATTGTTCCCCATATGGTTTATGCAAGTAAAAATTCATCAGTCTCAAATAGAACGATAAGCATGAAAAACACATACCTGTGTGGCTAAGGTAGAAAGGTAGCCAGTAGAGGAAAGTATATGCCACCAATTTGGAGAAGAAGAGACACAAAGCAAATGGTGCAACCCCGGGAATCTTCCATGCCTCTATGAATCCAATCGGTCTGTCCTTAACCTCTGGTGTCCTGTTCAAAAGAGGCTCTGTGACTTCACTCTTCTTTGGTGAGTCCAGCAACCCATCTTCTTCACCGTCAAGCCCAACAATTTCAGGACCAGTGGGCAAGACCAGAAACACTGTCACCCCAATGACTGCAATCATAACTCCAGGAACAACAAAAGACCAACCCCAACCGTATTTCAGTAAAGCTGAAGCCACCAGGGAACCCGTGATATTCCCAACAGAAGTGTGCGCATTCCATATGCCCATAATCAGACCCCGCTTCCTCTTTCCAAACCAGTTCCCCACTACTGCAACCACCGACGGCCATCCGGTTGATTGAAACGAACCCGCAAACATCTGAATTACCAAGAAGTAGTAGAAACTATGGATGTTTAGCCAGTACCCAGCACCAAAGAGCGAAGTAAAAAGACCTGTCCCAACCATTCCAATGGTTAGGAGGATTCTTAGATCCAATCGGTCTCCTAAATGCCCGGCGAAGTACATTCCCATGGAGTATACCGAAAGGAAGGCAAGGTCAATTTCTCCTAGCAGGGCAGTGCCATCTGAACCGTCGAAGGGAGCCCAGCCACTCTGAAGAGACTGTTTCTTTTGTGTTTGATTGGTTGATCTGAGGAAATGGGATCTTGGCCATGGTGAGAAGCTCAATTGACCCGACTGGGGATCAAGGGTGCTTTTGACAATGCTCGTGGTTTTTCTGGTGGCATGGTAGCTAGCGTATGACAAAAATGTTACAATTAGGACAATGGCTTGGTATGTTCTAAAGGTGAGGGTCGAGCCCCTGATGTATTCTATGAAGCGAATGCCAAGGGGCTTTTCTGGACTGCATGTTTCAGTTCTTGATTCCACTAAAGAACCCATCTTTTAGAAAAAAAAAAACAAAGTGAGGGGAGTTAATGTCCCTCTAATGAAAGCAAGCAGGGAATCCACCACCTGAAAGTCAAGAAACAGGAAATTCAAGTTTACAGGTGAGTCTTTATATCAAAACACTTAAAAAAAGAGCAATAAAAACTGACAACAGGGAATTTGCATTTGCTGGTCAGGGTGCATTTGGACTGAGGCCTAATAAATACCAAGAGAAGGGAGATACATAACTCACAAGGTATTTTTAAATTTATTAAAGAAACTTGCAAGTTTTAGACTGGTCAACAAGTAAATGCCATGGAATTTGGATTGCTTGCCCAAATCAAGAGCAGAAAGACTTTGACAAATTCGGAAGTTGGATGGTTGGAAATTTTGCAATGGCAGTTTGTTAAACACATGCCAAACAGGGTCGGTGCCCACTGCAACAACTTTCCATATATATATATATATATATATATATATATATATATATATATATAAAACGCAACCATTCCATCAAACCAAGCAGAAACAATGATAGAAACTTGTTAGGCTTTAATGATAATAGCCATCAAAACAAGCAGAAACAAAAACTGAAAAACCGGTGAGAAGATAATTGAGGGCAAAGAAGTCAGAAAAAAAAAAAAAAAAATATATATATATATATATATATGGGGGGATATTGAAGTGCATCCATCCCTTGAAACTTTTCAAAAAGGGAGGAGGGATGGATGCACTTGAATATTCTCCGTATATGTATATGTGTATAGATTTTTATTTTATTTTGGATTCAAAGGCCAAACGGTAAACAAAACAAAACCCACGAAGAGGATTTTGAGACAAAAGAGAAGGGCCAGAGAAACGATACCCAGGATTCTATTTCTATAGAATGGTTGATTCCAACAAAATCCATTGATCAGATTAGCTGCCGAAAGCGATTGCAAGTTCCATATACAAAACCCATATCAGTTCCTTTTTATCTCAGAAACTTGATATGGGAAAGAGTGCTCATAGAGATACAGATGGAATTCAAATTTCACGTGGAATGAATTGACCCCAATAAGGGCTTTCTCTCTTGCAAGAAGCGCGTGGGAATTAAATTAAAAAAAAAAAAAAAGAACAAACAAGGAAGACATTTCATTCCATCTGATCAGCCTAATTAAGAAACCAAAAATCGTTAGATATGAGGAGAGGGAGAAGGAGAGGAAGAGGGTACCTTGCAGAGAGGCAGAGAGAGAGAGAGAGAGAGAGAGCGCGCGCGCTCAGAGCTGAGAAGCAAAAAAAAGATCGTTGGAGAAGAGTATAGCCTCAAAATAACACGATGGAAGACACAAAGACACACTCTTTTTGAAATGGAGAGTTATGAAAATACCCCTTGGGTCGCTTGCGAATTACGGCAAGTAATCCTATTCATGTCTGCTCCAACAGCAGTGGTACCAGTACGAGCACCAGCAGATACCAACGTATCCCATATGCATCGATATTATAGTATATATGATCTTACCGGGTGGTGCGGGGAGGAACATTTATATGGATTTATCTTATAGCCTTTTATTATTTCTTTATGATCATCTTTGTTTTTCTCATTGTCATCCAAGCCTTTCCCATCTTTATATATTAGTGGCCTAAATATATATATATATATATATATGGTTTTAGACAAATTACAAACTTTGCTGAAAATGGACCTTTTTTTTTTAAGAGACTAACTTTAAAAGTGGTAATCTTGCAGAAAATAAATTTCTTATGCAGAAGCGAAAAGAAAGAAGTGAGAAATTTTTTCTTGAGATAAAATTCATTGTCTGGCGTGAACATGCACTCTTCCAAGAGGAAGATTATAAGGAAAAAAAAAAAGAGAAGCAAATTTTTTCTAAAAAGAAGTATTTTTGATAGGATTGACAAATTTTCTCGCACAAGTCCGCGAACTTGTGCATCTGCATTATCAAAGCTATTTGTCTTTTTTTTTTATTTTTAATTAAAGTTGATGTAAACAGGAGATGCATACCAATCTGAACGGATGGACGGTTGGGATCACTGCATACTATATCATATCTATTAATTGAACGGTACAAATGCAAGCTGAATCCTTTAAAAGGAATCTCGTCAATAACAGAATGGGCAATACAGTCACATGACAATAAAAGAAATAAAATAAAATGGGGTATCATCGTAATAATTTGAAAGGGTGAGGGCATGCATGCATTGAGTAGGGAAGGCTGAGGCCTCCGAATGGAAGATTCGCAGCTGCAAAAGCATATGCCCCGACGTTAATTAATTGGAAAGGGCATATTCCAACGAATGATACCTTCCGTTATGTAATGTAATAATCCGCACATATGTCATGATATAATGCCTTCTCCTCTCTCCCACGCTCTTCTTATGTTAAATATTTATAATATCAGTGGGCAGACTTTTTAGATCCTCTGGCTCTCTTCAGCTAGGGTTGTACAAAAATAATCGTAACATGTCAATCTGCCCACTCTTGTCACGAGCAACACGCTCGGACAGGTTCGGGTGTGACGTGGGAGGTTTCTAAGGGTCCCCGTATGAGGGCGAGTCAGTTGGACCGTTAAAGGAACCGAGGCCGGGGTATCGAATGTGAGACTGGGTCCATGGCGCTCATCTAGGTGAACAAGTCCCAGATTGCGTATCGGGATGTTTGGAATCGGAACAAGGCGCGCGGACATGATAAAAGGCTCGAGGATTGTTCCGGAAGGTTCCGGAAGCATTCGGAAGGTCCTGGAAGCATTTGGAAGGTTTCGGAAGCATTTGAAAGTCATTCGAATCCGGAATATTCTAGAAGACACCGGACCCTAGAGAACCCCGGAAGGTTCTAGAACAAAACATTGTGGCAGGAAGACTCTAGAGCCCTTGAGCATGTGGTGGAACTTTCTAGAGACTTATTGTTTATAAACCAAGTCATATTCTAGACAAGGAAAGGTCTAGAAGCCATATGTGAGCCACACACTTGGATTATTCCTAACCACATACTTGGCCAACTTAGAACCACATGTTGTAAGGGGTCTTCCCCTATATAAAGGGGTCACCCCCTCCCCTCATTTGTAACCAACCAACCAAGCCAAGTAAGCAAGCTTAGAGATCAACATAAAAAATGTAAGGCCTTAAGTGCCTAAGTGTACATCTTATAAGCAACCATTGAGTAATACAATTTACTCTTGCCTTAACCATTCTCCTAACTTTCTTCTCATAACTCCTAGTGTCGTTCTAGTTGAGTTTCAGTACTAAGGCTTGCTAAGCTGTGTTCACTAAGTCCGAGCACGCGTGAGTGTGGGTAAGGCTGATCTTTGACACCCGAAGAGTACATACAGGGGTCTTAGAGCTGCACGAGTCTTGAGCTAGAGTCTCGGCCCGTGACAGTTGGTATTGTAGTCAAGTTTGCAAGTGTGCTCCTTAGTACTAGTACTGTTGTTGCAGTGGGTGTGATAGGTGTTTGTTGCTATCGAGTGTGACGTATGGCTAGTGAGGGACTACCTAGAAACTCCAGCGACGTGGTGGAGAACCGCCCACCCATAGGCAATGGGAAGAGAGTTAGTTCGAGAGACATGCTATCTAGCATGGTTGCCCGCTTGGCTAGGTGCGAGTTGGCCATTGGTGAGATGGGGGACAAGTTCGAGGACACCGAGGGACGCATTGAAGAGCTAGACTCCACGCGGGAGGAGCTCAAGGGTGAGATGCAGGGTGCCTTGAATGAGGCAATGGACGTGCTCACGCAGCGGAACGAGGCTCTTGAGGCCCAGGTAATGGCGATGCGAGGGGAGCTTGAGCAGCTCAGAGGTGAGCTTGCTGCGTTATGAGCTGTCGTGGTTGCTGGATCGGTTCGGAGTACAAGGGTGGAGGTGCCCAAGCCGAGCCATTCGTGGGAAGTCGCTCAGCGAAGGACGTGGACAACTTTGTTTGGGGGATGGAGCAATACTTCCAAAAGGCTGGGACAGCGGATGATGCTAAGGTAAGCACCGTTGCGATGTACTTGAGTGATGTTGCTCTTTTGTGGTGGCGCCGTAGAGTAGACGGTGTGCGACGCGGGGAGCGTCCAGTCACCACATGGGACGAGTTTGTTGGAGAACTCAGGTAGCAGTTCAAGCCGGAATATGCAGAGGATTAAGCTCGAGGGAAGCTTCGCCGGCTCACTTAAAGGGGACGAGTGCGAGAATACTGTAGGGAGTTCTCGAAACTGTTGCTGATGGTCCCAGATATGAGCGAGAAGGAGGCATTATTCTCCTTCATGGATGGCCTGAAGCCGTGATTGAAGACCGAACTGCAGCGCAGAGGTGTGTAGGATTTGAGTCGGGCAATAGCGGTTGCGGAATAGTTGATTGAGTTTGAGCGCAACGAGTCTCTCATGTGACGGCGCCAAGGCAATAGTCGAGATGAGGGTTGCAGCTCCTCATCCGAGGACGAGGCTGATGGGAAGCCGACGCACCGCAAGGGTAAGCCCGAGAGAGCAGCCAAGGATGCGGGCAAGGAGAGGAAGCCCCGGAGCTGCTACTTCTGTGACGATCCGCACCAGGTAAGTGAGTGCCTCGTGCGTAAGAGGCTTGCAGCCATGGTTCGGGCTGAGGAGGAGTCCTAACGTGAGAGTAGCGACGACGACAGGCACCAGGAGGAGCCAAAGAGGCTAGGTGCCATACAAGTATAAGACGGGCACCATGAGGAGCAGCTGAAACGAGTGATGCGGCTCGATGCCTTGAAACTGTGCCGAGAGGAAGGCACTTCTCGAGAAGGAAACGAGGGGAGCAAGTCGTTGGCAAAGGAACGCCACGACAAGAGTCCTGGAGTGCAACCTGACCCCTCCCATGGGAACCAACAGAGGGCGACTTGGAGGAAGTGGAGGACGCGTCGGCAACGCAGGACTAAGGGACCATCGAGTGAGGGAGCCAGAAGATCCCACATCGAGCGTAGGGAAAGCCTGAAGAGTACGCAGCAGAGCCAGAGTCGGCGTACGCAAGCACAACGGGTGCGACACTTCCCTAGCAACGAGCGTTGCTAGATTGAGTGGGGGAGAGTGTCACAGGCAACACGCTCGGACAGGTTCGGGTGCAACGTGGGAGGTTTCCAAGGGGCCCCGTATGAGGGCGAGTCAGTTGGACCGTCAAACGAACCGACGCCGGGGTGTCGAATGCGAGACTGGGTCCATGGAGCGCATCCAAGTGGAGAAGTCCCAGATTGCGTATCAGGATGTTCGGAATCGGAACAAGGCACGCGGACATGATAAAAGGCTCGAAGAATGTTCCGGAAGGTTCCGTAAACATTCGGAAGGTCCTGGAAGCATTTGGAAGGTTCCGGAAGCATTTGAAAGTCATTCGAGTCTAGAACATTCTAGAAGACACCAGACCCTAGAGAACCCCGGAAGGTTCTAGAACAAAACATTGTGGCAGGAAGACTCTAGAGCCCTTGAGCATGTAGTGGAACTTTCTAAAGACTTATTGTTTATAAACCAAGTCATGTTCTAGACAAGAAAAGGTCTAGAAGCCACGTGTGAGCCACACTCTTGGATTATTCCTAACCACATACTTGGCCAACTTAGAACTACATGTTGTAAGGGGTCTTCCCCTATATAAAGGGGTCACCCCCTTCCCTCATTTGTAACCAACCAACCAAGCCAAGCAAGCAAGCTTGGAGAGCAACATCAAGAGTGTAAGGCCTTAAGTGCCTAAGTGTACATCTTGTAAGCAACCATTGAGTAATACAATTTACCATTGCCTTAACCATTCTCCTAGCTTTCTTCTCATAACTCCTATTGTCGTTCTAGTTGAGTTCCAATACTAAGGCTTGCTAAGCTGTGTTCACTAAGTCTCGAGCACGCGTGAGTGTGGGTAAGGCTGATCTTTGACACCCGAAGAGTACATACCGGGGTAATAGAGCCGCACGAGTCTTGAGCTAGAGTCTCGGCCCGTGACACTCCGCTCCGCCCCGTCCCGCTATAAGTGGATATACGTCAAAACCGCCTTTCGGTGAATGGGGTTGTTTCAATCCGAACTAATGAGCGGGCGGTTACGGTTTCACATTTGAGTAAAACCGCCCCGCCCGCTCATTATTTAAAAAAGTAAAAAAAAAAGCCTCTTCATCTATTCTTCACAGGCTTCACGTATCTTTAAAAAAATATATGGTTGCTAAAAAAACGCTTCATATTCACAGTTAGATTTTTGACTTTTGGACGTTAGATTATATGAGTAATTGTATTTTTTAATTTTGGTGATGCCTTTAGACTTTAATTTTACATTGATATACTTAGTTGAAAATTTTGTTTATTACTGATTATTGTCTTTTATTAAAAATCATGTTTAATTTTTATTCTTTATGTTAAATACTTTGAAACTTTAGTTACATTCTATTAAAAATAAAAAAAATAAAAAAGAGAGAGATGTACAAATACCAAACCGCCTAACATGCCGCCCAAATCGCCCGCTAAAAATACCACCCAAACATCCTATACTTTGAGCAATTACAGTTTCTACCTTTTACAAATCGCCATAAAACAAAACCGCCTAAACCGCCCAAGTAGCCTGCCATGCACCCCTATCTCTGGCTACCAATCCTTTAAAAAAAAAAATTTAAAAGAAGAAGAAGAAGAGGGCTCCTCTTTATTTATACCTCTATATATAAATATATATTGTTCAAGATAAGATGAAAGGGTGATGCTAGTTTGATCAGGGTCTTTCAAAGTGTCAAGGGGCATCTCTTCTTTTAGTAGAATATAAATCCTTTTTATGGTCGGGACTGGGAGCCTAAGCGGATCGGCACCCGAGACGAGGTGGCATCTTGCATGGATAAGAAGAGATGCAGTTGGATCTGGATCTGGATCTGGTGGGCCCATCCGACGTGGCGTAGGATTGTAGACAGTGGACGTGTAGTTAATGTTTGTGGTTGGCAACACAACACGCAGGGTCGGGTTGGGGGAGCCTCTTATGAGCCTCGGTCGGTTCACATCTTCTGTCGTTATTTTGCTTGTGTGAGAAAGGAGGACAACACATCCATGATCCATCCACCCATATGTTTCTTCTTCTTGTGATGCGGCTTCTTCTTTCATGTTCAGGTCATATTCACTGTTCAAAATTAGTGGTTTCTTGGATGAAATTAGTAGTAAACGCGGAACTGTTTGTCACCCCTTCAACATGACGCGCGTGTTGATATATGATGGATGGAGTGCTACTCTAGCGCACTGGACGTGGTGCGATTTATTAGAAAGTAAAAAATTAAAAAACTGACTGAATCATTAATATATATATATATATATATATATGGAAATAATCCGGTAAGAAATGATCTTATCTTTAAACCGTGAGAACCAAGGGTGGGGCCCACCTTTCACTCATTTTTGAAAAAGTCTCCTTGTCCTGGATGAAATCCCGGGATAAGGACCGACTCCACATGGGAGGGGCAAGGGCAAATGACATTTTTGCCCCTCCCATGTGGAAATCGGGACTTGTCCCCGGATTTCACCCGGGACAAGTAGCATCCCTCCTCATTTTCTAAGTTTTGTAGTAGAAAGGAATCCCCTTGATAGTCACGCCCAGGAATTTGAGAGATAGAGAGAGAGAATCATCTACATTGAAGGAACCAATTTTAAACCCGTGTTGCCAACTTGTATGATAAAAGGGCGTCCGTATGGATTGGATTAGAATCTTTCAAGCCCTTGATTTTAAGGTCCAAAAATCTTATCAGTTTCTTAAAGGTATATATAGTATTAAAAGCTATAAATACGGGTCCAATGATTGTCAAATTGGAAGCAAGTGCCTTCTTGGATAGAGAGTAGGGGGAGGTTTAGCGATTGGGACTTGGGAGGACCAAGATGGGCATTATTCATATTTGGCGTGCTCTCTCCCAGTCCCATCTCACCCTACCCTATTACAGTTTTAAGTTTTTTAGGATGAATGAATGAATGAATGAAAATGATGGCCAATCAATCATACATCTACAGCGTTCACAATTCACATTCAAAGGCGTCCAAAGCCAAGGTGAGGATTGAGGAAGGGCAGCAACAAAAGAATTCTGGCCATATCATCACTCAATTATGTTGACGGGACTTCAATTTTCAGAAGTCACCTCCGGACAGGTCGATTTCATGAGGTTTGTGCCTTCCGAATTCAATTCAGATTAACCTGCACCAAGAAAAACCTAATTCATGCTATTTTCATGGTAGAGAAACCAAAGTCACCTCCAACGTGGAGTAGGAAAAATTGGTGGAAATTACAAATTGTCCACCGCCAGAGCTATAAAACAAATCAACCGACTCCATCCTATTTTATGCCAGTTGTAGGGGAGGCCACTTGATCAAACCTTGGTTGCGTCAGGCACAAGACACATGAAAGGAAAGAAATTGGGACCAACTTGATTAGGGAGGTCGAATGGGTGCCAGAATGCGTGACAATTACTCTGAAAAAGCCCACCACCCTCTCAATTTTGACACAGGGAGGCAGGTGGCTTATCATTGAATAATATTTTCCCTTCATAAACCATTTAATATAATGAAGTCTAATAAGCCCCTAGATTGATCGATAGGAATTTGGCACTCATCCAACAACTGTGACTAAAGGCTATAGGATAATTCTGAGGCCCTAAAAAAGATACATTTCATGATCAATTGGTTGGTTTTTTCCTGCACACGAGTAAGTCAAAGATTGTATTTGTAAGTGCCTAAAATTTATGGACTTTGTTGGGCGAGTATGAAACTCGTAATAATGCTATTAAGCTGTTTTGGAAGGATTGAATGCCTTGAACCTGAAAGGAGAAGAAGAAAAGGAGGTCAGAGCCCCTGGCTGCAGTCAGCCGAAGGCACTCTGATGCCTGAGTTAGTGCGGTCACTGGACAGAGGGAGAGTGAGTTGGGAAGAAGAGAGTTCGGGGTGTATGTAGCTTAGAGCGAGTGTTGCGTACCTTCCCATGGGTCTTACCCATGCATATATATATATATATATATAGACAGATGTCCCATCAAAAGCTTCCTTGGTGGAGGTAGGTAGAGGTACAGTCCCATCAGCCCATACCTCGGACCCTCAGTGGGGGGTAGGTGAGAATACTGTCCCATTAGATCGTTCCTCAATCTTAAACATAAATGTGGATACGATGTCGGATAGGGATAACCCCTTATTGGTATCCGGCGGCCGCCCTATCTATCAGTTTGTCCTGTAACGTAGCTGTATCATTCCATGATTAAGACTTGACGTCCAGTATTCACCTTGGCCAGTAGAGCCGAACTGGAGGTCATTGAGGTCGGGAGTGAACTCAGGCACGGCTGCCGAGATGTGCAAGATCAAGCTCAAAGAACCGTGGTCGGTACCCTTACCGAGGCCCACTCGGGCTAGGTGCTAGCCGATACAGTTGCCGAGCTGAACGAAGCCGAGGTCAAGTTAATCCTAATTGGCACTTTTACCAAAACTAAGATTGATCTGATTATTATGGAAACACCCCACACAGTATTCATAACAGAACTTCATTGAAAGGCTAAAAGAGTTGGACAACTCCAAGGCCCTCAAAAGGATGCTTCTCATGTCCATTGATTAATTTCTCCTTAACAGCTTTAAGTCATATGAGAGTGCCTTTCAAAGCTATCTACCCATGTGATTGTCAAGCTACCACATACTTACAACCTAGGTAAGCCCCACAAGCAAGTCGTTTCATGCTTTGTCTTTCCTGGAAGAGAGAATATATATATATATATCATCAATACACGCACGCATGCTGTCATCCAAATTCTACTAACATTATATCTGAAATGGAGAAATCCGTGACATGATGGGCCAATTGACTATCAAGATTTCATTGGTTACGTCGATTTTTAGTGATCCCATTCATAGCATTAGAAAGTAATCCACCCCCCTTTACGATTTCTCTGTCTGATGTCTATATGCTGTGTGTAAGGAAGGGCAACCAACATGACCATGGAAGAAGGACTGCTATTTAAAATTAAAACATTCCCTTTTACAGATGAATATAATTACTACTAGCCCAATTTAGTACTGTGGGTATCCATTGCTCGTTAATTAGGTTACTGGGTCAGGTTTTAAGCCAATTTGAACCCGAACCAAATTTTAGAAGGGCCAACTCATATCCGACCTAGTACTGAATGGAATTCAGCTTAACTCAAATTCTAGACTAGTCTGAACCGAAAACAGTCGACCTAATTAAGTTGGGACGACCTTACGTACTCTACCTAATAAGGTCAACATATCATCAGAAATATGAAATATCACAAGAAAACAGAAGAACATTTATAAAATCTGTAAATATATATAGCAATGTTTTTTTTTTTTTATTGTTTTTTTTTATTTTAATGATTTAAAAATCAATTCATTTTCCACACTATTCTTCCGATATTATCCTGAAAAGACCCCAAATTTTGAAATTATCTTGACACCTTCCAAAGATTGAGACAATATTTGTGAAAATCTACCAAAATTAGCACCAATATCTCCTAATGAGCCTTGAACAATAATTTGCTACAACAGGCTCGAGCATAACCAACTCTGGCTGGGATCAGTTTGGGAAGGGTTTTAGGCCTTTAGGTTCGGTTTAATCACTACTTTCTCTTTCTACTAATTTACTGAATAAGCTCTGGGCCTCATCATATGTTTACCTAAAGGCATGAAAGGTAGGTAGGTAGGCGGTCCATCCCAAGTCCCAACCCATTGCCCAGCATCTGCAACAGTAATAGGCCTCTGTTTTTCTTTTTAATTTTATGTCTTTTGCTTCTTAGGTTGAGTTGCAATTGGAAAAGAGATTTGTGAGTTCTGTCTATTGGCCTAGATGATAAGGTATTAAGGTCCCGTGGTTTTTTTTTAGAATAGGATTTTCCTCATATAAATCTTATGTCTCATTCTTTTTGTGGTTGATTGTTTTTAATTGAACTTAGATTAATCAACTAGCTTAATCACTGAAATTGAAATCTAGTAAAGCAACTGTTTAAAGGGACTTTAGCCTAAATGTCATGAATAAATTATACAATATACATTTAACTTGTATTTCTAATCCGAGACATACATACTGTTGATTGATTCTTAATTTGCAGAATATTACAAGTAACTGATTTATACAAAAACATGGATTATTTGTAAATTAATACCAAGGAGAAACTAGAAGAAGCATGTGAACATCTTCCTGCTAATTCGATTTTGATGATCCCTGCCCGACTGACTTATCTTTAAATCAACCACGCTTGTCACGATCACTTCTCTCTTGCGTACATCGATCACATAATCCAGTAATCCTGCTACACACAGAGAATAGAAAATTTCATTCAGCCAAAGCCCAGCCAGCCCTCCCTGGGAATTTATTCGATACACAAAATGAATAATGCCCATGCATTTATTAGACTCATGGATGGGATGGGATGGGATGGGGAAAATGTTCATGTAGTAGGCCCCATTTTGGATCGTCCCATGTCTGAAAGATTGCTCTTGTGGGGTTTGGCTCTTGCAGTCTTTGATCATGATTGTGCCACTATGCACCTTCTATTGGAGTATGCATTAAACTCATCATCACTGGGTGGTTGAGATTTATTTATTGGATCGAAAGCAGGGCTAAGATAAACATTCTCCAGAGAGAGAGAGAGAGAGAGAGGTGGTTTAGAGGAGGTAATTTCTCACCGTTGATCTTAGAAATAACGAGCGAGACCCTTTCCCGGCAATGACTGCAAGCCATGTTAGCACTCATCACAATAACCTGAACCTGTGTCCAAATCTCAGTTGTGTTACAACAAAGCCACTTGTGCATGTATGTGCATATGGGTAAAAATGTAGATAATGCGAACCCTGCTCTACCTATTGAAAGACTATAAATCTGGCCGACAGTGCAGCTTACCAAGAGGAAAGAAAAAATAACGATAACATACTTTCAGCTTGAGTAGAGATGGGTCTCATACATGGGAGATATGTTAGATCTGGTTAAGATCCAACATAAGCCCAGACCAAGTTCAACCCATTTACAACTATAAATTTTCATGCATGTTGAGCAATCACAGTAGGCCTGTTTGTTTGGAGGTATTTTTAATAAAAAAAATATTAATATAATTAAAATTTTCTAATGCCAATGTAGGTGATATAATGAGATCATTTGGAATCCTACATTTGAATATTGAAATTCTAAAAATCAAGTTCTCAAAAGGTTACTCTTTTCCATATTGAATTATTGAAATTTCAATTTTTTTATTTATTTTTTATTTCCCAACTCAGTGGGGCTGGGGCCCTAACCCTATGAAGAGGGGTCCCTCAGGTAAGGGGAGTAAACCTCGGGTGAGGTGTGAGGCCTTCTGTTGAGGGAAGTAGCTGTTGAGATATCACAACTTTGGATGTGGAAAGGTGCCTGCTCTGGTTTGAACCCAGGACAGTCTCGGGAGTTAACAGTTTCTTAATTATTTTTTAGTGTTTTGGTAAAGTTTTAATTGTTGAAAATGAAGAAGGGAGATCGGCATTCCAAGAGAACTCGTAGTCTTTAAAATATGGTAACTCCTCCTAGGCTCCTCCTCCAAGCTGGTGTCATTCATGTCAGTGCCGTACAAGAAGAGCATCCAAGGTGAAGGTGGGGTTAAACGGATCTCCATCGAAAAAAAAAAAAGAAAAGTGCCAGGCGAGTTCAAACCCGTTCCGTTCCGGGCAAGAAAATTATTGGCCACCTACTTTTTTACTTTTACTTCTACTGTAAAAGAGAGAAAGGTATGAGAAAGGCGGTGGGAGGACGGAGAAGATGAATCAATATGATTTTTCTTTCTCGGGGTTATTATTATAATAGAAACACTGAGAAGACTGAATTCAATCTTCCATTATCCAACACTCTGCCAGTCTTTGGAACTACAGCATATTATCCTGTTTGATTGATACTCTCTAGGTTTTTCTTCTTCTTGTTTTTTTTCATTTTTTGGTGGGTAGAAAGTTTGATTGAGAATCTTTAACACCCCCATTTCTCAAGCGCGTATCAACACTTGACTCTGAAGCAATGTTTTGCTGCTTCTTAAACGTGTGATGTGTCTGCATTTTGATAATCAAGTGAGTGCTAATTGAAGATTGAAGGCAGTGTTGATTGAAGATTGAAATCAATAGTAGCTGCGAAATCCTAGCTCAATGATGCCAATGGATCGAGACCGGATGACTCAAGAGGCCAGAAGAAGAAACTAACAAGGACACAAAATCCCAATGATAATAATAATAATGACAACCACTATAAAGATAAAGATGATACTAGACCCGCAATAAAAAGAGAGTAAAATGGTAGTGTAGTCTCAACTCCCAACAACAATGATCCGACCATATTCATATTGATATAAGGTGCTGATTGGTACCATTGATTGAAGCGGTGGCCCTAATCATTAAAAGCAATATATATATATATATATATATATATATATATATATTGATTATATTCTGCGCGTCATTGAAGATCAAAAATTGTTGGACATCATCTATTGCATCAAGGCACCGAACCATGGACTTCCCCAATCAAAGCTCAAAGTGGGATGGGTGGTCCACAAGGCATGTCCGTGGGGTCCACCCAATTTTTTTATTTTTTATTATTTTTCACCAGGTTTGGGGACCATCGATCACAATCCTGCCCAATCAGAGACCATTTGTAACCATCCGATCGATTATCTGGATTGTCCATTTCCAGGCCTTACGCGGGCTGAATTTTGCTTGAGACCACCTTTTATGTTATGTGGAGGATTAGCATCATCATGAACCCACGAACATATAAGGTGGCCCACTTGATGACCTGAGCAGGAAGGAAGGAAATCCCTCTGCTTCGCTGCTTCAAAGCAGAGCAGAGGATGAAAATTGAAATCCCACACTTGTCAGACTCCCGAATGTGAGGTTGCACACGAGCCGTCTTGTACGATGCTAGGATTATTCTAAATCACTAATCATTCTAGGGAAAAACCTTGGCAAAACACAATTCGTACGGATGAAAGAAGAATCAGGGAATCAACACTACTCTACTCTTCACCCAAATTCATCGGGTTCAATTAGCAAAAAATGCTAATCAATTGACTGTTGTTCCACGCAAGGAAACAGAAACTTTATTTTTATTTTTTATTTTTTTTAAAAAAAGAAAGAAAGAAAAAAAAAGATCTTTCATAGTAAATGAAAATTGAAGGATGAAAATTGAAGGAGTACTTACATTGGGAAGGGTCAGATTCTCCGCGACCCTCAGCGCCTGATGGTTTGTTACCCCTTCAACTTTCATCTCTTTCTATCTCTCACTCTGTGTTTATGTTTGTTTGTTGTTGTTGGTAATAGCCAAACAGCTCGTGTGGTGCCAAGTGAAGAAGACACAGCGCTCCCTCTCTCTCTCTCTCTCTCTCTCTGTCTGGGGGCTTTCACTCTGCTGGTTGCTGCGACGCAGGATACAGGAAGCAAACGGTCGCTCGTTTTCAATGGGGGAAGGGTGTGAAAAGTAGCCTCGTTGAGCATGGAAACAAAGGAAAAAAAAGGCACTTGTCTCTTTTCAACGCTTCTTTCATTTTCCCACTCTCTGGAAATAGTTAAATCAAGTCCTCTTTTTCTTAATTGATTGATGATTTTCAACAGGCACGATGATTACATTACTTGGTGGGTCCTCTTCCATCAAGACCAAACAGCAAGCAGACGGTTATGATCTTCCAGTTCGACGATAATTTCTTCAACGTTACCATGGGGTAGGGTGGCGTGGGGTGGGGTGGGGTCGGGTCGGGTAGGTCAAACTCGTATGATGCAGGAGTGGGGAGATTATGAGGACATTCTACATGTCCTGACTGACTCCTGAATCCTGATACATTTTTAAGGATAATATATATATAATTCCACCATTTTCTATGAGCGCCAACGGTCAAGTGGTGGATCATGGACGGAATACATGTAATGCTGAGATCATCTGATGGATGGATACACAAGAAAAGTCTTTGGGAGTGGGGGACAGGTGCCCATCCCCCACCGCAGCAAATTTCCCCTGCCAAACAAGAGAAATCCCAGGGGCAGACGCCCCGGGACAAGCGGCGGACAGTCACTGTGGTTTTGGTGCCTTGAGAAGCGTGCATCCCTCTAACGTCTGTCCGCCGCTTGTCCCAGGCCGTCTGTCCCTAGCATTGCTCGCCAAACAAACCCACCGGAATCTAAAGGGGCTTTTTTTAACCCTTTAATCCCCTATGACGTTGGTATCCCTCATGAGTACTATGACACAACGGGTTAATCACCCAAAGCGGCGCAGCTCCAGCTAAATCCATACACAGGCACACCATTATGGGGAGCAAACCTCTGTCTTATGCCACTCCACCAACCGTGGGGGATACCGGATAAGGTTGTTTTTAGTTATCAGGGATAATGTAGAAATTTGCCTCTGTTGTTTGTTTGACATCAGCCCTGAATTAGAATATAGATTTTCACGGAATATGCGGATTGTAGGCGTTTAACAATTATAATATATTAAGTCAGGAGGTTTTAGCTTCAATTTTGACTGTCCGTTATTATTTTGACCAACAGTTATGTAACTACTCATGCAAGTACCAACTCTTTTTTCTATCAAACCACTCATGTTTTAGTTGTTCCTATGTAAATATACTATTTTTTCTCCAATTTCTTTATTTCTATTTTATCAAACTTGTCATGTGGAAAGAGGTAAATTTTTTTTTAATATGTGATTATTTATTTTGCAGTATAAGGAGATACCGTACTGAGCAAGGGTTATTGGGCTAGTTTCTCCTTGCAACTAATTTCCTTTCAAGTACAGCCAACTTGCAGGTTGCACCTTGTAAAAGAAGTATAAATTAAGGATCATCTTACATATACTTCAACATCAGGATATATATATATATATATTCTGCACATATTCTGCACTTGCCCTTTGGTAACTGTTGTGAACGTACTATGGATAGGAATAGGATACCATGATACCATCCGTTTTCAACATAGAAAAGAAAATATTCTGGTTCTCAGTGGGTGGGGTGGAGATGAGCTAATCGGTTTTGACGTTTCAGGCATGTGAGGACCACCAAAATCACCTTTCTCCATGCTATAGGATACATGCTATAAGGTATCCTATGTATGTTATACACATGATACAATGATACCCATCCATCCTCTACCTGGTGTGGTGCAGTGGTGGTGTTGCTCAGGTGATTTTTTGACGTTTCTGTCTTTCTGACATGTTAGGGCCACCAAAAGGGGTTTTTTCTTTACTGTAACCGTCGACTTTCAGACCCTGATGATCAAAGTCGAGATATTTTTCATTTTTAAAGTATCACAAAATTTTATTAAATTATTAGAAACAGGGTTTAAGGAAAAGAGGTGCGGTTTAAATAGGCTAGGAAGAGGAATGCATCTAAAAAGGCACATACAATTCTCAAATTATATTGCGTCACAAGTGATTTCTACTCTTTCCATTGGAAGTTTTTTTTTTTTTTTTTAATTACTTGCATCCAGAAAAAAGATTGTTGCAACCAAAACGAGAGCTAAAAATCATAAACTTTTCCTTGCTATCAAGGAATTCACAGCACTGCACAAGCGTTTCTTTGAAAAAAAAAAAAAAATTATATTGTGGATTGATGAAGATCAGATATTTTCTCTATAACAAGTAATTTATTCCAAGTATGAATAAGTTCTACAGTCATCTAACTTATTCACCTTTTTGAGGGAAACTAGCTTTATGTGGAATATGATGCTCTTTCTTTAGTTCTATCTGGTAGATGTACCATTGTTGTCCCATGGAAAAGGTATGTTGAATGATCGTCGGCAGAAAGTAGCAAGACCCTCATCTTTTTCAGTGTCTATTATCTCGCCTATATGATGTATCCCATGTCGTCATTAGGATATTTTTTTTAGCACGTTATGGGCCGGTTATTGATTTACAGCCCATAAGTCCTATGCTTAACGGTTTATATGAAAATTAAAGTGTTTCTGCCTTCCAAGAATACAACACATTCTATAAAGAACAATTTTAAATGTGCTACATCCATGGCCATGAGGCCCATGACCCAACTAAGAGAAAGTGTTATTTTTCTCTCTTCTTTCAGAAAAAGTCCTTCAGGGCAGGTCTTTTTTGTCAATGTGCAGACTTTCAAATAAAACAGTCCAACCATCCACACAAATGAACTTTCCGATGCCAAGGATTGTTCAGTAAAAATATGTAAACCATAAAACTCTTCACATCATTGAAAATATTCCTGAATCTGAGTGCACCTCAGATGGAAATATTTAAATCTTGGTTAATACCAAAAAGGAACATACAGAAAATTCCAAGTAGATATATATATCCAGCAAAAGCATGAATACATATTCAGTTACAAACCATCTATGTTAACATTGATATTCATGTCATAAGGATATACAAATACAAAGCACTACTACCAGTGAATTTCAGTATTCACTTCATGTGTCTTTCAGTACTTAACGCCCATCTCAACATTTTCTGAACCTTGCATCATGTTGCACTGAGCCACAATTGTCCGAAAATCACCCAAACTTAGCTGAAAAAGAGAGTACCAGGCAGTGGTAGATGGAACCATTACTCAATAAAAGCAAATCAAGCAGTATAATTGGATACTGATTAAGAATAACATTGCATTTTTTTAATAGTTTTTTTTTATAACAGTTAAATTTATTTTATTCCACCATAAAAAGAGAAGAAAGAATTTTTGAAATAGTTAAAGGTCCATTATTTTTATATACATTTTAGGGGGCTGTTTGGTGGCAACAGATGGGGCTGGTAAAACATTTTTCATAGTCCTGGGAACAGTGGGGCTTCCAAAAGCACAAGAAAGGTCGCTTCACAAGTAAGGGAAGGCAAGTCCTCATCGTTTTGGCACCAAATGAGGAAATATGGGTCCCAACTTTGGGATTTCTTGCAAGAAAAACAGTATTTCATTTTCCAGACATTTAGAATATTGATTGTTTAAAATATGTGCAGATTAGGGATACTGAAATGCACTACAACCATATATCTAAAAACCACATACGAGAAATGCCTTATGTTTCTACAAACCATCACAAAGAAATCTATGCTTGCACATTTCAAGTACTATGAAATAAGCAAAATAAAATTCTATTATTTTTTTATAAGTTAAAAAAATGAAAGGCCTTGATCATGTTTTAATACTCTGAACGTGTGGGTATTCAGGTTTTCATTTAATCAACATAAATCCAAAACCATTGGCACCAGTTTCAAAAAAGAAAGGAAAAAAAAAAACTACACTAGTTAACAGCAATCAAAGGATACTTAGACTACTAGCAAAGAAAAAAAAAAAAAACAAAGAGGATACTTAGACCACCTGACCACGTCAAATATATATATATATATATATATATATATGGATACTTAGACCACCTGACCACGTCAAATATATATATATATATATATATATATGAAAATCTGGGGATGCTAACCTTCCCATCTCGATCACTGTCAAAACAATCAATCATATCAATCAACTCTTTGTCCGTCCAATTAAAATCATGAGCTTCTGCTAATCTCTGCAGATCACGTACAGTTATTTTCCCCTTTCCTGCTTCTGTACAACAACCATATTCAAGTCAATACCATATTCTATACACACAAGTGAAACCAAAGAAGATAACAGAAGGGTTGTCACAAATTTACAATTCAAAAGTATAAATGCACATGTAAACATAGTAATTGAACACATATAGTTTATGATGTGTTTGGGTCCTTGCGACATTTGGGTGTACCCAACATTGTTGGCTAGGAATTGTAGTAGAACTAGTCATTGCCCGTGCCTGAAGGCACAGCGCACCACGCTCTGAGCACAACTAAATCTAATTACTCTTCTTTTGACCACCTAACAACTAACACCGCCCATAATTTAACAAATTTAACTCAAATTTTCTATGTGGCTCATTAGATCAATCAGCTTCAAATCAAGCCCAGCCGGATTTTATTTTCTTAGGTAAAACAGCTCAGCCAATTGGACCATTGTTTAACCACCATTGAATACCAGAAGTGGCCCACTACTATAAGCAGTCTAATTTAATTGCATGCAAGCCACGTTTGCATTTGCTACCAAAACAATCCAAGCTAGCCCAAATTCCACAATCCGTGAAAAACAGCATATATATGTGAAGGGGCAAACTGGTAAGTTGTGGGCCCAAATTCCACACCGTTCAATCACTCAATTACAATTATAGCCGTGTATTTAATCATATCTTTACTTGCAAGGAAGTTTTGAAAAGATAATGGCACGTTTCGTAATTTCACAGAAAACCAAGGTCACTCCCATATCCTCTGGGAAAAGATAATGGCAGGTTTCGTAATTTCACAGAAAATCAATGGCACTCCCGTATCCTCTTGTCCTTAGTAAAAAGTTACTGCCCCTTTGTTTTCAAATAATTACAAAATTACCAAGCTCTTGAATCCCTTCTCAGCCCTAGGATTTATGTACATAAATCCAAGGGTCCAAAATGTCCAGGGATTCAAATACTGCTCTCCCTTATTATATAGACAGATGGTCACTTGGGTGGTGCTTTGGGTGGAATGATAGTTGGTATTCATTTTCTTGGAGTTGACACCCCAAGTAGATATTGGCAATCAGAACTGACAAATTTTTCGAGAAAGACAACCCAACTGCATAGAACAAAGGATAACCATCTTTTTCTGCAAAAAACAATGAAATACCCAAAGCTCTGCAACCAATTATTGATATAACCTGAAAGCTCTGATCCTAATTTAAATCAAGTCCTCGGGTTTAGAATATCCTCAAAGTAAAGGACTACTCTAAGATCAACGACGAGGGACAGTTTATACCCAAATATATATATATATATATATATATATATATATATATATGTGAACAGTTTGGTTCAAATAATCAGGCAGTCTCCTACCATTTATAGACAGTTGCACAAATCCAATTTTTTTTTTGCTGAATAACTTCTGATTTCCTAGGACTCTGGCCATAAATATATCCTGTGTTGTAGAAACTGTGCCTGTGCAAGGGTTCCTATTGATTATCATGTGCGGAGTAACTGCAACATAAAAAGAATTGAGCAGACTGCACCTTGCACTAGACTGAAATTACGATCAACTGAAATCTCCGCAGTAAGTCCTCCAAGAACTCAGTAACCGAATGGCCTCTGATTAGAAGCTTTTGGTCAAACAGCCACTGGAAGGGAAATAGTTTCCAACTAAACCAGAAAATACATTCCAAACAGTTGGCAGGGACTATTGAAGATCAGAAGTCCAGTATGTCAGACAGTCAGAGAGAGATGTACAAGAAGATTACGAGATTGTATTGAAGAAATTTCTGAAATGGACAGTGTCCTTTACTTAAATCCCGATCTTACTACTGCTTTAAGGATTCTTAACAACGAAGAAAATGTTATAACCCAAGCTTCAAAATGAATTTAAATAGGAGAAAAAAAAAAGATTGAGACGCTGGATCACACCTCCCTATGGTCGACTGGACTGTGGAGTCTGGACTCTGGACACCATCTGGTCCGTCCACTGGAGCCCCACATAATGCAGAGGCCCTGATTTGCCTGGCTTGGATTCTGTTGGGCCTGGGTCGCCTGTGAATGTGGCCTGGCCTGATGGGCCAAAACTTGGCCTGTCGACTCAAGCTAGGCAGAAAGGATGTATCACAAAATATACAGAAAAATTATCATACGAATACATCATCCAAACTGGAGTGGCTGACAGAACGGGGTTCTACCAGAACTGGTACCTTGACTGATCTGGTTAGATCAAAACTGCAAATTGGTAAAAACCTGGTATTAATGGTCAAACCCGGTAAAACCAATCAAAATCCCTAAAACCTGGTGGTTGAATTGGTTGGTACTAGCATTAATCATTTTAAATATGTTGTTTTATTTTTGTATCTTTTATTTCATAATTCAACCGGGTTAAGCTGGATGGTCGCCCGAACCGTTTACTCCACCACTTCACCCACAGTCCTGTTTTTAAAACACAGCATCAAACACACCCTCAAAAGGTCAAGAAATTGATTGGTTAACAAAAAATCATTAACTGCAGTGTCATCAGTAAACTAACAAAAAAATAGCATGCAAATAAATTCTATGAAAAAAAAAAATCAGTGACTAATTCCATTATTTCTTTAAAATAATTAGAAAGCATCTAATTGATAAGAAGTGTTCAACTACTGTACAACAATTTCACAATTTACACAAGTATTAACTGTACTGCTGTAAATTAGTACAATGAAGTCTTAAACTCCTCTTACAGTGGTAGTAATGCATAAATATTTGTCATTCACAACTAGACATAAAATTTAGGTCTCTAAGTTAGACAACCAAGACGAGGCTAGGTGTAAAAGTCAAAACCACCAATAAGCTAGGAGCGGATCCAAGGGAACTGGGCAACTTACAGGAAGAGCTGCATATAGCTATTTTGCTGACAGTCAGCATGGCCAATGTTCACCTGCAGATGGTCTGCATGTAGCTTATATGCAAAACTCCTTGTGGGACCAACTTGGATGCATACCAATCGATCGGCGGGGCTATGGAGGGTGGAAAAGGTATCATCTTGAATTAGGGTTGAGTAAAAATTCTAAAGGGCCCTCAATTTTAATGGTTATTATTATTATTATTATTGATAGAAAATTTTAATGGTTATTTTACCGTAACTCTTTCTTTTTTCCTTGAGATTCAATCCAACAGTAAATATAGGCTTGATGAGGGTTAAAATTGCGTAAGTGCCGATTCGTGAAGTGGGTTTGTGTGGTAGTGATGAGGTAGAGACTAGAAAGTGTGAAGGGGTTGGATTGATTGTAGGTGGGCCATGGTGGTTGCATGTGTGGGTGAAAATTTCTGAGATGTGTGCGCATATATAGAGATCAATGTAGAACAAAACATAACAAAATCATTTACCATCAAATGAGAGGAAGTATGCAATCAATTCATCTTCAGTTAGTTGCACCCGACTAATATTCTGACAGCAAAGAAAGAGACCAAGATAAAATTGTAAGTAAAGCTTACAATATCAAAACCATACAAACCAAGGCTTCAATGAAGAAAACATTGCAATCCAATATAAGATAAGAGGTGGTGGAAAATCATAAGCATACCGATTTTCTTCTTTTTCTTCTTTGAGTGGCTTCATGAACACCAACCCCATCTTGCTTTCCACTGCGACCAATATCATTCTTGCTTGTCGCAGAATCTTGAGAAAAACGACTAAGCATGGAAGGCAATTCCTCCGGTGGGCCTCCAAGTGAAAGAGCAATGGCCTTTTAAATGAATTTTAAAGAAGTGGCAATAAGGTTGCAGCAACTATATTATATTCCAAACATTATAATAAATATAAAAAACTGAAAAAAAGGAAAATAAACTTGCTTTAGCATCTCCTTAGATCAACCTGCTGCAAAGAAACATCATCATCAATGAAATCCAATTCATTCCCGTCCCTCTGAATTGGCAATGTCTTCTTACGTTTGGCTGCATTCAAAGGACTTTTACTTTTCCCCTGAAATAGGCACAATGATTTCAGTGAACCACCAAGAAGAAGGTGTTTGACATTCCAACTCCATACTACAAATAATTGAAGACAATTAAGTTGTCAGTGTCACAATAACAATATGATCCTCAACCTGAAGATATGCAGACAATATGAATGGCATCATCCAGAGAGGCCACTGGTAGTTGATTCATACTATTGTTCTAAAAAGACCCACCATGGATGGACTATGAGTCTATGACCCAAAATTGCCTTGATAGGACTACCCTATAGTCTTTGTCTCGCAAATAGAAATACAGCAATCAAAATTTAACAGAAGGTCAAAGACAGGCTTTCTAGTATCTTCTCTGAGTTATCAAAGTGAGGTCAGAGGGTGTGTTTATATTATCTTCAGATCTGAGATCTTTTTTACGCATGGTCTATCTAGAATGGAGTGCCATCAGATGAACGGTTCAAACACTGTATGACAGACGTTATAAGGGCTAACTTTCTTTCTTTCTTTATTATTATTATTTTTATTTTTTAATGACATGGGCACCCCTGAGGTCTTTGACCAATGGGACTAATCCCCATGGTGGCACCCACTAAACCCACGCAAATGCACACTAGTCAAATCTGGGGTGGTTTCAAACACATGATGTGGGGAGCAAACCCATACCTTATGCCACTCCACTGACTTCAAGCCCAAGTACAAAGTCATAAACATCGTTGAACTGAGGATCAATAACCACCAGATGCAACAGATTCACCACCACCATCATCAATAATCACCAGATGCAACAGATTATGTATGGACAGATTCTAAAATCAAAGAAAAAGAGCAAAGAACAGGTTCCACTTGTATGGTCCATTTAAACTTATTTTATATATTTGAAAGCTTAGGATGACATGGTGGGGAGAATATGCAGACTTTCCATTTCACTTGGAAGAAGTCTTGCATTCACAATGAGGCAAATATTCAAGCTCATTGAGAACAAAGCTTGTTCATACCAGATAAATAGGCATTTTCAAGCACTCTGGCTTTTGTCCTTACAAGATTTCAGTAACAGCATATTTTCTATCCCATTTGCTCATTTATAAACCCAAGCTCACCCACTGCTTTCAACCTCAGAGCTTATAAGATCTTCTTGGTTTTTCTCTCCAAGCATTGCTAGTCCATGATCTATTGTTTTCTATAAATCAGATATTTAAGAGACATGTCCCAAAAGGCTTTTGTGAGGGTGGGGGTTCTATCCCACTTACTCATTCTATAAACCCAAGCTCACCCACTGCTTTCAACCTCAGAGCTTTGTATAAGATCTTCTTGGTTTTTTTCTCCAAGCATTGCTAGTCCATGATCTATTGTTTTCTATAAATCAGAGATTTAAGAGACACGTCCCAAAAGGCTTTTGTGGGGGTGGGGGTGGAGGGAAGCCTCCACTTACACTGGAAGCCGGTGAAAATCTTGTGCTAGACAAAAGCCGACTCACTGGTAAAAGGACCATCATCAGTTTCCAAGCCAAATGAGCCTAAACTCTACATTCCAAGCAAAAACAACCTTATATATTCGGTGTAATGATACTCAGTGTTCATCAAATGGAGTTCACAAAACATGAAGAAACTCATAGGTTAATGCTTTCCCATGAAACTGGGGTCACAGCCATCGATGAGTAGTTGACTACCAGCATGGACAGCATGCCTGTAAGCAATTAGACAGAAGAATCAAAGAGTTCATGTCTTTTCCAGTAGAAGGTAGGAATGACAGATATTTATTTTCAAGCAGCACTGTGTATGGTTTGATTCTTTTCAAATGGGCAATGAAGCAAAAACTAAAAATGAAATGAATTACCATTGCCTTTCAATTGACCATATTCCATAGAACAAGGGAACATTTTGCAATGACAAAAAAGGAGGGGAAAGGGGGAATAATGTGTTTTCCCCATGTCAGTGTTTTAACATTTGCCAGGTATTGGAAGAGCGAGCGTCCCATTTTAAGGAGAAAATGCATTCTGTCCTCCATAGAAAACATCAGTTGTCTCCTTGGAAGTGTTCTCCCTGTTTCTCCCATGCAAATGCTATCAAGAAAAAAGAGATTTTCCCACCCACTTTTCCTACTTCCTCTAAATAACCTCAATTCATAGATATTCCCCTATTTTCTCCCCTTTTTTATACTTAATATACCCCAAGTAACCCATTTATCTCTTAAGATTCTACTGGTGGATATCTCCCTACGGTGGACTTGTATTTACCAACTACAATAGGCAGGCAGACACTTGCCAATTTTCCCATTCCTCCACCTTTTCTGCTACGAAACCTCCTCAAAGGCTACCAAAGACCTATAAAATAAGAGCAAGAATCAGGAGAGTCCATTTAAAGAAGGTGAATCGACGATATAATCTCCTTTCAGTCCTTTTAGTTATGGATTCAATAAAGTGAAAAGGCTTCTTCCATTCCCAGATTAAAAGAGAGAGAGAGAGAGAGAGAGAGAGAGAGAGAGAGAGAGAGAGAGAGAGAAGGGGGGGGGGGCGCCTATTCTGATTCTCTCAACTTAAGGGTTAACTGCTTCACCAATCCATGTCTGGACATGATCACGCTTGGTCAGTTGGCCATGGGTGTTCATATGTATATGTATGGCTCATGGCTGGCTGTAAAATTTATCACAGTCCGTTGGATTGGACAACGCATCCATACAATTAAAGGCATTCAAAAGCAAGTACCAAAATATAATATACTCTCTTTCCGAAAGACCCAATTAAACCAATTAGAAATAGTGCAATACAATCCAAGCATCAAGTCAATGCAACCAAATTGAATGGTATCAAACAGCATACTAAATGAATCCATCACCACTCCACTATGATAATTTTCATTATATGTAAAAAAAAAAAAAGGCAATCAAAACCAAACCTATCTTTTAATGACATGAGAGAGAGACAGAGAAAGAAAGAGGGAGAGGGGAATGATTAAAACCTGCCTTGCGCGTGAAAGATCGTCGGGAACCCAGTGACCCATCGCCCTCCTCGTTGTCTTCTTCTTCAGTAGATGAGTCATCTTCTCCTTCTGAGGGTCGGTATTCATCGTCTTGTTGTGTTTTTTTTGTTGAAACCTTCTTCTTTCCCTTGCTCTTTGTGTTGGGGTGCTTTCCAACGGAGCCCAGAAAGGAAGAGGCGAGGGCCGGCAAACCTAGGGCTTCTAATCTCGCCCTATTTTCTCTGATCCTTGAGAGCCTCTGTTTCTCATAGTCGGGGATCTCTTCTTCCTCTTCGTCATCTATCCGGTTTTCTGTGCTTGACCTCGATTTCTGGGGGTTTTCTTCTTCGAGTTCCGAGTAGTCGGAAGGAGGCTCTTCTTCTTCTGCTGCCGCCATTTTCTTCTTACAACTTCTTCTTCTTCTTCAAAGGAGACGAGTCCGCATCCTTTCTCCTCTCTTCTCCCGCCAGTTTGTTCGCTTTTATCCAGTTCAGGTGACGATCCGGAATCCCAAAGGCCAGTTATTAGTTTGTACAAAATAGAGAGAAAGGGTCCGCCTATTAGCCAAAATTCCAAATAAGGTCTTAAAATTTTGTCTTATTTGTTAATAAAATATAGAATTTCAAGGCTTTTCAGATTAAAGCCTAAGTTTTCCGGGGATGGTCTGCTTGGGAACTTCATTAAGAAGAGTAAAATAAAGCTTCTAGTTTTCAGACAAAGGTTCAGATAAAAAGTGTGTGTTTTCAAAATTTCCTCATTTTTAAAAGAAAAAAAAAGTCAATAAACAAATTATTTTGTTAGTTCCAGATTCAATTTCGATTTCTAAGTCAGCTCCATTTCTAAGTAACGGTTTCGATTTTGGATTCGGTTTTGACTCGAAATCAATTTTGTTAGTTCCAGACTCAGTTTTGATAGAAATACTCGGATTTAGTTCCGGAATTGAATCCACCTAGAAAACTAGATCTATTTTAAAAATTGGTTCTAACTTTTCTTTAATGTTTTTCTTAAAATAAGTATATCATTTAATTTATAACAGTACATCAAGTCTACTATTTCCGGTATTATACATAAAAAAATATTTATTTTAAAATATAGTTTACAAAATTAAACACTCATATACCGGGTCAACGGATCAAAACCGATATAGATCCGAACCGTTTATAATTACGGACTTAAAATAGATTCCATATCCCATTTTCTCGGACAGGAGCTTTCGGGAGAATTTTTATTTATTTTTATTCTAATCCTCTCAGTATCGACTGGCTCCACCTACTCCTTCCTTTGTTTCTCAGTTCCCGCGCTCTGTTGCATCATCAACATCCTCTTCCTCTCTCGAGCAAACATCTCATCCTTCTTCTTCCTCTTCCTCATCCGATTCTCTCAATACCCTTTGGTTCTCATGTAACTGCTAGTCTAGGATTTCGGTGTTTTATTGGGTGGTTGGGTTAATTTTCTAGAAGCCCTTGTGGGAACTAATCTAGGGTTTCGATTGATTTCGGTGTTTTATTGGTTGGTTGGGTTAATTTTATAGGAGCCCTTGTCGTAATTCCCTTTTTTTTTTTTTTTTATAGATAGGCCTTCCGATCCCACTAAAGCCCCAATTGCCATCTCCTTTCTGTTTGATGAAATTGCTTTCAGAAACAATTCCCCCTAAACCCTAAAAGCCTCTCTCTCTCTCTCTCTCTCTCTCTCTCTCTCTCTCTCTCTCTCTCTCTCTCTCTCTCTAAAGTAAGTAAGAAAGAATGGGAGGCCATGGAGGTCTAAACATTCTCCCCCAGAAGCGCTGGAACGTCTACAACTACGAGAACAGAGAGAAGGTTCGCCGTGACGAAGAAGCTGCCGCCAAAGAAGAGCAGCTCAAGCGCGAGCAATCCCGAAAGCGCGATGCTGAATTCCGCCTCGAGCACCTACGTCAGGCCCGCGGCATCAACGCCCCACGCCCCCACTCCCCTGAACGGAATTCCTCTGATTCCAAGCACATCAACCTCTTTGAGGGCCTGAAGATCTTCCCCTTTTCTGGCAGTGAGGAGGACGGGCCTCGGGAAGATGGTCCCAAGGAGCAGAAAAGGAAAAGGAAAGATGAATCTGCCGCTGCCGCCTCTCCCGCTCCAAAGGTTGTGTCCGCCGAGGATGAAAAGTACAGGCTTGGGTATGGTGTTGCTGGCAAAGGCGTGAAGGCGCCTTGGTACCTCTCTAGACCGTCAGACGGTAAGGATGGCGATGGAGAATCTGCCATTGCTGGCGAAGAGGCTGAGAGTATCAGGAAGTCATCAGGGAAGAAGACATTGGAGGAATTGAGGGAGGAGCGGATGAAGAGAGAGAGGCGGGAGAAAGAAAGGGAACGGGCTCTCTTGTTGGGGAAGAACAATAGAGATAGAGTTCCTGCAGTGCGCAGATGATTTTTCAAGGTTTGGTATCTGTGAAATCAAAATGATTGTGATTGTGTTGGGGTTCTTATCTATGTATTGATCTGTTTGCCTGCAACCCATTTTTTATATATATATATATATTTGCTTTCAATTGTGTGCTGCTGATCATATTTATATGGATGTGTTGGTGCTAGCAATCTCATTGGGTAGATAGAAATGAGGCAAATCTGGAGGGTTTGTTCCTTTAATACTTTGTGGGTTCTTATCAATGCAAGGCTATTATGAACAGACAATGTGGAATTTTCGTCATTTTCTAACTTTTTGACATCTTGATATAAGTCTTTAGGACTGTATTCCACAGAATTTTTTTTTTTTTTTTTATATCAATCTAGTTTTAATCTTTTGACGTGTTGGACTTCATCAGTAACAAAGAGAAGAGGCCACAAGTGGGAAATAGGAAACACATACCAGGACTGAGCAGGTAAAGATGAAGGAAACCAAATACCAATACACAGAGGGGGAAAAGGAACAAGAAAGTAAAAAAAACAAGAAGCAAAACAAATTACACCATTAGTCTCTTCCACTTCTCCTCTCTTGAGTGGAAGTTTTCATTGCATCCTCATTCCTCAGTGTTTCTATCCTCCACATGGGAACTGTCTAGTTGTCTACCATGTTTTGTTTTGGAGTAATACTGTTTTTTCTTCCACGGTTGCACCTATGCAATGAAAGAAATATGTAGTCCCATCCCACTTTCTACGTGTCTTTATCTTTGCCTTCATTTTCATTCCTCTCTTGAACCGAGCTTTTATGTCTACCTCCGAAACTTTTCTGTTGCCCGCCCAAGTCTTCACTAAACAAAGATCCCTTTTCCCAATTACTGCCAATCCTCCACGATATACCCTTTTCTTCTCTTTTTCTTTATCCTAAAACATCCTTACTCCACACATTTAATTTTGATGGTTGTTGCAATTTCCTGATGAAAAAGAACAACCAGGATAATCAACAGTAAGAAAACACAAGTTTAAATCCCAGTTCAAGCAACACTAGCAACATGAATTTCTGATGAAAAAATGAACATGCATGATGAAAAAGCCCCCAAGTTTGTGGTAAGAAAGAATGCACAGGATAAACAAAACAGTAAAAAGGAAACTTTTGATCCCAGTTCAGCAGATATGCACCTACAAAACTTGCATTTTTTAAAATTGTGAAGTGTGAACAGTTAACTTTCATTACAAGATAAAAGGAAAGACACAAAGGTCAACATACACCACACAGAGTTACAGTGAGTTACAAAACATGCAAGAGGAAACCAAAAAATGGAAAGACGGGCCCAACATACGGTTCATTTCTATCCAGTCCCTGCTTAGCTAATTAGTCCAGGTTACAATCTCTTTAGCAATCATCAAAACGTATTTAAGCTCTACTTCCTTAGACAAACTTTATTTTATCTCATTTAAAATATGGCTCCTTCGCCAGGGCCCTATTCTCCCTTTAGATATCCAAGCTAGCATGCAAAGCATTCGTCCTGCACTTAAATCTTCAACAAGTTCAATGCTCATCCTGTTTTTGAGACCTATTCTAATTTCAAGGATATTTGGTAGGTGTTTTGGCTGGTAGATATGTGTTGTGTGGTGGAATGGTGTTTTGGCTGGTTGATATGCAGTGATGTGTATTATGTGGTGGAATGGTGTTTTGGGCCTTTTGGCTGATGGTTATTAAGGATATGAGCTATGTGCCTCAGCTAGTGTTACCTCCCACGTCACACACACACACACACACAAAAAGGTAGAATGTTGTTTGGGTACAACACAGATCAGGCAATTTATTTGTTTGTTTTGTCTATTTCTTTTAGTGCCATTGCACTTATATACTTATATATATATATATATATATATATATATATATATATATATTATGTATTACATTTTCTTGATCTGTGTAATCCTGACACAGGTGCCATGCTAATCGTCTCCACATCATTCCAATTTATATGGTGCCTCCAAAAATATTTTTTGATTGTGATTCTCTCATGGTAAATTTATCTTCTATGATTACGAGGCCATCTTGGACAATGAAGCTGTTGTCAGCTCTAAATATCCATGCATGGGAAAGCCTTGGGTAGGATCAATGGACCCATGTTCATGAACTGGGGCAAGATATTTTCTTTGTTTGAAGATTTTTACATCATTAATGCCATTACTCTCTGTGTTGTATTAATGGTTTCCTTGTGCCTTTGTGGATGTGTTCAAATTTGTGTTCTACATTCCTTCTCTCTTGCGCAACCCCCACCTGAATGGTATTTTTTTAGAAGAAACTATGTCGTATGGTAGATATGTACTGAAATGCTAGAAGGTCCAAAAACCATTGCCCAAATAACTAGACAACCCAGAAAACAGAGAGGAAGAAAAGAAGCCTATCATATAGGAGTCGATTACATCATTAGCTGAAGCAGTGCAGGGGATGGGGAGATAGCCAACAGGCTACTCTCCAAGCCGTTTGGCTTAGGACAGGGATCCTTACGGATCAATAGTGTTGGTCTCACACCAAAGACAAGAACACGCCACAAGAGGAAACTCAAATTCTTACTTCATAATCAATGTCCCCATTGGAGAAGATTACATCTCCTTATGTAGACAAACAATCACTGTTCTATCCTAGCATGCTAACCAGGTCCAAAACTAATGGAACACTGCACATAGCATAGGATGTAGCATAGGACGGTGCCGATTACTTCTTCTATCAGAGACAGGTTGAAAGAGCAGTTGAAAATGTGGACTTACTGCTCCCTTGTGGGCTTGGGCCCTCAGGTATAAAACTTAAGGGGGCCCCAATAGTCTGGCCTGCATCATTAGCTATACAGTATAAACAAACTTTGATGCACAACACCTTTCTTTGCTAAATAATGCTAGTGAATTCACACTCTACTTATCATGGAGAAATGATGCACCAAGATGCTGAGCTAGGTCCACCATGTTTGCTATGATCCCATTGAGCCTCACTTAGACCTAAGGCCTATTGAATAGCACATAAGGAGTCCCGTTCCACCATGATGTGCCCGAGATCAGGACGATGGGCTTTCCTTTGACTAGTCCTTAAATAAGCCCAGCATATCTGCATCATTGACAGAAAAGGGGGGAAAAGGGCCTGAAAAGGATATGATGGACGCAGTTACATTGTCACAAAGAATCCCGCTTACACCTACTACATCCTGATTTCCTATAGCAATCCCATTGAATTTAAACTCAACTAAACATGGCCGAGGTGTTGACCACCCTGGCAAAATTATATGCAAAGATGAGGAAGAGAACGCAACCTCATTCTAAATTCTGATGATATATTTTGAAATTGGTGGAGATCAGGAGAGAAACCCAAGCTACTACAAAAAAAATTTTGCCTTCTCCACCAAGGATTTTATCATTGGAAGACTTCCCTTCAAAGCAACACAAATTTATTTCTTCCCATATGACCCAAATAATTACCTTAAAGACATTACTTTTCATGTCTGTTTTTTTTACATTCCATGGTCATAGAGATCTTACGTATTTTGGAAAGGTTTTAATGATCTTCTCTTTCCCACATGATTCAGTTACATTCTTATGTTTTTTATTTTTTTCTTTATTCATGAAGATGTTATTTGTTTTGGTGAAGGTTTTTATTCATATGTGTTTATGAGAGTTATGTCACAACCGTCTGAGGGATCAGTTAATTTTAGCATCTTCATAACTTTTCAAATTCTACATTGATTGTTTAGGACCTTGCCAGTATCCCATATTACCATTGTCTTGTCTCTGACCATTCAAGAAATATTGTCGATTATTTTTTGACAGTTGATGAAATTAGTTTGGTGAGACATTTTTTTTTTTTAATGCAGGAATTCTTTTTTTTTTTTTTTTCTTTTTGCCGGGTGTGGTCAAATGCTTTTCTTAATCCCTGAAATCTGTATCTGACTAATGTTTCACCTTGCTATGAAGGACCAGAGGCTCTTTCACATTCTTTCTTGCAAATCGTGCATGATATCATTTTAAAGGGAGCAAGATCAGTTAAGTTTTAAACACAACACTTAACAACGATGTATTATTAAATGAAAATTTTGAAGATGTTCCATGAGTAGTGTGGTGTTCAAATGACAGATATGGCGGGACCATGAATGAAAGTGAAGGACAGTAGATAAGATTTGATTTTAAACAAATTAGTTTTGAAAAAAAGAGTTAAAAATGGTTTTTGTGTAGAGATTGGAACAGGGTATGACACGACCCGAGCCCGAGATTATGATTAATTCGAGTTAACCCCGAGTCGCGTTACATTCTTACTCTTGTGAAGTTCAATCACATAAAATTCACAAGGGATATCAATTACACATTATGCGGAATATAAATAAATAAACATTGCACATGTATAAAAATAAAATCCATTTACACTGTGTACAATATCAATCACTTGCATATTTAAATACAATGTAAGGATGAAAAGTGTAAAACGTTTTCAAAACAAATTTCCATTCACTGTTTTCGTTCTTCGAAAATCATATGAGATGATATCATATCATTTCCACTCGACTAATCTTCCTGGAGCAACCCGAGTGGTCTCCTCCACTAGCGCTGAGGCCTCTGAACGATTGGCATGGCGCTAAGGCCTCTGACGGATCGGCATGGGCAGCTGTGCTTGTAATGCCATCAATAACACTATAAATATAACAATTCATCAACTTATAAACAATTACATGATTGAACATGCTAATTACACATTTAATCCGTCTAACTCATTGTTAGACCGATACAATTACAATTCAAAATCAATAAGAGTCTTATTATTTGGCAAACTATAATAGCATTTCATATCGAATCACATCTTCCTAAAAGGGAAGGAATCACATCTTTCATATGGAATGAATCATATATTGTGGGATTTATCAGTGCCCGGGCCAGGGACCACTGACATCACCACGGAGCTCCAAAACACTCCCAAATAAGTTGTTGCAGCAGAAACAGCGTTAATGAGCATTATTGAAATCACTATATAGTGCCAGACTCAAGAAATACTACAGTTTAATAATTAATTCCATTCAATTACAATTTAACAGATTCAATTTAAGTTGTGATCCAATTTGGATACAATATAGTGTACAAATTCAATTAAATATTACCAACCATTCATGTATAATTATCAATTATTTAATGTACGTGTTATTCTCAATGGACATCACAATTTATATGAATTTTTACATTAAAGTCTCATTAATTAACACTCATGGAGGTAAAACAGTATTAATAGCTTTAATATAATCAATAGGCTTTTTTCCTTAAAACTAAGAAATTAATTTTGAAATCTTATTAGTTTCGGTTAACTAATCAATGCTCTATCGGTTTAGCTTTAGAAGCTAATATTATTATTGAATTACAATTATGCAGCTTTGGTTAACCCTTTGGTTAACACTTAATCCATCTTGGATCCAAATCCAAGAATATTACTTTATGAAAAGTGTAATTGACTTACTATTCCTTAATTATATTATAATTAGTCTTTAGACTAATTTTTATAGACCATTTATAATCCTAGAACAAACATTTGGTTCAAATAGAACCAATTCCAAACTGGACTCAAGCTGAGTCCTCCGATCCCGATCGATCGGCCTGAAATAGGTCCCAGTTAGGACCTGTCCAATTGATTGGTCTGTTATGTCCGATCGATAGGACCTGGAACGAATTTCAGTTCCAGATTTTGAAATTTATCTTTCTTCTTTCTTCTTTACATTCAATCCATTCATATCCTGCAAATCAAATGAAACCTCCTGTTCCCCCTAATTCATCATTTCATTTATACACAAAAGTAACACTTCCAATCCATTAACCATCATGTAATCAAGTCATTCATTCAAATTAACTCCACTTCTAACAACATAGATTGAACCCATGATCATAATAAATCAAATAAAACCACATCAATTAACATATAATCACTGGTAACTATTTATACTTGCCTTTAATTGAATCTAACACAAAAACTCCTTTTTCCTTAAGCTTGATTTGGTACAAAACCACCCAATTGAAACCCTGACACCATGTAACAATTCCACAACAAATCTAATAATGTATTTGAAATGGAAAAGAGTCTAAATAATTCTATTGAAACCAAAATCAATACAAGTACTTACTTGTAGATCAACAAGATAAATCACAGCTTTTCCCTTAACTACATCTCCAAAGAAACTTGAAGAAGATGATGGAGAAGAGATGAAGATCACAAATTCCTCTTCAAAATCACTTATACAACTTTAGAGATTGACAATCGTAGAAGAAGAATGAAGAAGAAAGCAAGGAAGTAACTTGAGCCTAGGGTTCTTGAGTTCTTTGGAATGGAGTATTCGAATGATATGAAGTTAAGTTCATTTGACACTTTATAACATGCACTTTTTTCACATAAGCCCTCCTCCTTTGCCTTATTTTTAGTTTGAGTCAAATAAAGACTCACTTGATTCATTTGAAGTCAAATGAACATGAGCATTTTATGAAAGTTGCTGTGCTCATCGAAACACACACGATGATATCAAGTTTCACCTATTCGACGAAATATGTATAAATCCGTATTTACGGAAAAGCCTTTACTTTCTCTAAATTAAGTCTAAAAATCAACTCAATCTCTTTCAAGCTCATTAATTATG
The DNA here is from genome assembly GCA_028538565.1 of Umbellularia californica. NCBI lineage: Eukaryota > Viridiplantae > Streptophyta > Magnoliopsida > Laurales > Lauraceae > Umbellularia > Umbellularia californica. The sequence continues at coordinate 361,384 of JAPQWN010000012.1, forward strand.
CTTAATTCATTCACTCATGACTAATTTAATCGATTTTGATTATTAATTATATTTAATTTGATTAATCATGCTTAATGTGCTTTAATCTCAATTAACTAGAGTTAATATTGATTAACTCGGGATGGGGTGTAACAGGGTGACCTGTAGCGGGGTTTGAATGAGCTACAGTGAAAAAAATGTCATCAATTTTGAAGGCTGCTCATTGAGCACGGGGACCAGTTCGTGTTGGTAAACTTCTCAATGACATCCTTTTGAGATTCTCGGGGATGTTGAAGGAGATGGACATGATTGGAGGCAAAAGGACTGACGGAATGAGTGGGTATTCTTTGAGGGGAGTTCTAATTTCTCATGTATCTGCAAAATCTCTGTCGTGTCTTGTGAACGAGGGAAGAACATGAAATTCTCGCGTTAACAACTCAGGTAGGCCGAGGTTTAAGAACGAATGATATTCTCTTGAGCTTAACATCTAATGACGCATTGACTGGCTCTTTAGTTGAAAAGATTATTCTTAGCTTAATGCTATCCTTATTGAGGTTGCTGTGTTTTGACACCTTTGACATCAATATTTCCTAAGTTCTGTTTGGTAAATATGATTTAGTGGTGATGTGTTTATATTATTTATCCCATTCTTTAGATCTGTTGAATTTGTTTTGACCTTTTCATTGTTCTGTTGTTGAATTTGCCTTGACTTGGTCATCACTATTAGGGATGTCAATGGGACAGCCACGGTTACTTGATGGTTCTGACAAAAAAATCTGGGTACGGACGGTCTTGTTTTCTCCATTACCTGAATAGCAGGTGACCTGAACCCATACCCGGACCCAATTTAGTTTAAGTAGTGGGCCCACACAAGACTCTGATCAACTTTTGTTTTAATAGCCATATAAACATTACTCTCAAAGCATGTTCAAGCCACAAAATAAAAAAGAAAAAAAAAAAAGTGGGTGGGGGGGGGGGGGGGGGGATTTGTGAACTAGCCCTCCAGCTGGCATCAGTGCTTGAAATCGAACTGTTTGTATGTTAGAATATACTTTAAAGTTTATTGATGGGTTTTCTAAGAGGAATGCTACTTGTCCCGGGACTCATGTCCCGGGACTGGCCCGACTCCATAGGAGGAGGGCATTTTGGTCATTTGGCAAATGACCAAAATGCCCTCCTCCTATGGAGTCGGGCCAGTCCCGGGACATGAGTCCCGGGACAAGTATACTTTTTGGTTTTCTAATCACAGCAGGGGAAGGTAAGAAGGTCCCAGCAGAAGCATATCTTCTTCCCTCATATAGTAAATGGTAGAGACGATCGATGGTCCCCATTCATCCCTCGGAGAGGAGCAGGTCTCGGCCGCCCCCATTTCATCCCCCCTGCGCTTCTAAATATTAAATAACGCAAACGACAACATGCAGAACAATGTCGACGACCCAATGGAAGGATTGATGACACACGAGAAAAAAGATACAATCGATTAAATGAAATGGAAGTGCTAGAGGTTTTGAAGACGCAGCTCTCTCCATTGGCCCTTCCTATACCTGAAAATAGAATAGTTTGAATTGATCATCACATGCAATGATCGTTTTAGCTTACAAGTGTCACATCCCGGTCCCGAAATTACCTGGCCAAAGGTAATTCCTGAGGTGTACCACGTGTACTCCCGTATTCATCACACTTGTTTCGGGTCAACTGTGAGTCACGAAGGAGAAAAATCCACTTTGTATGTGTGAAACATGCTCACAGACACCTGTCTTTGTACATTTATCAGTAGAAGCATTAAATCGAAACATATAAAGGTATCATATCATAAGCTGTCCAAACATTCAAGTTCAATAAACAAAATATGATTTCATTTACTAGTAAGAAGTAGAGATTAAAACACGCTCTACCTCAATAGTACAAAATATTGATATGCATCCCTACCAAAGGTAAGTATAGTTTGTTCATCTACACAAAAGTATTAAAGTATATTATATGCAAAAGATGAGACGCTCTCCGGTGACATAAACTAGACAGCCCCCTCACCCACCCATTCGTCTAGGCCTGGAGGTACCTCGACGGCCTCCTCCTCTCCCCCCGTGGTCTCCTCAAGACTGAGAGTGGGATCTGCGTTTATAACACCAAGAAAAACTAATGAATACAACGATTCAGCTGAGTATAAGCAATAATTCACCCCAAATGTTATATCAATTTTAGAATTAATGGCAGTTGATTAAAATAGATCATATGACAATATAATAGGCAATTGTGTAGACGAGTTAATCATGCTCGGCGAATCAATGATAAATGAAAACATGTACAATCTACTTTGTGACCACATTAGCTAAATCCCTTCATTGAGGGCACATATTTTGGGATGTCGCCAGTGATCTGGCTAAAGATTCAACTAGCTACCCGAGTTCTGGAGTTCCGGTGCTCCAGACTGTCTACTGCGCAGCGACGTTCACATAGGGATGGCAACAGGGCGGATCGGGGAAGGAATTAGGGTTCCCCGCCCCCGCCCCGAAATTGCCCTGCCCCGCCCCGAACCCGCCCCGCCCCGCCCTTCGGGGTAAATTATATTCCCCGTCCCCGCCCCGCCATGCCCAGCGGAATCAATGATAAATGAAAACATGTACAATCTACTTTGTGACCACATTAGCTAAATCCCTTCATTGAGGGCACATATTTTGGGATGTCGCCAGTGATCTGGCTAAAGATTCAACTTAGCTACTCAAGTTCTGGAGTTCCGGTGCTCCAGACTGTCTACTGCGCAGCGACGTTCACATAGGGATGACAACGGGGCGGATCGGGGACGGAATTGGGGTTCCCCGCCCCCGCCCCGAAATTGCCCTGCCCCGCCCCGCCCTTCGGGGTAAATTATATTCCCCGTCCCCGCCCCGCCATGCCCAGCGGGCCCCCCCCAATTGTAAAAATTTTAAATATGCAAGACTTGGGATTCGAACTTGGGTGGGGAAGCAACTAGAGGCCTTACCACTAGACCAAACTCCATTTCTTGTAATATTTTACCTTATTTAAGATATATTAATATATTCAAGATTGTTACACACATATACATACTTCACTTACTTACTATATATATTATGACTTATACATTATTTATCATTTATTTAAAAGGAAAATGTTAAATGTAGACAACTAAGGAATCTGATTGGAAACCTTAAAGCTACATTGAGCTCGTTTCCATCTATTGAATTTTGAAATCTTTTGGTCTTGTGAAATGAATAGAACTTTATTTTAAAAATAATAATTTCGCTGATCAAACATTTTGTTTGGATATCTATTGGACCCATGGCTTGGAAATTCTAGAATCCTTTGAAATTCTGAAATATTTTTTGGACATCAATTGGGATTAGGCCTAATTATTTATTCTTGTGTTTCTCAATAAAAGCTTCGAAATCTTTATCACATGAATTAGGGGTGCAATCATAATATGCCCTGCCTATTTAAGATGAAAACATGATAAGCACCCACCAAAAGGAAAATTACACAATTTGCAATTCAAATTTATAAAAGTCTTGAAATGTAGAAAAAATTCTAAAAACATATACCAGTAATTTTGTTTTAAAAAAATAGAATTTATATATGAACTTCAAGTATTGTCATATAAATATTAAATCATTATTTATTGTATAGCTCTGAATTCATGAACCTCCTATAGCGGGCCCAGTTATATTGAAAGTACATACTATATTGAAACCCTCATTATCAAAGCCTTGTCCCAGGCTCCTAGCTGTGACGGTGTTGGCTACATGTATTCTTTTTCTCCATTCTAAATCAAGACCCAAATAAGAAAATTTTTCTTAACTTTATAATTTTTCTTTCAAGGCAAAATAAATTAAATTTTGGATCGACTACAAAGAAAAAGGTAAAATTATTTATTTTATATGGTAAAAAGCACATGAATGATTCATCTATGTTGTCCCCATGCCTTTAATAATATTAATAAAAAAAAACCCTCAACCATGCTGACTCATTTGCCCGAAACTCAGGCTGTAACGCCCCAATTCCGGATACCGAGAAAACCGTCAAGGTACCCGAATTTGGCGCGCTACTTCCCGAAAAACTCGGGAACTTCCAAGATCGTAGGTCCGCAGTGAGGTCTTATTTAAAACTTTTTGACCGACATATAATCAATGGTTAAATTTGCGGAAGTGTAATGAGTAAAGCGGAAGCATAAGGTATCATAGAAATATATCAAGTGTAGCAGGGCTGAAGTCCAGCCTAAATCTCAAGGTATAATTAAGAACATATTTATAACATATCAGTCTAACTCCCTGCTCACCACATAAGAAAACACTCAAACCCAAAAAAAGATAATCACTCAATCCCCCGGTACAAGCGCTCCATCCTCCAGCTCGACCCCCTGGTCGGCTGGTCCCCATCCATAGTCTCCAACTATGGGCGCCTCGACGAGCGCGTCGTCCTCATAATCGGGGTCATCACCTAAGCACCAAGAATGGGTCAGATCCAAGGATCTGGCAAGTTGCAGTATACAAATAACATAGGATGTATGCATCAAAGGAATAGAGACAGTAATAAGATCAATAAGAATATCCAAGGTACAAATACTAGGCAATTGAGCAAGATAAACATTTAGAGTCAGAAGGATAAGATAAGTCAATCTATCTATACAATATGGCACATTCACACAAGCTGGATACCGCGGGATATTATGCCGCGGCCCTCCCATACTGAACACAGTCGCGGTGGGGAAATCTCACCAGTGCTGGGGATAACTAACCCCGCAAATCACTCATCAATCTCAAACACTCATCACTCGGGAGACTGGATCGGTATCGCACCGTCCGTCTAAAACATAGCTCATCACTCAACACTCAAATAGCTCCTACCAGTGATGATCAGTCAACAGGCTGAGCTTAGAACAACTGAGTGAATGTTAGTGCCGACTCAAGGAATCAAATACAGGTCTGTGTCTGTCTAGGCTTGCCTTGCACGAGCAAGGTCCTAACATGTCCCTAAGAGGTCCAAGTACAATACCATGGAATACAGTCCAAATCATTGGATCTATACTAAGGCCCATCAAGCCATGGCCTTAGTCTAAACAGTCCGGGAGAGATCACAATCTCAATCCAATACCAGTCAGTCAATTCTCATCCATAATGAATCACAAGTCCAACCTAATCAAACCTCTTCACCTAGGGTATCATATATCCCAATTTAGGCCGTATGAGGGCCCGCCTAGACACAGACACGGGTTATTGATCACCAATCACATCACCAGGTCACCTCTAAGTAATCCTAGGTTTAGGTCCTCCATTTTCCACTTACATTAATAGGTTTAAGTAAGAACAAGGATATGAGAGTGATAGTAGTGAAATAAACTCACAGTAATCGAATCAAAGGGGATATCAAAGGTCCAATCCTAAGTAATGGTCCACTTTCAGGTCCAGGGCCATATCAGTTAATTTGATCCTTAACTGGAGCCTCAGATGCCAAAAGATACTGCGTTTGGTGCTCCTGAAGTTACGGGCATCTTTGACTACGTTTAAGGGTCGAATTACTGATAATTCAAATCCCTAAACTCTATTTGGTGGTCCCCACGAGTCAAGGTTGAGCCACACCATTGACTCGTACTTGGCACATAGATGGAAGTTCATTTGGATGGTCAATGAGTATAGTTTATCCAATTAATAGGGTACAACAATATAATTTAACATATAAAGAAGGAACTAAATGAAATCTCAGGATAATTAAAGAAGAACAATAATAATAGAGAAATCAAACCTTAGTCTAGCACATTGATAATCAAGGACACCATTTAAAAATAACTAAACAATTAATGATACATAAAAATCTTAATTGATAATTCTAAAGAACCTAAAGAATACTTTTTCTACACTCAAAATAGTTTAAAGATCCAATGGGGTTCATTAAAGGCTCAAGGGTCTAATTTGTGTTCATTAAAAACTATAGGGTTCTATTCTAATTCCTAAAGCTAATGGGGTCAAACATCAAAAGTCATAAGTTAATAGGTTAGGGGTCATCAGGTCATCACCCTTTTTCCTTTATTTTATTCCCACTTACTAGAAACAAAAAGGGCAAGTGTAAAGTTAAAGTTATGTAACATGGATGGTGACCACACTTTCTATGCACTCACAAAACACTCAAGATATCCTCTTTCTAACTTAACATACGTTTGTAAAAAGAGAAAAAAAAATGCCAGCCAACTACACAAAAGCAAGTGGCTTAGATTTTCACATGCTCCCTCATACTACTGGACCACCCATCTTCTTCTTTTTCCCACACTACACGTTCTGCAACAGAACTCTCTGCAAACAGAGAACTAGTCTCGTATGGAACATTGTGTTACATAAGATCGTGGGCTGCACTGACCCAAGCCCAGATCAGACCTCACAATTAAGGTTGCCCAGGGCCCTATTACAAGATGTAGGGTCGGATCTGCAATCGGTGGCCCACCTGGGCCCCACAACCAGATTAAATAAAAAGAAAATCACTCCAAGTGACTCACGCCTCCACTGTTTAGAACCTTTAGATGGTGGGCCAGATGGGGACCACTTCGCACGGGTCCACCACCATCAGGGTCGCCCCTGGATCCACGAGCAGATCTATGGATCAGATTAATCATCAAGTGGGCCATGGTGTCCCACAACTTCAATCGACCAAAACATGCCCAAAACGTGCAGAAGCCAGAAATCCTAGTTTCTGTGTGGATTTTCTTGCTGGTTTGCCATTATTGGATTATGAAAACATTGCTTAAAAACCCACCATATATAAAGAATCAATTCCTCAAATCATAGCATATGAAAATAAATTTTTATCTCATCAATCCTACCAATTAGTGTATCGACTGTGCATAACTGTGTTCTATGCTGGGACTGTAGCAAACACTTCAATTTGCACCCAAACCATCTCCAATCCACACCATTCACCACATAAACATGTAAAACAACAATTTACTTCAATATCCAAATATCCATCAATCCATCCGGACCATTGATCTTCCAAATGAGATAAACTCATCCATCAATGGCCAAAAACCATAAAAACAAGCTCAAAGGTAGATCTACTCATTTCTAGCATAATTGAAATGGAAATATAGAATCAATTATAAAAATCATGCATTCTATGCTAAGTGAGTATATTGCACTTGCCTTGATTGGTAGAAGAGAAAGAGATTGATAAGAGAGGTAGAAGATGGCTCCTCCTTCTTCTTGCAATTAGGGTTTTGGACTTAGGGATTTTAGCTAGGGTTTGTGAAATGAGGGGTAAATTAAGGATAAATGAGGGTGAATTTAGGGTTCATTTCCCAATGCAATAGTTTAGGTTATATAGTCTAGGGCTTTTGAGATAATTACCAAAATGGTCATTTTGATTGCATAGGAATGTGGATAAGGACATGGGCATTTAGGTCATATGGGGGAAATTCTAGAAAGTTCTCAAGTGTGGAAAACCCCCCTATATAAAAACCTATTTACTAGCAAGGGCCTCAACACTTAAAACCCTACAAAAATTATAAAAAGACACTCTACAAATCTATAAAATACACAATAGGCCTAAATCCTATAAAATAGACTAATACTTAGGAAAATATCTATTTACCCTTACTAACCCCTATTAATTAGTATAATTATGCTATATTATCATAACTAATAGTATTCAAATTCAAAATGAGGGCCCACCAAAGGTGGGGCCTCACACAGGCCCCTCTCAAAACATCAGTCTTCCTAGGGACCATTACATTTTTCCCAAAATAGAATAAAAAGATCTCCCAGCATAAATATTTTATAAGTGTTGGGCACTATTAGATTGTTTAAAATTTTTTAAATTATCTAATATTAATATTATAAATTTTCCTTTTCCTGAAATTTTACCTATTTAAAGTGAGATTTATTCTTATAAAATTTTCTCTAAACCCTTGAAGGCCACTAACATACACTTGAAAATATCATATATGCTTTGAGACATTTTTTATGAATAAGACAATATCTCTCAAAAATATCATGAACTCCATCAATACATGATTTCACTTCATTTCTGGTATTGAACTCCACTCACTAATAAAGAGGTTATTTACACATATAATTAAAATTAGTATAATGTATAGTGTTGTTAGTATGATTAGAATCATTTTAAGTTACTAACTATAATTTAGCTTGCTATTTCTAATCGTATGAGTTATTATAAGCGTATAGCATGATATATCTTGTAATGCTATATCAAATTAGTATAATTTATATTGTTATTAGTATATGATTAGAATCATACCAATTATAATTTACCTTGCTATCTCTAATCATATATGTTATTATAAGTTTAGAGCATGATCTATCATTCTATTATATTCGTTTTATTTAATATGATTTATCATGTCGCAATTTAACATTATATATGATTAAAGTCAAATAAGCTTAGATAGATTTTTGACAACTTTAATTTCATTAAATTTGAATTAGAGGGAATGTGATCATATTATATGCTTTTATAATATCTAGGGTTCAATCAATTACATGTTTAACTTTAAAAAAAGTCTTCAATCAATCTACTTAACCCTTAATAACAACATAAAATCAATATATACATTTACATATAAATATGTTTATTTATTATAAAAGAAATCTAAAAAATATATATTTTTTAGAGGATTATTAATTTCGGGGCGGGTTACGGGGCGGGGCATGAGGCGGGGCATGGGGCGGGGTAACGGGGCGGGGCGGGGCATAGGGCAGACCCATCCCCGCCCCGCCCCGGCTTCGGGGTATGTTTTTCTGCCCCGTCCCCGCCCCATCTAAAATTCGGGGCGGGGAAAACCCGTACGGGGCGGGGCGGGTCAAAAATGTCATCCCTACGTTCACAATCTAAACCACGAGTCAACCCCGTCGGGTATCGTCCGGTCGAAGCTAAGTAGTACCGACTCATCCAAATCAATAAACGGGACTTGAGTAGACTCGACTATCCATTCATTCGAAACAAATCAATTCAATCATTTTCTAATTACAATCTACTTAAGACTTCTCAATTACTAGTACAAATAACCATAGGATGACCATAAAATTAAGAGTACGAAAGAAACACAGTCGATGTATATGAACATTTATCTGATACGAGAAATCATAGTAAGGTAATTCAATATGCACATGCTTCATAAATTTTATAAGAGTCAAGGATTTTTACTAGCCAAGCTAGTCTAAGCAATGAGTGTCACCATCATTACACCCGGTGTGTCTTTAGGAAGTTTAATGTTCGTTATTCTTTTCAGGTGTTACGGTATTAGAAGGTACTTTATACTTCCCAAATCACCAAATCAACATCCAGAAGTGACATTCATATGCTACATTTATCCATTGGTCATATGAGGAATTAGTTAAGGTTCCTTTCTAAGGTCTTGCATGGTCTTCCAAGTTTAAGAATCCTATTGATTTCTTGGGTGTACCATGATCAACCTCAAATATAGTCATGGAGGTCTCACATTGGTATTGGATAGATTTTTCCTTTAATTTGAGATAAATAAGTGTCCCTGACACAACAGTCAGGTCCTTCTCTTGGGTGTTCTCCATCCCTTCCAACACTTTCAAAGCTTCTCCTAGGCCATATAATCAATAAACCAAGGAGGGATCTACCAAACTTTCCACACTTCACTCAAACATTAACAGACACCTTCCTTTCCTTTCCATACAACATAGGAACTCATGCATTCCCATCATCAATTATTAAGCAAATGAGAATATAATTTCAGAATTGAATTAATTTACAAGAGTCAAAAAGAGTAAATAGCATGCATTTTCAATTTAGAGCTTATACTTGCCTTCACCAAACTTTTACACACTCACTCTTCTTCTTGAGTCAACACAAGTGAAACCCCAAATTTCACAAACCCTATTAAGAAGGTAGTACCAAAGTCTATTAAAATGCACGCATGTGATAGACAAGAATTCTATTAGCTCAATCACCACTAATTTCTAAGAGGAGAAGTGGAGTTCTTACCAAAGGGACTGATGAGAGGTCGGAGAAGACCAATCTTAGCCTAATAAAGATATGAAGGTGTAGGGATGAGGAAGATGAAGTCAAAGTGAACCTCCACACACCCATGCAACTTCTTTTCTTGAATGATTTTGGAGAGAGAAGGAGAAAATGAAGGAAGGAGTAGGAAACTGGAGTTTTCTTTTCAGCAGCCCACATGAACCGTAGTATGCACAGAACGAATAAAGTGGGTTGCTAATTGAGTTATGTTGCTTCAAAGTTTATAAGAAAGTCCTCCTCCGTTGTCATATTTTTATTTTGAGTCAAATGAATGCCTAATTGATTAATTTGAGGTCTAATGAAAAAGTGATCAATATGAAAAATGACATGCCGACGAGATACACGAGATGGCGACAAGATGAAGTGCATACGATGTAAATTAAGAAAATCCAAAATTACGAAAAAAGTCTCCGGCTCTATCGAACTGGGTTGGATCGGGTCTAAACTACTTACCCAAGACTCAAAGTCTAACTAGAATGCTAAAACAAGACTCAATTATACTAAAGTAGCTTAATTAGTACCTAAGCATAATTAATTTATATAAAACATAATTAATTAAGCAAAAACAGGATTATAATGGGTTTGGGGTGTAACAATAAGAAAACCACATGGTTGTCAGACCATGAGTGCATTATATGGAGCCTGGGATTTTTAATTTTCTAGTGGGGACTACCTACTTACCCTTTTCGGCTTTTCTCCTAATCTGTGCTGAGGTTCCGCCGGATCAAGTGAGAAAACAGTTGATTAGAATGTACAAAATAAAGGGAAGGAACATGATCATTTGTGACTTTGATCAACCAAATTATGGGTCTGACTTTGTTTAGGGTAAATTTTGCAAAGCGACTCTCCGGGCCTTGTTTGTTTGTAGGCATTCCTGATTAAAATTGAAAGTGTTGAAACTTCTTATGTTAGTTTTAGATAATGTCTCTTAAGCATTGGAGATTTTAATTTGTTTGAACGGCAGAATTTTGAAAACCAATCTCTTGAAAAGTTACATGGTGCTTTTGTCTCATAATTAATCCAACTGACTAGATGCCTGATTGTACTTTCTAACATTTTAAAAAATGACTCTGGAAACAGCATTTGGAGAATTCAAATTTTTTCTCAAGACAAGATAGCCCTTTATTTTATGGTCGAGACAAATTTCATCCATCTTGGAGTCGGCCTCACCATCTGAATGATAATGCATGTTATACCGGTATAACCTATCGAATAGTGCACCCATATATCTCTGGTTAGAGTGATATTTGACCCAATACTTAAAACAATCCGTCTACATGTCCCGATTTTAGGACCGTTGACCACATGGCACATGGTGATTGAACAATGGATTCAAATTTTTAGAGAGGGGGAGAATGGAAAAGCCTATTCTATACATTCGGTCCCAAAATGGGGACACCAAATCGGGACAAATAGACTTTTTGTACTTAAAAGGGTTTTTTCACGGCAGTTTGGACTGAAGCAGGCAGTTCCACTGCTACACTTGATTTCTTATTTCTTTTATTTCCTGGGACCTTGTAAGAGGCGGCCGGACAAAACGAGAATTGGACTTCACTCCCCAACTACATTTATTTGCAATTGATCGAAATAACCAAATCAAATAAAATATGATATGTGTTGGAGAGTCTGTGAAGCCACGCGCCCAGTAACTACAGGAGGAATTTGAGGTAGTCATAGGGAAGGCAAAGATTAAAAACAAATCAGATTAACACTCAGTTGGATGGCCTTGTGCACTCGCAAAACTTAATCCCATTTTGAAATGGGCGGAGATCTTTGGAAAGCCGCTTTGTACGGAAAATCCTAAACAATGGAAAATTCAAATTTTTTTAACATTAACTGACTGTTTTTGTTGACGTCAATATATAATTTTATGTTGATGTCTGTGAATCTTCTGTCGACATTTACAAATTCACAGGGTTACTCATGTTGTTAATTAGGCATTTTATGTTGATGTTGATGAATCTTCTATTGACGTCTACAAATTCACATGGTCACTGATTGTAATAACTGAACATTTTTGTTAATGTCAACACAATTGTCTACAAATTCACAGGGTCACTGGTTGTAATAACTGAGCATTTTTGTTGATTTCAATACAATTTTATGTTGATGTCGACGAATATTTTATTGATGTCAACAAATATTACTCATGACAGAATATGAAACTCGTTAGGTTGACGTAAAAAAAAAAAAAAAAAAAAAAAAGGACAAAACGAAAAAAATAAAATAACATGGTTTGGGTGGAAGTCCTTAACCGTAATTATAAAAGTTTTTGGTTAGCCAGGGGATTTTTCCGGTAAATGTCCCGGAAAAATAGAAAAGGAAGACAACGAAGAAAGAAGAAAAGAAGAAGAGAAACGAAAGAGGAGAAGAAGAAGAGAGAGACAAAGAAAGGAGAAAAACCACCCAAACCCAAACGTAAACCAAAACTCAAAATGGATTCCTCCTCCAATCATCAGCAGCTGATGGACTCTCTCACTGCACACATCGCTCTCTACCACTCCTCCATCCCATCCTCTTCCTCTCCATCTCCAGCTAACCCTAGCAGAAACCTCATCCTCCGCTGGTTCTCCTCCCTCTCCGTCCCCCACCGCCAGTCCTCCCTCACCGTCGTCGACCCCGATTTCCTCCAGATCCTCCTCCAGATGCAGCGCCGCCTCCTCCGCCACGGCCACGGCAACTTCATCCTCCTCCCCGATCTCCCCTCCCCTGCCCGCCCCTCCCTCCCATCCCTCTGCTTCCGCCGCTCCCGCGGCCTCCTCTCCCGTTCCGCCGCCTCCAACGCCTCCCTACTCGCCATCTCCTCCTCCATCCGCATATTCGCCTCCAAAGAAGGAGAGCCCATACCCGCCGCATGCTGTCCCTCCCTCTACTCGCTCGATTCCATCACCGTCTCGGATGATCTGGTCGCCGATGTGGATCGGTTTGTCTCGATTATGGACGAGGTTTCAGATGGGGGTTTTCTAAGAGGGGATGACGGTGGCTTGGATTCGTCGTGGTGCGAGTTGCCGTGGTTGAAGTCCAAGGGGTATTACAGCGTGCAGGCATTTATGGCGAATAGGATCGAGCTGGCGCTGAGGCTGGCGTGGCTGAACTGTAATGGAGGGAAGAAGCGGGGGACCAAGTCCAAGGACAAGGAGAAGGCTGCTGGGGTCATTGCAGGGGTTGCGGCAAACGTGTTTTGGAGGAAGAAGGGTTGTTTGGATTGGTGGAGTGGTTTGGACCCTGGAACTAGGAGGGATATATTGAGGACAGTGTTGGGGAGGGCGGCCAAATCTCTGGTATTCTTTTATGATTATTTTTCTTTCTCTGTTGCAACCTTTATAGCTCTATTGCATTTGCATTTCCTCCTCTTTGTCTTGTTTTGTCTTGTTTAGTTTCTCTCCCTTTACAACTCCCAATAATTAATTGTTCAATGTGCTTGTGCAATGCTAGTGCTAACTAATATATATATATATATATATAGATGTTCATATCTTCCCTCTTTTATGATGCATGCATTAATGAGTCTGACATTTGAATATTGTAAGCTGCCAGGCAAATGAGATTGTTGAGGGGGCAAATCAAGCCGCTAAGGATGAAAAATGGTTCTTTGATATAGGAGCAGAGCCTCAGCTGAGATATGGCTCTACTTCGTCCCGTCAAAGAAATATGCAGGCACTCTTAGGAATTGATGCAGATGTTAGCTTGGGCATCATTCCTGCCTCAATCTCTGGAAAGCCTTCTTCCTTAGCCAATGCCTGTAATAGATTGCTTGTACTTCAGGAGATATCTACCATCATTCTAGCATGCCAGCACAACGAGTATGAAAAAGAAAAACTATTTTTCAGTATGTTGGGCTCTGTACATACTGTTTCAGATTGCTTATTCAGAAGATTGCGAGGATTACTTATGGTGGTTTCGAACGATTGTATAAAGCTCGAACTTCTGGGAGACAATAATTTAGAGGCCCCACCAAAAAAGTCCAAAGAGAAGTCTGGTGGAGGTTGCCATAAAGGAAAGAATAAAGGTCGTAACCTTAACAGGTCAAATTCAGGGCACAAGTCTTCGAGGCCTTTGCAAAACCCACAGAAGGTATTCATTTTAATTTCCAAGGACATCATAGGATTCTTTCACAGTTGCAAGCAAAAGGTTCAATTCTGATTCCAAATTGTTAAATTTCAGGAGCATGGAAGTGGGTTGTCCGGTAGTGGTGGTGCTGGTTCCAGGCCTAGCTGCCTGGTAGAAAATGGGAAGCCTTTGATGGTTGAGCCGTGCGTGCAAGAGAAAGATCTTCTAAAGGAGACCTCTTCGTTGAACATTGAGATGGTAACTTTTGCTTTTTATTATTTCTCTTGGGACACATCTTCAAATAATTGATAACTGATTTTTTGCCATTTAGGAACATGCAAAAGGGCCAGTTGATTGCAAGACCCAGCTTACCAGGAAGAAGAGCAGAAAAAAATTGAATAATATTAAGAATCCTAACTTAAAAGGACCGATTGCAACTGGAAATTCAGAAGCAAACATCACGGAAACTACTTTGTCATCTTTTACCACACAAAGTGAACCTTCTAAATTTAATGGGATAGTTGATCCTTCAATTTCTCATCACCTATCAAATGTTGTTTCTGACCATAACAAATCGCCACCAAATCCAAGTATTTGTAATGCTATTAATGAGCCTAATATAGAGGATGGGATTGATACTTGTGAGAATATTCAGAAGCATTCAGTCAATGGCGCTGCTGCATCTAATTGTCACAGTGGCATGGAGCATTTTCAGATTTCAAACATACTGGATAATGGTGATTCTGTCAACTGTGATTTATTGAATCCTGGAAAGGATGATGGGATCCAACTCACGGAGGAACCGCCTGGTCGTGGTCCTGTAAATGATAGCATATCAAGCGGTGACACCCTAGATTGTGCTTTCGATTCTGAAACACCACCTGTTCTTATTCTGGTTAAGGATAATAATGTCGTGCACAGAAATTCTCTATATTTGAACGATTCTGTCTCTCAGCCGGTTGAAGCTTCGGAGTTGAATGAGACTGTTTATAAAGATGAAAATGCTCAGCCTCTGAAGAAAAAAACTGAGTATCACGCTCATGTCAACTCAAGTTTACTAGGAGGTATATCATATGAATGGCCGAACTTAACATCTGTTTATATCCCATCAGCCAATTCACGGCATATCCCCGCTGCCACAGATAGACTGCATTTGGATGTTGGCCACAACTGGCGCAGTCACTTGCATCAGTCTTATGTGTCCACGAGGCATCAGGCAAGGAATGCATCAATGGAAGGTGGATGCAGCCGTATCATGCCTTCTCAAATTTTGCCAATGAGTTTAGATTGGCCCCCAATGGTTAGGGGTGGTAGTAGATTGGTTCCATCAGTGTCTTGCAACTATGACTCTGGATTCATCCCTAGGCTACATTCTTCGTTTTGCTCAGGTTTTACAGCTAATGGGATGCAACTGAATGGGTCAAAGGATGAGGATGATAGGAAGTACAATGGGGATTTTTTGGAATTCAGTGATATAAAAATCCCACCAGATCTAATAGATGATAGTGAGAGCCATTGGATGGCTGAGGATGAATCTGAGGTTCATGCATATTCTGGAAGAGACTACAATCAATATTTCGGGGGTGGAGTTATGTACTGGAATACAGCTGATCCTTCTGGGACTGGCTTTTCTCGCCCTCCTTCTCTAAGCTCGGAAGATAGCTCATGGGCCTGGCATGAAGCAGATCTGAATAGGGCCATTGACGATATGGTTGGTTTACCTGGCCTGCCCACTTCTTATAGCACAAATGGTTTGACTTCTCCACCTGCTGGTCCTTTTTGTTCACCTCTTGATCAATTGGGACCTGGACACCAGCACCTTGGTTATGTAATGCCCGGGAATGATGTAAGTGGAAAGGTAGTGCATCCCTCATCAATAGGGACAGATGTCGTGGCAGAAGAGAATGTCTCTGGATCGTTGACCAATTCGCCTGGTGGTGTTGTAGAAACAATGAGTGGGGATTCACTCTCATACCCTATTCTTAGGCCCATCATTGTTTCGAATATTTCAAGGAAGGTATCGGGAACAGAGTTTAAGATTAGTCATGACCATAAAAGCCCATGCGTTCCTCCTACTAGGAGAGAGACTCCTCGGATCAAGCGACCACCTTCACCTGTTGTTCTTTGTGTTCCTCGAGCTCCACGGCCCCCTCCACCCTCTCCTGTTGGCGAACCTAGAAAGCAGAGAGGCTTCCCAACTGTGAGGTCAGGCAGCTCTAGCCCGAGGCATTGGGGTGTGAGGAGTTGGTACCATGATGGGACTGGTTCTGAGGAAGCTCGCTTTTGTGTGGATGGTGCAGAAGTTGTTTGGCCTTCATGGGGAAATAAAGGCCTTCCTGCCACTCCAATGATTAAGCCATTACCGGGTTCTTTGCTGCAAGATCGCCTGATAGCGATCTCACAACTACCTCTTGATCAGGAACATGTAAGTGTTGTATTTAAGAGTTTTAAAGTGATTGTGTGGCACGTCATTCTACTGAATCTGTTGTATTGGCAATATTGTTGCATCACAGCCAGATGTTGCTTTACCTCTGCAACCTCCAGACTTGCTGAACTGTGCTGCTCGTAATGTGTCCCTAACTGCGATGCATAATCTTCTCCACGATGAAATAGATTGCTTCTGCAAGCAGGTATGTTCAATAGGTATTTCATTCATCAATTATTGTTTTTTGATTCCCAAGATTTGCATACTTTCGCATTCACGTAAAATACTGTAAATACAGTTCCTAGTGCTTATCATTTTATTTTCTCAAGTCTATTGCTGTATATGTGAACATGCACGTGATTTACAGTTTTCCCCCATTGGTCAACTAAGCTGACTTTCCTATGGTAATCCTGGTTCATCTACTTGTGAAAAAAAGGTCGCTTCTGGAAATCTGATTAAAAAGCCCTATATTAATTGGGCTGTCAAGAGGGTTGCACGATCTCTCCAAGTTCTCTGGCCACGTTCTAGGACAAATGTCTTTGGTTCAAATGCAACTGGTTTGGCTCTTCCGACCAGTGATGTGGATCTTGTGGTTTGTCTCCCACCAGTACGGAATTTGGTAAGACAGTTGCTGATGAATAGTCAGGGATCAATTTACCACTATTGCAGACATCTTTCTAGCCTTTTCTGTTGAAAACTTACTGCGGGAATTATATGGTAGGAACCTATCAAAGAGGCTGGTATCTTGGAGGGCCGTAATGGTATTAAAGAAACATGCCTTCAGGTATACTGGCACACTTAATGATTCTTTTGTGAGGTCTCATTTCTGGCATGCTGGACATTTTAATGATTCTTTCATACTCTCCCACAAGTTGCACTGCATACCCACAGAAGTACTTAAACTAGGAAACAAAATGACGGCTTTATGCTTGGCTTTCTTTTGAAAGTATATCTTTTGAAGGTTAAGTTTATGCTTATCTTTCTCATTACTCCATAAACGACAAATCGTGCTTGGCTTATTCTTTGGAAACTATATATTCCACATACAAATACCACCCCAATTCCACACCCGCACACCCAAAGATCTAAAAAAGACTACACACAGCTTGAATTTTATCTAAGCTCTAAAACACAATACGACAAACATGAGTTTTGCAGCAGAATCCTCTTTTCTTCTTGAAGTTTCAATTTTGAGCTTTGCAAGCATGAGTTCAATTTTATCTATCTTATCCAGAAAACAGTTTTTTCCCCTTTTAATCTTCTTCTACGTGGTTTGGACATGTACACCACACACCAACAATAGCATCGGTGAGAAAATTTTTTTCTATGCGGGTTAGTGGCTCCTCAAGGAAAGGGGTAGGCCGAAAAGGACATGGATAGAATTAGTAAGGATTGATCTAAAGAAGTGTGACTTATCCAAGGATTTGGCCCAGGGCTAGGATAGACTGAAATGGTGAAGTTTAGAACATGTAGACTCCAACATTGTTAGGACAAGGCTTTGATGATGATGATAATATTAAAAACTAAATCAAACTTAATAGCATTAACCCCCCCCCCACCCCCCCAAAAAAAAAAAAAAAAGAACTTGAAGTAAATGCATTGATAGTACTTATGTCGAACGAAAAACATTTTGATTATGTATGAGTACTGCACCACCTCTGTTCTGTTACTGCTATGTGATGATAATTTTAGAGACAAAAATAAGAAGCGAAAGGTGAAAGAAAAAATGGAAAATGAATGTCCAAGAACTAAATCTCTTTTTAAAACTCTTAAGCTATAGGATTTGTAAGCCTGCAACACATATTCACATACCCACCCAAACACACATCCACCACCCATAGATCTAAAACTTATTCAGACAGCCTGAATTTTGTGTGAGCTCTACAGCGTAGTGTGGAAAACATGAATTTTGTGGTAAAAGTCCTTTACTTTGAAATTTGTTCTCTGTAAACATCATTTCAATTTGTTCTTTACATATGTAATTTTTATCTCGTCAGCGTCTCGTACTCGATGGTCTGTTTGGTTTGTGACATTCACTTTCGATGCAACATAGCCAACACTTTTCTAATGCAAAATGACTTTTCCAGTGTATGATACGAACTTTATTTTTTGATTGGTGAGTGTTTTGTAGAAACTTACTCTGATTTTGTCTATGAGAAATGCAAAGCATTGAATTATTCATGAGTAGTGCACCATGTCTGTTCTGTAATTCTTTTGGAATTGTAGGGATGTCATACATTGTAGTTTTCCAACTTTATGTCCTCAGCGAATGCATTATTGTTCTCATTCTTCATTATCGCTCACGGGTACTGACATCATTCTAGTTTGGTGTTCCAGCATGCAGCTAGGTACCTGGCCAACCAGGAGTGGGTTAAAAGTGATTCACTGAAGACCATTGAGAATACAGCTGTAACACTTCTTTTTCTTTTGGATAATTTTAGTTATATAGTATTGTACTTTCTTTTTTCATTAATCTCCTTTATTTGTATTTTTTGTGTCTACTCATCATGCTATACTTTTATTACCAGATACCTGTTATCATGCTAGTGGTTGAAGTTCCCCATGATGTTATTTCTTCTGGTGGAAGTACTTCTATTTCACATACATCAAAGATTGAATCTACAAGAGTTACAGGGGAGCAAGGCAGTATTACTTATTCCAATATGACGGGTTTAGGAGAAGCTTCTTTGCCATTGTGCTCAAAGATAAAAAATGATGATGGCATTGACACAAAATCAGTCCGTCTTGACATCAGTTTTAAGTCACCATCGCATACTGGACTCCAAACTACCAAATTGGTAATTCATGCTGCCTTCTGATTACTATTAAAAAAGATATTCGCTTATTTATCATCACTGGATAATTCTTCCGTTCATAGATATGCCCTTTGCTTCTTTCACGACCTGTACACATCCTGAGATTCTCTCATAGAGTTCATGCCTTTCTTTACTGTAAATCATGTGCAGGTTAGGGAGCTCACTGAGCAGTTTCCTGCTGCTATACCCCTTGCTTTGGTATTAAAGCAGTTTTTAGCAGATCGTAACCTGGACCACTCTTACTCAGGTGGCTTAAGTTCATATTGTTTGGTAAGTCATTTTGCACTACATAATTGTTTGTTATAAAAATCATACTTTCCAAAACAAGTTACCACTTTTTACAAAATTTAGCATTTATGAATATATTGTATCCTTGAATGCTTTGTTTCATGGGTGCTTGACATGAACTACCTTTTTGCCTGAGTTCTTTCATAGTAATGTTCTACTACCTTTAATAAAGCTTAGCATATTTGTTTGTTATATCACTGAATGGTCTATTTTATGGGTTCCTGACACGCTCCACTCCCTTATTATTGTTATAGAAGAAAGAACAGTATAAAACTACACTGACAAAGGGGAGTAGGGTACTACCAGCCTGAACCAAAATGCCGACCACCAACATACACCCTGAACCAAAATACAATCAGGGAACCTAGGGCAAAAAGGCAAAGGGCCTCAAACTGGGTGGGGAGCTAAATTGCCAAAATCCAATTCATTCCTTCTCCCTAACCTCTCACAGGCTCCAGCCTTCTGGAAACCCCGTTAACCCTTTGAATTTTGGTTGCCCAAGGTCTTGAAGACGTGACTGGGCCTCAGGAAGGATTTAATGCTAAGCCCACAAACTAGTATCGTCCTCCAGCTCATGATCTGCAATCGGTTGGTGGACATGCTGACCTGAGCAGGACAGCAGGGTGGCTCAGAGCATTCCAGTGCAGGAGGCCCATACAAACAGCCTGCCAAGGACATCTCCCTGCCAAAAGTGGGTAATCCATCTTCAAGGCTTGAGCATCTAGAGCTTATATCTTCATCACCCTCCCCACTTATGCTACACAAATGGGCTTTCGGATAAATGGCCATATCCAGCCCAAGACCCATGGCCCAGTTCCAGGTCCATTGGGCCGAACCCAGTCCCCACAGTGATCCAACAGATACAACTGTGTACAGCAGGAGGCCCAGGCCTCCAATTGAGTAATATTATTATTTAGCACGTTTCTTATTTCAGTCTTTCCATTTAAAGTATCTTTCTTTGTCTTTTATATTTTTGTTAGGGTCTAAGTTATGGAATGCATTTAAGAAACGAAAATCTATGTGTAAAAGAAAACTTACTTCTGTGGATGTCCAAGAAGAAGTCTATTGATGACCTTTCATTTTGTATTCTTAGACTAATCTTTAATAATATTCAGATTTCCTCCTCTTTAGGGTACAGCCCTATAACTAATTGTGTTGTGGCTTGAAGATGCCTACAGTTGGATGGATCCTTCCTCACCAATCAGACTGCATCAGTACATAACGGACCTCCTCCAATTCTATCTTAGTAAGTAGGAAAACCCAGATGGTCTTTTCTATCGAGTTTCAAGAAGCCAAAGAAACTGTAGAGTTACTTCTTTTATTCTACCACAACTCAATCAGCCACTAGCACAACCTTCTCCTTACCTTTGGCCACCATCCAGGTGTCAGTGCAGTCAACAGTCATCGTCCAGTCATGGTGCTGGGACGCTAGTACTCAGAATTTCTTCGCTACATGCTCCCTGTTGATCCTAATTAGATGCAAGTTCGTGATAATGTTGGTTCTTTCTGTGATGAACTGTAGTGAACCACCTTAACCTTGATTTTTGTCCCTCCCCCAGATCGGCTTTTGCCAGATCTATTGCTCATTCAGGTTCTCAGAACGGCACAAGTGGGAAGCCTCTGTTTCTTCCACTTTTTTTACCTCTGGAATAAAGCAGTCCAGATTCAAGCTGCCCTGCAGAACATCTTCCCTAACTCAGGATTGGAGAGCATCCCTGGGATATTAGAGACAAACTGAGAGGAGTTTTGTCCCAGATCTGGGATCCTTCTTGGCAGAGGGGCCATGGCCCAACGAGCAGGGCCTGCTCACCCACCAACTCCTGCAATACCAGCGCATTTTGCTCTCCATCCTTCACCTTCACACTTTTAGTTATGGAGATATATACATCCCCGATCCGACAGTTCTCATGTTTGTTCTGACCCTTTAAACTCACAAGGCAGCCCATGTGCTTATTGTTGCAATTCGTGTCAACATTATTTTTTATTTTGTTGTTCTCCTGCATCATTTAACCAAAATGTTTGGCGGTTAGGCTTGTTGTATAGTTAAGATGATAGAAGCTGTTGGTGGTAATATTAGTTTATTCTGTCCCAAGAAATTTGGAGCTTTTTGAATAAGGAATATGCAACTCTATGAGAGACATGTTTGGCAGTCTACACTTCATGCTTATGGAATTCCACCTAGCAGTTACTGTTGATCCTATAGATCATATTAAATCCATTTTACTGTTTGGTCGCTCATGCAGGTGTTACTGATTACACGCTTTCTTCAGCACGAGCATCATATTGGTCGGCCTATTAATCAAGTAAACACCTAAAATCTTACCTGGAAATAATAGTAAGGAAGTTATAGTTTATAGAAATATCAACTTCATTAACAATAGTAAGACAATACAAGTTTGAAGGTCATTTCGTTCTTGTTTACTTATTTTCATTGATCTTTGTTTTAAATGCACCATCTGTAGTTTGTTTTCTGGAAGCAACTTACATATATTAATGCTTTTGCAGAACCTAGGAAGCCTTCTGATGGATTTTCTTTACTTCTTTGGGTAAGCATTAATTACTGGCAAGTGAGGTGCATTTGTATTGCACTGACTAAATGTGTGATTTGACAACCCAATTCATCAATATGGTTAGGCTGTTGAGTTGTAAGTTGCACATGCATCCTTTTCAGCACTCCGTTGTTGCTGATGTATTATGATTTTATTCAGGAATGTATTTGATCCTCGTCAAATGAGAATATCAATCCAAGGAAGTGGAGTCTATGTTAATCGAGAAAGAGGACACAGGTAAGGACTCAAGTCTTTGGTTTTGCATGCTTGAGTATGCGAATAAATTGGTTTAGGTCCCTCCGAAGGTTCATGATGTGTTGCCTTTTTCTCTCTAATTATTCTAGCTAATTAATTTTGCAGCATCGACCCAATTCATATCGATGATCCTCTATACCCAACAAATAATGTAGGGAGGAATTGCTTCCGCATACATCAGTGTATCAAGGTCATCTTTTAGCCTAGTTTTCTAGTCATCTAAATTGTTTCTTACTCTTTCAAATTGTTAAATTGTTTCATATTTTTAAGGAAAAACTCTTGCATGATTCGGTTATAAATTTTTTATTTCTTTGTGAGAAATTCATTCCACACCATATGATTAACCAACACTTATTTTCTTCCTTTTTTTTTTTTTCATGGTCATACTTATATATGGAACTTTTGAGTTGCTATATTTTAGTGTGAGTGCAGCAGCTGGTTCCATGATCGTGCCTACTCATTGAATGAGCTACAATGAAAACTCTACTACTAAAATAACTATTTTGGGTTATTAAGGAATTAGCAATCTGTGCAACCCATCCGAGAATTTGGCTCAGGATAACTGTTTTGGGTTATTAAGAAATTAGTAATCTTCCCAGTTTTACCACAAAGAGATTCTTTCCGTTACCTTGACTCTATAATTAGTAAGGGTGGGGAGATTGATGAAAATGTCAAACATAGGATAAAAGTAGGATGGTTGAAGTGGAGAAGCAAGTGCTTTGTGACCGACGAATGCTAACAAGATTGAAGGGAAAATCTTAAATGAGGACAATTAGACTAGCTATGACCTATGGAGAAGAATGTTGGCCAATCAAGAAGCAACATATGCACAAATGGATGTGGCAGAGACGAGAATGTTGAGGTGAATGTGTGGTAAAACTAGAAAGGATAAAATTAGAAGTGAACGCTTTTGAGAGCATTTAGAGGGAGCATCAATCGGGGATAAAATTAGAAAAACCCGTTTGAGATGGTTTGGGCATGTCCAATGCAGGCCTGCAACGGCGCCGGTAAGGAAACGTTGGGCTATGATGGTTGATGGCCCACCAAGGGGAAGGGATAGGCCAAAGAGGACGTGAATGGGTAGTAAAAATAGATCTGAAGAAGTGCAACTTATGTGAGGATTTGGCTCAAGATAGATGGGAATGATCAAACATAATGTGTGTAGCCGACCCCAACATAGTTGGGACAAGGCTTTGATGATAATGATGATGAGACTAGAATGGAGAAGCAAAATTCATGTATCCGACCCCAATATGGTTGAGACAAGGCTTCGATGATGATGGTGACAAATAATTACCTATCTATTGCGATATGTTTCCTTATCTAGGAGTTGGCATAATTATTGCCAACTCTGCCATAGGATCTCTGCTTGCTGGGATTTGAATAAACAACTTTCAATCTGTCATGATATAAAAGTGTTGCTTGTTAGGCTCCAACTAAGATGAACTTGCTGGCAAGTTTTGCATATATTTCGTCCATTTCCTAACACATTTCATGGACCAGGCATTTGCAGATGCTTATTCTGTTCTGGAGAGCGAGCTAAAATGTCTTCCTGACAGTGGGGATCCAAGTTTAAAGCCATCACTACTATTACCAAAAATTATTCCAAGCATTGACCATACACATGAGATTTCATTGTCTAGGGAACCTGTATAAGTTTCATGGGTATTGTTCCAAATAACTGTCTCATAAATTAAGTTAGTAGCGGTTGATCTCTCAGATGGTGATTTTTGGTATTTGATCTACTTTTAGGTCAAATGTTGTACTTGCTCTGTTGGTAATCTGTTTTCTGAAAGCCAGCTCTAATTGCGTTGGACTCAGCTTCCTGGAACCATTATGGCTTTTGTAAGTTCCATTTCAAACCTATGTTCTATGCAGTCTTTGGGTTATTACTTATTTATTTGTTTAGTGGGTATTTTCTTATATTCCTCAAAATTTCCTGAGAAAGTTGAAATGCCGTCTGACAGCCTGCAGAAACTATATCTGAAGATTGCTCCAGCGAGCTCACCTCATGACTGTATGCCTACATCTGAATGAATTGTGAAAAAGATGACCTACCGTGTTGACTCTAAGGTGTGCACCCGAGGAATATGCATCTGATCCGCATCTGAACTACTTATCAATAAGAATGCATCAGAAACTTGATGATACTTTCTTGTTTATTATATTTTAGGATTGAGTTGTTATTTACTGGAAGAGCGGCCGGCAGATGAGAAGGGGCACTGATGATCACTCCCGTATGGTCAGCCAGGACTATCCTCAAGTGTTGGCAGTGTCCTATGGAAACAGGTAATCATTAATATTCCAGTTTTCAACACAAAGAATTAGGTTCATTCTCTGCCATCCACTTGTCTGAAAGTTTTCATCACACATTGATTGTATGGAACTTGGCATTAAATACTCAAATCTTTGCTGACCTTTCATTTTTTTTTTTTTATATTCTTTTTAGCTATAAACAGTAAATTGTATTAAAGAAAAACTAAATGTAGAAAAGACATGTACCAGAAAACAATTGAAAATGAAAGGACCAAAACGCTACAGGGGCTGTCCCTGATATTAAGAATCTCTGTCCGCCTGACTTGTAAGAGTCAGCTACAACATTTTGTCTCTCAGCTTGTGAATAAAGGAAACTTGAATGGAATTACATAACGCTTGAATCTCTTTTATATGCGATGAGGCTTCCAAGGATACAAAATATTCTGGTTAAGCCAAGATATATCCACATGGGTTTTCTTTGGATCTGCAGTCTTTCTTCTGGAAGATTGGTCATTGACTATTTTCAGCTTAAACCCAAAATTTTGTCAGTACTGTAATATTATACCATATGCAGCAATCATTACTGAATAAGTATTTGTGAAGTTGTTGCTGGTAATTATGTGGAAAAGTCCATGTTTTGTTGACATAATGCCAGGGTTGATATTTGGCTTTGAGTTCTTGGTTAATATCTCTTTTACTTGGCTGATGCTTTCTCTTATAGGTCCATGTCTGACATGGCACTGCGTGGTGCTTACATGGCTGTTAATTGGTCAAGGAAATGGAACTCACATTTTCCTCTCCTTTTTAAGACGGGGCCTAGTGGATTTTTTCCCGACTGTCTTACATGCTACCTTCTCCTGCCATCATTCCTTTTTATCTATTTTATGCGACATTGCCTTTCCCTCCATCTTTTTTGGTTTATTAGTTTTATGTAACCTTGCAGATTATTGTGTGCCAGTTTGGACAAAATCAGAAGTCTACCTACACCACCTGGAGCATTATGTTGTCTTCTTAGTCGTATATAAAGGTGAGTCTTATCTAGGTGTGTGATCTTCTAATGCTGGACTGGAGAAATTCATGCTCAGTAGACCCTCCAACAAGTGCTCCGCTAGGATTTATCCCTTGGTGCATGGAACATTTCATGATATGTTCATAGATGCTGAATGATTTGGTCATGGGAAGTTTTGAAGTGGCTTGACTTTCGACTCTGGAGAGCGTGACAGATGTGCATTGCCACCCCCATTGTACATTGCATCCCTGATGATCTATTCCATGAGTTTCTGCCACATGCTACACATGTCTTTTTCCCCATGCTAGCACCTATGTATGTAGTTTAGTGGGTAAACTCAGTTATTTAAGTAAAGTTCCATGGGAAAGGGTTAAAGATGGGTTAAGTTCGATTATTTGTAACTTTGGTCTGGCATCATGTAAAGGTTATACAGTAGTGGTAACTTTTTCCCCCTTTTACTGTAGACTTTAGTTGGAAAATTTGTCAGGCTGACTTGATTCTCATTTGCAGCTTCCAACTCTTTTCCTAAGAAATATTTGAATCCAATAAAAGAATGAATCCAATAAGAGAGAGAGAGAGAGAGAGAGAGAGAGAGATGAGCTGCTGATCTACTCCAAATGTACACTTTGTTGAAGTATCCATCATAGAATATTTTAATCCTTTCTATTAGCTTTTTTCAGGCTGCTGGTGCATTTTCGTCCTGTCAGTATTTTGTACCATAATATTTGGTGGGGCTCTGGGATTCAAAGCTCTTGGATTGTGCTCCAGCAGTGGTGGGTTTGTCTGATCAATGGGTCTAGGAGTTGATGCTAAAAAGGAAATTGGTGTTTCTTGAGGCACCAAATCTCATGCATGAAGAAAATGGTTATTAACGAGGAAAATGAATCCATCTGTTTTCTTGCATCTCTAGAGGGAAACTTCAGTCTTGACTCTTGAGGTTGATTGTTTAACTAAAAGAGTATGAATGTTACCATGCTCGTCTCTTGCCTCTAGCTGCTACACCCCAAACCCCACCGTGCCCCCAACATGATGTGTCTAAAATATTTGCTGCTACACTTTGCTATTATAAAAAAACTCTCACCAACTTCAATGCAAGGACCCTCAACTTAAATGTGAGGGTCCCCACCCATCTCTCACCAAGTTGGTGAGAGTGTCTCTCATAGGAGCACTTCCTTATAAAATATATATATATATATATATATGTCCTCTGCCAAAGGCCTTGTATTTCTTGAAATGCCTACCTGCATTGCATGCATATAATCAGTGTTGTACCTTTTTTTTCCTTTTTATCTTTTTCACCAGTTCTCCTAAAGTAAACTTGTCCACCAAGGATCGATCTCTGGGTGGAGCTGTGGGATTGAGCGTGCTATCCACAACTGTTGGCGGCGTAGTAGCTAGGGGTAGATTTTGTTATCCATTTTAGTTAGTCAGAGTCTGATTCGCTGTGTAGGTCTTGTATACATTTCTCTTGCAGGAGGTAAGGCATGTCCTGAAGTGAGATTCCTTTATCATTTTCATTGTTTTTTTCTTTTCCTTTTCTTTTTCCTTTTTCTCTTTTTTACTGAAAGTCTTTAATAGTCCATCAATGAGAAGTCTTTAATAGTCTATCAGTGAGGACAAATCAGCTACGTCATGATGCTTAGAGAGCCATTAATTTTATATTGGAGCGACAAACAGGAGATCATGGTACCTTATCAACTGTTTTCTCCGTGCTAAATCTTCAATTAGTTACAAGGAAGAGGCTAATTCTAGTGTTTCTTAAAAAAAAAAGGAAAAGGAAAAAGAAAAGAAAAATTCTAAAAATCTGCCCGATTGACTTGGAAGAGCACGAGTCAGAGTAACGGTTCACTGATTTGGTGCCCTTGAGTCCAGTGGAATTTCTCAAATAAAATCTCCTTGTTGAATGCAAATCGTCTTCAACTTCCAGTTTAGACATGGGATTGACAAATTTTAAATCTGTTGTCCAAATTGCCATTCCGGTTAAACCGTTCAAGTGCTACAAAAGAGAGAAAAAGGCTTTTTCAAGAAATCTCAAATTTGGAATTTCAAAGTTCCTACACATTTTAATTTCAGGGGCTACTTCACTATCTTTCAACGTCCAAGGAACCTACAATCCTCCATGTTCGATTTGGGAACTTAGGGAGCTGAAGTTGGCAACCTAAAAACGTCCCCACGCCGAGTTGAGGAAGGGGAAAGAGGCAGGTTAGGAAGAGTTGGTGATTTGGGTTTTCATTGCACAGATACGTGAAAAGTGCAGGAAATCTGACATTATTGTAAAAGCATTATAATGTAGTTTTCTTCTGTCCCCCCAAGTGCCAACACACTCATGTTTTTTTTTTTTTTCTTCCACAATCTCATCAGGTTCTTTTCTTTTTCTTCGCTTCCCAAATAACTCGAGATATAATCCCATAGAGATGATAAGTCTTTCTCCTATAAATTCAATAGGATGGAATCTATCATGATGATACCGAATCATATCAATATCATGAATAATAATATCTAATTTATCAAATCGATTATTGTCGGGAATTGAATAGTATAACATAGGGAGATCTTTTATCCATACCCAATCCAAAATTGAATTCCTTGTCCAATCAAGAATCCCATTGAATTTATCCCAACCAAGGTGACAAATGGAGCCAACACACACTAATAGTTGAGTGGTGTTGGTACCTTGCTTTTACGTACATGTTTAGGAATTGATCCCTTGCCTTCAAGTTAAAAGTACCATTCTTTACCAAACAAAGGCAAAGTTAAAATAAAGAAAGTTTCCAATATGATTTTTTTTGTGCCCTACACATTTGCTGGAAAACTCTAGTTTTCTCTGTTTCTTTTTGTAGGCGTTTCTGTAAACAGTAGATATTTTGTCAAGGAGGAGCGGCCTATCCCATTAATTTATTTACCACCTCCATAAAAAAAGATATGAGAATCAGCGATTATGGCATTCGATTCTCTTTCTTTCCATTTTTACAGCTTTGAATGATGGCATGCAACAGAAAAACATAAAAGAAGAATTGGGTTTTGCCAAATTTACCTGAAATGATGTATGCATTGAACAGGCTTGCGTTTCAAGTTGCCCAACAATCATGCTTTCTGTATATAAAAAGCAATGATGATTGAGTCGTCGTGGATGGTGCCTGTCTAACTTGAACGACACTGACTGACAGGCCATTTGAGGTCATGGAGCCCACTCTACCTCAAATTTTCTTCCTCCACACCATATCACATCCCTAAAACTAAAAGCAACAAGAATATCCTTTTTATTGCTACATGTCTTATATTTAATGATCAGGGAAACTTGACTAGAAAACATTGAAAACCTTCTCTTTGTTGGTGAAGTGGGATCAAACAATAATCTCAAATCCTCAACCTTAAAATATAACTAAATATAAGAGGTAAACAAATTTGTAGGTTTGGTTATAAGTTTTATTCCCATTAAGTTGAGATTGATGCATTTAAACTATGAATGAATATATGGGGCCAAATACAGATTTGTATTGGAATTTAAAGCATTTCAGAGAGATAACATTAGAATGGGGAGTGTGACAGCTAGCATAGCCATAGAGATGAGTGATAAAGTAAAACTTACAGCCTACCCAACGTCATGATGGTAATTATTCTCATCATCTCCTAGGCAGGCAAAATCAACCTTACTTTCCAAAACAGGGATCATTTTACTCTTCCATCTGAGCACTGTAAAAAGATACAGTTTCTTTTCCTATCTGGATTCCCAACACATAACTACAAGTAGTCATTGCACATGATCATGCAGTCGGATCATGTTAGTTTTAATTTGGTGGCCCCATGACCCATATGAATGTACCTTCCACGACAAATTTCTCTATTGCTTATATCAGAGAGTTCCTTCTCCCATCCGTCCCTTGGAGAATATGACCCCTTTCCACATACTTTCTTTTTGTATTCAGCACCAGTAGGCAGTAAGGTTGGAAAGAACATGGGCCTGCACTTGGTTCTGCTGGCCAAGCTCAAGCTTCTAGCCACTAGCCATTGCCCCGGACCAGTTTTTGCTGCGCTGCTGTGGCCATTTGCACTCAAAATTCCTCTGTCAGGATGCATTTCTAGAGCCTGCACCCGATTCTCCGTTTCGTCCGTCCTAATCGTGTTTCGACTGAGTCAGGTACTATTCCAAGAACAATCTATACGCCATGGACACAGGTGGGAGAGAGCACTTCGCGTTCTCTGTGAGAGGGCTTATGTCACTCGACGCCGGTTTTCAACTGCACAGTCCCATGAGACCTGCCTTCATTCAGTCTCCATGCTTGCGCTTTAGGTACCTTACCCTTAACCCCCACGGGCCCAATCTCTCTAGTTATTGTCTAAGACCATCTTTTTGCCTTGCAATTTTTGACTATCTTCATCGTTTCCTGTTTTCTGCTTTTGTTTCATGCATCAAATGTTAGTACTCGAACAGAGTTATGCGAAATGAGCAATTCTCAGCTTTTGATCCCTTGCCTTCCTATCCATATTAAATTTATATTGGTGGCCTCTGAATGAACCATATGAAGAAAATCAGTTGTGTCAGTATCCGCTGATTGGCTTGTTAATTGGCTCATACTCCACTATCTATGAGGTCCAAAATTTGGAAAGATAGGACTGCAATATAGACGAAGTGAAGGTGAATTGAATTCCAGAACACAGATTCTACACTTTTTTTCTCTTCTTCTTCTTCTTCTTTTTGTATTTTATTACTTTGGTAAGAATGGATTCTACTTTTTAATGTTGTTAATCACCTCATTTTCTCAAGGACTTTGGTTTACCCTTCTTGAGCTTTATCAGTTTCGATGGGTAATTGGTGTGATGCTCCTTCATTCCATATTCTTAAAGAAAACCAACCATCTTACAATCACATAGGAGCAGCAAAATAAAACCATGGCCAGTAGCTGCTCTATAATCATTCAACTAATCAGTGTTGCTATTACTGGATTATAACTGCAACACTAAGAATCTGTGTTATAAAATATAGGTATATAATCTTTATGAGAACCTTGTATGACCCTGATTGCGTTATACATAAAAAAATAAAAATAGCATTTATATAACTGGGAATAATATGATAAGCAGATCTGTAAATGTGGGGGTACGTCGTCTAATGATCCAAACCCTTGATATGATTAGTCCTGCCATGATGGTAGATGGCCGCAAGACACCAGACCCATCAATCTTTGGTATCTTTTCTTTTTTGTTTTTACAGCTCGAGAGAACAGGATGACTATGGGGAGAGGGATATCTGAGCAGAGGATTAACAACAATAAAAGGCTAGATCTCGTCCTCTTGATTCTCTCTCTGCTTTGTGGTCTTGTTGTATCTCTTCCACCACCGGTCCATTATCATCTCCCATTTTATTGGCAAATGTTAATTTCTTATCTCATCCCTGGCTACATCTTGTTGATTCTAATAGACAAAGCAATCTTTCATGGAATTTTTTTAGTACAAAGTTTGTGAGATTTCACATCCATCCATATAGGTCACTCATCTACTCGAACCTTCTATGTAATTACATAGTTTGGGTGCCTTGCCCAATCAACAAAACCCCACATTCTTCTAACATATAAAAAAAACATGTAGTGGGAAGAAAATGATGAATTTTCTCCGGTGGCTAATGAGTGCAGGTTGATGCAACACCTAATTAAAGGGCTTAACACATTTTCAAAATAAATTCTTTTCGACATGTGAATTCTGTTTCTACTTTTTGTTTCTCTTTTTTATTAATGCATTCTCCATTACTGACAGAAAGGGTAAAAAAAAAAAAAAACCGCTGTTAATACCAAATTTCTATCATATGCTAAGAGTCTCCTTTACAAACACTTACAATTCTAATAGTTTATATGCTCTCACATTCAGGTTAATTTCAGCCTCATACACAGTACACACCAGAGGTTGAGTATCTTACGTATCAACTACTTACGGATGTCTTCTGAAGGTTGAATATGCATTTCCAGTGTTACAAACTTGGTCTGGAAATTGGTAAAGAGGCGATGCTTGCAAAAACTTGTGCTCTTGTTTTATGCAATATGTCTATTCGTACAGCTCAGTATTTCATGATCACAGTTTACATCCCCTTTCTTGTGTGCATATACATTTATGGTCTTGTTCCTTTGAGAAATATTTTAACTTTTTTTATATGAGAAATGTTTTTATAGATTCACCTAGTGCAGAAGTCTAGGCATGGATTATGTATGCCTCAAAAATCAACAATATCATGTCACTAAAGATATGGCTTTTGAGACCTCTGAAGATACATGGTGAAAACATACAAAAAAACTGTGAGTAATAATCAAATTGGCATAAGTGCCAATTCGTGGTGGGCTAGCGAGGATGAGGGTGTTTGATTGATTATGGGCTTAGATCTATGTGAGCTCACAAACTAGTACAAACTATGTGAGGACTGTAAGTCATTTCTATATACATAATTAATGTGACCGTGCAAATAAGGTATGTACCTCCAAAAGAAAAAAAAAAAAAAAAAGATCAAAGCAAGTGAGGCGTGTCTCATCACAATGTGTGCACTGGCCACTGTGGGGCTTGTCTGCTGGATGCATTCAGACAACGGCAGGTTGTGGGGGTTAGGTAGGTGGGCTGTCCTGTCCGTCTGTAAGGGCCAAATTGGATAATTCTAGCCATTAATTACCAGCCTTGAAAGAGAAGTGTTACTTTTGCAAGCCCTTGAATAAATGCAGCAGTAATCCAGTCAGTTAAATTTCTACTCAGTAGTCTATATAGGGCCCCTTTCACATCTCCATACCTTGTGACTGTGAGATGAACATATCTCACCGTTATTATCGTATGATTAAATTGTCCATGCCATCTTTGTGATGCTACTGAGTGCCTGTCACCAACAAGTCATGCCTTAAAGGACTTATTGTGATCTACTACTTTATCTCAACTTTATTTTCTTTTGAATAAATGTCCATATTTGTGATGCTACTGGGTCTGTATCACCATCTTGTGTGTCAAAGCACTTCTTTCATCAGCTAGTTTATGTTCATATTGTAAGATAAATTGACCATACAACAGTCACTAGAAGAACTAACCGTTTTTTGTTTTTTAAGCTTTAAAATGATATTGGAAAGGACCCTTTCAACTCATCAGCCAACTCTGGGAAGCTCTTCATACTAGAGGTTTTCCTTCTGTAATGCCAACAAGTATAACTAAAGTCATTAATTCATTCTTCAATTACCTCCTTTTTTTAGCCTAAATTGAATAACTGCATTTATCAATTGAATACACGAGCTATATTTAGGGTATAACAGGCTTTGCTAGTGCTTCATCATAATATTGAGCACCTATTTTACCTGCATAGTACAGATAAACACTGAACCAAGGTAACAATGTTTATTCCTTTTTTTTTTTTTTAATCCCAACTACCAGTAGCTTACATGAAATGTCTTGAACTAATTTTGAATTCTCAGTGAAGGAGCTGAGCAACCAGATCCTTTGAATGATGATCTGCCTGAAGCTTGAAATCGTTGCTTTGAATTAACCATGACATTCCGGGCTAAATTTCATTAAATCTGTTGTGAAGTAAAAGAGAAGGAAAAAAAAAGAAAAAAGAAAAACAGGATTTATGCAAATAACTAGACACGACTTGAACTAGGTATTTTACTTGCTCTTCTCAGCTCCATTAACTAGTGCTGTTATAACCCGTACATATACAATAAAAGGAGGTGAAAAACTCCTCATTCAACATAGAAAAGACATCTACCTGGACTCTTTGTGCCAAAAATAATTAAGGACTTTTATAGTATCAAATTGAAAGTACATGTACCTAATGCCAACAGTGCAGTGAACCTGATTTCTTCATCTATTGACCATGGTTTGATTTTATTGTACAATAACAGTCTGCCAAGGAGAGATTGCGTCATGACCAGATCACTATTGATGGGAAACTTATAGTTGCTCTGTCTGTCATTGCTTGAATGAGATGTACCCTTAAATTTCTCTCTTGAGCCTGTTCAAAAAAATTCATATCACAATATTAAATCACAATTATCAAAGAAAAATCATTCAAATTGATGGCTTGGCCACCTTACAACATTTTTTGAATGATTTTGGTTATAAAGCAAAGTCATCAATAATAAATCAAGACGTCAATGGGTTTCCTATTGTTATGGAGGAGTTCCCCACGATGCCATACCTCTAATGAAGCTGTCATTATTGTTGTCTCCATCAATTTTTCTAGACTCTCACTTTCTTGCTTTACCACCATCACAAGCTCTGTCAACAATGAGCTCATCCTCCCAACCTTTAACAGATGTGTGTTTTACAATGTCAGCAAGGTAAGATTACTTTCTTTTATATAAGTATAGACTCCTTTTCTACCACAGGATCATATACACTTGCCAAAAATAAATGTGCCAGTTAAAATTTCAAACCATTACATAATTCCTTTTGACTCCTTGTATTTTTTGTTATAAATATAAAGGAATGCTTATCCAAAATAATAATCTTCAATGTCATTAGTTTCAAGAGTAAATTCATGCAGACAAATCATTGAGCATGGTGCAATAATGAACAGTGGAGTTTCAGTGAAGTCCTGTGTTTAGCGTGTCACAAAAAAGAGAAAAACAAGGTGACCATATATATGCAGACTGTTGCAGCCATTTTTCTAGTAACTGTGAAGTTCAAGATGACCATCAGTGGATCAATTAGACAGAGACTGCAATCCAACATGACTAATTAACAATCGTGTTCATACATCAGTTTCTCGGAGAAAAAATGAGCCTGTTCAATTATAGGTTCATTGCACCGGCCTAAAGACATTATATCAGGCTATTGAACTCAACCATAGTTCGAATTGAAAATATCAACCTCAAACTGATATATATAAGTAATGTCCAACCAACCTGGCAAGGGAGGTGATCAGGCAACTGTTAGTTTACTTGGAAGTTGGAATGGGATTTAGTGTGCTATTGGCATATCTAGATCCATCAATTACAAAGATGAAAGGCTGAGTTTTCAGCTTAGATTGTGTACTTGAATAGTTTTTCTTTTCTCTTGCCTTTTAGCCTCCTGATTCTGTTTCTTTGGTATCATCTTGACTGTACATTCATCCTGGCAATTATATCTTAAATCTGTTTGTCTCGGTAAGGAATACCTCTTAGATGGAGTGTCAATTTTGAGTTAATTTCTGGGTTGTCTTTTGGCTGGTATTGAAAGTTTGTACTTTAATTTCAAAAACGAAATGCTTCAACTTGACATTTCTAATAAAAATAGGCTTGAATATAACTAATTGTGAGGAATTGCACCTGAAAGAAAAATCTTGAGATAGTGTCTTCAATTCCGTTCATGACATCCATCACGGTACAAAATGCTCTGTAAACAGAATATATATTGGCCTGCAACAAGAGAGTGGAAAGCTATAGTACTATTTACCAAGTAGCAACTACCAGCTGAAAGGCTCTACATGTGATGACTTGTACATAAAAAGAGTCCACGCAAAACAAGATTATCAAAGATGGAGTACTTTAGCATCTGAAACTGAATTTGGATTCAGATCCAGACTTGAGTCCAAATTTGGAGTGCAATCGGGCCTATTTTGAGCCTGAACCCAAATTCACATGGAAACTCTAAATGGGGCTAAAAGAGAGCAAATACCAAACTGTTATCTGATCTGAAATGGGTCTAATACTAATAGATCCCAACAGATCCTTGCTCCAAGATCCTGAATCAAAATGTCGACAAAATCAGACCCTTTGACCAGTATTTAGTAATTAGTGCCATAGTTTAACAGTTGAATTGGTTGGCCAACTCAAACAAGTCGTCCCAGCCAGAATCCACGTCCGACTCTGACTTTTTAAACTATGGTTAGTACCTGAATCACACCCGCTGAATCCTAAATGAACCTACCCATCCTGACCCAGTATGGATTAGGATCTGTTTACAGCCCTGAAAGATTATTCTCGTTTCTGGTTAATGCTAGTCATACTAGTCATATATGAAAAATGCTTAGGAGATAAAACAAGATGGATTTGAAACGAAGTAACTACTGTAGGATATATATAATATATACACACACACCCCCACACATACCTTGGCACCTTCAACAAGGGGGACGTTGAGGCACGCAGCCCGGAAGATTGTTGCCGATTTTGTCACAGCTTCAAGGTTTCTTTTATCTAATCTTTCCCATTCATTGAGAAGATGAATCTGAGAAGAAAGAATTCCACGCAGTTTTATCTCTGCTTTGAGCTTCTGCACCTGAATTCGCTTCTCTATCACCGAGTTTCGCAACCGAAATGTCTCTAACCAGACGTTGAATAATTTCTTCTGCGAACACCACAAGACAATTTAAAAGTTCAAATGCTCCCTTCCTTGGATGCAAACAAGTAGTGAGAATTAACATATATCATTTGTTCAAGTAGTGAGAAATAGCATATAAAACATTTGTTTCTTTTAGAGGGACCGGGACGGACTTTGGCTGAGCTCTTGGGCACATGAGCCTTGGCTCAGGCCTGAGATTATTATTAGACGAATAAATAGGACAATTTTCTCATATGAGAATCTCATACAAATGCTGTGCCTTTAATTCATGCGATTTCATTAGGTCAGTCAGCAACTTAATATTCGCCCACGACCTGCAAGTGAATGCTGGGTCCCACCGCAAAGTGTAAAGCAATAAATTTACTGCAGGTGGTGAAGAAGTCAGAAGAATTCTATGGATTTGAAAATTCCTCGCTTCTGTGAAAATTAAATTAGAGGATTCTTCACAGGGTATCGAGTTATATATAGCTAGGATTTCATATCAATATTGGTGCATACCAATACATGTAGCTTAAGAAAATTAGTACTAATGTGTAAATCTGTAAAATTGAGAATTTCTCGATGGTGGGTGGTGGGTCCTGAAAATAAATACTAATAATTCAGGACTGGGCAGATCACAAAAGACAAATTGCAAAATAAAAGAAAAAAAAAATGATGAGCAGCAGTGGCCGACTTAAGTATTATTAGCACCCGAGAGATTTAAGAAACTCCTTAAATAAAACCTTAAAAAAAAAAAAAAATTTATACCACCCAAATGAAAATCTTGGGTCCGCCATTAATGGGAGTGGCCAGGATTATATATATCATCTGTTGTTGTTTGCTACCTGAGCTGTCGATTTTCCAGCGGCCATCGTGGCCTCCGCACGAGCATTTATAAATCTCCACTGCAAAAGCCTCGTCTGAAGAATCCGGAGCTGATGAAACGTCTCTTCTCTCGCCGACGGCATCTTCTTCTTCTGCCGGAAATAGCTCAAAACGCTGCTTACGCCACTGCCGCCTTCTTTCTTCTTGTTTTTCGATGCTCCTCCAAAACCATACTGCTCCATCGCCGGAGTCGAAGTCCGACCAGGAGAGAGCGCCCACGCAGAGGGAGAGGGAGAACTTGTGTCCGATCTCTCTTTCTTGGCCATGGCCTTCGCCTTCAGCTTTGCCGCCTCGGCAGCCTTGGTTACATCATCAGCATTCCCATGCCGATGGAAGATGGCGGCGAGATTCTCACGATTCGTCTCTTGAGGCTTTTTGGAGGAGGGCAGCAGTTGAGGGAAATAATCTTTGTCTTTAGATTTTGGATTGCGATTCTCTTCGTCCTTGTCCTTAACTTTGTTGATGTTGGTATTGGTATTGGTAATGGTACGTGTTTTAGATGTGGATTTGGATCGGTTGATGGAAATCCTGTGATAAGAATAAGAATTGGAGGAGAAGGGCTGAGCTTCTGGTGCAAATGTAGCGGATATAGTACTGGAAGCTCCGCTTCGGCTTTTTTGGAGTCGAGGAGAGCAAGAGAGTCCGGAAGTGAAAGTCTGGCGACTGTTGTCCATCTTCTCTTCTCTTCTCTCTTGGCAAATCTGATTAATTTGGTTATATATATATATATATATATATATATATAGCTGAAGAACAACAACAAAAGGTTCCCACGTAAACCAAAAGGAAGAAGAAAAAGAAGAAGCGATCGATTCGTGGGTTTTGTTTCTCTTTAACAAAAAAAAAAAAAAGCAACGTATCCTAAAATAAGAATAACTTAAAAGAGAGCTCCAGGCAAAACAAGAAAGCTAGGTGCCAAATTTTACAATCCAAATAAAAAATAATGCCCTCCGACCCGAGACATTGATTGACATTTGAGATATGAAAGCTTTTCCTTTGAGTCATATATATAGAGACACAAATTTAATACATTCACTAGTAGTAGTATATATCACCAAAATAAAGTGAAATCGGACCAACTCGATCGTAATTAGGGCCGGCCACTTGGGCCAAAGTGACAACCCAACAAGTTCATCAATACTTAATAATTATGGAAATAGAAAAAGGAAGTCCCAGGCTCCCAGCTGCATATATACGTGAGTTGGTTGCTTGTAGTTTTTGAGTCAGTGTGCTACGCACGCACTACTCTTTTCCATTTTTGTATCGTTGCAACAGTCCACACGGCCCGTTGAAATTCTACAAGCACATACTGCACGCACGTTCTC
The DNA here is from genome assembly GCA_028538565.1 of Umbellularia californica. Lineage (NCBI taxonomy): Eukaryota > Viridiplantae > Streptophyta > Magnoliopsida > Laurales > Lauraceae > Umbellularia > Umbellularia californica. The sequence goes on from JAPQWN010000012.1 coordinate 399,489, forward strand.
TTTCTTCAAGTAAACGCCACCTTCCCATTCCCCATTTCCCACCCACCCGTTCAAAACCATGCCCAGAAGATTATTAGTGTGGCCCACTGTTGACTATTAAAATCAATCTCTGTATCAATATATATAATTAGCAACAAGTTCGGATCTAATTAAGAAGATGAGCCCAAGTCATTCTGCAATCTCTTAATTTTGTGTTTTAAGTTGCATTGCACAAGGGTGGTTGCCAAATCTTCATAATACGAACCATAGCGATCTTGCTAATCCATATCTTTCCTAGTAAATTAAGGTAAGAATATGACAAGCATAAATTAAGGCTTCAACTGTGAGATCTGAATTTAAGAGAAAATGTGAATTGGAATGCTTGTAAAATGAAAGAGAATCATGAATACACAAAGAGGTATATGAAAAATAAAAATATAAAAAGAATGTTTCATCTCACTTATTTATTTTATTTATCTTTTGTTTGTAAAAACACTAGAGAATTTAAATGAGAAAATTCTGAACCAAAAGCATTAATGTAAAATAAATATACTAGTAAAATAGCCCATTTTTAGGAGATTTTGAACTGCCTACTTTATATGGAGAAGGGATAAGTTCGAAAAATGTACCTTAAATAAGTGTACTGATCAATCGTTGCTTCTCTGAAGAGAAAGCAACGATTGTTTGTTAAACTAACGACGACTTTCAACATGTTAACCATTTGTGAAGATAGCAAACTGAACTGAACTTTCTGTAATATATGTAGGTTTGAATGAAGTGCACCCACACCATCTTAAACTAGTCATGGTTTTAATATTTCTTTTGTTCATTCCCAAACACGATATTTTTGGGTTTTTATGGTAAAACAGGTGAGGTGCATTCTTCTCAACGAGTCACCATATCATATGTATACTGTACTGGTCGAGTAGAACTGATCGATAGAGATGTCTCGACTCTTGAGAGAGACGAAAGCCCAAAGAGGAAAACATGACGGAGCGAGGAGTACTGGGCCGAAGCTTGCACCAGACAGGCCTAATGTTTTAGGCCTTACAGGAGGCCCGGATTCCAGCCCATGGATGATCTGCAATATATTAGCTAGATCCCAAAACACACGTTAATCGAACCGTTACGCCCCTAAATTATGTTTGCCTGACTGGATCTTCGGTGGATCGAGCTGCGATTACTCTCAGTGCTTCTCCCATTCATATTTAAAGGCTTCATCCAAAAATTTAAATAAATCAGACTTTCGTGTTCCGTTTGCTGGGAGGCATTTTGTTTGATCATCCAAGCATGGGCATAACTTTTACACCGAAAATAGCTCCAAGTGTTAGCCCACAAAAAGGAAAAGAAGAAATGATTTCTAACCAAATCTAGGCCATATTCAGGATGCACATTGGCTGAGCCAGGCTAGTTGGCCCAGTCAAAAGCAGACCCACTACATTGGAATTCACTACTAAAATAGCTTGTTTCAAAAGGGCTTAGGAATCATACCAACCAGAAGCTCGAAGATGCATCAGTCACATTGCACTTACACCTAAAATACTTGAGAAATCTTATTAAAACCCAAGTCTGCTCCTAAATCAATTATAACTCAGACCTACTACTATAAGAAATCGTGATCCCAAACCCATTTTGGATCGAACAACAAAAAATCTCAGCACCATTTTTGTCCCTTCTATCTTGGAAGCTCCTTTCCTAGATGTTGGATGATTACTCTATTGCCAAACAAGCATCTAGGGTTACAGAAATTTGAGAAAACTATATTTGGATAAAATCCACCGTGTCTTTGTGATGAGATCATTGAATTCCAAATGGTCTGGGAGACCCCAATCCATTTGCCTAATTCTTTAAGGCAAGACCGGGTCAAGTGATCCTATAAGTTAACCAAGAAAGAAATATCTACAAGGATAAGAGTAGAGTATTTTAGTTAGCATCATACTGGGATATGTGACTGCTTGAGAAATCCTCGCACACACATGGCCAAGGCGGACAATATCATGTTAAGTTGGGCGGGACTCTAACAAGGGCTTCATCTCAAAGGAATATGACATTATTAACAAACAAAAGTTAGAAAGCCATGTAAAAATACATTAACATAAGCAATATCTTTCAAGCTGCAAGGGCTAACAACGGAACCAGATCAAGTTTACCCGATGACTAACGAAAGCTGACCATGTATCCTTGAGGCTTCAAGCTTTGCTAAAGGTCCCTGCATAAGAACACTTCCAAATGAGCCTTCACCATGAAAGATTGCATTTGCACATGAGCATTCAGACACATCAACTCTTCCTTCCCTCTTCAATCCCCCATCAAAATTCTCAAAACTCCATGCCCTTCAACACCCATTTCAAAACATTATTTAATCCAAAACCCCATTTCATCGCTTTCATCAAAAACCTATTTCAACACACACACACACACACACACACACACACACACACACAAAAAAAAGAGAAAAAACCAACCTTGAAAACTTCTTCAATCCCCGATGAAAACCCTATGCTCATTTTAGGATTTCCATTGCACAACCCCAGAAGAGAAAGCCCTGCGAATTTTAATAAATGAGAATGAGAGTGGAAATGAAAATGAAACCATGAGAATAGAGAAGGCAGAAGAGAGAAGTTCAGAAGAATGGATTATACCATTGATTTTTTGCTTCAATCCTCAAAGAGAAGTTGACCATTGCAAATTGTAATGCCCACATTCGATTGGCTGGAATTCTCCCGTAAATCTATAACCTTTATTTGGTAGATTCACTTTACTAGTGGAGGGAGGTAAACAATAATTTCAAGAGACAGAAAAAACAATAGGGGTCAAATAAAAATGTACAATATTAAAAAAAAAAACCTCCAATTTTTACCAAAGAGTCAAAAAGATATTTTTCCATGGAAATCATCTTCTTTTTTTTTTTTTTTGAAAAAAAATCAAAGCATCTACATCCTCGTTTCACTAAATGAAAAAAGGCCAATGCTTTCTAATTTGACCCATTTTATTTTATTGTCTCCTAATTTAACCATTCATGTCACTTCATTTTATTGGTGAAGTTTTTTTTCTTGGAAACGGTAATAAGAGATTTCATTAAAAGAGACAAAGATACAAAAGAGAAATAAGGAGAAGAACGAGAAGGTACAAGAGAGATGTACCCCCACTCACCCCACAATTACATAACAATTCCCTCCCATGGGGTAGATCTCTCAACCCCTTGTTTTGCAGGAGCGTCTGCCATAGAGTTGGTGGATCTAGACTCATAGTGGCTGATCTAGACTTATAGCAAAAGGCAATATTGATGGAAGCCCCGCAATTACATAACAATTTCCTCCCATGGGGTAGATCTCTCAACCCCTTGTTTTGCCGGAGCGTCTGCCATAGAGTTGGCGGATCTAGACTCATAGCGGCTGATCTAGACTTATAGCAGAAGGCAATATTGATGGAAGATGATATAGCACGGGTTTCATTGAAGAGGAATAGGAATTTTCAAGAATTCGCCTTCTGGTTAGACACTTATAAAACTACAATTGAAGAGTTACTCGTTGTCCACAATAGGCTTTCATGAAAATATCTTGGAAAGTACCGAAGGGCTTCCAAGATAGCTAATACCTCTATTTCATTAGAATCACAAACACCTACATGCTTAGAGAATATAAATAAGACCCTCCCTTTATTGTTGCAAAGCACCACTCTGTCCACATTGAATTTGAGTATACAAGAGGAAGGGGAGACCAAAGGAGTAGATCTCTGTACCTTAGAAGGACCGCACACCATACCAGCTTTCCAATTTATAAAGATATTGGAAAATTTAGTTACTTTATTAGTGAAGTTACCAAACATAAATCCTAATATGCTGGACCACTCCTTGGAATTTCAAAATGCTCGGTATTCTAAAAATCCCAAATACTTAAGAATGCCTGCTTTTTGGATATCCCTCTCAAACAAATGAAGAATCTCCAACACAGGAATTCCAACAATACCCAACACAAGGGAACTCGTGTCAGAAATATTAACACACAGAAGCCTGCCCTATACACAGTCAAGAAGGGGAAGGAGAAAGAGACGAAGACGACGAGGACTGCCAAGCGGAAAGCTGTCTCTTCGTATTATCAGTGCATTCCGTTGAGAAACCACCAAGTATTGCAACGGTTCGACTTCCCATTGGCTTGCCGGGGTACGGCACTGCAGGCATTTTCCCGATCTTTTATCCTGACCCGTTTTTATCTGCACTTGAGGACTGGAGGCGGGAGAAGAGGAAGGAAAAATCAGGAGCCGCGCTGGTCAAACCTGCAACAAGAGACAACGCTGGTGGTCTGGTCTCAGCTGATGCAGGCTCGGAGCGTGGAACCTCCCGCCCCTGCTTTTCTTTAAATTTTAGAATGATCAATAAATTCTTAGCAATTTAAATTTCATAATAGGCCCCCACTTATGAATTTTAATTGTGTCATGAAAGCAATATTATAATTCTATTTTTTGTACCACTTATATAAAATCTAAAGTGGTTGAAATTACAAAATCTAAAATCTAAAGTGGTTGAAATTACAAAATTCTCACCCATCAATAAGTTTTTAGTGATTTTTTTTTCACTTACAAAATTTTAACCGAGGCATGAAATAATAAATAATAATAGGTTAACGTGGGATCCGATTAGAGTGAGAATTATAAGTAGCCTTCAAAATTAAATTTAAAACCTTCTACTACGATGTATAATTATAGCTTGATGTGTGTTCTGATGAGAGTGAAAATTAAAGTTTGCAGTCAAATTGAATTAAAAGTCTTCTACGTACTGTAAGTCTATAACAGTAGAAAAGAAAAAAAAAAAACTTTTGAGCAACACTTGGATATTTTTTAACAAATTGGGCGTGCCTAATTATTACGGACTTGGGGTTAACTGATGATGAGGGTTTACAGAGAGGTTGTTTAGCTTGAACAAGTGTCTCTGCTGATCTGAAACCTGAAAGGGAAGAGAAAACAGCAGTCAGGGCCCGAGGCTGCTGTCAGCCAAAGGCACTCCGACGCCTGAGTTAGTGCAGTCACTGAACTAGGGTGAAGTGGGGAAGAAGAGGATGTTAGCAGAATAACAGAGCAGGCTGTATCTTGCATGTACCTGTTCATGACTCTTCATGCAGGCATATATAGAGGAGAGTGGAAGGTTCCATAGTGGAGGTAGGTGAGGATACTTGTCCCATCAGCCCACACCTGGGATCTTTAGTGGGGGTAGGTGAGGATGCTTGTCCCATCAAACCTCCCCTCAAATCCCTCACATAAATGTGGATGTGATCTGTTGATAGGAACGAGCCCTTATCCTTGGCCGGTGGCCGCCCTACCTGACAGGGATTCCCTACAAAGTACCCGTCCCATCTCATAATGGGAACTGGAAGCCCGGTGTTCACCTCGGCAGAGGGGCCGAACTGGAGAAGGCGCCGGGGTCAGCTATACCCGAGATCGGACTGGGACGTCAGCGTGAGGTCGAGTTCGGTAGGACATGGTCGGTACTTCTACCGGGACCAGTCCCACCTCGACAAAGGCTGAAACGCTGCTTATGTCGGAGAGAAGGGGGTAAGACCCTGATTGGCGCTGTTTACCAAAGGATTACAACATCGGTTTCGGTAGAAGCAGCCCACACAATTGCCCCCTACTCCTGACTTCGGGGGGTCAAGGAGACCACGGGGTTAGGAGTGATAGGATGGACTTTCCCGAAACCGATCCTGTAGTTTATACGAAGGCGTGGGGTGCCGCTTCGCTTTCCGAGGCGCTTTTAATAGCGCCAGGCTGTCTGGAGGCGGTTTAATAGCCCCAACCATATCATCATGAGGGCGCTGTGACGCCGCCATGTGTCAGGTCCCTGATGGCCATTGCGTCTTATCGAGGAGACGGGTGGCGTGCTCGAGGCGGTGTCTGCACATGCTTTTCGGGATACGAAGAGATCTCCATCCCTGTATAAAAACCCCGGTCCTCGAAGGAGGACCACTTTCGCTGTCACTGTGCTTGGAGCTTTCGCCTGAGTTGCCCGGAGCCTCATCGTCCGAGAAGCCCTTCCGTTCGTCTCCTGAAGTTTAGAGTTTTCTGTTCTCTACATTCTTTCCGGCCTTGTGTCTTAGTGAGTTCCCTTCTGCCTCTGACATTTTTCCTTTTCTGGGTTCTTTTTCTGTTTTTGGGGGTGTCTACTGTCTTTCTTCTCCGTCACCGTCACCAGTATTCCGGTCTAGGCTAGGGAAGATGGGGGTTTTTAGACATTGGATAGACACAGAGCTTGCCCTAGCCGAGCTTAGGAAACAATACCAGATACCAGAGAACGTCCAGATTAGGGCGGATGGGGATGGTGACCGAAGCCGACCACGGGTGCTTGTAGAGGGATGGATGCCATTCCCTCTAGTAGCCATAATCGAGGGCGGAGTGAGATTCCCAGTCCATCCCCTCCTGAGAGCTTGCCTTAGGAGGTGGAACCTTACCCCGTGCCAACTAATGCCCAATGGTTTTAAGATAATCATGGGTATAGCCGAACTGAATAGGATATTGGGAACCAACCTTGGCGTCGAAGACATTGAGGATGTGTATAACCTGTGTCGATCTCCAAAGGACGACGCATACTACTTGCGAGTTCGACCGAAGGAGATTCCCATAATCAACGAGCTCGAAGACAACACAAAATACGCCGGGGAGGACTGCCTTTACGTCACCGGGAACTGGGAGTATGCCCCCGGAGAGCCCAGGGTGGACCATGTACCCGGTCGTCTCGGAGAACCACCGAGTAAATATCTCAATTTCTAAACTTCTGATGTAGTTTCATTCTGCCGAACTGATGCCTAATTGCTTGTCGTGCAGGTCACGCGGAGAGGAAACGGCAGAGGAGGAACTCCGGGTGGCGACGAAACGTCGGCTGGTTGAAAAGGATTTACAGCTACAAGGGTCACCGGACCCGATCTGCCTCAGCCCTTCTTAGGTACGAACCCGTGTACCGATCTTTCATAAGAAGACGGCACGAGAACCTCAGGGGGGAGCAAGTCCTAACTCTTGCCGAAGCCGAGGAGCAAACAGCTCCAGCAGCAGGGCCTGCGCAAGTACCTCCCGAGGCCATACCTTCTAGAGCTTCAGCCGAAGCCGGTCCGTCGCAGGTCCAGACCGCAACAGAGACCGACTCCGAGGAGGAAAGTGAGCCGGAGGGTGAGTCCGAGGGGGTTCGGCAAGAGGAGCTTGTGATTCTCCCATCTTCTGAGTCGGACGAAGAGGCTGAGATGGGACGACGTCGCGCGGCCCTTGTTAGTCTTGACGAAGTCATCTTCGGAGACTCGCCCACCTCGGGGGCCGTTCTCCCTCCGAACCTGGAGGATACGGTCGTCTCTCCCCCAGTTCAATCTCCTCAGCCTTCAGCAGCGACCGAGCGCTCCACCAAATCTCGTCGGGATTCGGTTCGGCTGGGGAAAAGTCCCAGGGTTGCGGACCCAGTGGGGGACGAGCCCAACCCTGCCTCTCAGCACTCGCCGCTGCTCGGCCCTCCGATCTGGAACCCCAGCTTCCTGCTGGAGGATGGCCAGTCGCTGTCGTCGGACGGCCGGCTGAGTGATGGCACATCTGTTGTCAGTGCCCTTGCGCACGCCTGTGCTCTGCCTGGAGACATGGCAGAACATATGAAGAGGAGCGAGGTGGAGCTGGATGTGGCTCAGATGGCCGACGCCCTCAGGGTAATTTTCTCCTTTGAACTTTGCATTGCTTTGATTTTTGTACTTCTGATATTGATGTCGGCTTAACACTTGTTTCTTCAGATCCTGCAAAGGGCGCTGGTGTCGGCGGACAAAGCCCAGCAGAGCACCGCTCGGGCGGAGAGGGCCGAGAAAAGGGAACTGGAGCTCGAGGCCGAGCTCAGCCTAATAAAGCAGAAGGCAGCCGAGCAGGAAACGAGCGTCTTGGGCCTCAGAGACGAGCTTGATAAGGTCAGAGCGGAGCTGGAAAACCAAGTTCAGGCAACGGCCGAACTTGAAAAGAGGTGGGGGGAGGCAGAGGCTGAACTCCGAGCTGATGTCGACAAGCTACGGGCCGAGGTTGACAAAGCTTTTGACGAAGGGGTGACGGAAGCCACCGAACAGTACATCGCGCAAGTCAAGAGCGTCAGCCTGAAGGCCTGGAGACTGGGATGGACAAGCTCGTTGAGGGCAGCAGGGGTCCCCGAGGACAGCCCTGTATATACAGAGATCCCTCAGTTTCCTCCTCCTCAGCCCGTGGCGAACCAAGCTCGTGAGGCCCCAGCCAGGGAAACCGAAGACCCTGCCCCCGGACACGACGCGGATGTCGACGCCGGGCAAGTGGCCGTCGAAGTCGTGGAAGATGATACTGCTGACGGCGCCGAGGGGGCTGTGGTCTGAAAAATGATGTAATTTTGCTTTTATTTTTTGTTGAGAAATTTGTAACCTTTCTGATTCATGAAATGAAATTGGCTTTGCTTCTAACTTTGAACATTTGTGGCGAATTTTTCTTCTCTTTTTTCCTTTCTTTATGCATTTGGCTTAACGACCAGAATAAATAATAGGAAATAAAGACAAAGTAAACGAGTTCGGTAGAAACCGAATTCGTAGTAGTTGTAACCCGAGGTGCTGTATTGATTTTGCAACCATAACGAGCATCAATCTCTGTAAAACTGAGGGCGCTTGGTCCTATGACCAAAGCTAAGTCCGGTTTATAATCAGAACTCGACTGGTCCATTGACCAGGCCAAAGTAGTCAACTAAGATAACCGAACAAAGAATTCAAGTCGGTTCCGTAACCGGGCTGTAGATATATGCCGAGTTCCATGACTTGGACATTTTTTCGAGAATAGGGGACAGCTTGTAAACGTATTCTATAAAAAGAAATAGTTTATTAACTTCCCAAATCTGATTACATCTCAAAAATAGAATTTCTTGAGGTGGGTGGCATTCCATGGGCGTGGCAGCTCTCTGCCCTCCATGTCCTCAAGCCTATATGCAGACTGCCCAGCAACCGAAGTCACCTTAAACGGTCCATGCCAGTTCGGTGCAAACTTTCCTTCGCTGGGATTCCTGTCTGCTGGAAGAGTCTTTTTCAAGACCAATTCTCCAGGGGAGAACTTTCGCTCTCTGACCCTTTGATTATACCCTCTAGCCAACTGTCGCTGGTAGGAAGCGAGACGGATGGCTGCGGCATCCCTTCGCTCCTCCGCCAAGTCGAGTTCTGTGGCGAGGTTTGCATCATTTTGGCCTCGGTCGAACAGTTCCGACCTGAGGGTGGGGAGGCCGACCTCAAGTGGAATTACAGCTTCCATTCCGTAGGCTAGGGAGAAAGGAGTTTCCGAGGTCGAGCGCCTCGGGGTAGTCCTATATGCCCATAGGACGCTTGGAAGTTCCTCTACCCATCTCCCTTTGGCTCGATCTAGTCTCTTTTTGAGTCCGTCAAGCACCACCTTGTTCGAAATTTCAGCCTGCCCATTGCTCTGGGGGTAGGCCGGGGTAGAGTAGTAGTTCCTGATGCCAAGGTCTTGACAGAAGCTTCTGAAGAAATTGGAGTCGAACTGGGTCCCGTTGTCCGTGACCAAGGTTCGAGGTACTCCGAATCTAGTTACAATACTTCTCCACACGAAGTTTTTGGTATCCTTCTCAGTGATGGAGGAGAGTGCTTCGGCTTCTATCCACTTGGTGAAGTAGTCAGTTGCTACGATCAACCATCTTTTGTTCCCTGGAGCTCGGTGGAGTGGTCCCACGAGGTCCAGTCCCCATTGGGCGAAGGGCCAGGGGCTGGAAAGGGGGCTCAGGTCATGTGCTGGCTGATGGAGAGAGTGCGAGAACTTCTGGCACTTCTCACATTTCCTGGCGTAGACCTGTGCATCCTTCTGCATATAGGGCCACCAGTACCCCTGGCTAATAGCTCGGTAGGCGAGTGACCGACCTCCGATGTGGCTGCCGCAGATCCCTTCATGGATTTCATAAAGGAAATCTTCGACTTTACTTGGATGAACGCACTGGAGGTAAGGGCCATTGTAGGACTTCTTGTAGAGTTTATCATCTGGAGAGAGCCAAAATCGGGCTGCCTTTAGCCTGATTTTGTGGGCTTGGCCCTTGTCCTCGGGCAGCTGGTCATTCTTGAGGTAGGAGATAAGTTCATCCATCCAGCTTGGACCGAGGTCAGTGCACAAAATCTGTCGAGGCGGTTGAAGTTGTATGCTCGGTCTGTCCAGTGCTTCCACTTCGACAGTTCTTTTTCTTCCTGCCTCGACAGCAGAGGCTAGATTTGCTAGGGCATCGGCGTGAGAGTTGGAGTCTCTGCCTATTTGCCTGACTTCAGCCTTTTGGAACTGAGATAGGCGTTGCTTGGTGTAGGCCAGGTAGGCTGCCATCCTGTCATCTCGGGCCTGGTAATCTCCATTCAGTTGGCTCGTGACCAGCTGTGAGTCGCTGAAAATCACCAGTTGTTGTGCCCCCAGGGTTTTTGCACTGCCCAGCCCTGCAATTAGTGCTTCATACTCAGCTTCATTGTTAGAAGCTTTGAAGTCAAGAGTCAGGGCTTGCTCAATGACAAGACCCTCCGGAGATTGAAGGACTATGCCAGCACCAGCCCGTTTGGAGGTGGAGGACCCATCGACGAAGATTTTCCAAGATGAGTCGAGGAACTGCTTCCAGGACCGATCCTGCTCGGTATCTGCCGAAGTCCTTGCCTCCTTGCCCCCCAGTTCGGTGTCGAGATGGCTCGGTGCCGAACTAGGAGAGGTGAATTCCACAATAAAGTCTGCCAGGACTTGGGCTTTGATGGCCGTTCTGGGCTGATACTGGATATCGTATTGCCCGAGTTCGACAGCCCATTTAGACACTCTTCCTGAAAAGTCTGCTCTCCTGAAGAGGGACTTGAGTGGGTGTTCGGTCACAACCACGATAGAATATGTCAGGAAGTAGTGGGAGAGCTTCCGCGAAGCACTAACGAGTGCTAACGCGAGCTTTTCCAATGGCAAGTATCTCGTTTCGGCATCGAGCAAGATTTTGCTTGTATAATAGATGGGTCTTTGCTGCCTGTCATCTTCTCTTACGAGCACAGAGCTCACCGCATGGTCCGAAACTGCCAGATATAGATATAAGATCTCACCCCGCACTGGGGTGGAAAGCAGAGGAGGGGAGGAAAGGTACACTTTGAGCTCCTGGAGAGCGCTTTCGCATTCCGGGGTCCATTTGAACCCGGAGCTCTTTTTCAAGAGCTGAAAGAAGGGAAGGCATTTATCCGAAGCTCGGCTGATGAAGCGGTTCAGTGCTGCCGCCATCCCCGTAAGTCTCTGAACCTGTTTTATCGAGTTCGGGCTCTGCAGGGCTTTCAATGCCGAGATCTGATCGGGATTGGCCTCAATTCCTCGCCTGGTAACTAGGCTGCCCAGGAACTTGCCCGAGCCGACGCCAAATGCACATTTGGAGGCGTTCAACTTGAGCTGATACTTCTTGAGGATGGAGAAGGTTTGACGTAAGTCAGTCAAGTGGTCCTGCGACCGTTTAGACTTAACGACCATATCATCAATATAGACCTCGATCGTCCTGCCGAGCTGGTCCTGAAACATCTTGGTTACCAGCCTCTGGTAAGTGGCACCGGCGTTTTTTAACCCGAAGGGCATTACTTTGTAGCAGTAGGTGCCCCTGGGTGTTATGAACGCGGTTTTTTCTTGATCAGGCTCGTGCATTGGAATTTGATGGTAACCTCGGTAAGCATCGAGGAAACTCATCCTCTCGTGGCCGGCAGTGGCGTCGATCAGCTGGTCTATCTTCGGTAGAGGAAAGCTGTCTTTGGGACAGGCTTTGTTGAGATCGGTGAAGTCTACACAGACCCTCCAGCTGCCATCCTTCTTTTTTACCACAACTGTGTTGGCCAGCCAAACAGGGTACTGGACTTCGCGGATAGCCTCAGCGTCCAGTAATTTGTCGACCTCCTTGGTCACAGCCTCTGCCTGTTGGGCGCCCGTCCTGCGAATCTTTTGGACGACAGGTTTATGTCGGGGATCCACATTCAGCTTATGGCTTATGACCTCGGGGCTGACGCCGGACATTTCATATGGGGTCCAGGCGAAGACCTCCCTATTTTGTAACAGGAAGTCGAGCATCCTGGCCCTCTCCTCGTCAGCGAGTTGGCTACCTAGCAGGAAGAACCTTTCTGGATCGCTGGTATCGATCCCGACCTGGGTGAGGTCCTCGATGCTCTTCTGTTCGGGAGTTCGTCCCACAGCGTCGAGCTCAGCTTCCAGCTCGGTCATGTGGACTTGCTGTGGCTGCGTATCTCCGGGGACCACGGCCAAGAGGCATTCTTTGGCCATGTCTTGGTCGCCGCGGACTATGATAACTTCGAAACTCCCATCCTTGTTCTGTAAAGGAAACTTGAGCTTCTGGTGATGGGTCGAGGGAACGGCCTCAAGGTTATGGCACCAGGTTCTCCCCATGATGGCATTGTATGGAGATTGTGCATCCACCACCAGGAAGTCTACCTTTGTGGAAGCTCCTCCGACCTCGACCTTGAGGGAAATTTTCCCTTTGGGATACACCGTCTTGGAGCTGAAACCCACCAGGGGGGTGCGGGCTTCCTGCAGGTCCTCCTCTTTCAGGCCCATCTTTCTGAAGCAATCCAAATAGAGGATTTCCGAGGAGCTTCCAGGGTCCACTAGGATCCTTTTGACATCGAAGTTGTGTAACCTCATAGTCAGAAGAAGAGGATCATTGTGGGGTAGCTGGACCCCGGCCAAGTCTTTATCAGAGAACCAAATTTTTGGCCTCTCCACACGTGCTTTCTTTGCCGAGGGACCGAACTCGGCCGTCATCACATGCTTGCTGTGCTGGGCTTTCCTGGCATCGGCACGGGCTCGGTCACTTCCCCTGGGGGCAGGAGCCAAGTGAATGACGTCGATGGTCCCTGCAGGCTCACCGCGGCCTTGGTCATCGGGGAGGCGTTGCTGAGCGTTGTTCACTCTGCCTTCTTCCCTGACATGGTCTCTTAGATGCCCATCTTTTACGAGCTTTTCAAGGTGCGCCTTGAAGGCACAGCAGTCCTCGGTTCTGTGTCCTCTATCTTTGTGGTAGGCACAGAACTTGCTCTGATCTCGGGAGGAGGCGTCACCCCTCATTGGCTGGGGCCATTTGAAGAAGGGCTGGGCCTGGATTTTGCCGAGGAGCTTGTAGATAGGCTCTTTGAAGATGGTATTGACGGCTCTATAAGAGGCGCCACTTGGTTTCGGCCTCGCGCTGCCTCCCGAGGTGGGGGCAGGGCGTACTGCCGAGCTGGATGGCTCTCTACTCCGATCCACCTCTTTCTTAGCAAGCCTCCTCTCTCTTCTCGTGGGACGGCCCTCCGGTCGGCTTTCTGGCCAGAGATTATGGCTCTCCCGAGCTCGGATGTCGTCTTCTTCCTGCTCAACGTACTGGTTCACCCGGACCATCAGAGCCTTCACTGAAGGTGCAGGATGACGTACCAATTTCTGCCGAAGCTCATTGCCCGGAAGCAAAGCTTGTTGGAAGGCAGTGACGGCTACGTCGTCGTTGGAATTTTCAATCACGCTGTAGATGGTCCAGAATCGTTTGGCGAACTGAGTAAAAGTCTCGGTCGGCCTCATCTTGATTAAGATCAGGTCGGCGTCAGTCTTCGGAATGACCCGGTGGGCTTGAAATTTTTCGACAAAGGAGTTCCGGAGCTGTGGCCAGCTCGAAATCGATCCCTCGGGGAGTGCACAAAACCACCGAAGTGGGAGGTCGCCCAAGCTGGAGGAGAAAACCTTGCAGTCAAGGTCGCCGTCCCCGCTAAATACCGTCATCTTCTGGGTAAAGTGCCGAAGATGAGCCTCGGGGTCCGACGTCCCGTCATAAAGATTGAAACGTGGGACGCTAAACTTGTCAGGAAGGGGATGATCCCTGATTTCCCGAGAAAATGGAGAGGTACCATGGATGTCACCGTGTTTGGTAGTTAACCGACCTCGGGAGAGGCCGGCCTGCTCCAGGCTCTGCTGTACGGCCAGCTTAATCTGCTGATCGATGTAGTCAGCCATCTCGGGGTCGGCCCTGATCTCCCGCCTTTGTTTATGGTGCTGGCGCTGGTCAGCACTGGCATGAGTGTTACTCGAGCCCTCTTCTCGAGCTCGGGTGCGCCTTTCATTCAGCTGATCCCTTAGGTCTGGTCGACCCCGAAGACCGAGACGAGCTCGTTGCTTAGGTGGAGGGGTGTGAGAGGCTTCGGGCTGGACTTGGCTCTTCGTCTCAAGCTGCCGCTGAAGCTGGAGGATCTGCCCTTTTTGCTCTTCGATGATGAGGTTTTGGGCCCTGATGGCCTCGGCTTGGGCCTCAACATCGTCGTCCAGGACCATGTCGTCGTCACCTTCATCGCCGAGGTGGACGTGATCCTCTTCCATGTGGTCCCCGTGAGAAGACCGAGGAGGAGGAGACTGCACAGGAGCCCCACTTCGTAAGGGCCGTTCCTGAGGAGGAACGTCCTTTCGAGGCGGCGCGTTGAGAACAACTTCCAGGCGTGGACGTTCCGCCCGAGAGGTATTCGTCCGAGCCCGCTCTAATACAGAATCGCGCCGAGAAGACGCTGCTGCTCCTCTTGACGATGAGTGTGTCACCGTAACGGGTGAACCTACACTCCGCATACCAGGTTCTCCTCCCACTCCCCTCGGAGGAGGGTTGGGTGGTGCTTGCCTGGTATCTCTTCGCGAACTTGTCACCAACGCTCCTGCCTGATCTGTCACTAGTGGAGGTGGCATGAGAGGCAGGAATGTTTCTGGTTGCTTAGACCCAGACGGTCTAGCAACGCTCTTTCCCTTCTGAGCCTTAGGAGGCATAGCTGTTAGGATGGAAATGTGGAATTCTCAGATCGTCGTCCCACAGACGGCGCCAAATTGTGCGTGCCTAATTATTACGGACTTGGGGTTAACTGATGATGAGGGTTTACAGAGAGGTTGTTTAGCTTGAACAAGTGTCTCTGCTGATCTGAAACCTGAAAGGGAAGAGAAAACAGCAGTCAGGGCCCGAGGCTGCTGTCAGCCAAAGGCACTCCGACGCCTGAGTTAGTGCAGTCACTGAACTAGGGTGAAGTGGGGAAGAAGAGGATGTTAGCAGAATAACAGAGCAGGCTGTATCTTGCATGTACCTGTTCATGACTCTTCATGCAGGCATATATAGAGGAGAGTGGAAGGTTCCATAGTGGAGGTAGGTGAGGATACTTGTCCCATCAGCCCACACCTGGGATCTTTAGTGGGGGTAGGTGAGGATGCTTGTCCCATCAAACCTCCCCTCAAATCCCTCACATAAATGTGGATGTGATCTGTTGATAGGAACGAGCCCTTATCCTTGGCCGGTGGCCGCCCTACCTGACAGGGATTCCCTACAAAGTACCCGTCCCATCTCATAATGGGAACTGGAAGCCCGGTGTTCACCTCGGCAGAGGGGCCGAACTGGAGAAGGCGCCGGGGTCAGCTATACCCGAGATCGGACTGGGACGTCAGCGTGAGGTCGAGTTCGGTAGGACATGGTCGGTACTTCTACCGGGACCAGTCCCACCTCGACAAAGGCTGAGACGCTGCTTATGTCGGAGAGAAGGGGGTTAAGACCCTGATTGGCGCTGTTTACCAAAGGATTACAACATCGGTTTCGGTAGAAGCAGCCCACACACAAATATTACCACGAGTAAAGATTTATATCAACTTGAAGATCTATGGATAGATCTTAAGTGCCTGTGATACCAAGATACCACCACCACTCAAACATAAAGTGTGTTTGTGGAAGATTTTACTCCTACATTTGTGTGCTGAGTGTTTTTTTATGAGTTCCTTTAAATTATCATCCTCCACTCAAATTTGTAGCGAATCTGAAATTGGTATAGCGAACAAATCCCACAAAATCTGCCATGCTTTACAACTTTAAAAGCAGAGTATCTTAGCTCCTTCATATATATGGAATTGGTATCCTGTCACGCTTGACCTATAGTGACCCCGGTTTGCCAATTGTGGTCCTTAGTTCAAGACGAAGTTTACTATGTACCTAGGTTAGCTTTGATGTACTCGAACTAAGTGGGGGTTCGAGTCTATAGACACCCTCATGTATGCATTCATATCCAATGCCCATAATACACACACACACACACACACACACACACACACAACACCATATATATTTTTTCCTTCTTTAGATGTGTTCCAAAATTGGTGGGGACGATTTAAAATATTTAGAAAATTGTGGGGGAATGCTGGAAATTTTCATAATCCTTTTGTAGCCTATTAGCATGTTATCCTCCATCCCACATCGGATATGGTTATAAAGAGGATGTCATTTATATATGATTCTTTGGATAACCTTTTTATCTTAGTATGAGGGGTTTGGACCTAGGCTTAGGCTTAACTTTGAGCTATTTAATGAGTCTTTATTTTGGGTTTTATTGGGCCCAACTTGGGTTGACCCAATCCCATTCTGGGATGAGTTGGGCTTCTTTTGGGCCCGTTGTTTAATTGGACAACAAGATAGTTTTAACTGTTATGTGGCAATTGTTGTCCTGATAACAATAACGAAGACATCTATCTGGTATGGGAGCATTTATTTTCTTATCTGGTATGGGAGCATTTATTTTCTTAAGGAGTTTTTCTAAGGATAATGAAAGTGATTTCTACCTTAACACAGGCAGAGGTCCCGCTTACTAAATCTCGATTGGATATCCAACTACTGTGATTAAACTAGTATTTAACCCTAATTCTGAATTAATAAAGCACTCAATCCACAAATAGAGAAAGACACGAGAATTATACGTGGAAAACCCTAATAGGAAGAAAAACCACGGGCCTTATCGTCTAGGCCAACAGACAACCAAGCACTATGTAAACTTGAAGAATACAAGACACTTACAACCATTTTCCCAGTTGTTGACTCAACCTAAGGACTACTTCAGATCTTGCTGACATCATGTCACAAGTCTTCACCGTGCTTGCGCAGAATCGCCTTCAGGAAGGGGATGAAAACTTGACCCAAAACTCTAAATCTTCAGCACAGCAATAGCTTGAAGTCTTGGGGGGAAAAGAAGATGGATCTCTCAACCTCTCTATCTCAGGAAATTTGTCTTAATCAGTGTGTCTATTAGGTTGAGAGATGAAGCCTTTAAATAGTCTTCAATTCGTGCTTGAGAGGCTCTAGGAGTAGAAAGTTGCATCTTGATTGAAATAGGAAACAATAGTTCATCAGGAAAGGAAACTTCAAGGTTCGCTCGAGCGACAGTAGGAGTTCACTCGAGCGAATTGATCTCTGGAATTTCAAACTACAAACAGCAGTCTGGTCGCCCGAGCGATCTCAGGTTCGCTCGAGCGAACCAGTCTCTGTCTCTAAAATCTCCAAGACAGAACGTAGGTGGGTCGAGCGCACATAATGTTGGGTCGAGCGAAGGAGCCCTGGGATGGGTTCGCTCGAGCAACCCATAGAATCCACTTAAACTTGGAATCTTCAATCTTTTTGGAAGTAGATCTTTGACAGTCCGAAAACTAAAAGAAATACAAGATTAGAAACCCCAATTTTGTCCGGACTCTATGAATTAGCCAACTAAAATCCTAACAATCTCCCCCTTTGGCAATTCATGGACAAAACCCTAATTACATGAAAAGTTTCTACCCTTCTATCCTAAAGATCAACTAAGTAGGATAAGTCGATGTAGAAGGATTCAAGACTGAGTTTCCTGCGATAACTTCCAAAATCAGATCAAGTGCAACATAACAGATAACTAAAGGCAAAGATGTTAAATGATTAATCACTACGATCCAAGTCTAAATATAAACAGATAACGTTCTAAATAAACAGGTAAAGTCTCCCCCTTTTTGTACATAATTGACAAGCAGAGAGAGGGGAGCCCTCCATGAAGCAGAAAAGTATTAAATGAAAAGACATTATAAAAACCACAGCAAGTCATTGATCCCCAGGGGCCAGTCTAGAAAGGATATCTGCCAGCACTGCATTGATATGAGCGAAGCCCTCAGTCATCTGATCGAAGCCAGCTGTAACCTGGCCGCTGACTGTATCCACTCTGGCAGTGAGGTGCTGGACTTGGGCAGCCAACTGAGAATATCGATCTACTTGAGGTTGCTGCTCCCCCTGCAAAAGATCTTCATCTTGTTCCTCCTCTTTCTCAGCAACTGGAGGACCCACCGGAACATGAGCAGTGGATAATGACAGAGTCCTAGAATTGATGGGGTTCTTGATCTTCATGATTAAATCATTAGCCAGATGAGAGACCTCTCTGAAGGTGAGAAAGTCTGTGATCAAGACCCCGAATGGAAGGAGAGAGTTTTTCTTAGCAGACAATGTCTAGATAAAGCCATTCAAGATGACCTGGGGAATGTCCACAGCGAGCCCAGTGCCAATACAGAAGAGCAAATAACCATTTTGACGTGTGATATTTGACGTATGACCTCTTGGCTCTAAGTTGTGACAAACAAATAGATTTAGAAACCGATATTCGTCAGTCAAGTTTCCATGAAGAAGTAAACCACCCGGCCATCTAGTCGGAGCCCCACACAATGTAGTTGCTACATGATCATAGTCAATGGGGGCTGGAAACACAGAAGGGATGGGATAATCCGGATGCTCAACTTGAGGAATTGTTAAAAAATCAGCCAGGTCAGTAACTTTAATAGAAAGAACTTTTCCTCGTACAAACGTTTTCACAAAACCATCATCCAAGACATCCATATTGCAGTAGAATTCCATGACCCAATAAACATTTATAGCATTCGTATTAAACTTCACCAAAGAAAACCAATTTCGAGTTGCAAGACTGCGAAAGACCCTCTTAGTGTGCAGTTCCTCTGCGACTTCCCTCTCCGATTCCATATTCCTATTCGCGAACTGAGCGAAAAATTGATTTGATTTTCCCAACGATGGGAATCTTGTATGATCAAACGATGAAGAGGACGAGGACTCAGCATGAAGGCGTTTTTTTGGTGCCATAATTGACTGGAAACACAGAAAAAGACTCCAATTAATCCAACCCTGCAAAAAAAAAAAAAAATGGCCTCCATACACTACAAACAAAAGCACGCCTTCCACAAGAATTTCCACAACCAAACCAACACAAACAAACTCCCATAACCACTGCATCACATCCAAACTTCCACAAACACTGCAGCCCTGCAAAAAAAAATTGGCCTCCAGTTGCCAATAACAACACACCACAACTGCCATATTACAATCTTCAGAACCCAATCTCCATATTCATAGCATCCCTCAAACTCCGATATTACACAAACCACTATATTCCACAAAGTAGGAAAAAATACCATTTCACACAGTCATTGTCCTTCACAGACCACATTCATCACAGATTATCAGAATATATCAAAAGTAGCAAAATGCCAAAATTTTCACAAAGGCATGACAGTCCAAGAGAATGAAAATGGTCAAGACACCATCCAAAGAGTATATGCCATCCAAAGAGTCAAATCCATCCATAGTGCAAATGAAATAAAAATGCATGCGAGATATTGATGGAGAGAAAAAGAAATTGAAAAGAAATAAACAAGAAGCCCTAATCGAAGAGATGATGCAAAACAAAAAAAAAAAAAAAGATAATGAAACAAAAAAAAAAAAGGAAATAGAAACAAGGAAAAAAATACCTTAGTGAGCAAAAAGATGTGAAATAAAAAGGAAGGATGCACAAGAAGTAGGAAGTACGGCTTGGCAAAGGCGCAGGGGAACCAGAGAATGGAGGAGAGAAGAGAGAAAAAGGGAAAATGAACGAAAGATGAAAGCCTCGCGGAATTTGAACCGTCATGGTCGCTCGAGCGAACTGACTAGGGTTTTAAATACTTAGTGTGCAGCGCGAGAAAAATCCCTAACGGTCACGGTTAGGTCAAATCCATCCATGGAACAGTGTAAACAGGAGCACTATTCAAATTTTTGTAAATTTAAGCACATGGTATAAAAAGTGATATTATGACCATAAAAAAATAATAAAAAAATAGAAGGCAGTGTGATCTTCTCCCCCTAAACCTCTTTGAGATGAACAAAATGTTGCATGGGGAGCACACCCATCAACACAAACTTGAGTAAAATAGATTCCTCCAATTTTTTCTCTCCCTTTTTTTTTAACTCACTTGAGTAGTATTTTCTTTTCCATATCTTTTGTAACTCATTCGAGTCCTCATAAAAAATATATTATATATTTTTTTTGATAAACTGAGAACGGGTTAAATCATCATTGGTAACTTTCACGCTAATGATCGTGGTAGCCTTCTCTAAGAGAGAATTACCAATAAAATGGAAGCTTTCACACATAATCATAGGTAGCCATCTTCCTCAGGGTTAACCTTATTACCACAACATCTCTCAAGGATAAAGAAGGAGATAGCAGTGAGATAATCGAAAGTCGACCCGTGTTGTGAGAAAAAGAAAAAATGGTTATGTGTACAAGTGAGTGTGCACCTAAATAAACAAAAATTTATGGAGTGTAGGGAATAAGAGAAATCCCTAATGATTTTCGCAAGGATTCAAAGCGCGTTGCATCCAATGGTTTGGTAAAGATATCCGCAAGTTGAGTTTCAGTGGGAATATGATGCAAAGAAGTTGTTCCCTCTTCCACAAGGTCACGTATGAAATGATGCCTAATGTCTATATGCTTTGTGCGAGAGTGTTGGACAGGATTTTTGGAAATATCAATGGCACTCTGATTATCACAAAATACAGTCATAGTGTCTTGCTCAATCCCATAATCCTAAAGCATCTGTTTCATCCAAAGAAGTTGTGTACAATAACTTCCTGCAGTAATGTATTCAGCTTCAGCAGTCGACAGAGAAGTCGAAGTCTGCTTTTTACTATACCAGGCAACGAGATTATTGCCAACAAAGAAACAGCCACCAGAGGTACTCTTCCGATCATCAACACATCCAGCCCAATCAGAATCAGAATAACCAACAATGATCGTATTGGTATCTTTGGACATCCAAATCCCATACTCCACAGTACCACAGACATATTTTAAGATTCTTTTCACAGCTTGAACATGAGACATCTTAGGTTTTGACTGGTATCTCGCACAAACTCCGACACTATAGGAAATGTCAGGACGACTAGCAGCGAGGTAGAGCAAACTACCAATCATACTTTTGTAGCTTTTCTCATCAGTATCCAATCCATCAGCATTAAGACTAATTTTCACAGTGGTGCTCATAGGTGTTCTAGCATGTTTTGAAGATTGCATTCCAAACTTTTTCAGCAACTCCCTAACATATTTTGGTTGAGAAATAAAAATGCTAGAGGGAGTTTGTTTAATCTGTAAACCCAGGAAGAAAGATAGCTCACCAACCATACTTATTTCAAATTCACTCGACATTTTATCAGCAAATTTATCAGACAAGAGATCAGATGTAGAGCAAAAAATGATGTCATCAACATAGACTTGGGCAATGAGAATGTTATTTTTTTCTTGTTTGATGAATAACGTCTTATCCACACTTCCTCTAGAAAATCCATGCTCTATCAAGAATACAGTCAGTCTCTCATACCAGGCTCTCGGGGCTTGTTTTAAGCCGTAAAGGGCTTTTTGCAATTTGTAAACATGATCTGGATGATGAGGATCTTCAAATCCTTTCGGTTGTTCCACAAACACTTTCTCATTCAAAAACCCATTCAAAAATGCACTTTTGACGTCTATTTGAAACAATTTAATATTTAAGAAACAAGCAATGGCAAGCAACAAGCGCACAGATTCAAGTTTAGCTAGAGGGGCAAAAGTTTCATCAAAGTCAATACCCTCAACTTGGGTATACTCCTGAGCTACCAACTGAGCTTTGTTCCTAATGACTTGACCAGTCTCATCGGTTTTGTTTTTAAAGATCCATTTTGTTCCGATGACATACGTATTTGACGGTCTAGGAACAAGCTCCCAAACATAGTTCCTTTCAAACTGAGCTAGTTCATCATGCATAGCATTTATCCAAGAATCATCTACAAGAGCATCTTTGATATTTTTTGGTTCTAAAGAGGAAACATAACAGACATGACTTACCTCATCACGTACATATTTCCTAGTTTTCATAGGAGCAGAAATCTCTCCAATGACTTTGTCCAAAGGATGATCTTTGATGACTTGGCCTTTTTGAGATCGAGCATGAACAGATTTTGGAGATGTACTTTGCTCTTCAAATTGCCGAATTCTTTCAGGAACAGTAGATTCAGAGGAAGGTTCCCTTGATTTAAACGGATTTGCATCTGCGTTTGTTTCCTTTGGTGATTCCGAATCAGGTTTTGCTTGGGTTTCCGTTTGATTTTTAACCTATTCAGAAGATGGAGAAAAAGTCAGTCCCTCATCATCATCATCGGAGAAGTAATCCGAGGTACCTGCATCATCCATTACCACATTAATGGATTCCATTACAACATAATTTTTAAGATGGAAAACACGATACGCTTTACTAGACAGTGAGTAACCGAGAAAAATGCCTTCATCACTCCTGGAGTCAAATTTTGACAAATGTTCTCTATCACGAAGGATGTAACACTTGCTGCCAAAAGTTCAAAAGTATTTGATATTTGGCTTAACTCCGGTCCAAATCTCATAAGGGGTGGTTTTCGTTCCCGGACGAAGATATACACGGTTGATGACATACACAGCTGTGTTAACAGCTTCAGCCCAAAACCTTTGAGGTAACTTTTTGCTGTGCAACATCACACGTGCCATATCTTGAACTACTCTATTCTTTCTTTCCACTACCCCATTCTGTTGAGGTGTTTTAGGGGTTGAGTACTCATGCTTAATCCCATGTTTGGTGCAAAAAGTGGAAAAATCAGAATTTTGAAATTCGGTTCCATGATCAGAACGAATCTTTGAAACACCGCCAAATTGCTGTCCTTTATCTGCAATAAGCAAAGTCCACAAGTCATTAAAGACAAAAAAGGTTTCGGATTTATCATGCAAAAATCTTACCCATGTCAATCTGGAAAAATCATCAACTGTTAGAAATATGTACTTTTTACCACCAATGCTTTCAAATTTTGTTGGTCCCATAAGACCCATATGCAATAGCTCTAAAGGTCTCTTAGTGACAAGAGAATCAACCTTTCTGTTTTCCAACTTGACAAGGACCACACACGGTATTCGGGGCTCTTTTGAGTTTTGGAAGCCCACGAAGAAGCTCAAGATTTGATAGTTTTTCCAAAACTTTGTAATTCACATGGCCTAAACGTTGATGCCATAAATCGAAGTCGCTAAATACAGCTGAATTACAAGACATTTCTTTCTCAGATGAAACCACATAACAATGGTCGGAATTTCTTACCCCATGAAGAACAATTTTTCCCTTTTTGTCCACAATAAAGCATTCTTTGGAAGAAAAATGTACCTCATATTTGTTATCACACAACTGACTGATACTCAAGAGGTTTGTTTTGAGACCATCAACCAAATAAATATTTTTAATGTTAGACGTACCTGAGATTGCCACAACTCCTTTTCCAACAACTTTTGCCTTACCTCCATCTCCGAACCGAACACTTCCACCATTGTAATCTTCTAGAGATATAAACAATGCTTTGTTCCCTGTCATGTGACGTGAGCAGCCACTATCAAAATACCACACATCAGAATTTGTAGCACTAAGTGTTGTAAGTACCACATTACATCGTAGATCAGATTTTCGAACCCAGACTGGTTTGGTATTAACCTGATGTGAAGAATTTTTAGACCTTCTACGCTGATTTCTGTTGTAATTTCTCATTTTATTACAGTTTGATCTTATGTGTCCTGTGATTCCACAAAAGTGACATATAGGAATGAATTTAGATTTAGACACATTAGAGGGATAATAACTTTGAGGATATTTAGCATTTGGATAGACAGGAGGCATGGATTTCATCGTAGTTCCTTGAACAAACACAGTTTTACCTTTGTCTTTTGATGAAGAAGAACCTACAAATCCAAGCCCAGATTTTGAAGAAGGAGGCAATTGACTTCCCAAAATTTCATTCAGCTTCATTGATCCAGTATTCATCTTGTTGATAGAAGCTTTTGCCGAATCCAATTCTGCAAGAGCCATCTTTAACTTTCCAGCAAGATTGTCTTTTTCAGATTTCTAAGTGTTCAACTCGTTTCGAATGGTCAACAGTTGAGATTCAGCCTTCTGAAACTGTTGCCGCAGGCGATCATTCTCTTGACCTGCAAGAATCAATTTGTTAGACAATATTCCTCGTTGATCTTCCAACTGTTTTACCTTTGATTGAGAGTCTATCAATGTAGCTTGCAAAGATATGTTCTTTTCTTCCATTGCTTTCAGTTTCAAGATTCTTTTTTCACTGATTTTGGACATTCGAATAGATTCATGAAGCAATTGTTGATAATCTTCATCTCCTTCTTGTTCTTCATCAGAAAATTCGTTAACGTCTAAATCTTCTTCAGACTTGGATTCCTGCACAGGTGAGATGTTAGAGAGAGCCATGAAAGCAACGTATTTTCCAAACTTACTTGACGGTGAATCAGGTTCAGAAATTTCCTCTTCCGATTCCTCATCCCAGGTAACATTTAAGGCCTTGCCTTTATTCTTATCTCTGCGATTTGCACACCTGGAGGCAATGTCTCCATACCCCATACCCTTGACACTCAAAGCATTTGACAGTCTTTGTTGTACTCTTTTATTGATTTGCAGATTGGTTTTGCTCAGTCTTTGGTACAAACTTACCTTTGGGAGGAGTTTTCGGGTTCGAGGAGTCTTTTTTAAAAGACTTTCTATTGTTCCAAATCTTGTTAAGTCTTCTAGCAAGATATGCCTCAAACTTCTCATCATCAGTATCACTGCCAGGTTCACTAAATTCAGGGACATCCAGCGAATTTGAGGACACTAGAGCAATGTCCTTTCCCTTTTTCTGCTGACAGTGATTGGACTCAAATGTTTGCAAATTACCAACAAGTTCTTCAACTGTTAGCAAATTTAGATCCTGGTGCTCCTTAATGGCAACTACTTTTGAGCGAAATTGTTCTGGGAGAGACCTCATGATTTTCTTAACAACTTTGTTTTGAGGAACAGTTTCTCCCAGATTATAGCATGAATTGACAATCTTGCACAGTTTTGTATAAAATTCATCAAATGATTCAGACTCTTTCATGCGTATCGTCTCAAAAGTGGTTGTCAAATTCTGGAGTTTTGTTTGCTTAACAATTTATGTTCCTTCATAAATAGTTTGAAGGAGATCCCAAGCAGCCTTTGTAGTAAAATAAGCAGATAGTCTATGAAACTCCGATGCAGTAATTTCATTATAAATAGCATTAATGGCCTTGTTGTTGCAATTAGATCTAGTCCTCTCATCAGGAGTCCATTGGGCTTTGGGTTTGGGTTTGGTTTGACCTTCAATAGTCATGGTGGGTTCAGTGTAGCCTTCCACCACAACATCCCATACTTGGTCATCGATAGCCTTCATATAAGCAATCTTCCTAGACTTCCAATACGAGTAATTAGATCCATCCAGAAGAGGAGGCTTACTGGTAGATGTGCCTTCTCTGTTGATATCCATTGGAGATCAGTAAAGAGATCACACAAAAGATTAGTGTAACCCGCTCTGATACCAATTGAAAGTGATTTCTGCCTTGACACAGGCAGAGGTCCCGTTTACTAAATCTCGATTGCATATCCAACTACTGTGATTAAACTAGTATTTAACCCTAATTCCGAATTAATAAAGCACTCAATCCACAAATAGAGAAAGACACAAGAATTATACGTGGAAAACCATAATAAGGAGAAAAACCACGGGCCTTATCGTCTAGGCCAACAGACAACCAAGCACTATGTAAACTTGAAGAATACAAGACACTTACAACCATTTTCCCAGTTGTTGACTCAACCTAAGGACTGTCTCAGATCTTGCTGACATCACGTCACAAGTCTTCACCGTGCTTGCGCAGAACCGCCTTCAGGAAGGGGATGGAAACTTGACCAAAAACTCTAAATCTTCAGCACAGCAACAGCTTGAAGTCTTGGGGGGAAAAGAAGATGGATCTCTCAACCTCTCTATCTCAGGAAATTTGTCTTAATCAGTGTGTCTATTAGGTTGAGAGATGAAGCCTTTAAATAGTCTTCAATTCGTACTTGAGAGGCTCTAGGAGTAGAAAGTTGCATCTTGATTGAAATAGGAAACAGTAGTTCATCAGGAAAGGAAACTTCAAGGTTCGCTCGAGCGACAGTGGGAGTTCACTTGAGCAAACTGCTATCTGGAATTTCAAACTACAAACAGCAGTTTGGTCGCTCGAGCGAACCAGTCTGTCTCTAAAATCTCCAAGACAGAATGTAGTTGGGTCGAGCGCACATAATGTTGGGTCGAGCGAAGGAGCCCTGTAATAGATTCGCTCGAGCGAATGAGGGTTCGCTTGAGCGACCCATAGAATCCACTTAAACTTGGAATCTTCAGTCTTTTTGAAAGTAGATATTTGACAATTCGAAAATTAAAAAAAATACAAATTTAGAAACCCCAATTTTATCCGGACTCAAAGAATTAGCCAATTAAGATCTTAACAGATAGCGTGACCCGTGCAACTGAGACGATCCATCCGAACAAAGCCTATTATCATTAATAATTTTTTATAATCAATACCTGCAGCCTTGGACAGTTGCGGTGACCGTCCACCACGTCACCATCGCAGGGTAAAGCCTCTCGAGATCGGACTCCTTGATATGACACTTGCAAGGCGTGTCAACATCCACAAATAGCGTTTATTGCCGGGTGCTACTTCCGTTCCCGGCACACACATCACGTCAGATTTTGACACAGAGCAAGTTTGTGCCAGGTCTAGGAGCCGAAAGATCTCAACATTGTTTATGTTAAACAACGTGAGTGAGGTGAGGCGATCATTCTAGTCACATGGACTTTTAGCTTAATGAGCGAGCCAGGCTCATCACCACATGCCCTTTCTTCTAAGCATACACCAAAGATCTAAAACAACTTATCAATAATATAATGGACTGACAGTATCTGAAGATTAACGTTGCATAAAATTGAGTAATTGACACTCCCATGTCAGGATCAATGTTACAAACTCCAAATTGGTTAACATAGGGTAAATACCATATTGCCACTTGGAAAATGTGATCACAGTTTTTGGTTCATGGGCCAGGATGTCAATGACCCCAGCTCACTAGAGTAGAATGAGATAATCCTATAAAATATAAATACATTACTCGGGACGACGATTCTTTTTAATATAATTTACAAGTAGGGCAAGTTTGAGTTAATATTCCAAGCAATGGCGGACCCAGAGGCAATGGTCAGGTAAATAAGTCAAGTAATAAAATAAAATTTTTAATATACTATTAAAGAAGTTTCTCGAATTACACGAGTGCGGCTGCACCCGCTTGCGGCCACTTGGTCTGCCCCCGATTCCAAGCTATCATAGTCCAAGGTCCCAAGAATATTAGATTATGTAAAATTTGACCATAATTTATGTGGTTTGAAATCATAACCTATTGATTAATTTAATCCGAAAATAACGTAGATTGTTCAAGGTTATATCATAACCACGGTCTGGATTACTATGACCTGGATCTGGGTGATGCTATTATCTTAAGATGTTCTATTGTAATGCTATTTAGCCAACCCCCCCTAATCGACGCCAAACCTTTATCCCTTTCCGGACCGGGTCCTGAGAATGGATACATCGATCGAGATGGCTCTCATCATCAACACAAAAAAAAAAAAAAAAAAAAGCAAACCCAGATTTTCAGCACCGATTCTCCTTAATGAAAGCCACTCATTTAAAAGCAAAGTAACTTTCCACCACTGCTATTCCACGTCCATCCTGCAGATATGGGGCGCCGGGTGCACCTGGGCCAGGCTAAATGTGAACATGATGTCCTGTCCTGGCACAAAGCCCCTACTGGCACCAAGGTTCGGGCCTGACCATTGATTAGCAGAACTCAGATCAGACCCAGGCCTCGTGCACTTGAATTGCACATATATAATTTTGCACTTGTGCTTAGACTTACCCCACGCACATGGAGGCGGGCTCGGGCTCGGGCTCGGTAACCACACCTGTAGCAAACGCAACGTCTAGCAGTGATGTTGACTTTGTGGAAGAACATATGCGAGTGATAGCAGTGTAGTAGTGTCCACCAACTTGATGGATTTGGCAGAAAAAGAAGCATGTAGTCGGGTCCAAATCAGAACAGGCACGAAAAAAGTTGTATGCAATAGTTTTTGTTTTCTTGAGTGTGTAGAAAGAACGAAGGAATGTACGTAAGAATATTTCTATGCACAGGGATAAGCAAGCATAAAGGGCCAAGCACAGGCATAGTCTCTTTGTTTTATCCGCGCACCTCCATGCCACAGAGGGAACAGGATCTCTCCGATAAGGTTCCAGTGCAGATTCCTTTTTATGATCTCTCCCATATGCTTCCTGTGGGAGTGGATGGAGTGTGACCAAGAGTGGGGCCCACTGAAATGAATTTCCGTGCTACTAAACTGAGCGACAATCCTATTCAATATTGGATGTTATTAATCAAAATGAGTTGGTTTCATTATAAGATCGATTGAGCATATTATTCATGATATAATTAACATAATCTTGTACATCATAATTTATATTCATTAATCACTTTATCAATGATATGCTTAATCTTACGGTGAGATTAGCCCATTTTGAATTAAAATTTAAAGTCATCTCATACATATGGTGGATGCTCATTAAAAATATTTTAAGAAGATTTTTATATATAACCACCTAAGATTTGTAGGATTTGAAAATAGGCCACTGAGATTTTAGTATTTGTAAATAGACCCTTGTCTTTTCATGTCTCCAAAATCAATATTATTAGCAAGAATGGTCAGCCACCATGAAATTTGTGTTGGATTTTTACATAAATGACAGTTTTGCCTCACATCCATTAAACAAAAATGAGTATATTCTTATTTATAAAAATACCATTATTTTATCTCAAGTTCCATTAATGGTTTTTCTCAATAACTCTCTCATGCACAGGATTAGGGGTGGGCCTTTTATTTAAGAAAAGTTTAAAATCACCCCCTGTAAATTCTAAACATTAATTTTTATTTTTTTTTACATTTGCCCGTTCCCCAATATTTCTTTTACACTCTCTACAAATGAAACATAATCATATATTTTGAACATTTCATCAATACAATGGTGGGTCATGTATGGATTTGATAAATCATAGCTGGTTATACGTACATGTGTTGATTGTTATCCTGATTGATTTGGATTTAATTAAATGAGCTTGTATTGATAAAATAATAAATTTATATAGGGCTATTCTCTCCCACTAAGTACAATTGTTAATGTTACATACTTCATAAAAAAAAAAATTTTAATCCAAGCTTTTGAAATTATGTATATAAGGAAAAAAGAAATGGGCGAAAGTGTCATTTCGCTCTAAAAACTTATGGTGGTTGAATGACTATTGATTTTGAGGACAATGAAGGTATTAAAATGAACACGCAGAAGCTTATTTACAAATACTAAAACTTCACGAGCTTATTAACAAATTTCATAAATATAAAGGGGTATATACAAAAAGCTCTATTTTAAATTTTTTATTATTGACCGCGACTTTCATTCCTTTCCACATGTGAGAGGCGTGTGGAAGATCACTGTTAAGCGTCAAATGGAAGAAAAGACAAGCTATCGCATAAAGTCGGGTATGACCGACTTCTTTTAAATTATACTTGTTACTTGTATGTTTTGAAATTAAAAGTGGAAGAATAAGTAAATGGAGGTAGTGGAGAATACTTTTTTTTGGAGTTCGCCTATTTTGTCTTCATATACAATCGATTCTAAGACCTGGTGGCCAAGAAAAATGTCCGAACGATTTTGAATGGATGACATCACCATACAGAAATGTTTGTTTTTTACAAAAAGGCCCCTATATTTTCACAATACCTCAGAAAGCCCTCTGTGTTTTGAGTTTTTACCAAAACCACCCTTGAGTAACATGCAACAATCATGCTACATGAACAAACTTTTTGTCTAGAATTTAGGACAAACTACCATGTGGCACAATCCTAGAAGTACTTTTTCCCTCTCTCTCAAAAGTTGAATGCATTGTTCACCTCTAGGATTGTGCCACATGGTAGTTTGTCCCAAATTCTGGACAAAAAGTTTGTCCATTTAGATTTTTTGAACGTGCAAAAGGTATAAAAAGCAACAAACTGCCCATTTATAATTTATTTATGTTTGACGGACTTATCCTTAAGTGGAGTTTCCATCCAAGTAGAGGCTGCAGAGCACAAAAACATGACCCATTACTGAGATGGGTTTTTCTTCCTTCTTTTTTTTATTGAATAAGTGAGAAACTACTCTTTTATTAACCTCCTCACTCCTCAATTCCCTGAGTCCCTGCTTCCCAAATGTCATTCTCACTGT
Source organism: Umbellularia californica (assembly GCA_028538565.1). Classification (NCBI taxonomy): domain Eukaryota; kingdom Viridiplantae; phylum Streptophyta; class Magnoliopsida; order Laurales; family Lauraceae; genus Umbellularia; species Umbellularia californica. The sequence goes on from JAPQWN010000012.1 coordinate 429,797, forward strand.
GAGTGGGATGGAATTTTCGTATTTGCTAGGAATTTTCAGGTCCCAACTAGACTTCTACATCTTGCCATATAGCTTCAAAATATGAAGAAACCAGTTCATCAGATAAAACAAGACCTCTCCCTACAGATTCATTGTTCCAAGAATCCATTAGAAATATAACAAGCATCAAATTTTTGCAGAATGGTAAGAAAACCCAGTAACCTTCTACACAAAAAGCCATCTCTTTTGCACTTCTCAGTCAGAACCAACTGAAATTCTCCGACGTTTGTAAACCCAGATGACAAGAAGAAGAAAGAACCATTTACTTCAACATCTGTAAGCCTGGATGATGATAAGAAGAAAAACCCATTAAGGAACCCCTTTAGGAAAAAGACCCGAAAGAGAAAACATCAAAATTGATAATAAAAAAAATAAATCAACCAACGCCCACCTAAATTCACTAGAAAAAGGACCAAACTAAAAAAAGATCTTCTTTATTTTCCAGCCCAAAATGTTTCAATTGGCCACGGTTTGCAATCCAAATGAAGTCGAAAGTAAGGGTAGAATTAGCTATGTTTGCCACTCATGAATTGGTGAAGAGGATGAGAACTACCAAATCCCTACATCTCCTATTATGCCCAATGATCTTGCTGTTGGCATAAAAGACGACAGAAACTGTGCTACAAGTGACAAGGATTACCCCTCCAAATATTGAAATAGAAGTTGCACAACAAAAGATAAACTTTCACCTTAGAATACAAACGAGAGAGGGAAGATTTTTCAATTTTCTTCTGATCTGAGATTAGCTATGTTTGCACAACAAAAGATAAACTTTCTGTATCCATCTGCACTCTTTTATACATTCAATATATATCAATATACAAATACCTCTCTCATTAATGAGAGATTAAAGACATAATTATTTTAAGGTTTTGCACGGCATCAGACTAGCTGAGATTAGCATTCCCCAACTATTACACGTACTAGCCCAACATGCCTCTCCCTGCATGAACCATAACCTGTCCGTGTTTTGGGGCATAAGGAGCTCCAGCTGCATATTATAATTGGGGATCCAGATCCCCTGTTTGGTCCAAACAAGGAAGCCAATCAGGAGGTGCCACATGGGAAGATAATTTTTTTTTAAGGAGATGGATTTTTTTTTGAGGAAAAAGATGTGACATCCCAAACCCATGTGGCACCCCCCGATTGGTCCAAATAGGGGATCCATTTCCTATAATTGGAGGCTGAATGTTTGATTTCAGTCGTTCTCAGGGGTAAAATGGCTAGAAAAAAGAATTGGATATTAAAATAGAAGTAATTGCTCTTTGACCTTCAGTCAAGGGTGGTTTTAGTAGAAAGTCAAAAGACAAGGGCCTTTTTGAATTTTTGTGATAACATAAGGGGATTTTTGTAAAAAACTCTTTTAATTATTTTTGGATTTAAAAACACGCAATGTACAATGAGGCGTGTGTGTGACTCATGAGGACATGCGTGCGCTGGGGTGGCGAAAGGTAAATGGGTGTCATCCTTGTACTCATGTCATGGAAGTGTGTGTTTATGCAGTTAGAGGATTTCATACAAGTGCGAAAATTTGTTCTTACATTTTCAATTGCTAAGTTATTTGGTGTAAAGAATTCTCTTATAAAAAAGAAAATAATCAATTTTTCTTGATATAGTGAGCTTTGATTCCCTAGAAAATGGATAAGAATGCAAGAGGATTTGGATCAATATAATTGGGACAAGATTTTGACCTCCCATGTGAAAATTGAAGTTATAGATAACAAAATGCCCGTAGAGGCGGATGCAGACACATTACCCCCAGTGAATTTTTGGAAAAAAAAAATATATATATATATATATATATATATACTAAGTTAGGGGGGGTCTTCATATGCATCCATCCCTCACCATTTTTGGTGAGGGACACCCCAAAAGGGGGAGTTTCAAGTACAAAAGTGTACTTTTGTACCTCACATCAAGTACACTTTTGTACTTGAAACTCCCCCTTTTGGGGTGTCCCTCACCAAAAATGGTGAGGGATAGATGCATATGAATATTACCCCTAAGTTAGACCCAATGTAACCAGGCCCCCAATGGCATGTAACCAGGCCCCCAGTAAAAAATATTAGGCACATTCTTTATACATATTATTAGGCCAATTCTTCAACTATTAGGGCATCAGAGGTAAAAACTGTAAAGTATACCGCCCTCTCCAGATCAATTTATGAATGATTGTCTTATATGTTTTATAGAAAAAGAGTTGCTTGGAACTATTACTAATGATATTGTAATAGAACTTTTTCAGATTATTAAAACTCGTAGGGAACAATTGTGATAAATAAAGATTTCTTTGTTTTATTACTTGAAACTATTACATTATATTCGTCACATATAAATAACCCAAAATAAAAATCCGGGGGGCAACGGACCTCCACTACTTAATTGTGCCCCCAATGAGTTTGAATCCTGCATCCGCCACTGAATGCCCGTATTGCACAAATAAATCCTAAGTAAGCAAGTTTCCTCCTATATGAGTCTTGCATAGCTTGAATGTAAGAGTTTTTGTTCTAAGACGGCATGGATTAAAAATTCAATACCACTCTAATGCGAGACTCTAGCAGGTGAAGAATCACATATAAATCATTATATATGCTGAGAAGAGTTTTTGTTGCCTCTGTTAATATCTCGAGGCTTTGGTGAAATTTAGTTATCAGAGAAAGTTCAATAATATGTATCAAGTAACGAATGGAGAAGAAACATCTAAGCATGAGATGGGGAATGAGCAATTGTCTGTGTGGAGGAAAAAAAAAAAAAAGTCGGGCGCTAGGAGTTCTAGATCATGCATGCATGATCTATTAACATATATAGTGCCACCTAGTGCATGATTCATTGAGATGGCAAAGGTGACAGCACAATCCTCCCCCTTGATAAAATTAAATAACTTTCATAACATCGAAGATACAAAGATGTGCCAACTGCTAGGTGCGGGCTATCATGCATAATAAAATAAAATAATCTTTTTTCCTAGTGAATTGAGGTGAATAGTCAATTCAAGAGATAATAAAAGAGGAGAAGTTAAATAAGACAGTTTCAAAGTTTAGAAAACTCCTCTTTCTTTTATCAAAAAAAGTAAAAAAATTACTTTTTTATACCCTAAATGATTCATCATTCAAAAAAAAAAAACTACGTTCTTATATCACTAAATGACGAAAGGTCACACTTTGATTTAACGACACCTCTTTTAATCTCTTTTAATTTGACTGTTCACCTTACTTAACTTTACTAGAAGTTACCATACCGGCCCATGGCGGGAATTTCAATTAATAGTTTACAAAAGTTACAAGCAGCATTAAATAAGTCCCATAGCTCAAATATCAACTTATATATAGGCCAAGGCTTTCCTAAGTTAAAGTTTATGATAAAATTCCGTAAGCTCACACTTGTGGAGTCTACCATTAGTCCATCCAAATGGACCTAACACATGATCCCCCTAAATTGCACATGTCTACCAACTTTTGGTAAGATCTGAATTTACTTGACCGTTGGATCGACTATGCTCTAATCCGAATGGACTGTTGACAATTAAACTTTTGGGGCCTAGATGGAGATGATAAAAACCACAGTTGGGGCTAATTTTTTTTTTTTTTTTGCAAAGAAAAGGGTCCAGAGAGTCCTTAAAATCCCCACATCCCTACCCCCATGTAGGCCCTACCACACAATTGAGCTTGCCTCAGCTTACCTTATTCTAAACTACAGCTTAAGAAAACTGGCCTTATATATATATATATATATATATATATATATATATATATATATATATATAAGAGCATCTCTCACCTTACAATGACAGATAAATGTGGGAATATATATATAGCTGCTCTTATGAGAGCATCTCTCACCTTACAATGAGAGATAAATGTGGGGCTCTTACATTTAAGTTATTGACATTGGATATGGATGTGAAGGACCCTACCGTATCATCTCATACGAGAGATAGAGGTGGGAGCCTTGCATTTAAGTTATTGGTATTAGATATAAATGTGAGGGCCCCACCCAATTCCTTATTTAAAATGAGAGATATATGTGATAAGAGCATCTCCCTTATCTATAAATATATCTCCCTTATATATATAAGTATTGTACAAAACAATAAAAAAAAAAGGTCTTTAAGCATAGAATCCATAACCTACGCGCCGCCCGGATTATGCCATTTGCAAAGTGAGATACAATACAAGCTTATTGTACTTGGAAATGTATCAGGGCTCCATTGAATGATTTTATAATAAGATAACAAGAATGGGTGTAGATGTCAACGTGAGTACAGGCGTTGTACCTACCAACTTGAAAAGACTCATGATTGGTTTTGTATCTGAAACAATATACACTTGGATTTGGTGTATATGCTATGATCCAAATGAAGGTTACAGCCAGGTCAGGGCATGAGCAAAGGTTACAGTCAGCAAGTCGGGGGCATGAGTAGACACATTTGTGCGATGGTTGGAAAATTCTCCATGCGTTGACTCTCGGCTCTCGATGTCATCTTATTTCGACAAAATACCGAAGCAGATACAAAGACTGGGGTGATTCATCTTATTTTAATTAGTTATTTGCATTCTTAACCATTTAATAGACAGATCTAATTTTAAATAATTAATATTTATTTTTAAGTAATTATGTACGAAGTTTGAAGGAGAATGATGACTTGAATGTAATTGGAAATGTATATTTAATATTTTACATTGGGTATTTGGGCTAACAAATTGTGCAATACACAATATTTTTTCTTTTGTTTTCCTTAGTGTAGTATTTCTTTTTCATATATAAGTTTATTAATTTGAATTATTTGATTATCATGAATGCATGTAAATAAATAAAATATTTTTTAAATTAGCTTAAAAAGACATGATTCTCCCAAGTCTCTATATTGACTTGATCCAAGTCTTCTTTTATCACTTGACAAGTTGAGTTTGAGTCACGAGTTGTCTAACCTTAATTTTTACAATGCTTGAATTCAATAGCGTAATAAGACTCTCTCTTGTAGGAAATGATTTTGCTAGTTAAATGAAAATAATTTAGTTTTTGTGCAACAAAAAATATTGTATCAAACAACAAAAAGAAGTCAAAAACAAAAAATCAAAAAGACTTTCTTGTGTTATCAATAAATTTCTGATGCTATACAAAGTATCCTATATTTTGTGAATCCATATTCTTTTATCAAAGGGCACCTTCCACAATCCACAAAATATCACTAGTAGTAGAACAATATATAACATTGGATTCAGTACATACGAAAAGAAAACTGCATTCATTAATTTTAAAAGTTGAATAAGTATTAATACTTTTATAACAAGTGTTTCATGCAACATTAAATGACTACCTTTTTTAGTTGAAGCATATCATAATAATAGATTTGAGTTGGGTAGAACTACAATGCAGTGTTATTACATTATAGTATGCGCCCATCTTTAATACATGATGGGGCTTACATTTTCTTTCAAAATCCAGGCCGATCATTTGTCCTTACACCCTATAGATTGATTAATGTGTAAATTGTTTTTCAAATATATAAGATGATCCCCATTGGTTTTGACTTTATCTAAAATACATGATGAATTTATTTTATATTTCCTTTATTGGGATAGAAATGGAAGGAGCCCCTAGTGTGTGATCAATTGAACGGTTGACCCACTGAAATTTTGTTTGATAATGTAGATGTAACGAACACAATGGGTGTTAGAGGCGGATGGTTGGCTTGGATTTTGAAAATGTGGGCCCCAGGGGGACGGACTTACAGACATGGCATTGGGGGCAATTGCCCTCGTCAATTGTGTGTCCACTTCCAAAGCTCAAATAAAATTTCTAGGAATGCTTCGAGAGGCCACATGAAAGTCCTGGGTACACCTCCAAAACCCATATAAAATTTTTGGATTTACCCCCAAAGTCCAACTGTCTTTTTTGGGTATGTCCCCCGTCAAATAAAAATCCTGAGTTTGCCACTGGTGAGCTCTTCCATGCATTGAAGATGGGGCCCGCATGCATCATTCTATTTATGCAGCAGCTGCATTGTAGTTCTTCCGTGTTGAGTTATATTAGAAGTTGCCTCGCACATGACAAGTTTTTATTTTAGGTCTATTTATGGTTTTCCCTACATTGCTTGAATGAATGGGAGAGGCAGCTATAGTAAAAGCTCTTAGTTATGAGGCCCACACGATGAGGGTTTCCTCTGTTTAGGTATTCATTTGCTAAAGAACGACTGGATTTCGAAATGTATTGCCGTGGTGTTTAGTGTGGACATAGTGGGTTAGTTGCACTTTGAGCACTTTGCACATGGACATCATCTAACAATCCATGAGCTCTTTTGCATGTCCTTTCTTTGACTTGGGTTAACCAATTGCGATTGTCAGACTAGTCATACTTGGGTCTAGTCCACCAACAGTTGTTGTGTCTCTAGTCTACTTGAACTTTAGGGCTTATGTTGTGTCCCTTTTAGTCCAAATTGTCCAAGACTAGGCCAACTACCAGAGGAACCCTTTGCTTTGTAGCTGACAGTCACCTTTGCCTTAAAAGAACATTATTCAGGGCCTATTTTAATTCTAGAACAACCATTCTCAAGCCTTCCTCCTATCTTTCCCACTCTTTTATGTGACTTGTAGCATTTTCCTCTGGGCGCTTCTAATGGTAGATTGGTCTTCAGTTGTGTAAATGGTAGTCAAACATGGATTGGTCTCTCTCTCTCTCTCTCTCTCTCTCTCTCTCTCTCTATCTCTCTTTTGTAGTTAAGAGTGAAGACTTATGGGTAAGCTGTTGCATGCACTTGGCTAACTTGGGGATTGAAGATATTTATTGTCTTAAGTAGAGGCGTGATCCATGGCCCCGAGAACTATCTCAATTAATAATGCCCCAGTGATGAATTAGCTCGATCATGTGTGCTGGAGTAGTCATGAGAAATGGGGCATTTATTTTCTAAATAAGTCTATATGGACCGATCCCATGCAACTATTCTAGTAGGAGTTGAAAAGTTTGAAAAGTTGCATGGGATCAATCCATGTATCGGTACATGGATCGGTCCATGTAGACTTTTCCTTATTTTCTTCACATATTTAAAGTTTTCTTAAGTAAGCCCCACCACGTGGGAAGATCCCGACTCATCTAAAGTAAATTTTTCACAAAAATACTGAAATGTCTCTGTTGATGGGACTCATGCCCTCACTATACTGGCGATATAGGCTTAGCACTTACTTTCCCTTGGCTGCTGTGCCAAGAAGAACAGGAAAGTGAAAAAAAAAGGGTAAATTAGCGATACATCCCTGATTACTGGGTTATAAAGTCTCCACTACAGAGCATAGTTGTTTAATGCCTAAGGTCCCTTGCGCATGGGATTAGTTTGGGCGGTGGTCCCTTGCGTGACACGTCATACTTTATTATGACTGATCTGCCCTTCTAACTGTTTGTATAGTTGTCATGCAATCTTCTCCTTATTTATAGCTTCAGCTCATCGTCGTCTTCTTCTTCTTCCTCTTCTTCTTCTTCTTGTTCTGACGTTGCTACAAAGTACAAATAAACACAAAACGACAGATAAATTCATATAAATACAGAGATAACTTTATTTTAAAGTCAGATAACTTCATGCCAAAATTAGATAACATATACAAAAACTCAGATAAAATAACAGCAAACTCAGAAAAACAGCAAATTTATCTTAGTTTTCTGAAACTTATCTTAACCTCTCAGAAAACTCAGACAAATTTATCTGAGTTTTGAACAACCTCTCTGAGTTGTAAACAAATTTATCTGAGTCTAGACCTAAGCAAATTTGTCCGGTCAGATAAATTAACAGCAAACTCAGAGAAATATCAAATTTATCTGAGTTTCTGAAAACTTATCTTAACGTCTTGCAAAACTCAGACAAATTTATCTGAGTTTTGAAGAACTTCTTTGAGTTGCGAATAAATTTATCTGAGTCTGGACCAACACAAATTTGACTGAGCAGATAAAATAACATCAAACTCAGAATTTATCTGAGTTTTCTGAAACTTATCTTAACCTCTCAGAAAACTCAGACAAATTTATCTGAGTTTTGAAGAACCTCTCTTTGTTGCGAAAAAATTTATCTGAGTCTGGACCAAAGCAAATTTATCTGGGCAGATAAATTAACAGCAAACTCAGAGAAATATCAAATTTATCTGAGTTTTCTGAAAACTTATCTTAACATCTTGCAAAGCTCAGATAAATTTATCTGAGTTTTGAAGAACTTCTTTGAGTTGCAAACAAATTTATCTGAGTCTGGACCGAGTTTGAAAGAAATAAACTGATTTGAAGTCCTTTTTTATTTGATAGATTTGAAAGTGAGATAAAATAGTTTAAAACTGAGAAAACCCTATCTGTTTCTTGATTGACTTTGTTTTTGCTTTGGTTGTACTGTCGATTGCTTTTTCCTTTGGCTTGAGGTAAGTGAGGAAGAAGTAGAGGATGAGCGTTTTTACCGACATATATGCCGATGTGTACAGGGAGGGGTATTTTGGTCTTTGTTGCGGCGTCATTTTCATAGAGGACCGCTACCATTACGAAAAGATGTCCAGGACCTTAGACTTTAAAATTAAATGATGCGGGACCTATGGCCAAAATCCCAAAAAAAAAAGGCATATGAAGATCAAAGACGGCAATAGCATTTTCCCATTTTCATAAAAAGTTCACCATTACCCAAGCGCACTGAGAGAATGAACGGTTGAGGCGATCACCCCCGCGTCGACATGAACTACCGGTCCACGTAGTGGTCCCACGTCCACCGTCATGGTGGTAACTGGTAAATATCATACATACACCGAATCTTAGTGTATACACTCCGCAAAGAAACAAAAGCTATCTAATTTTTTTTTTTTTTTTTTTTTAAATTCCACACAAGTACACGGCTCAGTGGCTCAGGACAGCGACCCTGACAATTTAATTTTAATATAGACATCCCATTCGCTACAACTGCAAGGCGTTCAAGTCCATGACAATTTCCTTGCCCACTACGAGCAAGGTGCGGATTCTCTGTGGAGCTATTTATCACGCAAGAATTATGTAATACAAATTTAAAACTCTTATTTATAAGGTTCACACGGAGATAATTTTGCTCGCTTAAGATGGATACCAATTCTTGTAGCGGTCTATTCTCAAATTTCAATTTAATAAGAGGGGTCCCACCGTCGGAATAACCACTTCATTGGAAACATGATTTGGTGCTGCTTGATGAGCCCTGACGGTAGGATGGGATCATATTGAACTTAAACTTTTGATTATGACCAGGAAGGGAGGAAATCCATTTTGAACCGAGGGGATTATCTCCATCTGGGCCTCGTAAGAGATAGAGTTCGCGCATCCGAATGCAACAGACGCATGCGGGCAGAAGAAGATTCGGATTCCTCAGTCCTCAGTCCTCAGTCCTCAGTCCTCACCCACTGGCTGCATCCCCTTGTACTCTCGCATCTAAACGGCTACAACAAGATCTAATTTTAGCCACGTGGCACACTGACAAAATCGGTGGGGCCCTCATTGCTCCGACCATCGGATTCGGATGTGTGTAAATCTTTTCGTATAAGAATATAAAATCCATAGGTCCCGATCGAAACGGACGCTAGCCTGTTTTTAGCTTTTCTTTTTCGATTCTTCTACTCTGGAGGCCGAGGGAGCAGAGGGGGAGAGAGAGAGGGGCGAACGCGTTCTCCCATTTTGTCCCTTTTCCTTTTTTTGCAAGCAACTCTAATTCTATCAAATCCATCTCTTCCGTTACTTTCGTTCTCTCTCCCACTCGCTCACAGCTGGCTGTGGAACTTCGATCTGATATCTTCTCTTTTTAGGTTTTGGATTCTTAAAAGTGGAAGCGAGATTGGAGAAAAGAGAATCCTTTTCATCTCTTTCGTATTTATTGTTATTGTTATAGCTGATTCTGGAGCCTTGAAAGGTTGATTCTTTCAGAGAATATTTCTGGTTTTGTTTTGGGGTTTTCTTTTCATGTTTGGCTGCTGAAAGGGAAAGGGTAAGGGCAAGGGAAGGGAGGATGGCGGAGAGACAGCAAAGGAAAGTAGTAGGGTTAGGGCTTTGGAGGAACTTGTTGTTCGTTGCACTTGTTCTTTTGGCGGTTCAATCGGCGATCGGTGGCGAGGAGAAGCGGCATTTCAGGAACGCGTACGCGGCGATGATGTATATGGGGACGCCGAGGGACTACGAGTTCTACGTGGCGCTGCGCGTGATGCTCAGATCGCTTGTGAGGCTGAAAGTGGAAGCAGATCTCGTCGTCATCGCTTCTCTCGACGTTCCTCGTCGTTGGATTGAAGCTATGTAAGTAAAACCCCACCTCTCTTTCTCTCCCTCTCTAGCGCATGTTAGCCGATTTTTGCTTCTTTACGCCGGTAACGGAAAAACGACTATGGCTGTACCATGTAGGTTTTAATTTGGGAAAGGGGGAAGACTTTTTTTATTTTTATTTTTATAAATGATCCGAGCCGTTCATCTGATGGGTCTCTGCAAACGCAACGAATCTTACATCCAGACCGTTCATTAGAATTTTTTTTCTTTTTCTTTTTCTTTTTTAATGTCTTGCTGATTTGGATGATTAGGGTTTTCAAATCCATATGATTTTTTTACTTTCTGTCGACAAGAGTCCATCTAATGTTGATAAGAATGGCATCATGAGATGCGTATGACAATGAAAGATGTATGATAATCAGAATAAAGATGTTTCCGATGATACCCATGGGAAATTTGATCGGAATTGTCCACTATCCTCTTGCTCTGATTTAGTTTATTCTCCTTTCTTTGACGGATTGGAGTCCTGCTTTCTTTCTTTCTTTTTTCTCTTCAAGGACACGTGGAATTTTTTTTTTTTTTTTTTTTTTTTGTGGCCCATAGCCCATCAAATCGAATCAACGAATGGATTGTGCGCACCGATCTTTGCCTGGGTCCCATTGGGGGCCAAATATGCGCACGATAAGAACCCTAATTAAAAGTCAGATGGATGAGAGTATTTTTTTCACCACACAATACAGAATACACAGTGCGTTCCACGATATGGATGGATGATTAGAAACGAGAACATTAGCAAAGCTGGATTCGTGCATCTCATGATGTATTTTTTAGACTTAAAACTTGAACAAGAGGTTTAAATATGAACAAAAGCCATTAATTAATATGCTTTGACCATAGTTACACCTGTCTTACATGTGCATCCCAATCCTTCTGATGCAAGGCTACTGTGGAAGCTGGGTATGCGTTGGGAATTTAGAATTTTACTCCTACTAGCAACATGTGTACATACAGATCCAGCCCACTCGCGCCAAGGTGAAAGGTGTTGGACCAAATTTCACTCCATCTGAAATGATACTCTGTTTATGTGATAAAATTATAAAATAAGCGAATAACTAATTCCTGTGATGCTCAGTATGAATGTGGTGGATAGGACTCTTTGTCTGTACTTTTCATGACTTCATGACTTGAGCTACGAATTAGGAATATACCACCTTATAAGTTTAATGTTGTACAATAAGATTTTTTTTTATTATTATAAAAGTAGAAAATTTTCTTTTTTGGAAATATTCCTAACCTAATCGAGTTTTCATTATTTTCATTTTTCATTTCTAAATATTGAAAGGCAAGAAAACTAATAGAATTATATGCAATAATGGTCTCAATATGGTAAATCTGCTAAACCTTCACCATACCGTGAATTGCTTCAATATTCAGTGCCAACACTAGTATCATATCCTTGGGATGCAGGTATGCTACGCATGTACAAGTATCTTGGTGTCGTAGTTTGCTTTTTTGATAATGTGAACAACTAGTCAATTAATTAAGCATTTTAAACATTGATCAATCCATCACCTATGCATACGGCAGATATCAGTCCAAATGGAGACAAATTTGGGCAAGTGCCTATTTAGAAGTGGGCATGTCATATATTCAAGTGAGTGAGATGAAGTCCTCATTATAGAAACTTCATTTGGTGAACAATGTAGGATGGTTTATCTAATTGCAACCTAATGAGATTCCGTTTTAAGTGGTAGCATCACAATCGGACACATTGTATATCCTTTTCTTTGTCAAAAGAATAGAAAAGACGATGTCAACTCAAATTTTAAATTCTGTTCGGGTAGGGTTGGCAATTGGCAAGTTAGTGTGCAATGAGTTGGATTGAGTTGGTGGGTCAAATCATAGGTGTAGCAAACTTGAATCTGGCCCATATATTAATTCACCCTAATTTGTGTTAGACTTAGTTGTGACGGAGCCATCGCCATATCACTATACGTAGGCCCCAACTACTAATAGGAAACACACCTCACAGTCTTCCTTTCTATGTTTGTTTCCTCTTGCCACATGGGCAACATGCATGATGGGATCCAGAATGGATGCCTCCCATTAGAGGTGTTCAATGGTTATCTGTCTCTCCGGGTCTGAGGCCTAGTAGTGGTTGGGGCCTATTACGAGATGGGGAGGAAAGTCACACTTGATGCAGGCTAGACCATGGGTCGGCCAGCCCATTGGACTCAATCCATAGGCCCAACATGACTTCCGTTTAATTAGAAGTTTAGGTTGTTTAGGAGTCTTAATTAAGTATTTTTGATTTATTTAGAAGTTTTTAAATTAGGAGTTTTATTTTAATTGTATTGTTAAGCAAGTTTAGTGGTTTAGTTTCCTTTATTGTTTAAGAAAGTCCTGATGTCCAAGTTATTCTGCTCTATATAAGGATGATTATGGCTCAGTTGTAATGGAATGCTTATTATCAATTAATCTTTGAGTTATGAGAGTTTTTTCTTCAATTATGGTGTTTCTCCTCATCATGAGTGTGCCCTACTGTCTGAGTCCTTCTTTGAATTTGATCAATTCTTCGGGAGATTGATCTATTCGTCAATCACAGATCTGGGGCTATGCCCAAACTAGTCTCTAGTTATTTTTGTATAGAAATATATTTTAATAATTTATAATACCATTGATAAATTATTCATTATATAGCATAATTATATATGTTATTTTTTATTTCATGCGGGACCCAACTACTAATTGGAGACACACCTCACACGCTCCCTTTCTACCTGCGTTTCCTCTCTCTCCACAGCAGCAACATGAATGATGGAATTCGAAATGGATGCCTCCCCATGAGAGGTGTTTGATGGTTATCTCTCTTTAAGGCCTACTTTGAGGAGGGAAGGGAAAGGCAAAACATCGTTTGCATATTACATTCTCTAGTTATTTTTCTATAGGGGTGGCCCATGTACGGTAAAAACACATAAAATATTATGTTTCAAGTCTTGTATGATTATGTTATCAGGTAAAAAAGATCAAGCTGAGCTCAAGCTAAACTAAGCACATGTCCTTTATAATCAAGCTCGAGCTTGAAAAACGTAGCTTGAATAGAGCTTGTGATGGGCTACCTAAGCTTGATTCGAGCTAGAGTGTTGGATTTGAGCTTGCGTGTAGGATCTTACGCCCCATTGAGCTACCACTTATCCCAAAACCAATTGGTGATGGGAAACGGCACAACAATAGTTTTATGGCGAGGGCGAGGGCGAGGGCTCAACTACAATTATTATTGCTCAGGAGCGATGGTGGACGTTGACCTCAACAATCCCTTCTTCAATGGCACACCTGCTGTGACTCTTGCTGCGTAACTCGCAAAACGCGTGTCCCGTGACTCAAATACCCGACCTACCTGATGGGTTTGCCAGCTAATTGGGCCAAGTCCAATAGACCATTTATTCATTTAGAGTTGTAATTAGTTAAGAGTCTTATTTATAGAGTTGTTATTTATTTATAAGTCATTAAAATTAGGAGCTTTTATTTTATTTTATTTGGATTGTAAGTAAGTTTAGTTTCCTTTATTGTTTAGGAAAGTAGAGTCCTCTTAGAAAAGGAGATGTCCAACCCTTCCTGTAAATATGTAATCCGTCTATTAGGAGAGTAGTTCATCATTATTCAATAATAAAGATTGGTTGGTTTGTTTGGTTTTCTCTTTATCTTCAATGAAAGATTGGTATTGAATTCCCATAGGAATTCGGTCAATTCCCATATGCGGAGTTGGTCTTCACTGGCATCCTGGAGATTCGGCAAACTCTCTCTCAGGGTTTGTCTACACCCATTTCATCACCGCTTGTGGATCCAGGTTGCGTCACTACCAGGCTCTAATACCACTTGTAGGATCTTACACCCCATTGAGCTACCACTTATCCCAAAACCAATTGGTTTTAGGATAAAAGTGGTAGCTCAATAGGGTGTAAGATCCTACATTGAGTTTGGTCAATCTATGCTCGGCTCCTTTACATCCCTAGTTGAATGGAAAACTAACACTTAAAATGTTGGCCCTAAATCCATCTTAAAAAAAAAAAAAAAAATCACCCCAAATCTATAGGACTTGATGATGATGTGATTCTGGTTTTCTTTTGATGGGACAGGAAACATGAAGATGGTGCAAAGGTGGTAATGGTGAAGAACATGGAGAATCCATACAAGCAGCAGGTTAACTTTGACAACAGGTTCAAGCTGACACTTAACAAGCTGTATGCATGGAGCCTTATCGACTATGACCGTGTTGTCATGCTCGACTCTGACAACCTGTTCCTGCAAAACACTGATGAGCTCTTCCAATGCGGCCAGTTCTGTGCTGTCTTCATTAACCCATGTATCTTTCACACTGGTCTCTTTGTCCTGCAGGTACTCTTAGATGACCAAATGCTTGAACTCTCATTATAACTCAACTAGAAAATTGCATGTAATGCGATCATCTTCCATTCATCTCTAATTTCATGTGCTCTTGAAATGTAGCCATCACTGGAGGTATTCAATAACATGCGTCATGAATTGGCGATTAAACGAGCTAACCCGGACGGTGCAGACCAGGGTTTCCTTTCCGGCTACTTCTCAGACTTGCTCGACCGCCCAATGTTCCATCCCACCCCCAATGGAAGCAAGCTTGATGGAAACTACCGCCTTCCTTTAGGCTACCAGATGGATGCTTCCTATTACTGTAAGTGTCTACTTCTATATTCCAGTATTCCATTAACCATTTTTTACTCTCAGGCATGAACTTTCTTTAAGTTTGATGTTAATTAGATATATCTTCTATACAGATCTGAAGCTTCGTTGGAGCATACCATGTGGTCCCAACAGTGTAATCACTTTCCCAAGTGCACCGTGGTTGAAGCCATGGTATTGGTGGTCTTGGCCTGTGTTACCGTTGGGCCTCTCATGGCATGATAGACGTCGAGCAACCCTTGGGTGAGAAAAAGCTTTTTTTTTTTAATGTTTGATGGTTAATTACCTTTGCCATCATTTGAGAAAATTGAGGCCAGAGATGAAGTTGGGGTCCATTTTGGGATGTATCCAAAAGTTCAAACAGTTTGAGATTTTAACAGAAAGGGTGATTGCCCCTTCTGTCATGCATGTTTGGAGATTGCTACCACATCAGGTGGGATAATATTTTTCTGTTTTCCACTCCCCAAAAACATCACTAGTGCCATATCCCATTGGTGATTTAAGGCCAAGAAAGTATTTGGAAATACAGGATTCCATCCAACGTTATCCCTGCACTTTTTTTGCTATCCAAAGCGCAGAGCATGCTTATAAATATCTTTTGTGCAAATGGTCAATATATACCAGTTGCGGCCTGTGTAGCATCGAAAGCATAATTTTAAGAATTCTTGACATTGTTAGGTACATCCTAAAATTAAAAAAACTGCCTGTTCCTTTGGAAGCATTGTTGTGTTTTGCCAATTACCATCCATTAATGCTATTAACATCATTGCAATATTGATCTGACTCCATGCTCTTTCTTGCTCGGGGTTGGGTGATGATGCTAAACAGATACGGTGCAGAGGTCCCTGTGGTGTTAATCCAGTCAGCAATGTACCTGGTGATCATGGCAATGACTCGGTTGGCACGGCCCAACCTGAGTAAGCTGTGTTATCGGCGTCCAGAGAAGGGTCTTACTTGCTTTTATACTGTGTGTAAAATTGCAGCAATCTGGTCTATATTAGCTGCATACACGGTCCCATTCTTCCTCATCCCTCGGACTGTGCACCCCCTCCTGGGCTGGTCCCTCTACTTGCTTGGCTCGTCGGCTCTCTCTTCAATTGTTATCAACACCTTCCTGATGCCAGCTCTCCCTGTCCTAATGCCGTGGTTTGGGATCGTGGGCACTCTTGCAGTCATGGCATTTCCTTGGTATCCTAATGGAGTAATTCGGGCCCTAGCAGTGTTTGGCTATGCCTTCTGTTGTGCTCCATTTGTGTGGGTATCTCTACAGAGAGTGATGGCCGCTCTGCATGTATCAATTGAAAAGGAGGTCTTGTTTCCAAGACTGGGAGAATCTCTCCAGCAACCTGAGTTTAGCAAACTGTACTGACAAGCCGAGGTTTTTATACATGATTTTGACTGTTTTAGCTTCCTGTATTGCTATTTACTACATTGAATTGTATACTACATTAGAGGTGAAAGACTGAACAGCAAAAACTGGAAAGGGCATGAGTCTTTTGTCGAGAAACAGGATTAATCAGGTTGTTTAGTTCAAGGAAATTGGAATGCAATTACAGCCATGTGAGTCCTGACTGCCAGGCGCATAAGTATAAATTTTTTTTTTCCTTGTAGCCAAGCCCTCATGCTCAACTCCTATACATGAATTGTGTTGCATGTGAATGTAGAAGCAAACCGAACTGCTGTATTCTTGCTGCTGAAACGGGGGACCATTAGGAAAGGATGAGCAGAATGTCCAATTTCATCTACCTTGATCTACCTCTTTTCAGTTGGCATGCGAATGGTGAAAGAAATTTCCACTGGGTGTCGATGGAGCGCTTGAAACTTAAACTCTGCAGTTAATATTAAATACGTGGGGAAATCAATTTGCAGTGCCATTTGAACCAAAACAAGGCTATGAGTCCCAACAACTCAACTTTGGCTTCCTATATCAGATAAATGAGATTAAGGGAGAAGCCAATGCCTGTGCATAAACTTTGCAGTCGAGGAGGTTCTGATACCTAGTTCGGAGGCTCAATAAGTAATTGAGTTGCTCATGAATCTTACATTAGCAAAAAATTTCTTTTCCTCATGATCAGGAATTTGAATGTGGCACGATTCTTTAATTTTGACGGGGTAAATCAAATGGAGCAATGGCGATCAGATGATCTCATATTGGCCTCGCTACGGAAATAGCTTCTTGGTTGCACTAATCAGTTTCATAATCTAATTTTCCCAGACTACTGTATATGAACAACCCACATTTCTTGGTTGTCTTTGGCTGATTACCATTATAGGGAAGGAAAAAGAAAAATGATGAATTAAATATGTACTGAAGGTTGTATAAGATTGTCAGGTTAGGGTGAGAAGGAAGTAATGCGACTAATGAAATGAATGTATAAATGGGGTTGAATAAGCAACTAATTTTCCTTGCATGCAAATGCTGAGACTTGCTTATTGGTCGCAGACAGATAGATGGGTTAGGAATTTGGAAGGGGGTAATAACTAATAGCAATTAAAACAATATTCAAATGATCAGATTGGAGACCATCTACAGTTAGGAAATCTTAGCAGGACAATCTGATGGATGGAGCTCAATTTATTGACCAAGGGAGTCAAAATAAAGTTCCAAGAGTGTAGTTTGCGCTTCCAAGCCGACATAGTGGGCTTGGTTCTCCCGTGAGTTTCTGACTCTTTGAGAAGTGGCTCCATCCCATAGACCGTTATAATCTGTCTAAAGCAAAACAGTTCCAAAAGGCCACAGAGATACTCTCTCTGTTTTTTTTTCTTGCACTACCGTTGATTTGTTCTTGTTTTCTCTTTTCCGTGCTATTACATATTCTATTTTACGTAATAAGAGCTGGGTGTGTCACGGCCCCACCATGTGGTGTTGTTGCTAAGAATCAAGGGGAATATTGGGGTCCGTGACATTGGCCCCAATTCGCCAGCAACCCTGTTTCTTCTTTACATAAAATCCAAGTATATTTGGGCATTTGCACATTTGAAGCAGACCTTTGGGAGCCTACAAATAGATGTAAAACTTTGATGTTTGGCAGGACGCTCTGTTGTTAACTTGGGACTATTCCTTCGGCCTTCTAGTCCAATATACATTAAGGCCATTGCAGTTGGGTTGAGTTGAGAGAGAAATCAATAAAAGAAATTAAATCTACCAATAGAAAGGAAAAAAAAAAAAAGGAAAAGAGAGGATTCTACCATCTATGGATTTTCATTTAAGCCAGAGAGAGGAATTCTACATTCCTAACATTCATATAGAAAATCGAAATCCTTTATTTCGAGGAAAATCAGCTCATCTTTTTTTCCTTTTTCTTAGAGAAAATGCTTCGCACTAAGAACTTGTTTGTGTAAATAGAGGATTCCAAGTTTTAGGGATTTCTATTTTCATAGGAAAAAGGGAATATTGCATTCCATTGGAATTTCTTTACTGAGGAAAACTAGTTTATTTTTTCTCTTTTCTACAAATAAAATATAAAAAAATAGTGGGCTGCAGGGAAAAAATCGTAACAATCTTCCTCTCTTTGCAGAACTCTCTCATTGCACAATTGCATCATTAGAAATTGTCACAATTTTCTTGTGGAGCACACCAATATTTTTTCCAAAAAAGGTGAAAATCTATTTTTAACCGCCCTTCATTAAAATGAAAACTTTACTTGAGCACCCAAAGCAAAAGCCCTACACTGAGATTTCACTGCCCCCACCATCTTGTGAAGTGCTCCAACTCAAAAGATGCATTAAAAAAAAAAAGGGTTAGTGGAAGATCACTTGCATTTAATATTTGACTATCATGTTTGTTGTGTACTAAGCGTCTCATTCATTGATGGCCCTATGATACCGCACCCCACAATAGCAACTAAATAGCTTCTGTTCCTGGTTTAGGTTAAAAGACCTAGGCTCCATATGTACCAAGTGACCGGCTAATTAAAGATATGATGACAATTACCATAGGAATCATCCAATAATTACCAACTCGTCACTTGACCATAAAATTCAGCCATATATAATATACAAAAAGTCTAAATGTCCCGGAGTTGATCCCGACTTGGGGACTGAACCCGAAAGTGGCATGATGTGAGCAAGCATGAGAGATATGTTTTTGGGAGAGCAGGAGAGAGAAAAAGGGGGAGTATATCGGCTGTAAAGGGCCGCTCTCTCCCCCATTGATTTGTTGGGATGAGGAGCAGAAAGCTACTCGGGCATCTCGTGATTGGGGGATTAAAGGCCTTTACTCCGCTAACTCTGCAGAGAACAAGTTATGTATGGTTATAAAAAATGCTCACCTGCCAATCCCAGCAACTTCATCAATGCTGTCTTTTTAATCAATGCAGTCCTTTCTATAATGGAATCTTTTCATGCCATGATATCTGAAAAAGAAAAGAAAAAAAAAAAAAGCTCCACGGTTTGGATGTCACTAAAGCCCTCAAGGGCCTGGATAATCCGGTGCTGGGGCTATTTTTAGGTTCCCTTTCCATTAAAAAAATATGCATCTAAATGGGCCCTACAAATTGGTATGCGTGTAATATGTAAACCCCGGAGTGGTGCGTCCCACCTGATCAGATGATCCCAGAAAGGTGGCCTTGTTTGAAAAGTAGATAAATAGAAGACATTTTATTTCTAGTTTTAGGTGAGGTTTTAACCGTTGATATACAGTGGCTAGAGATAGCACTTTAGCTCCAAAAGGGTTAGATACCTGTGTCAGGTCTATGGCCCTGTTGTCTCATACCCTTGCAACGTTCAAAACGGATATTTCAGCTCTTGTCTCCGTCTCATCTTCTTCATTACATTACAAAATGCTAGACGCCATACTCACCGCATACAGTACATGACAAAATCTACTATAAATATTTGTAGAAACAAAACGATTGGATATGACCGTTGGAGTAGAATAGACTCGGGGTTCTCAGCTCGACCCCACCTGTTATTTTCATAATGATTATTATTACCTGAGAAACTCACTTAAAGTATCAAATGTAGACCCCACATTTGCTTTATCCACCCACTTGCATAAATGACCTATATATATATATATAATCAAATGATGCAAAAATACGCACATATCATCATGTGTGAAAAAAAATTATATCATCTTAAAAGAGTTTTAGACCAAAATTTTTAATCAAATAGTGGATTTGGGTCTAATCAGACTGGTAGTCGGTCCATCCAAGCAGTCTATATATGTTCGGTGATCTATCCACCATCTCTGGACATATGTATTATCATAACCAAGCTTATGGGCACATGGGGTTACTGTGGGCAAAGCTTATTTTAATTAGCCCTAAAAGGCCTGTAATGATGCAGCACACATGCCTAAAGTGATCAGAATTTCAATGAAATGGTGGGTCCCTAACTCTACTATAAATCATTGGGAATCATGGACAGCTAAACCCTCCCAATTTTTATTTTACATTTAATAGCATACCTTCAAGTCAAGCTTTGGCCGAGCAAGTCCAAATCCTGACAGTAGAAAAAATCCCGACCGTTAGGCCGCATTCATTCATCTAATAAGTAAACGTTTTCACACTCTCTCTCTCTCTCTCTCTCTCTCTCTCTCTCTCTCTCTCTATGCTGTCTCATTTATTTATCTCACCTTCATTCTCTTTTAAAACTCTCCTAGAAATCTTCATTCTTCCTCTCAATTCCAGAGACATACATCCTCCTCTCTTCATTATATTACGACTCAATTCATTCATTGCATGGCCCACCTCAGGACCCTCATCTTCTCTCTATCTTTCACTCTTTGCTTACACTTGCATGGGTATGCACCGTCGACTCTCGCTGAAAGTGCCGATATCTCCAATTCAACCACAACCAAGCACCACCACCATAAGTGGGTAGGACCCGTCGGCCTCCGCGTTATCATCGTCGATCTTAATGGGTTTGGCGACTTCACATCCCTGCAATCGGCAGTAGATTCCATCCCCAAGAACAACAAAGAGAATGTCATTATACAGATCAATCCAGGCTATTACATGTAAATTTAACCTTTCTTTTTACATTACATGTTGTTATAATATATGCACTTCTTTTTTTTTTTTTTTCAATATTCTTTCATCTGTTGTTTGGTGACTTTGGTAAGCAATTGGGTTTAATCGGAAATTTTTAATCTTGGCAGTGAGAAGGTCGTGGTTCCTGCAACGAAACCATACATTACTTTCCAAGGGGCTGGAAGACATGTTACGGTAATTGAATGGCACGACCGGGCGTGTGATCGAGGACCAGATGGCCAACAGCTACGCACCTATCATACAGCTTCTGTTACTGTTTTTGCTAATTACTTCACTGCTAGAAATATCAGTTTCAAGGTGAGGAATTATAGTAATGTTGCTTGCTTATCATCTTACCTCGATAAGATGGTTATTACACTTGACTTGGTGCATACCCTACAAATGATCAGCTTGATGATGAGATGGCTCATTTGATAACCATACACGAATCATTCATCTTGTCATACAATTTACTTTCCATAGTTTTTGGGGGCTAGCTAGAAGACCCTCAATAAAATAGAGCTTAAAGTCCCTACATTACTCCGGTCCAATGCAAGAAGGTTTTGGTAGGAAAATTTAATTTTATGATGAAAAATGTTGTGATGAACGCAGAACACAGCTCCAGCTCCAATGCCTGGCATGGAAGGATGGCAAGCAGTTGCATTTCGCATAGCCGGGGATAAGGCCTACTTCGCTGGATGCGGTTTCTATGGGGCCCAAGACACTCTTTGTGACGATGCCGGACGCCATTACTTCAAGGAGTGTTACATTGAAGGATCCATCGATTTCATATTCGGAAATGGGAGATCCATGTACAAAGTGGGTATATATTTTATGCCTATGTGGTCACCTCATTTAGGACTTGTAGTTATCATCATCAGCGAGTATTTTTTTCATATGCTTTGATGGCACGCGGGCAAACACAACAACAACAACAATTATAATATGTTTATTTTGCTTTCTGAAGAAAGAATAACTTTTATATAATTAAGCTCATCGATCAATTTTCTAAAGGGGTCATTTTTTTTCTACATGATAAGAAACCAAAAGCTCAGTGGTGGAACTGTACGTAGGAGACATGGAGGAGGTTCATTTTAGACCTTTTCGTGGAGGACAAAGTGAGGAGCCTTTCTTTCTTAACTCATGGCCTGGTTCCTTTCTTTTCACGTTCACCATAGTCGTACTGCAGAAGTGACAAAAGCAACGGGAGAAAGTTGATTCACCCATTTTTCGAAAAATAAGAACAGATTCTTCAAGCTCTGCTTGCTTTATGTTGAAAAGGTTGAGGATTGATAAGTCTTGCAGGGTGTAGAAAGAGTTGCATTGGAAATGTTTGGGGCGCGTACTCTTTCCTGTCTTTTTTCTCAAGTTTTGTTGAGCGCCTTGGACAGTCTCCCCATTGCCTCCTCTTCGCCTAAATCTTTTCCAGGCTCGATGTTGTCGGACCGGACCGCATAGCAAGGTTGTGTCTTCCTTTCTTTTTGCTGGGCCCATTTTGATAAACCCAAGTTGCTTTTGGGTTTTTGGTTAAATGCCATTGCTGGTTGATGAGGAAAGGCTCTCTTCCAAGCTTGGGGTCCGTCACTCTTAACTAGGGTTGTAAACGGGTAGGTTCCGGTCAGAGTGTATGGTGGACCAGAAATTGGAATAATTAAGGAGAAGGTGGAATCGAATCCGGATCCAGAACCGTTTTGGAACCAATTTTTTGGCTCCAAAACCAGAACCAGAACCATATATGGGACGGGTCTGGATCCGAGTTCGGATCTAAGTAGAGAATATATTAAAAAACATGATTTTTATGAGCGATTTTAAAAAACTGAGGTAATATGTCGGATGTCGGGTCCATACTAGGGTGGAATTGGATCCGGACCCATTTACTTATCGGGGCCTAAATAAGGACCTAGACCTAATTTTTGACAGGTCAGAATCTTTGGATAATCAAGAATCGATGATCCATTTATATCCCTATTCTTAACTTTTATAATCAGCTCTCAAGTTTCTTCGAATTGTTTTAAACATTTCTCCTTAAAATCTGTCCGTCACTTTAATTTTGTAAGTGTTGACACTTGGACTTGAGACGTGTGCATTTATATATATATATATATATATATAGGGGAACATTCATGTGCATCTATCTCTCACCAAAAATGGTGAGGGATACCCCTTTTGGGGGTGTTTCAAGTACAAGAGTGGTACAAGAGGGGTACTTTGTACCTCCCTCTTGTACTTGAAACAACCCCAAAATGGGTGTCCCTCACCATTTTTGGTGAGGGATAGATGCATATGAAGATCCCCCATATATATATATATATATATATATATATATAGAGAATCATTGTTATAATACACATTTACCAAAGTTAAACTGTTGAAAAAAAATCCTATAACCTTTCTAACATTTTTTTTTTTGTTGTTGTTGGGTAGAAAACCCTTTTAAACTTTGAAGATTGAAAAGTAGACTTTGTGATTAAGAGAGGAGGAAGTGGAACAAATAAATAGAGAGGGAAGAATTTGCATAAGGGGTATTTTGATCTTTTTTAACGTTGGCACTTGGCATGTATTATATAACTCAGGAGTGCGAGATTCACTCGATCGCGACCAAGTTCGGTTCGATAGCGGCGCAGGATAGAAAGTCTCCAGAGGAGAAGACGGGTTTCGCTTTCTTGCACTGTTGGGTGACGGGGACGGGCCCACTCTACGTGGGCCGAGCCATGGGCCAGTACTCAAGGATCGTCTTCTCCTACACCTACTTCGATGACGTCGTCGCACATGGAGGATGGGATGACTGGGACCACGCCAGCAATAAGAGCAAGTAAGCTATATTTATATCATGCCCAGGCCCCAGATAGACAGATAGATTCATCCTGAACTCCTGACCACTCATCTGGGTTGGTTTGTCCAAAGTCCAAACTGGAAGCAGTTCATCTTGTGGGCCCCACCATTTTTTGGTAAACCATGTGGTGATGATTTCAGTGATGGGCCTCATCCTGAGACGAGTGAGTGACACTGACATTCCATCCCTCGCCATTAAAGGCTATAGGGATTCGGAATTTTAGAAGGTGTGGGTACATTAATTGATTCTGTGAGAAAAAGTGCAACTGTAGTGTGTAGCTCTGCAGATTGCAAACTTGGCCCATGGTAGAATTAGGCAAAGGACATTGAAGAAGGCCCATTAAACCTGACCACGATGGGCCCGTGAAACTTCACTGTCCAATCCAGGTCCCACTGCTGTACGCGTTCATTTTGCTCATCTTAGTAGCTTTGAAATTTTATTGCAGGACTGCATTTTTTGGGGTGTATAAGTGCTGGGGCCCAGGAGCTGCAGCAGTGAGGGGTGTTTCGTGGGCCCGAGAGTTGGACTATGACACCGCGCATCCCTTCCTTGCCAAGAGCTTCGTCAATGGAAGACATTGGCTTGGCCAGACAGACGCTTAATTTCCTCTCTGGACTCTACTACACTCTCAATCTTAATCGTTCGTTTTTTCTTTGTATCATGGATCATCAGTTTTCCATTCATTGATTTATTTATTTATTTTTCAGATGTACGTACCCAACCCCTTGATTCATTCATTGCTTTATCATGCATCATCAGATACCAATTCATTGATTTATTTGTGTTTTCAGATGTACCCAATTCAATTCCTTGATTTGTATGTGACAGAAAAGTTTTCTTTTAACAAGAAATAAAGAGAACCCAACAAAAAGATTTTGACCTTTATTAACCCCTCAGCTCAGCTCATGTTCACTTCTACAGAAAAGCTCTCTACATTTCCCATGTGCGATGTTTCCACCTTTAATATGCAAGTGTGGTATCTTCCCTTTTCTTCTGAGTAAGTTACATGTTCCTGAATGTGTGATGGCACGCGTGTAGTATGAGCCCTATATCAGATAATGTGTTTTTTTTTTTTGTTTTTTGGGTAACAGTGAGATATATTAATAGGAACAGGGTAAAAAAAATCAACCAGCCTCACACAAAAATAAAAGGTCACAATGAAATAAAAACATTATATCAAAAAGAACACAAAACAAATCAAATTACATTGTGAAAGCTACCAAAAATTAGAGGATTGATCCGCTCCTTTCTTAGCTAATGAGCCTGCGAATCTGTGGGCCAACAGCCAGGCCCTGGATGACACAATCTGAATTGGAACTTGGAGACCCTTATCAGGTTTGTGTTGGACGATCCATAAGCACCAACAGAATATATATACTGCTAATGAGTCCAGACCTTCTAACGCTCAGATTGCTGAGAAAATCGTGGGGCTCCTCAGTGGGCCCACTTGAAAAAAAAATCTAAATCAACCAAAATATGCTCTTATGGGCCTATACCATATTTCACTCCACTCCAGTAGTAGTTAGACCTATCATAAGATTAACCATTTAAAAAAAAAAGGTGAATAAAACTATTGTTAAAAAAAATCATTTCTGATGATGGGTCCAACTCCTACATGAGTAAAATTTGACAAGAGCTCATATAGGAGGGTATTTATTTGAGTGGTTCAGAATTTAACAAGAGGGTCCTAACGACAAGCTTCACCAAGTTCCTTTTTTTTTTTTTTGTGTGTTTTTTTCTCTTTTTTTTTTGTGAATGGTAAGCATCACAAAGTTCTTGTACGACCGCCCAGCTTGGGCTGTTTGGGGCTTTATTAATGGAGTTGAGTGGAGTAAAGATTATTTTGAAGAAAGAATTAAATATAAGTGAATTATGATGGTATTTAATTTTTAGTTGTTTATTATGAAATCTTTTTGACTTTTTGTATTGATTGTGGATTTTTTTGTCTTTTAGTGGAGAAATGAGGTTACTTATTGATTTCTAAAAAAAAATATGGTGGAAAATTTGAATTAAAGTGGTTTTGATGAGACTTTTTTTTTTTTTTGAGAAATGAATGCTATACCTTACTTTGACTCTCAAGAGAACAACAACTCACTGATAGTCGCTGCAATTTCTGAAAATGTGGGTGCAAACACAGCAGGGGTAAATGGGAAGCACCACGCAGCATGCTCATCAAATTAATCTTCGCAAGGGTACATTTGGAAGAATTTTGACTGGATTCCTAAGAAAGGGCAGGGCTTACATGAGAATGGCGAAGGGGTAAAGAGTGAAGGTTAAAAGGTAGAGATTAATAGGCTAGGGAAGATAAGAGCGTTTGGCACTGATTCCACCTCCTACCCACTTTATATATATATATATATATATATATATATATAGAGAGAGAGAGAGAGAGAGAGAGAGAGAGAGAGAGAGAGTGAGTGAAGGTTAAAAGGAAGAGATTAATAGGCTAGGGAAGATAAGAGCGTTTGGCACTGATTCAATCTCCTACCCACTTTACAGAGAGAGAGAGAGAGAGAGAGATAAGAGCTTTAACCTTTTTTTTTTAATTTTTTTTAAAATTATTTTTATTTTTGTTTTTTTTATGGCTCTTGCAAGTGACTGCTCAGATAACTGGTTCTCATGGCTTGAAACTCCAGTACTTGTAAAATTAACGGTATTTGGTCATGGCAAAGGACGAAACCAGCTAAGAATATCTATACGGCCCTTGTATAACCAGAGTGCAACAGGAGTTCCAAGGAGCCTAATGTGGGGCAGGCAGTGGAGCTAATGGATCTGAGACCATCAAGGCAGTCATACTCATAACACAAGTACCAATATGGCCCGCCTGTGTGCTTGGGGGGACCTTCATCAGAAAGGACCTAACCAAGAACATTACTTGGTTCGAATGTGATGGATGATCGACCATCATCTCTCTCTAGTCCACATGTTGATTGTGGTGATAAGAGACCTCCCTGTGAATTACATTGACCCCCCTGTGCAATCAAATCAAAGTCGTGGGTACCGAAGCCAACCATGTAAGAATCTCCATGGACATCTAAGCTAAAACTCTTTCCTAGCAGGCAGTCAGCAACGGATCTCTCTTCTTAATGGTAACTGAAGGAGTAAATGGACAGCTTCCACTCCAGTCCCAGCGAAGATGCACAAACCCAACATTGTATTTGAATTGCATGGGATCATCAGATAACTATACCTCCAAAGCAGCGGACAATCTTGGTTAGGATCGAACAAAAACTTTTAAGGATTTATGCCATTGGCATGGGTGGGTGATAGAATGGAAGGGGGAAAAACATTATTTGCAGTATTAATTATTGTTATGTCAAACTGATCTGTTTAGGCTTTCTTTAACATCTTCATTCAAGGGTCAAAACATCATATATATAATTCCTGTCTTCAATAATCAACAAATGAACTGTACAATGGCGCGTCCATATATTATGTCGGCTTGCCGCAGGACACCAGCTCTTTGATGGACTGTGGCTCCTAGGCACTAAAAAAAAAAACTTTGGACCCTACAGAACCATTTTTTAGAGCGGAGCGTCTCATCAAACGGCAGAAATCCCAAAAAACTCCAGTCCAAGACCCCACTCACACCAAGGGAATGCTGACTTGATGCGGTCATCACAAAAATGAAAATGGAGGATAGGATTTACATTTTTCTGTGGTTCCTCAGAGCGCAACTTCATGAAGGTCATCCCCAGAAGAGCCATTCTTCACCATTCGGGTCGGTGAGGGGTCACTGGGCACCATAAAGGATGATAGTGGCCTGCACAATACCTCTCCGGGAGGTTTTGTTTCATTAGATTTAGCATTAAACATGTCATTGTAGCTTCCACTCCATGAAGCCGCACGTGAATGTGAAGGAGCAGAGTTGCTGCCATTTCCTGATACCTTCATCCCCTTGTTTTCGATGTAGGCAATGTTATTCATGCTTGGAAATCGTTGCAGAGATGGTGTCGATGATGATATTGATGAAAATGACAACTCATTTGCAGCTGATGCAGAAGGTTCTTCACTGGTGGCAACATCTTGAATGCTTTCTCCTGTCTGGTCAACAGAAGACGTGGGGGTTGGAACAAAAAATTTGGCACCCCCAGCAGCTTTGGGAACTTGAATTGGTGGTGATAGAAATAATTTTGCATTATTCCCTACATTCTTGTTGAAGGTGTCAACATACCTGCAAAACCGCCAAGCCAGATAATGTCACACCTAATCTTCCTCACAATTAACAGTAACTGACAAGCTATTGGCAAACCCAGATCCTTAAAATGCTCCTACCTTGATCGAACACCCATTCGTCCACGAGAAGAAAATTGGTTTGCGCTCGGTGGGATTGGTGGAAGTCCTTTGCTATGTTCTGAGGAATTTGGAGATCTAGATTCTGGTGAAGGCAAACTTTGGCTTTTGTCTGACGCACTACTCTGAAAAGATGTAGTAGTGGGAGGGGGTGGTAAGGCTGCTTCTTCAGCTGGGAGTTCAGCACCTTCCTCTACCCATCTCTTAAGCTTTTCATCATAGTAGAATTTGTTCTTTTCACCCAATTTTGCCTTACCAAACATAAAACAGGTCAATAAAAGATAAAAAGAGTAAGGATCCCTAAAGAAGTCTGTAACAGAAGCATGTTAAAAAAGAAACTACCTGACGATCTTGTCGAGATCTTGAAACCCACCCCATGGTCTTCTGGAGGAGCTGTGATCCAAAACGGCCAAAGCGAGATGGTCCACCAGCTGTGGATGATTTACCACCAGCTGGGTTTGCATGCTTTTTAGGAGACACCTGGTCCTAAGAAACATCAGTTAGAATATTATGAAGTTTTACAAGTAAATAGATCATCATCATCTTAGCTTTATCCCATCTATTTGGAGTTAGCTTACAGGTGAATAGATATAAAAGAATTGTCTTCCGTAAGCAAATTGAAGGCAATAGTACTGCAACTGTCAGTGGATAGGTGAAACAAATAGAGAATAGATAAAAGGTTCTATTTATTGGAAGAAAAAATCCACCTGTTTTGGGCTTCGACCAAAATCTGGCTCCGAAATGCTTCTGTTGTGCTTCGCCATTCTATTGTTATCATCTGTCCATTCGCTGATGCGCTCCATTGATTCTGATGGTACCAAAGAGGACATTTCCATTGTCGACTTACTATTTGCTACTTTTGAATGGTTATCATGCTCACTATTTAGTAAACTGCTCTGGGAAGTTGATGGCAAAGGTGGTGGAGTACCAATCATGCGGTGAATGGATCTATCAATAGAGGTGAATAGCTTACCAACCAGTTTTGCAGGAGCTAAATTTGTGCTGTATCCACCCTGTACATGAGAAAATTGACAGGAGATTAATAATGAGGTAGTCCGGTCAAACATGTCTGCAGGTAGAGATATAAACAATTTACAATGCTACACAGATCAGGATGTACCCATATCTAACCCAATTACTAACTGGATCCAGAACCAAGACGAACATTGAAGACAATGGATCGTAAGTGTTCTCCAGAATTGGTATTCAACCAGGTTTATTGGTCTAGTTATGTCAGGGCATTGGTCAAACCAATCCAACCCCACCTCTCCCTACTGTAATGTATGATTAGCCATATCTAGCCCTATTATCAGATTGCAGGAGCTGGATCTTATACGTCATAAAATCCAAAAGATCCCAAATGTGGATCTACCCACAAGTAATACCAGACACTTGGTCATCAAGCTGACCCGATCCATAGACAGCCCCATTCACAAGTTAGACTTGTCTGAACAAACATTACCTGCTGGTGGGTCTTAATGCGCTCCTCAAAAGATAATAACATTAATTTCCATGTTTCAACTTCAGGTGCGCGACCAGAGTTTTTCAGTGTCTTCAAAATTGCTTGACAATACCTGAGTAAACCACGGTAGCTAAGAACAATGGATACAGAACTCACACCATAAAATAAAATAAAATAAATAACAGTGCTTGCCTCAAAGATTCTGACACCTTTCCCACTTCAGCCAGCATGTGGGCATAGATAAGCTTATATGGCTGAAGTGGTAGTAAGATAAACTGAGAATTCCCAAGAACCTTCGAATACTCGTATAACTCTGTCCTCTGTCCAGGAAACCAAGAGATTAATTTAGCGAGACTATTAGAATCACACCAATACACATGCACCATTAACACAGCAACTGGTGGGTTTTCTAAGTGTTTTAGCTGAATACTGATAAAATGGAATAACATTTTTTTTTTCATTTTTTCACTGATTTATTTAAAAAAAAAAGAACGATGTCATAAAGGAGAGGTTATCATACAAAATGGCATTTAAAATTATTATAAATGACACACCATCAGGATATGGCACATTGAAGGCAACGGGACTTAAAACATCACACTTCCAACTAAACAGCTGCCTCGAAGGATACTCTAGACAAGTGTGTGTGTGGGCAAGGCTCCCCTAAGCTTAAGCTTAGGATAAGATTCCGTAAGCTAATGCTTCTGGGGCCCATCCTTGGTCCATCCAAATGGACCAAACACCCCCCACCCCCCCACCCCTCCTAAATTGTACATGCCCATCAACTTTTGGTCAGATCCAAATTTACTAGACCGTTGGATCAATTGTGTACCGTCCATACCGATTCGAATGGACCGTTGACCATTAAACTTTTGATGCCTAGATGGAGATGATAGAAACCACGGTTGAGGCTGATTTTTTTCAGGAAGGAGGGTCCCAGGGAGTCCTTGAAATCTCACCCCCTCCCCCCACCACGTGGTTCCCCAGGTGGCCCAACCACACGAGAGAGAGAGAGAGAGAGAGAGAGAGAGAGAGAGAGAGGCTTGCCATTCTCCAAAATGTACCACAGTACCAGGATATTGGAAGATTATCCTCAAGCAGATTATGGCAAGATTAGTATCCTTGTGATCCTTTGTCTCTAAGAGTGTATATGACAACTATCTTTACAACACTAGACAACGTAAATTAAGAAGAGTTCAAAACTGGAATTGGATTCAATTGTAACCAACTTTAGAGACCCACGTTAAAGAATGAAGGAGAGACTCCCACATCAGGAACACTTTCCACATGCGAGTGTTGTTGAGTATGATATTTCACGGTATCAGAGTATCATATGATGCTGTAGATCCTCGTTGAAGGATTTAGATGGTTGCCCAAACATGTCCGGCGTATTCAACAGGTGTAACAGAGGCCCACTTGAGTTAAAATCAGTCATCTAAACCTAGCAATTTCTAAAGTTAAATGGTGATCATTGTGGAATTTTTGAAAACTGGTTGAGGTGTGCTTTCTCCTTCCCCTAGAAAATTTTTCAGAAAACCCATATTCGAAGATCAACTTGTGCTTCTTTTGTCAATTGTTTAATCAGTTCACCTTCAAAATCAAATATAATAGAGCTTTCAAGTTTTGAAGGATAGTAATTCTAGAATCCGTGTTTTACTGACCACACTGATATAGTGCAGGTTTGAGTATTTTTTTTTTTTTTCCTTTGTTTAAAGTTTCCAAAACATATATAACATTTGCTTCCTTTTCTTTTTCCTTGTGATGTCGGGTTATTAAGGATGAAGTTAAATTCAACAGTTAAAGCATCAAAATATCATGACATTTGGAAATTGTAGATTTTGGACCCTATTTTTATAAAACCTGTTATATCTTGGTGAGTTGGTGTTGCTAATCGAAGAAAATTATTAGGACCAGATGGTATTCCTATAAATTCATGAGTCTCAATGGGAAAATTTTGAGATTGATTAATTAACCAAATCTTCAATTGTCAATCCCCTTGTAGCCCAAGTGGGAGGCATCACCCTCACACCCCAGAATAAAGAGATCAGGGTAGGGATCTGAAGATGATGTTTAATCAGAGTTTTTTGAGATCCTTTTAGCCCCCTTTTAATTAGTTTTATGCCCACACTTACGTTGGTTTATAATGTTTATTTATTTATTTCTTCTATCTAAGGGTTCTATTAAGAAAGTTGTGATTGCTTTTGTTTAGCTGAATTTATTTTATGGTTGTTGTTTACCACGTGTTGATATTATGGATGGAAATAAGCTTTTTGCAAGGTTAACTCGAATTATGAACATCTTCAAGTTAAAATAACCGTGACGCATTTACTTTTCTTGGAATTATTTGTATTCTTCAAAGAGAAGAACAAATACATCTCATTATGCAATTAGAAGAAAGGAAAGTAGAAAATCAATCCCTGAAGTCCCACAAAGTGATAAACAAAGTCAAGGAAGACAAGCATGCAGGCATAATGCGGCCAAGGAGGAGGTTGCGATGAATGAAGTGCTCTCTTTAATCATTCCTGAGATTCTTATTATGATCACGTAAGTTATCCTCCTCCATATATTGGGGCAAATACACCTACATTTTATACTGGTTCTCAATCTCATATTACACTACTACAAAATGGCACTGGCACCACTGATGCACAAATTTGAGAGCTTCATTCTCGGATTACTCATCTTGAGAGTACTGCCTCCACTCTTGCTTGTCCAAACTGTAAGCTATCATGAGCTCCACAAATCATGCTTTTGAACACCTATCGAACCATAAATTTTTCCTATAAAGTTTCATCTTTTTATTTTTATTCTTCTACCATTACTTTTAATAATTCAAAACTCTTCATCATTCATTACAATGATTTTTGGGTACCACTGGAAATGAAAGAGCCATATGTCCTTAGGAACTTATGTTACACTCAAGATTTTACGATATTAGTAGGGAATCAATTCATCTTCCGCTTTTGCTAGGAGATCTACAGAACAGCAAAGTCAACACTGTCAACTCCAACACTAAGGAAGATCTATGCTAAATGGACTTAGTTTCATCGTACACCAGCAGATGTCCAGAGATAAAATTAACTCCAACAAAAGGATACTCATAACAAATACACAGTTTTTTCCTCAACAGCAGAACTGATCAATGATAAGAATGAAAACATGTAGGAAAAGTGGACAACTAATGCAAACATAATTCAATAGGAAAATATCTTCTTCTTTATGAAAGACTTAAATGCCATGAAAGGCAAAGACAAGTAAATGTCACCTGAATAGCCTCAGGGCTGGCATATGTTCGAGGGCATTTCCAGTGGTCTGCACCGATAAGACACAATCTCGCACTGTCAGAATATGACTCAAAGTTTGCTTCTGCAACCAAATAGCAGGTATGTGCAGCAGCAATCTGTATGAAATAACTTGTGTAAGACCAATGCTATGTTCAGGACCAGCACCTTCCAGAGAAGAATAATAAAATAGGATTGCAGACCTGGCCTCTCTCCTTCCATAGGCAATCTCCAAGATGTATAATTACAAGCTCATCATCTTTTGTTCTATTTGCAGCTATGACAGCCAAATTCTCTTCCCAATCATCTAGCATACCATTGGCAAGAAACTATGTTCCAAGAAACACACAAAATGAGCATTATTTAGGCAATGATGTTGTAAGAGATTGTTAAACAACCTTATGATCACTTTCAAATAAAATGTAGAAGTTGCATATACAAGGAAAATAAAAGCCAGCCCATTTCCAAGGGGGACCAATTGCTAGGATATATTGAGGTGGTTAGATTGTTGGAATGATAAGAGTCTTATCATTAGTTTGACAATATTAGATGGGGTAAATAGGATAGTTAGGGCTTTTATCATTAGATGTGATAAGACTCTTCTCAACCTAACTAACTCCAACGTACTAACACCAATATCTTCATATCAATGTATTTTCTATCAGTTTTTAAGCTGATTCAAGGCTGAACAAATATTGTCTGCTCAAGGGAGCCAGAGTAGAGCCAGACAGAATGACAAGTTTATCAATTGTTCATATCTTTTGTATTTTATGTAAGCTATACATCCATGGCATCCTTATGCAAGAAGATCTGTCCAGACTCCAGAGTCCCAAAGTACCTAGTGGACATAAGTGGGGCATACATGATTATCTAAAGCATTAATCCAATAAGCCCCACCATAGATGGAAGATGCCCAAAAGAACTTTAAAATAGAAATAGTCCAAATATTTAGCTTTCTCTCCTCACTGTCACTGTAATTGGGATTTTATTTATATATATATATATATATATGTATATATTTGGGATAGTTAGGATATTGCAATTGGAAGTGAATAGGGAATCCTCCAACAAGGCTTGTCAGATGAAGCCTCTGGGTCAAGAAACCATGGACCTCACTAACACAGAATGGAATAGTAGGGCACTACACACATCCCAGTTAATTTCACAGTGATAGAACTCAGGACTGTGGGATGACTGAGCAGCCCTGTTTCTCTAGATACTGAAGGCTCTTATTATTGAAAAAAAATTTTTGTGCTGGTCTTTTCATCTTTTTCTTTTCCTGGATGAATGGACTTTATGGTGGTCTTTAAAACTTTAAACATTTGAAAACCCCACAGGAGAAAGGTGTTCTTCGGTGATTTGAGTTTTCGACCGGTTTATGCTCCACATAAGGGAATTTGTTTCGCATTTGACGTGCAAACTGGATTTTCCCTATAACATTTGCAAGGGATTTAGGCCAATTACAAAATTTTAAAGGATTTATAGTTATTTTCCATCAAAGCCATTTTGGTACCCTCTTCTCTTATGATTAGATCATTACACAGGTAAGACCCACGTAGATTACTAAGAAAGTGAGAGACCCAGCAGCATTGCAACATTTAGGCGGATGGAACCAATTTTGATTTCATCATTAGATGGTTGAAGGGCCCCATGAGTACATCATTTAAGTAGATGGCCTCTATCATGATTTGATCATTTGGTAGGTGGGCCCCGTTATGATTCCATAACTAGACATGTGAGATCCACCAAGATTCCATTGTATGTATGTTTGTGTGTGTGGTGGTCGGGCGGGGAGAGATCATGGTTCCATCCTAAAGAGAGTGGAGCCCATAGAGATTAACTCATCTGAATAGTGGGCCGTGCCACTATTTCATTGGACAAATGGGGTCCAATGTGATTACATCATTAGGAAAGTGGACCCCACCACTAATTCATTGGGTGGGTAAGGTCCATTTTGATTACATCATTTGGTGGCACATGCACCAAAATTATTTTTATCTCTGTAGGTTGGAAAAGATGGGTACTGGTGGTGCTAGCTCCATTTTTTTACATGGATATGTACAGCCCCGTTGAGATGGTAAAAATTTCAGCCTCTTTTTGGATACTTTTCAAACTACTACTGAAATTTTATACATATAGATAACTGCAAACATCCATATGATAAAATTACATAAGACTATAATTTATGTAGGAAAAATATGGGCAATCAGATATCTCCGTAAGAGAGAAAAACATGTGAGCTCCACTCGAAAGGGATTTATCTTCAAAACGTAAAAGGGTTTATTCTCCGAACCCCAATGAAAGCTCAGATTTTGTCAGTGGAAACTGATGAGTATCCTTTCACAGTTTCTCCTATGAATGAAAAACAGGAGGAATCTTCTCTTTCTCCACCTATTTCCCCACTACTTCTTTGCTCATCTTCCCAATTTATAGGAATTCCTCATTTCTCCCTTTCACCACATCCAAATAGCCTAGTAGAAGATTGAAGGATCAATAAAAAAAAAGTATCCAGAAAAACATAAAACCAGCAAATAAATAAAACAAATGGCCTAAATCTGCTAGGATGGATTAAGAAAATCAATCACCTGCGGAGGCAGTTGAGGTGAATTTACAGGACTAAATGGACTAGCATTGATTGAGCTGTCTCCAGAGAACACATCTGCCGGTTGGCCTGCAATCAGCAGGCATAATGTCCTCAGAGGCGATCCTGGCACAAACTGACAATGTGCCATTTGCTTCACAGTATCAACATAAAACTGCAATAGATCAAAAGGAACCAAGCCAACATCAGTTTTTGGTGCATACTAAGAATAACATTCTTACATTATAATCCTATCAATGGTAGAATCATTATAAATGATCAACATAAATGGGAAGCAAAAGAAACGGGCACTAACCTTCTCACCAAGTTGTGCTGCAAGAACAAGAGCTGGGCCCCACAACTGACCTACTTGCGCACACTGGAGAGCCTCTTTCCTTCTACCAGAAACGAGAAGGTTCTGAACCTCAACAGCAGTTGTCTAGACAAATGGCATTTACCATTGTCTGAAATTAGCATTTGTAAAGATATAAGAAGCTTGCAGCAAATACATTTCATACCCGAATCTGTCGTTCAGTAGGTAAGTTTTGCATGCAATGAGTGACTGCACCATAATCACTCAATTGAGCACCATTCCTTTTAGCAGAGGCAAAAAGCTTAGCCACAGCTAACTCAGGGCCATCAGATTCCTATCAGGAAAACAAATGGGAACATAAAAATAAAATAAAATAAAAAGAGAATTTGGTATGGCAATCAGTGAGAAGCTCCTGGAGGTGTGTTTCTAAAGCTTGGACCGGACCATGTTCCATTTAGATGGGTTGTTTGCTCCAACTGGAGAATCAACTCGCTAAACTTATCAATAATTTTTATGACAGAAGTTTGAGATATTCTTTGAAAATTTTTGTTTATTATTATCATGTCCACATAGTAATCTAGTATGGGTCCTCCGGAAGACCTGGTTTGTCAGATAGTGATGAAAAAGAATATGATAAGAAAGAAAAGAAATTGATTGTAGAGATGAAAAAGAAAGAGATAGTTTAAAAGGGTGATACATGGTATAAAAAAAAAACACACAAGGGGTTAGAATGTTATGTTGTCCTGCATCCTTATCGTCCAAGACTAGACACTCACACTAGTAGTGGTCTGCAAGAGCACATAAGTGACATATTCTATAACACTTATGTTTCCTGGGATTTCAACATGATTGCATCCAGTAGAAGATTTTCTTGAATATTTGTATAAAATCCTACAAAAGGATGCAGATTGAGGTTTAGAGGGAGTTGGTGGGCATGATAGATTCAAGCATTGCCAAGTTCTTCAGTTTTGCTGGATGGCATCTTCCTCTCCTTCCCCTGCACCCCTTCGTCAGCCCCCCAACTTGATGAGTATGATGCTAAAATTTGAGCATCTTCCTTTCCTTGTATCTCGCGAAAAAAAATAAAGATTTTGAGCTTCATGCTCAAGATCCTCATCTCCGACACTCCTCTTTCGCCCTTTGCTTAAGTTTGGGGCACCCTAATATAAGGAGACCCATAAAATATGATTGCAAAAAAAGGCACACTGTGTTCAAAGAAAAACATAAAATAAGGCTAAAGTTGTAGTAAGGAATCTATGCCACAGTCCCACACAAATTATGGGAGAGAATTCTCAAAAGAAAGCAATATGGTCGCCTTTTTTTTTTTTGCTAGGTACCACTTAACTAACTGGCAAGATTTTTCGTCCTTTTAAGGTAAACACTAGGGTTTCAACCTTGGTCTCCCCCAAGACGCCTTACTACTGCTCTAACTATAAGTTGGTCAGTAAAGTCCTCATGCTATGTACATGACAGGTTTTTACATAGTTATAGATCATAGATACATTCATATTTCGAAACAACTTTCAATGTTATTTGACAATACCTAAGTGCCCCCAAAATCTCAACCAGTGGAGAAACGGACCATAACTTTCTGATTGCATTTCTAGAATTGTGCAATCATGAGCTCATCAATATTGTTCATCGTTAACAGGGTGGTAACTTAATAAGACAGCAAGTATAACCAATTTCCCGTCGTTGGGAAGCCCTTGGATGCATCACCTATGGCACTCAATTAAAAAACCCAAGGAACTTTCTAACTTCATTGTATTAGAAAACTTAAATAAATAATAATAATGAAATGCAATGGAAATAATTCAAGCATAAGCTTAGAGAACAACCATTGCAATACCTGTAATGCTGAGTCAACACCAAAAGGAGATCGAAGCTTTCCATAATGCTGACAGCATATTTTCAGAAGTGAAAGAATCAACCTCAAAAGTTCTCCTTTCTTAAAGTCCATGTTGGGAGATTGACAGTTTGCGATCCTCTCATCAATCCATTTATATAAGTCCTTAGTTGCAGCATTCCCACCAACAAGTGGGCCAGGAAAGGATTGCGGGGACAAGGCACGGAAATAATCACATGCCCCAGTATCAAAGCTTGTAGATTGAATCTTATCCACAACAACTTCCATTAAGTTCAGAACTGATATCGAACCACCAGTTGTGCCCTTCAAAAAAGGAAAAAAAAAAAAAAACATGGGGCAATTGATCATAAATGGTAACAATACCATCAAAGAAAAATGTTTATACCATCTCAAATAGCAACAAGTGACAACATCTAACAAAATAAGGAAGCCAACAAAATGATGATTAATGAAACTTCAGAGTGAGACAGGCTCAGAGACACACCTGGTTTCCATATGAAGATATATCATCTTTCATAACTACAAGTTTGCCACCAAATCCAAAAGTAACCAAAGCATGTGGAGGCCGACCTGCAGATGACCTTGCTTCATTTTGGACATATGCTAAACTCATGTTGGAATTATTTCCGCTATGAAAGGGTTGTTGATCATAATTTATTGATGTCTGTTTCCCATAGTAATCGGGCGAGGAATAACTCTGCTGGTTATATTCCACCTTCTGGTTATACTGATGCAAGTTCTCTGCAGAAGCAAAGCTTTGGAAGCCGTTCTCACCAGAATGGCCGTCATAACTGTTATCAGCATGCCCATATAAAGAAGCAGTTTCCATTTGTTGGTTTGCACAGTTATCTACATATCCCATCGAACCATGAAAGTTCTCTGTTTGTTTGCTAACAGTGTATCCCATTGCAGCACCTTTATTACCAAACTGCTCAGATTGCCACATATTTGATTGAGCATGATTATTTCCAGATCCAACCCATTGTGCACCTTGGTTTTGTGACTTGTACTGTTCAAATTGATTGAATTCACTATATAACCCTTGATCTTCTTCAGTGAAACCGCCCACAGAAGCACTCCCATCTTGTGTTTTCTGTTCATTGCCTGTACTAGTCATCTGAACAGCTCCAGCTTGAGTATAAGATTCCAACAAACGCCATTCTTGGGCGATCGTGTCATAATACCAACCAGGATACTGAGGATCAAAAACCATATTTGACGGGTACTCAATGCTCCCTTGAGAAGGCTGAATCCAGTTAGAAACGCAGCCTGTTTTACTCTCGTCCACCACAGCTCCTACAACTGATTGTGTGGTTTGTTGCGAATAAGAAACTTCTGATCTATGGTCTAATAATACATCAGCACCCTCTGGGTCTGGCTGACCCTTCTCTTGAGAGCCCATTTGGGTGGTTTCGTCCACATTGTAGCCATCTAATTGATACCATTGCCCTGACATCGGATCCAACTTCCACCCCGGATAGAGATTTTCCCAATATTGACTAGTATACAAATCCTGCCCATCTTGAATTTGTACACCAGCATTGCCATTAAAACGGTCCTGTTGATGTTCTGACAAGCTCGATGTTGTCGGGGAATCAGCAACCTGGTTTTCAGAAAAACTGTAGGTGGGGTTGGGCAAATCCCCCACCTCTGCAAAGGGATCATCAACAGAGGAGCTATCCACCAATTCATTGAAGAAGTCCGAATATGGTTCTTCCCGAGCTGAATCATCAGTATTAAATGCGCTCCACTCTACCTGTTTAATGGTTACACCTCCTCTAGATCCGCTGCCGCTCTTCGCGGGCATGGAATCCAATGCCACGTCTGTCGTCATTGTAACTGGATCCCCCAATTCGGTTTCCGTTTCTAATGCAGACGAGTTTGAAGATACAAGGGAGGTTATCTCCATTTCCGGAGGAATCATCGACGTCGTTGGTTCAATCGTAGAACCCAACCCAGACGTAGATGGGTCAGAACCTTCTGAAACCGTACCTGCATTGCAGGTAGGCATCCCGCCCACATTCTCATTTGCTTTCTTGGCCTCATCAGATTCAGCGACGCCTTCCGAACCGGCACCGGTACCGGTACGAGATTCCTCAATTCCAAAGCTGTCGTCCACAAGCTTGTCGAAAAAGTCCTCATCCGTCGCCTGGTCTTCCACCTCGATTGGAGGATTCGAAGCCATCGAATCGAATGCAGGCTCAAAACAACTCTACACACAAACAAAACTCACCGCAAACAAATCCAATTCACGCCCAAAATCCCCTCGCAATATCCAAAAACAAAAACCAGAAAGGAACTGCCCTGATCGCTAGTGCTGCTGATTATGAGAATTCTCATGATGTT
This sequence comes from Umbellularia californica, assembly GCA_028538565.1. Classification (NCBI taxonomy): domain Eukaryota; kingdom Viridiplantae; phylum Streptophyta; class Magnoliopsida; order Laurales; family Lauraceae; genus Umbellularia; species Umbellularia californica. The sequence continues at coordinate 469,730 of JAPQWN010000012.1, forward strand.
GCCGAAATCCTCACTCGACGTAGAATCAGAAAAAAAACAGGAACTTCAGAGATATAACATTATAGCTATATAAAAAATTAGGGGATTTATTGCAGAATGATCGGATCGAGAGCTCTCGAAACGAATAAGATCAACAAGATCTAAGGTTTTGAGAATGAGAAACATAAAACGATTTCTGGTTTTTGATCTAAAATTAAAGAATCAAAAGGAATTGAATTGAATTGTAAGAAAATTGAGAAAACAAGAAAGAGAGAGAGAGAGAGAGGAAACCTTCGATTTCGCTCCGGATGACAAATCACCGACCAAAGGCCTCGTCTCGTTTCTCTTTTGGATTTTTTTCTTTTTTCTTTTTTTTATTTTTATTTTCTGGTGGAGAGAAACAAACTTATAAAAAAAATATATATCAGAAGGAGACGAACTTCGTGGCCGGGGCTAATAAATAACAAACAAAAAGCATACGACCCTTTTTTTTTAATATTTTGTTAGCGTAATGACTCTTGTAAAAGGGCTGGGCAGTATTTATTCTTGAGGCTTCAGCCCAGATAAATCTGACTCGAAAGGAGTGCAACCCCACTATGCTCCGTCGGTTGAAATCTAAACTGTTTATTTTTAGGGGGATTCCGCGAGAGGTCCCTCAAAATGTGACTTTAATGCAAATAATTCATAAAAGAAGTTATGAAGTCAAAAAGTCTATCACACACTTTCTCATATTTGAAATGTCCAATTTACCCTTTTGTTAAATCATATCCCATGATTAGTGGGATATCCCATTAATTACCCTAAATTAAAGGAAACATATCCAATCACTTAATTGCCCACGATTAAAGGAATCCCATTAATGATATTTTCAAATAAATTCTAAAAAAACACAAGTGCATTTCAAAATAACACAAATAAATTAAAAAAATGCAATAATTTCAAAAAAAAGCAATAATTTAAAAAAAAAAAGCAATAAATTTCAAAAGAATGCAGAGAAATTTAAAAAGACGCAAATAAATTTCAAAAGATCCAAATAAATTTAAAAAAATATAAATAATTTTCAATTGATGAAAATCAATTTCAAAAGATCCAAATAAAATTCAAAAAATGTAAATAAATTTCAAAAAATGCAAATAAATTTCAAAAAACGTAAATAAAATTAAATAATGCAAAGAAATTTTAAAAATTCACAAATACATTTTCCCAAACTAAGATAAACTAATTTTCCAATTTTCAAAGAAATTTTCCAAAAACTCCAATAAATTTGCTAAAAAATCAGTTAGATTTGTCTAGAACTCAAATAAATTTGTTCAAAAACTTAGATAAATTATCCAAAAAATCAGATAAATTTTTCCAGAAGTCTGAGAAATTTTTTCAAAACTCAGATAAATTGACACAAAACTCAAATAAATTTGACAAAAAAAATGAAAAACTCAGATAAATTTATTAGAAACTCAGATAAACTTGACAAAAAATTAGATAAATTTTACAAAAACTCAGATAAAGTTCATAAAAACACATATAGATTTGTCAAAAACAATATAATAGCCCTACTGCCTTCCTTCTCTAGTGGTGCTACGCTATGTTCGACAACGATCAGAAAACTATAGTGGTGGCTACAACGAGACCGGCATGCCTTCTTCATTCTCAATTAATCAAACCCCCATTGATGTGGTCGCCTGATGAGATCACCTGATGAGACCTTCCATCACTATTGACAGCAGCAGTTTCTCTCTCTCTTCTCCTATTTTCTTCTTCTTCTTTTTAGAAGAATTTCTTCAATGCTATGAGCCTAAGGCAGCACCAACAGCCGCCATCCCATGGCGGACGCCCTCCAAACCGCCGCTCCTCATCCATTGACGTCCCTGACGAAGAGATCTACAACATCATCCCCATCCACAACCACCTCACCGACCACCCATCCCTCCAGTTCCCCAAGGTCTGTGCCGCCATCTCCGGCCTTCGCTCCGTCGACGACCTCCGCAAGCCCCCCTTCGTCCCCTGGCGAGGCGGCGTGGACCTCCTCGACTGGCTCGGCATCTTCTTCGGCTTCCAGGCAGACAACGTCCGCAACCAGCACGAGCACTGCGTTCTCCTCCTCTCCAACTACACCTCATGTGTATCAGGTCAACCTAACCCAAACGTGGATCTGGAATCAGCCTGGCCTGGGTTGCCCAAGTCTCCTTCCCCATACGCAACTCTCTGCAACCAGAAGAGGAAGACAGCGTTCATGCCTTGGTCTTTTCTCCGATGATGGCACGACACCGGGGCGACAGTAGTGGCGACGGAGACGGCCTATGGCCTCTCGATCTTCTCCCAGCCTTTGAGATCTCTTCAAAACACACATGGTCTGGATCAACTATATCTCTTATTTGTATGGCCCTTTGGAGATCAAACGATCACTTGCTCTCTGCTTCTCTGATGAAACAGTCGATCTGATCTTAGCCCCTTTAAGATCCAATCTGACGACCCAAGACTCTGGGTTGAAAACGAAGATGGAAAATTCAAGATTTAAAATTTGAAATCTCAAAATTTTATGCCTAAAACAGTTGAAAGGGCAAATTAGTCCTGAAATATGTGATTGTGTAGATTTAGAGACCTTTGGCTGCAAACGGTCTAGCTGCTTGGACCACAGCTCTTAAAAAGAATTTGCTTGGACTGGAAGCTGGATAGATTCAATTCTAGAGACCTTTCACTAATTATCTCTTAATTTTTTGTGTTCAATTCTTTGATTGTATGGGATGTTACACCTTATTGAACTATCATTTATTCCAAGTAAGGACGAGGGCTCGACTACAATTATAATCGCTCAGAAATAAGGGTGGACGTTGAACTCAACAGATTGACTATTTGATGAAGAACATGGTAATAAATATAAATAAGACATTCACATTTTTAATTAAATAGTCAATCCAACAGTGGTGAAAATTTTTTTATTCATTTATATAAGATTTTGAGGATACCTCGTATAATTAGAGGATTCTTATTTTTGAATGGTTTGATTTTAGTAGATGCGAGTTCCCTTCCTTTGAACTCAAGATTTCCCTAAGTTATAAGAATTAGAATTTTATAAGTTACACGTGTTGGATAATGGCCCCACCAGTCCCGCCATGCCATGCATAGCAGATCTGCCCGCTTTTATCACCCGTGCGAATTCGGATATCCGAAACCGACTTGATATTCAAGGAGGCTAGATCTACAAATCTTCATTTTATCTTTTGAAATAAAAACCACTTAAAAGTCATTGTTATTTTGGTGCTTGTTCAGAGCCATAAAACAGAAGATTTAATTAAGTGCTTTACATGATTTGGTAAATCTTGAGGTCCATTGTCTTTGAGTGGTTTCAGATTTTAAGTGTCAGTTCTACTTTTATATATATTTTGAGTTATCTTGTACATGACTTAGGATGTAGTTGGGCCTGTTAGGGCCCACTTAGTGTTCCATTTTAAAAGGGAGTTCTGGGAATAAATATATTGATAAACTATACTCAGGTCATTCTTGACTAGTACCATAATGGAGTACACAAACAGTTGAAGGTGTAATAAATATATAGACTCTTTTGTTTTTTTTTATTGCAAATACCCAATCCAAGAGCCACTCTATGTGGTTAGAGATCCAGTGATCTCACCCCACTCACTACTTACTGTTTTGTTTATTTGTTAATTATAAAAACCCCTGAACACATATCCAATCTTGAGTTTTGTTTTGCAAGACTTATATTCAAGTCAAGTGGGATGCAAATATGCTAATTTTTATTATCCACTATATCTAGTGGTACAAACTAGGCTGCCAAATGCTTTAGAAAATAATAATAATTTTTATTATCCACTATATCTAGTGGTACAAACTAGGCTGCCAAATGCTTTAGAAAATAATAATAATAATAATAATAATAATATATTATTATTATTATTATTATTATGTAGAAGACCTTAACCATAGGACAACCAAGGTGCGCTTGTCACTACTCACAATCTTGAGTGAGATTTATGTTATTTTTGTTCAATTTTTAGTATTTATGGCCTCAGTCTGGCTATGTCCATGACAACTATTTTGTTATGTGTTTGTTTGTTTTATATTGTTTCCCAATGCTTGAGCATTTTCATATGTGGAGAAATAGAAAGATTTGAATGTGGGTTAGAACCTGATCTGATGAATATGAAGTACCACACAAATCAAAATAATCCATGCTTTTTAGTTTTAGGTTCTCAGGTTTGGAGGTTGTCTCGTGCAAATTTATTGTAATATCTATAGGAGATTGCCCACCAAGTGAAAGAAGTAGGCCAAAGAGGATGTGGATGTAAATAGTAATAATAAATATGAAGAAATGCATCTTATTTGAGAATTTGGTTCAAAATAGAGAAGCGGAACTTGTGTATCTCTTTGTTGATGATGATGATATGGGGGATTTGATTGAACCACGAATTTGCCCTCTCTATGAATACTTAAATACAAGAACAAATAAGTCGGTTACATATTAAAATTTCCTTTCTAATAATAAACATAAGAGTCTCATTTATAGAGCATGCGGCGGCGAAAGAGATTTATGTAAAGAACCTGACCAAATGCATCCCTATTATGGCATTGGCGGGTCATCATGCCTAGTTAATTCTAACTAACTAACCAAGACATTCCCAATCCGACCTTCCACAATGTGAAGCAACTTCTTCATCCATATTAAATTGCTGTGTGTGTACTCACGTTCGACTAATTAAGGCCCCATTTGGAATTGGATACAGTTGTCTCTGCACTTAATAAAGCGGCCCTTTTACGCGCAATAGCTTGGGTTGAGCGTTGAGACTGAGTTAAGGAGTGGCCCATTTTAAATGACTGATTTATCATTGACATAGACAATGCTCCCTCGTCAAATTAAAGAAATTATCCTTAACATAGTGGTCTTTATGAGGGTAGCATGGCACGAAGCAACGATTTTACCACCTACTTTGGTAGCAACATTTCAACTAATATTAGTCACGACTCACGAGCCGACCCTGGATTCATGAATAGGATATGGGCTACGATTTCAGGCCATTGGGCTGGCCCTAAGCTTTTTTTTTTTTGCCATTTACCATAAACATGAATGCATTGGCCTCGGGCTTATGCATGCTTTACTGTTTGATCATAGGACCGGATACAACATATTTTGACTACAATTTGTACATAAATAATAATATTAGTGTTGAGAGGGGAGGGGGTGGCATTTCCACATATGGCTATTATTTGGGCCAACCCAACTTGTGTTTAGGCAGGTCTAGCCCACATTAGCGAGGTTGGATTAGAGTTATGTTTTCCGTTGTGTCTATTGTGGGGCCGCCTGACCAACTACAATTATCAGCCCAGCTGAACAAATAAACAGTAATGGACATTTGAGTAGTTGCAAAATCGGTTGGGTCCACTCCACTCCAGGGTAACTTTCATGCCTCATGAATAAATTAGGCTCCATGGGTAAAAAGACTAGGCTTGGAAAGCTTAACCGCAACCCAACTCAAGTGGTGATAAATTGGTCATATGTTTAAAGGTACGTAGCCTACCTGAAATCGCAGGCAATGATCGAAACCAAACCATTCAATTAACTCCACGAGGCATTGGCATTGGCTCATATTGTTAAACAGGAGGGATCTTCATATGCATTTATCCCTCACCATTTTTGGTGAGGGATAGATGCATATGAATATAAACAGTATGAAAGATTAATCTGATGGCTAGTATATAATTATGAGTCAAGGGATCATGACCAGCACCAAAGTACCAATACTGCGCGCCATGTTCTTCGTCGCTTCCCGTAACACAGCAAAGAGCGGTTGAGAGAGGAGAAGGAAATGAACATGATGGCTAGGAGAGAGGCCAATTCTTGGGAATGTGAGGATTGGGGAAGGGGCAATGATTGGAGCAGGTTCTGTCGTGTTGCTCGATGTGCCACCAAGGACAACAGCAGTAAGGACTAGGGAATCCAGCAAGAGTACTGTTGGGAGAAAAGGAAGAGGAACCATCAAGGCATAAGGATGTAGCAGGGGAGTCGATCGATGAATCATAAGTACCTCTTTCATCTCAGAATGGTCAGATTATATAATTTGACATTATTAATCCCAGTTTTAGTGGACCGTTTATATGCTATGTACTGTCATATATATATATATATATAGATGTGTAAACTAATATCTAATATTGGAACTAGGATGCACTGTTTTTCGGCATCTCCTCTTTCTTCATTTTTCTGTGGATTTTTTTTCATGGTAATGCAATAGGGTATTCTTTTTTCCCTTCTTTTTTTTTTTAGTTCTTAGTTATTAAGTGGAAGGGATTTTTTAGCAAATCAGATGAATGTGGTTAGAGTTTTGATAGAAAGAGGGAATGGTCTAGCAGAAGGGGATATAAATAAATAAATCATGCGTCATTTGTCGACCATAATATTAGATAGCCACACTTGACATGGTATCAGTTGAATTTAATAAAATTTTCAGCAAAGATTTAATTTCAACATTAAGTTCAACTGCTTTACCTCATTAATTAAGTTTAATATGATGGAGCTTAATACTGGTAAATTAAGTTTTTTTTTTTTTTTTTGGTAAATTTACTGGTAAATTAAGTTGAACTTCATAACATCATCACTGAAAACTAAGTTCGTGATACCATGTCAACTGTGATAAAATCAATCATTTTCCTTACGAAAACTGGTTGCCAAAGCAGCTGATCTGCTTCATTTGTCGGGAGACACCAACATGTAAATGTTGGCTTGTTGAGATTTCACCACCATGTAAATGTTGTCTTGTGGAGATTGAATGACTCTTAATTTCAGCAAAACCTGTAATATTACTCAGCAATTAGATTGGATTGCCTTCATAAGCATCTGATTTTAGCAAACTATCCCCTAGATCCATTTTAAATATGGTGTAGAAAGCACGAGACTCTCTCTCCATAGATGCCTTTGTCATCCATTTTGGGCTTTGTGGTTTGGACCCAAGTAGGTTCGTGATCAAACTTTCAACCTCTATTCCCATGGTTCAAGGAACAGTTGTAACATGCAAGGAGAGTATATTGAAATATGATGGAACTTCTTTAACTCACACACTATATGTTCTACCTATACGACATATACAAAGATTCAGTGAATGAATGATTACATAACATTGTAGGATAGTATGTTCGGGGTGGGGGCTTGTTTGGATTGTGACAAAAGAAAGGTCAATCCAAAGGTGGACCGCCATAGTACCAATGCATGAGCCTTAAAGAAAAGGGGATTGTGGACCGCCATAGTACCAATGGATGAGCCTTAAAGAAAAGACAAAAAAAAAAAAAAAAAAATTTCATAAGAAAAGAGCATGTTATTCAAAGAAAAGGAACTTACAGAATTTTAAAAGCCGGTCAAAAAGATTTTTAAACCATTGACTACATATCTAGACAGAATGTTAGTCTTAGCGAGCTAGCTGGTAAGCAACGGCATTAAGGTTCCTAGGATTATAACAAAACTCAATGCCATCAAAACCATTAGCCACCATCAAAATGTCGAGAGCCACATTCACGATGGACCACTCCATGATCCAATTAATACAGCATCGGAGCTAGAGAACAATAATCCAGTCAAAACCTTTCCTTCTAGCCAGCGTTATTGTAGAGGATCACCCTCTTTTCGGCTTATTTGGAAGTAGCAAAGTCTCGGCTCCTTTGAAGGTCCTTCACCACAAAATAGAACAATTGGATGCTTTAAAGGACGCATCAGAATAGGCATAAACCACACCCCTATTAGCCCTTGACCAAGATCATGGGTTTATGGAGTACCATCCCAATAAAACTCCTTGTGGTGATTATCCTAATTTCGGCAAGCTTAAAATTTTAGTAAGGATTCATAAAGCTAAAATCAATAATCTGGTAAGAGGACCCTTATAAGGGCCGGGAGATCTGACTAAGCAGGCTTGAACCAGTCGGTCCACCAATCTGTAATATTAAACACTCTCTTTCCTTTCCTTTTCTTTTTAAAGAATCTGTAGTACTCTTGTTAAAAGAAACGACATAATAAGTGTTTGGGGTATTTTCATAACACCGAGATAAAACCTGATTTAGGTAAGAGTACCAACTATGTTTAATTGTCTTAATCTTGGTTTTATGCAGATCGGCAATTGTGCCAGCTTGTGCCAAGCTTGAGCTAGCCTATGTAAAAGTACCAGCTAGACTCTCTTGTTCTTGGCCTTGTGCGCATAGGCAGCGGTGCCAGGGCTCGCCGATGTCTGACCTCGGTATCATCTTCAATTCGTTTCAGTTAGCCGAGATGAGTACTGAGGGTCAGACAAGTACAATTATACTCCTATAAAAGTACGACGGCATTGCAGAACGAGCTTACAGATAGGACGGGCGCCGGATATAGATAAGGGGTTGACCTTATCGGATAGTCACATCCGCAGTCATTCAAGAAGATCGAGGTATAGTCTGATGGGACAGTACCTCCACCTACCTCTACTAAGGATACAAGGTTATAATCTGATGGGACAGTACCTCCACCTACCTCTACTAAAGGTACAGTCTGATGGGACTTACGCCTATATATGTGCATGAGGTAAACCCACAAGAGGTACAAAACAAAGCATAACACACGAATTCTAAACTCTCCCTTTTTCTTCACTCACTCATCCTTTGTTCAGTGATTGCACTAACTTTGGCATCGGAGTGCCTTCAGCTGAAAGCAGCTAAGGCCTCTGAGCTTTGTTTCTCCTTCCTTTTCAGGTCCTGGGCATTCAATATTTCCAAAGAAATTAAAGCAGCAGTATCACGAGTTTAAAACTCGCTTAATGAAATACATAATATTTAGGAACTCACAATAAGATACCAGAAAGGATGATCTGCACTGAATGTAGATAGTTTTGGTAGAGGAAACTGTGCAGTCAGTATTGTAGGTGTTACTTATTATAAATAAAACAAGAGAAGCCACACGACATAATTGACTGACCTGACCAACCAATTTTTTTTGTTCTGGCCTTTGGACTCGGCCGGCATATTCTCTGTCTCTCTCCTTTATTTTCTTTCCAAGACATTACTTACAGGAAGAAAGAAATGTAGAGGAGCACCAAAGGCCGGCATATTCTCTGTCTCTCTCCTTTATTTTCTTTCCAAGACATTACTTACAGGAAGAAAGAAATGTAGAGGAGCACTCCGCAGTCAGCACTCACCGCCCACCATTCCTTCTTCTTTTTCTTTATTAAAAGGGTCGACCCATGTAAAGACACGGAGCGAGAGGATTTCCTTTCTTTTTGTATTAATTACCCTGCATGATTAGATAAGCATTAAAGAAAGAGGTTTGCTCTAACTACAGGCACCTGACCTCACTACTACTGGCAGGCAAATGTGACTTTATTTGTACAAGATCCAATCCGCTCATCTCATCATCCGTAGATTCCAATCGGTGGGACCCCATACTTTATAGTCAAGGTCGAGAAACTGCTAGGATGTACCAGTCATCCAAGCCCAATATAATCGGGATATTTTTTTTTTCCACTTTGGCTGGAATTGGATGGAACATTTGTATTGTTTATGTTCATCAAGACCGATTTAGATTAGGATGTAGCTGAACGAGCGTGATACTTTGTATCTTAGAACCGGATAGATACTATGCACATTTTGCTGCACCACTTTTTCCAAGCGAAGTTCTTTGCCTTTGGAAAATATAAGTATAAAAAATTTAGAAATCACTTCTTTCCATAAATTTCACTATAATATTCAATGGAGAATTGACCTCGATTTATACGATGAAGAGCAACTCCAATCAACAATTATTTAAAATTCAAACTACTTAAAATCTCTAAAAATCTATCCCTAAAATCTCTAACAACCTAAACTTAATCTCTAACATTCCCTTTAGATGGTCCTTTATGTGAAAGGATCTCTAACTGTTAACATAAATAAAATAAAATTATTCTTTTTATCTAAGAAAAATAAATGATAATTCCTTTTAATACAAAGGATCTTTAAATCTTCATGGGACACTGTCAGTTTCTAAATCCATCACTGTTGCTACCTGCTCCTCTTAAGTCTGTCGATGCTGGTGGTCTAATAGATCAGATCTGACACGATCTCTTCTAACAGCTTTGATCGATGAAGATTTGGATAAATAAATGAAAGAGAAGGTGTGTTTGATTTATTTGACATTGATTATTGATGATTACTGCTGAAGGATAGGACCGTGCCCAGCTTGATTGCAAATCATCATTGGGCCAGGACTCTGATACCATATCAACTTTCAAGAATAACTAATTTTATCCTTAACCTACTAATATCACTAACATCCTAATAAACTGTTAATCTCTTTGCAACATCCCCTCAATCACATAGTACTTTCAAAGAAAGTATTTGTGATTGTGAACATGAAAAATAAGAACCCATAAAATATTTTAATAGAAATGACCTTCGTGTCTTCTTGGGGATCACCGTCCGTGGATCTATCATTGTCGCAAACCGCTCTCTTCTGAGTCCGTCGTGATCGCAAGATCATCACCGGGCCCAGTCAACAATTATTTTAAACTCAAACCATCTAAAATCTCTAACAACCAAATTAATTCTAATATTAGATACTAATCTCTAATAATAAGTTTTTAGTAAATCCGTACTTAGCATCGGATCGAGTCGTTGACAAAGAAATGACTTGATGTTCAACACTTCAACCTCCAATGAGAGGTCAAGAAGCAGTGGCTCTGCAACATCAGGTTTCTCTTGTTAACGGGAGATCCGAGGAGGGCAAAAGACCCATACCCATAGATTGAGAGAAGACGACGCTGGAAGGTAAAACTCATTAGAAAAACAAAAAGTCTACTTGTCCCGAGGTACAGACCAAAATGCCCCTCCCCATGTGGAGTCGGGCCAGGATCGGGACTGTACCTCGGGACAAGTAGCATGCCTCTTAGAAAAATTGTCACGACCCGGGCCCGAGGCCGGGCTAATCGGGGCCCCGCCCGGATCGCGGTGCCATCATACTTACTCCCGTAAATCTCGAATTAACCGAAGTTAAGACGAAGACTCACAAGGGATCTAACACACATACCTGTCAAATGTACAATTTTTGCGGAAACATATACGTACATTGACAATAAATGGCTTTACATTACAAGTAAAGTTTTCATTTACAAAAATATAATCCAATGAAGTCCACAACTGTACATTCACAATACAATGCAGGGGACATTTAATTACATCTCAAAATGATATACAAAAGTATCTATCAATGAATTCCCAAGATAATCTCAAAACGTTCAAAAGCTACGCCCTCCGACTAAGCCCACTCGGCTAAACCTCCTGGAGGTATCGGATGGGCCTCCTCCGCTCGCGGCGCGGCCTCTGCAAGGCCGGGATGGGCAACTGGGCCTGTAATGCCATCAATAACACTATGAACACGACGGTTCAACAATGTATAAACACATGTAGGGTAACACATGCTAAACATGTCCATTATCAATATAACAACTCTAGACAATTACATCTAGGTTAATGCAATATCACGTACAGTGTAGCCCATTGATACTCAATGGCTAAATTTACAATTACAATAGTATTACTATCATTTAGTTCAAGGTCTTCCCAAAGGAAGCATTATTCAATTCATTCATTTACTTCATGTCATTTCGTTTCATTTCGTATCTCCCCAACGGAAGAAACTTAAGCACAAGCGGAAGGGCAAACCATTCATGGCCTGGCTTTGTTTCACTTTCGTTTAATCAAGTTAATTAAGCACCAGGCGGAAGGGCGAACCATTCATGGCCGAGGCTTCAATATTATTTCAGTTTTCCTTACATGGCTTATCAATTCATTGACTTTTCAGTCTATATGTGTGGGATCTACCAGTGTCTTGATCAGAGATCACTGGCATCACCACGGAGCTCCGGAACACCCCAATCATCTGCTGCAGCAGGCTTAATCATTATTCATTGCATTTATTCATTGTTCAGTGGTTCAGTGCATTCATTATAGACTCAATGGGATTAGATGAATCTTTAATCATTCACGGTCCTACTTGTCTCTATCCCAAATTTAGACAATCTATAGGTGTAATTATTAGTTACTAAATGCACGTGTTATTTTCGATGGACATCACATTCTTATTTAATATGTGCATTTAGTCCCCAAAAATTTTCCACCCTCAATATCAAAATCCACTGGACTCAAACTGAGTCCCCCGATCGATCGGACCGTTAGGTCCGATCGATTGGACAAATTTTTACTCACAATTAATTTTAAGTCAATACTACAGTCATGGAGCCCAAAAAGCCCAAACAAAGAGGGTCGGGTCTGTCTACCGGTAGAACTTCCGGTAGACATCTCTACCGGTAGAACTACCGGTAGAGACAGCTCTACCGGTACAACTTCCGGTAGAAGCAAGTGGATTTTCCTTTTCTGGCTCTCTGCCAGATTTTTAACTATTTGTACCGGTAGAAATTCCGGTTCAAGTGGATCTACCGGTAGAACTTCCGGTTGACTAAGGGTTCTCAATTCTTCATCTCTCTGTAAAATTTCGAGCCACTTCTACCGGTAGAAATTCCGGTAGAACGTACGAAAACCCAACATTATTAAGAGAAAAGAAAAATGCTTGAATCGAATGGAAATGCACAAAGTGTAAACCCAAATTAAGCTTATACTTGCCTCTTAAAGCCTATTAACAAGAAACCCCTTGATAGCTTGATTTTGAGGTGAGAAATCCCCAAATCCAAACCCTATTTCCATAAAACATCAAAAACACAAATCCTATGAGCTAATTGGCTAGAAACCATGCCTAACCACTCATTATAACTTGGAAATCCATTGAAAGTCCTAAGTACTTACTTGTGATGTGAGTAGGGAGCTCTTGAGCTTCTCTTTCAAGTTCCAAGCACTCCAAAGAAGAAGACTACTTGAAGAAGAAGATGAGGAAGAAGAAACCTCCTTCCAACCACTTGACAAGCCTTCAATCTCTACTCTAGATGGGAAGGAATGGGAGGAGAATGAAGAGGAAGAAGGGAAGTTGCCTAGGGTTTCTTGAGTGAAATGCAGTGGAATGAACCCAAGGCTCATTTCAATGTTTATAAGGCCAATTTGCAACTAGACCCTCTCTCTCTTTCTTATTTTCAATTCAAGTCAAATGGAGGCTCACTTGAGTCAATACTCGTCGGATGACTTCGAGCCTATTATGAAAGTTAACGTACTCGTCGAGATACGCGTGTTGGCATCAAGAGTTTCCGTATTCGATAAAATACGTATAAATCCGTATTTACGGAGAAAGGCCTTGTTCTCTTAGTTTGAGTCTAAAATCTCATTAAATCCATTTAATACCCTTCATTATCATTCCTTAAGCTTAATTCAATCATTTGAGACTAATCTCATGGAGCTTAGTCATTAGCCATCATTAGCTTCATTAAACGGGATTAATTAGCATTAACTTCAATTAATTAGAGTTAATCTTGATTAACTCGGGGTGGGGTCTTACAAAAATCCCGTAGAATGGCCGGTTGTCAAACTTAGACCCCAATTTGAACACTTTTAAACTTGCATTTTTTTGAGAAATAAGGCCAAACATGAAGGCCTTATTTTGAAAATTCCAAACAGATGAATTATAAAACAAAATGAAGATTTCCGATTCCTCTGCGCCATCGATCGAATAGGGACAAAGTGTAACAAAATTGACCAGCTGACAGGGTTGCGAAAACACTCTTGTAATCCATATTTTGGACTTTTCTTTATGGAGTAATCCTTCATTGCTGAAGCATGGTAGAATGACGCAAACTGCATAAAAAGAAAAGATACTAATAAAGGGGAATTCTTGAATGATAAATAACGCAAAGTTACTATTCACCACGTCAAACAATTGCTAATAATCTTTTACAACAACATGAGTAAATTATTTTAAGTAAAAGGTACCTCTAACAATATTTGCTAATAGAGTTTAGCCGTCGTAGGAAAGGATCCACCTAAAATAAACCAAATAATCAATGACACACATCTGGCTTATAGTTACACTCTTTTGACATTATTCACCATTCAATTCTTTTAAAAGAAGTATATGTGATATATAACCATTAAACTTTGAGGACTTGCAAACTAATGACTAAGATGATTCGATCGGATTTTCCATCGCCATGCCTCCTTTGGTCATCTTGCATCCAAGTGGACTCCACTAAAAGTACTTGTTATTTTATACTTCGAAAGTAGACAACGCAAGTGGAGGCGGCTTGGGCCGGCATCCATTGTCTTTTTGTCTATTCAACATGGTATAAAATATCGGTCGATAACGAGTCATATCGGCCGATATGACTCGGTATCGGCCGATACCGATCCGATATCTTGTTGAGATATCGGAATCAGTAATATATTGCGATATCTCGGCCAATACGAGATGAACTTGCTGTGAACCGATAATATCGGCCGAGATGATATAAAATGATTTAAACCCTATTTTTTGCTACTTTTTTCCCATCTTCATCTTCTTCTCCTCTATTCTCCACCCATAGCAGCAGCCCTACTCCCTCTTCAACATTTTCAAATCCCACATTAATTTTTTGAAGAAAATATTATCTAAGTTATGAGAAAATCAACCCAAAGCATTTTATTATATGGTTTTTTTTTTAATTTTTTAGATGAAGTATAAAAATCATTAGGTTTGTCATTTGTGTTGTGTTCTTCATTTAGAAGTTAGATCTACATACTTTCATGCTAGATCTACTCATACACATGATTTTGAACTTTTTTTTTCCAATTTTTCTTATTTTCGGATTTTTTGATATTTGAATTATTATATATCATTTTTTGGGGATTTCATCATAACTATGTTCTTTTAATGATTCATGATCATTGTATGGTGTATAAATGATTGATTTACATACTTTTATGCTAGATCTATGTATTTAGGATTTTGAAAATGATTTTATTAAAAAAAATACCTAAAAATAATTGTTGTTACTTGTAACTTGTTAGAATATTTGTGATACCAAAGGCTTATTAATAGTGTGTAAATGATAGATCAACATCTACTCATAGTCATAAATATGATTTAGATTTTTATTTTAATAATTTTATTTTCGAATTTTTTAATATTTGAATTATAATATATCATTTTTTGGGGATTTCATCATAAATATGTTCCTTTAATGATTCATGATCATTGTATGGTGTGTAAATGATTAATCTACATACTTTTATGCTAGATCTATATATTTAAGATTTTGAAAATGATTTTATTATTTTTTTCCTAAAAATAATTGTTGTTACTTGTTACCTCATACCAAAGGCTTATTAATAGTGTGTAGATGATAGATCGACATCTACTCATAGTCATAAACATGATTTAGATTTTTATTTTAATTATTTTATTTTTGGATTTTTTAATATTTGAATTATAATATATCATTTTTTGGGGATTCCATCATAAATATGTTCCTTTAATGATTCATGATCATTGTATGGTGTGTAAATGATTAATCTACATACTTTCATGCTAGATCTATATATTTAGGATTTTGAAAATGATTTTATTAAATTTTTTTTCCTAAAAATAATTGTTGTTAGAGTGTTACTATTACATGAATTTCTTATTTTATAGGAACAAGATGATGCGTAACATAGATCCGGGATGGAGCCACGGTGAAGCAGTCGGAAGTAAAAGTAAAGTAAAATGTAATTATTGTGAACGAGTGCTCAATGGCGGGATTACTTGATTGAAACAACATATAGCACATGTATCAAGACAGGTGCCAAGATGTAATAAAGTGCCACCAAATGTGAGAGCTGAAATGCAGGAGCTCTTTAATGCATCTGCACAAAAAAAAGTTATACAAGAAAGAAGAAGAACTGAGGAACTTGATGCATGCAGAGAAGAAGTATCTGGTTCCTCGGATGATGACGATGAAGACTCAGAAATGAGGAAGGCTAGGAGAGAAAGTGTGAGGTCTCTTCAGGAGGAGGAAGAGAGGAGAAGCATGCAATATGAAGCAGCTACTAGAGGTAGCCAATATGAGTAGGGTGGGTCATCCGGACTTGAGGGAGCGAATTTGCGTCGGGCATTTAGTCAAAAACAACAGCGTCAAGATCCAGACATTGAGGAGATTGAAAGACCTCCTACACATGCACCTCGTAGGCTGGATGTGGTGGGGCCAACTGACCCATTCGTTTATAGAAAACTAACATCAAAGCAGCCCAGCATTATGAAAGTATTAAAGGGCAAGTTTAGTAAAAAAAGAGAACATCTAGTGGGAGCCACTGGGAATTTTTTTTTGGATGGAGGCATTCCACCCAACAAGTCATCTTCTCCTTATTTCACCATCATGTTAGATGCAGCTGCAGAACATGGTCCAAGTATAAAGGCATGTCTGTGTTGAGAAAGAGTATGAAGAGTTGCAGGCTTGGGTGCAAACTTTCAAATGGGCATGGAAGGAAAGAGGTTGCACACTAATGTGCGATGGGTGGAAGACCATCACACATCGTCATCTCTTGAATTTTCTAGTCTACTCGTCTATGGGCACAGTGTTTATCAAATCAGTTGATGCAACTGATTACATCCAAGATGCAAAATATATTAATAAGTTATTGAATGAGGTGATTGAAGAAGTTGGGGCAGATTCTGTAGTTCAGGTTGTTACTGACAATGCTGCAAACATGAAGGCCGCAGGAATAAAGAAGATTGGTAAGATAAAGAAGATTACCAATATTTTTTATCAGTAATATAGACTCATTTCCATGATGAAAACATATACAGACAACCATGAATTATTACGGCCTGGCATCACTAGATTTGCCACCCACTTCATTGCTGTCGAAAGTATTTACAAGTATAGAGAAGGACTTCTCCAATTGATAAAATCACATGAGTTCCTAAATTCAAAATGGGGAAAGAGGCCAAGTCCCATTACTCTTGAAGTATGTAAAATAATTGAGTCCAACAAATTTTGGCCTCATGTGAAGGGTGTTTTGAATGTTTTTTTATCCCCTAATAAAGGTTCTTCGATTGGTTGATGGCGATGATAAGTCAACAATTAGCTTCTTACATGAGGCCATGAAGAGATCAAAGCTGGCTATTCAAGCAGATTGTAGATATTACAAAAAGTATTGGAAGATCATCGATGATCGATGGGGACGACAATTGAAACATGATTTACACACTGCTGGTAAGTGAATGATATTTCCTTTAATACTTGAATTGTTGTATTCAACTCTCTAGTCTCTCCTCACTATATTAATTTATCAATGACTAAAATTCATTGGCTTTACAGGATACTTCTTTAATCCTCAATTTACGAATGGACACATATCTGATAAAATCTGTATGGGACTAAAAAATGTAATTGAAAGACTGACAGAGAGTACAGATGAAGCAATTTGGGCTACTAATCAGGTAGGAAGTAGGATAATTAAGGAAAAAAGTATATAACATTGAAATTTCTCTAATTTATTTTTCTACATTAATGTCTTCAGATTGACATATACAACGTACGTGCTGGAAGCTTTGGAACGACGACTGCGCGGAGAGCTATCACACAGACCTATCCTGGTATTGATTGTAATGTCGTCTCTATATTATTCAAGGACTTACTATTATTTTATTAACTCTAATGTCATTTCTATTTTTTTTAGCTGAATTGTGGTTGAATTATGGAGAGAGTGCTCCTGCACTAAGGATGATTGATATTAAAGTCCTTAGTCAAACTACGTCGTCTTCCAATTGTAAAAGAAACTAGAGCACCTTTTCATTTATTCACACTAGACCAAGAAATAGATTGACAATGCAGAAGCTAAATAAATTGGTCTACATACACTACAACCTTAATCTCCGGAGTAGAAATAGAAGGAGAAGACAGTTTGAGGATCATCGAGATTATTTTTGTCCAATTAATTTGGACTATATCTTTTCAGAAGAGGATACTGTGTTAGGTCAATTGCTGAAGGAACAAGAAGAACCGATGTTAGACCAAGACCCAGAGTTTGAGGAGTTGATGCAGGATTTGACTGGGGATATGCCTGAGCCAGTGAGGGCCGTAGAAAGGATAGAAGAAATAAACTTGACAATGCAGTAGGGGCGCGCACCTAATACAAGTGAGCCAAGGGAAAAGGAGGTGGACGAGGAGAGTGAGTCAATTATTTCTACTTCTTCATCATCAGCAGGAATTCCACCTGACTCTCCCTGGGATGAGGGTCATTATAGAGACGATGAGCCTGTCACTTATGAGACAGTTGAGCATTTTCCTGATGCTACTGAGTTAGATCCTCGCCGTGGCTATGTCAGACATGTTGGACAAACTGAGGCAGGGGGTAGTAGTAGCGCCGGTACTCATGGTCATCATGGGAGTTATGTTGGCCAAAGTGCCATGTATGGACAGCATGGGGGTTATGTTGGCCAACAAGGTGTCATGTATGGACAGCATGAAGGTTATTTATATGACCCTAATTGGATACCCCCTTCTCCAACACCGATTATTTCTATTGAACATATGTTAATTGAATAAGGGATGCTTAACCCACCAGTTAGCCAACGACCTTTATATGCCCCTCATGCCTATTTCATGTCATTTGACTACAACCAGCCATCTCAATTCACAGGAGATTATGATAGTTCATCATCTTATCAAGAACAATATGAATATGGTTATGGCTATGGTAGTGCTGAGCAACAGTATGGAGCATATCTTTTTAGCCAATACCGAAGAAATGATGATGATGATGATATCGAGCTAGGGCGACACTCCACTTGGAATTAGGCTGTCAATCTGTCATACACTCATACTCATCAATCTCTCCCTAGTACTAGTCCCCTCTAATTTCAAGTGAACCATGAACCTTTTGATGCCCAAGTGCTTTATGATTTTATCTATCTCACTATTATGTTTCTAATTTTAATGTGTCATCTTCAGGGTCTTGAATTTCACAACTTATTTGGTGATTGAGTTAGCATTAAATGATGATTGATATGTTATCTTTATTTTCTTATATTTTACACTAATAAATTGATCATGAGCATCAATAATGGTTGCATTAAATGAAATACTAAAGAAGATAGCGAACTGCGACACAGACAGGACTCATAACTTAAGGTGACCGAGATTTTGATTTATTGTTGTTACTAATGGAAAAAAATATTGTATTCCAGTATTTTCTAATATTCTGGATATTTTGAATATTTTTGCAAAAAATTTTGGATTAAAAAAAATTCACACCGCGACGACCGCGACGGACCGATATCCGCGACCGATACCGATATCATATCGATTTTTTTGCCCAGCCGATACCACGATCGAGACCGAGATTTTAAACCATACTATTCAATGAGAAATGGGTAAATTGGATAAAATGAAAGAGCTGAGAGAACCTCAAGACAACCCAATGGTAGAGGGTGTCTCGTCTCACCACCAATACAAAGGATTGATTCCTGGTAATGACAGAGCACAGAGGTGGAGTGTCCTGCGCAGCAAGTTTGCTCTGTGTGGAGTGCAGATGGAGGTCTCGTGGAGGAGCACTGAAGTGGAGCAAGAAGATAGAGTTCCTATGGTTATCGAGCTAGCATTGAAGTGGACCACCCTAGGATGATGAATGATTCCTAGGACTTGGACTAGGCAAAGTTAGGATGAGGATAAGTTAACAATAGCAGTTACTTTTCCTACATTGGATGGTTAATCAAGGTGGATTTTAGTAAAAGCACAATAGATGGGCCGGCATTTTCTTTGAAGTTTTGCAAAATTGTGGACTTTATTTTCTTAAAAACTAGAACTGAAATGAAAGTGAAGTTTCCAACACCCCAGATACGGTGACATCATTCACTCACTTATCTTGGAAATTACATTGCCATGCTGTTCCGTGTTTTCTTTCTTTTCCCATTTTTTTCATCCCTCAGAAAACGCTTCTTCTTCCTAGAGCAGTAGAACGTAGACGTCTCTCCATTTTTGTTTCTTATTTTTCAATGAATCGCGTTCGCTTTTAGATCTAAATAATTGGATTGAGTCTAACCACCGGAAATCTGCACTAATTAGAGCCATTAAATCCAGAGGCGTTAATATTATAAGAAACCAGGATTATTTAATCTAACTGATATTAGGCCCAATTTTAATTCATGCCCTAACCTATTCATTTCCCTTATTCGATTGACTTTCATGCATCCAAATGGGTCCTATGTGCAAAACATATATAATTTTTATCACGCATTTTTTTCTCATTTGCAAAGAATATTAAATAAAACTGATTAAATTGGAGTTGCAATACGTCCTTAAATAGTTGGACGCTGGGCCTATGACAAAAACCCAGTGCCTGATATATTGGGGTATAATTCAAATTGAGCATTAAAAACAAGTGCAAAAAATCAACCATAATTCTATAAAACTGGAAAATGCCAAAAGAATGGATGGAGGTATATACGTTCAGATATAGCACAATTTTCTTTCAAATGTAAAGGACTGAATAGGTGGTGTCTGAAAGTAAGTTAGTTCATAAATAGAAATTTAAATATAAAGTTTTAATCTCCTCGATGTGATTGTATTTTTTTTTTTTTTTTTTATAACGCAGGGTTCCCAGCCCTTTGGACTAGAATAATTCCTACGGGCGCAGGAGAGAAAGCCGGGTAAAATTTCCATGTAACCCCAGTGTAGTAATGCAGTTTCGAACCCACAACCTCCAAGTGCAAACTGTGGTTTTAAGCCAACTGAGCTTCCCCTCGGGATTATCAATGTGATTGTATAAGGAAGAGCCTTTATGTCTATGTCTTTGAAGTTCATTTTGTGAAACAATTGTTCTATATATATAAAGCCAGAAGAAACACAATTCCGTGCCATCAGATCAGAGGGAGACTTGAGTTATAACAGAGAATGGCCCATTATCTAAGAGTGTCAGTGCCACATGACATGACATGAACGATCCTTGTGATAGACCTTTTCCTTTCTTTTTCTTTTTTTTTTATAATGATTTTTTCTTTCTTATTGTGTGTGTTCTTAATCTCGTGATGGCTACGGGAAGAAGCTCCTCCATTACCATGTGATGGTCCCTATTCCTAAACCATCGCCACATTAGTGGAAGAAGCTCCATAGCATGTGATGTTCCCCTTTTAACTACTTTGGGTGGACCCCACACCTACATAACATGTGATGGTTCCCAACCATCTCAACCTCCTAATAGTGATTGTATAGGCAGTCAGCAGTCATAATTAAAATACCATTCACGCCTCTCTCAACTTCAATTTCGGTTCACCTTGCTTGATATTTATCATTGTTATGAAGCTCCTTCATGAGGAGTGAGGATGGTTATTTTTAGTTTCTAGCAATATATATATGCCCAATTTCTAGGCCGGGACAGGCCCAAGTCCAGGGGCTGAAGGCTCCACCCATATCCAAAAGAAGTATAAGATATTTAAAAATCCCTATGTAAATTTTGAGATTTTTTTTTTATTTTTATATTTATCCTTCCCCCAATATTTATTTTACATAAGGCCGGCCAAGTTTAATTTTCTAGGTCCACTCCTTTTGACTAGGTAATGGCCTGGATGGGTTGAGGAGTATGAGAGAGGAATGCACGGAACAAAGGAAAATTGTTTAATTATTTGTCATGAAGACAATTTCTATATCATTTGATGCGAAATATAATTTTTTTTTTTAAAAAATGAAAAAAATGAACTGATTTCCTGAATATAGAAGATTACGATATTCCACGTCAAGTCAAGGGTAGGAATTTAGAATTTCTATGCGTTGCAGAAATGAAAGTCCGAAGATGACCCAGAAAAAAAAAATAAAGACTCTGAAAGCATCATGATTAATTAATGCGTTTGCATGCTAAAAGCTGTGTCCGTCTGGGACAAAATTAGTTTCGAAAACGTCACGCATTTCGTAACGGAAGGGTTGGGTTGGACTTGGACCTGGACAAAGGAGCCAGTCCCAGTCGTTCGTCCGGTCATCTCGTCTCCGTGGATTCCCATCCTATCCGTTTCTATTCGGTGGGTCTCTCTGTCATCCAGCCTTATGCTGCCTTGTAAGTTCGATGAATCCGGGTCGCACCAAGATATAGGTGGACGCTTCCAAAGGTACGTACGTGGGGTCCCACCACATACGAGAGTTTTTGCATCAGACGTTTCTGGCAATCTGATTAGGAGACCGTCCAAAAGTTTTCAGTCATCCAATGCCAAGTTATAGTGTAGAAAAAAGAAACGGACTCTCTATTTAATCCTAGTAATCCATCTCATCATCCAACAGCTAGATCGAACATCCGAATGGAGCTTAATTTCGGTATCATCTTATAGATTCTAGAGACTTCTTCTATTTTTTTATTTTTATTTTTTTATCTGATGTGTTCAGCTGGGCCCCACTACCAGCTGCAAATATATCAGGAATCAGGATTTGCACCTATGAAGAAGTCGTCGATATTTTTTTTTTTTTTTTTGGACTCGACCTACCTACATTTCTGAGATGGAGTGCAAGTGTGGAACTCTTACAATGGAGGCCATCTAACCGGTCAAAATGAATCCCCTCACCTTTCCGGTTCCACTTCAAAGGGAGCTAGTCTCACCATGTGATAATTATCAATCACATTATTATCATATGGTCAATCTTTTTCAGGGAGCCAACTCTAATATAAAATTTAGGAATACCCTGTACTGTACATAGTAAGAACATTCAGTTCTGAATAGCTCAGATTCTCAGTGGTTGAGCTCCTAATGGGACCGCCCCTCCAACTCGAGAATTCTTTGTCAAGCACCCAAGAATCCCAGAGTCTCAACTCCATCCTTGGAGTATCTTTTTTCATTTTTTGAGAGATTTTGTTAAGAAATGGAACTTCATAATGGAGCACGCCTATTAGCCTATTATAAATATGATCTACTCAAAATGAAGGACCTTATGTGCTGGGTTCTCTCCGATTTAATAGGAATTTATCCTAATGTGAGATTAATCATTGATTAATAATATGATTAATAGTGTTAATCTTACATGGACCAACTCTTAATACTCCGACTTACAAAGGAGGGGCTGTCATTCAAAATATTGGACTCACTGTTAAACTCGGAATTCTTCGGACAATGTCGTCCTTCCTAGCCTAGATAGTTGTCAAAGGGCTGGCGTGTGGGCCCACCAGTTGGTAACCCAAGTTGAAGTCATTAGCACCTGCCCGGGTGGCTAAATATTGATTTGAAGGGAAATCTGACCTGTGCACTGCCTTGCCGCCACGCCACCTATCATCTCATGTGCAGCCAAAAAAGAAGGGATAGAACATCGCGAACTATCAAACCCCTCCTCTAGTCTAGTGGGGCCCCTCACCACTCTTGTGGGGCCACATCCTAAAATCATCAAGCACTGGACCGACCTGCAAATGAATGACAAGGATGAGTTTTTAAGACAAAATTTTACCGATCGGACGTTGTCCAGCTGTCTGAATCTTACAGTACGTAGAACCGTATTTTAATTAATTAACGACGCCCAAATCCAAAATTACCTATCAGTATTAGAATTACAGTCACGACTAATACCCATTTGTCTGATTCTTCTGGAAATGCATACGATGGGCGGCTAAAAAAAATGTGCCTGGTGCCTGGTGCCTGGTGGATAGAAAAGAAAATCTGAAAATCAAATTGCAATTGACACGTGTCCATTTTTATTTAGTACTCCCAAAGCATATCATGATGATAACGGTTGGTGGTTGGTGATTGGTATGTTTGAATTTTGAAATGAGATTTTAATCTTACCCTATATATTTTCAGATTTAGATGACATGATAAAGAGGAGACTGCCTTTCTCGCAACCTCTCCCTTCCTTCGGCAGCATCATCAATTAAAAGCAAAACAACCCACTTTATAAACATTTCTATTTTTTCTTTTAAAGATAAGAAAAATCAAGCTCTTTTCATCAAATGACCGAACTGGCCTTACTTTTACAAGCTCCATACAGTACTTATTTATCCCATCCAGCCAGAACTAAAGATATCTAACCTTCACACTCCAACCTTGTATCCATACATCATCAAAACAGAGCAAAATATATCAAGTTATAGCAAATGAGCAAGGTCAATTAGGGAGTAATTTCTCTAACCCATGTAGGCAAATGAGTAAAATATCTTGCAACCTTTCAGAAATGCTGCTGATTGGCTATCAAAGAGAAGAAAACTTCTGCCATTGCCAGTCGGCTGGCATTTAGAAAAAAAAAAAAACACACACACACACCCACCCACCCTTTAAAGCTAATTTTGGTACTCATTTCACCCAAGGAAGTATAAGTCAGCTGAACTCCATCAGAGAAGAAAGAGGACAGAAATAAATAAAGTAGAAATGGAGCAGAGAATAGCTTCACCAACTAGAACAGAAGTAGTGTGAGATTTCACCAAACCATTCCTACAAACATATCATAAATATTCTATAGATATCTTTCAATTTTATATACAGTACTAAAAAAAAAAGAGACAGAACAGTTAGCTAGGTACAACTACAGCTGGAAAAGAGCATCCATGAAGCAGACTACTTGATAATTCATTCCACAACAACTTCATTCATCTCTTCAAACACCACCCAGTGAAAAGAAGATTAAAAAAAAAATCACAAAAATTAAAATCCCATTTCTGACAGTGGAAGTAGATTGATTTTTGCAGTAAGCACTTACTTAACGAGAAGATAAAATTTAGGAAACAATAATTAAAAAGAATTACAGTCAGAGGAAAGAAACCCAACAAATAAAAGTAAAAGAAGAAGGTGATGAAACATGATTGTATTAGTAAGTGGAGAGAGCTAGAGAAATGGCTGCTCCTATTTGCAGATGAAATGGAGGCAAAAACAAGTATTTACCTCGAACTCTAATCTTCTCAATGTACTCATCGAATTCCACAGAATCCACTCCAGATGAACTGCTCTCCCTGCTTTATTTTACTGGAATTGGATCATTGATGAAATCTGCTTGGGAAACCGCAGACAGCTCCATCTGACTAAAGTCGTCGTCTTCAACGGGTGCCGGGAGATTGAGATCTATCATAGTAGCAGCAGATGCAGAAGGAGAAGCAGCAGCAGCAGCAGTTATATGAGATCTCTTGTGGCCGCCCAACGCCTGACCGGACTTGAAGACCCTGTAACAAACAGGACACTCGTGGATTCGCCGATGATCTGCATTTCGAGCTGTCGATCCGGCTCCTGCAAATCTCGCCGCAGGAGGAGGAGGAGCGCAGGTTCTTATCTTCTTGTGACTCGCCCTATGCCCGCCCAATGCCTGGTAAGAGCGGAACACCTTTTTGCATGTCCCGCACTGGTACTTGCTTCTTCCTCTTGGACAAGACCTCAGCTCTTCTTCATCATCATCATCTTCTGCTTCTTCTACTTGTATTTGCTCTTCTTCTTCTTCTTCCTCTTCTTCTTCTTCTTCTTCTTCTTCGGATAGATCGAATGATTTTGTTGAGTCTCGCATCCATATGTCTCTGGAAAGCATCATGAGGGAGCGAGCGACATCTTCCTCTGGAGTAGTATTGGAGATGGAGCTCACGGGTTCAGGTTCGGGCTCGGGCTCGGGCTTGTGATTGGGAACTGAATGAATAGATCTACGCTTTCGCTTGGATCGCTTGCGGAGATGATTTTTCGATGATTCGGTCTCGCTCTCTCGGTCTTGGATTACAGAGCCTTGGTCGATTGCGAAGAACTCCGGATCCACGATTCGGAAGCTCTTCCTTGGATTTTCTCGGAGTCCGTAGTACTGAGCTTGAGCTTGAGCTCTTCGTTCGTTGTCTTCTTCTTCTTCTTCAGAAGCAGCAGAGAAAGAAGGTGAGGATTCGTTTATTTCCTCCTTCTCTTCTTCTGCTGATTCTGGTAGGGTCTTTTGGAGATTGGGAGAAGGAGAGTGTGCGGTCACGTGAGATCTCATGTGACCGCCTAAGGCTCGGCCATTTGAGAAAGTTCTAGAACAGAGCTTGCAAGTGTGTTTTTCCATGGAGAAGAGGAGAAGGAGCAGAGGTGAGGGAGGGAGGGGCAGCCAGATGAAGATGCTTGTCTTTGTGTATTTGCTTTATTTAGAGCTTCTTGGCCTTGGCAGGTATACTGTATACTGGGAGAGAGGGAGAGAGGGAGAGAGGGAGAGAGAGAGTGTGTGTGGAAACTAAAAAAGAGTAGGTGACAAGCATTCCTCCACCAAAAGCCAGAGCACGCACCCGAAAAGAAAGAAAATTGAATACACAAAAGGAAAGGGAGATTAGGAGAAAGATTAATAAGGATTTGGTGATTTTAACCCTGTAGCTTGTGCTTCAAGGGGAAAAATAGAGACATAACATTGTAAGGGAATAGAAGATATCCTTTTAGGTTGTTTATAAAATAAAATGCTTCCTTTTTTGTTTATATAATGGATCATATATTGGGCCATGTACATCACATGCTATGAGATTAGAGCTGAATAAGAAATGACTCTTGCCTTAATTGTTTCAGTTTAGGAATTAATTATCTTACTCAATGAGATAATTTTGGTCATAATTACAGCGTAAGGGCGAAAAAGGAGATCTGATCTGAGGAAATCTGAGATTACAGTGCAGAGTACGGTTACTTTTGTGTATTTCCAAAACTTTCCAGGGGCATCTTCGATAATTCCACACTTCACTTTCTTTGTTTGTAATTGTGGAGCCTAATAATAATAAACTCGTGGCCAGCAGTTATAGCTTGTACAAGTCAAGAGAAATGCTGGGTTTGTTGTAACGATGTAGTAAGAAGCTGAGAACCACGTGGAAGGAAACTCCAGAGCAGTTGCCTCATTTACTCGGCGGACCTCAAATCAAAGTCCTGATCCATGCTTTTGGCTTTTCTACGCTGGGGCTGGGCCACCCTACATCAAGGGGTCACAAATAAACTATCTAGGATCATCGAAACAACGGTCTAGATCTAAAACAGGAAAATTGTTTCGTTAGTACATATTGTATTTTCCGTCTATGTCTTATTTAGGCCAACTGTTAAAAAAGGGTCTTCCCAAAGGGGACATGCCGGCCAAGGCCAATATTCCTTTCTATTTCCTCCACTATATATATTTATTTTATTATTATCCTGTAGATGTTTAATATTTATTATAAATTAATGTGAATCAATCTTCTTGTTCTTGGGATAGGGACGCGAGAAATGAAAACTACCTAGCACTGAGAAAGGAGCGTTGCATGGAGTAAAAATGCCGGTGGTTTTGTTAGGATTTGGACCGAGTCCTCGAACGTGTGTGGATCACGCACATGCCATGCCACAGCGCCTTGATCAGTTCAGTTATTACATGGAAAGGAGGAGAGGACAGAGGAGCGCATCGAGTCCGTGACGCACGCACGTAGGTGCAACGCGCATCGCCTTTTCATGTCTTTTGCTCGCCACGGCTATGGCATGCGTACGCATGACCGGCCGGATACGATTCATGATCATGTTGGCCTTGCTTCAGACTTTCCAACGAATCTAGCCCAATTCAAACTGGGTGGGTTTAGTCCGGCAGGCGAAGGCCCAGGCCTACTTAGAGACTATCACTGCCCACTGGACAATTTTTATTTTTATTTTTTATTTGTTCCTATTACATGGGTGAAATGGTAAACCATTTTAATCTGCACTCTAAAGTATACTTCCACTCCAATCTAGCAATAAATAAATACATAAATAAATAAACAAAATATTTTCCTTTGTGTTCCACCCGAGCCTGCTCCAAATCATCTGTGCTTTATAACAAGAAACTTCCACCTCTGGGCTTTGTAGTGCTAAAAAATTGACTGTAGATTTTTTTTATTGTAGAAAATTTAGTTCATTTTTGTATCTTTTCATATAGCAAACTGGTTGCACCAAATATGGTAAAATTTTGCAAAGGAAAAGCGACTAGATTTTACACAATTTTTATGTAGAAATGTGGCTACACAAACACGCCTTCATAGGTGACATTGAAATGCCCTTACCACTATATATGTTAACTCGGGTGTCTATCAGTGGGCCAGTTTATGTGAGCCTGCCTTCACACTAGAAACAGATTTGAGACACTCAAACTGGAGTGGACCCTCGGACGTTGGGACCTAAATCTGGGTCTAACTTGTAAGATTTATGTGGTTGCCCAAAAATGGCTCAAATTGGACTCGAGCTCAAATTTGGAGTTTCACGTACAGCATCTGTAAGGAATTCTAACCTCAAACTTGAGTGTAGATGACTCGATGTAGGTTGTTGAATCCAAATAGAGTTTATAATTGTCACAAAAGTTATTCTTGAATATTATTGTCCCATGGAGATGTCTGTGAAGAATAAATTAATATTGGAACAATTAAAATAATTAATAGATACAAAATAAATAAAGAATACTATTCACCCATATGAGAGTTGGTAGACTGGGATAAGATGTGGATTAATTTACTCTCCACATTCACTGTTCCAAACCACCTCAAATTTTTCCAATTTGCATTTGTGCGGATTTAGTGAGCCGGATCTGGTATATTAGTCCTATTGAGTCAAATAGCTCAAGATACCCACGTCATTGAAAAAGAAAAAGAAAAAGAAAAAGACTACTATTCTGAATTTCCCAGGGGATTTTTTTATTTTCAAAATATTGCATATATTTGTGATAATGAACTTCTCAAATGGTATGATCAAATCTTGGGTCCAGTAGTTTTCAGCTATAAGTACTTGTAACTCAAACTCACCGCAGAAAGAACGACATGTCGACATGACTCTTTACCTCGCATCCTCTTATAGAATTATTTATACGCGCTCAGTCGCTCACCCTCACGCCTCCTTCAGTTAGGATTAGTATGTCAAAACCCAGAGTAATTCATGGCGGGAATCCGATCATTATGTGTGGTAAGACTAAAGAGAATGCTACGCTTTCTGGCTTTCTATTTCTAATCATAGTGTGAACTGGTGGAGAATCCATGGTGGGCCCTTACAGTTACAAGGTGGTCCGTCCAATTCAAGGGTGCGTTTCCACCGTGACATGGGGGGCAAAGGTACTCAATCCTGCAGTGGTTCTTTCTATTAGCTCTCTCTCTTCTTTTTCTTTTTTTTCTTTTTTAAACTTTTGTACAGTGCTAAATTAGGGGTTATACTTCTTATTTCCAAAAACAAGTTTCTCACGACGAGTAAAATGGGGCAAGTTTGGGTTGTTTCACAGTGTATTCGAACCTAAACCTGAAGTAATATTAGAGGCCATAACAAACTCATACAAATCCAAGTTACAAGATCTGTACCGGCAGCTAAATTTAAAATTGAGGCCCAAATTAATAGTTATGTTGGTATATAATACTCATGTTTCAATATTATATACCTTAAAAATATGAGAAATGGTTTGGCAAGATGGTGCGGTATATCATATATGAGCTAAATTTTAGGAGTCACCTAGATTAGTGTCAACCCTGAAGCGCTGGATGATTGAAAGATCTTCATGAGAACTAGAATTATGCAAAATATCAACCACATCAAGCATCCTAGCCCATCAATCATAATTCTTAACGGTCTACATTCGCAAGCATTTTAACCCATTTATCTTAACGATCTACATTCCCAATAATTGAAATGAGTGATCTCATTTTACATATCAAATGACATTGAATGGGGTTGATTTCTTGCACATACCTAGCTTTTATTTAGATTTTTCAATCCCTCCCACCTTTCATACTTGGTATAAATTTAGGTGGATCCTATTACTCACATACCGCACAATTTCACTAGACGGTTTCTCCCTAAATTACAAAGGCACAAACACACAATATATTATTGTAGCATGCAAATGACCCTAACTTGGGCCTAAACTAAAAATGGGTCTAAACATTGGACCCGTATCTCATAATCTAAACTAGGGCATCCATAAAGAAGAATTTTCAACATAGCTGTCAATTCCATTCCGTTTCAAAAAAAAATGGCCGGAATGACCCCTTAAAATTTTTTGGTCCCAGTCCCGGTCCATTTTGGTTGTTCCAGTCCAAATTCCTATTCAAATTCCAAACCAAGTCCGCTCTATTCCGGCCAATGTTTCATACTTCCATTCATATATCATGAAAATTATAAAAATGGTCAATCTTAAAGTTAGTTTAATTTCAATGATATAAGTATGCATTTTTAGTATTATTTTTTGCATTCAATTATTTTTTTAATTTTTAGTACTCTTTTTCGTTTATTCTTCAATCGCATCTTTTTCGGAACAAAAAAATCCAAGAAAATGCCTAAACATTCTATTACAAGGTCAAGCGGAAACGGCAGCAGAAATGAAATTAAAAACTACGATTTTCATCCCGGTCTCTTAGCAAGCATCCTCTACAATAGTTTCATGTACCCATGAAGAGCCACGTCTTTGCATCCTCTTGCAGCCGAATTCTTGAATATCGACTCATCAAAAGACACTTTTACTATATAAAAATTCCAGATAATAATGGGGTCGATCGAATATGTCACTCGAGACATCCTTGCTGTCTTTTAAAGTACAAGTTGTATCCTTTCGAGCATATATTCTCCAAACAATTTCATTTTCTTCCCCACTGTTCTCCAACCAGTTTTATTGAATATCAATTTAAAATGTACAAACAAGATGTTTAATATTATAACTTTTAAATATTAATAATAATTTTCAATATTTAAGATTTATATATATATATATATATGGAGATGCTCATCATCTTACTATGAGAGATAAAGATGGTAACCCTCACAATATGAGCATCCCTATATATATAAAGGGAGAAGCTTCATTAAAGGAAAAAAGAAACAAAAGAAAATCAAGACACAGGGCAGCAACAAACATACAAAAAGAAGAAATTGCCTGTGAGTCTGGATCTCCATTTAGGCTCCTGAATGTGCCGTAGTTAATGCTTGAGCCAGTACTGATTAGTATTAGTAATTATATTTGGCGGCCTGGTCACCCAATGACCCAATTCAGTAAGATGATAAAAAATAACAGACTTATCACTTGATCAGGAAGAGTCGAATAATATATAAGTCCAGAAAAATCTATGGTAAAGAATAGGCTGTAAACATGCCGGACTCAACAGTGTCCAACTGTAGTTCATTCACACTTGGAAGAGTCCGGGTGTCCGTCTGGATCCCACACAGACAAGCTCAAACTAGAGTCTGCCCATTTGGGAAATGGTCGGCTCAAGTCCCCCATTTAGAGCTCCTAAGTGCTTATCCAAACTATAAGATGACTATGAATTTATAAAAAGAACTATGAGAAAACCATAAAAACCTTTCTATAGGGCCTATGCATACTTTACGTTAATATTATTTTATCAGACATGTAGTAGAAATAGAAAAATGTTGAGATAAATGAATTGTAAAACTAGAAAGATGATAGAGCAATTTGGGATAAAATTAATAAGTAATAAATTAAGAAAAGTTAGTTTGAGATGGGTTGGATATGTCCAATGCATGCCAACAATAGGTGATGAAAAGTTATTTAATGCAGGCTGATGGCCCGCCAAGTAGAAAAGGTCAAGTGAAAATGACAAATATATTGAAGTAATAAAGATAAAAATCTATAGAAGTGCGACCAATGGAAAGACTTGACTTATGATAGATGAGGATGGAGAAAAATAATTCATATAGCCAACTCCAACATAATTGGAACAGGACTTTGATGATAATGATGACGTATATGATATATACACTTGATGTATTTACAAACAAAATATATATATAAAAAAACCGGATATCGGCCCAACAGGGTTATGAGCCTAGGTCTAGACCTATCAAAATGTCTGGGGCTTAAACATAGGTCCGAGTCCAGCTCCATCGTTAGAATTTAGAGCCATCCTCATCTCCATCTTCATGTCCATGTCCAGGCCCGGCTAGAAAGACATCTTTTGACAGCCTTTATAGGAAAAGACGTACAACATTAACCAAAATTCAAGCTATTGAGCTGGCAAATGAGTAACAGACAAATAACAGATACCTTTACAATGCCTGAATGCCGGCATGATTATTGATGAAGATAGAACGGAATGAGAGCCTCTGCATTCACATCGTAATTAACACATGAACGAGGCACGCGCTTGTAGCAGAAACTAATAAATTTGGACGCACGGTGACATTTACAATTTTATGCCCCCCATCCCCACAAAGTTATTTATGGCTTTACGCGTCCGTCTTTTGTTGCTCTCTAGATTTTTTCCCCCCCTTGCTAAAAGCCCAAAACGGTCCCATCTGATATTTTCACCAATAATATCACTATCTACATATTTTTTAATTTTTTAAGGCATTTGCTCTTATGCAAATGTCTCTGTGGAGTGTGGACAGTGGACTTTCGTTTTTCTCAAGTTTACAGATGCTCCTATGATCCATCTAACCCCGTCACCCACACCCTCACTCCAGAAGTTGAATGCCCCAAATTTGACTCTCAGCCGAAAGGATTCATCGTTTGATTGAAATACGAAAAAATGAAAAAAAAAAAAAAAAATCTTTGTTGGACCGAGGGAAAGTTCTCCCATTAGCAAACTGCATAACTGTTCAAAAACTTGAAAAAAAAAAAAAAAAAAAAAAAAAAAACCTGCATACTTCTAATACATAGTCCAGCCTAAAGGGCCTTTGTGGCGGTAGGTTACATAAAAAAGTCTCCTTAGATAAGGGTTAACAAAAAACTAAGCCATGCCATATCATCCTAGCCTTTGATATAATAGCCATTAAATTTAGTATCTTTTAACCCTAGATATCAATCCATACGGTAAATAAAGGTTTGATGAAAATGAGATTGGGCATGGTGCAAGACGCGGCGGAGATGAGTGTATGAAAGGGCCTCTACTGATCAAAAGTGGGCCCAAATGGGTGTCACAGAGCCTGATTGCATATACTGTTGTGTTGGCTCATAGGAGAACATTTCTCCACGGATCAAGGGGATAGAAGTATCTAATGAACTTTGAGATTTTTCTTTAATGTTATTCCTGAAAAACACTCAGATTTGAGAATATACTAAATATTTTCCAAGACAACCATAATCTGACACCGCAAATTGTAACAACGGCTCAAACCACATGTTAGAATGTCGAACTCTGGAGCATTAGCTTTGTTTTCAGACTGAATCGATATATTCTGGTGTTACCCATTTCACCTGTTTCGAAATGTTTAATCAATGGCGATGCTTGCACTGATTGTGTCTCGAATCATGGATGGTAATTCAAGTGAGAATCACCTTTTTGGAAATTCTAAATTTATGAAGATGGGCCAATTCTCAGGTTTCTTATATATGAAACATCTCAGGCTATCATTTTAAATATAATCATATTTACTATTGGACGAAATACAAGTAAGAAAATAGTATCTTGTCTTTTAAATACAAATTAATCTTGTAGAGAAACTTCAGGACATCAATTTTCACTGAAGCACAATATTTGCTGATACGACCCAAAAACTTAGATTATATTTACATTGTATATAAGTCATTTCCATTTTCCCGTTTTTGTCTTCAAAATTTAAAATTGTCCCTAGAAACAATCAACACTTTAAAGACATTGACCATCAACTGTGTTTCTCGTTCATGGAGTCATGAGGATTTTCTCTTGCGCACTGTGCATTGGTGTTGTCCGTCGTACAGGATCTTGTGAAATTCAGGAGTTCCCCTTTGGTGACGGTCGATGTGCGCTCTCGTTGATGATGCACGACTTTGATTTCTATAAAACAATTAACTGTTGAAACTTGAATTAGTTGGCTGTTGTAGTTCTGGGAGCATGGAAGGTGCGCAATGTAGCTGCTTTTGTGTCTTTCAACTACCTTTTCTGCTCACAAGCTTAGGCACTGTACTGTATACTGTATGATGTTAAGATATCAATGTCAGTAGGCCGAGAGAGAGAGACTTATAGTAATAATCCCACAAAGAGGCAAAAAATCCTCAAGTTGGCATTTTGTATGAGGAAGATTCTGCATTGGGATAAGGTTTGGCTTTCGACTTGGCTTGTCTTAGTTTGTCCTCAACGCTGGAAGCAACAAGAATCGATTGATGGCCTTCCTATATCTTCACCTTCTCATTGTTTCTAGTCATGATTGGTGGATAAAAACTTTAGCCAAGCATAAGAAAAATAAAAGAAATTAATTGAAATATTTGATGGGAAGGGGATGTTCAACTACTAGCCAGCTGCATCCAGCTCATGAGGCCACTTATATGCAAGTTTATAAATGGGAGAATGACAGATTGAAAAGTCTCCTCATGGACAGGGGGAATCCGAAAAATGAGGAACACCAGATTATCATAGCCCTTGATTTAACTTTTCTAAATTTTAATAGCATCTCAACCATAGAGTTTCTTTATATTCAATCCAATGGTGAGTCCAGACTCATAATTGTAAAATTGTGCCTCATGTCAGATCATGATGAAAATACTATTAAAGAGGCTACACTAATGAAAGGTGGGCCCCACAATACTGGACTGCACTTGCAGTTGCTTGTTAGGATGACATCTCTTGGAGGGGAAGACCTTTGTTATACATGAGTCAGGCTAGGTCTTGGGGCTTATGGAGCCAAGTAAAGTTTGGGCCCAACAAAAAAAAGAGCTGGGCCTGCACTTTAATATATACTTTCTTTTATCTTTTCAATGTCAGAGCAATAACTGAATTGTCATAGAGGTTGGAATGGGAAGTGATAACCAATGCATTTCCATTCGTGTCATGTTTCATCAGTAGGTTGGTGGTTCATCTGCACCCAGTGGCGGACCTAGGATTTCTGTTTAAGGGGTGCACACCCTAATAGGTAGTTTAGTTGTGGGGGCTAACCGAGAATTTTCATGTGGATTTTGACGATAGACCTAGAGTTTTCATATAGGTTTTGGAAGGGCACCACGGTTTGACGGGTGCGACCGCACCCACTTGCTTGTACCTAGGTCCGCCCCTGTCTGCACCAGTTGATGGGGTTATTTAGGTATGCTTGCTCTTCAGATAGCATGCCAACTAGCAATAATGCCTTGGTCAGGGAAAACCTAATTTTTAATAGGGGTGACCCATTTAGCAAAAACCATGTAGACTGGCCTATTTTTACAGCCCTGCTTTGGAGGTATTTATTTTCAGAATGAGGGTGCATTTATCCAATTACTGTTCAATTCCAAGGGTTTTCGAGGTAATGTGCTTTTTATAAAAGGGGCCAAAGGTCCATTTGGTTCAAGAATTATATGAATTCTTGAAATGAGATTGTCTTATATTGTTATATTATCATAAATTAAAGCTCTGTTGGACCTCAACATTTCAGCAACCTCAGTGTCATGTTACCAATAAAAAAAGACTAATCATATACTGAGAGGCCTTGACTACTTCAACCAACATCAACTCAAATGACGAACTCTGTGTAAATGTGTAAAGCACAAATGAGAAACGTTGTGGTAAGGGTGTCTCCTCCCACACAACCATCCATGGATCGATCTCTGGGATGCATGGTTGGTTGTCTCATAAGAATCGTACCACTGACCCAATCTAGAAAATAAAAAAAGTATTGAGGTAAAAATATTCATTTCATTTGATAATCATAACTATGTCATGAGATCCTCCAAAATAAAATGATATGACAACTTGTTCAAACAGACATCTCATTTAGAATGGTGGTCATGTATCATTTAATCAAATTGGGATTTTTTTTATTGTTTACTAAGGCGTGCCGCTTGCCTTCGTGAGCAAGCATTTTCTTCTATTTTTATGATCCAACCCCAGTCTATTCAATGAAATGGTAGGTGCCTTGCCACTCATCTAACAATGGACTGACAAATTAAATTCAAATCCATCACTAGTGTAGAACATGCAAGGGATAAGGCATATTTGATCATCCAAAGAGGACAATCACCGAAGTTAGCAGCAGTGCAACACCAATCAAACAATCACTAGAATAGCAGCACCACTTTTTTATTTGGGACCCCAGCCTATGGGGATGGACCTAAAAAGCCCATACAAGTGGAAAGAGGGGCTCACAATATGAGAACAAGAGCCTACACAAGTGTAAAGGATAGCCCACACAAGTGGGAAGAGTGACAACCAAGGACCGATCCCAAAACAACTGAGTGACATGAAGGGTTACCACCCACATGTGCAAGTCCCTGTTGTCAGTAGCACCACTTAAATGATAGCTAATTACACCTCTCACTTACTCTTGCCAGACAACCCTCCCAACCATAGGAGAGCAAGAGTCCTATAGATGTAGAATTGTGCCATTTTTTTATATGTATGTACAGAGTCCATATGCTTAGTGCCCATGAGTCTCTCTCCACCACCATCTCAAAACGTGAAAAAAGATGATTTGAATTCCTTCACTTTTTCTTGCTTGACCAGTGTCGTGTATGAATCCTCTTGTTTCACATTGTTTATTCTTCACTTTGTTTTCTACAATCAAGCTGGTTAATTAAGTGAATTAATACTCATGGTCTCCCATCTTTTTCTATTTCGTGTTTTTTTTTGGCTACATCTGTCTATATCTAATTTGCCGGATATTTATATATTTGGAATGTTCACTTAGCTTAAAGGGATTTCCTATATTCTATTGTCAAAGTGAATATAAACCCCAAGTTGATTTTGGCTTGACTTGACTTTATTTAGTGGTAAGGAGAGCTTCCAATCACTCTCCATTAGAAACAGAGTCCTATGAATCGTCTTCACAGTCTATGATTCATTGTTTGGAATACAGCTTCCTTCAAAATACAGAGTTTGGATTGGTTTGGGAATTGAAAAGTGATCGATGTGAATAACGTGTGCACCTTAAGTCAGTACATTAAGTGCTCTTTGTTGAAATGAGAGTGAACAGGACCAGACTTGGATGCTTGTCTTGTAAATCGCCTATTTATTAAAATCGTCCACACCAATGGTCAGTAGCTAGAGTGGTATGAGATTTGCCGTTGAATAGTTTCATGGCAATGAGCCGAGACATATGTGCTTAGCTAGGGCCACTCTTACTTGGGTTGGTGTGTATATTAGGATGCATTTTCCAACTTTACTGCCTTCTTCCTATGGCTTTCAATGGGCGAGCCACACCAATGGGGCTTCTGGGCTGCTGCCAATTTGAGGAGCATAATCTTGTTATAGTTATTTATATTTTACTTTCTTTTGTACTTTGAGGATTTGAACCTTTTCCTCTGCCCCACACAACCGGTTTTTTGTTTTTCTTTTTCCTGCGGTTTCCTTTTTCATGAAAATCTACCTTACTTTCAAGCATTACCAGGAAATTAAGTGGTGTTTGGATACTCATTTCCATATGAAGTAATACACCTTTCCCAATTATTTTACGATTTGTGCTTTTCAACTCAAAAGAGAAGGGTAAAATGAGCTTGAAGAAGTTTACTTTTCCTACTTATTGGATGAAAATACACCTTATTTCCATGAAATAAAATAAAAAAAGTAACTATATTCCCATTAAAATCCAGGCATAAGGCTGAAGAATAACAATAGGTTAGTAGCCTGGATGGCTGAAATCAAAATAGACAATGCACTCTTTTTAACGGAAAAACAGTAATACTTAGCTTAAATTTGCATGAGCCCAACTACTTCTACAGGGACAGTGTGGTCGCTGGTGTTGAGACTGGCAACTCCTCCTAGGCCCTAAAACTCAGTCTTAAAGGCCCAATTGTTTGATTATAGGAATTCAAAGCAATGAATTCTCATTGAAGAGGCTAAACACGAAAGATTGGTGTAAAAAAACTACATAGGAGTCTTCTCTTTGGTAGAAAAATGATTATTCATTCGCCCTTATAAAAAATCATCTCACTAAAAGTTGAAATTTCCCTCTTTATAGAAGGTAAGGATTGAAAATCTTGTAGGTTCTTCTCTGTGAATATTTGGGATCGTAAATCCCACACTGCCCTTCCACAAAGCTCCAACAACCTAAAAAACCACCAATATCTCAACCTTATATCCTTTCCTCACAGTTTAAAAACTCATTTGCATAACTTCAAGGGCACATCTGTGTAACGTATTTTCTATGGAAAAGAAATGAAATGATTTTTCAATTTTCAAGACACTTTTTTTTTCCGCGGATTGGTAATGCTTTTTTGATGCTTTTCATTGTAGAAAATCATTTTCACTAGCTATGAGAAAGGTCTCCATAGGAAAACATCTTGTTCTTTATTATTTGTTTTTCTTTTTTCGAAAAACCAGTTATGTAAACGTGCTCTAAAAGGTATAGAAAAACTGAAATATTTTGTAAAGAAGCGGAAGTCTGTAGACCTCAGTTTTCATGGATGCTACACTAGAAATTCATTTGGACAATACTCGGCTGCAGACATTGTCCCTTTACACCAATTAAACATGAATATGTTGCAAGAAGTTTGGTTTACCTTTCAGCGTCATATCCCAAGAAAATATGATAAAATTGTTATAGAACTGGAATAACTTGAAAAAAAAAAAAAAAACCGTAAAGCTCATTTTCAACTTTGTCAGTTTTTATTAATCCCATGCCGGAAGGTTGCATTAGTTAGATTGACACTTGGTGTGAAACTTTTCTCACATCCCAAACATAGATGATTACAATAACGATTACCATGTTTTTACTCAAGTTTTCCTCAATAATATAAAAAGAAAATCCAGATTTGTAAATATGCAAAATTTTCCCAAGACCATAATTTTTTTAGAACTGGATTCATAACGATAGTCGGCCTTTAACTGATGCACCATCACAATATTACCAGAGAGAGAGAGAGAGAGAGAGAAAAGAGGTCGTCCACTTAGAAATTCATATTATTCTCAAGTATAACTGCAAAGCATTTTAAAATAAGGTATGCCTTGTGCACTTATCCAATCACTTCTGCAGTTCCAGTCATTCTTATGGAATCTTCACTGTGTGAATAAACAAGTAAAAGGTATTTATATTGACGTGGATCGCCAAATACTCGGAATCAAATACTATGGTTTTGGTTTTAAATGCAAGAAGTGAGCGCATGGTTATAGTTCTATGAAGGAACAGGATACTATAAATAAAAAGGGGGGGGGGATTGAAAGATGGAATCAGTTCATTTGTGATTTGACCTGCCAAACGGCAGGCCACTAAATTGAAGGTCAGACTACAACACTCAGCAAATAAAATATCAATAGAGAATACAAATAATTTATTTAGTCGTTAAGGGAATGTTTGTCAGCATTAAAATACATACAAATCTTTTAAGTGGTTAAAAATAAACACCAAAGGTTAGATATTCATTTCCCATCTTCATTTGCTTCTTTTTTCAATATAAAAAAAAAGATTATTTAACGAAATTCATCTTTGATCTTCATTTTTAATCTCTCCAAAAAAATCCCTATAAATTAGATTCATGTGTTTAAATGCAAACAAACAGCCCCAAGTAAAAATCAGCGTGCAGGGATCTTAGCTGAAAATTTTGAAGTCCCCTATATGATTCAAATCACAAGCAGGTTTGTTGTTGGTGGTGAAAAATGTGTCAAATCACTATTTGCCCAGTAGGAACAAAATTTTGTGATGCAATATGTTCAATACGAGGCATTCTTACTGTAACATCTCAAATAGCAGAGAACACAAAACAAGATTCCATCATCATGATTTGAGTGGAGTGTATAGCCCAAAGCATCACAAACTAGGATGGGGAAGGTGTCGGCCTGGCGGCCCTGGCCCTCTCCTTTTACTAGGTGGTGTTTGCTTTTGGCGTGGAATCCGTGGACAAAGGCCTTTGAAAAGTGAGTTTGGATCCTCTACGAACTTATGGCAGACTATTCATCCACTACCAGTATAGCATCTCCACCACGTACACGTGCTGAGGAAGGATGAAGAGCCACCCATCCTACACAGACAGCACTTGGTATTTTTTTCTTAGTTCGAATCCCATTATTCTGCCACACGTTTCCCGTGAGTGGGATGGGCAGAACTCGAACATGGCCCCACCTATTGATAATCACATACCATTAAGAATGCTCACTCCGCCAATATTTACATATCCTTAAATTTTATTTTAATAGAAGTTGGTTCCACTCTAAGATTGAGTGAGCTTATATATAGTTATAATGTGATTACCGAAAATTGAGTAGGAAGTGATATGGATGAATCACTAGCCAGACCCAACTCCTGTAGCTCTTGAGAAGTTACTTTTAATTCATACACATAGATGCTTTAGGGATCAATCTCCATTTATTTTTTTTAAACGGTGGGATCAATCCCCATGTCTTCAAGTTTGAAGTATCACTCTTGACTAATAGCTCAAAAAAACGAGAAGATAATTATGAAGAATTTTTCTTGAGTCCAAATCCTTGAGTCTCTGCCACACATTTCCGTGAGTGGGATGGGTATAACTCCAATATGGAGCTTGCCTTTTAATAATCTAAAATGAATTCTATCAACTTAATTATATATCCTCATATTTTTTGTTGGTCTCACCTTAAAATTAATGAGCACATGAATGATAATTGTGATTAGCATATTTGTTCGCATCATTAATCCTATGTATTAATCACCTTGGAAAGATACCAGCTACTGCGTCTGTACTTCCATCACACAACTCTCACTCTCCCCCTCTGGGTAGAAAGTGGAGACAAACCGTTGCACCCAAAAGAAAGCCTTTTATCTTACACACACAACAGCCCAAGTGATATGGATGAAGCACTACTACCGACCAACTCCTATACCTCTTGAAAAGTTTACCTTTTATTCACAAGCAATTAGATCCAAGTCAAAAGTTAGAAGATGATTCCGAAAATTGCATAAGGAAACTGATTTTAAAAAAAGGATAAAAATGAAAACTAGGAATTGGGCTTCTTGAATCAGTACAGCTCTCTTTTTTATATATACAAAATACATTTTTCTATTCAACCCTCCATGGTTGTTACTTGTTACTTACATTAGCAGATGATCCAATCCCCATCTGCAACCATGGACTTGAAGCCCCAGCAAAGTTGATGTCCTTAAGATCACTCAGCTTTGCCAGCTTGAACTTACCATCCGCTACATCATCCACATGTAGTAGCATTGAACTCTGGACGTGGTTGTTGATCTTCTTGTTTAAATGAATACCAATCCACGGTTGTAAATATAGATCAGCTTTAGCTGAAGGAAATTCTAAGCTTAAATGGCCCCCCACTTTATACTTCCTGACTCCAACAGCTTCATCAGTGGGAGCTGGCTGGTTGAGATCGAGCGGCTCGGATTTATCAAACTTGGGTCTTTTTTGGAGCTGTGGGCCATGGTGATCTTGCAGTGGATGAAGCTCGGCAAGTGGTTTGTTGGGTGAATTAGAAGTGACCCAATGGCACCTCTTGTGCCCACCCAATGCCTGCCCGGACGCAAACACCCGGTGGCAGATGGAGCATTCATGCACTTTCTTCTTCCTCTTTATCAACTGCGATTGGCAATTATCTAAGGGATGCGCTGGAGTGATTGAGAAATCATCATGGGTGATGACTTCCTCCTCGACCGTGCTCTCGTCGAGTTCTTCAAGCTTGGCCGCGAAGCAGCCCTTCACTTTCTTGTGACTGGCCCTGTGGCCACCAAGAGCTTGGTGTGAATTGAACACCTTCTTACATGCCTTGCACTCGAACATCCCTCTACTAATTCCCTTTGGCTTCTCATCGGGTGCCTGAATCGCATAGTTCGGCTGTTGCTCCTCCTCATCCTCCTCCTCCTCCTCCTTATCTGCAGACGTGCTCGACGACTCTGTCTTGACGATGAAGGGGTCGTCGACTCTGGCCGTTGAAAGCATCACAAGGCAGTTGGCCAGTTCCTCCTCTTCGCTCGATGGGCAATTCGAATTCTTGACCACTCGCCTCGACCGCTTCCCCTTGGACCACCCCAGGCAACCCCTCCGGCCATCATCGTCGTCGTCATCGTCGTAGGAACCGGGTGACGAGACTAGCGACTCCGCAAACTCCTCAGAGCCGCATTTACCCTGCTCGAGAAACGACTTGCACGACTCGAACTCCTTGCCACAGTTCTTGGATATACGGCAGCTCTTAGTGCGGTTGGGATTGGTACGGAGCGCATACATCCGCTTGGTCCCTGCCACCGGATTCCCACCGAACTTTCCTTCCCACCACCCGCTAGGTGGATCATGGTGGTCGATGTGACCCAAATCATTTCCAATCCCATGGGCTCTCATGTGACCTCCAAGGGCTCTCCCACACCCAAATCCTTTCTTGCAGATCCTGCAATAGTGCTTGAAACTCTGATGTTGTTCCATCACCACAGCCATAGTTAAAACAGCCAGATGCATATATAAGAAAAAATCATAATCATGATCTCCTTATACTTCTAATATACAAGGGAAAAAGATAGATATAGAGAGAGAGAGAGAGGGGCTGTGCTTGGGTGGTTGTTGTATGTGGTGTTTGAGAGAGTAGTCCTAGTTTTTAGTTGAGGGATGTGTGGCTGGTTAGCTGTGGATGAATGGAAAGAGGGAGTGAGAGTTTTAGTGAGTGACAAATGGAGAGAGAGACCTTTTCTTTCAAGCAGGAGGAAGTTGCATAGTCCATTGATATATAACTTCAATTCCAAGCCAAGAGAACCAAGAGACATCTCCTCCTTTGTCGGTTGGTCCTTCCTCGTTTTCCTTCACAAAATTTATATTCCTCATTAATAGCATTTATAGTTCCTATTAATTGGTGATTGGAAATTTTTTGTGATAATATGAAAGTAATTTAGAAACTGAAATAACAAGTATTACTTGTACATGGGCCTCTCATGTGTCCTTAAGTTGTGTATTAAGACTTGTCTAAATTTAACCTTGATAAGCATAATACATATTTGGAGTGCGTTATACAAGTTAATTAAGTTAAGAAATCTTATGCCAGCTTGAATTTGCTATGGTGCAACAACGATGACTTTTCTAGGTAAATCTGATCCCCACCGTTGACCTCAGATTGCGATTGATGGGAGCTTAAGTGGACACCCCAACTGGGTATTATTAAGGTTGGCAACTATCATCAGGGCCAGACCAGGGGGGCTGGGGGTGGCCATGGTCCCCCCAAAATTTTCAGTACACCCCTTAAAGTTTGAGGTAATTTTAGATTTTTTTTACATTCCCTCCACCCACAAAATCTATATATATGTATGTATGTATATCACACAATGGCCTCCTCAAGGAAAATTTCCTGATTCTGCCACTTACTGGAATGTTGTTTTGGCCTTTTGACTCCACCAACCGGTGTGCTTGTGCATGACAGTTTCTTGCAGTAATTTGCTAATGCAGTAGTTCCTATTAAAAAAAA
Source organism: Umbellularia californica (assembly GCA_028538565.1). Lineage (NCBI taxonomy): Eukaryota > Viridiplantae > Streptophyta > Magnoliopsida > Laurales > Lauraceae > Umbellularia > Umbellularia californica. The sequence goes on from JAPQWN010000012.1 coordinate 512,705, forward strand.
AAAAAATGAAAGCAAAGTTTTCATTTTCTACAATTTTGAGTTCCATTAATTTCCCCATTGAAATGTGTTTCTACCTCTTTTCTGATCAGTAAGGACTGCCTAATGAATGGGTATTAGCTTACGTTGAGATGAAGGCCTCTTTAACTTAATTGGCCTAGGACAGCGGTTTACACTCGAATGTTGTAAATTTGAAACTGCACTACTATACTGGAGCTACAGGAGAGTTTACCCGACTTTCCTCTAGACCCAGAGGGATTAGTCAAAAAAAAAATTGAATTTCATTAATTCCCCACTGAAAAATGAAGCAAGACTCTTCTTTGAAAATCATTTTTGTTTTTTTATGAAAAATACTCTGCACTGACATATTCCCATATTTCTTAAATATCTTACTCATGGAAGTTGGAACCAATTATGTTTACAATGACCTTGGAGGCTAGTATATATCAGGCACATCTGTTACTAAACGGCTGTTTTTAAAACATTATGAGAAGTCTAGTTAGCACTAATATAAAGTGGGGCACACAGATTAGTCGATAATAAAATCAAGATGCTATTGATTTTGTTTTGAGTTTATGCGATATAATTTGCTTGAATCAGTACATTCTCCAGCTAAAGATGTTGACTGGTTGCTTTCTTTTTCTAAGACTGATTCTTATTATAGAAGTGATCATGTTTCTTTGTTGAGGTGCAGGGCACGTGCCAAGCAAACATGAAAATGAAATCGAATTTTAATTTTATAAGGTGCCTCTTTAAGTTGGCTTGCGAACCGACATTATGGTCACTAAATCAAGTGGTCAGTTTATTTTGTCATGGGGACGATTCAGTTCTAGTTGATGGTAACCTTTTCATATCACATGCTTCATGACCGGTGCTGTCACAAATTTCCTTGTATTTGGATTGGATTGGCATTCACCATTGAATCGATCAATATGTGGAAAGCAACTTTAAGCATTGAGTTAAACTCTTCTGTTATTTATTAATCAGTCAAATTTTATATGTCACTTTTGGAGTAAGTTTGATTGAGTGAATTAATAACAAGGCAAAAGTAGGTCCTGTGATGATTGGCCCCAGAAGATAAGTTGAACACAAGAAAATCCCATGACGTCAAATGGACCCCATAAGGATTATAGGAGGATGGTGACATGGAAGCAGCTTCTATAGGGCCATCCATGTAGGATCACTTAGCTTGATAACATGAGAAGGTACACGAGCTCACAAATTGCCTCATTACAGTTTAAAAGTGGGTGTATTTGTTGAAATGTCTAATCCAACTCAACCCACAATTACTTAATAATGCCTAATTATGATCTAATAATGATAAGAATTGGGATCACTTGATTTGCTTAATTTCTAAAACCACTCCATCTTGTTTCATTGAAACAAGCTTATATTATATTATGGGGAAAATGACTGTTTTATATTCCCTCCACCCACAAAATCTATATATATGTATGTATGTATATCACACAATGGCCTCCTCAAGGAAAATTTCCTGATTCTGCCACTTACTGGAATGTTGTTTTGGCCTTTTGACTCCACCAACCGGTGTGCTTGTGCATGACAGTTTCTTGCAGTAATTTGCTAATGCAGTAGTTCCTATTAAAAAAAAAAAAAATGAAAGCAAAGTTTTCATTTTCTACAATTTTGAGTTCCATTAATTTCCCCATTGAAATGTGTTTCTACCTCTTTTCTGATCAGTAAGGACTGCATAATGAATGGGTATTAGCTTACGTTGAGATGAAGGCCTCTTTAACTTAATTGGCCTAGGACAGCGGTTTACACTCGAATGTTGTAAATTCGAAACTGCACTACTATACTGGAGCTACAGGAGAGTTTACCCGACTTTCCTCTAGGCCCAGAGGGATTAGTCAAAAAAAAAATTGAATTTCATTAATTCCCCACTGAAAAATGAAGCGAGACTCTTCTTTGAAAATTGATGATGCCAAACTCTGGTTCAGTCACCACCGGTCAAGTAATAAATAATGCGATAATAAAGACGAGAAAGAGGTTTATAGTGGTTCGGTCAGTGTGACCTACGTCCACTTTCGGAAAGGCTGAGGTTGCCGGATATATTAATATTCAAGGGTTACAACTTAGGAGAGAGAGATCTTTGCTAGTAAAGAATAATTGCCTGCCCCTCAAGTACCGAGGGGCTCTAGTATTTATAAGCTTCCCCTAACAGATGGGGAGACTTCTCAGCACGGTTCACGAGGAGCGTTCGAGGTGTCCTCGACTGGCGAGGCAGTTGCGATATTCTCCGCTGGACCTGGTAAGAGCGGGACGTGGCCTGACTGCTTCCGAAGCGCTCCGGACTGCCATGACGTGGCCGGGCATCGTGGATACGGACCCGGACTGCAAACGGATCTCCATTAACTTTGGGCTTTGGCTCATGACAGATCGGGCCAAGTTGGGCCGGACTCATCATTTGCCCCTCAATGCCCCGCGCCCAAAGAAGTTTTGAAAGGGGGGCATTTTGCATATCTGGCTTCTCTTCCATTCAAATAACCGTTGCCGCGTTCCTCTCCCTGCAAGCTTCTTGTGCTCTTCCCCGGCCCTGAGGAGAAGGATTTTTGGGAGAGTCCTGCCAGTATGAGACTCCTCTTATGTTTGGGGTTTCTTGAAACCCTAGGCTATAAAAGCCCTCTGAAAGAGAGGGAAACCACTCCACCTTCTTCATCTTTTCCTCTTTCCAGAGATCTTCAACCTTGGGTTCTTATTTCAAAAACCCACCATGGCTGAGCAATCCGAGGAAGAAGTGCACAGCAGGCAGGCACCTGGTGTCCGGGGCGCCGGCAGCATGGGGACGCCCGGCGTGGGCGCCACTAGCCCGGCAGGCGGCGGCGGCAGCGCGGGGGCGCCCGGTGTGGGCGTCCGCACCCCAGCAGGCGGCGGCGGTGTGGCAGCAGCGCCCTGCGCAGGCGGCCGTGTGGCGGCAGCGCCCGGCCTGGGCGGCGGCGTGGCAGCGCCCGGCCTGGGCGGTGGCAGCAGGGCGGCGCCCGGCCTGGGCGGCAGCGAGGCAGCAGCGCCCTGCGCAGGCGGCCGTGTGGCGGCAGCGCCCGGCCTGGGCGGCGGCAGCAGGGCGGCGCCCGGCCTGGGCGACGGCGTGGCAGCACCCGGCCTGGGCGGCAGCGGCAGGGCGGCGCCCGGCCTGGGCGACGGCGTGGCAGCGCACGGCCTGGGCGGCGGCAGCAGGGCGGCGCCCGGCCTGGGCGACGGCGTGGCAGTACCCGGCCTGGGCGGCAGCGGCAGGGCGGCGCCCGGCCTGGGCGACGGCGTGGCAGCGCCCGGCCTGGGCGGCGGCAGCAGGGCGGCGCCCGGCCTGGGCGACGGCGTGGCAGCGCCCGGCCTGGGCGGCAGCGTGGTGTCTGCTCCGGGTGGCAGCGTGGCGAGCGTGGCTCGGCCCGGCGTCGGCGTACGCGTGGCTGCTGGCGCGGAGGGCGACGGTGCGGCAAGCGCGGGCGTCCAGGCAGGCGTGAGGCTGGGGGCCGAGGCGGTTGTGAGTGCCGCGGGGCCCACTGGTACGGGCGTGGTGCGCACGGAGGCGCCCAAGGGCATTGGCGCCCAGACAGGCTTGAAGTCGAAGTGTTCGGTGGTGGCGGCGTGCGAGCGGGGCCCTGCGGGCGAGGGCGCAAGTCCTAGTAATGTATCTACCAGAATTCTGCGTCGTCGCAAAAAGTATCAAGGGAAAGTCGTAGTTGAGGAGGCCGGATCTAAAGTGAGTACTACTTTTAGTGTGCTCAAAACTGACGGTGACCTCACGAGGGTTGCTGTAAGTATCCCACCCACCGTACTGTGCCGCCGGGCCGAACCAGACGAGCCAGCATGCGATGACTCTTCTGGTGATATCGTGATATACGAAGAGATGATCGAGGCCGGGTTAAGATTTCCAATACCTTCCCCCATTTGTCGTGCTCTTCACTATTTTTCCTTAACTCCGGGGCGATTAGCACCCAACGGGTGGAGAGTTATGCTCGGATTCCTTGAGCTGTGGAGGAGAGTACATCAAGAGGACGCTTCTCCTCTCAAGTTTCACGCTGCTTACAGTTTGATCGAGTCCCCAGCCCCTCACAGGGGGTGGTACTATTTTACCCCTAGGGGAGGAAAATTGCTCACGGGATTACGTTCAAACTGTCACGATTGGAAATCTCGCTTCTTCTTCATTGGTGGAGAGTGGGTTGCAGAGTCAGATCGACCTTTGGTACCCACCCAATGGATCGACGCTAAGAGACTAGGTACATTTTCTGATTGCTTTCTTTCTGATCGCTTCCTTGTTTTTATGCATGTGCTCACTGTCAAGTCCTCATTTGCAGATCCTCCCCTTCTGTCCACGGAGCAGGAGCGCAAGCTGCAAGCGGTGAGAGATCACCCTGACAAGGACTTAGGAGTCCTTCTTCCCAAGGAGAGAGGCAAGACCAGTGGACCTCCTACTGACTCTTCGTCTTTGGGTAGTACCGGCGTATTCCATCCGGGATCGGCTTCAAAGAGAAAAGGTAAGTCAGTTCAACTTTAGCAATGTTTTGTGTGTTTACCTGATATGCCGTACTCCAATAACGCTCTTCTTTAATAGGCATAGAGGTAAGCAGAGAGATGATTGGAGCCCGCTTTTCGACCCGCTTTTCGGGTAGGGGTACCCCTTCCCCCAAGGCGGCGAGGACGAAGGACGTTTCTCCAAGAGCCTCTCCGCCAGCGACTCGCGTCGAGCCCCGGGTGCCTCCTCCTCGAGTGGCTTCACCCATGGTGTCTCCTCAGGCAGGGATTTCTTCCGCCAAGACTGCTTTCCCGCAGTCTTCCTCTTCAGCTACACCTCCTGCCCCTCCACTGTGTCCTCCACAACCGGACCTTTCTACGGGGGTATCGGCTAGGACTGGTTCCATGCTGGGTCATTCGTGGGAGATGCGGGAAAGGCTAGGGAGATATGTGCTACCGCATGAGGCTTCTCGGGTTAATGCCCTGGGCACCGAGGGGGTTATTGACTCATTTGTAGAGGGCCTGGCTCAGGTAAAGATTCCCTATTCTTTATTCCTTTTTCTCCAGGCCGTTACCCCTTTATTTCTTTTTAACCGTCTCATTCCTCGTCCCTTATCTCTTCAGGTCTCTACTGCTTTCATCTGCTTGCTGTCGAGAGCCCAATCTTATGGTCAGATGAGACGAGAGAAGGAGGCTATGCAGCTAGAGCTCTGCACTGCTCAAGAGAGGATTACTGCTTTGGAAGCCGCTGGTAGGGCTTCGGGGATTGATCTTGCTGCGGCCAGTGAGAGGGTGAGCGAGCTTGAGATCGGACTTTCAGCAGCCACTAAGAGGGCGGCCGAGGCAGAAGTTGAACTTTCGAAGACCTGTGAGAAGGCTTCGCTCAATGAGGCTGAGCTTACGAAGGCCCGTGAGAGGGCTTCGCTCAGTGAGGCTGAGCTTATGAAGGCCCGTGAGAGGGCTTCGCTCAGTGAGGCTGAGCTTGCTCGGACCCTTGAGAAGGCGAGGCTCAGAGAAGTTGCTATGGAGGCAGAGATGAAGGCAGCGAACGAGAGAGCTTCTCAAGCTGAGAGGGACCTACAAATTGGCCTTGCAGATGCCTTCATTGATGGCTACGAGGAGCTTCGAGAGAAGATTTCGGCTGCCTTTCCAGATATTGACATATCAGGCTTTGTGCCGATGGAGGCGCCTGATGATGGTGGCTGCAGCTCTGATGATGCTGAGGACGATGTAGAGGAGGATGATGAGGAGGGGGATGAGAGTGATTAGAGCATAGGGACTTTTGCTTCTGCTTATGCAACCTTTTTGTAATGAAAGTAACATAATTTTATTTATCTATCCATTGCTTTATTCTGAACAATGCTTTGAACAATAAAAAGTGCAACATCAAGTACCTAAACAAAAACCCTAATCCACCCCGTTCAAAATCTTCACTGGTAGTACCTCTTCAAGTGCTCTGCATTCCATGGATGAGGTAAGACCTTTCCTTCAGAGTTCTGGATTCTGTAGGTGCCCGGTCTCACCACTTCTATTATGAGATAGGGACCTTCCCAATTTGGTCCCAACTTTCCTTCCTGAGAGTCCTTTGTGGCGAGGATCACCTTTTTGAGGACCAGGTCTCCTGGTTGGAAGGAACGAGGCTTCACCCTCGAATTGTAGTACTTGGCCATGCGTCGCTTGTACTCCGCATTACGGACCACAGACATTTCTCTTGCCTCCTCTAGCAAATCGAGGTTGAGGCGGAGTCCTTCCTCATTGGTGGTAGGGTCGTAGTGGTGGACCCTTAGGGAATGTACCCCTATTTCGACAGGAATGACCGCCTCAGTCCCAAAAGCAAGAGAGAAAGGGGTTTCCCCGGTAGGCGTCCGTGGCGTAGTTCGATAGGCCCATAATACCCCCGGAAGCTCGTCGACCCACAGACCTTTTGCTCTTTCGAGCCTTGTTTTGAGGTTGCGCAGGACTGTTCTCACCATCACCTCTGCCTGCCCATTTGCCTGGGGGTGTGCCGGGCTAGAGTGAGGCTGCTTTATTTGAAGGTCGGCGCAGAAGGAATTGAGTAGCCTGTTGTCGAACTGTTTGCCATTGTCACTGACAATGGCGTGAGGTATCCCAAAGCGACAGACCAGGTTTTTCCAGATGAAATCCTTCACCTTCGAGTCTGTTATCTTTGCTAGGGGTTCTGCCTCCGCCTATTTTGTGAAATAGTCTATGGCGACGACTATGAATTTGCACTGGCCTCTACTCAAAGGCAGGGGGCCCAAGATGTCAATGCCCCACTTGGAGAAAGGCCATGGGCTGAGGATGGTAGTCAGCTCCTCTGGTGGCTGCCTTGACACAGTGGCGAAGCGTTGGCACTTGTCACATTTCATGGTGAATTCCTTGGCGTCTTTTACCATGCTTGGCCAAAAGTACCCTTGCCTAAGCGCTTTATGGGCGAGGCAGCGTCCTCCAGAGTGATTTCCACAAATCCCTTCGTGAATCTCTCTGAGGGCGTATTCAGCTTCTTCTGGGGAAAGGCAGCGCAGCAACGGCAGGTTGTAACCCTTTTTGTAGAGTACCTCTTGTAGGATGGTGAACTTAGAAGCTCTCATCCTGAGTTTTTTGGCTTCCAGGGGATCATCTGGGACTGTTTCTTCTTGGAGGTACGCCTTGATGGGGGTCATCCAGTTCAATTCGGCCGTGGTGCAGTTGACGCTAGTGGTGTCTGTATCCAACTTACTTGGCTCGAACTGGTGCCCCATGAAAGTTGGTTCCGCATATGAGGCCTCTAAGGATGAGGCGAGCCTTGCGAGTGCATCGGCTGCCATGTTGTCCCCTCTTGGGATGTGACTAATCTTAAAGTGCTTGAACTGCTGGATTAGTCTCTTTGCCATGGCAAGATACTCCTGCATCCTTGCCTCCTTTGCTTCGAACTGCCCATTTACCTGATTCACTATCAATTGTGAATCACTGTGGGTGACGAGGTACTGGGCGTCCATCTCAATCGCCAACCTCAAGCCAGAGAGGAGGGCCTCATACTCGGCTTCATTGTTCGAGGTATTGAAGTGGAGTTTTACCGCATACTTGATGGGTGTACCATCTGGGCTGCTCAGAAGGAGTCCTGCGCCACCTCCTTCACTTGTTGCGGAGCCATCAACATACAGCTCCCAATGAGGCACAGAAAAAAAGTCTGATGTCTTGGTAAGCATCTGGTCGCCAGGCGAAGAATCAGAGGTTCCCGGGGCGTCGGGAGCAGAATTCCCCACATGTGTCGAGGCGTCGAGAGAGGATTGGGCGCCGGAAGAAGTCTGGGCGCCGAGAGAGGAGCTCTGGGCGCCCACTTCAGTTTGGGCGCCCAGAGGTGTCTGGGCGCCCACTTCAGTCTGGGCGCCCAGAGGTGTCTGGGCGCCCACTTCAGAGTCCTGGGCGCCCAGTGATGCTTGGGCGCCCGGGGGAGAGGTTGGTTCTGCCGGCAGCAACATGGTGGGGTCCTCTACATGTGTAAAGTCAGCAACAAAATCAGCTAGTGCTTGTGCCTTGATGGCGACCCTTGGTTGGTACTGAATATCAAATTCGCCCAATTCTACGGCCCACTTGAGGAGTCTCCCTGATACGTCAGGTTTTGCCAAAACTCTCTTCAGAGGTTGATCAGTGACGACGATGATTTTGTGGCCCTGGAAGTAATGACGTAGACGCCTTGCAGTAGAAATGAGGGCGAGCGCCAGCTTTTCCAACTCTGAGTATCTGACCTCTGCCCCTCGGTATGCTCGGCTCACATAATAGATGGGTTTTTGCACCCCACTATGGTTTGTAATGAGAACTGAGCTTACCGCCGAGGGAGAAGCAGAAAGGTACAAATACAGCACTTCCCCAGGCGAAGCATGTGAAAGGAGAGGAGGTGTGGCCATGTAGGCCTTGAGCTTCTGGAAGGCATCCTCGGCCTCAGATCCCCATTCAAAAGCTTTTCGAAGAATTCTGAAGAAAGGCAAACACTTATCTGCAGATTTTGAGACGAATCTGTTTAGTGCTGCAATTCTTCCATTGAGGCGCTGCAGCTCTTTAGTCGATGATGGCGACCTCATGTCCAGTATAGCCTTGATTTTATCGGGGTTTGCCTCAATCCCCCTCTGATTGACCATGAAGCCCAAGAACTTTCCTGATCCCACGCCGAAGGCGCACTTCTCGGGGTTCAGCTTCATGTTGTAGGTCCTAATAACACCGAAGGTCTCTTGAAGATGACCGATGTGATCTGCTGCAGCCAAGCTTTTCACTAGCATGTCGTCCACATACACCTCCATCGTTCGCCCGATCTGGGAGTGGAACATCCTGTTCACCAGGCGTTGGTAGGTTGCTCCAGCGTTCTTTAGTCCGAAGGGCATAACCCTGTAGCAGTAGGTGCCCTTCGGAGTGATGAAGGATGTTTTTTCCTGGTCTTGAGGGTGCATGCTAATCTGGTTATATCCAGAATAAGCATCCAGGAAGGAGAGGAGCTCGTGTCCCGCTGTGGCGTCGATGAGGAGGTCAATCCTGGGCAGCCGGTAGCTGTCTTTTGGGCATGCCTTGTTGAGTTCGCTGAAGTCTACGCAGAGGCGCCACTTCCCGTTCGCCTTGGCCACCATCACCACATTGGAGAGCCATTCAGGATACGCCACTTCCCTGACCGCCCCGTTCTCAATCAGCTTTCCGACTTCCTTGTCTATTGCCTGGGCCCTTTCAGTGGAGGCGCCCCTTAGCTTTTGCCGAACAGGTTTGTGGAGAGGGTTAACATTGAGGCGATGGGTGGCGACCGCTGGGTCGATTCCTTCAAGATCCGCATGTGACCATGCGAATATGCCCATGTTATCCCTCAAAAAATCTGTCAATTGGCCAACCAGATCATCCGGGAGTGAAGAGCCAACATATACTTTCCTCTCTGGATGCTCTTCATTCAAGATTATAGGGGTAAGTTTTTCAACAGGCTCCCCTCTTTCTGTGGTGGCATCATCTCTTGGGTCCAAGACTTCAACCTGCATCGCCTCCTGTGTTATCTTGGCCTTCATCGAGGTGACGTAGCATTCTCTTACTGCTACTTGGTCTCCTCTAACCTCCCCCACTCCATTCGGGGTTGGGAAGCGGAGGATAAGATGATAGGTGGAAGGGACTGCTCTTAAGGAGTTAAGAGTAGGTCGCCCCAGAATGATGTTGTAAGCTGATGGACAATCTATCACCAGGAAATTGACCATTGTGGTGGAGGTTCGGGGGGCTGTCCTGGCTGTAACCGGCAATGTGATTGCCCCCAGGGGATACACCTTCTCCCCCGAAAAACCAATGAGAGGAAATTTGACAGGCTGTAACCTCTCTCGGCCCAGCCTCAGCTTGTCATAAGCCTCTACAAACAAGATATCTGCAGAGCTTCCACTATCCACCAAGATCCTATGTACCTGGAAATTGGCGATGGTCATCGAGAGCACCAGAGGGTCGTCATGAGGGTGCTGGATCCCTTCTAGATCTTTATCCGAGAAGGATATAGTTTCGTCGGCGCTGTGCCTCGGTGCTTTTGACGGGCGTGGCTCCTCAGGATGCCTCGCCTTCCTGGCATAGGCTTTCATGGCGGAGAAAGACTCCGCTAACCCTCCAGAGATGGTTCGGATTTCTCCAATAGGGTGCTGGTTTTCGGCATTGTGAGGTGGCGGTGGCGCCTGCCCCCTACCAGCAACATATTGGCGCAGGTGTCCACGCTGGATGAGATCCTCAATCTGCCTTTTGAGGTCGAAACAATCATCAGTGTCATGACCGTGGTCGCGATGGAAGCGACAATATTTGGTCATGTTCCTGCGGTTTGGTGGAGATTTCATTTTCCCCGGCCATTTTACTGCAGGATCATCTTGTATTTCCAGCAGAATGTGCCCAACGGCAGCATTGAGAGCCGTAAAAGTTTGTTGGGTTCTTGGCGGAACAGGGCCGAGTCGGTCTCTCTGGGGAGCAGGACCGAGTCGGTCTCTGGCAGGTATCCTCTCGGTTCTGCTCCGCTTATTGCTTGGCTCCCTCTTGTCGTCTCTATCGTGCTTTCCTTTGTCCGCCGCTCTAGAGGACTCGCCTCTGGAGGACTCGCCCCGCCTGGCCCTAGTAGCGTCCTCAGCATTCATATATTTCTGGGCCTTCGCCAGTAGCTCCGTCATACTCTTTGGCGGGCGCTTCATTACTGAGAAGTAGAAACTAGAAGGACGGAGGCCTCCCAAGAAGGCTGTCATGGTTACCTTGTCATCGGCTTCCTCAATCTGAAGTACCTCCTCGTTAAAACGAGTGAGGTATGCCCTGAGGCTCTCATTACTCTCCTGCTTTACACTCAGCAGGTGTGTGGCTGGCTTTTGGTGGCGGCGTCCTCCAATGAAATGTGATACGAAAGACCTGCTTAGCTCCTCGAATGTGGAGATGGAAGCTGGGGCGAGATTGGAAAACCACTGTCGGGCGGAACCCTTCAACGTGGTTGGAAACGCCCTGCACATGATCTCCTCCGGGATACTGTGCAGCTGCATTATTGTTTTGTAAGTCTCTAGGTGATCCAGCGGATCCTTTGCTCCATCAAAGGTTTCCACGGACGGCATCTTGAACTTACAAGGGAGTGGATAGTTCACCACGTCAGGCTTGAACGGTGTGTCCGTTCGCCTGACTAGGTAATCCACCGTCTCTGGTGCGCGTGCCTTCATGGCGTTGAAAACATCGCCCAGTTGATCTTGCATCTCTCTGAGCTTCTCGTCCCATCGGTTGGGGGCTGCTCTGCTTGAATCATAGAAGTAGCTCGCGCCTTCCAGCTCCTGATTCTCACTTTCCCCTTCTTGGAAATGAGGATCCTCCCCATCAGAAGCGGAGGGAGGATGTGAAAATTCTCCGTGATTTGACCCTCCCGGAGGTGGAGGTCCTCCCGGAGGTGGAGGTCCTCCCAACTGGGCCCCACGAGGAGCGCCCTGGGAACGGGCGCCAGGGTGTACACCATGGGCGCCGCCAGGGTGTACACCATGGGCGCCCTGTGCATGGGCGCTCGGGGCATGGGCGCCAGGAGCCTGGGCGCCCGGGTCCTGGGCGCCTAGGTGGGGAGCTCCCCGCCGTCGTGGAGCTCTTTGATGCCCCGGGCGTGTTCCTCCTTGCGGTACTCCTCCAACCCCTCCCTGCCCCGCGAGCATGAGTTGTAGTATTTGATGGTTTTGGGCCACCATCTGTTGCATAGTCTCCAACATTAGTTGAGGAGTGGGAGCAGGAGCATTCGGGCCAGGATTAGTCAGTGGAGGACCATCCTCGCCCTCCTCGCGTCTTGTCGATCTGGTGGTCACCATAATTGGAATAAGAGTGAAAACGTTTTGTACGTCCCCACAGACGGCGCCAAACTGATGATGCCAAACTCTGGTTCAGTCACCACCGGTCAAGTAATAAATAATGCGATAATAAAGACGAGAAAGAGGTTTATAGTGGTTCGGTCAGTGTGACCTACGTCCACTTTCGGAAAGGCTGAGGTTGCCGGATATATTAATATTCAAGGGTTACAACTTAGGAGAGAGAGATCTTTGCTAGTAAAGAATAATTGCCTGCCCCTCAAGTACCGAGGGGCTCTAGTATTTATAAGCTTCCCCTAACAGATGGGGAGACTTCTCAGCACGGTTCACGAGGAGCGTTCGAGGTGTCCTCGACTGGTGAGGCAGTTGCGATATTCTCCGCTGGACCTGGTAAGAGCGGGACGTGGCCTGACTGCTTCCGAAGCGCTCCGGACTGCCATGACGTGGCCGGGCATCGTGGATACGGACCCGGACTGCAAACGGATCTCCATTAACTTTGGGCTTTGGCTCATGACAGATCGGGCCAAGTTGGGCCGGACTCATCAAAAATCATTTTTGTTTTTTTATGAAAAATACTCTGCACTGACATATTCCCATATTTCTTAAATATCTTACTCATGGAAGTTGGAACCAATTATGTTTACAATGACCTTGGAGGCTAGTATATATCAGGCACATCTGTTACTAAACGGCTGTTTTTAAAACATTATGAGAAGTCTAGTTAGCACTAATATAAAGTGGGGCACACAGATTAGTCGATAATAAAATCAAGATGCTATTGATTTTGTTTTGAGTTTATGCGATATAATTTGCTTGAATCAGTACATTCTCCAGCTAAAGATGTTGACTGGTTGCTTTCTTTTTCTAAGACTGATTCTTATTATAGAAGTGATCATGTTTCTTTGTTGAGGTGCAGGGCACGTTCCAAGCAAACATGAAAATGAAATCGAATTTTAATTTTATAAGGTGCCTCTTTAAGTTGGCTTGCGAACCGACATTATGGTCACTAAATCAAGTGGTCAGTTTATTTTGTCATGGGGACGATTCAGTTCTAGTTGATGGTAACCTTTTCATATCACATGCTTCATGACCGGTGCTGTCACAAATTTCCTTGTATTTGGATTGGATTGGCATTCACCATTGAATCGATCAATATGTGGAAAGCAACTTTAAGCATTGAGTTAAAATCTTCTGTTATTTATTAATCAGTCAAATTTTATATGTCGCTTTTGGAGTAAGTTTGATTGAGTGAATTAATAACAAGGCAAAAGTAGGTCCTGTGATGATTGGCCCCAGAAGATAAGTTGAACACAAGAAAATCCCATGACGTCAAATGGACCCCATAAGGATTATAGGAGGATGGTGACATGGAAGCAGCTTCTATAGGGCCATCCATGTAGGATCACTTAGCTTGATAACAGGAGAAGGTACACGAGCTCACAAATTGCCTCATTACAGTTTAAAAGTGGGTGTATTTGTTGAAATGTCTAATCCAACTCAACCCACAATTACTTAATAATGCCTAATTATGATCTAATAATGATAAGAATTGGGATCACTTGATTTGCTTAATTTCTAAAACCACTCCATCTTGTTTCATTGAAACAAGCTTATATTATATTATGGGGAAAATGACTGTTTAAATCGAATCTTGGCTTGCTCACCACAACGATCACCCAACAGCTTGACACTAGTTAAAAAAGAACCCAATCCTAAAGCATGTCGGCACTCATCATCAACTGAAATGGTGGTTGGCTTAGCATCACTTTAATTATATTATTGCATTTGATTCATTAGCCTTGATCTATCACTGTCCAACTATACACTAATGGCAATATTACTAGTTGACAACAGAATATAAGCAATAGTTCCTATACTAAAGTTAAAAAAAGAGGAAACCCGTCCTTGAACATACATATTTTCTAAAAACCAAAAAAAATAAAGGTAAAAAGTAAAAAACCATCATCTATATAATTAAGAAGTTGGTGGTATCAGCACGCACTAGGAAGTAGCAACTGATCGATCTTGTGTAATGTGCAGACTACACTTATCTGCATGAATATTAGGTATCTTTAAGCTAAGTTTAAAGCTTAAAAAAAAAAAAAAAAGGAGAAGAGGAAGCAAAAGCAGCAGCAGCTTTCATGTCTGCAGGAATTCCATAAGTTTAAAGCGGGCAAAATTATATCTTGTTTTAAAGCTGCCTCTCTAACTAGTAACTATATATAACATGTTTTTCTCCTTGGAAAAAGAAATTATAGTAGGCATGCATTTCAATTTCACTACAACCGACGGATTGTCAACACAGCACTCTCCTATTTTGTTGAATTCATGTCTCATGCCAACCACCAGTCTTGCACCGACAGTACCAGGGGGTTACTCTACCAAGGTTGGGTTAGGGTCAGGTCAGCTTCGGATCACCTGACATTAGCCCTACCTGTACGAACTCAACACCTGGTTTGTTCATTTTTACCACTAAAACTCCTGTGCTCTGTGACTCACATGTCCGATCTGGGGATTGTTTTTGCATTGGACCAGGCTAAGGGGAAAAATAATGGTCTGCTTAATTAGGTCTGTCCATTGTCTCTTCTTCTCTCATCTGTCATCTGGGCTTTATAATAGCTTAATTAGGGTGTCCGACATGCACCATAAAAGTAAGTCCAATTTAAGCCAAATATTTCCAAGTGAACACCGGTGAAATGGCCCATTTTCAATCCACTCGAATATCATACACATGGGCCTCATTTGCATGTTGATCTTCTGTAGACTGTAGACAGCAAGTTGAGATCCATTGATGTATATATACATAGCAGAAATCTATCATTTTAAAAATCCAAAAAGAATGAGAATTCTCACCAAAATCTCTCTACTGGCTGACAAAATTAATTACTCTGATATCTACAACTTTTCTAGATTGGTCCAGATTTATGGATCCCCCTATGTATGGGCCTGGGTGCAAGTCCTGTCTGGTCCATAACCAGTTATTTGAATATATTCAGATGGATGTATGCGGCACTAGTTTAGCAGGGGTGTTCGTGAGCCGGGCGAGTCCAGGATGAGGAGAACCGGGCCCAGTCCAACTTTAGAAACACATGCTGGTATCCTGCCCGGGCCCGATATAGGACATAAGTGCCAGGCCCAAGCCCTCCCATTTAGTCATTCGGTCCAAGCCAAACTGCTTTGTGCTTTTTATCACTTAATCCAATCCCAGCTCAAATATTGAACCAGTCTAGATTTTATGTCCAGGCCCAGCAGAAAGTGGGATGGGCTCGGATCGCGCTCTGGCTGGCCTGGCCCATGAGCACCCCAACAGTTTAGTATGCAATCGGTAGCAGCGGTGTTTTAGTCCATGATATTGAGCCAAACATATCAAAAAGCTCATTCATCCAACCCACAAAATCAGACATGGGCATCATCTCAGGCCCCATTAACAATGGTCCACAATTACCGGACCCATTCAAGCCAACCCAGCTTATATTGTTTTGTATTAGACAAGAAGATTGATTGAGCGGGTGGAGAAGGGCTGAGAGTCTAACTCTAAATGGGTGCTCGTTCTGTCCTGATCATTCATTCGGAGGGCAAGACAGTGAATATTTTATGTATTCATTGGAGCATCACATGTTTGCAAGACAACAAGAAAAGAAGTCAGCGTTTGATCGTCCAATAGGCCAGGGGCATACCTATGTTGTAGTGACCTGGGGGGTCATCCAGATCGGAATTAAAATCCCCATAGAGTTGGGGCTTTCGAGTAGGGGCAGACCTACGTTTGAGCGATTTGGGGCCCAATCTGGGACAGTCACCTCAGGTCGGAATTAAAATCCTCATAGAATTAAATGGGGCCTTGGAATATGTCTCACATGTCTAAACTAGTCACTCGACATGTCTAAAAATAGCCCCACATATGTAAAGCTTCATTGGTAAAAATAGAAGAAAAGAAAACGTTGTAGCAACACATCGCCCCATCTTATTCAACCTCTTCTTTCGAAACCTCTTCGCGCCAATTATCGATCGAGCTTCTTGCTGTCGATCCTATGTACCGTGTAAACTACTGCATCTTAATCTGCCAACATTTCTAATATAATCCTCCAAAATTACTCTATGCCTAAATCTGAATACTTATTTTCAAATTCTTATTCCAAACCCTCAATCCCCAAATCTTAATTTAAACCCTAAGCCCTAAAACACCAAATCTGAACGTTTCTACAAAAATTCAAAGATGACCAAATCTACACCCGTTATCATGTCTTCTTTATGGTTTAAAATCTCGGTCTCGGTCGCGATATCGGCCGGGCCAAAAGACTGATATGATATCGGTATCGGTCACAGATATCAGTCTGTTACGGTCGTCACTGTGTGAATTTTTTTTTTAATCCAAAAAAAATTGTAAAAATATCCAAAAACTCCAGCATATTAGAAAATGCTGTAATACAATATTTTTTTCCATTAGTAACAACAATAAATCAAAATCTCGGTCACCTTAAGTTATGAGTTTTGTCTGTCTCGCAGTTTGCTGTCTTCTTTTGTATTTCATATAATGCAACCATTATTGATGCTCATGATCAATTTATTAGTGTAAAATATAAGAAAATAAAGATAACATATCAATCATCATTTAATACTAACTCAATCATCAAATAAGTTGTGAAATTCAAAACCCTGAAAATGACACATTAAAATCAGAAACATAATAGTGAGATAGAATAATCATAAAGCATTTGGGCATCAAAAGGTTCATCTACACACTATTAATAAAAATAGAAATGATGTTTATGACTATGAGAGTATGAGTAGATGTAAATCTATCATCTACACACTATTAATAAGCGTTTGGTATTACAAATATTCTAACAAGTAACAACAATTATTTTTAAGAAAAAAAATTTAATAAAATCATTTTCAAAATCCTAAATATATAGATCTAGCATAAAAGTATGTAGATCAATCATTTATACATCATACAATGATCATGAATCATTAAAAGAACATAGTTATGATGAACTCCCCGAAAAATGGTATATAATAATTCAAATATTAAAAAATCCGAAAATAAAAAAATTGGAAAAAAATTTCAAAATCATGTGTATGAGTAGATCTAGCATGAAAGTATGTAGATCTCTAACTTCTAAATGAATAACACAACACAAATGACAAACCCAATAATTTCTATACTTCATCTAAAAAATTAAAAAAAAAACACATAATAAAATGCTTTAGGTTGATTTTGTCTTACCTTAGATAATATTTTCTTCAAAAAATTAATGTAGGATTTGAAATTATGCAAGAGGGAGTAGGGCTGCTGCTATGGGTAGTAAGGAAATGAGAAGAGAGGAGAAGAAGATGAAGATGGGGAAAAAGTTGCAAAAATTAGGGTTGTTACCCTTTTTATATCATCTCGGCCGATATTTTGAAAATATCGGCCGAGATATCGGTTCATACGAGATAAATATCATATCGGCCAATATTTTGGGATATTTTGAGGATATTTTGCCAAAACCGATATCTTAGCGAGATATCAGCTCGATATCAGCCGATATTTTAATTCATGGTCTTCTTATCCCACTATGATTCAAAGATAGAGTTCCACTCCCATTATCCAAGTGCTGGAGGCTTTGAGAAAGTGAAAAGGGAAAAAGTCTTCAAAATGTTTTTATATTTAGTTTTTCTCACTCCCTCTCACTTTGAATTTGCAGCGACCTCTCCATTGGGCATTGATTTTGATATATAAATTTAGTAAAACATGATAATATGAGTTTTAAGTATCTAAAATCAATGTTAGAATCAATTTTTTTATCCATCTAAAGATTTTTGGTGTTTTAGATTAAGATCCTAACCTCTTCATTGCCCAATCTTTAATAACTTCATGCATCTAATTGAGTTCCATGAGTTGGACATTTTCTAAAAAAAACATATAGGTGCTATTTGGTATTGTAAAAAAGTCTAGCAAAAACTTTCTTTTTTGAAATGTCTAAGTCTAGCAAAATTTTAGCCTCACCCACACCCAAATAAAAGTCCTGGACCGCCATTGCGGTAGGCAGCAATTGACACTCACCCACCCCAAAGCCGGTTCTGCATGTTTTTCTTATTAGAAGTTGCAGAGATAGCATCAGTTTGGTGAAGGAACTGCATCACCCGCTACTAACAAAGAAAAGCGTGACATGCTAACAGAAGCATTTAACAAGTACAGTAACTAACAACTAGTAAGATGGGAGTAATAAATATGCTTGTTGGTCCTTTCTCAAATGTCCTTTTCTCTTCTTCCATACGTTAAAGTCGTAAATAATATGGATAAGGCATTGAAGGCTGAAGTTCTATCATTGGATAGACAGCTCGGTAAGTGAATTTAATCTCACAGGGTTTGGTAGGTGTAGCCTTTTTAAGTATGCAAAGCCCTAGCACGTATCAAGGGACTTGTTATTTTTTTTTAGTGAGGAAGCAAATTTTATGTGGTGTCTATCAACCATGTTACACTGAATAAATAGATCGTGACCATCCCCTATGGTCCTCGCGTTAAGTGTGCAATTTGGGCATGTCTTTGTGTGATACATTTTTGTGTCATTTTATTATTCTTATCATTGATTCCTTTTATTTCTTTCAAAAATAAAAACAATATTGTTCCAAAGTCTATATTTTGGTGCAGCCGCATAACATATATAGAATTGGTTTAACCAGAGTCATTTTTTTCTCTCTATCTACTCTTATGTGAGACCATAAATGAAAAAAAAAAAAAAAAAAAGAAAGAGCAGATAACTATTTAATTTCAACTTGTTACAATGAACTGGATGAGGAAAGCGAGTATCGAATTGGTTAATATACATTTTTTTCTACATTGGATGAGTGGTGTACAAGTTGTGGGACACCCTAGGACACCAAGGATCGACCCCGTCCTCCCTAAGAAGTGAAATGCCTCTAACATTGACCTATTCAGTGCCACAGCACTTATAATAAAAGCGAAAATAAGATATTATACTACTTTTAGAGGAAAAGAGTTTTTCTAGGAATTTGATTGTAGATTTTCATTTTTATTTGATGTTTAGGAAATGAAATGGAATGGGTGTGGGCAGTTGTTTTCTTTAGATAAAGTTTATATAAACTACTCTTCTTCAAAATTACATTGTTGAGATGATTTAACGTCCCTTCGAGCTTAAGCATGAACAGCCCTAATTAAGCCCTAAGCCCTACAACCACTTTCAAGGATTAGATATTGGGCTTAATTAACCTTTTGGTTTACCTCCTGGCCAGCTGTGGGCCAACCTAGCAAGAAGAAAATTCCCTTGTTTGTATTAGGTGGTATATTGTTTCTTGAATTTTAGTACCAGTCCAGAAATCTGATATTATATGGAAATTAAAACTAAGTAATCCTAATCAACAAAAAAGGCATTTGATTGTCAAAACTAAAACTAGACACAATCCTTCAGATTTACATAGTCAACAAGAAAGTATTCACAATTAGCCCTTCCAAATGATGTATCACTAAATATACATGGAATTTATAATCACTGCAGGGTTAAGCAGACATGTCTGAGAAAAGGCATCAATAGAAGTTGATCACCCAACAGCTCGTGCTAGACGATCTAATTCCCTTTTCTCTCTCTTCTTGGAAGTGATTTCTCCTCCACAAAGCCTCAATGTCCTCTCTATCTGGTAACCTCCTCCTATGCTCACCTCTCTCTCCAGGTGACTACAATAACTCTCAAAAACACTGACATTCACGTGCATCTTAAAACCCATCGAGAAAAGAAAATCAACCTCCAGCTTGTTCATCTCAATTGTCGTCACTCCCCCAACACTTGCAAAATAAGAATTTCTATAGTTCCTGCATTGAAACAAAATTTAGTCACCTGTAAATTAGTTTTAACTCTATTTGGCATAATCTTTATGTAGAAAAAGATGCAAGAAGAGGAAAGAAAGATGCAACTTACATGTCTTCCAAAAACTTAGAAGCAACCATGATGGTAGTAATAAGCAGCCTATGTACATTAGTAGAGGAGATGCGAAAATGTGGGTGCAGTTGGCAAAGCCGATCGATGTACACATATGCCACAACAAAGACTGGAGGCGAAATGCAAGTGTAACGAAAAATCCTCTCAAGGAAAGATTGGATTGACATGTCTGGAATTTCATCACAATCGAAAATGCGGTTTCCTGCAAACACTGGTGACACCCATTTGCATTTTCTTGCAATTCTTTCATTTCTAGCCATGATTCTTTCGAGTAGAGAGGCTAGAACTGAAATGACCAAGGGTGTGGTTGGCTCATCTTGGTAAGATAAGTTGTAGAGATCAAAGCGAAGTTTACGAGGAGAAATTGAGGTTGAGGGAGAAGCCATTAGAGATAGAGAGGGGAGAGGGGTTGTATAGTGTCATGTAAGGATGATGAAGAATGTGATTTATAAATGGAATTGAATTGAGGGGGGTTTGGTCTAGTTGTGTCGTGAATAAAGAAAGGGTAGGTATGTGTGCTGGCGGGACAATTGGAAAGAGCCAGGAAGGGAAGATAATATTAAGATTATGAGGTCTGTCGTTTAGATTGGTAGTGTCAGGACAAAACTGAAGCTTTCTTCCTTCCTTCTCTACCATTGGAAACAATCAGCCATTGCCGGTTGGTCTCTGGTACGGATAGGGAATGTGCATGATTAACGATTGGTATATTGGCATCTATCCAAAAAAAAAAAGGATTGGCACATTGCCAACACTCCTTTTGGGGCCACATGGATTAACTTGGTTTATGTGTACATGACGATTTGACTTCTTTGATCACCGTTGAAGTGGTGCATATTTCAAGAGATTAAGATTTTTTTTTTCTACACATTGCAATGGCATTTTGTAAACAGGCTATGCCCAACCCTGACTTTGATGATTGTTAAAGTCAAGATCTGGACCTTGGTATAAATTTCAAGCAAATGGGCTGGAATGGAATACTAGGCTCTATGTATCCACCTTTGTCCCATGTGGTTTCACCTGTCCTACAGCTGTCCAAGTAGCATCTATTAACGATAACCCATATGACTTGGCAATTAGCACTGCTTGGGTTGTGAAGGAGTCTACGGGTTTGGCTGGTACTTATCTTGACTGGGCTTGGGTTTTGTCAAGGTGCTTTGGAGCGATTACATATTCAAATTTACTGAGCTGAGTAACTTGAGCGAGTCTGGCTGAGTATTCAGCTGGACTCGGCCAGACTTGTTTAGCTATTGGGCCAGATGACTTATCAGGCCATTGACTTGGATTACTTTGGGCCCCACATAAAACCGATAAAATTTAGCGGCCCTAAAATAGACAGTTAAGATCATCACATCAGACTAATATCAACCCCACCTTCAATCCTTACAAACAGATTTCAAACCCACTTGATCCCTGTGGTTCAAATACTAATTCTAGGTAAACAAGTTACAGGTAATTAGATTTATAGGCAAACTGATTGTAGAACGCAGTTCCAAGCGCCTATTTGGATTTGTGTAGGTCAGTTTGCTGGGTTTATGAAGATCTAGAAAAGCCATTAGGATTCTCAGGAGCAACTGCACACAAGCAGGGTTGCAAACCATTAGGTTTATAGTAAATTGAGTGCAGCGCAGTTCCAAGCAGGCTAGGGAACATTTAGATATGTGTAAATATCAATTTACTACTAAAGACTGAACGGCTTCTTTGATTTACAACGACCCAACGAGCTTTCAGACCTACAAACCAATTAAGGATAAACATAACATTGACAGGTAATCTGAGTGCTATCGATTGATTAGATTATGATGATGAATCGCAGAAATATTGAGCTCCTGGGATCCAAATAGGCCCTAAGCCTATTGCAAAATTTCAGGATGATTTTGGGGCAGGCCTTGGGCTGACCTAGCTTAGCCTGGCAGGGCGTGGCGCAACTCTTTTCAGCCTGCCATGACTTGGGCCCCCATTTTTTTTTTTATTAGTAACAAGAATATTCATTAAAAGGAGACAAACAAAAAACAAAGGGAAGCTGGGAAAGAAGAAGGAGAAAAACAAAAAACCTTAAGAAAAGCAAGGGAAGAGAAATAAGAGGGAACAAGAGAATTGGACCCACCCCAACCCTTACAAAACCATACCGACTCAAGGAGACAACCTATAAAGCCCCTTCTTAGCTGAAAAATCAACCATTGATTTAGCCGATCTAACCTCACGATGGAACTCAACATTAAGAGAAGAAGAAAGCTCCTTAATTTCATTTTCATTAAAATGAAATTGAAATTTTCATGGGAAGGTATTCCTATTAGACGCCCAAGCAACCGCATTAGAAGAATTGCTTTCAACAATGAGAGCCTCAACATAATCCCTTTTGGGGTACACTAATTGTCATTTTTCAAGAATTTAGTTGAGGTTGTGGGCTGCCCTGCCTCAGGATCAGAGATTCAAAGATATCATTAGGCCCTTTTATGTGGGATCCCTTTTGGGTATTCTCCTTTTTCAGTATGTGACCCATCAGATTCTGGAGAATAATAGGCCCGCTCGTACAGGTACAGAAGAAACATCCAAAAATCTTCCCTCACAAACTTTATTGGAGCACTGTCCTTAAAAAGATCTGTCCTGACACTTGTGGTGGGCTCTTGTTCTTTGTAAGGATATTTCATGATGCCGTTCTTTCTCCGGAGGCAGGACATGACAGCGGCTAGCCATCACTTGGTAAAATATGGATGGACTCCACTAGTGTTTTGATTGAGTGGTCAGGATCATGTCTTGGCTACTGGGATCCAGTATTCCAGTCTCAAACAAGGAACACCTGCATGGAATTGGAAACCTCACATGGGTCAAGACTTGATATTGGTCCAGAGGACATGACCTATAGAAACCCCCAAATTCATATTTAAAGATTTAGTGCATTCACAGCAAAATTAAGGACCCAGACCCAGTACAAATTAAACTAAGGGTGTGTGATCATGTTTAGGAAGAAAGTACACATAATATGATTACCATGATGTCAACTGGGCACTCAGATCTTTGGGAGTAGAATGTAGACCTTATTGATCTGACTGAAATTTTATTTGGATCCATGCTGCTGAACCAGAATTTAAAATGGTTATCCGAGTAAGCCCTTTGGATTTTTTTTTTTTTTTTAGTACCCCAGTCAACGGGGCTAAAACCTAAGAAAGAGCTCCCACACATGGGAAGACAACCCACTCACGTGGGAAAAGAGCCTGGGCACGCGAAAAGAAAACCCACACAAGGGAGCTCACACACGTGGGAAGAGGTAACGTATCCAAGATTCGAGCCGCAGCCATATGAGAATTGTCACTCCTTACCATTCAGGTAAGGAGCCGTTCTCAGCCCTTCGGATATGAGGGAACTCATTTTCATTCCTATTTGAGCCTAATTTGCATGAGTGTGCAACACAGAG
This sequence comes from Umbellularia californica, assembly GCA_028538565.1. Taxonomy (NCBI): domain Eukaryota; kingdom Viridiplantae; phylum Streptophyta; class Magnoliopsida; order Laurales; family Lauraceae; genus Umbellularia; species Umbellularia californica. The sequence continues at coordinate 535,807 of JAPQWN010000012.1, forward strand.
AATGCACCAAGACCAATGAAGTATAGTGCTGTTGCTTCCAATGTAATGGTCTTTTTCTTGGTACCAAGGCTTAAAGGGAGGGAAGTAGACCTCGGGTAACATAAGGGAAGTAGACTTGGATGAGATGGGACAGCCCACGGATGAGAAAAGGTGACTGCGCGCATAAGTTCAAACTCCCAGCCATTAGGTAATTAAGAACCGGCGCCTCTTACCACTGCGGTAAAAGGCCACGACTCCTCTTCCAATGTAATGCTAGATTCACATCATCTATAAGTAAAAGGAGCCCCACAAATTTGAGGCTCCAAAATAGATGCACTAAATGGATGATACCTCAAGTTCTGTAAGAAATGTGGTTGGGACGATGTCACAAATGAAGTGCAAATTGAAAAAGAAAGATTGTGAGTAATCAAAAAAATCATCAGGAAAGTGTCCACTGAATGAAGGTTTTAGGATGGTCCAATCCCTGAGTATGAGAACCCTATATGATTGAGATAGCTGAGATTGACACGGCTATGTTTGGACTACATATGGACACGATACACTTTAGTATCATGGTCATTCATCATAAAGGCATGGTCCTTACTAAAGATACATCCATGAGTCATCAATCCATTCATAATTTCTTGAATCTGACACAGCCCAAAAGTCTCACCAAACTGACCATCCATTTAAATCTTATCAGACGTGATTTATAATTTAATTTCTCTCTGATTTATGGCTAGCGTCCATTTGTAGGCTGTCGGTTGAAAGGCAATGATCGTCCATTGCTATCTTCGTTTGCCAGTGACAGTGTCAATAAATGAAAGATCAATGATCTACATCTCTGATGTAATAGAATTAACAGTGTTTTGGACCATATAACAAAAGCTCACGAGTTGGGGTATCAATGAATCATCATGCATCATTTTAGCCTATCAATAATCAATCTGAGCTTGGCCTTTAGATATTGATTAAAAATAAATAATATAAAAACTATGTCCATCTAAAAGTCCCCATTCTCTTAATGCAAGCTGTCGGTGAACTATTTTCTTTAATCATTTGATTTACAACATGCCACAGATATGTGCCAATCCAGTCCTCCTAAACTATGATTTTTTATGGGGCTGGTAAGATGCTGCTCATCTTTGGTTGGAGTGGTTCCACATGAGCACACATGGGGTCCTAATAAATTTCCTTCGCTAACCAAAAATCGGGTTGGTGCACATTTCACAACATGCTTATTTCAACACAAGCCATTCCTCCCCAGATTTTAACTCGGGACCAATTCTCTCCGATACCATAATAAATTCCATCCGCTAACCAATCTTATCAAGTCAGTCGAGTCAGTAGGAATACTTTTCAACTGGTCCCTCTTGTCAACTGATATAGAATGTGCATACAAAGGCATTCAATTTTGTTTTTATTTTTCTTTATATATATATATATATATAAGGCATTCAATTTTGTTAGAACTGTAGAATGGTCTCCATTTCTCTCAAGGTTTTCTACATTAGCAATCCATTGGCATATGTGTGATATTAAGAGTGCATGTGAATAATAAAACACTATGCAGAGCCTAACATTCTTAACCCAGATAGATTCGGTCATAGAGTGCAGTTGCAATCATGGATTAAAAAAGGTGGACGTGGGCGGACCGGAGGAAAAGCCTCAATCCTCAACAAAGAATCCATGAAAAGAGATGACAAACATGGCTTTTAGTGCTGAATGTCCTGTCCCAAATTCCCACAATGGGTGTGCGGTGAATCAATAATCCAAGAGAAGAATCAGTCCCCAATGATATCTCTTGTACCTATTTCATTGGACATGACATGTTAGGTGTCTCTCTCGATGGGCCAATTTACATGATTGAAAGCGCCATTGGCTGGTTAGGCCCAAAAAATTCCCTCATTGACCATGGACACCCCAATTTCATGGTAGTTTGAGCCTTGTGTGTGTGTGTGTGTGTGTGTGTGTGTTGGGGGGGGGGGGGGGGGGGGGGGGGTTCAGTATATATGATGCAGCCAACTCTTCCTATAATATTATATATACAATGTAGATCATTAGTGATCTTGTCCAGTCCAGATCACAAAGATGGATAATTCAGATTCAGGTTCCCTTCTCTATTTATTTTTTATTTTATTTTTGCTAGGTTGGGCTACTGGTTCGGAGGTGGTTCATTTTAACTTGAGGATCCAGGTGCCAAGACCTGGGCATATGTAGTATGAAACCAAGGTGCCAACACCTCTCAAATCGTGAGTATGTTGGCCCCTCCATCTTTTGCCAAGGACACGTTTGTGGCATTTCTACCTCTTTTCGGAAAGGAAAGGCATGAAATATTGAAATGTAATGGAGAATGAAATGGAGATATGGTAATGTGGAAATCAATCTACAAAAGAAAGGTGTCTACCCTCTTCGCCCTTGCTATATTTCCATGGAAAAAAAAAAAAAAGATAGTTCACTCGTATTGAATTCTTATGAATTATAAGCATGCCTTCCTATCAATGGAGCTAAGATTTGATGAAGTGAGGAAGAAGATCCACATATGACGACCAAATAGTCTCTCCTTTGGCAAGAAAGAATAATCCTCACCCTGCTCAATCAATTTGAGAAAAGCAAGGGTTCTCTCTACGTCTATACCTTCCATAACTTATTCCTCACCTCTTTAATAGTCCATCGTTAGAACCCACTTAACTATATATTCCTAGAAAATAAACTGAAAGCAGGCAAATATACCTTAGTTCATTCTAATAAATCTGTGATTGAAGCCACTGTTACTTTGTTAATCATCTTAATCTTGGTCGAACTTGTTTTGAAGGTTGAAATAAGCGATTTTGATTGGTAACGCGGGGACTTTCTTTTGGTTAAGTTTGGTCATTTCTGTTTCTAGGTCCACATTATGTACTTATCTTTTTTCCTTCAAGTCTGTTTTTTCCCCTAACTAAAATGGCATGACTCAGCTCAGATATGATTTTATTTGAGCATCAATAACTTGAAATACCATTTGCATGTCCACCACCTCCTATAGTAGTCTATCTGAGTCAAAGCTGAAAAAAATTCCAAAACTACCCACAATTTTCAAAATTTCCAACAGAATTCACTTGTTAAACTAATGACAGCGAACTACTTATTAGGATTGAAATACTTAATTACTAAAATTTTATGATTTTATATAATGGTAAACGGCACGCCAATTGGGACCAACTTTGGCATTGTAATTTTAGAAAACTAATGACCAAGATGGGTGATATGCATAGGCATTGTAATGGCCCCTACGGGCCTTAAAGAAGCCATTAGTGCAAATTGAGGTGTGTCAAAGTGGCCAGATTGCTGTGGTCAACCCTTTAAATTCTTTAAGTTCTATGGATTAAATTAGATTTTTCTTTTTCCTTAGGTGAATGGTGGAATTGAATATAAGATGGCCTGGTGATGATGGTGATGCCCTATGTTACTATAAACAATCTACATGCATCCACCTCTTCTAAAGTTGTGTCTAATCTTATATATATGGCTGCAAATCACTAACAATACAAAATTGATTGTTATACAAGATTTAAGTTCTTTTAACCACTTAAAGAATTTACACCATCATGATACTATGTATCGCCCACAGTGTAGCAATTTGGCCATCCGCCACTACGCCCGCCATACTTATATTTTGATCCTTGGTTCACATGCTTTCCTAAGAAGATGATGTAAGCAACAATTGAAACTAATTGCAAAGTATATATACTAATTGAAAAGGATTTTTAAAAAAATCTATTATATAAAAAGTTCAAGGATGGAAAGGCTATACAAATTCTCACACATTTTAGCCCTGGTTGGATTCTTGGAACACCATTGTCCTTGACTCACTTTAGTAGCAAATCTAATTACTTGCAACTCTGTTTATCAGCCGTTGGCAATGCCAAGGGCAAAACAACTTTCACAAATACCTTACTCAGGCCATCCAAACACATGAACTCTGATTTGCTTCTAACCTCAGTTACCTACACTAGGTTCAAAGGAGCCCTTAAGTCTTTCCACTGGGTGTCGTTGGTTGCTGCGCTTGTTTATACAAGGCTGTCATTCTGTTGTAGGCATCCAAACTTATAGGTTGTTGCTGTTGCTGTGGCGGAGGCGGCTGTCATAAAAGGAGAAAATTAGGGAGGAACAGTGAGTATTTGTGAATGTATTAAATGTTTTATTCTTAAAATTGGTTAAAACTGAAAAGGCAAATGTAAACTTGCGAAAATGACTATCAAATTATCTCCCCTCTAGTAAAAAATGAATAATGGGAGGTGGAAAATTCACACACAGGGGAGTGACCGTTCTAACATTGGTACCTTTCCTACAATTATTCTCATTTAATCAATTCCTATGTATCATATGCAAACAAACCTACGTTGCATTTAATTAAATTACGACAAAGAACAAAACAGAATAGCTGTATTTTAAAAGTTATTCAAGTTATCTAAATGCACGAGTCTTTTTTAGTCAGGAAGATCCAAATGGGCCAAAATGGTGTTTTGGAGTCTCCCTTTAATTGAATGGTCCCAATTCCTAAGCATGGTTATGACACCTTTACCATTGTTTGGCAATCAAAGAAGGTTGAGAATGCATCAGGCAAGACCCCAGTGGCGGATGGGTGCAACCGAACAACAGAGCCATCCCAAGGGACAGTTAGAGGCACCAATGTGGCTGGGTGGTTGACCATTGGAGGAACTGAAGCAGCGGGACCCAGTCGATTAATAGAGTTGATGTCCATGGCACCCATTCCCATCTGGGCCATCATAGACATCTGAAGCTGCCGCATGGTGGTCATGGGCATCATCATATGGGGGAAGCTGCTCATCATCGTCACTTGGGTTTGCAATTGCTTCAAGTATTCAATCACCTCATCAAGCACCGACGCCTGGTCTATCTGTTGAAGATTCAGATTATCGTTCATGACAAGAAGGGGAAAAAAAAAGAGTAAAAGTCCAAAAGAGAAGGGTGTGAGTTTGCTTAAATACCTTACTGGAATTTGGTACCAACTTCTGTAGTGTTTTCATCCGTTGGCTGATCTTATCTCTCCTTTTCTGGTAATGGTTTGTATATTAATGTCAATCACAGAAGTAAGTATATTAGGAATTTCATAAGTTGATCACACGGAAAACAAATGATCAATTTAACAGTGGCAGTGGCAGAAGTATATCATTTTGAATGGTTTGAATTTAAGTGACATGGACCCATTATATTAACAGCTGTTCATTTTTTTATAAGAAAAATGATCAAGTACTTTAGGGCCTTTTCATTTATTAGAATTTCAGGAATTCCTGTTTAGGAAATTCTTGAATTCCTAGACAGTGTGGAATATTTGAATCCGCCTTTGGACTTGAACATTCAGGAATTCCACCAAAATGCAAAATAGTGGAATTCCTGAATTTTTAAAGGCCAATTGGAACTTTTCATGTGTTAGAAACTTAGAATTTATAAATTCTTCTCAAGAAATAAGGGATTTGAATATGCCAAGGGGAACCTGATATCATATCCTAAAAAACCCCAACCACTAAAATTCATGTAGTAAAGAAACAGGTCCTAGAAAGGTGATGACAGCAAGTGCTTTACTCAACATCTGCAGGAGCCACCTTTGCTTCTCCTAACTTGCAGGTATTTTTATTTTATGTTTTTTCCCATACCTCCCAAGTTTCACTACAATAGTAGTGAGAGCACCATTAAATTTATCACGTGGGAAGCATATAGTTGTGTTTCAATCTAATGTTGTATGAAACTCCAACTATAGAGCACCATTAAATTCATCAAGTGGTAAACATAAATGGACTTCCTAACTTTCTTTTTTTAAATTCACCGAGTTACATGAATGACAGGTTCCCATTGGAATCCCAATCCTGGATTGCAAAATATATATACCAAACAAATTATAGATGGTATCGGGAAATGTGCAATCTCTTATGTGTGTCTGGGGGGCATGTTTCCGTGATTCAGTTGCAGGCCAACAACCAAAAACGCGTTATCATCTTCCGTTCCAGCACAACTTTCAAGGATCCCCCATCCCACCAGTTTCTCCAGTTGGTCCCTCAAATAGAAAAAAAAAAAACTAATAAAAGCCCTGTGTCATTTCAGAGCTGCTTCTTAGAATCAGGTGTCAAGACTATTAGACATTGAGATACGAATATTGTAAAACTGTTTGCGTTGTTGAAACGCTTTTTTCAACACAATTCTTGTCAAAATGCACGTTGGTCAAAGTGGAAAAGAAGGATAAAAGAAAACTTAACACAAATTCATTAATCCTTACGCGTTCGGATTGATTATGAACAGCAGCTGCCCTACTTCTCTTGGTTGATTTCTCCTGTTTACCCTTCTCTTTCTTCTCACACCCATTCTCGCCTTCGTCCCTCTTCTCATTTCATCCAACAAAAGTCAAAAACCGTTAAATGTGTCAGCAATTAAATAATATTTTATGATAGAGATTTTTAAGGTGAAGTTGCTCTAAAAAGTGGGTTTCCACAAAAGACCCCAAAATGATACAACCGATCGATCGAGTCACTCGACTTAGTACAAGAAACTTTATGATTTTTCCCAGAACCCATGGTATCATGACACTCATGAATATAATGAGATCTATCAGTTTTTTAAAACTACAGCAGCGACTGAAAATAGCTAGTGAGTGAGTGAGAGATATGCCTGAGGTTTGGTGCGGCAAACCGAGTCATGACCGTAAGACGAGAGCGGCATCGGCATCCCCAACAAGCTCGAATAATCGTGCGAAGTGGAAGTAAAATCCACGTTGACGTCGAGATCCATATCCCACGTTGTCTCCGTTTCCACATGCCCGCGGCTCTCGCTCCCGTACGTGGTGCTCTGCATCATATGGCTGCTAATCTCGTTCGACGCAGGTGCCGCCCCACTCGTGTGCTTCGCAGCAGCAGAAGCTTCTTCCTCTATCGTGTCGAAGTCGAACCCAGCTCCGCTGCATGAACCCACCATCGTGGAGGACGCCACAAGCGGAGGGCCGGGGACGCGGGACGAGTTCTTGGCGGCGCCGGCATCGGTAGGTCGGGTCGAGCATGGCACCAACTCGTCGATGGCTGTGTCGGCGGGGGTGCAGTGGTGGTGGAACCACGTGAAATGGTCGTCGGCTCCGGCATCTGGAGGCGGAGGACAGGTGGCCTGGTCGACGATGCATTCGAGCGTGCCGCCCACACGTCGGTTCTCCCAATCGGATTTGATGGGGGAGGACGAGGAGGGCTTGATTTGGGTACGAGGGATGCCGAAGCCATGCATCACTAGCTGCCCATTCTCCCACGTCAGCTCTGCCACTTCGTAGTCCGACCTGCAACAACACCGTACACGAATCTAAGACTACACACTACACATACACCAACGAATAAATATATATATATATATATATAGGGAGATATTCATATGCATCCATCCCTCACCATTTTTGGTGAGGGACACCCCTTTTGGGGAAGGTTTGAAGTACAAAAGTGTTTTTGTACTTCACATAAAGTACACTTTTATACTTCAAACTTCCCCAAAAGGGGTGTCCCTCACCAAAAATGGTGAGGGATGGATGCATATGAATGTCCCCCATATATATATGTGGGTGGGTGCATACTGCATACGATACGAGCTGATAGAAAAGAAGTGATGACAGAAAAGAAGTGACGAAGAGAGAGAGAAGGTACATGGGATCGTGAGGAGGAGTGGGATGGACGTTTGCGTAGGCATGGAAGGCGAGAATGGGTTTGTTGGTGTTCTCTTGAAGCTCCCTGGCAGGGGTCAGCATTGGTTCCTGTTTTATTGGAATTGAATTACAAGGGATATATATATATATATATATTAATTATAGGGAGGTGGTGTTGTAAGAACCATCCTTATAATTTACGGTGTAGGCTGCTCATTGGGGCCCGCTGTGAAACCCCATTAGTCATAGGACAAGGGAGATTGAAAGATCCAAGTATGGCCAATTTACATATCAAATTTGAAGCCAATCTCATATTTCTAACCTCTTCATTCATAGTCCATAAATATCGTAGCTTTATATTAAAGAAGAAAAATTGACCCTCAATCCAACGGTCTAATTCATCTGAATCCATGCAAATTCATGGGATTCAATGCCTATAAGGTGGTTATAAATGAGTGATCAATTTGGATGGGTCATAAGATGGGCTCTAGTGGGTATGCGGACCGTAAGGACAACCCAATTTAGAGTGTACAGTTCGCACCTTGCTGTAGGGCCCAATTGAGGATGGGATCGGGCAAGGTAAGATCTAGGTGGGTTCATGTAATCATCTAACCTCTTGATCAAAGGTCTAAAAATTTCCACCATTAAAATTGGGGGCACAGTCAATCCATTGACCCAATCCATTCCGATTGTTCTGCAAACCAAAGAGTCCGTGGCCAATCAAAGGCGCCTTTGCGGTCCATTGGGATAGATGGTCAGGTGGGCCTCACTAGAAGGTTTGCAGACGGGGTCGATGGAAATTAGATATGCATTGGATAATTTCTTGTGCAGTATAAAATGGAATGCTTGGAGAGAGATACCCTCGTGCCTTTAAGCCCTCGACTACAAAAGAAAAGCAAGAGGAAAATTAGTGTGTGTGTTTGAGAGAGAGAGAGAGAGAGAGAGAAGAAGCAGAAGAGAAATGAAAGAATTCTTCATGCCTTTGTGTGGTGGTGGAGAGAGGAGGAAAAGAAGCCGAAGAGTATCAATCAGGTGACGAGGAAGATGATGGAAGCAATACTAGCAGTGGGGTATTAGGATGTGATGTGAGTTCACGCGTACAGAGGAGGGGGGAGGCATCTCCACTAGGCGGGCGGGACCATATGCCCGTCCAAGGACAGAGGGGTTAGCCCATTTTTCAGTGTCTGTGTTAGTTCGATTGTAAATGCTGTCCAATGGGCTTGAATCGGGCATGCATCCTTGTCATTTCATTGACTAAGAAGGCCGACACACAGATGCATTTAGATTTAGTTCTGATATGCTGGACCCACAACAATGTTCAGGATCCAGAAACATTAATGGGCTTGGGTTCATGAATATCCAAACGAAACGAACAAAAAGGACTCAGCTGGACCTTTTGAATAATAGCGGATATAGGAAACGCGGCCTTTGGGAAGAATAGACTGGAAAAATTAGATGTGACTAAAAGCGTTTAATATAGTCTCTTCTAGCCAGTGGGAAATGGATCATTTAAGTCAGGCCTTTCCTGGTTAACTTGGTTTCACACTGAGGCCCATTCATTTGCTCCATATTGAATTCACAGGAATGGTTATGCCTTCGGCCTTCCTATCAACAGAGCTAAAATCGACAAGATATAGATTGGCTAATTTAGGTATAGATGGGCTAATTTAGTATCTGAAATCACAATGAACACACCATCGGCTCTTTTAAAGTGGAATTCACCTATTATTCGTAATTATGATTGGATCCAGAGAGTGTTGGCAGTCTATGACTCGTCTAATGTTGGAAAGTCCATGGACTATTAAATGTTAAAAATTGTGAGATCGTTAAAAGTTGTTTTATCACATCAGGGACAAACAAATAGTAATAACTACGATGTCACACATCTAGTAATGATTGTCATGATGGGCCTATCTAATGGTGACATAATTAAGAGATCTATCCAAAGTTAAAATTTTTGTGGATCTCATTTGATGTTGGCAATTATCAGAACCAGTCTAACGAGGGTAATCACTATAAGAGAACCACCAAATTTAATGCCCGTGGTCACTATGGGGGCCACTTAATTATAATATAAAGCAAAAAATAAATATCTTGTAAGATTTGAACCCACAACCTTATTACTTTTAAAATTCCTAATCTAACACCGCTACCATGCTACAATTTTTTACAAATATTTCTTGAAAGCTTTTTAAAGTAGATAGACGGGGCAGGAGCCCGGGGCAAATGGTGTCATGCTCATACTTAGCACAGGTTATTATGTTAGTTTAGCTAAAATAGAACCAGTTTAGTGTGATAATTGTAGGATGGGGCCTAATTTTAGTAATCTACAAGAAAATGAGCCAATCTAATTTTGTTAATCATACGGCCTAATCCAATGTTGGTAGTTATGACAGGACCCACATAATATTTATTATCACTGTGAGACCAATCTAATGTTGAGAGGTATATATATTGGAACCCATTGATTTTTAAAAATCACAATAAAAATTATTAATGTTGGAAATCATAGTTGAGCCATGTACTAGAGGATATGAGTTAAAACTTGTCATCCATGTCTTTCAAAATTCTTATATAAAAGATTATTTTATGGATATTATCTTTGAAAAATGTAATTCGAAAGCTTTCAAAATTTTAAAATACTGTCTACAAGATTTGTGCGTGCGTGTATTATTTTCTCTTTGGAAGCCAAGGATGGGTGATAAAGCATCCTTCTTTAAACGAGACTAACACCTACCTCATCATTGGATACACAAGTATAACAATCATGTCATGTATTATCATATATATAACCGCTCACTATAAGGGTCTTTGTTACACATGCATACTATTTAGGCATGATGATATTTGTTCTCACATTTTTTTTTTTTTATTGCTAAAGAGAGAATTCAAGTAGCAAGCAGATAAGGACAAAACAACAAAGAAACCCAACTAAAAAAAAACTCAACACACCCAACTAGACATCTAGACTATAAAAGAACTGTCATTCTTTTTATGCTTGATTGACACATCATATATGTGAGTAAGGCGCAAAAATAGTGAATAAATGAGCCCATTTCATATGAAAATTTTAACACGTAAAATGGTATTGATTAATTACACATTTCCTTGGTCAAGAAGGTGCTAATACAAAGGACATTTGGGATAGGTTGCGATATCAGATCTCATCACCACCTGTAATTTTCTGCCTCACTGCTGGGCCATAAATCTTTAATTCAAATTGTGATAGGTTTTTTATTGACTCATTAAACCGAAAAATACTTAGTTCAAGTAGCTTAAACATTGATAGATTTTAAGATAGACAGTCTCCTAAGCTCATGCACTCATCAACTCAAGTCTGGAAATGCTTAGTGGATCCCACTTGATGATCCATCAAAATGGATCATAAAATAGGGACCCCTTGATAGCCACCTGTCCCGGGGTTTGGCTTCCATCTAAATGGATTGGACCGTTGGATGCACTGTACACTCATTTAGGACGATGACTACTTATTGGCTAATAATTTAAATCGAGAGGTAACAGGTAGGGTGGAGGGGACCCACAAGCATTTTTACATTTGAATAAATGAGTGGATGGGCACAGGAGAAGAGGGCCCTTTTAAGAGATACAAAGCTTTTACAAATTAATTTAACATGAACCGTGCAGTATTTACTTGTGTATAAAGGATGTTTCCAAACGGACATAGTATAATATTATTTCACATGTGTAAATTTTATAAAGTAAAAATTTACAAGTTTTTACACACACATACATATATCCCAAAAAGAAAGCATGACACCCACGGCATAAGTATCATTGTTGTGGTCGTACTTTATTTGTAATAAACTAATACCTTACTGTGAAGAGATTGTTTTTATCAATAATTTTGCATTCACGTCGTTATAGCCAATACCTTTCCAGTTGCAGGTACTTTAAATTTTGAAATTTGAATGACGTAACTACCTCTTCATACGTGGTGCCCACATGACCAACTCCAAACTTTTGAATTTGTGAAAGCTGAGCAGCATGTGGCTCTACAATGCTGGTTCCCGCAACCTTTTTGTTTCCATTGGAACTTATAAAAAGAAGAGATTTGGTAGGCCCTCATGTACGCTTATCACGCCAGGGTGATTTAAATTTCCTGATCCCCATTTATATCTAGTGTAGGCCCCATTGCCAGATATATGATATCCTCATGTATGCTTTTTTTTTCTTCCTTCGTGGTGTGGAGAGGCAAAAGTGTGGTGCCAAATGCCAATGGAACTCTCCGATTATAATATTGATATAATATTACAAAGAAAAAGATATTACAAAAAAAAAAAAACCCACTTTAGATGCGTACCAAACCAAAAAGACCCATTTAGTCGGGGTTTCACGAAAGTGGTTTACTCATATGCCAGGGAATAAACTAGTTTTAAAATCATGACTAACAATCAACCATCAACTAGGCTGCTCTCCATTGGGTGGTTCACAGCTAAGAAGATCATCTCATAAATAAGTACAAAAATATGAAAAGACGGTGAACGAATCTTACAACTGTGGTTTGAGCTGTTTATGTCCACAAAATTAGTGAGTAATAAAGAAAAGGTTGCATTTGTTTAGATGATTCTAATCATTGGCCACCACATAGTTAAAAACATTAAAAGAGAATCTGTCATTATTGAAAGAATCATATCATTTTCTGCTATAGTGCTGCCAGAAAAAATAAATTTTTGATTAAAAATCTTATTGCTGCCAGAAAAATAAGTTTTTGATTAAAAATGGCCAAGCCACAAGTGGGCTACTGGATGATGGTTATTGCCATAGAGTGTAGTATGAGTTACTCTTTGTGCTGTTGAATGTGTTAAATGTATGAAATGAATATTTTAAGCTGAGTAATTACCTCATAAGCAGTAATATAATGGTAAGAAGTTAGAGGAATAAAATCTTTCCCAATTTGTAATCCCAGCGTGCGTCTTTCACCCTTATCTAAGCAGAAAGTGCAGCCCCTTTCCACCGATTGGACAATCTCAACCGTCATTTCCATTTGGCTCATCCAGCAATCAGCACATGCAGATTTCAATCAAATCATTTTTAATGATTAACTGCTTAATTTAAACAGACAGTCAGAAAGGTGACGCTTGTTCTATTGGTTTATTTTGCAACATTTCTGCCTTCTTTTCCACTAATTGAGGCTTATTAAGAATGAATGGAATTGGTGTAATCATCATAAGTTAATAAAAAGATTAAACTATCATGAGGTCGGAATAGGATTTAGGAACCTTTTGTTGGGTTTGGGTCGTTGAGCAGGAGAAGTGCGTGATAAAGTTTGTGGGGCTATTTGGTGGCAGAGGGCCGTTAGGTTCTAGCAATTTGCAAAGGACGTGATTGGACCCCACGAATAGACTACTTGATATCACCACGCGCCGCGCGGATCCACCATAGTAAGTAGGCCGTGGGCTCACCAGTTAAAATCAAGTTCATTCAAGATAAATGCCCAACATAAATGCCCAAAAGGCGTACGTGTGGCATCCTCAAATATATGTCAACTTTAATCAATTATTTGACAAAAAATGTAATATGAATATTCATAAAACTATATTAATCAAGGGGAATATACATACGCATCTATCCCTCACCATTTTTTGTGAGAGACGTCCATTTTGGGGGGGTGTTTCAAGTACAAAAGGAATAGAAGAGGAGTACTTTATACCTCCATTTTATACTTGAAACACCCTCAAAAGGGGTGCCCCTCATCCAAAATGGTGAGGGATAGATGCATATGAAGAGCCCCCATTAATCAATTTACCATAAATTTCTCTTTTTTATATCACTTTAGGGATTTCACACTAAATCCGCCTTTCCACCCAAATAAATCTCTTTGAGTTGTGATTTTGAGTGAGAAGATTGATTTAGTGAGAAGCCCCCTAAAATAACATTTTTGGTCTATGGTCCACCTAAAATAAATTTTTTTAATAAATTTCTTTCTTTTATATCAATAAGTCAATCCAACCAAGGGTGGAACAAGCAACTCAATTTCACCCTTTTTTTCTACCTTGGAATTTCTCAGGGATGAAATCTAGAAGAAGAGCTGGATTTTAGGTGGATTTTGAGTGGACCCAGCGGACTAGTGCAGACACGCATGTTGTCTCAAGGCACGAGAGAGAGAGAGATTGATTCCTTGCACCAAAACTCTGTATCAAACGCATATAACAATTTTTCAATGGAATGGGGAAAAGGCTGTAATAAAAATAAACGGACGTTATTTATCAATCAATAAAAAGACTCGCATGTAGAAGTAGATGTCAATTCATAATCATAATCATAAATGAATGGATGGCATCCATCTTGTAAATTCTCTGAAACGCCTCCCAATTCCCAATCTCAATCTCATCCCATCCCCTCCATACGTTCCGTTTGGTTCCGATCCGATCCGATAGACAAGGCTTAGGCAACACACAAGTAAGAGAGAAGAAGGGTCGTCCAGAAGACTGTAATAAGAAAGACCGACACAAGACCGCTACAACGCAGCGCAAGCAATCGCACCAGCAGCAGCAGCAGCAGCAATAGAAATAGGGAGCAAAACCCAACCGATGCAGGATCCAATCAATAATCGCACCATCGAGGAAATCTTAACGTTGATCGTGGCCCACCGAAAGATCCCTCGATGCCATTGAAGAAACCCTCGCCGCTGAAGAGACCAAAGCACAAGTGGGCCGACATCTGGTTCAAGGACAAAGCACTCAAGCATGTGGTTTTCAAGATGCAGCTCGACCCCCTCTCAGTCTCTCCGGACGATCAAACCCTAACCCTAGAAAAGAAAGCAGCCGACGACTTCAGGGCCGTCGATCCGACCTCTCTCCTGTCGGATTCACTCCTCCTCCGCATCTTCTCCCTCCTCCCCTCCTCCCAGCACCTCCCAAACTCCCTCGTCTGCAAGCGATGGCTCGCCCTCCACGGCCGCCTCCGCCGCTCCCTCAAGCTCCTCGACTGGCACTTCCTCGACTCCGGCAGCCTCACCTCCCGCTTCCCCGACCTCACCGAGATCGACCTCGTCGCCGCCTCCGTCCACTCCCTGTGTCCTCGCAGCAGCTTCGGCATCTTCCTCACCCTCCCCTTCCTCTCCATCCCCATCCACTCCGACGACTCCGCCGCCCTGTTCGTCCCCGACGAGCTTTTCCTCCCGCCGGATTACATCGACATCGGACTCAGAACCCTCTCCCGCGGCTGCCCCAATCTCCGGAAGCTCGCTCTCATCGCCGGAACCGAAGCCGGTCTCGCCTCCATCGCCGCCGAGTGCCCCACCCTTCAGGAGCTCGAGCTCCACCGCTGCACCAACGACGTCCTCTCCGCGATCGCCTCCTTCGAGAATCTCCAGATCCTGAGGGTAATTGCGTTTGTTGAGGGATTGTATGATGATTCGTCGATTTCGGATGTTGGGCTGACCATCTTGGCCCATGGCTGCCGGCGTCTGGTGAAGCTGGAGCTGAGCGGCTGCGAGGGGAGCTACGACGGCATCAGCGCCATCGGGGCCTGCTGCCCCATGCTGGAGGAGCTGACACTCTGCAACCACCGGATGGATGGCGGGTGGCTGGCCGCCCTCTCCTTCTGCGGCAATCTGAAGACGTTGAGGCTTGAAGGATGTAAGAGGGTGGACGCCGATCCGGGTCAGGTGGAGCATCTGGGATTGTGCCCGGCCCTGGAGACGTTGCAGCTGCGGCGGTGCCAGCTGCGGGACAAGGAGAGCCTCAGCGCCTTGTTCATAGTCTGCGCGACTGTTCGGGAGATTATCTTTCAGAATTGTTGGGGATTGGACAATGACATGTTCTCCGTTGCCTCTATTTGCAGGTATTATGATGAATTCTTCTCTTGATAATTATGTAGGATTTGAATTTTGTAATGTGTTTGTTGTCTTGGGTTTACTCCACACTCTGCAATTTTGTAGACTTTCTTATTGAAGTTAGTATTACATTGAAAACAAGCATAGATAGAGGACTGGAATGTTGGGTTTAAGTAGTATTCAAGAATATGATCAAGTGTGAAGTATCTTTCATGTCAAGCTACAAGCTGAGGAGAATGTTTGAGACTTTGATTAAGAAACTTAAATGTCTTTGAGGATTGTAGGTCTACAAAGACGGAATGGGAGCATGGGTGTTCTCAATGATGCTTTAATTTTAGATGTTGCTGTGACTCTAGGTTTGTGAAATATATAAATGTTCATATACTTTTAACTGTTCATTGATCTAATGATCTTGCACTGTCTCTGGAATTTCAAAACCATCATTCTCAATATGTTTTTCTTATCTAGAATGCTAGAATTGAAATGGATACAGGGGGTGTTGTTGTCCCTTTGACTCTTCTCTTCTCACAATGCAGAATGTTTAATTGTTTAGTTTGTCTATCTATGTAAATTCTGTTTATGAATTCATCCTTGTAGCATTGCAAGCCTCTTAGATGTTGGTCAAATCATTCTTCCTTGCTGAATGATCCCCTTCCTTCCTCATGGACCATTTCTTCAAGACTGCATGTACAGCTGCCAGTTTAACATCATAACTTATTCTTGAGAATTTATTTGGGTGTTCTCACCACTAGTCCGAGTTTGTTATATCACCCATTTGAGTAGACTATGCCCCCTAAATTTAGTTAGTGTCTACCTGGAGAGAAATCCCAACCTTGCAATATTTGTTCCTGTTTAAGTTCAAAGTGATCAGTTTCTTTGTTCAGTTGGGAAGATCTATGGGCCATGTATCAAACCATACATACGAGCCAGTTTGGTAACTCTACTAATATAGTCAAGTCAAGTAAAGTTGATTTTGAAGAAAGAATAAAATATAAGTGGGTTATAATTGTATTTTGTTTTTAGTTGTTTGTTATGGAATCTTTTTGACTTTTTGTATGGAAAAGTGGAGTTTTTTTGTATTTTAGTGAATAAAGGTAGTTGCTTTTTGACTTTTTGTATGAAAAAGATGGAGGGGGTTTTGAATAAAGTGCAATTGATGTGACATATTGTCTGGAAAATGAAGACTTTACTTGACTTTAATTATATTAGTAAAGTGCCAAACACGGGAATCAACCCAGTCAGCAGTTTGGCCTCTGGATTGCAGAATAATGGGTCCCACTTATAGAGACCTGAAGGCTCTGATTAACCATGAAAGGTCATGCCTTTATAATATCTGCACATTTTAAAAATGGTTTCACACTGGTTGGTTGCTGAAAATCAGTGAAAAACTTGGTTTATATATTCATAACAACTGAATGGTGAGGAGTGATTCTTGGAAAAGGAAATGACCGAGTAGTGATACATAAGATTCAGTACTTCAGCTTTCTGAGTAAGCTAACTAGTTAATGCTTTGTTTTAAACTATTGAGGTTTTGCTTTATTTACAGGAGGGTAAAATTTCTGTCTTTGGAAGGATGCTCCTTATTGACGACAGCAGGTCTGGAGACAGTCCTCCTTTCTTGGATGGAGCTTGAAAGGCTTAGGGTAGTCTCATGTAACAATATACAGGATAATGAAGTATCTGCAGACCTGTCGAGTTTGTTTTCTGTTCTAAAGGAGTTTAAATGGCAACCAGATTCCAGATCTGTTCTTGCATCAAGTCTGGCAGGGACTGGAATGAGAACAAAAGGTGGAAGATTTTTCAAGAGTTGAGACCCGGACAGCTTATTGCCTAGGAGTTCAGTAGCTACATAGTTAATCAAAGCAACTTCAACGACAACCCCCAAAGGGTCTGTAGCAACATTACACTAATATGCTGACATTTTTTTTTTTTTATCATCTACTTCAGAAGGTTAACTAGTCATCTAATGGAGGTTGTTCCACCTTTCTTACTTAACTTGATCAAGCCAAGGGGAAGCTAACCACTTTAAACATGTCATTTCTTCTTCAACTCCTATTTCTGCACTGTAATTTGCTCCACCAAATTTTAATCATCTCAGCTCAGATCTTCATTGATATATTTAAGAGCAGAGTGTAGTTTCTCTTATGCACATTCTACCGTGTAAAGACCGGTAGTGCAACTCCTTTAGCTTGGGTTAGATGGATCGAGAATATGGACAGCTGATTCAAGGGTTTGTCGTAATTGACCTTCTGTAAATCACACTTTTTGTTCATTATTTATTGTGTTTTCATAAATTCTAGATATATAATTGACCTAGTATCTTTTTCACGTAGCTTTTGTTCTATTGAGCCATGGTGTGGTTCCAATCCCTTTTTGCTTTTCGTAGTAAAATTGTCTGCAATTACCTTGCCATATTCTGAGAGGAAAATGTCAGTTCATATGTTGGTTGGTAGCATTTACTGGTATCCATCTTCTGGGATCACTCTACTCGGCTTGCATGATTGATTTGTCCCATTGTACATCTAAATTTTGCAGCATATGGGTAAGTGTCCAAAGTCTTTGACTGAGGTGTGCCTTCTGTTATTGAGATGTACATGGAAGTTTCTAGAGAAAAATTTAAAATGAAATCCGGGTAACTATATGCAAGTAGCTGCTTTCACTTTTCAGACATGAATTTTGTTACTGTTACTGGCAGTGCTTGGATCATACCCGTTTGTGCTACTTATTATATTTTCTTTTATTCCAATAATCTTGCTATTATTGTAAAAAAAAAATTACATGGAGTGTATCCCGGAGGAACCCTTTCACTTTTATTTTTCACTAACTATTTTGTAATCCTCAAGTAGTCTCTGGCTAATCCTCAAGTACTCTCTGGCAGTTTGGAGTGTGGATTAAAATCCCAAAAAGGGTTTTTTGTTTGCAGACGAGACAGGTCAGTCATGAATTTACTGAAATGCTTACTGAAATACGTTTATCTGCAAATTAATGTAATAAAGGTGAATTGGCAGGTACCAGGTAGAGAAGTTCCAACTAATAGTGTAATCCCTGGAGAATTGAAGGGCCTGTTTAGCATCCAGAAATTATACCGAATCCAGAATTTCTACCGAAATCTTGGAATTTCTGAATTTCCAAAGTTCATTTGAGACCCTCTTAAGTGACTAGAATTTTGAGCAAATGCCACAACCCAAGCACTCTTTTTATGACCAATATATCCCTTTTGTAAAATTACCTAAAATGACATCTATCGAAAGTGTCCCCTTGCTAACTTCTTTCTACACTCACCCACCTCAACCTCCCAACTCAGCCTCAGTCACCATTGTCCCCTCCGGCAACACCACTGGAGGAGAAGAGGGTGGGAGGCGGCAAGGACCCCAGCCACCATCGTCACCTCAGGCAACACAGGTGGGAGGCGGCAGGGAGAGGGCAGGCGGAGGCAAGGCAGGGAGATGGTTTACATACGGCTGTAATATATTGTCTCGTGTATGTGTGGAAGGGTCGCCTAACTTGTGTGATTTCTCGCTCACATTTCTATTGTTGCCAAGAAGTTTTACACATGGTTGAAAGACCTTGTTAACTGTTAATTCTATTTGTTTGTGGGACAATATACCTTGCCATTGTATAAAACTGAGTTAATGCTTCTCCTTTCTTGAGCGTTACTTTTCAAGATTTTATATTCATTCTCTCAGCCCCACAAACCAAACACATAGTTGATCAATGATCCCATTAAACATGATTGGATTTGTTTTAGGCGTATGGATTTTGTGCAAGAACACTATTGATCTTTTGATATGATTTAAACTGGATTATTATTACCTGATTAAATGATAATTTATATAATGAATTAATGTCAAGTAAGATTAACATGATCATTCATGACCCTCACTGTATAGACTGATCACGCATGTTGCTCGGTGCGCACACACTTGTAAAGGCCAATTCATATATTATCCACTAATTAGTTGAAAACACGATGATCAAAAACAAAACTATAAATATAATTATATGATGGGTTTGATCTCACCTTGAACAAAAACAACAGAAATAATTATAGCAAGTACAAATATAATAATAAAATGGGTGTGGCATCTCCTTGATAGAAGAAAAGTATACTCAATAAGGTAGGCCCACATTATAAATCCTATAAAAGTGGACTACATAGCCTATATTGTAAACCTTTATCATGGTGATCCCTATCTCTTAAATTCTAAAAGAGGGTCCAACATTGCAACTCTAAAGGCGTATCCCATGTACAATGATTCCTACATTGGTTGTAATTTCTTCAGGTGGGCCAACATTGCAATTCCTTAATAGGTGCTCATGTAATGTTCCTATAAGAATGAGCCCCCCTAATTTATTTATTTTATTTAAGATGAATTTATGAATATTTATAATTAATAATCCAAATTCAACAATATTACTTAATATGATATTGTTTGCTAGAACAAAATTTATTTATGATATTACCAAACAAGTTCCAAACATCAAATTCTCAATGGAACAACTTGATATAATGTTACCAAAGAAGTTCTGCCAAGTCTTCACACAACCTGATCTCAAAACACCACAGAAACAATGCCAAACCCAAACAGGCAACCGATATGCCAAGAACGCAATTACACTGTAAAAAACCGTTTTTAATGGCTGCTGTCAGGAATTCATCACGTATCCCATCATCCGCATATTTTGGGCTCCATTCGATCTTGGCAGCGATTCGTGCAGCCAAAGGTTTTAATGGGTGCTATCAGGAATTCCACCGGGAACCATCCCATCATCCACAGCTTTTGAGCCACCACATGATCTCGATACCGATTCAAACAACCTCTCTATCTCAGGCGCACAGCGAGTGAATGATCGACTCCAGAAACTATAACGTGGATTCTGCATATCAAACTTCTTGTAAGAGAACAGTGACAAGGGAAATTGATGCTAAGAGACTGGCTTAGATTTGAGACGAAATGAAGGAGATAAGCATCTGATTTTCCAATTACTACCTTAATGAGCTCAATGAAAGTGATTAAAAGGCCCCACGGATGAGGTCGGTTGACAATAAGGCGCTCCAACAGCACTCTTGTTATTTGCTCCTGAATGATCTCCTGCAACACAAGATTGTTTCACTTGAGCAAAAACTAATCAAACCGCAGAACATTATCTCCTTTCCAAACCCACAAGTTAGGACAAGAGCCAGTAGCATGATTGAAAAGCACTGTCACAACCCCAAGGATGTGAGTTAGAGTTTAAGTACTTTCAAAAAATCCCCACATTCAGTCTGTAAGCTACTACTGCATTCTGAGTTTTTTTTTCCTTATTCATAAATATTTTTTAAAAATCCCCACATTCAGTCTGTAAGCTACTACTGCATTCTGAGTTTTTTTTTTTTTTCTTATTCATAAATATTTTTTAACTTCATATTTTAGATGAATCTATTCTAAAAGTTCATATGAAATCATCAAATTTTGAGGATGTGGAAAGAAATTCAGGAGAATGAGACCTATCAGCATGCCCGCCGGTTACAAATAAAAAGATGACAGACATCCGTAGCTAGATTCAGAGTCATTTTGATTTAAAGCAAAGGCTTTACCTGTTTTGCCTCCACAAATAAGTAGAGGAGGATGAAGGAGAAGTAATGAGTATGGTTGTTTGGGTAGCGTAATTGGTTTGCAACTGCATTGAGAAACAGGTACCGCCCTTCTGTATCTAGGTCACCAATCAGGATCTGGAAAATATCCAAGACGGCATTGACTGAATAATCCATGGGAGGTGTAGGGGCATGAGGAGGCGTTGTAGGTCTACTCTGTATTTGCTGGATAGCCTGAAATGACCAAAAAGACAAGCGTCGAATTTAGATTACAAGTTTCATACTCTTTACGGCATGTGAATCCAGTACAGCCAACAAAATTTCTTGCGACGTCAGGTAATGTAGCTTTCAAAAGAAGTTATGGCTCTTCCATGTCCATTTCCATGCATCCATGAATATGGCTTGGCACAATTTCACATGCCGGGCATCGGGTTGGACCCACTTTGACTAATCACACAGGCCTCACATGTGGTTGAAACACTGACCAATCTTTATTTGACTCCCCATCTATTTCAAATATTGGCCCACTGGATTAGTATTCCAGCCTGAATTCCAGCTCAGGACATCCATAGGGTGAAGCCCACCTTGGGGATGTTGAAGTTATTGCAAAAATGAAAACCCCGGTATAAGCAGTCCATAAAAGTAAAGGCATCCTTTCAAAGTAGTTCTTTGTAAATGAGCATATAGTTGAGAAGCATCAATATGATATACTTGATATTATGGAAGGAAGCTTTGGATGGTAAATCTAAATTAAGAATTTGTAAAGAATCACAGCAGTGAGGCAAGTACTACAAGTGAAAGAACAATAAGTATCACCTGCATTCCTACATAAAGCACAAGTGAATTGATGAGTGGAACATTATATTTGGTACCAGCCAGTGGAACCTCACTCGGATTAAGCAGCAGTCTCTGCTTCAGCTCTGCTAGAAATGGAGAACCCTGTTGCCTTGTCTGTAGAATAAAATAGAAGACAAAATAATAGATTATAGTGAAAAATAAAGTGAATTAAATAGAAAACAAAATAAAATAGATTTTAGTGAAAATATAAAATATGAAGTTAGAACCCCCTACAGCAAGACAGTGAAAATGGCAAAAAGAGCACTCGGCTCTCACCAAGGAGAATACCAAGTTGGACTTGCCTGAGTTCCCAAACAATGGGTTAATGGTTGGTAGAAAACCACATATTTACCAGTATACACGAGAGAAGGAAGTCCACTGGCAACTCACCATCTCATTGTGCTAGGGAAAAAAGGAAACTGTTGAGATGACAGTGAACACAGTTTCTCAAGCTCAGGACATGAAGGATCATCATGATTGAGACAAGAGGTCCACAAATGAAGACAATCTGGTGATTTTATGTTTTCTACAGTAGAAACCGACTGTGGTACGTCCATCATACATGGATCCAGGTATTGGAAAACTCAAGTGACCACTGACCATGCTGACAAAACGGACCAGCTCTATTTGGACCATTTCAAGAGATCCAATTGACACAAAGATTGATCCTTAGTTTTGACCTAAACTAAATAAAAACCAACATATTAAGTGTGGATGTCGCGGTGGATCATGTTCCAATTAATGTTCAACACATTTTCTGAAGCATAGAACCATAGTAGCCAATTTCCTTTCAGATACTTTCAGTTTGACCCTGGATTGAAACATTTCGGCTGATCAGCAATTGGTGTTTCATTTCAGAGTTACATTTACTTTATTTTTATAACCCAGGGTATCTCCTACCCAACCCAGCCCAGGAGCCTTTGGCCCTGACCCCGAGCAACACTCGATTCTGGACAGCCAAGAGCTAATCCCTAGGGGCACATGCAAACCCTCCTATTCACATGTACCATTTTGTAAAACTATTAAGTAAATTAAAAATGTACACAGTTTTAAAAAAATAATAAATAGTTAAGCAAAATGCATATTTAAAGAACAAAAAAGTAGGATAACACCCTAGTAAACAAATCCCAATGATATAAACTATATGAGTTACAAGAAGCTCTAATGGAATATTTTAAATAAATATTCACTTGTAGATACTATCCACAGCTTGAATTCTGTGCAAGGAGCAGACCAAGTCTTCAAGTTGGAACAAGAAGATATTCCTTGGCTTGAGAGACTTTACAAGTGAGTTTGATTCAGATTTCCTTTTTAGCATCTCAGCAGCATGG
Source organism: Umbellularia californica (assembly GCA_028538565.1). Lineage (NCBI taxonomy): Eukaryota > Viridiplantae > Streptophyta > Magnoliopsida > Laurales > Lauraceae > Umbellularia > Umbellularia californica. The sequence continues at coordinate 558,996 of JAPQWN010000012.1, forward strand.
GCTGTGGGGTTTTCTTTGATATAGATTAAATTAAGGGCCCATAACATTATAGAAACAGAGAACTGAATCAATTTCAGGCCTTGTCATGGCCAGTACCAAAATCATTTGAGGGGAAAAAAAGTTCAAAACTGAAATATACAAATCTTCAATTTTAATGGTTGTAGGGAGTTTACTGTGCAGCTAAAAACCTAAGAGTATAGTCAAACAGGTAGAGAAAAATAGAGCTAGAGTTTATGGTTCAGAATGTTGCCACAATAAAAGAGGGTATGCTCAGAGCCAAATTCAAAACAAAAAACATGGAGATATGCATCATTTGCTATGAAATCTAAACACTTCATTCAAACAAGCTCATTTCCTTCTGTCATGTTTGTATAGAAGAGAAAGGGTATACAGAGAAAAAACTAACAGGGAACATGGATAAATTTTAAAATGGCTGTATATTGCAACATTTTTTCTTCTTTTTTACTTTTTGAAAGGGAGATAACAAATGTAAAGTTCTCCTTGCAATAAAATATCTACTCACAATAATAGTAATAATGATACTAACAGCAATTGAAGGTACCTAGTTGATGGAAAAATTGACGTAAAGAATTTTAAGGACACATGCGACCCAAGTGCCTCACCAACACCAGGGATCGGTCCCTGGTTGTGTCTGTGGATAAGGGGATGCCTAACCATGTAACTATCGGTGGATTAGCAATTTGAGGCCAAGATTTTAACTCTTCCAGGGTTCCAAGTGTTTTCGTGTCAAGTCAGTCAACATACTTTTGGAATGCATTAGTGTAGCTCAGAATCAAGTCAGAAAACTGAATCAATGAGTAAGATTGATCACATAATATTCCATTGAGTAAGCTAACCAACTCAAAAAACTAGAAAGAATAACACCAAGTACTGACTAAATGAATCCCAACCTCTACCATGACTTCAATTTGAGAACCTGACAACCAATGATCTGTATAGTGTGATTTTAAAAACAATGATAGGACTTTGTACCTTAAGATACTCATCAACCTCAGCCTTCATCTGCTTTGCTTTCAGAGAACCATCAACCTCAGAGAGGATAACTGGTGATTGGCTGATTTCAGCTAACAGATCAATCTAGAGACAGAAAACAGATGGTATATTATGTATTTAGGTTTATAGATGATGTTATTTAAATTTGTTGAAAACAAAATAATATGCACTCACCTTTAAGTTAGGAGTAGAAGGATCAGGAAGCCTCATATTGCGTGGAAATGCACTTAGAATAACATTTCGCATCTGAATACAGGTAGGAGGGATCACATCGCAGAAGCTGAAATGGTAATCACATAGGAACTCAGGAAAATCATGAAGCAGAACCAGCAGTACTCTGAGAGTGCCTTTGTAGAGAAAGTGAATCTGCACAAAACAGACAAAAATAAGATGCCGTAGTCACTATAAACAAGAAAAAACTATCCTCTTTCATTAAATATGAAGACAATTAAGATGGACAGACCGGTTCTCCTAATTCAGCATTCCTCAAGTACGGCTCCATGAATTTGAACAAGTCAACAAGCAACCGTTGGATAAAAGGCCAGCCCTTTTGAGAGTTGCTCATGAGCAATTTCGGCATGAAACTTCTATGGCTTACCAACTCGAGCCATGCAAAGCTGAGAAAATTTTAAACAGGTTAATGACATCACTGAGAATTAGAAAAACATCATCTTCCAACGCTCCTTTTTTCTTTGTTTATTTCTTTGTGAAATACCCCCAGGCCTAGAAGTGTTGTTTAAAACCCCAGTAATAAATAACAACTGATAAGAAAAAAGAAAAAGGAAAAAAAATGATACTCCATTTACAAGGACAAAGCAATATCTTACGCATTTACTCATCTATTCTGGACATGTTGCAACACCTTGACAAGCAGTGGTGGACCCAAAATAAATCATGTGGGGGAGGGGTAATAGGCAAAGAAAATAATTTGAGGGGCCACTTGTAAAAAGAGGAAGAAAAATTCAAGAAAATTTGCCACTACAGACAGTGTTTACAAGCAAAAAAAAAAAAAAAAAGAATAGAATCATATGGTATTTATTAAATCTGATACGCCACTTTCTTATGCAAGACATTAATTGTGATGAATCAGTATCTCAAAATATTAGTTCAGGTTTAAAATGGGAAGGTCAATGGCTGAAGCTATTTTTACTTTTGAGGTAAATAATGAAAATTTTAGGAAATTTTCGGAACAGGTGAGGAACTCATTGGGAATCTGCAGATTTAAGAGTTTCTCACTGTAGCAGATTTGAGGATTTTTCGCTGAGAATTTGTATAGCTCACTATTGCTTCATGTGTGAATTCAATTACCGATAAGATAAAGCTTTCTGTAGCTTTATGGGTGTCTATTAACCCAAATTTTCAAGGGATTTTGCTAGACCAACTGTTGCTGAATTGGAAGGAAATTGCCATGTCTTATTAGCTCCTCTTACGATCTGTTCATCCTGTTTGGTTGTTTTCCTTTTTGGGTGTTCTTTGTAGTCTTTCAGTATATTTCTCTTGTACTGTCTGCTTTTCTTAATGAAATTTACAGTTACAAAAAAGAAGTGTGTTTCGTTTCATATAACTGAGAGAAATTGGTATTAGTGAGCAGGTCTGACCTGAAAACCCTAAAAAATGACGATTTCCACAAGCCCAATCCTTGAGGATTTGCACAATTGCCAAAAGTGGATATTCCAAATCCTCGGGGAAAACCGGTGAGGAATCCCCGAGAATTAGCTTGTCAAAAGTGACCATAGACCAAAGAGGAAAAATTCACATATGGCCTTCATTATTTTGAGAAGGCTTGAACAATAGGGTACCAAGGCAGTTGATTTGGAGGGCATTGAAGAAAAAAGGTAACGCAAATGACTAAACCGAAATACAAGGCATTATGAAGGGGCAGTAACGGCATGAGAACTATGTGCGGATGACGTTCTAGTTCCCAGTCCTGGTTGGACTGAGACTGCAACAGGGTTCACTTTTAGCCCCTACTTGTTCACGTGAGTTATGCAATCTCAATCCAACTGGGTAAAGTTTGAGTTCCCAGTTGGATTGAGAATGCACCAAGGGTTCACTTTATGCCCCTACTTGTTCGTGTTAGCTACGGACAACATAGTGGTAGATACCTACCAGTGGCTGGCATATCTACTTTTAGATAACATGGAACTAATTAGTCAAATAAGGAAGGAAGTAATAAGCTGGAACTATTGAGAAATAAAGGCTCTCAAGATGGGCCATGAATTAGCAGTCAAAGATAGAATATACGAAGTGCAAGTTCACCAAGCATGAAAATAGAGAAGATGAGTTGGTCAATATAGAAGATGACCATTTCCAAAAAATATATACACACAGAAGACAACTGGGTAACACAATAAAAAGGATTTCAGTATCCAGGGCTTGAGTTAAATATAGTGAGCAGGATCTAGGTAGGGAGGGGGACATGGAGACAAGCTAGTAGAGTGTCACTTCTGTTGATGGGTCGGTTACTTTTATAAAAGAAAAAAAATTATTTTCAATAACCTTTAAAAGACAATAGTTACACTTGTTTTGTTGTATGGAGCTAAACATTGTTGCAATAAAAGTATGGGGAGACGCTAAAGTACATGCAGCTGAAATGCAGACAACAAATATGAATATGTAGAGTCAAAGGAAAGGATAAAATCTGAATGAGGATATAGGAGAAACCTACAGCCATTGGTAGCCTCAATAGTAAAAGTCAAGGAACATAGTTTGAGATAGCTTGGCAATGTGAACAGACAGTCTGAATTAGTAAGTGTAAGCGTCGAAGAGTTGATTGTTCAATGAACTAGGGAGGAAGAGACCAATTAAGATGTTGGATGTAGCAGTGAGGAAAACCATGTTAGTTTGTAAAGTTACCAACAACATGACCAAGAATAATGTTAGCCAAATACCATTTTTTTGCATTTAAAATATCTTTCAAAAGAAATCTTTTCAAAAGCCGTTTTCTACCATTTAATAACAAAAATGATGGGATGTTAGCAAGCATTATTGAGAGAGACAGACAGCTTACATACCACCCCCAAGAGAGGGTATAAAAAGCTTATCCCTACTTCAGATTCCTCCCAAGACAATTACAACAATAATAACTCCCAAGGGGGGAGACCTATACACCTTGTTTAACAAAAGGATCTGTAACCCATTGGCCAACCTCATCACATGAAGATGGGATGCTAAAGCCTCATCTCATTAAAAAAGAACAGAAGCTTTCAATGCGTGGCTCCTCAATAGTCACCCATGCGATCGCATTGGACAAATCACTCACCACAATTAAGCTATCCTAAAAGGAGTGGGAAAAAACTCACAAAGCCTCCAAAATCACCAATACCTCAACTTCATTTGAAACCTTGACCACACTCATTTAGGAAACATACAAAGAATTTCCCCCTATCATTACGCAACACCTCTCTGACACCCACTAAGCCCACTTCCTTCTAACAGCTACATCCACATCAAAAACCCAGGTTGGCTTTCTTTGTAGTCAATTCCTCCAAAACCTTATAGGATCAACTGATGGTGAGAACTGTGTGCAGACTGTCTGGATGGAAGGTAAACTATTTCTTCTCGGGTAAAATCACGCTCTTGGATGCAGCTTTATCCAATTTGATACTTCATGTCGCATTTTTTTATGCACTGTTTTTGCAATTGAAAGAATCAAAATGTTCCAAAGGGATTTCTTGTAAGGAATGGAGGAGAAAGGAAATGCCACCTAGTTCCATGGGAGGATATATGTTGGTCTTGCAGACAAAGAGGTCTTGGCATTAGAGCATTAAAGCAGATGAGAAAGAAAAAAAAAAAAACCTTGGAAACTGCTTGCGGGACCCGGGTGACGGTTCAGATGGCCCTCGGAAGGTGTCATGCTCCAAATACAAAGTGGAAAGGAACAGACGGTGGGTTCAAGAGGGATCTTCTCAAATTCTAATATATGGTGAGGCATCATGAAGTGGAGAGAATCTTTTGGTCGGTCCAGTTGCTTCAAATTGGCAATATAGATAGAATCCTATCCTAGACTGATATCTGATACGAGATCAGAGTCTTGCAACTAAATTCCTGCACCTTTTCAGTATTGCCTCTAATCCAATATCCACACCAATTTGAAAATTAAAAAAATAACTGCAATCACCATTAATTTCTAGGATTGAATTATGAAAACAGCAAGTCAAAGAAAGATAACAGGGAAAAAAGGCAAAAGCAGCATGCTGACCTCCAACTAGGAACTTTCAAAGGCTGCAATGCGTGGAAAGCATTCGCAAAAGACGTCAGGATCTGAAGGTAGTCAAGGTACCCAACATTATAATCCAATGGAGAAAAGGAAGAAATCACAATGGACAACCCAGATAAATGGGACAAGGCTTCAATGATGATGGTGGTGAGAAAACATGAAGTACCTGAAAGTTGGCACCATCAAAGACAGGATCGGGAGAACCAAGGTCCAATATCCAGTTTAAAAACAACCTAAAATATGGCCTAGGGTTAAAAGAAGACTTCTTCTCCTCTGCATCCTTCTGAATGACTCTCACAGCAACTGCCAGAATCTGCCATCAATTCATGGTGATAAGTGAAATAAAAAAAATGGTTAACAATGGAAGTAATACTAGTGGAAGCAAGAAAATAAGAAACAGTTGAAAGGGCTAAAATGAACCTTAGGAAGAAGAATGATTGTATTCGACTGATCCACCCCGGAGTACTAAAAATAAAACAATTAAAAAAAATTAACTAAAGGTTGATGAGAGCAGCCAGGTTAGTTTTTACTAAATAAAATAAAATCTCATAACCACATTCAAAGCAAGATTCACCTTTAGAATTATAACCACAAGCTTTGCATACATATCAATAGCAATAAATGAGATATTATGGACTTGCTGCTGTGCTTGTGACAGTGATCCTGGATTAATCACTTCAGAGCCTACACAATGTGCTACAGAAATTTCCTGGTATCACAAGAGCAGGGTGAGGATGAAATCTCTCATAAATTTGACAAAGCATTGTAGATCCTCATGTAAATATACTTGCAAATAGGGATTACCATGAGGAAGCGGAAAAAGCGATCTGTAATATCATCTCCTTTAAGGAGCCCACTTTGCTGCAGTTGGGAGATAAAGTGTGTGTAAGCTGCATCTGTCGTACCAGAATGTTCACAAATCCGACACCACTCGTTGAACAGCACAGAAACCTGCAGTGCATCAGAGAGAAGAAACTAAGGCTGTGTTACAGTCTATCTGATGAGACGCATTGACAGATGATGGCCCCAAAGCCAAACTGCACAGTTCTTGGGTGGATAATTATCACTTGAATATTTTGCGATAAATGATGAGGACATGAGAGCCCCTCCATACAAATTCTCCTGGAAGAAGAAGAAGACACACAGGCTTCTTTACGGTTAGAAGATCATTGCCTGGTATTAGATCGCGATTATGGTGAAGATCCACCAATGTATCTTGATTCTGGCAATGATCTACAGCTGGATCTAGTCTGATATAGCATGGGATCAAGTTGAAGAACCCATATGACAAAATTCAGGAAGACCTACATTGGGATGTGCCAAATGGGAGAGACCAGCAAGGAAGAGGAGAATAGAGGATCAAGAGAGGCCCATTTGGCCCACCCAATTGACAATAAGGCACAGTGCAATGTTATTTATATAATTTTTAGGGTTATGCTCATAGCTTGTCTATTAAGTATTTAAGAAGGGATGTTTTAATCTCGATCGGAGATATGTATAGATGGTTGAAATTAGTTTTAGGGTTAGGTTTTGCCTTTTTTTCTTTTCTTTCCTTTTCTTTTTATAACAGGTTTTGCTTATTTAAATCCATCTAATGCATCTTTTGGAAGGAATGATCAATGAGGGAAAAAAAATTATGGCTTTTGGCTCTCTCCTCTAAATGAGACAGGTGTGCGTGTGATACCATTGGCACGACGCGAATCCAGGTAATCTACTACTACTCCTTTTCCATTGCTAGAGGTATTGTATTGTAGGTGTTCATCCCCCCCTCCATAAAACCATCATCCAAATCCATTGGCCAACCAAACTCGAACATCATACCATAACCAATATCCATCAAAACCAATCCCTAAACCCAAATCACCATTGCCGCCCAAATCCAATAACCGAATGCTATAAACCTATAAATTCACACAGGCCGACCATCATTCACCATTAAATCCTTTCCCAGCTATAACCACCATAGCCGTACCATCATAGAACCCCATTCCACCCTGTACGACCATCACTAACCCTAACCCGCAGCATCAAACCCATCCAAAACCCTAAACCCTAGAGACCAAACCCAACCTAGCCTTTCCCCAAGCTGATCTCTCTCATTGGACCAGAACCATTCCGGCCAATCCAGCCCATCCAACACCCAGATCCAGCCCCAAGCCCAGCCAAGCCCTATTTGGCTCAATTCCAACCAGGCCAAACCCCATTCAGAGGATTTTGACCTTTTTGCACAACCCTAATTTGAACTTTTGGCCTATATCTCATACTTCAAATTTGTTATTGCTTCTTTGGAACTATTCAACTGCGGGAATTGCTGCTATACTTATAAATCTGAATTCATTGTCACCAACTTTAAACATTCAAACCATGTTGAAACCTCTTTCAACCTAGCCTTTTTCTAAATCCTAAAGAGGGACAACAAAATACGCGTGTTGTCAATTGATCCCTAAGCTAGTGGAAGAGAGATTCTTCCGAGACTCCCAATTCAGATTTGAGAGGTACAAATTGTGGGATTGTGACGAGGCCTAGATTCATCACTAATTCCCTAGCTGAAATTCTACAGAAGTGGTGCGATCTGAATTTTATTTTCAGATTTTCATTGTGATTGTTAGTCTTTTTTGATCTCTCAATAAACATCAAGGTTAGGTTACATGGTCCTGCATCATTAAAGTATGATAAAAGAATATTTATATTGACCAAACTAATGTCGCAGTCTAGAGATGAATATTGAGATTGATGTGGCCAAACATCTAAAAAATGAGTGTAACAAAGATGAAAATTTTGAGATGGATGTGTGGTCTAGGAAGGGCAGAATCAGAAATAAGTACCTTCAGGAGCATTTATGGGTTCATCAATCAGTGATAAATTAAGAGAGATCCATTGGGATGGTTTGGACATGTTCAACATAGCCAGTGAGTAAAGTTTCTCCATGTAAGTTGATCCAAATGGAAGTAGTAAGGATAGATCTGAAGAAGTGCAACATAACCTAGGATTTGGCCTGGGATAGACCGGAATGAGGAAACAGTGTTCATACAGCTGACCCCAACATAGGACAAGACTTGGTCATGGTGATGAAAGTAGTGTTGCAGATATAGTATTTAAAGTGGAACAAATTCAATTGGATACCATTTTAGCAGTAATTTATATAAACTGACACATGATTTTCCGCCCAAATTGTCAACAAGACTTGGCCAATTAGAAGTGTCAACTGGGCCGGTAAGTAAAATAATGGTTGAAACAAATGTGTTCGAAAACCAAAACATATGACAGTAATTTAACCTGATCACGAAAAGCAGCAGGATCAATTGCCATGGATTCAGAAATGTTGTTATCATCTCGGCTAGCCACAGACCGCCCAGTAGTAACCTGTATCATTCAAACACCTGATTAATATTTTATATCCATTTCTGCGAGCAACATACTGACCAGAAGTAACCTGATCATTAAACCCCCAAATTCATACCCTTACAAGTTTCCAGTACACAAGCCCACTTTGTGAAACTCGGATGAATGGATAGGCTAAAGTACATGCTGATACAGAAACTGGACACACCAGGACATTGTATAGATACAACATTGGCTATCTCCTATTTACAGAAAAAAAAAAAATTTTCAATTAACTTCTTTCCTTTAGAAAAAAATAATAATTCTGATTTAGAAAATTTTGGCAGTATAATTGTCATTAGGAAAGGTCGGCCAGCATTCGTGTTTGGGTACAAGGAGAATAAAATATATGTAGATTTCTATATTGATAGATTTTTTTGCATATATTACAATATTGATATATTATAAAACTTTACTATATTTGTTGTTTTGTAGTTTTTGCAAATTTTAACATATTCTTACTTCTACTGCTTGGGGAATTTAAGAATATTTCAATATATTCTAGAATTATGTGTTTGGATATACATAAATATTTTAGAAAAAAAAACATAATAAAGCAATAATTTGAGATGAAAGCTTATAGGTATCATTTATTTTGTTAAATGTAAAATCGCCAATATGTAAAGTTATAATTTTTCTCGAAAGATCTGAATAAAATATGGCGGGTCTTCCCCACCATATCAAAGGAAAATATAACAAGGGCCCATAAAGGTGAATGGTACTGATTTTGAGCCATATAGCTTTTTCAAATTAGGCTCCACTAATAAGAACTTGTGAAAATACTCGTGAGTCTCTGCAGCAAGCCACAGACCCCTACACCAGTCCACCCACTTCTCCTTTTTTTCCTTCTTTCCCTTCTCTTTTTTACTTCTTTCTTCATTTTCAACTGTGGGAGAAGTTGCAAGCGAACGATTCTATGGAATTGAAGGAGAATGGAATGGAAGGAGAAGAAGACCTTTTGAAGGGAAAAATATACAGATGTGAGTTGTGAAATGTGGATGCCCGGGAGGCAGGAACCAATATTTCAATCTCCCTCCCGTGTATCAAGAGATTGCATTGTAATGGTATATACAATATTCAACCCTATGCTAAAGAAAGTAACACCCTCTTTTTTGAAAGAAATCCTCATCAAGTTGTAATATACTCTTTCCAAACACCACATAATTAAAATAGAATATTTTTTATTTAACACACCAAAGAATATCATAAAATCATTAAAAATCTATGCTTTCCAAACACCCCCTTATTCATAATGCTTAGCACTCCAAATCATTGAGCTAGATGGCTTGAACTTTGTAAGAAAGTCAAAGAAACACATTTTTAAGTGGTAATATAAATGGTAACATTAAACAAACACTTTCATGACGGACGGGCCCAGCATATTTTACATGTTTTTTCCCCTTACCTTGTATACACCAAAACAATCCTCCCCCACCCTCACCCTAGAAAAAAAAAACACACACACGATGCACACCAAGATGTCTCTTTTAAAATCTCAAGAATTCCTACAGAATTAGGCCTTTCATTTGCAAAAGCAAAAATACAAGGTCTGACAGGAAAGATGATCATCAAAGCCTTGTCCCAACTATGGTGGAATCGAGGAAAGTTAGAATGATATCAAAATGCGGAAGAAATCTATAAAATTATCCTTACTGTATGCAGTAGAAACTTTTTTATTCTATAACTGTACTGATGTCCGTATCCTAGATTTTGGATAACTGTGCATCTTAAACCAACTTCCTGTGCCCGTCCTCATGTCCAGTCACCACCATCCCCTACATAATGCAAAGCTCCTAACATATGAAGCTATAAGAACTCAAAACATAATTACCTTTTTGTCCCTAGATTGTCTAGCCTTATCTTCCTTCCCAAGAGTAATACTGGCCATAGATGAGGTATTGGCAGTAGGATTCCTAGCAATCTCAATCAACTGTTGCAAAGACTCAGGAGACCCAGGCCTCATAGCAATCTGCATTGATAGCAACAATCATACACCAGAGAACAGTTAAAATTTAACCAATACAATGGATCACATCCTGCACTGAATAACACACTTACCTTTGCCAAAGAATCAATAAGACTGGGTAGTTCTGACACAACTATTGGTTCCTGAACCAGCAACGTTTGAACAAGAGAGATGGCAAAGTCTGTAGCAGCTTCTGTATATGATATGCGACTAGTTAGCTATGTACACTTGATAGCAGAAAAGAAAGCTACACTTTCAAGAATGAAGTTTCCAAGATACATACTATTCCTTCCCCCGTCAATAAGTTTTGCTAGGTGTACATTGTACTCCGCAAGGTTTAGCAGCTCAGAACGAATGAGGCCAATGGTAATATCTTTGTTGAACTTCCGCTCCACATCCGAGTAAATCACCTGAGTAACAGAATTATAATTCACAAAATGGATGAAAAGGTGTCCATTTGGTTTTGGTTGTCTTTCTTTGCAATTGTTTATGTCGCATTAGAAAATCTAATAAAAGATCTAATATTGTGAAGGGGTTTTTCTGCTACATGAAGGACTCGCGCTCATGCACTCTCACACTCACACTCATACTCATGTCTCTATCCAGCTGAGCTACAGCCCGGGACGCTATTGTAAAGGAATTTATCTTATTTGGAGGCTAAGTTGTGTAGTTAAACAAACATCTATATTCTAGTGGTTATCCATTTTTGTAGAATTTGGTGGGCAATCACAGTATTAATGTGATGACACATCAAACAAAACACACTAAATATCAAAGGACAATCATAAAGAAATAAGTAGATGATTCAAATCATGTCTAGCAATGGCACAATAGCCCAATAAATAATCTGATCTTTGATATGCATAAACACCAGCATTTCATGCGCTTATGAACAAAATACATACCAAAGTGCATAAAATTTCATGGGAGCAGAAAATCGAAGTAACACTGCCCTGCCCGTACATAATAATGAGAAGCAACCATGATGATGGACATTGAACAAATTTAATACATTTTTTTTGGAATGGTAATTTATTACATAGTCCACACAAACAAGCTGCTTTTTTTTTTCTACAGGATGTTTTAATTGTTGGACAAAAAATTAGGCTGATCAGGCATCGGATTGTGTAGATATTGAGGGCCCAAAAATAAAGGGAGGGAAAGCAGTAGCATTATTGCAAAGTGAAATCTGACAATTAAAACAGTCCCAATTTGCACCAATTGGGTCCCATGAAAATTTAACCAGCTGTTTTGTGAGTTCTGTTTCTCTGCTATTTTCTGAGACCAAGTTTTGTCATCTCATAACTTACGAAAATGTGGATGCTGTGAAATTGAGCAACTTTGAAGGGTACTTGGACCAGGTGGATCAAGAAAAGAAAGCAATGAGAAGTAAAATCAATTGTTAATCTCACAGATCCATGGTTGATATTTGATAATGGGTGGCCCACAACTAGATGGTGGGAAGTCCATATGGGACAATGACTTGGGCACAAATTCTACACACAAAACAAGGACTACTTAAATGCAATAGGCAACTTACACAAGCTGAATTAATTTTTTTTATTCATCATTTTAAGTTTGAGTAAAGGTAATTTTTTTATATATGCTTTTTAGAAATTATAACACCAAGCCATTGTTCTAAAAATTGAAATCGTATCGGAAATCATTCCAAGGGATGAATCGTATCATGAATCCTATTGCTAATCATAGGATATTTTATTTCTCTTATAAAAACTAAAAAACTAAAATATTTCCAGCAAGAAAATATTTTAAAAATAAAAATAAAAAATAACTATCCATAATGCATCCATTTTTCTTCATAGCAACATAAATACAATGACAAATAAGACTTTGATACAATCATATGAAGAAATTTATTGGCATATATTAATGGATAGGTGATAAATACACGAAGAAAATTAATGCATCCATATGAGTAAATAGGTGATAAATACATTTAAGAAATCAATGTTACTATCTCTTTAAGTTAAAAAAGCATTCACGAAGAAAAAAAACTAAAATAAATAAGAAAAAGGATACAAGGCAAAACCCGATACGAGTACAAGTGAATACTTGCTTCTTATTCATCTCAAAAACCTCTCCTCAAAACCGCAAAAACTCTTAATACGTTTTTGTTAACCACTAAATAATCTTTTAAGAAAGAACTGCTAAAAGAAAACAAGAAAGAAAGAAAATTAATAAAGATTATTAATATTAACTTCCGACCTGTCACTATTCTTGGTTAGCCAAATCCTTTGAATCATAAGATTTGGTAAAACAAGTATCAAATCATAAGAATTTTTTTTTGAACCATAAGTTTCAAATCATAAGATTCACACCTGAATCTTTAGATTCACTTGGAAATGGGATTCGTAGTATAGATACGAATCGTTTTCCTTGGAATTTGCTATGAATCATATGATTCGGGATACAAATTGTCGAATTTCGACGACAATGCAACAAGGATTAAAACATCCTTTGCTAGAACCAATAGCCAGAAACTGTTTTAAGGCCTTTCTTCAAGTTTCCTCCATTAGAGAACCTACAGAGACGGGCACCTAGACACACGCACACGCCTGCACACACTAATGTGCACCCACACATACGCACATGCAGCACGCACACGGCACGCATGCACACACATGCACACGCGGATATACCACTACACTCCCTTCAAAATGGGTACTATCAAAATTATATTTAAAATCATGTACCAAAACAATGAATTATACACACGATAGTTGAAATTTCTGGAGTTACTTAAATTAATAGACACATACCCAACTCGTTAGTTCCTTGACAACAAGCTTGCAAACATCTCGAATGGCAGCCAGAATTGCAAGATGTGAAACAATGTGTATGCTGTTCAACGCATTCTCATATAAGCTCTTGAAAACCTATAGCCAAAATAATAGACAATTATATGTTGCTAACTAAATCACAAGAACAGACACTGAAAAAAATATAAGATAGGAAAGATAGCACACCTTCTGTGCCACAGCCAAGGCAGCCTCATCCCGGCTTATGCATTTGAGTATCATTTCAGGCACTTCAGCAATAACACCCTAAAAAATAAACATAAACATTATTAGGCCAACTGAGACCTAAGATCTTAACAAACATGCGTGTTTCATTATTTAGAAACAGAAGGCCCTGCTACAATTACACGAAAGGTTTTACATAGTTAACACAGTTTGGGTCAACAATACCAAGTGATGTGATTCTAGTGTATCCACAACTGTACATATAGTTGTAAAAGCTCCATTGCCATTATTATATACTCAGTAAGAGCAAGAAACAAAAAACATACCTGAATTTCTGCTTCTCTAGCATCTTTGGTGATCAAACTTTCCAACTGAAAAAACAAGGGCTTAGTAAGATACAAAAATGACGACAACTACCACAACAATAACAACTTATAATGGCACAACAGATAATGGTTTCTTTTATTTAAAAAGAAAAAAGAAGGAATCTTAAAGAATTTTACCCGAAAAAGGAAGAGAGTCTTTAAAAATATAGAAATATCAGAGAATTTCTAAAAATACCAAAAACATAGAGGTTTTTCATTAAGGAAACGTTCATACCAAGTAACAACAAAAATTAGTAATAGCGATAAATGAAATAAATTAAAGAACATGCAAAAGGGAAAATGATGAGATAAACAAACAACATAACTCAAGCAAAGAAGAAAGTCGTCATACAAATCCTGTGGAACAATACGAAGAAAGAAAATTTAAAGAAAAAAAATGAAAATGAAAAGAGTTGAAGGACATAAAAATGGTAGAGGTTAGTTTCTTTTTAGCAAAGCCCAGAATCATTTCCGAACAACAATTTATCAATATGTGATTAAAAGTTATTTGTGACAACAAAAGCTATCCAAATTAAAGCAGTTACATAACCTTTTCCAAAAGGAACAAGTTAAAAGGGGGGAAAAAAACCAAAGACACACACAGAAACAACACAAGTTGTCCAGTTTTTTTGGAATGAGAACAATTCCATGTCTTTGAGTAAGTTTTCTCAGGGACTGGCCTAAGAAGAATTATACTATTAGTAAAGAAATTTTAAGTTCTAAAAATGCTTTAACTGCTCAAAATAATAAACACAAATGAACAATGCAAAAGAATAGATCAATCAAAAATCAAGTTGGGAGAACTTCTACCCTCTGTGATACTATCTGGTACTTATCCAATGCATCTCCTGTCGTCAATGACGGGTCAGATATACCACTTCCAAGACGCTCAGTGGCAGAAGTTGCTGGCAAAGTCTGTACAACAGCCCCCGAGTCCTTGAACAAAACCAAATACTTAAATGTCAGTTCTTATGAAATCGATTAAAATGAATTCTAACAAAATGGATGACGACATTATTACTTTCATTAGAGGTGTGCTTTCCATCACATGCACATCAAGGGCTGCAGCAGTCGAAGGAAAAGGTGTAGCTGAACTGACTTCTGCACTATGCTGGATAACGCCATCAGTTCCCCCAACATGAGTTGTGGCAGCACTGTAGCATAAAGAACAAGGATTGTGAATGGAAATGTAAAGGATGCCCGTAAAGATAGTCAGGCATTCTATAATATCTGCAGCCCGCCGTGTCGCAACCACAAGGTTGACAGTTTGCGTTACTTTACCATAAAAATAAATAATAATAATAAAGCGAAAAAAATATACAAATATATACGAGATAGGACCTTAGAAATTGTGCTGAAGCAGAATCCATCTCTTCAGGAATCAAATCCAATGACTGGGGGACAGTACTGAACCCTGGAATCATTTGTGCAGTTGAGTAGATGCTAGAGTTTGGCTGTCCAGAACTTGAACCATAAACGCGAGAGAGGCCAGAGCTGGCAGAACCACCAGATGAACCAGGAAGACCAGCAGTAACAGCATTTGAACTCTGGGTTGACTGATTTTGCCATGGAAACCTAACAAAATCCTAATATACAAGAAAGTAGAATATAAAGTAAATTGACATAAGCTAGGACAATTCAAATCAGAAGAAACTGTTATATCATCCAGATAGATAGAATATGTGCTACCTCATAAACTCGCTGTTGGGTATTGGACAAGCGACCAGGTTTGGGGCGAAGTGCCTCTGGTATGCCAGCAAAGGGGCTTTTTGCAAAAGTACCTGCATCATAAAATGCAGAAGCAGAACTAACTCCATCTCTAGGCTTCCTTCTATAATCAAGAGATGAAGATATGTCTCTATCAATAGATTGCAGCGCCTGACATATTAAGCAAAACCATATCAATGGAAAACCTTCCAATATGAAATTACAAAAGTTAAAAAGAAAAATAAATAAAACAAATGAACAGTATCAGGATCATCATGGTTATCAAAAAAAAAAATATCAGGATCATCATAAAAGAATCATAATGATTTCTGAGATCGTCTTGAGGGGAAAAACAACAAAACAAAACATTAGAAAACCAATTCAATGTCAGAACAAAAGATTACCAAAAATAATCAGATATAATTTTGCAGTGAACACCACTTTCGGACTGTTTGTTTACATAGAATAGATAGGAATTGATTACATAGAAATTCATAATCATATGAGCTCTACCAAAGGATTATTAAAGAGGCAAGATGAGATATAGATGGGACCTTCAATTCCCTAGGTATTGAATCACTAGGATGATGGTTGTGTATTCATTTTCCATCTTTCCTTGATTCTATTTCCATAAAAGGAAAGGTTATTGGATGCTCATTTTTGGACATTTACATTTGATCTTCATTTTTAACCACTTGGTGCAAAAAAGCCCATTGCATAATTTCTTTTCATCTCAATATAAACAAATCGTTAAAAAAAATTTCTAGATGAGTCGACTAGGCCGATCTACAGTGACTCAGACCAAACTCAGCCAGTGAAAAATCACCTTCTTTGTAGTGGATCCATTTGCATTTTGTAGTACTAGTACCTTTGTAGGTTATGATGGGTCATGGGTCGCCTTTATTGGCCTTTTCTTCTTTGCTTTTGTACGTCACCCACTTATGATCGATCAATTCTCTTCTCTAGCACCTCCCTGTACTTACCAATGCTATTCCAGTCGCCGCCGTCATCATCATCATCATCATGAAGCCTTATCCCAACTATGTTGGGGTCGGCTACATGAATTATGTTTCTCTATTCTGATCTATTTTGAGCCAAATTCTCAAATAAGTTGCACTTGTTCAAATCTATTTTTACTACATCCATGTCCTATTTGGCCTACCCATTCCCCTTGGTCATCAATCTGCTTAACCAAACTTATTGTTACCAACACCATTGCCGTTGCTATTTCAGTCACTCTTAATTTTATCAAAACAAATTTGTAACATTTAGCACCTAAAATTAAATATTTGGATCGTATGATAACACCAGATCCCAGCCCCTCAGATCTGTGCCCTAATCTATGCACCTCTTGCCTTCTTTCTGTTTAATAAATTCAGGTGAAGGTGAATCCCACAGGAGGTGAGCACTGTTTAGTGTGACATTTCGGTCCCCATTAGATCCATTGTAAAGTCCACCAACTGCTCGCTTTTAATCTATGCTCGCTCCAGGCGCAAGGCTCACGAAGCGAGCGCCTCTTCACAGTCATGTGGTTTGATGGTTTTTTGTACTTTTGTTGAATGTTTAGCATTTAGAGTGATGGATGCATTTATGACTTTTAGAATTCTTCTAATATTCCTTGCCTTTTGTTATAATTTGTGAATTATTTTCACTTTAACAATGTTGAATTTTGAATTATCTGTCTATTATACCAAAATATCTATTTTTTATCTACAATGCATGCCTCGCTTCAATGAAGCCCGCACCTAGGCCCTAGGAGACCTTAACGTCTCGATACGCCTCTCCTTTTTAACAACACCGGTCTTTATCATGATCATTGGGTAATACTATTGGGACTTGGGAGCTTTTCAGGGCCTCTAAAGGGTGGAAATGATAACGATGCTGAAGTTCTTGCAATGCCAACAGGATGTAGAGCTGTCATACAGGTCATAAATGAAGGTGACTCATTTTGCATGACTCATCAGCAACAAAAAAGAAGGGTGTTTTTTCTTGGAAAGTAGTGGATTGAGCTGAAGAGTCTAGGGATTTCATTGGTGAAGGATTCACTGTGAGGCATGCTTTTGTAGCCAGGCAATAGCATCATCTTGGAGATCATTTGGCAAAAAACTGGTTTGGTGGAGCCTCATCCAACAATCTGGGGTCAGCCAAAAAGAACTATACTCAAACTCATCACTTGTAAATTCCAGCCAAGCTAAGACCACAAAATCTACCTAAACACTTCGAAATCTAAAATTTGTCTCTATTCCGTAAAATTTTGGATGGTCTCTTTGGGTTCATGTTTTAGACCTTTCCTACTCGTACATCCTTTTTTGTGAAATAGATTAAAGATACAGTTTCAAAATAAAAAAAGGACATTGAATTAGTCGGTTTTTTGCATCAGCATTAACGAGGAGTGGGTAAAAGTAACAGTTTTTAAGGGTAAAAGTGTAAGCCTACCCTCTCAGTTGCAGCTTGTTCAATCACTGCACAACCCAAATCAAGATTATCATTTGTAACAAGCTGTATCGCATGTTCGAGAAGTTCACCCCCAATATTTGACTGAAGAATATTCCGCAACTGATTTGACATGGCACCACGAAGAGGTTCCTAGCATTGCATACAACAAAACAGTTATTGATAAAAGGCAGAAATAGAATGCAGGCCAATTTCCAAGGGGATATTATTAACCATAAAGTTCAATTTTAACAAACTTGTACACTAGAAGCACTCTTAACAGTAGTGAAGAGGAAGAAACCTTGCATGTCACATGAGCCAAACTTCCCGCAAGACTTGCTACCATTAAGTGCGCTGCATTATATATGCGGCTTTCCTCTGTCTCCATAAGATAGTCCTATGATTCAAATTTAAAAAATATGTTGATATTAGCGGTACACATACAAAATGTGCAACTAAAAGTTGTGGATTCCATGAACAGTTGTATAAAGCATAAACCTTCACAACAAGTTCCTTAGTTGTCCGGCAGGCTATAGTAACACTACGCCCAACAACAGGAGGCATTATCTCTCTGATAGCCCTCTCCATGGCCACTGGAACAATTCTGCATGAAAAACCAGGTGGTATAATAAATTGATAAACCCTAATAACCTAAAAATAAAAGTAGACTGAACATCTCCATTTGAAATAAAGAAGCACTTTGGTAACTGCAAACCTCTGAAACTGCATCTGCAAGCTAGCATTGAGCTTTTGATTGACAACAACATGAGTTCCAATATTAGGGATTGGTGTAGGAAGCTGAAGACAACACAATCGCTAGAGATTAACCAAAAACAGCAAATCAAACACATTTAAAATGCCAAAAGCCAATGAGAAATCACGGCATAAGAGAAAACCTGACTAACAGAAAATGGTGACTGGGATGGAGTAAATTGAGACAGTCCTTGTCCGGGAGGGAGACGTTCTGATAAACTCAAGGTTCCCATCTTGTCGTCCTCCCCCAACGGACTTGTAGCAAGATGAAGAGGGGCAGCATACTGAAGCCATCAAACACAATGACGTCAAATAAATAAGAAATAAATAACCAATTAGTACCACAGACTGGGAAAACAAAGGCACACAAGTCTGGGTCGATACATTGGAGTGGCCACTAGGCAGAGATGGATTGGTAAGTTCAGTCTGCAGTTCAACTTGATTTAGTGTTGATAGCATTCCAGAGTTAGCTTCAGCGGCCATTTGTGACTGGGTCTGGGATGCACTGATGTCTTTATTGGAGAAATCAGGATTTCCTTCTATTTCTCGAACCCTATCCTTAAGAAGTGAAGTTGGTTTTACATCTTTCATATTCACGCTGAGATTCTTAAGAAGGACCTAAAATTCCAAAAGAGGATACATAAATCAGTAAGCAAGATGATATGAGGAAAAGAGATATGGAATCCACAAACAAGAATATATGCAAACCTCGATGTCAAATTTCAGATTCATTTTAAGGTTTGGCAAAGCATAGATCTCAGCAAGTAAACTTAGGATGCCCATAGTCCAAGGATTGGGGGGCTGATAAGCTAGACTAGATTGACATGGTTCTAAAATCTGCACCAAAAATTAGCACTTAAAACTCATAGAAGCAAATGTATTAAGAAAACAAAGGGTTACACATGATCGTAATCTCATACCTTAGAGGTAAATGGAATTACTGCAATCATCAATCCCTTCTCATATGCCTGAATAAATGCAACCATTAAGTTGTCAAAAATACTTTTTTTTTATCAGTGTCCTAAAAAAATTATCACAAACTGATTTTTGAACCATCAACACAACAATGAAAGTGAAAAAAGGTGAGATCCAGCATCATATCCATTCAAATGATAGTAAGTTTCCATGCATTTCAGCATTTGTTCCCCAGCTACAGTAAGAAAACCCAGATAATTGCCTTTGTGATAGAATGCACCCTGTAACAGTCTGTCAATGATGAGGATTAAAATACAGCCAGGAAACGAGTTGCACATACTGCAAATCTAATCAAGATTCTTCACAAAGTGATGCTGACATTTTTTGAGGCAATTGGTTGTGCACATGGCATTTGAACCTATGTGTAAAGGTTCAGATATACTGGGAAAACGAAATCTTTAAATAATGCCAATGAGATTAATTCTGCAAAACAGCCTCTTACCGGGAACTGTTCAATCAATTGGCCCTACTCTTTGGAACTTTTTTTGGGCTACAACAGACATCACAAGGCCCATTGGGGGTGTTGGCCCTCTTATTCAAGTCTCTTTGGTCATATTGAGGGGTCGCCCAGCCCAAATAGGCCAGACTACCAGCCCATTAGTCCAGAACCTCATAAACTTGAGCAAGTGCTTTTCTTTTATTCTGTGTTTGAAGGTCTTCAATAGCTGAGATTATATTATCTTGTAAGGTTTTATGTTAGACGAAAAGTTTAGATAGGTTTTAGGATTAAAGATTAAAACTTATAAACATGATGAATAAAAGCAATGCATTGCAGTCGGCAGTCACATTCTTGACTGTTAGACAACTTTTTCTCAAAGAAGCTTTGGTTACTTGATGGCTGGGTATAATGGAATAACTAGGGTTTTAGACGTATTCTTGCTTAGGTTTTCCATTGTTTATGATGGAACTTGTTGTTTTTGCCTATTTCTTTATCCTAGTTGCTGTCTACAGGAGAAACCAAGCCACATATTTGCTGTTACAGCAGTCCAATAGCAAATGTGCTTGCACTGCAGTCGGGTTTTCTTGGATCATTGACTGCGTCAGAAAGTTCACGTGCAACATGTCACAACCAAACACGACAACCCATAGGCATAAATACTTCAGAATGGGGGATCAATCTCTTAACACAAACATTTAATTTCAGTATCCATATCTTAACCACACCACACCTAGCCACCATGGCATACATTGTAACAGTAATACTCAGATGCAGCCAGAAATTTGGCAAATGCCACTCATAAATTCAAAAAGAAAAATCATATGGAGATTATCGATTGAAATCTTGTTTTCTTCCCCAAAAAAGTCATATCTTATTGATCCGGGGCGGAATGACGCAAAACTTTATTTGAATGTGTAGCCCTCGAAAAGATGAACGCTACAAATCCAAGATCGTTAAATTCCGACTTCGTTTGCCCAGTCTCAATTAGGTTGCAAACTATGAAGCCCAGATACACCATGGGTATGACAGGGACACGCCATAGACATGGCAGGGTAACAGATTGTACACATAAAAGGTTTTGTATAGGTTATGATACGTTGCCCATTTTGAAGTGTCCATGCATCATAGGTCGCAAATGGACTGTAATATGCAGAAATTCTGAAAACTTGAAATCCAAACTCATAGATAGTTGTTAGAATTAAGAATAAACACAATTTCAAACCTTAATACAAGTTCAAGATGATCTTAGGGAATAGTTACTCGAGAAATCAATGATTAACATCAAGTTCAAGGAGAAGGAACAAAACCTAATGAAGCAACTTGGAAATACATGAGGGATAGGGTTTTTGGGAAAACCCACATGGAACATCCAACGTGTCCCACCAAAGCCAGGTTACAATCATTCAAAACAATTAGGAAAGAGTGGAAATACACATAGAATGATGGAAACTATGGCTACATAAGATCTGCATGTGGGTTTTTGGGAAAACCCACATGGAACAACCAACGTGTCCCACCAAAGCCAGGTTACAATCATTCAAAACAATTAGGAAAGAGTGGAAATACACATAGAATGATGGAAACTATGGCTACATAAGATCTGCATGTGGTTTCTCATCATCCAATATTAAATGGAACCATCCATAGGAGGCGGCCAACATGTAAAGACCCCAAATCCATCACACAACCATGGATTCCTCCATGGTTGTGATCCGCAGGTGTCAGCCAGCATATATTCCTCATATTTTAACATGAGTTTTTCACAAGAACCATAGTTGCCTTAAATAGCATGAGATAGATGAGAGAACACGAGTCTATGTAAAACATAACAAAAGCATGATCAAAACCCCAATAACAACACATCATAATATGTTCTACAACATTCATAACAGATGTAGAAGACAATGAAAATTCAAGTGAGTCAAACTAAGACCTTACAACCATATTTCGTAATCTTAAGGGTATAGAGTATGTTCCAAGTCTTCAAATTGGTTGGTGAAAGTTGAAAGGTGTCCTCCCACCAAGACCATACACTCTAACCAACTCAGCTATAGCTTATAGGGCCCATGTGGGTATCAACCACATAAGAACTCAACAAAAGGCATACCCTAGGAGGTGCAAGCTTAGAGGCATACTACAATCACAAGATCAGAGAACAGAAATATTATGGAATTGTACAACTAAGAGGTTAGATACAAAAGATAGAATAAGCTGCATAATCAACGAAGGAAAACCAAAGGCACTGTAGTTCATGATGGTCACTCACAACTAAAAATGCAAGCTAAAAGGAGAAACATGCTTGAGATATAAGAGGCATAAAATCAAGAACCAAGAGAAACAAGGGAAACAAGGAATTACAAATACATGTGTGGTTACTCACCTATGAATTGATGTAAATTAGCTCTAGTTAATGAGAAAGATCATGGTAGAGCCCTATACCTAAAAGCCATAGATGTCCCCTTCTTCTGTTTCTTCGTTCTCTTTCTCTTCCTTTCTCTCTTCCTCTCACTAGACATGAGAGTGTGTGTTGTGTGTGCATTAGACATGCAGCCCCTCTCTACTTAATGGCCCTGGTTGGGCTCCTTCCTAGTATAACAAAGCTTCTTATTTATTTAAGGAGTCCAATACTCATTGTTTCCCTCTTCTTACCAATTCTAACTAGGTTTCCTAATTATCTTAGGACATAACTCTCATTCAAGCAAGTTGTCCCTTTCTTTCCTATCACAACTAGGTTTCTTAGTTGTTTAAGATGTCCGCTAACTAACTGGTTTTCTCTTCTAGCCGAACTAACCAAATTTGACTAAGGGTGTGTGTGCAACACATGTTTCCGCGGACACGGGACAGAAAGGACATGATATTTTTGCAAAGAGAAGCTACGCATGTTTGGTGCATTAGTGTACGGCAAAGAAATCGGACAAAAGGTAGAAAATTTTCACCACTAGAGAGAATCCGATGTTATTATCTAAATGGTGGGAATCGTGGTGCCGCATAAGAGGAAACCCATTTTCCATTCCACTTCCATGGCACTTGCACAAACACGTCCTAAGAGAAACTCTAATGGCATCTAACCAAGTATGACTAGGATTTAAACTCCAATGGGCGTCTAATATGGGCTGTACGATCCACTATGGCGGGGCCATAGTGATCCCTTATACTTAATACACTTTGGGCCCCTCACTAATACTATATACCACCACGGTCAATCCCCTGTACCAATAATGTTTATTTAATTATTTAATAATTAATGAAGTCACATTATGCAACGCGTTGAATTAAATAAGGGAAATTACCAGTGGGGCCTAGTAACAATGATTAACACATAATTAATTGAAATATGCAATTGAGCCCAATTAACAAGCAACGAGCATAATATAATGCATGCAACTAATCCAACTGCTTCCACTTATAAAATTGGGACCGAAAATTAAGGCAATCCTAGAAATTCAATATCAATTTGAGTATATCAGGTCTGGGTCCTTACAATAAAAGATCACTAAATATTGTTTGAAATATTAACTTAGAGAAATGCTCCCTATTTTCAATGGATAATAATCATCATTTTTTTGCTGAAATTATAATAGATCATCTAACTCAATCTACTTTAATTTTAACAATTGAATCATCCACTGAAAGAAGTCTGGAATTAGAACCTAATCCAACAAAGCCGAGCAGCTGAGTTCCACATCTATTTATTACATTTTTCAAACATTGCAAAAATGAAAAGATAAATGTATTTACCTCAACTATTAACACTTTCGGATCAATATCACGGGCACGCAATGCTTGGTTACGGCCAATCGTGAATTTTCCAAGCCAACTCCCAAGATTTTTAAGTAATGAACGCTCTTCTGAGCTTGATTTTATGAGCTCTGATCTTAACAGAACCTGAAAAGAAAAAATGATGAAAAACTACAATTGACAAAGATAGCATAAATCATGCGAGAGCATTGAGGAAAACTAGCAAAGACACCTTGCAATTCTCATAAGTAGCTTTCTCAATTTCCTTGTTCAATGATCTTGAATTAACCTTGTCTAAGAACTTCAAGTACAGGTCATGAAAATTTGGCTCAATGCTTGCCCTGTCCAAAAGTGAGGAAACAGTGACATACAAGATTAATTATCATATCATTAAAGCCTTGTCCAACCAACTAGGTTTGGCTAAGTGCTAGTTTTATCAAAGTATAACTCAAAATGGTTTGGCAAAATTTATAGCTGACTGCAAGAAAGACACAACCCACTATTCAAACTTGGGACTGGTACATGAAGACGGCCCAAAACACAGTACAAGGCAGAGGAAAGCCAATTATAGATATAAGGGGAAAATATTCAAGTAGGAAGAAAATACATCTTAGCTTATATCGTAAACTTGAAGTCAGTAGATTGAATAATAAGTAAATGTTGCATCTTCTCACCTTTTCATCACCATATACTGAGCAAACCATGGATAGTAATGCTCTTTCAGGACCTCACTGAACTCTTTCGCTTTCGTGTCCATATTAGAGAGTGAAATATTATTGATCATGAATAGAATCTTGTCCTGAGTCTCTGAGGAAGGAGCCTGAATCCAAGAAATGGGGAAAAACAACAAACAACACTTGATCTTCAACAAAAGGCCGAGAAAATATACAACAAAAAAGTGAAAAATGAATTTATGGAATGAATAAGCACTCAGCACACAATTAGGGACAAAAATGGACGGGTCCATACTGTAAACCCAAATTAGTAGTAAGGACCTGCACCTGAACCAGATTCAAATCAGATCCAGGTCATAGGATTCATCCCAGTACGGCACCCCTACCAAATTTGAAGTAAAGACCTGAACCTAAACCCAGACTCACATTAGGCCTCTGATTCAGGCCCCAAATTGAGGCCCAATTATTGAAATGCTAAAATAGTTACATACTAATACAATTTATATACATCTATACATATATGATATATGGCTGTTGCATTGGGTATCCAGGTCTGATCATCATCAAAGCCTTGTCCCAACTATGTTGGGGTCGGTAACATGAATTCTGTTTTCTCGGGTATCCGAGTATGAAATCCACAGATCTAAACAGTGACCTGAACTTTATTCGGGTCTACGGAACCCAACCTTGTTCTTTCCAATCTGGGTCTTCACATATTCAGGAAGCCCTTGTCATCCCTAAACAAATACAGATGACAAATTAGACATACCTCAATTTGGGCATCCCTTCTCTCAGCAGCTGCAACTAACGTTTCAATGTTCAAAGCAGATCCAAAACCTGTGCCGTGTGAGGGTTGTCTAAGCATGCCTACGAAAGTATTAGTCAAAACAACATCAATAGAAAAGTGCTCAGTTTATTATCATGTGGACCGAAAAGGTTAAATGAATTTGCTATTATCCAGCACATGCATACTGGTTACTCATTTAAAAAAAAAAAAAACTGTGGTAAAACACCTGCAGATGGTATTCCTCGAGACGAACGCAGAAATCCATGAGATGAGGTCATGGTAGCAGATCCACTGGAAGGATTCTGGGAAGACACAATTTGCAAGGACTGCGAGGCAGTTGTCTATGAAAGCAAAGATTTATAAATGAAAATTCAAGATGGTAAACAGGAAAGATAAGTAGATATATAATCAAATCAACAGTGCCAGTCCATCCTACAAAATTCTTTAGCTTCTAAAAAAATTGCAACATACCTTCTGACTAGAGACTGTCTCCGCACCTGTGGTCCCCAGTGAAGGTTGCCCAGAAGAAGATATAGGGGGCTTAACATAGCTCAGAGAAGCTGTCGAAGGTTTTTGCCGGTCTTGCACCTGTAGTGGAGAAGAAAGTTGCTGTCCAGGTTGTGTAGTTCCAGAACCAATTAACTGCCATGAAGCTTCAGATGCCTGAGAGCAGACCAGATAACTAGTAAATAGACATACTAAAAAACCAATGTCATAGAACCAATAAACAGTGGTGCAGCCAAAGAATTTAATTAGTAGTTCACTGTCCGTCGTAAGTTAACAGGAACAGATGGAAGGTGGTCACAGTTGCAACCACAGGGATGCAGGTTGCAGATTCCTCACTGTCCTTGTTCCAATAGAACATTAAACTATTAAAATTTTGCATATCAGGCAAGGCCCCTTTGCTATTTTCAATTTGTGAAATCTTAAACTGTGTCTAAAATATGAAACCATCGCACATAAGCAGAATACAGAATACTGATGCAGATAGCAGATAGAGCGGCTAGTGGTGGTGCCAATCCACTCTGACACCAACGTTGATGAGGCAGAGAAGGGGAGGATCGAGCAATCTCAATCACTCTAGGCTAAGGCCTAGGGATCACGCCACATCAGGATTTCACTCCATAAGAGATAATTCAATCACCAATGGAGGAGATAATAATTCAATTCAATCAACTCATGACTTAATATATCTGAACAGGGTTCAAAGAAAGTAAGCAAAGAATCCATCGGTGAGCGGGTCCCACATAATAAATTTGAAAAGGGTTCAATTTCCATTAGGCATTGGTATCAGGGACTCTAATGAGGTGGAAGTCTTGGCTATTTTAAAGCGCCAACTTTTGTGCCTTATTTCTGTGGAAAGTTAATTGTGGGGGTGATTGAAGAAATGTTATAGTTTATATTTCTTCGTTGGCGTTGCAAAGTTGGAAGTTTAGTTTATCTTCAACGAAATTAGAACATTGTCTTTGTTGATTATTGTGGAGCTCATCCATGTTGTGGTCGGCTAATGGTTTTGCCCACTCCTTGGCTAAACAAGGGGTAGATAGACCTTCTCCATTGCTGTTCTTTCTATGAAATTTAATGCTTTGTTGGAATAGTGCTTTTTATGAGTTTGTATAAAAGCTTTGACCATTGTGCTCATCTATAATCCATTTGTGTTGATGGAATCATTTAATCTCCAATAAAAAAAGGGGGGGGGGGGGGGGAGGAGAGCGAGAGAGAGACCATGGCATGATGGAAGGAGCTCAATATTGCAGACTTGAGGTGTGGGGTGGAGTCATATCACTGACCAAAAAGGAAAAGAAATTTGTGCCTCCTAAAGTAACAACTGGACCAGATGGGCCTTGAGCTTGCCCATTGGTCAGACCTAGGTAGAAGATTCTAATGACTTGCAAGGATGAACTAATGGCTATCAAGGAGGCATTAAGGATTCACAGTAACAGCTTCATATTCAATAAGGTTAATGGTCACAGTAACTATGCAACACTACATTTTGGGTTACATCAAAAATGTCCAAAATACCTAATAGAATGAGATTAGATACTTAAATAAATCTATCCAGGTGGAATTTCAACATAAATCAAGGGATGTGATTCATGAATGACGTGCGGTGATGGAGCTGGCCAGAAGAAGAAAGTCTTCACAAAGGCTCTAGCCTTATGGCTTCGTTCATAGATATCCAGTGAAGCCATCACCAATGGGTGAAAAAGATTGATTGCCGACCTTACCTCTATCTCACTTGCATAAGACTCATATCAACTTACATGTTTCTCAATTTCAATCACTAAATCAACGCATGCTAAAACTCTTTTTACAACAAATCCTAAGTGCTCTTGGATTTCTGACTTTGTGGTGAATTAGCAATGTGATAATTTGGTCACTTAAGTGCATCAAGTTGACCTGAATTTCTCCTTATTTCTACTGTTCTTCTTTGTGCTTTCTGTTTCAATTTCTGGTAAATGTAGATCATATAGCAGTTTCAGTCAACACTGCACAACTAATTAAATCAAAAGTTATCAACATGAAAGAGATAAAGAATGGCTTTTAAATAGAATTAATGGCCAAAAGCTCTCTAGGTGCACCAGCCCTCTGAAAAAAGTTCAAGTAGTGGGAATACAAAACAATACTGCTAAGCTTTATTTATAGACATGGGAAGCTTGGCAGTTTTATCCCATGCATATTTGGGAAAATAAAGTTTGCAGCCCTTTAATGTAAATAGTGATTTATAGAGCCAAATGATAGAAGAATAACTACAAACAGGAGAAGAGCCAAACGATAAGAGGAATAACTGAATACAGAAGAGAAGGAAGAGAAACAGGATTTAGATGGTAGTAAAAATGCGCAAATTATGGAAGTCAATCTTGACTAGTGCCAGAAACCAAAATTTAAGAAAAATACCAAGTTTTTTTTTTTTTTTTTTTTTTTTGCTTGAAAAGGAGAGAAGATACAAAGGTATTTGATACAGTACTAAGTGAAGAGATAAAGATTTTTTCCATCATACAGGAAATGAGAACTATTGGCTAAAGAATGTGAAAATGATCACAGTGGACTCCCGGTCACGGGAAAACAAAAGCAAAGCGCCAATGTAATTTCTATGGAAACAATAGCAGCTACCCTCGCCCACACTTGAACCATCAGTTTAGATTATCTCACTGTTCTAGTAGGGTAATCACATTTAAATATGATAGCTACATCTGAAAATACTAAATTCTCCCTCTGGAAATGGAAGCAAAGCGCCATTGTAATTTCTATGGAAACCATAGCAGCTACCCTCGCCACACTAGAACCATCAGTTTAGATTATCTCACTGTTCTAGTAGGGTAACCACATTTAAATATGATAGCTACATCTATTGGCTAACCCAACTCTGGAAATGGAATAAATTCTCCCTCAAAAATACTAAACTCAGCACAACCACATTTAAATATGATAGCTACATCTGAAAACATAAGCCCAGTAAGCGAGCACCCACAGCAGGAATGTGAAAACATAAATGAAAATGGCCCACTGCATCACTGGGGCAGATATGTCAACCATATCATTACTCTTTTCAGTAGCCACTGACAGATATTCGAAACCAAACTTCTGCTCCACATTTAAGTGCACTGTAGTAGTTAAAAACGTAATTCACTTATCATACCTCCACATTTTCCGTGGAAGACTGTGTAGAACCTAGGTGATGATCAGTAGGAGCATTGTTGCCTCCATTTGATTCTGATTGGCCAGAGGATATGCGCGCAAGAGCTCGCTCAATGAAAGCAACCAGCTCAGCATGGGTACCACGCAAATGTGATATTTGCAAAAGATGATTGCAATATTGTGGCCACTCCACCAAGCGGTCAACGAACTGCTCCAAGGCCTTGGCCCCAAAGGCAAACATCTGCAAGTACAAAGGTTATCAATAATATCCAGCAAAAAAATTTATGGAAGACAAAATGCTGACTGAAGTCTGAAATGATTAAAAAAAAAAAAAAAAAAAACTAAAACTAACCTTTGAATCAACAGATTTACGCAATGCATCCAGGACAACACGCAGCGCAATACCAAGGGTAAGATGAGACACAAGCTGATGTTTTATAAGTGACCCTGCAGCAAAATTCAAAATCATAATATAGAAATAGGATAGCAGTGAATTTACACATCAAAGGAATACTCCATCCAATGCTTGTTGCATCGTTGAACTGGAATGAAGCAGCTATAGGCTAACCAACTAGAGGGAGAGAGCAAGCTTAATAACAATCAGTAAGAACATGATCATAAGCACTCTTGACATTTTAACTAGATCAAAATCATAGCAGTATTTGATTTTCTAGTCCTGCTGGATGCCTAAGAGGGAATAAGTATTCGAACAACATATCTCAAAGAGTTCACTATACTAATTTTGGTGGTGCAATATACATAGCTAGGAAACTGGTTCAAGGAGTTACTTTTATAACAGTTATGTACAAGTAGCATATTGAAAGCATCAAATGATTTGGAGAAATCTTAATGGATAATGCCTTTGCATTACGCCTTTTCTTTATAGATAATGAGTCTTAAAACATCAAATGATGGGTAAAGCAGAAATCTTTATTTTGGAAAGGGTACGAGCTCCAGCAGCTTGATTTGGAGGGGGACAAGCAGTTTTCCACATAGTTGCCTAATTCGCAATTTGTTTATTTCGCACTTGAGTTCACAATTTGTAATCGAGACTTGGCTCAATTAGAAGATTCGATGAAGCAGATTCATTTGGTTCGCTTCTCAATTCATTTGATTTGGAGTTCGAGTTCGACGAGTTCGAGCCCGACGAGTTAGAGCCCATGCTATCTCTATCACTAGGGCCCACTCGGTGCCAATGCTATAATTCCATTGCTAAGGCGCACATCTAAAATCCAAAACCATTAAAAATAACTGCTGTTTACATTTAATCAAAGGCGAAAAAAAATTTTCAATCAGAGTTTTCTCACAATCAGATTGATTACATGTGAAACACATAGTTAAAATAAAAACCAAAGTAAACTTCCACTTTTACTAATGATCAGTCATAAGGTGGGGCCAACTCAATTGGAGTTAGATACGGATTAGTATTAATACATAGTGGCGCAGTGCTTTTGAGTGGCTTTATAGGACTCGACACAGAATACTACATGAGATTAGTTCACAAATAGAGTTCGAAAAACTTCTGAACTAGGTAGCTATAGTTTTCAAATTGTCATTCTCGGCATCGTCTTCAAGTCTCCCCATCTTCATGAGGATGAAACATGAAAAGTTGCCTTCTCTTCAAAACCCTTCTTTTTTGTATAATTCTCCATATAGTTTTCCAAACTTAACACCACCTTTGTTTGATCAGTTTGTCATTGTCCATCCAATCGAGATGCAGTCTAGTAATATAAGTGCGACATTCATGAATGGATTCCTAGTCAACTAACATGATCACTATAGCAAAAATAAATAAGCAAAGAATGAAAAAAAAAAATGAAAAAGAAAGAAAGCGATGAAGACAGATTCCCAGTCCATCATAATAATGCCGCCCAAGATAAAAGTATAACACATCTGGACATAAGACTTGGAAACCATTAATCCAAGCATCCTCACAAACTGTTAAAAGTCCCAGTTAAATTGAAATAATCTGACGGCACATCACATAAAGCTTTGCATGACGAAAAAAGCATCAAACAAGATCTTACCAAAGAGAATAGCTGTGATTTTAAGTTGCTTTTCTGGGTACTTGGGAAAGAACTTGTACTCCTCAAATAGATTATGAATCATGCACTCAAATATCGATTGCTCCCTGTCAACTCATGAAGATGATCCAATTAATTAGAATAGTATCAATGGATTTTAAAATGCAATGCCAATATGTCAGAAAGTACCCCAGGATACTGGATATGCATTCTTTCTCTTTAAAGCTGAATTTTGGTTGGGAAAAAAAACTCAATACTGGCCTTAGGAGAAGCCACGTCAGCTTCTTGGGGCCCATTTGTGAATGTGTCTTTCTTAAAAACACATGTGCCTATTCAATAAAATGTGCCCCTTCTTGGAGCCCATTTTTTAATGTGTCTTTTCAAAAATACATGTGCCTTTTCAATAAAATGCGTCTTTTGGGCCCATTTGTGTGTATGTGATCCAATTCTAAGGGATGCCTTCCAACTCTATAAATAAAGGTGATTTTAAAATTTTTTATTCAATATTCAAAATGAGCAGAAATGCAGCATTTTTTATAAATTAAGGTGATTTTCAAGTTTTTATATCAGAAGCACATTGTCTAAGAGCATTTTCTTCTCATTTATTTTTACTTTGGTTTGAAGGGCAATTCCATATTTCTGAATTCTCTTTAATTTTGAGTGTGCCTTTTGGGTTATTGAATAAAATTAGTATTTGATGTGGGCTAAACTAATTTTTGGTGTGCCTTAACCTTATTATTAATTTTTTTATTTTAGATATTAGTTTTAACTTATAAATCAATTTATGCAGGACTTAACTGTGCATCGCACATGGCTTTCTCGATATTATTAATGATTTTATCCCTTTTTTCTGAGTTGATAATTAGTTTAAACATTAACATTTATTAACTCTTTTATTCGGATGATATTTAACCCAGCATTAGAGGGGCTTTCATGCTGGTTTAACTTAAGAGTGGAAAATGGTTCTATTTCAAAAAATGAATAAATAAGAAAAAAGAAAATGGTTGTCAATGGCACTGTACATGGAGAAAACACCATTTTCAGGAATACGTTGAAGATTAAAAAATATCTAATTCAAGCATTTCTAGCAAGAAAGCCACCTTTTTTCAGGAGACTCTTTGAAACGGGCAAGCATTTGAACCACTGCCTCAATGGTTAACTGCCCATTGAACATTTGATGGAAATAAGTATTGGCTATTGACTCAATTTCCTCCGATGAATCTGCAGCATCGCCACTTTGCAGTTTTGGACTGACATGCACAGATGCTGCCTGCAACCTTTTCATTTCCTCAGAAAGGTGAGGGGTGATAAGCTGACCCGAATAGGCTTGAAGAACCTGTCAAGTTCATGAAAAGAGAAGATACACAAATGTTACTCTCATATGTGAATACTGAATAAACAACAGCCTAAAAAATCATAGTAGTAAAACCTTGAAAAGTGTAGAACTTGTCTCTTGATGAACATTCACAGTGCCATCAGAATATTGGAAAGGATTTGTAGATTCATTTGAAGCATCAAAAGGCATTTCCTTTAAGAAGTTGAGGCACTCCTGAAAATAAAAATTGTCCGCCACATTTTAAGAAATTTGAAAAGAATGCAAAAAATATTGATTATTAGCTCATATTCCTACTATTAGGAAGCACATGAGATTACCTCAAAAAAAGCATCTTTATATGCATCCATATTTTCACTCAACCATTTCTCGAGATTTATGTGTTCCTTCCTAGAAGCATATGCAGCTAGTTTAATACTAAATTTGAAGGGAGCTATCTCCAGTACCGACGATAGGATCTGTACCATAAAACCAAACAAAAAGGATAAATAAGATACAAAGAAACTCTCAATGCCCAAAAGGAGAAATATCCCAACAGGAACATGGGTTAACATCCACAGCCCATTATATGTGTTTGGATATAACTAATAAAGAATCTGATATTAAATGGATTGGCATCTCACTCATGTTTTACCTTCAGCTCTTGACAGATGTCCAAAATTCTAAGGATACTCTCTGGTTCAATGTGGTAAATGTCAATAAACCCCCGCAGAACAAGTTTTGGATTAATATGCCAGAGCTGATTAATTATACCACTTTTCATGGCATTTCCAAAAATCAAGGGGAAAATGGTAGAAGACACCTCATATTGGAGGAGGTTGAATGCAGTCTGCAATGAAACAAAGCATAATGTATTCATTCAATAAAAGATGCCTTGTAAAACAGAATAAATTAAAGACTGAAACTGGAAATACAAATGATAAGAGGATACATTAATGTGAGACACCCCAGCTAGCAAGACATCAGGACAGTGTTTAAGAGGGTTTTCAAGCATCATTCTGACTGCGCTAGCATGGCCCCTCTCAGCTAGCTGGCACAACACCTCTAAAAGATCAAGGCAGGACCATGCTTGATTTTCATTCCCTTGCAGAGGTTTACTTCCATAAACTGTATCAACATAAGACTGCAGAACAGATAACGACGTCAGTCAATCAAAAAAAAAAAAACCTGAAAGTGAAAGTAAAAGTAAGAGTGAAAGAAGAACCAACTGGAATAGGTGAAATAACACACCATCTGCCTTGCAGAATGTGAGAACATAAATATTTCTGGAGGGGCAGATACAGCATATCTTAGAAATGAAAGTTGGCCCTCAGCATTCTTCCAGATAGACCCACAGATAGCATGGAGAGGGAATGAGTCCTGTAAAAGTTCATCTCCACTTATTAAAGACATTCAAAAAGAAACTGTGTTTCTGTTCCAAAATCACATTCAATAAATGTACCTGGCATGCATTCCTATATATAGACATAAATAGATAAAATGCCTCTTCGTCAGGAAAGTAGAATCCCTCGTGATCAAGATTTTCCACAACACGCGTCCAATTAATTTGAGGGGCCTAAATTTTGACACACAAAAGGGTTAAAAACATACACTTGCAATGGCCTCTTTTAAACCAACAGATACAGTAGATGGCAAACAAGGAAGAGGTAAAAGAGTGCCACAACGGAAGGCCAACTGTAAACATTAATACTCACAAGTTGCTTAATTGAGTCTACAAGGACATCGACATTCCAAGAGCTCAACCATGATGAATCAGTAACTGGACTGCTACCAAGTGCAGAGCAGAATGTTGAATATGTGTTCTGACTGTCCTCAAGACCCGTACGAGTACGTACAATTGTGCCAAGTATCCTAGAGACAGTGACTTCATCAAGAGGTAAAAAGAGGGACAGTAGCTCTTTACATTGTGAAGCATTCACTGTACAACCATAGCCCAGTTCCATCATAATATCTGCCATGCTGATATCTTTCTCCATCTCCGCTAGAATAGCCTCAAAGTCATTTTGAGTGCATTCAAAGAACTGATCCGAATGCCTGCAGGGAAATTACAAATAAAATAAGAAAATACGAAAAAAAAAAAAAAAGGGGTTTCCAGGCAGAAGCTGGACAAGACAATAATCCAAGCATTAGTTAATCAACAATGTGGAAATTGGTAGGAAGGAAGATCGCCAAAAGACATACCTCAAAGAGTCAACTTCAGATAAATCACCTATAAGCACAGGAGCAAGCAATAAGGGTGTGCTCTCCTTGAGCTGCAATAAAGATAACATCTTTATAAAAGAATCCACATGCTTGGCAAGGCTATCAGAACGAGAGAGAAACATAACGATGTTTTGAATTTGATCGTGAGAGACTTCAGAAGTTGGATTTGCACATAATTCCTCAATCTGGGTGATGCAAAAGTTTTGCCCTGAAAGAAAACCAAGTTTTCAACTCAAAATACGACGATAAGCAGTGAACCTAACACAATAAGACATTTTGCAAAGGGGATTACAAGCACAGGTCCATAAGAAGCATATCTCTAACCCAAAGAACTGAGCTAACCTCTCATTCTGAAATCCAGATTCTCAGAATCAGACAAAGCAAGACCGACAGCAATTTTCTCAGATGTGGACAGGTGCAGTGCCTTTGAGAGATCACCCAGAAATTCTTCACTTGGTGTACTTCTCAAAGCTTCACAAAAAACAGTAGTGAAATTTGGTCTTTCCATCGAGTATCGAAAGATCTCTGCAAAAAGATTTTGCTTCAACTGAATGTTCTCTGCATCCCCGCCATGAAAATCCACTTCATCTAAGCAAGTTTGGAGTAACAAAATGCTGCCCTCGTTCCCATATTCGACAAACTGCGCAACAGGAAATATTAGACCGGGAAACCATGAAGAGGAGACAGTGATCCTGCAGGAAATGAATTGGAAGTATAGAAACTTCCAAACACATGCAGCACTTTGGGACCAATCTATATGAATGGGCATTAAAACCAAAATACACACATAAACACAAACGAAGAAATACAGTTATAATGATCGACCAAAAACAACTTCATTTCCCTGGGCCATAATACTATGAGATACATGGCACCGATGTTGCTGGTTTTCCATGGGAAGGGAAGATCATTGGTGGGTGAATAATACCTTCGCTCGAAGTTCTTAAACTCAAACTCAAACTCATATCGAGATTTCTTAGTAATCCAAGCCCATTGAGCGCAGGTGAGTAATTGAGCATGACGCTAAAATGGATAAAGTACCTTTTAACATTCATATTTGTTTAAGAAATCCCAATCCTGCAGGTCGTAGAAGAAGAAGAGGAAGATCGAGCAATCACAGTATAAAAAAAAAAGAAAAACTTTTTATGAAACCATGGCAAGGTCATTCGATTCGAAAGGGGAAAAGGCAAAGATCCATCAGATGAAGCAAACATCAGTTCGATAATCAAAGAAAACAGGAAATGATCCATGGAACACAGCAAATAGCAGTTCAGTGTTCAAATCGAACGAAAATGTTTGATATTTGATCTACTGCTTTCCAAAAAAGAGAGAAAACGCACGTATGGGAAATGAAATCACAGCATAAATCACAAAAACTGTTTCCTGTTTCCGTCGTCACATCTATGGTGCTGCTATCCTACAGGCTACAATGCTCAGTTCCGATTTGCAGGAAGGTACGAATTTGTCGAGAGCTATTAGAACAGAGGAAAAAGAAAAGCATGAAGATGATGGTGAGAGAGGAGGGGGGCATGGATTCCACCTGAGAGAGCTCGCGAAAGACGGAGTCGAAGTTCGAATCGTTCACGATCTGCAGCAAGTACCGAATCTGGTTCGAAACAATGGGAGAGAAGGGAAGCATTGTGAAGGAGAGAGATCGAAAATGGGAATATTAGGGTTTCAGTGCAGGAAGCGATGGATCGAGAGAGATGAGAGGGGATTTTTGCTTTGGAAGGAGGTAAAGGGGAAATAATTGTGGAGAAGGAACTCGAGCTTGGAACGCGAAACCCTTTTATTATTGACTTTGATTTTACCTGGTAGATTGCGAGACAGTGGTGCTCGGGTTTTATATATTTTCTAAAACGGCCCCCCTTGGATTGGGTTAATTATAAAGTGAGGCACGACTCCTGAAAAATGGTGATAAACCGCCTCGCTTGTCTTAAGAACATTTACCTAACTTTCTTTTAAATTTTACCGATAAGAAAAAAAACTTTCTTTTAAATTTTAGGACGCGTTTGGCATCATACAAGGATGTTCCCATGTGCCCATGAGATAAGGTTGTGGAAAATAAATTTGGTGTGTATAAATCGCAATTCCGAATTTTAATCTTAGGTGAATGAATATCAAAATCTTCACCCGCCGCTGACCTTAGAAAGTACAGACGAAAAAACTTTATGCTTTTAAGAAACAAATTAATGACACGGATGTTTTTGCTTATCTTTTTTTGGCGCAGTTGTCCGTTCACCATTGCCAACTTGTTCACAGGAATGGAGGAGTAATCTAGGAGTAGGTTAGAACTTACGAATGAAGTTAAAGATGAAGGGTCTAAAGTAAGAAGCACGCACTGTTTAACAAAATTTTACTTTCCACGAGTTATTATATTATTTCAAAATCAAAATCTTAACCTGACTTACATAAATAAGCATATTCCAAATCTCTATTTCTTGGCAATCATAATGTTCAATCTTTGAAAATACTTATCTTAACATGGCTTGTGGCAAAGAATGGTGTGGAAATTTTTGTGATAGGGTTACTTGAGTTTATCATAAAGAGGGATTGGGAGTTGAAGTAACAAGCACTAAAATAATTTAATTGCTTAAAGTTGTAGAATAAATGATATTTTTAAAGAACATAATCTTAGGTATTTTAAAAATAATTTACCAAGTTAAAGGTGTTTTAGAAGTTAGATAGCATTTGTTTAAAAGAATAGTACATAAATTTCTTATTTCGTTGCAAGAAATTAAAATCCCTACACTTTTATTTTGGAATCCAGTCAAAGGGGTTAGGACCCCTTAAAAAATAGATTGCTCACCTTACGAAGGAAGACCCACTCATGTGGAAATGAAGCATGCTCGCGCATGAAAGAAGCCAAGAGTCCATCACTGAAGAGAAGGAGCTGAGTCAATTTAGTTGTCGCTTTTGGTCTTTTAGGGCCTATTTGGTAACTTTAAAAATAAACACTTATTCTATCATTTATAAATTATTAATAATTTAGAGTGTTTGATAAACCTCTAATCATATTTCACATTTAGAACTTATATTTAACAATTAGAGGTTTTGACCTCTTAAATATAAGCCGATCAAGCTAGCTTTTTTCTGGAGCTTATTCACCTAAAGGTGGAGGAAAGCGTTAATTTCGAGTTCATTGGACAAAAATGCCCTATAAATTTTTTTATATTTACCATACTACCCTCACTCCCAATTCTTCCTGACATCGATTCCTCTTCTCTACCCATCCCCCTCTCGGCATGATTGACCTTGAGGACGATTCGAAGAGGCAAAGGATCTCCTCTATTTGATCGCGACTTTGGTACAATCTTTCTCACATTTTTTATCTTTGTGTATTCTGATTGCTTTATGTATGTATGCATGTATCTCTACATGGGTATTGGAAATACAATAGATTTATAGGGTAAGATAGGGCAAATGAAATGGTTTATTCATCTGGGTATTGCGAATCAAGAGATTCTGGTATTTGGGTATGTGTAAGAACTATGGTTTTAAAGTGATTTATCATCATGGGGAAATTTTTTTATCTACCTATCTTTTATGGGGTGTTTGGATGGAAGAGAGAGATATGAGAAGGTGTTTTTTTTTGGGGCATTTGGGCGGAGGTCTCTCGACTGTGATTTTTATTGCAAACGGTTTATAAT
Organism: Umbellularia californica; assembly: GCA_028538565.1. NCBI lineage: Eukaryota > Viridiplantae > Streptophyta > Magnoliopsida > Laurales > Lauraceae > Umbellularia > Umbellularia californica. The sequence goes on from JAPQWN010000012.1 coordinate 597,279, forward strand.
ATTTTATCGTGCTGACAGAGGTCTTCTTGTAACTGAAAAAGACAAAAACGCCCTTGTACACGTCAGCAAAAGCATAACTCAAAACAAATTTATCTGAGTTTTGGTAAAACTCAGATAAAATTCAAATAAATTTGCCAAAACTCAGCAATAATTCAAATAAACTTCTCTCTTTCCAAGTTCTATCTATGTTTGAAACCAATGAGAGCCTCGCCAGACAAGGCAGACATGGAATATAAGAGGTAATTTGGTTCCCCAATTATGTAGTGTATGATGATTGATGCCCCAATAGGTTTAGGATTTTTCAGATTGGTGGGCCCGACCAAAAATCTTCGAAATGGTAAAAATTGGAACACCCATTTGCCATCTGCCATTGGTGGGATTTGGGAATGTGCATTGGTTGGAAGATGGTGGTTATGTTTGCAAGGGTTTGTAAAACCTTAATACCCTTCCATGAAATGCATTGATTTGTTTTTTATGAGGCGGTCTTCTCACTGTTTAAACCATGGTTATGATCAGATGTGTAGCCTGTTGATTATGGTCATGGACCATCATTTCACATGTTAAGACCACTTACAGATTGACCGACTTGGGCTGTTTTGAAATTGGGACACATGATACATTGTGAATACAACAACCAAAACTTGGCTGTGAGAGTATAAGAGAGCAGCCAAAACCCACATTACACGGCAATCAAGTTTCTCTTTCAAGGTAGTCAAACTGACATCATGGCCGTTGATATAGCTCATGTATGATATGAAAGTTAGTAGGTTATAGTATTAAAAAACAAAATCAGTGTTATATACTGCTTAAACCTGATAATCTATGCTTTATCACTTCCACAAAACCAGAACATGTTTGGTTTCTCCCATAGTTCATTGCTCCTGCTCCTTCTTCTCCTTTTGTCAGTTGGCAGAGAAAGAAAATGCAAATCATGAATCACAATCACTGCAATAAGAAATGAGAGATGGACGTGGGTCGTCGGATGGCACCGCTTCACATAGCCATTTGTTCGAAACTCATAAAAGTTGTTTAAAACTCAGATAAATTTGTCTGAGTTCCGCCAGAAACTTAGATAAATTTGCCAAAACTCAGATAAATTTGTCTGAGTTTTGGCAAATTTATTTGAGTTTTTGTCCAATTTATCAGAGTTTATGGGAAATTTATCTTAGCTCGGCGACACAAAAAGTCATAAAACGGAAGATCAGATTCTAATAAAAATCGAAATCCAAAACAAGAAAACTTGATGACCATGATCCAATCAACAAAAGAGAGAGTGGGAAAACAAGCAAAAGAGCAAATTGCTCTCTTTCAAATCAGTTGTATAGAGAGGGATTTGGAAGAGACTTCAGATGAAATAGTAAGAGAAAGTAAAATCGTTTCTATCTTTGAAGAAATGAAAGAGAGAGAATCGGAAGTCATGGTAGCGACGGAAGGTGCTCTCTAATGATACTCTGCAACCATGGAAGGGAACGAAAAATGGAAAATGAGAGAGAAGAAGAAAGAATGAGTTCTCTGGGACAACAGAGAATAAGAGAGAACTTGGCTTATGAATGGGGATTGAAAGGGGAAAATTAGTCATGAAAATATATGATGTGGCATATTAGGGACCTCTCACCAAAATATTTCCAGCTATCTGGACTATAGACATTAGAGAAAAAGTTGTTGTCATTGATGCCTTAGAAGATCGTGCTCATGGACTGTTGGCTAATTTACCTTTCTTTTTTTTGGATGTTTGGTAGGACGAGAGAGAGAGAGAGAGAGGGTGTTGGGTGCTATGGGTAGCGTAGATGAAGGCGTGGGTGTGTAGACTTGTGTTGATATCAATCCTTGAAAGTGGAAACCCCTTGACTATAATAGCGATTGATCTGGTCCTTCAAGTTGGTGGACCATATCATACAAAAGCAAAGTTTGCAGCTATTTGATCTACAACTTATTTGAAAAATATATACTTTTGATGTGATATTATGCTGCGATATCACTTCTTGTTAGTGGAGAAATGAAGGTTTTTTTTTTTCTTTTTTTTTTAAAATAGGAGGAAAATTTGAAGAAGTATACTTTTGATGTGATCCCTTATCTAACAAATGGATGCTTGTTTTTTTTTACTAGAATTTCTATCAGGAATTCACCATGTTGGGAATTCTCGGACATGTGTGACATATTGTCGCTTGGCATTTCAAAATGTCATGTTTCTTCACTAGTATTTTTGAATTACGGCAAAATGAAAGGTCTCAAATGACCTTTGGGAATCCATGAATTGCAGCTTCTTTGCATTTTGGTGGAATTTATGGATGCCTAAGTACAAGGGAACATCCAAGAATCTCACTATGCTTGGGAATTCACAAATTTCCAAGACAAAAATTCCTTTAATTATAGCAAAGAGACAGGCCCTACGAGATGGGGGAGGATAAAATGCAATATATGATAAAATTTCATTTTTCCAAATTTATCGAAGTTGGGAGCTGTAAAACAAGGGAAAGTGAGGTAATGCCCTTTATGCTGTGTCACATTGGAAGTTTACTCTACCCTCCCTATTTTCATCCAAATTCCCAATAGGCAAAACTTTATGTAATATGATTTTTATTATTGTTTTACTTCTTTCATTTGCTTGTTTGTTTATATGTGTGGAAGAGTTAAAAAAGGTATGGGTAAATAGACACGTCCTACAAAGGTCTTTGCACCTTGGAACATCCACGGCATGAGCCGCCTTAAAAAAGAATGAGCAACCATTGTGGATTTCATCGACTTAAAAAGATCAATATTAATATATATAGGGCCCGTTCCTTTTATTGGGAATTTTGAAATTCACACAAGGCAATTGTATGAGCTTTAAATGGTGGAATTTTAGAATGCTCTTAATTATATCATTTCTGAATTCTTTGTTCCATTCGGGCTAGAACTACAATTCCTACATGAGAACTTTGTGCACCTTTAATTTCAGTTTTTTTATTTTTTTGTTTCATTTCCTATGAGAATTCCAAATAGAATGACACCTTTGTGCATTATGGAACATGGGATCCACCTTCGTAATTGTGAAAACAAGACCCACTCTTACAAACTACAAGGTGGACCCATCTTAGGTTTTGTTGTATGTGAACTCACATTTGAAATTACAACACTATACCCACATTTAGGATAAAACAGGGGGCCCACTTTTATATGAATTTTGCATAATACCTTTTTTATTGTAAAACATGGGGCACATTTTGGAATTACAACTTAGCTCCATTTTTAGGGGAAAAAATGAAAAAACCAGCTCTCTAAAAATAAATTAAAAAAGTTATTATCTTATTCCACTAAATGACAAAAAAAGATCCATTCCTTTTCATCAAAAACAATAAAATAAAACGGTACATTCTAGTGCCACAAGCTGACAAAAGAAATCAAGAAGGTAAGTTTTGTAATTTTATACTTTTTATATGACCCTATTTTTTTTTTTTCTTTTCTCTTAAAGTGACTATTCACTTAAATTCACTCCACAAATAAAATAGGTAGCTTTTAGGGAGTAGAGTAAAAGACGGGCAAATGAGTGATTGATAAGACATAAAGTTCAACAATAAATATTAGGCACTTGATTATCAAACTAATACCAAGCTATCACATTAGTGGTTCAAATGTTTAAAATATCAAACCGTGGGAGCTTTTGAAGATTATTCTATTCATTATTATTGATTGTATATGAGATTATTACATCCTGTCTGGTGATGATTTTGTAAATGCAGAATATGAAATAAAATTAAGATACTGGCTTCATAGATACAAAGGATGAAAGGTAAGCAGTATGCTTTATTTATTTTTTATGTGGATACATAGCTATGTAATGGGCCTTTTCATGGAACGGCTACCAATCATAAGTAAACAGCGTTACAGGTAAGCTGATTGTAGGGCAACCGAATCGGAATGAATGTCACATTGCTACCTAGGCTCGACATTTTAATTGGGTAACCACTGCTACCTTGTGTCAACATTTAATTGGGTAAACAACAGTTGGATCGAATGTCAACAACTCAAGCCTTTTTTTTTTTTTTTTTCAAATGGATGATTAGCAGGCCATGAATATTCCCTCCGGGCCCAGAGAAAAACCGGATAAAACCCCGATGGCCCCTAGGTAGTAGCACAAGTGGACTCAACATTCGGTTCTTGAAGAAGGAAGAAGCTGGATCGATACCAAGACCTTTAGCTCCATAAGAGGGAGGAACCGTGGTCCTGACCACTCAGCCCCTAATGGGTTAAAACAACTCATGCCATTGAGTTGCCTGAATCTAGTTGTAAATAAAACTTTTATTCAGGTTCTTAGATCTAAATAGAAATTAAATGAAAAGGTTTTAACACTTAAATATTGTTATATGGACATGTACTCGAGTAAATTTTCTTGTTTGGATGTCTAAGTTTATGATTATTCATTTTGATCTATCAATATGATCATAAACTATAACATTGAACCCAAGAAATTGGTTGGTGGACTGGAATAGAGGGCTGGCCTTGTAGATAAGGCGCCCGCTCCCATACCTCCCCCTAGGTTTTGAACCCTCGAGGGAACTCTTTACTTCCTATGTCCTGGCTACTAGGCCACTGAGCAAAGAAAAAAAAAAAAAAAGGTTGGTGTACCACTGACCAATGAAAGTGATGAAAGACAGGCTCGTCCATTGCATGATTGAATTATAAAAAATATGGAAAAAACATTTTTGTTTCGAGTGGAGAATGAAAAGGCTCATGCGAACATCTTTGCCCTTAAGGGTGGGTGGTGTTCTTCAGCAAGGTTTTTCCGTGAAAACTTACCTTCTTCAAATGTGTAAAAAGTAGCATGGGTAACAGATAAACACATGAGGACTTTATGTTAACTAAGATGTTAGTGGGAAAGTCTACAAAAACTTTCCATCTCCAATGGTTGAATGGCAATGTGGGCAAGTGGTCTGGTGCTCTTCACCTTGGAACTGAGAGTCCGAGCTCTAAATAGAACACAATTGAATCAGAAAAAGAAGCAAAGAGAGAGAAGCTCGATTGTTAAATAGCACGAGAACATAACTGAACTGCTCTTTAATATATCATAACAAACCCAAAACAAAGGAAAAAAGAAAAAAGAAAAAGAAAGGATCTACATCAATCCTTGATAATCTGAAGTCGATAAAGCTAGTTCTAGTAACAATTTGAACAAGTGGCAAAAGGGTGTAAAACTAGAAAAAACCGTAAAGTAAAATCTTCCAGAGATTGAAGATTTGCAGATCATAAAGACATATCAACAAAGAGATTCCTCACAATAATGTTTATTTAACCAAGAAACCAGCAATTACTGAGAATACCACGTGATGAATACAACACCACAACTTTTTTTTGAATAATATAACACCACAACTTCAGAAGCACAGCAAATTGATTAAGCAAAATATATCACGTACCATCATTTACATCTGGAGAAAACTAGAAATTCGATTAAATGCTAAAATTTAAATAGTGAGTACCTAAGAAATCACGCAGAACTAGGAGAGAGCACTCCAAGCAGCCATGTGTCAAAATTTAACTCGCAAAAGAAGGCTAGGAAGGTGATGTAGAAGTGCTGAAATCGGAAAGTTAAGTTTATCCCTTTCGAAAAAAAGAGTGTGAATGTAAGAATGGAATGGGAAAAAAAAGAGGAAATGTATTTGGATTGCTGACTTAACTTTTGGAATAGTAGAGTTTTCGGGAATAAAAGTAAATGTATTTGGATTGCTGACTTAACTTTTGCTGTTTCTTTTGATTTCTAATTTCTTTTAATTTGTGTTGATGTTCTTGGGTGTTCCTTTCCTGTTTTTGTTTTGTTCCTCGTTTAGTGAAAAAAAAAAAAAAAAAACTTTTGAAATTTACAAGCATGACGCATCGCTTATAGAGACTAAGTGGATGATCCTATAGATGGAGTACAATGGCATGGACTCCACGACCGTATAGGAATTGAATATAGGCTCTCTACTATATCAGTGGGTAATAATAGAGAGTGCTTATATCAACAAGAAAGGGTTTACATGCATGAGAATGTTTCAGCTATCCTTTTTGACCTTTTTGACCACAAGGATCTGCAATATTAGAAATGCAAAAAAATTGCAGAAAACTATATATGGCTGCACTTAAAAGGTTTGATTCTTCAGATATTGCTGTGAGGTCCTTTTGACTCTTGTAGGTGCCCTGGAACTTCTATTACAAAGTCCATTTGCAACAAGTACGTCAAATGAAGTACAATCGATTTCTCATAATTGATTGAGGGGTTTTTACAGTCCAGCGTGTGCTTAACAATCTTCTGTTACCCTCAGCTGTGGATGACATCAGCGGAATTTCCAATTGTTGCAATTTTGCTTGGTGGTTCTAAACATAGAGGGACCAATAAGCCAACTTTGAGGAAGCCTTAATTTCAACCAAACTCTTATTGTCGAACCATCATGTAGAATTGTGCAACACATGATATCAAACAGAAAATTCATAAAAATAGTCGTATTTTAAGGAAGTAGAGGCTAGAAACAAAGGCAAGCCTTGGAATGACCATGAGAAGATGTGCATTCTCTGGTTTCCAATTTAGTTTCAATTGAGTTTCCCTTGCAAAAGAAAGATACAAACAATGCACAAGGAGATCTACAACTGAATAACATTCATGAATATCAAGAACAAGAGTCAATAGAGTAAACCAGTTAAATAAAGAGAAGCAATGGGAAAGATACACTCCTCTTGGTCAAAAAGCAAGAGCAACTCATCAAATGCATGTTTAGACTTTTTATCTCCTTCCATTTCCTAGAAACCCTTTAAATTTTCACCATGGGAAATGTGAATGCTGGACTTGGGAACACAAAAGAAATGAGGGCCCTGTCTTCACTTAAATATAGTTAAAATATGTAACTCACAAAAAAGGTATCGTCTATGTTAACAATCTCCATACTTGAGAAAGATGCTGTGAAGAATAACTTGCAGGTCCGTAAAAGCCCAGTTTATTTCTGTCAATCACTGGAAAATCATGTGCCTGCAGGAACCAAATAGCTCAAGTTGGCTTTGAGACAAGACAACTACGAGGCACAATTTGAAAAGGGGAAAAAAGCCAAGAGTTCCAACTTTTTATAGAAACAAAAGGCAGCCGCTGAGCATTTTGCAACTATAGAGTATAGAGATATTAGCGCCTCCAATGAGTAGATATATGATGCAAGGTCAGGACCATCATTTCATACAGGTCCTATGCCATGCTCTATTTCAGACCGTTTATTGGTGATCAGCACAGTAAAGGTAATGTGTGATGCTGCAAGAGATACCCCTGTTGGATAGTCCTACTTACTATTATTTGTTTTTTTGGATAGTACTACTTATCTTAATAACAACCCATAATATATGGCCACAATGAAGATGATTACAAATCAGACAGCAAATATATAAAATGCTTATCTTCATCTGTGGTGACATCTGCAGCCAGATGGACAATCTGGATTGTTCAGAGCAGGCCCGCCTGTATGAGAATGCTTGGATTTGGGCATGTCCACTCAACAAGGGAGGCCTGACCAACTACTTAGGTGCTGTCAGCAACCTTGCTGCTAGTGCAATAAAAAACTAGCAACACTCAATTTAAATTGGGGCTGCCATTTGTGTTATCTCAATTGACATTAGATGTAAAACCTGACTCAACCAACCACGAAGAACACCTGACCACCCTACCCAACAACATATCAATATTGCTATCAGCTCAAACACAAGTCTAATTTCCAAACCACTCATGGTTGAGTGGCGTTGGCAACTTAGGTTCACCCACATGCCCAGGGATTGATCTCTTGGTCCTCAAGTTAAAGTATCACTCCTAAGTTCTAACTAGTAACCCAGTACAGCAAAAAAAAAAAAAAAAAAACAGTCTAATTGGAGTGAGGCCAACTGCTGGATCAACATTAGTTTTACATGATTAAACTTATGGAGAAAAGAAGAGCTCTTCCAAAATCAAAGATTCAAATGAATACCTAAATCATTTCTATCACCCAAAGCTAGTTGGGCGTATCTTTGTACACAAGGCTAGAATTTTTTTTTTTTTTAAAAGAAAGGAAGAACATCTGAAGTTGGTCCTGCCTTTGATTTAATAGAACATGAGATGATAAAACAGCAATACCCCTACCCTCCACCCATATCCACAACATGATGAGATACCAATACCATCCTTCCCGAACTCCAGAATGGTCAATGCTACTTCATTTCACAATGGTTGGGATCCACAATTGGAGCCTTTTTTTCATCCTACAGCCTTTCTACCTCAAGGTCAGATCCACTGCATATGTAAATACATTATTGTGAAGATTTTGTACTTAAACAGTATTATTGCAGCTCTTGTAGAACCCATTACATACAAGTGGGACACATTAAAAACAATTTGGAGTTGGGACAATTTTAGTGATTGGTCAGATCCCCCATTGCGTATAACCAATTCTAAATCAAAATCTCAGAACACAAGACCAAAACCTCAATTGTTGAGTGAGCCCTCTACAGATAGATAAGGCAGAAAACATACCCTGAGAGAGAGCACGGCAGCTGCGAGAGTTGATGGTGAGACCGGATGTCATCCTCGCCGCAGCGACTGTGCTGTGGAAGGGCATCAGAGACTGCACGCATTCCATTCCGGAAAGACATCGACTGGAAGTTACAAGGGACAAAGAAAATCGAATTAGGGCAGAAAGAGATATATATATATATCTTTCTAGAGAGAGAAAGAGAAGCAAAGGTGAGAGACCTGGAAAATCTTCGAGTAGGAGGGAGTGTGGATCTGGAGCTGGTAGTGGTGGTGGTGCTGGCCGAAGGAGAGAGACGAGGGGATGAGGAGGGTCCAGATTCCTGGAGGAACGAGGATCGAGTCTTGTTTGATTTGATGGCGGATTTGAGGGAAGAAATGCAAGTCCTGAGTTTGTGGCTGCAGGTGAGTGCAGCAGCCATGAGAGAGTGAGAGGGGAATAGGTCTGATTTTTCTTCGCACTCGCAGGGTGGTCGATAGAATAGAAGCAGCGTCTGTCTCAGGGCACGTTTGCGGTGGACACCCTTTCCACGCAAAGGGAAAATTGCCGCATCAACAAACTCGTAGAAATGGAAATTTTAAAAAAGGATTTTTGTAGAATTTGAAAATTCATATTTAGTATAAAAAAAAATGTTTATTGAATTTGTGCTAATGTTATTTGGTGCTGATGTGGATTACTTATAGAAAATTAAAATTTCTTAATTGTTAAAATAATTTTTTGAAAAAAAATAACATAACATGTATTTTATTTATTCAACATCAAATAATAATAATTTATTTAAAGAGATAAAAAATAAAAGAGTTGTGGGGTTTTAGGGTTGAAATGGAAAGAAGTGAGGAAAAGGGGGACACGTTTTCTTAGGAAATCCATTTCCCATACCCTCATAGAAAATCCATTTCTATCATTATCAAGGAAAATGCTGACGAAGCATGAAAGCGTTTCTGTGGAATTATTCTGCCCTAAATGCATAAAAAATGGGTTTTCCGTGGAACATCGTCCACTATTCCGTGGAAAAAGTGTTACACAAACATGCCCTTAGGTGCTTTGGTGTTTAGCAGCAGTGGTTGTTACGTGCTGAAATGAAAGGCTTTGAGACATGGATGAATCCATGGAGTGGGACACACGCAAATTCAAAGGATGCCCTCCAACTTGTTAATTTGACACTAATTTGTATAATAATTACAGGTGAATTAGATTCCAATGGGTTTTTAAATTGTATTTTTATTAAATTTAATTTTAGTTCGATAAAGACCGATGCCAAATTCATGTTGGGCGCTAATTCACAAGGTATTAGTAATTGTGAGGAGGTTGGATTTGTTATGATATACATCTTATGTGGTGGTGAAAAAGGTTACTTCGGTGGTTCTTCTTTTTGGAGCATTCTTCTATCCTTATATTATGTTACATTTAACTCTGAGGGGTAGTTAAGTTAGCCTAAGAATACGATTTGTATCTGGAGGTTGTGGGTTTGAAACTGCACACCACATTGGAGCCACATGAGAATTTTATCTGGCTTTTTCTCCTGGATTTATAGGGATTATTCTGACCCAAAGGGCTGGGAACCCTACGTTATAATATATCCCCGTATATATATCTATATATATTATGTCGGAAACCATTCAAGAAGAGAAAATGGATATAGGGATTTAAAATATAAATTCTACCTTATATTAAATGATTAATTTTGATTTTATAATAAAAATATAATTTTCAAAATAAATTAGTTAGAGAATTTCCACCCCCTATTGTGAGCAATGATCGCAGGCTACTTCTAAGTACTAACACCATCAATTTAAACTCCTCGCAACTATCAATACCATGCATCTTAGGCACTTTTAATAGTGAGGATTTCAAACAATTTCGAAGAAGGCTTTTGCGAACATCACCTCCCAAACATCTTACCAGCTGCAATCCAATGACTTTCTTGGTTGGAGTAGGTAGGGCCTCACACGCTAGGCTATTTCATACCTGGGACTGAATGATAATAGCCTTTTTCTTAACAAGCCTTTATTCTCGCTGCAAATTAAAAGAAGATGAATTTCATATCCTCCATACAGAAATAATTCAGAGGAGAGGACAGTTCAAGATGAATCTGATACCCTCCATGGATGTATTCTAAAATTTCAGTTCAATAGGAGTAAGACCCAAGTGCAGTAGAAAACACGATCATTACAGCTTTTGATAGTTTGGAAGTTTGGAAGCCATTCTTGGAATGATATTAACATTTTCTTTTCAGGCTTTTGTAAATTAAAATAAAGTTTATGATGTTTTCAATTTAGTAAGCTTAGTTCTACCCAAAAAATTAAAGGTTAGTAAGTTCATGATTTAACAAAATTGCAATTAAAAAACTCTCCAATTAATAAAAATAAATTTCTCAAATGCCGACATAAAAGGAAAAAAAAATAGAAACTCCAGAATTTGAGGGCACTGCAAGGTCTATAATTTAACCAGTTCACTAAAGCAAACCTTGTGACACCGCTTTATCCTCGTTTCTCACTTCAAATTGGGAAAAACTTTGGTTTGGCATGTTCACTCGGATGACTTGGACCATGATCTGGAGTCGCCATGACAGATCATACCCAAAACACAGCAGACCCCAAAGAAGGGGTGGCAAAAGGGTTGAGTGGGGTCAATTCGGGTCGGGGTCAACCTGTGGGATCCATTGTTTGAACCACAACCTGCACCCGTGAATTGTCCACCCAACCCAGCTAACCCACATTCAATGTGGGTCGGGTCGTGTGGACACGAACTGGCCTGCTTCAACCTGAGTATGGTAGAACCTGAGGAAGTGATGCACACAACTTAAATGAGTATTGATTGCTTTGGCTTGGAAATGAGATAAATTGAGGGGTTAAAAAGTAAGAGGCGGTGTGTGAGGTTGTAGAGCAGAATACCTTTCCCACTTTTTGGCTAAGATCAAGAAGTTGTAGCAGGACCCTCCACTCATGGCTGTGACTAGTCATTGAAATTAAAGGAAGAAATTCTGAGCAGTCTGCAACATCCTAGCTAAAACAAGAAGATTTAGGGAAATGGGTTTCACTTCCATATGATATTTCAGTGCTCACTTGCTTGTTTAACTGAATTTGAAGCTTTGTAATGCTGGAAAGTGTCGTAAAAATAATAAGTACCCAGAAGGAGAAACATAAAGAGAGAGACTGTCTGTTTCCTCAAATATATACGGAGAGAACAGTATGCACTCGTATACAAAAGTATGCCAAGGGCACCAGGTTTCTACTCTTCGTCAACTATGAGCACCGATACACTATTCACAATGTCCATCAGAATGATAAGAGCCCGAAAATTGCTTCTCTGGGTCACAGTTGAATCATTCATTGCATGCATAGCTTAAAATCATTCCATTGGCCAAGCATATGGTTGCTCATCTATAGTGGAATCAATCCACACCACAAATAGGAAGCAGCTCACAAATTTTTTTAGTGAAGTTGAAATCTATTTCATGAGCAGTATAGAGAGTACCATCCCTACGCAAAGAATATCAATAACCATCCAAGCAATGGAGATCTCAACTACATGCACATGCTTACCAAAAAAAGAAACTATACGCATATGCAGCATTAAATGAAAAAAATCTCATTAACTAACTATTGGCACACCATGCAATTTGATTTTCACAGATCCAACCAACCATAAAAGGCCACAACACCAATAATACAGTGACAGTTTAATCATCCCACGTCATAAATCTGGCCTTCACCACGATCACATCATCCAGGTTTATATGACTGTACTCTTCATCATTCTGCCGGACCTTAGATCGCTTCATTTATCTGAACTTGAACATAAGTGGGCCTTGTGTTCCTTGGCAGCATGATCATATCATTATAACACTAAAAAGAAATAGAATAAATCATATAGCTAGGACAAAATTGATGAAACACCATGGAGAGCTGAATTTTACATCAGAAATACCATTTCGGTCTCAACTCTTCTTCCTTATCTGTCAACTCACGATATTCATACCACTCTCTGCCAGCATTGCCCACAGGCATAGCAGGACGCACAAAAACTTCAACGGGCTTAGGAACATGTACAGTCAAATGCAATTCCCCTGAGGCTACTTCAGAATCCTTTGAATCAGAAATCTCAAGTTGTTTGGTTGCATGTTCAATGCCTATCCATCCCAAACCTGATATAGCAATGTCACAAGCCGGCCTGCCGAAGAAAAATAAGTAAGCAGTCTCAGCCTCTCGGGTTCACCGCTTAATAAACACCAAGTGATTAAAGAATACAAACTATAAGATCCTAACAATACTGGTTACAATCACAAAGGGAGAACTAGTCAACTCTTAACAAAACACTTTGCCGTGATCATAACAATCTCTCCACACTAAGCAAATGACCATTTGCTGCAGTCAACTTTTGTTGACCCCATGTGGGCCTATCTTTGCTTAATTCAAGCCACACATCACATGCCCCCTCAATTATTAGACATTGGCCCAAATTTTGCTATCAAATTGATGTACACTATTGGATTAATCAAATGTGTGAAATTTGAGATCAACTGTTGAGTTAAACTTTCATTTTTGCAGATCAATCAAATCCATGTTATATATCACTCCCCAGTCCTATCAGATTAGCATTTGAGAGAGTGCAAGTTCAAGGGAGGGCATATGATATGATTGGCAAGAAAAAGTGGGCTCCATAAGCTCCCATGCGATCATCAGCATTGGATCATTTCTCTACTAGGAGAGAGTGCCGAATACTCATGCTGCTTTTGTCTCGTTCTTATAGTTCTAGAGAATCGCCAGTCTTGCTAAAGTGCAGCTGTAAGCTAGGTTCTAGAAGTCTTTAATATTAGTATATTAACTTAAATGGTTTAAAGATTCAGGGGAGAAAGTAGAAACACACAAGTGCCACACACGAATTATTCAAATATTTAGAGGAGCAACACAGCTGGGTTTGTAAGCAGGGGCGGACCTAGGTGTTGCCACACGGGTGCAGTCCGGGAAATTCCTTAAATAATACCTTAAAAAATCATTTTTTTATTATTTAACCTCTTAACTTGACCATTGCACGCACCACCTAAATGAAAATTCTAGGTCCACTATTGTTTGTAAGTGGGCTGCTATCCAACATTAAAAGCACATGTAGGTGAGCCCCAAAATGCAGCTTTCAGGAAAAAAAAAAACTCTTGCATGCAGCTTGATCTGGTCATCTAATAAAACAAATTGGACGGCAACATTTTTAAAAAGCACCCTGGATTGCAAACTGAGCGAAGAAAAAACAGCAGAGAAGAAAATTGAATGCAAAGAACTAACAATACTATAGTTTTATATTATTTACAAGACTACATTCCAGAGTGTTCCAAGTAAATTGAAAAAATGACCTTAACGCCTTAAGTAAACACAAAAAATAGTAGCAAAAGTCATGTAACTATCACCTCTTCTGGTCCTCAAATTTTATCTGTAATTGCCGCACAGTTTGAAGTCCAGACCACCCCTCTGCCCTTTTTTCTCCAGTTGGAGGTGTCAATGAAACACCAAGTTCTTTCTGCACCACATCATGTTCAGGAAAAGCATGTGAAAAGTACTAAATATACTCAAGGCCCATTCTTGGAAAAAATGCAAGCACAGGCACTTATTGAAAAATAAAATAAAATGGAAACAGACCTAAGAACTCTAGAATCATAGGGCACCTTTAGATGCACCCCAAAATAGCAACCTTGTATAATTTCATTAATTTGGAAGAATGGATTTTTTTCTCTGTGCCTTTCAGGGGGGAATTGAGTGGGATGCAATGTTTTTCTGGCATCCTGTTCCAAATTGTTTCTAGTGCCAGTCAGTGGCCTTCATATCTTTTGGTCGCTTTAGAATAAATTACCAGTGCTCACATAAAAAGGTGGGAAATAGAAAGATCAAAGGAACTTGTAGTCCTGCGCCTGCCCATTTTAAAATTTAATTTTCATGATGTACAAAAAGCACTATGGACAAAAGGCTGTTATTACTTTGTAAAACTCATCTGCTTCAACAGTGGGGACTGTATGAATAGGCACTGCCCTGGGCCCATAGAAAGTTAAACGTGTTTGTGGAAGAACCTGCAGTGCAATAAAAACATTAGTAGCAGGTACACACAAGGTATCAAGCACCAATAAAAAAAACCAGTCTGAATGCCTAAAATTAAAATTGAAAAAAATAAAGAGAAACCTTTAGGATATCAACCCTGACAAGCCCTCCCCAAAATATTGAAATCCCATTCAAACCAGGAGATTCTACTTCACTAAGCATTTTCTTATCTGAAGTTACCTGAACATTCATAAATAATCTTGAGTAAATGAAACTTGAAGATGGTGGGTCATGACTCATGGTTAACAATCCAAGAAGTTTCATTGCTAAAAGACTTAACATACAGGAAATGATTGGCCCCTGAGGCGATTTTGAGGAGCAAGTAGAGGCAGATCTTCAGAATGAATAACTGCAGCTTGCCTATGGTGGAGGTGCACTCCGGGTGTGTCAAATAACTTCTGTACCACATTTAAAATTGCACGTCATGATATCAGTAGTAGAAGACATCCTGAACAACAAACCTCCAATTAATAAAACATAAAAACCAATGCAAAAAAACCAAGGAAATGAATCTAAGATGGGTGGGTACAAGTGGGACTCTCAGCACATAAAGGAGAGAATACGAATAAACAAATACAACAATGCAAAGAAACTTTAAATGAGATTTGGGGGAAAATTTTACGTGGAAGTCCCAAAGTGTACATCTCCAATACACAATCTAAATAGGGTAAATTAGGGGAAAGGAAGGGAGAAAAGGACCAATTCAGATGAAAAGTAAAATTACTGAATAAACAACTCAATTCACAAATGAATATATAATGATTCATCTTTCATCATAAAAAATAAGACGTAATTTTCAAAATCATGCAAGAGGGTTCTGATGCCGATTTGACTACTTGGAGGAAGCCAAATGGGGCCCCACTGCCCCACACCTAAATAAGGTTGCAGAAATGGTGAATACTATGTTGTTTTTGAACAATAAAACCTTGGACAAGCAGTATTCTAAAGTCAAGGCAAAGAGTCTATCATAGTTGAGAGACCTAGTTCTTGTTAAAGCATGTTTTAGAAGTATTTTAGATGTTTTAATAGTCTGTTAGGTAAGGAATTGTTCCAGGTATGGTTGACCAGGCCACTGTTATATTTGTGTCAAGTTAGAAGGTTTCAAGCTGAATATGCTTTTGTAATAGGATTCCCAAATCCTAATAATATGTCGTACGTGGAAATAATGAGTATATCTGTATATGCAACACAGGAATGAAGTCATAACATATTGATGCAGCCTGGGTCTTGAGAACGAGGACCAACTCCACAGATTGGGGTTAGCTGAATCTAGATGGATTCCACGCACAGTAACACATACGATCATAGAAACAAACACAAATCAAAAGGAAATCGGAAATCTTCTATTCAATAATTAGAGGCGTCTCTCCCAATTGGAGGACTACATACTTATAGGAAGGGGTTGGACATCCGGTTTCCTATTTAGGACTCTTAAACAGGAAGGGAAACTAAGTTTAAAACAAAACTCTTAAAATAGTCCAACTAATTAATGAATCCTACTTAATTCAAAACTTCATACTAAAACAATTGACCAGTCCCATTGGGGTTGTGAGCCTGACCCAATGGGCTTGGGCCATGCTGACCAGTAAGCCATGGGTCTGGCCCAGTGGACCTGGGCCTGGCTCGTGCTGCACCACATGTGTCATATTTTCTGAGCTTCTCTTATGAGTATGGTGTGAATCCATTGCCTCCTCTCAGTGCAACTCTGCGAGTTCTATAGCCAAGGGAAAAACTGAAGTGCAACTCAAAGACCCTCATCCTGCTCCAACTTCAACTATGAAGTACCATGGCAGGAATTTCTCGAAAAATTAGAAGAGTAAATTAAGAAACTAGAACATTCACAAAAACAGGTCATAGAAGGCCCATAAAGATGCCGACTGAAAAAGAAAATAAAGAAAAGGAAAAAAGAGAACATACAGCTCCTCCGTGAAAGGCATCAATTTGAATAGGACCTAGGGTTGTTCCAGGAACAGCAGATTGCATTGGCTTGTACCTCTGCGCAGCTGCAGCTACTGGATCCTTATTTGCCATCATCTCTAGTAGTACACCAAAAAATTACGAAGTTCATTAGCCATTTGAAACACAATAACTAGGGGATCTCCTTAATGGCAGGATAACAATGAGAAGAGCAACCAAAACCAAAACACGTCAAAAGTGATTAATAAACTAAACTGGTCACCAATAATAAGTTACATTTTACAAAGTGCAACCTACTTGCATTGCAATACAATGGAATCCAACTCTGGGGCCCACCTATATGAATGATCATAGTTGGACAGGGAGATTCCTCATGCATATTGATATGGCTAAAAAGATCACCTCAATTTGCTGATCATAACCATCTAATGAGGAACTTCCAGCATAAGCTAGAACAATTTGGCTTAACCATTCATTTTCCATGCCTTTGATTCAATAGTTACAATAATCAAACCAGAAAAAAAAGGCCATCCACCATTTAAAAAGAAAAAAAAAAAGGAGTCACCCACATTGAGTGCTTCCCATCCATCCATCCATCCATCAAGTATATGTGGCCGGTGTAGTAGAGCATTGTATTTTGAATTTTTGATGCAACCCGGTTGCACTTGATCTTTGCTTTTTACGATTATAAGAACATCCAAAAGATAATAATTTAACCTATTTTGGAGCATAGAAAATAAAAAAATGCAAGTACTTACTCAACAAAGCATTGATAAATGCAGATTTTCCAACATTTGCTGACCCCTGTAATCATGAAAACCAGCAGTTATATATATAATATATAAAAAAGAGGAGATCTTTAAAGATGCCAGCAAGACTTGGATTTAAAAAGAATAGCTTTTCTTGTGTTTCACAGATGTCAACCATGAAGCAGCTGAATGTAAGTCATCAATCCAAAGAAATTGTGGTAAAAGTTTTTAAAAAGATGTCCAATCCTATTTCAAAGACCAACTTGAAGCTTTGTAGTTCAAGATTTCACTAACCAAAATGTACACATCTCTGCCCTGCACCCAAAAGGTAAAAAAAAAAGGAAAAAAAAGAAAGAAAGATCATAATCAGTATCTCTACAAACAATCTTTACTCTATCACCAACAATTCAGACAAAAAATATTTCACTACAAGAACTACTTGGTCCATATGCTATCTTTCTTTACATATAAATAATCAAAATCATTAACACATGTGGCTTAGGACATCTATTATCCTTTTTATGACCCTACAATTATCTACATAAACGAAAACAATCTCATTCATGAAGTGAAAGCAGGAACTCCTATCCCCTCATTACTTTTTGTTTATTACAGAAAGGAAAAGAGAAAAAGAAAAAAAAAGAGAAACGGAACTTCTAGTTTATCGGCATGTAATTAATAATGCAAGCAACCAAGCATGATATTTGGATATTTTCAGCATTTTAACAGTAGTGAATCTGGGGAAGTAAACAAGCTGAGCCAAACTTGACCAAGCTTGAATGAAGTATTCGAAGCTTGAGCTCAAGTCAAGCTTGAGAAGTGCAGCTTAAACTAAGGCTTCACCCCTCTTTTCCATGCTCAAACTTGATTATAAATAAGCCAATCCAAGTTAAGATTGAACTCAGCTTTCTTTTCTCCCCAAAATTACTATATATAATTTACTTATATTATATATTGTAAGGGAAAATATTCTCTTGGAAACTGTTCGCATGAAAACTTCTCATCGCATCAGCAGCGGGGTGAACTTCAGATGTGGGTCCCACCTCTGCCACCGTCTAGATGCTTAGTTCTCATGCGAACAGCTTGCATGAGAAAATTTTTCCATATAAGTACATTTATCATATGTGGGCTCCACTTAAAATATTATATTACATATATATAGTAACATGTTTACTAATATAAAACAAATACATAATGTAGGCATGAAATGAACCAAGCTCAGGCTAAGCTGAGCCAAACAAACTCTAGCTCTAGCTTAGCTTGTGAGCTAATTGAGCCAGCTCAAGTTCATCTTAAGTAGCATACAAGCCGAGTCTAAGCCAGTTGAGTTGAGCAGAGCTGGCTCAATAAGTGGCTCAGCTCATTATATCCCTAATTGAATCAATCTGATCTTTCTAAAATCACTTGCATGTATGCTGCAACCAGTCCACAGAAGTTGATGAGTAGCTAAACACCAAAGTTAAACCATTGGACAGAAATATCATAAAGAGATAGAATAAAGTTAATGCATTGGCACAAAAAATCCATTCATGTTAAGAAAACAGAAAACTTACAAACCTTTTTCTCCTTTTGAATTTCCGATGCAACTCCAGCAATTCCCACCAAAGATTTTGAACTAGTCAAGTGAACACTGAGAACACTGGCGAGAACAGTTACATGGTATCAGGAAGCAAGCAATGGTTTTAATATTTATATAAAATATGCCTGTTAAAAGGAGAAACTTCATAAAACAATTATGCACTACATAAAAATTTGAGAACAATATTTAAAGATCAAAACACAGGCACAAAAAGATCTATAGTTGAATAGGATGTCAGCATCAAACTTGTAGACACAGATATCTGATCCCATGAATTACTGCAATCAAATTCAGGCCTAGATAAGGTGGCTAAATGAAACTGGTTAATAGAAGGAAATCAAGAAGCAATCACGATTTAAAGAGCAGGAAATCCATAGTTGAAAAGAGGGTAAAACTAGTGAGGGAATAAAACACACCAACTCTAGCTCTTATATTTCCTAATTATCGCTGGTGTGAAATGTTAGCATCACATGCTTCTTCTCCATACTCCCCTACAAGCCATTGAAACATAGTATACTACCCACATTTTTTTGATTGCCATTGATGCAAGTGAGAAACTTGCCAAGTACCACTAGTCCTAAAGTACTGTGCAAAATGGAAACATTCGAATAGTTTTCCTTTCCATATTTCATATGTCAAACCATATTCAAATCACATGCAATTCGGTGTCTATGCTTAGGATATTCAATTACCTTTCCAACAAGATCGAGTTTGTTCAGGTCTAACAGGAATTGAAAAATATATGGCTCATATTTTTCTGATGGAATAAACAAGAGTAACAAGTTTTTGGTAACTTCAGTCCTTTTCATAATTATTATTTATGATTGTATTTCTCAGATTAAAAGATCTTATATCGCCCTTTAACCACTAGATTAGTGTTCCACACAAGAATAACACCCAAAATACTATTGCAGCCATTGTGGGCTTGTGACCATAGGCTAGGCTTTGGACAAACATACACCATAAATCTCGTGCGATTCTCTACTTTAAATTGATGAGTTCCGTAATTCATAGTTCAATATTTATTTATTATTATTTTGAAAGGAGATCTATAGTTCAGATTTCTATTTGATTTAATTTTTCCTTTGAACATAGAAAATTCTAAAAGAACGCCAAAACCTATTCATCAACTTAAGTTCAAATCTACCAATCAAAAATAGAAGGGAAAAAAAAATTATGTTTGAACCTGTTCCAATCCGAAACCAAGGCATTAAATCCAAGTGGAGGTGTTTGATTTTGGTATGACTGAACTCAAGTCGGCAGTCGCAGATCTACCAATTGGGAATTTGTTCCATCCTTAGAATATATTTGTGGTTTGCAGCTAATTTACATGCAAATTTGCAAGGAGCTCCACAAGTAAATGATCTTTTGGATCATGTTGCTAGAACTTTTGTTCTTTTTTAAATGCATTTGTTGGTGCAAACCAATAAATAATTAAATAAATAAAAATGATTTATGGAGTGCAGTAAAACCAAGATATCTAAGTTTTGTTGAACCCCAGATGGCATCATGTTCGAAAATTCCAAGCTTCAACTAACTAGCAGATTCTACTAAAGCCAATGAAAAACCACAATGAACCAGTGTACTCTTATCTTCCAAGTGAGCATAGCACATAAACTACGCAGAATACATGAAGAAAACAACAAATCTACTTCAAATAATGCTTCTGAGAACTCATAAATAGATATTAGATAAGATAAGAAACACATCAAGCGTTAATACTAATTTGGCTTGAAAAAGGCATCAAGGTTCTAGATCAATTCTGATATCTTGCAGTGGTGGAGGGCAACTCGAGAAACGCCATCATCTGAGCAAAGAGAAGCCCTAGAGTGCCCTGCATATCATATTACAAGTTCAAACAAGTCGAGTTCCAGAAATGGAAATGAACTATTATCTAATCACATTTATAGTGGGGCATATATGCATAGAATACCATGTAAAACCAGATGTATCTTTCTTTTTTTTTTTTGAGAAAAGTGACTATTTTAAAAAGAACAGCTATAGAGTAGATGAGAAGTATACTGTAACAAAAGATGCAGTAAGAAAACCAGATGTCTCTAAAATGAGTTTATATTAAAGAAATGGACAAGCGCTAGTTGAAAGTAACCTTTAAAAGGTTTCATCAAAGCCTGCATCAACTTGTAGAGCTCTGTCTGCTTCAACAGAGTTTTGTTATTCTTACACAATGTTGAAAAAAATAATTACAATAACAAAGAATATCTTACTTATTTTCATCATTATTTTTTGGGAGGGAATAAGTTGCAATCAAACTCAAAACAGTGTGGATATGAACAGAATTAGAATATGTTGGAGGAAATATTTATACACAAAAGCTGAATCATGGACATAAATAAGGGGCCCATATCACAAGGCATTACAGTAGGATCACCAAAATATAGTGACATAAAAGAACTGTTAAAAACTTACTTAAGTTTTTTCTTTGTAGTTGCCTCCACAACCCAATCACCAACACAATTTAGATCAGTTCCTTTTGGGAGGAGATCAACCTTGATGAAGAGGAAAGATAAATCTGCTAAGTGAATGTACCTTATGAGAAATG
Organism: Umbellularia californica; assembly: GCA_028538565.1. NCBI lineage: Eukaryota > Viridiplantae > Streptophyta > Magnoliopsida > Laurales > Lauraceae > Umbellularia > Umbellularia californica. Next base: position 618,656 of record JAPQWN010000012.1, read on the forward strand.
CCTGGGAAATTAAAATGTTAAGACTCACTATTCCTAGTTGGAGGAACCTTACCTTAGTTATAACCAATATAATTGGATTGGAACCAGTAAGATCACGTATGCGTGCCAAAAAGCTGCCATTGAAGTCAACAATATCAACCTACAGAAAAATGAGAAAAATGAAGACTCAACAATATGCATATGAAAATATATTTGCAACGATGGGGGGAGCAGTGCATCCCATAAATTTTAAAAGCTCGTTATCTTTCTATAACTAGGAAAGAAAATTATTAAAAGAAATTAGCCATCAGCAATAATATTCACTAACCCCAAAATAGCAAGGATAAAACACCACAAACAAGCAGGAACTTGACCAGTTCTCTGACAGGTAAATAAACAGCAACAGACTTTATTTCTTCTTAAAGTGAAATAGCAACAGATCTCCGCGTGATCTGAAGAAATATCCAAAAGAGAAACCTCTTTTTTTTTTTTTTAATCTTTTCGGGTGCGTGTAAATGTAATTGTGATTATTTCAGCTAATCTGTATCATGGTTTTTGATGTGCTTTATGTTTAATAATAAAGGAACCATTAGCTTTCAAATATAAGACAGAAAAATCTAGTGGCAACTCAGCAATAAAATCGAGAAATTTTAAGCTAACTCTCTGAGCAACATCCACTGGAGCTTTTATGAAGAAAAAAAAGGGCAAAACATGCAATCACTAACTGACTCATTCCATAGTATTTCTTTTAAGCATGGCCATAGTATATAATTAACAGCAATCGTATTAGTGATAAAGCTTAAACAAATCAAGCTGTATCGGAAGATGAGTGCAGATGAGTACATATACACAGGTAAAATCTGACATATAACATTGGTAGCTGATACACACTTACCAGTTTAACTATCAGTGCTTTCTCATGTCTAAGATGAGACAGCTTCTCACGAAGCTCCTCTGCAGAAACGAACTGTTTACCACCAGAATAACCACCATTGCCCCCAACAGCAGTGATCATATGCCCATGAGACAAAAGCTTACACCTCCCGCAGAGAATAGTTCTAAGTTGACGGTGTTTCTTCTTCTGCTCCCAACAGAAACACATGCCACATATATAAACAACACCAGTTTAACCATCCAATTACATATATAAACAAGAAACAGTGATTAACCAGCGCATTTTAATTCAATTGTTCACTCGATTCCAATACATAGTAACCCCCCAAATCCATCACCGTGAAGCAATCAGGAATCACTAAGCCTGTTTGGATAAATGAGGAGTGGAGTAAAATGAAGTGGATTTCACATGTGGAGTGGAGCGAAGAAAAGCAGGTTACAGTTAAAGTAGGGTACTTCTCTTCACTCCATTTGGATGCGTATTTTGAAGTTAAGGTTGGAAGTAAATCCACTTTTACCTAAGGAAATGGAAGTATTTAGAGTTGAAACATGACTTTAAAGCTCCCTTTGTTTTGGAAGTTCACTTTCACCTTCATTTTTGCTCACTTTTAAAAAAAAAAAAAAAAAAAAAAATCCTATGTATTCAATTGCTATGTATTATAATGCAAACAAAGAGAAAGGGAAAGAGAAAGAGAAAGAGAGGAAATGAGTAGAGTACCAATTCGTATGTGTCGAGATGGACGTAGCCAGGGGCGTCGAGTTCGGTGGTCTGCAGGGGAGCGCCACAGCCATAGCAAGAAGCGACTGAGGAAGAGAGCTTAATCTTCTTCTTCTTCTTCTTCACCTTCGATGTCGTCGTCTTGTTCTTCACTGCTTCCATGGACTGGTGGCGTTCAAGGAAGAGGTCGCCGCGGGTCGGTGCGGCAGGTCCGGCTCCTTCGGAGGCTGGTCGTTGCTGCTGCGTTTGGGAGTCTGCGGCATTGCTGCTGCAACAGAAGAATATGAGGGTGGGTTTGTGGGGTTTAGGGTTTCTGAGAGGGAAGAAATGAGGATTTGGGAGCTTGGGAAGGGGAGTGAAGAAGGGAAGAAAAGAGGTTGTTGAGAGAAGGGATTGCGGGGGCGCCATATTTTGGGATTGGGGGACGGGGAGGGAGATTCTCGAATGGAATTATCGTATCCTCAATTCATATCAGAAAGTCAATGTTATCGGGTTAAACGGGTAGTCCGCCAATACCAGGTCCGGTTTAGATTTTGGATGGGGGTTAACTCAAACGGGTGCCTAGGGGCCAGCGGGCAGGGGTTTATAGGTTACCATGTCCAGTCGGTTTTGTGTTTAGGCTTTTCTAATCCCATTTACGACCTATTTACCTATGTATGATTTATCAACAAAAACCTTCTCTAAGAAGGTAAATAAATCAAGTGGAAGATAGATTTCAAAATATCCTAGACCAATCACGGACAAGTCAAGGCGAAATTTTCTCTTATCAAAGCTATCCACATGCCTACACCCTATCCAATAGGGCACATTAGGCAGAAAATCTATTTGGCGGAAAATAAAAAAGGGATTCTAATTACACAGCGATTTTAGCCCTCTACCATCATAATTTAAAATTTTTTTTTATTACATTTATTCCCCAATATGAAATTACCAAAAAGACAATCACCTATCACACTTGAAATTCTAATTTCCCTTTGCACACTGTCCCTTTCATCATTCCATTCTCATTACTTTCGTTCCTCCCATTTTCATTCATCCCTACGTACTCATTCCCTTTTTCCTCCAACCTCATTCTTCCCTTCACACCACCATCTCTCCATTTATCACATTATACTCTCCCTTCATATTCTACCATTGTCAAACATATTACTTCTTAGTGAAACCTCACTCTCAATATCTTCTTTTTTTTTTTTTTTATCTAATGGATGGGCAAACTAATAAGCAAAATGTAGTTTCCAAACATAACATCAGTGAGAAGATGAGTTGTTGTGTTGTTTATTTTGATTTCAACCATTTCTTGTAGCTTGTAATGCTTTTTTTAATTTCTGTTGCCGCGAAACGTTCGTACTTTCAATACAAAACAAATTACCAATGTTTAACCTTTTATAGCTTATAGCTAAACATATCAATTTTGTTCAGTTGTATCTAGTTGAACAAAAAAATTTGTGTTCAGCCACAACCTCTTATAGCTGAACAAAAAGTTTATGTTCAGCCACATAGGGCTGAACATATCGATTCTTTTCTCTCATTTTCCTTTACTTTGTTATCAAAATAAGTTTGTTGTGGGTTTTATTGTGGACTAGTTGTAATTACTAAAACCCATATGAGACATGGCATATTATAGTTTATGATGACCCGATCTATGATGAAGCTCAAATACACATTCAGAGATGAACAACAAATGAAGAAAATGTAGCAAATATTATTTGATTGAAAAGGTACAAGAGAGAATGGTAATGATAGATGGATGGATAACTGAAAAAATAGATAAAGGAGAAGAAGACGAAGAAGATGATGATCTTGAATACACTCACCATATGACAGATAGAGAGGAATAAGAAGAAAAGAAGGATGAGGGTTTTCACCGATTGGAAGGAAGGCTCCAAATGATGGTGGTTAGTTGTGTGTATAGAGAAAGGGAATAGTGCTATATTAGGTATGATTTGAGTATGTGGAATGCAAAATCAGAATTTAAAATTTTTTTTGCTGAGAGTAGATAGAATTTGTGTATAAAGGGCTAAATTCGTAGTGTATTTAAAAGCCCTAAAAAAAATCCAATCCTTGAAAATGTTTTCTCAAGGGTTCACGTAAAACTTAATTCATCTTTCCATTTTTCCTCGTTTGAAAAGTTACCACACCAAATGCACAATTTAAACCTACTTCCACTTTCCTTCTTGTTTTTCAAGACGCGGCGGCAGCACAAGCCTTCCCGGGCATTGCCTACAAAATCCTCGAACTCAAATCTGTTGGGCAATATAAGTCTCTAACCCCAAAGTGAGTGCACTGGAGTCCCTATTAACAGCAAATTTCCATTGTCATGATGGGAAAACTGCCATTATAGATGAGACATGCGCACAACTTGAATGAATCCGGTGGAAGCTAGAGGAGTTTGATGACTGCACTGCAGGCAATTTCATTGTCTTCCGTGAAACCAGAACAACTTAAATTACATTAAAATAATAGGTTCATGCCTTTCAATAACAGACTTCTTTAAAAATAATAATAATAATAACCATATTTAGAAACCATTAAGATACCGTTCTTTTGTTCTTTGCCGTAATCAATTACATATAATCAGAGTTAATAGTTATTTGCATTATAATTAATTGGAGTGAAGGGCAACCGAGTTCCAAGAACCCAAACAAACGCCAAAAGAGTCCAAACTACAGCAAGCATATGTTTCCATGCAAACAAAATTCCTCATGCTACAAAAGGACTTCCAAGGCCCTCACCCCACAACCAAATATACCATGTAACAGGAATTAGATATTCTAAACAAGAAAACCACTTCCAAGGCCCGCATCGAATGATTACAAAACAACCATGATCGTGAGATTCAAAAGCACAACAGTGCATTGCACTGGCAAAATTGAAACCCAGTTTTATGACAGACTGCCTTTGATGACTTTAGTCCTGCTCGTTCTCACCCTCATCTTTGATAAGCTTAATCATATCATCAATCCGAAGAATTGTTATAGCTGCTTCAGTCGCAAACTAAGATAGCAAAAAATTAAGAACATTAAAGCCAAAACCTACCAGCAATTCATTTGGTATGAATGCCAACCCACTAATTTTTCAAGTAACAAAAAAATAGTGGATCACCAACCTGAATTATCTTTACTTTGCTCATTGCAGGTTCAATGACTCCAGCTTCAAGATTGTTCCTAACAGTTCCCTTGGAAAGATCTAGCCCCATGCTGCGAGATGCAAAGAAGTTAGAAGGCAAATATTAAAGTCTTACAGGAACATTGAGAATGTATAAAACACCAGCAAAGTTTGAAGTGGGGCCGTAGTGTTGTATGGTACCTTGAAAGATGCTGCTTATCTGCTTTGGTTTGAGCAGTATGGTGATATGCTCGAAGTTTTGCAACCAATTCAGTGGCGTCCTTCGCAGCATTCACAGCAAGAACCTGCACCAGCCACCCACTGCTTTCAAAATTCTATGACAACCACAAAAAAGACAACAAGTATATAAAAGCAACCCACCCACTACCTTTGGTATCACTAGAAGAGATTCGGCAAACTCAGCGATTGCCAACTGTTCTCGGGAACCCAGCGTAGTAGCAAGATTCTCCAAAAACACAGATAATGCAGCCTCAACTGCACCACCACCAGCAACTACCTGCATCAAACTAATAAGATGAATGCCATTCTATTCACTCATCTCAAATTCCTGCTTCAATCATAGAACCCAAACAAGTTCATAGTAGGATTTGCAGCGGAAGTCACTCCAGTCTCTGATCACTAACTCGTTTGAAGATTTTGGCAGGAGATCCCATCGATTCAACCATTATGCATCATCATGGGAATAATTCCACTCCAAACCATTATCAATACTGATTCTAGACAATAATTTGGGGTGGAAAAGTTCAAATAGTAGTATTTGACTTTGTTATATAGAGTTGGGGTGGTAATTCCTGACCATACACGGTTGGCAGTGGCCCCTTTTTTCACTTGCTTGGCCCAGTGGCCAAGGGGGACCACCTAAACCTACCCGCCCATGGATTTATCCCAGGGTTCAGGTTGATATTTATGACTAGGTTAACTAATGCATCGAGATTTGGCTGATTTGATAGGCCAACTTGACCCAAACATTACCTACCCAACTAATTGCACTGCCTCACCAACCCAACCAGTACATGACCAGTTAATCAAGGGTTAGGTTTGACCTTTTTAACTTCCAAGTTGGTAAGTTTCAGGTTGAGGATATACATGTTATGTTACCCACAGTGCTCAACTCAAAACCAATCCTGACTTGACCTGAACCAACAACCCATTCCAACTTCCAACCCTAATCAAAGCCATCCCAGTGCAAGTCCATTCAGCCAAAGAAGCCAAACACTTGCCAGTTGGGGGTAAATCCAAATGCATGCTGAAGTCATTGCACAAGGCGAAGCAAAATTTGGACGTCTAGAAGAACATTTTTATTTTTGTTGGCATTGTTAATATGACTCAAATTCACAGCCTCATGGTTGCAACAACGAATACCTTCCAACTGTGGTATGTGCTCACCAAAGGAACATGTTATTGAAAAGGTTTACCCCTTGCTATCCCTCATCATTGAGAAACCACTCAAGAAGAAAAGGGGCTTCATATTGGTGGGAGGTACTTCCCCGGCTCAGTTTGTGGGTTTTTTCCCCTCTTTCCCAGAACGGTATTAGTTTCCGGATAATTGGTATAATTCAGATACAATTTGAGGTAGATGGGCAAACTGCTTCTGTGACTTTAGTAACAGCTACGCATGGAGAGCTCAGTCAAATAACTTGCTTTCAAATTTCGTCCTTCCCACTCCCACTTACAGCCATTGTAGAAAATGAAAGCCATAGTATGTCTTATTCCACATGCATGTAGATGTGTCCACTTCTAAACAAAAGCTTACACCCTGGGCCTGTTTGTTTACATGTGTGGAGTAGTAAAGGGGAGATGGATGTCAAATCATTAAAAAAGTAACAGGTGTGTTAAAATCCTTATTTGGATAGATGAGGTAAAGCATAGGTAAGAGAGGGAATGTAGATTAAAAGTATTTTTTGTTATAAAGTTGACTACATCACAATGTTATCACACCTTTTGTGGTTTTTTTTTTTTTTAAAAAAAAAAAAGAGGCAAGTGGAGGAGTAAAAGGTTAGTGGTGTCACATCAAAATTTTACCTCTCCACTCCACTCTTTTATCCAAATACGGCGAAGCAGAAAAAATCACATCACATGCCTGCTTTTACTACTACTTGTGCCAAACAATCAGGCCCTCAAAATCTAAATAGTAAATCTAAGAATCAGTAGTTCCCTCAAACTGCACTTCAATAGATATGTACCAAAAATATTTAATTGGCCTAAAGGACTGGACAGCATAACTAATATGGCAAAAGAGTACCATGTAAATTTAAGTTCTTGTCATAAACCAATGCATGCCAGACCATGAAGATCTGAGTGACAGTTTTAGACCTCAAAAAATTGTTTCAGATGACTAGCACAGATTAAAAAAGTTGACAAGCACGAAAATTAAATATGATAAGTAATGTGAAGATACCGCATTGGACTCGAGGGTTCTTTTCACAATGCACACGGCATCGTGCAAAGATCTTTCCATCTCATCAAGCATAAAGTCATTTGCACCTCTAAGAATTAATGAAACCTGGGATAACAAATGAATGAAAAGACATTAAAAAAGAGCACATGGAACAAAACAAAAGGTCATAGAACAGGTTTAAAGTTTAACATAAATAACTCAAAATATCAGCACCCACCGCACTTGTAGTTTTGGTTCCTTTCACCAGAATCACATCATCGTCTGAAATGCGCTCTTCCACAACTTCATCTGCATATCCCAGTAATGATTGATCAAAAGTTTCCTCTCCTTCCATGTCAGCAAATGTGGAAACCTGCCAAGCATAATTTGCAAGGTATATAGAACTTCACTAACCAAAACAACAAAAGTATGGGGACTGCTGGGATGATAGAATAACAAAATAAAATAAAATATTGTTCATCTAAACTACACAGTAAAACAACCTCCACATGTTCATTGCCTTTCAACCATTAACCAAGTATCCTACAGTGCACATCTGTCAGGAATTAGAACATGTTCACTGTGCCTGACAGGAAATATCAATATGGCTATTGACCTGAGAAGACACTCATTTTCTGTTGTGGAACCTACAAACTCATTTAAGCATAAGCACTTAAGACACTGATCTCCCCATCTCCGGAACTCCCATTTTAATTTGCAGATTGAAGTAAATGAAGTCCTTCAACATTGTTCTTTCGTGAAGGAAAAGTGGACATAATACATAGTGAAGAGTTGTGCAGGAGAAATTGGACAGGGAAAACTCTTTTAATCAGAAATCCGAAGAACATTGCTAGATGAGAGATAAAATAAAGATTTCACAGACAAGAATCAAGAACAATCCGAGAAGAATAGTTAGCTGGTCAGTTCATAAGGTTGGTTGAGACGGGAGATAGGTTTAGAGAAAAAAAACAAGGCCTATGATCTTCAGAAATCTAAACTTGAGTCTCTCATGAAAGCCCTCTTGTTACAAAAGCAAATGGACAAGTCGGCTGATTTCACACTACAAACATTTCTCCTTACTCTAATGGTACAAAAGAACCATTGTCACCCAACTAAAGATGTTAAATTCCCACCTGACATCACATCATCAAATCATATCCCTTCCATCACATGGACACCCTGTCAGCCTTTACTTACACAATGTGTCCAGCAGTATCCGGACAGTTGTAAGGTACTTCGCAACTCATGTCTATTTTCAATTGAAACATCTCCTTATTGATGCCTTTTCCCCCCTAATTTTGTTAAATAATCACTAATTCATCATATACTAAAAGCAATGGGAATTGGGATACAAAAAGATACGTGCCAAAAGGGCTGATGTCTAGGAACTCTAAATCAAATCCCTCAAGAATATTGATGAAATACAATAGCTTTCCACCCAAGCCCTCAAGAGATAAGAAACAGACACTCTGATGCAATCCAGAGTAAATTCACCATAAACCATTGTAACCAAGCTTTGATGACCATTGTGGTCAAGGTGGTTTGCCAGCAATCTGACATAGGCCAATCATGTAGGCTTTATGCTATGACAACACATCCACATATCTAGGCCTAAGAGATCACTGGTGACCATATATTCACTGGGACCAACACAAAGTAGCACTAAAGATGCAAATAGGAAGCTCTACCTGCTAAAGCTAACATATAAACTACAAATAAACTGTTTCTAAAAAAACATTGAGAATATACCGCAGTGGCACCAGTGGCCTTGGCAACATGGCGCAGATCCTCCTTCCGGACACGCCTCACAGCAATAGCTCCAGCCTCCACAAAATACTGGAAAGGCAATTTAGGAAAGCAAAGTCATTGGTAAACAGAAAATGAGATAAAGATATGTATCCTGTTATGTTTGTGTGCATCAAACTCTGACACAGAAATGCAGATATCATAGTGCACAGTTAAAGAACTAGTGGTTGGAGAAAAAATAAAAAACAAATAAGATATTAGATTGGAGTGCTGACAAAAGATGTTACTGTGCATGGGTACCCAACCGGAAGTCTACTCCGTGGAAATTTCAATTCCACTTTAATGAAATTAGGGAGTTGCCGGCTAACAACAATGTCACCTTCCATCATGATTCATGAGGTTACATCCGCCAATTCCATGGTGGATGCATTAGCTAAGCAAGGGGTTGATAGGCTGCTTCCTTGGGTAGGTGTGATTGTGTAATTTGACTTGGGGGTGGTGCATCACTCTCGCATCTTCTCCATCCTTTTTTCTTCAGTATTGTGAGCTTTGTATTTCATCTCCCTTTTAACGAATTCTCTCGTTGCCGTTTAAAAAAAAATAAAAATAAGATGTTACTGTGCACATCCGTGTGCTTAACAATGTAAAAACTTTTGGTTTTTTTTTGAATGACCACTTTCATTAAATGTAAAAACTTAAAAATTAAGTGTTTTTTGACCTTTTCTAATCATTAAATAAGTGATTAGAATGGAGTGTTTTTTTCTAGAGATCTAACAAATTAAAAACTTAAAAATCAAGTGTGTGCGCCCAACCAGAACACTTCTCGTTTTGGTGTTGTACTGTTGTTGGCTATTCTGAACATCCAGAAAGATATGCCCCATTGACCCAACATTTACTAACACATCTGATAATACCCAGAAATTAGCATGGCATACACGACCACATTAGCACTTAATCCCTAGGGGTAACTTTCCCTTGATGGGTGTAATGATAAGAGCAAATAAAGGATGCTTCTTAAGTCAAGTGTGGATAGGACCTTTGTGGCATAATATTGCACACTGGTTCAAAAAAATATCCAATACATTGGTCGAGATTTAGGGGGTCACTACAACCGACAAGGGAAAAAAAAGTTATTTTGGATCTTCAACTGCCCCTGCGTCTACGTAATCAAGGCGGCTACAATTGTTTTTTGATACATGCATCTACCTATTCACATAGCCAGAGACCCATTAAGAGACATGCATACACACATGCACATAAGCACACAGACAACAGACGCACATGCACACACAAGTGTTCCTCATGGCATTCAATGATATAAATTCAGACAAGAATACCTTAAGTGCCATGTCATCAATCCCCTTAGTTGTCAATACAACATTTGCTCCTGCTTTTAAAAGTTTTTCTATTCGCTCCTTTGTAATGTCAGCTTCTCTGCATGGATAGCAAGAAACTTATTATTCCAGTGCACAAAACAAGAAAGTTTTGGCAAGCTGAGTTGAAGTTGAATGCTTAAATGTCAAGCACATGTAAAAATAAGCACATGCATGCACTCAGATGCAACCTCTTTTGAATAGTCTCAAGTGTAACTTCTTTATGACTGATGGAGCACATTAGGAAGCTAAACTTAAATATAGATTTTATCTGATACATAGTTCATGCATGAAAGATGAAATTATATCTAGCACTAAAACATCATCAAAGCCTTGTTCCAACTATGTTGGGGAAAGATGAAATTATATCCAGCATTAAAATGTGACTTGAAGCGACTGAGAATAATGTTTATGCTTGATGACTACTACCAGATTTTGCATTGGAGACCTGATTGAAATTTGAAAGTATTTATAACAAGCAGTTTCATAATGTAATGGATTAAACAATAATTGGATCATAGGATCTCCGTGAAGCTGTCAGTTTAAAGGTATAACCAATATTAGTTTCCCAGCTATTATTTAAACAAAAAAAAATGTACTTATATGGTCTTCACCTTTGTCGAATTTTTTCAAGTTCCCTGGGATCAGAGACTAAGACTTGGACACCCATTTGCATTTTGGTCTTTTGAAGATTGAAATCAAGGCACGCAATCCTTGCGGGAGCAACTCTAGTTGGCATCCCTTGTGCAGCACGGCCTGTGTTTAGAGCATAACCCTTCAACAAGTAGCTATCTTTTGCACTTTTCCCATGAGCTTTTAGAATATTGATGCCCTGAAACAATAGAAGTCTCAGATTATTATAAGTGGAAAACATGAAGCTGAACCCTTTCTCAAACAACTGGAACCAAAGGTGGAAAAAATGATAGCAACTTCTGTGCACATAAATAGTTAGTCTATAAACTCAAAATTGTTCTGCTTTTTCAAGGAACCAAAAGACATCTGAAACCCCCTTTTCTAATGACAGCTAGGATGTATTGGTAAAAAAAAAAAAGTTGGTGGCACAACAAACAACAAAAACTGCACTGAGGCAGTCCGGGCCAGAAGCATGAAACCAGCAGCAGACAATAAGAAGCACCTACGAATAGGCCCGAAACTAGAATGCCTTGATAGGAAATCAAAACCACAGTACAGCAGCGTGCGAAAACATGATGGAAGATGCAAAATGTACAACAAGAAAAAGAAATTCAACCAACCTTAATTGGGTATTTAACCTCTCCCCTTGCCGTCGTAGTCTTTACAGCTTGAACTGCATCAACAACCTAGAAAAGCAAACATGTTTTACAGTGCAGAAAGGCAAGTTACTCAAAAGCAAATGAGAAATTTTCCAAATAAATAAATAAATTCTGAACCAGGAGAAGGCACTGACATAAATAGAAAGTTTTAAAAGTCATTAACATACATGGCACTGATAGAAATATTGAGTTTTGTCCCACATCACCATAATAAATAAGGGGTCGATTGGATGAAGAGAAATGAGGGCCAGAAATGGCTTCTCCCCTTTTTCACCAGAGAAAAAGGCAATACTGTCTAGATCTTTTAAGGGAATTTATGTTTCTCCTCTCAAACTTAGAGAAAACAGTCAATTATTGTATTTTATGTTTCCTAAACATTTACAATTGTTGTTCTCTCTACCTTTCTCTAGTTACACCAAATGGTTGTCAGTAAAAAGTGGTGATGCTTCAGTTGGAGGATTATCCACCTCAGTTTCTTTTGTTATCTTGAACTAGTGGAAAACCCCGCGTTTAATTTTTCCTTGCCCAGTGACCTTAAGGGCACATTTGTGCGGCACTACGGAAAACTGGTTCTGCTGATAACCTTTTCCGCAATCCTCATTCCTATCCAAAAAAAAGGGGAATGCTTTTTCATGGAATTGCAGAAATTTTAGTTTATTTTGCCACCACACCAATCATGGAACTTTTTTTGCTGCAGAAAAGCATTTCCACTTTTCATGCTTAGCAGCTGCACAAATATGCCCTATGGGAAGCCTATTTTACATGCATTTAACACATTAAAAACAAATCAACTATATTATAGATGTCAGTTAACTTAAGACTTACGACGCCCTAAATATACATCATTCGTTCTTCTACAGAAACTGCCATCATTAATTGATATGAACATTAAGAAAATGGAAAAAAGAATGAAAGATTGGCGAGTTGGCTGCTTATAACTAAGAACAAATGAACTGCATGACTTTAGTCTGTTTGCCAAAATAAGAGTGGAAAACCTTTTTATTCTTGAAAATGCTTCATCTCTTGTAAAGAGATAAACCTCTATGAAGGGTTTTTTTTTTAAAAAAAAAAAGAAAAAAGAGGCATGTTAAGAAAACTTGCCCACATATGCTGGTATCACTCATGCAATATCCACGAACTCATCACTCAAACTTTGCTTGTGCCCGCCCATATCATGGGGCCGAAAAAAAGGAGAGGCATTTTCAAAATATAAATCCAGATATTGTATTGATATTTTCATAACATCACCAGAAAAGAGAATACCAAAAAAACTGCCATGTCGTCACAAAACTTCTCTGTCTGTCTGTCTCTATATGTGTCTCTGATAATAAACGTTCTATTCTTAGAGTAATTTGTTTAAATGGAAAAAGGGCAAAAAAACCCCTAAAGTGTGAAAACATCATTTTTTTTTCAGCATAACATGACTCAAACATGCAACCTCATGGTTTTGACAATGAGCACCTTCCAATTGTGAAAAAATATATTGCTATTACCTTTTTTTTTTTTTTTTTTTTTTTTTGCGTAAGAAATTTGAGAACAAGAACTATAGCAACAGTCCAAATTCAAAGATTAGGTCAAATGAAATCAATGTTGTGGTCAACAACAACATTCAACATAAATGTGTGGTCGCCTGGGATGAAATCAAAGTATCAGCTAACAACAACATTTAATATAAATGCGTAGCCACCTGATGAGAAAAACAGACTGATTTTCAGGTCACTGCACATTAATTTAAGGTTAAACCCAAGGTTTAAAAAATCAGCCTTGGGCCGAGTCCTAATTTCAATTAAAATGGTTGGAGGGCTGAGTCGCATATGATTCGAGTCCGCGTCCCATAGGACCTGACTCAGTCTGTGCTGAGTCCGAGCCCGATTTTTTTAACCATGGTTGAACCCATGCAATCAACGTTGCATATGGGCATGCATGTTGAAATCTAATGCCAGTATAAGGTATTCAATTAGACAAATCCTAAAACATATTTGAATGGATATTTGAATAAATTAAAATAAAGAGGATTTTATCCAAAAAATCCCTTAAGACTTGTTAATTGCCAAAAGCACCATCAATATCTTAAAAAGACCACAATAGTCTCAAAGGCCCTATTTGGTATTTTTTTTTGCTTTTAGCGCTGAACGGGGATATCCCCGTTCATTCTAAGTAAATGAGCGGGGATATCCCCGTTCGTCGTTCATTACAACTTAAAGACTGTCGAACATCCTTTTTCCCTTTGCCTTTTTTGGTATCCGGACGAATTTCTGCAACCCTTCTTCCACATTAACTTGCTTTATAGGAGAATCCTATTCTTGAAAGTGTATGTTATTGCCTCAATTGCTTTTTAATGATTTTTGCCAGGAAACTGTGCATGAGGGAAGATGGTCGGCAGCAAGTTTGCATGGTTGGATTGCAGGAATTTGAGGTTTCAGATGTTCAAATTGTTAAAGAATTTATTGAGAAGGGGAATGCTGCACGAAGTACTGACTCTACTGGTGCCAATAAGGAATCTTCACGATCTCATGCCATTTTACAGCTTGCCATTAAGAAGCACAAGGAGGTAAATGAATCAAGAAGGCACAATGATGGAAATGAAACCAAGAGTGGGAAGGTTATTGGGAAGATTTCTTTTATTGATCTTGCTGGCAGTGAACGTGGTGCCGATACTACTGATAATGATAGGCAGACTCGGTATGTGCTTTTTGTTAACCTCTTCCCGTTGCTAAGTTTATATGGGTCCTTTCTACTTAAAAGATTCAAGAATAGAATTCTCCCATAAAACAAGTTAATTTGGAAGAAGGGTTGCAAAGAGATTCGTCCGGATATCAACAAAGGCAAAGGGAAAAAGGGTGTTCGACAGTCTTTAAGTTGTAATGAACGACGAACGGGGATATCCCCGCTCAGCACTAAAAGTAAAAAAAAATATCAAACAGGGCCTTTGAGACTACTGTGGTCTTTTTAAGATGTTGATGGTGCTTTTGGCAATTGACAAGTCTTAAGGGATTTTTTGGGTAAAATCCTCTAAAATAAATGGTCACTTTTTTATTTAAAAAAAAAACATATGTTAAAAACATCACAAATAAAAATAATGTATCAGGTTACTCAAACAACTAAGTAATAAGAAATTCAACATTTTAATTAGATTATCAAAGAAAAAGGTCAGTAAGGTCTTTTTTTATTAGTAAGCATAATTACAAAACAATGTTTCACTTAATACAAGAAAAATCCATTGAAATCCAACAACGATGCCATCTGATATGCGCCCGTCATCTGTATGTTGCTTATTTCAAAGTAGTGTTGAAACATAGCATCAGGCCGGAAGCCCATATCTCATGTGTCCCATATTAGCATGTAGCAGCAAGTCCTTGCATTTCTCAAGTAAAATGTCTTTAAAGTTGCACACTCCCCTTCTCTAAACAGGATCTTTTGACAAAGATCTATCTCCAAAGTTCATAGTAGTAGGTAGATGTACAACTTTACAAGCATTTTACCTCCAAAATGGTTTGTTTCTTTGCAAAAAGCCAGGGAATTTCAGGAGCCAATAAGTTTATCTTGCCTAAGCAAAGTCTACAATGCCACAGAGACATTCAAGAAATTGATGATGTTAGGTGTCTATTAGCATGTTATGTAAAAGAATGAAATGAAGAAGAAGAAGCTCAGAGAATACAATTCAAGTCCCAATAAATCAATAGGCTTGATATTAAAAAAAAAAAAAAAAACAACAACAACAACAACAAAGTGACTTCCATTTAGCTCACCAAATTTGCGAAGAAGTCACTGTCAGTAGCAATCAATTTTGAAGACATGCTTGTCTTGGCACAGTTTACAAGGGAATCTTTTCCAAGCTTTTCAACCTAGAGACATATGTAGAATGTCCATCAATATTTAGCAAACTTGGGTTCAAGGCCCAAAAAAGGAACAATTGGATGGCTACGAGTTAAAAACATCCAATAATCAATTGAGAAAAGAAGATCAGACCTTCACCGACAGTTTCTCATCAATATACTTGCAGGCTTCCCTCATAGCTAGCTGTCAGAGAAAATGCAACAGAAATTTATGTACAACAGTAAAGAATCAGATTCAAACCAAGTCTTGATGGTTCGTATTATGACGCGCAACGGTATCAATAATCAAATTCAAGGAAAGTTTTCATGATTGACAGCACGATGAGCATTTTTCATTTGCATTAAAAGCATGGAGGCATTCTACATCACAACAAGGAACAATATATCCCTTAATGCAAAAAGAGAGAAGGACATCATATCATCCCCTCTACCTCCCACTTGGAATTTCATCTTGTGCATATCCGTTAACCCAAAAAAATAAAGGACGCTACATCCCCTCTACCGCCCTCAGTTAGAATCTCACCCTGTATCCACTGATTATAGATGTTGGATGAATCTTGTTTCTCACTAGCTCATTTGCTTTCTGCAGAACCACATGGCCAAAATTAGAACTCCTTAGAAATACAAGACAGCATTTCAGAAAATGTTTGAAGTTGTAACTCTTTACTATAGATACAGGAGGCTCCCAGTAAACATGCCCCACTTAGATTTACCTTGAGCAATTCGGCAGCAACAATTACCACTGAGGTTGTCCCATCTCCAACTTCTCGGTCTTGAAGCTCTGCCAACTCTACTAGTACCTAGTAGTCAACAAAAGATAAAGGAAACAAAAGAAAATTAAACCACAACTATAGGCATGGGGAAAAAGCATTGAAGGGAACTAGACAGAGATGCAGCTCAAACTATCTACCTTGGCCGCTGGATGCTCCACTTCTAACATCTTCAGTATAGTTGCTCCATCATTAGTAATTGTAACATCACCTATATCATCAACTAGCATCTGAAACATTCCAACAGTAACAAAAATAAGAAGGCAGTAGAGAGAGAGAGAGAGAGAGAGATCAAAACACAAACACCATATGCACGTGCACACACATTCACACACAAACACATGCACATACTAAGTGCTGCATAATGTGTTAAACCTGAAAGCCATTCAGTTTTTCTTTTTCAGATGCTATAATGCATCAGCTATCAAGTCCCATTCAACCAGGAAAAGCATATGTGAAACAAATAAAAGAATGAAGAGGAATAGTGACTATTGAGTTTTTCAAAGAGGAACTGTTTTAGCAATTTAACTCACCAAGTTGACCAGAGAAAGTTTGAAAGAATTCGAAAAATGTGAATTGAATATGAAAGAGTGGAAGACTGGAGGTACATTCACAGCCAACACACAACAGATGAACCACCAGTTTCTCCTGGTTTTCTGATATATTTTTCTGCTTAAACATAGCCATTTGAACTACACCTAGCTGTGATTTACACATGAGGACCTATTATGATTTTAAGCTCTCATTTATTCTGATCTGACAGAATTCGAACTCATTTGGATGCACCCACAATTCTCACTGCACTGCATGACATAAAACCAAAAAAAAAAAAAAAAAGAAGGGGTAAGAGATAATGACATGTCTGACAAGTTCTTATTTCTCCATTACTTAGAATATAAATCATCCAAGCCAATGGCAAGAGATAAACCCACACTTTCCTAAATTCATAAAAGCGCCCATTCTCCTCAACAGGTTCCCTCAATCATGCAACTGGAGACCACTTAACCGTTGATTACAATCACTAAAACAGTACCTGGTACCTGTTTTATCAGTGTCAAAATAGTATACTGGTGCTCTTGGCTATGAAAATACACTCGGTGAAACTAAAATTCACTCAAATCCCCCACAGCACACATTTTACAGAACGCAAGTCGTAATACAACAACAGAAGAAATAAAAAATCGCATCGTGAAATAGAAAACGGAGAAAAAGAAGGGCACCGCTCCAGTAAAAGAGACATCAACCGTTTCAGGAAGAGATGAGAGATAATACCTTGTCAAGGCCGACGGGTCCGAGCGAGGACTTGACGATATTGGCGACTGCTTGGCAGGCCACGACTGCCGATACAGAGGAAGAAATTAACGAAAACCAGAAGCACGTTAGATCTAGGTAGACATTTTCACAAGCAGGTGCAGTGCAAAGGGAAAATGAGAGCAGTACCGTTTTGGGTGCGGACGTCTTGGCCTGACATGCGCTCTCCCAAGATATCAGGTGTTTGGGCATGGATCGCCATTTCCTAGGTCTTCTGCTGGGGAGGAAGAATCCGAATTTTGAACAAACCCTAGATCTGCTTCGAGCAAAAAAAAGGCGAGCGCTTTGTGTTCGATGAAATGGAGAGTAGAAGCAAGAGATCGAGAATGAGAGAGGGAAATAATAAAACCTTGGCGCCGTTTAAAGAGAGTAGCGGATGAGCGATCGCGTTCGGGTGAAATAGGAAATGCGGGAGAAGGGTTTTGGGCTTAGGGCTGCCAATGGACCAGGCCCACAAAAAGTAAATTTTGAGTTGGGCTTGTTTGGGTTTAAGTAAAAAAAGCTTAAAACCCAACTCAGGATACCCAAGTCAGTCAAATTGGGAATCCAACTTATCCATCACCAGGATACCCAAGTCAGTCAAATTGGGAATCCAACTTATCCATCACCAGGATACCCAAGTCAGTCAAGTTGGATATATATATATATATATATATATATATATATATATATATATATATAGGGAATGGGTCCAGTGAGGACGGTCCTTACCGTTTCAAGTAAGGACCACTGTGGGAATGCCTCATCCAACGATTTGGATCCACCTTATATAACTAAATGGGGGGAAACGAAATGAAAAGTGACTCTCGCCCCCCCCCAAATGGGAAAAAGCCCCAAATCAGAGCTTTGGTGTCTTCCACTTCCATCCCAGCACGTCTGCACGGCATCGAAGCAGGAAAGGTTGCTCGATCTCTCTCTTCCGGTCTTCCCTCTCGTCGACTTCTCTCTCTCTCCCGATCTACCCTGTCATCTCCGTCGCTGCTCGCCCGCCCAAATCTGAAAAGGCCCCAAATCGTTGGATGCTGTCTTCCCCTTCCACGATCTGCCCGGCATTGAAGCAGGAAAGGGTTTTCGGTCTTCCCTCTCGTCGACTTCTCTCTCTCCCGGTCTACCCTGTCATCTCCGTTGCTGCTCGCCCGCCCAAATCTGAAAAAGCCCCAAATCGTTGGATGCTGTCTTCCCCTTCCACGATCTGCTCGGCATTGAAGCAGGAAAGGGTTTTCCCGATCTCTCTCTCCCGGTCTTCCCTCTAACCAGGTTATCTCGTCACGCCACAAATCTGTTTCCCGTCTGTTTTTTGTTCATCAAATGAACACATCTCCATTTTCTGTAACAGCATTATTTGTGCCCTTCTCAAACAACATTATTTATGTGGCATCAGATAACTAGCTGCAGTATTACCTCCTTGTTAATGTTGCAGCAAGACTATATTGTCTTACGATAATCATGGAAAATGTATGTACACGATACAGGAAATCTCTTTTGAATTTCTTTGAAACATTTAATGGGTGATTAGGGTTCTTGTTATCTGCATTTCATAACTACATGAGTCTCGATTAGGGTGGAATTTTTTCATATTGGATGCATCTGAAGAACCTTGACCATTGCGCATGTGTGTGCTATGTTCCGACGATACAAGTTGTTGATCTGATTTGGCCCTGTGTTTGTGGATCAGTGAATTTGATTTGGTCCGCGTGTGGATTGAGAGACTGTTAGAAATAACATGTAATGTGATACTGCCATATGACTTCCACCTTAGTTGACTCCATTATGCCAATATTTTTAAGAAAGATTGGAATAACAGCTCATTTATGAATTAATTTTAGAGCACACCCCTATACCAGCCAGCCCAGCGTTGGTCCTGGCCACCTCATCCACTTTGAACTCACAATGCAAAGAAATATGTGGTTCTATGGCTCTCCATGCTTTCAGCAAAGGTAGCAGACATTAGAGATGCACTCCCATATCCAGGCTCTCCATCTGTGCCAAAACTAAACCTCCCCAACATCTAATCCACAAACTCCATTTAATGTGATTACATGATCCTAACTAGAAAAACGGACAGCACCGGTTTATATGGTATTAATCAGGCCCAGTGATGGAGAATGGATGGTTAGAATATTGAGTGGATGTGAAAATTGGGAGGAAAGGGGCATTTAAATCATAATAATTTTTACAAAAAAGATAATATGGCATTCATGTCCCGGCTGTGCCGGATGGAATGTCTTTTTTCAATCCCATCAAATTGTTTCTACTTTGATTTGTGAAACTACCACTCACTATCCAAACCATCCATACAGACCATAATGCCACACAAACCATGAAATTTGTATTGAACTCTGATGCCAGACATGTTGTGGGTAATGCAGGAACACAAACTTTCGACATAAAAAGATTTTAAGTATTGGATATGGCATGATAAGACACATTGCCTATTTTGAAGCATCCAACTACAATACATAACTTTATGAAACTTATCAAACCTTCAGTCAGTTTTTTTTTTTTTTTTTTTTGTTGCTGGGTTTATTTAGACTCACAATATCTTTTGCACAAAATGTCATATTCTAATACAATCCATTCTGAACGTACTCCAAAATGCCGATGTGGAGCTGGAGACATGAAATTATATACTTCTCGTACGCAATTGAATCCAAATAGAATATTTTGGAAATGCCCAAATTGGAAGGTAAGCGTGTTTAGGCTACCTCATAAACCTGTTACTATATGTTGTTAAGGTTTCAAATCTAGCATTAACTATTTTTTTATGTGTGTAAAACTTAATGCAGGATGAAAATGGTTGTGGTACGTTTCTTTGGAAAGATGAAGTAGAAAATTGGCAGCTTGCTGAAGCTAATTCAACGATGTGTGAAAGACAAAACTGGAGAGAAAAAAAGAGCAATTTGATAGTGGTTGTTGAAAAGTTAGAAAGTTCAATGTGTAATCTTATTGAAGTAGAGAAAATTCGAAATGCGTATCTGCGAAAAATTTATCATGCTATTATAGTTGCATGCTGTATAATGATCTTAGTTTTCTTGTTCAACCATGTATGAAGTTACAGAGATTATGAGCCTATACTTCTTTTGTGTCTGTTGTAGGAATTTTTATATGAGCCTATACTTCATGTGTTTAGTTAACAGAGAATTTCTTCTGTAAGCTTGATGGGTGTATTTCCATTCTATTCATGTTGCCTGTTGCAAGGGATGTATATTCAGTGATAAACACGACCAGAGAGTCTTAAATAGAAATAGCCTCAAGAAAAGAAGACATACCCAAGTCTTTTCCTGGCAAGTAAACCATCTATTCTGCCAAAACCTTTGTAATGCATATATGGTAGTGGTACATAAATGGTAATCTGCATGTGATCTCAAACTATAGAAGCATTGTTTTTTAGAGTTGCTATTAGGTTATTATAAATCCATGATGGTAAATTATAAATCCATGATGGTACCATGCCACCATCCAAATCAGCTGATTCTAGTTGTCCTTGACTATTCAAATATGTTTCTCTGTGTGGCACCCATTGACATGAAGTTGTCTTGCCAATCAACTACTTCATTCAAATGTTGTCTGTATCCATTGCAGGTTTTTACTTGTAAATAGTAATTTGAACTTTCTTTGGTAATTGATCCAAGTGGATACATCTCCCCTTCTTTGATGACTTTTCTCCACTGAGAAATCACTTTCGAATTTCTTAGCTTCTCCCTTCTTCCTTGCCTGGAGTGCTAACCATTAATATACCTGCAATGATCCATTATTTCTTTGGCATGGGAGATTTCCTCATGTGATGGTTCTTTGACCACTTACGTCACTGATTATAGCTCATTTTTATTTCTTTGCCTGGAGTGTTTACCTCTGTTGGTCACTTTCTATAGTTTTTCTCAATGTGTATGTTTACCTCTGTTGGTCACTTTCTTGGCCGTGGTTTTTAGCCCGTGCATGCTATTATAGTTTTCTTGAGCAAACAGACAATAAACACTGAATTTCAAAACCAGCGAGCAAGTATCCATAATGAAAGAAACTGAGGTAAACGAAATACCGCCAGCTTCTTAGGAAAAAAAAAAAAAAAACAATGAAAGAAACAACAAACAACACCCAGTAGCAAGTATCCATAAAGTGGTAGTGAGATTCAATAATTCTAGTACCTGATCTCATTAAGTCAAAATTACTTTCTTAAGAGCCAAGGCCATGGCCAACATGGAATCCTCATGGTGAGGGAATGAATACAGTTTGTCCCAGGTCTGTGTACACCGTAGACATGTTCTGTACCTGACCCATTTCATCCCTAAATATACAACAAGTTACATGACTACCAATTCTTGGCTGTGGAATCTGACACCAGAACTAGGTGCCTGGTTCTGTAAACCCCAAAAATAGGATTAGTGGATTGACCATTCATAAAAATTGTGTGATGATACTTCCAACTGGAATGGACTGTTAGGTATCCACCATGAGAATCCACATTGGCACACAGATGTTAATCATTTTAAACACCCCATGCAATGTTGACACAACATAAGGGCATCCTAAGATTCAGGATTGAACAAAATTAAACTGGAATAAATTGGTTCTTTTACCTGTGGCCACATAACAAGAAGTCATTACCTGGTGGTCTGAACTTGTAACTGCTGCTAGCTTGAATCCCTCACATAATCCCTCATTCTCACATGATAATGCACTCACAGAATCCCTCATTCTCACATCAAAACCAAAGATATTTGCATCACCTTTTGATAACTGAATACACAGTCCAATTAGAGCAACTTAAAGCAAATCAAATTACACTAATTCAATACATAACTGAATACAGTGAGTCCAAGCAAATAAAATTACATCAAACCAATTCATATCTAAATACAAAATTAATCCATATTCAACACGAACTGAATATTTAAAATCAATTATCCCATTATAAGATCAACATCAACATGAAGTTGGCTTCACCATCGAGTTCAAAATTCAACATCAACATGCCTTAACCATCACGCTTTCAAAGTTCAGAACCGGATGCATCCGAAGAGCTTCCTTCGACAGATGTATCGGATGGGGCTTCTGAAATTGGAGGAATGTCCACATGTAGATCAACAGTCCCCCTGAAATATAAACACATGCAACATAAACTAAGAAAAACAAAACTGAAAAAAAAATTGAGAAGAACAAAAACAAACAAAAACTGAAGAAAAAAATACCTATTCAAGAGAACTGGACAATTCTGTTTGTCATGTGAAACACCATGCTGGTTGCACCCACGACAAAGTCGTTCTTTCTTTTGAGCTTTCTCCTTTGATGACTTTAGTCTTTTCGGACGGCCCTTTGTTGTAGCATGAGGTGGTTCAATCAATTGCACTGCATCACTAACTGCATCACTAACCACTCTGTTTTTTTCAGTGGATGTAAGTTCACCTCCAAGTTGAAGTTGATTCATTTTACGACACATTTTATGAAGATCATTTAGTACATTTATTGCATATTCGTACGTCTTTGAACACATACTTGCCTCGTTAGAAACCATGTTGCCCCAATAAGACAAATCACCATGCCGGACAATTAACGAGTTACCACCAGCAGTATTCCCCACTATCACACATTTGCTATATTCCGTACCATCTCTCGCGTGACGAGTCCATCTCTTTAATATAAAATGCTCAGGCAAGGTGAAAATCATCTCGTGTTTCAACGCAGCAATGATATGACTGCAAGGAATTCCTCGAAACTCAAATAGTTTGCAAGAGCAGTTTGAACATTTAGTATCTTTCTTGAAAATGACCCTTTCAAAAGTTTTGCAATTATTTTTCATGGACCAAACATCATAAATGCTCTCTGCCGCGTCTTCCTTTACAAGTTTTGGAATGGATGATACCATTGCCATGAATTGTACCTGAAACTCTTGGAAAATTTTTCTCGAATATATTCCAGCCATTTGTTCCTCCATTTCCAAATCTGTGAGGAGCTTTGGCCTCGTCTACAAGTTTTCATGTTCCGCTTTTAACTCTTGATACCTTTGACGCGTGATGGCACGTTCAAAGCGCATCATAAAGTCATGCAAACCACACTTTATGTGTTTGAAAATGCTTAAGGAAGGCATTGAAACTTTCACTTCTCTGCGATGATGACATTCCCGCAAAAAACACGCCCTTTAAAAAGATTGGTACCCACATCTCATGAAGCGTGTATATGTCTTCTAGCCAACTGTCTTCTTTCAATTTATATTCACATCGTATCTTGGCCCATTCCATCTCAAATTGATCCGTTGAAACAGCATTGTAAACAATTTTATTTATTGCATCCATAAGCCCGTCTGCATGAATTGCAATTCCGCCTAACTTGGATGGCAACTTTTGCATAATGTGCCAGAGACAAAATCGATGTCGAGTGGCAGGCATAACGTGCTTAATAGCTTTCCTCATCGCGGGATCTTGGGCTATTACAATCGCTGATGGTGGACCTGCATGCATAGCTTCTAGCCAACGTTTAAATAGCCACACAAATGAATCAAAATTCTCACTGGATAAAAAACCACTTCCAAAGATGACCGTTTGATCATGGTGCTTTACTCCCATAAATGCACCGAAAATAAGATCATATTTATTGGTTTGATATGTTGTGTCAAAAGTAACAACATCACCAAAAACGATATATGAAAGACGACAAAGGTGATCTGCCCAAAATACATGCTTGATTTGATTGTTCTCATCTGCCTCTATAGAATAATAAAAACCCGGATTCATTTCTTTCATGTATTCAAAATACTCATACAACATCTTACCATCTCGCCCCTTTTTTGCTTTCTGCTTGTCTCGATGGAGATTTCGCATGTCTTGCTCATTGAAACCAACTGCTCCTGAACCGCCAGCTTGTGTGCTTAAGAGTCCCATTTGATTTGCAGGTGGTAAGTTATTCTCTTCAAATGCATTTATTAAGTTCTTATGAGCTGGAGTAATCTTACGGTGTGAACGAAACATATGGGTCTTACGTAGGGTAGATAAGATATGAGTATGTTCTACAAAAAATTTGTTAACAACCCAATGTCCGATTGTAATTTTTTTCAGAACAATCTCCGCTCCACAATTTTCTCTAGTATATGGAACACGCTTCTGTGCCACAAAACCACGGCCTTCCTTTTCTATTCTTTGACCTTGTTTAGCGCACACAAACTGCTTCCAATATACTTCACTCCTCTTTTTTTTATCTGAACCACGTCTAATACCAAAACCAGCAGTCCTCGCATAAGTATTATAAAATTCGTAAGCTTCTTCCAAGTCATGAAAATACATTCCGACACGTGGGGTTTTATCCTCATCGACTTCAGGCATAAAGATTCTACTCATGGAAGATGCAGCTGATTCCAACTTCTCATACATTGAAAAAATGTGAACAATAGACCCAGATTATACATGAAGGAAACAAAAATATTTTCAGGGATCACTCATGAAGAAAGACATTATTAGGTAAATAAGATAGAATAGTTGCTCATCATATATTCTCAACACAAACACAAAATTCAATAGATAAAATAAAAATAAAGTAACTCCAAATTATATTACTTGAGAAATACCTGAGTGTTTCCATGGTGGTTTGGGATTTCTGCATCGTCGGAGTTGGAGAACTCTTCTTCCTCATTACCAGCGACCAAGGTCTGAGAGAATAGGGCTGGGTGAAAAGACATATGGTCATCCATGGATATAAAATAGATGTTCTTGCATTAGACAGGGAAGAGAATGGTGGATTGTCTCTCGTGAGTGGCAGTCCTCTGGATCTGCTTTGTTGCAACCCCTTTACTTCTGAATAAATTTTCGTCCAACAAAAAAAAATGTTATTGCCTTACATTCCAATTTCGGCATATTCATAATAAACTGTATGGAAATGACATTCTTTACAAAAGACATAAAATTAGAGAGCAAAACCTAAAATTGGATTGAAAATGGCATGCAAAATACTGTACATTCTGAGTCGTCACCCCCACCATTCTATTTCTGTAACAAAACCTAAAACCCATTTTAGTGATGATGTCGTTCCATATGCTAGATGAGAGAGACGGCATGACATTCATAAATGCAGTTAATAAATTCCAAAACATGCTCCTAACTTGAAGAAATGATCTACAATCGAATCTTGATTACAATAGAAGACATGTTAAATAATCCAAATTCTCAATAGAACTCAGACTGGTGAAATTCATGAATGATATGCATCTAAAGAGTGGGGCCCACTGCATGAATGATATGCATCATCTAAAGTGATACAACAAAAGTCCATAAAGAGAGAGGGCAAACGAATAGATGGCTATGATCTTAATTTCCAGTATCTAAAAGTGCAAACCCAGCCTGTAATATCCAACCTTTGAAAAATGCAAATAGCTGAAATGGGGCAATATGTAGGATATCAAAAGGCATCTGATTCAATAGACCCTTGTGAGCTTGAGGGCTTAAGATTGCTGACTTATAGAAGATAGGTTCCATCAAATCAGAGTCCGGATTCTCTTCAGGCTTTAACCTAGAGGAATCCTGGGTTAAAGAAGTATAACTCGACAGCAGGACACACTTACTGAAATATGAACCTATCAAAAAAAATAACCTGCATGATATGTACAGGATTGTGGTAATCACTTTTTTACCAAACAATCGATCCAATGGGGGGGTGTTTACGTAATATTTGATGATACCCAATGTACTTAGAGGACATTTATTTTGAACGATTCAAATTTTAATAAATGGGTGCCACTGTGGAGTTCCACATTATTTGATTTATGGTCCATGGAGATGAAAATGAGCAATCTCCTTAGTCTAAAAAACACAAACTAGTGAGAAATAATGCAAAAATTATTAACTAACCAAAGGTTCAGTCATATCATAATTCCACTAATAATAATTGTTCAAACATTAGTTTATTAAGTGGCTCTAATCTTTTGATCACTAAGAGGAAAATGGATGGTGCAAGTAGATTATGACAGAAGTGATGTAATTATAAATTTAGGTAATCCATCAAGGTTCTTCAGATGCATCCAATATGAAAAAATTCCACCCTAATCGAGACTCATGTAGCTATGAAATGCAGATAACAAGAACCCTAATCACCCATTAAATGTTTCAAAGAAATTCAAAAGAGATTTCCTGTATCGTGTACATACATTTTTCATGATTATCGTAAGACAATATAGTCTTGCTGCAACATTAACAAGGAGGTAATACTGCAGCTAGTTATCTGATGCCACATAAATAATGCTGTTTGAGAAGGGCACAAATAATGCTGTTACAGAAAATGGAGATGTGTTCATTTGATGAACAAAAAACAGACGGGAAACAGATTTGTGGCGTGACGAGATAACCTGGTTAGAGGGAAGACCGGGAGAGAGAGATCGGGAAAACCCTTTCCTGCTTCAATGCCGAGCAGATCGTGGAAGGGGAAGACAGCATCCAACGATTTGGGGCTTTTTCAGATTTGGGCGGGCGAGCAGCGACGGAGATGACAGGGTAGACTGGGAGAGAGAGAAGTCGACGAGAGGGAAGACTGAAAACCCTTTCCTGCTTCAATGCCGGGCAGATCGTGGAAGGGGAAGACAGCATCCAACGATTTGGGGCTTTTTCAAATTTGGGCGGGCGAGCAGCGACGGAGATGACAGGGTAGACCGGGAGAGAG
Source organism: Umbellularia californica (assembly GCA_028538565.1). NCBI lineage: Eukaryota > Viridiplantae > Streptophyta > Magnoliopsida > Laurales > Lauraceae > Umbellularia > Umbellularia californica. Next base: position 645,711 of record JAPQWN010000012.1, read on the forward strand.
AGAAGTCGACGAGAGGGAAGACCGGGAGAGAGAGATCGAGCAACCTTTCCTGCTTCGATGCCGTGCAGACGTGCTGGGATGGAAGTGGAAGACACCAAAGCTCTGATTTGGGGCTTTTTCCCATTTGGGCAGGCGAGAGTCAGTTTTCATTTCGTTTCCCCCCATTTAGTTATATAAGGTGGATCCAAATCGTTGGATGAGGCATTCCCACAGTGGTCCTTACTTGAAACGGTAAGGACCGTCCTCACTGGACCCATTCCCATATATATATATATATATATATATATATATATATATATAGGGACCTGCTCTCCTAAGCTGCAGCTTAGCTTATCCTAAGCTGACATAAGGTTGGTCCCACAAAATCAAAGTCGATTATGCTGTTTTTTGCATAATGATAGTTTCCAAAATTAATATAAATCCAATCAGAATTGGATTTTTTAGTTCAATCATGCAAAAAATAGATATAATCAAATTTGATTTGTGGGACCAGCACTATTCCAACTTAGGATAAGCTAAGATGCAGCTTAGGAGAGCCCTGCTCATATATATATACATACATACATATGTATGTATATATATGTGTGTGTGTATCACTATCGGAGGGTTCCCAGCCCTTTGGGCTGGATTAATCGCTCCGGGCTCAGAGAGAAGCCGGGTAAACTCCATTATAGCCTAAGTATGGTAGTGCAATTTCGAACCTTCAACCTCTAGGTACAAATCGTGGTCCTAAGCCAACTGAGGTACCCCTTGGGGCCAAAGTGTGTAACTTCATACCATTTCAAAAGCAAACTAAATCAAATAACATTTGAATACCCAACCCAATTCCAGTTATTTTGATTCAACCCAAACTGCACTTGGGTCGGGGTATCCATAGTTCAGAGTGGGTTGGGTCAGATATTTTTGGGCTGCTTCATTTGGGTCCGAGGTTTGAATTTAACTTCATACAATTTGACAATTTGTGTAGGGCCTTACTTGCCTGGTCTGCACCCTTGCATGGCATGATAAATCAATAGCTGACAACTGGTGGATAAGTGGCAAGGCATATTATTTTTCACAAATACAATTAGGGTTCGACCCACAATAGATTGGAAAGTATCACTCCATTGCAAGCGAGACAATAGCGGAAAAACCAAACACCAAAAAAGAAAAAAAAAAAAAAAGAATAACCAATAGGAGTCCGGGATGCATGAGCTAAACTAATGATCTAGTAATTGCTGGACCAGGTCTTATAGTAAACTTAGCAGTAGTAAAATCCTTGTCAAACCAATCACGGCCTTACACTGAGTGGATATCTAATGATCAAGCTGAGTTTTGGTAACTGGATCATTTCATCCAATTTCTTTTGTTGGGCCAGTGGGCCTTACATTCATGTCACGAGTGCACTCTACTCTACAAGTGCATAAAGCGTGTGCTATTTCCTTTAAGATTTTAGAGGCCATAACCACTTGGGTTGGATGCCATGATTCCTCCTGGTCCTGGGCCTTCTTGCTATGGGCCTTGTTTGGGCCGCGTGTCGCATGAAAAGGAAGCTGTCTCATGCGACCGGACTGAGCCCAGGAACCGAAAAGGCAATGGTCAGAGGGTTGCAAGTTAACATGGATAAGTACTGTAACAGCCATAGCCATCAATGGAATATAGGTCTGGTCCATAAGGCCCTTGAGTTCCATGGACATAGATCTTTACTAAATTCATTTAGTAGTCATGGTTTGAGATCAAGGTTCAGGCAAGAGCGCAACTGAAGTCCAGTTCTGCTGGGGTGTCTACTGGGTGAGCTTGTCTGAACATTGATCACTGTAGCCGGGCCCACTGAATGTGGATACGCGCAAGCCTGAATGAGGCCCAAACTTCAAAGCTTGACCATGAGCCCAAATCCAAAACTGAAACCCAGAGCCGTGGCCCAACCTCAGATGTTATTGTAAGTATATAGTGTATATTATCGGATATTTTTCCAAAAGCAGCGCTACGATCTATCCAACCTGTGGGCCCATCTGATCTCATCCAATGATCAATTAAAGCCTTCATAAGTTTTTTTAAAAAAAAACCTGGGGTGGTTGGCATGAACATCTCTTTATATTTATATCCATGGTGTCCAAAATCCAAAAACTATGATGCTTGACTTGCAAGCCTTGTCATCTCCAACTCGAGTGGCTCAAGTTTGGACCCCGTTTACAAGTGGGCGTATGTGGTCTGAACCTTAGGTAATTCAGGATCCAATCAAATATTTTCACTCGGTAAACAAATGAGTCAAGAGTTAAATCTAGCCAATACACATATACTTAATGCTATTCACTTCAGTAGTCCAATGTGTTTGTTATCAACCCTTCATCTGGAAGGAAAGTGGATTTCGTGAGATGTAAAGTGTTGCCAGCCCTCCCTATTGCTGCTTTATATCCACTCCTGGAGTCCTAGGTGTTTTTTGTGTATAAGTGATAAGCTTGCGAAAAGTAGTTCTTTTGTACAGAAAAAGTAGAGGAAAAGTAATGCTTGTGGGAAATCAAACTTTCATTGACCAAAACCAGTTTTAAGAGTCGAACCAATGTGCTGTAACCTGAGGTATCACTTTGGATGTTCCTCTTTCATGAGTTCTGTGGAAGTACTCGAACAATAACAGTTTAAGAGTTAAATCAATATGATGTATCCTGAAGCAGCACTTTTGGATGTTCCTCTTTTTCCAGGCAGTAAGCTTCTGGGGCCCAATCAATGAGCCTAACATTTATGAAAAGGGCTCACTACCTAAACTGATATGACGCACCACCTCGTATGGATGGACTGATCAAACAAACCTGGGTCATTCCATATAATCATTTTCAATTGATTTCTTCAAATGCAAAACATAGTTTAGGATGAGCATACATCTTTATTCATGACACAGCTAGTGTGAGGGGTTGGATTGATCATAGAGGTCCCACAAGACCGAAAAAAGGTAGGGATTTGCGGGATGCCTCTTATGATCAAAGTCCCTAATAAGAAGAGCATAGCCCAATATATATGGGTGGAATTGTGGATGTTCGTCATTAGATGGTAGATGGATATGTATTAATTACATGTCAACAATGTCCTCTTATGTAGGAGAGGATTTGCACTGACAAATATACAGAGGTAGCCATCTTACCTAATTGATAGTATACCATTCAATAAATAATAAGATATCGTACAAGGAAGGAGAAAAAAAGAATTAGAAACTAAGAAAGATTTAGAAGCTTTGTGTTTTTAAAAGATGATTTATTTGCAAGTGTAGTTGGTGTAAAAATGAGCCAGTGCGTATTCAAGGTAAAGTGTGCGATATGAATAGATTTTATCAAGCAAAACAGGGGGCCACGCCTTTCAAACAAACGGGCAAGAAGGCTATGGAGTAGGATATCATCAATTGTAATAATAAAAAATATCGCTGGAGGAGATGGGATTATTGTGCTAATAGGTTGATACTTTCTCCATGTATACCTAAAGTCTCCATCTTCTTAAAATTCACATATTTTTAGCCCCTTTAATTCATATTCAATTTTTTTTTTTTGTGTAGTCATGGGAGAAAAAGATTTTTTTTTTTTTGCTGAAAGTAAAAATATATTAAAAAAAAAAAACCTCCAAAAAGGAATACAAGCTCATAAAAGAGCCAAAGAGATTAAGAAAGACAAAAAGAACGCCAAGAAAAGTTTACATACATATATGTTGACGGCTGCTACACTAAGCAAATGGAAGGAACGGATAAACAGAAGGTCCAAGATCTGAAGCTTGAAACTCACTAAAAGACTCCTGGTGGGACAAAAAGCTTTAACTTTTGGAAAATTTTGCAATAAGCAACTAGTGACAACATGATAGAAGAGGACACATTTTATTTTATCATTTTAAGATTCTTGAGGTTTATAACTAGGCTTTCGACGGGTTGATCCGGGCATGACCTACCTGTGTCTCAGTTTGGCTCCTTGTGATATTGACTCAGCGTCCGAGTCTGACTTGGACACAACACTCCACACCTGATTCGGGCAGGACCTACCTGCATCCAATTTTGGGGCCTTACTAAGATTGTCGGGTGTGAGTAAGAGTGCGATTCTGGGTTGGACCCAATACTCCAATCCCCATTATCGAAATTTTTTTTTAATGGAGTTGGATTTGATTTAAAAAAAAAAAACGTGCAGATTAGAGACGGGGAGAGAGATGCATCTAATCCATCATTATTGATTTTTAGATATTGATGCATGTTATTGATTGTAACCTAACTTCATTTAATTTTGATGCAATATTTAGTTGTTTGTGATTGTAATTTGCTTTTTGCTGGTTTTATGAAGGAGTTTTAGAATGGGTTTTATGAGGTAGCTTTGGTTTTAATTTGACAAACAAATGAATAAAGTTCAAAATATTTTTTGTCTCAAAGTTCGTTTAAAAATCAATATTGTGCACAAACAACAACGGGTGAGATTCATAAAATCCTTTGTTAGTTATTTTTTTCAATAGACTGCATAAATTTGTTTCTAACAGACTTTTTGAAGTGTCTAGTCTCTAATTTTTCTACTAAACAAATTGGAGACTTGATTAAAAAATTAACGAGAATAAAGATATATTGTACTCTGGCACCTCTTGCAATAAAATTGGTGCACATACAATTTGACTAAGAAATAAAAAAGTATCAAATTTCTTCTTATTTTAGAGCATATGTTAAAGAGGAGTCAATTAACAAATGGGGTTTCATCATGGATGAATCTTTTAACCTTTAAGTTTGTCTTAATTTTAATTAGGAGGAGGTTTCCACTTTTCTGTTTTTCATTCTGCTAAACGAACCCATAACTTCCTTATAGGATAACTCTTATATCACGTGAATGAGCACAATATATTGACTTATTTGCACATTGCTTTATCCAAGGTCTTGATTGATTATATTTTTCGAGGGATGAATATAAATGCGCAATTGACTTATTTTTTCTTTCGCTATTGGTAATGTGAAGAAAGTGAAATAAAATAGCAAATGACTCTTTTATTTGTCCATCGTCAGCCCGGCCCCTTTCAATTAACAAATGGGGTTTCATCATGGATGAATCTTTTAACCTTTAAGTTCGTCTTAATTTTAATTAGGAGGAGGTTTCCACTTTTCTTTTTTTCATTATGCTAAACGAACCCATAACTTCCTTATAGGATAACTCTTATATCACGTGAATGAGCACAATTGATTTATTTGCACATTGCTTTATCCAAGGTCTTGATTGATTATATTTTTCGAGGGATGAATATAAATGCACAATTGACTTACTTTTTCTTTTGCTATTGGTAATGTGAAGAAAGTAAAATAAAATAACAAATGACTCTTTTATTTGTCCATCATCAGCCCCCTTTCAATTAACAAATGGGGTTTCATCATGGATGAATCTTTTAACCTTTAAGTTCGTCTTAATTTTAATTAGGAGGAGGTTTCCACTTTTCTGTTTTTCATTCTGCTAAACGAACCCATAACTTCCTTATAGGATAACTCTTATATCACGTGAATGAGCACAATTGACTTATTTGCACATTGCTTTATCCAAGGTTGATTGATTATATTTTTCGAGGGATGAATATAAATGCACAATTGACTTATTTTTTCTTTCGCTATTGGTGATGTGAAGAAAGTAAAACAAAATAACAAATGACTCTTTTATTTGTCCATCATCAGCCCCCTTTCAATTAACAAATGGGGTTTCATCATGGATGAATCTTTTAACCTTTAAGTTCGTCTTAATTTTAATTAGGAGGAGGTTTCCACTTTTCTGTTTTTCATTCTGCTAAACGAACCCATAACTTCCTTATAGGATAACTCTTTTATCACGTGAATGAGCACAATTGACTTATTTGCACATTGCTTTATCCAAGGTCTTGATTGATTATATTTTTTGAGGAATGAATACAAATGCACAATTGACTTATTTTTCCTTTCGCTATTGGTGATGTGAAGAAAGTAGAATAAAATAACAAATGACTCTTTTATTCGTCCATCATCAGCCCCTTTCAAATAAAAATCCTAGGCCTGCGACTGCCGATCCCAACATAGTTGGGACAAGGCTTTAATGATGATGATGATTCATTCGCATATACACACATGCATTATATACATATATATATTGTAAAATTTGTATAAAACTAGAGTCTAACTTGAGTCTATCTTGACAAGGGATTCAGATCCTAAAGTTGGGTCTCGGCCCGGCTCATTTGGCAAGTTGGCCGGATAGTTCAAATCCTTAAATATCAAGACTAGGTCTAGTGGAAATTCTGGCCAGAAATGGGTCCATCAACTTCTTCAATTTATTTTCTTTTTCTTAATCCAACGACGACCTAATTTACAACTTCCCAAACACATCAATTCAATCGTGATACTGTGATTGCAGTAACATTTATCTTGGTACTTATAACGTGGTAGAAAATGAGCTGGAGCAGCCAAAGGTGGGCTTCACAGCTATGAAAAAGATAGGCAGGAGGGAGACGCAAGTGTATGATATGATCATCTCATTGGAAAAAGTGGTATAAATGAGATTCCCGTGCATGATGAAAACCTGACGTTTGTCTAAAAACTTCATGCATTCACACACACACACACAAATATATATATATATATATATAATATTCAAGTGCATTCATTCCTCACCATTTTGGTGAGGGACACCCCCTTTTGGAAAGTTTCAAGTACAAAAGAGGGGTATAAAAGAGAAGTACACTTCTTTTTTATACTTGAAACTTCTCAAAAAGGGGTGTCCCCCACCACAATAGTGAGGGATTGATGCACTTGAATATTCTCCTATATATATTATGGGACTTTTACGAAAAAAAATTAAGCATAAAGCCTCATTCTAAGGGCATGTTTGGATGTGTGGTGAAGTGAAGTGAGGTGAGGTAAAGCCTCCATTATCCAGACAAGAAAAGACAATGAGTCCTATCAAAAGTACACAATTTCAAATTTCTCTCCATCTTTTTAAAAAAAAGTCAAAAAAACAACCTCTTTTTTCCACTAAAAAATAAAAAAGCTCCACTTTTCTATATAAAAAGTCAAAAAGATTATATACCAAACAACTAAAAACAAAACACCATAATAACATCTTATATTTTATTCTCTCTTGATTTGCTGCTTCACCTCACAATACTTCGATTCACCATACATCCAAACAGGCCCTTTTAAGGGTATTTGAAGAAAAAATATATAAAAACATCTCGATAGAGTGTGTTGTACATTTATTTCGACGAAATGCCCTTGATGACGGAAATCAAGCTTTTTAATATATTTTAAATCATTACTTATTATTCTCCTTTCCATCATATTTTCCCATTCGTCATGACAGAAGAACCCCATGACTTTTGAAGTTTGAGACTACTTTGTATGTATTTGATTTGTCTTTTAACAGGGAAAACCAACAAAGACTCGAGAAGATTCTATACAATATAAATTGAATTGTAGATAGTTTTCTTTACCACTATTTTCTCTACTATATTCTAACTTGATCAAATGTTGAGTACAAACAACATGAAGAAAGGAGATGCGTTTTTTTTTTTTTAATAGAAAAATAATAATAATTATTATTTAAAATTTACCTTTCTCCTAACTGAAAATGACTTGAACCTGTAGCCTCTTTCCTGCCTATATATTATACAAGTACATGTACACTCCAACCAAACCAACCGACCTATCCTTGTCATTTGGTTGTCTCTTTTAAATCCATTGGGTTGATCTTCCTTAGTCCATATCACCCATCCCTCAAGCTTAATTAGCTTCAACCATGGTCGATCATCCAACCGTCTGTTGTCTGTGTGGCGACATCGGCTTCCCCGACAAGCTCTTCCATTGCACCCGCTGCCACTCTCGTTTCCAGCACTCGTATGTCTTCCAAATCATCATATCATCGTCTGGGTCAAGAAATCTTGCAAAATCCGTGATTAATTAGGAAAAGGATTGTAAACAACAGCATATGGGTTATGGTTTTTCTCATTAGCGTAGTGAAGTGTGTGGTGTAGATTATGATCTTCATGTCATGTGCTTGTCTTCAGCTTCTTTTCTTTCTGATGGTTGGTTGCCTTTTTGATTCACAGGTATTGTGGTAACTACTATGTTGAATCTTCAGAAGCCGGTGACTTCTTATGCGACTGGTGCCAGAGTGAGGAGAGGAGCGCGAAAGTGCAAGGGCCCAATTCAAAGAGGTCATCAGGCAAGGATGTAGGAGCCATCCACAGGTCACACTACTTGGGTGATAAGATAAAACAAAAGGATGAAGAAGAGAACAGTGATCGAGGGAAGAACATAGGCGGCTCGCCTTCTCCAAGGCCTAGTGGTCGTAGGTACAAGCTCCTCAAGGATGTTTTATGTTGAATCAGATGTTCATAAAATTAAAACCCCCATAGTGAAGATTATATGTAAGTGTGTGGTTTTGTTATATGAGAGGCGAGACAAACTAAGAAGCAACTTTGGTCTATACGAGGGTGGTGATTTATCTCTCTTGTAGCTATGCTAGCAATAGAAAGATGGGCGTACGTAGAGTCTAGATGCTAACAACTGTATGTTATGTTGATCCAAAATTTGCTTATTAGAGTGACAGAGTCCTTTATTAATTTCTTGTGATTCTATATTGAAGTTCAAGCTACCATTGTCTGTTACAAAGTTGATTTTGTTTGATTTGGTGATTAATCCAATCGCTCTTGTCCACTTGCAGCCCACAAAGTAGGTGCATTAGAAAATTGTTTGATTAAAGACAAGAAAATGATAACATGTCACATTGAGGAAGATCAAGTACTCCTAGCGGGGTTTTACCAAAAAAAAAAAAAAAAAAGTACTTTTTGCCGCGGGGTGCAAAATAGAATCAGGCTGGCCTCTGTTGTGGGCTCTACTTCAGCCACTTCCATGTTTGGTGGATGGCTAGAAAGGAAGGACCTGTCGATCATTGTGCGGATTTTCAATTTGACTTGGTGATCATAATTGCTAAATGAAATATGAATGGGCTCACAGCCCCACATCTAATTGTTACTCACGGTTATTTGTATGATCATGTTTTAATAATGCTTTCACAGTTTACCTTTGAGGCCTCAAAATTTATGAGTGTAGTATTTTGAGGATGATGTTAGTTCATAAAATATCTGCAATTCATGCATAGATCCTTCATATTTCATGGTAGGCACGTATCCAAGTAGGATTCATAAGAACTAGTTTTTAAGGGGAATCTCAACCCCGCCAAAATGACATGTGCATCGATTCATTTGGCAAGAAATGATTTGTATTGATAAAGAACCGTGTTTTGGTGTCGGTTATTAATGACAACGTTGAAAATGGCATTTCGGGATATTGGGGTTCTAATCCTGCAGACACTGTAGCTTGGAAAGAAGTGGGATATGCTTTCATGACCTCTCATTTGCTTCAAGCAAGCTTGATATTTTGCTGTGTGCGTGCGTGCTCGCTAATAGATCCACTTCTGTGTGGAAATGTTTCAAAGTAACTTATATTAGAGCAAAAAAGGACCCTTCACAGTTTTATGAGGATTACTGGATACTTACAAAAGCCCCTTTCAACGATGCTGATAATGAAGACATGACTTCTGAACGGAAACCAGTTTTTAGAGCCATTTTCTCACTTTACATGGAAAGTTTTCAATGGATGATTTATATCGTTGGCTTCATTAAAGGATTCGTTTAAAGGGAATCCGTAACCGTTGATTAGTTGTAATAAAAAATTTTTTTTTGTTGTTGATAGAGAATATAGAAAAGGAAAGTTGTGATCGTTAGTTGTATTTCAGATTTTTAGGATAAAATCATTAATATTAAGTAGATTGAGATATAATCTCTCATTATTATAATTAGATTAGGTTAGAGTGAGAAATGATCCCTCATCAATGTGAATAGGTTAAATTGATATCATGAGATTAAGTTTCTTTATTGATGTTAGTATAATCTATAAATAAGTCTTATGTATCTAAATAAATTATAAGATAGATTCAGATGCAATCATTGAAATTTTCAGTTATATTTTTTTGACCAAAAAATTAAATTGTTCTTGCGGTTAGAAAGTCCAGTAATGAGTTGGAGGTCCCGGCTTCAAACTGTTGGGCATGCTAGTGGATGGTGCTGTGTATTCGGGTTTTTTCTAACATTAAATTATAAAGAAGTGGCTAGAAAGATCAAAGTTAAAAATGTAGCCATACTTGGTCCAAAGAAACTCAAGTCGAGATCAATTGACCACTCGCACATTCATTTAGGCTCAATTACATAGATCAGTTAAACGGAGACTTGGATTTATTGGGCACGATTTTAAAGCTGATACATGCAACACAAAATTAAAAATTCATGTGAATTCATCCACTTTGAAGCCTACCGATTTATGTTCATAATATATGCCTCTCCCTCACACAAGGCTTGCAAAAACTCCGCTCTAATATACTCTAGGCCTACTGTAAGATTCACTATGAATAACAAAATTTTACATGTTTTATTTTATACAATAATCTAAACAACCAACGGTCTCCCATAAGTTTAAGAACACCCATGCAAGTAGGACGTTTATTTTGGGCATATTAATTTTTTTTTTTTTTTTTTTTTTGGTGTTGGGGTGGGTGGGGACTTTCTCAGAAGTAGATCTCACAAACTTTTCTTGAGTTTGAGCTATTCGTCACAGTTTTCATTTTAACATTTTGAAATTGAAGAACACCTAATAATCTCAACTGTAAATGTAATTTTCAAACAGCTAACTCTTGAGTCTGGATCCCATTGCTGTGGGGGCAAGGCTGTTTTTGTTTTTTTTTCCCAGGGTAATCACGCGCGTTTCACGTGCTTAAGAGGGAATCTCTCCTATGTTCTACATGTGGGCCCGGATACCTTAAAGAGGGCACCTGCTTTTTCTATGGATATATTGAATCCAAGCCCTTCTTCATTGAAGAAGTAGAAATCTCCCCTTCCTCCTCCATATTAAAAAGTGGCCCACATGCCAACCGACAGTGCTCGCTAGAGGTTGGGCCCACAAGTCGTCCCATCCCTTCCACGAAGGGGCTTGCTGCAGTGGAAGCAAAAAGTTCACTTGTCCCCGGACTCATGAACAAATGACCAAAATGCCATTTTAAGTGGAGTCGGGCCAGTCCCGGGACAAGTAGACTTTTTCTATAGTTTATAAGTCAGGCCGTGCCAAAACTTTCCTTAGCCCAGCCGATGAACACCCCTAAACCAGCACCATGCAAGTCATTAAAAGGCTAATCAGTAACATGATTTAAAAATTTAATACGGATACTTGCACATCAAGGAATTCCTAAGATCAAATTATCCTTTTATGGCAGAAATTCAAATCCCCATCACTAGTTAGTATTTGCTCAGTGGGATTCTTCATAATTTTCTGACTAAAAAAGATTCCTCTTTTGAAAAGTTAGATAAGCTAATATAGAGATAGATGGTTCTTATCTTGATTAGTTCTTACAGTTTTTAGTGAGAGTGATCAGATAAGAAGTGATACGAATTATAATTTGTTTAGATTTATCTCATTTAGTTATATCTACATAAATCATTCTTAATAAAACTCTTCTTACTAGATTTTAATTAAACTCATCCAATGCCCCGGTTTCTCCCATCCATCCCCCAATCCCCCGTGAATCGTGATGCACATGCGTCCTGCCCTTGGAAAGCAATAAATTCCATGAAAGAAATAGGTACACAAGACACCTGCACTTTTACTAACACCCCCGTCGTCCCTTTTGACCTGTTTTTAAGAAAACTTAAATAGCTGAGCAATTTCGGTCACTTTAAAAATTCCATACTCAAAGACTAGATATTAGGAGAGATATGAAGAATGAGGAAATGAGTTTGTATTCTAAGTTTAAATATAAATGGGTTGGAATTATATATATTTTCTTCTCTCAGTCAAACCAATCTAATCAATTACTAAAACCTAATTGAACTTGTAACTTACAATTCAAATTCATTTCCTTAGTGGGCCATTGACATTTACCAAGCATTGAGGTGGGACCCAAAAGAATGGGATACACATCGTCGTATAATTTTGAGAGAGAAGACAAGAAAGGGGAAAAACAACAGCGGTGGTTAGCAATGACAACCACACAAGAATTTCAAAACCCACGTCTCCTGGGTTGCTCCTGCAACGGAGTATTCATGAAAATCATGGATCCCAAAATCCCTGCATAGCGTGGGAAAACTTTAATGGCCCAAATAAGAAAAAATTAATTAAAAAAACTCTACCCTTTTTGGTATTTTATAAGGTGGGCCCCCAAATTTGCTTCAAAGAACATTGAATTAATGGCCCAGCTGCCATCATAACATCTATGAAACCCTCTACCTTGCACCAATCATAAGCTCCTTGCTCCCCCATACCTCTTCACTTTCCAGTTTCCACAAAAGGAAGACACAACTGCCACCAAAAAAGGTATTTTGTCATGAATGGAAATGGGTCCCCAGAATCGTTCCCCAAAAAGATCTTCCAATCCCATTAAAGAAAACCCACTGATCCTAAAGTTACACAAGAGAGAGAAGCAAACAGTAACACAAATCAGATTCCCATGCCTGCCCAATGCCCATAAATTATTTCTGAAAATATTTTACTCATTCCTTATCCCCAACGTGGTCCTAACTTTTAAGGGAGCATACATTACATACCCTTTTCTGCATGCATACCAATGAATTTTATTCCAAAACAAACTAACAAAAAACTCATCACACAATATAATATATAATAATGTCCAACGAACAACTCCAATGAAGCTTGGGATAAGCAATTATATAATAGCCAGCAGAGAGAATGCATGATGGCCCCATGCTAATGTATTCACTAATCAAAAGTTTGTAATAACATAACCATGTCTTCTTTTGAGAAGGCCCACAAATCTGTTTTAAAAGTACTTGATTATTAGAGCGTTTAAAAAATTTAGATATGTCAGAAACAAATGATCATATGTATAGCACCAGTACATAAACATAAGATCTTTTTTGTTTTTTTGTTTTAGAGCAGGGCACGTTCTGGTGTGCTTCGACGGTTTTGCAGAAGAGAGGTTTAAAAGATTATTAGAAAGAGCAATGAATCCCTGGGTAGATTTTAGGACCTGTTTATTAGCATTAAATGCTTAGGAATTGATTGCACATAAATTCACGCCATACTTCCCCAGTGAAAAGCAAGGATGGAAAATGAATAATCATACACTTTAGTAATTCAATTCCTAAGAGTCAATGTCCCATCTAAATCGCTACCTAATATCCTCCACCTCTCACCTCGTATCATTTACACTCACGTTTTTAATGCTCTCTCCAATGGTAAGCTTGTTTGACAATGAATTCCTATAAATTCAAACAAACATGCCCTAAATGAGGCAAGTTTAAAATGCATACATACCCTTATAGAAATTTATGCAGTAAGAGCTTCTCGTGATAAGAGCATGAGTGCCAGTTTGCAGGGGCCGGGGCATGAATGCATTTTCATGGCAGTATAGGAATGTGAAACAGAGCTAACACACACACACACACACATATATATATATATTCAAGGCCCACTTGAAGTCTATAGCCATTGTCATACATGCCAGAGAGTGGCTATTAAAATGAACTGTGGGACCAAACTTATGGAACCATCTATTTTTAAGATCCTTTGTCATGGCTACATTCATCCAATCAGAGAGATGTTGTAATGCAACCTTCCATCCTCCTCACAAAGCAGCTCTCATATGCTAGGAAAGATATAGAAGAAACATTGGGTAGGGTAAAGCTTCAACTGGCATCAGCGCCGCTACTACCATTGATATAATTAAAGAGAAATGATCAAAAACAGCTAGTTGGACACAACCCCAGTTAAGCTATCATGTGAAGAAAAATGCAGCTACCTGCATGGTGGATGGTGGGATAAGAAAGGTTTGTATGGATAGCACATGGGTCATAAATTACCTTCATTTGATGATTACAATCATCACATCATAGGAGTCAAATAAATGCCTAGAACAATTTGATCAGGCCATTCATTTCACATGATTTTGAATCAATGCTTATCAATAATGGAACCAAACTGAAGTTTATGTCTCTTTAAAAAACATTAGACATTCATATTCAGTCATCCATTGGCCTCAGAAGGAATGGACGACTATTTTAACCAAACAAGTAGCACTAATTATTTCTCTCCAAGTTATATGGGAAGGCAACAGTGAAGATAAACCAACAAAAAAGTTGGGTAGCTTAAATTGGACATCCATCTCCCAAGTTTAAACACACCTGATTCAAAAAAAAAAAAAAAAAAAAAAAAATGTGACAAGGAAAACCTAAGCAGAAATTATCAAGGGAGTACTTTCACGGGACAAAGTAGAGACACTAACAAAATGGGCAAATGGCATGTTTAGCCACTAAAGCGACTAATTGCCTCAGCCTTTCACTGATTTCTTATCTCGACTATCCATTTCATTGCCTTTAACTACATGACTAGGTTGCTCCACACTCGAGTGATTTGGCAACCACAAATATGAATCTAAGTTGCAAAGTTTCAAATGAGGGCCTCGGGGGCTTTTCATATGGAGGAAAGCTGCTTTTCTAATGACAAATTAATTTTTCGCTGACACATGTTACATTTGTGGGGATAGATTGGCCCCACAAGACTAAAGGCAAGCCAAAACTCACCCTTACTTCTAGCCACTCAATTGAATGAGGAAAATCAATGGTAAACATGAAATCATTATCACCACCATATAGTTGCTTTAAATAAGATGGCTAGAAATTTCCAATTAGATTATTTTTTTGTTAGCATCAAATTCTTACATATCGATTTTTAGTAAGACATGGAAATATTTACTTGAAAAAGAATTTTAAGTATAATCTACTCATGAGGCATAAAAGATGATATCCTAGATTAAGTAGCCTACAATCACGAGTCTGGGTCCCCTATTTCAACTTTGTTGAAACGGGGAGATATTATTTCATCCTATCAACATTCGCCAGCTGTATAAAACCTCTTCTTTTCTTTTTTTCATTCCAAGGAAGCAACAGAGAGGGTGCATTAGCTGGCATGAGATTTTAACAGTACATGGAAAATAGTTACTATCTCTTGAGCAGTTGGTGTAAGTCTCTGTATAAGGAATCCTTGGTTAGGAGCTACATTTGGCGGACTTGATTGCTCAACAGTCCTACTGTATACTACTTGTCTGAGGCTTTTTTTTTTTTTTTTTATTGAATGGTTACTTTCATTAAAAAAAAAAAAAAGAGAAAAAAGGCAGCAAGCAGTACAAGAGGAAAATACTGACTAATTAGGCTCTGCAAAAGAGAGAAAAAGCAGCCCCTTCCCATGATGCATAATAATCTGGTCTAGAGAATATGTTTTACGTTTGGTAAAAATCACTTTCATGCAAGATTATTGTTAACAAGAAAATGCTTAAATGCTGTTGATGTAGCTTCTTGAAAAGTGGCAAAAACACTCCCTGCCACCTCTCTTACACGTCATCCCCATAGATTTCCAAAGTTGGAAAGCCACATCCAATACTGCTATATTTAGAACTCAGAGAACAATCCATTCATTTAACCATGGCTGCAGAGTTCTCTACAGCTATAGCTATATAGTAGATGGGGAAAAATGAGAATCTCAAAAGGAGAAGGAAAAGGAGTCCGTTTCCTATGTGACTTTGGCCGGAAGGAAATCTCCACCATCTATCAAAAGTAAAGAGGTGATCTTACTCATAATTGTGCATACACGACATTTCAACCCCACCTGACCTATATTCACCATTCATTAAAAATAGTGGGATACTCCTTGAAAGTTTGATTCAATGGTAAAAAAAAAAAAAAAAAAACCTTAGCTGTCGAAGACACAATAGATTGGCTGACAAAACCATGTAAATGTTAGTGATAGAAACTTCAATTGATCTTTTTTGGGCTACAACTCACACTCAACCCAAGTCCCTAACCATCACCACTATGGCATCAATGGATGTTGAAATTAACCGCCCTCAATCTAAAAAGATCACCTACCCATCATATTGTTGTGAGCGCTTACACCTCTCGAGTGTTTTAGACAAAATGACCCAGTAGTGTAGCTGAAAACCCCCCCCCAACCCCACAAAAAAAAAAAAAAAAAAAAAAAAAAAAAAACCCAAAATAAGGACCAAAATGGAGCAATGGGAGACCCAGACGTGTGGATTCCAAAATCCCAAAGAAAATCATCTTCTATCCAATTTCCCCCACTCAGCCTTCACGTATTCCCAGATTCGGTATAATCCCACTGCCAAAACTCAAGGCATTAATTATTATAATCTACTATTAAAAACGAACCAGAGAGTACTTATATCTAATGTGTAAATATATAAAAGATCAAATGATGTACTAACGCCTATTCCCTACTACTCTCACAGAGAAGACAGATTCATTTTAAGAAATAAACCAGAAAGGGGTAAATCAGATACCTTTTCCTTTTTTATACTAGTACTACTACTAGTGCTATTACTACTACTGGCCTTCTTCGTCCATAGTCCTCGGCTCGAATAGCATGAAATTCTCCTTGCTCCGAGAAATGCGAGAACTAGAAGAAGAAGAAGAAGCCTGAACGGAGCCGCCGTGCTTCGAACTGAAGCAATCCCATGAAATTCGAGGCGGAGAGACCGCAACTGAAACAGACGATGACGAAGGCGTGCCAGACTCCGGAGAAGAACCTGCAAGAAAATCAGAGATCAATGGATTGGAAGTCTTGTTGAACGCGAGCGAAAGAGATTTGTCATTTCTTACGCTCTTCGGGATGTAGAGAAACCCTAGTAGTGTTTTCGAACTGAGGTTGCGATTGAGATTTCCTCCTTCGACGGTTGTGATCAGCCAATCGCCTTCTGCAACTCCGTTTTCCCTGATCGAATTCAGTTAGCAGATGAAACCTGTTGAGGAAAGAAAAAGATGAGTTGAGTATTTTTTTTTTTTTTATAGTGCATTCTCTATTTCCACATCTGCTTAGAAAAAGAAACTCTCTGCAATACCTGCTGCATTGCTGACAGAAGCGCTGCGTGAGGCCATTGGCGACGACCGTTGACGCCTTGGAGTGAAACTCGCAGACCTTATGCCGACGGTGGTAGTGCTTGGCATGGATCAGGTCGGCGGCGCAGCCCTCGGCCTGACACCGTGGAGCATTCGACGATTCGATCGGTCTCGACCGCCGGTAGAGCCGGTTCACGAAATCATCGTCCGCCGAAGAAAAATACGTCCTGACGCCCAGATTCAGCCCGATTCGTGCCGGAAAATCCCCTCCGATGTTGCCGGAAAAACCCACGTTCTTGGGACTCGCCAACTGAAATGCCTGATTCTGAGAAAATCCGACCGGGGCCTGCGCCGGAGAAGAGGAAGAGATCTCCGGTCGGAGATGGGAATCGAGAAGGGCTTGATTTTGCTGCTGATGCTGAAACTGGTTGTGGTGGTGATGAGAAGGAAAAGCAGCCATGGGAGAGAAGAGATTTCCTGTTAGGGTTTGGTTGAACGGATCGAACATCTGACGCGACTGATCATTCTCCTGAGACGCTTCTTCTTCTTCAGAAAGAAAAATCGAAGCCGGGTTCCCCCATCCGTATTCCAGCATTTCTACTTCTTCTTTTGCTTGAAGCCTACAAACAACAGAAGCAGACTGCAGACTTGAAAAGCATCATTTCCCGGCCAACAACAAGATGAAGAAGAAGAAGAAGAAGAAGATGATGGCTTATTTGGCCATTTTCGTTTCGTTGTTTCCTTCTATATCTTCTTCCTCTTTCTCTTATTTCATATGGATACCATGATTGCTACCAAAGCATGTCAGCGTGGTAGAAAGTGCAGAAGAGGAGCTGACAGAGAGTCTTTTGAAATTTGATTCGCCATTTCGCTTTTCCTTGCAGTATCCTCCTCCTTTCTGGAGTAGTGTCTTTCTACTTGAATGCTCTGTCCTGTAAGTTGAAAAGGCTGCAGCAGAGATGGATATTTTTGGGTGATCCCCAAGCTCCCTCTCTTTCTACAAGAAAGAAAAGATTATCCATTTGTATTCTGATTTGATATGATTTGATTGGGGTTTTGTTTTTCCTTCATCGTTGATGCGTGGAAAAAAAATGCTGAAATAGGAAAGAGGATTTGAAGAGATGCCGAGAGATGGAAGGTATATATTATCAAAAGAAGTAGAAAGAAAGGAGTACTGATGTGAGGCGGCTTGACCGAAGCTGGCATATAAGTTTTTGAGAAATTCTCATATAATATATATATATATATATATATATATATATATATAGATAGAGGTGTTATATATATAGAGATATATTATAAAAAAAAGAAATGAGATGGGGCCCTCGCATTCATATTTAATGTCAATAATTTAAATGTGAGAGTCTCATCTTTATCCCACTTTTATCTCTTATAGTAACGTAAAAGTCATCTTTATCTATTTCTCGTCAGCTCGTCTCTCACATGAGCACCTTCTATACATGTATATGTGGTACATTATTAGTTGGAGCTGACATTACAGTGTTGCCATATTTAATTTATGGCAATTGATGGAATTACCAGGAAGCCATTGATTTTGATTTTTGAAACGAGGAGAAGAAGAAGAAGATGATAATACAATATTGAACTTGTAAAGTTTAAATAAAGAAGAAAATCTTCTGCAAGTTAGGATCCTAGAATCCGGAGTCCCGCACTTAAGACTCCATGCATGTCGGCAGGGTTTGTGTAATGTTGGAAATCAAATCACACATTTTGAATGGTTTCTGGCCAAATTCTAGTGGGGCATGTTTTGATTTATTTCGTAGGAGTGGGAATTTGTCAGGGCATGTGTTATTTTATGCCCTTTCTTCGGTGGAATTTCTGATATAATACTTCATGTTCATTTTTTAGCATTGTTGTTGTTTTTAAATTGGAATTAAAATTTTTTTTAACTGCTCAAAATTGGAAAATTTCAAATTACACCCATGGGCTCCAACTCTAGCATTTTGTTAATTTTCAAAATTAGGATTTTGAGTGAACTTTCAATAAAACTCTGATGTGCCCAATTTCTAGAAGACAACCCACGTTTCATTTTTTTTTCTGAAAGTGGGACCCACTTTATATTATCTAAAGGTTGATAAATGAAACATTATATTATAATGTGGGTCCCACTTTAAGAAGAAATGAAATATGGGTTCACTTTTAGAAATTGGGCGCATCAGAGTTTTATTGAAAGTTCACTCAAAATCCTAATTTTGAAAATTGACAAAATGCTAGAGTTGGAGCCCATGGGTGTAATTTGAAAATGTCCGATTTTGAGCATTAAAAAAATTTTAAATTCCAATTTTAAAACAATAACTATGCTGAAAAATGAACAAGAAATATTATATCAGAAATCTGCACTCTATATCCTGCTGTTCATTTAAAGATGTTGTATGTGAAAGAGATCCGGACTAGATCCACGGTGGCTTTAGATCTGGATTTGGATTCAACTATAGACACGAAACCCATGTGTTGTATTTGAATATGGCGTCAACGTAAAAAAGGAGTCCCGTTATTTTACAAAGTTGTCCTAGTCAATGATATATAATTAAATCTAATTAGATTTTCAAATGTGAATGTCATTATATGTATTTTGTGATATATGAATGTATTTCTCCCGATCTTACTTGGGTTCAATGTGCATCTGAATTTTCTGGATCCCACATCCATGTCCGACCATATTTTAAAATAGGTTCCATGCTTGCTCTATTTGAGATCTTCAAATACTCGAATAAAGAACACCATTTGCAACGCAGGCTTGTTTCTTTGATAAATTTCACGCCATCTTTTTACGATGATTTTCTAAATTCGCATGCACGGTGGGATTTCTGCATGCTAAAGAAACAATGAGATAATATCTCACACAATGTTTAAAAAAAAAAAGCAACAATGAAAAAAATTGAGCTTTTTGTATATACCCCATAAGGTTTGTAGGATTTGCAAATAGGCGCTTGAGGTTTTAGTATTTGCAAATAGGCCCCACCACTTTCGTTTTAATACCTTTAGTGTTCCAGGATCAATAGTCTTCCAACTACCATATGTTTTTATAGCAAAATGACACTTTTGCCCATCTTTTTTTTTATCATTATACGCATAATTTCAAAAGCTTTGACTCAGTTTTTTATATAAAGCACATAACATTAACAATTGCACTTGGTGAGAGATAATGACCCTACATAAACTCTTTTTTTTTTTTTTTTATCAATGCAAGGCTCATTTCATCAGACCCAACTTGATAAGGATGACAATCAGCACTTGTACTTATAATCGATTATGATTTATCAAATCCATACATGATCCACCATTGAATTAATAAAAGTCTCAAAATACATGATTATGATTCATGAATAGGGGTTGTAAAAGAAATGTTGGGGAAACGGACAAATGCAAACGGGTATTAATTTTTAGATTTTGCATGTCGGGGGGGGGGGGGAGATTTTATGTGAAGGGGGATGGGGTAAATGTAAACAAAAAATCATATTAATTTTTTTTGGAATTTATAGGAAGGGGATTTTAAACTTTTCTCAAATATGGGTGGGCGCTTTAGTTCCCAAGTCCTTGTACCTGGTCCACCTCACCTCTGGTCATATGCCTGAGAAAGTTATTGAGAGAAACCAGTTAGACTTGAGATAAAATAATGACATTTTTGCAAGTATTAATATACTCATTTCTGATTAATAGATGTAAGGGCAAAGTTGTTATTTATATAAAAATTCAACACAAATCTTATGATAGCTGTCCATTCTTGTTAGAAATATTAGTTTTGAGGCCTATTTACAAATCCAACCGACCTTAAAAAGGGGATATATAAAAAAAACTCCAAAAGAAATTCTTATCATGATTTCTAATAATGAAACAAGCCCGTTTCAATTCCTTTGTAGATCAGAAACTCATGATCAAAATATGGGCTATTCAGTTCAGTGTATAAATATATATATATTTCTGATGCGCGATCTGGACCGCACAAACATAGGGAGGGAGAGAGAGAGAGACAGAGAGAGAGAGAGAGAGAGAGGAAGAAAACTCTCTACAGGGTCGCACAAAAAGAAAGACATGAATCGGCATGGGTCCGTCTCTACGTACTATAGAATAGGCTGTCTCAGCCTTTTGGTTATATTTTCTTCAATGAGACGCGTCTTGGTGGGTCAATGGTTAAAAAAGGCTGACACGGACGTTGACCTCATGTACGGATTGTTGCGTGGAATAGGGGAAGAAAGAAAATTAGATAGCTAGGCTTTGTACTATGCTGTTATTCTTCCACACAGTAACAGTAATGTTTGTCTTGATTGTTCCGCTAAGAAGCAGGTGGGACATGAGAAGGACAATTAATCCCATGTAGCCTGTAGGTTCAAGGTTGTGAAACATGCTCAGGAATGGATCATCACTCCCAAAAACAAAGAGAGTAATCGTAATCGTTCCTGCTCACTAAGTTCGGATAATAAGCATGAACGTTTACCCATTCCGATCAATGATTTTGACCTGATCTGAAAATCATATACTCATATAGATCATATTAAAGCTAGATCTTTCCCGTCAATATTCTTGCATGCCCGCTCTTGTGAATTAACGCTCATTTGTATTCAACACAACACTGAAATCACCACCATCCATCCACCTTTAGATTAATCTGTTATATATAAAGAAATGCACTTATAAAACATCAGACTTTAAGCCCTAAATAAAGTGTTAGGATTATCAGGTTAGAGTGATATTTGGCTAACTCCCATCAGCATTAAATTGTTTATCCTCCTATGGCCTTGAATGTAGCATGCTTCCAAGTATTTTTTGAAAACGGTTACAATGATTTCATTAAAAGAAGGAAAAAAAGAATACATCGTAACTTAAAAGAAAGAGGAGTTGGAAGGTGCAAGAGAGAAGCACTAGCTACAACTCCAATTACAAGATGACACCCAGCCAAGAAATTAACCTATCCACCCCTTACTTTGCTGGCACATCCGCCATTGAGTTAGCGGATCTAATCTCATGACTGAAATAAACATTAATGCTAGCTAAAATCTCCCTAATTCCATTGAAGATGAATTGAAATTTTCATGAGTTAGACTTTCGGTTAGATACCCACCCAATCACATCTAAAGAATCACTTTCTAACACAAGGGCACCACTATATTTTGTTGAGAACAATCTAAGACCTTCCAAAATTGCTAGCACCTTTGTTTCATTATAGTCGCACACACCAACATGCTTGAAAAACATAAGAACAACATCGCCCTTGCTATTGCGAAGCACTCCTCCAATTCCCGCTGGGCCCAGTTTACCCCTTGAAGTACCATCCACATTAAACTTTAAAACTCCATAAGGAGGGGGACTCCAAGGAATAGATCTCTTCTCCTTACATGTGCAACATCCCATGTAAGCTCTCCATTTAGAAATAATTTCATCAAAAGAAAACTCGAAGAACTCCTTTCTAATCAAAGCCCATTTCGCAATTTGAAAGCGATCTTAGATATCAAAACTTCTAATGAGGAAGAAGAGCTCCTGAATATCCTTTCGTTCATTTCCTTCCAAATAGACCATAAGATGGCAAATGGAATTATCCGCCACAACACCCTACTACACCCCACAAAGCATCCTCCCAACCATGAATGAATTATCCTAGTAATATTCTTTGGGCAACACCAAGCAATACCGCATCTCCCAATAAAGTTGCTCCACATATAGGACGCTACCTCACAGCGAAGAAAAAGATGATTGCCCGATTCCTCTTCCTTTCCACACATCACGCAAACATTTGGAAAATTGATAGAAGACAACCCTCTCCTTCTTAGATTATCCACTGTGGCAATTTTCCCTGCAACTGCTAACCAACAAAAAGCCTCGACTCTAGGAGGAACCAGCCCCAACCACACTAGGGAAGAAGGGGCTCTATGAGAAGGAGCTCCCTCCAATGCCAAGTAGTTTAGTTGAGAACTCCCCGGAGATGGGATGTTTCCAAATCCAAGAGTCTTTAGAGTCCCTGAAAAAAATGTGTTAGTAAGAACACTCAATAACTCCTCATATTGGCTCCCCTCCAACTGTCGTAAACTCCTCTTAAAAGTGACCTCCCATATAATACAACCACTCATTTCCTCAAAACAATCACTGATAGAAGAATCATTTTTAATCGCTAATCTAAACAGCCTGAGAAACAAAGTATACAAAGGTCCCACCTCCAACCAATCATCTAACTAGAACCTGACTAGGGGTGGCAATTTTGCTCTGCCCCGCCCCGCGCGGGTTTTCCCTTCCCCGATCCTTAGGTGAGGCGGGGACGGAGAATAAAACTGTGCTCCGGAGGTGGGGCGGGGCGGGGATGAGTTTGCTCTTTTCCCCACCCCGCCCCGCCATTAAATAAGTTTATATATATGTATATGTATATGTGTGTATATATATGTATATGTATGTGTGTGTGTGTATATATATATATATGTGTGTATGTGTGTAACAATCTAGAATATATTAATATATTTTAAATAAGGTAAAACATTACAAGAAATGAAGTTTGGTCTAGTGGTAAGGCAAATCTCTAGTTACTCCCCCACCCAAGTTAGAATCCCAAGTCTTGCACATTTAAAATTTTTACAGTTGAGGGGGGGGGGGGGGGACGGGGTACCCGCGGGGCAATCGAGGTATGGGGGGGCATATCAATTACCCCGAAGTTCGAGGCGGGGCGGGGGCGGGGAACCCCAATTCCGTCCCCGATCCCTCACCACAAAACCCACTCCTTTGTGTAAGGTTTCCCCCTTCATATTGGATTCACCTCCAACTGAAGCAATAGCCCTCGATACTCCTGATCTACAATAGCTAGGTCCCATCTTAGGCTACCACCCCATATGTCCTCACCATATTTGATGGCAATTAGCCTCCGCTAAAGAGCCTCTTTTTCCTCCCCAAACCTTCACCACTATTTAGCCAACAATGCCCAATTCTTATTTTCCAAACTGCATAGACCAATTCCTCCAGCGAATTTAGGTTTAATCACCTCACTCCACTTCATCAAATGTAATTTCTTCTCATCCCCATGGCCCTCCCACAAGAAGTCTCTTCTAATACGATCTATGCTCTCAATCACCGCCTTAGGCATCTTGAAAAGAGACATGTAGTAAACTGGAAGATTGGATAGGCAAGCTTTGATAAGTGTAATTCTCCAGCCTAAAGACAAATAACGCTTTTTCCATGAAGACAATCTCCTTTTGAATTTGTCAACCATTGGATTTCATAATGCCTTTGATCTTGGTTTAGCTCCAATGGGAAGCCCGAGATAAATAATAGGAAGCCTCCCTGACCTACAATTGATGATATTTGCCAAGTATATATATCCCACTCACACTAGCTAAGCTTTGTGAGTGCATATTGGTTGAGAGCATTTTTGAAATGAATTTCCATTGTTTGAAAGTCCAAAGGATAAATGCATGGGCTGTCCCTACGAATTCTAAATTCCATTTTTGATACAATTTGAATGTCGGCATAGAAAAGTCCCTTTCGGCCATGGCTGTTCTCAAAATTCTAAATTTTAGAATGCAATGACATCTTTGAGCACTTTGGAATATTGGGGGATAGCATTTGGAATTCTCCAATATTCCTCTAGACAAGATATCCTCATATTCTTGCAGCCAAAGAAACCCAAGGTAAACTCAAGTTTCTTATAGAATGCCTCAATCTACAAACTCTGAGATTGGACTTAGTCCCTACTTCACCTAATTACATATCAAATGGAAAATCAGACCAAAAAAAAAAAAATCCCACCCCCCCCCCCCCCCCCGCTCTCCTTGTCTTTATTCCCTTCCTGGGAGGTTTTAGTTTCGTTTTATTCTGAACTGTTTGGTAAAAAAAATTGTAGCTTTCCTACTGACTTTTTTGGTAAAAGTCCAAATCAAGTGGGTGCTGAACATTCTCAATTATTTTCTTGCCTACTCATAAAAATACATTGTAAGAACATACCCTCATTAAAACATGGTTTACAACCAGCAACAAAATTAACATCCTTGGATAATCGTGTTTGGTTGGTCCCTTCCATTTTGTGTTTGCACAACATAGTAATCATCAACCTCGTCATTAACAACCCAGCCCCGTGTTTGGATGCATGGTGATTTGAAGTGAGGTGAGGTAAAGTCCTACATCATTCAGATAAGAAAAGACAAGGGGTAAATTCAAAATTTTTTCCTTCTTTTTAAAAAAAACGTAAAAAAGTAACCTCCTTTCACCATTAAATAAAAAAAAATCATCTTTTTACACAAAATGTTAAAAAGACTACCTATTAATTAATTAAAAATAAAATACTATCATAATTAATTATATTTTATTTTCCCTTCATTTGATGTTTCAGGTCACTTTACTTCAGTTTATCATAGTTCAAACACGCAAACACACAACGTTGTGCATGAATGCCAAAAAGAAACTTGAGTGAAAATGCTCAATCGCATTGTCGTTTTCATATTGATCATGCAAGAATTCAATAATCATAATGATGGTGATGTTGAGACGATGATTCATTGCATATAGATAGGAAAAAGCCATAGTTCAGTCTGCCAATTAAATGTTCAGAAGGTACTTCAACGTTTCAAGATATTTTATCGTCTAGTTTCTCTCTTAGCTGCCTTTTGAGATTAGAACATGCTTGGGTGTCACTTTTCCTAAGAAGGATTTGATTGACAAAGTAGACAAGAACCACTAACACACATAACACACCAAATTCTTCAGCAATCTAGGTTCTTTTTTTTAATAAACAATCATGCATGTGTATTACCCCCTATCTAAGTGATTTGTAATAGATAAATATATCGAACAGTGAATTTTTTTTAAGGAGAGTATTGAAAAGTATTTATGCCGTTTATATTAACATCTTGATATTACGGTAAGAATCGTTTGATGAGGAAACTCAATAAAAAAGCTAAGAAGTTGGAAATCTCATGAGGCATCTACCAAATTAAAGCCAAAGAAGCTTTTACGGAGAATTTGGTGGCAGAATAATGACTAAATGCTCAATAGTAGAGACCTATGATTTAGTATACACCGTTTTAGAGAGTGTTGCCCGCGGAGTTGTCCTTTATACCATAGATTCGCCCCTAGAGAGGGCGAGGTCAAAGTTGAAGTAGTTCCCTCGTGCGATATCGCACATATCATTCTGTGTGATATCTTAGGGCACTGCGATATCGCACATGTAATATCATAGAACAATGTGATATCACACTATTATTATACGAACAATTTTGTGGGAATTATATAAACTTTGATTGTTGTGACGCAAATTTCAAATGTAAACACAATCGTACGATCAATATCCATTAAAAAAAGAAAAAAACTGCCCCACAAAAGGTGGCTCGGCTCATTTTTCTCTTGATATATAACTTTTTAATTTTGGCTATTTAAGGATTTTACTTTACTCTACTCTACTCTATAGAACCTCCCAATTCATACTTGCAATTACATAGGCTGTATGATGGTCGGATTTCTTTTATTTTTAAAAAGAGTATGAAATTAAGATGAATAGTGGGGTAATGATCACAATAACAACCCCCATTCTACTATTTAAGAATCCAACTCCAGACCAGGCCCATTAGTTTCTGTGGTTTTTTTTTTGACCTTTTTTTTCTTTAGGGCACGTTTGGCAACAGTCCGCGGTGGGGAATCCTCGAGCATTTTTTATGAATGCATGGATTTTTCACGTTTGGCTCAGAGCTTATTTCCAGAGGAAAGACACTGCAAATCCGCCAAATCAAATATTACTGCATTCCAACCTCCCCCCCTCGGATGCTGGAAATCCAAGGATTCAGAGAAAGGCGGAACTACAGTAAAAACGCTCACTTGAAGGTTAGAGGATTTTGCTTTGGAAACCTACCTATTGGATTTCATAATCAAGATCTAAACCGTTAATCATGTTAAAACCGTCTAAAACGGCTATATGATGAAATATCAGCCGTTGATTTGTGTATCATGAGAAATTGGCCACAAATCGTGACTGTTGATTTCAAATAATGTATAAAAAAAGGGATGAAAAAACAGTTAGCTTTTTTTTTTTATATTTTATGGTCTATGTGGGCCCCAAAACCATGATCTGAATCATGAATTATTTTTGGAAGGTTAAGAACGACTACTAGATCAAGTTTCAACTGTTGAACCTTACTATATCTTGAGGAATTTTAAAAAAATTTTAAATTCTAAAAATATAAATTTTTATTTTTATGGGCCCCCTCTGCATGGTTCGAACAGTTCAAATTCTCTAGATGGCCAAGAACGTTTTTGTAGTGAAAGTTGAAGTCATTGAATTTGAGAAATCTTCAAAAAAATTACATCCATGGGATCATACATCCTAAACATGGTAGAAATCCTCTCTCAATAGTCAATATTAAACATAAAACTCTCCACAGCAAATCCTATAACAAGATGTGTTGATTCTACCCTCTGTTTGGGAAGGGGGGAAAGTGGGGGGAAAATCTTTTTAGGGGGTGTTTGGGAAGGGGTGGAGGAAAAGGGGGGGAGGAAAGTGGGGGGAAAATGAGGGAGGGGAAGGAAAATGAGAGAAAAAGTCCTTTTTGCCCTTTTTGTCCTTTAGAAACTTTTATAAAAGTAAGGGCAAAATGGTAATTTTTCATGTACTTCACAAACAAACAAAATCCTACTTTTTCACATTTATTCTCCTTACCTTTTAACTTTCCAAACAAGAAGAGGTAAAATTAATTTTCCTTCCCTCCTCTCTCCTACATTTTCCTTCCCTTCAAATTTTTCCTCTCCTCCCTCCCTGGCTCCCTCCCCCCTTCCCCTCAAATTTTTCCTCCCCTCCCTCCCTAGCTCCCTCCCCCCTTCCCCTCAAATTTTTCCTCCCCTCCCCCCTTCCCAAACACAGTATAAGATACTAGGGGTGTTCACCGGGTCGGAAAACCCGGTCCAACCCGGTGACCCGGTCCGACCCGGAGGTTATCGGGCTAACCCGATAACCTTTTTATCGGGCCGGGCCAAACCCGACCCGGACCTCTGTTAACAGGTCCGGGTTTCGGGTCTTTGTTTCATTGTTTATCGGGTTATCGGGTGACTCGATAACCCGATAACAAATAAATAAATTTTTTTTTTTAATTTCAATTTATCATATGGTTATTTTTGCATCCTTTTGTGAGTGTACACCCCCCGCTGCTGCCTATATCATGGATAATATGTGAAGAAAGTTGATTAACTGTTTGAGTATATTTTACAAAACAAAAATTTAATAAAAAACCAAATACAAAAAAAAAAAATTATTTATTGATTTTCTGCCAATCGGGTTATCGGGTTACCCGGAACCCGAACCCGGTAATCCGGTGACCAGGTAATCCGGTATTCATTAACAGGGTTATCGGACCGGGTCCAAAGCTCTTAAAAAATACCGAATCGGATTAAATCCGGTCCGATAACCCAAAACCCAACCCGATATTCACCCTTATAAGATACCAAGAGAATTCTCTAAATAGAAAAGTCTTTTCGTTTTACCAAACATGTCCTTACTGTATCTGAAACTGCCATGACAGTACCAATGTGGCATGAAAAGTTTGGCTCTTTTTTTTTATCTGGCTTTTGACATACTGGCACAACTATGCATTGCAGTCCACCCAACTGCCCAATGACACTGACAAGGATGACAGAGAGGAGGCCTTCAAATTCTTATCCATTAGTGCCTCCTGATCAAAGGCTCATTAATCTTTTCAAGGGGTGGGCCACTGGATGGTACGATGCATTGAAAAAGGAAGAATCAAAACCATCTATTATTAATGGGGAGTCCTAATAAGACGATCAATGACAGTCCACGCGGCTACTGCAAAAAAAGGAGAGAGGGAGGGAAGTTGCGTAGGCCGCAAGGGACGCCTGGAAGGGAGTGGGAGTGGGGACGGTCGTTTCGGGTCAGCAAAAAAGCAGTAAACGTAAAAGAGTAGACTTGGGTGGGAGGAGGCAGACACGCTCTGTGGCAGATATTGAGACACATGTCGCTCAACTACCAACCCCTATCTTCTGTCAACGCACCACACAACACGACACAACAACACAACCATCCTTGTCAGAAATTAATCTATCGCTCTATCTCTGAAACATATCCACCTGTCCTCTTTATGGTAAAATACTTTGTTTCCTCTTGGTAGAAATGTATGGTAAAAAATATATCAATAATAAGTATACATCTCCCCTTTTTCGGTTCCAATTTATGGACCGACCCATTTAACTTTTCAACTCCAGCCGAAATAGAGGAAATAAGTTGAATGGGTCGATCCATAAATCGGGACATATAGACTTATTGGAAATATATATATAACTCACACATATGATTTTAATTTTTTTAAAAAAGTTTATAGGGACTAGGATCGTACGGCTGCTCTTCGAATTGGCAAAAAAACATGATTTTTTGCATAGATTTTTGTAAAAAAAAAAACTCTAAAAATAATGAATTTACCCTTGTGATATCCTAGATATGATGGTTTGATATTTTAGAAAGCCATAGGATATTGTACAATTTTTCCTTTCCTCTCAAATCCAAAACACATGTTCACCATAAATTCAAAACTCTAGTTTAGTTTCATAGTTTCTACTTATGGATTTCTAAATTAAGGCTTTTACTATAGTTTTCGATTATTTAGGGTTCGTCCATTCATTTCAGTCATCAAAAAATATACATGGGCCCTATTTTCTCTGTAATCTTAAGCCACTGATAAAGAAGTTACAAAGAGTAAAAAAAAAAGAGAATGGTCTAGAAGGATGTCATCCTGTCATACCAAAAGTAAGATGGTAAGGTGAAAATGGAGAAAAAACTATGAGAGAATTGAAGAAGATAAGCCTTAACGAAAGAGGTTTTTTTTTTATTGCAGTTGTTTTTCTCTGTTTATTAGAGAGCAATGGGATATCGCACAAAATCAAGAGTGAAACCGTAGCTTTTAGAGCGCCATTTTTTCTACAAACAACTTGACGAGAATTATGATTTTTTCAACTGTTTTGAGATCCACTGTCATTATCCCTTTTTTTTTTTTTCTTTTACCCCGGCTTAGAGGCTGGACCCAGCCCTCTTGATAAGGGAAATTGACACTTTATGTAGGTAGAACAGCCCGAGATGCGGAATGGTGACTGGCGAAGCTCAAATCCAAATGAGAACTAATGCCTCATGGCAAGAGGCCATTCTTGACCTGGGGTGTGCTCGGTTGGGAGCATTATGTTATAACCTCAGAAAGAGGACAAAGGTTTAACAGAGCTGAGGGTTCCTAGTGATTTTTGGTACCATGCACAAAACCATCTGAATAATGTTTAGTTTTCTTCCTTTTTCAAGAGCTGATCAACTTTTTCTCCCAATGAACGACAGCACAAGAAGTTACCTTGAATCACCTCAAGGTAACTTTTCCTGTCAGAAGCGGATGATGGTAATCCTAGAAATTCCACCTAGAGATGGCGATAATCATCATTACCATGATCATGATCATGATCATGGTAAACGAACAGGTCTATAAAACCGACAGTCGGTTAGTGGAAGGCACATGACAGGCATCCTTCACCATCATTTTTATTAACCCAAAGCTGAATGCGTCGCATCCAAATTGCTCCTCATTTTTACCATGCATCGCTATTTCCATATAATTGCCTTGTCTCCATAATTAATCGCTTGACTTTCCTTGTTCCTCTTCCGAAAGGAATCTTACACATAAAATAAAAATTTTTATCCATGAAGTTTTCGGTGGACATAAACAGAGAAGTAAATATATCATGATTGTACAGTAGAGATGAGAATATTAAAATGAGAGTGTAATGAAGGTAGAAAAGTTACATCTATTAAAAAAATGTTTTTCTAGGGAAATAGATGTTTGCCCATTTGGTAATTTTACTTGTCAAGTAAAGTCAAGTCAAGACAAGTTAAGCATCAAATCAAAAGCACTTTATTTCAAAACTCCCTCTATCATTTTCCCAAAAAGTAAAAAAGCAACTACATTTATTCACTAAAAGACAATAAACCTCCATTTCCCCGTACAAAAAGTCAAAAATAGCTAAAAATAAAATATTATCATAACCCACATATATTTTATTCTCTTACTTTATTTCACTTCATTACACTTTATTTTTAAAGTAAAAATTACCAAACAGGAGGAAAATCGGATAAGCGACTTGGACAGAAGCAATAGATATAGATTTGAAAAGTGCAATCTATTATAGGATTTGGCCTAGAATAGGCCAAAATGGTGAAACAAAATTCATATATGATATCCTAGTATAGTCGTGACGAGGCTTTAATGATAATGGCCCTAGTTTCTGTACATTTTCCTCAACAATTAAGAAAAAAAATGAAAAGCCCAAGTTTAATATCAGAGTCCAAACTCTATTCTTTTGTATTCGTATACACATATCCTTGCCTTTGTGTTAGTCCAACAAAAGGAATAATGTTACTTTATTACCTGTTACAAGCATAGTTACCTAGTTCGTTCATGAGGCCTTCAAACTCCGAATTAGTTCATTTTGAGTAATTCACAATTCAATTCACGAACTATCATCTAACTAGTCTCTGTTGGTTCTCTACGTTGAGTTCAGTTGTGGTGGCCACCTGAAAGTGCCCACCTAAAAATCCAAGCAATTCAAAGGCATGATGCCCCTATCTATTAGCATTAATCCAAATCTAACTCCAATCAAAGTGGCACCTTAAGATTGCTTACCAGTAAAACATGAAGTTTTACTTTGGTCTTTATTTCAACCATGTATTTTACACACAATCAATCTATGTGGAGCTAACTCTAATTAGTGAAATTCCACCATAGTAAATATAAAGATAAGTTATCTTCAGTGATTTGGATTTTAGATGTCGGCCTTGGTGATTGCCTAACTCCATCGAATTCATTGATCCAACAAAGACTCAAATTACGAACTGCAAATTCAAATGCAAATTAATCGAATTGCGAACCGGATAACTATGATTACAAAGTTCCAACCCTTCCTTTGAGAAGAAACAGCTAACAATTTTATCTAGGGAAACTATAATACGTACAATATGAAGGAGTCTACTGAGGAAATAGACACCTCTAAACTAAAGAAAAGTAATTCTCATTACAAAGGTAAATACCTAGGTGGTATTCCTCGTTACTCCTTGGCCAAACTGGATGGCTCATTTCAATCTCTTTTAATGTGATGGAAAGGCACATAAAAGGATTCAACAAAAGCAAAGTGAGCAAAAACATCCACCACAACTCAGTTGAGAATCCATTGACCTGCTATTTCAATTTCTACAATGACGGCATCGACTGAAACAGCTCAAGAGATTAATGATTTGATCAAAATCTCATTGCCAACTTCTGGATCAAACTCACATCACATCAAGCGATCTGGTCAGTACCATTCATGAATACATAAAGAATATTACTCACTTGTAAGCATAGCTTTTTAATTTTTAGATTACTAATGCAATGGCTCCTTGCCTTTGTTTCTATCAAATATCAATCATATGTCTCATAGCTATAAATCCTTTTCATGGGGCAGGTCCACATTTTTGTCGGTCATGTTCCGAACTCTATACAATTCAAATAATTCAAAAGCATTCCTTCAATGGATACCAGTGTGGATGCTCAATGTCTACAAACATCCAAATTTATGGTCCTTTTGGTGGAATGTAGACCACTAAAAGAAGTTACCTTTGTTTTTCCTTCCCAGAAAGGTAAGTACAAACCAAAACATGCCTCGCCCCTGCACATACACAGTCCACCATCAGCACCGTGCCCTGTGGAAGGGAGGTGCCACACCAACTGCACTACCACAGAGCTAAGTTTCTTTATCACCACATTCAATGTCAGGCTTATTGCATCTAAGTGAGTTTAGGGCCCACATGAATCTTCACTAACCCAGTGGAAGTAGCTCAGTTTACGTGTAAGTTGGGGTGGGGGTTCCATGTATTCATCCTCAGTTACCTGCAAGTCAGACCTGTTTTATTTGTTGTCATAACCAAACAAGACCGACTTCAAGTAACTAGATTTACAGTTGAACTGAGGGCAGCACCATCGAGTTCAAAGGATACAAATAAGTGCCATGTTGGTACATGGACAGCATGAGCCATCAGGTGAGGCCCATTATATAATGTAGTTTTTGCAACCGACAATGAGGCCCATGCACAAAGGGGAGAACTACAATGCAGTGTTCCTCCATTGTTGTATGTTGCAGCGCCCTTCTTTAAATGCATGATGAAGCCACCTTTTCAAAATCCAAGCCAATTGCTACCCTCAGCGCCTATTGTATTTTATTGTATCTTGGCTTTTTAAGTCAATTTCAATGAGCCAACCGACAGATTCATCACACACGAGGGATTTTGAAAAGGTGAGGCCCCAGGCATTTAAGAGCACTGCACCATACTACGATGGTACAATGCTGCATTGTAGTTCTGCATGGGCTACAATGCAGCGCCCCATCTTCACTGCATGGTGGGGCCCACCTTTTTAAAATCCAAGCCGGTCATCAGGTCTATGACCCATAATACTCTTTTTCAGTGGGTTGGCTGTTAGATTGATCACATATGAGTGACCCACTTCACTTCTATCCCCTCAAGAGAAAAGTAATGCGAGTTTATCATGTGTTTCCGATAGATTCAAATCCAATGGTGCCCCATGTTACATATTTGAATAATAATTTATAGGTCAATCAATGCAAAGGGTCTAAAGATCGATGACCAGCTCAGATTTTGAAAAGGTGGGCCCCACTGTGCATAGATGGGGCGCTGCACCATACTACAATGTGGCAGCGCTGCATCGTAGCCCTGCCCTTATTTTAAAAGTGGACAAGCTTATGTAGCAATAGCTACATAGTGGGGCCAAACATATCAGCTACCTAGAAAAGGAATACAAATCAGAACTGAACAATTATTATAAGCCATGATTTGTCAGCATTAATAAGACAATGTTTTACAACAGAAACAAAAGCTTCCTCAACTTTACAGATGTAAGAATAAAACACCCCTAGGTTCATCATGTTATTGGCCGGACATGTTTGTGAAGAAGAGAGTATCGACTGAAGTAAATGGAAATAATATATAACCTCTATGACATATTACATCCGAGCATGAGAAAAATGATTTATCATCTAACCTACAATCATATATACAACACTCAGCAGAGGAATCTTATCTTTCTTCCTCTTTCTAAATGAGCCAGCCAACCGGATGAGTTTCTCTAGGAACCACCACCAATATCTTCCTCTCAAGCGTAAGTATTGCCTGTGTTGAACTGAGCAGTCAGCATCAAACATCACAATGAAGGGGGAAAAAATAAACAGGAATTTCAAACATAAAAGCCTACCCCTTGAAGATGATGTGCTTCTGTGTTGGGTTTTGGCACCCTTGCCATGTGAAAGCGATGGAATCTTTGAAATGATAAAGGAACTCTGGAGCCCTTCCAATAGCTGTAGGCAGAAAATAGAGTCACTAGCGCATAGCAGAGACATGAACATTTTTGCAACAAGCAGGTCACAATTATTCTCTTCCTGGATGGCATGTTTTCTTTGGCAGGTATAATTCAAATAGAAACAAGCACTATAGGGTCCTGATCATTAACTGTTTTGATTTAGAAATAACTAAAAAAAAGAAGAAGAAGAAATTGGCATTCCAACCCAATTTCCTACCCTGAAGTTTTAGTTATTTAATCCATCCAAGAAAAGGCAGCATCAGCCAACTTTCAGTTCCTATGCAGTTAGTATACCTACCGACCATAATAATTCCTCATTTAAACAAACATGTTGATTCAGGTCATAAGCTCCATCTGGCACAGAGTTTACCAATTCAAGCTAAAACCATGCTCAAGGAATCAAATCAAATTAAAGGCTACGCAGAGCAGAGAGTGTTGGTTAAATTGATGCCCAACTGGGGCTCCCAAGATGAAAATACACAAGGGTTGTACTAGTTTCAGTCTTGCTTAATCACAGGTAGTTGAGATAAACCACAAAGAAAAAAAAAAGGGAAAAAATGACTAATATAACATGGCAAAAGTGATACCAGATTTGTTGGTGACAAGAAGGAAACTAATTAAACCAGCCAACACAACCCCTTTTTTTAATTGCAGCCGATAATTATTTAAACGAGAAGAAATAGAACAATAACAATGGTCCCCTATAAGTAGAGGAAAAGCTGGACATAGTTAAAGCCTATGAAAGGCTAAGAGGAAGCCTATATAATCATGAAATGGATGAATTATCTGAAGATTCTACACCAATAAAGATGGAAGTCAAACACCCTGTTTAGCAAGAGAATCTGCTTTTTCACCAATAAAGTATACGCATTTGTCCGTTGCTTCAACTACATGTCATTCTCAAAGACAAAGGGTCGCATGGCTTGTCAATAACACTACCCAACCTCGAAGGAATCTGACCATGGACTCTCTATTTTCTTAATGGTTACAGTCTTACGGATTTAATAATAAAAGATCATAAAGGAACAATCACGATACATGCCCACAAGCTATAATAGAGAAGTCTTAAAAAGGAGAAACTCCCACAGGATTCCTTTAGACTCCGACAACCAAGTGATCAGTCTGAGCAACATTATTCTATGATTACATGAACTTCTAGTAAAAAATGCTACACAAAAGCAAAAACATTAAAACTATATTCAGCAGAAGATATAGCATGTAACAAAAGTAAAAGGAAAAATGAGTTTTTCCCCAACAAAGAGGTTCCAGGCTTCTCACAATCC
The DNA here is from genome assembly GCA_028538565.1 of Umbellularia californica. Lineage (NCBI taxonomy): Eukaryota > Viridiplantae > Streptophyta > Magnoliopsida > Laurales > Lauraceae > Umbellularia > Umbellularia californica. The sequence goes on from JAPQWN010000012.1 coordinate 681,268, forward strand.
CAAAATACAATTCCAAACGACATAGAACAAGAAGGGGAGACAGTGACGAAATAACCAAATCAACATAAAAGCCAATCTATATCCCATAGGGAGACTACATACCCAAGGTTAAATGCGTCGCATGTCCCACAATGGGGTTTGCACAACTAATCAATTTCCCAAATACTGCTATTGGCAAGAAGTACTGATCATAGATATACTTTATCCATTCCATCCAAAAGTTTAGCACTTAGAAATCACTAAGTTTATTGTAACTAGACCTCTACAGCTGGTTCAAATGCGGGTGGCCATGGATGTGATATGATCATCATCGATCTCCAATAATTAATGTGAATCATGGAGATAGTACCGAACCAATCTGATAATTCACAAATACACACCTGATTATTCAATTGTATGGTAACCCTATGCATTCAAATCATTCACACAACTACTGGTGCGAAAACCTGACTCTTCATCTTCATAATCTTTGCCTTATCCGATATATTTAGTGTCAGACTAGAAGAGTTCAGTTCCATAACTATAGAAAAAATGTAATGTGTGTAAAAGTTTAAATCACGATGTCTAAATTGTACCTCAAGTAAATAAAAAATGGTTATAAAAATAAAGTTAACCATAAACATTGAAGAAGATCAGATGTTTATCTAGTCAAAGCCAAGTATTGCATTTCTGGTAGATGGTTATGTTGAAACAGTTCCTCTTTCCCCTTACTTAGAACCCAACCACACCTCTTTAATCATCTTTCTCTGAGTAGAAGAAACTGAATCAGTTTGAATATGGAAAGCTAGTCAATCTGAGTGAGATACATGGATCAGGTATCTCACATTTGCTTTTCTCTAAAAAAAGGACAAATCAAAGCAGTAGATGGTTTCTTCAAACAGAAATAATTTATGACAACAATTCAATCAAATGACGTTCTACACATTTCCTGACAGACACAAGCACAGACACCGCGAAGAATATATGAACATATCTATACACACACACACACACATGGCTTACCCGGGATGTCGGCTGAATTCTGCGATTGGACCTCCGTGGTTCAGTGGCATCTTGTATTTGCTTTCCAGGAATACTTGAACCCTTCTCCACATCGCTAGCCAACTTTCTTCCAGCAACTGATGCTTTTCCTTCCATTCCACCCACTTCTTTGTCAGATGAAGACGGCTTCTTGAAGGATTGAACACCTGAATCAAGTTCTTGTGGTGAAAAAAAGACTGGGTCCTCAGCCGCTTTAAGAGTGTTAGAAAATGAATGAACTCCTAGATGTGTTGACTTTTCCAAGTAGTTTTCTTTATGCCCAACAGAAGCTTTAACATTCAGTAGAGTATCTTGCTCAGTGCTGCCGCTTGAAGCCGAGACAATGGAGATTGATGAACCATCTTGCTCACGTTTACTTCTACTTGGAATTCTTGGATCTTTTCCAGAGTTAAGCATCTTAGGCTTGGAGTCAGTAGGCCTTCTTTTCCCCTTGATATTAACTTTAGAGGTGTTTTTCCAACCAAGGGATCCTTGTGGCACCAAATATTTAGCAAATTTCACTGAATCTGTTCCTTCACTTGTCGTAGCAACCCCGTCTTCAATATAATGCTTGCTTACATTCATAAATTTTCTTTTCTTTCCAGGCTTTGGAATTCCAAAAACCACTCTTGATCCTTCCTTCTGCAGGCCAGTCCGCTTCATTTTCAGTGAATCAGAAATATTCTCCTCTATCGCATTTCTCGTGTCCGTAAATTTTTTGTTCAACAGTGGCCTTGATTCTTGATATTCTCTTGAATCCCCTATGCATGGAATTTTTGATTGCTTATTCCCTCCAGCATCTACTTGAGAATCAATTTCAATCTCATGCCTGCCCAATTTCCGGCGTTTTTCTTCAGGAGTATCCACCTGATCAAGGCAATGAAACTCAGCCTCTTTAGTCATATATATACTAAACAATATCAACTACAGATTGTACTATATAAAAACTCTTTTATTGGTGCTGTAAATAATGATTAGAACGATACGAAACCTCACGTGGAGAGCAATAGGTTTCCCTGGACCATTCCATCCATTGGCCATCTTTCCATATGAGAGACGGTCGAAGATTCCATGCTCTTATGATTGATGAATCTCCATCAGCTGGTAGAAAATACAAAGTAAATTTTAGGTACTTTACTCCCACCCTATTTATTCGATCCAAACTAATCGGGTTCATTAAAACAAAATGAAAGAATCCAAGAGATGACACAAAATTTTCACACTTAATATGAATGTCACAATTATCCTCAGTGGATGTATGCAACACTGATTGATTAATTTTTTTGAGAGAGAGAGAGAGAGAGAGAGAGAGAGAGAGAGAGAGAGAGAGAGAGAGAGTCCAGCCCCAATGCATAGTAATAATTATGCCATGCCCCCTTTTAAATTTTGTGAATATGGGATGTTGGCAATCTAATATAGAAAATATGTACATGGAAAAGAGTGCATAATTTCTATTAAAACGCACCTGGAAAATAAATAGTCAATTTTGTTTCATCTGATTTGCTTCTTTCTGTGACAATTCCTTCCCACCAACTGAAAAAAAATTAAAATAATAAACACACAAATTAGATGAATTCAGGATATACAAGCGCGCATGTGTGTGGCTTCAATTCTAGTGTAATGACCAGCGCACTACAATAAGGCCCGCCATCATATGGTGAAATAGGTGCTATGGGGCCCACTTGGCTGCATGCCAATCCACATGGGGAGGGGGTCGTGAAATAGGCATCATGAACTAGGCTATGGGTAAATTTTCACCAATGATTAGGGCCTTATTAACATACAATTAGAGAACACAATTCCAATTATCCACTTTATAAGCCCTAGAATACATCCCTACAATCATCCAGTCAGGTTCAGAATTTCACCCATCTCAACCCCATAATGCTCCTATTTATCCACTACCCACATGAAACAGCAAGCATGAGAGCAGGGCCCACAACAATCATTTAACTATGTTGTAATGAAATGAGTGTTGCCCTTATTCATGGCTATAAATCATCTGATCAGGGTGAGATTTCACATATCTCAATCCATGATGCCTCATTTACGTCCCCTACCACCATGAAGTAGCATGAGTGGGGCCCATGACACCCTGACCCATGCACTGTTTCATAATGCAAGAGCATTGTTCTGATTCATGCAACATGCTTAAGTGGGCACAGGCACAAGCATATATGTATGTAAAGCAAATGAAGCAGCCAAAGCCCTATAGCTCAAGGGTAGAGCTTTAGCTTGTAAACTTAAAGTCAAGCCTGCATAGAAGCAGGTGTTTTGAATAATTATCCAAGACAAAGTTCCCTGGTGTACTTTGTATATAATGTGGTTCTAATTAGTCAAAAAAGAAAAAAATAATTGACAAGATAGGACTCTCTGGAGAAGGCTTTTGAGTCAAATAATATGACGAGTGTAAAGAAAAATAATTATAGAATAAACATTCAGTGGTTCTGAGAGGAGAAAGGAGGATTTAATCAAAACAGAACCACTTTTATCATATTGTGGTAGATTTTGAAACCCAAGAGCAACTACTGAACAAAAGGAGGGCCCAACTGAAAAGTTTAAAACAAAACAAAATTAAGTACATCGTGGAAAAAGTGAAGAAAAGAAAAAGTTTGTGCTATGTGATAGTCGAATTCTACTTAATTAAAAGAACATTTTCTATAAGATGGCACTTAGAAGTTAGAATGGCCCTGTTTTGCGGAGCTGAATGTTACTTGGGCAACAAAGAAATGATAAGGCAAACATGTGACCAAGATTTGTATACTATGGTTACTATGTGAAGTAAGAAGGATAAAACTTTCAATTTAAACATAAGAGGAAATCTACTGATGCCTCCAATTGACAATATTAGGGAATGACATTTCATTTCAAGACTTCAACTCAGATTAGAATACTGAATACTGAAAATCAGCAATAAACAAACAAGTGCCCAAAAGTCCCAAGGGCCAACACATTGTAATATCTAGCATCTCAAATATGTCCGAGGTGTCTTGCGAACAATAATCTGCCCAACAAACAAGTCCATAAAAATTCCACTTGCTAAACAGCAGTATATAACAAATAAGATCGACCACCATGCCAAAATCCTAGAGAACATTGATAAACAATTGATAGTCACCAATAACTAACTCATAAATATAAGTCATCAGTAATCACAATCTCATCAGTAACAAACTGATCTTCAGAAGAATTGATTCTGAATAGCCAAAAGGTATTAGTAAGCTGATCACAAAGTCAGATTGAAAACCAATAACTTGCTCACCCATCACGCATCCATGCATCAACTCGGTCTCCAACAGACCATACATAGTTCCCCATAGCTTCTCTGCGTCGCTTTCTTGTTCCTTCTAACTTCATGGCAGTCATAGGATGAGCAATGCGTATTCTGGGAGCTTTATTGCCTTCAGTTCCAAGAGGTATCCACTCCTTTAGCTGACCACAGCCTGCATGAATGACAGTCGGTTAAACTGGTGGAGAAATATGTCCATGTGTGGTAACTGACGGAGAAATATATCCATCTGTGTGTTGCTGATGCAGCTGCACAAGCAGGTACACGTGTTTCATTACTAATGCAGCTACACTTATTTTTTTTAATTGGTAAAATTTATTTCGTGAGATTTTCAAGTCATATGAATTTACTATGATACACTAATTCTTCCTGCTCCTAAAAGCCTCTGATGGCATTACGCAATGTAGGTTACCTTCATCTTGTAGAAGGTCAGTGTAACAGACATAAGCTTTTCCATCCTTCAAGCTCAGCACTTTAGCTGAAAACCAGACCCCTCTAAGACCATCCTCATCCGAAACAACCTAAATTTTTGCAACTGACATTAGCGAATCAACCCTGAGGGTGAAACTAATTATCTAGCAACAGAAATGACTGATAAAAAAAAATGTGAGAAAATCACTCTTAATTTCATCAGAAAAAATAATTAAAAGGTTTATGGTTTTGAATAAAAGGGGAAAAAAAAAGGAACAAGAAGGCAAAACACTTAAATTGGACTGCCATGAGTTTAAAAAGATTTTTGTTATGTGGGACTTAGTTGATCAACAAATCCTACGATTCAAACTAATGAAGCTTGTGGGAGAAGATCAAACTTTAGAGTTTAGATATCATCATCCAATTCTGGCCACAAACCTCAACAACAGATCCCTCCTTAATCTCAATCTCTTTCGATGTCATGAACGGCTGATTTCTTTCATCTTTATCATTTTGGGTGGTTACCGAAGGTGCTCTTAGCCCAACCACCATTTCAGAAACTTCCCCAACTGTTTTAGCATTACCAGACACGTTTTGACCTCCTTGTCCTCGAAATCCTTCTTGTAAACTGCTTACCAACTCAATCTCACTCTCAACTGTGTCCTTCAGCAAATTACTTTTTGTGCTGTTCATTTCCCCTTCACCCACAGTTCTTAGTGTTTCATTCCTACTTGATGGTAGTTCTTTCAAATGCTCAACAGTATTATCAGGACATTCACCAGCAGCAACTGGGCTCAACTGTTCTGACGCATGGAGACCATTTGCATTAACAGGGTGCACAGTAGAGTTTTGATGTGCTTTCCAGTAACCCTCTGGACCTGCTTCTACTAATTCAGTCAATGTGAGAGGTATTGGATCACCCATCGTAATGACTGTTCCAGCATGTGACACTGCTTCTGCCGCCAGTTCTGCAGCTTTTACTACAGCATCCATATTCTTTGCCCGTTTTGCGGCAGCTGAAGTAACTTCAACCCTCCTCCTTGCAGCCTCACGTGCAACAACAAACAATGAGCTGGAACTTTCTGTTCCATCCTTGCCCTTCATAATTGATGCCGAAGAAATCCTTTCTAGATTCTCCCTACCATCAAGAAGACCAACAACGGTATCCTGTGCACAATTTCCCAGTTTAGGCATGATCAAAGCCTCATCTGCGATCGATTTAGCTTGCAAAGCAGCATCATAGGCAACCTTAGCGGCTGCAGCAGCTGCCTTTGCCACAGAAGCAGCTACAGCTGCTGCAACTGCAGCAGAAGCCAGTAGTGCTTCGACCTCTGAGAGTAATCCAGAATTCTTCTTAACAGCTAGCTGATTCCATATGCCTTGGCTGTGCCTAACTGCAGTAGCAGCAAGAGCTGCAGCATCTTCTGCATATAGTTTAGCCTGCTCAATTCTACTGCATGTCTCCTCAGAAAAGATAACCCTCTGATCACTATTGCCACTGCCTACTATATGATAATGCATGGACGAAGCAAGGGGAGAGCTAGTAGAAGCGAAACCACCAGGAGTACCTGCAGATGTAGGTGGAGAAGGTGATAAGATGCACTCAGATGTGGCAAAATGCTTGGCAACCCCAGTAGAAGAAGCTGACTTGTTTTGAGGTGGATTAATAGAGGAATTCTGTCCATGCTCTGGCACTAGACTTGTTTTCCTTTTTTTAGGTTTCTGATCAGCAGATACATGCTTAGCCTGCTCAATTCTACTGCATGTCTCCCCAGAAACGATAACCCTCTGATCAGTACTGCTGCTGCCTACTAAATGATACTTCATGGGCGAAGCAATGGGAGAGCCAGTAGAAGCCAAAACACAAGAAGAACCTGCAGATGTAGGTGGAGAAGGTAATAAGATGCACTCAGATGTGGCTGAATGCTTGGTAACCCCAGTAGAAAAAGCTGGCTCATTTCGAGGCTGAGTAACAGAAGAGATTTGCCTGAGCTCTGGCAGTACACTGTTTTCCCCTTTTTTAGGTTTCTGATCAGCAGATGCATGCTTTCTAGGTGTTTTCCTCTTGTCCTCTATCAGTAAATTTGCACTTGTAGGAACATCTGCAGGACCTACAGTAGGAGCCAAAGGACTAGGAGAAAGAAGTTGCGCCCTGGAGGCAGATGGTTCAGATAAATCTCGAACAGAGGTAACTTTAACTGCTTCTGCAATAGGCAAAGCAGAATAACGTGTACTAGTGTCAAGTGCTGAAGTTTGAGGAGAAACAACCCATGATCCAAGACCAGGTGCCTGAGACTGCCAAGGAGTGGTCTTCCCTAAGTAGGGTCTCATGTGCAGAGTTGGTTGAGGATGCAAGGGAGACAGTAATTGATGAGAATCTAGGAGTGAGCTTCCTGACTTGCTACTTGATGATGGCAAGCAATCATGAGGAGTTGAAAAGCTCCGTACCGGGGATGACAAAGACATAGAAGGATTTACAATAGCTGAAGCGGCACCTTTGCTGGCAGATCTACTGGCAGAGGAGCTGAGGGTTACGCTCTGCAGAGAACTACACCTTGATACCCTTGCACCTGCAAAAATTGGTTCTCCAAAGCTGTCAAAGACAACCATGTACTACATTGCAAACAGGCTACCTTTTAAAATTGCATACCTGAATAGGAGGGCAAAGGGGTCTTGAGATTATTATGTGGTGACTTTTGATTTTTAAATCTTTCCACAGCAACACGCCACACATTCTCCCACACCCTCCTTCCACTATCTGTTTGTTCAACACCATCCACATTGTCAGGCATCCAATGCAGCAGGAAAATGTAGAAAAGGAAAATTACGAAGAACATGATATGCAAGGGAGGCATGCGCACCCCGGCCGGTGTCTCCAAAGGCTGATATCATACAAGATTCATCAGGTGCTGTACCTTGACTGACATATCAAAATGCAATCAAATCAGCATAATAATTCAAGGTTTTTTTTTTTTTTGAATGCTAATAAGGCATTTTACTTACATCAGGGAACCATACACAAAGATCTGAGCACGCAACTGCCTTTGCTGTAAAATAGTGAAAGGTTGGTGCAACGTCATTGGAGAAGCTGAAGTATTCAAATCAGGTAAACTAGATGCCTGAATAGTTGGAGCACAACTTGCTTTTGTATTTTTGCCCTCGATGCGTGAGCATTTTGTAATCCCTTCTGCATGTATAGGCCTGCTCATAGTCCCATCTGAGTTAATTGATGCACTGCATGGACTACCATCACTTTCATTTGTTCGTTTTGGACGGGGTGTCTCTTTAGCACGTTTCCGTCCTGTAGAAACAGTTCTATTGGCAGCACTACCAGATACCAACCCAGTTTTGTCCACACCAATACCTTTGCCCGTCCCATATGCTTTCAGATCACCAGATATTTGATGCCTTCCATGAGGAGTTTCTGGAAAGATCTCAGGATCAGTTTGACAAGGCCCAGGAACTGTTGGAGATTCTTTTGCAGTCTTGGGAAAAGGGCCGGCATAAAAAAAAACCCAACAAATTACTAAAAAAGAAATTACGAACTTTAAGTTCAAGTGAACCTTCTAATATAAGGTGAAATACCTGAGGTAATTCAATAGCTTGAATGTTGGAAAACTTTTTCCACCCTTTGCCACTTTCTCTTTCAGGAAGAACATCTGGTGACCCAACCTTGAATGTGAAACTTCTATCTTCATCAGAGGCAGCTTTTCCTTTGGGGTCTTGAGCTGGAAAATTAAAAGAATTAACCTTACTCTCAATCTGGTTCACATCATCAGAAATGGGGATATTTTGATCCAAAGACCCTTTCTCACTACAACCATGGTCCTCCTTTTTGGTCTGTGATGGCTCGCTGCAAGTAATGACAGTAGGCGAACCACAATTAGGTTCAGACGAATTTCGATTGCCACATTCATCTGTCTGGGTGTGGAGTTCGGCAATGTTATCGGGCAAAGTAATGGGTGCTAAAGAGCTTTCTTTACAGATATTTCGTAAACCACCTGTAAAGACAATTCCAAATATTACAATCAGGAATGACTATAAGGCTATTGACTCCAAAATCAATAACAGTGAGCCTCAGTTTAAGCCCAATGTTTTAATCAACTTCAGTTATTGACAAGCTAATATATGCGTGTGTGTGTGTGTGTATATATCTGCTTGTGTAAAATGACAGTTCCAACTTGAAATGCCTGTAAGAACCAAAATACAATTGGATTTACTCAAAATTTCAATCCTACACTGTAACATGCAAAAACAAGTAACTCGTCTCACCTCTGGATGCAAACGAAATTTGCGCACTGCTATCATCTCCAGACACCAAATTGGCTTCCCTAAGTAGTTCATTGTTTGGCACAATGTCATCAGAAGATCCATCCAAAGATGAAGGAAGGGTCTCTGTGAGTATTTAATCATTAGTAGTTGTATTCCCTATAACCAGAATCATGCATGTCGCAGAAAATGTGATGGCAATAGCAGTGACAAACTGGCAGTCTAAAGTATTATGAATATCATATAATATAAATTTATATAGATAGTTCTGTTACCCATTTTAGTGCACCTACCTGGTTGAATGCAAATCATGGGGGATGGGGAAGGTCTAGACATGGATAATGAATACCAGAAAAAAAAAAAAAAAAAAAAAAAAAAAAAAAAAAAAAAAAACCACCATAATTAGACCATTGTGTTAATGGAATTAAGAAAACAATATTAAAACAAATATGGCCATTCAAATCCAGCAGTAAGTAACATTTAGATGACTGCCAAATTGAGGGAAGTACCAAATTGTGGAGGAGAATTGTCGGAAGTAGATTGATAATATATATGAGGATGATTCTCATATGAAACTATGCTTAATATATAATATATTATAGAAGCAAAAGAGGGGTGTTTTTTGTTCCCCCTTATTTTGTCGTGTGGTAGAACATTAGGTGGCCCCCCAATCTTATGCAAACTGAAGTGATGTAGTCCAAATGCATCATGGCCTGAAGGTCTACAAAAATGCCCAAGAATAGACCCGCAGTCAGTCAGCCCATCAGGCCTAACCCATTTAGCTAACCCCATGGATGAATTTCCCATTAGGCCAAGCCCATCGTCAAACAGGCCATTGCCCAACTATCTTTGAAAAAAATTCTATATGTTTTAGCTTTGTAGTTGACTGTTATATTGGCTAGTCTCGTGACAAAATGTAGTAGGTTTACAAAACTTGTTTCTTAAACAGATTCACCCAAATAGAAAGACCATTCTAGTAAGTTCCGGATGTGGTAGAAAATAGCATGAAATTTTGTATGGATCACTTAATTAATTGAAGGAATGGGATGGCATCTGATTTCCACACCGTATCAAGTACACAAGTTACAGATGATGGGACTTGTAGAACCACAACACTGATTTGTGTGTCAAGTACACACTGTATCAAGTAACAAAATACAAATGAAGTATGAGAGCTGAAGAACCACAACACCGTGACACACGCATAGCTTGAGTCGCATTATTTCATTGTCCTTGTTTCACAAAATGTTATTATTATTATTTCAGTTAAGAGGCCACACCTAAGTTTGTTCTTCAGCTGATGCATGAGGGTGGTGACTGTTAAAATGGTTAATCTAACGGTCTCTAGGGTTTTTCTCTCAAAGGTTAAAAAAAAAACAAACACACTAGCATTATAAAAAGAAGAAGAAATTAAGAGAAGAAAGGAGATTGAGCCAAATGAACTATACAAAGGTGTTAGCTAGGGCTAAGCGACATCTCCAATATATGCTTTATTAATTATATTTTTAATATTTTAAGATATTGACCTACATAGAAAAACTTTTACCTCACCGGTGTCGTTGCTTTGTTGTGTTGGACAAATTATCTTCCTTTTTTTTTTTTTTTTTTTTTTTTTTTTTTTTTTTTTTTTCTTTTTCTGTTAATGTTATCATGTGATGCAGGCACTAGGAGTAGGTCTTGCATGGCAGTGCCGAAGCACAGTCTACGCCAAAGCGCGTGTCCGAAGACACTTCAAATGTCTTTACTGAAACGATAAACAAGGACGCATCTCAATGGGGAAAACCCAAATTCAATTAATCAAACTCTGAAAATCCATTCCCTACAATGCCATATAAATAGGAAAAGAAAACTTAATGGCTAAGAAAACCTAATAATATAACTAAGGAAATAAAATAATGATCCTAGTGAAATTGGAAACCTATATCTAATTACAATTCTTATACTGAATAAAAATCCTAAATCTTTTTGGGCCCTACACATGTGGCATGAAGTCCATCCACATCATCATGGCTTGAACCTTCAACCTCACGGTTGCAGTAGCGAGCACCTCCAAAATGAGCTACAGGCTCTTGTGAAAGATACCTCATCAAAACATATAAATAAATAAACAAACCAACCACATGCCATACAAAATCTCTCTGAATTACCTGTTGTGACAACCAATGCTGCTGCACATTTGTCAAAAGAAACTCCTGGTACTTTAGGGCTACTTTGGTTTGTAATAGAAGAACAGGCATCGGGCTGTGGTTTCAGCTCTTTACCAAATTCCCGAGCTGCTTTGATGCATATAGATGCCTTGGATATATCTAAAGAGTTTCCTGCAGCAGTTGAGTGCCTGCTTTTCTCTGCTACAATTTCTGCTGCTGCATTACAAACAGTGGGCTGCCTGGACTCCGAAATAGAATTGGAACCATTCGATGCATGAGACACACAATTCTCCTGAATTGAAGAACACAATTGTGTAGAGATTGAATAGACTGTTTCATCCTTATCCAGGTGAATGGAATTCGATACAGTCAAAGTTAGTTTTCCATCTTTTTTGTCAACAACTTCATCTGCAACAAGGCTAGTTTGATCCAACTTCTTGAATGATGCCAACTGGGTTGCATCTTGTGATATAACTTCGCTTGGCACTGCCACCAAAAAAGAACAAAAGGAAAGATAAAGTAGATTTCATGTTCCAAAAATGAACAAAAGGAAAGATAAAGTAGATTTCATGGTATTTGGTCCATGACAGAAGCCTGGACATTAGAGTGTGTTACTCCTTAGTCCTTACCACATTCCTGGATGGCTTTGAAGCCTATGGATGCTGGACATATATATATTGAATTCTCTTCAACAGTGGACTTAGTTGTCGTTGCTGTTAGTATTTCTTCTGCATTTTTACAAACAGTATGTTCCCCAAAATTAGAGACAGAAGCAGAACCACTCACTACATGAGTCAGAATTCTCTTTCAGAACTGGACATGAGTGTGTGAATATCGCATTGACTATTTCTTCCTTGTCCATGTGAACAAAACTTGATGCAGACAAAGGTGGTTTTCCGTCTTTCTGTTCAATAACTTCATCTGCAACAAGACTAGTTCTATCCAACTTCTTAAGCGGTGCCAACTGGGTCACATCTCACAAGTAACTCCACTTGGCACTGCCAGAGCGCGCGCACATACAACACACGCACAGAGAGAGAGAGAGAGAGAGAGAGAGAGAGAGAGAGAGAGAGAGAGAGAGAGAGAGAGATTTATGGTGTTGGGAACTTCAGAATCCAAAAAAGTAGTTCAGCAATACCTGACTCATAGACATTGCCATGTTGAGCTGATGACTCAAACACTTCAGCACTGACAGAATAGGTACTTTGGCCATATGAAGAAGCATCTCCCCGGTTATCTATGACAAGACAACTGCCTGTTTCTTTTCCCATATTATCTAAATGTGTAGGTGATTGTGTATTCTCTTTTACAAGAAATGGACCATCCGAATTAACCATATGATCATCACCAGAGGCCGCATCCACCGATCTATTATCACATGTTTGTGACAAGTTGGCATCTTGAAAAGATGAGATGGTCAGCTCTGCGCTTATTCCCCCAATTGAGTTATGAACTCCTGATCCATTTGAATTAACATTTTGTTTATTGCCATCATTCTCAACTACTTTATCTAGCATTTGCTTTTCCATCATCTCCAAGTTTGCATTATGTGAAATTGCATTCATGCCTTCGACTTCAAAACAGTGGATACTCGCTTTTATTTCTGCTATCTCCTGTTTCTCACGAATAGTATCTTTTGGAGAACACACCATCTCTACTGAACTGGAAAGATCCCCTGCATCATTACTGCTGTTCTTAACCAACTCACCTTCTATCTTTTCCTCTATAACTGATGAAGACATTCCCAAATTTCTATCTCTGATCTGAACATCACTTTCACTGCCTTTGTTATAAAAACCACTTCCAATTTGGTGACCGTCATTATTCAAGAAATCCTCCGGCTTCTTGAAACATGCAAGATTACTCAGTCCTTTCATCTGTGCTGGAGAATCCATCTTCACAATCGGAGTCGAAGGATTTTCCATGAAATTATTTCCCTCTTCAATATGATGTCCTTCACGACCTTTATCACTTTCTGTCACTACAGAAGAAGCTTCCTGCGGCAGACTTCCCTCAACTTGATCACTCATCACACTACCTTTGCTAAAAATCCTGCAATCCAACTGGTCGGCACCCATATAAAACAATTCACCAAGCTTCTCATGAACCACAGCCTCGCGGGATACTCTTATCAGCACCGAAGAGCATGGCTTCAGAGTTGAACTGGGAAAATCCCCTAGATTATCAGTACCACTTTCAGCTGCATGCCCTACACAATGCCTATCATCTGTCTGAGTGTCTTTTCTCAAAATATGACAATTCCTTTTCTGTGAAACACCTTCTGTCAAACCTTCTGGGTTTTCACATGAGACAACTTCACTGCATTCATCAGTGGCACCCACAACAAGATCCTGCATGTAGTTGACTGATGGATCAACTTGCATGCTCTCAAAGTCAACTCTATCAAGATCCCCTCCCTCCTCGTCGCCTACAGTTGCTACGGAAGATGGTTTATGTAGATTATCAGTACCACTTTCAGTGGCATGTCCCACACAATTTCTATCCTTTGTCTGATTGTCTTGTCCCAATATAAGGATATGCCCATCCTGTAAAACACCTTCTATTGGACCCTCTGGGCTATCACATGAGACAACTTCACAGCATCCAACTGCGGCACTCACAGCAAGATCCTGCATAAATGTGGCTGATGGACCAACTTGCACACTCTCAAAGGAAACTCTGTCAAGATTCTGTCTATCCACATCATCTTCTATAGAAGATGGTTCCTGTGGCACACTTCGTGCAGGTTGATCATCCAATTCATTGTCTTGGCTCAAACCCCTGCAATCCATTCGGTGGGTGTCAGTTTTGAACAATTCACCTAGCTTCTCAGAAGAAACATTGTCATGGGATACTGCTATCTTCACCAAAGAGCTCGGCTTCACAACTGAACCGCAAAAATTCTCTAGATTGTCTGAGCCACTTTTGACTGCATGTTCTGCACAATGTCTACCATCTGTCTGAGTGCTGTGTTTCAATATCTGAGATTTTCCTTTCTGTGAAATGTCTCCCATCAAATCCTCTGGCTTGTCATCTGAGACAACCTCACTACATACATCTGTGGCACCAGAAAGCAGATTCTGTACAGATGTGGCTGATGGACCAACATGCATACTCTCAGAGGTAATACTGTCAAGATTCCCTCCATCCTTGTCACTTTCAATTGCAACTGAAGATGCTTCCTGTGGCATAAGTCCTGCAGTTTGATCATCCATACCACTGTTATCGCTCAAAACCCTACAACCAACTTGGTGGGCATCAGTTTTCAAACATTCATGAAGCTTCTCAGAAAATACAGCCTCATGGGATACTGATTTCTGCACCAAAGAGCCTGGCTTCAGCATTGAACTGCGAAGATTATCTAAATTATCCGTACAACTTTCAATTGCATTTCCTGCACAGTGTCTATTATCTCTATGAGCATCTTGTCTCAAAATCTGACTTCTCCCTTTCTTTGAAATATCTTTTACCAAATCCTCTGGCTTTTCCCATGGGATAACATCATTTGTTCCATCTGCAGCATCCACAACAACTCTTTGCATAGAAGTGGATGACGGACCAGCTTGTGTAATCTCAAAGGCAACACTAAAAAGATTCTCCCCAGCCACTTTGCCAGCAGCAGAACTGTGATCGTCTTGTGAAAGTTTTTCTGCGCAGGAAGGAGTTGTCACTGGGACTGAGCTACATCGCTCAGAAGCAACAATTACATAAGAGTCAAACTTGTTGTCCACAGAGCTCAGATCAGAATCTATCAATCCAGATGCATCATCTTTGTAAGTTACTGGCACATCTTCAACATAAGGGTGATCCTCTAAAGTCAATTGCCTTTGTGGACATCTTTCAGGTGGTAGTGTGGGTTCGGTGTCTATAGCGCCCCTTACCATAGAAAAGACAGAATCATCCTGATTCGAAGTGGGGTCCATCTGTTTATTTAAACTATCCAGTCCAACACATACATTTGACTCCTCAATTATATTTTGTTTAGCAATTGAAACATCTTGCCCAACAGATTTTAACAACATTTCAACAGATTCAGAAGATGTGGCCTCAGACCAAACATTGTTACTCCTTGAAAAGGAGCAAGATGCAGCTATGTTTGAACCGAACTCTATTCCACCGCCCTGTGAAAAGTACTCAATCCAATTATTTTCTTCTTGATTTTGAACGCCAAGCAAAGCCCCTGTATCACCTAAACTATCATACTGTAAATGGACCTGAAGTTGCTCGTCGAGATCAAATTTTGGCAGAGGAAGTGATCGTAATGGTGTGGTGGTGTCTTCACTACCTAAATGATAACCTTGGCTTTGAGAATCATTTTTATCATAATCCATGGGAACATCCCTAAAAAAAAAAGAAAAAAAAAAAAAAAGAATGAGAAAAATATGTACCTATGTTTATCACAATGATACTGCATGTTTTGGGTGTATTAAGCGAGTAGCTCATAAGAAACGAAACACTATATGCATTTGACATTTCAGATCCATTTGACCAAATGACGATTCACAGGAGAAGCAATGCAAATGCTATGGAAGAATTTAAAAAAAAAATATGCAGAAGTGATCGAATCAATCATAGTTATTACAACAAGAACAGATGTTCTTGGATCAAACTCGAGGAAATGTAATGCGAATGGCACTGGGCATATACACCAAGTTGGTTCCAACTTAAGAAAACTCAGCCTCCTCTTGCAACATTCTGTATCCATTGAAAAAAAAAAAAGAAGAAGAAGAAGAAGAAGAAGAGGAAGGACATGTGGGGTACCTGTTTTGTAGGGTCTGTTTGATAAGTAGAATTTCTGACTGGAATTCACCATGTCTTGGAATTCCAAATGCTTGACAGAGAGAAGTAAAAAAAACCAGCTAAGTTAAAAGAGCTATAAAAAAAAAAATAGCCCATGAAATGCTTCAAATTTTAAATTCCAAAATGAATATCGACAGTTCTTGCCATCAAACAGGCCCTTAAGCTGAAGTGTTAAAACATGGGTCCTGCACCTATCTCGACATGTCCTAGTAGCAGTTCTTTGAGGATATAAAACCCAATCAAAAGGGATAGTCCCCAGATTTGATGGAACAAGGCTTTGAAGATGATGATGATGAAAACCCAATATGATCTTCGATTCCTACACTGCCCAGACAAGCAGTGAAACAGATAGCCCATCCATTCTGCCAAAAAACTCCAACCTGATTGCAATTGGGATCCGTCCTCATTCACCAATTCTAAATTCTCCTTTTAACACAAAAATCCAATCCATATAGACCCACGCGAACTCACCAAAATCCCAACTTCCATAATCAGGGCCGATCTTTTACTACAACTGTAAAATACATATCATTTGAGACTGCGCAAAAAAAAAACATTTTTGAAAACCCTAGATTTTTACAAACCAAAGCTGCGTTCTTTCTTAAGCAGATGAAAGGAGAGAGAAAAAGATAACAACTTTCCCCGGATTACTGTCGAAACTAACGGAGAAAACCCTAAAAGTCTCAAATTTCTGAAATTTCAGACAAATACGAAACATCAAAACCAGAGAGAGAGGAAGGGGTACCAGAAGAAGGTCTATGATGCTAGACTCCTCCATCCGTAGACGAGATCGTGACCGTTGATCGAAACGCTAAGCCCCGCGATCCTTCGTAGGCTCATTAGCCTATGGACAAAGCCCCACCCTCAAATAGCAAAGGCCGACTCTCGAGCTGCGAAAAACTATCAGTTCCGATCGGCATGAATCGGCGGAGGCGGTAGGTCGGAGACGGACGGAGTACGTCGGATTCCGGCGAAAGAAGGAGAGGTTTCCGGCGGGAGAGGCTCTGCTCGTCGTTCGTCTTCTCGCACTGAGACGAAAAATAAAATAAAATAAAATAAAAAAGTGTTTGCGGGTACGAGAGAGAGAGCTTTGGAGGGTTCGAAATAGACAAAAGGATGCAGAAAGAAGGGGCTCCAAGTTGCAATAAATTTCATATATGCCATTCTATAACCACCTGAGAGAGCGCATTCGGATTCGGCTTGTATGATGCGTTGTTAGTTATGAATCTTTTAATCAGTCTAACATTCAACAAGGGAGTGATAACAAAATGTGGCCGTTGGCAGTTTTATTAGGCATGCAATTTTGCGGTAAAAGATGAGTAGTAGTTATGTCAATGACCATCCGATTACCTGAATTTTGAATTGGTTTTTTCTAATGGTAACAACCAAGTACCGCGGACCACTGCCGTAGTGTCAAAAAGGGTATATGAATTTCTAGAGAATAAAATTTTAGGAAATCAATTTAATGCGAAAAAAAATAGAATATATATATAATAATGTAAAAGACCATGCATGTCATTCAAAAGTTGGAATTCAATAGATGGGTTTTAAGGAGATCTATGGATCTTGTTTTTTAGTAGAACTCCTAATTGGATTTTATGACGTTGGGAATTTAAAGACGCTGGTTGTCTCTTGAAATTTTCAGTAGAATATTTGCTATAATTTTGAATTCAAACACATGAAATGTCAGAAATAAATTTTAGCATTCTCATAATTTCACCATTCTTTATATTTTTGGATGCTCTAATGGATATGGGGATTCAAGAATTTCATCTAAGGGACAACTTTTGAGGAAGTTATAAATTTTATAGATATGAATTCTCGAAAATCTATTTTAGAAAAAAAAAAAAAAAAAAAAAAGAGAAAGCCATACCAATTGAGATCCAATGAACACAACTATACATTTAAACTTAGGTCAT
This sequence comes from Umbellularia californica, assembly GCA_028538565.1. NCBI lineage: Eukaryota > Viridiplantae > Streptophyta > Magnoliopsida > Laurales > Lauraceae > Umbellularia > Umbellularia californica. Next base: position 699,123 of record JAPQWN010000012.1, read on the forward strand.
TAAAAAAAATTGAAATAGAAAAAAAATGCAACATCTTTCATTGCTTCTAGAGCCGGTGTTAAACCACACAACATTCTTTTGTGGGACCCACTTTATGAAACCAATCATAATCTCGAATTTGACTAAACTTTATGGATCATGCCACTCCAAAGTCTTGATTGAGATGCATCAAAGTGGGCATACTTATAGTTTTGAATGAATGAGAGACCGAGTAAGGACAGAAATAGACCCACACTTTCTATCTATGTGTTCTAGGAATGGAAATTGGGTGGGAATCAGGGGCCCAATTACGTGGCCGGATCTGGCCACGAGGATGAGGGCACCAATGGCGGTCCCTACGTTGCCAGGTCAACGTCGGACCACGTTTTCCGTACAGACGTGACGTCGCTTACAGGGACACTTCACATCATCCGCACTTCCTAAGAGTCATGCTCCCGTGATCACAACCTACACGTGGCAAGCAACACATGCGGCATCCATGCCCCCATGATCATGTGCCCACTTGCGTGATTATCCGTACACCTATATGGGAATTTACCCAACTTTATGGAAGGGATGGATTTATCGTTTATACATCATTATTATTATTATTATTTTTTTATAACGTAGGGTTCCAGCCATTTGGGCTAGAATAATTCTTACGATCCATGAGAGAAAATCGGATAAAATTTCCCTGTAGTCCCAGGGTAGTATTGCAGTTTCGAACCCACAACCTCCGGATGCAAACCGTGGTCTTAGGCCAACTGAGCTACCGCTCGGGATTTTATTTATACAGCATGAAAGATTGGAAATGCTCCGATAGTAAAAATTTAAAAATAAAAAATATTTGAGATGTTGCCTCACAATTTCAACTTTTGGGGTTTTCTTCCTCCTAAGTAAGTAAACTAATTAAAATGATAATCAATATTAGCTTTTTTTTTCAAAAATATAAAAGTTGTTGCTATTTATGAATTTTGATATCTTATTTTGATCTCATCACTCTTTTATTGGTTTTTTAATATCGCTTTAATTTTAAAATATTCTTAAATACCATATTATCCTTGACTAGTTAATAGCCTATGCTAATACTTAACTTTCTTCTAAAAAAAATTGTATATATGTTTCATAAAAAGTCTATGATCAAATTAAATTTAAAGTAGAGGTGAACATCTGAATCAAAATCTAAGTAGTCACTCTTTTCTACCAATGATTAACTTACAATCTTAGTAAGTTAAATCTCACACAAGTAAGGGTCGAGTCTAATCATAAAGTAAGGTTGAATTTCTATCTATAATTTATATCCCGTCTTTCTCGGTCCACAACTTCACCTAGACGAGCTCATGATGTATCTATGTGAGCAAGATGGAAATCCTGCTTACAGGTGGAGAACATGGGAAAGTCTCTTTGTAGATAAGGGTCATAAAAAAACACTTGTATCGTAGAATTTTACATTGATCTTGAATGATCATGTTAAAGTTACCCGTATCGTAAAATCTTTTTTTGTGAGTAGAATCTTGGCTCACGGTCATCTGCACTCCTATTATTGAAATTCAGTGGAGGACCCAGAATTTTTGTTTGTGTGGGGCTAAATATTTACTCGGTTTGTTAACTTTTTTCACATGAATAATATCAAAAGAGCACATTTATTGCATTTAAATAGAAATAAAAAAATTCATGCTCAAGTTTCCTGCCCAATTAAAGAGTATTTCCACTACCTCTCCCAAATTCAGGTTATGATCAATTCATTATCATCAAATAATATGAGATAACGTTTTCTTTAATCCTAGGCGTTTGAATGCCCTACAACAGTAATTTGGGTGAGCACCCAATTACCCAATTTAGGTTCCCAAATGGGTTTTGTTTGGATCTAAAGAATTTGGTTGCATGTACTTAATACCTTAGCTGTAAAAATAATTCCCTATAGTTGGTCATGGGCTCATGGCAAAAAAAAAAAAAAAAAAAAACCGGCACTTAAATGTAACTCGAATTATTCACACATGTACTCTAAGACCCGATTTTTGTATGAATTGAAAATTAAAGTATGCCCAATGGTGATTTGGTCATCTTGTAGATATGCTCAAATTTGGTAATTTAGGGCTTAGGTTTGGATTAGGATTTGGAGAAATTTAGCTACATAGTGATTAGAATTATGCTACCTATGAGGAGGGAGGTTGATTGCTTTATTTAGGGTTGTTTGGTGTGAGAGAGACTAACACGAGGACCGGCGATGAAAACTTCAATTGCTGTAAAAAGGATCTCACACTCTCAATAGAAAGAAAATGTCGAAAGAGAACGGCACAAAGAGGATCTGTTACTTTCGACGGGAAGAAAATGTCAAAAGATAGGAGTGTTTTTACCAAGGTTTTGTGACGAGGGGCGATCACATGGTTTAGACGTAGGGCGACTATTTATTAATTGTAAGTGGGACATGTTCAAGCCTTTTCAACTCTCTGACATTTTCAAAATAGACCTAGGGAGACCGCCCCAGGTCATGTGCATGTAGGTCCGCTCCTGCTGAAATCAAATCTATTCTCTATCAGGAGCAACGAAGAGGAAATAAAAAACATGTGGAAATTTCAAAGAGAAAAAATATGTGAAAATTACCTCTTTCTCACCTTTGTTGTCTTCTTATAAATATATTTTGATCTTGTGCTTATATATTCTACACTGCAATTGCATCATTTAGTTCTTCTCTATCTTTGTGTTAGAATAAAGATGTTCAATAGAAGAATCTGTAGATGAGATCTGCAGATTTAGAAACTTTATGGGAAATGGAGAAGGGAAGGCATTAGGAACTCAATGGGTTGAGGAAGAGGAAGGTGGTTTTCTTAGAAGATGAGCCTTTCCAAAAAAGAGAAAATGGCATTTCTTTAAAAAGAATATGGTGTTCCTTTGTGAAGAGGAAGAGGTGTTAGAATGAAACAATTGACGTTTCGAAGGAGGGTGTGTTTCTTATCTTTCTTTCTTTTATCCGCTAATGTGGCTCAAGGACAATAAAAAATGAGATAATTTTTTTGAACTGTTCCCCCTCCTTTACCAGCCATTTCTTACCTTAAATTAAAAAAAAAAAAACACGAATTTGGGTACCAGATATCATACTTTCATATTAAAATGACCCAAAAACATTTTGTTTTCTGATACCAGTCCTCTGGCAAGAGAAGTAGATCTCACGTGAGGTTAGAAAGTCCGTGGGTGAGGGCCCTCAGGCGAGGAAAGATGGCTGCCTTGGTTCAAACTCTAGAAAACCAGCAAGAACTAATAGTGGCACATTTAAAATACATCTCAAGTAGACTTTATGTTCTCTAAGTTTTACTATGGCATTATAACTTCTTTATCCTCTTTTGAGGGTGAAGTATGTACTATTTTGGATGACACCCACTTTTGAATAGAATCGAACGTACTATTAAAATTTTTTTTTAATAGGGAATAAAATAGGACTTCCTACTATTTTATTTATCACACAGCCCAACTTACAAAAATGGTCCATTCCCCAATTGGGCGGTCAGTCCCTAGGGGTGAGTGGGAATCCGTTTACAGCCTCCACATAATCCATATTAGTATGGGATAATCAAAATATATAACTCCTGGAGTGGACCCCACCCAGCATTTGTATCATTCATTGCACATGATCTGCTCTCACCAACATAGAATTGGTCTGTCACCACATGGTAATGGGTGCAGTCCAGTACCCAGAACCATAAAGCAATTTCGTACAGCACGCATTTCACATCCCACCCAGACATTTTAGTTATTAGGCCACAAGAAATAAATATTTCATGCAACCCAACACCACATTCTACTTCTACACACCAAAAATAGCTTGAGATTTGAGAATTTGTCATTTGGACTATATATCCAACCTCAGCCTCTAAGAATTGACTTGGCTAAGGAAGCCAAATTTTGACTTTGGTGAACTCAAGGGCCATTTGATTGATCAAATTGACACAGTTAGTGTGGGTGTATCAATGATGTAATCAAGATGGGTCCACCCCAATGATATAAATGTACACAATGGAGCCCATCCATATAATGGAAACAAAATGTGCATAATTGAAACATGGAAATAATTTATGGCAGTGAAATTTCAGAGATCTTTGCAGAATGCTGTATTTCAATGACAAACCTTGACAAGACTAAGTAACTAACAACTGAATAAACATGGAAAGCCCTTATAGCTATAGAACATAAAGATTCAATTGGGACAAGCATCAGGGTCAAAAGACTCAAAACCGAGCTGCTCCAAGAACACAACATAAATGGATTCTGTACAATAACCATCGAAAAATTTTCTTCATTTTCCAGCTTCAATTACTTCCTCTTTGTGCAGAGAGTGGGATTTGTACAATAAAGAGTTCTCTTAAATGTTCCAGTTCAAAGTAATCCTCTTTGTGCAAAGAGTAGGATTTCGATGAAAACAAATCAATCTAAAATACCAGAGACGGTTTGGTTGATCAGGACACTGAGTTCTGTAATCCACTAAAGAAACTCATACCCACCATGGCTTTTCTGTCAAGTCCCTCGGAAAGACATATCGAAATCTTGTATCATAAGGCGACCATTCTGACTTTCTGTTAGATTTGGAATCGATACACTTTTGGATTGCATCACGCAGCTTCTTATCGACGTTCTCACACACCCATGAAAGAAGGTCATCTGAGCTAATTGAAGTCTCCTTTGAATATCTCTCCAGAATCCTTGGTAGGAACACTTTCTTTGACCTCTTCACAACCACATTAGCTTGAAGGTAATCCTTCTTGGCCACCTCCAATTCCTCTTTGACATTTGCAGCACTGTAGACCCTTAGCTGCACAAAATTTAACAAGATTTCTAACTTTTCACAGAAAGTATTGTTTAACAAGGCTCATGTTAGACACCTGTGATTTTACAGGATGACATTGTGTTGGGTGCAGGCCAGGCTATGGTGGGCCCTTACATTAACTGACCTTAAAATCAAGTCCAATTTTACTTTTTGTTTGTTTATAATGAAGCTTGTATGGTGGCCAGCCTTAACTTGTAGCACTCATTAATTTATATAGAATGTGATCTAGTAGTTTATACCCTCGTAAGAATAAAAAGGGAAAGTTGTCAAACCTAAAAGTAAGCTTGGCGTATTCACTAAGGGCCAGTTTCTTTGTTTAGAATATATATAAATTCATGGTCAAGTTAGCTCTACTGAAGGATTATTAAAGAAATGAGGAGTATTGAAGCAACGGATGAGATCATGGGACCTTGACTTCCCTAGATTTTCTTGTTGAGTGATTTTTAACAATATATAACTGGGTATTCATTTCCCTCCTCTTGATTCAATTTCCATTATAGAGAAGGTTAATCGATGGCCGTGTTTTTTTTTTTTTTTTTTTTAATTTAAAGATGGCCATATTTTGATATACACATTGGATTCTTTACTTCTAACCACCTACAGAACAAATAAAATCCTAGGAACTCAATTACATGAAACAAACAGGCCCGAAACTTGAAAAATCTGAGAAGCAACTGATTACCACAGGATCAGATGAAGCCCCGCTACATAGTGCAAAGCAAACAAGGGGCTGGGAGTTTGAGAGTCCGAATCCTGAACCAAGAAGTTGTCGTTCCTCACCGGATTTCCTCCACATGGCAGTTGAAAGGATGGATTCAAACCACTGTTAAGTTAAATAAAAAGATATGAATAGATGTGAAGATATATATGTGATGATGCGTAGTCTAATTTCATTCTCATTTAGATAGCTGAAGAAGTAGACTGGACAAAATATCATGAACTACAGGGAAGGAAAAAATAAAGATTAACATACAACACTACACATATGCAACTAGGACAACACTTTATTTGCAAGAGGCATAGTCTTAGGATGATAAAATGAAAGAAATGATGAATTTTAAAATTCCTACCAATAGGAGAAACCTAGAGAAAATGGGAGAACTGGAAAAGGGAAGAGAAAAGTTGCTTTTATTTCTTGGCATCCAAAAAAGGAATGTGAGAAAGTCTGTTCTTTTTGCTCTCTCTAGATAAAAATTGCATTCTCTAGGTGATGTTTGTTTAGCTTCCGATAAAGTAAAGGTATGCCCAGATGTGGTATATTCTCCCTTTATCATGTTTGTATGAAAAACTAGCGTGGGAAAGTAAAGTCCATATGTGATGTAGTTATCACTCCACAAGCTACTTTTTCTGTAGCTCATAAAAGCATGATAAAGTGTGATAAATTAAAGTCAATAAAAAGCTATGTTTTGCCACTCTCTCCCACTTTACTTGACAACATACTTTTTATCTTACTTTACCTCACCTCTACCATGATGTAACATCCACTTTTACTTTATCATACATGTAAACAAATTGTGTCCTCACCTTAGTTTACCTCACCTTTACCATGATGTGATATCCACCTTTACTTTATCACACATGTAAACAAATTGTTCTCTCTCTCTCTCTCTCTCTCTCTCTCTCTCTCTCTCTCTCTCAATCATTTTTCTTCCCAAATAGTGGAAATTAGGAGAAAGCGTTACATGCTTTTCCCCTTCCAAATGAAATGCCAAATGCAGGAAAAAACATCAAGATGGGATCTCTCCTTTACCTATCCTTTCAATCCAAATGCCTTTGAAAATTAGAAAGCCAAAAACACCTTTTGAAGTTCGAGTGGTTAAGATTTATCTTCAAACTATATTTATCCCAAAAATTTAATTGAGCAAGTAAGAATAATAAAATATGTACGTAAGAACAAATGGAGCTGATATTACATACTCTTTCTAGAAAATAAAGAATAGAAATTGTACACAACAATACTGAAACAAAAAGAAAGTGTTCACAAGAATAGAAAATGAACTATATGGTCCTTTTTCCACTTTTGGTACATGCAATACTTCAGTAATGAGGTTTTCTTTGCTCAAAATAAAGTAGTAAGAATTGACAAAAGAAATGGTGAACTCATAAGAAAAAATGGGAGTGTGAAGAGCTTTCCCATTCAGAAATGTTAATTAAATGTCTAGAAAATAAAGAACTGTTAAACATTGAACTAAATGGCATGCAGCATGAAATGAATAAGCAAAATGCAAAGCAAAAGTCATATCATACACGACTGATTCGGGGTGTACGCCAAGACAACATTGCATGCTCTATGGAATTAGCACTTGTGATATAGCCTCCGATGTTGTAAGCTGCCTGCACTCAACAAACAAATTCACAAAGGCGTTGTTAAAACATATTAGACCTTTTTCCCCCAAAAAAAAAAATTCAATTAACCTTTTCACATCCCCTACAATTAAAACTGCCACAATGCCAATAATGATCCACAAATGCAGAGGTGAGAATTAAGAAACAAAACAAACAATTTCACACTTTGTTTCCACTTAAGATTAGATGTACTAATGAGCATTAGTAGAAAAGCAGAGGTCTATAATAAAGCCATGGATTGATAAGAATTTGCAGTGCAATCTGATTACCAATAAAAGGGCTTGGTCATAATAAATATGTTAGAAGTTACCATCATAAAATATAAGTATGTTTATTATAATTGTTTTCGTTAAGGGTATGGAAAATTTTGGGGGAATAGAATCTGGGCATTGGCCAAAATATTGCAATGTAATTACCAATATCTAAAATTATAAGCCATTTTAAGCATGTAAGCTACCCACCACTTGGTGTTCTTCCCAGAAAAAAAATACTTTATATGAGATTAATATAGGAAAACAGAGACATATTTTAGTTAATTAAAAGTTGGTTGGTGGAAAGTTGCCTTCTATTGCAGCCAAGTAATGTAAGCATATCTATGAGTTCCAAATTCCTGTTAAGATTGTTTGGCTTAGAATTTCAACTATCTTAAAATACATAACACAAGATAGTAATCATAATTCCTTCAGTACAAGGCAATTGCAATCACAATAGAGACCTGAAATAATTCTTGGACAAAGAAGAGAAGTACCTTGTGGAACAAGGCCACCCTCCTCAGAGAATTGTGGGGGATCCCAAATGCAAGGTATGCCTGCAAAAGAAATAATTCAGGAAGAAAGTATATCTGCAGAAGTATGAAAAGGTCCATTGAACTAAACTGTTAACTGTAGCCTTTACATGCATGACTAGAGAATTGTACACATTGATCCAAAATGCCATTTTGGCGTCATTTTCCATCTGGCTTGGATTCACTCTTTCTAGTTGCTCCACCAAAACTCTGAAGATTTACAAGACCAAAGGGAAATTAATTCTTTCAGGCAACCTCCCAATAGAGGAAGATAAGGAAAGGACAACAAAACAAATCAAAACAGGAAATATACTCTGATTCTTCAGTTTGCTATGTTACAGTGTTGAGAACAGATAACTCAAAAATCTCATCCATTTCATGATCCCAGTGCTTTTTCTTTTTTCTTTTTTCTTTTTTTCTTTTTTTGTAAGGATCATGATCCCAGTGTTGTGATTTCACTCCCAGTAATTGTCCATTAGCAAGCCATCAGACAGATAGCTAAGATCATCTGATAGAAGAGATATATTTGAGGCCATCCTATATGGGACCAAGTAAATGCAACACCTTAGATTACCATATGGTTGGCGACATTTGTAGCATTTATGGTTAAACAACAAAGACAACGATAGCGATGATGACGATGACAACAACAACAAAAGAAAGAAAAAATGATGATGACAACAACAACAAAAGAAAGGAAAAAAAAAAAACAACTATCTAGATCAACATTTTTTCATCCCACCTATAGCTGCTAATAGCACAAGATGCTCGCGAATTATGTTTCCTATCTGTAGATATCCAAGATATTTCCACCATTGATCTGCAAGGCCAATCTTGGTCATCTCCAACGCTTCGTCGTCGCAGGACTACATTCGTGGTGGATGACCTTGACAAAAATAGTGGTGAGCAACCTTTTTCTTGTTTTGTGGATGCTGCACCACATACCCAACAGTATATTGCACCCATGCACCGGACTAACTCTTCAGATAGCTTGCTTGGACACTGGTAGATATGATCTTTCAAGGTACGGGACAAGGAACTCCTCTCCACTGCTGGTTCTTTCCAAGGCACCTGATGAAGATATGAAAAGAAATGAGCAGTGCAGCATGACAGCATCTACACTCTGGATGACCTGTACACCTCTCTGTATTAGTAAGCTTTGCATAATGTAACTAGTTTTTGGGGCCTGTACATGTGGGGAACAATTGGGTGATCCATTTCAGACCTTTGACTAATGGGTCCAATTGCAGAAGATATTTCGTCAATAAGCATCCACTTGTGGGGAATTTAATTATCAAAGGGTTAGGACTGCCCGATTGAGAGGAGTCTCGTTATGGTGGGACATAAATGGGTCTGGTTCAGGCACGTCCATGGTGGACTGGGGCTGGACCCAGGCCTGACACCAATGAACCTGATTGGACCCACACCCTTTTCTGGAACTGACTCAAACTATGTAAACAACACAAGTGCAATGGGGGACAAGCCATCAATCTTGAGGTTGCAAGGCTAAAACCTTAGCCATTCAATTTGCAGTCTTTATGTCTGGTTATGTATATATCATAATAATTACTAATATTTTCGTATAATATATAGTCTTTTACACATATTACTTTGGCAGCTGGGTCTCTAGGTATAGACCCCAATTGGTCCAAGACCTGGACCCAATTATCAATTAGGTCCAAAGAGGGTCCATAACCGGACTTTTCATGTCATGTCCTTTAGTTAACTGCATGTGTAGTTGGTGGTCCATTTAATTCCATAAATTCATCTGCATAAGTCAACTAATTTGTGTTTTTGATGACCAAAATATTGGCTTCACTTGCACATAATCACATATTGAAGATACTTAACATACCCTCAGGTCCAGGATCATATAATCTCCTCCTAAGTCACGGTGGTGACCAATAATTAAAAAAGTTTTAAGCACTGATAACTATCTCCATCAGAATCTTACACCTTTTTAGTTCTTTTGCATACCTTTGTTGGATCAGAACAGTTGCCGTCAATTTGAAGGTTTGTTTTTCCACTCAAGAGGGATGCATGCCTAGTCTTGGATTGCAGCACCTTTTTCCTTGAATCTTTTTTAGAAGCCAGAACCTGGAAGTGCTGTAAAGGGAACTTTTTGGAGGAGCAAAATGTACTTGAAATTATGCTTGGATGTCTTCTATTTTCAAATTTCTTTGTGTGGGCTGGAGAAGTCATGACAGAACTTTGCTCTGAAGGTGGCCTAGTAAGGCACTGATCAAAGATACTTCTGTAGAGAGAAAGGACGTGTTGTTCACGGTTCGCGACCTCTTCTTCAAGCAACTCGATTTCTTGCATAAGTTCCCTTGTCTAAGAATAATGCAATTTTGTTGGGTTACGTTCTACGTGCTCAACTAAAATTAAACAATATATATATCCTCAATATGCTTTTATTAATCATATTGAAATTACAGGTAAAAACAGGTAAAAGGCATAAATTTCAAAAGAAAAAAAGAGTCAACTATCCGAGAAGATGTTCATATGCTCCAATATGATAACCTCATCATTTTTTGAGGTTAAACTTTGTAAACTTTTACATACTTTCAGATGATTAAATTAGTAACAACCTAATGAGCAACAATGAGATGAATCCAATTTTCTAATAAAAAAATGATTAATGCTGCATAAATTCATAAAGCCAAACCTGTACTCATATTTGGCTCTTTTGTCATTTTCTATATTGGATTTTAGTAACTGTATTCGACTTCAGAAACAACTGAGTTGTTTGGCTGAAGCATCTACTATGGCCCTGTTAGTTCATTAGCAAGGCATCTTCTTTGGACTAATAAAAGACCCAAGGCCGCGGCAAAATTTCCTTGAGATGTCACCCCTATATCAAAATTGATTCAAGCTATGATTTTAGACTAATGAAGTACCAAATCATCTGTGTTTCTAGTATCAGTACACTGGAAAGACACCTCCCTGTGGAGGAGGGGGTGCGGGTACAGACTTAAGGTAGGTATTCTCATGCTTCCTTTGGAAGGTCCCCATTACCACTAGGCTAGCATGTATTATCTATATTCCTGAGAATCTAATCAAATATGAAGTGACTTGAGTTCTTATCAAATGGGATAATTAATGGAAGTGATTTGTTGAACTTCAATGGAAGTCATTCTCGCAAGAATTGAGTCCCATCCAATAATTACGTGTGCTTGGTTTATACATCTATTAATTAGGATGCATTGTTATGTTCCACTATCAAAAGACGTACATACCTGAGCAGCAACATGTCTGTGTCCAGGAGATAAAGTGCTAGAAGCTCGACCCATTGCTCTCTCAAGCATGATCCTTACTGATTTCTCTTGTTGCAAATGCATCTGTAGCTGCTTAATCTGCATGTTAATACATCAACCACTTCAAACATATAATAACTTCAAATGAAAACTTAAAATTGTAGCATATAAAATACCATGCTTATCTTAAGAGAAATAAAGCTGTATACGCTTGTAATGTGAAGATATACACAAGGAGCACCATACATCAGGACCACCTTATTATGGTTGTTACACTATATCAATTAGAAGAATGTAATGTAAGTAGGGGATTGACTGATTATGACCATTTGCAATTAAAGAAGGTGTCTGTATTACGTACTAGTGAAGTAATGTGGACCATCACTCATCACTAATAATAACAATAAAATGTTCTCTCACCCCCAAAGTAAAAGAACACTATAAAATGATCTAATGAAGGGATATGATCTGGACACGCCTGCATTAAGAAGCCATTAGTAATCAACCAAAATGGCAATTAAACAGAGAACTATATAAGATCTTCACTGGAAAATATGCACGAGTCTCCACTCCCATACCTTAAGTTTGTACAAGTACGGACCATGCATGGTCAAGTAATAAAAAGTTAATATAATATGAGGACCTGAATTTGTACTTATTCTTGGTAGTTTTGCTCTTTTACCATGTGAACAACCATCTTCGTCATTGTAAGTTTGTTACAGATCATGTGAAGGTATTACCTGTCTGTATAGATATAGTGTTGTGATCCAGGGCCTACGAGAAGAGATCAATTACGCATAAGAAAAACACAGATTTACGTGGTTCGGCTTTTGGCCTACGTAGACGGGGAAGACGGGAGAAATCACTATGCAATCAGAGGTGTGTACAACCTAGAGACTCTGGTCTCTTTTTATAATATCAGCCCCAAACCCTATTACACCCAAACCCAACTTCTAATCACAGTAGAACTACTATAATAGTCCTATTTCTAATCAGAGTGCAACTTGGGCAATCCAGAGGCCCCGTTAACCAAGACTTACTAATTTCTAGTGAGCCATACAAACTAACATATAGCTATACGACAACAACAGCAACAGCACCAGAAACCCATACAATAGGGGGGTGTCGGGCAGAAGGGGGAAGAATGCTTACATCGTTCTCCAAGGAAGCTCGATGACTTGTTGAAGCACCATTAATCATGTCACTAGAATCTTGATCGACAGGGCTTTGTGCTTTATGGGACCTCATCAAATTTCTCAAATCCTGACATATATAGATATAGAGGAGGTAAATCGTTTGCTTGGTTAGAACTTGTTAGTAAGGAAAACTATATCCACACTTTGCCTTTAATGTTTAAACAAATATATTTAGGCACAGCCATCATTAATGTATCTGAGTAGTCACTTTTTCTTAATGATTGACAATACGATTGCTAGGAAGGACTAGAACTTTAAAAGTGGCAAAGATTTTTTTGATCTCACCTTAGAGACATTTGGATCTTTTCCTGTGGAATGAGAGGCCCCATGTCCAGCTAAGTCGAAGTTCTTATCAGAAGCACTGGAATAAAAGCATTATTATCTTAATATGGTGACAACAGGCCAGTAGACCCAACATAGATATGCTTACAGACAACAGCCACAAAATTATGCAATGTACATTTTCTAAAGTAATTTCTAGTTTCATCCATAGGAGCAAGCAAAGCAAGTATACAATGATTCATCTTGCAAATGGAAAAGAAGGCATTCTCTACTTACAAATCCAAAAGCTTCAAAAAAATCCCAGATCCAGAACAAAAAAAGACTCAGCATAACAGAGCAGAACAAGAACACATTTGAAGGAACATCACTAAAACACCTCAAGTCCTCAACATGACCTTAACTCCAAAAAAAAAAAAAAAAAAAAAAAAATATGCAAGCATCAAATGCATTGCATCTTTACCAAAAAGAAACGACCCTCCTTACTGACCATTGATGGAAAAAGAAAAAGACCCAGTAGCAGAAGCTGGGAATTCTACCTCTTAGACCGTTTATGCTGCGAAGTAGTCTTCGGACAGTCCCTACTCTCTCCATCCTTTGTGCCTGAGACTGTATCACCATTTGCTGCAGGGAAATCATCCATGTTCCAAGCTCTTCAAGGCAAAAAAAAAAAAAAAAAAAAAAAAAAAGATACTACATTTTGAAAAAGAAGTGAAATCCCATAACTTTCACATTCTCCTGTCTATCCATCCATCTCTTTATTTTTTCCAAGTTTATCAGATGCCTCATAATAGAGTATCTATCCATCCATCCATCATCTTTCTATATGTATTTATTCTAATAATGGCAAGAACAGAAAATTAAGGCATAGAAGAATGAAAGTCAATAGAGGAATGAGGAGGAAGGAGATCTTAGTGGATGACTGAGGCAATGCAACATACCAAGACAACCCCACTGCTATATGAGATTTCTTTAACAGAAAATAAAAATACATGAGAATTGAATTGAGGCATTTGGTGTTTGTTGGAGAAATAAATATGGCAATTGAATGAACTGACACGTCTCTCTCTCTCTCTCTCATCCAAGGAAACGGTTACATGGTGAATTGATTTAAAATTCACCCAGGAAAAAAACATGGATTGATTAGATTTGTGGATGACATGCATGGAAGGAAAGTTTTAGTTTTTGGCAAGGTAAAAAAAAAAAAAAAATCCTTCTCATGTTGGTGATCACATTGAATTTACTCGTACCATCTTGTAATAATCTTCTAATCAGTGCCATGCATGAATAAATTAAAGAGGATCCTTCTCAACCATTCATTTAATTCACAACCTTCCTAAACATTTATGGCAATGTCCCTTGCATGCTTCATTAATTCTTATTTTGATAGATTCTTCCAATAATTTATAGATATAGATTTACATTTCTTTACATAGGTAGGTTTCAAACAGGCACTAAATTAAAAAAAATCTTATGCACCAAATTTTGAGTTTGATTTAAACAAGAATAGGAGTCGCCCTAAAAACAGGCAGTAATCATTGATGATAATCTTTTGTTTGAAGTTTTGTAATTGGACAGTGAGAATAATTGAAAGATTGGATTGTTTTGTTTATATATACATATCTATCCTATTCAGCAAGAAAAAAAAAAAGGATTGATCACATCTAGTGAATCCAAATTTCAAGCTTTCAGCCAATAGGCCCCACATTTTATGGGTCCTTGTAATCGATATTAGCCCAGGTAATTTGTCAATCCAATTGGAAAAAGGATGATCAATAGATAAAATTACAATCAAACGGTTCAGATCCTGTCATTCTGAGCCACGGATGAGCCGGTGGGCCTAAATGTTCCCTTTCGGGTGGATGCAGGTAAGACATCACTAATGCTTGTATTTTAAACCGATCCATTTCAAATGTGGTCCTGTGTACCATGCAATATGCAACCAGTGCAGGTGTGTCTGCACTCCGCTGACGTGCAGCAGTAAAGGGAGATTTACATGTAAACACACACCTCTATTTATTAACATGGCAAAAAACCAACCATCAAACTTTTGGTTTATATTGATCAGCCACCTTGACCAGTTATACTTTTAAAAAGACCCTTTGACTACTTCCAAGGCCTGTTTATTGATATAATTAAAATATAGGGAGAAATATGATTCATGATCAAATGAGCTCCATCGAATGATTCATTGAAGAGGTGGACGGTGAAAGATATGCAGAGTGAGGTGCGCGGGATATAAGCTAATAGTATAGATGGGACCATGACTATTTTAGAATTTGAATTACCCGGTTGATGACAGGTATTATTCATTCCGCACCGTCTATCAACTTAATTTCTACCAAAGACAAGGCTTGTTGATAGTCATCTTTGGACATTCACTTTTGATTGACATTCAATTTTAATCCCTTGAAGAAATAAGAATCTTCAAATTCCTAGGAATCCAATTATATGAAACAAATATGGCTCCTAATGAGTATTAAAAATCACTCAGAAAGTATACTAAATGCCCTTTAGCAACAATTAGCTTCTAGAGTTTTAATTGTGGTTAAATTTAATCTTAAGAATAAACTAGAGTAAAAGTATCATTGTAGATTTTAGAAGTAACTCTAGTTCTTTTTTTTTTTTTTTTTTTTTTTGTGTCCTTTTTGTTTTTGTGTACCTCGGAAGAGCCCACACAGGAAGCCCACAAAGTGGGAAGCCTGGCATACCTCCTTTGGCAATTGGGTAACAAGCGAGGTTGCCACCAAATTTAACAACCTCTTATTGAAAAAAAAAAAAAAAAAAAAAAAAAAACCTCTAATTAACTCAAGGCAAAGGGAAGATGATAATTTAATATTTCAATTTGATTTATTTTAGGAAGTTCACATATAGCTCAAGGCAGATGTGGGTTCCACCTAAATGCACGTTAATAAGTGGAGCAGGAAAATGTGAAGTCTCCTTATGAATTTGGAGTAAGGCCCACAAAGGAATTAATCATGCTCAATTTAATGGCTTGTCTTGTTCCAATCGGAGTGGAAGTTGGGCCAATGCTATTTACAGGAATGCATTTCTCTTAGTCCGGGTTAGCTGCTTGAGTGAAGAGGACTCATTCACCGAACTCTCATCATTTTTATTTTTTTCCAAGTTAATCACCCGAGCCCAAGGAAGTCTTTTTTTAATTTATTAAGCATCTAACCAAATTTAGCTCCTATGCCGTCTTCGGCATTTGTCATAAATACATAAAATAAGCACTGATATTATTATGATGGGAGTTTTTTGCTTTTTCGATTTTTTATCACAATCTCATGACCTATTATTATTATTATTAATGACTAGGGTATCCATGAAATTTTTGACCCAACAAGACTAATCCCATGAGTGGCACCCGCTAAACCCACGCAAATGCATACTTGGCAAATTTGATAAGGTGGTTTTGCATCTAAGACAAGGGGGAGATAGCTAGGGGTGCTCATGTCTTGTGCCAGTTCAAGCCCAACCTGGCCCAGTCTTCTTTGAGCCGGTATTTGATATGCAATTAGGGCCCATTTAATAATTGGGCTAACCTTGGATTAAGTGATAGAAACCCCCAAACCCGGCCCATGCAAGGAATGCACGTGATTTAATTTAATTGATCCAAACAATTGCGCGAATGCCTACAAAATTGATAAAATGCTTGTTTCGGGCCCGACTCAATTGATTAAAAGGGTGAGCTTGGGCCTGATGTTTAAGGCCTGTGTTGGGCTTGGGCCGGACCTGGACCATCATTTCTAAAGTCAGACCGGGCGTGGATATGCCTCAGCCCAGCCTGGCTCATGAACAAGCCCCTCTTCTTTTAAATTAAATAATTGTAAGATATATGCAAAAGGTGAGAAATTTGTGAATCTTCATTTTAATTACTTTTTAGAGCATTTTGCATGTAAATAAAATAGAAAAAATATACTATCTAGAAGTGGGGAGAAGATTGTTGCAGAAGTCTCACTCTCGTTTGTCTCCCACAACCATTCCAATCTATTCGAAAAAAAAGGAGGAAAAAGGAAGACAACTTTTCTTTTGGTGAGATTGGAATGACTTCAATAACAAACCAGGTGCCCTTTTCATTTCTAGGGTACTGTTTGTGATGGTTTGGATAAGGTAGGCAAGCAATAGAATATATATGAGGGGAATGGCACTGCACTATCAAGATTTTAGGTTTTAAATACATATAAAGCAATTTCATGGATTGCCACGCCATTGACAGTGGCATCTCCAAACTAAAGCTATCATATATTTTTTTGGTATACTTAACATTATCTTTCGTATCCATTTACACTTAAAAAAAAAAAAAAAGCTTATTATTTTGGTATGTCAATTACAATTAATATGGCCAATGATATATGGAAGTGGGACACCATCAGCTGGCTCGGACAATCCAAATTATACATCTTGGGACATGAAAATGGATTTTAAGCATTATAATAGCCATTTTAACATGGTTTTATTATTGTTATTATTATTTTTGTACTACTTCAGCCAAGAAGGCTAGTTGGGACCCATGAGAGAGCCTACACACATATGAAAAATGAGTGAGAGATGGGTTTACCACCAATTGAGCGACCCCTGTTCTCCTTTTATTTTCAGAAGATTAATTATAGTTTGCATGGATCTTGAGATATGAATACTTTTAAAGTAGTCTTGATGTTGAGGGCTTGTTAGACTTGGAGAAAATGTTTAGTGGAAAATTCCTACCAAATAAAGAAATGAGAACTTTATTTTTTCTCACTTCATATCATCCAAACTAACTCCATCCATTTAAACTTCTACAGCTTTTGGTCCCTAGTTCAAATAAAAAAAAGAGGATTGCATTAGGTAAGTGACACCCATCATAGATTTTTTTGCTACAATTCAAATATGAAACATGAGAAAAGTAATATTAACTCCACGATCATATGGTAGGGTGTAAGTTGACCCCATAATAGATCCAAATGAAGAAACAAATGCACGTAGTTGACCCTAACATAGTTGGAGCAAGGCTTTGATGATAATGATGACGTTAACTTGATGTCATCCAAACTAGTCCTAATGTAACTCTTATATTTGGTTGTGGTGAGAATTCTTTCAAAATCCTTGTATCCTTATCCATTCAGATTAGTAACCCTCTGTCAAGAACACATGATTATATTTAGCTGAACAATTATTGAGACTATTAAAAACCTATGTCATTATACTAAAAACTTGATTAAGAATTTAAATGTCATTGTGCCTTAAACCAAAACATAGAAGCAACCTATCATCACTCTCTTCTCAAATATGTCTTGAACAAGTCTTCCTAACCACTCCAGGGAGACCCCCAATGAATCAGTTTTTTTTTTTTTTTTATTTGAATAACTTTGTAATCATCGCCTTTCAAGCTCATTCACATCTTAGGTTAGCTAGAGTAATAGTTCTTTAATATAAATATATAGTAAGTAGAGATATCACCTCAGTTTTATTTCATGCACCATAAGATAGTGGATCAATGACGGTCATCCATCCACTTAGGTACCTACTCATTCTTGTTTATATTTTTTATCTGGTAACTAAATATGATCACATGTTGATGTCAACGAGTTCTCACTTTTATTGACTCACCAGATTCATACCTCTCCTTTGTTCGTAGGGTAAAGTAAATTGAAATGTAATTTAGTGTCAAATAATGAGAAAAAAAAAGCAAAAAGGCTACTTGTCCCGGGATTAAATCCCGGGACAAGTAGCCGGGCTCAAAAAAAAGTGCAGGAAGTTATGTGTAAAAGCACAATTTTTTGGCCATTTTGTGTTTTGTAAGAGTACTTTAAATATTCTTTCCATCATTTGTGTCATTTAAGAGTAACTTTCTTTTGTCATTTAGCGCAACTAAAAGTATTTTTTTAATCATTTTGCTTTTTTTCAATATCTTCTTCCACTTTTTTTCCCTCTTGATTTTACATTTAATTTTATTTCATTTTACTCTATTCCATAAACAAACAGGTAGTTGGGAGGATAGGTGATATAAATTGCTTTAAAACTACATAAATAGAATTTAAATAGGGGCGGGCTACAAAGGTGTAGTCACCTTTTATTATATTATCAGTCTAGTGCATATCTTTTGTGAATAAACAAACGCATTGCTCCAATTCGGGAGTTGAAAAGGCGAGTGAGCATAGTATTGTGATTATTTTAGAATAGGAAATGATTATCTCTATGCGGCTTTGTTTCATCATCCACCATTTAATTCAAATGTCGACCATTAATAACTGCTTAAATGGTTGTCTTTGCACTCATAATGCAAATTAATCAAACACAGGGCGGTGCGTGGCAACCAATCATCTTGTCTCAACTGCATATGCTTTTATCATTCGCATTTCTTCTTGGGGGGCCATGGTCGGTGCCGGCAAGGCCCATGTCTAGCCACTCTTAACACTATAAAACAATGGGCCAAGTCCACACCAATGCAATTTGCAAGGTTTGGTCTCTCTTCATCACTCTTTTTAGACGTAGCTTCCTCTGACTCTAGCCATTATCAAACATGGTGAAGCTAGCATTCGGCAGCATTGGAGACTCCTTGAGCCTTGGGTCCTTCAAGGCTTACCTATCCGAGTTCATCGCCACCCTCCTCTTCGTCTTTGCAGGCGTTGGCTCTGCAATTGCTTTTAGTGAGCATCCAATCCATTTGGGGCCTCTTTTTTTTTTTTTGTGCTTCTAATTTTTTAAGGAGACTGTGACAGTCCATTTGATGGCACTATTTATAGTGTTAAGATTGTATGGAGGAAGTAGTATAGTTTCCAGGCTCATGTTCTGTTATTTATGTGTATGTATGTGTTTATGTATATTGCAGGTAAGTTGACGTCGGGAGCGGCATTGGACCCAGCTGGGCTGGTAGCTGTTGCCGTTGCCCATGCATTTGCGTTGTTCGTGGGGGTCTCAATGGCCGCCAACATCTCAGGTGGACACTTGAATCCAGCTGTCACCTTTGGATTGGCTATAGGAGGCCATATCACCATCCTAACGGGAATCTTCTACTGGGTGGCCCAGTTGCTGGGGTCTATCGTCGCCTGCCTCCTCTTAAAGTTTGTCACAGATGCCAAGGTAAATTTAACACTAGCTAACCAGAGATGTTTCCATCGCTCTGTCTATTTCCTGCTACTCTCCAATGAAGTAGGTGTTGTTAACAAGTGAACATTAATTCTTCAAAAGGATCCACTTCCTTATCTCTGTGTTTTACCTCTTTCTTTAAAGATTTTTAAATTTTATTTTTCATATATAGTGCCATGCCTGCATATATATTTATGGTAAGATAAGTACATATAGGGTAAACACTTAACTAGGATGTATTAAAATTGAAAATGATGAATTTCTCACACTGAGTTTATGAGAGTTCTGATGAAATGAGGCTCTGACTTGGAGAAATCTTTACTCAAAAAAGAAGCTGGAAAACTCCAGAGTCCACTGCGGAGCTTATCTATTGAAGACCCTTTTTTATGTTTTTTTTGGAAAAAAAGTTTTCAAAATAAACAGACTCTTCAAAATATTAATCGATATTGTAATATTTATTGTTTGATCAAGAACATGATTAATGAATAAATCCTACAATGGGGCTAACTCCTATTTGACTAAAATTTAGAGGAATGCCATGCATGGGGGGCCATTTATTTTGAGAACCACACATTTTTCAATAAGTGGACCCCACCGGATGAATTTGACTAGTTGAACTCAGAATTTCTCCGAATCAAAGCTTACGAGGATCTGAACTTGAGGTTCTGAGCACAAGCCCAAACTTCATTAAGGGGTTTCACACAATGGACTGGATCGCGACCCGGTCAATGATGGGTCATAAAAAAGGGACCACACCAGCTCTTGGATATAATAGTTAACTGGGCTTGTTTTGTTTTTTGTGTGGCAGTCGATCCCGACTCATGGCGTGGCTTCTGGGATGAGTGCAGTGGAAGGAGTAGTGATGGAAATGGTCATAACATTCGCGCTTGTCTACACCGTCTACGCCACCGCAGCTGACCCGAAGAAGGGCTCGCTTGGAACCATCGCACCCATTGCCATTGGCTTCATCGTAGGGGCCAACATCCTCGCAGCGGGTCCATTCAGTGGTGGGTCCATGAACCCGGCCCGGTCATTCGGCCCAGCTGTTGTGAGTGGAGACTTCTCACAGAACTGGATCTATTGGGTCGGCCCACTTGTTGGAGGTGGCCTTGCTGGCTTCATCTATGGCAGCATCTTCATTGGCTGCCACACCCCACTTCCAGCTTCGGAAGACTACGCTTAAATAAATAAACTCTACTTTTCTTTTCTTGTCTTCTTTTTTTTTTTTTTTTTTTAATGATGGATGGATGTTTGGTGTTTGGTATTTTGCATCTCAACTATCAAGGGTTTGGCTTCCTTTCTCAAATAAATCCAATTGTAGATAACAAGAAAATAGCCCTTTTTTCTCTATCTCTTATAATTTTGTTACTATTTTCTTTGTTCAACTATCTTACAACAAATATGGAGGGTTTGTTCAGTTGGGCGGGACCTATGCGCTCTTCTCAACCAGCTGCTCATGAGTTGGTCTCTACGTATTCTCTCTCCTTATGCGTGTGTAGGAGTCGCCGACCGGAGCAAAATCTTGCAGCATAAATACTTTTTAGTACTCCCTCGCAGGTAGAGCTCACATCTTAGCACTCTGTGCATGTGTGCGCCTCCTCTCTACATAATATGAGCTCTCTCTGCATGTGTGGGTGCTTTTATTGGTTTCATCCCACCTCGCAGACCTCTAAGATGGAATAGGAAAAGAAAACTCTTCTTCCGCAAACTGCGTATATACGAAATAAAAAAAAAAAAACGGACCACAATCGAAAAATATGGATTAAGCAATTGGAGGTGGAGATGGACTACATAAGTTGTGGGCCCTAACATGGAGTCTAAATTCAAGATTCCACTAATTGAAGTTAAGCATCATGATTACCAAACGACAAAGAAGACGGTGAAAAAGAACCCCGTTACATACTAAAATGCTAAAGGCAGCACAAGGTATTTTGACTTAATTTAGTGACGGCCCACTTTTAAATTTCATTATCACTTATGACTTACCCGACCAACAGTTTAAAAAAAAACGAAACACATAAATTTAAAAGCCCTCTAGGCTCTTGGTATGAGTAGGCCTAGTCCCAAGTCAGAACGCACGTCACGTCACGTCACGTCACCCATATAAGAATGTTTTAAGATGGTCTCTTCATTACATTAGATTTTAACAAGCTAATAGGCCATTTACTGTAGCCCCATAACGCTCATGTGGGCCAGATTTCTTTTACTAATTAGTGGCATTTCAGTCGCTCACAAAAATATTTTGACATTCCAATACAACTAACGGGTAATAATTCATACTAATGAGGACAAGAAGCCCCTTCTTCTCTTGTTGGGATGTATTGATCCTTTTAATTATTGGCATGCAAATTGACTTCTAAAATGAGCAAACTGGTAGGGCAGCTGAAATGGGCTCTCACTTTTCACCAGGCCAGATTAAAGAAAGTTCTGTGGATATGATGTCTGTTCAAGTCTTTCTAGCCAACTGATCAGATCCAGTAATCACAAGCGTTGCTTGTTTTCTAATTTAACAATCCATGTTCTTTAAACAACTAATCTAGAAATTCCCCTTTTTGATTGATGCCATGTTTCGAACTCATCACCTAATGACCTCAACAAATGGTCTAACAATTCCCCTTCTATTTTGATAAAAAGTCAATTTGTTGCACCAACATGCTGCATTATTATTGTCCTTTGATGACGATCCATCATGGTGAATAGTTTGGGAGGAGAGGAATGATATGGTCTCCAAATGTAGAGTAGTTGTAGTCCTTTGATGCATAACCAGACACCATCTTTCTGGGTAGTGGAAGCTATTTGTCTTTGCAAGTTTTTTCTTCCTTCCTTCCTTTGGCATTTTTCACCAAAGAAAAAGGTAGCTTGCCTTTTATCTCGGGATCCACCGTTTCAACAAAACAAGGGAACATTGTTTGGGCGAATTGGCAAGCTCCACGTGTAAAAACTTGTCTGACTCTATTATTTAGACGAGGAATGCTACTTGTCCCGGATTTTTTGTCCCGGGACAAGCCCGACTCCACATGGGGGGGTATTTTGGTCATTTTCCAAAATGACCAAAATACCCCCCCATGTGGAGTCGGGCTTGTCCCGGGACAAAAAATCCGGGACAAGTAGACTTTTTGTATTTAGACTCTCAACTTCCTTGAAATGAAAAGAAAACGAAAGAGAGGGTCTTCTTTATAAATAAAAGAAAATCTTTCATTTTCTTCAACGAAAAGTGGATTTCAGTCTCCAATGTCAAGTGGTTTCAGTCACACCTCTTCTCTTTCGATTAGGTGGTTGGTGGACCCTACATCTCTCATTCCACAAAAGGGCTGGATCATTATGGTTGCCCAAAAGTCCACACTCAGATCTGTGGGTTTAATCTTCAATCAATTGGCTCACAATCCAATGGATTATATTCGTTGAAATAGAGATCATCCCTGCTGCGGGAGGAATCAAAGGATGTGTTTTTTCCTCCATTAGTTCCCATTAGCTGCCACTAGGAACTTTTTAGCTTTGGTCCTTCTTTTATTTACTTCATAGTACTTGTCCATCATAAATCCAAAACATCAAAGGAAGCTAAGAAATAAAATATAAAATCCATTACTCAAAACTAGATCTTGATTTATTTGCAACCCTTAAAAACCCACTTACAAATATATCCTAGAAAAACATATAAGGTACAAATCAATTAAAAACCTTAAAAACATTAAATGGAAGAAACCAGCATCCACAACTTCAAATGAAACCTTCCACTTAAAATCTGATCCTTCTTCCTCTCCAATCCAAACAAACTGCATAAATTAAGGGGTGAAAAGCAAAATCCTAAAGCATACTTCCAAACCTATCAAACAAGATCACGCTAACAAATCAAAACGCACCAAATCCATCCACAAACATTCGTACGAATCAACTGCATTGTCGGACTCCATGTCCCACCTAATCGAAGAGCAGACCCACACATCTGAGTGTGGACGCTTGGGCAATCATGATGGTCCAATCCTTTTGTGAAACGGGACATGTCAAGGAGAAGAGGCGTGAAACCCATCCCATGGTTGTGTTGGAGAAGACAAAAGGATGGTCGAGGGTTTTCGTTTCACCCAATTTTTGTATTTGTGAAAAAGACCCTTTCTTTTTTTTTTTTTATTCCAAAATAATAGTTGGGAGGTTCATAGGTGACCTGCCATTTTTCCCAAGTGGAGCTTGCCAATTGGTCCAAACAGAACAACAGAACAGGGGATCCAGACTCTTTTATCTCACCCTTTTGTTGTCCGCTAAAATTACTAAGATATGGAAATTAGTCAAACAAGCCCCATGTGTATTGAATTAGGCACCAAGAGAACAGATACTTTTCTTTCTTTGGAACATAATTTAACATGTCACAGAGCTCGGGGATAATTTTGCATAGGGGAGTTCTATTGCCACCACAGAAGCGTCTCTCCACACCGCAAAGAAAAAAAATCAATTTTCTAAACTATTCCTCCTCCCTTTCCCTCTCCCTCCACCCTCTTCCTCTTCCCCACCTCACCCTCCAGTCCTCCTCACCAGTAGGTCGGCCTGCTAGCCAGCGGCCTCCTTCCCCCTTCTCCCTCTTTTTTCCTCCCTCCCCCTCCTCTATTTTCTCCCCCTCTCCCCCTCTTTCTTCCTCCCTCCCCCCTCCTCTATTTTCTCTCCATCTCCCTTCCTCTTCTTCTCTCTCTCTCTCTCTCTCTCTCTCTCTCTCTCCCCCCCCCCCCCCCCCCCCCAGCCGCTGACAGGGAGGGAGATCGGGCAGCAGGGTTTCCGCCTGGTGCAACCCTACCGCCCGATCTCCCTCCTTGTCGGCGGCTGGGAGGGGGAGGGAAGGAGAGAGAAGAAAAGGAAGGGAGAGAGGGAGAGAAAATAGAGGAGGGGGGAGGGAGGAAGAAAGAGGGAGAGGGAGGCCGTTGGCTGGCTAGTCGGGAGGACTGGGAGGGTGGGGAGGGTGGAGGGAGAGGGAAAGGGAGGAGTGGGGAGGGTAGTTTAGGAAATGATTTTTTTTTTCTTTGCAGTGTGGAGAGACACTTTTGTGGTACCAATAGAACTCCCCTTTTGCCTATTACTCATCCATTTAAACGAGGGAGGGTTTTCTCTCAGATCAAGCGAACTACAAGAATGGGCCAACTAAATGGGTCCCTCTCAAGCCTATCTCTAATTAATACAGTTCCTTTCACACTCTTTAACTTTTCATGATCTAACACCATGCCTAATTGTATGGTCATTAAACATTTTCTCACTTTGGATGTACTTTTTCTTAAAAACATTTATACTTATAATCTGGAAGGTTGATGAATCAAGGGCGAGGATGATATTGCGGATGATACTGGAAGAACTTACAAGGGGACCATAACTTTAACACTAATCGTGAATAGTGATGTAGACAAATTTAGAAAAGGACCACCTAACTTGACTTAGTAGTTGATGGATCGATAGATAATGTATAAAATTGCATAACCATATTAGCTACTTCACAATCAGTGTCATTGACAAAAATGATGAAGAAGATAATCACCTAGTTTGACCTGTGTGAGAACCATACTTTTAATCTTTTATTTTGGTTTCTTCTATTCTCATTTTTCATTTTTTAACCATGAAAAAGACTTATGCTTTTTTCGTTTATAATTTTTGAAAATGCATAAAAGAATCTAAATACTGATTTTGATTTTTTTTATTTTGCTTGCATGTTTATTTTATTCTACCTTTTTACATGTTTTACATCTTAGCTATGTTTCTGTTGTATTTAGCTTTTATCTATCCCACCTTTCTTCTCTTTTTCTACGTTACTAATTCACAGTCTTCATAGGACATTTTAAGTTTCTTATAATTTTAGTTGATTTAGCATTGGATTCATTCCAAATCATGAACAATCTCAAATCTCTAGGAAGTTTCATATGTGTTCAAGATTGAGCGGTAACAAAATATCTTATGCAATTTCAACTTTCAAGCGTCATGATCAGTAATTAAGTAGCTTTCAAGTGGACTATATATTTAACACAAATTGGCTATCTGCTACCCCATCCAAAAAGAATTAGCTTGACATATTATACTCAATGACTTAGTTATTCTTTCACAACTAAATGCCTAGACATATATACTTCGGAACTAAATATGTTTCTACGTACTTGAAAAGCAAAAATTACAAATTATACATGTATTATATTATCACTGGTATTGCTACTTCTACTATATATTAATGTTTGCGTGGCATGTACATTGAAAACATTGTAGACTTGTAATTATTGTTAATCGCCCTGATAAATAAATCAAAGCTAATTTATTGCAGTTAGAGTTACAGATAACTTCAGTACAAAAGCAATGGAGTTGCAAGGAATTAATGAGGCTTTAGCTTCTTGATTGAACCTTCTTTCCCCTTCCTACTTTGTATTGGCATTATTTTCACTTTGCCATTTAATGATGAAAACCGTGTTGATTTATATACCATTTTAGGGGCATCATCTATGGCAACTTATAGTGATCACACGCACAAACACTTAGATAGTGCTTTGATACAAAGCAAGTTTTGAAGATAACAAAATCCTAGATATTTTCACGCATGCGAATGTTGCATTAGGTTGGTCTGTGATGATGGCATTTGAGTCTTACATCATGAAATATTGCAAGTTTGCAACATTTTGACAATCTCGTGAGGCATCTTATGATGGTGCATGTGCAGCACAGAGATGGTGTGCAGCTAAGGAGGCTGTCCCACCACACATGGTTCGATAGTCCCTACCGGATTTTTTATTTTTTTATGAAATCCATACACAATAACGGTGAGAAAAGTGTATTCTACGTGTATCACTTACTGAAGATGAAGGCCAATGAAGCTTGATATGGGTCAAAATGGGTCTGATATGATTAATACACTTGATTGATTTTTAAAGGTGACACAGTCTCATCCAATATTCGAACCCATGAAATCATCCTGCCACCCACTTACAGCTACTGATTTTTCTTCTCTGTTACGTGTTAAAAAAATACAAATCAAGATGATTACTCGTCTAATGCAGGAACACTTAACCGGATTTTAGTGCCTTACTAGAGTGGTCTTCATTGCGGGAAGCAGACAAATTGATGCAATGTACTATCAAGGGTGTGGCCCAGCAAGAGATTTTCTCTTTCACACGTTTAGCATTCTTGGAGAGAGAGTGTGTCCGTGTGCGAATGAGAAAGATTGCCCTCTGGACACTCAAAGTTGGGGGGAATTAGGCATGAAAGAGACAGTCCACTACCAAACCCACAAAAGAGTGCAGAGAATAAGAGAGAGATACAAACAATGGAGTGGGTGTTGGATAAGATCGAGCATTAAACGAGTCTACGGATCGAAAGAGACGTGGGAAGGAATATCTATCTGCAGTCTTTTGCAAAAGAAGATGCTCGTACACGTTTGCAGGCAACGGATTCTGCACTAGCCGCTCGACAATCTAACAAAAAAAAAAAGCAGAGATTTCAGTTCAATGCCAAGCACTTGCATTTAGTAGCCGTAGCTATAGGAATATCTGTATATCCTGTTAGACAATAATGAAGTTGAGCAACAAAAAGTTCGCTTGTTAACAATGTAGAAGCTGGAAATTTTATAACAAAAAGATGTTCATTATTCTTGACTTGTTACAGGGTTCAGGTATCCCTCTAGAACGTGGAGTTCTCATTCAGTAGATTTCAATGTGTTTTATTAATGTGCATGTGCAGGTTGGATGGCAACAGCCTAGCCTCAAGAAGCCCAAAAGTTGTTTATAGTCCTGTACCCATTGCCGATGTTTCGCACTGTGTGAGACAGCTTGTAGATCTGGCCCATACGATCCATCTACTACCACCCCTTGGGCCTCATGCTATTTTACACTGATTTGAATGGGATATGATTGTTAAATTAAAAAGAATATATTCTAAAATTGCTAAACTTGAAGACTATGATCAATGTTCGAATAAATTTGAGATTTTGGACATGGAAAGGTCTCATCTCGTTCTTTTCATCCCCGCATCTCACTCATAATTGGCTGGGGTTAAAATATCCGCACGAGCTTAGCTTTGGTTATATACCTACCTCTTTGGCGCCAACAACCTTTTGTTTTTCCCATTTTATATCTTTAATGTCTTTCAAGGAAGGAAACAAAAAATTGTATTTTGTTTGTAGATTGCAATGCACCAACAAGTTGGCATGATGGAGCCGCCCGTGGCTGTGCCATAAAATCATTATCCATTTAGGATTTCCATTCACTTGTCCCATTTGTCTTTTTGCAGTTTAATTAAGTTGCATAATTATCAATATCTTCACCCTATTTGCATTCCAATTATCAAATGTGCTGATGTATTTCATTTAATTGAATAATTTTGCTCACTATAAAAATAGGCCTTGTATAAAATATTCAACTCAAACACATGGTCGAGCTTGGCTCCACCTTGAGTCAAGCTTGAGAAACAAAGTTTGAGTACCATTGTGATGAGTTCTGTTTGAAAGTTACCTTAAAAACCTAGAAATTTTTTTTTTTATACATATTTTTGAGAATTTTTAAGCACATTTATTATCTTAGACGAAAAATGGGGCTCTTATTAAGTTCATTCACTAAAAAGAAGACAGACATTGGAGTCCCTTAATTTCATTGATTACTTTTATCTTCTACAACATTGTAACTATCCCAAGCAGAAAAAGGTGAGTAGATTCTCCATTTGGTCATGCCCACCGAAAGTCTCCCCACTTGTTATGTAAAACCACAATAATCATATAAAATGTCAAAACCAAAATAGTAACATCGTCATAAGTCATCACATTTTTATCAGTATCAGGACTAAAAACAGCTTATCAAATCAAATAGATGGGAGCTGAATAGATTAGTACCTTTTACTGGGAAAGAAATGAAAAGAGAAAGGAAAGTCCTCCAATTCCATGTCCAAGTCCAACAAGCCCATGGTGGTGGGTCCAACCACTTGAACAGTTGAACCTGAGAATGTAACAGGACCACACACCTGCAAGCTGCTTCCGATCATGACAGTTTCATGTCTCCCCAAGTCCTACAAACCGACGGCTAAGATTGCCTCTGACCCATCTAAGTTAGGCTAGGACTTAGTAGCCGTGCATGCATGGAGCCAGACCATCATCTCTTCATTTCTAGGCCCTGGCCATGAAACCCCACTTCTCTCTTCTTTCCGAGCTTCCTTTTCCTTCTTTTGTAACGCCTATATCTATATATATAGAGAGGAGAAGTGTGCATTGGTTGTAGGAGAGAGCCCCATTAAACAAGGGCGAATGTTTTCAGACTCTCGAAGATTTCGTGCACGTCGTTAGCCTCCCCTGCTCTCTGTTTTGATTATGTAAACGAGGAGACAAGGGCAAACGCGGAAGCAAGCACGAGGCATCGATCTCCGCTTTCTTGTCGACTACTTTCACATCTTTCTTTCCTTGTCTTCTTCCGTCAGATTTCTCTCTTACATATAAATATACATATCTGCAGAGAGAGTGGGAAGCAGATTGAAAGGAGCAGAGGGAGAGGTCGAGGACGAAGAGAAGGAAGCATCCATCTGAAAGGATTCATATTTTAAGTGTTTATAGTTTTTCTGTAGTACGCTTTGAAGATCTGAGATTGAAAGGTATGCTGTTCATTACTTGCTTGATCCAATTACACCATTTTCTTTGGAAACTGAAAAAAAAAAAAAAAAAAAAGTTTCTATTGAATTTCTTTCTACTTCTGACTTTTTTCTTCTTGGGATTTGAACTCAGACCATAGCTGATACCTGACCAATCCAACCAAAGCCTCAAAAAGTCAGTCTCCTTGTTGCGAGTTTCAAACGATTAATTTTCCTTTTTTTTTTCTCTCCATCGTTAGATGATTTTATTCAAGAGAGTGCATCTCTGTATGTACTGCAGTAAATATGTTGTATTTCTTATGACTGTCAAGATCGTTGATTGATTTTTGTGGGCCACAAGTAGATTTATGTAGACTGAACTGGGGTGGTAAAAAGTTGATCAGACCGGTCCGTGGAAGGATCCTGAACGTACCGTGGTGACCCACCCATCAGAAATCTGGCCTTGTCCTGTAGCCTGTAGCACAACCATCGTTTCCAAGAAATGATTAAGTGGGTGTGAGAAGATTCCTGAAGTATTTTCTTGGTTGCAGAGAAGAGAGGAAGAAGGATGGAGAACGGGAACGTTTGGAGTTGGAAAAGCTCATCGCTTAGGCTAAAGAACATGGAAGAGGAAGAAGACAAGATCCCTCCACCACAGACTCCTCAAGAGCCCATGGAATTTCTTTCCAGATCTTGGAGTGTCTCTGCATCAGAAATCTCAAAAGCTCTAGCAGAAAAAAAGAAATTTTACCATGTGCCCAACAACTTCCTTCCCCACGCCACCATCATTCCTTCTCAATATGTAAGCATTTCTTCTTCCTCTTCTCTCTCTCTCTGCTTTTTTTTATATATATATTTTACCCCCAAAAGAAGCAAGAAACATATATAGAGATCATGTTGTTTCGGCCGTTCATCACCACATTAGACAGACATCTGGGCCACACTTATGATCAATGCCGCGACCCAAAGAAAACTGATCACCCACCATGAACTTCCTATTGGGCCTTGCAGACTAGGCAGATATTTGCATCATCGGCTGCCCCCACCCGGGATCATCAGCCTATATGGTGTCTTTTGGGGGCTGAATGAAATGAATTGGCGGTCTCTTTTCAGGACAATGAGTTGGAACTCGGAACGCCTGTGCCCATAAAAGTGAATAGGTTAGCTTTGGGTCTAAAATAAACAAAGGCTGTTACGGTCAGCTTGGGCAGTGACTATTGCTATTTCCCGATGGTATGGTCCTGATTTCTGAATCAGACACTCGAAATTCATCTTTTCCTAACAGGTTGTTTTATTGCCATCCTATTTGGTCATAGAAATCTGTACCCTGTTCAAATTTGAAAAGAGGGACAGCTTTTGCCCAACCTTTTTTCCACATTGAAATGACTCTGCGGCACGTTTAGGTACGGGAAGCCGAAAGCGTTTTTTTAAGAATAATTTGTGTTTCCTTACTCATTACTGAAATACTTTTTTATGACTTTTTTTTTTTATCATTTTCACCAAAATGATAAAAAAAAAGGGGATATTTTGCCAAAAAAAAATTAACACTTTTTTATTTGCTTAT
This sequence comes from Umbellularia californica, assembly GCA_028538565.1. NCBI lineage: Eukaryota > Viridiplantae > Streptophyta > Magnoliopsida > Laurales > Lauraceae > Umbellularia > Umbellularia californica. The sequence goes on from JAPQWN010000012.1 coordinate 729,970, forward strand.
ATGCTGTAGAAAAGCGGTCACACATACATGCTCTTAATGTTCCACTGGTTTTTGCTTATGTAAGGTTCTTCGTAGAAAAAAGGGGAATTGTTTGGACTGTTACGACGGGCATTGAATAATTAATTCATACCTCACCACTGCAAAAGTGAAATCATGTTTTAAAAGCATAATTTTGTTCCTTTTTTGAGGTCCAATTATTCCATAGGCATGTTGAATTGGAGATCTATAACCACATTATGAGCAATGAGGATTTTCAGGAATGTCCTGCAGTTCTTCGTGCAACCAGACCTCCGAAGCTCACCTAAGCCCCCTATGATCAATCTAAATGGCTCTTACCCATTACTCTCCCTAAATTAGCACTTATCTAAATTTGACACTCATTCAGGATCCGTAGTCTCGTAAACTGATAGTGTAAGTTTTGCCCTATTCAGACTTCATCTGAATGGCTAACTGGTCGTTCCTGATAAAACATATGTAAGTGATGGCCATCAAATGGATGGTTAAAACGAAAATTTTGTAAACAATGAAATGCCCATCCATTGCAGGCTAGAATTGTCCAGTCAATAAGCATTTCCTACAGTAGTATCATTGATTGTGATTAGAGAGGTCCTAGGCACCATTATGATATCTAATAATTTGGTTTGAATGTGATGATTAAAGCAAAAATATAGCCAAAAGTCCATATTGATCAGCAGAAACTCCATAATCCAGACAACTGAGATTGCTGGATGCAATCAACTGTTATTAAGAATAGTTTGATGAGGGGAAAGAGGGGAAAAGGGGGAAGGGTGAAGAATAATATTTCAAAGAAGTACCAACTTAAAAACTGTGCAACAGCTCTCTCCTTGTTCCTCATCCAACTGATATTACTATGTTTTAGTGAAATCTGGAGGCATCTCTATTTCTAATAGTCATGTATGCTAATCAAAAGGTGCTATTTGCAGCTATGTGCAGCAGTCAGTTCCAGTAATCCACGTCGATCAATGGTTGGAAAATGGTTCCATAGCAAGGAATTTAGTACTAACAAACTTCTAAAGAAGAAAGAGCGGGCTCGTGTTGACAACGCACGAGTGCATGCAGCTGTGTCTGTGGCTGGAGTGGCTGCTGCAGTAGCTGCCTTGGCTGCTGCAGCAAATGCGAATCATCCAAGCTCAAAAATGAGTACAGCAATGGCATCAGCAACAGAGCTTTTGGCGTCGCACTGTATGGAGATTGCAGAACTGGCAGGAGCAAACCATGATCAAGTGGCTACTGTCATAAGATCTGCAATGGATGTGAGAACTGCTGGTGATCTAATGACTCTAACTGCAGCAGCTGCAACAGGTATTTTCACACACACACACACACACACACGCTCTCTAGTCTCAATAGCACACAGTGGACAAACTGATGAACATGCATCTGCTTCATATTCCATTACTAAACTGGTAAGAGTTTTTGTTGATAAGCTTTGAGAGGAGCAGCAGCCCTTAAAGCGAGAGTTAACAGGGAAGTGAGGAACAGTGCAGCTATAATACCATATGAGAAGGGTGTTGGACTTGAATCAGCTTGTCATCTTGTTCCACAGAGCAAGATGATAGAACGCAGCAGCTTTGACGCTCCACGCCAAGAAGGCAAACTGCTAAAGCGCACACGGAAAGGTACAATGATTTATTTTAGGTTACCCCATCTGCATCATCTCTAAACTGTTGAAAATACAATGTCAACATTTCTCTACTACAATCGCAACCAGTTGGAGGATTTTTTTCTGGCACAATTGATGGTGATCCATTGCAGTATGCCAGTGAGGGGCAGAGCACGCAAATTAAAATTGTGTTAGCGAGTTAGGTAGAATGCTCTACTTGAATCATAGAAATTGAAGAGCAACTATATTTATCTGGGATGGAAATTCTCAAAAAACACTGTCCCAACTAGTGATTTCCCTACCACTGGAAGACAACAATGGAATGGGTATCCATTCAACCAATCAAATTGCAACTTGGTGTACATCAAAATTTAGACAGTCTAATTTGTGCTAACGAGCAGAGCGTCATGCAAGAACTTCAGTTTGTTGTGTTACAATGTATCTTTTGGTATAAATTGTGCTATTTGGAGTCCATCTTTCTGATAGTGATGACTTTCAATTGATACTTCACAGGCATTCTTCACTGGAAAAGAGTCTCCATCTATGTCAACAAGAATTCACAGGTAAGAGTAGAAGTTTAAATATAGGACATTAATCCAAGAAAATATAGAGCTAATGCAACAATTGGAACCAAATTTCAGGTCATTGTCAAGCTCAAAAGCAAACATGTTGGAGGAGCATTTTCAAAGAAGAAAAAAAGTAAGACCCTGATTTTGCGGAATCAGCTGCTTTATCTAATCTTTACACAGTTTTCAGCATGAGCAAACTTAATAAATCATCCTGTTGTGGCCCATAATTCATGTGTTCCGGGCGGTTGTTCCTAGTCCCTACTTGTGAACACCATTAAATTGAGATTGGGCAAGAGTTGATGCGGGTTTTTGTCATTGACCCCTAGTGACTATAAAGGATCAGTTCTACTTGGTGCTTTTTTTCTACATCACATATAATCACCAGGCACCACTAATTACTATCTCTTTTATATAAAAAAAAGAATTACTATCTTTTTTGGCTTTTAAACCACTTGGTGGCACAATCCCATGGTATTGATGTATGTTCTGATGCAATTTCCACAATCAGGTATTGTTTATGATGTCTGTGATGACATTCCAGCATGGCCAGGGAGGGAGAGAGGAGAGAGTGGAGAAGAAAGAAGCAACTTTGGCCTAAAAACAGCACAAGGTCTTTTGGAGTTCGAGTGTGAAAATGAGATTCATCGGCAGAAATGGGTTGATAGTGTTAGAGATCTTCTTCAAGAAGTAAACGACATTGGTCAAATGTATCCATCGCTAGAAGTATTAAAAATTTGATCAGTGAATTGTTTGCTATGGGAGGGAGTTTTGAGATTGAGGATGACCCATATATTAAGTTCAGTCTACTTACCTTACAAAGCATGTTTCACAATATATATATACATATATAATAGAGGAAATTTCTTGCAGAAAAAAAGACCAACTTAATTAACAGTCTACTGATGGGCACAAGATCTTATTTTCAAACCCATAAGGCCATAACCAAATGGTTTACCAATCGGATCCTAACTGAACCTTTTTCTAGGAAAAGGGAAAAATCAAGACTACTACTCAACTGAACCAATATTCCCCAAAACGAGAAAGCACCACAAAACAGCAAACTGCATTATAATTTCCCAAAAGCAAGCAGAACTGCAATGGGACATCGTAAACACTAGACCCGACCCAAGGCCAGATACTATTAACTGAGCCTACCCACAGGCTTGGCTGAGCTGAGCTTCCACACCTCTTAATTACAGGACTTGATGCTGGTGTATGTACACGTCAGGTTTATTCTTGGCACATTTTGGGATTATTCTTGGCAGAGTAAATTCCAAGTTTTTCATTGCGATTGACTTTTGAACAAAACCACTACCATTTCATGCTCAAAAGCTCCATTCCTGTATACAAACTATTTATCAAGCAAACATAAAAGGCGCTACAGAGAGCCCCACTAACAGAGAGGGGAAAAAAAATCCACTATTGCAGGATTGATAAAATAAACAGTACCCGTCAGAACAAAACTTCATTCTTTTGTGTGGTGAGGCACTTCAGAGGTTGACTACAAAACTTTAGATACCGACTTGGTCATTCTTTTGGTAAAAGATACCAACTTGGTCAAACTCAACACTTCAAAGTGGAGTAACAAATTGGTAAAAAGCCCAGTACAAATAACTGGATTCCAAGACTAGGAATATGGAACTAATTTTCAGTTGGGATCAGTAAATAAGAGTAGGCATTTAAAGAACCCAAGCCCTCTATCTCGCACCGTCCATTATTGAGCCAGAACTTGCCGTCAAGGTGAATGGTTTGCCATCCATGCTTAATAACACATACAGAAATCTACAGAACTGAAAATAAAAAATGCTCATCCTGAGAAGTGGTCCCTTCATTATGTATATTTTACAACATTTTTGGAACCGAAGCAATTAGATCCAAATAAGCATGTGGAGTTACTGCCGATCAAGTTGGAATTTTGTTCCTTGTTAGCAACAATTTCATGAACCAAAGGTTAGGTAATACACAAAGTTCTTGAGATGCAAAAACAAAGAACAAAAAATCAATGATTTCTTACAACTTGTGGCCCCTTTTGTGCCAAAAATTGTTTAAAATACAACAGTCTTGGTTTTTTCATAAGGTAGCACTCGAAGCTCACAATATGATGTTATTGCCTTTGCTAGACACTGCTTCTCAAGGTTCTCTGACTTCTGCACAAAACTTCTTAGGTTGTCTCGGTGTGAAACTCGCTCAACCTGTAAAATATTAATCATTGCCAGTTCCAATCAGTATTATACCAACTCAAATAGATTGTCAAGCCACAGAAAATAAACTCCCAATCCATGGGGAAAAGAACTATGGACTCAAAGGGTTTCAATGGAGCAGGGTCTGAACTTGTTCGAGGTCAACTCATGTACTGCCCAGCGGGATTTACATTTCAAGCACAACGATTTTATAAAGCCAAGCCCGAGCACAGCCCTTTGTTTATAAATTTATAAAGCATTATGTACTAAATTTTTTTTTTATTAAAGTAAAATTTGCATCTTTTGTTTTTTCTTTAAACAAGAAGAAATCACCTTTACACAAGCCATGCTTAATTCTTGGCCACGCATATGCACAGTGGTCCATGGATCATATGCATGTCAGCACGTATGCCATATTCACTATCCCATGCAATCTTCATTATATATATATATATATATATATATATATATATATATAGAGAGAGAGAGAGAGAGAGAGAGAGAGTATGGCTCTCCTAAGCTGCAGCTTAGCTTATCCTAAGCTAGCCCCATATATATATATATATCGTTCCCAATGAGATAATTTATTCAACAAGACAGCTACTGTTGTTTTCTTAATAATTGAGAAACAAAATCACCATTTGTTCAATAATCGCGCCTGCATCAAGTTCTTCAATTACAAAGTGACTTGTTGCACCAATCAATTTCACGCCAGCATCATAAGCCTGTCAGAATTACAACACACATTAGACATATGCAAAATATGTGCTGCTATCTTTAAATAGTACAAACTCAAATTGTCCAGGAAGGGAAGAATACAAACCTGTTTAGAAGGATTCCCACCCTTGAATGAAGGTAGAAGTCCATGATGAATGTTAATTACATCCTTTCCGTAGCTCTCCAGAAAATTTCCAGACAGTACCTACAAAATCATTCAACAAATTAAAAAAAAATTACCATATTGCAGGTCTTTCAAGAAATCCCTGAGATTCTAACGTAGAGTGTCCTTTGACAAGATTGTGCTTCAAGAAGAAAAGAGGAGGTTCTGTATAGCTTTGTTGGTCTCTCGTTTCAGTATGCCAGATAACAAGTCTATGTTCATTTACTTGTCAGCTGACACATAACATGTATGAGTCACTATGGTTTTCTTTTTTCAAATGTGACTCACTATGATTTTCTTCAAGTCGTATAATCTCTTCTTGATCATGCAAATCTTTTAAGTGATTTAAAAATAATACACATGGTACAGATACTAAGGAAGAAGTTCCCGACATCAAGTCTAAAATAAACCAATTGACAAATATCAAAAGAGAACTAACGCTAATCAGAAATCTATGTTGATAAGTCAATCTGTCAATTCCAGTAGGTTTGGGTTGCCCCAACAAAGTTTCTTAAAGTACCATGGATGATTAAGGTAAAGAAATCATAAAAGAACTAGTACATACTTTCAAACAGGCAAATATGGTGATCCCACCAACAAAACCATAAAAGACAAGATATCTAAATCACCTGCATATATCTTGCAAGCACTAAAAAATCAGTATTTTTAACTAAATCCAAGATTTCGTCTTCTCCCTTGTTTCCTGAAGTAGTAGGCAAGTAGTGATATGGTATTCCATGCCGTGCAAGAAATCGGATCACATGAGTGTTTGGTGCTCTTTCATGATTGCTGCAAAAAAATGCATCATGGATAACACATTTGTGTCAGAAGGCGAAGATTCAAAAGATATAAGTATGACACATAATCTTTTATGTTTCACCTTATTACACAAGTGATATCCACAGGCAGTTTCCCTTCCTGCCATCCATATAGTAAGTCTACCAAACAGTGGTCCTGTGGCATTGTAGTTCAAGAGAGATAAATAAATGCTATAGCAACAATGAAAGGTTATATTGAAAAAAAAAAGTACAAAAGATTTAAAGCATAATCTTTTTCTTTTTCTTTTTTTTTTTTGAAATGGTTACTTTCATTAAAGCAGCAAGCAGTACAAGAGAATAATACTGACTTGCTCAAACAGAAGCGCGAGAAGGACAGAACAAAAAGAAAGAGACTCCTCAGACATATCACATATCTACATGGACTCGACAAGAATAGGAAGCAAGCTCCTTCCAATGGTGCATAATCTGATCTATGGAAAAAGCTTAAATCTTTTTGTCCCTTTTTACTGGCTTTTAGGAACAAAAACATCATGGTTTCACATCAAGAAGAAGTCCTGAAAAATGTGCTTTTTTTTCCTAATACTTGAGATTTTTGCCAGCACTAGATATTTGAAAAATCTAATACTTAAAAGATGAAAAGAAGCTTTTAAAACACAAGGCACAGAGTATCATGGATTGTGTAACTAAACCAACATGTCTCTCCTGCAAAACAAGAAAATCCTATTTCACAGAAGAATCTATACCTGAACATCCATGCATGAGTAAATATAGCAAATCATTAAAGAATTCTAAAAGAACCAGAATACAATTTTGAGCAAAAGAATGTAATTAGTTTACCTGCTTTGAAGCAAGAATTGCAATCTTATATTTTGGATCAAGGTCAGGAACCCGTACAGTAGATCGTTGTGCATTAAACAACTTCGACAGTTTTGTGAAGTCGTTGTCCATTTCTACCCGTGGCCACCGTGCAGGGTCAAAGACAAATTCACTGCAAAATTGCCACAGCATTTATTCTTAGATTCTGTTAAATTTATGATACACAAATTAATACAATCTAATGGGCATACAAACTGCGATTAATTAATTTAATGTATGACTGTATGAGCAGAGACGAAATCTTTAAATGAAGAAAAATGGACTTCAGTAACAGTACAGCAACACCAATATTGACATTAACCAGTATGCATACACCTCTTTGCCAACAGGAATTACAAATGGTATACAGTTTCCAAAGTATACTGCACATCATAAATTGCAGGAAGTGCCCAAGTGCATAATGAGAATAAAAAGAAAATAATTTGTGGAAAGCATGATGCTAAACCCAATATCACTTTTCTAACAGTTAAAAATTAGAAACTGACATGCATCATGTGTGTGTTCATGTAAGAGAGTGACTCTTATTCTCAAGCATCCACCAGCAGGGATAATTTAACAGCCTAAGACCACTGTTAACTGCAACAATAATGTAATTCCAAAGCATGAAGTGCAAGATGCCAAGAAAAGATTAATATGAAAAAGTTTTTAAAAATTGGATAGCCACATACCATGCAAGAGCTGCAGAAGAGAACTACAGATATCTGGAGCCTATATTAATTTTATATGCATATGAAATAAGCTCAGGTATAAAAACTAGCATTAAAGGTAACCGGGTCCAGATGGACTAGTTTTGGAAGATAATTCATGGCAGCTCTGTTACTCTAGTTGGCCAACCTCTGAGCAAATGCATTTGTGTTTGTTAGGGTTATGTCAATTGGTAGATATTCAAGCTTGAGGGATAAGCTTGAACTTATCATGTCCCATTATAGCTAGTCGTGATGATAGAATAATAAAACAACAACAGAATATGAATCAATAAGATCCTCTATATATTTAATAAAACATCTATATCCCCTTGAATAGAACCCAAAGGGCTTTGATGATGATAATGAATACCTAAGTCCAGCTTTGATGATGATGATATTCACTTTTAATACGATCAAAGTGACAGGGAGGACCGGAAAAGATGGGATGCGGATTTCTCCACCTTTCTCGGCAGATCAATACCTAATGCATTTCAGCTCAACTAGATTGCATAAGTTACCCATTTGAGCAAACATCCCGCCCGCCTGCCTTTCTAAGAACGCATATAAAGAAAAGACCACAAGGTAACTCAAGGAAAGATGGAATAGTCCTGGCCAAAAAAAAAAAAAGAGCAAGATCATTTAGTGTTTTTTTTTCTCTTTTCCTTTCCATTACAGTCACCGACATTGCTTCCATTGATTAAATTGGCCACAGTGCTACCCACCCACCTCAAACAGAATGTCTTATTCACCTTTTTTCTTTCTTGATTCAAACTTTCACTACCATCATGATGGCATCATCACTTAAAACATCTACCTGAGATTGGCTTTCTAGTTTCTACTTCTCCACTCATCCCTTCTTAGCTGCAAAGAATTGGAAATGGCATGTCCTCTTCCACTCTTTATTACCTTCCCCTTTTTCTTAAATACCAATATCAAACTTTCTACCTGTGTGGGGTGTTTTCATGATACCGAGATTACTCCTAGTTTAGGTAAAAGTACCAACTAGGTTTAAGTGGACATCAGCTTCGTTCAGCTCAGCAGCTGTACCAGCTGGCACCGAGCCTGAGTTGGCCTCGGTAAGGGTACCGACCACGCTTCTCTGAGCTCGGCCTTGCGCATCTCGGCAGCAATGCCCGAACTCGCGCCCCGACCTCGGCGACTTTTCCAGTTCGGTCCTATTGGCAGAGGTGAACGCTGTCAAGTCTCAATTATGTGATGCGACAGCTACGTTGCAGAGCGTACTGTCAGTTAGAATGGCCGCCGGACATCAATAAAGGGTTATCCCTATCCAACGATCACGTCCGCATTTATGTGTGGAATTGAGGGACAGTACCCTCACCTACCTCCACTGAGGATACGAGGTGTGGGCTGATAGGACAGTGCTCTCACCTACCTCCACTGAGGATACGAGGTGTGGGCTGATAGGACAGTGCTCTCACCTACCTCTACTAAGAGAGCTTCTGATGGGACACTCGTCTATATATATGCATGGGTAAGAACCATGGAGAGGTACGCTTTACGCAACACACACCCCTTGAGCATACTGTCTGAACTCTCTTCTTCTCTACCCACTCTCCCTTTGTTCAGTGACTGCACTAACTTAGGCATCAGAGTGCATTCGGCTGATTGCAGCCAAGGGCTCTGACTTTTGTTCCTCATTCCCCTTTCAGGTTTAAGGCATTTAATCTCTCCAAAGAAGTTCAACAGAAGCATCACGAGTTCAACACTCGGCTAATCAAGTCCATATTATTTAGGCACTCACACTACCCATAGAACATTATCCCGACCCCTCCTCCGCATTCAAACTCTCTTCATCTCAATCAAGTTCCAAGTACAAATTATCAGTCACTTGAATCTACAAGATTGTCGAATCAGCAAAAGAAATAGGTTAGAAAACTTCAATTAACTATCAAATTGTCTCTAATTCCATTCATTCAAACATGTCCTTGGAAAATCAATCAGTTGATTCAAGAGCATGTTGTTGATACTGCAATTGATTCAATTCTAGAAATTCATATTTTTTCCAAGGATTTCATATCAAACCTTCTGGAATAGAAGACACGCTTGTTTTCAGGAACGAAGACATCAACGCTATGTATATTCCCTCCGCGGGAGGCGATGCACTCGGAGAGCTTGGCGACGATCCCCACTTCATCCTAAAATCAAGGAATGGAATCGAAGCCAGATCTCAATACTCGAAAGAGGTCGATTTGGCTGTCGATTCTAGAAAGAGAGGTCAAGCCATCTGAGAATTGCTTCAATCTTTTTGATGGCAATGCGAGAGGAGGATTAGTGGAATGAGATCTGCTGTAAATTTCTAGGGTTCAAGAGATTCGTACCGGGCAGTGAAAGACGTGGATGCCGAGAGTGCTGGGAGCGGATGAGGATAAGAATTTCCATGAATGGAAGAAGTAGGGCCTCGAACGTCTTGAGATTTGTTGGAAGAAGAGCATCAGAAGAAAATCAGCTGAGAATATGAGATAGAGATTAGAGAGAGAATAAAAGCTTGCCTTCTCCACTCTCACTGCCTCTGATAGGCGAGAGAGATGGGCCTTACGTTACCCGATAAGCAAGCAACGGAGTGGTTGGCATTCTCGCTGGCTTTTGGTGTGCAACACGTGGACCGCTAATTCAGGCTAATATACAAAGAGGAAGTCTACATGGACAAATTGGTGGACAGAATTTGGAATAAACTGTGTAGACTTTTTTTTTCTTTTCCCACTTTCTTGAAAGTTGAATGCATTGTTCACACAGTTTGTCCCAAATTTTGTCCACCAGTTTGTTCATATAAACTTTCTCATATATAAATGGAGGGAGTCCGGATCACCTATCGCATAGGTGATGCATTCACCATGAGTGGACTGATCTAGATCATCTAAAAATTTAGGTAATTTTAAAGTTTAAAAAGTTTAAATAAGGTGATTATCTATTATCGGTCCATTCATAGTGAATCTATGACAAATGTGATAGGTGATTCGGACTCAAATGAACGAAATGAATCACTTCTACTTAGAAGGACATTTATATAAAGTAGCTCTCATGTCCCGCTAATTTTGGATGTACGGGGAATTAAAGTATGGTGGGTGAAGCATCAAATTAAATCAAGAGAGAATAAAATATAAGGTGTTATAATGGTGTTTTATTTTTAGTTGTTTGGTATGAATTTTTTTTGACTTTTTGTATAGAAAAGTAGAGTCTTCTTTTGTCTTTTAGTGGAGAAATGAGATTTTTTTTTTTACTTATTTTTGAAATTTTTAAATGAAAATTTGAAATTGTGTATTTTTTATATGACCATTATCATTTCTTGTCAGTATTAACTTTACTTTTCTTTAATTAGTTAATTGCCAAACATGCTAATTTTAGAAATAGTATCAATGAATGTATGATTTGTAAAACACCGCCCAGATCTTTGGGCAATTAACAAAACATGTTGCCTCCAAGACACTCAAGGTGGTTGGGTGGTATGTAGGGGTGAACATGGACAGTTCGGATCGGTTTAGAGGGAAAACCATCAATCAAACTGAACCTATCGGTTTTCTATTTTCTTAAACCGAACCAAACTACCCATGTGCTCAAACCGAACCGATTCGAACCGGTTCGGTTGGTTCGATTACGATTTTTATTATTATAATTATTGTTTTCTTCACAAAAAAAAATTGCAGTTCAAACTTGGTCCATCAAATGAAATGAGGAGAAGCTTCAATTAACACTAAAATATATTTCATAATTCGTTTCAACCAAGGATGCATACATCAAACGATGGATAAACTCTTTCCATCCATCATCTAGTTGTGTGATTGAATAGACCAGGTCAGGTTCGGCCAACTTTTCATGCCAATGAGCTGAAGCAATTCAAATCTTTGGTAAAATACACCAACAAAATGGTCAGACACCTACCTATTTCTCTGCATAAAATCTGGACTAGACTACATTGCTTGGTCCAGACCAATGAATTCAACACAAAATGAACTACTTTTTTTTTTTTTTTTTGCCAACAAGATGGGTTTGAGTAGAATGTAACCCCAATTTTGAACTAGTTGAGATGGGCAGATTCATAGTTCAATTTATCTTATGCCAGACCAAACCCCTGGGCAGTGCTGCTAAACCCAATAATGCACACTTCTTGTAGAACTTTCATCAAACATGTAACATGCAAGTAAAACATACAAGCGCTACTCAAAAGCTAAAATAGTTAAAACTCAATACTCAAGTTAATACATACGGTCAGTTCTGTTTAGGCAGTTAACCGTTGGTTTAAACTGATAATCAACCGATGTAAGGCGGTTTCTATGATTTCAAACCGTTGATCGAACCGATCTACATAAATCCGATCTGAACCGGTCGATTCGATCCAGTTTTTGCGATGATACTGGATTTTTTGTGCAGCTCTAGTGGTATAACACCTTTATTCACACACATGTTTTTTATTTTTTTTTATATCGGAGGGTATCTCAACTCTTTGAGCCGGACCAATCTTTCGGCCTTGGGGGAGCTGTATAAATCCCATGTGGATCCAGTGTGTGGCCCCATTGTGAAAGGACGGATTCAAACCCTTAACTTCCGAAAGCAAACCGTAATCTTATGCCGATTGACCTACCCCTTTAAATTTAGTCACCATATGCTAATATAATGGTAGTAATAAATCATTTGTAGGATTAATAAAGTGTACTTCTCCCTCTTAATTCATGCATGTGTCTTAATATTTTGGCAACTCTATGGTAGATGTTATACCCCAATCCAAATTAACCTTGTTTAGTGCTAATTAATTATGTTTTAGTTAAATTAATTACACTTAGTTAATAATTATGGTAATTAGTGTTAATTAGTCCTTATAGATTAAGTTAGTTGAGTCTTGAGTCTAGGTAGGTGAGTTGAAACTGATTTGACTCGGTTGGGTAGAGTCAAGTGCTTTTACGTAATTATTGATTTTTCCCATTTTGCATCATTTACACGTCTTCTTAGTGTCAACGCGTGTATCTCGTCGAAGACATTAATTTTCATATTAGACTCAACTTCATTTGACCAACCATTGAGAAGTGGGCCACCATTTGACCCATTATGAAAATACTAGGAATTAGAAGGGTTTTCTTATAAAATGGGGGCCTTATTCTCTTAAAACACATTTAATACCCATTCTAATCGATTCATTACGTTGTTGGTTGCAAGGGGAGCTCTTCTTCCTCCTTTTTCCTTCATTTCTTCCTTCTCTCTTCTCCAATCACTACAAGGAATGAGTGCATGTGTCTTTGGGAGTTAGTAGTGGACTCATCTTTATCTTCTTCACCTTCCTCTTATCTTTGTTGACGAGAACCCATCTTCTTTGTTCCCTACTCCTATCAAATTTGAATCTCTTGTTAAGGTAAGAGCCAAACCCTCTTTGTTATATGTTTTTGAGTTGCATTAGAGTCAAAAGGCTCTTGAATAATCATGTATGCATATTCATTCCATATTTCCATGTGTATTGTGATTAGGGTTTGTTATTTGGGGGTTTTGGGTTCTTTTGAGCAAGAGTGTGAACAGAGAGCTTGGAAAGATTACTTGAGGCAAGTATAAGCTTAATTTGGATTTACATGTTGTCTAATTACATTTGATTCAAATGAGACTCTTTCTTGATGATTCTATTTTTCAATGAAAGGAATGGGTTGGATTGTTTTGATGAAATTAATTGATGGAGTTAGATGGAGGGATTATATGTTGTAAATGGGAGCATGGAGGCTCTATTTCTTTGTGCAGGTTATGTGATGGAAGGAGGTTAAGAGATGGATGGGGGAAGAACACATAGAATTTTCGAAATCAGGAATTCTGGAGTGTTTGCTCGAGCAAACCCCCTTTCTGGAATGCTCACTCGAGCGATTAGAAGAACTGGTCCGAGCGACCACCTCTTTGGATAACGTCCAATCGAGCAAATATGGGTCCGCTTGAATGAACTTGAAGCTGAAGGCTGGGTCATTTTTACCCAATTTTATGGTGAGTTAACGCCCCTAATCTATAATAACCCACAATAATCCTCTCTAATATGTAATTATGGTGCATACCTTTGTTTCCAATAGTTGATTAGGAATTCAAGACCTTTGTGACCTTAAAAATGGAACCTTGACCTCTTCCTTGGTCTAATGGGAAACCATTGTTATAGCACCATGCCATGAGGGTTTGCTTTAGAAATTCAACGAATTTCTCATGACAAGTGACACTCGAACACGATAGTAGTACGTTGACCTTCCAAAACTATATTGTATTGGACGGTAGAAGTCTATGAGTAATAATTTAGAATTGGCTAGTGAAAATACCTTGGATTCCCTAAACTTGTTGCATTTCATATTGAAGCTAGATTCTTTCCTTGATATCAATTCTATTTAATTAATTGGTTGCATCATGAGTATTAAATACTTTTCGATTATTTATTCCAATTCGTCACTATAATTTTCACACAATTAATTCATTATGAGATGGAGATTTGAATTGAGTAGGTACTGTGGATATGTGACTTCTATTCAATTCGATTTGGAGTAATTTAAGGTATACTTACTCAAATCCGATTATTATTCGATTCGATTGAGTCAGCACTACTTAGCTTTGACCTTGTGATATCAACGGGGTTGAATTTGGTTTAGTTATTCGAGACTACTGCAGTAAGTTATCTGGAACATCGGTACTCCAGACCCGAGTAGCCAGCTAGCATTTGGTCGAGTCGCTGGTGACATCTCAACTAAATTCACTCTCTTTTGAGATGATGAGCTCAATGTAGTAGTCTATTAGTATATTTTACTTTTCTTTAATTCATGGGCATTGTTGGAATCCTCAAAGTAAGACATTCTTGAAGAGCCGTATATTATTCTTGTTGACCAACGATGATTACAATATTGGGTAACCCTGTCATATATTTGATCCCGCCTAGATAGGTTTGCAAGTGAGATAATTGCCTCTTCAACATTGCTACATCTCTTTTCGGGAGACAGTTGAGTTTCCCCGTATTTTGTTCCGATCTCAAGTTCCTGAACCTATGAAGTCTCATTTTTGTAGTGTTTTCGCACAATTGCCTAGTTACCACTTAATATTGACATCTATTAATTAACTGTAATTTTTATTCAATTTGAAACATTATGTATTTTCCTTATTAATGCCTATACTTGCTGAATCCTCATATAGAGATAATATATTTAATGTCATAGTCACAGGTGCAGCTCCCGGCCCTGAGGAGGCCCAGGAGGGAGTGGAGGGTACCGAAGGGTACCGAAGAAGTTCCTCCAGGATTAGAGGAGTGGCCGGATCATGAGCCTTTGTAGATACTCCTCCCTTGGAGAATGTTGTGTACATTTTGAGAGATATTGACACTTAGTTTCTTACTTTACTTTTGATTATACTTTTGGTATAGTTGTGAAGGGTATTTTTATAAACCTTCTTTTTTTTTTTTTTTTGATAACGTAGGGTTCCCGGCCCTTTGGCCCAAAATAATCCGTACGGGCTCAGGAGAGAAAGCCGGGTAAAATTCCCCTGTAGCCCCAGTGTGGTAGTGTAGTTTCGAACCCACAACCTCCAGGTGCAAACTGTGGTCCTAGGCCAACTGAGCTACCCCTCGGGGTTGTATAAACCTTCTTTTGTAAATCAATGTATATACTTGTGTAATTCTTTTGTATAAACTTGAACATTTAATTGGATTGAATGGGAAATGATACTTCCATGTGTATGAATTACAGCTTCCGCTATACTATAAATGTTATTGACAGGTTCTAGTGAGCTAGACTCATGTGTAGAAAAGTTGTTTTTCTCTTTCGTGTGTTGTATTTGGCTTGAGACATGTACAATATCATGGGAGTACGTGTGTCTCATCTCGGGGATTACTCTAGGCCAGGGTGATTCAAGACCAAAATGTGACAGTAGATCTCATTAATTAAAAAAGAATCAGAGGCACTTAAAATAAACGGCCTAACGTGTTTGACAAATAATTAGTAAAGTTAAAAGTGAAGTAAAGCCTTCATTATTTACATAAGAAAAGAGAAGGAGTCACATCAAAAGTACATATATTCAAAATCCCATTAAAAAAAAAAAACAGCCTCCTTTATCTCTAAATGACAAAAAATATATCACCTTTTCACACAAAAAGTCAAAAATAAATTTCTATCAAACAACTAAAAATAAAATATCATCGTAACCTCTTATAATTATTCTCTTGATTTGATGCTTCATCTCACTTTATTTCAATTCACCTTACATCCAAAGGCAGAAATCTTCAAATTTTATTTCAATAGGAGTTGATCACACACTAAAAATGACATTTTAATTTAAAACACGATTAACATTATTCATTGATCAGATTTTTTAATGAAACCATAGGTCAATCAATAAGAGGAAAAAACATTGAATCGAATTTTAATTGAACCACATATAATCCGTACTCCCTTCCCTTTCAATGGAGCGAGATCCAACAAGTGAGTAGAACGTGAAGCCATAGGTTCCATAGATCTCACGGAGGCGCCTGAAGAAGAAGAAGAAGAAGAACGAAACGATGCCTGTAAGTCTAAACCCGCAAAAACAGCAATGTAAAAATCTCTACTCTCACGTATGTGATCCAATGTTATTCTCTGCTTCAGCTTCGATTACCTCAGATCCAATGTTAATCTCTAGGGTTAGTTTTTTTTTTTTCCCCAGATCTTATCACTTGTTCTGAGAGATATCTGTGTGTATTGAATCAGGTGAAGAGACTTATGGAGGTGGAGCCGCCTGGCCCACTGAGGTACTTGATGGGGGCCGCGATCATGATGATCGGAGTCGTCCTGCCCATTGGATACATGATGTTTCGGACCAAGCAGGTCGATCTTCTCCCTCCTACGCCAAACAGACGTAGGTCTGCTGCCTCTTTCGCTTTTCATCTACTTCTATTTCGATTTGCAATTCCCCTAACTGATCTGATCGAGGCGAGAACTTGATCGAAATTGATTGATTGCTGGAGTTGTTTCTGCTTTGTTGGATTTTTTTTTTTTTTCAGGAATAAAGGCCTGATCTAGAGACGCTGGAGAAGGATTAACGGTTGGTGGGTTTTGTATTCATCGATCCTTCTCGTTGATTATTGAATGGAAGGGGTTGCGAAGAAGAAAGCGTTCCGTTGCAGTGGTAATTCAGATTTCCAATCTAAAAGGAACTAAGATAAGTTTGTTGTTTCTGGATTTATATATAAGATCATTGGATTAGACTTGCTTATGCATTTCTTGTAATTGCTTGGAGTTAAAAAAAAAAAAAACACATAAATTTTAAGTTTTATGAAGTATTTGGTAACTGTGAATAAGTGATTTTTAGTATTGTTGTAATTTGAGATTGCAAAGATGGTATCTAAGGAGGGAGTAGAAACCCCTTTTTTTTTTTTGTCATCTCCTGGTTTGTAGTCTGTTCAATCTAACATGTTGTGTGCCTTGCTTTTTTTTTTTCCTGTCGAAACTAAAGGGTGCATCTGGACCCCAATGCTCAAGCTGCAACTTGTTTAGATATTGTTGCAGCAATATGTCATTTTTCATACAAGGGTTTAAGAAGATCTAGTAATAGAAGGATTTAGTGTTAATTAAGCTCTTTGCCAGTGGAATTTCATTTTCAGTTGGAATGAAGGACAGAATTCAATAGAGAGCTGATTTAAGATCGAAGGAACGGGGCATATTTGGTTTGACCCTTATGTGGAATTAGTGTTGGAAGGTTGTGATTGTCGAACGTAAACATTTGGGTGTGCAGATTTTCTCAGGTAGAATGTGCTACAGTGCTAGGGTCCGTCAGTCACTTCTTAAGCTGTTAGGAACAGTATTAAATCTTCGGAATTCATTAAATAGATGATGATTTTCTTATCATCTGCTGTTTCATATCTTTGCAGAAAACTACATGCTGCTTGGTAAGATGAAAATTGTATATATAAAGGCACTAATTACTAATTAGCTTGTTTCTTTTATTAATCCCACAAACTATCTGCTGTTACTGCCCACTTAATTTTTATTTCTTCCTTACTAAAAGCAACCACCAATGTTTTTGGAGCAGATCTTCCAAAACAGAAATATTCTTATAGAGCAGAAAGGGCAATAATCTATTTTTCTATTTAATGTGATTCTGCTGCCCCAAAGATGTTCCTGCTTGTAGATGGCAGAGTAGTGGCAATGCGGCACTAATGTAAAGTTTTCTTTAGTGGTGCAATTGACATGCACTCTATCCACTTTTAAGTTTTATGGGATGGTGCATCTATAAAAAATGCCTCAATATCTCTGAAAAATCCATTTTACAACTGATGGTTCTCTCATCATATTCGGTTAACATTTTTATTTTTGAAGAAACCTATATATTTATACACACACATTGGAGGACGTGAACTGATGGACTCTCACCCCCTAACAGAGGCGTTTGGTGTCCCCAACCAACTGGCTCCAGCTGGGGGATGAAACCGGTATATTGCATAGTAAGAGTATATTTGTATGTACAAGAGCCAGTATCATAGTTGGAAGGTACGTGCAACCACAAGTTTGCGATTCGAGTCATCTTACCATTAGCAGGAAAAAAAAGAAAGAGAAAAGAAACTAATAATATCATGGTTTTAAAGGCATTAGCATGTTTTGTCCTTTTCACATTGAATTTCTGTGTCAAAATATCATATCGTACACGTTGAATTGCCGCATCAAAATAATTACCAATAAATAATAAAAAAAAAAGTGCTGCTTTAAAGATATCAGATTCTGCTTCCTTGCATGCACATTTTCCTCGCATCATCATCTTATGTGCACACTGAACTGCATATGTTTCATTGTTATTGTCTTAAATTCTTTGACTCGGAGAAGA
The DNA here is from genome assembly GCA_028538565.1 of Umbellularia californica. NCBI lineage: Eukaryota > Viridiplantae > Streptophyta > Magnoliopsida > Laurales > Lauraceae > Umbellularia > Umbellularia californica. The sequence goes on from JAPQWN010000012.1 coordinate 748,364, forward strand.
AAAATAAACCCTTGCAACTCAAAGAAATGAGTTGCATATGGACTTCAGCTGTTGGTAAAAGTTTCCACCTTTTAAACATTCCTCCAATTCTTTTATGTTCCCAAGCTAATTATCTATGTTTCACTTAAATTTTCTCAACCAAGATGCCTATGGGATTTGGGAACTCTTACTATATACCACATAAAAACACAGTGTGACGGTGATAAAGGTTCATAAATGGTGAAACATGCACTTTGTGTCTGGTGCAAGATTATGCCCTTTTTCAGTGTTAATGTACACTAGCTGGCTGAAGCTCTTTATTATTATTATTATAAGCAAATGCTGTAGTATGAGCACCAGCAGCAGTTGCTATCTCCGAGCCTCTGATCATGTAGGAAGACACATCTAGAGGTTGCAAAACTCTGGCGAGTTGGGTTTGAGAGACTGCTGAACTTGAAGCCTTCTGGAGCAACTGGTGAGCTTTAACCACAAGTTGATCCACTTGATTGGACATATCATTAACATCTATGATTCAAAGCACTATGGACAGCGGGAATTTTTAGGAGGCTTGACTGCCGATTAGCTATTGATTTGCAGTTTTCGCGCATGGAGCTATCCTGTAAGCGGCATTCCACATAGAAGGGTAATGCATTCAGCTTGATGAATAATAGGCTTCTATAGGAAGCAAATAGTACCTTTGCACACTCTTCACTCCACTTGGTCTGGGTTTCCAAGGGACAGCTATTAAGTTTAAGCTTGGCGGTACAGCTGATGGGAGAGTTCAAACTTCTTCTGTAGCAGATGGGGCTGGTTCAGCAGAAGTTTTTTTTATTCCAAATAATTTAGAATACCTTTCTGAGATTTTCAAATGATTCTCCAAGCTTGTATACTGTCGCGGTGGAACACTCTCGTTTCTTGCAAGCCAGTGGGACTAACAGATAGATGTGAAAATTGATTGCCCATGAGAATTATCTCTGATCTTGTCCAAAACTTTGTAAGTGTAGTGTAGCAAAGGAACACAAGATGTATTCTTTTTTCAGGGCATGGCAGCAGAGCAAGCAGAAAATTGGGCCATGGTTGGCATTATGAGCTAGGCATCCTCGGGGTGTGCCTGGTTAGGAAGTGGAACTGGTGTCTTATCATGTTTGGCGTCTATGGCCAATCTAACTGAAAATTTGAAGAGTTTTAGAATTCATCTCAGTTTCTTAGGACCATACTTTACAAATTAGGCCCTGCTTCTGCATCAGAAGGCAAGATGGTATGCCAACCACCTTTACTCTGTCTGAAGTTAGAGGTTGTGGGTTCTATCAGAAGGAATGTATAGGAGGTATGTTTGAAATCCCTGTACAAAACCAGAGGCTGATTGCTGCCTCATTCTCAATGACCAAGCCATATTGTAATTGATTAAGAGGTGGTGCCTTGTCAGTTCCTCGCTAGATAAGTGATTAAGATATGAACCAGCACCTCTGGTTTTGTATGTTCACCTGTTTGGAGCTGAAGACTTAAAACACCGACCCAGTTGTGGAGGAGCATTGTTTAAGTGATCCAATTGTCTGAGACAAAGTCCACCCCCTGACAAGCGCTTGGCAACAGACAGTCCTAGTGGAGTTGAGCGGGTGCGATGATAGTTTGATTGTAGAATGAACGTGGATTCTTTTCTTTCTTTCTCTTTTTTTTCCTAGATCAGAGATTTGAACTCGCGCACATATCCCTAACTAGCCGAGCTAGAGTTGAGGGACAACTTGCAATGCACCAATTTGAAATCCAGAATTATCCTCCTTTTTAGTTTTGGTCTATGATGAGCTATTGATTGCTGGGCCAAACTCTTCATCACTATGGAGACCTATGCCCTCTATTGGTGTTGGTGTTGGTTTGCAACCTCTACTTCTCTAAAATCTCTATCTAAAATCTAAGCTCAGTTCCTTGTAGCACTTAATTGATCATTAAACATTAACGAGAGGAATATGCCCAATGCCATAAGTATTTACCATGGATTCTCTTGCATTGCTGGGAATGAGTGGTTTTGTTACTGAATTTGTACTATTTTTTGGAATAATCTTCAGCTTGAAATATCTTTCAATGAAAAAAAAAAAAAAAGAAGTTATTTTTCCAAGTACAATTGGAGTGATATTTGCTCCTATTTATTTGATTATCTGTCATATGTGGGCGGATGTTCTATGGGATGGATACAATGCCTTTGTACTTTCTCTGTTACTTGTGTCGATAAGGACCATGTTTTAAAGCATATTATAAGGGCTATGTTTGATCATAAAAACCAATTTCTAGTAGCTAGCTTCATAATAATTTGTACCTCTGAATTGAGCCAACATCTGTTGTGGTTGTTAATTCTAGTCAGAATCTTTGTTCCATTACCTTAGGTGAGATTTTAATCTTATATAGATCCTTCCTCCTCTGCATGGTAAAAGGGGACATGATCCATGGTATAAAAAAAAGATTAGATGTTTTAATTAAGAGCTGATGAGGCTGATGTTTTCGCAAGAAACTTCTAGCTAGCCTTTGGACCATCGGGGATGGATAGAGCGCCAACTTTTTTATTTTTTTTTTGGTCCTTAACACCCCTTGTTTACACGAATCAGTCATTTCAATGATTTTGATTGTTGTTATAGGCAAATCGTAAGTACCAACAAGATGAATGTTTGATTGTTCATCTACAATTAGTGATGGGAGCTATCTAGTTTGGACAGTCCTGGGTGCTGATTGCGGATTGCTGGTTCATTATCATCTTCATATGGCTGTCTTGGAATACTATTTTATTGTGGTCATGGACTTTTTCCTGTCACTTAACATTCTAAGGTTAATATTTATAAATTTCTTAAAAGGGTGACTTTCATAATTTCAACTTTTTTTTTCTTTTTTTTTTAACATGGGAACCCACCGTCCTCCTTCGGTTGACCATTGGTAAATCTACGGATACATAGAACTTCTTGCCATGAAACGAAGTTTTTACATTTTAAAGCAAGATAAAGTAGAAAAACAAGTTAACTTGTATTTAGATTTCTAAAATATGTAAATTTGATGTAATATAGTGATTCTGAGAAAAATAATTACAATAACTTTAAGAGACTTGGCATGTTCCACCTTAGACTGCTTACAACTCCATAGATCTTGCTTAGTAAAATCATTGATCAGATGACATTAAACATTTCATGTTTGATCAGGAAATGCCACCGTTTGGGTTAAGGATCCTCCTGTGCTTAACAAAAAAGAATTCTTTTCATATATTTGTTTGTAAGATGGAATTTCTGATTATACAGATTCCAGTGAGATTCATCAAGACCCCTTTTGTTTTAGAATCTCAGTTTATGACAAAATGGCATTGTCATTTTCCCCTTTTTCACTCACTGCAGTTCCCATTTTTGGAATCTATCAAAAATTCTCCTTGCGTGTTTGGGGGGCTTTATCAAAGTGAATTTCTTCTAGAAACTAAAACTTGGCTTGTCCTTATCATTGGTCTTCGTTAGTAAATTTGTCATAAGAGAAAACACTTGTTTGTTCACTTTATATGATATAGATGTAATGCAAGTCTTCCCTTTGCCTCCGGTTCAACTTGTCTTATAATTATGTTTACTACCAATCACCATCGATTACTCCAATCTAGGGAATTTTGAAAATGAGTCCATAATAAAAATCACAAACCAAGACTGGAGACCCTCACACATAATTTGAAGAGAGAGAGAGAGTAAGAAGAAAGACCTTAAAAAGAAGAAAAAGAGAAAATAAATATAAAAATCCATTCTCCTATACCAATCCCCAAAACCTCATTACACAAATTTTGTTCTCAAATTTAACAGTCCATTGCTGGCTTCTGCATCAAAGGACTGGCTCCTCCTCCACTATTACCACCACTTCCATGTCCAACCCCTACACCTCCCTGCATCTTTCTCTTGGGCTTGGCTTCCTGTAGCATGGAGACTACGTCCCTCATCGATGGTCGATCTGCGGGGCACCTGCTAGTGCAGAGCAATGCCACTCTCAGCACCAGCATCATCTCCTCCCTCACCAATGCACACGATGCGCCTGCATTCTTGTCCAGAACCTCAGACACGCCATCCTTGCTCTTGATCTTGGACCGAACCCAGTCGACGATGCTGTTCCCGTCCCCGAATTCGGAGTCCACTGATCTCTTCCCACTCAGTATCTCCATTAACACAACACCAAAGCTGTATATGTCACTCTTCTCATCGACTTGCAGCGTGTAGGCATACTCTGTAATCAATTAACCAGCACACACAAATTTCAGGTTTGCAGAATTGTATAAAGTACTATTAAAATGTAAAAGTAGGGGTGGTACATGAGCCTTTGCTATATATAAATTACGAATTCTCTCATTCTAACGTGTGAAAATCTGACAAAGCGCGCCAACTCTGGTTTAAAATTCCCAGCATGCTATAATATTCAAATCCTAGGAGTCCAGCAAAGCAACTTAAATGGAAATGCCAGTCAATCAATCTCGAACTACTAACTGCACTTGAGGCAATCATCTATGTCATCAGTAGTGTTTGACTTGGTGGGTCACCAAACTTGGACATTTGAACTATTTTAATTTCTAAAATATGCTCACACTAGGTTCCATAGTGGGAACAGAGCAATCCCACTAACTCATTATAAAATTCCTCCAATGTGTATAGACATTGGCATGTATTTGGCACCGATTAACTAGAACCACGATGATGCATCATTGAATTGATTACGTGAGAAATATAGAACAAGTAAATTTAGCACCAGATCCACCCATCTGTGCAAATTGGTACGGCAATGATAAAAGTGGCTTGGATAAGCCTACGTGCGAACACCACATTGTGTATGAACCTAGCATCAGCACCGTAACGACATCAAGTATCGGATGGTTTCTCTCAAATCAGACTCGGCTCACTCGTAATCTCAACTGCATATTTTACTAGAATCATAAATTTCAGGAAGAGAAGGTGATGTTGGTGGTCCACATGAACAACGATTCGGATCATTCTAAATGATTCGATCGAGTACATTGACACCCAAAGTCCTCAATCAACCATGAACCCACCACCGCATTTATAGCATTATTGACCCAAGCCAAATCCATGCCTGCCGAATCCATCTGTTGAAAAGAATAAAATCAAACAGACGAAAAGATTTTGAAACGACAACATCTGTTGTACTTGTACGTAGCGAATTATCTAATCTGTCTTCCTACTTCTCGCGTCACAATCCTATCAGTAGCAAAACTAGCAATGCAGAAGAACAAAAAAGAAAAAAAAAAAAGGGACCCAAGCAGTGGCAACTAGCAAGTGGAAACTGACCCGGTGCAATGTAGCCATAGGACCCAGCAATAACAGACATGGACTCATCCGTCTGTATGAGCTTGGCCACGCCAAAGTCGGCAACCCTAGCCTCCATCTCAGCATCCAGCAGTATGTTACTGGGCTTCAAATCCCGGTGCACGATCACAGGATCACAGTCATGGTGCAGGTAGCAGATCCCCTGCGCCACCCCCACAGCTATCTTATACCTGGTCAGCCAGTCAGCCACCAGGTGGGCCCCCTTGTTCTTCCTGTGCAGCAGGTCATCCAAGCTCCCATTCGGCATGTACTCGTACAGCAGCAGCGTGCTCTCGTTGTTGCTGCAGCAACCCAGCAGCCTCACTATATTCCTGTGCCTCACGTTCCCAAGCACATCCACCTCTGCCAAAACCCCTCCTTTCTTTCTTCTCACTATAAATGTCTCCTTCTGCTTCCCCCACAGCTTCTTGACGGCTATGATCTCGCCACCGGGCATCTCAGCTTTGTACACCGTCCCCGTCGATCCCATTCCGATGATCTTCTCGCTCATTGACAAACACTCTAGAACGTCCTCCGCCGTGAAATTCAGCCGCTGGAACGCCGTAAGCTTCCACGGCCCGGGCTTCGCCTCCTCCCCGAATCTCTTCCCATACCTTGCGTGGAAGCAACGGCTTCCGGCGATCAGAAGGAAGAGTCCGATTCCGAACGCCCCCGCCATCACCCACACGATCGCGCCTGCCGACTTCTTCGGCTGCTGCCGGATGTCTGCATCTCCAGCGCCGGCTTCCGACACGCAGGGCCGCTGCAGGACCTCACCGCAGAGGCCGGCATTGCCGGTGAAGGCGGATGGATGGAGGATCTTGAAGATCGAGCCTGAGGAGGGAACCGGACCGGTGAGCTTGTTGTAGGAGACGTTGAAGTTCTCCAGATTCCGGCAGTTGTCGAAGGAGGAGGGGATCGATCCGGTGAAGGAATTGTGGGAGAGATCGATTTCTTGGATCGACGGAAGCGTCGCCAGCTCCCATGGAATAATCCCGGTGAGATCGTTCTTGCTGATCTTGAAGTTGATGAGCTTCTGGCAATGTCCGACGTCAAATGGAACGCTTCCGGAGAGCGAATTCCCTTCTATCTCTATCTTATAGATGCTTTCGCATCCCGTGAAGTTGGGAATCATCCCCTTCAATTTGCAGAAGCTGGCGGAGAAGATCTGGAGGCTCGGCGCGCTCCAGATGTTGTTGGGCAGCTCGCTCGCAAGCGGATTTTCAGAGATGTTGAGGTACTGCAGCCTGGGCGCAATGCCGAGGTCCTTTGGAATTTCACCAGAGAAGTTGTTCTCGCTGAGGTCCATGAAGGTGAGGTTAGGCAAGAGTCCGAAGCCGAACGGAATGGAGCCGCTAATCTTGTTGGCTTCGATCCGGAGGCGCCAGAGGGACGTGCAGTTGGCGAGAGTGGGAGGCAGCTCGGAGTCGAAGCTGTTGGAGAAGAGGATGAGCTTGTTGAGATTGTTTCCGAAGCAGAGGCTCGGAGGGATCGGACCCGAGAGAGAATTCGAAGACACGTCAAGCTTCTGCAGCTTGGTGTTGGAGCCGAGATTCCAAGGCAAGCTCCCGTTGAGTGAGTTGTTCCACAGCAGCAGCATCTCTAGGTTCGGGAGCTCACCGATTCCTGGAGGAATCTCACCCGTCAGATGGTTGCCCATCAGATTCAGGAACGTCAGCTCTCTCAAATCCGAAAATCGTAACGGGATCTGACCCGACAGGCTATTCACCGACAAATCCAGCACTTTGAGCGAGCTGAGATCCGACAACCGCTCCGGTATTTCCCCCGACAACTGGTTGTTGAACAGAAACAGCGATTCCAGCTGAGTCAGGTTGCCGAGTTCGCTCGGGAGAGAGCCGGAGAGATTGGCAGTCGCGATATCGAGATACTTGAGATTCGACAAGCGACCGAGTTGGTAAGGAACGCCACCTTCAAAGACATTGTACCCGATCTCTACGTGCTCGAGCTGAGTCATGAGACTCAACTCTGCGGGAATCGGTCCGCGGAGAAGGTTTCCAGAGAGATGGAGGAAGGTGAGGCGAGTCAAGCCGGCGTAACTCGGAGGGATGGGGCCGTCGAAGAAGCTGCCGCCGAGGTTGAGATGCTCGAGGTAGCGGAGGCGGGCGAATCCAGGAGGGAGAGGGCCGGTGAAGCTGTTGCTGTAGGCGTTGAAGAGGGTGAGGAAGCGGAGCTTGGAGATGCCGGGCGGGAAGGTGGAATTGAAATTGTTGTGGCTGATGTCGAGGGTTCTGAGCGACGGGAGGTCGAAGATGGCGGTCTGGAGCGGGCCGTCGAAGGCGTTGCCGCTGAGATTGAGGTGGTTCAGGTGGGAGAGGAGGCGGAGCTCCGGGGTAATGTAGCCGGAGAGGTTCTTCCGAGAGAGGTCGAGGGAGGTGATCTGATAGGTTTTCGGGTCGCAAGTGACTCCGGTCCAGGCGCACCAGACCGGGTCTGGGAAACCCGGTCTGGGGAGGTTAGCGTCCCAGTCATTGAGTGAGAAGAGAGGGTCTCTAAGGGAGGTTTTGATAGAGAGAAGAGAGCGAAGTGGTATTGGGAGGGTTGAGGAGAAAACCAGAGTGGTTTTCAAGTTAAAAAAGACGAAGGAGAAGAAGAAGAAGGGAAGAAAAGAGGGAGTTGTATTTTTCATGGTGGAGAGGTTTGGGGAAGGGAATGTGGTTTTGGGAGGTGGATTTAAGGGAAGGAAGAAAATGATGGGGAGGAGAAGTGCTTTTTTGGAGTGCTGGGTGCAGAGGGTTTTTCATGATGATTGCAGTTGATTTCTGTAAGCTGGGAAATATGCGCCTCTCTAGTCACTACTGCTATATACTTCTTTTTTAGTATACAAAAAAACTATCAGTGATGTCTCTTTCTCTTTCTTGTCTCTCTCTCTCTCTTTCTCTTTCTCTTCTCTTTCTGTTTCTTTCTTATTTCTTCTTCTTTCTTTTGTTATTTTTTTTAACTTGGCTTGACTTCTCCTTTTACTTTGGATGAGGAGGGAGGATGAGTTGATTTTTAAAGCAGCACGAAATTAAAATCCCAGTTATGTGTCAGCTCTTCTACACCGGATCCTAGAAAGGATAAACGAATCTGCATATATACGGTGTCCCAGGCAAAAAAAGATGTTCAATTTAAACTTTAAATTCGCTGCCACCTTCAAAGCTACAGGAACATTTCGCACTGACACAGTGGACAATGTGGCCCACCTGCGCGTAAATCCAACCGTCTGTGATGTGTTGTGGTGCATGTTGGCACAAATTCTATATCCGCCTGCCTCAGAATTCTACTTCGTGAATTATTCAGGCAGGGGCAAGAAATATATAGGTAAGATGATCCATGTCTATAGTGTGGGGCCCACAAATGGATGGCTTGGATCTTCCCAGGGAAAGCTTTGTTTGGTGTTTGACCCAAGTCTTGGGTGGTACTATTAGCAGCTATTTTTAGTAGCTCTTGTTCCATTCGATATCCGGCCAGGTAGAGAAAATTGAAAGTGGGGCCGGGAGTGTTTTTTTATTTTTTTTTGGGGAGTGTCAATGGTTTCGTTGCCCGCGCCAGAAAAAACTGATGGGGTCCAGTGAGGTTATTGTGACCCTTAATCCAATTGCCAATAGGGCCGGGCAACTGCACCAGCGGTCCCAGAAGCCTGCAGTCTTCCTCTGCCACTTTGGATGGCATGGATGGACCTCGATGGAAAGGGGAGCTTCTCTACTGTCATGTGGGCCCGACTTCAGCAACAATTGGAATGGGAGCTAGCATCCTTTGTGGAACCCAACTATATTCACAGAGGGCACGTCTTCTTGATAAAAATTTCACTTGGATCGTGGAATAGGAAAGGGACATGTCAATAAAATTTCTGTGCCTTTTCTTATTCTTCACACTGATATAAGAAAATGTGTAACAGAAACTCTCTACCTTTTCATTTCAGGAGCATACAAAAACAAGCCTCTAGTCCTTCAGCATGGATGACGTATGCATACATAATCTAAGCCGTCCATAGTGAGGTGGCAATCAAATAGAATTGAATATGATCAGTTGTCCAAATTGAGGAAGGAAATGTCCATCCATCATCAGTTAGTATCATCAATTACTTTGATTGATATTAGGCTATTCCTCATCTACAGGGGAGGACCTACATGTAGGCCTAGGGGGGCCATGGCCCCCCTTGAGTTTTTAAAATTTTATTATTTACCACTAAATTTTTTGTAATTTTTTATTGACTCCTATATTGTTAAAATTTTCTTTTAATAATTTTCATTTGGCCTCCCCCTAGTTCCATTTTCTGGGTCCGCCCCTGAGTGGAGACCTGGGAGGTGATAGTTGGATGGTCGAATATTCATATATCAAGTATACCTAGATAAAAACCAATTGGAAATGTTAACCTGGTTTCAAAATATTTGCCGCTTTAGTTCCATCTTGACTTTAGCAAGCTTTGGTAATAGTGGCCTTTTCTTATTCCTTAATGTTACATGTTTTTGGGGTTGTTAAAGCGTGCCTTAAGTAGGCCAGGCACTTGTCTTCCACATACACTCACTTTTGAGAAAGGGAAAATAGGTGCATATGTTGTTTAACTTATTAATGGCAAAAAAGTATATCAATAACATAAAGGAGACATTTGGATTAGGTCCGAATTGCACTTTTTATCTTAAAGGTGCCGTTATATTTATATCAGAATATTGGAATGATTATTGCATGATGCACCCATAGTGTTGTTATTTTTCAATTTCATTTTCAGCTAAATGCAATGAATAACATTTATTTTATTTTTCTCATATTAAAATCTTTAGCAAAGGGCTAACACTACTCTTGAACATATATCTACTAGGAGTATCTCTTTTCTTGATAATGGAGGGTGTCTAAGTACTTTGGGCCGGACTAATCCCTTCGAGCTCAAGGAGAACCGAATAATTCCCCAGTGGCCCTAGTGTAATAGCGTGGTTTCAAACTTTCAACCTTTAACAGTAAATCGTGGTCTTAAGTCAACTGAGCTACCCTTCCGGATTACATCTACTAAGAATGTTATGCGATAGTTTATACACAATTCAATTTGTGGACATGTTATGCGATAGTTTATACACAATTCAATTTGTGGACATGAATATATGACTACTTGTAAGATTAGGTGAGTGGAAAAGATCTCATTATACACAATTTTTCTTCAACAGCCACCCGATTTTTTAGACTGTTTTTCAAAATTTTCAGAAATTAAAATACCCCCTTCTCTCCTTCCTTTATTTTCTTAATAGTACCTTGGCATTTTCCGGCTTATATACCCTTTTTACACCCAACACTTCGAGAGTTGAGACCTCTTGCCGCTGAGATTTGCAGTATTTTTTTCAAGTTGTTTCTGGTAGTAAGTTGTCTATTTCTTCCTCTAATGGAGATGTCATTTACCTTGAAGACACGAGCTGTTTACTGCATGGGTCCCTGACGTATAGACATGGGAAAACTGGCAAACGACAGACTGAGGAGATAACCCTATTTCTTTTTGATGGCTACATTTTTACTAGAAAACAAAGATGAAACTATTAAAACACCCTCTGCCAAACCTCTACTATCACTGTCACAAAAAATGTATGCCTTGAAAGTATCACAATATCTCAGAATTCAGTATTTTTCTTTAGCACTGTGTAAGCTACAGCTGTAATGTCAAAACTTAAAATGTGTGGGTAATATTGATGAACAATGACACTGTGGTAAACTCTCTCTCATTACCTTCTTGTCCTCTCAGAAGTGTCAAGTATCAGTTAGAATCATCCAAATGGTTCGATTTTGGGTAATGGCTTACTGAAGTTAGATGCTGCTGGATTGTCGGGTTGGATCTGAAAAAAAAAAGTGCAATGTGAAAGGAAAAAGAAAAGAAAAAAAAAGAAAAGAGATTTTAACGAGGGAGGAAAATGGAATAACGGTTCAAAATGTTGGCACATGTGAATGTTAGTGTACAAAAACATCCCAGATTCTGCGAGGGAAAAAAATTGTAGAGGTAGAAAAAGTGGAAAAGCATACAAATACATACATACACGCCTTCATTCACTTGGAGCCGGAGGTCCTTTTTTATCCATATTCAAAGCTTGTTAAGAAATTTATGTTTTTGAAAATAATCGAGCAAGGAGCACTCTGGTGTTTTATATGATAATAATGTGGTAAAGTGTGTGGAGCCTATTTTTCCTATCAAATACAAGATAACTATTAATGTTTTTTTTTTTTTTTTTTTGATATGATTCATGATTGTATCAGTTATGATCATAAATATCTGGTAAAGGAGTCCTATATAAATGAATATACATCTTGGGTTGATCTCTCAATGAGACAAGCCCCTCTGTCACATATAGTTATTGTTTTGCATATGGTATAAGAGATAATTGGTCATGAGTTTGAACTCCAAGAGGAACGACTTGGTCTGTAAAAAAATGCATCGCTAAAAGTGTGTCGACCAAGTTCCATCCAAGGGAGAGTGTTGAGGAGTAAGCTCCACCTGATGACGAGTATTGAAAAATACTTATGTTATCTTTATCAACGCCTCAAATTTTTGGTGGAAATGATTAGCAAAAGAAAGTTAATGATAACTTTTACTGATGGCCATCTATAAAAAATTATGAAAGTGGGTGCATAATTCCATTGCAGTGATATTCCATCTAATGGGTGGGGGTTATAAAATTTAAGAGGATATTGGTTTTTCTTTATAGACCTCCTCCTCTTTAATGTTTGGATCAGAATATCAGCATGCAGACTTTCTTATAGAAGAAAGCTTTATACAGTTTGATCTATAGTTTTGAAACGGGGGTTTATCAAATAAAAGACAAAGATGAAGCTTCTACTTTAATTGGGTTGCAATTTAGTGGCCATAAATCAAATGGTTATCAACTTCTAATGGGCTAAATTTTAAGATGGGTTATCAAAATGTGTAGAAATGCACTATTTATCCTTGTTTTAGAGACGTTAACTTGTGCAGGAAAAGCGACATTAAATCTGAAAATAGTGGAAAAGTAAATATAGTTCCAAGAAATAATCCCCAATTGATCTAACCGTCTCACACTCGACGCTCTCATCAATTGACCATAGCGTTAATTGAGCAAGTACGTATCTGCCATGGCTGGTGAGGGGTGTGTGGGTCCATGAGTCTTTACCATGAAATTAAAAAAAAGAAAAAAGACTGCAAGTATGATTAATAAACTTCTCAATTACAATTGAAGTTCTCTAAAATGGAGAATATTTCAAGGCAGTTTCAAATCCCAAGAACTGTGACTATGTTTTCGTCGTTTTTACCTTCCAAGAGGTTTGTATTTCAGGCGTTCCTGAAAACTATAAAATATCTTATCCATGCAACGAGGAAAAAAGCAAGTGAACATTGAAATACGCATGTCTGGGAAAAGAAGGTGAAAAACAGAAGTAAGAAAACCAAGGGTATCTGTGTCTTCTGGATGGCGTTGTTATCTAAAATAACGCACTGTGTTTTTGCAGGAAACAGCTGAATAGAGCCTTTCAAGAGGTAAGTTCCTCTGAATGAATTGACATCGTCATTTGATCCACGAGGTTATAAGGTTACAGATATCCATTCAATTAAAATCATGGAATATCAAAGGGGCATATTCTTCCCATGAAAAGCAGTCAGCTTGTGGGACACAATACGGTCAATCAGCCAGGTTCACATAAGCTCTAAAAATACCCATTGTGATGGGCGAACGTTTTTTTACCTTTTTTTTTTCCTGCTGCATTGAGTTAGTAGTCCAGGAGTAATACATCTACTTGAGCATCTAGGGATCAGTCTCTTAAAATTTATGTGGAACGAAGAATCCAACTCCACTCAACCATGAGGATGTTAGCAACAGCCGAACAATTTTTTAGGGCCTTTGGTCCCTGAGATTTCTTATTGAGAATTCCATGGCATTGCCGTGGGCATTTTTGACAACCTATCTATTGAATTTATGAAATTCCAAAAACCCAACCATGGAAGAATTTGTACCTTTTGCTCTTCAAAATCTTTAAATTTTCAAGTTGAAAATTTTGGAGTGAACAATATTTGGAGAATTATAAGTTCTTCCCAAAGAATTATCAAGATTATGGCTCATTGGGTATTCGTTACTTGGAAATCTTGAGTATAATTCTCCGTGTGGGATGTTATGAGAGTAATGCCAGTTGCTTCTATGAAATTCTTTCAATTTATTGCTTGATTAGTAAAATCCAATTTTGCTCCCTAAGTTTTGTGTTTGAAACTAGCCCTAGATTTTTCCATGTGCATTTGTGTGGATTTAGTGGGCGCCACAGGATGAATAGTCTTATTGGATCAAAGACCTCAATAATACCCTTGTCATAAAAAAAAAAAAAAAAAGTGAAATCCAAGAAAATCAACATTTTGAAATGTGACTTTCATGCTTTTGAATTTTCTAATGCGAAAAACACTTGCAAAACCACATGCCAACATTTTGAGAATTTAGATATCTCCCCATAAAAGATTCATAGGATTCCGAGAAACAAACTCCCCCTTTTAGAGTTTTTTTTTTTTTTGGAGCTTGGCAGGGTTTAAATCAAGTGGGATCACCCAATAAACAAAGTCCCCCCGTGGTTACTATTTATAGGTCCAATCAAAATGAAAGGTTGAAAACTCAAAAATCTTAATAGAAAGGGGGTAAAAAATATGGAATTGCAGTTACAATAATGAGATTCGTATAAAATTAAAGTGTTGTTACAAATACTATAGGGGGTGGGTGGGTGGGTGGGCAGAAAAGACTAAAAGAGGCCTGCAACTGCAACTGCAAGCACTTATCATCATTGCATGAACCCCACCTCCCGTCCCTTTGTCTCCCTCATCCCCTTCACCTGCTGTTTTTGCATCATCTCCCCTCCCCTCCCCTCCCATCGCACGTGCACTTTCTCCCTCTCACGCGTTACAGGCGTGACCCCTTACTCGTGATGGCCCTGCAGTCCCAGAAAAAAAAATCATCCAGTCTCCATTCACACAAAGCTCTTTTTTTTTTTTTTTTTTTTCATATGACCACGATTGGGTCCCATCCATCTGATAGATAGGTTGTTCGTATAAGGCCCACCTTAGATGAGATTCAGATGACCCCATGTTTAAATCGCCCCAAACAAGTAGACAAGAGGAGTGGGAACCATCTTTCTAGCTAGTGTCACTCAAATTGTCTAGATCCAAGTGGTGAAATAAAATTGGATGAAGGATGTTAGATTTGCATAATCAGTCCAAGAGCTTGCAAAACTACGATGAGGGTCGCAATCTAGATTAACCATAAGCATCCAAAAGATGGGACCTGCAAACTCTACATGGACGAAGCCAACCACCACCGTTCCAAAACAAAGACATGCCATGTATCAAACTGACTACTCCAATCAGAGCACTCTGCAGAATTATGTCCTTTCCAAACAAACTAACAATTGATCGATGCTAAGTCAGCGTCGTCTATGTTCTCCAAGTCTCGAGCCCTTCTACCAAAACACAAACAAAGAAAGTCTTGAGCCCAGGCTTGTCAGGAGGGCCCATAGCTGTTGACCGTCAACGATCCTGCTCCAAGTGCCACATACACCCCTCTAATAATAAGGCCCTGTGACTTTGTCACCTATATTTGTCACTTTACAAACTAAAAGTCATCCGAGGTCAAACTAATTGAAAATGCCCGGGACAGATGTTGGAAGTGATAATAATATTACTTACATTCAACATATAAATTAATAAGAGGTGAGTGATGGTTTTCACTGCACTCGAGTGGACAAATGATTCATTATCTAACTTCTTAATCACATGTGGCAATGATAAAAGGGGCCAGGACCAGCATTTGATGAATGGAGAATCTAAACGGTCTAATTTTGGCAGTGAAGAAGTGGAAACTGGAGAAGGGATTTTAACTTCTAATATTGAATTGGTAAATGTTAATGGTTGATCAAATGGACTGAGTTCTCTGATTGGGATGAATTTCTTCTTTGTTCTTTTAATCCCACATGCATGGTTTGGGTAATTATGAAAGTGCATAACCTAAACCATACAAGGTTTGAGTGGTCCACTCAATAGGAGAAAATTCTTAGACAATCATATAACAATTTGCTCACTTTATCTTCAGCGCCCGCACCAAAAACTGCTCCTACAAAAAATTTTGGTGGCACATATCAAAACTACGAGCACAACGTAGGTTCAAGTATAGGTACCAGACCTCGCATTGACCGGTAAAATTCCATGTACTCATTTTACTGATGCGATTTTATATCAATACAAAAAATCATGGGCGGTGCTATGTTGATCACAGTGGGATCAATTAATCCCACTGAGATTTGAAAAAATATATATATAAAAAAATTGTCATGAATGGGAAGCTTTTGACCAAACTCAATGCCTAAGTTAATGGGCCATATGTCTACCAAAACAAAAACAAAAAAAAAAAATAAAATTAATGGGCCCAACTTTTATTTTTTTAATTTTTTTCCTTTTTTTGAGATTTTGTCAGTAACTCTTCATTTACCCTAACTAAATCCCTAAATAAGGTATTCTCCCCGTATTAGAACAGGCTGCGTAAGTGAATGAGAGATCAATGGATGAATGACTGTTTGGTCACATATATTAAAAATGATGTGTGTGCTTGATAATGAAACTATTATGCAACGATTTCAATACATGAAAACCCGTCGAGGGCAGCTGTATGTGTTTATGTATTTGGATTTCCTTTTTGTATTAAGAACTATTTCAATACATGTATTTGGATTTTCTTTTTGTATTAAAAATCTCTGTTTATTTTTGTTTGTTTGAGAATTCAACGTTATATTGTCAGATTATTGGAAATTAGGGTTGCATGTGGGTGGTTCGGATCGGTTTATCACTAAAACCAACCACCAAACCGAACCCATAGGTTTTTTAATTAAACAATCCGATCCAACCGATGGAGAGGGCGGTTCAGTTTGGTTGGTTAAATCATTTTTTTAAATCAAAAATTGAAAATGACACCCCCAGAAGTGGTGCATGAGTTGTCGAATGCCAAACAAATAAAACCTTAAAACCTCAATAGTCAAATACTCAAATTACATAATATACTGGTCAATTCGATTTACTATAACC
The DNA here is from genome assembly GCA_028538565.1 of Umbellularia californica. Lineage (NCBI taxonomy): Eukaryota > Viridiplantae > Streptophyta > Magnoliopsida > Laurales > Lauraceae > Umbellularia > Umbellularia californica. The sequence goes on from JAPQWN010000012.1 coordinate 764,711, forward strand.
GAACCAATCTACAATAAAACTGATTCGAACCACCCGGTTTGATTAAGGCGGTGAATCAGAGGTTCAAACCGATAACCAACCGATCTAAGCGGTTCTACAATTTTCAAACCATAGACTGAACCGATCTACTATAAAATTGATCTGAACCACTCGATTTGGTTCGGTTTAGCGGTGATACCGGATTTTCTGTGCAGCCCTATCGGGCTTAACGTTTGATCTAATCATGCAATTCAATGATATCATAAGATTTGGGAAATTGAATGGATGGGAGAGGTTGTTTGATTTTATTTAACGATGTTATAAAGTGATAATATAATTATTGCAGAAGCATGAAGGGTTGGATCATACTTATACCCGGCTTAATCACAACATCATCGTCGGGCCTTAGCTCTGACACTATAAAGACTTTAAAATAATTGAATACATTGGATAAATTCACTGTTACTTACCTGATAGAATTTCCTATCACTTTATACACACCAATGATAATAAGTTTTAAATTCAAACTAAACCTTATCTGAAAGGATAAGAAATCCTACTCTTAACCCTAACGCACAAATCCTGACATGTCTTTCTCTAACATGTGTGAATTAGTATAAATTTCTTTTGAAACTAAAACATATCAAATCTTAACAAACTTTTCTGGTATTGCATGGGATTTATTTACTTTAGATCAGCTCTCATCTGTGGTATTATCCGTTGGGAAATTGGAACCAATACATCCACATCTTTGTAGGTAGAGATGCAAATAAGTCCGATCCGGGCAGGAACATTGAGGGTAAGGGCACGGATTCATGTTCATGATTCAATTTAAGATCAAATCAAAACCTGACATGGATTCGGCTTCAACTGAAGAAATTGAAACTAGATCTAAAACAAAATGTGGAGTGCATTAATATAATTAGATAAAAGAGCCTAAAAAATAAGTTTATATATATAAAAGTTGAGTTATTAAATGATATATGATTAAAGCTAAGTGGACCACCAAATATTAATATGACTCAAGCTATGTAGGCAATTAAGACCTATCTATATGTTCTTAATAAGTGGATGCAAAATCATCTTAGATTTAGATCTTCGAGTCGGTACATGCAAGGGTCCAAACCCGTATTTGAATGTTCTAAATCTTATTGCTTGGATTTACATTTGTGGATATTATCATCTTGGATTTGGATCTTTGGTTAAGAACATATGCAAGTATCCAAATTCATATTTGAATATGTTGGATCTTATATGTTTGAATTTGGATCAAAATCCAAATAAAAGTTTCTTTTGAATCCAAAAATGGTCCCATAACAGCTTTTTTCGGAAGCAGATACTTTGGATACTTGAATATTCGGTCACGGACATGTCACTCATATGCCAAACAGCATCCCGTTAAATGTATTCTGAGTTTAAACATTTTTTTTCCTGTCTTTCTAAGCAAAGGCTAAATAGCTCTTATTGCATGAAATCTAACTAAAACCTTCATTATGGCAGTTGAAATCATTAAACGAGACGCGCATTCCTACGCTAATGGTAGTACAATAGTGGCCAAGAAATACCTCTTCTAACCTATATAACGCTTTCTTTTCTTAATCCAAGCCATTCAAATCCAACGACCCTACCCATCAATAGGTTGACTCCAATAAGAATTAAGTACACAGTTCCATCTATCAATGTGTGAAAAAGAATGTTGAACTATCTCAGTTATAATGTATTGATTAATCTAACAGTGAGTATCACTTCAGTCAAAATAAACACAAATGGCCAGGATAAAAAAAACGTGGACCTTACAAAAGATGACAGTATGGAAATCCTCATGCTCTCTCTTCTAAGATCATTTCTCATTGATGATTGCCTGGTTCCATTAATAACAAAAAGAGCACAATACCACCAGTATTAATTTACAAAACACAGAAACGCATTTTGTACTTTGAAGTAAAAGCAATTTAATAGGGTCTCATAAGATTTAGTAATGGGTTGGTTTCAATTAAGAAAAAGCAAAGCCTGAGAAAAAAGAAAGAGAGAGAAGTAGTGTATGTCTGATCTGTATGAAAGCTTAGCTTAGCTAATGTATTATATTACAAAGATCCGGACACTTTATAATATATATATAGTATCAGATATAGATAAGAGTCAGATATAGACAGATATGTGATTTAGTGCTAGCAAACGAGGGAAAGGAATGAAGGTGAGAGAGAGAGAGAGAGAGAGAGAGAGAGAGAGAGAGAACAAATATAGACTATAGAAGCAGATGTTGACACCACATAGTGAGGATTTGAAGAAAAAGAAGACAAAAGGGAATGATGGAAGGATTGAAAGGATGAGGAAAGCGGTGGGTGGGGGCCCACCTGAGAGGGTGGAAAAGGCTGGGTCGGACCAATGGGCATGCCTAGGGGTTTGACTTTGGAGGCCCTGTTACTCCCTCACACCTTTGACGAAATCATGACTCTCTCCCCTTCCTTTATCTTTTGGCAAGGGCTGAGTGAAGAAGAGGTCCTTTTCCACATCATTTTGCTCCTTATCATCAGTGGAGAACCGAATTATTAGGGTTTTGAAGGGGGAATGAGAGAGGCATGTGAAACACTAATAATTCTTTTGCATGCATTATTAACCTTTTCTTTCTTTATTTATTTTTTTCAAGCTGGTTTCTACCCACCAACACCAATTCAAACCTGAGCTATGTTTATGTGTATAAATTTTGGTAAAGGTTTAAAGTTGGTGGAACAATGGAGGAGTGACCCCTTTTGAAACCTCTACACTGGACAGTTGGGGGCCACACCAATTAATTGAGTGGGGCCATAGATGGGAGAGGCCCACTTTGGATTCTAACCGTAATCTTTCTATTCCTATTGTCCAAAGGAAATTAGGAGGACGTACCTTTGTTTTTTTTTTTTTTTTGGGTGGGGTCACTGATGGAAAGTAGGAATCATCCGAGCGCCCTTGCACATTCTAGAGCTAGCCCCTGCCATCATCTATAGGATCTTGGAAACATGTGGAAATGATCCAAATGAGTTATGAATTCTCATATAAGTGGATGACCGTAAACCTTTGATGATAAATGAGTAAACGACAATTAAAAATAACTCATCCTTCTCTATTGGTGATAGTTTCAAAGTGATATTTTCTATTGGATTGAATTGTCTCGGAAAGACATGCAGAGTTCATAGACGGTTCAAGTATGTAATTCTCACTTTCAAAATTTTAACCACATATGGGATTATGGGTATTTTGCATTGGGAGTGGAAGGAAGGTGAGACTGCTTAAGTAGAATTGCTCCAAATTTTGCAGTTTAGGGGCTTTAATAATCTGGAGAAATATTCACCTCCCATCCGACGGTCGAGGAGGCGTGGGGCCCATCCAAAGAGTGGGACCCCCCTTGGATTTAAAGGTGCTGGCCTTGACGCAATTACATCCAATAATCTTTGCTTTAGTGGTAAGAGAAACTTTTGGAAACAAATGGCTTTAAGTAACTAAATGGGGCTGCAAAGCTTGTAAAATTGCAAATGCGATGCCTCTGGGGCTTATCTGTACGGCACTTTCGTTGAACCTGAAATTCTCATGTTTGGTGGCAGCATCATAACCTTTGAACCTGAAATGCTCATGTTTTGGGGTTTATCTGTACTCACTATTCCTCTTGGGATGGGGTGGTAAATTAATAATCCAAATGTGTTTTCGCTTCATTATTGTACTTTTGATTGAAGATACTATTTATTTTAGTGAAATGAGATATTTTATGAAAATCTTTACAGCCAGAGGTAACCAAAGTCTAAGTCCAATTTGAGAACTAAACTGTTAGATATGAATTAAGATTCCGCATGGATAAAATTAGATTGAATGTGGGGAGCTTTGAATTTGATAAATTAATGGTGTTTCTGGGTAATGCAACCATATACGTGAGTAATTTCATTACCTGCATGGCATCCATGCTGAAATCTTGATCCACGCCTTTAATTCAGGTAGTTCCGTTTTTGCAAATACTATGGAAAAGAAATCATACACCATTGATCACGGGCAAGAATCAAAACGCACATATACGAGTAATATCGGCCATGACCCGTACACAGCTTTGTGGGTTGTGAGCCTGTGATATGTGGCCCATTTGGATGCATCACCCACCAACCAATAAGTTGGGCTTAGAAAGTCTCTTGATGGAATAGCAGATGGGCCCAACAATAAGTCAGTACGCCATCACGGGCCTTGAAGTTCAGCCCAAAATGAGCTGACCTTGTCACAAGCCCATGCTGATCCAACCACAGCTGGATCCTATTTTAGATGATCATGATTTGTTCAGAGCTTTGAGTTGTATTAAAGCTAGGAAAAGGTTTGTGGCTCTACTTAACTTTAGATAATTAAGGGGATAATTAGGTGTCCAGGGGGACCCATGTATCTTTATATGCCTATCAGGTCAGGCTTCTCGGAAAGAATCCAAGGAATAAAAAGGAAAGTGACATTTGAGTTTTTGGCGGGGCCTTAGATGATGTAAAAGATGGAATGGACAAAGGAATGATTCAAATCTTCTAAAGTGACCCGAATAACGATGGGGTGTTTTTGGGGAATTGGCCTCCTAAATAACCAAAAAATTGCAAGATCAAAGTGATGATACATGAAGCTTCATTGCATTTAGCGTTGGGGGTTTAAAAAAGAGAAAGAACTTTTAGGGATGTATTGCTTGAATAATTCCAGATTAGGACTTGCAAATGATTCCTTGACAACTTTTTTTTTTCCTTCTCATTGACATTATTGCTTACTTGTTGATAAATTCTCTTAATTCATTGTACTTGAAGGAGGAAAATGTGTTGAAAGGAAAAGTTTATAAATCGAGATTATTAGGAAGGTTAATTCTTATAGTCCTACTATGCTACTTGATATCACATGCCTCTGATAGATGAGGAGGATAAGAATCGATAGGATGACCATGGTGAGATATGCATTTATGTTTCTATACATGACCAATCTAATGATATACACTTTATCCCACTTTGTATTATAAAACAGTTTGTGTTATGTGAGCAGGTTTGATCGCATAACTATTTCAATAACAGATAGCCACTGATAGAAAATGTAGATATGGAAGTTATTGTTTTTAATTTCTCTAAGATCTTTTAGAATATTATTAATATTATGATTGCCCGGATTAGGATAAATGGAGAGATAATCTCTCCTTAAAAAGACTTGATTTGATTGATATAAAAAAGTTAAGTTTCTTTATTCCTACCGGACTTGAGATTCTTAACAAAATCATATGGTTGAGATGTAAGTTTTAAAGTTTTTCAGAGACTATCAACACCTCTCTAAAGACAATAAGGAATCATTTCACTGCTTAATATAGTTTATTTAGCAAGAAGTAAATGGCACAATTAGCTTTAAAAGGTTTTATTTCCTCTTCTAATTAATCTTTTACTGTTGCATATTTTTTAAGGAGTCACATTAGCTACACAATAGCTATATTTTAAAATGAATCGATCCAGCATGGACCCCACCTTGATTGCAGTATAACCAAGGCCACTGTCTGTGAGAGATAGATGGTGTTTGGAAGCATTCAAATTTACAAAAATGGGGCCCTCTGTGCACTAGTTTATGTGGCCCTATCATCATCATTATTATAAGGGAATGAACTCGATTAAGACAATTATCGTCTCGGTTAGGAAAGTGATGGGACTTAAGTAGTGTTTTTTTCCTCTGACTTAACTTCTGCATTAAACAAAGTGTATTTGCAAAATCAATCAATACATACATTACAATGGAAAATAGAAGTGGAGAATTTTCACCGTTTAACTGTACATCTCATGGAGTTCACTTTGATGCATGCTAATCACCCAACATAGGGGGATGGAAATAGGGTTGCAAACGGATATCGGATTCTTTGATTACCCGAAAGTTCCGATCCGAAAAAAATTAGGTCTGAAACCTATTTTAAGTTCTGATTCATAAGTAAGTCTGGGACGTAGGACCTGGCGTATGAGTCTTTGATATTGCAAACCGTACATCAAAATAAACTCTTTTTGGACATTTTTATGTATAATGCTGAAGGTAGTAGACTTGATGCACTGTTATAAATTGAATAATATACTTATTTTAATATAAATAAATAAAAAAAATTGAAGGGAAGTTAGAACTAATTTTTGAATTAGATCTAGTTCTCTAGGTGGATCCGGTTCCAGAACCAAATCCGGATATTTCTATCTGAACTAGGTCTGGAACCAATAAAATAGGTTCCGAGTCAAAACCGGATCTCGAACCGGAATCGTTATTTAGAAACAGGGTCCAGTATGATTTTGACAGAAACCGTCCCGAAACAACTCATCCGAATAGGAGAGAAAAAATAAAGCCCATCAGGTCATCCTAATCTCCAGTTTAACAAAATGAATGTCAAATTAGTCTTGGTGCGGGATCATGTGTGGTAGCGAGAGTGAAGGGGTACAATGATTAGCGTTGACCCAAGTGGGCCCCATAGAGTAGGATGAATCTCCAGATTTAAAAAAGAAAAAAAGAAAAAAAGGAAAATGGAAAAGAAGAAATGATGGATGGTTTAGTCTCTAATCATAATAATCTTCCAATGGAATGTATGGGCCTCTCATTTCATTTCCATCCCTGCACCTGCAAGCAAACCCACGTATGTGATCCACCAATGAATCCGGCATCTCAAGCAAAGTAAGGAAAAGATGAAAAATCTCATCATCATCATCATCATCATCATCTCGTTTTAGAAGGTAAGCTTTGCTTTTTGGTTGGAGTCATGTCTAAATCCCAGTCGACATTGGAATGATGAGCAAATTCCTTTTACCTTTCACATGCACTTGTTTTAGTTTTCTTCTTGTGATGTGGAAACCAACTCACGAGACATTTATCCACACGCGTCCTGATCATCTCTGCTTATTAATTGTGTGTTGCAATTCCTTACTCAATATGATTGCGTTCTGTGTGCTTTTCTTTCATTTCATGAGTGTGCAGTGCCGACTTAGACATAGGCTGAACACAATTGTGTTCAGGCCCAATTCCGCTTACCATTAAGGGGTCTGAGTTAGGCACAGATTCTAGGGCTAGTATCCGAATTTACCCACTTGAATGGAAAAGGCCCGGGTTCACCCATTTAAAGTGCTTACCTTATTTGGACCTGGATCCAGGTGTTGAACTTAACGTGGATTCATAAAATATATGGAAAAAATAGAGAATTTTCTCGCACAGGATGTCTGCGATGTAGATGTTTGGTGGGCGCCTTTAATTCAAAAGAGATTTCTTTTTTTTGGCAGGTCTCGCCATTTAAACCATCAGTGGTACATAAGCAATGTTTGTTATATCCATTGAACAATGAGGCTTGGCCCCTCATAACTAGGTGCATGTCCAAGACTGAGCTTGAGCCAGATGACAGCGTTGAAGCGGTTTTATGTGAAATCTTAACCATTTGTTTCTTCTACGAAATCTAATAATCATTGTCTATAAGAGATGATGATTTTGAGCAGTTTAGATTTCTTTAGATGGGCCCTATTGTGGACTTTATTTTCAGGAGATCTCTCAAGTCTTCCCTGAGAGAATTGGAACTCTAGTTAGTGAATCACCAATCATGGATAAGATCGGTTTTGTTGATTCTAGTTCTGTGCGGAGATTTTGAGCAGGGAACTTAACATAAGACAATAATAATCTGTCTAATCAGATGAATGGGAATAAGCACTAGAAGACAGAATTGGTTGCGGTGCACGATGATAGAACATCATTTAGGAGGCGGCTAAGACATATAAAGGACATGGCCCAATCAACATCTACTCTAATCTCTGCAGGGGCTCCACAATGGAGAGATTTCCTCAAGATACAATCAGTAATAAGATGAGAAAAGGTTGTGAAAGTGTGAGGAGGAATTAGTGTTAATGGGACTTACTTAAATCCGAACTATTCATAAGAACCAGTCGTGGGGTTTTACTGGGAGTCGTTTAATGAAATATTTAGGGCTGTGTGTTTGCATAAAATACATTCGGATTGATTATGTAAAAGTTCATGTTCAAATGAGCTCCTCCGAGAATGATTATTAAATAAATATAGGCGCTACATAAAGAGCAAAAGACATAAGGTGAAATTTTATATGGGGCCTTGACATTCCTAGGTATCAAAGTCATAGATGGCCATTTTTTTCCCATCTTCCTTTGATTCAATTTCCATCAGATGAGGGGTTAATTATTTAATAATCATTTAAGAATATTCTAGAGATAAAAAGAGGTGTTCTAATTGGAAAAAAAAAAAAAAAAAAAAAGAGCAAAGGAGATTGGCTAAAAGGCGGCCATAAACCTCGACATTGATTCAGGGCATTGGAGGCTCCTTTTCACTCTTATATTACCATGGGTTATTGTAGAAAGTTCAAGGCCACAGTAGACTATGCAAATTGTGCTTTTCCCAACAACACAGCCCAGTAGTGTTTGATGTTCCCATAACTTATTTTGGGCTGAAATGGTAAAAGGCTGGGCCTTTCTGAAACTTGATGCAAGTCCTTCACGCTTGTGGTGTATGAAGCAGGGGCCTGATATTATTGGGATTTGGGTTTAGGCTAAAAATTGAAAGAACAGCCATTTGCACTAGATCTGAAGCTAGGGAAGTCAACAAGCCATTCCAGCTGCCAAACCAGCCCGGTCCAGCATTATCAGCTCGAGCTAAAGCTCAACTTGTTCTGAACTTGTGTCATGACTAGCTCCTAGGATAACCTTGGCTCGGCTCAGCTCGGCTGGACTCAAGCTCTCTCGTTAAGAGAAATGACTTGAGTGAAGAATGAGCTCACTCTGTCAATCAGCTCGATGTGGGATAGTACGTAGCTCAGACAGGCATACGTGATACGCCTGTGCACATTTTTTTAATTTTATAATCAATTAAATAAAATCTGTATGCCAAATTAGGATGACTGCACATTCCCACAGTTAAATTGCACAATGTTTCAATTGTTAATATCATTCATCAGGATATTTCAGTATTGATTTTCAAGGAAAGAGATTTCAGTTCCATTTTTCAAATTCCAAATAATAACAAATAATGCTTTCAAATTACCTGTCTTTTATCTCTGCTTATAGAAAATGCTTTGCTTTTCTTTCAAAAAAAAAAAGAGACCAGAATTGAAAAGCATGAATTTTTCTACCATGTGAGTGACAAGCAATATTTGGCCAACTAAAATTAACACAGGAATGAAATACGCATCTTGAATCACACACACAATTAAGGGCAACAAAAACCACAGTTCCAACATAGCAATTCTCACCAAAACTGTCTTACAAGTCCACAAAAAGTCCAAAGTACTGATACCAATAAGAGGCAAGTCAATCCACCAAGATCAACGATAACGACGCAGGGAAAGGGTGTTGTTCCTCTTCCAGGTTGCCCTGCGGGAAGGTCGTGCCTTGTGATGCAGATGTCCTTTTCCACGAAGACCCCTGTACTTCTTTCCAGCAGATGTAAGCCCACGGAGCTCCCTGTGCTTGTGGACAGGTTTGCAGATCCAGTTAATCCTTGGATCATTGCGGATAGCATTATGAGCCGCATCGACCAGGATTACCTCAAAGTACTTGTAAGTTGAATCCTGCCAAAAAAAAAAAAAAAAAAACCATGAATATTATGATCTAAGTATCTACAACATTTAAAGGGACAACATAATTTCCTGACCTCATTAATCCAATAGGAATTGAGAACCTTCAGGCCACCCAATTTACGGCCAGCTCTTTCTTCTGCTAGGGACCTCTTGTTTCGCTGGAACTTGAGCTGGGTAATACCTTGGTTTGTGGGTTTTCCATAGACAATACCCTTGGGCACAGGTCTCTTCCGACCACCACGCCTGACACGGACACGATAGATCACGTATCCCTGGATAGATTTTAGAGGCATGCCAAAAAGGCTTTTTAGATCTTGAACTAGCAGTAGTAAAATAAATTTGAAAGGTTACTGCAGTGAAATATGTATTCAATGTAAACCACTAAGAGCCCAAGTCACAAAAAGAACTTCAGTGCACAAAATTGACTGCATGAATAATAGTTTTATCATCATCATCATCTTTTTTATGTCGGGCTGCATGTATGCAACCCAGAGAAATTGGATGGAACCCCTAAGGTGGGCCACAATCCTGGCTAAAAGCCGAATTTCTTGCTTTTGAGTTCCTACATCCTAAGAAACTGGAATGGGGAAAGAACGAAATCAGCACTTTCAGCAAACCAGCACATTCAATAAAGGAAATAATTTAACTAACATTGATAATCGGCTTAGTTTCATGTGGACGTGTGTGGTAAGTAGTGGTAACTGCAAGCATTGTTGGTGACACGAGGCTTGAGTTTTTAGCTGCATTTGCAGGTTATGAGTCCATTTGGAGTCATTGTGGTGGTTGAAGTGTTCGTTTCTTGATTTCTTCTGTTTCTGTTGGATTTCATGTGTTCTATGGTATTCTCAGAAGTAACTTCATGCAATGCCGCGCATGATTTCTCTCATGTTAGTTTCCATTTTTAACATACATATCAATGTTCATTTAGAAACCTGAGCAGTAACAATTAAGTTCCCTGAGCATTAAATGCCCAACAAGTGTACTCAATACAAAACAGTAAACCTGAAAAAATAGCATTATACATAATATAACACCTGCATATGCAAACCCTGTGAAAATAGGATAATAAGCTGTTGCATGAAAATAAATTGACTGTTGGTTTTAGGGTTCCAACCATCTTGTAATGAAAGCAGTGTCAATTCATGAGAAATCACATAAAACGCAACAAAAACTCAATTTTTCAAACGATATCAACATATATTCAGATGGTTTTCACTTGGGTAACAATAAACTTTCACTAAACTTTCAACCATCTTGTCAATTCACCCCCAACAAAACAAAGGTCCTACCCGCATAACAAAATAATCAATACTGGGTGTTGATTCACTTAATAATTTAAGTACTCTTTTAATCTTTGCCGAAAATAAAGAATAGAACATTCCTTATATGCATAGTAAACAAGAGTCAAAACTTCAAACTTTTACAAAAGTTTGACACTGGGTGTTGATTCGCTTAATAATTTAGGTACTCTTTTAATCTTTGCCGAAAATAAAGAATAGATCATTCCTTTTATGCATAGTAAACAAGAGTCAAAACTTCGAACTTTTACAAAAGCATGACTCTTCTATGCACAACAGTTATCCATCGTGGGGTTTGAGCCGTTTGACCAAACATAGATCAGCCAAATAGTGTGTATCTACGATTTGATTGGTTTCATTCTTTTAACTTTTTTGCAATAAATGGTGTCAAAGTAGGCCCAATAAAACAAACTGTTGAACCATTATAGACCAAACCATCCAAACCCAGTAACCAAGCTCCAGTTCAGTTTTCAAAACTTTGGTGACAATAAAACCATTGAATTCTAAATGAGAACTATTAAGTTGAGCCTACAATCAGTAATCAGCAGTTATGATTTATGCACACTATTAAGACAGTGTTTACAATAGAAACCTAAATTATCAAACGCCAAATCCATTTTAATCATGTATAGCACCAAGTGTTTGTGGTCGCATGGAATACCAGAAATGTGTCGAAGAAAAGTCACCTACCTAGCACATCCCAAAACCCAAATCATTATCTGAGATGTTTCAGGTTATAGAACCGAAAGGCGTGGAAGAAAACTTTTAATCCAAATTTTGGCCACAAAAGAATTATGATTGGCTAACTATCCTGAGACTCAAAAGCACACACATACAGCAGGGATTATTGACTGTCATCAAGGCTACAAATAACTGATCGGTGCACAAAAAAAAAAAATATTGTTCTACAGGTAGAATAATCCTAGCAATTCTATAACATTCTCCTGGGCAGTACAATTATTGTTGAGGCAATGCTCCTATGTATATAAAGATAGAATAATCGTAGAAATTCACAACCAGTTCTTGCTAGTCTTGAGCATTGGCCCATCCATAAAAGGGTTACCGAAAAGTCATTCTGGGTAGATTTGACAGTTGACAAATTGATCTATCAATTTATTCTCAGCCCTGGGTTCTCCCCGTTCCCTTTCCATCCCAGTTCAGTTGTATAGTCTTGCTTGGTTCCTCCGAGGAGCCCTTTCGCTGGACAGTGGTTGCAGGAAGGCGCTTACCAACGAGAATCTCAGAAGAATAGTATGTATCCCACCTAATGCCTCCACCACATGTTCTTTTTGGAATTTCATGGGTGAAGCACAAGAAGCTGAAGACTGTATTTTTATGGGGTTCTGGTCCATTGCAATAAGGGTAAAATATAATCGAAAAATGGTGATTCAAGAACCATATGTGTATATGGAAGGAAAGGAACAATCATAATCAAAAGGAAAGACAAGAAGATAAGGCCTTTGAGCTTATTGAGGTGACAGTAGCTCATTGGGTGGCCACAAAGAAAGAGTTAAATGGCATGATTTCTACAAATATTATGCATAACTGGGACACTACAATGAGGGAAGGCCATACAAGAAAACAAAGAAAGATTTGTTGGCATGTATAGGAACTGAGATGGTTAAGATTTAGTGCTGATGGTCCAGTTGGATAAAAACCGAGAGCTGTTGGCATTGTGGGAGTCTTGAAAAACAATGCAGGAGAGTTATTGCTTTCTTTCCAAGGCTCACAGGGTTTGTCTGAGTCAAATGAAGCAAAGATCAAAGCCATTCGCCAAACAATGAAGTCTTTATAGAATCACTTGCAGGTGGCTTGATCATAGAAGGGAACTCAATGAATGCAATTAAGCGGGTGAAGAAAAGAGGGTATGCACCAGTAAGGATGGTTTCTCTCTTCTTCTTTTTATCATGAGAGATGTGATATTTAAGCGCAGACCTAAATTTGATCTTTTCTAACATTCTCAAGCCAAGAGGCAGACTTTGATCCAATCATTGTGGCCTAATTTTAGTTTTGCAATGTTTCTAGCTTGGATTGGTCAAGTGGTTATCATTTGTGGACTAGACACAGAATACATCTCTGATACTTTTTCCACTTTCGGTTTTATCGCTGATCCGACACTTAAACAGAGCCGAGGTACAAATTACCAAATCATAATCAACAAGCTACAGTCACAGCATTCATTATAAAATAGGACAAGATTAAATGAACTGGTGAATGATCAACTCAAGAACATAATTACACCAAATAAATATAAAAATAATTAAAAAGTTTCTTTTTTGCAGTTCCCATGGATTACAGCCATGGGATAGTCTCAGCTGAAGACATTAAGCATTGAGATCTTCAAACAACAGCGTTCAACAGCAGCAAATCGGCATCAAAAATGATATATTAATTGCACAGTCAGAGAACAGGAACTGAAACAAAACAGATTACCTGTTTCGCCTTGTAACCAAGGCGGCGAGCCTTATCGGGCCGTGTTGGATGAGTGACACGAACTATAGAAGGGTGTTGACGGTACTCCCAGCATCGAACCCTCTGCAAGAAGCGCATAACATCACTTTGCTTCTTCCTCCATAGCTCCGATACGTACTTGTAAGCCCCTAAGTTCCAAGGAGAAACCAAGAATTTAACAAGAGAAGAAACAGAGAAAAGATTGCAATGCATCATCAATGAATAAGAAAGAGATCCGAAATGCAAAACAACCTCAAAGCATTTTACGATCATCATCCAAACGGCAAGGTACTAAAACCCTAATCTCCCAAAAGAAGTCTTGATTCAAACACCAAAACAAACATTTCGGGAAATGTTGGCAGAATCGTCGTTTAGACATGAAATCCGAATCTCTGAAGAAATCAAATGAAGAGATGTAAAAAAACATAGATTGAGAAAAGGATCTTCGGATGATTCTTACCCATCGTTCAGAGATGCAGATCTTGCGTCTGCGTAAAATTTAGGGTTTTGCTAGGAGAGGGTGGAAAGTTGGCTTCGAAGAGCTATCGTTATAAGGGAGAGGGGGTTTTAGCGTGATAGATCTCGGCCGTCCAATTTTTAGGGGTTGATATTGATGTTCTGAAAAAACCCCTTGCCCTTGGGCTTGAGGGTCGCTTTAAAGAAAAAAAAAGGAAGGAATATGGGTTGAATAAATAAAAATGCCAAATTTCAATCCACACTTCTTCTTCTTCCCAACGTGTAAAAATATACCTTTCTCGTGCCACTAAATGAAAAAAAAAAAAAAAAAAAAAAAAAAAATTCCCTCGAACCTTTTAAAATTCTTAAAAGCTTTTGAGCTGTAAAATAATTTTGAGAAAACAATTTATGAGAAAAGTTTTTGTTTGGTTCTGATATTTTTTTTTTTTTGTAAAAACCATACCATACTTTTATCTGGCTTTTTAGGTCCCATCTAACTGTATCCAATATATATATATATATATATATGGAAATGCTCCTATGAAAGCATCTCTCATCTTATTATGAGAGATGAGATGGGTGCCCTCACATTAATATCCAATGCCAACAATTAAAATGTGAGAGTTCAATCCCTATCTCTTATATAAGGTTAGAGATATCTTTTCGAAAGAGCATTTTCAATATATATATAGTTACGCTATAAAACTCCATTGGCATTTTTATAAAAAAAAAAAAAAAAACCTGGTATTTTAGCCAATAAAAGTGACACGTGTTATCAGTGATACACATATCCGATTTTCTCTCCTAAATATTCTTCTACAAAGGTAAATCTCTTAAAATACTAACAAATCATTGCCTATTAAATAAGGGTAGAAACTCCCCTTCGGAGATAGGGGAGTTTTTGGAAATTTTTCATATATATATATGAATTCATGGTCAAATTAGCTTGAGGATTATTAAGGAGGTGAGAGGATATGAGGTGAAGAGTGAATGGCATAAGGTCGAGACATCCATGAACCTTTGACTTTTCTAGCATTTGAATTACAATAGGTGATGGTATTCATTTTCCATCTTTCCTCGATTCAATTTCAATTTTTGAATTTTCACTTTAATTATTCATTTTCACCATTTATAGAAATACAATCTTAGAAATTCAGTTACATGAAACAAACAGCCCCAAATTCATCTTAATAGCCAATTTTTAGAGCATATCCTAATCTCATACCTATTATTCTCATACAATGCTGACATGGGTACGTCCCACTAATTAACTCAGTAGGAGGTAGTTTCTTATTTTCTTTGAAGGAGATATGATAAGTCCAATAGGCTTTACTCAAAACTAAAATTTATGGTATGTGGTTGGGTAGAAAAGTAGCTGCGTAGTTTGTTATTGTGCGTGCCAAAAAATTACGGACTTGGTTTAGATGTTAATGGGGGTTATAAAGATGCTGGTTAACTGATCAGGAAAGC
The DNA here is from genome assembly GCA_028538565.1 of Umbellularia californica. Classification (NCBI taxonomy): domain Eukaryota; kingdom Viridiplantae; phylum Streptophyta; class Magnoliopsida; order Laurales; family Lauraceae; genus Umbellularia; species Umbellularia californica. The sequence goes on from JAPQWN010000012.1 coordinate 779,930, forward strand.
CGCAAATGGCCTGGAACCTGAAAGGGAGAAGAAACAGAGGTCAGGGCCCCGGGCTACTACCAGCCAAAGGCACTCCGACGCCTGAGTTAGTGCAGTCACTGAACTAGGGTGAAGTGAGGAAGAAGATTTTAGCAAGATAGCACAGTGCAGTGTATGTTTTGCGTACCTATTCATGGCTTACCATGCAAGTATATATAGATGAGGGTGGAAGGTTCCATAGTGGATGTAGGTGGGGATACTTGTCCCATCAGCCCATACCTAGGATCCTTAGTGGGGGTAGATGAGGGTACTATTCCATTGGATCTTTCCTCAAATCCCTCACATAAATATAGATGTGATCAGCTAATAGAAAAAAGCTCTTATCGATGGCCGGCGGCTACCCTATCTGTCAGTGCTCCCTGTAATGTAGCCGTCCCATCTCATAATAGAGATTAGACGCCCAATGTTCACCTCGGTCAAGTGGACTGAAGTGGATATCACCGAGGTCAGGTTTGCTCGAGGTCGGGTACTATTACCGAGACGCTCGAGGCAGAGCCCAGAAAGAGTGTAGCCGGTACACATACCGGGGCCAACTCCAAACCGGTGCCAGCTGGCACGCTGCCGAGTTGGGTGAACGAGGTCGGTGTAACTTCTTAATTAGTATTATTGCCCAAGTCGGGAATAACCTCGGTATTAAACAAATGCCCCCACACAGTTATGATCAATGTTTCAATTGAGAAAAGTAACTGCATAGTGTGTTATGAATTTATGATCAAAGTTTCAATTACATCCCATGATCATAACGTTCAAATTAGGACCAAACTTTTTTTTTATTTATATGAAAGTTGATAGCATTTTATTAAAAGGTAGAAGCTACATCTACATTAAGTTGATCCATAATGAAGCTGGGAGTATCTTCAATTCAATATACTGGACTGTCCCCTTCAACTAGATGAGCTACTATGTTCCCTTCCCTCTTCCCTCTTAGTATGTGAGATCGCGCTCCGGAAAGATTGGAGTCGGTCCTTTACCTCTTCAATCGGATGCTTGAATCACCCCCAAGCAATCACCTTCCAAAATAATATGTTGCAGCCCTAACTCTTCCGCAAAACGAGTAGCAGTGACAGCCGAAAGTACTGCTTCAACCTCATAAGATTCACTCACCAATTGTTCTCTACATTTCATTGCTGCTAAAAAAATTTCTCCAAATCATCTCTACACTCATGTGCCTGCTGTGTTTTGGTTTTCAAAAAGTGCATGCCCATCAAAGTTAATTTGGTAATAGTTGTGCTCTGGAGCCTTCCACTTAGTTTGTTGCTTCTCTTTGCCTCCCATACACTTCAAATACTTCTACATTAAAGGAGACAGCTCTACCAGCAATTACTTTAGGGTCTAGACTACCCTCACCATATCTGAGCTTGTTTCTATTAAACCAAATGCACCAGGCGACCAGAAAAACGTATTCCAGTTCATTTTCTTTATTATATCTGTTACACCCCAAGCCTAATTAACCTTGATTATTGCTAATTAATTGGGTATTAGCCAAATTAACTATGCTTGACTCCTAATTATGATGAATTAGTATTGATTAATGCATTTGATTGAGTTGGGTGAGTTTTGAACCCAAAATAGATGAGTTGACACCGATTGACTCAGTTTAATGTAATTAAGAGCTTTTTCGTAATTCTTGATTTTCACAAATTGCATCATTTGCACGTCATTTTGCCACTAACACGTGTATTTCGTCGACCCTATCAACTTTCATAATAGGCTTGACCTTGTTTGACCACTTATTGAGAAGATGGATCCTCAATTGACTTAATATGGAAATATGCTTAACTATTGGGCTGGTTTGCAAAAGCCCACTTTTACTTCACATAAAAGGCATAAACCCCTTTTTGTCCTCTCATCCATTTCATTCCATTCTCTGCAACTCCTCACTACCTTTCTCTTCTTCATTTCTCTCCTCATTCAATCCTTCAAGAGAGCTGTTGCATGTGCTTTAAGAGTGGGTTGGGCATCATCATCTTCATCTTCTCCATTTCTTCTTCACCTTGTGACAAGGGACAACTTCCAACTCTCTCTATTCCATCTCAAATTCGAAATCCCTACTAAAGGTGAGTAGCAAAACCCTTTGACCATGATTTTGAGCATCTTAGAGATGAATAGACTCATCCTCATACATGCATTGCATCCTCATCAAGTTTCATGTGTTTATGATGATTAGGGTTTGAACATTGGGGCTTTTGGGTTTTTCTTCAAACAAGTGAGTGAGAAGTTGAAAAGCTCTTCTTAGAGGCAAGTATAAACATAAATTGGGTTTGCATTTTGTACAATTTCATTTGATTTCAAGTATTCTCTTTCTCTTTCCATAAAATTGGGTTTTTTTGTTTAAAGAAGATAAATGAGTTTGATGTCTTTATGTAGTTGTTTTGGGAAGTATAGAATTTTTATGTATGTGTTTGGAGAGCAAGGAGGCTCATTTGGAAGAGATTAAAATAGAAAGAAGAAGAAAAATTGAACTCGAGACGTTCTACCGGAAGTTCTACCGGTAGAACGGGCTCGAAATCCAACAGAGAGTTGGAAAACCTGTGGACCCCTAGTTCTACCGGTATTTCTACCGGTAGAAACAATGAAAAATTGGGCAGAGAGCCTGGGTAGGGAAACCCAGCTGCCTCAACCGGTATTTCTACCGGTAGAACCATTTCTACCGGAAGTTCTACCGGTAGAGCTTCTTCTACCGGAATTTCTACCGGTAGAACTGCCTAAACCAGTCTGGAGAGCCTCTTTTTGGTTCAATGAAGGTATATTATTACTCTTAGTCCATAATTAACCATCCTAATCAATCCCAAATGGATAATTAGGATGTACACCCCCTTACCATAGGAACTTAGGTTTCATTATGTCTTAGTATTGGGACCATAATCCTTCTAATTAAGCCCAAATGAAATCATTAACCTATTGTTAAACCATGAGGATTAATTTAGAAATCCAACATGAGATCATCATAAGTGACACTAAGAAAACAATAACATGTTGATTTTATAAATTAATCTTGTATTGGATGACAATAGATTATATGAATAATAATTTATTATCAATTGTTATAGTCGTTAAGTAATTGCTTTAAGTATTGAAACGAGAATTGTATTTACATCAATTTTCGATAAATTGTCATATATATAATGCCCTTCATTTGTTATACATTATGTGATATTGATATGGATAACGCCATTGGGTGTATCCAAATATTTGAATAGTCACACGATTTGAATTGCAAACGAAATTGATTTGAATAAGTCGGCACTACTTAGCTTCGACCGGACGGTACTCGACGGGGTTAAGTCTTGGTTTATTATTGAACGTCGCTGCGCAGTTGACAGACTGGAGCACCGGAACTCCAGGACCCGGGTAGCTAGGAGGATCTTTGGCCGGACCCCTAGTGACATCCCAACACGATTTGCTCTCAATGAGAGGATGAGCTTTATGTAGTTGCCAATTTTTGTATTATAATTTCTTTAATGGTTTTAAAAGGAATGACATATAGGATTTATTCATGAAAATGGATTATTTAATTTCTCTTTTACTCGTCTTATTTTTATTCTCAAATTGTTATTGTCCTTAAAAACTTCTTTGTATCCCTGGTTACTGTTTATGCTTGCTAAATAGTTGTATTGAGATACTATTCTTGGTGTCACAGGCACAGACGCAGCCCCCGGTCCTACAGAGACCGCGGAGGGAGATAAGGGTACCCAGGAGGTACCTTCGGGACTAGAGGAGTGGCCTGGGGTAGGGCCCATGTAGAGACTCCTCGGTTCGGAGAGCGCCAAGACATTTTGAGAGCATAGTAGATGTGTGACTAATGTTTTTGTGAAGTCACACCAAATTCAATTCTTTTTGGATATGTATTTTGATAACGATGTATAGAACTTTCTTTTGGACAAACATTTTGTACTAATGTATAACTTCTTTTGATTTTAAACTTGAATGTTATTTATGGGATTGTACAGGGTTATGATGATCAATTGTTATAAGCTTCCGCTATATGAACTGTTGATTGATAGTTATCAGTGAGTTCGACTCACGAGTGGAATAGTCTTCTCCTTCGTGTGCTTGTGTTTGACTCGCGACAGGTACAATCACACGGGAGTACGTGTGTTTCACCTCGGGGATTACCCTAGGCCAGGGTGATTCGGGACCGGGATGTGACATACGTAAGTATGGTATCAGAGCCCTGTCAGTCTTTCTAAAAGACTTAGAAACCAAATAGAAATCGTTGTGAGGATACGATAGAATCGATTTGTAGTACTGATTTGTTGAGATCAGTTTATTATCAGTATTGTATTATTACTAGTAGTTGTACGTAAGAGAGAGATAGAGTGTAGTTGTAACCTGATTTTGAAACTCTTTTGCAGGTAAATGGCATCCGGCTCAGGAAGCGGTAACAATGAATCCCGCAACAACGACCCGTTCGTGGTGGTCAACGAAGACCCACCCAATGTGGATGCACGTTTAATGATGCTGATAGAACAAGTTGTGAAGACTAATGAGCAAATAGCACTACTGATGGCTAATCAAGGGCCACAAGCAGCAAATCAAATGAGAGGCAATGACTCGAGCTCCTTGTACGAGAGATTTAGGAAGAGAGGAGCCACCGACTTTTACGGGAATGAAGGCGCTATCAAAGCAGATGAATGGTTGGATCGTGTTGGTGACATCTTCGAGACTATCAATTGTGATAACAAACAGAAGGTCGTACTTACAGCTTCGATGTTCGGGGGTACAGCAAACATCTGGTGGAAAGGCATCAAAGAACCTCTCAAGTTGTTACCTGAAGAGATCGTGTGGGACACATTCAAAAAGCAATTCCGGAGAAAGTTTATACCCGATCACATTCGGAGGAAGAAGCAAAATGAGTTCCTAACTCTGCAGCAGAATCAGATGAATATGACGGAGTATGTGCACATCTTTCAACAGTTGTCCAAGTATGCTGAAGAATTGATTGATACCGAAGAGAAAAAGGTGGACCGCTTCATAGAAGGCATGAACCCGGCATATGTGGAACATGTGACAGCATTTCAGAGACCGGTTACCTTTGATGATGCCGTTGACCGGGGCTATTCTGCAGAAGAAGTAGCTATGAAGAAGAGAGGCAGTGATTTCAGGAGAAGCTCACCATTTTCAGGAAAAGGCCAACAAAACAAGAAACAGAAGGGTGTTGTGATCGGTGCACCCAAGTGTAATACATGCGGCAAAGGACACCCTACGGAGAAGTGTTGGAGAACTACGGGGGCTTGTGTCATTTGTGGATCGATGGAGCACAAGGCAGCTACTTGTCCAAGAAACAGGAACCTTCAGGGTGGAATACCACAGCAATTCCCTCAGCAACAAGTCAGACCCGCACTTGCAGCACCTCCCCTACGTATGGCATTACCAGCACCACCGAGACCGCAACAGCAACAACAACGACAACAGGCCAGACAGAGACCCCAGCAAGCAGGCAGAGTTTTTGCTTTGGACCATGAACAAGCAGCAGCAGCAGGGAATGTAGTTGAAGGTACTATTTTGGTTTGTACTAGAAATGCTAGGACCTTGTTTGATTCAGGGTCTACACATTCATTTGTGGCACCCAAATTTGCTTGTGATCTTCAGCAACCACCTGTGTTGCTTCCTTTTGTGTTGACGGTGACTACCCCGGTGGGTAAGAGAGTAGTCTGTGAGAACTACTACCCAGGTTGCAGCATTCAAATTGGAGGACTCCTCATGCCAGCTGATTTGATAATCCTAGCGATGCACGATTTTGACGTCATTCTCGGGATGGATTGGCTCGCTAAGCACCGGGCTTGTGTTGACTGTTTCCACAAGACAATCACTTTCAAAGTGCAAGAACCCAAGACGGACGTGGTGTTCGAGGGCGTACGAAGAGAGAAGCCCAGCAGCGGACTGGTGTCAGCCTTGGATGCAGTGAAGCTTCTGGAGCATGGATGTGAAGGTTACTTCGCGTTTATCACCGAGAAGAAGCCGATAGCGAAGTTGGAAGAGATTCCAGTAGTGTGCGAATTCCCCGACGTGTTTCCTGACGAAGTTCCAGGACTGCCTCCTCTAAGAGAAGTGGATTTTCCAATAGACTTGATTCCGGGTACAGCCCCTATCTCGAAGGCCCCTTACAGAATGGCTCCAGCAGAACTCAGAGAGTTGAAGGAACAGTTGCAAGATCTACTGGACAAAGGGCTCATTCGTCCGAGTATGTCACCTTGGGGAGCTCCGGTATTGTTCGTGAGAAAGAAGGACGGTTCTTTTCGGATGTGCATCGATTACCGACAGATCAATCAAGTGACGATAAAGAACAAGTACCCGTTGCCTCGTATCGATGAACTGTTCGACCAGCTTCAAGGAGCAGCCTACTTTTCGAAGATCGATCTTAGATCGGGTTATCATCAGCTTAGAGTTCGTGAGCAAGATATTGAGAAGACAGCCTTCAGAACAAGATATGGCCATTACGAATTTCTGGTGATGCCGTTTGGCCTAACCAATGCACCGGCAGTTTTCATGGCGTTGATGAATAGGATTTTCGCTCCTTACCTAGATCAGTTTATCGTGATATTCATTGATGATATTTTGGTTTACTCCAAGTCAAGAGAAGAACATGCTGATCATCTTAGGACATCTCTTCAGCTTTTGAGGATTCATCAGTTGTACGCTAAATTAGAGAAGTGTGCTTTCTGGCTCGAACAAGTGGCATTCCTTGGACATATTGTAACTCGAGATGGTATTAGAGTAGACCCAGCTAAGATAGAAGCAATTATTAACTGGTCTAGTCCGAGAAATGTGGCAGAGATTCGGAGTTTCTTAGGTCTTGCGGGATACTATCGTCGATTCGTGAAGGATTTTTCGAAGATATCAGCTCCGTTGACAAAATTGACTAGGAAAGATATACCATACATTTGGACCGAAGAATGTGAAGCGAGTTTTCGGATTCTGAAGGAGAAGTTGACAACCGCCCCAGTTTTATCATTACCTGAGGGTACAGGGGGATTTGTGATTTATACTGATGCATCTAGAATTGGTCTAGGGTGTGTTCTTATGCAACATGGAAAGGTGATAGCCTATGGATCAAGGCAACTGAAGAATCACGAGAAGAATTATGCCACCCATGATCTTGAATTAGCCGCCATTGTTTTTGCATTGAAAATTTGGAGACATTATTTATATGGGGAACAATTTGAAGTACATTCGGATCATCGCAGTTTGCAATATCTTTTCTCCCAACAAGACCTCAATATGAGGCAGAGGCGGTGGTTAGAGTTCATCAAGGACTATGATTTTCCCATTAAATATATTCCAGGAAAAGGAAATGTGGTGGCAGATGCACTGAGCAGAAAATCTTCTATGACTGCAGCTATGGATACTCAATGGATGGAATTGGATATTTTTGAAGAGTTGGATGTAGAAGTTCAGTGGGTTGATGATTCTGTGATGTTAGCCGCTATGTCAGTGATAGAGCCTACAATTATGAATCGGATCAAGGAAGAACAATTTGAAGATCATGAATTGGCCAAGATTAGAGACCACATCGCTGATAAGCCAGATTTCCAATTGGTAGATGGAGTCCTATATTTTAGAGATCGACTGTGTGTGCCAAAGACTCAGCAATTGACAATTCCAATCATGACAGAAGCACACTATGCCAAATATGCTATACACCCTGGGAGCACGAAGATGTACAGAGATCTCAAGAGACGATTCTGGTGGAACAATATGAAGAGAGAAATAGCAGAATTCGTATCGAAGTGCTACACGTGTCAGAAGGTGAAATTTGAGCATAGGAAGCCTCCGGGTTTGTTACATCCGCTACACATCCCTGAGTGGAAATGGGAGCATATATCGATGGATTTTGTGTCAGGTCTTCCGTTAACTAGCCGTAGACATGATGTGATTTGGGTAATAGTCGACAGGTTGACGAAATCGGCTCATTTCATTCCGTTTAAGAAAAGTATGAAGTTCAATGACATGGCCAGACTCTTTGTGAAGGAGATTGTTCGTCTTCATGGCACTCCGGTTTCGATAGTTTCCGATCGAGATTCAAGATTCGTCTCTTCTTTTTGGCGGTCATTCCAGCAATCTATGGGCACCAAACTCAGTTTCAGCACCGCTTACCACCCCCAGACGGATGGACAGTCCGAACGCACCATACAAACTCTAGAAGATATGCTTCGAGCAAGCGTTCTTGATTTCGGAGGCGAGTGGGATGAACACTTGGCACTATGTGAGTTCGCGTACAACAACAGCTTTCATTCAGCTATCGGGATGCCACCCTTTGAAGCTTTGTACGGTCGTAGTTGCAGAACCCCAGTATGCTGGGAAGAGGTCGGTACGAGAAGTTTCCATGGACCTACCATTGTTGCTGATACAGCGGAGAAAGTTTTCCAAGTTCGAGAAAAGTTGAAGATTGCCCAATCCCGACAAAAGAGCTACGCTGACAATCGAAGAAGGAAGCTCGAATTCCAAGTTGGAGATCTAGTATTTTTGAAAGCATCTCCGATGAAGGGTACAATACGGTTCGGGCAAAAGGGCAAACTTGCACCAAGATATGTTGGACCATTCGAGATCAAGAGTCGAATTGGTGATGTAGCCTATAGACTCAACCTTCCCCCAGAATTTGCAGGAGTTCACAATGTTTTTCATGTATCTATGCTCCGAAAATATATCCGTGATCCATCTCATGTGATACAGTACGATGAAGTCCAAATCAAGCCTGACTCAACCTACGTTGAACGTCCAATTCAAATCATCGATGAAAAAGAGCAAGTGCTACGGACGAGGACAATTCGATGGGTGAAGATTCTATGGGAGCACCATGGACAGGACGAAGCTACATGGGAACTCGAGGAGCAAGTGGCACGCCACTACCCCGAGCTATTTGATAAGGTTTGTTCATTCGGAGGACCGAATGATTCCTAGAGGGGGAGAATGTTACACCCCAAGCCTAATTAACCTTGATTATTGCTAATTAATTGGGTATTAGCCAAATTAACTATGCTTGACTCCTAATTATGATGAATTAGTATTGATTAATGCATTTGATTGAGTTGGGTGAGTTTTGAACCCAAAATAGATGAGTTGACACCGATTGACTCAGTTTAATGTAATTAAGAGCTTTTTCGTAATTCTTGATTTTCACAAATTGCATCATTTGCACGTCATTTTGCCACTAACACGTGTATTTCGTCGACCCTATCAACTTTCATAATAGGCTTGACCTTGTTTGACCACTTATTGAGAAGATGGATCCTCAATTGACTTAATATGGAAATATGCTTAACTATTGGGCTGGTTTGCAAAAGCCCACTTTTACTTCACATAAAAGGCATAAACCCCTTTTTGTCCTCTCATCCATTTCATTCCATTCTCTGCAACTCCTCACTACCTTTCTCTTCTTCATTTCTCTCCTCATTCAATCCTTCAAGAGAGCTGTTGCATGTGCTTTAAGAGTGGGTTGGGCATCATCATCTTCATCTTCTCCATTTCTTCTTCACCTTGTGACAAGGGACAACTTCCAACTCTCTCTATTCCATCTCAAATTCGAAATCCCTACTAAAGGTGAGTAGCAAAACCCTTTGACCATGATTTTGAGCATCTTAGAGATGAATAGACCCATCCTCATACATGCATTGCATCCTCATCAAGTTTCATGTGTTTATGATGATTAGGGTTTGAACATTGGGGCTTTTGGGTTTTTCTTCAAACAAGTGAGTGAGAAGTTGAAAAGCTCTTCTTAGAGGCAAGTATAAACATAAATTGGGTTTGCATTTTGTACAATTTCATTTGATTTCAAGTATTCTCTTTCTCTTTCCATAAAATTGGGTTTTTTTGTTTAAAGAAGATAAATGAGTTTGATGTCTTTATGTAGTTGTTTTGGGAAGTATAGAATTTTTATGTATGTGTTTGGAGAGCAAGGAGGCTCATTTGGAAGAGATTAAAATAGAAAGAAGAAGAAAAATTGAACTCGAGACGTTCTACCGGAAGTTCTACCGGTAGAACGGGCTCGAAATCCAACAGAGAGTTGGAAAACCTGTGGACCCCTAGTTCTACCGGTATTTCTACCGGTAGAAACAATGAAAAATTGGGCAGAGAGCCTGGGTAGGGAAACCCAGCTGCCTCAACCGGTATTTCTACCGGTAGAACCATTTCTACCGGAAGTTCTACCGGTAGAGCTTCTTCTACCGGAATTTCTACCGGTAGAACTGCCTAAACCAGTCTGGAGAGCCTCTTTTTGGTTCAATGAAGGTATATTATTACTCTTAGTCCATAATTAACCATCCTAATCAATCCCAAATGGATAATTAGGATGTACACCCCCTTACCATAGGAACTTAGGTTTCATTATGTCTTAGTATTGGGACCATAATCCTTCTAATTAAGCCCAAATGAAATCATTAACCTATTGTTAAACCATGAGGATTAATTTAGAAATCCAACATGAGATCATCATAAGTGACACTAAGAAAACAATAACATGTTGATTTTATAAATTAATCTTGTATTGGATGACAATAGATTATATGAATAATAATTTATTATCAATTGTTATAGTCGTTAAGTAATTGCTTTAAGTATTGAAACGAGAATTGTATTTACATCAATTTTCGATAAATTGTCATATATATAATGCCCTTCATTTGTTATACATTATGTGATATTGATATGGATAACGCCATTGGGTGTATCCAAATATTTGAATAGTCACACGATTTGAATTGCAAACGAAATTGATTTGAATAAGTCGGCACTACTTAGCTTCGACCGGACGGTACTCGACGGGGTTAAGTCTTGGTTTATTATTGAACGTCGCTGCGCAGTTGACAGACTGGAGCACCGGAACTCCAGGACCCGGGTAGCTAGGAGGATCTTTGGCCGGACCCCTAGTGACATCCCAACACGATTTGCTCTCAATGAGAGGATGAGCTTTATGTAGTTGCCAATTTTTGTATTATAATTTCTTTAATGGTTTTAAAAGGAATGACATATAGGATTTATTCATGAAAATGGATTATTTAATTTCTCTTTTACTCGTCTTATTTTTATTCTCAAATTGTTATTGTCCTTAAAAACTTCTTTGTATCCCTGGTTACTGTTTATGCTTGCTAAATAGTTGTATTGAGATACTATTCTTGGTGTCACAGGCACAGACGCAGCCCCCGGTCCTACAGAGACCGCGGAGGGAGATAAGGGTACCCAGGAGGTACCTTCGGGACTAGAGGAGTGGCCTGGGGTAGGGCCCATGTAGAGACTCCTCGGTTCGGAGAGCGCCAAGACATTTTGAGAGCATAGTAGATGTGTGACTAATGTTTTTGTGAAGTCACACCAAATTCAATTCTTTTTGGATATGTATTTTGATAACGATGTATAGAACTTTCTTTTGGACAAACATTTTGTACTAATGTATAACTTCTTTTGATTTTAAACTTGAATGTTATTTATGGGATTGTACAGGGTTATGATGATCAATTGTTATAAGCTTCCGCTATATGAACTGTTGATTGATAGTTATCAGTGAGTTCGACTCACGAGTGGAATAGTCTTCTCCTTCGTGTGCTTGTGTTTGACTCGCGACAGGTACAATCACACGGGAGTACGTGTGTTTCACCTCGGGGATTACCCTAGGCCAGGGTGATTCGGGACCGGGATGTGACAATATCTTTGAATTTGTAACGATTAGTCCAGTAAATCTGCATACCTTCTATCAGATTTTCCCACAGGTAAAGCACTTTGTCTCCATACCAACTTGGCAAAACTATAATCCCGTAAGGCATCCATTGTTGTTTCAGCTCCCTCGTGGCATATTTCACATATATTATCCCCTATCATTTTCTTTTCAACCAGCTTGCTTTGTGGGAAGAATATCCTTGCAAGCTCTACAAGCAAGAGTCTCCACCTTGTTCATAATATTTAGCTTCCATATACGCTCCAAATCTGCTTTGTTATTGAGCTGCTTGATGAACTGCCTTCATGTGGGGTTTGTGCTTTGATCACTTGATAAGCACTTTTAACCATAGTTGTTAATATCGTTTCGGATCTCAATTCGCTTTGGCCTGCAAAATGAAAAGTTTTGGCAGATTCGGGATTTCGGCGAAACTTTTCGGAATTGCATTTCGGGGAAAATATAACAAAATATATATACATATATAAATAAAAAAATAGAAAAAATAATAAATATAGATTTAATCCATTATAGTAATTTTTTTGGAATTATATTTTGTGAAAATATTAGAAATACAAAATATATGTGTAAAAAAAGTAAAAAAAAAAAAATAATTTTGTAAAATTTCATTTCGACCGAAAAAGTTACATTTTGACCGAAATCCCAAATTTCAGCCGAAATTGTACGAAACCTGGAATTTCGGCCGATATTGACCGAAATTCAAACCGAAATTTCGGCCACTTGACCGAAACGAAAAATTCCGGCCATTTCGGCCAAAATGAAACGAAATTAATAACTATGCTTTTAACTCTAAAAATGGTTAGTATTATTGCCGATCTATATTAATTTGTCTTCGGCCTAGAGGGGGTTCCTGGGATTTTCTTAATAGTTTCTTCTTCAAAATCCAGAACGAGTTCATCCACCAAAGCATGATTCGACCATCCCGTGTGGTTGGATCAATGAGCTCACTTACTGTTGTGTCTTCATTAAGAATCCTTCTCGGTGAAACAACTTCGTAGTAGTTGGTGTGGGGAGCCATCTGTCCTTCCAATTTTTGACTTCCATTCCATTTCCGATTTTCCATCTGCTACCCCAATGAATTACTTCTCTTGCTGAAAGTATACTTTTCCATGCATAGGATGCTCTCCTTGGTTTTTTGGCTTCTAGAAACATGAGGGAAGTGCTTTGCTTTTAGGAGCCGCTAAGATAGGGGCTGGGGATTTTGCATCAATCTCCAACATTGTTTTGCCAATGGAGCAAGATTAAAAGCTTTTACCTTTTTAGGTCTCGAAAACCCATGCCTCCATTGGCTTTAGGCTCACATAAACTCTCCCATTTGAGCCAGTGGATTTTCCTTTCTGCCCCCACCAAAATCTACCGATCATGGAATTCATTTCATTGCATAGGGAAACAGATAGCCTAAAACAATTCATGGCATAAGCCAAAATTGCTTGTGCAACTGCTTTTATTAGAACTTCTCTTCCCGATTGGGATAGTGTCTTTTCTTTCCACCCATTCAGTTAAAGCCACACCAGTTAAAGCCACACCAGTTCCTTTATGCACTTATGCACTGGAACATCTGCTTTTTGGACCTTCCAATTAGCAATGGTAACCCCAAATATTTGTCGTATTGCTTGATGATAGGTACTCCTAACCGATCTTTGATGGCATCATGTTGTTCCACTCTGGTATTGTGACTAAAGAACAGCTTGGTTTTGTCTCTGTATATGACTTGGCCCAATGCCTCTTCAGAAGTGTTTAACATCCATTGTAAGTGATTACATTCTTCAAGAGTGGCCTTGCAAAAAAGTATGGTATCATCTACAAAGAAAAATGAACAATTTGACCATGTGTTTGTCCACCTTTATTCTTTAAGGCCACTTATGGTCTAGTCACCATCATCTAATCAAGGTGAGGGCGGGTTACCGTGCAGCGACAAGCATCACCCAGTATTGATAGTCCATTTGTTCGGGACTCTTAAACAGTTTCACATGTTTCTAAACTCCTTTACAATCATGATAAATCTAATTGATTTCTAATAATGCCCCTAAAATTTCAGCCTCGGCTCTTTCGGCATGAGTTATGAACAATGCCCTACTTTTTTACGGAAATTGAAATATGGGCTCGCATTTTGTGACTGTGAAAATGAAGACGACTCTTTGGCAATTAACTGGTTAAGTTAAAGTAAAGTGAATCCAGACAACAAATGATAAGGGGTCATATAGAAGTACACAATTTCAAAATTCCCTCTAAATTTTTTCAAAAAAAGTAAAAAAAACAACCTCCTTTCTTCTCTAAAAGACAAAAAAACTCTACTTTTCTATACAAAAAAATTTCATACCAAACAACTAAAAACAAAACACCATCATAATACCTTATATCTTATTCTCTCTTTATTTGATGCTTCTCCCGACCATACTTCAGTTCACCATACAAACAAATAGGAGAATTATGATATGTGCCCACCTTTATAACTTTTTTTTAACCCCTAGCTAAGAGAGGCTGGGACCATCGAACCCTCGAGCGAGGGAAGAAGACCTCAACCGCAATAAAGAGCCCTCAGGTTAGGGAAGGTGGCCACCTAGGTTACTTGTTGTACATGGAAGCTGTCTTTAAAAAAATTACAATTTGAGACTCACATTTATGAAATCATAACATGGAGCCCACTTTTATGAGAATTAAAACACGATCCCACTTTTAGAAATTATGTGAGCTCACTGTAGGAATTACAATAAGGATACACCTAGGCTCATTGTACATGGGACCCACATTTAAAAATAAGAATATGGGGCCCACATTTTGTGATTGTGAATATGGATCAACCATTCGGGAATTACAGAGCGGGGCAATACTATTGAGCATCTAAATTGTAATGAACATTTGAGGCTATTTGAAGAACCTAAAAATAAGATCTTCACTAATAAATGCATAAAGAATTATCATAGTTATATTGATGGTGTCGATTTTTGATATATTAATTAATTATATAAATTAAATATAATTAAGATTTTATTTGTGTCAATGTTCAAAAACTGGAAAAATAAAAAGTAATAAAACTATAAAAACTTATGAGAAGCAAGAATTAAATACAATTTTTTATGTCATATTGAATATTATTCATTACAAGTCAAGTGTATGGGATTTTTTTTTTAATTTATATCAAATCTTTTAGGAGTTATCAATCTTATAGATGAGTCTAATTGAAAGTGGAGTGATATAATTGGATTTATTGGGCATGTACAAACTAAAAAATCTGATGTAAAAGTTTATAATTTTTAAGATTATTTCGGTCAAAATAATATAGTTATATAATCATAGAGAGTATACTGATCCCAATTTTAAATTGCTGAGTGATATAAACATGAGCTTTTTTTTTTATCAAGAAATTAGAGATTTTTCTTTAGATTCATTTTGATCATCAGGACTTGAAAACAACTGAAACAGTTAAATTAACAATATTTAATAAACAAAAATGACTAAAATTACCCTTAAATAACTGAAAAATTGGAAACAAAAAAGAATAATGATATAAATTCACAATTTAGAGGTCAAGATTGAAATTGGTTTAGTTAAAATCAATAACTTTAATATATAATACAATGATATTTGACAGAGAAATGGTCAAAATTATTCAAATTTATAAATAAATCATAAAAAGTCTATTAATTTGAAGGCTAGGATTATGCAATTTGGGATATTGTTTATGTGTGGTTAGTAATCCAATTGTAATAAATGCATTAAATAAAAAAAATTTAAAAGTTGGGCCAATTATAATGGATTAGTCCTTAGTCGATTTAATCTGGACCCAATAAACAACTATTATAAGATCGGTATAAACTTATAAATATAAAATTAAATTTGGTTGATGACAACAAATTAAGTTTGGGTCACGTGTAGTTCACCTTCCAATGAAACTAAAGTGAGAGAATTTATATACTCTTTTAAGTTGTGATAATTAATAATAACTTTGAATAATGTCATTGATAAAATAGTTGTAATCTCTTAATTTGAGAAAGTCTTGAAATATATAGGTAGTATTAGTAATCTTGACTCAATGGATCACCTAAGTAGAGCCCTATTTTGTTATTCGAAGTTATTAATTATTCAATTGATTGGATTCAAGTCAAATCAATACATGATATTTGACCCTTCAATCTAACTTAACTTGCCTGATTTTCTTTGACCCTCCAACAACTTAACTTCAATGCGACCCATTAACACTTTGTTGTCTTACTTTTTGAATGATAGTTTAGATGAGTGATATTTTTGTCAATCATCTATGACATTTTGTCTTTTAGCGCTATCATTTTATGTCATGACACTTGTTTCATTCTTTTTGTATGTTTAGATGAGTGACATTTGTCAATCATCTATGACTTTTTTAACATATAAATTAGATGTTTCTTCCATTTCAATCCATAACTCTCATTTATTTTTTCAAGCTTTAGTTTTCCACCTTCACCTCCATTTTATTTCATTTTGTTAAAAAGTATTTTTCATCATATTGTCACGACAAATTCAGCTAATTAATGCTAGGAGTGCCCGAGTCCATGTCAAAACCTACAAAAATTATGACGATTTTCATTTTAAAGGTTTTTACTTTTACTTATATATTTTATATATGTGTTAAATTATGTGCATGTACTAACAAATAGCATTTTGTTCAATGCATAAATAATATAAAAGAAATATTTTATGATTTTCTTGTACTTTTTAATCGATTTAGATAATTGTATGATTTAAACTTAAGTCAAAGTGTGTTAATTTTTAAAATAAGAGGGACTTAGGCCTCTCAATTTCCATAACAAGTAAATTAAAAGTTGAATAATCACACAAATGTAGCATGAGTTTGGATCATGGATGGAATGTATTTTTGGAAGATAGCAAAGCATGCATGTTACAAAGACTTTAGACATGAAATTAATTAAGAGTACTGTTTGGTTATATTTATATTTAATTATTTTTATGTTTAGTTTTCTTTTCGATTTACACTGATAATGTTTTGGATTCTTACCTCATGATTGTAAACATTCTCAATAGAAATGATTAGTCCCTTTTTTTTATATAAATTATAAAATTATTTATACTTTTTTTCTCTCAAATGCAGTCATAATATCTTGATCGAAAATGGGTGGTATAAGAAAAAAAGGTATGTCATTAGTTTTTTTAAATTAAATCTAACATAATATTTTTTTTATTTTTTAGTACTTCTTTAGTAAATAATAATTTTATATCATTGATTTTAAAAATCATTAGAAGTTTAAGGAATGAAAAAAGAATCTCTAAAGCAATAAACAAACAAGAGAACTGAGATTAAAATAAAATTAATCATTAATTCAACTTTGGAACTTTAAATGGAAGTAAGAACAGTTGCTACCAGATAAGATTTAAGGAATCTAGATCATATGCGATATAACTATTCTTATTTGAGATTATGAAGTTAAAATTGTGTCAAAACTGGAAATTCAATTAAGTAATCAATTGAAAAATCTAATCTCAATTTTCAAATCAAATCGCCTGAAAATCATATATGTAATATTTATAATTGGGTTTTATTCAGGTGAGAACAGTTCTCACCTGAATGGTGAGAAGTCTAATCCTGTACATCCGTTTTTGGAAATGGATCCAACGGATGGATTGGATGAATATAAGAGAAGAAAGAAAAAGGGATGCCGCCCATATTTCCATTTTCCCCCTAATCCCTTCCGTTAGCCCAATCGTTTCCTCCCGTTTCCTCCTTCCTCTCTCCCTCACCGTTGCAGACAGCGCATCTCTCTCCCGCAGTCCGTCATCTCTCTCCCGCTCCTCGCACACCTCTCTCCTGGCGTCGCGCACCTCATCTCTGTCCCAGCCAAGCAACGAACAGATTTCCCTTTTCCCCCAAATCCCCTCCTTCCTCTCTCTCGTTTACCTCCATCTCTCTCCTTCACCGAACCAGACAGCGCATCATATCATCGAACTAGACAGGCTGACTTCCGATGATGACTAATTGATGCTGAAACTAGCTGTTGATCGTGTGCTGTTGATCGCGTGTAGTTGTGGGTTAGATGTGATTTAAAATGTGATTGGACCAATTCTACAACCTATTTTGTTCCTAGTCGTTGATCGCCTTTTGTGCACTATACATGTGTAAAACAGTTGATTGCGTTTGAAGTGCTGAAATGAAATAGATGTAATAGGAGCTATTTTATTTCCTTCATTGTAACATTTGGATTGGATTTGTTTAATGATGCTAATATGGTATTTGGGATGGCTTTTTTCTAGGATGTGATTGAAAAGTGGAGTTATTTTTTCTTTTAGTGGAGAAATTATGTTACTTTTTTACTTTTTTTTTTGAAAAAATATGGTGGGAAATTTGAATTGAAGTGTTTTGGTGAGATTTTTTAATAGAAATTGGGGCTTTCCCTTACTTGACTATAAGGTACCGTTTGGGAAGGGGGTAAAATGGGGGGAGGAAAAAAAAGGGGGGAAAATGGAGGGAAAATGAAAAATGAGGGTGTTTGGGAACGGGGAGGAGAAAATGGAGGGAAAAAGAGTGTGGGGCCCATTCAAAAATTCCCCCCCTAAAACAGGGAGGAAAATGAGGGCAAAAGAGGGGAATTTGTGGAAAATTACTAAATTGCCCTTTTTGTCCAATGGAAACTTTTGCAAAAGCAATGGTAAAATGGTCTTTGTTTCTCTACCTCACAAACAAACAAAATTATACTTTTTCACTTTTCTTCCCCTATTTTTTGACTTCCCAAACAAGAGGAGGTAAAATTAATTTTTCCTCCCCTCTCCTCCCCTCTCCTCCCCTCCCCACTTCCCAATGACGAGGATATTGTTTGCCAGCAACAAGGATTATTGCATTCGTTAAAAGTGGGTATAATTTCATAATTACATTTCTAGAATGTAAAGATAAAATAGAACTAGTGCTATTTTGTGAAATTAGATTGGACTCAAATCATTTACTAGGAGATTATCTTTACAATTTAGGAAAATTACCTTTTTAGGTGTAAATAATTTGAGACAAATAGAAATAGGACTATTTTGTGATTTTGAAATAAGATTGAAATCATGTTAAGATCTGAATTTGTCCTTGATTTTCTTATCAAAACCTTACTAATGATTGCCACCCTCACTTACTGATGATCGGTGTACAGTTCCAATGGGGAGTGTGAAAACACTTATTTTTCCGCTTCTCTTCTTTCTTTCTTTCTTTTTTTTTCATGGGGCCTATATTGAGTCAATCTAGTATTTCCACACAGTAGCCTCCATGAATAGTCACAATCCAAGTTTGAAAGTCATTCAACTTTTTGTTATTGTTGGATTGAAATCATGATAAAATGATGCTTCTAAATCGTTAAATTTTAGGGTTATACATCAAAAGATTAGAATGATTTTATGGACTCAAAATTTCATATGGATCTTTCCATCTAATGGACTAGGAGAAGCGTTTTCTCTTAAAAAAAAGACCAACTCCTTTTGACTAAATAATTTAGAAAAAGGGCCCTGGTTCATTTTGAGGGGTCCCATTGAAAAGAGGAGTATGGGATACCTCAGTGAATCTCATCTACATTAACAACCTGAGCCATGCTACTTGCTCCGGATGAAATCCCGAGATAAGTCCCGATTCCACATGGGAAGGGCACCATCAAATGACCTTTTCCCCCCTCCCATGTGGAATCGGGATTTGTCCGGGGATTTCATCCGGGACAAATAGACATTCTCTAGGTACTTGTCCCGCATGGCTCTTCTCTAACAACCTAGATTTTAGAGGCAACCAAAAAAAGAACAAAGGATATATATAGATTAGTTAAAAGATACAAAAGAGAAAAAACAAGAAAAAAAAAATATGATGCGCAGATCGTTTGGAAGCAGAGGATTCTTGCGTTCTTCTTTAGGCTCGGGTATCGGAGGCGTCCAAGATTCGCTCTCCATTGCTAAGTCGAAGCCCACCAGCTCTCTCTCCCTCTCATCGTCTTCTTCCGTTGCACCACCTCTTCTCGCGGCTCCAATTAACTGGTCATGGATGGCATTCCACCCCATGCTTTATCGACGAAGATGACTGGGAACCCATCGAAGAAGAAGAAGCAGACAACGGGGTTTCAGAGTATTTTGTTTTTGGTCCCGTTCCGTCCCGGGAGTAAGTGGAAAGTGCCGTCTCCGCCATTCAACAGTAAGTCATGCCTTATTTTTAATCCTCCTCTTTGGAAGAAGAGAAACAAGGGAAAGTCTTATTCTTCGGATTTCTAGGTTCGCTGTTCTCAGCCCAAGATGAATATTTTATTTGGCTCTTCTGTTTTTCTTTTCGTTTATATTCGTTCGAGTAGGGTGGTGGGTCAGCGATGCCATAATTGAACGGTTAGATTATTTTTTTTCGATCCATCAATTGAGGGGCGATCACCTGTGGAAACAAGATAAGAAAAAGATTTGAGTTTTGATAAAGTAACAGATGATGCGGCCTTCATGCATGGCGACAGATGAGAGTCATATTGTAGTATTGTGATGCCTTCTGACGATTGATATATTGTTTTCCATTTACTGATAGTCTGCTACTGCGTGAGCAGATATAAGCATTTAATAGACCCTTAATCTTACACAAATCGAAGCTGATCAACGCACGTCTTACTGACCGTCCATATCATGGCACCACTAGATATCTCCTATGAGATGACATTTTGGGGGTGGGTTTTGGGTCCAGAAAAGTTAGGAATAGGAGAGAGAAGTTAGGGATGAATATCCCATTAATATAGTGAAGATTCACTAAATGGTAGGGCCCGGAAAGCTTTTGGGCCAAGTAATTATATGTCAAATTGGGTTTCGGCCCAGTCGTTCAACACCTCTAATTTTGGGAACTTTTCATTTTGAGAATCAACGACAGCCATTTTGTGAGAGAGAAAACAGAAAATCTAAAGAGATACAGGAAAGAAAGAGAGAGAATCCAGAGAGAGAGAAATTAAGATAAACAGGATGAGATTCTATAAATGAAAAAAATGAAAATGAATTCTATAAAAAAAAGGGGTGAAAATATGTCTGCCAAATAAGTTTTTCTTCAATCATTTTCAAATTAAAAAAAATAAAAATGATGTCAAACATGCTATAGAAGTCTCCACCAAATTAACTAATAGCCACACTTAAACATCAAGTTACAAGTTACAAATATAGATTGGTGAAATAATATTTAGTTTAGGAAATGGTAATTGGTGAACAGCCCATAATCGTTGCTTTATGTTGGAGATCGGTAACATCCAAAGGGTTAGAATTATATGGACCTTAATAGATAGGAATTAAATACATAGGAATTTATGGATAACTGAGCTCCATCTTTAATATTATTATAGAGGTGAGGAATGAAGGTTACAAGGTGAGGAGTGAAGGATATAAGATAGTGATGTAGATTGTACTTTCACTTTCCCGTGGATTGAATTATTAGGGTGATAGCTCGGTATTCATTTCACTACTAGAAATAGGGGTATTAGCGGCCGCCAATAACCGTCGCTAAAAGTGTTTCAGCCGTCGCTAATACCCTTTAGCTACCCTTTAGCGACCGCTAAGAGTGCGACCCCAAAAAATCGTCGCAAAAAGTATTAGCGACCACCAATACTTTTTGCGACGGCTTAGCGACGGTCAAAAAATTGAATAGTAAAACTTTTAGCGGCCGCCAGGGCCGTCGCTAAAGGTCAAAAAAGCGGTCGCTAATAGACCTTTTTTATTTTTTATTTGTTTTTTAACAACATTAGCGGCTGCCAGTGGTGGTCGCTAATAGACTATTAGTGACTGCCACTGGCGGCAGCTAAAAGTATTTTATTTATTTTTATATAATTTTAATTTTTGCGCAAATTTCTCAATTTTTCTTCTGCTTTTTATATCTGTACCTCAATATATGATATCCAACTACTAGAATCAGTTAAAAATTCTAATAATAAAACAAAGTCTTATATTAAAAATATTCAGAACATTACAAAAGTTTCAACAAATTATATTCATTACAATTCATTACAAAAGTTTCAACAAAATATATTAATTACAAAAATAAACATATTGTCTGAGAAGGGGTGCCGTGATCGATCCGATGCTCTCAAACCTGAAGAGAAAAAGGGAAATAAATATTAATAGTGAATTATAAAAATTGGCAATATATAGTAAATATAAACAAAATTAAGTATTAAAATTAAAATTTTGAAAGTTAAACCGACGTAAAATAATCGTTCGTTAAGAAAGCTGCCCAAAACAAGGGGCAAGAGTTTTTGCAAACAAGAGTGGAAGTTCATGAGAAATTACTAACATGGTGACCTAGTCTGTCTCTTTGCATATGGATAGATATATTACTTTTGAGAAAATAATTATATATATATATATAATTCTCTCATAACTCTATTTCATGACCCTAAGTTTTTATTTTCAGGTTTTGAAATGGAAATCGATGAAGAGATGCATAGACGCCTTGCTGACAATTTTTTGTGCATCATGCGTTATAAAAGAGAGCCATGTTCAACTCCAGTATGTTTTCACAAATGCTAAGCGTATGGGCCACCACAACGAAAGAGCACATAAGAAGATTAAGATAAAGTGCACAACATGTGAACAAGTTTTTGCGAGCGAAACAGAGAAGAAAATACACGACGACCTCATCCACGAGGTATTGGAATTACCATTACAATTTACAAATACTACCATTATTATTATTTTTTAAAATGTTTGTGAAATACTGACTGCTATAAAGAATCAGATCAGTCTCATATTTGGGAATGTTTAATTGGGGACTGCTATTACGAATCCGTCACATGTATTAGGCACTGTTATCTTGTAGCAGTTATATACCAGTGACTGTTGCCCTATATCAGTTGTCATACCACCTGACCCAACATGTGCAGTTCAAGGGTGTGTACTGCTGAACTCAAAACTGCCCGCAAGCCATGTTTGTTTAATGGGAATAGGCCAGTTCACCCTGTTTCATGAAGATAGGATGTTCTTCATATGCGGGTCAACCATTAGATTCATGTATAGACTATTTTGGGCAACAGATGTAACACTACAAAAATTTAGGAATTGAACATAGAACAGATTGGGATAGAAAAATGGATCCAAATCTAGAAGGATAAGTGGACAAAAACCCTATTGCATCTCATCAATGATGGGTAATGGTCCAAGGACCATGAGGTACATTCATAAGAGGTCGACAATGGTGGAACCCCTGAGGATCCACTTGGCTAATGTAACAGCCCCTCATTGCATATTCTCAGACAATCATTGTACCTTCCCCATCCTTATTTCTTATAGAGTAGGGTTTATCATTAATTACATACTGGATATAATCCTCCTTCCCATCCTTATTTCTTTTAGAGTAGGGTTTATCATTAATTACATACTAGATATAATCTACTTTCCCCATCGTTATTTCTTATAGAGTAGGGTTTATCATTAATTACATACTAGATATAATCTACACATGAATCATCTAGTATAGAACAGGAAACACATTCTACAAACTAAGAGGATCATCACACATCTATTCCATTGGGAAAAAAAAAAACAACAAAAAAATAGTAATACCAAGCCGTATACCCTAAAATCTTCTAAAGCCCATGATGATGGTCATAAGACCATGAAACCCATCGGGGACTGGTCTCCGTGAGACCATTGGCCATTCAGGTTGGCCTACGTTCTCCCCCTTATTAAAGGATTCCGTTCTTTCCCGTCATCCTTCAGGTATTTAATTTTGGGGGTCATTTCTACAAATCCATCCATCCAAATTGCCTACTATTGTCATAAGAGTATGTTCTCCTTCGTCTAGATCGTGAACTTTCCATGAGGCTGGGCATTTGGTAATAACTCATAAGTCTTCTTAACAGCCTCTGCATAATATTACAACCTCAAAAAGGTCCCTTCACTGCTATAAACTCCCGACTCCTGGTCAAATGGCTGGTTCCTTATATCTCATCTACATGACTAAAATGCTTCTAACTTAGCTCAAATAACCTAAATTTATCTCATTTAATTGATGATTCAAATCTATGTCGTGCTAAATATACATAGTTGACAAAAAAATTAAGACAGTAGCTGAAGAAACATTAGTACACATCACTGCTAAATAGAAGGTACCATATATATATCTGACAAAATCTTAACAAATACTGTGGTACACCATAGCTATTTGTGCCCACATGATCATCAAACAGTGAGCCCCACAGTGGATAAGTTAGAATCAATGATCATGTGGGTACATTTGACTGTGGTCCTCACTATGTTGCTTGATCTTGTTTGATTTTGTCCAACATGGGACTACATTGTCATGAAGACACTACAGAGTCAATGTAACCCATATGATCATTATCCAGAGGGTCACACTGTGCCAGTGGACAAGGTGAAATCATTTATCATGGTGTGACCACTAAAAGATAGTGAATGATAAAGACATGACTATTATAGAACTCCAATAATTTTAAGCCCGAGTCTTTGGAGAGAGACAGAGAGACAGGTTAAAAAATCACGTACTGTAAAATATCATCAATCCAAGGGAAAACCTCTCTGAATTATTCAATTACTCGGTAGCTTTGAGCTGAGCACACAATCTTAAGGTGAAGGCACTGTTCGCCTTTTACTGTCCCACGGGCTCTTTTCTTTAGTAAATTAGTCTTCAAATAAAAGGGCAAAACACCAACTTTTCATATTTAAATGGATTGATAGTAGAAATCTATTTTGTGACATGTAATAAATTAGTCAAAGGGAGGTTAGAGCAAAGACAAATCTTTTATACTTAGAGTAAATAGTTGCAATTCCGTTTCAATTCCATTTCAATCCAAAATGAAGTATGGTACAATTCTACTGATCGAGCATAGAGAAGTGTAGAGTCTAAAGTTCAAATGCAAACCCCAATACAAGATAAGAAAATTCTGTTCACCCCACAACGAAAACATAAACTAAAATTGTTAAACATAGAGACATACACAATCACTGTATAACTCACCAAACCCCAGAGTCTAACAATAGAGAAAAGAAAACCTCTACCATTTTGAATTACAAACAGCCAAAGGCCATCTCTAATATAGAAACAAAAACCAATTCTAATAGCATCTAAAAAAAGAACACTATTTCACTCCAACTTGAGATAATTCAGATGCAATTTTGAGTGGAACTATCTTATTCTGAAAGTCTTTAGCAAGCAAAAGCATATCTTGAACGTTGAACCAAGAAATTCCCCTTACTTTCGAATAGATCCAAACAGCATAGGTTTGGGCTTCATACATAGAAATCAGACAAAGAAGATCAAAACCCATCAATACATAAAATAAAAAAATAAAAACAACAAAGCCCCGGTAAAATTAGACCTAGTGCCGATTTGAGTTGCTTAGGCACTGAGAATGAAATTTGCAAAGAAACATAAACATAAACAAATATAAACCACAATGAAATTATAAACCAAATAAAATTTACAAATATAAACCACAATGAAACAAAACCAGAAAAGAAAATATCTAAAAAAGAGAAGAATCGATGGCAGAATAAGACATTCGTTTGTAAAAAGATCTAGGAATTTTGTGGGGGAAAGAGACTTCTTATCTATATATACACAAATCAAATGAAAAAAAAAATACATACCAGCAGCTGTAGCAAGAGATTGATTGGTAGCGGTTTCGGCGGTGGTGGCTCTGGTGCAGAAAGGGAGAGTGAGAACCGGTGGCGGCTTCGGCGCGGGGGAGGGCATAGTGCAGAGCGAGAAGAGAGAGAGAGAGAGAGAGCCGGTGGCGGCTCCGGCGCAGGGAGGGAGAGAGAGACAATCGGTGCTGGACAGTGACGCGGGGGAGGGAAGAGTGCAGAGCGAGAGGGAGAGGGAGGGAGGGAGGGAGGGAGAGAGAGAAATAGAGAGAGAGGGAGAGGGAGAGGGAAAGGGAGAGAGAAAACCGGTGGCTGCTCCAGCGCAGGCGGGCTCCGGCGGATTCGTCGCTGGTGCGGAACGCAGGAGCTGGGGAGGGGGAGTGGGAAAGGGGAAAAAGAGAGGGAAGGAAAGAAAGAATGGGCTCGCTGGGGTTATGTAAAATGTTGCCAGCGGTCGCCCGCTTTCTTCCTTCGCCAATGGTCATTTCTCTAGTAGTGTTTTCCATCTTTCCTTATATCTATTTTCATAAAATGAAAGGTTATTTGATGTTTAGTTCTGGATATTCACCTTTGGTCTTTTTTTAACCATTTGGGAATTGGGGCATGAATTCCTATGTATTATATGCAAACAAACATGCCTAGTTTTCTTGCATTAAAATACATAGAAATTCATGGTGAAATGAACACTATAAAAAGGATTATTAAAGAGGCGAATGGTGAAGGATATAAGGTGGAGATATAGATAAGACATTCACTTTCCTACGCGTTCAAATATTAGGGTGATGGCTGGGTATTCATTTTTCATCTTCCCTTGATTATATTTCCATGAAAGTAATAGTTATTTGATGCTCGTTATTTGGAATTCACATTTAATTTTCATTTTTAACTATTTGTTGCATAAGCTCCTACGTAGTCTAGTAAACAAATAGGCCCTTTACGTTAATCCACAAACCTCCATCTCTTCTAGTGGACCTCACCAACATGCTTTGGTGAGTTTCTGATTCTTGGTTATTATCTTTTCCAATTGGTCATTTGCTGGCAATGATTGTACACTCTGTTCACTTTTATACCATACTCAAATTTGTGGTAAGGCCCACATAGTTGATTGGTGTTTACTAACATGTATAATGACATTAACATAACTCCATTTGATGACATGCCAAGTGTATTCATTATGCCTAATTTAGGTGGATCCATTTAGGTTTGTATGGTTGGAAATCAGTGTAATGTAGATTGTCATGTTTGCCAATTTTTTCAAACCGATCAAAATTTGAAGATATAGCCTAAAGCACCGTAAACCATTTTAAAATGAGTATTAGTAAAGTCTATTCATGTGTAAAGCTGTAATTGCATTGTAACAAATTCAAGGGTGGAATCAACAAGTTTTTATTGAGGGGACCACAATGTCCAAAAAGAAAAAAATTATTTGCGGAGGGTGGCCCACCTCCCCAATCTAGCTCCTCCTGATCAGATTCATATTCAAGCATACTATGTTGTGATATCGCATGTGTTGTTTTTAGTTTCTATCATCAGGTAACATTTATGGTTCTATTTACGGTCTTGGTCCCGGTTGAATGTCCACAGTTCGGTGACAATGGATCTCCCTCAAGTCCGACCATGGAAACAACTGAAGAATTGACAAATTCAACTAATTTGACACACTTGCATTCTGCAGATGAATCGGAGTCGAAATCAGATTGGATTGAGTATAAGACCCCGCCCCGAGTTAATCAAGATTAACTCTAATTAATTGAAATTAATGCTAATTAATCACGTTTAATGAGGCTAATGATGGCTAATGACTAAGCTCGATGAGATTAGTCTCAAATGATTGAATTAAGCTTAGTGAAATGATAATGAAGGGGATTGAATGAATTGAATGAGTTTTAAGTCTAAACTAAGAGGACAAGACCTTTTTTTGTAAATACGGATTTATACGTATTTTGTCGAATACGGAAACTCTTGATACCAACGCGTGTATCTCGACGAGTACGTCAACTTTCCTAATAGACTCGAAGTCGTTTGACGAGAATCCAGTCAAATGACCCTCCATTTGACTTAAATTGTAAATAACCTTGTTTGGGTGGATTTCAATGCAAAATGAGGGCTTATATAAGAGGAAATGAGTCATCTGAGTCATTTCCACCCAAATCCGTTGAAGACAACCCTAAACTCAACTCCTTCTTCCTTTTTTTTCTTCTTTCTCCTTCCATTTCTCTCCATCTAAAGTGAGGATTGGAAGCTTGACAAGTGGTTGGAGTGGAGCTTCATCTTCTTCATCTTCTTCCTCGTCTTGGTCTTCATTTCGGAGTAGTGAAGCTTGTAGAGGAACTCAAGGATTTTCTTCTTGGAGCTACAAGTGAAAGAATTTCTTGCTATTTGACTCAAGAGGCAAGTATAAACGTCTATTTATGATGGAAATGCTACGTTACAAGTTTTCTTGAACTATAGGAATGGGCTCTCAACCCATTCCTTGTTGTAGAGTGTATATTGTTAGGGATTGAATGGAATGGTTGATGGCTACTCCAAATGAGTGAGTTTTCTTGAACTCCGTAGGTTATTGAAGATATTAAGTTCAAGGAACTCAATCTCAGGAAATTGCTTCAGAAGTTCTGGAGCTCGAAAGAGTCATTCTGGGCTAATTGCGGCTAGCCGCGAGGCTAACCGTGAAGCCAACCGTCGAATTCTGTGAAAATGGCGAGCTTCTGGAAAGCTAATCGCCAGTTTTCGGTTAGCCGAAATTTGAATTTCGGCTAGCCGTGAGGTAGCCGTGAGGTAACCGCGAGGTAACCGTGAGGTGACCGAAATTGAGGCAGAAATCCTGTCAGAATTGTCAGCTTCTGGAAAGCTAACCGTGAGCTAACCGCGAAATGGTGATTAACCGAAATTGAAATTTCGGCTAGCCGCCAGCCACATTCCGGCTAGCCGCCGACTGCATTTCGGCTAGCCGCTGGTCAAGTTCCGGCTAACCGCCTGTGAACCTGATGCTGGCCAAATAATTATTGTGACTGAAAATTTGGCCAATCGATCGGACCTTGTGGGACTCAGTTTGAGTCCAGTGGATTTTGATATTGTGGGTGGAAAATTTTTGGGAACTAAATGCACATATTAAATGTAAATGTGATGTCCATCGGAAATAACACGTGCATTTAGTAACTAATAATTACACTCAGAATTTGTCTAAATTGGGATAGAGACAAGTAGGACCGTGAATAATTAATGATTCAGCTAATCCCCTTGAGCCTATAATGACTGCATACAATGAACCACTGAACAATGAATAAATGCAATGAACCATTGAATAATGAATAAGTGCAATGAATAATGAATAATCCTGCTGCAGCAGATGATTGGGGTGTTCCGGAGCTCCGTGGTGATGCCAGTGATTTCTGATCAAGACACTGGTAGATCCCACATACAGACTGAAAAGTCAATGAATTGATAAGCCATGTAAGGAAAACTGAAATAATATTGAAGCCTCGGCCATGAATGGTTCGCCCTTCCGCCTTGTGCTTAATTATATTGATTAACTAAAGTGAAATAAAGGCAGGCTATGAACGGTTTGCCCTTCCGCCTTGGACTTAAGTTTCTTCCGTTGGAAGCCACGAAATGAAACGAAATGACAGGAAATAAATGAAATGAATTGAATAATGCTTCCTTTGGGAAGACGTTGAACTGAATGATAGTAACACTATTGTATTTGTAAATTTAGACATTGAGTATCAATGAGCTACACTGTACATGATGTTTCATTAACCTAGATGTAATTGTCTAGAGTTGTTATATTGATAATGGACAAGTTTAGCATGTGTTATCATAAATGTGTTTATACATTGTTGAACCGTCGTGTTCATAGTGTTATTGATGGCATTACAGACCCAATTGCCACTCCCGGTCTTGCAGAGGCCGCGCCGCGTGCGGAGGAGGCCCATCCGATACCTCCAGGAGGTTTAGCGGAGTGGGCATAGTTCGGAGGGCGATGGTTTTGGATACTTGGGTTATTTGGGAATTGTTTTGGATAGATATTTTTGTGTAAATCATTTTTTTGAGATGTAATTAGGTGTTCCCTGCATTGTAATTTGAATATGCAGTAGTGAACTTCATTGGATTGTATTTTTGTATATGTGAACTTTACTTGTGATGTAAAGTCAATTATTGTCATTGTACGTATATGTTTCTGCGAAAATGTACATTTGACAGGTATGTAGGTTAGATCCCTTGTAAGTCTTCGTCTTAACTTCGGTTAATTCGAGATTTACGGGAGTAAGTATGATGGCATCGCGATCCGGGTTAGGCCCCGATTAGTCCGATCTTGGGCCCGGATCGTGACATTGAGCCTGCACCATACGTTTATTATCCTAACGCCAATGCCAACACCACACAATCTGAAGTGTGGGATGGATTTTGCTTACTAGAGATAAACCCATCTGTTCAGGTGACATTGATTGAAGATCTCCTACTCTATTTTGCGTTAGATGTTAAAGAAGTAACCCTATATGAAAAGGATGTTAAAGAAGTAACCCTATATGAAAAGGGTGGATCACTTAGATTCAACAATCAACAATTAAAAGGACTCATGCCTTGAATAAAAACTTGCGATATATTACATAATATTCAAAATACTTGAATACTCAATTTGACCGTACATAATGCTACTTTTTTAAAAAAATAATAAAAACTAGATTGCTATTTTATCATTATACTGATAATTTTTCTTGACGGCCAGGCCTATTTTTTGTAATTGATCCTAATGATTACCGATTTCCTGGCATTCATCTGTGCTTCCATTCAAATTATATCTTCGGCTGAGTGGATGTTAAAGACAGTCCATGAGCCATGCCAGTCTCCTTTCCTGTTACGAAATTCGAATTATCAAAACAGTTTCACCAACTCCTTTGACCAAATAACTATCTCCCACCCATGCTTTTATTGACCTCTTCTTATTTATTGTTTATTTCTGGCTGCCGGATTAATCGTTTGGATGCCCAGATTAGTTTATGCATTTATTAGTTCGATAATTTACAATGGATACTAAAAATCCTCTAACAGCCCAAATTCCTATGAAAACATTTCCTTAAATCTTACTAAACAAGAAATGATTAAAAAGTAATACTAACTATTATGGGGTAAAAATGTCATACTAACCAACTAAGCTCCCACAAAGTTCTGCATGTGGTAGATGAATTTTCAGTTGGAACAAGTCATAGACGTCAAGTACATATGTGAATTATGACTGGCTCTAGTAAGGGAAAGGAGTTTCATTTTAGTGCTAATTTCGAACTTAACAACTAATACGCTAATTATCAAACTTTTTTAGTGGAAAGTGGAAGTAAGTGTATTTAGCAACCAGCCCACCCATTAAAAGATCCCTTACTCACAGATCACAGTCAAACCTAACCACAACAAACTGCAGTTCCCACTCTCTTCTTCTTTCTTTATATGCCCATTCTGTCCCTTGCATTTATTAGAAAAAGGACTTCCCACTCTCGTTCTCATTTTTTTATATATTCATTTTGCCTCTCGCATTAATTCAAACTTGGAAACGACACTTTTGATCTATGAACCCGATGACATTCCACCATTGTTACCTTTCCAGCAAATTATATGGGTCAGACATGGGCCAACACTTAATAAGGGTCGGGTGCGTAGGGCGGGTTGTCCTTCTAATAGAACTTGGATACGGGCCAACACTTTAATAAGTGGGTTCAGCCTTTAGACCTTTCCTCTTTCAACATAACTTATTTATGCTCAACCCTTTCCATCCGATATCCCAAGCACCAGTTGTGGCCCATCCTCGGCAATCATGTATCTGATTTTGATCCCGCTCATAATGTTGTCCAAATAAACATGTGTGATTTTGATCTTGCACGTAGTTACACTCACTGTTTAACAATATGATCTTTTAGGCCAACTAACAACTTTTGTTATTGAGATGACTTTTAGACCATCTTTCCCCACATGGTTCAATGCAACTTGTCCACATGAAGACCCTCATGCAGAGATCAACATAAGATCATTTCTTTATAATACATGGATGTAGAATGGGTACTTGAAGTTCACTGGGGCCCCATTTAGAGGGATGGAATCCGGAGCCAAATTAGAAATGGGTCTAAACATTGGGCCCATACCTAATATTTTTAATTTGTGTCCTAAACCATACTCAATGCTCCCTTGACCGACAGTAAGATTAAGGGGAAAAAACTTTTGGTTTCCATTCTCAACCTTTTCTTTTCCCTTGTATTTATTGAAAAGATAAAATTACTCTTTTAACCCTAGGTTATTTCTCTCCTCTTAAAATAGAAATCCTTCAAAAGAAATCTGTATAGATATAGTTGAGTATATTAAAGGGCTCTAATAAGAGAACTGAAAGAGATTCTGAGTATGGTTCAAGGGTTCTTTTTTTTTTTTTTTTTGGTTTTGTAGAGCGAAAACGAGAATGGAACCCATAACCAGAGAGTTCACTCCGCAAACGATCATTAATAGTGGGCCAAACTCTCTTATTGGATTCAGAGCACGTTCATGGGAAATCTTTAAATTAGACCTTAAATTTTTATCTTATTATAACAAAGGATACAAGTTTTAAAAAACTTCAAATTGGTCCCTAAGTTTTCTTGAAAGTTCTCAACTAAAGACATTTATCCATTTAAAGCTATTTTTAGCAACTTTTTCTCTTGATTTTTCTAAAATACTCAAATTACCTTTCATAGAAATAAAATCCTCATTTTTCTATGTTTTCCTTATTTTCCTCACAGGCGTCCTCATTGTGAATGAGGACAATTACCGTCCTTGTGTAGTCGGTTCCATGTAGTGACTGTCGGAATCATGTCATGGCTTTAAATGAAGGGTAATTTGTGTATTTTGAAAAAAATCGTCAGAAAATAATTTTAAATGGCCGAATGTCCATAATTGAAAACTTACCTATAAAATTAGGGATTAATTTGAAAGCTTTTGAAATTTATGTCCGTTTTAATAACAAGATAAAAACCTAAGGCTTTATTTGGAATCTCCCCTTTTTTTCTTTTTTTTTCATAAGTTCGTTTCACGAATTCCCTCGTGAGTTGGAGCCTCGGACGATCCCAACTCGGATTCGAAACCGCCGAAGCGTCTTTCCTGTCGCCACCACCCCCGCCTCTTCCCACCATTCAACCGCGTCACCCAGGCGAGATAACGAGCCTCGGCCTTCTTTTTCCTCTTTTTTCTTTTCATTTCCTGTCTCTTTCTATCTTTCCTCCATCATCCAAATCCCCCCTTTAATCTTCGATTCTTCTTCTTTTCTGCTCTCTCTCTCTCTCTCTCTCTCTCTCTCTCTCTAGTTTTACTTGGGAATTCCACGTGGCCGTGGAAAACGTTGATTCGTCTCCTCAAACCTTTATCAACCTTTTCCTATCCTCAATCAATCAATCAATCTAGATCTCTTTCCAATGAAAAGCTTATCATGACAAGGTAACTTAAAATCTCTCTTTTTTAGTTCCTGTTTCATTCGTTATTTTATAATCAATACGTTAATTCTCCAGGTTTTTTTTTCGATTCCATCGAATTCCTGTTTTTGAAATGTAAACTTCTTCGTCGTTCAATCATATCTTCAAGTAGATGCAAGTAGATGCTTCTGTTTTCTATTTATGCTGACCTTCTATCACATAATAGGTTCAATTTGCTGAGAACTGATGTATGTTTCTGGATTTGGATCCAATTAGCTGTCTGCAGTTGTAAGTTTCCTTGGAATTTTTATGTTATTCGTAACTTTTACTTTATTCATAGTTCTCCTTGAAGCTCCTCCTATTGGATTTGGATCCGATTAGCTGTACTTTTAATGTTTACTTTGTTAGCTGGTTTCTTCCACGGGAACGATTGGTTACCGGTTTCTTCTGATTTGTGCTTGGTTTTTGACTATGAACTCATTTGGGAGTGGAATTCATCAAGCAATTCTAAGTTTTCAGAATACTCCCATGTGCTTTCCTCTGTTTTTTCATTGCTGAGCTGCAGATTTTTTTTTCAGTGTTTTGTATCTTGGATGTGTTTGTAGTGCTGAGATTCTTTCCCATTGATGTGGATTGACTGTTAGTTTTCGCGCAAATGTTTGTGTTTTCTGTTTTTATTGATTTTCTAACATCTCCCCTGATTTTGCCTGTACATGTTGATTGTTAGAATATTTTAGGGTTTTGCCTGTACACCCAATATCTTTGGAATCAATTCAATAATACTACAAAAGATAAATCAGAGCTGTTCAATGAATTAAAGGTTACCTGTGTGTGCCATCTTAAGCATCCAATCCAACAAAAGGTTGGTCTTTACAGGGAAACACAACTCTCTTGTCTTTATTCTTTCTTCTTTGAGGTAAGTGATGGATACAAAGAATCCTCTATAAGCAAGAGAAGAGAGTTACCCAAGGATCCATTTTATAGACCCAAATTTCTGTAATCTCTCTTCCTATCAAGGAGAGAAAATCACTCAGATTTGTCCCTTGACCTTATCAATAAATGGCAACTCCATAAAATCCTTTTATTGACCACGAATAAAATCATAAATGAAATAGGATATGAGGAATCGGGATCCTCTGAGTGGGTCTACGCACGGTGACCGTGATTTGACCACTCAAGGTCCGCCACATCATTGCGGGCAGCCCCTGCCCGGATACATGGCAGGCTGGTGACGTGGCAGACCGTGATTGGTTCACTCACAGTCACCGTGGGGTTTTACCTCACCAGATCCGAACTCGGATGTGAGAGGACCGATCCACATGTATATGTGGTCACATGGGCCACATCAAGACGCTGGCCCAACATTGATTTCTTCCTATTATTATTATTATTATTATTTTGTTCAATTTCTTGCCCTAGATTTTGTTTGTTAATTCTATGAATGGAGCTTTTGAACAATTTTGTCTGTTTCAGTAGTTCCTTTTTTTTTTTTTTATCCTCTTGATTTCTTCATTTAATTGCTTCCTCCTATTTCCTGGTTCTAAATCCTCTTTGAAACTTTACTCAACAGAATAGCTGAAATTTCAGTCATTGATTCTGTTTCTTTTTGGTAATTTCGTACTATTATTACTGAATACGATGGGTCTGTTTTATTTATTTCTGTTTATCAAGCAACTGTAGTGATGGAATTAAAGTTCTATGAAGTTTTTATTAGTCACATTAATACTACCAGGTTGGTGTTTCCAGTTAGGGATCTTTGTGGTTCAAGTGGAGTTTGAAAGAGAAGCTGGCAATTAAGGATCTGTATTAAATGTTTTGATTTGTTAAATAAGAAGATTTCGGTTAAAGGATAGTGGTTTTATTGATGGGGATTGAAAGAGCAGCTTCTTTAGGATGATTTCACTCTATTCAGACATGGGACTAAGACACCGCTTTAGAGGTTACAATATCAATTGGAGGAAACTGATAATAACAGCCTGTGTCATCACAACAGCTGGAGCAATACTTCAGTCCTGTATGATTCCTTATCCATTAACCATATGGTTCATTTTTCCCACTATTAATATTTCTTCCTACAGAACCTTAAATAGCACGGTTCAGGTCAAGGAATCTCTTCCTCCTCAGTTGAGGATGGAGCAGCTTGATCCTGTTAACATTGCCACCCTCCAATCAATGAACTCTTCTGCCTCACATGTATCAGTTTCAGAAGTGGGAGAGACAGATAATGTTTTTCCGGAAGCAAATCCTTCTCACGAAAGGGAGCACACTGTGAATCTTAGCGAAGAGAAACCTAGTTATAAAAAAGCAGTGGCTCAGCCATTTAAAACTCCTTCAACTTCTGGCCATGGTATCCGTTCTTCTCGTCCAGAGGTAAGAATCCATTTTTCAAGAACATTTTTTGTTTGTGTGTGAAGATGAAGACATCTTGACAAAGTCAATTGATTTGGTATCCATGTATAGAAACCTATATGGTCCTTACCACCTGATCAAGCACTTCTCTACGCTAAAAAAGAGATCGAGAATGCCCCTATACTTGCTGTTTGTCCTGATCTACATGCTCCATTATTTCGGAATGTTTCAGTTTTCAAAAGGTGAGTCTCAGGAACACAAATGGTTATCCTCCATCTCATCATGTCTGCAGTTTTTAGCCTATGATATTCAAGTTATGAAATAACCATCCAAGGAGGCAAACAAGAACAAACATTGAGTACTTCCTTTTCTCTAAATAATATGCTTCATGATGTATAATCAATGTATAATATATTCACTAGTGGAAGGCAATAATTAGCTGATCAGATTGATGGAACTATGTGATAGAATAAAGAGAAATGCACGCGCGCGTGCACACAGCATCTCCTGATAAATCTACATTTTGTGTGTGTGCCTGTGTGTTGTCCCCCCCCCCCCAACCCCAACCAAAAAAAAAAAAAAGCCACCCACCCACAGTCGTAATCAAATATATCATTCTCATCAGATAGATAATCACCATTGGATTGAAACAGTGGATATA
This sequence comes from Umbellularia californica, assembly GCA_028538565.1. Taxonomy (NCBI): domain Eukaryota; kingdom Viridiplantae; phylum Streptophyta; class Magnoliopsida; order Laurales; family Lauraceae; genus Umbellularia; species Umbellularia californica. The sequence continues at coordinate 815,616 of JAPQWN010000012.1, forward strand.
ACATCTACATATTTCCACTGTTTCAATCCAATGGGAAACATCTTTACTTTCGAATTGGTACTCCAGTCATTGGGAAAAGTGGGCCCACTAGATATTTCTCTAGGATACACTGCAGTTTGTGCTGTCCTCCTTGGAGATTAGAAGGTAGTGGGGATAGGTCAGAGATGTTTTGTTCAAAAAAAACAAAAAAGATCAGAGGTGTTTTAGTGTTTAATTGTGAACACATTTATGAATAGTGTTTTAATTGCAGGAGTTATGAACTGATGGAGAGAATTCTGAAGGTTTATATTTACCGGGATGGGGCTAGACCAATATTCCACACACCACATCTGAGAGGCATTTATGCTTCTGAAGGATGGTTTATGAAACTAATGGAAGAAAACAAGCAGTTTGTTGTGAAGGACCCAAGCAGGGCCCATTTGTTTTATATTCCATACAGTGCACGTCAGCTGGAACTTGCTCTTTATGTGCCCAATTCACATAATCTGCGGCCTTTGTCACTCTTTCTGAAGGATTATGTGAATGGAATCGCTGCTAAATATCCTTTCTGGAACCGCACACGAGGATCAGATCATTTTCTAGTTGCTTGCCATGATTGGGTATGTTATTGTTAAGTGCTCCTTGCTAAGTATCAAGTAGCTTTTCATTCTATTTATACCAATATTAGAGATTCTTTTTGTCTTAATGGATATTCTTGTATATGATTTGAAACGCTGAATATACTTTCCTAGATTCTCAGCACTGCTGCATTTCTCTTGTCAGTCTATGTTGCATCTGTTCAAACATGACATCCTTCTTTCTTTTTAGATTCTCAAATTATTGTCAATGCAAATCTGAGGTCTCTAAGCAACCTTAATGGGAAATGTATATACTAATAATACTTCTTTTAGTGCATGTTTGGGATCTCTATTTCCAACCTCTACTTGTCTAAACGTCTAAATCGGGTAGAGGTTTAGAAAATATGAGCGTTTGGCAAATGATTCTACTCTCTACCTGCTTTAAAGAAGTTGAGGCAAATCCTCTTAAAATGAGAAGCTCCAATTCTAGGCTTATGAAAATAAGAGCCGAGCTCAAAAAAGTAGAGGTGGAATTATTTTTAAGACTAAACATGTTTTATGGTTTTAGCCTCTTTTCTTAATGGCTCTATCGGAATAAGAGTAGAGATACCACACAGGGCAATATAATCTCTCAGCTTTTATTGTCATTATTATTGTGTGGGGCAGTCACCTAAATCTTCTTTCATCTCTGCAGGGGCCATACACGACAACCGAGCATGTTGAACTGTACAAGAACACCATAAAAGCTTTATGTAATGCTGATGTCTCAGAAGGAATCTTTATTCCAGGAAAGGATGTTTCCTTGCCGGAAACAACTATAAGAACTCCTAAGAAGCCTCTCAGATATCTTGGTGGTAAACCAGTATCTAAGCGGTCAATTCTTGCCTTCTTTGCGGGAAACATGCATGGTCGTGTTAGACCCATACTACGTAAATATTGGGATGGAAAAGATGAAGACATGAGAATTTATGGCCCCTTGCCTAACAAAATCTCTAGAAAAATGTCATACATTGAGCACATGAAGACGAGCAAATTCTGCATCTGTCCAATGGGCTATGAAGTAAATAGCCCCAGAATTGTCGAGGCAATCTATTATGAGTGTGTGCCCGTGATTATTGCTGACAATTTTGTGCCACCTTTCAATGATGTGTTGGATTGGAGTGCATTTTCAGTTATTGTGGCAGAGAAAGATATACCAAATTTGAAAGCAATTCTTTTGGCAATCCCTCTGAGAAAATATATTTCTATGCATACGAATGTGAAGAGATTGCAAAAGCATTTTTTATGGCATTACAAACCTGAAAAGTATGATGTATTTCACATGATTTTGCACTCAATTTGGTTCAATAGGCTGAACCAAATACAGCATCGATGAAGTACTCTTTTGTTTGGTGGCAACATGATCTTGAAGTCGAGGTTGCTTGGATTTATTACATGATAAATGCAGTGTAGAATGCAATATTTTCAACAATGAGCAGACTAGAACTCAGAAAGGAGGTGAATTTAGAAGAAGAATTGAAGTTGTTACTGTTGTTGGAGAAGGTGAGGGATGTATCCCTGTTTTCGTTAAGGTTTGTTTGTTTATATATATATATATATATGTACATATACATACACATACACATCTACATATATATATACATATACATATACATACACATCTACATATATATATATATACATATACATATACATACACACACACACACACATATATATATATATAGGGAAGTGCTTCTATGAGAGGCAGTCTCACCAACTTGGTGAGAGATGGGTGGGGGCTCTCACTTCCATATCCACTCTCACCAACTTAAATGCAAGGACCCTTAACTTAAATGTGAGGGCCCTCACCCATCTCTCACCAAGTTGGTGAAAGTGTCTCTCATAGGAGCAGTTCCCATATATATATATATATATATATATATATACATATATATATATTTTTTCTGTTCAGTTTTATTCTGGCCTATATGGTTGAAGTTCAGAAATTTTTAGTGCAAGGTAGGGCATCTCAGAAGAACAGTTGAGGAGCCAGAATGACATTCCTTCTTCAGGTATGTAATTGTCACCGGGGTCCTTTTAAATTGTGCTTTAGGAGAAGCCATTAAGAATACCAAATACTGCATTTGTGTATGAATGAATTGTTTGTGGGCTGGTAGTGATGATGAAAATGTGCTCTTGTTTCTATCAAATAATTTAGATTTCCATGTCAGTTACACCATGGTGAAAATAATCAACCACAAAAATATTTAGTCTCGCAGCAGGGTTACCAATGATGGAACAATAGGCCTCACCTATGCATGAAGATCCAGCTGAATCCATTTAATTGAATAGCTAGGAGTGATACTCTGTGATGCCGTTGTTTGTAGACACACATCAGCATGTATCTGACAGTAAATGGGCAAACACCATGTTTCCTGATAACATGTGTTCTGTGTTTGCTCCACCAAAACTACTTTGAAAATGCTCTGTACCCATTGGCACTACAAAGTTTTGACTAGCCAGCTGTGGTATCTCTATAGAAAGTAAGGAAAAGAGGCTTCAGGCCCTAAGAATGCAGATCTTCTGTTGAACTACACTGATTTTATTATCGGTAACAGTAAAATTCATTAAAAACAGAAATTACAAGCCAGGACCAAAAGAAGCTGAGAAGTGTACAAAAGCATTGTGGCCCACCCCACCACACCCCACAACCCAAATATTACAACAAGGATCCCACCCAAATAGCAGATCTATTAATCTCTGCTTTGCTAGCGCATCTGCAATACCACTCCTGGATCTAAACTCATGAATTATGCTGATCACTAGGGTAATTTTCCTGTAATCTTCATCCCCAGTATATGAATTTTCATAAAAAAAAAACACCAGAATCTCTCTCTCTCTCTCTCTCTCTCTCTCTCCTTGTTTAATTTCTTCAGCTCTCAACTGCAGGAAGAGTAATATGGGATGGTTTTCTGGAGCTCTCGTAGAAACAGCACGCATCCAGAGGCAGATAATTTTCTGGTAGTCTTTCTTTTGTACCCGGCATATACACACACGAGAAAGAATGACTTTGAGTAGAAAGGAAAATATATCTTCATTCATTTATTTATACTTATTTTTTATCCGTTTCACAAAGAAGCTTTTGAAATGTTTAAGCTGTAATTGTAGCATTACCTTGTATCTGGAAATCAAAGCCAAATGGGTCATCCTGGCATTCAGATTCTAACTTGGACTGGCTGAATATTTTTTTGATGCATCAAGAACCAAAGACTCTGGTAGCAATCAAATACTGTTTTTGTTTTACTTGTAGATAGATGGGAAGTCTGCGTTGTTTTAACATATAGCATCCATTCTTTTATCCGTTTAATGTAAGTATAGGAAGTCTGACTGCAAAGATCATTGTTTCTTTTGGTAATTGACAGGGTAATGGTTTCCTCATCTAGGTTGGTGGATTGGTCAAGCCTCTAAACATAAATGCATCAATCTGATTCCTTTTTCCCTTCTTGATCATATAATAAAAGTTACAACATTTACTTTTCAAAAAATTAAAAAAGAACAAAAAAAATACAACATACAACTCAAGCATTTTTTCAATTAAACTAATAGATTGAATCATCTTTCACCCTCGTTTGGATGTGTGGCAGAATTTTATCTTAGAATCCTTATAGATGATGATTCTGAGGTACTCTTTAACATTTGGTTGTCTCATTGATGGACTCTTATCTGAATTCCATGAAATCCTTGCGTCCGTAGTTATAAAGGAATCCTCCTGTCTTCTTGGGAAGTCAGCAAACCCTCATGTTCATGGATCCAAATGTGACCTCAACATATGATATTCTTTCTTAATTTTTATTGCACAATCTGGTTTTGCTCTCTGCTTGCTTTCTTTTACCAACAACCTGGTACAAGTGGTAGTGATTTATGTACCGAAAGAGGGTGCGATTATTGTTCTCACTATCTTTTTAGACGATTTATTTGTCTGGAGCCCAAAATCCATGGAATCCAAGTGGAAAGTTGAGGTGTTTTGGGACTTCCAGCTTTGCCACAACTGCATTAGCTTTTCCTATGCGTTTAGAATCCAAGATCACAAGGTAACATCTTTGCACTGAAACAGCATACTGCAAAGAAGAAAAAAATGGATAAGGAAGAATTGTTACTATGCATAAATAACGAAGTTCATGCATTATACGATTGTTAGTTGGGTAAATTCAGATTGTAAGTACCCAACATCCACTGGACCATCCATGGCAGTGCCCAACGGATGGTCTGGACTGAATGGTTGCACAGCCATCATGAAGTAGCAAACGGGCTAATATTAGTTGAGTTTCTCACCTCTACAACTAGAAGGTATCCATCATCCTCCTCATCCCCTTTTGAAACAAAGACGGGCTCACCAATGAATCGTCGACTTCTAGAAGACCATGTTGATACTGACCCATCTACGATGTTGATCTTTGCCACACTGTCAAAGGGGAAATGGGGCAAGAATTGGCGAGATCCTGAAGAAGTTGCTGTGTAAATGTAGGAATTTCTGCTACCAGAGAAGGCCGGGTTGATTGCAGGGAAATCAGATGGTCTTTTCCACTGGTTCAAAGGCTCCACACTACATTTCTGGCAATCTCCCTTTGCGTTCAATTCAACAGATACCTGCATTTTAGCTCACTGAATACGTTAGTATAAGTTAAAGCTATCTTCTAGTTTAGCACACATGACCTCCCTTGTGTTTTTGTTTTTTTTTTTTTTTCCATGCCCTGTTTCCATGTTTGGTCCATTTTGTTTGTGAGTTGATTTGAATGGGCCCCTACTTTGAATGAGCTCTGGTCCAAAAGTCAATATCAGGAGGAGCTACTATTCAATTGAGGCCTACTGGCAGTTGACCATCAATACTCTCAATGAAGAAAGTAAATCAGATGGTCAGGATTTGTGTGATTGTGAATTCTATTTCATGAGCCATTGAAAGCAGGACACCAAAATCAGTTGTCCGGACTCAATGTCACATGTGCTGTGGTCTGTAGACAAAAAAAATTGCCCAAACCAAAGTGAAGGGACTATAATAGTTAATAACACCATCAAACATTTCATTGTCATCAGCTGCAGTTAGCATTATAATTGCTCGTTTGACAGAGTTAAGTCTCTCAAATGGTAGTATTTTTTTTTTCTTTTTATTTTTGATTGATGCATTTTTATTTGGATTTATAACTAATGCTAAAAAAATGTGTCTTATTTATTATCCATGGAGACCCCATTCAATCCATCCATCCAATCTCATGTACATGCAATGTATCGTTGATTTAAACCAAATTTCAAATGCAAGGCCCAGGTAGAGAGAGATATATACCCGAACTAGGTGGGGTAGTGTGGACTCTTCGCCCTCTCTTGCGTTCATGAAGGAAGGATCGAGTTTCCCGGTCTTCCAATCATATCCTGCAAAACCGAAGATGTTTCTCTTTCTTTAGTTCCATTGATTGGATTATTGAGATCAATGAACCATTGCAGTATTGATCAAACCTCGACTTGTCTACTGGCATAGGGCCTACCAAAAAGTCCCAATAATCTTATGTGTAGCCAAATGGATGGCCTGCCCTATTGAAACTCATGATAAAATAGAACTATAAAAACTGTAAGAGAGGAAAAAAGAAAGAAAGAAAGAAAGAAGCAGCAGCAAGAATTACCAAACATTTTCTGGAAATTGAACCATTGGTAGGAGCAAGCAGCAGCATATATTTGAATTTCCAGATTGCCCTCGTCGTCTTTTTGCTCGAATGAATTTGCCACATGTGATAGCCAAAGCTGTGATGGTACTTCGATGGGCACTCTCCACTTATCAAGATGGCTGCTGCCTTCTTCTGAGAAGCGTGGTAACAAGTAAATTGGGGACGTGGGCCTGCTTGGGTTCACCGTCAAAGCCGAGATCATGGGGGAGAGCCCAGACACAGCTAGCATCGACCCTGCACTTCCCATCCATACCACACACAACACACAAAAATGGCATTCACATCATCAGCTTTATCATTTTTTGTCTTTACACATCTTTAGCCTCTAGTCTCTTAAATATCATTATCTTCTTCTTCAACAACAACAACAACAACAAGAACAAGTATTTAATTGTTGAGAGATTATATTACCAGGGACATCAAGCTTGATCCGGTTGCCAAAGATAATGTAGTGAGAATCAGTGAAAGCCCAGTCGTGAATCATCAAATGGTCTGGGATACTAAACTCCTTCTTCTGTAGCAACTTGAAATTCAAGTCAAATTCTACACCCAAAAAAAAAAGTAAATATGAGTGAGAGAGAGAGAGAGAGAGCAAAATCATATGACCATGTCTTCATTTGTATTTATATTCATAGTGTGATAATTTTTCTTATGTGTTGTGGGGTGAGAGTGAGACTTACCATAGAAGGTGAAGTTGCTGAGAGGGAGAAGCATGTCCTCAGCATTGCAGGAGATTAGTAGAAGTCTGTTCCGACAAGCGTCGATCTTGTAATGAGATAACAATCTCTTTTGGGGCATCTTAAACACACCTGATCACCATTTTAGTATTATTAGTCGTGCGTTTAGATATATGTTTTTGCAGTTGCACACGGACGGCGATGCAGAAACCATTGATTTGGGGCAGTGGAATCCGGGGGTTAGAGAATATTTTGAGGACAGCAGTATAAATCCATCATCTGCCCACCTCTGAAGTCCAAGCCCCTCAGATTAATGTCTTTCCGGGTTACAGGAGCTGGGAAATTTTTCACTCTAACTAGTTGGGCCCACTGTCATAATGTTCCCATGTAATACATGGGATTAAAGTATAAAAAGAGTGTTAAAAGATCATTTTTTTAATCGATCAGTTTGAAGGGAGATCTGGATTTCAGAGGTGGGTGCCACTGATTTATATATAGGGTCGCCCCAGAGATAAGGGTTTCAAACACCACCAAGAACAAAGGAGACTAGAGAAAGGATAAACTGATTTTGGATCCAGATCCTCCTGTGCAAGGCACTCAACTGGATTTTGTAACAGCAACTTGGCAGAATTTGTGGGAAGAGGATCCCCTGTGGGAAGAGGATCCCCTGTTCCTGTTTGGACCAATGAGGGGGTGCCACATGAGAAAGAAAAAAAAAAAATTTTTTTTCTTTGAAGAGGAGATGAGATGTCATTCATTTGACATCTCTCCCCCATGTGACACCCCCTGAGTGGTCCAAACAAGGAATTTGTTTCCTAATTTGTGATATCCACTTGTCCCATCAGATATAAGAGGGTTGGGATGTACCCATTAAAATACCAAAAGAAAAGGAAAAAGAAGTTCATTGAGTGCTGTCAGTTCTATGATTTGAAATTATGAACTTGATAATGGAAAAATAGAGAGAAGTTAAGCTTATTTCTTTATAATTAATCTTATGGCCTTAGATTGAATAACAAACAAAATCAATTAAATTTAATTTCTTTTTAGACGTCGAGATATCAAACCCTCCTATATGCGAAAGCACCAATGAGCCATGAACTCTACGGGAATCCTAATCCAGACCCAAGTATTTGTTATTAATGATGGACAACATTCTTAGATTGCATGGTATTAGCAATGTAAACGGGAACTTGACTTCACAATGCATATATGCAAGCTTGAGTTCAAGTCAAAGTCATGTACATTATAACATATTATTGCCATCATCATCATAATCTAAAAAATCCTCTCAAGAGCCAGTTATATTATCAAAACTAAAGCCATTAAATATGGACCACTTTCGGTCACCATCAGCAAACAAAACGGATGCATGGATATGAAGGCTATTAAATTAACAAGAGATGCTTATAAAAAAGATGGAAAAATTACTGTACGGACGACCTAAAACCTGACAATTGCCCAATACCAGATGAAAGACTGAAAATTGCCGGATAGAAGATCGTACATAAAAAGAAGCCTAAAGTGGAACAGTTTTACCCTTTATTCTACGATATCCTGGGGCTGTAGGATATCCCAAGATTTGATATTCTAAGCCGGTAGGATATCGCACCATTACCTACTTTCACCCAACAGATATCACATTTGATCTTTCTTTGCTGGTATGTGTTGGTTTGGTTGAGGAATTGTTGGATTCTTTTCATATTGTGTCTTTGGCACTTTACTTCACAATGTGGGTGAGGAAGCTGATAGATTAAGTTTCTTTCTGTAATTTTTGAAGATGATTGAAGGATTTTCGAATTAATTGGTGTGTGCATGTTTTTTAGTGTTTGGAAGTGGTGTTTGAAACTTATTCATGAGGATTCTGTTAAATCTCCTGTATTTCTTAACTTGTGTGCTTGTCTCTACAATCTAGAGACAGTAATTGTTTAAATGTAACTTCCAACATATCACTCCGAGGTGCAAAAGGGGACATGTATTTGTGCCTCTGCTTTCTGCACTCATGGTGTTTGTTGAAATCTCAAAGAGAGCTGTTACACTTTCCTCCTTTGTTAATTGTTGTCTATGACCTTTCAAGCTGCAGAATGGTCCTCAGTTCGTGGTGAAAAATTGTGATACCCGTTGGGGTGGGAGTAGATAACGGTGCAATATCCTAGGGCTTAGGATATCGAATTCTGGGATATCTTATAGCCCCACAAAATCACAAGATAAAGGGTAAAATCGTTCCATTTTACTATCCAGCAATTTCCAATCTTTCATCTGGTATTGGGCAATTGTCAGGCTTTGGGCGGTCCATGCGGTAATTTTCCGTGTGGTTGGAATGGATTGTATTTCAAAAGGTTGGGCCCACATAAGTCAAATCAAGTGATAGCAAAATTAATCACATTTATTAACCTTGCTTTGGCATATAAGCATTACTATATCTTAAAAATAAACATATTTTAATAAAAATATAAAATATATGAACTATATACATATGCCAAGATTAGCCGAGCTCAAGCTTTAGCTGAGCCCTTAACAAGTCAAGCTCGAGCTCGAGCTGAACCAAATAAGGCCCAGCTTGAACTCTGAGGACATGTCAAGTGGAGCCCGAACCTCTTTTTTATTTCAACAATGATTATACTGCCATCCTCTTTTTCCCTTTTTATGAAGGTATTTCAGTACACAATTATTATTATTATTATTATTATTATTATTATTTTGAACTCTCAGGCTACCAGCATTTACGGTATGTTAGGGTGAGTGTTTTCTTTTAAAAATGAAGAGTTCATGAGAAAATGAATATGAATTTATATAGTCGGCCCCAATTTAGTTGGGTTACAAGACTTAGATAATGATTTTAATGAGTGTGAGTGTGAACGTAAGTGTTTTCTACTAAAAACGAAAATGAATTTTATGAGAAAATGTTTTTTCATTGTTGCATATTAATATTTTAGACGGTTTTCGTTTCCCAGGACAATCATTTTACTGCAATTTCTAGGGAGAAGAGATCATTTTCAAGCTTTAGGACCATTTTATGTAGTCTTATTAAACATTTAATTCAAAGAACTTCTCAAAAAAAAAAAAAAAATGGTGCACAGACTCTAGAAAACTAAATTCACAATTTTTCTTTCCCCTAAAAAATGAAGTCACTCGTTTGAGCAGGAAAAAAAAAAAATCACATCCCTACTTTTGAGTTGAGTTTAAATTCTATTCAGGTCATTTGGCATACTTTACTGGAGGGGTCAAATATTTCCATTTTTTTATGTTGTTCTCCTTAAAAAAATGACAACCTTTTCCAGGACGACTTAATTGAATGTCAATCAAGGGAGGCAAAACATTAGAAAGTAATTGGATGTTGATTGAGGGTGTCAAATTAGTTATATATACTCAAAATTTTATCAGCTCTATATTGTGTAAGCTTTTATTATAGTCAAATTAAATCAAGATCAATGACAATATAAGAGGGTAAGTGTGTCGAAATATTGGATTGATCACTTACAAAAAAAAGAAATATATACATAAATATTATAACAAAATCCATGTAAAATTTACTGATTAATCTGCCATGAGCCTATCTATAGAACAAGTGGCATTTACTTTTTTGGATATTTACTTTTAGACTCTAGTAAGGTGCTTGGTGAGTTTCTCATGACAGGAAAGCCTGATATACTGCATACTTAAATGATTGATCGTCTACAAAATATCCATATCCAGATCAATTAGATAGTAGTGGGCCTATGAAATAAGTCTGGATCCTCTGGCAACAGCTAATACAAGGAACACTATTTGGGAACTCCATAGTAGGGCCTATGTATATAGAGATAGTCTAAATTATTCAAGATGAATCTACCATCCAATTTTTAAGTACTATAACAAATACTTGACTGGACACTGATGTGGAATCGAGTTAAAGCACTGAGATGAAAATATATTACCATGGGAGGGAATACAATCAATCACCTTCAATTATTTGGGTCCCATGATGGAGTTTCCAAGTAATAGCTGCTGGGACAAAGGATACGGACTACTTCCAAAATATGCCACGTGTCTCATTAAAAAATCTAACAAAGAACTCACCATGAAGAATCGGCTTCAAGAACCCAGCAGCAACATCCACCAGCGCTCTCCCAGCGCCCTTCCTCTCTATCACCTCCACCTCCTCCTCCTCCTCCTCCTCCCCGTCCCCGCCAATCACGTCGAAAAGCCCCACCGTATCCAACGTCCGTGCCTCGATCTTGTAAGGGACCCCACCCTCCCACAGACAGAGCAGGTGGGCCCCCCACCTCAACACGCACGTGTTTGCCACGTTCTTCATCACCTTTGTATTCCCCACCTTCTTCCCTCCCCTCAGCACCGAGAACGGCCCCCGGTGCGTGAACCGCCACCTCCCCACCCCCCCGTCCCACTCCTCCTCCCTCGCCTCCGTCGCCACGTACCTCGCCGTGTACTTCACCTCCCCCGACGGACCACCGATTGAGAAGGCCCGCAGGTAACCATGCCCGTCCAGCGGGTGCACCGTCGACCCATAGTCGTCGGAAAACACCCCTGGTCCAGCGAGGTAGTACGTCCCAGACGGAAAGTCCGGTGGTACAGCTCCCTCGACGGCCCGGAGGACAACCGGCTCCGCCGCCTCGGCGCGCTGCGAGACAAATAGGAATTGGTAGTCCCAGAAGGCAGCGATAGAGTCGTCGTCCACGTCATCCTCCACGTAGATCCTCTGCACCTCGGCGGTGCCGGATATCGCTCGGCTTATTATAGCGGGAGGAGGGGTTCTCTGCGCCGGAAGTTTCTTCACCACTGCAGCAGCATCTGCATCTGCATCAGCAGGGATTTTGGTAGGAAGAAAGTGATGAGTTATCGCTGCGTGCATTTTCTTCTTCTTCTTCCAATTTATCTAAAGACGTTTGTTTTCTTGTTTTATACTTTCAGAGCAAACGATGGAAATGGGATTTAGGATTCATCGACAGAGGGTTTTGGACTCCATATATGTAGGCCAAATAGGGCTTGGATCTGTTTGGTGATTTCAAGGGTGGATGGAAAGAGATTTATTAAAGAGGAGAGAGTTGCACTTGCATTGCATGGTTTGTCTTGTAGTGGGGAATCTTGGCGATAGCTATCGTCAAGGGTGCTTTATTTCTTCCGTTCATGAGACAAAAAATTGTTGAATCCATTAACGTATGTGGGTGCATATTTCTCGTTTACAAGGGGTGATGGTAACGTGCGCACGAGTGAGAGTCTCACGTAAGACTAATTGTAAGGCGGGAGTCCGGATCCCCAATGTGCCTCCCTCAGACTTCCCATGAGTGGAAGATGTTAAACTTTATAATTGGATCAATCTACTGAAAATCAGAGCCACATCAAATCAAATGATAATCATCTCCTTAATCAGATATTCGTAAATTTTACTTCAATAGGATCTCCGACTATTATCTCTTACTGAAGTAAAACTTTAACATACCCGCGGCTGTTGCATTGGAAAGATGATCATTTTGAAATTCGAATTGCTTCAATTCTCAATATGTGTGTCCCACCGTGGAATCTCACACCTTCCGCTCATGGAAAGTGCAAGTGAGATCATACAAAGAACAGGGAAAATTTGGGTTTGTGGTTTGTTCATTAAGCATATTTATTATTATTTTTATCTTTCGTACCACTGAGAGCTTGTTTTATGCTTATTATTATTTTCATCTTTCGTACAATTAACTGACAACTTGGTTTATAAAATTTATAAGCTACTTTATTCATGTTTTACATATAAATCTCATTGCTATTACTCAAATACGTATCGAAATGCATGCGGCCAAAATTGAATATGTAATTTATACAATAGTTAACCCCCAAACTAGCACAATTCCCATGCCCATGTATGGTATTCTGACATCCTGATCGGTTTGCCCCCTCTTCTTTTGTTTTTATTATTATTATTTTTTTCTGTAAAATATAAATGCTGTTTGAAATAAAATAAAAAAAAAAAAAAAACTGAAAATCTTTGTGTTTTGTAGGGGTGCTTTTATGCAAAGAAAAGTAGGAAAGAGAGATTTTTTTTTCTCTAGTCATATACAAAATCCAGTTAATTTGGGTCTTCTTTTAGTGGAAATTTATTTTTCCTTTTAGTGAACTTTTGCAAACAGAAGAAGAATAGATTTTCTCCTGAAAGGAGGTAGAGATCACTTATTTCAGTAGTGGTTAAAATGTTTATTTAACAAAGCTGATATTTAATTATTTAATAAAGAAATTATTTACTTAAAAAATATTTTTTAAATGATTTTTTAGAAATAGTTTATCTCTAGTCAAATCCAAATGTAGTGAAAAATCAGCTTTCACATAAAAATGGTAATTACCAGCAATGGGATGGTAAATCTCTTGTTACGACCCAAACTCAAATTCCACAGGGTCCACTGGACAATCTCTGATTCTCTTTCTATATGTGCGAGCGCGCGCGCCCCCTGATGTTATTGGTCTGTATCTATGATTTGTTCATGTTAATGACGTGGAAAATGGAAGCAGTGAAGTTGGTGATTTGGAGAAGATGCAGGGGTATTTGGGAGACCTTTGGTCAGTAATCATAATAAAATAAATGGGGCACTAGAAGAGGGCATGATTAGAAGTTTGAGATACCAAGCCGATACTTGGTGGGATGCTGCAGGGTAAATGACAAACGCAGGCCACTATCTACCTACACCCCTTCTCCCTCCCCCTCACCCCCATCTATCATATATATTTTTTTTATGAAATTGGAATCTACATGCCGTCATCCCAACGTGTATATGTCTGTTTGTTGGAGTTGGTGGCCCTCAAATTTATCATTGTTGCTGGCGAATCTTCTTTGATACCTAGAAAATGAGGAGAGAAATACAAATCCTTTTCGATGATAACCATTATTCATCATTTTTCATCAAACCTTCACTGCAATTATGTTGGAGTCGGCTACATAAATTTTATTTTTCCATTTTTATCTATACGAAGTCAAATCCTCATATTATATAGGCTATACTTTTTTTAACTCTACCTCTACTACTTCCATGAATGTCATATTTTGGCTTAAACCTTTATCTTAGTAGGTCATTAATCTTATATAGAAACAGTTTTCTTCCATGGTGGCGTTGCAGGCCCAAGTTGGATAATAAGTTAACAATTAATAATGGGTCATAACCACTCTCTAGGCTAAATAAAACTAGACCTACTTAGCTTAGAAGCAACCAGCTCAGCCCAAATAAGGAAGGGCTAGGCCCAGTAAATAGCAAAATATAGTTAAGGGATCTCTTATGAAAGCTTATAGATGGACTTTATATAAAAAGCAGTTGAAAGGCAAGTTTTCAGGCAAGAAGTGCATTAAAAAAGGGAATAAGCATGGTTATGAACCGAGAACCATACCCAAATTCAGATTAAAGACTCAAACCTGGACCTGGTCTCAAATAAAGGGCTTGGGTCCAAGCCTTGTTGCCACTCAGTTGTGGCATCAGGTAATTGGGCCCTTGGGTATGATGAAATTCATGGACCAGAACCCCCAAACCCATGTTGTAACCGGTTCTACTGAGTCACCCGAACCTGGAATTAAATTAGAAATGGGTCTAGATATTGGTGTTTCAATTCAGTTCCTTCCTCAAAATTCAATTCCCCTCCACAACCAAAATTGAAATATGCATCATTGCTTGATATGACCATTGACCAAACAAAAAAATCATAGCCATCTAATGATTTACGGTGCATCATTGAACTGGACAAGATTGTTCGCCACAAATCTAACATGTGTCCTATTTGCTGGGTGAAGCAGTGGACGGTTCAAATCATCCACCACTGCTTGTGCCCCCAAGTCATCAATGGACAGTGGAGTGGAGATGATGTATAATATAACAATTTTGGGAGATTCGGTTTGTCTTTTATCACTTGTGCTTTTTTTTCGTTTATAGTATAAGGATTTGTCCCATTCTTACCTGACGGAAGCAAAGTTGGCCGTGACATTTGGAGCCTAGAGGGGAAGCTGGTGGGCCCCATCTGCTGGGTAAAGGGCACGCACCGTCCACCTGATGAAACCTGTTACAGGAGTTACCACGTTCAACGTGGGAGTAGAAAATTGATCATGGTAGATCATGAAAGTGACGAGCCCAGAAGATCCTCCACAGTCAACATTTATATGGTCAGCTGTTAAAGGTCAACGAAGCATTAATGTGGGTGTCATTGTATTGGCCAACTGATTTGAAGGGTTATGTGAAAATTCAGTGTCAGTAGTCATTTGTAACCTCAACGGCTCGTAGAATTCACATGTCCTTCTGTCCACCAATTCATATTTGGAAGTAAATTCGGGAAGAAGCTGTGCAATGTAGTAGCATTGTCCAGCGTCCATCTTCAGTGCATGGTAGAGCCCACTTTCTTCACAACCCAAGCCGGTCATCACTCAGTTCAGTTGTATTCCTTATGACTAGATTATCAAAGAAAGTCCCAAAGGGACAACCGTTGGATTAAGAGAGAGTTTTTAAGTGCAGGAGATTCCTTACATACGTATTTCAATGAACTCAAATCCAATGGTAGCCATATTACATATTTGAATAATAATTTACATATCGAATACATGGGTGTTAGGGCCCATATGGCAGGCTTGGATTGTGAAAAAAGTGGGCCCACCATGGACTGAAGATGGACACTCACACCATATCGCAGCGCCCTAACATGGCTAGTTAATCAAATCTTTTTGGTCAAGACCATCCTAACGAACCATGAGACCCGTCATGGTTAGTTACTAAATCCTACTATCAGCCTCAATCTCGTTCAGTGGTTTCAGATCTTCTGATCAAGATCATCTTAACTTAACATGAGACCTGGGCTGAGCCGGATTGAGCCTTCAGAAGGCGCTCCACTGAAATGATTACGAAAGTTAGTAAAACCCTATGAACTCTTCTGTTTGATTATGACACATTTCTCACCAACTTGTTCTGGATTATGGATTTTTTTAGGACATGCTCTCTTCCTCAATTTTTTTAGGACCTCACTTCCAACCTCACTTTCATATCCACTCTCACCAACTTTAATGCAAGGACCCCCAATTTAAATGTGAGGGCCCCCATCCATCTCTCATAAAGTTGGTGAGAGTGTCTCTCATAGGAGCACTTCTCTCTCTCTCTCTATATATATATATATATATATATGAGTAAGGTTGTCCTAAGCTGAAGCTTATCTTATCCTAAGCTGGAATAATATTGATCACACAAATCAAAGTAGATTATATATGTTTTTTACATGATAGAACTGAAAAATCCAGTTTTGATTGGATTTATTTTGATTTTGGAGACGATCGCCATGCAAAAAACAATAATAATCGACTTTGATTTGTGTGACCATCACTATTTAAGCTTAGAATAAGGTAAACTTCAGCTTATGAGAGTTGGCCCCATATATATATATATATATATATATATATATATATAGAGAGAGAGAGAGAGAGAGAGAGAGAGAGAGAGAGAGAGCAGGCTCTCGTAAGCTGGAATAGTGCTGGTTCCATAAATTAAAGTTGATTATATCTGTTTTTTGCACGATAGAACTGAAAAATCCAGTTCCAATTGGATTTATCTTGATTTTGAATACGATCATCATGCAAAAAACAATGATAATCGACTTTGATTTGTGGGACCAACACTGTTTCAGCTTAGAATAAGGTAAGCTTCAGCTTAGGAGAGCTGACCATATAATGGAAAACAAACATTACATTAAGCTTCAAAATGTACACGGGCCAACATATCTAATTATATTGTTCATAGGTGGGATCCATAATAAGTTTAGACCATACCCATTATTGACTTTTGAGCACCAGGAAAATAATGTCTTTTTTCCGTAGAAACAAGGAAGATAATGTAAACCTAGTCCCAGTGTGATGGGTTTTTTCCTTTTTTTCAAAAAGATGTCCATAGAGGGGTTTGCCTGGGCCATGTAGGCTTGAACCGGTATTGGCCATTGAGTCTACAAAAGAGTTGGGACTGTAAAAATAGGTGATCCATTATCTCCCTAAGACATCAACATGCTGTCTATATCATGCCGACATTTTTGTGGAGTATGCGAATTCTCTACAGACCAGGATTTTCACAACATTGAACGACTGAAATGATTACCACAACCCTTACAAATTCCAGCAGATCTGAGCTCTTCCCTCCCTAGTTTAAATGCAAAATCAGATTTGTGATAGATCTGGTTGAGGAATATTTACCTAGGATTCGTTTGTTTCATTGGATCTCCTAATTTGAATTGCACCCTTTCAACCCTATTTAGAATAGATCCCTGTTTAGATCGCATAAAATTGGCATCATTGCTTGGTGGACTGCTTTGATGGTAACCCAGATTAAATCACCAACAAGATTTGGAAAGTATTTTCTTTGAGGACAGGAGGAATATTTTTTTTTTGAAATGCAATGGCTCATTTGGAGGATGTATCGAAAGTATGGAAGTTGCTCATTGCAGGCCTATCAATCCCGCCGTTAGATGAGGGTGCCCAGCCCGACCCTCAAAAAGAAATTAAAATGAGGATTTTTTTTTTTTTTTTTCAGAAAGCCCTAGGGTCAGGCTTTGACAGAATTTTCCAGGCCCTCTAATTTTGGGGGCAGGCTTGTACAGTACCAGGTCCTGCCCAGCCCTTGTGTTTTTCTTTATTTTTAAATATATAGTTTTATAATATATATAAATAGCCCTAAAAACCCTATTAGCAGTTGAATAACAGTAAAAAAAAAATATGGGGATAAGGGCACACAGTGATTATATATATGCATCAATAGTGGTGTAAAACTCAGAATAAAAATAATAAGAAACAACCAATAATTGTGGTTGGTGTTGATTTCCATTTTTTTTTTTTTTTTTCTAAATACTCAACATCTATTCATGCTAATAAACATTAGTCTTTATTTTATTCTTTATCAGTTATTCAACTACAGTTCGAAAAGGTTTTGGTATTTTAAAATTTTCTTTGGATATCTAAATGTGCCAATAGGACTATTTCTAAATTATATATGCATTTATCTATTTGCATTTTTTGAAAGTCTCAGCACCTGCCTTTATCAGTAGGTGTATGCTCTTTGTTTTCTAAGTTTTGGGCAGTATCAGCTACAATTATATTAACAATCTATTGATGCTCGATGACAGTGTAGGGGAAAAAAATAAGAATAACTTTCTTGTTTTTGGGGCACGGGGTCCTGCATTGGCCCTTGAGGGTAAGGTAAGGGCCTAGGAAGAGCAGGCCTTTGGCCCACTCGGGCCTGCCCTGCATATACTAAGGGCAGGGTAAGAACAATCATGGGGCCCAGCCTAGCCCTTTGATGGGCCTAGCTCATTGCCACAACCATGGGGTCGAGGATTCTGGGCATTTTACCAGTTTGAAAAGAAAAATGACAAAAAAAGATGGTATCCAAAGGTAAGGGAGATTTAGAAAATACATACCGGCATTGTTGAGCAAACAGTGCTGGAGATTTGGAAAGGAAAGGAAAGCATTGTAAATAAGGGTCATTGTGAAATAATCTGGTAGAGATCTGGGAGGGAGGGAGTGTTCTGGATAGAGTGAATAGATTTAACCGGTTCAAAGGTGTGGAACGGATTTTAAACGGTCAAGAGTGTTCGGCGATATGGGTTTTGGTGAGGAGTGAATGAGTTCTTTATGATCAGATATTCACAATTTCATAGAGTTGTTGTCCAGGGAGTTTCTGCTCAGGAAAAATCCTTTCAAAAGGAATCTGTTAGTCTGTATCACTACTTTCCAGTTTCCACACTTCGCAATGATTTTCTATGCAGGAAATGATAGGATTACAAATTCCTTGTTTTTCTGTTTGGATTGCATTGGCAACTACGAACGGGTTATAGATTTCTCTCGGTTTGCAGTAGCATAGAAGACTTGAGGAGAAGAATCCTCCATCCAAAGCTTCAACTTTATGCCCTTTCATGGTGTGGAAGATAAATTCAATGATCACCTCCTTGTCCAATGCAGTTTGCACATGATTCATGGACAAAGTAGTGACACTTTTCGACAATTCATGGGTGCATCTTCATAAGTTGGGAGCAGTTCTTGCACGTGGATCAAGACCACTTTTAATCTAGGGGCAAAATTCTCTTGGAAGATGATATTGTAAGGCAGCACTTTTAATCTTGCACGTGGATCAATGACCACTTTTTTTTTTTTTTTTTTTTTAAAGTAACAAAGGCAAGAGTTCACTCATCAGGCAATGAACCGAGAGAAGTTTCAAAGGTTTGAGCACTTCGAACATCTGATAAATTTGAAAGCTTCGTGATGGGATAAATATAAGACAACATAGGAATTAGGACTAGTTTGAAAGCACACAATCTGGGTTGGTTCAAATTCAGTGTGGATTGGAGGGTTAGAGGTAAACCCAATTCAACTTGAAAGAATTTTGAGCGATAATGTGACGCCCTGGAATTCCACGTATCGACTATAGCTTACACCCTTATCTTGCATGAGGCCTTTTGATGGGTTGAAGGTGGAGCGTTACAAATAATATCAGAACCGACTCTCGACTACTTCGAGTGTGGGGCCCTGCCGTGGTCTGGTGCAAGTGGACGAGTTTCCATGTGGAAGGGCCGAGAGGGCTGGCAGGCCACTGCATGTCCCACATCGACTATAGAAAGAAAAGTGAATGGGATTATATGTAAATCTTACACCCTTACCTTGCATGAGGCCTTTTGATAGGTTGAGGCCCATCAGAAACAAAACCGTGACAAATAACTCTATCTATAAATTGAGCCTTGAAAAAGAAAGGACATTGGGCCGATTGGCCTTCATCTTAAAGGAGATTTGGGGTTTAAGAACAGATAATGGCACATTTGCAAAGAAGAAAATCGGTCGGCCCAATTAATAAAACAATGAGTCGATCTCAATTCTATTCATGTCACCAAAAACTAAAAAAAAATTGGATCATGAGAACCAAAAAAATCTATAAATTGAGCCATGAAAAAGAACGGACATTGAGCCTGTTGGCCTTCATCTTAAAGGAGATTTGGGGTTTAAGAACAGATAAGGGCACATTTGCAAAGAAGAAAATCAGTCAGCCCAGTTAATAAAACAGCGAGTCGATCTCAATTCTATTCATGTCACCAAAAACTAAAAAAAAACTGAAGGAGCGTACAGAGAAGAGCCCTCCTGATGGCTTCAGCACAAGTTTTTTGAACGTGGTTGGGATACCATTAAAGGGATCTGACTAATCCACAGGGCTCTCTGTCAATTACATTTGGAAACTATACCATCGTCATCTTAATCTCCAAAACATCTAAACCCTGCCGACTGTCTTAATCTCCAAAACATCTAAACCCTGCCGACTGTCAAATAAGCCTATGAACCATCTTATAATAAAACAAAAAGTGGAAAAAATATCATTAATAAACTTCTACCACTCAACCGAAATCATATCCTCGTATTAGACTAGTTTTCTACTCGGTTATTAGGAATCTGGTAACATCATAGTGATCACTGATCAAGGAAATGTCTGACTTATTTAAGGATACAATGAGTTGGCTGGTTTTTCAGGCATGGAAAGCATTCCCAATGTCCATTGACTTTCTTTTAAATGGAGGCCTCAAACCCAAGTTACCGAGCTCCTGATGAGGGTGTGCACACTGGTAATAGCCGGACAAGGCCCACTGCAGATCAAGTTTAGTACTCCTATGGTGAATGATGTGTATAATACCAGTTAAAGTATTTTAGATAACTATGATTCATAGGGTAGAATGTATGATCATAGCTTGTTTCACTTTTATGAGTAGAACGGATTAACCATTCAAAAAAAAAGGAAAAAGAAGAAAGAAGAGCAGAAGGGATTAAGCCCACTAAAATTGATGGAATAAGACTAGATGATGATGATGAAATGCTAATGATGAACATGTTTTTGGAAGAAGAGTTGAAACTCGATACATGTCCATGGTCTTCTACGCTGCTAAATACGCTGTTCCTAAAGGATAGTTTTAGAGGTTTAGGGTCGACATAACAGGGAGGTATAGAAAACAAGTTAGAGAAAAATGTCCATAGTGTGGAACATTCCTCCACAAGTGGTAAAGTTGGAATGATATGGGATAAGAAGTAAAGGGTATAAGGTAGCAATTTATATAGATGGGAGCTTGACTTGCCTAGGACTTGAATTACTAGAATTCTTCCTTTGATTCACTTTCCAATTAGAGTAGAGGCCATTTGATGGTCATTTTAATAAATTCACCTTGGATCCTAATTTAAACCACTAATGGAATGAATTTCTATGCAAACAAACCCGGCCTTGAGCATGTTAACATACCAACCAACCACACATCAAATATGAGGCATTGGAAAATGAAGAGCAATTGTACAAATAAAGTGGCTTTATCAGAAATTTCCCTCCAAAGCATCAGTAACAAAACCCAATAAATAAAGATAGAAACTTTAGCTTAATTTCACAAAACTCACCCAGTGATCATCGTCCCTGCACCTTCATCGGTGAGAATCTCAAGCAGTAGCGAATGCGGTAGGCGCCCATCAATGATGCTCGCAGTCCTCACCCCCTGTGCCAGAGACCGCACGCAGCAACTCACCTTCGGAATCATCCCGCCGCCAACCTTCCCTTCCCTCACCATCTTCTTCACCCCCTTTATATCAATCTCCTTCACCAGACTCCCCGGATCCTCCCTATCTCCCAAAACCCCCGCCACATCCGTCAACAGAATCAGCTTCTCCGCCCCGAGCGCAGCAGCCAGCTCCCCCGCCGCCGTGTCCGCATTGATGTTGTACGCCTGGCCGCTCTCATCAGCAGCGACAGACGCGATCACTGGGATGTGCCCGGCAGCAAGAAGAGGTTTGAGGACAGTGGGGTCGACGCGGGCAATGTCACCGACGAACCCAAGGCCGGATTGGGCAGAGGGGCGGGCGGTGAGTAGGCGGCCGTCCTTGCCGCAGAGGCCGACGGCGGTGGCGCCGGCCTTGTTGATGAGGGAGACGAGGGACTTGTTGATTTTTCCGACAAGGACCATCTCGACGATCTCCATCGTGGAGGCGTCGGTGACGCGGAGGCCGTTGACGAACTGGGGCTCGATGCCGATGCGGCCGAGCCAGGCGTTGATCTCGGGGCCGCCGCCGTGGACGAAGACCGGGCGGAGGCCGACGCAGGAGAGGAGAACGAGGTCGTTGATGACGGAGGACTGGAGGCTCTCGGATTTCATGGCGGCTCCGCCGTACTTGACGACTATGGTCTTGCCGCGGAATTTCTGGATGAAGGGCAGGGATTCGGCGAGGATGTCGACGCGGGTCTGGGACCGGGACTGAGGTTGGATTGGTGATGATGTTAGGGTTTGAGATTGGGTTGATTTGAGAGGAGCAGGAAGAATTGGAGATGATGATGGGTTTGAGAGGTTGATTGGGAAGTTGGGTTTTGGGGTTTTTAGGGTTTCGGACCAGGGAAGATGACAAGGAGAGAATGTAGAGGGTTTAGCAGTCAACATCGAGGGTTTAGCAGTCAACATCTCTCTCTCTCTCTCTCTCTCTCTCTCTCTCTCTCGTTTGCTAGGGCTTTAGAACTGTAGGGTTTGAAAGTTAAGAGACTACGAGAGAAGAAAGAGGAGGTGGAGGTGGAGATGGAGGGAGATTTCAGATTTCGTTCCCGCTGTTGCTCTGCTCAGCTAGTTAGGGTTGTCGAGTGCGTGCGTGAGTGACTTCGAGTCGGCCGAGTTCTACTTCTGCACTAGGGGACTCATTTAGTAGCAATCCAAGTGAGTTCGAGTCCAAGTTCATGGCTGTCGTGTAGTTTAGCTGGTTAGAGGCAGGGTGCTTGTATGACTAGGTAAGTGGCTTCAAATTCTTGTGAAACAAGAACAAGAAAGAAGCAGAGGAATAGGGACAGCAGTCCCATTTGGTAAATTTATTTGTTAAATAAAGTCAAGTCAAGTGTTAAATTAAAAAAAAACTTTAATTCAAAACTCCCTCTTTCTTTTTTTTTTTAAAAAAAAGGTCATATATAGCTATCTATATTCACTAAAAAATAAAAGAAAACTCCATTTTCTCGTACAAAAAAGTTGAAAATATTTCATCACAAACAACTAAAAATAAAATACCATCATAACCTACTTATATTTTATTCTCTCTCTTTATTTTACTTCCCTTCACTTTATTTTAAAAGTAAAATTACCAAACGGGCTAATGAACAAGAAATAGTCTAAGCTTAAAGTAACCAGATTTCAAAAAATTTTAGGAGGCTTTGAAGATCAAGAACAAAATAAACATTAGAAACAAGGTCTAAATATATTAGAGAGGCAAAGGAGCGAGCCACCATAATTAAATACTAAATATACTTAACTACGCAGAACAGAGTTAACCGATAATATTAACCAAAATTATACTCTATACTAGACATACTTAAATTTACATAACCGAGTCAAATGAAGCCTCTTGATCAACTAAACTTGAGTTGGACCTAGTAATGACTCTCAAATAAGTTACCTTAAAACCTGAACAGAGCTCACCCCTAGCTTGAGCTTTGCACTCTTCTGGCAACAAGCAGGGCTTAAGCTCCAAGATTAAGCACCTGATAACTAGTTGTTGAAATTATACACATGCGCTATTGAAACATCACACAGGACACGTCTCTGTTGGTTATATCACTACTTCCAGCGTCAAGTTGCCCCTACGGTTTGACAAAAATTCTGAGTTCTAAACTGTTTTTTTATCTTTGACTCAACACTACTAATTTCTTATATAGCATATAGCCCCTTCAAAATCTTTACAACTGCAAATATAATTGTAAATAGATAAATAAAAAAATAAAAAAAAAACGCAATACTAAAATATACAAAATAAACACATATTTTATACCACTCCACCAACTCGCCGGACACTCGGTTTAGTATTTTCTCTCTACATAAGTCTCAGGGGGATCAGGAGTTGTCAAGGTACTTGTTGGTCCATCTATGACACAACCTGAGTTACGTAGGTGTAGCTCAAAATGGACTGTACAGGAGCCACGTGGATCTGAAGATTTTTTCACCTTGAAAGATGTGCCATATCTCGCAATCCATCAGATTACAAGCACCACGTCCGCTACATGCAAGCTAGTAGATCCGACGGCTCCAATGGGTCAAGTCCACCTATTTATCCAAAAACTCAACGCTAGCGAGCGAATTGATCGAACGGGACTCGACAAATCAACGGTCCAGATGGAGATATTTTTTATTGTCTGTTATACTTCATTTCTTGTCTTTGTTAAAAAAATATATATATATTTTTGACCGATGATGTATTGATAAATCCGATTTCTGATCCCTTCATTTAGTGGGGCCCAGCAAGTCGACGGTTAGGATAGATATAAGTTTTGGCGCCAAGCAGTGAGAACAGTAGATGAGTTATTTTTCGCATTTTTACAACCGACTCCATCTTTTACCTGCCCTCGCGCCTATAAAAGGATTAGATTCGTGTGATCAAACTCCATTTCTCGCTCCCATTTTTCGAATTCCGCATCTTCCGCTTCGATTTCGATGAATCCGGTAAGAACTGAAAACCTTCTCACTCTCTCTGCGTCAGAGTTTATACGTAGAACAAACGTCATCTGCTATTCGATTACAACTTTACCTCTTTCTTTCTATTTCTAATGCGAATTACTATGTTGTTGTTGTTGTTGTTTTTTCATGTGTGTATTAATGATTGATAGGGAGCTGAAGTAGCTTATGAAACTTGGGCATGTCAAAAAAAAAACATTGATCTGATGGGCCCCAAAAGAAGATAGGGGAGTCCCAAGAAATTTTATTTCCCAGACTGAAACATGATGGCTTGAATGGTGTTGGTGCCCCTAAACATCATTGTTAGCAAATCACATGTTCCCTGTCAAAAAAATATTGTAAAAAAAGAGTTTCCAAGTATAGTATTTGAGCACCTTTAGGCTTGAAATCTAAAATCTAGGTTCGAAGAGAAACAACCTGGATTAACTCCAGAATTTCCAACCAACTTCACTTCACAAGTGAAATCAAACCCTCACCTTTTGAATCAGCAGCCAAACACGGGCTTAATGAGAACAAAATACTTTTGTCATTTGATTGTAAATCTAACAAGAATACTACAAATCTTTTCTAGCCTTGCCTGTGAGAAATGACTAGATGAAGAAGGCAGGATATACCGTAGATGGCTTCCCATCCATACGGAGGAACATCTTTTATTTTAGTATTCTCTCTTTTTCCTTTCTTTTAAGGTGAATCACGGTATAGAATTACAAGTAAAATCACCTTTCTGCTGAATTACATACAAACTTGGGTTTGGATTTAGAAATTGAATTGATGTTCTCAAATCTAAATTAGTGTTTGGAGTCTATTAGCTGCGAATTAGCTAATTGCATGCTTGCTGTTGCTTATTAGAACGAGCATGCAGTCGTGGATGCGGACCGCTCTAACAGGGAAGAATCAGCCACTCCTTTGATGGTAAAGAACAATACATCAAACTGTCCATTATGTTAATTGTTGCAGTGTTCTTTTTAAGATAAAGATTAACTTCGCTAAAACGCAATTTTATACAGTAATAGAAGGTCTATCAAAGTGTATCAAGGAGGTAGACCATGGAAAAGGAGCAATTGTTGTCTTCGTTTTCATCTGTACTTTCATTGTTACTCTGCCCCTTGATTTCAAAGGGGAAAAAAAAAAATCAAATTTCTTCTTTATGGTCTAGCTGCTTTCTATAACAATGGAAGTTTCTATGTCAGGTTCCCAATGGAAGTTTGTTAAATGAAGGGTTGATCCACCAGAATTTTACGTCAGCCCCACCTCTCAATGGAGCTGCCTCTTATCTTACACAGACTTCTTCATACTTGAGTCGTTGCTTCCCCAGTTCTGTTGGTGGGCTTACTTTTCAGAGTTATATTGATTTTTGTCATGATGCTTTCATAATTTTATTTGGATCCTTTGAAAGCTGGAGCACCCACATGGGTACTCTAGGCATGCTGGGCTTGGATGGAGGCTCAAAGGAGCTTCAGAACAGTGTGGTTTGGCCCATGTCAAAATTTCATTGAGTGATGGGGTTGAACTTGCAGTTTCCGCTCCGGTAACCTGTGGCTCTACTATTCTGCTTCTTAAGCTTTTAGGCAGTTGTATTAGTGAGCCTACTTTCTTAGTGTAACCAGGGCAATGAGAACAGTCATTCAATTTGAATTGTTAGAAACAAATATTGTGGTATTAAATACGTCTTGATCTGTTCTCAAAAATATCTCTAGTGGATGTGTCATCTTTGAAGTGTCTTTTGCCTGCCTTGCGGTACTATTTTTGTATGGTTTACTTATTTTGTAATGGATTCATTCTCTTTATGCAAAAATAAAAAAATCCCTGGTTTCTGTTAAGGGTTTCTTTTATATTTAAAGTCTTATGCTTTTGGGGTTTGTGTATGAAAATCCTATGTTTGAAATACAAGTTACTTTCTATTGGATGGTTGCTGTTGCAGAGGAACCGCTGGCAGAGGATGCTAGCATGGGACTGATGGAGTTAATGGGATTTCCATCAGGCCAAATAAAAGAACTCCTTTCTATTGAATGCTGGCCTTCATTAGGGACTACTTCCACTTTCTTTGAATCTTATGCTGCAGAAAGTGTTGGTGCTGAAGCAAGGAGGATAACGAGTTCATCAAAAGATGCTAATAGACTAGCTGGTTTAACTCAAAACATCGAAGGTGGAATTTCCATTTTCCAAAGGTAAGAACATTTGCAGTTCTAGTTTCTTCCAATGAATTTAAGGTCAAGCAAAATTATAAATTGTTTTGTGTACCTTCACTCATCTTCAGGGAAGAGTACGGAGTGGATGGTTGTGCTTCCAAAAAAAAGTATGGAGTGGATGGTTGTGTTGGATATGCAGTTGACCATAAAAGAAAACAAATGGTGCATTTAAATGTTTGACTTTCATCATCATCTAAGTCTGATCGCATTAATCGGGGCAGGCTAATGAGTTCACTTATACTTACATCATCATCATCTTACCTGTGACCTCTAGAACTGGGGTCAGCTTAATGTGTTATAATCACCGGTTAAGTAAGATAAAAATATATATATATTTTTTTATTCTCTCTCTCTCTCTCTCTCTCTCTCTCTCTCTCTCTCTTTCTGTGTGAGACCCCGAACCCGCCTTAATGTGATTAGTATCTAATTAATCTTAATTAGGTGCCAGTTATGTGTTTTGGATGGTTTTGTGATGGACTAAATCAATTAGTAGAGTGATGAACCAACTTAGGTAGACCTATGACCTTTTGATAATTTTGGGCCACACGTGTTGCCAGAGTTTATTGGGTCTAAGTGCATTTCATTAGCATGTCATTAACAGTAAAATTCATGTTTGGACTCAACCTAGTTGGACCCAACACAACCCATTCTAAGCCATTCCTCACTCAAAAGCCCTTTTTTAGAATTCCTTCATGAAGAAGCCTTTTCCCCAAATTTTTCATAAGACATCGGACTTGCATGCAAAGGGGACAAAAAATGCCCATTTACAAGCCATCACCATCGTCCCACGGTACCCATTTCATCTCATCTGTTACAGCCAAAGGAAGCTCCTCCTTTCTTTCTCCATTTCCACCATTTCTTCTTTCTTGCCGTTTCAAACTACAAGAAGGGCATGCATGTGCAATCTAGCCACCGGATTCATCTCCTTCCTCAGACATGGAACCCTTAACCGATTAACTAAGTCCAATGGAAATTATAACACATGAGAAATCTTGGGCTGAGATTATCCCATGTGCCTATTCGTTTGTTTAGCACCTTCCCATGGGTGTTGGTTTAGGGATTTCGGTGCATCACGCACACACACACACACAATGTGATACCAATAAAATGTAGTATGTACATCGAATTACCTAAAACTGCATCGAAATTGACGGTTAGAGACGACGGGTCATTAGATTAGGTTTGGCTAGTAAATCTTCTTGATCCTATTAATTGAATTGCATTTGCATATTGTTATTCAATTTATTATTGCCCTCAAATGTCTCAAGATTTGCTTATATGCATTGTTCATATTACTTCTCAAATGTTATATAAATGTATTGTAAATTGATGTGAACAGCGGACTGAGTAAATATGACTATATTGATTGAATGAATAGAGTGGAATCGAAACGAATTGAGTGTAAAAGTCTTACTCAGGTCCTATTGATTGAATTTAATGAGTCGGCACTACTTAGCTTCAACTGGATGATACTCGACGGGATTGACTCTTGGTTTAGATTTGTGTACGTCACTGCAGTAGACAGCCTGGAGTACCGGAACTCTAGAACCCGGGTAGCCCGGAAAAACGAATGTGCATATGAATGTGAAGAAAGTACAGAAGGTACACGGGCTTCACAGTGTTAGTATCATTGTGGCCTAAAGCCAACTATTGACGGCCACCTTTATGAGTTTTTCTTTTCCACTAACCTTTTTGAGACGGTATACTAACTCCACAACCTAACATGCCTGTCCTTACCACTCACTCAAGGATTAATTTATCTTCCCCTTTCCTCTAATTCCTTGAACTACTAACCCTTCAACATGTCATACAAGTGCTAATTCAAGCCTTCAGTGCTCATACCCAAAACCTTCTCAAACAACATTCTTTCAATACTTTTCCTGTTATTGAAGCTATCTGTAAGTTTCATTCTTTGAATTTTTTTTCCTATTATTGAAGCTATCTGTTGGTTTCATCTAATCCCTTCTCTCTCTGTAGTCTATACTTAGTGCCTTCCCATACTATGCAATGATCTTCTTGTCCATCAATGCTTTAACCATGCATTCATGTGACTCTATTGGAGCTTAATGTAGAGAATTTATACTGGCCATTAGTTTTATACGTTGTTTGTCTAACTTTTAGTAGTGTAAGATTTCATTAATTCATTGTCAGAACTGTCGTTTGACATATTTTCTTTCAGTCTTATGTCTAGTGTTCGAAAGACCATGCGCGGATCAGCAGAAGATATAGGCTGGCTACAGAAAGCTTCAGGAATGCCACCAGTTGTGGATGAAACTAAAAGGTTTACGGAATTGCTTGGCAACATAAGGTACTTCTGCACCATCGTGCGAGTTTTGTTTGGTGTAAAAGAATAATTTCTGATTAGATCTGCCTAACATGCTTACAAAAACTTTTCTTTTAGAAATGGCGAACACAAGTTGCCTAATTCAATGATGTACTTATTGGTTCCAGGTAACAGTTGAGTCCTTTCATGGGTTGTGATAAAAAAAAGATCAATTTTATGTGAGATTTCTATAATTCTTAATCAAGGATATGCATTTAGTATTATTGGGCTTTGAGCTTGTACATGTGAGCTAATGATTCAGTGATCCAGACTGTGTGTGTTATGATGGGATTGGATGTCCTAGCCTTCCCACGCATGGCCATGTCTGCTCTTGTATTTCAGTATAAGCATCTTTTAGAGACCTATTAAAAGCAAGGGATTCCAGTTGTGCCTTTCTTGAGTCATGTGTACCCATGTTGTGTCCTACAGGACCATCTTTCTGAATCACAAACCTTAGAATCCACATTGTTAAGGCCAAGGATATTATTTGTCTCGCCAGATCAAGGATTAAAATCTCTCTTTGTATTAATACCATTAGCTTATAACTATTTGTTGATTTTTGGTTTCGCAGGGCTTTTCAGCAACCGTGGCCAACTTTATTTTGTCAGTACTAAAACATATTTCTCAAAAATGGGCCTGGCTTGCCATATTGCTAAGATTCAGAGTGAGGTAGTCTTTCCTCATCAGTTGCAGTTCTTTCTTTCTTTCTTTCTTTCTTTTTGCCAACTGTTATACATATTTAGATAATGGTTTATCAGGCTTCTGTTGAGAATAATGCCAGACACATAAAAGAGTACATTGAGGAAATATATTGGGGCTCCAAGAAACGTGTCTTGCTCCTTGGACATAGCAAAGGAGCTGTTGATGCAGCTGCGGCATTATCAATGTACTGGCCTGATCTGAAAGACAAGGTTGCTGGGTTGGTATTAGTTCAGAGCCCATATGGTGGTAGCGTGATTACTTCTGATATATTGCGCGAAGGACAGATTGGTGACTATGTTCAATGGCGAAAACTCATTGAGGTTCTGATGTGTAAAGTGATTAAGGTACTCTCTCTCTCTCTCTCTCTCTCTCTCTCTCTCTCTCTCTCACTGCCAGTACATAATATTACCACTGCGGGGGACAATATGTTATCCTCTGCTATTTTTGCTAATTAATCTCATTATTAGCATGTCTTCATTTTTATGAGACAACGAAAGATGATGATAATGTGAAAGTGGTTGTAAATTGCAATGGCTAGAGTTCTGCTGACAAAGTATTTTTAGTACCCTTTCCTAGAAAAGAGGAAAAATGCATCAGGTATTCATTTTCGGACCTGGTACTTCGCAAGGGCAATTTGTTGGCCTTGTTTCCAATGCCAATGTGGTACATAAATACTTAAATAAATAAATCCATTGAGATAAAAATCACAGTAAAATTTATTCAAATCAACTTGCCAATTTATACAAGAGAAGAGAATAACAATAAAAGATAATTTGAGACTCGAACCCTCAGTTCTATCCTTAAAATCTCTAATACCTGATCTCACCTCTTATAGAGAAA
This sequence comes from Umbellularia californica, assembly GCA_028538565.1. Classification (NCBI taxonomy): domain Eukaryota; kingdom Viridiplantae; phylum Streptophyta; class Magnoliopsida; order Laurales; family Lauraceae; genus Umbellularia; species Umbellularia californica. The sequence continues at coordinate 846,066 of JAPQWN010000012.1, forward strand.
CGATCCTAATACCTCTAACAACCATTTGCTGTCTCTAACAGTGCAACCACATAAAGAATGTCCCGCTTAACCATTTCATGGGTTGATGCTCATTAGATGCTCAATTCGATGGGCAGGAAGTAGGAGAATGGACAGTTTCTTTGTCATGGTTTGCAAACAATGTGGTGTCTCAGTGGTACTCATACAGAGATAAGAAAGCAAGTTTGTAATTTTGGGAGAAAGTCTTGGGTTGAGAACTAGCATATCATAGAGGAAATTGGGTTGCAAATTTAGCGGATTTGAATGTATGGAAGTGGGTAGAAAATGAAAGTAACTGTGTCCTAGTGTAATAGGTTTAGTTATTTGGGGGCAACTATTGAGCAAAACAGAAAGTTTGAGCTAGATGTAACAAATAGAATCTTAGTCGGGCGGGTGAAGTGAAGACCAGGAAGTTTACTGTCATGCACTTTTTGAACGCTACTTTGATTAAAAGGCATTTTGACAAGATAGAAACTTCCATGCTGTATAGAGCTGAATGATAAACAACAAAGAAATCAGAAGCCAAAGAACACATGATGTGGAGATGTAAATGTTAAGAGGGTTATGTAGAATTAGAAAAATGATGCGTGAGTGCTTCTGCATGTGCGTGTCTCTCTCGTAACCAATGATGGATTTGTTTTCTTCATATCCCAGCTGATTTTAGTAGTAGGATTTTCCAGTTCTCAGATAACCCTCCAGCCATGTTAGGGCCTGTAATCTGTGATTGGATATGAGCTCTGGAATAAACAAACTCACATCACAGCAATGATTTAATAACATTTGCTGCAGGGCTTACAATTCCTCATTTGCATAGTAATATGATCATTTAAAATTTTAATCAATACATACCAGATCATTAGTATCTAAGAGTTGATAAAGTTACAAATATCAAGCACTTTTAACTCTCTTCAATCTCTGTCGATTGCCTTTGTTTCTCTGTATTCTTTGTTTGTCTATACAAAAATCAATAGATGTTCATCTTACTTGATTAATATTACCCTTGTGTGGCAGGGTGATATGGAGTCCATCGAGGACTTGACATACGAGCGAAGGAAGGAATTTCTGAGTAAATACCCGATGCCAAGTGAATTGCCAGTGGTTTCATTCCACACAGAGGCGCGCATTAGTCCTTCACGGTGGTCTCATGTTGCGCATGCTGAGCTCCCAGTGCTTCCATCCCTTGCTGCTGTGATGCAACCCACTAAAGTTCCAGTAGTCATGCCTTTTGGTGCGGTGATGTCTGCATGTGCTCGTCTACTTGAGACCAGATACCGCGAGAAGAACGACGGGCTAGTCACAAGGAGGGATGCAGAGGTTCCTGGGTCTGTCGTAGTCCGGCCAGATCGTAAAATAGACCATATGTGGATGGCTTATACGACCTTGAATGATGACCCTAGTGAAGCTGATGCTTCTCAGGTATGTGAGGCTCTTCTTACACTGCTTGTGGAAGTTGGACAGAATTGGAAAACATGAAACTACCATGAAAGATGAGTAGCGTGGTAGCGAGCTTCTTGTATTCAGCTGTGTGCTTATTATGAACTTCTGTCCTTCAATATTTGTTTGTTTTTTCTTTTTGGTCTTAGTGATCAGTTTAAAGAGATTTTTAAAAATCTATAATGAAAAATGGGGACTTAGTCCTTGCTAGTTTGGGCACATGGTTGATCTGATTAAGAGTAGAGTTGTGTCATGAGAGGATTCTGCAATAGAGATTGTTCTAACTCTTCATGATAATCACTGTTTCTTAATTTGTTTGGTGCGAAGAATTTTCCTTGCGGAAAAGGAAACAAACCACCTTGGCTGGCAGGTCACGGCCAAAAAAAAAAAAAAAAACAAGAACTAATCAAATACTAAGCTGAATTTAAACATAAAATTACATCACTTTGATGAATAAACAAAATGAAGAAAGATTTGCATGTTTATCAAATTTTAATTGGCCTGTATTCTCTCGAATAAAACTTGGGCGCGTGGGTAAATCGTCCATGTATACTGCAGGCTGCAGCACCACCATGATCATGTACACTCCATCTTCAGCTATAAGATTTTTTCTATGGAAGTAAAATTTGAGAATATTGTACTGAACGGGATTGCAATTAATTTTAACGTTTTGGATCATCAGTAGGTGGGCCCCTCGGTTACTTCCATGCATCCCAATCGCTAAGAGCGTGTGTGTGTGTAAGAGACTGAAATACATTCCCCCATTCCCTGCCTGGAGTCAATTTCCAATATATATATTTCTATTGGACCGTCATTTTGTTGGTGGCCCATAGTTTAAGGGCTATGATTGCCTCTTTCTGACTCGGCCACCATCTGTCACGTCACGATTTCGTGGTCCCACATATGAGCTGTATGCAACAGCAGGTTTCTACTTCCACCGCATATGTTGCATCATAGGCGTGGACCCCACCAGACACACGTACGGCAGATAATGATGTACGAATATGAAGATCACAATAGAGGGAGATATCTTTCATTATCATATCATAACAAAATACTAATAATACTAGGACACATCTACGCCATCAGATCTCCCTCATAAACAAAAAACACACCATCACACATCAAAGGAAAAAAAAAGAAAAAGTTGACGATCTAGATCATAGTAGCATCAACGGTGGAGATGAAGCTCACTAATTCACTGGGCAGCATCAGCATGGTTAGGGTTCCCAACGATGAGGGGGCCACGCCTATGGTTGAGGTTCGATGATGCTGAGGTCCGGTCGCACCCATCGAGAAGTGCGGTGAGCTGGTAGGGAGGAGCATCTCTGGCAAGCCACTGGCGAACATAGAAGATGGTCTGGGTGCAGTCCCTGTGGGGCCCAGTGGAAGTGACCTCCACATACTCACAGTACCATCCATGATGATCACCTCTCCCATCGGACGTCAGATTGAGCCTGCAGAGTGGGCCACTGAGGCAGGGTCCACGGGCGCTGAAAATATCAAGGTTACCTCTCTCGTAGTAGTCGTAGTCTGGACCCATGAGGCCCCAGTCCTCTAGATCTGAGATGCGCACCTCTCTCCCTGACTCATCACCGAACGATGCGCTGATCTTGGAGTCGGTTCCACCCTTGATGATGGATCCGGTTCGAACGTACATGGTGTAGACGCACTCATCCCTCGAACCCAACACAGCACCGGATCCACTCAGCAACAGCAGGAATAGCACCAGATTCACACCCATCTCTCTCTCTCTCTCTCTCTCTCTGGATTTAAGAAGACTTGACTGGAGCAGGTTGCAAGGAGGACTGAGGAGCAGAGAGGGCTTATATAGACACAGATGGGATGCGGTGGATCCACAGCCGTGGCCAAAAAAAGTATCAATCAATTACATTTATTAATAAATGTGTCTGGCCCTTGTTAATTAATGATATCACTGTTAGTAGTGCGTGGTGACTCTGTTTTTTGTGGTGACGGAAATGCCCCTTTGCCTTGCAAGCTATGACCTTTCACTCCAAGTTACTATCTTCGCCTGCTATGAGCATGAGGTTAGCAGAGTGGGTATTGCCCTGCGACTCTCCATATGATGATGTAGCAGCTTGAAGTTTAATCATATATCTAAACGGTATTTTGTTTTAATATTCAGAGTGTAAAATTGGGCCTGAATCCATATTATGAGATGATAAGATCATCAATGAATTTTACTAATCAAAAGTGGACCTATGTGGGCTCCATAGCAGAGTTAAACATTTTCATCATTCAGATTATTAAAAAAAAAAAAAAAAAGAAGGGCACATTTGTGCAGCCTTTCTTTTTTTTTTTTTTAAGAAGAAGAAGAAGAAAAATGCTTAAAAACGTTTTCGCTTCGTAAATTTTTATGTTTAGTGCAGTCTCTTTCCCTTGATAAAAAAAATGCATAAAAATAAGCAGAAAGTCTACTTGTCCCGGATTTCATGTCCCGGGACAAGCACGACTCCATAGGGAGGGGTATTTTGGTCATTTTTTAAGTTTAGTTTTCTAATCTTTCCCTTGATAAAAAAAAAAAAACGCATAAAAATAAGTTTGGTTTTCTAATCTTCTCTTTGGAGGAGTAAAGAGTTATAATAACAAGAAAAAAGTTGATTTCAGTAGCTATAAAATAGAAGTAATAGTAAAAAGAAACAATAGTACCAATCTGCAGTCTTGTAGAAAAATTGTATCATTCTGGAATGGATAGAAATTAGAGGCATGTCAGGCGACGCTATCTTTAAGATGAGTTCCGCCCTTCCAGGATAAACCCAAATGCAAAGAGGATCTCTGCAGGAACTGCCCCCAGGATACAACGGCCTTCACAAATCAGGTTTGGTCGCACACCAAGTTCAGATCAATCTCCAGGAATCACAGAATGCTCACGAGAAATGGAAGAAAGAACAAAGATCTTTTATTTTTAACCCAGACCATGTGCTTTTATAAGGAAAATAATGTTGTTGAGCCACAATTAATCATGATTAAACCAACGATTAATCACAACATTAAACAGCATTAATAATTTTAAGCTACAACGTTTAAAACAATTAAAACCACGTTTTTGAATTAATGTTTAAAACTGTTTTAATAAAGCAATTAATAAAAACGTTTTGAATTTAAAATTTCTGCAAAAGCAGGCCATATCAGAGAATGGGTTCCTCCAGGCCAGGTTGGGCTAGATTTGCACCCCCCCTGCGCGCGATATACACGCAGGTATTGCGAACTCACGCCCGCATTGCGAACTCACGCCCCGTTAAACGTTTTTTGGACCCGAAGCCCTGGGTAGAGCTGGACTCGCGTGTGCGCATACGGCTCATGGTAAAAGGTTCCAATTGTTCTAATATGTATAGGAAAGGGAAAAGCATATAAACCCTTCTTAAGAAGTGAACTTTAGCAATGTGGGATTCTAAGTTCTCAAGTAGCTTTCTATTCTATCTTACACAAAGCAAAAAGGACAGAACACCTTTTTCAAGTCAATGACTTTTAATTTTTTGAAACAGCTTAAAAAAAAACCCAACAATCTCCCCTCTGTTTCAAAATATTCAATGAGCATTATACTAGTAAGGTGACCGAGCTTGAACCTTACTGTCATGACATATTTTTGAACTTTTAGGAGTTAAAGTGACTAGAGTATTGAACTTAAAATCTTTATATTGGTTCAAAAGTGCATCAAGTTAAATATACCTGGAGTTTGTAGGTCAGCACTTTACAGCCATGCGCTTAATCCCGATTTTCATCAATGATCTAGAGAATCTGCCCAAATTCTCATAGGAAGCGGCCCCACTTCCACATTCATATAGGTGAGTCTATCAAGAGTGCCATGTAGCTTTGCAACCCACCAAATAGGCTATAGATCTCATTAAAGACTAAATCCAACCTCATTCGCTACAGGTTATGTACCAACAAATAATCTCACACAATAGGGATGAGTACTCTTAATGTCAGTACTTTATATCATCAGGATAGCTTGTTTTTCTCATTGAACCTATTTCTCGGGATCTCCAGTCATTAAGTTGGGTTACCGCTATTGATGATTTATGGGCTTAAGACCCATCACTTTGGTTGTTTCTTTTATCTTTTCTCTTGCAAGGCGTTTTGTCAAAGGATCTGCTAAATTGTCCTTTGATTTTATATAATCAATTGCAATCACTCCTCCACCGAGTAATTGTCTGACATAGCTATGTTGCAATCTTGCTTGTCTAGATTTTCCATTGTATGTGGCATTGTGCACATTTATAATTGCTGCAGTATTATCACAATGAATAATAATAGGAGGAATATGTTTAGTCCACAAAAGAATATCAAATAATAAATTTCTAATCCATTCGACTTCCATAACAGCAGCTCCCAAAGCCAAGAATTTTGAATCCTTAGTGGATTGTGTAATGGTAGTTTGTTTTTTTTATTTCCAAGATATTGTAGCACCTCCCAACGTGAAAATATAGCCACTGGTAGACTTAGAATCGTCTAAGTCCGTGTTCCAATCAGCATCGCTGTAACATTCAACTACAGCTGGAAAACTAGAATAACACAATGCATAGTCTATAGTATGCTTTAAATATTTAAGTACTCTAGATACAACATTCCAATATTCAACATCAGAATTATTAGTGCATCTACTTAATTTGCTCACAGCATAAGCTATATCAGTGCAAGTACAGTTCATGGCATACATTAAACTACCAATCACACTAGCATAGTCAAGTTGTGCTACACTAGCACCATTATTCTTTACTAATTTAATATTTAGATCAAAAGGAGTGGACACAAGTTTACAGTTAAAGTGATCAAACTTTTTCAACACTTTTTCAATGTGAGACATTTTAATTCCAGTGTCATCTCTAATAATTTTGATTCCCAATATAACACTTGCTTTTCCCAAGTCTTTCATATCAAAATTATTGAAGAGAAGTGTCTTTGTTTCTTTGATACAATCCAAATTAGTTCCAAAGATCAATAAATCATCAACATATAAGCATAAAATTATTGTAGACTCACCATAAGTTTTATAGTAAATACATTTTCCAGCCTCATTTATGTTGAAGCCATGTGAAAGAATAACCTGATCAGACTTCATATGCCACTGTTTTGGTGCCTGTTTTAGTCCATATAAGGACTTTAACAACTTATACACCTTATGCTCTTGTCTTTTTATTTCATAACTCTCTGGTTGATACATATAAATCTCCTCCTCTAAATCACCATTTAGAAAAGCTGTTTTGACATCCATCTGATGAATATATAAATTATGCACAGTAGCTATAGAAATCAAAGTCCTAATGGAACTTATTCTTGATACAAGTGAAAAGGTATCAAAGAAATCAACCCCCTCGTTTTGCCTAAAGCATTTGGCTACTAACTTGACTTTGTATTTCTCTATTGTTCTATCAGGTTTTAGTTTTTTCTTAAGAACCCATTTGCACCCTAAAGGTAAGTCAGCGAGTTCCCAAGTATGAATTGCTAAAATGGATTCTATTTCATCATCTAATGCTTCCTTCCAAAATGCAACATCATGGGCAGATATTGCCTCCTTATAAATAGATGGGTCTTTCTCTATTAGATAGGTCTCAAAGTCAAGACCGAAACTAGTGGATGTTCTAACTCTCTTACTTCTCCTAAGTTGGGGTTCCTCTTCGGGTGGAATTTCTAGAATTCTTGTAGATGAGGGAGGTTAAGATGTAATCCTAGTTTAAAAAGGAAAAACATCTTCAAAGAAGTCTTAGAATGTAAAATTCTATTTAAGATATAACAAGAAGTTAGCAAAGCTTCACCCCACAGATTTTTTTGGACAACCGGATGAATTCATCATACAATTAACCATTTCAATCAAAGTCCGATTTTTTTTTCTGCTATCCCATTTTATTGAGATGTGTAAGGAGCAGCAGTTGTTTTTTTAATTCTTTTGGATTCACAGAAGTCCAGAAAGTCTTTTGAAGTATCTAGGTTAGGCTTTCCTCCCTCCCAAATTTCAAAGGGTGAACAATTAGTCTTAGAATATAAAATTCTATTTAAGATATCACAAGAAGTCAGCAAAGCTTCACCCCACAGATTTTTGGACAACCGGATGAATTCATCATACAATCAACCATTTCAATCAAAGTCCGATTTTTTCTTTCTGCTATCCCATTTTGTTAAGGTGTGTAAAGAGCAGTAGTTGTTCTTTTAATCCTTTGGATTCACAGAAGTCCAGAAAGTCTTTTGAAGTGTATTCACGACCTCTTTCACTTCAAAATTTAATTACTTTTCTTTTTAATTTATTTTCAACTTTAGACAAATAAATTTTAAATTTAGATAAAGCTTCATATTTAGTTCGAAGTAAATATACATATGTTTATCTAGAGCAATCATCAATAAAAGTAATAAAATAATTTTTTCTACCTCTAGTTATAGTGTTACTTAATACATATATATCAGAATGTACTAACTGAAGCAACTCAGTTTCTCTTTCCACTTTATGAAAAGGCTTTCGACTAATTTTGAATTGAGAACATATTTCACATTTCTTATATTTGCTTTATATTTCTCAATCAATCCATCATTACACATAATTTTTAATTTTTAAAAATTAATATGACCTAGTCTACCATGCCAGTAAAAAACCATAAGCAACTATATAAATAGAAGAGAATACATTATTATTGATTATATTTAACTTAAACATACTATAAAAAAAAGTAGTGAGGAACTGATTTTTCCATGTACGTAAAACGAGGAACATGTCCACTGAGACCACACTACATATCTGATATTTGATGCGATGGTCTCTACCATCCATTTGTTCCACAGGTTCATGGATGATGATGGATCGTTCCGATTCACGTATGGGCAAAGTAGTACTTTCAGCATGTATCCATTCCATGGAAAAACGTGTCGACAGCATATTCTATTCGTGGGTCCTAATCTTGTCACCCGGAGGAAGCAAATAATTGGTACTTTGGGCTTTTCATCTTTGAAAAAGGACGATCGAGTGCCCAAGCCAAGAAAAAACCATGTGCTTTCACAATTTTTTTTTTCTCTTCAGCCTGGCCCTGCAGTGTAAAAACACTAAAAAGATGCCTTCCAAGTCCGAGCACAAGCACCCAGTTGAAAATACAGATAGATAGCTATTAAACGAAACGAATTGGATGGATCATCAACTGTAAGACGCATGATGATTACTGACTTCCTTACCAAAATCTATCTGATCGATCGCCTTATTCTATAGTTAATAGTTATGATCACTAGTCCATAAATGATGTACATAACGCCCAAGGCCCTGTTTGGATGTATGGTGAATTAAAGTACAGTGAGGTGAAGCATCAAATCAAGAGAGAATAAAATATAAGGTGTTATGATGGTATTTTATTTTTAGTTGTTTGGTATGGAGTCTTTTTTACTTTTTGTATAGAAAAATGGAGTTTTTTGTCTTTTAGTGGAGAAAGAAGGTTGCTTTTTTTACTTCTTTTTTTTAAAAGACGAAGAAAATTTTGAAATTACGTACTCTTAATATAACCCATTATCTTTTCTTGTGTGGATAATAAAGAATTTACCTTATCTCACCTCATTTCACCCCACATTCAAATACGCACCAAGGGAAGGGCACTTGTAGTTGTCTCGATCAACGGTTATGATTATGAGTCTAGAGATTTGGCCCTTCCGTAGTACAAAAAAGAGAGTTGGTTCATAAAAAGATAAAATATCATTTCACGTGGGTTGCTTTATGAGACACGTGATGTTTTCCAAAAGCAATTTTAAGGCGATGGCGCTTATCAATTATAAGAAGAATTTTGTAAAGCCATCAATTGCTGAGACGACGAGAAAGAAATGGCTAACGTCTCTGGCTTTTCCCCTAGTGGTCGAGCCAAAAGCACATAGGATAATAAGAAAAGCGATTCGATTGTTTTGATTCGATCAATAGTGTCAAGCGTGCCAACGAATTTCAATTTAGATTGAGACGGACCCATTACGCGACTCTCGCGCAATTTATTAAAGTGATCAGAAGATCATGTTACCTGCTGAGTTTCTGTCATCGTCTTCAAATTTTTTTTTTTTATTTTTTATTTTTAGTTTTAGCCTATGATTACAATAGAAGGGCAAGTAGTGGAGTCGCAGCAGCAAAACTCTCCACTCTCCAATAGAACTAATAATATTTTGATTATTATCATCCAATCCAGCAGTGGATGTCAACTGACCAAAGCGAGCAACCAGACAAATGAATCAAAAGATAAAATGATAAGCTTGGCTTGAAAGATGAATGAAGCTATGGTCAACAACTAATATAGAAGCAGGACAACCTGAACTTACATTAATACTTCCATATTAAAGAGTATGATGATATTTCCACACTAAGCAGATGAATACAATTGTTGTAGGACAAATGCCATCACTTCAGTGCAATGTCATGGAAATTCAAAGGAAAAAGGATACTGTGACAAAAACCCTTTTCTTACATTTTACCCCTGATACTATTTACAAATGCATGAGAGGAATCATGACATGGAATTTGAGTCCAGAGAAGTGACAAGCAGCAACCAAAAAGGCTAGAGGAGAATGTGGCACATGCCTACAACCTTCTTCCACACACTGAAAACAACATACGCTGTTATTATCATCACAACCTTTTTCGAAGCCAACCCCCTCAAGTTTATCCTCAGCCTTTGTTTTCTCATAAAATTAACCACCATATGACAGAACAGGACGAGCCAAAACCCAACAGATGATAACACCACCCATAAAGCATCCTTTGCCCCACTAATATGATAGGTATCTTCACTTGACACTTCCACGAAGGACCCAGATGGAGATGGATCACTGCTGCCTTCACCCTGCTGATCTAGGCCAAGATTTTCATTTAGCCAATAGGACAATCTGACAAGCAGCCTTGCAAGCCATGCCACCTCGCCATCAGAAATTGGACGCTTCATTGAATCACCTTTGTATTTCACATCAGCCCAAGTGCGTTTTCCAACTCCTGGGTGCTTGGGTGTGAACACTTCGTCACGGCCATGCTGGCCCTGCATCAGTTCTGGAATCATCAGATTGGAGGGTTTCCCAACAGAGCCACCAAATAAGCAGCTCATCTGGGCCTTCAATGAATCCAGTTTCCGAAGATTTTGAGAGAGATTTTCACCATTGAGGGCACGGATCTCATGTTGAACACGCAAAATGAAGAGCTGCAAACAAAGTACAAACAACATTCACTCATAAATAATCATGTAAAAGAAAGTTTTATAACATTAAGAATTTCATTTTAAAAACTTATCAGCAGGTCCAAACAGCATTCTCAATTTTAGAGACACGAGATTTCAGTTCCTTTATGAATTTCCAGCCCAAAGAGTTAGGAACCCTCCGATAGCAAAAAAAAAAAAAAAGTTCCTTTATGAATTCATCAATAAACTATAATATCAATCAATCCATTTTATCCCCAGCTTCTCTTGCTGAAGGTCTATTACAAAATAATTCAAAAATTTATTCCCAGATGGATAGATGAAGCATAAAAAATAATGATGGTAAAAATTAAGACTACCAAATCTTAGTTCTTACTCGCATTTAAGGGGTGGGTTAGATGTAAATAAAAATGGTACAGCCAGAAGTGTGGAAATGAAGTTATAATAAATTCTAGGTTTCAGCCAAATAACAAGTGCAAAATGGGTGAAATGAATCAGTCTCAGCTGACTCGAAAACCGTGATACCGAGAAAGAAATACCTGAAGTAATTGATGCCCACCATCTTCGTCTTCACTGAAAAGCCTTAAATCACTATTCCAGTTTTCATGTAAGAAGGATCCATCTGCATCACTCTCACATAAACCATCCTCCCAATCCTAATCATGTCGCCAAAGTATAAAATGAGTAGAAAAGGCAAAGAGAGATTCTAAACTTCAAATTGAGAAACCAAAAATGACAATGAAACCATACAAATCCACCCTGTAAATAGGACTTTTAAAGACCAAATTCAACTCAGCTTCCACAAGTACATAAGAGCAGTAAACCTTTTTGAAATGAAAATTTAAAAAAAAAAAAAAAAAAAGGAAAAAAGAAAATAGGAGGTTTCATGCTCTTATGTACTTGTGGAAACTTAAATGTATGATTATTGTAAGCAGGAAAGATTTGTTATAAGGTGAGACCGCGCTTATTTATGAACCAAGTTCAAGAATGTAGGACAAAAATAATACCTGCAACTGTTCACGTATGGATGAAATACTTCTATATGAAGTATCAGATATTGGAGAGGACCCAGCAGGTTTTGAATGATATGCAGCATCAACTTTCTTTAGAAGGTCAACCAGTTCATTCGACGACGTCAAAATGTTAAGCAACTGTAGAAATAAAATATTTCAATATCATTTTCCTTTTTCAATACTCTGAAAGTTATTTTTTCTATAATCAATAGCATGTCAAACATAAGATGGAAAAAGAAAAAAAAATACTTGAATGACTGGAAGGATAACTTGACAATAACAAATACTGGTTCAGGTTGCATTGAGTCCAGGGACTTTTACCATGTCTCAATAAATGAATAATCAAACTGTCACCACTACTGGTATAGCGCAAAATAAACACAGTGACAACATTGCTGGTCACTCAATCTAACTCTGTTTGGGAAGCAAACACCTGCACTGCGTAAACAATAACCAAGTCCTACTACAAACGAGCTTTCAATTGTTAAGCAATCTTCAATGTCGATTGGCTCTATGTAGTAAATCAGCCATTCATATGACCTCTGTACTTGCAATATTTTAATTTTTTGTATACTGATCATTGTAACAATCTAATTCTCTGCACTAGGTCTTTTGCCTTTTATGTACATTCCCTAACCACCTCAAGTAACACACTTTGTTTTTCTATCTTATTTTCATTTTTTTTTTACTTCTCATGTACTCATTCCTAACTTAAATATTTCTAGTACTTTGCACCTAAGTTGCAGCACTAGAAATTGTCTCGCAGTCCAACATTGATGCAAGGCGTCTAATTCATCAAAACATTGATAGAATTGGGATTCAAGTTGCACACTGTAGACAAGGGTGCCTAAGAAATTTGCATTCATGTCTTGCATAAACCACAGGAAACAAATAGTTCACCCTATAGAACCATCTGCCAATTGAACCATTAATTTCCTACTATTTCTTAACATGACTCGACCCAGGCCCCAATCTTGTGCTTGGAACAATAATCACCTTCCACCAGTGCTACAAGCTCATCTTAATTCCTATAATAAAACTATAAATCTCATTCAAGCGTTATATAAGTAAACACAAATTTAAGTGATCAAGCATACATTCATAGACCATTCAACCAGTCACATAGGAAGCTGTAGTAAGCAACATGGCATCAAACCCATACCATAAATAATTATAACAATAATCTCCAAATGGACTCTATTTAGCACACCAACTAATTACAATGCCTTTAGCAGATATGCCTGGTGAAAGGGGACGACAATGGTCCAGTTCTTGAAAAGCCTCATAACCTTTTCTTCAAAATCCTTTGTAGGAGGAAACTTATTTTGTCTTCTCTTGACAAAAAATCTAGGCATTTGACATTTCATGGGGAAAAAGGGACAAAAAAAAAAAAGCACTAATATTTCCAATAAGAATCTTAATTAATCATTATCTCATGAAATCTATTTAGTGTTTTAAATTTAGGGAAGTTTCATTTCTCAAAATTAAGTTTACGTCTATGTAAGGATTAAGTCTAATCCTCCAAAACCCAGTATCACCTTCTTTTCTTTTCTTTTTGAATGGTCAAACTCATGACAGTCAGAGGAACATTATTCACCCAGACACACCTCTTAAGACATAAAGCTGCTAGAGCCTAACAGGGAACGCAACTTGCACATTTTTTGACGGTGCATGAGGAGTGAGGACACATTCCCAAAATGCAACTTATAAATGAAACGCCTTTCCAGCAAGTTTTTGTTTCATTGCAACTGAACTTGATTGATGATGCTCAACTTCACCACAATTAATATAACCGGGCAGCCCATTAGATATCAAGCAAATCACATCCTCAATCTAGTTTCTATTCCCAATTTCACAATAAGCTTTCATATTAGTTCTGGTGTGATTAAGCTAATTGTTCCATATAGCTGAAAAACAGCTAATGCTGACTCTTAATATTCTTCTCTAGTTTAGGATGAATAATGGAAGAGGCCTGTTAGCATGTAGGTGGGCAAGGATCAATGGGATAAATTAGAATAGAATGGATAGTTTCAACTCTCAAATGATACAGAAATACTTAAAAAGTGTATCCGGTTACATCCTGGGAATCAAGATCAGTCCCCATATCCCTATCCAGAACAGTCAGCATATTCAATTAGCACTATTACAGCCCAACACTTTGATCAAATTCTTCAACCAATAGCTCGTTCCAAGAGCACCCTCTACCAACACCTTTTTACCAACTTATCTCAATAGATTCACTCATATCTTGAAAGGTTAAAAGATGTTTAGACTCTAGACATATTTGAACCGTGTCTTTCATCATCTGTGCGTTTTCCCATCAATATAGGGTTGACTGTTACTTGGACAAATTCATGCCTCTAAATGCTGCTACTTGGTCACCACCTCCCAAAGAACTAATCCCATAACTGATCAAGTAATGGATCATCAAAAATGCTTTTAAGCCTTCTCAGCTCACAAGCAATGCATTTGATTGAAAAGTGACATTGCACCACCACACACTCATGTAGGCTTTTAGTTCCGGAGGAAAACTAGGGAAGTTCATTTCTTAAATGGTATGGAAATATAAGACAGAGAAATACAAAAACAGAGCATACAAGAAACTGTATGGTATAAGAGCACTACACATTAAATACAACCATTACAGTAACGAGCCTACATATAAAAAAACTTCCATCTCTTCATCTCATGGCCAATGAAGTCCATGATCTCGTTAGCTTCCCCATTCACATGGCTATATTCCACCTCTAATGAAGAGCTTAGAGCTTTCATCAAGTGGTATATCCAAGGACCACAATTCAAAGTAATGCGTCTGACAGCAGTGATAAAGGCAGTTCCTGGAAGTGGTATATTCGGATCTACCAAGCCTTCCTATCAGGCCCATGTTCAGGACTACTTATTACTTAACACCGAGTTTCTAGCATGTCCAGGTCTCACTCCCCTAGAGTGAAAGCTTGGGCTTAAAATGTATGGGTGGTGCTAATGAGAGTTAAGGCAAGGGCCATGGAGGCTTGAATCTACCTATGGTTCCATCATGAATTGAAGCTCAGAAGAGACCGTTCACATGTTTTCGTGCAATATGTTTTTACTAGATGCTAAAGGTACAATTGTTTGGTGTTCATTGGATATACATCAATGGAAGAGGGATACAAAGTTTGGGGGTAGGGGTTACTTTCTGAACAGACAGCAAGTTGATTTTGGAGTTGGTTCCAATAGACAAAATAGTCATTATGGAAGGGAAGGGATAATAAGAAAAGCTTCGCAGGCAAGATAATCAATTTTGGCAAAGCTCAGGGAAGCATCTTGACTTACAGCAAGGAAGAAGTTCTAGGGTATTCCACTGTTGAACATAGAAAACAAGTTAGCAATATTATTGACTAGCTTCCCACATAATCATCAATCATCATCAACGATGAAAACCTGGTCATCTCCTGCATGTAGAGAGTTCATGAAGTTCTAAATTAACGTAAACAGGGCAGCAGTGGGTGAATCAAAATCAGCGTGATACAGGGTGTATTGCACAAAAGGAAAGGTGCTGTCAGACCTTTCAGGTCCAGTGGGATTGAAGAATTATAACCACCGGAGCTACTCAAGGAGAGAAGCACAATAAATTTTCAATACATCTTTTGCAAGTTATTTCAGAAGGTGACCGCATTAATGCACTGGATGGACGAATATAACTTCTTCAAGCGTGCGAAGATATGCTTCTACAGCAAAAATAGACAAGGCCTGATGATGGTCAGTATGCTACATTGATCATTGGCATTTTCAGGGTATATTTTGGTTTTCCATTTCTTGGATACAACAAAAAAAATATATATATAAAACTAAAAGCACGCAGGCACACAATTCTATGCAGAAATATGTGGATCTCAAGCTAGATAAACAGTTAATGCAGGCAACAGCAGATAGCATTTTGCAACTTTCATAATGGCAAATTGTTAAACTAACTGATGAAGTAGGAAAGGGTGACTAGTAAGAGACAGACCTGCAGCACCATCTGAATCATCATCTCTGTATTGGCATGAAGAAACTTGTGCGCAAATCCAAGAAAGTGCACAACTAAAGAGCTGTAAAAAAGATAATTAAACACTACATAACTTTCCCATGAAGGTGTATACAAGCCCTCAGATCGAAATACATTCGTGTTTGCATCACTTTTCACTTGCAATTGGGCGTTCTCATTTCTCGATCTATCACCATATTGACATTCCTGTGCCTCAAATTTTGCAAAATCCTCCGAACTAATCTTCCAAGGTTCCAAATAACTAGTCCACACTGAGAACACCTGAGAAGCATTCTTAATAGAACCCCCCATGGGGCAAAACAAAAATGACCGAAGAATAAACCTGTACAAAGGCCTCTGTATCACCAAATTCCATGAACCAACAGACCCACCACAAGAAAAAGGTGATAACGCAGGCCTAGGCTTTGAGGCTGAACCAGAAATGGACTGCCACCTAGGGCTCCCTCCGGGCTCCATAAGAGCTGGCCCCTCTTTCTTATCAACCAAGCTGCTATTCAGAAACCTCAAGAACAACTTTACAACATCCCCCAACCCAGCAGTTGGGAGAACCTCCCCTAAAACAGCCCGGAGAGGATAAAAAGGCACACCAAATGAACGGCAGGCATTCACTGGTACTGGTGAGAAATCATTATCAACCAACCAAAAGTGGACCAATGTATACACCAGGAATTCTGCTTGCTGTAGTAGAACAGAACCATCATATCCCGACGAGTAATGAAGCAGAGAACTGCGATAAGGCTGATAAGCATTCAAGCCATAATTAGGCACAAATGCGCGTAGATAAGAATAAAGAAGCCGAAGATACAAGCTACATTCTGTTTTCTGGCCTACTCCGCGGCCTGCACTTGCCAGAACCGGCAGAGACGAAGCCCAATTCTCCAACCTAAACCGCCGATTCTTCCTAACCACAACTTCATCCGACTGCTCAAAACTCCCTCTACAAACAGGATAATAAGCAAACCAGAAAACATAGTATTCAAACACATTCAACTGAATCTGGAAAGAACCCTGAATAGGATCTTCCTTCAACCGCCCTTTGAACAACGGGCATATATCCTCTAGAACCTGACAGTACCTCTCATTCTGAAGCGCAAACCTCACCCACTCCGGCAATCTCTCGACGGGGAAGATGTACTTCACGAGCGACTGGCGATCGACGGAGAAAATCGAAGAAAGCAAAATTCCAGAAGGAGAGAGAAGATTGAAGAGCTTACCGGAGGGATCGGGATCGTTCGATGCTTGGATCTGATCGATCCAGCCGGTGGATGAGGCGGGTTTCTGCGAAGCCGCAGAGTCGTCGTAGCCGAAGATCTTGCTGATTAGGGCAGGGAAGGCGATCGAGAAGAAGGTTCGGGTTTGGTCGGGGACGTGTTTTTGGAGGTAGGATTCGACAGCGGAGCAGGCGGCGGAAATCTGAGGAGGGGAGGAGGCGGAGAGGATGGTGGAGGCGAGGTCCTGAGCTTTGATTTGAGAATCCATGGCGTATGAAGGAGAGATCATTGAAGAAAGCTAGGGATTTTTTGGAGGAAGCTAGGGTTTGAAATGGTGAGGAAATGAGATTTTTGTGGTTTTAGGGCAAGAAGAAGAAGATGCAGAGAGAGTGTTTAGAAGTTTAAACGAAAGGGAGAGCAAATGGCGCCCTTTAAGCGGACGAACTGGAGGATCCTAGAAGCTGGAAGCGGCGGGGACATGCATACGTGGCAACATCTGGGAATTGATGGGCGGGGCCCCACACGTTTCTGTCCACGATGCTACTCTATGGCCGGATATGGATATTTATTTATAGGGATTGGACTTGGGCTGGGCCTAGCAAGAGTCCAAAGGCTCGGCCTGCAAGGAAAAATGTAATAGTGTGTTATATAATTTTATTACATGCAGGACCGGACCCAGGTGCATCCGTTGGACCTTGGTCCGTTTTTAAATTCATAATGAAAATTCTGACTCGGATTTGAAAATTTACATAAAAATTTTGTGTCCACCCCTAATTGTGTGTTTGGATCTGCACCTCTCACGTGAAAATTTTGGGTTCAGCACTGATTAGATATGTATGAACTTTTTTTTTTTTTTTTTCAAATAGACCCATTTTCCTATTTAACATTTGGTGGGTGCAAGACCGGAAGTGGAACTGCAGATCGACTTAGAAATTTGGTTCTTGCAAGTCTACATTTGAGCTGCTACAAATTTAGATTAAGATTGATCTTGTGACCCAATCCAACCCCTCCTATCTCATTTCTCACCAGAAGGGTTACTCCAAGTAAATAGGAATGAGCAAGTCTCAATCCAACATGGGTACGTATTCATGTGGGGTTTGATTAAGACGCGTTGGAATTCGATGGAAAAGAGGAGGATGTTTTCTTCCTTTCTAAGAATTGAGGTAGAAAGTGTGAGGAAGGGAAAGGGAAGACTCAAAGAGGGTCCTCTTTCTGTGACAATGTGAGGTGGTAGGAAGCACGGGCGGACCCAGGTTCATGGTCTAGGGCTGAAGCCCCGCACCCATGTCTGGAAAATGTTAAAATTTCTTAAAACCTTCCTGCAATTTCTGAAAATTAGTATGTGTTTTCCTACATTTGTACCTTGCCCCATAATATTTCTTTTACATAAAGCTTCCCAAGTTGAATTTCTTGGGCGCACCCTTGGTAGGAGGGATAAAGAGGTTGGAAGGTTTGAAAGTATGAAACACGTGAAATAGAAGAGCGGTGGATGTATCACAATAAAATAGTTTGGGAATTTTTATCTTTTCAAAAGATTTCAAATTGTTGTGACATACTACCTAGTGGTGGAAAACGCCTCATACTGATTGTTATATACATATTCATGTGGGATTTTCACAGCACATGTGCTGGACTTTGACGGAAAAGAGACTGATGTTTTCTTCCTTTCCAAGATTTGAGGGAGAAAGAATGTGAGGAAGGAAGAGGGAAGAATCAAAAGGTCAAGACAAGAGGGTCGACCTTTGTTCATGACAATGTGAAGTGGTAGGAAGGAATAAGGGAGTTGATAGGTTTAAAATGTGAAATCCGTGAAATAGAAGGGTAAGATGTCTCACAATATAACAAATAGGAAATTCTTTAAAAAAAGATTTCTTATTTTTGTAACATTCTACCTAAGGGTATATATTGATAGGTATACAAAGGAAGATATTTCCTTCTTCGACATTGTGTTTTCTGCCACTTTCTAGGGCTTTCAAACATTGTTTTTAAGGAAATTTTCTATCGCTTAGTAGCCACCTTCACATACATGCATTCTGGTGGTCTACTAGAGTTAGATCACGTGTGAACACCTCTACCAGACCCAATATACAAAGAGAAATGAGGTTTTTCCCTGTGGCTTACTTCTAAAGATGGTTTTATCTGCCCATTTTCAAAGTTTGAATGTTTTCCTATAGTTACAATTATAACATTTTAGGATTCTAGGACTAAAATACCCTTAGTATGAGTTATGGCATAAGAAAAATGCATTATTGTGAATGAGTTTTGAATTTTGGTTAATAAATATACTCAAACTTGTATTATTGCGTTGGTGAGCTGAAAATGCATCGGTGTAAATATGTTTAGATGAAATTATATAATATTATTATTTAATTGAGGAGTGATGATCTAACATACATTTTATTATTATTTTTTTAATCTTAGAGCCTATTTGGATATGTACAAAATAAGATTTTTTAGATTTAAATACTAACATAATAAAATATTATAATATTGTAGTTTTATGGCAATTCCCAAAAAAATCAATAGTTTTTTAATAGATTTGATTCGTAGTTATACCAAACTATGATATATATACTAAATTCAAGATTGACCATTCCAATTTTCAAATCAAAGAAATGGTCAATAACATTATAATTTTTTTTTTTTAAATGACAAGATGACGATAACATTTCCAAAGAATTCAATTGCATGAAATAAAAATATCCAATTAGATTTTCAAATTAAGGAATTCATTGTAAAGTAGTTTTTTTTATAATTTTCTAAGAAGTCTAGTTGTGCAAGCAAACATGTTATAAATTCTCAAGATAGGGGAATTTATGATAAAAATAAGTTCATCTGGATTTGTCGGAATTCAATTTTGCACAAATAGGTCTTATCTTCCATGGCATAATGGGTTTCTTTTGAATTTTTGAAAATTTAGATCCTATTTGAAAAGATGAATTCATTTCTTTAGAATCCCTGACAATTCATGTCTATGCAAATATATAGGCTCAGTGATACATTCAGGATAAGAAATTAGTTGTATAGCGATTCTTTTATAACTCCTAAGAATTATTTTCATACAATCAAATTACTTTAAGTAAGATTGGCAACCAAGACCTCATGAGTCATCCACCCTCACTCTTTATCAATGAATGTGATTTTTGGTGTTAGGGCCAATAAAATGAACATTTCAGATCATGGACCAAAAAACCAAATTTTTATTACAAAGAAATGGATAAATAATTAGTTTATCCTATTTGAGGCTCAGCTTTCATTGTTCAAAACTGATCATATGAACAAATACTCTCAATATGTACGTGTTCATTGAATCAGATTTTACTTCATCATGTAAAGGTAGATTGTTCACACTAAGGTGAGCCACATTGGTTGCAATGTACGTTATCACCGCTCACTAACGTGATAAGTTTCCATCCATTGCACTGGCCATGACCATGACTGAGCCTGAATCTGAATTACAGTCCCAGGACTAAATGGATCGGGTCAGGCCCCATGTTCACTTAAATACAATTAGACTCTATGAGAGCAAGATGCCCAACTGTAGGCTTGATATCTGAATGGGCCTGTTGTGGATTAGGACTGTTATTGCTCTGTTAAGCCATTAGAGGATGCATGGATGCCACCACCAATTGTCATATAAATTATAATCAATAACCATTATCATTGATCATCACTGATTAAGTTTGAGATACGTGGCTATTAATTGCATTTGACTAGAAGGATGATGACTGATAACAAGGACAAAGAGATCCAACCAACAGTCACGTCATTGAAGTGATGTTGGGCTTGGTGTACTGTTTTGTTAAAGGATGAGTTGGGTCACGTGTTGGGTCTGAAAAGCTGAGTTTGTTTGGGCTTGAACAATCTTTGGCAAGGCCCAATATAAACAAACCTACTATTTTCCTTCATACATCTATAGAATGGAATAAGCTGTGACGTTCACTATATTATTACTGATTGTTCGATGTTGGTGCTTGAGACCGCACCTTAAATTGAGGCCTAATTTACAGTTGTCAGGCCTAATATTTGGGATCAGCATATGGGCATTAAGTTGGGCCCAGACCAAAATAGTGCTATGCGGCCTATAAGCTACATATTTCCCGTTTGGCCAGACAAACCTATTGGCCATTTCCCTGTACATTATTTATGAGGCAAGACACTCAGATCAATTTATGGCTACGGGTAAAAAAAAACACTAATCCTAATCCAACTATGTTTAGACCTAAATGTGTCGAGGAGCAAAAAAATGGTACAAACGTCACCCGGCTATGGAGAGCTAGGGGTTGTCCAGTTGGTTGGAAACCCTGCCTCACCCTCACATATAGAGATTGATCCATAGATATACTATATTCTCTCGATTGTGAGTTCTCGTCCCCATGTGTGTAGCAGTGTAGGTTCTCTCTCCCTGTTTGCACGGTGCCTCCTCCACACTCGTGTGGGTGCTCTCTCTTAATTTGCACTCGTGCTCTCATGAGTCCCAGCTTACTTGGCTGGGGTGGCAACATAAAAACTGTCACCTAGCGTGACACCGTCCTCACTCCCTCAAATGACAAAATAATGAAAAAAATTAACATGTTTTCCTCACTCCAAACACATGAACTCTCTCATTTACTTGTCATGATTAGGGAATTGATTATCAAGTGGAAAGGGCCCAATGTCTGTTAGAGTGACCAGAGGGATGATTTTGAGATTGGTAAGAAGAGGCATCTTTCTTTGGGTCCCAAAAGCAACCAAATTAAAGGGAAAAATATATGCATCAAAAGCATACAAAAGTATCTCGAGATGTGGGTGGGTAAAAAGCATGCTTGTTTCTTTCCAACGTAAAAGAAAAGAAAATCTAGTTGCCTTGTATGTGTAGAGAAACTTCCCCTTCCCTTGTATTAAAATTATTATATTATAAATCATCCCCAGCTTGTGTTGTGCTGACTCTCTTTAGTCCTTTGCTCCTTTCTAGAGACACAAGTAAAGATTCACTTCTCTTTCTTCTAACATCAATTCATAACCATGACCTGAAATCCATGACTTCAGATTATTGCATGCAACTTTCAGCACATGATAGGAGAGAAATTCAGAGATAGGATGATTATCGTTGCCCTCTAACCCAGGGCTTTATTCCTTATAACTTTATAGCTAAGAATTTCTTACGTCAGTTTGATAGTAAGTGAGCTATCTGTAGATTTGAGAATTATATACCCTCCCCTTTCCACTGAAGATTTTCACATCCTATTGGAGGTTGGAAATGAGAATCTTGAAAACTGAGGATATTAGATAGCCCAATTCCTCAAAATTTATAATTGTCAAACGTGCGTTTTTATGAGGATTTAATACATAAACGTGGTCCAAGTGTTGTTCTCTCTATCCTTTCCAATTTGTACGACCAATATAAGTAAATGAGGATTGGGTTAAACTTGAGTTGAGCCAATACTCCATGCAACCTGACCAAATTGAGCCATAAATACATGACATTGTCTCCATCAAAGGAGCCCATTTCAATTTCCACGCAATTGAGAACTTTTCCTATTACCAAATGTCAATAAAGGTGGCATTGCCAAAATATTCCATCTTCTTCCTTTTTCTGTGTGGTGGAATAAGAATAGCTCTAAAGAAATACTCTACCTGTAAAATGCCCTCAAGAAAATATGGCGTGGGACCCACATGTGTCATGCCATCGTCACCAGAGGGATTTGATCCAGGTACAGGAAGACAGATGTGATCATGTCAAAGAATGGGAATTTACACAGGCTGATTGGAATATTTTGACAGTCACACTCAACTCCTCTGACCATAAGATAATGGCAGATGTTCTTTATGGATTGGCAGAGTTTGTCAAAGAGAAAAAAAAAGAAAAAAGAAGAAGAAGATTAGATTTGGATTGATACCAAGAAAAGACCAAGTCAATCTAATTAGCACAAAAACCCTCAATTTAATTTAATTACAATTAAATCTAAACAAAATTATCATACTACTGACGTATAAGAAATTGTCTACTAATTGTAAGTCAAAGAAGTTGATCAGGAGTCTTTCCGATTAATAGAGGTAGTTAACCCTGAGACTTAAAATAGACAGTTGGCAGCTGGTTGTATTTAGAATTTTTGAGTGATCACAAAACGCACCCAAACTTGCAATCCGAAGAATGAAAACAAAGACTTTCCATTGCTTGTACCGTTGCACTCAACAATCTTGGTATCCAATGAAACACTTGTACCATAGTTTTGTCAACAATCTTATTTGTGCATCTTAGCAGAATCCCACTTCCAATCCAAGAGGTTTTCATGTAGGTATTAAAACAATCGAGGGGCAAGAAGCACTCCATCCCAACAATATTGAAGTAGAATTTAACCGTTGCCTTCAAATGCAAATAGATAGTCAGGGCAAGGTCATGAAGTGAGCTTCAATTAAATGTGGTACAGTCCCAAGTTAGTGTACACAAAAGGGGTTGAGCTGCGCCGTGCATGCAGGCTTTAGTAGTAGTCCCTCTCCTCCCATAAAAAGGGCTCTTCTAGCTGTATTCCGGCATCTGCTCCGGCCGCTATCCACGACAAAGAGCAGTAATAAAATTCATCAGTAGGGGTGGTCAAGTTGCACTGAAGGTCGTGGAGGAGATCGGGCAGGTCGAATAACATGCGATCATCGTCATCCGCTTTAGCGGTGATAGAAGGAGAAGGAGAAGAAGGAGAAGAAGAAGATTCTTGAGATATCAAAGGCAGGTCAACAGGCTGATTTTGGTCCAGGGGTTGAAGGCTCCTTGGCTCATCTAAGACCAAGTTGGCTGCTTTGGCTGCAGCAGCTTGAATATCCTTGGGTGAGGAGGAGGCCGGGCGGGGGAGCTGCGGCGCCATCTCAGGGAAATTGAGGTAGGCCGCTTGGCCTTTGATTGTGAGCGCGGCCACATCATGGGCCCGAGCTGCCATCTCCGGTGTGGCAAATGTCCCAAGCCAAATTCGTGACTTCTTCCTTGGCTCCCGGATTTCTGACACCCATTTACCCCAATTGCGCATTCGCACCCCACGGTATGTTGGATGCCTGCCGTCGCTGCCACTCACCTGCCGCTTCTTACTCATCTCGTTGGCATTGGCATTAGCCATTGCCATCGAACTTCCTTGAATTGAGATCTTATCACTTCGATCAGAATCTGAAGATGAGGAAGATGATGATGAGGATGAGAAAGATTTGTTACCCGCACATTCTTTGTGGGATGATGCTTCCATGATGGAGGTGTTGGGTGTCGAGTGTTAAGTTATGGAGAGAATTTGTAGTGGAGCACAAAGTCCAAGTGCTGTGCTGAGCTTTTAATGACTGGCCATTGAATGGAAGGGGGCAAAAATAAGAGCATGGGCCCTCTCAGAAAAGGGCCACATGTGTGTATTCCTCACCAATAGGTATTGTTTTTGTAGCAGTTTCTCTTTTACATCATGTCTCACCTTCCTTCTTTGTTCTTTGCCCTGGACTTTTCTCTTTGGCAGTAAATTGCAACATACATAAGAGGACATCTTTCATCTGTCTTTGTCCACAACTTGGCTCTGCATTTTGATTTAATAATTTATGAAATAGGGCTCCAAACATTCTCCTACCAACCCGAGGGCAAGGGGGGCTATTTGAACCATGAGATTCAGATGGGATCTAGCCGCCCCATTGTTTACTGTCCTTTACCTCCACATTGGCAAAGTTTCTAGGCAGTTCAAACTGAAATTTCCAACCCAATCTACAAATTACTCAATTTAGGAAAATCTTTACAAGGATTTAACAAGGCTATACGTTAGTGGGCCTCCATACGCTTGAGTCCATTCCATTTATATCTGAGGCTTTCAATTAGGCCTACACCTGCATTTGTCTTCTTGTTTCAATATTTTGTATCTATCTATTCTCTAAAATCATTTGATCAATCATAGCAAACTTATGATTGAAATACACCACGCAATAGAACTGCCATAGAGTTGGCTTCTCAATAATTAGATGCGGTGTCTGCTTGTTTTAGGCAATTACAAGGGGTCCATTATAGGAAATCAATGTGGGGAACTTCAGATAATGTATATAATTAAACTCAATTAAATCCTAATGGGCCATCTTCTATCAATTATTCATTAATAAGGTATAAACAAATGTTACAAGTCGGCTTGTGGTTTCTGCATTAGGTACCTGAATGGGCCTTGCAACATGATCTACTTTCCAAGCAATTGCCATGAGACCAAAACCTTCTTTATTCCTCACCGGTCAAAGAATAGTATTGTAGTGAGATAACATTGCATACCCAACCCTAACTTTTTATTAATCAAACAAGATATTGCTGGGTTTGTATGGTCATTATTGATATGCCTTTTAAGTACTCCACCATGTGATTAATATCACTTAGCCTTTTTTCGCATTAAAGCCATATGCGGCACATTCTCATATTGATTAAAAATAAACCCTCGGCTTAAACTATTGTTTGATGATGCTTCTAGCCGTCAGCAATTTAAGTAAATTCAACTGGGCCACATTCTCTTTCTTAAAATAACCCTCCATTTAATGGTGTAACTTATATCAAGAGATCCTGGCAGTATTATCAACGATTTTCAGAGAATATTAGCTTTACTAATTCTTTAAGAGCTTCTCCAGTGAAAAGTGTTTCCCAATTATAGTTTTCTTTTCAAGAATGCAGCTTCACTAATCCTTATTTTTATACTCTTTCATGTATTAACAATCCCTAATCTTTTCATTTTGGCCATTTTCGTTGTAAGAAAAGAATAATTCAACTGTGTTTAGAGAATTAGGGAAAATTAGATCTTTATTATTAATGGGTTTTTGTTTTCTTACGCTCAAGTTATTTTACAGGAACCTTAAGAAATGTAAGGTTGACAAAAATAGAGTAGTAATGGATCATTATGGATTCTGGACTGATACTGTGGAAGAAAAAAAAAAAGAACCAGGGGAGAAGCTGGTGCAGATTAGGCAAATCAAACATATCATCAGACCTTTGAAACCATAGTCTAGCTTAAGGTTGTTTCTGTTCTCATGATACCTGATGATAACTCGCATATTGTATGCACGCACTTCTTTCTTCAATGCGTGGGATTTTATAGAAGGCATGGGCTGAAATTCCCATAGGTGAAAATTCCTCTTTTTTTAACGCCCAAACTGGTTATGTATGTGGTTAGAGCCCACTCTGATGCACAGCTGGCACCAGTCAGAACCGTCTTTGGAACCCACAGCATTCCCCTGCTTGATTTGGCAAACTCGGAGCCACTAATCACATTTGGGCTAGCCAATGTCAAGGTCTTAAATAGTAATATGCATGAATATGGAAATGACATATTAGATAACATTATCCAATGTATAATGCAGCAAAATCAATATAGTATATGATAATATATTTAATCTTTAGTCGGGCCTGGGTCCAGTACGAACCCAACTCGTTTACATCCTTAGCCATAACGCCACTAAGTAGGATAAGCCAACCAAACCGGGTTAGTCTAGTTGATAGACAGCAAGTTGAGGTGGGTCGAGGCAAAGCTTTAACCTGAAAACCTGCCTCTTCTAGCTGGTAGGATAAGTCTGAGCACTTCGTTATCTATACTTTTGTTTGTTTAACCACCGTCGTAATTCTCATGTTAAGTAGTACAGAAGGTCCAACCCAACCTCATTAGCAACAGTAATTACATTGTGGATGCTAAATACCAATTGAGGCAGTGCAAATACACCTTACAGAATCATAATCTTGCCAAAGCAATCAGATCCAATCTTAGCTGAGTTCTCATGATCTGCAATCACTGGGGATGAGAAACAAAAACCATCAGATTTCAAGAAAAAACTTCATCAAATCAGTAAGAACCTAAAGCCTAATGCTACTACACCCACTAAAGTAAATAACCAATTTCAGAATGGTTCATACATCTCAAGATTGTAGTAGTAGTAATAAAAAGAAGTCCCCATTAAAACAAGAAAAACATCATCTAAAAGACATTGCAAGCTCAGAACTGGTAAGAGTTCCTGCTACTATTTGGACAGCAACCACGGAAATGGAAAAAAAAAAAAAACTGCAACACCAATGCAAGCTCTATTTGTCTATTCATGCAACAGGGCTACTGCTGCGCACACTGCACCCGCGGCCCTGATGGCTCATCATCCTCATCATATGCTTCCTGCTGCTGCTGCTGCTGCTTCCGCCTCAGCTCTTCCTCCATATTGACATCGTGTAAATTAGTCTCTTCACACTCATCCAGCTCCATTGCTGACAAGTGGTTGCCTGGTCTTGGGGGTAGAATCGTCTCCAAAGTGCGGCATTGGTCTAGAGAAAGCGCTCCAGGGTCTGGAAACTCCACATTGAACTGGATATACAGGCGACCCTTCATGAATGGCCTTTGATGGTGAGGCATTCCTTCATCATTTATTGCCTTGTGTTGGCCTGGGTTGACATGATTTGAGAGAAACCAAGGTAAGACATATAGAAGGGGGGTATTTGCCGATGAGGAAAACATTCATGCCAACACTCCAATTGTCAAATATGTCTCACTCAAACTTCCCCATGTGGCTGACCATTCACTGGAAAGGTCCCTCTATGAATTACCCAATGGCCACAATATGTATAAATGATTTTAACTCCACCTTCTCTTTGTTCTGATGACTGCAGTGGCATTGGTTTCTGCCATCTTTTGTCTCACTGAGCAGTTCAGTTAGATACCCAACCACTTGGATAGTTCTGTA
Organism: Umbellularia californica; assembly: GCA_028538565.1. NCBI lineage: Eukaryota > Viridiplantae > Streptophyta > Magnoliopsida > Laurales > Lauraceae > Umbellularia > Umbellularia californica. The sequence continues at coordinate 873,601 of JAPQWN010000012.1, forward strand.
TGTGCATGGCAGTGAAATTCAATATCCAAACCCACACGACCCATCAAGTGATAGGCCCCAGTTCAAATGCAGTACACCATCAAAGGTGCAGCACGGACATTAGATTTCCCAACTGCTGATAAATATAGAAAACCCATACCTGGTTTGATGACTTCACCCGGATTGGATTTGATGAGCAGCTGTCTCCCGTCAAGATGAGTTAAGGCAAATTGGAAGCCGCAAAGAGCCTCAGTCAGGCTGAGTGTATGTTCAACATACAAATCATCAATCTTTCGTTTGAACTTGGGATGATCCTTCAATTGCAACACGAAAACAATGTCGCCAGTTACCGTATCAGGCTGCAGATGGAGCCATTACAGTTATCAGAACAGGATAATTGAAAGAAGTCAGAATTACAGGCAAAGAAAGTAGAGAGAATAACAGCAGATTACATAACAAGTAACAGATGCATGCTCTAAAATATTCAACAATAACCAATGCTAAAAATACGTGAAACTTACAGCCTCGTCCGCTTCTCCCTGGAATACAATTTTCTGACCATGCTGCATTCCTTTCTCAACATGCACCTCCAGCACCTTCTTCTCCTGAGTAACTTTGTTTCCTTTGCATTGAGTGCATTTGTCCTTATCACTAATTAATTCACCTGCATTGATGATGTGTTACAAAGAAAGACAACTTGCAGTGAAGAGCAAATGGAACTATTAAGAGAGTATATATCTTCACCTGAGCCTTTGCATTCATTACAAACATGTTGCATCTGTTGGATCATGCCTGGCCCAATGCGGCGAGTAGAGATTTTCATCCCAGTACCTTGACATCCATAACATCTCCCTGACGCACCACTCTTTGAGCCTTTCCTGAAATCGTATGCAAAGTAAAAGATCATATGTAACTCCAAAGTTCATATCTCATATATTCCCAAAAATAAAGTAATATCAGTAATGAATAAACAAAATTAGAAAATCAGATGGTTAGAAATTTAGAACATTCGAAGGGCAACATTTTTCTATGGTATAATCCATTTATTACGGGGCCACCACATAAATGGTGGGCACGAATATATGGGCCCCACAAAAAGTGTAAAATCAGCAAATGATTTAGTAGAACATTGTAAATTTACTCCACAGTAATCTGAACAATTTTTCACAGAGAAGTGAATGCCAAAGGGAAACATCATAGTGCTTTCACATCCAAATGGTATTATGAACTATACTGTAAAGCTAAAACATTTTTAATAAATATGTAAGCATTTCAGACACAGTCCCAAAAGAAAATTCACATGGTTTGGAGGAACTTTTTTTCATTTTCTCTACTCAATATTTCTATATATAGTTTTTCTTTCTTATTAAATCGACTTAAAGATTGCTCTCTCTGTAACTGACTTAGGTGGGCTAGTATACCGTGACAGTAAATATTAACCACCCTAACCGCAACATTGATGTTCTCCCATCTAACAATCACTGCACGGTAAAATGAAACTTCACTGCCCTAGATTAAAATCAATAAAACAGAATCACCAGTCTCCACTGCTCTATTAAGTAGGATGGTCACATCTGGGCAAGCTCAGGCCTGGGAAAGATGAGAGCTCTGTGCTTAGGCCTGTGCCTGGCTGGACCCAAGCCTTATATTATGGCCTGATAATGGGGCCGGGCTGGCTTGAGATACTTGATGCAAGGGAAGATAAAATTTTGCAAGTGGGTAGGGTCCGGGTCCACTTTTAGTCTGGCAGCCTGCATTTGGGTCTGAATGATAGACTCAACACTATATGAACTTGGCTTGCACAAGCTTCAGCCACTCCAGTCCATGAACAGTTTGGCCATTAAACATCCATCACCTCACACACAAAGATATCCAAACAAAACACGGATCACACACGTGAGCGCACACACATGCACACATGCACAAGTATGTTCAACAGAAGACAGTAAAGTAATTACCCTTTGCATTTTAGACACAACACATTCCTAGTTAAAGATAGCTTCTTTGATGCTCCATTATACAAGTCTTCTAAAGAAACCTTCAAACTGTGAACTACATCATCACCCTGTTTCTGCCGCCGTCCTCTCGAGCTACCACCTAGACCATTGGGATCAACATCATACAATAATGATCAGAGCTAGAAAAAAGAGGAGAAAAGTTAAAATATATCTCCATTGCTCACCCCCAAAAGCTCCTCCCCCAAAGAAAGACTCAAATATATCAAAAGGATTATGAGAGCCACCGCCTCCACCCATTCCCTCTTTAAGGGCATCTTCACCATACTGGTCATAGATTTCCCTTTTCTCGGGATCACTAAGAACTTCGTAAGCCTGAGACAACTCCTTGAACTGTAATCCAAAAACAGAACCAACATATATATTGTAAATGATGAGAAGTTAAGACAGAAATATCTAAACTAGAAGAAAAGTGCTTGAGTCACCACACGCAGATATGCATGCTCATACTTTTAACATTAGAAGCATTACAGATACCTTCAAGCATGTGCATGCTCATTCATTGACACTCGGTAACGGAAGGTTACCCAAAGTTGCAAACTCAGTCCAGTGCTCAACTGAGTATTTTGAGTACACAAACCCTGTTTAGCATTCAAACTTTTTGAGTACTCAACTGCATATTTGCGAGAGAGATGAAGAGGGAGGGAGGGAGGGAGAGAGAGAGATAGAGATAGAGAGAGAGAGAGAGAGAGAGAGAGAGAGAGAGAGAGAGAGAGAGAAGGGGGGGCGCTTATTTTTCTTGTTCATAATTAGATAGACTGGAAGTTCGTGGCTCACTTAGAGATAAGTAGTAGAAACTTTTAAGAGAGCTCACTTTCTTGCTCATAATTAGATAAACAGGAATTTTGCTCATGGCTTGCTTAGAGTTAATAGAAATTTTCAAGCCGGCCCATTGCTGGGATAAGGCTCAGTCATTTTTTTTTTTTTTTGCTTTTAATTCTGACTGAAGGTTCGAACAATATTAACTTTTAACTCAACAAGAGTCTTGGTGAAGTCTAGTCTGTCCTGTTATATTGTATCAATGACTTCCAAAGTACCTGAATTTTTATTTTGTTACTATTTTTTGAAATAACAAGGGCAAATGCCAGGTTGCAAAGAAAGCTGAAAGTGGATATCAGGAAACAAATTAAAAAAAGAAGAAGAGAAATTAGAGAACTGATGCAGCCCAAGATGTGTCAACCAGAATTAGGCCCAAAGTAAAGATGCATTAAGAGCTGTACCAAACCCCAGCAGGGAATAGCACATATAGAATCATGTAATTGTGCTACTAAACATTTTTCAATTAGGAATCCCTATTTTGTATGCAGCTTTGTGCTCCATGTTTTTCTTCAGCCAGATACTAGTCACCCTACACTACATCTCTAGTATCCTGCTGCAAGTCCCTCAAAAGCTTGAGGTTCCTATGCATCTGCATTGCAGCTGGAGCATACCTGTTGTATAGTGCACTTGCAATATGCCAGGACGCCTACTAAATGGCTTCTTTGTATGTTTTAATCAATTAATTTGACGACCACAAGGATAGCTTCTCCCTTTATGGTCTTTTATTGATTTCCCCTTTCTCAAAAAGAATTGGGTGGGCATGAGCATCACAATGGACCCTCCTATGTCTTTATTTGAAGCCGGGTAGTATTGCAGATCACCATATTCAGGAAATTATCTACTGGGATAGTATGGATGTGCACTCATAATAATTGTCTTTATCTCCTTAGATTCTTCTATATGTGATTAAAACTAAATTATATTACATTGGACATGTGTCAAAAATCACTCTAGATACATTGCATCTATATGAGTTCTAAACTGGTCTCTAATAAGTAAAGAGATCACATAAATAGAAGATTCCCCATCCATGGTGGACTCTCTTACCTTCTTCATTATTCCTCTCCTCTTTCATTTGTGTTACCCCACCATTTTCGTACCTCAACATGTGTCATGCCAAAGCCCAAAAGAATGTGGATTGGTATTAGACAAGCAGTCAGCTAAAGAAAAAGTCAAACCAGGAATTAATGAACGAGTCCCATCGAAATGCGCCTCAACTTGTCCAATGTTGCTTTTTTTTTTTCTATCATGAACTCCAGGTTAACTCTTCTAAGAAAAGATATCTTGGCCAATAAGGAAAAAAAAACTAATTATAAAAATTTCCAGAACTTCAATGCTATCAGTGTAACACAGTAGGAAATTTTTAATATGATTATAACCGGATGAAATGGGGAACAAAAATTAAATGCAGCGTTGCCAACTGCCAAGTGTACAGGTATGAAGAAATGCCAATAAAGATAAGTGTATAGAGTTGAAAAAGGGATTAAAGCAACTGAATTAGAGATGAGAGATAGGGATGGGGGTGGTGGCTAACCTTCTCAGGGTCTCCACCTTTATCGGGGTGGTTCTTTATGGCGGCTTTTCTGTATGCTTTCTTTAGCTCATCCTGGCTCGCACTGTTTGAAACACCAAGGATGTCATAGTACTTGGAGTTGTTACTCTTCTTCGGAGCACGCCCAAACATATTTGATGTGATTCAATCTAAAAACCAACAGCTTAACAACAGCCTATCTTAAATACTGCTTTCCTCTCCTTTAGTGTGTCTGGATACTCCAATGTAAAAAAAAAAAAAAAATTGAAACAAAAGAAAATTTTTGAAGTATGAAAATAAACTGATGATACTACAAAAGTGATTAGTAGCAACTAGCAACAACCGGTCTATTTCTTAGGATGCTTAATGTGGCAGTATTCCAAGGAAAAGAGAATAATTTGGAAATGGAAGCACATACAGAGGTGAAAAGAGTGTAACGGTATTTAGAAAATTGCATTCAATTTCTGGACACGGCCATTCTCAGATTCTACAACAAAATGTGGTATAACTTGAAAGAAAAAACAAATTCAGCCAACATCTTTTTTTCTTTCTTGTTCCTCTACAAACCAATCTCTTAAAATTCAAAAAGAAACAAAGGGAAAAAAAATACTAAGACATTTATAATAAACAATCATCGCAATCACCTAAGCCTTATGCCATTCATTTAATGCATTGTAAAAGAACAACAGGGTATGACTATATTCTTTCTGACCTGTCATGCACACAACGCAAGTGCTCTCTCTCTCTCTCTCTCTCTCTCTCTCTCTCTCTCTCTCTCTACACACACTCACTCTGCCAAGCAGGCCCTTTACAGAGATCTTGGGCAGTTTCTAAGATTTCCTGTTCACCAGTCACCAATACACAAATCCAATAAATTATCTCAAGAGAACTAATTGATGAAGACAAACTAATCAGTCACCATTACAATTGTTCTGACTGCAACCTGTTTAATTGTAGTAAAATCTAGGAATGGGCTATGGGGTTCCCTCCACCTTTGAATTCTCACAGACAGTGAACCACTTTGCTCATATGGTGGCACTGCAGTCAAATTGAATGAGTGACACAAAACAAAAAAAATCCCCACCATCCAATGGTGGGTCTCATCATCGATACCACCAAGGAGAGAGATCTCACTCACTACAAAAATCTTAAATCAACAACCAATAAAAAAAACCCTAAAAATAGCATTTTTTACGGCAAGGATCCAACACAGAGAGGCCCACCAATTGGACAGATTGAACCGACCAATCCCAATCAGGAACTTCTGTATGCTGTTCACCGCAGGTTTTAATTCCCGAATATACAAACAAAACCCTAGATCCAAATATCCGCACTACCCCCTTCAACAGAATACAAACAAAAAAAAAAAAGAACCTAATCCAAGATCCAAAAAAGCTAAAACCTAAATCAATGAGCAAAAACCATAACAAAGAACAATCAGATCATAACTGAAATATTGATAGCATGTGAGCAAATCTAAAAGTAGAAGCAAAAAAAAAAAAAAAAAACCATCAAATTCACATCCAAAATCCACAACATAGAAAATAAAGGAAGCTGTTCTTACAGCGATCTCGATCTGTTTCGTATGTAAGAGAAAATCACGATCGACGAGAGAGAGCTTACAGAAAGGAAGGAATCTTATAGTCGATTGCAAAGGGGAGAAGAAAAAGGTGTTCTTCTCTCGCACTTTGCAGGGAGAGAGAATTTCCGCCTTCGTCAACTTGCCTCTTAAGAAACCCGGGTGCAGAGGCACACCAACAACTGGATAGATCTTGACCGTTGAGTGTGGAGAGACTGGACGGTTGATATATCACATTGAGCGCTCCAATAAAAAAATAAAAGAAAAACCCTCGAGGAGAGGAGAAGGTTGACGTAAGTCACGCAACGCAATCTACTTTGGCGCTTGCTTTTTGGGTTATGGGCCCGATTTGTTAAAACAACAAATCCTGTGGACCCAAGAAAGATCCGTGAGCCTCTTTCTTGATCATCATCGTCATCTTGTGGTGCCCCAATTATTATTTTTTTCCGTGCCCAGATGGGAGAATCGGGGATCAATAGCAGAACCTCTAGTTCTAGAAGAAGGAGGAGCCGAGGTCCTGACCACTCAGCCAATTATGTTGAGCTGGCTATATTAATTTAACTTTTTGGGTTTTCATCCATGTCCTCTTTTTCTTATCACATTTTATTGGTGGGTTATCAACTTACATAAAAGATTTTTATTCTCTACATATGTATTGTATTTGTAATTTGTAAATTTCTTTTTAACTATAAAAATGTTAAGTCCATTAAAAAAATGTGCTCGTTGGGTCAACCCTTTGTCAAATTTCAAGTTAATAAAATTTAGACTTCAATATTAGATTTATCAAATGTGAAAATATGTAAATAATATAATACAAAGGATTCACGGTTTTATAGTGATCAATCTTATAGAGGGTAAATTTCTATTAAAATAAAAAATCGTGGTGATACATATAAAAAGACGGCATTTGGTTTTAGAGGGTTACATTTCTCACAAATGAGCTTCTTGAAGTTAAATTAAAGGTTAAGATAATATGATGGGACTATTTTTTTTTTTTTTATATATAAATCTTATCTATCATGATGCTGAATTTTCACCTGGGGGATTCGTACAAGAGGTGGTGTGGGATTTAATATCCCCATCAACCACAAAGCAGGCGGTCAATGCAACCGTAATTGGGTCTCCAAACCTTAACAATATATGGGATATGTGATCAATTTGAAAGAGAAAATCGACTGAAAAACACATGGATGATGTTTGGTAGTTAAATAATTAAAATTTGAGATATTGTCTGGCCACACTATGAGAACTTGGTCCAGGCGGCATCCTTAACCATGGGCGTAGCGTGTTAACCACGGACTTCCAACGGTGAGCCTCTGCTAGTCCCATATCTAATATATCTAAATTTTGACCCTAAGCTTATAAGTCAAACCCCATATTAACTCAACATATATGACGTGTTTAGAAGAACTCGTACCAGGAACGTAGAATAAAACAGAAATTACAGTAGTCAATAATTCTTCTTCTTCTTCTGTACGATGAAATTAAACTCACTCCAACATAGCATAGTGTCTTCAACCAGCTGAACAACAACTGATAAGTTAATTATTGGTTTATTGGGGTACAAGTTTAGGAAAATCTTTAAAAAGATCTAAAAGTTTTTGTTAGTTTTTTTCATATAAAAAGATCTTGTAAATTGATTATTAAAAAAAAAAGTTAATAAGTTTCCAGCTCTTCTTTCAATATGTCCTTGGCGGTCAACGCTCATTGCCTGTGATTTTTCTCCAAATTACTTCATAATGATGCAGCTACCTTTCTTCTCTAAGTTCTTTGAAAAACAAAGTAGGATTTGTATTCCTTGGATGTGAAAGCAATTATAACACAAGCAGTAACCAGCATCCTTACCCTCTCATTACGAAAGATGAAGGGACGATTACCATACAACAGCCTCCAAATCTGACATTTGCACAAAAACTATTGGAAAAGTTATAATTATTGTATAATTGTTCGTCTATAAAAGTACGTCGTGAAAATGACGATTTTATCATTTATCGTGCGATATCCTATGACCATAGGATATCACAAAATTATCCCTTCCCGCCCGAACGTCGAGTTGAGCTTTTACTTAAAGGATCCTAGTACATGCACCTGCGCCACAATTGATCTCTCTACCACAATCTATTCATAGGGTTGCCTGGGGCTAGGGGTGTTCTTGGGTCTGGTTGGTTTGAGAGGCATATTGAGGGCCGGCCTGCCTTCATAGTAAGCCCGTGTCGGGTCCATGCTTAAGACGGGCCTTAAGTGTTTGGCCCGAGACCTCCCACTTGGTTGGGTCAGGCCAGGCTTTCTACCACTTTTTTCTAGCTTTCTAACTACTTATTTAGGTAAATCAGTCACTAACTGCATGCATAACTTATTCAAAAAGTCTATTTGGACAAACTCTATGGACAGAATTTGGGACAAACTGCCCATGTGGCGCAACATGATTGGGCTCTCTCAAAAGTTGAAATGTATTGTCCCAATCACGTTGCGCCACGTGGACAGTTTGTCCCAAATTATGTCCATGAGTTTGTCCATATAGACAAACTGTAACTTATTTGGGTCAAGCCGGGGCAGGACAGGTTTTCAGACTTTCTATCCATTAATCAAAGCCCCGGACCTATATTAAATGGGCCAAAAATTTAGATCCAGGGCTGAATAATGAGCACCCCTACCCAGGGCTAAACATTGCTCTAATGAGATATCAAAGAAGATAGGTTCAGAGTGATTTGTACGTCCATCAAATAAACAGTTCAGACCATTGATTAAGAAAAGTGCCTATTTGCATCATATAAGAAGTACAATTGAGATTATCAAAATAAGTGGGCCCCATGGACCAAGATATCAAAGATAAAAATAAGGGAATCAGATACAGATTCATAGGTGGGTGAGGGTCTTATGGACGTCACCACATGTAAATACTGAAAAGTTGACTTAGCTCTGAGTGAGAAATTTAGTGGGGTGTTTGGAATGCTTTTCAATGGGGAAAATGGGCTGCTCCGAACAAGAAAAATAGACCATGTCAAGCACCTTATTCACTCTGCATATAATGGGTCATATTGATCTACTTAGACCAAGTTGCCTGTGGGTTTACAAATTAATAACAAAGGGAAAAGTCTCTGCTTTCTCTCTCCATCCCTTTATTGTGCATTTTGGATGCTTAGCCCTCTTTCAAAGGAAAGACACTTCTCTTCTTGATCTCTTGAGCAAAGTATAATTAGATCTGTCAATTTAAAACCAAATCCAAGAGAGAGATCAAGAGTCTAGATAGAGTTTATGGAACCTTTTGTCAATTGTCACTAGACGCCTGATAATGCAAAGATAGTGAGGGGTGTATAATATATTCTACTATGGTTCGGGCCCACCCAAGCGTGATGACACGTGTATTCTACTATGTATATGTCCTGCGCACCTGCTCCTACAAGAGCATGCATCAAGACCACCACCGAAGGCGGGAGGTGGGCACCCCTTAAATTTTATTGAGTCCTGCCAAAAAAAACAACACCGATATTGTAGTATTTGGAAACCGTCCCACCAGCCAATGTTAAATTCCAAAAACAAAAAAAAAAGAAGAAAAAATTGCAATCTTGTCCCTGAGACAAGTGCCAAGCAATACATAACAAACATGTGGGCCAAAACATGACATTGGTTAATTGCCTTTAAGTTTCCGCCCCTAGTCTTAAACCATAGGCTCAAGTCCGAATCTAGGCGGATTCGGTCCTAAGTGTATGGCGCATGCTCGACCCATCTAAAATAGGTTTGCCCTAGCATGGGTGGACTAGTTTTAGTTAAAACTAGTGCGAGAGGCCCATGCCCAACATGGGCCAAAAAAAGAAAAAAAAATATTAAAAAAATTTGTAGAGGAAGAAAGACGAGGGAATGAGTAAGGGAAAGATAAAAGATTTGGATCTATTACGTGCCCCAGAATGATATAGTGTTGGTCTAGTGGTCAGGAATAAAAAAGAAATTAACAACACGTAGAAAAATCTCAGGGATGTTGGCCCAACCCCAGCCCACAGGCTTGATCCACTAAGTTTAGAACGTAAATTCAACTTGGGGGGCTCCATGTAGAAAAAATATTGGAGGAAGGGGCAAATGTAAAAGAAAAATATATTAATTTTTAGAACTTGAAGGAGGGTTTTAAAAATTCTAAACTATTCACATATATGGCCCCACTAGCCCCAGGCAACTATATATACCTGGGTTCGCCCTAATATAATATTATAAATATAATAGACAAAACCTCCAATAGATATAAAACTCAAAATATAATAGACAAAACCTCCAATAGATATAAAACTCAAAACTCTCTCTCTCTCTCTCTCTCTCTCTCTCTCTCTCCTCTGTTTGCAATGGAGTACTTGTGGGATCAATGGCTTGAGAAGGCTCTAGCAAGATTGGAATCCCTGAAACTCAAGTATGTAATCAAACCCATTACCCTTTCTATGCAGGCCCCAGTAGCCATCAAGAGCCCAGACATGGAAGCAGAGGATTCTGTCACGCCCCCAAAAGTGGAACCGGGGTTATGCGTGAAATTAGGGCCAATTAAAAATTTTCTAATGTTAATCAAATGCAACCTGGCCCTAATCATGTCCCATCCGGATCGAAGATCGCAGTGAGGTGTAAACATTTCCTCAATATATATATATATATATATATAACAATTAGCGGAAGCTTCATAAATGCAAGTGGTATCTTAAAGATGTATAGTTTAAGAGCAAATACTGAATATCATATCTAGAGTTCAAGTTTGAGACTGTTAACAAAATATTAATAATAAAAAGAAGGCCACACTAAAACTAGGCCTAATCAAAAGATAATAAACCAAAAGAAGAAACTAATCAGATATAACATGAAGGCTCTCGTGTACGGGGTCGATACGGCTATACTATGCCGTCCGTACTGTACTCTAGGGAGTCATCAGGCTGATATGCTTGAACCTCCTCCGTCGCCTCCTCCTCCTCGGGGTAGAAAGGCTCGGTATCTATGCACCAAGAGTAGCATCATCAAACACAACGATCGGCAGGCAGATAGATATATAAATCACTAAAGATATGCAGTACTAAAGAGAGTAAACGATAAACAAGATCATATGAAATGCATAGCGGTCTGATCATACGAAACGCATTGCATTTGAATCATAAACAGACTATCAAAGTAGGCGGTCCACATATGCTAATTACCACGGGATAGTGTCATTGCCCTCCCTTACTCACATTGAGTCGTGGTGGAGATATAAATAGTTTGGGATCATAACCCTTCAATCAAAGTGTTCAAAGTGGTGTCCATTACACCAAATCCGAACTGCAGACGGTCTTCTTGGGCTCATGCGGCTCGGGCCCCGTGGGCTCTGGCCCAATCTTGCCTCAAGGTTCTAAATCAAGTCCTCACACAGGTGGTGCCCCAGCTGTGTTGAACGTTAACAGCTGAGTGGTGCCTGACACAAGGAATCCTAAATAAACATCAGTGAAGGGCTAGGCTTTCTTACGCGAACAAGATTCAACAATATTAGAGAAACTACTTTATTCCAAGTCAAATCAAACTTCAAACGAACTTCAATAGTAGTTCTCTTCAAGCCTTACAATCAAAGCCTCCTGACCTCAACACTTCAACCAAACCTCGAAACAAACGGAACATCAAAAGGAATCCTAAGTTCATCATCTAAGTTCTCAGTGTGATCCACAAAGAAAGTAAAGCAAACAGATCTATTGAACATGTTCATTACATGTAGATAGTACCAAACGGTACAATGTAGAATCAAAAGCGATAGACAATCCAATCCTAAGTCAATTGTTATTCCCGGAGTCTCGTACAACTCTACTCAGTCAACGAAAGGAATTAGGGTTTGCGATACCCGAACGGAATCTCTTCGTGCATAGATATAAAAAGAGTATCCCGTTGTCCCATTCCGTTCAAGATTGAGATGAATTGAAACCTGAGAAAACGGAAATAACTACGAGGAATTATCTGCTCAAAACGCTCCTCGTACAAAGTCAAATGAGCCAAGGTTCCACCTAAGTCCATCCAATTCTAAGTCAAAAGGCCCTTAAGAAAGAACCCCGGTTCATCCTCGGTCAACCGCGTGGTTTCAGAAAACAGAATGAAGCTTCTGTAACCGAACTGAGTTGGGGAGAAACTCCCTTTTCATCCACACCTGCAGGCAAATACAAGAATAGGGCCTAGCCCTCTCCACATACATCCATACCTCCTCTCATCAAGTCCATCAACTAAATTTAACCATCCAATTAAGATATCATTTCATTAAACAATTAAACATAGTTATCATGCTTTCCAAAATCAAAGGTATCAATTGAGCATATGGTCCTCTAAATCATCATTAATTATCAAATCAAAAGAGAGACAAACATATCCAAGCATATATATAAATATCTACTTGCCTTTGGTTGAAAATCCACAAATCCTAACCCAATGCCCACAACCAACCTAAGAAAATATTAGCAATATAAAAACTAAATTAAAATATAAACCAAAAGAAAGGAAGGCTCTAAGCTACCTTATCACACTACTATACCCAAAGTAAATAATCCAACCCAAGGGGGAGATGAGCTTACCAAAAAGATGGGTGGATGGAGTGTGGCTTGCAAATTGGAGATTGTTGAGCTAGCGGGGTCCACGCGGAGATGATAGTGATGATTGGAGGTTGTAGGGCCCACTTGATTTGGTGGCCCACTTGATTAATGGCCCATTGAAAGAAAAATGTAAAAGACAGAATGGAAGAAAGAAAGAAAGAATGAAGTGTTGAGGTGGGAGGAGAAAGTCAACGTCAGTGAGTGGAGTGAGGTGAGGGAGAGATGAGGTGAGATGAGTATAAATGAGATGAGATGAAATGAGATGAGAGAAAATGGTATGAGATGAGAGAAAATGAAGTGGGGTGTTGGGTTATTTTCGTTGGCAGGGAGGTGAGTGAAGAAGAGAGAGAATTGAAGAGATAGAGAAATAAGGAATGGTATGGATGAAATGGGTGCTGATCCACGTTGGCAGCAAGAGGGTGGAGAGAGTAATGAGAGAAAAGAAAGGAAACAGGGAATGAGAGAAAGAAACAGAGAAAGAAAGAAATGAAGAGTGAAGGGGAAAAATGGGGGAAAATAAAGAGAGAGATGGGTGGGGCTGATTCGCCGGAGATGGGGAAGTTCGCCGGCAGCAGAGGTGGTCCGGTGGTGATGGGGCGATTCCGGGATAGTGGGGCGGTAGTGAGGTGAGATGAGGGAGAAGACAAAAGGGGAAAACGAGAGAGAGATGGGGGTTGCTGCTGCTGGGAAGAGGGAGAGATGAGAGAGAAATGAGAGTTGAGAGAGTGGAGAAGAGAATGGAGAGCTTGGTGGTGGTGACCGGTGGTGGCGTCGTCCGGCAGCGGCGAGGAGAGTGAGAGGGAAGAACGAGTGAGAAAGAGAGAAGATGAGAGGAATGAGGGGGCTGCTGTGTCGTTGTGAAAATGTGGGGAGGGAATGGGTTTTGTGACCTAAAAGGAGGGATGGGGGTGAGAATTACCAAACAGCCCCTTTGGGCCTTAGGTTGGGTTCGGGTCGAGTATGAACCACAAAAGAGTATCCAACAAACTCGGATTCGCGCGAGACTTCGCACGCATGAGCCACACGTTAAACCTGACTCGCTAAGACTCTAAACACACTTACTAACTAATTATACAATTAATTAATATTAATAGGAGATTAATGGACGGGGCGTTACAGATTCCGAAGAATTTGAGAAGTTCGATAGCTTGCAGCCATGGGATCGATCATCAGTAGAGGTCCTCATTGACGAATCCACCTTCCAAAAATGGATGGATGGTTCAAGTCCTAGTAAGATTTTCAATCTGAGAGCGAATACACAAGAGCCCACCTATGATTAATGAAGGTCATCTTATACTTTCACCCCCCAACGATCTGGCCCCAAGAAAAATCTCACTCTCGTCAAACCTTTATCTACCATTGGATTGAATATTAAAGAAATCTATTGTCAAATATCACTAAAGCTATTAAATCAACGGTTAGCATGATTTGACAATGCTAATTTTTTTCTTGACCCTTATCCGTAAGGAGACATTTCCATGTAATTCACCTCACTTATAAGTAGGAATCTAAGTGAGGGCCACGAGCTGGACTACATATGAGAAGTATGGAGTTTGGAGCGGACCCAGATACACTACAACAAATTGCACTTTTGCCGGTCTATAAAACGCCAGTGAAAGACTTTCCCGACGATTTCCCTTGCGCCGGCAATGCACCGGGAAAAGTGTGCCAGCAAAACCATTTGCCGGCGAAAAAAGTTTTGCGCCGGTAAAAATTTAAGCATTAACGGCCTTCTTGTTCGCCGGGAAAAGAGGTATAAAACGCCGCGAAATGACCTTTATTTTTCAATAATAAATTGATTAAAAAACTTTTTGCGCCAGCAAAACATTTATATTTTATGTAAATTATTTTTTCAAAACTTTTGCCGGCGTTTTTTTTGAGCCGGCAAAACATTTATATTTTATGGAATTTTTTTTTCAAAACTTTTACCGGCGTTTTTTTTGCTCCGGCAAAAAATTTATATTTTACAGAAATTATTTTTTTCAAAATTTTTTGTCGGCGTTTTTTTTACGCAGGCAAAACATTAATATTTTACAAAAATTATTTTTTCAAATTTTTTTTGCCGGCGTTTTTTATCGCCGGGAAAATAATTTTTTAAGTAATTATTTTGAAGGTGTTTTGCCGGCGAAAATATTGCGCCGGTAAAGATTGCTCCAGCAATTAATATTCATGTATTGTATTTATTTGATTTTGTAATTTTTTTTCTATATATACATCCTTGCATCATTACAACTTCCAACCTGTATCGTATGAAACTACTATTCCATTATCTAAGACCAAATCAACTACACACCCAACATCTATTTCAATTCCAAATATTCATTCCACTTCATATTAATATTCAAATATCCTTACAATATTAAAAGCACTTTACCATTACCGTTACAAAATAAAAATCCATGCTAACATTCTACTCTTTGCCAACATTCAAATGCCAATGAAAATTTACATCTTCATATACAATCATCTCATTGTTGCACCAATCCAACACCTGCAACATTGTTAAAAAAAACTTCATAAATCCTATTTTAACATATAGCAATCTGCTAGTCTGCATCCATTTTTCCTTCATGTTCGCTGCATCTTAGTTGCATGAATCTTTCAATAAAAAACTTTCTTCAATTTCACTTGATCTTGCATAAAAAAAAGAGCAAGATTAACATATGATTAAACTCATAGATGGCACATTTGGCAGCAAAACCATGGACTTGCAGATTCAGCTACTGACATAATTCATGCAGCAAACCCTTTACATTACTAGCAAAAATCCAACAAGAAATAGCACAGATGGTAACAAATAGCAATCACACCATCAGCTAATAATAGTGAATCCTAACTGATGCTCTTCTAACAACAGTAGGATATCACTGCTAGTAGGAGAACATTCTTACAAATGGGCAGACTAGATCACCACCAGATTTGCAATGTTTTAATAATAGAATTTAAGTTACAATAATATCTAATCTGACTTATATCGGCCTTGAATGGGTGGATGCCTGTAAATTGATCTACCACTTATCCCAAAACTAATTGGTGATAGGAAACTGCACAACAATAAAACGTGAGGGTGAGGGTTCGACCTAGTAGGCTCTGATGCCACTCATAATATATTACACTCCATTAATCTACCACTTATCCCAAAATCAATTGGTGATAGGAAACGAAACGACAATAGTATTATGGTGAGAGCAGGGCTCAACCACAATTATAAGAGTGGGCGTTGACCTCATCAATCTTTGACTCAATTCTAGATGCAAATTGAACACGAACCAAACATCAAGATCGTCCTTACTCTAACTTGTGCATGCGGCTATTTACAAGTGTACGGTCTATGAGGGCTGGAACTTAGAGATTCTCTTTGCACATTGCTATAAATCCATGAGCAGGAAAATGATTGAATTCGATGACAATGGACTTAAGTTTGAATGGAGAGGAGAGTTTTGCAATTGATATAAAAGTAAGGATCAGTTATTTTGAATGATTAAATTTCAAATGTAGGCGTTTATGTCTGTTGAAGTGTTCATCATACTTGTCTCTGAATTAAAAAATGTTCCTCTATACTATATCACAAAGGTAAACTTTTTCTGAATTTAGCAACAGTTTGGATCTTGAAAATATGGAGAGGATCAAATTTATCCTCAAACCAATTAGTTATTGGATAGATTTTCGATTTTCGAGTCTTCATGATAATATCGATATCGCCCTTTTAGGGTGATTAAAAACACAGAGTAGAATTTTAGTAGTTCCTGAGATTTTGGACGATTCAAATGCTCTTAGTTAACATAGTTTATGCAAACATACAAGATATTATAATAACTAGTCCAATTATTCAGGAGAGAAGACTGTTTGTAACGACAGAAATGTAGACGAGACAGTGGGAGATAAAAGTTAATTTGTATGGCTCAATAGAAGTTAATTAATGTTGGTTAACCGTGCCCCTGGATTGCCCATGTTGTACGTACTGTGATTAGAAGTAAGTCTGTTATAGGTCTACTATGATTAAAAAGTATGTTTGGATGTAACATAATTTTGGGGTTAATATTATAAATAGAGATTAAGAGTCTCTAAGATGTACACATCTTCTGATTGCATAGTGATTTTTCTCGTTCATGTAGACGTAGGCCAAAAGACGAACTACGTAAATCTCTGTGTTCTTCTTGTGTGCTTGATCTCTTCTCATAAGCCCTAGATCACAACAAACTGGTATCAGAGCATTGCGCGTGATCGGAGGAGATCCGACGAATCGGATTTCAAAGAGTTGGAGTTGTGGCTGCGTGATCGACGAATTAGATCTCAAGATTGAGATAGCGCTTTCCGAATCGTGCAGAGAGGGAGATTGTTTGATCTCGGTGGGCCACGAGTAATTTGAGAGAAGGAGAAGGGCATTGCACGGTTCTTATTACAAAGAGAGAAGATCACCAGTTGGGCCACACAGATTGCAGCGTGTCTGTGATTTGGTTTCCTGTTGCCGAACCGGAATGAAGAGGAGAAGAGACGTTCATTGGAGAAGTATTCAGATTGCAAGGATCGTCTTCTCTTGTTGGGCTTCGGCTCTTGCAGCAGAGAGACGAAAGGGATTCTTGGTTCTCAAATTTGGTGCGCAGCAGAGGAAGAAAGAAAAAGAAGGACAAAATCCTGGTTTTAAACTTCGTCGTGCGCAAAGAAGAAGCAGCAATGAGAAGAATCCGCTGGAGCAACGTCGTCGTTCTTACGGTGGCCGGAGGAGGAAACAGGGGTGATCGGATTTGTAGAGACTGGGCCCCACATTGCCGTGAACAGCAGTCGGAGGTTCTCTTCGCTGAAGCCCCGTGCTGTCGCGCCGTGCCGTGGCTGAAGAAAAAGCAGCATCGCTGCTCTCTGGTTCCAGAATCTACGAAGAGGAAGAAGACGGTCTCTGGTTCTGGCTTGAAATAGAACAAAGAAGAGGAAGAAGGTGGGCCTGCAGCGGTTTCTGGCTATTTCTAGGTCAGGTTAAACCTGACTCGTTTCAGAAGCCCAGTAGCTAAGCCAGTCCAGGTTGGGCCAAGTCCAGGTCATCCTGACCCGTCCTGCGAAGCCCAGAAGCAAGGACTACAGAAAAAGTTGCTGACGTTAGCGACATGTCAGCACTTGTACGATCAATGGCAGATTAGACCGATCGACACCTAAAGTTTGTTTTCGCGATATCTTGACGATCCGGAGTTTGAATGGAGGTCCGTTCGAACCTACAGACTTGTTGCGAGATGATCTACGTGGTTATGGAAGAAGATTGGTTGTTCAACGGTCAACGAAGGAGATTGACTGACTAGAGCGCAAAAACTTATTTTTGTGATATCTTAGCCATCCAGAGTCGAATTTCAGATTCGTTTCTTCTAGCATGCTCGTGGTAACCAGATCTACACAAGTACTGTGAAAGATTAACGGAATAGCTGCGACGTTTGAGATTGAGAAATTCAATGGAAACAATGACTTCGGTTTTTGGCGTCTGAAGATGCATGCTTTGCTGGTTCATAATGGGTTGCATAAAGCTTTGAAGGGAAAGAATGCTTTGCCTGAAAAATTGTTAGATGAAGAGAAAGATGAGTTGTTGGAGAAGGCGTACGGTCAGAATCTGCTGTTTTTGAATGATGGTGTATGACGAAAGGTTGCTCAAGACAGAACTGCTATTGGCATATGGCAGAAGTTGGAAAACTTTTACATCACGAAGTCTTTCACGAATAGCTTGTATATGAAGAAGTGGTTGTTCACGTTATAAATGCAGGAAGGTACGTCTGTTTCAACCCACCTTGATTCTTTCACAAAAGCTATCATGGATTTGGAAAATATCAATGTTGAAATTGATGATGAGGACCAAGCTATTATGTTATTGTGCTTGTTACTACACTCATAGGAGCATTTTGTTGATACCATGATATATGGTAGAGATACTCCTTAAAAGAGGATGTAAAGGCAGCATTGAACTCCAAGAAGTTGAAGAAAAAGGTTGTGGCTGACAATAATGGTTCGGGTGAGGGTTTGATAGTACGAATAAGAACAAAAGACTCTAGTAGTAAGTGCAAACATAGATCTAACAGGAAAAATATTGAATGTTATTATTGCCATAAGAAAGGGCACATCAGAAAAAACTATCCCGAAAGGCAGAGGAAAGGGAAAGAAATAATAAAAGATTCGTCATCTGATGATTCAGTCAGTGTTGCAGATGGAATATAAGATTATATTTCCGACAATGCACTTTCTGTGATTGAAAATGGTATTCGTCGTCATGATGAATGGATTCTTGATTCAGGTTGTTCTTACCACATGTGTCCCAATATGGACTGGTTACCACTTATAGAGAAATCGACAGTGGTAGTATCTTGATGGGCAACAATATTTCATTTAAGACGGTTGAAATTGAAACAGTAAAAATCAAGATGCATGATGGAATCGTAAGAACGTTGGCAGAAGTTCGGCATATTCTTGATCTGAAAAAGAATATTGTTTCTCTTGGTGCCTTGGACTCCGACGGTTGTAAGTTCTCAGCGAAGGTGGAGTTATGAAGGTTATGAATGGTGCTCTAGTTCTTATGAGAGGCAATAGAAGTTCGGCATATTCTTGATCTAAAAAAGATATTGTTTCTCTTAGTGTCTTGGACTCTAACAGTTGTAAGTTCTCAGCTGAAGGTGGAGTTATGAAGGTTATGAAGGGTGTTCTGGTTCTTATGAGAGGCAATAGAGTTGGGAACTTGTATGTTTTGTCCGGAAATACTGTTACAGGTGGAGCTGCAGTGTCTTCCTCAAATGGCCATGAATCTATCTCAACGCGTTTATGGCACTTGGGCTTTGGTCACATAAGTGAGAAAGGATTGACAATACTGAGTAATTGGAATTTGATATGTAGCATGAAGGCAGACAAGTTGGATTTCTGTGAGAGATGCATCTTCGGAAAGCATCGAAAAGTTAGTTTCAAGACAGGTATTCATCGCACGAAAGGTATCTTTGATTATGTTAATTCGGATGTATGGGGGCCTTCTAAGGTTTACTCTAAGGGCAAGTCCCGATTTATGCTGATTTTTATTGATGATTATTCAAGGAAAGTTTGGGTTTATACTCTGAAGACGAAGGATCAAACCTTTGTTACATTCAAGCGATAGAAGAAAGTAGTTGAGAAATAGACAGGCAGGAAGGTGCAGAAGTTGAGGACAGGTAATGGCAAGCATACAGATCAATAGAGTTTGAGAACTATTGCACGGATCATGTCATAGTTCGGCATTACACCATTACAGAAATTCCACAGTAGAATGGAGTTGCAAAGAGGAAGAACAGAACGATTTTGGAAAAAGCTCGTTGTATGTTGTTTACTGCAGAATTGTCCAAGGACTTTTGGGCTGAGGCAGTAAATGCTGCAGGCTACTTGATAAATAGGTCTTCACATACAAAGATTGGTTGCAAAACACCAGAAGAAATGTAGTCAGGTAATCCAGCTGATTATTCATACTTGAGGATCTTCAGTTGTCTGACTTATGCTCGCGTGAAAACCGATAAGTTAGAACCAATGGCTATGAAGTGCATCTTGGTGGGATATGCTTCTAGAGTGAAAGGATACAAGTTGTAGTGTATCGATCAGGACTCACGCAGATTTATCATCAGCAGGGAGTTACATTTCATGAGGATGCTTTACTTGAAGCGAGAAAGTAGGTGGAGGAGACAAAAGTAGGTAGCAGCAGTGGCATCGTTCAAGTGGAGTCCGACATCCTAATGAGGAAGGAGAGTGCATCCAGCTCCTCCCGGGACACAGAGGATAGTTAGACTGTGCAGCAGATGCAGCGGATAGAGCCACAGATGCCGCAGACGGGTAGAACGTAGAGAGAGAAAACCGCCGGTTAGATACGGTTTCGAGAATATGATGACGTATGCGTCGACATCAGACAGTGGCCATGATGATATGGTTGCATACGCATTGACGAATGAATCTCTTGGATTAATGGAAGGGCTGGAAAGTAGTCAACAGGCAGCAACTATGACTGAAGAGATGGAGTCTCTTGATGAGGAAAATCAGGCTATCGGATGTAAGCGGTTCTACCAGGAAGAGGAAGAAGCTTCCACTACTGGTAGAGTGCAGTTTAAGGTTCCTGATCATGTATGCAGTTTGAATAAATCATTGTACGGGTTGAAACAAGCTTCTGGACAATAGTACAAGCGATTTGGTGCATTCATGAAGGAATGGGTAAATTCAAGTTCAAGTATTGCTTGGACTTGATCGGTGTGCTCAGTACCTGAATGCCCTAAGGGGCAGGTGGAGAAGGTGAGACGTGTTTTGTGCATGAGGATCAGCTTCAATGTTTACCAAGGTGGAGATTTGTTAATTTGTATGGCTCAATAGAAGTTAATTAATCTTGGTTAACCGAGCTCCTGGATTGCCTATGTTGTACTGTGATTAGAAGTAAGTTTGTTATAGGTCTACTGTGATTAAGAAGTAGTATTTGAGTGTAATAAGATTTTGGGGCTGATATTATAAATAGAGACTAAGAGTCTCTAGGATGTACATCTCTTCTGATTGCATAGGTGGTACATGAATTTTGTATTGAATTGTGAAAAAAAAAAAAAGGTGAAAGAAAAACATAATTTATTGGGCAGAAGTTGAGAAAAACATATTCTGGCCTTGCGATGCAGAGTTAAATATCATCCAATAGTTATTTAATATTAATATTTAAATTAATTATCAACTCAAAAAAAGAACCATTCAATTAATAATAAAAATGAGAAAGCCCGTGTAATGCACAATGAAGTCCTACTTAAATTGATTTATAAATTAAAAATAATATCTAAAATAAATAAAAATTAACAAAAACACATGGATTAGGTGAATGCATATTAGGGCTCCAGTTGCCCTGAGCCATCAAATTGCTATAGAGTATATGGTGACTAACATTAATCTTTCAAAATAAGCATAGGGATGATAGAAATTTTGAGTCCTTCAGATCTGGAAGGACATGTAAGTGGGTCAACGGATCAGTTAACTAAATGGGTTCTTAGCCCCAGTTAAAAAATATAAACTCTTGGAGAAGATGATGAACGTCGGTTCTGTGAATTCTTAACATGGGTTATGGGAAATCTTCTCCTCCATGTCCTCCTCTCATCATCATCTTCACTGTTTGGCACCAAACAACGAGTTCCAAACAACAAAGATGAAGAACTTGGTGGATATTCCCTGTTTGGTTCCAAACGAGAAATATGAATGGTACCAATTATGGATGATGAAAATGATGATGTCGATGATGAGAAAGTGCATAAGAAGTGTGCAGCACAATGGTACCCTATGCCCAAGTATAATATCTAGTGTCTTTGTGCAAAGGGGTGTTTGTTCTAAGCGAACGTTTCCATCAGCATGGGAGATAAAGAGGGGTGTTTGTTTTGAGTCATTAGGCGTTTCCTTCTTTAAATAAAACTTAAATGAAAGAAAGTTATGAATGCTGAAGTGTACGCTGCCTTTGATGTGTCATGTGGATGGTTGAGAATCAAGTCAGATATCTATAGGTGAAGGGACGTATCTCTATTTTTAAAGGCCGTTGCTATTGGCACCCACTCTATATGTTAGGCCTGTGTAACCTCGGGTGTTTGTCTGATAAGATGACGATGTGACATGGAATACAATGCATGCTATTGTCCCGAAATCCGTTTGTCAAGGGTGAGGCTCAAAAAGGCAGGCGCCGCCATGCTAGCGGGCCAGCCTGGCACGGCACGGCCCGCCGGCATGGCCCGCCACGGGCCGGGCCAGTGGGCCAGGCGGGTCTGCTCTTTTTTTCCCTTTTTTTTCAGTATTAAAAAAAAAGAATAGAACACAAAGACCCTCATAACTTGTGAGTTTGGAGATAAAAAAAAGTTCGATTTCATAATGGGACCCATAGATTGTTCAAACTTGGAAAAAAAAAAAAGCAAAAGAAAAAAGTCGGCTTTCAAAGTGGGCACTACAGATTGATTAAAAACAACAAAAAAGAAGCTTACTGTGATCTTTAAGTAGGCTCTAAATTTTTGCACCTTAGACCTGACATGAGGATCCCACAAACTGATTTGTAACAAAATCTAATACATACATGCCAACCTATCATTAAAATTATAACCAACTTGATGTCTATGTTTCTCATCAGTATGTAGGCCCCACTATCAAAGCCAAAGGGCCTTTGTTTTATTTTTATTGGTTTAATAATTTGTGGGGCTCTTGAATGTAAATGGTCAATATAATCTAGGAAAATGATTTTGGGAGGACCAAAGAGAAGTTAGCAAGTATCTTATTTCAAGATTATAAGGTTTGTTGGAGAGTGTTGGAAAGTGTTAAAAGTTTCTAAAGCATGCCATGTGTCACTCTCCCATGAATAGGTAGGGCAGCACATGGGCGGTTCATATCAGTTTCACACTAAAACCAACCACCAAACGGAACCAATTGGTTTTTTAATTAACCAATCCGATCCGGCCGATAGAGAGGGCTTCTATTCGGTTCGGTTTAGTTAATAAACCTTTCTCTTTTCTTTTTTTTTTGACCATTAGGAATTAAAATTTTCAAAATGATGACACTCCCATCCTTTGCATTTCTTGCTTCTATTTCTAATTATTTATTTTGATGATCGTTTATTTTCAATACACATTTATAATCAAAGTTTTTACTAAAAGAAGCAATGAATGTTTATATACCTTCAAAAGCATTATCGAATATACTATACATGTACCTCTCAAAAGCACCTTATACCATTGACAAATTTTTTAGACCAAATTGCCTTTCACTTTATCCCTCACTAATTCGAAGCATGACACTCGTGTGCTTGATACATGACTTGCGAGTTCAAGATATTACACTCGCAAGCTCTAGATTTAGTGTCAAAATATATCCTCAACATTATTAGCGAGTTCAAGTTTTCTGCTTCTATCCAAGTCCATTAACCAACATCTCTCAAGCATTTATTAAGCTTATCTATCATATTAAATTGATTTATATTTTGTATAAACTTCAATAATATCCTCTTTCTTATTTCACTTTTACTACAATTAGTTGAAAATTAGCTCAAGCCTATAGGAATACAGCATAGCCTCACCTAAAATTAGCTCAAGCCTATAGGAATTCAGCAGAGCCTTCTTTTGTGATAATTAATATAAGAAAGGGGAGAAAATGAGAATTAATATAATATAATATAAACTTATATATATGGAATCTCAAATTTAAATAATATAAATACCTCTAAATCTTTGAAGGCCCCTTTAATCTTGTCTCTTGATGACTTGATCTTTGGCCCTCCAAAAACTTCTTAGAGAGAGTGAAATAGTTGAATGCTTTGAGAGAGAGCTAGAGAATGTATACAGAAAATGAGAGAGTTATGTAAATTGGTGAGGAATGAGAATGGGAGGGTTAGGGTATTTATAGACTTTGTAAAATGGAAAATGACACAAAATACCCCTTTTATGACTGTTTTATAGCTGTTGGGCGGGGGGGTAAAATGGACTTTTTAAAAAAAAAAGTGGTTTTGGACGTTGGGCGGGCCTGGCAGGTGTATTTAGAAAGTCCCAAAAAAAAAAAAAGAACATTGGGCTACACAACAAGGTAACTTACCGGGAGCTATGCAGTGTGTGAGTAGTGTAAGAATTGTTTTAGCTATGCAGTGTGAGTGTTAGAATTATCATAGTCCATAACAGTGTGTTTGTGGGGGGGGGGGGGGGGGGGGGGGGGAATGGAAATGGAGGGAAAATTTTGTCCTTTCCGCTCAAAAAAAATTTTGGGGGGGAAATGAGGGCAAAAAAGGGGAAGGCAAGGAAATTACTAAACTACCCTTTTTTGTCCAATTGAACTTTTTTCAAAAGCAATGGTAAAATGGTCTTTGCCTCTCTACTTTTTCACTTTTATTCCCCCTACTTGTTGGCTTCCCAAACAAGAGGAGGGAACCCTTCATTTTCCTTCCCCCTTAAATTTTTTCTCCCCTTCCCTCTCCTCCTCTCCTCCCAAACACAACGTAAGAGTACTGAAATGTTGATTCCGCTCTTCTGTCTCTTCTCTTTCTTCACCTACAGTGTACGCTTCAGTGCACCACTCCAACGTCTCTCTCTCTCTCTCTCTCTCATCTCTTGACCACTTACTTTATGTTATTTTATTTTCAAATGTTCACATCCATCACACCACTAAAAAAGGTTGCAGCAACCCACGTGGGTTGATATCTTGTGGTAAGGGACTGTTGCATGTTCACATCCATTACAAGCGTTTCTCTCTCTCCCTCTCTCTCATTCCCTCATGTTAGATCATGTCATAGCCATAGGGTTGGTGCAAATACTAAATAGGTAGGGTGGGTGCAAATACTAAATAGGGTGGGTGTATTTAAAAATTTCCTTTTTAAAACTGATGGAAGAAGGTTGGCCCTTGACATGAATGGATTTGCTGACATGACTCAAGGAGAGATGAGAATCCAACAATTTGTTCCAACTGCTATCCGGAAAATAAAGGTAAAAGAAAAACATATTTTATCGGGCAGAAGTAGAAAAAAAACATATTCTATTGCGTAGTTGGTGGATTTTTATCCGTGTTTAGTAAAATATCACCCAAAGAAGAAGAAAGACAGAAGAAAAGAAAAATTAACAGAGGCCACAAACCAAATGGCTATGTGAGCCACGGGACGGACCCAGTATGATTTTACAGCCAGATCCTTTTTTTCTGTTTTCTGGGTTGGAGGCATGGAAACTTGGAGAATCGATACTCGTTTTCAACCTAAAGTCGGTGAGATTCTTGTGGGCCATGTTGGCCCACATGGCAACTGTATTTGGGTCTCTCGAACATGAACTTTAAGAACCCGAATCTGAATTCAGATCATAACAGGAACCAGTGCACTTGAAATTAACAGACTCCCATTTAAACGGTTGCAACCCTGAGGGGTAGCTCAGTTGGCCTAGGACCACAGTTTGCACCTAGAGGTTGTGGGTTCAAAACTGCACTATCACACTGGGGCTATAGGAAAATTTTACCCGGTTTTTTCTCCCGCGCCCTTAGGGATTATTTTGGCCCAAAGGGCGGGAAAACCTGCGTTATCCAAAAAAAAAAAAAATTTTTTTTAAACGGTTGCAATGTAATATTAGTCCCCCTGGTTTAATCATATTCGGGTCCTCTTTTTTCATTCTTCCTAAATTACTATTGAGGAGTGGGCTCCACCCAGATGAAAATATTAAAAAGTATTACTGCTTCCTAATTACTCCGTATCTTTCAACATCGACGGCGACGTTTTCATGATAAGCATATACTAGCAACAAACGCCCCGTGCTTAGCCCGGGCCCAAAATTGAGAATATATTTAAAATTAAAGTAAGAAAAAAGATATTATTTATTTGAAATAAAGAGTATCATATAGAATTATATTTTATTATTATTTTCAATCTTCTTATTCGTGGAAAAAAAAAAAGAATAAAAAAATAACTGATAAAGTTTTTGGCACTAAACATTAATGATTATCGATGACATTTGGAATTTAATATATATAACTCCAACTCCTTCCTAAATTCAGTCCGAAGGAGTGCATTACTTTTATTATAAAATCTAGCAATGCCTCAAAGAAGAAATTAGCATTATCAATAATATGCATTCGCAAATGCATATTATTTTCTTTTTGGGCCTATTATTTTCTATGGATCAATAGCATGTGGTAGGTCACTTCAAGTATACTTCAAGCCTTTTGTGAAGTGAAATCTCTGTGGGGCTTAGGGTTATGAGTTTTTTTATGTGATTAACGGCATATGGTGGGCCACTTCAATTAGGCTTCATGCCTTTGTGAAGTAACAATCTCACATGTGAGGCCTGCAGTGCAAGCCGTGTAGCAAATTAGAAACTAAAAGACGTGGAAATTAATAACAATTGCATACTAATAATTATGTGGGGCCCACTTTATGGATTTCAATCACATGTATGGTCCATATGCTCTTAGTGAATGCAGGCGTGCATCAGGGTGGACCCTGTTTTGAGCTTACTTTGTCAAATAATAAATAGCTAACAACAATTGCATACCAATAATTACGTGGGGCCCACCGTGTGGATCTCAATCACGTGTATGGTCCATATACTCTTAGTGAATGCATGCGTATATCAGGGTGGGCCCTGATCTGAGCTTATTTTGTCAACTAATAACTAGCCAACAACAATTGCATACCAATAATTACGTGGGGCCCACCTTGTGAATGCCTTTCCTTTAATGTATATAAAGTTAGCTCTCGATATATAAACCCAAAACTCTAACAAAACTCAAATATCTCTCTCTCTCTCTCTCTCTCTCATATGTTTGCAATGGAGTACTTGTGGGATCAATGGCTTGAGCAGGCTTTAGCAAGATTGGAATCCTTGAAACTCAAGTATGACATCAAACCCATTACCCTTTCTGTGCAGGCCCCAGTATCCATCAAGAGACCGGACATGGACGCAGAGGATTCTGAAGAATTTGAGAAGTTCGATAGCTTGCAGCCATGGGATCGTTCATCCTTAGAGGTCCACATTGACGAATCCACCTTCCAAAAATGGCTGGATGCTTTAAGTCCTAGTAAGATAGTTGTCAATCTCAAAGCGAATACGCTTACATAGTTTCGGGTGATATAGGCTCAGTTATCATTCTCGAGTCTCGACGTCAAATACATGCATACATTTCCTTAAAGCCCCTCATCTGGATCTTCGGCAATTGCATTAATAGGATCATCCCAACCATCTAATTTCATTCATTTTCAAGTTTTTACTACTCAATAAGCTGGCTTGTCCACTTGTACGGTGATCAAATCACTAGCGGGGCGAGCTTTCGATCACTCTTTTGGCCTTTCTAATTAATTACCTGTTTTGATAAATTAACACTAAATTACATGTATTACTTATTTGCACCGGCCGGGTTTGGGCTTTTATCAATTAAAATCCAAGCCTAGCCTTATATTAGACGGGCTAAAAATCAAGATCCAAGCCCGACCCTTTAGCACACTTAATGATGTGCCCTCTCCTTAATAAGGCACACAATCTGGGGACTATAGGTTAGGACAAGAGTCACCCTAGAGTTTTATTACTCTAGTTACAAATGGAGAAATGTTCTCCCGTGCGCAACACTATACGCAGTCCAATTCTGGGCCTGTTCATTTACAAGAATTTTAGAAATTGTTGTCTGGGGAATTCTTGAATTTCTACACGAGGTGGAATTCTTAAATTCTCCTAAGGGCATGAGTATTTTAGAATTCCATCGAAATGCAAAGAATGTGAAATTCCTGAATTCCTAAAGGCCAATTGGGACTTATCATGTGCTAGAATTCATAAATTCTTATCAAGAAACAAGGGATTTAAAAATGCTAAGGGGCATCATGTCTCAAAAACCCCAACCACTAGAATTCTAGTCAGGAATTCCAGTAAAGAAACAGTCTCAGATTCCACTTGAGCCCACCTTTAATCAATGAAGGTCATCTCATACTCTTATCCCCTTACAATCATGGCACCAGGCCCAACCTCGCTGTCTTCAGACCTTTATATACCATTGGATTGAATGGATTGGGTTTCTTAGAAAGTGTCCCCCACCCATATGCATATGTCCGGCGCTGCATCATAGTATGATGCAACGCTCCACTGTATTGTAGCTTTGCCTGTGCTGCTAATATAGTTCACGGGAACAATCCTAGGGCAAACATACAAAAACTTATAATAAGCACACCAATTTTACAGGAGAGGAGGCTGTTTGTAACGACAGAAATGTAGATGAGACAGTGGGAGATGGTAGACGTCGCATGAGAGAGCTACTTCTCTTCTCTGGAAGTGATTACTTGGGATTGGGTTCTCATCCAACCGTTCGGAAAGCCGCTGCAAAGGTGTTCATGAAGACCCACTCTACTCAAATCATTACTCGATACTGTGTTTTATTGATTACTGAGATTGCATTGTTTTGGTTCAGGCAGCTCTTCAACATGGAATGGGTCCAAGAGGTTCTGCTTTAATTTGTGGTCAAACAAATTACCACAGCTTACTGGAGTCATCCTTGGCGGATTTATACAAAAAAGAGGTAATTATCTATGCTAGTATAGCCACAACTGGTAGGGATGTCAATGGACCCCTTTACTCTGTTACCAAAAGGACCTGATCCTGTGTTGGACCCCCATATCATTAGTTCAACACCCCCCAGATTTGCCTAGATCTGTTGCAGGGGCGCTTATGCCGGGGACTAGTCCTATCGGGTCAAATACCAACGGGATATACTCGTCAGGGTAAAAAAGGAAGAGGTTATTGGCCCCTTTTTTAGAGATTTTCGAACTCATTGATAATTGGCTCCAGATCCAGGGCCAAAGCACGAGCCCAGTTAATAATTGGGTCCTTGTTGAGTCCAAACAAAATTATAATTGGTACTTTGTTCGAGTCCAAACAACCAGGGGCGGACCTACATATGAATGACCTAGGGCTACCACCCCATGTCAATTTTCAAACTCCCTGAGATTTGAATGGGCCTTGACCAGTCCACATATAAATAAATAATAAATAATCGCCGCACGTCTGAGTATTGTGATTGCCTCACGTCACAAAATCTTGGTGAAAATACTTATCTTCTCCTTCGAGCAAAAAATTAGCCCCACCCAAATAAAAGTCATGGGTCCGCCACTGCAAACAACCATATGCCTGTGTCTGATGTACAAAAAACTTATATGCTATTGTAAAATATATATATATATATATATAATATAAATGTGTTATTCTCGTAAAATAATTTATTTACTGCATGTGGCAGGATTGCCTTCTTTGCCCAACAGGATTTGCAGCAAATGAGGCTCTGATGGTTGCAATAGGAAGTGTAAGCTCGCTTTTGGCTGTCGGTAAAAGACCATCCAAGGACGAGAGGGTTGCCTTCTTTTCGGATGCTTTGAACCACAGATCGATAATTGATGGTATTCTTCTAAGTGAGCGGCAACAAGAAGCCCAGATCTTTGTGTACAGGCACTCTGACATGGTTCATCTCGATGCCTTGCTGTAGGTTTGCCGTCCATAACAACAAATTTATTGTAAATTAGTTGTTTATTTATTGATCACTAGTTGGGCTATTGATCAAGGAGTCGAGAAATTAAAGTGTCAGCCCTACTTAACCATGATTGTGTTGGCTGTTGTAAGCTTGATATATATTGTTATACCATTTAGAATAAGTGGTTGTCAGCATGGTATCAGAGTGTTCGAATCCCTTAGGCTGTTGCGCCTCGTATAAGTGGTTGTTAGTGGCATCAGTTATAGGCATGTTCTTCAGAATTATACATACGTAAATGGGATGACTCCTCTTACAGTATAAATTGCGAATTTTAAAATAGCTCATTCCTTGAAGACTGATGCAAGTTACTCTCGTACGCAGATCAACTTGCACAATAGAGAAGAAAGTGGTGGTAACAGACAGGTAAAACTCATCTTGTTAGAAAAAAATATAGCTGCTTTTTTTTTTTTTTTAAATTAATATTAGAAAGGAATTTTCGGGTCATGTGGCCCACTCAGAAGATAAGCTTTTGATGACCCCACTTATCATGATTGTGTTTATGTGGTCGTGATTTCGCAGCTTGTTTAGCATGGAAGGAGATTTTGCGCGAATGGTGGAGATTGCAGAGCTCCGCAAGAAGCATGGATTTCTGTGGGTCATTGATGAGGTATATAATCCTTACTGTACAAGATGAAGACTCCAACGGCTGCCATTGCAATAACATGGACTTGTATGTGACCAGGCTCATGCTACACTTGCTTGTGGTGAAAACGGAGGTGGAGCCCCGGAGCTATTTGGTTGCGAAGATGATGTTGATATATGTGCGGGCATGTTGAGTAAGGGCTTTGGCTGCCAAGGCGGCTTCATTGCATGCAGGTAACTAACTGAATCCATCATCCATCATGTTAGCAGGTAACCAAGACATTATTGGCGGTTGATCTGATGGTCCACTTGTGGATGGTACTTTCACTTTTAAGACATGTTTGTTTGCATTAGAATGCCCATAATGATCAACTGAACACGGTTATTAAAAATAAAGTTAAAAGGTAAAGTTACTAAAATAAACAACAAATAAAAATTCTCTTCTAAACGAATCAAAAGAAGATGCTATTTTATACTCATGTTGGAAATTCAACTTTGATCTTCATTTTAAACTACCGTATGTATTCAATCTTCATGTATTTTAATGCTAACAAACATGGCCGATTGACCCAGTGAAGTGTTAATTGAACAGCAAAAAGTGGAAAGAGCTGATAGCATCAAAGGGCCGGTCCTTCATATATTCTACCTCAATTCCTGTTCCCATTGCTGCCGCTGCACACGGTACTGTGCTGCTAATCTACTTCTGTCCTGGCATTTTGGATTTTGCAGCTACTATTTGTTTCTTAACAAGGATGTGCTTATTATTGTGACCTTGAGGTTGTAGTTTCAAGTCACCTTTTGCACTAAAGGGTTGATAACATGGGAATGAATTTGCAGCTGCTCTCATGGTGGCCAAAAAGGAGAAGTGGCGTCGGAAAGCAATCTGGAGCAGGGTGCAGGAGTTCGCCGCCCTAACCCAAACGTCAATCAACAGCTATATTATCTCTTTTGTCACAGGAAGTGAAGAAATGGCACTTTCTGCTTGCAGGTTTTACATTTTTTTTCTTTGCCTATCCAGGGAGAGTTTCGAAACCTACCTACCTAGGGATCGATCCTCGGGTGGGAATATTGGAAGCGGGTGTAACATTTATAGCTACCACCCTGCAATTCCCAGGTTTTATTTACTATTTTTAGGCTATCCTTTGAGAATGAATCGTACTTACTGAGAGAGTAACATATGCTAAATTATCATGGGCCAGGCATATGCTGAAATGTGGTTTTCATGTGGTTGACATCCTGCCTCCTGTAGTGCCCCCCAACTCATGCAGGTAGGTACCTTGTTGCAGTCTCCATTATCACATTGTGCAAATTATCCATTGTTCCATCGATCTCTATATTGCTAAATCTTTTAGGGCCTGTTTGAATGCATAAGAAAACACAAGAAAATAATATTTTATATAATATAATATTTAATTTTCTAAAGAAGAGAATCTTGTGCGTTTGGTAATTCAAGAAAAATTTAAAGAAAATAATCTTTTCTTTCAAAAAGCTCAATATTTTCTCCTACAGCTCCCCCTTATAGAAAATATTATACAAGATAAGAATCTTTCAAAATAACAATTAAAAAGTGGTAGAGTAAAGTAAAGACTTTAGTTTACCAAATCCATCGGGATGTGTTTGTTTATATATATGATAAAGTAAACTAAAAGTAAATGTCACGGCACGGTAAAGTTGGGGTAAAGTAAAGGCGGGATAAAATATTTGGTAAAGTAAAGTAAGAAGGAAAGGTAAAGTAGTTTCTTTCTATTTGACTTTACTTTATCACATTTTATTATAGTTTTATATGGTAATTAAAAAGTGATTTATTTATAGGTGTAGTAAAGTAAAATAAAGATTGAGGTCATGTCATAGTAAATGTGAGGCAAAGTAAGGTGAGATGAAGTATGTGGTAAAGCAAAGTGGGAAAGAGAGTTGTAAAGTAGTTGTTTTTTGTATTGACTTAATTTTACTATACTTTGCCATGATTTTATGTGATAAAAGAAAAGTAACTTTAGGTAAAAACATTGCAGTTGAACTTTAGTTTACCACACTACTTTTTTTTATTCAGATTTGGTAAATTAAATAGAAATTAAAATATTTAATAAAAAATTATTCTAATAATGTAATTTAATTTAATCATAGCACATTCCAAATAACTCAATTTAAAATCTGTGAAATTCTTCAAAAATCGCCAAACAGAAAAATATTGTAATCTTATAATATTACATTATTCTATTCTATACTATCCTATTCTTGTAATATTTAAATCTATAAATATTTTATTCTGTAAACATCCAAAGAGGCCCTTAGAATCTCGGGAGTCTTGAGTTATTTCCGGACTGTATGCAAAGGTGCTAAAAACATCATTTATTTTTCTTGTTTGCATTATCCGTTCATCTCCATCTGATTCAATCCTCCGTTGGAGAGCAAATTAAGCTTGTGACGACCTTTGTACAGCCTTCATACTATTTTTCAATTAACACCCATCTATTTCAGGTTGCGTATAACCCTTACTGCAGCGCATACTTCAGAAGACGTAAAGAAGCTTACAGCTGCACTATCTCAATTTATGGAAATGTCACATGACAGTAGCAAGAGTGGTGGTACCGGAGCCTCAAATCTTTGAGAGCCTCTTTTCACAAACATTTTCAGCAACGAGGACCGAGTGGCTCATGATTCCTTGCCTAAAACAAAGTGGTTTGTAAGATAGTGATGTGTGATGAGAATAATGACTGAATTTGGACAATCTTAGCTGTCAGTTTAATAAACTTGTTGCCTTTTTAATGTGTAATCCTCCTATCCTATTTTCACCATTGATTTCATCATTTCAGTCTGTGTCCAATAAGCCAAGTGATGATCCATTTTCACTTCTAAGGTATCACTGCTGGAGTCCAAAAGGGCCTTTTGGAGTCGGTCTGTAATGGCATTTGGGTTCATGAGGCTAGACTTTACCTGATTCCTGGCCGGAACTAAAGCATAGGCCCATTTTGCATTCCTATAGTATTATTGTATGGCTAAATTGCAGAGTATCCATTGCACTTTAAGAGCTCAACAATGCATTAATAATGTTTTTGTGCACCTATATAATATCACTGTATAGCTAAAATGCAGAATATCCATTGCTTCAAAATAGTTAGCATCAAGGGCTCAACAATTCATAAATACATTGCATTTCACAACTAGAATAGCTTGCTTTAAGAGAGTACTTCGGAATTGCACCAACCGAAAGCTAAAAGACGCGCATTAATCACATTGCACTTTATACCTCAAATGTACAGCTGGGAAATATCATCAAAGCCCCGCCACCACTCATGAATCAATCATAATTCATAACTAAAGAATTCACCATCCGGAACTCATTGGCAGCCAATGGTACCAAATTCCCTAGATGAACATCAGAAAATTCAACTCCTTAAAAGCTGTGAAGAACTGACATTGCCTCTGGCTAAAACCCGAACCAATTTGATATTTTTCTCAATTCTATCTTGGATGATCCTTTCCTAGATGTTGGATGAAGAAAATCTTGAGAAACTATATTTGGATAAAATTCACCATGCCTTCATGATGAGAAGATTAGACACCCCAATTTATATGAGATAAGAATGAAGAAGCCGACTGAAAATAAAATTCAAACCAATTAAAAAACCAAACTCAACAAAATGTAAAATTTAAATTCAAGTCCAACATTTTCGAAGGAACATGCTACTTTACACCATATTAATTTAAACCGCATAAAATGGTTATAATACCCAAATCAACGAATATAAGTTGTACAGTCATGTAAAATGACATTAACAGATATAAATTACTGTCTTGCTTATACCCATAGGAAAAGGTCCAAATCTGATGCCGTCAAATAACAAACTACACAGCGTTGGGTATCAACACAACTGAGCCAGAAGTTTTCCGGGCCTCAAGGTCTGCATGAGCCTGAGCAGCATGTGACAAAGGGTAGGTATGGTTAACACGAACCCGGAGCGTACCAGACTCGACTTTAGCAAAAACTTCATTACAACATTCAAGTAGCTCTTCCCGAGTTGTATTATACCACCTGAGCAAAGGCCTAGTCAAGAACAAAGATTTTGCTGCAAGGGCTGACAACGGAACTGGATCTGGTGTACCTGATGACTGGCCATAGTTGACCATGTACCCCCGAGGCTTCAAGCATGCTAAAGATCCCTGCATAAATGACACTCTCAAATGAGCCTACCATGGAAGATTGTCATTATGGGAGAAGTAAAATAATTTTCACTCAAAGTATGTATAAGTCCAAGTGGCACTCATGGCCCATGGCATTGGATAGATTCAGGATCATTGATCTGGTGGCACCACCGTGGAAGTGTCATGGACAGAAAGACATGGGAAATCTTTTATCTGGGTGGATTTATAGGAGGTAGGGTGGAAGAAAGCTAAATCATGGATTGAAACAAGCTAGAGCTTAAGATGGAATATTATGCTGGAGGGTGATCTTTGATCTGATATCTCGTGGTTGCAGCTTAAACGAGAATGATTGGTTGTGAGAAGGGGGGAGAATAGTTCTCATCCAATAAGTGATTACTTTTGAGAAGAGAAAACATGGCCTATGCTAATCTTAGGAGGCTTAGCATTCAAAACTCCTGTGACTTCCAATACCAGAGGGGTTTCTTGGTATGCAAAAGACATTTCAACAATCCACTGTGGACAGGCGGACCTAGGTGGTTATGATGCGGGTGCGACCGCACTGGCAAGACTCAAGAAATTTCTTAATTAATACCTTCAAAAATCTATTTTATTATTTAACTTCTTAACTGGATTATTGCCCGCACCACCCAAACAAAAATCCTGGGTCCGCCATTGACTATGGAAATTCCTAGTTGTCAAATAAGTTAGGAAAACTGTCTGCAGTCTCTCGACTTGAGTGCCTTCCTCCGATCGATTCTGTTCCTCTCCAACTTTACATGGGTGGAAAACAGGTGCATGTTGATCTAAGATATCCGGGTAGTAGCCATATGCCTAGCACAAAATATGATGGCAATAGCAGTATTGGCACTCAACAGATGCAAGTAGGAAGCAATTTCACTCTGTTCTGGTAATCCAAGTTCGTCACTAGATAAATTACAATCAACAGTGTTACATTTTGGAAAAGAAAAATGCACCAAAGATATGTACTCGACCATTTTTCTATAAAAATCTTTAAATTAAGAATGATCCATCAAATTTAGGAATGGTTAGAAGAATAAAAAAGTTTTACTTGTTTATAAGACTAAAGTTACTAAATGATGCATTTTATTTTGTAATGCACATATCTGTATGTCATGTCCTAGATTTGTAAAAATGTGGAGTTCTGATTCTGGATTGCCCCATCAGTGAGGTTACTGCCATCCCTAATGGAATGTGGAATTGTGGACTGATAAAATCTACAATGTTGGTTCCCCATACAACAGTTCCCAGTTGAAAAGACAAGAAATATCCAAGGATAAGACTCTGCCAATCCTCCCCAACCATCATGCAACTCCTTGGTATTGTAGGGAATCTTGAAGCATTTTTACCTGGAATGTATCTTTACCGACGGAATCATAGACAACATCAACTCCCTTTCCAGAAGTAATCTTATCGACACCCGTGGCAAAATCCTCTTGGGTATAGATAATTACATGGTGGCATCCATCCTCGGCTGCCTGAGCCGCTTTTGCTTCTGTTGAGACAGTTCCAATAACAGTGGCACCCAGGCCACTTGCCCACTGGCACAATAATGATCCGACTCCTCCAGCTGCTGCATGAACTAGGACAGTGTGACCAGGTTCAACCTGCAAGTGTTAAGTTAGCACTTCTACTAGCTGGTTATCATGCAAGTGCATGTAGGAGTGTCATGCTGAAGAGGAGATAACCATGAACACATGCAGAGGAGACACAAAAAACACACTATAAAGAGCATCCAAGGGCATCTGCATAGAAATTTAAATATATGTACTGCAAGAACATGCCCCTGTATAAAGTATGAACATGCACACTTGGATGTTCCAATGTATTATCCTTTCTTCAGGTAAATTTCAAATGCATTATTGATATATTCCATCATCACCACCAACATCATCAAGCCTTATCCCATCCAAGTGGTTTCCACAAATGCATTATTTTATATGGGGTGATTTGGTACTTACCAGAAGGACATGGTCTATACTTGGCAGGTTAAAGGTTTTATTTAAGGAACACTAAAGAGCTCACATCACCATGAGCATTAATTAGGATGAAGACAGACAGAACACATGGAACAAACCGATACTAAATCATTTTAGAAGTGACTAACCTTAAAGCATCTGCGAACTAAGAACTGCGCCGTCATACCCTTAATCATGATAGATGCTGCAACAATAGGATCAATAGAAGGTGGAACATGAACTGCAATGCTGGCAGGAATGATCTGTTCTTCAGTGTAAGAAGCCAACTGATTGCCACCAATTGCAACAATGTCCCCTACTTTCCAGTCAGTTAATCCAGGGCCTACAGCCGTCACCACTCCTGCTGCCTCATGACCTGCAAGACAGAGATCAAACTACTTGGAAGAGGATGGAAACAGATGTTATCTGTTGAGGTCAACGTCCACCCTTGCTCCTGAGCGGTTATAATTGTGGTCGAGCCCTCGCCCTCACCATAAAACCATTGTTGTGCCGTTTCCTATCACCAATTGGTTTTGGGATAAGTGGTAGCTCAATGGGGTGTAAGATCCTACAAGTGGTATCAGAGCCTGGTAGGTCGGGTGTTCGAGTCACGGGATACGCGTTTTGCGAGTTGCGCAGCAGGAGCCGCGGCGGGTGTGCCGTTGAGGGAGGGATTGTTGAGGTCAACGTCCACCCTTGCTCCTGAGCGGTCATAATTGTGGTCGAGCCCTCGCCCTCACCATAAAACCATTGTTGTGCCGTTTCCTATCACCAATTGGTTTTGGGATAAGTGGTAGCTCAATGGGGTGTAAGATCCTACATTATCACTAGAGGAAGGGTTTTTATTCATATCTGTAATAGATATATCTTTGTTGAGCATGGAGTGTCCTAGTTGCATAGTTGGTCATTTGACAATGAGGGCAAGGTAAAATGAAAGGTTCACTCTCATCTCTATGATAAACCAACTATTAACATGGAATGCTTATATTGCTGTTTTCTATTAAAAGAAAAAAATTATTCCAAAGATCAAAAGCTAAATATTTTGCATGGCCAACACATGACTTTAGGCTTTTGGCCTAAGCGGAAAGTATTTGAAGAATAGTCATCCAAGTTTGAAGTTGAACTGAGCAAATAAAACAGTATCTATAATTTGGAAGAAATATGAGTATCTGAGAACTAGATATATAAACAACAGATAGAATCATTAGACAATGCAAACTCGGTTTTCTTTCTGTTGGGTACAAGCAAAAGTGGACTGGTTACCTGGTGTATAAGGCAATGCTGTTTTATAAATTCCTTTGCGGTAATACACATCTACAAAGTTGAGCCCAACTGCTTTGTTTCTCACACGAATCTCACCCTCCTTTGGTTCTCCTACTTCCACATCCTCCCACTTCAGGACCTATATTTTTCCAAATCTTTAACCATTAAATGAAAAGGAGCATCGATCCAAAAACAATATAATCTCACAAAAAAAATCCAAACAGAGCCAGTGATCATCACCACATGCAAAAAAAGTCAGAAATAATACAAATCCTTCAATCAAACCCTGCATTGTGCAGTGGAATGCACTCAAATTTCACTCTGTCAGAGTAGTATTGACCATTGTAGTATATCATTCCAACATTGAAACCATTCATATTTCACTTCTTTTTATTGATAGTTATGGGTGCCCTGATTTCCCATCGCCTTCCTTAATCTACGATGACACTTTCTTAGTCCACGTCTCCCTGTGAGTGGTTTTCCCAGTGGGGCTCACAGGGGTCCGACCTGATCACTCCTCTGTTAGGAAGATGATCATTCCGAACTTGCTTTGTTTTAGTTTATCCAACAGGAGTGAATTTAGAGCCATTCCTAATCCCACAATTCCAAGCCCATGACAGCATGCTTGAATTCTAATTACTACCCATAACTGATGGTCATCCCAGCCAGTTGGGACGTGGAGAGGGGTCGAATGTGAACTGGGTCGAATTTATCTAAGAAGACGGTTCAATTTAAATACCCAACAAACAACCCAAATAATGAACTAACTAAGTTACTGTTTAGAAGAAACACTGCAATTAAAAGTGTTTGAATTTGATTCAATAAATTGTAAAATGAAGTGGGTCTCCATGAATTTGTCTATCACATGGCCTGATCAAGCTCCAGACTAGCAGACACTTCCAAAAACTACTACACAGTGCACGATTATACACACAGAGAGAGAGAGACACACACACACACACACACACACACACAGAGAGAGAGAGAGAGAGAGAGAGAGAGAGAGAGAGAGAGAGATGTATATATTTCATTCAGAATTTTTTTTTTCTTTCACAAGCATATTGAGAAAGAGAAGACAAAGGGATGATCGAAAGCAGAAGGAATGAATGGACTTGCCTCAGGGCCACCATTTTCATAGACTCTGATTGCTTTAACCATCGCAGGGACATACTGTTTGGGTAAGACGGGAGTGCTATTCCTGCCTCTGCTCGAACAGTGATTTGCGCTTCTAGCATATAAATGGGAAAAGTTCTGTATATAATAGTTAGGACATTGACTCCCTGAATCCATTGGATAGGGTAATTACTAATTACAACTTAGGAATTTAAATTCTTATAATGGCGGCCAAGGACCTACAGCCCAAAATCCAATATTTCATTCCATTTTTATCCTTGGATGTCTATATAACCCTAAAAAAAAAATAAAAAAACGTTGTTTTGCCCCAAATCAACAGCAACAGTAAGTAGAGAGAGTAAAGAGAAGAAGGAGATCAACGTCCTATCCCTTTTTTCTCAATTATAGTAAGAGAGATTGTTCGATGTCAACAAAACCCCAAATTCACAGGGTTACTCTTGCTGTTAAGTAGACATTTTTGTTGACGCCAACACAATCTTATGTTGATGTCGACGAATCTTTTATCAACGTTAACAAATTCATAGGGTCATTAATTGTAATAACTATGCATTTTTGTTAATGTCAACACAATTTTATGTTGATGTCAACGAATGTTTTGTTGATGTCAATAAATATTACTCATAACAGAATACGGAACTGGTTATGTTGACTGCAACAATAAAAAAAGGGGCAAAGTCGGAAAAAAAAAGAGATGATTTAGACTGGAGGTCATTGGCCGTCATTATAAAAGTTTAAGATCTTCAATTGTAGTTACACTATTTAAGGGGATTTTTGTGGTAAATGTCCCTATACAGTTTTACAAATGGGCAAGGCTCAATAGACCAAGCTGTACACATAGCCCCCTGAATTGCACATGTCCATTAACTTTCGGTCAAATCCAAATTTATTGGACCGTTGGATCGATTGTGTACCGATCCGAATTACTGTTTGACCATTAAACTTTTGGGGCTCTGATGAAGATGATAGAAATTATGATTGGAGCTATTTCTTTTATAGAGATGATGATCCTAGGGAGTCCTTGAAATCCCCTCATCCCAATATGGGTCCCCAGGTGTGCCCCACCACATACTTGAGCTTACCTTATCCTAAACTCAAGCTTAGGAGAGCCTTATCCATTATAAATAGTCACAGTATACCTCCTTTTTTTGTTTTGCTTTTTTGAGGTACTCACAAATCACAATAGAGCCCACTCACAAATCACAATAGAGCCCACCTGATGGTTTGAGGGACCTCCTCTGATAGTCACTGCACTTTCGGATTTGCATCCATCATAATAGACTGGTTTGTTGGATCTATGGTGCACCCATTTTAATAGTAAGAATTTGTGGTCTGTTTCATCAAGGGTTGGGATGATCAGGTGAGGTCGTTTTTTTTTCTTTTTTTCTTTTCTTTACCACATAGGTAGCCCCAACCAGATTTTTCAAATCCCAAGCCCGTCCCCATGTGGGCCCCATAGGTGCGTGGATCACTGCTGTACCGGTAATTTTGAGGGCTTATACATCGTTTTGAGACGAAATCTTGAACTCTGTAATAAGTTCATAGTTAAACGGAGGACTTCTTAGAAAGAAAAAAGGGAGGACGTGCTGCTATTAGCAAGCACTTTATATAATATCTTTTGACCTGAGTTGGGTTTAGAGTGAATTTTAAATTTTGGCGACCCCACTGTCCCCTATCTCTTCTTTATTTATATGATTAATTAAAATATCTTTAATAAATTAAAGGAATTCCCCTAAATTAAAATACATATCTTGTGTTGGGTAATTTGTAGAGAATATTTGGGAGTAGTGGTGTTCATGGGTGGGATCAAGCCAAGCTGAGGCATATGCTGGCCTTAAAAACACAAGCCCATCTATGGTGTGGAACACGAGATACCCTAGTGGCAAGAATGTCTCATGGATAGGTAGGTTACCCCACTAGTCATGCATCACTTACCCATCTAGCAAAAAAAGAAAAAAAACACACACACATGGGCACACACAAGCACATCTTTGGCCCAAATCGAACTCAGCAATTAATGTTTAATTGAGCTCATTCTGGTTCAACCATGTCAAGCCCTAGCCTACACAATTAGTCAATTTGGCACAAGCCTCATTAAAGCTCGACGGTCTGGAGAACAAGTATCCATTTTACCCTTTTTCCCCTTCTTAGTAAAGGCATTCTTCCATCAGTGAAAGGAAGGACCCTTTTGTTTTCCACTGTCTTTCATTAATAGAAATAAAAGACTGAGCCTAAAAATTGTATTTCCTCCATGTACTCTTTTCCTTATCCCATTTTATTGGTGGGTTATCAACTTACATAAAAAGACTTTTGATCTTTATGTACGCGCTGTATTTGTAAATTTCTTTATAACTTTATAAAAACTTAAGACCATTAAAAAAATGTGCTCTTTGGGGCAACCCTTTGTCAAATTTCAGGTTAATAAAATTTAGACTTCAATATTAGATTTATCAACTGTGAAAATATGTAAATAATATAATACAAAGGATTCAAGGGTTTTATAGTGATCAATCTTATAGAGGGTAAATTTCTATTAAAATAAAAATTCGTGGTGATACGTATAAGAAGACGACATTTGGTTTTAGAGGGTTACATTTCTCACAAATGAGCTTCTTGAAATTAAATTAAAGGTTAAGATAATATGATGGGACTATTTTTTTTTTTTTTTTATCTAAATCTTATCTATCATGATGCTGAATTTTCACTTTGGGGATTCGCACAAGAGGTGGTGTGGGATTTAATATCCCCATCAACCACAAAGCAAGCGGTCAATGCAACCAGTAATTGGGTCTCCAAACCTTAACAATATATGGTGATATGTGATCAATTTGAAAGAGAAAATCGACTGAAAAACACATGGATGATGTTTGGTAGTTAGATAATTAAA
This sequence comes from Umbellularia californica, assembly GCA_028538565.1. Lineage (NCBI taxonomy): Eukaryota > Viridiplantae > Streptophyta > Magnoliopsida > Laurales > Lauraceae > Umbellularia > Umbellularia californica. Next base: position 915,067 of record JAPQWN010000012.1, read on the forward strand.
ATTTGAGATATTGTTTGGCCACACTATGAGAACTTGGTCCAGGCGGCATCCTTAACTATGGCGGGTCGCGTGTCAACCACGGACTTCCAACGGTGAGCCTCTGCTAGTCCCACATCTAATATATCTAAGTCTTGACCCTAAGCTTATAAGTCAAACCCCATATTAACTCAACATATATGCCGTGTTTAGAAGAACTCGTACCAGGAACGTAGAATAAAATAGAAATTACAGTAGTCAATAATTCTTCTTCTTCTTCCGTACAATGAAATTAAACTCACTCCAACATAGCATATGTGTCTTCAACCAGCTGAACAACAACTAATAAGTTAATTATTCGTTTATTGGGGTACAATTTCAGGAAAATCTTTAAAAAGATCTAAAAGTTTATTTGAAAAAAAAAAGTTAATAAGTTTCCAGCACTTCTTTCAATATGTCCTTGGCGGTCAACGCTCATTGCCTGTGATTTTTCTCCAAATTACTTCATAATGATGCAGCTACCTTTCTTCTCTAAGTTCTTTGAAATACAAAGTAGGATTTGTATTCCTTGGATGTGAGGGCAATTATAACACAAGCAGTAACCGGCATCCTTTCCCTCTCATTACGAAAGATGAAGGGACGATTACCATACGGCAGTCTCCAAATCCGACATTTGCCCAAAAACTATTGGAAAAGTTATAATTATTGTATAATTGTTCGAATATAAAAGTACGTCGTGAAAATGACGATTTTATCATTCACCATGCGATATCCTATGACCATAGGATATCACAAAATTATCCCTTCCCGCCCGAACGTCATGTTGAGCTTTTACTTAAGGATCCTAGTACATGCACCTGCGCCACAATTGATCTCTCTACCACAATCTATTCATAGGGTTGCCTGGGGCTAGGGGTGTTCTTGGGCCGGGTTGGTTTGAGGCAAATTGAGGGCCGGCCTGCCTTCATAGTAGGCCCGTGTGGAGTCCATGCTTAAGACGGGCCTTAAGTGTTTGGCCCGAGACCTCCCACTTGGTTGGGTCAGGCCAGGCTTTCTACCACTTTTTTCTAGCTTTCTAACTACTTATTTAGGTAAATCAGTCACTAACTGCATGCATAACTTATTTGGGTCAGGCCAGGGCAGGACAGGTTTTCAGACTTTCTATCCATTAATCAAAGCCCCAGACCTATATTAAATGGGCCAAAAATTTAGATCCAGGGTTGAATAATGAGCACCCCTACCCAGGGCTAAACATTGCTCTAATGAGATATCAAAGAAGATAGGTTCAGAGTAATTTGTACGTCCATCAAATAAACAGTTCAGACCATTGATTAAGAAAAGTGCCTATTTGCATCATATAAGAAGTACAATTGAGATTATCAAAATAAGTGGGCCCCATGGACCAAGATATCAAAGATCAAAATAAGGGAATCAGATACAGATTCATAGGTGGGTGAGGGTCTTATGGACGTCACCACATGTAAATACTGAAAAGTTGACTTAGCTCTAAGTGAGAAATTTAGTGCGGTGTTTGGAATGCTTTTCAATGGGGAAAATGGGCTGCTTCGAACAAGAAAAATAGACCATGTCAAGCACCTTATTTACTCTGCATATAATGGGTCATATTGATCTACTTAGACCAAGTTGCCTGTGGGTTTACCAATTAATAACAAAGGGAAAAGTCTCTGCTTTCTCTCTCCATCCCTTTATTGTGCATTTTGGATGCTGAGCCCTCTTTCAAAGGAAAGACACTTCTCTTCTTGATCTCTTGAGCAAAGTATAATTAGATCTGTCAATTTAAAACCAAATCCAAGAGAGAGATCAAGAGTCTAGATAGAATTTATGGAACCTTTTGTCAATTGTCACTAGGCACCTAATGCAAAGATAGTAGAGGGGTGTATAATGTATTCTACTATGGTTGGGGCCCACCCAAGCGTGATGACACGTGGGCCCCAATCACAATTGAATATTGAGCAGTCTGGGTTAGGGAGTTGGGCTCACTGATGGATTTTTCCCTCACTAATGGATTTTTGGAATGAATGTATTTGGAATGGGTGAGTATGGAGAGATTTGAATTGAGGATTAACGTCATCAAGAGATTTGAGTAAGTAAATTTTTTTGGTAAATTACGTTCTTACTGCAGTCATAACAAAATTGCTTACCTTAAAATATTAAATGAAGAAAGAATTTAGGGATGCCACATGTCACCGTGAAAATCCAAAAGGGAGTGCGACAAATGAGGAGTGTTTTAAAAAAAATTCTTTGTGATTGTTTTTAATTTTAAGAAGTAAAATATTAGGTATGAATATATTTGGAATGGATGAGTATCGAGAGATTTGAATTAACGATTAACGTCATCAAGAGATTTGAGTAAGTAGATTTTTTTTTGGTAAGTTACGTTCTTATTGTAGTCATAACAAAATTACTTACCTTAAAATATTAAATGAAGAAAAAATTTAGGGATGCCACGTGTGCCACGTGTCACCACAAAAATCCAAAAGGGAGAGCCACTATTCGCTCTCTCACGAATAAGCTATTGCTTTAATATATATAATAAGTTTTGATAAACTGTCTGAAGTTCTAGCTGAGCCAATTAGATGTGGGAGCGCAAGTGTTTGATCTCTCGTTCTGGTTAAAAAAAGAAAATAAAGCATATTTTTTTGCTTCAAATGTGTCTCTCATTCAAGCAAGGGCCGGGCTTCGGGCTTTCTACTCATGAATCCAATCTCGACTCATATATTAAAACCTAAGCCTGGCCCAAAGCGGATTGGTCTCAAATCGGACTTGTGCTGGCCGAGTCCATGTGCTCATCTTATAAGAACACCCCCCCCCCCCCCCCCCCCCCCCCCCCGGTGGATTGGTCTCAAATCGGACTTGTGCTGGCCGAGTCCATGTGCTCACCTTATAAGACGGACCCCCCCATTTATCTTATTAACTGTGAGAGTAAGGGGTAGGGGTCCATTTTTTATTGTATCGACCAAGAGGTGATCATGTAAAGGGGTGGGGGTCCATTTTTTTATTGTATCAACCCAGAGGTGATCATGGCCCATTTCATTTCGGCAACAATGGAATGAATCCTGCAGCATCTCATATCTACACCCCGTCCCATGTTCTTCTTAGTCGGTTGTCTCTAACTTCTGTGTTTAGTATCACCATTTGGTGCCTTGGACTTTGACGGTTGTAGGTTCTCAGCAGAAGGTGGAGTTATGAAGGTTGTGAAGGGTGCTCTGGTTTTTATGAGAGGCAATAGAGTTAGAAACTTGTATGTTTTGTCCGGAAATACTGTTACGAGTGGAGTTGCAGTGTCTTCCTCAGATGGTCGTGAATCTGTCTCAACGCATGAGTGAGAAGGGATTGACAATACTGAGCAATCGAAGTTTGCTATGTGGCACGAAGACAGGCAAGTTGGAATTCTGTGAAAAATGCATCTTCGGAAAGCATCGAAAAGTCAATTTCAAGACAGGTATTCATCACACGAAAGGTATCATTGATTATGTTCATTCAGATGTATGGGAGCCTTCTAAGGTTTACTCCAAGGGCGGGTCCCGATTTATGCTGACTTTTATTGATGATTATTTAAGGAAAGTCTGAGTTTATACTCTGAAGACGAAGGATCATACATTTGTTACATTCAAGTGATGGAAGAAAATGGTTGAGAAACAGATAGGCAGGAAGGTGAAGAAGTTGAGGACAGGTAATGACAAGACATACAGATCGATAGAGTTTGAGAACTATTGCACGGATCATGTCATAATTCGGCATTACACCACTACAGAAACTCCGCAACAGAATGGAGTTGCAAAGAGGAAGAACAGAACGAACTTGGAAAGAGCTTGTTGTATGTTGTTTGCTGCAGGATTGTCCAATGACTTTTGGGCCGAGGCAGTAAATGCTGCAGGCTATAAATTTGACTCCACATACAAAGATTGGTTATAAAATACTGGAAGAAATGTAGTCGGGTAATCCAGCTAATTATTTTAACTTGAGGATCTTCGGTTGTCTGGCTTTCGTTCGCGTGAAAACCGATAAGTTAGAACCAAGGGTAGTGAAGTGCATCTTGGTGAGATATGCTTCTAGAGTGAAATGATACAAGTTGTGGTGTACCAATCAGGATTTACCCAGATTTATCATCAGTAGGGATGTTACATTTCATGAGGATGCTTTACTCAAAGCAAGAAAGTAGGTGAAGGAGACAAAAGTAAGTAGCAGCAGTGGCACCGTTCAGGTGGAGTCCAACATCCTAGTAAGGAAGGAGAGTGCATCCAGCTCCTCCCAGGATATAGAGGATAGTCAGACTGTGCAGCAGATGCAGCGGACAGAACCGCAGATGCTACAGATGGATAGACCGCAGAGAGAGGAAACCGCCGGTTAAATATGGTTTCGAGAATAAGACGACGTACGCGTTGACATCAGACAGTGGCTGTAATGATATGGTTGCATACGCATTGATGAATGAGTCTCTTAAATTAATGGAAGGGCTGAAAAGTAGTCAACAGGCAGCAACTATGATTGAAGAGATAGAGTCTCTTGATGAGGAAAATTAGGCCATTGGATGCAAGCAGTTCTGTGAGGAAGAGGAATGAGCTTCCAGTGCAGGTAGAGTACAGTTTAAAGTTCCCGATCATGTATGCAGTTTGAAGAAATCATTGTACGGATCGAAGCAAGCTTCTAGACAATGATATAAGTGATTTGGTGCATTCATGAAGGAATGGGTTAAATTCAAGTTCAAGTATCGCTTGGACTTGATCGGCGTGCTCAGTACTTGAGTGCCTTAAGGGGCAGGTGGAGACGGTGAGACGTGTTTTGTGCATGAGGATCAGCTTCAATGTTTGCCAAGGTGGAGATTTGTTAATTTGTATAGCTCAATAGAAGTTAATTAATCTTAATTAACCGAGCCCCTGGATTGCCCATGTTGTACTGTGATTATAAGTAAGCTTGTTATAGGTTTACTGTGATTAAGAAGTAGTATTTGAGTGTAACAGGGTTTTGTGGCTGATATTATAAATAGAGACTAAGAGTCTCTAAGGTGTCCACCTTTTTTTATTGCATAGTGATTTCTCTCGTCTTCCCGTGAACGTAGGCCAAAAGCCGAACTACGTAAATATATGTGTTCTTCTTGTGTGCTTGATCTCTTCTCATAGGCCTTAGATCACAACAGTACCTAAAACTCTATGTGAGTTGTGGTTTAGGCAAAAGCTTAGTCTGCAACATTTACACATTTGGGATTGTCCAGCACATGGTAAAAACGAATTAGTTGAAGTCAAAGTTGGGAGTATACATTTTTGTTGAATATCCAAAAATGACTAAAGGTTGGTTATTCTATAGTCCTAGAGAGCAGAAGGTGCTTGTCCGCACCAATGCAATTTTTTCTGGAGGAAGATTATATAATTGACCAGAGAACCTTGGATCGGGTTGTTTTAGATTAAATTCAGGAGCAAACAATCTTAAGTGTAGTAAGGACCGAACTTGAGGAGAATCCACCCTTACCCGATCCTATTGTTACACCAGAATCCCGTCATAGTGGGAGGATTGTTAGTCCACCTAACAAATTCAAGTTATTAAGAGAGTCGTACGAGGCAATCTAGAAGGAACATGAAGAGGGACCCTATAACTATGATGAGGCAATAACTAACAAAGATTCGGGACGTTGGCAATAAGATATGAAGGTAGAAATGGAGTCCATATACTCCAATCAGGTCTAGAAACTTATAGACTTTCCCGCCAATATTAAACATATTGGGTGCAAGTGGGTTTAGAAGAAAAAAAGAGGACTGGACGAAAAAGTTGAAACCTTTAAGATCAGTCTTGTTGTAAAAGGGTGTACTCAGAAAGAAGATATTGATTATGAGGAAACCTTTTTGTCGATAGTAATGCTCAAGTTCATTTGGATACTCTTATCCATTGCTGCGCATCACGACTACGAGATTTGACAAATGGATGTCAAGATGACATTTTTTATTAATGACCATCTTGAGGAAAACATTTATATGATGCAGCTAGAGGGTTTTGTAGCTAAGGGTCAAGAGCAAAGAGTTTGTAAACTGCAAAATTTCATTTATAGACTGAAGTAGACATTTCGGAGTTGGAATATCCATGTTTATCAGCAATCAAATCGTTGGGTTTTAGTGAAAATGTAGATGAGTCATGTATGTACATAAAGGGTGAATGATGTAGGGTACTTTTTCTAATTTTCTATGTTGACAACATCCTTCTTGTTCGAAGAAAGATAAATTATGGATTTTTTTTTTGGGTAAACAAGATAAACTATGTATATGAAACAAGCTAGAGCTTAAGATGGAATATTACGGTGGAGGTTGCTCTTTGTTCTGATATCTCGTGGCTGTGACTGAAACTAGGATGACTGGTTTTGAGCAGAGGAGAGAATAGCTCTCACCCAATAAGTGATTACCGGTGAGCAAATAGACAGAACGCGGAGAAAGAGACACGAGGAAGGAAATGAAAGGGTGCGTGGCAAAGAAGAGACATGGAACAGGTGCATGGCCAAAGCCCAATGGTACATGTATCTTATGGTCGTAGCCATAGATAGCCAACCAAATCTATCCCCGAGGACAAGCTTTCTCTTCTAATTATTATTAAAGGATAAAAAAGGGAAAAGATGGGAGTGGGGGGAAGAAAGAAGAAAAGGTGGTACATGACTTTTGTATTGAATTATGAAAAAAGAAAGGTGAAAGAAAAACATAATTTATGGGGCAGAAGTTGAGAAAAACATATTCTAGCCTTGCGATGCAGAGTTAAATATCATCCAATAGTTATTTAATATTAATATTTAAATTAATTATCAAAACAAAAAAAAAAGCCATTCAATTAATAATAAAAATGAGAAAGCCCCATGCATTGCACAATGAAGTCCTACTTAAATTGATTGATAAATTAAAAGTAATATCTATAATAAATAAAAAATAATAAAAACACATGGATTAGGTGAATGCATATTAGGGCTCCGGTTGCCCTGAGCCATCAAATCGCTATGGAGTATATGGTGACTTACATTAATATTTCAAAACAAGCATAGGGATGATAGAAATTTTGAGTCCTTCAGATCTTGAAGGACATGTAAGTGGGTCAACGGATCAGTTAATTGAATGGGTTCTTAGCCCCACTTGAAAAATATAAACTCTTGGAGAAGATGACGAGCGTGGGTTCTGTGAAATCTTAACATGGGTTATGGGAAATCTTTTCCTCTATATCCTCCTCTCATCATCATTTTCACTGTTTGGCACCAAGCAACGAGTTCCAAACAACAAAGATGAAGAACTGGGTGGATATTCTCTGTTTGGTTCCAAACAAGAAATATGAAGATGGTACCAATTAGGGATGATGATGATGAGAAAGTTCACAAGAAGTGTGCAGCACAATGGTACCCTATGCCCAAGTATTATATATAGTGTCTTTGTGCAAAGGGGTGTTTGTTCTAAGCGAACGTTTCTATTCAGCATGGGAGATAAAGAGGGGTGTTTGTTTTGAGTCATTAGGCGTTTTTTTTCTTTCTTTAAACAAAACTTAAATGAAAGAAAGTTATGATTGCTGAAGTGTACGCTGCCTTTGATGTGTCATGTGGATGGTTGAGAATCAAGTCAAATCTCTGTACGTGAAGAGATGTATCTGTATTTTTAAAAAAAAAAGTCTCCCATGTGGAGTCGGTCCTTGTCCCACGATTTCACCCGGGACGAGTAGCATGGCTCCCAAAACTGATGGAAGAAGGTTGCCCCTTGATGTGAATGGATATGCTGACATGACTCAAGGAGAGATGAGAATCCAACATTTTTTTCCGACTGCTGTCTGGAAAAAAGGGTGAAAGAAAAATATATTTTATTGGGCAGAACTAGAAAAAAAACATATTCTATTGTGTAGTTGGTGGATTTTTAGCCGTGTTTAATAATATATCACCCAAATAAAAAGAAAGACAGAAGAAAAGAAAAAATAACAGAGGCTACAAACCAATGACTCAAGGAGAGATGAGAATCCAACATTCTTTTCCGACTGCTGTCTGGAAAAAAGAGTGAAAGAAAAACATATTTTATTGGGCAGAAGTAGAAAAAAAACATATTCTATTGCGTAGTTGGTGGATTTTTAGCCGTGTTTAATAATATATCACCCAAAGAAAAAGAAAGAGAAAGACAGAAGAAAAGAAAAATTAACAGAGGCTACAAACCAATGGCCATGTGAGCCACTGGACGGACCCAGTATGGTTTTAGAGCTGGATCCTTTTTTTTTTTTTTCGGGTTCGAGGCATGGAAACTTGGAGAATGGAAACTCGTTTTCAACTTAAAGTCGGTGAGGTTCTTGTGGCCACTTATGTGGGCCATGTTGGCCCACATGGCACTGTATTTGGGTCTCTCGAACATGAACTTTATGAACCCGAATCTGAATTCAGATTATAACAGGAACCAGTGCACTTCAAATTAACGGACTCACATTTAAACGGTTGCAGTGAAATATTAGTCCCCCGGGTTTAATCATATTAGGGTCTTCTTTTTCCGTTCTTCCTAAATTACTATTAAGGAGTGGGCTCCACCTAAATAAAAATATTAAAAAATATTTCCGCCGCCTAACTACTCCGTATCTTTCAACATCGACAGCGACGTTTTCATGATAATCATATTTGTGTGTATTTTTCAATATCGACGGCATCCTAATACGTTATGTGAATGCTATAAAACTCGAAACTCAAAACTCAACAAAACTCAAATATCTCTCTCTCTCTCTCTCTCTCTGATCTGATTGCAATGGAATACTTGTGGGATCAATGGCTTGAGCAGGCTTTAACAAGATTGGAATCCTTGAAACTCAAGTATGTAATCAGACCAGGGTTTAAAATAACGGCCGTTACCGTTACATAACGGCCGTTATGTAACGGTAACGGCCGTTAACGCGTCGATATTTGGTATATAACGGCCCCGATACGATATCAGGGAAAATATCGCCAAAATATCGGCATGTAACGGCCGTTATATTGAATATAACGGCCGTAACGTTATAACGGCCGTTATATTCAATATAACGGCCGTTATATCACTGATGCTGTTTTTTTTTTTAAAAACACGTTCTGCTGTGTTTTTTCTTCACTATGCTGAGTGTGGTTTCCTTCTTCTTTCTCCCTTTTCATTCTTCTTCTTCATGAGAGCTTCCTAAGCATACTTGAGGGCTTTTACAACTTCTAATGCATGGAATAGCTTAAATCTTAGCTACTTTTGAGTGGATTTATATGTGGGGAAAGCTAATCAAACTCAAGGGACCTCTTTGGTAAGCTTATTTTTTTATTTTTTGGAGTTCTTTTCAAGATTCAACATCAAAATAACTTAGAGATGGTTGAAATGTGTTAGATCTATACTTTTAGAGCAAAAAAATTCAAGTTTAACACTTTTTGTAATATTTATTATTTTTTTATTATTTTAATCCGAATTATTTTAGGTTTTTTTTTTTTTTTAAAAGATTGTGTAATACACTAATACATGGACCAAAGGCTTTATATTGAGTTAGATATGATGTTATTCACTAATTTTTCCCTAGATCTAGTGTTTTAAGGTGTAGATTTAGATTTTTTTTTATTTCAAAAATTTGGGGCTTTTCTTGATATCATTTACATTTTTTCAAATTAGTGTTCAAATGCATTAATAATGTGTTAGTTTAAAATAGTCTACACTTTTGGAACAAAAAAGTGTGAGTATTAGCACTTTTTGTAGTATTTTTTATTTTTTCATTATTTAAATCCGAATTATTATAGGTTTTTTTTTTTAAAAAAAGATTGTGTAATACACTAATACATGAACCAAACTACCAAAGGCTTTATATTGAGTTAGATACTTAGATATGATGTTACTCACTAGTTGTTCCCTAGATCTAGTGTTTTAAGGTGATAATATCGAGCCAGGCCGCCACTCGTTCTGGCATTACCGCATTAGGCACATGTACTAACTCTATTAGTATTTATTGCTTGCTTGTAGACTTTAAATGTTTAACACTATTAGTTTGTCCAAAATAATTGTTGCATTATGTCAATTTTATGATATTTCAGCTTATTTTAGTATATAAATCGATACAGCAATGATACAGGATATTATAACTTGAGGGGACCGTTATTTTGCTTTAAAGTGTGCATTAATGGAAAAAAAAAACATTATTTTCTATCATTTTATAATATTCTGGATTTTTTGGATATTTTTTCGGATTTTTTTGGGGTCAAATAAAAATTCGCTCCGCAATGGGCCGCGATGACCGCGAACCGCGACGCGATGACCGCGAACCGCGATAACCGCGAGCCGCGACGCGATGACCGCGAACCGCGATTTTAAACCCTGAATCAGACGCATTACCCTTTCTGTGCAGGCCCCAGTATCCATCAAGAGACCGGACATGGACGCAGAGGATCCTGAAGAATTTGAGAAGTTCGATAGCTTGCAGCCATGGGATCGTTCATCCTTAGAGGTCCACATTGACGAATCCACCTTCCAAAAATGGCTGGATGGTTCAAGTCCTAGTACGATAGTTGTCAATCTCAAAGCGAATACGCCTACATAGTTTCGGGTGATATAGGCTCAGTTATCATTCTCGAGTCTCGACGTCAAATACATGCATACATTTCCTTAAAGCCCCTTATCTGGATCTTCAGCAATTGCATTAATAGGATCATCCCAACCATCTAATTTCATTCATTTTCAAGTTTTTACTACTCAATAAGCTGGCTTGTCCACTTTTACGGTGATCAAATCACCAGCGGGGCGAGCTTTCTATCACTCTTTTGGGCTTTCTAATTAATTACTTGTTTTGATAAATTAACACGAAATTACATGTATTACTTATTTGCACCGGCCGGGTTTGGGCTTTTATCAATTAAAATCCAAGCCTAGCCTTATATTAGACGGGCTAAAAATAAAGATCCAAGCGCGACCCTTTTGCACACTTAATGATGTGCCCTTTCCTTAATAAGGCACACAATTTGGGGACTATAGGTTAGGACAAGAGTCACCCTAGAGTTTTATTACTCTAGTTACAAATGGAGAAATGTTCTCCCATGAGCAACACTATACGTAGTCCAATTCTGGGCCTGTTCATTTATAAGAATTTCAGAAATTATTGTCTGGGGAATTCTTGAAATCCTACACGAGGTGTAATTCCTAAATCCTCCTAAGGGCATGAGTATTTTAGAATTCCACTGAAATGCAAAGAATGTAGAATTCCTAAATTCCTAAAGGCCAATTGGGACTTATCATGTGTTATAATTCATAAATTCTTATCAAGAAACAAAGGATTTAAAAATGCCAAGGGGCATCATGTCTCAAAAACCCCAACCACTAGAATTCTAGTAAGGAATTTTAATAGAGAAACAAGCCCGGGTTCCACTTGAGCCCACCTTTGATCAATGAAGGTCATCTCATACTCTTATCCCCTTACAATCATGGCACCAGGCCTAACCTCGCTGTCATCAGACCTTTATATACCATTCGATTGAATGGATTGGATTTCTTAGAAGTGTTCCCCACCCATATGCATATGTCAGGCGCTGCATCATAGTATGATGCAACGCCCCACTGTGTTGTAGCTTTGCCCATGCTGCTAATATAGTTCACGGGAACAATCCTAGGGCAAACATACAAAAACTTATATTAAGTACACGAATTTTACAGGAGAGGAGGCTGTTTGTAGCGACAGAAATGTACATGAGACAGTGGGAGATGGTAGAGGTCGCATGAGAGAGCTACTTCTCTTCTCTGGAAGTGATTACTTGGGATTGGGTTCTCATCCAACCGTTCGGAAAGCTGCTGCAAAGGTGTTCATGAAGACCCACTCTACTCAAATCATTACTCATTACTGTGTTTTATTGATTACTGAGATTGAATTGTTTTGGTACAGGCAGCTCTTCAACATGGAATGGGTCCAAGAGGTTCTGCTTTAATCTGTGGTCAAACAAATTACCACAGCTTACTGGAGTCATCCTTGGCGGATTTATACAAAAAAGAGGTAATTATCTATGCTAGTACAGCCACAACTGGTAGGGATGTCAATGGACCCCTTTACTCTGTTACCAAAAGGACCTGATCCTGTGTTGGGCCCCCATATCATTAGTTCCACACCCCCCAGATTTGCCCAGATCTGTTGCAGGGGCGCTTATGCCGGGGACTAGTCCTATCGGGTCAAATACCAATGGGATATGCTCGTCAGGGTAAAAAAGGAAGAGGATATTGGCCCCTTTTTTAAAGATTTTCAAACTCATTGATAATTGACTCCAGATCCAGGCCCAAAGATCGAGCCCAGTTAATAATTGGGTCCTTGTTGAGTCCAAACAAAATAATACTCAGAACTTGGTTCGACTCCAAACAACCAGGGGCGGACCTACATATGAATGACCTGGGGCTGCTGCCACCCCATGTTGATTTTCGGAACTCCCTGAGGTTTGAATGGGACATGACCAATCCACATATAAATAATAAATAATTGCCCCACGTCTGAGCATTGTGATTGCCTCTCTTTACAAAATCTTGGTGAAAATACTTCTCTTCTCCTTCGAGCAAAAAATTAGCCCCACCCAAATAAAAGTCCTGGGTCCGCCATTGCAAACAACCATATGCCTGTGTCTGATGTACAAAAAAAACTTATATGTTATAATAAAATATATATAATATAAATGTGTTATTCTCTTAAAATAATTTATTTACTGCATGTGGCAGGATTGCCTTCTTTGCCCAACAGGATTTGCAGCAAATGAGGCTCTGATGGTTGGAATAGGAAGTGTAAGCTCGCTTTTGGCTGTCGGTAAAAGACCATCCAAGGACGAGAGGGTTGCCTTCTTTTCGGATGCTTTGAACCACAGATCGATAATTGATGGTATTCTTCTAAGTGAGCGGCAACAAGAAGCCCAGATCTTTGTGTACAGGCACTCTGACATGGTTCATCTCGATGCCTTGCTGTAGGTTTGCCGTCCATCACAACAAATTTGTTGTAAATTAGTTGTTTATTTATTGATCACTAGTTGGGCTATTGATCAAGGAGTCGAGAAATTAAAATGTGTCACGACCCGGGCCCGAGACTGAACTAATCGGGCCTAACCCGGATCGCGAATCCAACATACTTACTCTCGTAAACCTTGAATTAACCGAAGTTAAGACAAGACTCACAAGGGATCTATCTTGCATACCTGTCAAATGTACATTTTTGCAGAAATATCTATATACATTAACAATAATTGACTTTACATTACAAGTAAAGTTCACACATACAAAAATGCAGTCTAATGAAATCCAATACTGCATATTCAAAATACAATGCAGGGGACATCCATTTACATTTCAAAATGATTTACAACAAAAAATATTTATCAAAATAATGCCCAACGTTTTCAAAATATTCAATTCATTCGCCCTTCGATTATGCCCATTCAACTAGACCTCCTAGAGGTATCAGATGGGCCTCATCTGCAAGGCCGGGACGGGCAACGGGGCCTGTAATGCCATCAATAACACTATGAATACGACGGTTCAGCAATGTATAAACAAATTTATAATAATTCATGCTAAGTCCGACTATTTCTCAACGTAACAACTCTAGATAATTAAATATAGAACAGTACAATATCCTGTACAATATAGCCAATTTAATAATCAATGACTAAGTTACAACTACAATGGTATTATTCAGTTTCTTCCCAAAGGGAAGGAGTTAGTCAATTCCTTTCATTCATTTCATGTCATTCATTGATTACATTGAGTATTTATCAGATGGCTTATGGGACTCTTTAGTCCAATGTATATTACTTTTCATTACATGGCTTATCAATTCATTGACTTTGCAGTCTAATATGTGGGATCTAGCAGTGTCTTGATCAGAGATTACTGGCATCACCAGGAGCTCCGGAACACCCCAATCACCTGTTGCAGTAGGATTATTCATTAGTTCATTGCATTTATTCATTATTCAATGGTTCATCGCATTCAGTCATTATAATTCCAATTGAGTTAGAAGAATCATTAGTCATTTATGATCCTACTTGTCTCTATCTCAAATCTAGACAACCACTAGGTGTAATCATTGGTTACTAAATGTACGTGTTATCTTCGATGGACATCACATTTATATTTAACGTGTGCATTATAGTTCCCACAATTATCACCTATAATTCCAAAATTCACCGGTCGGATCGATTGGCCAATTTTTCCCCTAACAGTTAATGTTTGGCCAGTATCAGGTTCGCTCGAGCAAATCCAAGTTCGCTCGAGCGAACGTCTCACAGAACGTTGGTCGCACAAGCAACCACATGACTCTCTTAAGCGATGACCGAGGCCATCAGACAGAACCTTCATCGCTCGAGCGCACAAATGTTTGCTCGAGCGGACACTTACAGGTAACATTTCGCATCAGACAGTGACTCGTTCGCTCGAGCAACCTGTCCAAAATTCCAGCTCCGGAATTCTGAACATTCACTCTCCTTTCACCAATTCCGTTCACAACCTGCACATCAAGAATGGAACCTCCTGTTCCCTACTCCATCAACACTCCACATACATCATAACACTTCTATTCCATCATTTAAAACACCATAAAACCCATACAACTAAAGCAAATCCATAAATTCACCATTTCTACAACAAAGGAGGAGGGTTTGAGAACCTAACTCTTACAAAGTAAAGGAAACATGAAAACTAGCATTTTTAATCATAGACAAGTGTTTATACTTGCCTTTGAAGTCTATTAGCAAGAAACCCTTTTGTTTAGCTTGACTTGAGATGAGAAATTCCCAACTTCAAACCCTATTTCCATAAAAACATGAGAAATACCATTCTATAAGCTATTTGTGCTAGATGCTACCTCAAACCATTCAATGGAACATCAAAGTTCTTAAAGAATCCAATTACTTACTTGTAACTCCAAGAGAAATGAATTCTTGGGCTTTTCTTCCAAGCTTCAACACTCCAAGGAAGAAGACAAGTTGAGGAAGAAGATGAAGAAGATGAAACTCCTTCAAAACCTGCTTGAAACACTACAATCTCTCTCTCTCTCTCTCTCTCTCTCTCTCTCTCTTGATGAAGAAGGATGGAAGAAGGAAGGAGGAAGAAGGAATGGTGTCTAGGGCTTCCTCTTCAATGAAATGGAATAAAATGAACTCAAAGGAGTTCATCTTAAGTCTTATAAGGGCTTTTTTGTAACTAAGTCCTCCCTCTTTTCTATTTTCAATTCAAGTCAATTGGAAGACCACTTGACGAAATTCTCGTCAAACGGCTTTGAGCTATTACGAAAATTAACGTACTCGTCGAGATACACACGTTGGTATCAAGAGTTTCCGTATTCGATAAAATATGTACAAATCCGTATTTACGAAAAAGTCCTTGTTCTCTTAATTTAGGCTCAAAACTCATTTAATTCACTTAATCTTTTCATTATCACTTCATTAAGTTCATTTGGGACTAATCTCATTGATCTTAGTCATTAAATATCATTAGCCTAATTAAGCATGATTAATTAGTATTAACTTTAATTAATCAGAGTTAATCTTGATTAACTCGGGGCGGGGTCTTACAAAGTGTCAGCCCTACTTAACCATGATTGTGTTGGCTGTTGTAAGCTTGATATATATTATTATACCATTTAGATTAAGTGGTTGTCAATATGGTATCAGAGTGTTCGAATCTCTTGGGCTGTTGTGCCTTGTATAAGTGGTTGTTAGTGGCATCAATTATAGGCATGTTCTTCAGAATTATACATACGTAAATGGGATGCCTCCTCTTACAGTATAAATTGTGAATTTTAAAATAGCTCATTCCTTGAAGACTGATGCAAGTTACTCTCATACCCAGATCAACTTGCACAATAGAGAAGAAAGTGGTGGTAACAGACAGGTAAAACTCATCTTGTTAGAAAAAAAATATAGCTGCTTTTTTTTTTTTTATTAGTATTAGAAAGGAATTTTTGGGTCATGTGGCCCACTCAGAAGATAAGCTTTTGATGACCCCCACTTATCGTGATTGTGTTCATGTGGTCGTGATTTCGCAGCTTGTTTAGCATGGAAGGAGATTTTGCGCCAATGGTGGAGATTGCAGAGCTCCGCAAGAAGCATGGATTTCTGTGGGTCATTGATGAGGTATATAATCCGTACTGTACAGGATGAAGAATCCAACGGCTGCCATTGCAATAACATGAACTTGTATGTGACCAGGCTCATGCTACACTTGCTTGTGGTGAAAACGGAGGTGGAGCCCCGGAGCTATTTGGTTGTGAAGATGATGTCGATATATGTGTGGGCATGTTGAGTAAGGGCTTTGGCTGCCAAGGCGGCTTCATTGCATGCAGGTAACTGACTGACTCCATCATCCATCATGTAAGCAGGTAACCAAGACATTATTGGCCGTTGATCTGATGGTCCACTTGTGGATGGTACTTTCACTTTTAAGACATGTTTGTTTGCATTAGAATGCCCCTGATGATCAACTGAACACAGTTATTAAAAATAAAGTTAAAAGGTAAATTTCCTAAAATAAACATCAAATAACATTTTCTTCTAAAGGAATCAAAAGAAGATGCTATTTTATACTCATTTTGGAAATTCAACTTTGATCTTCATTTTAAACCACCTTCTATATTCAATTTCCATGTATTTTAATGCTAACAAACATGGCCGATTGACCCACTGAAGTGTTAATTGAACAGCAAAAAGTGGAAAGAGCTGATAGCATCAAGGGGCTGGTCCTTCGGATATTCTACCTCAATTTCTGTTCCCATTGCTGCCGCTGCACACGGTACTGTGCTGCTAATCTACTTCTGTCCTCTCTTTTTTCTCGTTATGGCATTTTGGATTTTGCAGCTACTATTTGTTTCTTAACGAGGATGTGTTTATTATTGTGACCTTGAGGTTGTAATTTCAAGTCACCTTTTGCACTAAAGGGTTGATAACATGGGAATGAATTTGCAGCTGCTCTCATGGTGGCCAAAAAGGAGAAGTGGCGTCGGAAAGCAATCTGGAGCAGGGTGCAGGAGTTCGCCACCCTAACCCAAATGTCAATCAACAGCTATATTATCTCTTTTGTCACAGGAAGCGAAGAAATGGCAGCTTCTGCTAGCAGGTTTTACATTTTTTTCTTTGCCTATCTAGGGAGAGTTTCGAAACCTACCTAACCAGGGATTGATCCCTGAGTGGGAATATTGGAGAGTGGGTGTAGAATTCATAGCTACCACCCTGCAATTCCCAGGTTTTATTTACTATTTTTAGGCTATCCTTTGAGAATGAATTGTACTTACTGAAAGAGTAACATATGCTAAATTATCATGTGCCAGGCATATGCTGAAATGTGGTTTTCATGTGGTTGAAATCCGGCCTCCTGTAGTGCCCCCCAACTCATGCAGGTAGGTACCTTGTTGCAGTCTCCATTATCACATTGTGCAAATTATCCATTGTTCCATCGATCTCTATATTGCAAAATCTTTTAGAATCTTGGGAGTCTTGGGTTATTTCCGGACTGTATATGCAAAGGTGCTAAAAACTTCATTTATTTTTCTTGTTTGCATTATCCGTTCATCTCCATCTGATTCAATCCTCTGTTGGAGAGCAAATTAAGCTTGTGACCACCTTCGTATAGCCTTCATACTATTTGTCAATTAACACCCATCTATTTCAGGTTGCAAATAACTCTCACTGCAGCGCATACTTCAGAAGACGTAAAGAAGCTTACAGCTGCACTATCTCAATTTATGAAAATGTCACATGACAGTAGCAAGAGTGGTGGTACCAGAGCCTCAAAGCTTTGAGAGCCTCTTTTAAAAAACATTTTCAGCAGCGAGGACCGAGTGGCTCATGATTCCTTGCCTAAAATAAAGTGGTTTGTAAGATATTGATGTGTGATGAGAATAATGACTGAATTTGGACAATCTTAGCTGTCAGTTTAATAAACTTGTTGCCTTTTTAATGTGTAATCCTCCTATCCTATTTTCACCATTGATTTCATCATTTCAGTCTGTGTCCAATAAGCCAAGTGATGATCCATTTTCACTTCTAAGGTATCACTGGAGTCCAAAAGGGCCTTTTGGAGTCGGTCTGTAAAGGCATTTGGGTTCATGAGGCTGGACTTTGCCTGATTCCCGGCCGGAACTTGAGCATAGGCCCATTTTGCATTCCTACAGTATTATTGTACGGCTAAATTGCAGAGTATCCATTAATAATGTTTTTGTACGCCTATATAATATCACTGTATAGCTAAAATGCAGAATATCCATTGCTTCAAAATAGTTAGCATCAAGGGCTCAACAATTCATAAATACATTGCATTTCACAACTAGAATAGCTTGCTTCAAGAGAGTACTTGGGAATCGCACCAACCAAAAGCTCAAAGACGCATTAATCACATTGCACATCAAAGCCCGCCACCACTCATGAATCAATCATAATTCATAACTAAAGACCTATTACTGTAAGAATTCACCATCCAGAACTCATTGGCAGCCAACGGCACCAAATTCTTAAGATGAACATCAGAAAATTCAACTCCTTAAAAGCTGTGAAGAACTAACATTGCCTCTGACTAAAACCCGAACCAATTTGATATTTTTCTCAATTCTATCTCGGATGATCCTTTCCTAGATGTTGGATGAAGAAAATCTTGAGAAACTATATTTGGATAAAATTCACCATGCCTTCATGATGAGAAGATTAGACACCCCAATTTATATGAGATAAGAATGAAGAAGACCATTGAAAATAAAATTCAAACCAATTAGAAAACCAAACTCAACCAAATGTAAAATTTAAATTCAAATCCAACATTTTCGAAGGAACATGATACTTGACACCATATTAATTTAAACGGCATAAAAATGTTATAATACCCAAATCAACGAATATAAGTTGTACAGTCATGTAAAATGACATTAACAGATATAAATTACTGTCTTGCTTATACCCATAGGAAAAGGTCCAAATCTGATGCCTTCAAATAACAAACTACACAGCGTCGGGTATCAACACAACTGAGCCAGAAGTTTTCCGGGCCTCAAGGTCTGCATGAGCCTGAGCAGCATGTGACAAAGGGTAGGTATGGTTAACACGAACCCGGAGCGTACCAGACTCGACTTTAGCAAAAACTTCATTACAACATTCAAGTAGCTCTTCCCGAGTTGTATTATACCACCTGAGCAAAGGCCTAGTCAAGAACAAAGATTTTGCTGCAAGGGCTGACAACGGAACTGGATCTGGTGTACCTGATGACTGGCCATAGTTGACCATGTACCCCCGAGGCTTCAAGCATGCTAAAGATCCCTGCATAAATGACACTCTCAAATGAGCCTACCATGGAAGATTGTCATTATGGGAGAAGTAAAATAATTTTCACTCAAAGTATGTATAAGTCCAAGTGGCACTCATGGCCCATGGCATTGGATAGATTCAGGATCATTGATCTGGTGGCACCACCGTGGAAGTGTCATGGACAGAAAGACATGGGAAATCTTTTATCTGGGTGGATTTATAGGAGGTAGGGTGGAAGAAAGATAAATTATGGATTGAAACAAGCTAGAGCTTAAGATGGAATATTATGCTGGAGGGTGAGCTTTGATCTGATATCTCGTGGTTGCAGCTTAAACTAGAATGATTGGTCGTGAGAAAGGGGGAGAATAGTTCTCATCCAATAAGTGATTACTTGTGAGAAGAGAAAACATGGTCTATGCTAATCTTAGGAGGCTTAGCATTCAAAACTCCTGTGACTTCCAATACCAGAGGGGTTTCTTGGTATGCAAAAGACATTTCAACAATCCACTATGGACGGGGGGACCTAGGTGGTTATGACGCAGGTGCAACCACACTTGCAAGACTCAAGAAATTTCTTAATTAATACCTTCAAAAATCTATTTTATTATTTAACTTCTTAACTTGATTATTGCCCGCACCAGCCAAACTAAAATCCTGGGTCCGCCATTGACTATGGAAGTTCCTAGTTGTCAAATAAGTTAGGAAAACTGTCTGCAGTCTCTCGACTTGAGTGCCTTCCTCCAATCGATTCTGTTCCTTTCCACCTTTACATGGGTGGAAAACAGGTGCATGTTGATCTAAGATATCCGGGTAGTAGCCATATGCCTAGCACAAAATATGATGGCAATAGCAGTATTGGCACTCAACAGATGCAAGTAGGAAGCAATTTCACTCTCTTCTGGTAATCCAAGTTCGTCACTAGATAAATTACAATCAACAGTGTTACATTTTGGAAAATAAAAATGCACCAAAGATATGTAATCGACCATTTTTCTGTAAAAATCTTTAAATTAAGAATGATCCATCAAATTAGGAATGTTTAGAAGAATAAAAAAGTTTTACTTGTTTATAAGACTAAAGTTACTAAATGATGCATTTTATTTTGTAATGCACATATCTGTATGTCATGTCCTAGATTTGTAAAAATGTGTAGTTCTGATTCTGGATTGCCCCATCAGTGAGGTTACCGCCATCCCTAATGGAATGTGGAATTGTGGACTGATAAAACCTACAATGTTGGTTCCCCATACAACAGTTCCCAGTTGAAAAGACAAGAAATATCCAAGGATAAGACTGCCAATCCTCCCCAACCATCATGCAACTCCTTGGTATTGTAGGGAATCTTGAAGCATTTTTACCTGGAATGTATCTTTACCGACGGAATCGTAGACAACATCAACTCCCTTTCCAGAAGTAATCTTATCGACACCCGTGGCAAAATCCTCTTGGGTATAGATAATTACATGGTGGCATCCATCCTCGGCTGCCTGAGCCGCTTTTGCTTCTGTCGAGACAGTTCCAATAACAGTGGCACCCAGGCCACTTGCCCACTGGCACAATAATGATCCGACTCCTCCAGCTGCTGCATGAACTAGGACAGTGTGACCAGGTTCAACCTGCAAGTGTTAAGTTAGCACTTCTACTAGCTGGTTATCATGCATGTGCATGTAGGAGTGTCATGCTGAAGAGGAGATAACCATGAACACATGCAGAGGAGACACAAAAAACACACTATAAAGAGCATCCAAGGGCATCTGTATAGAAATTTAAATATATGTACTGCAAGAACATGCCCCTGTATAAAGTATGAACATGCACACTTGGATGTTCCAATGTATTATCCTTTCTTCAGGTAAATTTCAAATGCATTATTGATATATTCCATCGTCACCACCAACATCATCAAGCCTTATCCCATCCAAGTGGTTTCCACAAATGCATTATTTTATATGGGGTGATTTGGTACTTACCAGAAGGACATGGTCTATACTTGGCAGGTTAAAGGTTTTATTTAAGGAACACTAAAGAGTTCACATCACCATGAGCATTAATTAGGATGAAGACAGACAGAACACATGGAACAAACCGATACTAAATCATTTTAGAAGTGACTAACCTTAAAGCATCTGCGAACTAAGAACTGCGCCGTCATACCCTTAATCATGATAGATGCTGCAACAATAGGATCAATAGAAGGTGGAACATGAACTGCAATGCTGGCAGGAATGATCTGTTCTTCAGTGTAAGAAGCCAACTGATTGCCACCAATTGCAACAATGTCCCCTACTTTCCAGTCAGTTAATCCAGGGCCTACAGCCGTCACCACTCCTGCTGCCTCATGACCTGCAAGACAGAGATCAAGCTACTTGGAAGAGGATGGAAACAGATGTTATCACTAGAGGAAGGATTTTTATTCATATCTGTAAGAGATATATCTTTGTTGAACATGGAGTGTCCTAGTTGCATAGTTGGTCATTTGACAATGAGGGCAAGGTAAAATGAAAGGTTCACTGTCATCTCTAGAT
This sequence comes from Umbellularia californica, assembly GCA_028538565.1. Classification (NCBI taxonomy): domain Eukaryota; kingdom Viridiplantae; phylum Streptophyta; class Magnoliopsida; order Laurales; family Lauraceae; genus Umbellularia; species Umbellularia californica. The sequence continues at coordinate 936,811 of JAPQWN010000012.1, forward strand.
AAACCAACTATTAACATGGAATGCTTATATTGCTGTTTTCTATTAAAAGAAAAAAAATATTCCAAAGATCAAAAGCTAAATATTTTGCATGGCCAACACATGACTTTAGGCTTTTGGCCTAAGCGGAAAGTATTTGAAGAATAGTCATCCAAGTTTGAAGTTGAACTGAGCAAATAAAACAGTATCTATAATTTGGAAGAAATATGAGTATCTGAGAACTAGATATATAAACAACAGATAGAATCATTAGACAATACAAACTCGGTTTTCTTTCTGTTGGGCACAAGCAAAAGTGGACTGGTTACCTGGTGTATAAGGCAATGCTGTTTTATAAATTCCTTTGCGGTAATACACATCTACAAAGTTGAGCCCAACTGCTTTGTTTCTCACACGAATCTCACCCTCCTTTGGTTCTCCTACTTCCACATCCTCCCACTTCAGGACCTATATTTTTCAAAATCTTTAACCATTAAATGAAAAGGAAGCATCGATCCAAAAACAATATAATCTCACAAAGTGGGGAAAAAAAATCCAAACAGAGCCAGTGATCATCACCACATGCAAAAAAAGTCAGAAATAATACAAATCCTTCAATCAAACCCTCCATTGTGCAGTGGAATGCACTCAAATTTCACTCTGTCAGAGTAGTATTGACCATTGTAGTATATCATTCCAACATTGAAACCATTCATATTTCACTTCTTTTTATTGATAGTTATGGGTGCCCTGATTTCCCATCGCCTTCCTTAATCTACGATGACACTTTCTTATTCCACGTCTCCCTGTGAGTGGTTTTCCCAGTGGGCCTCACAGGGGTCCGACATGATCACTCCTCTGTTGGGAAGATGATAATTCCCAACTTGCTTTGTTTTAGTTTATCCAACAGGAGTGAATTTAGAGCCATTCCTAATCCCACAATTCCAAGCCCATGACAGGATGCTTGAATTCTAATTACTACCCATAACTGATGGTCATCCCAGCCAGTTGGGACTTGGAGAGGGGTCGAATGTGAACTGGGTCGAATTTATCTAAGAAGACGGTTCAATTTAAATACCCAACAAACAACCCAAACAATCAACTAGCTAAGTTACTATTTAGAAGAAACACTGCAATTAAAAGTGTTTGAATTTGATTCAATAAATTGTAAAATGAAGTGGGTCTCCATGAATTTGTCTATCACATGGCCTGATCAAGCTCCAGACTAGCAGACACTTCCAAAAACTACTACACAGTGCACGATTATACACACACACACACAGAGAGAGAGAGAGAGAGAGAGAGAGAGAGAGAGAGAGAGAGAGAGAGAGAGATGTATATATTTCATTCAGAATTTTATTTTTATTTCACAAGCATATTGAGAGAGAGAAGACCAAGGGATGATTGAAAGCAAAAGGAATGAATGGACTTGCCTCAGGGCCACCATTTTCATAGACTCTGATTGCTTTAACCATCGCAGGGATATACTGTTTGGGTAAGACGGGAGTGCTATTCCTGCCTCTGCTCGAAAAGTGAATATTTGGTATGACAAGGCGATGATATGTGCTTCCAGCATATAAATGGGAAAGTTCTTAATAGTTTTACAAAAGGCAAAGGCTCAATGGACCAAGCTGGTCACACAGCCCTGAATTTCACATGTCCATCAATTTTGGTAAACTTTCAGGGCTCAGATCAAGATAATGGGATTTATGGTTGGAGCTGATTTTTATTAAATGATCCTAATGAGTCTTGGAATCATTCCATCTCCATGGGAGTCTCCAGGTGCCCCCACCACATATTTGAACTTATCTTATTTTAAGCTTGAGCTTATAAGAGTCTTATCCTTTACATAAATAGCCACGGCACACTTTCTTTTGCGTACTCACAGTCCAAGGGACCTTCTCTCGTAGTCACTGTACTTTTGCATCCATCATAATAGACTGGTTTGTTGGATCTATGGTGCACCCATTTTAACAGTAAGAATTCGTGGTCTGTCTCATCAAAGGGCTAGGATGATCAGGTGAGGTCCGTTTTTTTTTTTTTTCCACAGAGGTAGCCCCAACCAGATTTTTCAACTCCCAACCCCATCCCCATGTGGCCCCCACAGCGATGTGAGTGGATCACTGCTGTACCGGTAATTTTGAGGACTTGGACATCGTTTAGAGACGAAATCTTGAACTCTGTAATAAGCTCATAGTTAAATGGAGGACTTCTTAGGAAAAAAGAAAAAAGAAAAAAGAAAAAAGAAAAAAGGGAGGACTTGCTGCTATTAGCAAGCACGTTATATAATATCTTTTGACCTGAGTTGGGTTTAGAGTGAATTTTATATTTTGGCCACCCCACTGCCCCCCATCTCTTCTTTATTTATATGATTAATTAAAATATCTTTAATCAATTAAAGGAATTCCCCTAAATTAAAATACATATCTTGTGTTGGGTAATTTGTAGAGAATATTTGGGAGTAGTGGTGTTCATGGGTGGGATCAAGCCAAGCTGAAGCACATGCTGGCCTTAAAAACATAAGCCCATCTATGGTGTGGAACACGAGATACCCTAGTGACAAGAGTGTCTCATGGATAGGTAGGTTACCCCACTAGTCATGTATCACTTACCCATCTAGAAAAAAAAAAAAAAAAAGAAAAAAAACAAACACACGCGCGCACACAAAAGCACATCTTTGGCCCAAATCCAACTCAGCAATTAATGTTTAATTGAGCTCATTCTGGTTCAACCATGTCAAGCCCTAGCCCACACATTTAGCCAATTTGGCACAAGCCTCGTTAAAGCTCGACGGTCTGGAGAAGTTCTCTAGCAAGTATCCATTTTACCCTTTTCCCCTTCTTAGTAAAGGCATTCTTCCATCAGTGAAAGGAAGGACCTTTCTGTTTTCTACTGTCTTTCATTAATAGAAATAAAAGAGTGATTATCAAAAGTCTACAAAGGTGAACTTCTTGCATGGTAATTAAATTTATATCAATCTACAGTCTAGGAAGTGAAACCGTCTATATGGTTATTGAATTCACATTACCTCCATATTAAGAAGGCAAAATGTCTTGAATGATTGATGAATTGAATTGACCAACCATCATCATAGAAGGTGAAGATTGTCTTGGATGATAAATTAATGCATCTTGTTTGGTGTAGTCGGGGTTGTTTGTGTATGACCTAAACCAATTTGATTTTTGTCCATCAGAGGCCTCATTTTAAAAGGCACCTCTTAAGTGATACCATATTAAAAGAGACAGCATAAAGAAGTTTGTACTGCTGCCCAAATCAACTAATGAAAGTTACACAGCCATATCACCTGATATTAGCAGAAAGTACTAGTCTTTCAAATACAAATAACTGTCCTAATAACTTGTCATACCAGAAAATAAAGGTCCCAATCTGAATTTCACAAAGAACATCTAGGAAGCATCAGGTATCAGCACAACCGAACCGGGAGTTTTCCAGGCTGTAAGGTTGGCATGAGCTGATGAGCCTATGTCCAATAAGCCAAGTGATTATCCATTTTCCCTTCTTAGGTATCAATGGGTTGGGTCCAAAAGGGCCTTTTTGAGTCTGTCTGTATCGCGTGTAGGTTCATGAGGCTGGGTTTGATTTTTCCCAATGGATACTAGCTATAACATTTTTGCATGCATATAGTATTATTGTATCGTTAAAAGCAGAATATCCATTACCGATCAAGGAAAAAAAAAAAAAAAAAGAGAACATACATTGCTTAAAAAGAGCTACCATCACACTCTAAGAGCTCAACAATGCATTAATAACAATTTTGTACGCCTATAATATCATTATACAGCTAATTGCAGAATATCCATTGCTTCAAAAGAGTTAGCATCACATTCCACGAGCCCAACCATGCATAAATACATTGCATTCACAACTAAAATAGCTTTCTTCAAACGATCTAGGAATCACACCAATCAAAAGCTCAAAGATGAATCAATCACAGCGCAGTTTCACAACTAAAATAGCTGAGAAATCTCATCAAAACCCAACACAGCTCATAATCAATCATAACTCATAATCACTACTGTAAGAACTAGCGATCTAGAACTCACTGGCATGAAACACCACCAAATTTCCAACACTAATATCAGAAAATTCAACCCCTCAAAAGTTGTGATAAGAATTAACATTTTTTTGTCATGAACCTGAACCAATTTGATTTTTCTGGAAGCTCCTCTCCTAGATGCTGGATGATTTACTCCATTGCCAAACAAGCATCGAGGGGTACAGAAATTTGAGAAAGTATGTTCGAAAAAAATTCACTGTGTCTTCGTGAAGAGAAGACAATATATCCCAATTTATACAAGAGAGAAGAAGGAGAAGAAGATAAATAGAATTCAAACCTATTAAAAAAATCAGACTCAACCCTAATCTCTGACAAAGGGGCCTCATTTCAAAGGAACATGATAATTTGCACCATATTGATAGAAACAGCATAAAAAGGTTGAATTACCCAAATCAACTAATAAAAGTTACATAGCCATGTAAAATGATACTAACAAAGTATTATCTTTCAAATATAAATTACTGACTTGCTCATACCTAAAGAAAAAGGTACAAAGTTGATGCTATGCAGTGTCAGGTATCAACACAATCGAGCCGGAAGTTTTCCGGGCCTCAAGGTCTGCATGAGCCTGAGCAGCATGTGACAGAGGGTAGGTATGGTTAACATGAACCCGCAGCGCACCAGATTCAACTTTAGCAAAAACTTCATTAGCACATTCAACTAGTTCATCCCGAGTTGTATTATACCACCTGAGTGAAGGCCTAGTCAGGAACAAGGATTTCGCTGCAAGGGCCGACAATGGAACTGGATCCGGTGTACCTGATGACTGACCAAAGCTGATCATGTATCCTCGAGGCTTCAAGCATGCTAAAGATCCCTGCATAAGAACACTTCCAAATGAGCCTCACCATGGAAGATTCCCAATGAGGATGACAGATTCCCCAAAAGTTATCGCATAAGACATCCACTATATGAATATAACCCATTGAATGTGGACTTTGCTATACTTTCTTTTCCAGAATTATGATAATTTTAACTATTTTTTTACCTTGTATGATAAAAGTCATGGATAGAATTGTTGAGCAAGGTGACCATATGTTGGTTTTGTAATTATTGTCAACACTTAGGCATTTGTTGTTGAAGGTTATTGGTTCAGACCCAACAAGGGTTTAGGCCCAACTCAGATTTAGGCCCAAGTGAACATATATATAAATCCAAAAGAAGAAAAAGGTGTGGTTGAAGCCCTAGAAAAATCATTCTATCCTTTTGGTTAGAGCTCTAAGACGGCTGCTACAACCTCTGAACTCCTGCTGCTGCTTCTTCATTAAGCTGGCTGCCCCTGCATCTTAAGTGCTGCTGATACATGGCTGGGCCTCTCTCTCCATTCTGAAATTGTTGGACAGCTGCTGCTCCTCTCACTGCTGCACAGGTGCTTCTATTTTTTTGTTACTCTGCTTCAGCTGGTCTTCTTTGTTTCCTGCACTGCTGCTGCTGTTGCTTCCAAGCTGAGATTAGACATGCATGAATTATCTACATGGGAGATGTGTGAAGGCTGGACAGTGATTGAATGGGTTGCAACTTGTTGAATGGTGATTGGGTATATGAGCTTCCCTTTTTTTTTTTTTTGGTAACGTGCTGCAAAAATTTCTCACAGTAGCATGAATAGCTATTGCAGAAATTTGGTTTGAAGACTTTGATTGACTCAAAAAGGGTTTGAAGACATTGTAATTTGTTGGGCTGATTTGTAAATCATTGTCTATGTGCTAATTTTTTTTCTTGTAATCACTCAAGTGGGTGCTTGAGTATAGGGGTTGGTGCCTCTATCCGTGGGTGCGGATCTTATTTTGGAGTGGGTGCTCCTATATTGTAGTGGGTGCTACAAGTTGAGAGTGGAGGTGCTTAGCACACCGTGGACGTAGCCAATTTGGGTGAACCACGTAAAAATCTTGTGTCTGTGTGGTGCTTGATTTTTAGTTTTGATGCATGTATGTGATGTGAAGTGGAGTAGATGCACAGGTATTTGTAATTGTCTGCACTAGCCTTATTTAGAAAGAAGATTTTTGGTTGTCACTGATTCACACCCCCCCCCCCCCCCCCTCAGTGACCTAGTGAACTTCAACAATTGGTATCAGAGCGCCAGGTTCCTTGTGGAAGCTTAGCCGCTTGAGGTGATCTTGGTTAGTTCACATGGCATCCGGGGAAGGAAATTCAACTGGTAGGGCTCCATTCTTTGATGGCTCCAACTACTCCTTCTGGAAGATTCAAATGCAATCATTCCTATCCTCTCTTGGGCTTGATGTTTGGAATAGTGTTAAGAAGGACTATACAGGTTCTGATGATCCAACAGATCCTAATGAGAAGAAACTATATGAGTATGATGCAAAGGCTAGAAATGCATTGATGAATGGATTGTCAGATGCTGAACTTGTGAAGGTCATGTCTTACACCTCGGCCAAGGAGATATGGGACAAACTTCAAGGTGTGTATGAGGGTGACAAAAAAATTAAAGAAGCCAAATTGCAAACCTACCGTACACAGTTTGAGAGCATTAAGATGACTGAAAATGAGAATGTTAGTGCATATCTTCAAAGGGTCAATGAGGTGGTGACCTCTATTAGAGGACTTGGTGAAACTTTGAAGGACCAAGTAGTTGTCAAGAAGGTTCTGAGATCCCTTCCTTCTCACTTCGATTCCAAAGTATCTGCTATTGAGGAAGCCAAAGACTTAGATGTGTTTAGTATGGATGAGCTTCAAGGTTCTCTTACAGCTTTTGAAATGAGAATCGGAAAACCTAAGTCCATTGATAGAGAGGCTGCTTTCAATGCTTACAGAAAATCTATGGAAGATAACTCAGATGATGAGAAAGATGAGGAGACTGCAAACCTTGTCCGTAAATTAAAAAGGGGACAAGGCAAATATAAAGGCAAATTGCCTTTCAAATGCTTTACTTGTGGCGGGGTAGGTCATTTTGCAGCTAAGTGCCCTCATAGAGACATGGATAATGACGAGGATGAGGCACAGAAAACGAAGAAAAACTTCAGGTGGAATGTCCATGAGAAGAAGGGCAAACATAGAAGTTTTGTGAGCAAGAAGATTGGGACTTCCTCCGATGATGAGAATTCTTCTGACAGTGCAGAAGTAGGCTGTGAAGCTCTCTTCATGGTCATGTTTGATGAAGTGAAAGAACCTGAAATTTCTGACAAGGAAGAAGAAGAGCCTGAAGTTAATTTGGAAGGTGAGTTAGTGGCTGCTCTTGAAGAATTAACTGTTGAAACTAAGAAGCACAAGAAAACTGCCAAGAAGCTTGAGGAAGCTGAAAATTTACTTATGTCAGCTAATGGAGAGATGGAAGAAAACAAGCGGATCATTGAAGAACTTGAGGCACAAGTTGTCTTGAAAACCGAAGCATGTAGCAAACTAGAGGAACAAGTGACTATCTTGCATGCACAAGTTGATGAGCTATCACAGAAGATAAAAGTCTTTCAAGGCTCCTCTAAGCTGGATGATTTGCTGAATATGCAACGATCTTGTCATATAAAATTTGGTTTGGGATATGAGCATGGAGAGACCTCAACCAAACCAGCTGAAGACAAAGTTAAGAAGATGCAGCAGAAGGTTGTAAAGCAAGTTCCTACACAGGCTCCTCCTCAAGTTAAGCCGTATGTTCACATGGTTCCATCGCAAAGGACTTGGCATCGTCGACAGAATTTTAAGCCTTCCATGCCATTGCAACAAACATTCTTTAGGTCCAATTTATCCTTCAATGGCTATTGTTTTAAATGCAATACTTATGGTCATAGAATAGCTACTTGCAAATTTAATTTGAGACGTAGAAATTTTGTATCTAGGAACCCTTTTAATGCTCTACTGATGTATCCTCCCGAATGTTATATCTGTCATAACATTGGGCATGTAACTAGAAATTGTATATATGTCTATGCTCCTAACCATGGACAGGTCAACTTCACTCGAGCATATGCATCCCCTTACAAGCAAGGGTTACCTATGAAAAATGAGGCAGAATATGGTTACTATGAAGAACCCACAAAGTCTTACAAGCAAGTTTGGAAAATGAAAGAAAAGCAGAAAGTTGAAGATCAATCTTTGATAGTACAGACTGCTTTGAAGGCACAAGATTCACCTGCTCTTTGGATACTCGATAGTGGATGTTCTGGTCACATGACAGGTGACAAGAACAAGTTTTCTAAACTTCAAGAATATGACGGAGGTTCAGTCAAGTTTGGAAACAATGGTGGAGCCAAGATTATTGGAAAAGGCTTGGTACAAATCAAAAGATTCAGTGGCAACATTAAGACGAAAGATGTGCTTTTGGTCGATGGATTGAAACACAATCTCTTGAGTGTCAGTCAGATCTGTGATAGAGGACACGATATTATTTTCAGAAAGCAAGGGTTTGAGATTTTGAAATCCGGTAGCAGCAAAATTGTAGCTATTGGCACCCGAACAGATGGTAATCTGTACACACTCTCAGATCCTTCTACAGAATCATGTTCTATCAGTCGGGTCAGTGAGGACTGGTTATGGCATCGCAGACTTGGACACCTTGGCTTTAAGAATCTATCTAAGATTGGGTCCAATAAAGCCGTTAGAGATCTTCCTGTTATTTCAAGTGCTCAAGACAATGCTTGTGAGGCTTGTCAAAAGGGAAAACAAACAAGAGCTTCCTTCAAACCAAAAGAATACAACACAAGCAATTCTTTGGAGCTAGTGCACACAGATCTATGTGGTCCTATGAGAACTCAAAGTCTTAGTGGAGACAAATATTTCATGTTGTTCATAGATGACTTCTCTCGTATGACATGGGTCATGTTTTTAAAGCACAAGAATGAAGCACTTGAAAAATTTTAAGTCTTCAAGAACCAAGTAGAGAATCAAACAGGCAAAAGAATCAAAGTTTTGAGATCTGACAAAGGTGGTGAGTTTACTTCTGAAGAGTTTGAGGAGTATTGCAGTGAGCATGGCATTTGGCATCAGTTGTCAGCAGCAAGGACACCACAGCAGAATGGTGTTGTTGAGAGAAAGAATCGTACAGTTCAGGAGATGGCAAGGACTATGCTAGTGGAGAGTAGATTAGCAGACACATTCTGGAGAGAGGCAGTTCACACTGCTGTGTATATACAGAATAGGTGCATGCTGAGGGCTCATTCAGAGAAAACTCCATTTGAACTGTGGTTCGAACTGTGGTTCGGGAAGAAAGCAACAGTGAAGTTTTTCAAAGTCTTTGGCAGCAAATGCTTCATTAAGAGGTTAGATCAGAATTTGGGAAAGTTCGAAGAACGGGCTGACGTTGGCATCTTCCTAGGATACTCTACTAGAAGCAAGGCTTATAAATGCTATAACAAGAGGCTTCAAAAGATAGTAGAAAGTGCAAATGTGAAGATTGATGAAAGTCTGGAGCTACCAAAGAATGTGAAGGAAATTGAATTTCCAATATATGAGAATAGTAGTGAAGGACTAGAAGAACAAGAAGAACAACCTGAACAAGAGAAGGAAGTAGAGGTGGATGACAACTCTGATGAGATGAGACAGAATGACAGATGGCACAAGTATCATGGGATCAAAGAAACTGACATTATTGGTGATCCGCAAGCAGGAGTGCAGACTAGGAGGATGGGGACTAGCATGTTTTCTCTTTTGTCCACTATTGAACCCAAGACTGTTGAAGAGGCTAGCAGTGATGACAGTTGGGTCAAAGCTATGAATGAGGAATTGGACCAAATAGAGAAGAACAAGACTTGGGAGCTTGTACCTAGACCTAAAGGCAAGAACGTAATTGGCACGAAATGGATTTTTAGAAACAAGCTAAACGAAAATGGAAAGGTAGTAAGGAACAAAGCAAGATTAGTATGCAAGGGTTATGCACAGGTTGAAGGAATAGACTTTGAGGAGACATTTGCACCTGTAGCTCGACTTGAGGCTATCCGTATGTTCCTGGCACTAGCAGTCTACAAAGGCTTTAAGGTTTACCAAATGGATGTTAAGTCAGCTTTTTTGAATGGTAACCTAGAGGAGGAAGTCTACATTGAACAACCTGATGGATTTATTCTTGGAGATGACCCGACTATGGTGTTCAAACTTAAGAAAGCTTTATATGGTCTTAAGCAAGCACCTAGGGCTTGGTACTCCCGTTTGGACTCGTATCTGCAGAAGCTTGGCTACAAGAAAGGGGTAGTAGATAGCAATCTCTATGTGAAGAAAGAGGAGAGTAGTCAGGTTGTAGTAATGGTCTATGTAGATGACATCATATTTGCCGGCAACCGAGAAGAGTTATGCAAGGATTTTGCAGAGACTATGAGAACGGAATTTGAGATGTCTATGATAGGAGAGCTATCATTCTTCCTTGGATTACAAGTTCATCAGACAGAGGAAGGCATCTTCATCTCACAAGTGAAGTATGTCAAGGAGATGCTCAACAAGTTCAAGATGGAGGACTCCAAACCTGTTAGCACTCCCATGACTACATGCTGTAAGTTGAGCAAGGGTGACAAGAGTCTATCTGTTGATCACACTTTGTACAGATCCATGATAGGGGGTCTATTATACTTGACAGCTACTAGACCTGACATTCTGCAGGCTGTGTGTATGGTGGCCAGATTTCAAGTAGATCCTAGAGAGTCACATGTAGCAGCAGTGAAGCGAATCTTCAGATACATCAAGGGCACAGCTGAATATGGTTTGTGGTACCCACGAGGCATAGATTTTACGCTCATAGCTTACTCAGATGCAGATTGGGCAGGATGTGTAGATGACAGAAAGAGCACAAGTGGAGGTGCTTTCTATCTAGGTGAGAGATTGGTAGCATGGCACAGCAAGAAACAAGATTCTGTATCTTTATCTACAGCGGAAGCGGAATATATTGCTGCAACCACTTGCAGTACTCAAGTGCTTTGGATGAGACAGATGCTGAAGGATTTGGGGATTCAGATTACAGAGGCGATACCTATAATGTGCGACAACACAAGTGCCATCAATATATCAAAGAATCCAGTTCAGCACAGTAGAACGAAGCACATTGCCATTCGCTATCACTTCCTGAAGGATAAGGTGAATGAAGGAGAGGTGAAGTTGGAATATATTCCAACAACAGAGCAAGTGGCAGATATCTTCACCAAACCTCTTCCAAAAGATGTGTTTGAATACCTCCGTAAGAAGCTGGGGGTCACGCCTTTCCAAAAGAATTAGGGGCTCATGAAGATAGGGGGAGTGCGAGCTTATTTTTTTTCTCCCAAAGGTTGCCCTTTGTTCTTGTTGTCAAAGGGGGAGAAGTGTAAAGAGGGAGAGGTGTTGTCAACAATTCCAAAGGGGGAGATTGTTGAGCAAGGTGACCATATGTTGGTTTTGTAATTATTGTCAACACTTAGGCATTTGTTGTTGAAGGTTATTGGCTCAGACCCAACAAGGGTTTAGGCCCAACTCAGATTTAGGCCCAAGTGAACATATATATAAATCCAAAAGAAGAAAAAGGTGTGGTTGAAGCCCTAGAAAAATCATTCTATCCTTTTGGTTAGAGCTCTAAGACGGCTGCTACAACCTGTGAACTCCTGCTGCTGCTTCTTCATTAAGCTGGCTGCCCCTGCATCTTAAGTGCTGCTGATACATGGCTGGGCCTCTCTCTCCATTCTGAAATTGTTGGACAGCTGCTGCTCCTCTCACTGCTGCACAGGTGCTTCTATTTTTTTGTTACTCTGCTTCAGCTGGTCTTCTTTGTTTCCTGCACTGCTGCTGCTGTTGCTTCCAAGCTGAGATTAGACATGCATGAATTATCTACATGGGAGATGTGTGAAGGCTGGACAGTGATTGAATGGGTTGCAACTTGTTGAATGGTGATTGGGTATATGAGCTTCCCTTTTTTTTTTTTTGGTAACGTGCTGCAAAAATTTCTCACAGTAGCATGAATAGCTATTGCAGAAATTTGGTTTGAAGACTTTGATTGACTCAAAAAGGGTTTGAAGACATTGTAATTTGTTGGGCTGATTTGTAAATCATTGTCTATGTGCTAATTTTTTTTCTTGTAATCACTCAAGTGGGTGCTTGAGTATAGGGGTTGGTGCCTCTATCCGTGGGTGCGGATCTTATTTTGGAGTGGGTGCTCCTATATTGTAGTGGGTGCTACAAGTTGAGAGTGGAGGTGCTTAGCACACCGTGGACGTAGCCAATTTGGGTGAACCACGTAAAAATCTTGTGTCTGTGTGGTGCTTGATTTTTAGTTTTGATGCATGTATGTGATGTGAAGTGGAGTAGATGCACAGGTATTTGTAATTGTCTGCACTAGCCTTATTTAGAAAGAAGATTTTTGGTTGTCACTGATTCACCCCACCCCACCCCCCCCCCCTCCCCTCTCTCAGTGACCTAGTGAACTTCAACAAGAAAGACATGGGAAATCTTCTATCGAGGTGGATTTATAGAAGTGAGGGTGGAAGAAAGATAAGTTCTGGATTGAAATTTGAAACTAACTAGTGCTTAAGATGGAATATTCTGTACGAGGATGATCTTTGATCTGGCATCAATGATGAATCTTCTACTTTCTGCTCATATTCTAGTCTTCAGAGTTCAGAGAGCTTTTCAAGCACTCTGTTGTGGTTGTAATTCAAAGTGGATTGTTCTATGACTGCGAGGAAGCCTTATGGAAAAAAAGATAAATTGTGAGAGAAGGGGAGAATATTCTCTAGAAAATCCAAAAAGTGAGTCCTTGTGAGAGGAGTAAACATGGTCTTTGCTAATCTTAGGCTGCTTGGCATTCAAAATCCTTTGTCGTGACTAGGACTTCAAATACCACAGGATAGTCTTGGAATGCAATAATGCAAAAAAACATTTCAACAATCCACTATGGAAACTCCCAGTTTCTTATGAAATAAATTCGGAAAACTGTCTGCAGTCTCTCGAATTAAGTGGCTTCCTCCAATTGACTCTGTTCCTTTCCAACTTTTAATGGGTGGAAAACCGAGCGCTAGCATATGCCTAGCGTATCTGTATCGACAGAATATGATGGAAAATTGGCAATGCCGGCGGTATTGGCACTCAGGAGATGCGGTAGGAAACTGTTCTGCTGACTTCTAGTAATCCAAGAGTGTTAATACCTAAATTCGAATCAATGTTCTTACTTTTTTTTTTTTTTTATTAAGAAAACACAACAAAGGTATGTAGTCAAGTGTTTTTCTATAAAAATCTTTAAATAAAGATTGTTTCATGAAATGTAGGAATGTTTAGCAGAAAGAAAAATTGGTACTTTGTTTCTAAATCCAAAGTTACTAACTGAAGTATTTTATTTTATAATGATTCAATGCTACATGAATAGACATTTAAGAAGCATACACGTAGGTATGCCCTAGGTTTTAAGAAATGTGGTGTTTTAATTCTGGATTGCCCCATCAGTGAGGTTAGCCATTTGCAGGCATCCCTCATCGAATGTGGGCTGATTACATCGACAACATTGGTCTCCTATACCACAGGTTCCAGTTGCAAAGATGGGAAATGTCCAAGGATAAGAGTATACATATCCTCCCTAACCATCGTATGATTCCTAGTATTGTAGGTAATCTTTTAGGAATTTTTACCTGGAATGTATCTTTACCGACGGAATCATAGACAACATTGACTCCGCTTCCAGAAGTAATCTTATCGACACTGCTAACAAAATCCTCTTGTGTGTAGATTATAACATGGTGGCATCCATCCTCCACTGCCTGAGCCGCTTTTTTTTCTGTTGACACAGTTCCAATAACAGTGGCACCTAGGCTTCTTGCCCACTGGCACAATAATGATCCAACTCCTCCAGCTGCTGCATGAACAAGGACAGTGTGACTAGGTTCAACCTGCAATTGTAGTAAGTTAGCACTTCTACTAGCTGGTTATCATAATGTGCATGTAGGGGTGTCAAGTGAAGAAGAGATAAGCACAAAAATGTGCATGCTCACACACGCGTGTATACACAAGCAGTATAAAGTGCATCCAAATGCGTCTGCATAAATATTTAAATGTATGCACTGCAAGCAAATGTCCTTGTATAAAGTATGAACATGCACACTAGCAAGTTCAAATGTATTATTCTTTCCTCTGGTAAAGCTCAAATGCATTATTTTATCAGCATCACCATTATCATCTAGCTTTATCCCATCTAAGAGGGTTCTACAGATGCATTATTATTATTATTATTATTTTTTGATAGGCAACGAAGAAAATATATTAAGAAAGGAATGAGTATTACAAAGAAGCCCCGGCCACTATGGTATAAAAGCATTATACCACAAAACAAGTTATATAGTGAAAGCTAAGAAGTTAGAAGACCTATCAACCCCTTGCTTAGCGAAAAAGTCAGCAAAGCCATTTGCTGCCCTCCCCACATGAATAAAGCTCACTTGAATTGAAGACGATAGAGCTCTAATCTCATTCAAATAGAACTGAAATTTCCTAGGAAACATAGCTGAAGAAGATACCCAAGATATAGCATTAAGAAAATCACTTTCAACCAGTGTGTTATTTTGTATAATGTGATTTGGTACTTACTAGATAGACGGGGTCCATTTGTGGTAGGTAATAGGTTTTATTTAGCAAACACTATAGAACGCAGATGACCATGAGCATTAGGATGAAGACAATGGAGACAAAACACATGGAATAAACCAGCACTAAAATATTCTATATATGACTAACCTTAAAGCATCTGCGGACTAAGAATTGTGCTGTCATACCCTTGATCAAAACAGATGCGGCAACAATAGGATCAATAGAAGGTGGAACATATACTGCAGCACTCGCAGGAATGATGTGTTCTTCACTGTAACAAGACAACCAATTGCCAGCAATAGCAACAATATCCCCTACTTTCCAGCCGGTTAAGCTGGGGCCTACAGCCGTCACCACTCCTACTGCCTCATGACCTGCAAAAAAGAGATCAGTCTATTTGGAAAAGGATGGAAACAGATGTATCAACAGATGTTAAATAACGAGTCAGTTGCTAATGAAAATGTGTGTGAGGAGAGAGAGAGAGAGAGAGAGAGAGAGAGAGAGAGAGAGAGAGAGAGAGAGAGAGAGAGATGGTTTGTGTTGATCAACATGTTCAACACTAATACAGAAATCTTTATTGAGCATTGAATGTCCTAGTTGCGTAGTTGGTCACATTACAATGAGAAGGGCAAGGTAAAAGGAAGGAATCCCTGTCATGTCTATGATAATAAGACCAACTATTAACATAGAATGCTTATATTGCCATAAGATCTAAAAACAAAAAAACAAAATTATTCCAAAGATCGAAAGCAAAATCTTTGTGACTTAGTAAGCTATGGCATATACAATTGGCTTTAGGATTTGGACTAAAATGGAAAGTCTTGTGGAAAGATCATCCAAGTTTGATGTTAAACTTAGCAAAGAAAACTGAATCTATAATTTGGAAGAAGTTTGATTCTTTGAGGACTAAATATATATGAACTGAAAGAATCATCATTACACAATGCAAACTGGGTTCCCTTTCCGTTGGGCACAAGCAAAAGTGGACAGGTTCACCTGGTGTATAAGGCAATGCTGTTTTATAAATTCCTTTGCGGTAATAAACATCGATGAAGTTGAGACCAACTGCTTTGTTTCTCACACGAATCTCACCCTCCTTTGGTTCTCCTACTTCCACATCCTCCCACTTCAGGACCTATATTTTCCAAAAACCTTAGATGAGAAATCCATCCAAACAGAGACAATAATTGTCAGCATTTGCAAAAGATGTCAGAAACAATACAAATCTTTCAATCAAGTCCTCCACCACAAACTGGAATGCACTCAAATTTCACTTTATCAGAGTGGTATTGACCATTGGATTATATCATTTTGAAATTGAAACCCTTCATATTTCAACTTTTTATATTAGATGGTTATCGGTTTTATCAGTGTTTTATTGGATGGTTATGGATAACCAATCCCAGCGATTTCCCATCGCCATCCATAAATCATGATGAGACTTTCCTATTCCACATCAACCCACGATTGGTTGTTCCAGTGAGCCTCACAGGGGTCCCACATGATCACTCCTCTATATGGAAACTGATCATAACAAGCCACTCTGTTTTAGTTTATCCAACAGTTGTGAATTTAGTACCTTTCCTAACCGGCTAACCTTACGCCACAATTCAAAATCCATGTCCGGGTCTACAAAATATGATCAATTTATCTAAGAAAACGGTTCAATTCAAATACCCACAAAACAACCAAAGAATTCAACCAAGTTCCCATTTAAAATAAAACTGAAAGGGGTTTTAAGTTTTAACCAATATTGCAATTAACAGTGTTCAATTCTATTCAATAAACTACAAAATGAAGTGGGTTACCATGAGTTTGTTTATTACATGGACTGATCAAGCTCCAGACACCATATACACTTGCAAAACTAATACACAGTGCACGATTACACACAGACACATGTATATATTTCATGAAGAGAGAGATGAACGGATGATTGAAGGAATGGACTTGCCTCAGGACCACCATTTTCATAGACTCTGATTGCTTTAACCATCGCAGCGATATGCCGTAACACTCGGGTGCCCTTACGGCCTACTTTGCTGCTTAAAAAGTCAAATTTTCTAACAAGAAGAATGGGTGTTGTCCAAAGTCTAGATTAAAATTTTACTGGGGGCGATGATATGTGCTGTCAGCAGATGATTGGTGTTGGTTTAATCGATAATTTTGAGGACCTGGACTTGATTTTGAGTTGAGCTGAGTGGATCTTGAAACTCTGTCACGAGTGCTTATTTGAACAGGTGACTCGCTCCCAATTTTGTGAGTCTGATGCATAGCTTTCGACCTGAGTTGGATGTGGGGGTGGATTTCAAGTTGCTGGACCCGTATCATCTGATCCCAACCCGCCCCATGACAGATCATTGTTATCTGATCCCCGCCCCATGACAAGCTTGGGTCAAGTTTGATGACGATTAATTTTAAAACACAAAATGTCCCAACTAGCTGAGCAACAACCCAGGGTTAAAATTATCATTTTTGTAGGCGTGAGCAAAGTGTGAATTAAAAACTTGACCTCATGTGCAATACCACATCAAATTATGAGTATTTTTGTGTAATCTATCAGTAAAACATATTTAAACTAATCACAAAGGTCATGTTTGGCAACCAAATATTTAGGAAAAAGATCCTTGATTTCCATAAAGTTTGAGTAGATCCATGTTTGGCAATTGTAAATTCCTAAGAATTTGGATGAATGAAAATCTTCATTTGTTGATACTTTCAGATCCGACCACCCTCCATAAGATTTGAAAATACTCTCTTAAGTGGATTTGCACACCTAACCATATTTTTCTTAGTTATATGCATAGATATACACCAATATCAATGTGAAATCCTTGATTATACAAATCCCCAGCAAGGAATTTTTGTTCCAATTATAGTGAAGAATCATCGGATCCATGGATTTATCACCTGTTATCAAACTTACCATAATAACTACACAACCCTGAACTCCGTAGGCACTCAGTGCCTCTAAAAATTTGAAAGACTAAGATATCAGACAGCTCCAGCAGCCCCTAAAGATTGCAATTTGTGACAGATCCCAAGGAAAACAGAACGAAAAAAAGTTGCAGGATTACCCAAATCAACAAATAAAAGTTACACAGCCATATCAAACGATATCAGCAGAAAGTACTAGTTTTTCAAATACAAATAACTGTCCTCATAACTTGTCATTACCATGCAGCATCAGGTATCAGCACAACTGAACCGGAAGTCTTCCGGGCCTCAAGGTCGGTGTGAGCCTGTGCAGCTTGCGACAAGGGGTATGTATGGTTAATGCGAACCCGCAGCACACCACTCATAACTCTGGTAAGAAGTTCATTAGCACATTCCAGAAGCTCGTCGCGACTTGAATTATATGACCTGAGTGAAGGCCTCGTCAAGAACAAGGATTTTGCGGCAAGGGCCGACAACGGAACTGGATCTGGCATACCCGAAGACTCGCCAAAACTGACCATGAATCCCCGAGGCTTCAAGCATGCTAAAGATCCCTGAATAAGATCGGTGACAATTTCAGAATTTGCATGAAAACTATTGTTGCCCTCTTTGATGGAGTGCCTTGATTATATATAGTAATGTTTTCAATTACAATTATATGAAAACCCCTTTGGGAGGTTTAAAGAGAAGATGTATACAGGGTAGATTAGGAAGTACCAGTTTATACTAATGGGCTCTATGATTCCGTATTTTTTAACCAATCTTACAAAAGGTATCATGCTCTACAATATTAACATGTGATCATGGATATGCATATGATGGGGCATATAATGGGGTCCACATGTGTGTGATTACTTTGTAATCTTTGTATGTTTTCTAAGTTTAGGATAATCCCTAGATTCCAGGGATTTTCCCAGCTGTATATACCTATAAGGAAACTCAGAAGCTATAAGAGAAAGGGTCGATCACCTTGAAGAGGATCAAATTTTCTGGCAATTCTGCATATTCGTTCGTTTTGTCATACAGGTTTACCAGAATTGGTACACTCTTCACAAATGGCACTTCCAAAATGAGCCTTCATGGAAGATTCTCATCTTGAGAGTCCAAGTTGCACCCATGGTATTGGATAGAACCCAGACCATTGACCTGATGGCCCCACTGTGGATGATGGGTTCACTAAAAAACCTATGATCCTTGGCATCCAATCCTTAGCATATAACCTGTTTGAATATGTACTATTGCTGCGTTTTTTTCTATCATTTGCAAGCAACCAGCCAAAGGATCTGGATTGCCCCTTCAGTTTCACAAACACAATATTTACTAGGATACTTCCATATTCATTGTCCCCCAACCATCACATACTAACTAAAGCATAAATGTATGAAAATCTATACCTCGAATGTATCTTTACCAACAGAATCATAGACCACGTCAACTCCTTTGCCTGATGTTATCTTATTGACACTCGCGACGAAATCCTCTTGGCTATATATTATGACTTGTTGGCATCCATCCTCAGCCGCCTGAGCTGCTTTTGCTTCTGTGGACACAGTTCCAATGACAGTGGCCCCCAGGGAATTTGCCCATTGGCACAATAAGGATCCAACTCCTCCAGCTGCTGCATGAACAAGGATAGTGTGGCCAGGTTCGACCTGCATTTCTTAATTAGTCAGTTCATCTATTAGCTGGTGATAATGTGCGTGTCAAGTGAACACTGAACAGGACACACACACAAACACACTTTTAAAGTGCATCCAAGTGCATGTGTATAATCATATACTGCAAGCACACTACCTGGTATGGAAGTATGAACATGAACACTAGCAATGTCAAGTGTATTGTATATATTTTTTTCTGATAATTTAATACATACTGGGAGGAAAATTAATTCCATGGACTTGTCTTCTATTTACATGATGATACAGAGTGTCCAACACTAGGTTCCAAATGGGTCACGTCCCCTAAAAATACACAAAGTAATAAGCTAACCACCGGGCACCAATTAAATGTGACCCACACGGTGGATGTAGGGGTTTTTTTTTACACAGAACCAGTAGGTCACTAGTTAAATGGTTAAATTAATCTTGTCCGTTGATTTTTTAGGGCCATAGCTCATCTGCAGTAATATTTTTTTCAGCAGAAACTATAGAGTCCAAACAACCATGAACACAAGGACGAATATTGAAGACAGAGGAGATAGAACACAAGAAAATCATGCAAAGTAGTAAATGTCCCCTAGTTTATCAACTATGTGAATAGTACTACAACAATAGATGTCAATGCATAAGTGGGTTTAATCAAGATGATTAAAGATGAATGTGGAAATGGATTGAAGTTCATCAGCCATGTAGTTATACATAAGCGCCAGCGGTGGTTTCACTGGTTAGTATTTACCAACTTCAGATATTTGAACCAAAAACAAACCAAGATAAATTATTTTCAATGCAACTAACCTTGAAGCATCGGCGAACTAAGAACTGTGCTGTCAAACCCTTGACCATAACAGATGCTGCAACTAGAGGATCAATAGAAGGTGGAAGAGGCACTGCTACGCTTGCAGGAATAATCTGTTCTTCAGTGTAACAAGACAACAGACTGCCAGCAAAAGCAACAAGATCCCCTACTTTTGTTCCAGTCAAACCGGGGCCTACAGCTGTCACCACTCCAACTGCCTCATTACCTGAAAAAAAGTAATAAATAAATATAGAAACCGATAGGAAGCGGATGAATGGCAAAAGGGATGCCTTTACGGTTTAGCTCCAAGCAGAGCTAAAAGAGATACATTATTTGAAAAGCCATTTGCAAATGAGAGATATATAACTTGAGATGTCATTTGCACTTGAATGTGTGTTGTATGTGTCATTCTCTCAAGATAGCAGAGAATACAAAGGAATAATGATAGCAGAGAATACAAAGGAATGATGAATATTTGGTATCCCCTTTGAGGATCGACCATCTCATTATATAGATACAAAATGCCCAATCTTGGGCTACAATCTTGTAAAATATAGTAAAGGAATCTCCTAAATTAGTAACTAACATCTGTACACGGTTTTGACTTACTCTTATGTACATAATTGGGTTGGGTTTACAAGTGGGTCATGAACTTGGGCCTTGATTGTTTATTAACACCCCCCCTCAAATTGATGCTGGAGAGTCAATAAGCATCAATTTGCTAACCAAGAATTGATGCCGTGGTCTTGGTAGGCCTTTGGTAAATATATCTGCAGTTTGGAGACTGGTAGAGATGTGAGGAAGACTTATCGTGTCTCGCATATATTCATCACGAATAAAATGGCAGTCCACCTCAATATGCTTTGTGCGCTCATGGAAGACTGGATTTTCAGTAATTCGGATCGCACTTGTATTATCAGCATAGAGTGGTGTTGGTTGACTTTGAGGAAACCCAAGATCTGAGAGCAAGCCGCGGAGCCAAACTATTTCGGAACAAGCATTGGACATAGCTCGATATTCGGCTTCAGTGGATGACTTGGAAACTTTATCTTGTTTTTTACATTTCCAAGAAATTAAGGAATCCCCAAGATACATGCACCATCCTGTAGTAGACCGTCGGGTATCTGAGCAACCAGCCCAATCAGCATCAGAGTATGCAGTGAGAGAAAGTGAGGTGCCGGCAGGAAAAAATAAGCCACGAGTAGAAGTGCCGAGAATGTATCGTATAATGCGCCGAACAGCAGATAGATGAAGATGCCGGGGATGTGTCATGAACTGACTGACTAAATTGACTGCATAGGAAATGTCAGGGCGAGTAATGGTTAAGTAAACCAAACTTCCAACCAACCGACGATACAGCGTTGGATCAGGGAGAGGATCCCCTGTATCTTGACTCAATTTGACATTCACTTCTAGAGGGGTGTCAACGGGGGTGGAGTGCTGAAGGCCAGCCATTTCAATGAGGTCACTGGCATACTTGTGTTGATCAAGGATTAGTCCTTTTTCTGATTGGTGAGCTTCAAGACCCAAAAAATATGTCAGTGGCCCTAAATCTTTCATATGAAAAGACTCATGAAGGGAAGCTTGAAGATGTTGAATCATAGCAGCATCAGTACCCGAAATGATGATATCATCTACATAGATGAGTAACACGGTTATCCCACCGGATGTATTATGAAGAAATAGGGAAGGATCATATGGACTTTGACGAAAATTAAGATGGATGATTGCTTCCCGAAATTTCTCAAACCAAGCCCGAGGGGCTTGTTTGAGACCATAAAGAGATCGCCGTAAATGAGCAACGTCACCAGGGTTGGAACCAGAGAATCCTTGTGGAAGGCGCATGTAGACCTCTTCTTTAAGATCACCATGCAGAAAAGCATTCTTAACATCAAACTGATAAAGAGGCCAAGACTGAGAAGCTGCTATTGCAAGAATAGTACGAACAGTAGTCATTTTTGCTACCGGAGCAAATGTCTCATCATAGTCAACACCATATTCTTGTCTATTCCCAAGAGCTACAAGTCTTGCCTTATATCGATCCAGTGATCCATCAGATTTCAGCTTCACGGAGTAGACCCATTTGCACCCAATAGGTTTAGCGGATGGAGGACAAGGTACGACATCCCAAGTATGATTCTCATGAAGTGCATCCATTTCTGCTTGCATAGCCGTTTGCCAACATCCCTGCTTCACTGCCTGAGAATAAGAATTAGGTATGGTGATAGATGACAATGTAGCAAGTAAAGAGGTATGGGAAAAACGATAACGAGCTGGTGCCTGGCGGTGACGAGTGGATCTCCGAAGTGGAGGGACATAATCTTGAGGAGGATCTGGATCAGGTGCTGGTGGTTGATCGTGAGGGGGTGGCTGTGTGGGAACATCAATTTTATGCCGTCGCTCGTAAACAACATTCGGTTTAAACCTAACAGGAGATGATGGAGAGGTATCGGGAGAAAAATCAGGTAAAAAAGAAAAAGAAGATGCAGAATCACTGTAATGCTGAAAAAAATATTGCGTTTCAAAGAAAACCACATTCCTAGAGATTCGAATACGTTTGATATCCTGATCATAACAAAGAAACCCCTTTTGATTTGAAGCATAACCAAGAAAAGCACATTTTGCAGACTGAGCGGTTAATTTAGTGCGTTCAGAAAGAGGAAGATGAACAAAACACACACAACCAAAAGTATGAAGATTTGTATAGGTAGGCTGAGTGTTGTATAAACGAAAATATGGCGACTCATTATTTAATTTGGGAGAGGGAAGACGATTAATTAAATGAACAGCAGTGGACAAAGCTTCAGACCAAAAACGGGCTGGAACTGAGGATTCAAGAAGAAGAGAACGAACAGTATCAAGAAGATGTCTGTTCTTTCTTTCTGCAATTCCATTCTGTTGAGGGGTATATGGACAAGATCGCTGAGATATTATCCCTTTTTGTTGCAACAAATTTTGAAATTGATGGGACACATATTCCCCCCCCGAATCCGATCGTAAGATTTTGATGTAAGTAGAAAATTGATTTTCGACATAAGCCAAATAGTTTTTAAATGCATCAAAAACTTCCGATTTGGAGTGTAACAAATAAACCCATGTGAACCGACTATGGTCATCAATAAAGGTGACAAAGTATTTATAGTGCGTATGAGAAATTACTGGAGTAATACCCCAAACATCACTATGAACAATATCAAAGCATTTAGAAGCCAAAGTGTCATGCATAGGAAATGGAAGAATCTTACTTTTACCTAGTTTACACGTAGAACAATCCATCACAACATTATGAGAAGAAACAATATTTTTATTAATCAAACCAGTCCTAAACAAAGATAACAAAGTTTTGGGATTTGGATGGCCTAATCTATTGTGCCAAAGCGTCCAATTATTTTGAGAATGAACACAAATAAATGCAAACTCAGGTTTATTCCGAAGATTTGACAGATGCAGCGGAAAAAGACGTCCACACTTAGGCCCCTTCGCGATCACTTTCCCCGACACCTGATCCTGCACAACACAACCAGATTTAGAGAATGAGACATGACAATCATCTTCTACAAGCTGACCAACAGAGACAAGATTTGCAGATAAAGAAGGAGATAAGAAGACATTTTTCATAGGGAATGGGTAGGAGATATCACCAACAGCTGTTATGGGAAGCTTTTCACCATCTGCAGTATGAACTTGCAGGTTTCCATTGTACTTACGAGTGTTAGATAGGGAACCAGATGAGAAAGTCATGTGGTTAGAGGCACCAGAATCAAGATACCAAGGAGAAGACAAATGATGATGAGTACCTGAAACACCTAATGCAGAAAAAGCATTCATAATCATTTGTTGGATCAGGTCGGCAGTGATCGGAGGATTAGGACTTGGTGTTGCCATATGTGAGGGTGGAGAACAGGACGAGGAAGCAGGAAGAGCATCAGAAGAAGCAGCATCAGTTGTGGCATGGTAGGCACGGGGATTACGGTTCTGAGGCCTTTTTCTGCATTCACTGATAATATGGCCAGCCGCTTTGCAGTAATTGCAGAATTTTTGCTTACATTGAGATGCATAATGTCCAAGCCCCTTACAACTGTAGCATTGAATATTAGTCATGTCTCGTCCTTGGATTTTACCTCTATCAACAGAAGGAACTGGCCTAGGATGAGGTGGTGCCGGAAAGTGACTTTTGGCCACATATGCAACTTCAAGAGGACCACTGATAGCTTGTTGTGTCAAAGCAGCTTGAGTGAGTTGTCTTTGCTCCTCACGTAATAGTTCGTTTAGACACTCATCTAATGATGGTGAAGGAACTCTCCCCATTAGACCAGATCTCACAGTTTCATACTCTGGTCTTAGTTTCATTAGAAACTGATCCCGATGACTAGTTTCCTGAAGTGTTTGTATTTCAGAGAGGGCTGCTTCAGAAACATGTGCATACTTAATCTCATCAAATTCAGTCCATAAATTGAGAAATCCAGAGTAGTAATCTTGGATAGAAGAGGTTCCTTGTGTATATTGGGCAATCTCAAACTCCAGTTGATATTGACGTGCAGAGTTGCTTTTATGATAGACTTTCTTCAAGTAACCCCACATATCCTTTGATGTTGTGTAGGGTTTTAGATTCAAAATGAGATGGGGCTCAACAGATCCAAGGATCCATGATTTTATTTTGGCATCCTTGGTTTTCCAAGAGAATATTTTTTTTTCATCCAAAGATGGTTTGGGATCAGACCCTGTAATATGCCCCCACATTTCTTTCCCTTCCAGATAAACTTGAAACTGAAAAGCCCAGGATGGGTAATTTTTTCCAGTAAAACGAATGACAGGAAGTTCTGATTTTTCCATTACAGCAGATGTGCAAAATAAACACTACCCAAAACAAGACAGTGTAGAGAAAAATCCAAAAAACCACCAAAACAGACTAGATATGTGTAGAATAAGTTCAGTACTACACAATCACAGCAGCAAGCATAAACAACCTTGAAGTAGTAGTCTTCCTGGACAGATGTTCAAAAAAAAACTGTGCACAAAACACAGTTTATATCAGAAAAAACAGGTCAAACGACCTTGTTTTTGTGACCTGAATAGGCAAGTGGGCCCCAAAGAATGATCTGATCACTGATCAATGCTGTCAACAAACTAGGATTCCTGTTTTCTTATCAAAAACTTCAAGTTTCATTCAATTTGGTTGCAGATCCATGACACAATGCCCATTTGATGAAAACTAGTACACAAAACTGAGAAATCACAAAATCGATCAGACGGCCTACCTCTGATGAGCCAAAAATCCTGAAAAAATCTTCTAAATTCCCAGAACAATTAGTCGACCACAACAGGTGTGATTCCTGCAATTGCCGTGATGATCGTAGGTGGGCCTCACCAGATCTGAAGATGTGACTGTCGACTGCTGATATGGACCAAGATGTCGAACACAAGATGGCTGGAACAAATATCCTCTGTACTGGAATGGATGATCGATCAGAGAATGATCATAGAACAACCTCTTTGTGGCTCTGATACCATGTCATTCTCTCAAGATAGCAGAGAATACAAAGGAATAATGATAGCAGAGAATACAAAGGAATGATGAATATTTGGTATCCCCTTTGAGGATCGACCATCTCATTATATAGATACAAAATGCCCAATCTTGGGCTACAATCTTGTAAAATATAGTAAAGGAATCTCCTAAATTAGTAACTAACATCTGTACACGGTTTTGACTTACTCTTATGTACATAATTGGGTTGGGTTTACAAGTGGGTCATGAACTTGGGCCTTGATTGTTTATTAACAGTATGAGAGAGAGAGAGAGAGAGAGATTGTGTTGATTAATTACATGTTACACTATGTCAATAACACAATTTTTTCAAAATGGAAGAGATCAAGTTGCTAGTTGGTCATGCCGTAACAATAGAAGGGGAATGTAAAATGAAGGGATCGTTGTTATCTTTTTATTAAAAGAGACTCACCACCCACACAGAATGATTGATTATAATTTCACGTGTAGAAATTCTGAGTGCTACATTCTCATAAATCAACCGTATTGTCATAAATAGAGTGAATAAGATAAATAAGCTTAATCTAATTCAAAACTTGTTTCAAATTCTAATTCAAGCTTGTTTCAAATTCTAATGTAAACTTTATGAAATTTTAATTCAAATCTAAGTCCTATCTATCTTATCTAACAGCCATGAGCTTTACAAAAGCACAAATTATTCCAACGATCAAAAGCAGCATCTGTCTGACTTAATAGCAATGGTCATCACAATTGGCCTTAAAATCTTGAGTTGAGTGGAATTACTTGAAGATTCATGGACGTCGGATGCTAAACTGATTACAAATTCAACTGTTTCATTTGATATGGAAGAAACATGATAGTATCATCACTTTAACTACACAATAGAAATGGATACCGGATAGAATCATTAGACCAATGGAAGCAAAAGAGAGTTCATCACCTGGTGTAAATGGCAATGGCGCTTCATAATGTCCTTTGCGGTAATACACGTCAACAAAGTTAATCCCAATCGCTTTGTTTCTTACCCTGATCTCACCCTCTTTAGGCTCTCCTACTTCCACATCCTCCCACTTCAGGACCTATACCTCCAAATTTTTGGTTGAGATGAAATATCAATAAATAAATAAAAGCATCCATCTTAATTTAGAATAGAAAAAAAAATTGCCCCATATAAAAAAGGAAAGTGGTTGAATCTTGTACACATAAAGAACACTTAAATCTTTCCAAAAAAATTTTTCCAATGAGTCTTAATCTGACAGTCCCAAATACAATGATTGCATGTTCCCATCTAATTTTCCCATGATTGGTGGTGATCCCAGCCAGTTGGGTGCAGAGAGGGGTTGCATGTGGACAGAGTGAGCAAAATTACTATGAATTTATCCAGGAAAAATTGGTTCAATTCAAGTAACCCACAAAACAACCAAAGAACCATTAAAGCCAAAGTCCTATTAAAGCACAACTGAAAAGAGATATATCATCAAATGCTGTTTACAAGCAGAAAGAGAGTGAGAGAGATCACAGAGGAGGGAAAGGGTAGCTTGCCTCAGGGCCACCATGCTCATAGACTCTAATTGCTTTGACCATGGGTGCAGATCTTTTGGTTGAGGGCTTGAGACTTGTTGACTGGCTCAGCTCTTCCTCCTTACCAGTCTCTGATGCTGAGAGCTCTCTCTGACAAATGCTGCTGGGGTGTTCTAATTTCTCAGCTTCTCAAGAGTCAAAAGCTCTGTTCATTCACTTCAGTTTGGGTCACCTGCGGGCTGGCCTCTCCAAATAGGTGAGGCTTCCAATCAGGGGGCACGGCAGGAGCAGCATGTGACGAGGCAGCACATCAGCAGCATGTGATTCAAATTATTGGTGGATCACATAAGGTTTTTTTTTTTTTTTTTTTTTTTTTTAATGCAAGTCACATGCTAGTCATGTGATTACTCCTCTAATCTTCTTCTAACATCAAATTTTTGGGCTGGGCCCAGAGTTGAATCCAGGTCCACTAAGGTCCATTAATGAAGTTGGGCTTGTCCAAATATTTACTTCAATTCGGATCCAGGCCCACCATGGACCTATACCAAACTCAACCTGTTTACATACCTAATTGGAGAACTATAATCCAGTCCGACTTTTGAGGCCCAGTTTTTAGTTGAACTTTGGATATGAAGGGCCTTTCAAATATTCTCTGTTGCCAAAATTTACCTTTCATTTGATCACTCCAAGCATGAGAAGTCTTCATCAAAAAAGTTAGAATAATTAGGTTTTATCTAATTCAATGGCTATGATTAACTAACATTGTAATATTTATATTTGACCCTTTGCCATGCATATATATATATATATATATATATATATAATATTAGGATTAGTGGGCCATGCAAGTTTAGTTGTATATATGTCTATGGCCTTTGTGGTTTAAGTCTCGTGAGTGCTTAGGAAGAGATAATGACCAAAAACTTAAAAAAGGCTACAATGCCACCACTATCTAGAATTCTCTGGGGCTAATTGATAGGAATTCTAAGACTAATTGAAGAATAGAAGGTCCATATAAAAAAAGAATGAATATCAAGTAATTTTCTCTTTAATGAAATAAAATGAAGGAAAGATGAGAATTAATGAATATCCAACCATCGCTCAAGTAATGTAAATCTTAAAGAATCAACGTCTCATCTACATTGTTACCGTATGTCATTCACCCTTCACCTCTTTACCCTTTGCTTCTTTAATAATCCTTCAACATTACTTATTTCACCATAAATTTCTATATATTCTTTGCAAACAAGCATACCAATGTCAATATATACATACATCCATAGATGTCACTTATGAATTGTGACCCCTAAAGATTTTAGACCTGAGCTAAATTTTAGAGTTTGGCCCGCTGTAAGACTGATAACATTGAAATCAATCATATAAGTTACACCTGATCAGTTTTGTAAAGGGCAAAATCATGATATGGCTGCGTCAATCATCTAGCAGTGGATCACTTTTCATGCAAAATGGCTGCATCAGAAAACGCTGGCTAAGTTCTTGCCCAGTCCATTGAGATTCGCGATGTGTCTCATTATGGATGAATATTATTAGCAATCTTCTAAAATCAGATACCATAGTCTCTGATATGGTGCTCTTTCCCTAGACAACACTTCGATGGTTCCCTTCTCTTTCCTTGCTGATGGATAGTACCATTCTATGTGATTTTGAACAATTCAGTCAAACCCTACCCTAAGAATTGGCACATATCATAATACCATTTTTTACCTACATTGAATGCACGAACACATATGTACACTCATGTTCTATGTAGACGAGACAACCAAAGACCACCAAAGCGTCATAACTTTGAGAATCCAAACATCCATTGGTAGGTCAAATTACATGCATCTAAGATTTAAGAAGACTAGTATAGTGGAAAAACCTCACACATAATATGTATAAACATGTCATTGAGCACACATTGTAAAGCCACATCCACATAAATAAGCACACACAAGAAGGATATATAGTAAACATTGACACTTGATTCAATTGTAGTTAACTACAGACCGATAGGTTGTGCCCGGCCTCCACCCAGCCGGTATCACATTGCTTGCCACAAGGGTCTTGCCTGAATATCGTGACGTTAGCCGGATTGACAGAGGCGCTTGCAGTTGAGATCCAACATTGAGTTTCCAATCTGCACCCCATGACTGCTGCATGGATAACCAAGAATTAGAATCCGTCGACGCCTCTTTGAGATCCACACCCCCAAGGTCGCCGTCACCTTCTTCAAATTCAACTACCACAGAGAAGTAGTTTGGATTGGAGCCAGGGTCGACGTGGAAGGCGATCGTCTTTCCTGAGTAGTCACAGGCAACCCTACAAACCATGTGTCACATCCCGGTCCCAAATCACCCTGGCCTAGGGTAATCTCCGAGGTGTGCCACACGTACTCCCGCGTGCTGTACATGTCTCGAGCCAAATACAACACACGAAGGAGAGAAAAACAACTTTCCACATCCGTGAGTTAAATCTCACTAAACACATCAAAAGCAATTAAGTGTAGCGGAAGCTGTAATTCATTAGTGTGAGGTATCAAATTCCATCCAGTCTATTTAACAGTTCAAGTTTAATACAAAAGAATTATACAAGTATTTACATTAATTTACAAAAGAAGGGTATAGAAAGACTAAACAACATTACCAAAAGTATAAACAAAAGAACTTCTATCACCTAAGTGTGGCCCACACAAAATGGGGCTAGCCACACAACAACAGAATTCTCCAAAAAGATGATTCCGCTCTCCGGGGAAGACAATTCACTTGGCCTTAGGCTCGGGCCACTCTACTAACCCTGAAGGTACCTCCGAGGTAACCTTCTCTCCCTTCGAGGCCTCGCTATGAGCGGAGGCTGAACCTGCGACTGTGACACCAAGAATAGCATCATGAATACGACGATTCGGCAAGTATAGGCATTAATAATAAATTACATGTTATATCAGTTAGCATTTATAAACACTTAATTAAAAGATGTCAATATCAGGTAACAACTAGGCAATCATGCCAAAATCGAATAATTGATGTTTTACAAATCAATGAGGGATACAACATACTAGTTGGCTACTACATTAAGCTCATCCTCTCAATAGAGAGCAATTCTAGTTGGGATGTCACCAGCGGCCCGGCCAAAGGCTATCTGGCTACCCGGTTCTGGAGTTCCGGTACTCCATATGATCTACTGCAGTGATCTCAATTAACTAAACCAAGTTTAACCCCGTCGGGTATCACGAGGTCGAAGCTCAGTAGTGCCAGACCAATCGGATCAAATAAATACAAATATAAGTAAGACTATTTTTACTTGAATCAAATCAAATCATTAATATCCCGACTTTTTCACATATAAACTTATTTGTCTCGAATTTCAATTGAACATTGTATAACCGTACAAATATAACGAAAGAAAAACAAAACAATTTATGTATGTAAATCATTCTTTAAAATTGGACGGTGAAAAGGAAAATAAATTTCAATATGCACATGCATTGATTAAAAGAATCAAGAATTATTTACTAGGCTTTCATCCTTCACCTTCTCACAGGATGAGGTTTGGAAATTCGGTGCATAGCTATTTTTAATTTGGTGCCACTTATATAAGTGAAGAGTACCGGTTTCTCCGAGCCTCATCCATGACAAGGTGTTTAAAGAAAAGAATAATTTTCGGGTAAAATAATCATAGCCTCAATAATTTCTCACATGGTTAATTACCATTGGTCAGTTGAACTCGTCCAGGGTGTCATTTTCTAGGGTCATATAATTCTCTTGGAGTCAAAATCCTAATAGGTTTCATAAATACTCACTAATTAGTGTTTGTCATATACAAGGTGAGAAAAGAAATAATTTTCAGACAAAATTCCAGGCCCCACACAGAACCTGTGTCAGTCACAGAGGACACGTTCTGTGTCCATTGAACTTCCATCATCTATGCATACAACCCATTCAACAATTCTCAGATGGTTTCCTCCCAGATACTTCCCACCAACATAAAGTAATAAAAGTCATAAAGTCAGCCACCATTTCCTCATTCCATGCATTAAAATATACAAAAGTTCCTCACCCATTTCCAATTCCAGCACATGCATTGCATTAATATATATCTTTTCACACCCATTGAAACTCCTGCACTAGTGAACATACCACGTTTCATACCACATGCCCAGCACCATTTCACCCACTCATCATTTCACATGCCATCGTTACATGTGTAGTTTTCAATCCCACCTGGACACACTATGCACACCCATTATCATTCCAACATATGCACAGGTGAAATGCTCCCTGGGTTCATGTATACATGTGCACCCACATGTGTTGTTTCATTACACCATTCATCAATAATTCCCATCTCCTCTTAATCTTTCCAAATGAAACCATTAACACCCTAAAATCAAATCCATGCCTTAATCATTCCCTAATTAAAATCAAAGAGGCTAATCATAGTAAAAAGGAAAAATAATAACATTTAATATCCAAATCAAGGAATAACATCACATGCATTAGTTATTAAAGCTTATACTTGCCTCAATGGAGATTTCCAAGCCCTAGATTTAAGAAAATCCCAAAAGCCCCAAATGTTCAAACCCTAACCACAAGAATCATGGAAAAAGGCAAATAAATATACATAAACACTTAGGCACAATCTCCTTGCCCTATTGTAACTCAAAAACTCAATTATTTAGGAGCTTAGTGTCTACCTTTGAGAGGGTTTCAAAGTTGAAGGAGATGGGGAAGAGGAGAAGTAGATCTTAGTCAACAATGGAGAAGGAAGGATGAAGAAGATGATGATAAAATGATGGAGATGTAGCTAAATCCACTCTTTAGCCTTCCAAGGACCAAGACTGTACTCTAGTAGTAGTAGAGAAAGAAGGGAAGAAAAGAAGTGGAGAGGAAGTAGTGTAGAGAGGAAAAAGAGATGGGAAGAAGAGGAAAAGAAGAAGTGGGTTTATATATATACAAAGGGTAAAGTAGGAGTTTTGCAAGAAAGTCCACAAGAAGACCATATTTTCATGTGAAGTCAAATGAATGTCCAAATACTCAATAGTTGGTCAAATGAAGAAGAGTCTGATATGAAAATCGATGCACTCGTCAAAATACACGTGATGATGTCAAAATGACGGACAAATGATGAAAAACGCGAAAATCAATATTTACGAAAAGAGCCCTTGACTCAACTCAATTGAGTCAATCCCACTATAACTCACCTATATAAGGTGTAAAACCCATTTAACTCAGTCTATAAAGACTAATAGATGCTAATTACCATAACCAATAAGTAAACATATTTAATTTAGCTTAAATCATAGTTAATTAGTACTAATTAAGATCAAATCAGGTCGGGGTGTAACATTCTCCCCCTCTAGGACTCATTCGGTCCTCCGAATGATCATACCTGCACGAAGAGTTCTGGATAATGCCGTGCAACTTGTTCTTCGAGCTCCCAAGTGGCTTCTTCGGGTCCATGGTGATCCCAAAGGAGTTTCACCCAGCGAATTGTCCTCGTTCGCAACACTTGCTCTTTCTCGTCAATGATACGGAGTGGACGTTCAATGTACGTGGAATCAGGCTTAATCTGAACCTCCTCATACTGAATGACGTGAGACGGGTCGCGGATGTACTTGCGAAGCATAGAAACGTGGAATACATCATGTACTCCTGCGAATTCGGGTGGAAGCTTCAATCTGTAAGCCACGTCACCTATTCGGCTTTTGATCTCGAATGGTCCCACGTATCTAGGTGAGAGTTTCCCTTTTTGCCCGAACCGAATCGTGCCTTTCATCGGAGACGTCTTCAAAAACACCCAGTCTCCAACTTGGAACTCAAGTTTCCTTCTTCTATTGTCCGCATAGCTCTTTTGTCTGGACTGTGCAGTCTTCAGTCTCTCTCTGACTTGAAGGACTTTTTCGGCGGTATCTGCAATGATAGTAGGTCCGTGGAAACTCCTTGTGCCGACTTCTTCCCAACAGACCGGAGTCCTGCAACTCCGTCCGTATAAAGCTTCAAAAGGTGGCATCCCAATGGCTGAATGAAAGCTGTTATTATACGCGAACTCGCATAAGGCCAAATGTTCATCCCACTCACCACCGAAATCAAGAACGCTGGCTCGAAGCATGTCTTCCAAGGTCTGTATAGTGCGTTCGGACTGTCCGTCTGTCTGTGGGTGGTAAGCGGTGCTGAAATTGAGTTTGGTGCCCATAGACTGCTGAAAGGATTTCCAAAACGAGGAAACGAACCTCGTATCTCTGTCGGAAACTATTGAAATAGGGGTGCCGTGCAAACGAACTATCTCGTTGACAAAAAGCCTTGCCATCTCATTAAACTTCATGCCTTTCTTGAAAGGGAGAAAGTGAGCTGATTTCGTTAGTCGATCAACTATCACCCAAATCACATTGTTCTTCCGACTGGTCAATGGTAAACCTGAAACGAAATCCATCGATATGTGTTCCCATTTCCACTGAGGGATAGATAAAGGATGTAACAAGCCTGGAGGTTTCCTGTGTTCAAACTTCACTTTCTGACAAGTGTAACACTTTGATACAAATTCTGCAATTTCTCTTTTCATATTGTTCCACCAGAATCGCCTTTTAAGGTCTCTATACATTTTCGTGCTTCCAGGGTGCATCGCATATCTGGCATGATGTGCTTCTGTCAGAATTGGATCTATCAGTTGCTCAATCTTCGGTACACACAATCGATCCTGGAAATATAAAACTCCATCCACCAACTGGAAATCAGGTCTCTCCACAATGTGATCTTTGATTTTAGCCAAATTTGGATCTTCAAACTGCTCATTCTTAATCCGGGTTATCAATTCTGGTTCAAACACCGACATCGCTGCTAACAACACCGAGTCGCTAAATGGTTGGACCTTAACGTCCAGTTCCTCAAAGACATCAAACACGCTTTCTTGCGTATCCATAGCTGCAACCAATGATGACTTCCTACTCAAAGCGTCAGCCACAATGTTCCCTTTTCCTGGAATGTACTTAATTGGAAAATCATAATCCTTTATAAACTCTAGCCACCGTCTCTGTCTCATGTTGAGATCCTGTTGGGAGAAAAGATATTGTAGACTCCGATGATCTGAGTGTACCTCAAATTGTTCTCCATACAAATAATGTCTCCAAAGCTTCAATGCAAACACGATGGCTGCTAACTCAAGATCATGGGTGGCATAATTCTTCTCGTGATTCTTCAACTGTCGTGACCCATAGGCTATAACTTTCCCATTTTGCATTAAGACACACCCCAAACCAACTCTAGAAGCATCAGAATAAATTATGAATCCTCCTGTGCCTTCAGGTAAAGACAAGACTGGGGCGGTCGTCAGCTTTTCCTTTAGGGTCTGAAAACTGGACTCACATTCCTCAGTCCACAAGAACGGTACATCCTTCCTAGTCAACTTCGTCAATGGAGCTGAGATCTTGGCAAAATCCTTAACAAATCTACGATAATACCCCGCAAGGCCTAGAAAACTTCGAATTTCTGCTACTGATCTCGGACTCTGCCAATTAATAACAGCTTCTACCTTTGCCGGATCCACTCTCAGGCCATCTCGAGAGATGATGTGCCCCAAAAAGGCCACTTGTTCGAGCCAAAAGTCGCACTTTTCAAGCTTGGCGTACAACTGGTGCATCCTCAAAAGCTGAAGTGATGTTCGGAGGTGATTTGCATGTTCTTCCATAGACTTCGAGTAGACTAAAATATCATCAATAAAAACCACGATAAATTGATCAAGGTAGGGAGCGAAGATCCTATTCATTAATGCCATAAACACTGCCGGCGCGTTCGTCAAGCCAAAGGGCATCACAAGGAATTCGTAGTGGCCGTATCTCGTCCTGAACGCCGTCTTCTCAATGTCTTGCTCACGAACTCTTAGCTGATGGTATCCGGATCTAAGATCGATCTTTGAAAAGTAAGCTGCTCCTTGTAGTTGATCAAACAATTCATCAATGCGAGGCAACGGATACTTGTTCTTTATCGTCACTTGGTTAATCTGCCTGTAGTCTATACACATTCGAAGAGAACCATCCTTCTTCCTCACGAACAATACCGGAGCTCCCCATGGAGATACGCTAGGACGTATAAGTCCTTTGTTTAGCAAGTCTTGTAACTGCTCTTTCAATTCTCGGAGTTCAGCTGGGGCCATTCTGTATGGAGCCTTCGATATCGGAGCGGTACCCGGTACTAAGTCGATAGAAAAGTCCACTTCCCGATGCGGAGGTAGTCCTGGAACCTCATCCGGAAACACATCCGGAAATTCACATGCCACCGGGATATCTTCTAACTTCACGAGCGGCTTCTTCTCGGAGATATAAGCAAAGTAACCTTCACAGCCATTCTCTAGAAGCTTGACAGCGTCCAACGCTGATACGAGTCCGGATTTAGATCTCTCTCTACACACACCCTCGAATATCACATTCGACTCGGGTTCCTCCACCTTAAAGGTGATAGTCTTATGGAAGCAATCCACACAGGCTCGATATCTCGTCAGCCAATCCATTCCAAGAATGACGTCAAAGTCTTGCATCGTTAAAATGATCAAATCTGCTGGCATTAGCAAATCTCCGATCTGCACGCTGCATTCAGGATAGTAGTTATCACAAACCACTCTCTTACCCACTGGGGTAGTCACCATCAACACAAACGGAAGCAACTCAGGTGGTTGCTGAATACCATTAGCAAAATGAGGTGCCACAAACGAATGTGTGGACCCCGAATCAAACAAAGTCTTTGCATCTCTAGCACATATCAACACAGTACCTTCGACAACATTGCCTGACGCTTCTGCTTGTTCAAGGTTCGTGGCGAAAAGTCTTCCGGTTTGCTGTGGTAGCTGTTGGGCTTGTTGTTGTTGTTGTCTTGGTCTGCCTTGTTGTTGCCGTTGTTGCTGCTGAGGTCTCGGGGGCGGTGCTGGAAGTGCTAACTGCTGGGGTGGAGCTAGGAGTGCTGGCCTAACTGGCTGCTGAAAGGGGTG
Source organism: Umbellularia californica (assembly GCA_028538565.1). Classification (NCBI taxonomy): domain Eukaryota; kingdom Viridiplantae; phylum Streptophyta; class Magnoliopsida; order Laurales; family Lauraceae; genus Umbellularia; species Umbellularia californica. The sequence goes on from JAPQWN010000012.1 coordinate 972,723, forward strand.
CTGCGGTGGTCCATAATTGCCTCGATTTTTGGGACAGGCAGCTGCTCGATGCTCCATAGACCCACATAAAATACAAGCACCGGTGTTCCTCCAACATTTCTCAGTAGGGTGTCCCTTACCACATGTCTTGCACTTGGGTGCATTGGCACCAATTACTACACCTTTCTGCCTCTTAGACTGAAAATTCTTCCCATGGGGCATGCTCCGCTTTGGGTCAACATTTCTCTTCTTGGCTGCCATTTCTTCAGCAACATAAGCTCTGTCCACTGCTTCTTGAAAAGTCTCGGGCCTCCTATACATGGTCACTTGCTCTTCATACATTGGATGAAGCCCACCAACAAATCTTTTAACCTTCTTCTCTTCTGTATCGACTAAATCTTTCGCAAACTTGGACAATAGAGTGAAAGTATGCACATAAGTCACCACTGCCATGTTGTTCTGTTTGAGGGAGATGAATTCCTCTTCTTTCTTCCGGTGCACATGAGGTGGTATGAATTTGCGGCGAAATTGCTCTTGGAAGGTCTCCCATATTGTAGCATTAGGCATAGCTCTGTAGGGATCTCGAATGCTTTTCCACCAGTCTTTAGCAACTCCTCGAAACATAGATGTAGTGAGTGCCACTCGCTGCCTATTATCACACACAACTGTCTCAAACACATCATTTATATGCTCCAACCATTCGTCACACTGAATGGCATCTTCCTTCCCATGAAATTCCGTAGCTCCTCTTTTTCTAAATTTCTCGTACAAAGCATTTGGGTCATTCTCCCTGGGTTGAATCACCACTTGCGGTCCTGGGTTTGGCTGAGTTGGATCTTGTCTGGCCATCAGTGCTGCTAGATATTCATTAGTCTTTGCCATCTGTTCCATCAAAACCATCATCCTATCATCCACATGGGGTGGATCATTATTCAAATCGACAAACAAGCCATCATTTTGGAATTCATTGTTTCCACCATTGTGTCCGCTTCCGGAACCAGATGCCATTGACCTGCAAAACAATTGGAGAGTCAAGACTATTTCCTAACTCTCATTACACAATACTAGCTAACAACATAAGACTAATAACAATCTCACAAATAAGAACTAATTAGCCCTGACTAATCTAGACTCACAACCTATTCTAACGCATCCTCACAACGTTTCTAATTAGGTTTCTAAGTCTTTTAGAAAGACTTGCAGGGCTCTGATACCATACTTACGTATGTCACATCCCGGTCCCAAATCACCCTGGCCTAGGGTAATCTCCGAGGTGTGCCACACGTACTCCCGCGTGCTGTACATGTCTCGAGCCAAATACAACACACGAAGGAGAGAAAAACAACTTTCCACATCCGTGAGTTAAATCTCACTAAACACATCAAAAGCAATTAAGTGTAGCGGAAGCTGTAATTCATTAGTGTGAGGTATCAAATTCCATCCAGTCTATTTAACAGTTCAAGTTTAATACAAAAGAATTATACAAGTATTTACATTAATTTACAAAAGAAGGGTATAGAAAGACTAAACAACATTACCAAAAGTATAAACAAAAGAACTTCTATCACCTAAGTGTGGCCCACACAAAATGGGGCTAGCCACACAACAACAGAATTCTCCAAAAAGATGATTCCGCTCTCCGGGGAAGACAATTCACTTGGCCTTAGGCTCGGGCCACTCTACTAACCCTGAAGGTACCTCCGAGGTAACCTTCTCTCCCTTCGAGGCCTCGCTATGAGCGGAGGCTGAACCTGCGACTGTGACACCAAGAATAGCATCATGAATACGACGATTCGGCAAGTATAGGCATTAATAATAAATTACATGTTATATCAGTTAGCATTTATAAACACTTAATTAAAAGATGTCAATATCAGGTAACAACTAGGCAATCATGCCAAAATCGAATAATTGATGTTTTACAAATCAATGAGGGATACAACATACTAGTTGGCTACTACATTAAGCTCATCCTCTCAATAGAGAGCAATTCTAGTTGGGATGTCACCAGCGGCCCGGCCAAAGGCTATCTGGCTACCCGGTTCTGGAGTTCCGGTACTCCATATGATCTACTGCAGTGATCTCAATTAACTAAACCAAGTTTAACCCCGTCGGGTATCACGAGGTCGAAGCTCAGTAGTGCCAGACCAATCGGATCAAATAAATACAAATATAAGTAAGACTATTTTTACTTGAATCAAATCAAATCATTAATATCCCGACTTTTTCACATATAAACTTATTTGTCTCGAATTTCAATTGAACATTGTATAACCGTACAAATATAACGAAAGAAAAACAAAACAATTTATGTATGTAAATCATTCTTTAAAATTGGACGGTGAAAAGGAAAATAAATTTCAATATGCACATGCATTGATTAAAAGAATCAAGAATTATTTACTAGGCTTTCATCCTTCACCTTCTCACAGGATGAGGTTTGGAAATTCGGTGCATAGCTATTTTTAATTTGGTGCCACTTATATAAGTGAAGAGTACCGGTTTCTCCGAGCCTCATCCATGACAAGGTGTTTAAAGAAAAGAATAATTTTCGGGTAAAATAATCATAGCCTCAATAATTTCTCACATGGTTAATTACCATTGGTCAGTTGAACTCGTCCAGGGTGTCATTTTCTAGGGTCATATAATTCTCTTGGAGTCAAAATCCTAATAGGTTTCATAAATACTCACTAATTAGTGTTTGTCATATACAAGGTGAGAAAAGAAATAATTTTCAGACAAAATTCCAGGCCCCACACAGAACCTGTGTCAGTCACAGAGGACACGTTCTGTGTCCATTGAACTTCCATCATCTATGCATACAACCCATTCAACAATTCTCAGATGGTTTCCTCCCAGATACTTCCCACCAACATAAAGTAATAAAAGTCATAAAGTCAGCCACCATTTCCTCATTCCATGCATTAAAATATACAAAAGTTCCTCACCCATTTCCAATTCCAGCACATGCATTGCATTAATATATATCTTTTCACACCCATTGAAACTCCTGCACTAGTGAACATACCACGTTTCATACCACATGCCCAGCACCATTTCACCCACTCATCATTTCACATGCCATCGTTACATGTGTAGTTTTCAATCCCACCTGGACACACTATGCACACCCATTATCATTCCAACATATGCACAGGTGAAATGCTCCCTGGGTTCATGTATACATGTGCACCCACATGTGTTGTTTCATTACACCATTCATCAATAATTCCCATCTCCTCTTAATCTTTCCAAATGAAACCATTAACACCCTAAAATCAAATCCATGCCTTAATCATTCCCTAATTAAAATCAAAGAGGCTAATCATAGTAAAAAGGAAAAATAATAACATTTAATATCCAAATCAAGGAATAACATCACATGCATTAGTTATTAAAGCTTATACTTGCCTCAATGGAGATTTCCAAGCCCTAGATTTAAGAAAATCCCAAAAGCCCCAAATGTTCAAACCCTAACCACAAGAATCATGGAAAAAGGCAAATAAATATACATAAACACTTAGGCACAATCTCCTTGCCCTATTGTAACTCAAAAACTCAATTATTTAGGAGCTTAGTGTCTACCTTTGAGAGGGTTTCAAAGTTGAAGGAGATGGGGAAGAGGAGAAGTAGATCTTAGTCAACAATGGAGAAGGAAGGATGAAGAAGATGATGATAAAATGATGGAGATGTAGCTAAATCCACTCTTTAGCCTTCCAAGGACCAAGACTGTACTCTAGTAGTAGTAGAGAAAGAAGGGAAGAAAAGAAGTGGAGAGGAAGTAGTGTAGAGAGGAAAAAGAGATGGGAAGAAGAGGAAAAGAAGAAGTGGGTTTATATATATACAAAGGGTAAAGTAGGAGTTTTGCAAGAAAGTCCACAAGAAGACCATATTTTCATGTGAAGTCAAATGAATGTCCAAATACTCAATAGTTGGTCAAATGAAGAAGAGTCTGATATGAAAATCGATGCACTCGTCAAAATACACGTGATGATGTCAAAATGACGGACAAATGATGAAAAACGCGAAAATCAATATTTACGAAAAGAGCCCTTGACTCAACTCAATTGAGTCAATCCCACTATAACTCACCTATATAAGGTGTAAAACCCATTTAACTCAGTCTATAAAGACTAATAGATGCTAATTACCATAACCAATAAGTAAACATATTTAATTTAGCTTAAATCATAGTTAATTAGTACTAATTAAGATCAAATCAGGTCGGGGTGTAACACCATGGACTCAAGTTAGACAAATTTGGTCCTAGCTAGGAGCTGTAATTCAAAAAAAAAAAAAAAAAAAAAAGACTATAACTTGGATTCTAATTCCTACCGCGTATATTGGATTTGGAGGACACCTGCACCGCGTAGCTGATCGGCCTGCCCGGGAACTGCCATGGCCCCAAATGCATTCCCACTAAGATCAAAATGAGCAGATTCTGATAGGCAAGGGCCTCCAGGGCATTCATCAGTGATCACCACTCTCACAGGTTTCCCTGAACATGCTTTATTCTTTGTACATTTCACCTATTGTTCCATATTTAAATATCATCCATCATACATGAAGAATGGAAATTTTATGAAAAAAATGCACCGATTCAGTTAAATCTAGCCTCATCTTTTTTTTTTTTTTTCCGTTTTTTTATTGGTAATTTGTCCATGCGTGCCACTCCATTTTTCGTTTATCTTTTAACTGCCTCATGATCATTGTTAATTAATGATCCATGGTGAAGACTAGTGCAGTATAAAGTTGGCCATTAAATAAGAGCTGTGTTCGACTCATAATTGCAAGTACCTTATATCCTTTCTTTCTAACAAAATCTATCACTTCAGTTTCCAACCCGGATACAAAATTCACCACCATGCTTTTAACAATGGAACTGAAATATTTCTCCTCTTTGGGTTTTAAATATGTTTTGTTACACTGGATCGCTCCGCTGCTATATGTGCATAACCTCTTTCTCACTTTGGTTAGCATTTTAAAGAGTTAATCTATTAATAAAATTTTGCTACAATTACAGTTTAGAAGCAAGGTTCGCATCCATTTGTATTCTTCTTCTCCTTTTTCTTTTTATTTTACCGACCATGAGCTCACCTTACATCAACCATGTTCGTTTGTAGTCTGAAAGTTGAAACCATCGATTTCCTAATTAACCAATAGATGCTGATTAATAAGTGGTCCCATATGACCTTTACATTGGGTTTGCCATTTGGTTTTTAACAAGCCCTCGGATTCTAAAGGATATACACCTCATTTAAACCAAGTTCTCATGACAGGACAAACTCTTACCAAGAGCCAAGGCATGCATTACCATCAATAGGATATGGGCTTCCCTTGTGGGATTCAGAATGCATATGGTTATTAAAGACATTGGCAATTGCTTTTTTTGTTTTCAACTATATATCATTATACAGGACCCTGATGATCAAATGGTTAAGTTCACACTCACAGGTGAAATTTTCTGGCTAAGGTTCATCTAACAGTAGGCCTGCCAAATGAACATTTGCCATGTGACCCAACTTAAGAGTGCATTCACTGAGTAAAAAAGGGGGAAATTGTTGTAATAGTCAATACATAAACAAGCATTTAATTAGCTATTACTAGAGATCAGTATTTAGCAATATGCTTCTTGGGGCCGTTAAAAGGTTACATAAGTGATTTAGAGAATGCGAAGAGGGATCCAATTTCATTTATAGTTTATTCACCCTTGGTTCCATCTATGATCAACACTCTCTTTTGGCTCTATCCAGAGCTAAAAGACCTGTTAGCTGCAGCAGTACTAGTTGTGCTAGTGGTAGTAGTAGTAGAAAAAGAAGAGAGATAATTAACAATTACCTGATAGCAAGCACCACGTCCCTTGCCTGACATAAAAAGAGATGGGCTTCCTGCTGCAATCAAAGAAGAAAAGGGGGCTTGCTCTACCACATTTCCATACCCACAAGCTCCACCTATACAAAGAGTACCTTATAAATTTTGATAGAAAAACCTACTGTCTCTTATGTCTATGGCAATTACGAAGCGTATATGTGGCATCCATACAAGATCCTAGCCATTCATCATCAGGCCCTCTCATGGATGAGATGTAATCCAAAAAAAAAATCGCTGTCTAGGCTTTTTCCTTACCTCCATTTGGAGTCCTCTAGCACTCTCTAAATATTTATTGGTTTTGAGGAATGTTCCATCCATTTTAGGGGCTGCAAAATGAACGATCTGGATTTGGATGTGCACCATATGTCCACATGTATAGAGATAAGTATGTACATGTTCACTGTATTACTAGAGGCCAAGTAGATAGTACACCTCTCTCTCTCTCTCTCTCTCTCTCTCTCTCTCTCTCTCATACACAACTTAATTTGTTGTAGGTTTGTCAAGTGCTACTTTCATTCAAAAAATTTAGGCTCAAATTTTAGTTTGGCAGGTTATTATAGCTCAGGCATAACATATGATGGAGGAATTATTCTCTCATTCATATGTGTGCACACACAAATAACATTACCATCACTTCCAGCTCCAGTGGGACTGCCATACCAAGTCGCTCCAGCGGGTGACCAACCGGACCCGGTTGACGACAAACCCAATCGCTTGACATTCAGGCAAAAACATAGGTTAGGGGTACTAAAGAAAGCAAGGGAGGATAATAATAAGAGAGAAAAGGGCCAATGAGAGTTGGAAGATGATAACAGGGAAGCCATTACTACTAGGCAGCCTGCCAAAGTGATGGAGAACTTAGTGGAACTACTAGTGTGTATGGCTGCCTATTTTGATTATTGATACAAAGATTATGGAAGGTATATATAGAGAAAGAACACCCAGCAGGTTTCTCTCTCCACCCACGTGGACAACCTCCTAACTGCATAATCTCTTAGCCGTAGCTCGGATATTAAGCTGGGCCTAGCAGGATGGATTATGCTAGATCAATCATGTGTACAGTGGGACCAAATACTAAGTAAAATTTGATCAGGATCTAACTCATTGGTTTTTTTTTTTAACATTTGTAATGATCTTTTTTTTAACAGAAGATAGTGTATAATATAAGTTGATGAGAATCTGATTCCAAAATAATTCTAATTTTCAGAGTAACGCTAAGAAAAAATTAATGCCATCAACCAAGGCACAGTATAGGGCAATTTAGACTCCCTTTGTCTCAAGTCATCATCATGTAACAACAGTACATGGCGATAGTTCCTTCCCTCAAACTCACGTGAAATCCTGAGGTTTTTACTCATGAAAAATCCAAATTTCTCAAAGGAGTGCCCCATTTTTTATGGGATCTGTCGCTTTAAACTTCAATAAAAGTTAGGACAACTCATTATCATTAAAGCTTTGTCCCAATTACTATGTTAGATGACCGTAGGAATTCTGTTTTCCATTCTATGAGAATGATTGCTCATAAATTACGCAAGTAAGATCAAGCACTTGATCAATGGATTTTACAGTTTGAGACCGTTTGCATTATATAATCATCAAAGAACGTTTCAACTACAGCAAAGCAGCTTGTCACCGTTTTGTCTTTGGCCTATTTTTTCCAGCTTTGTCGGCAAAACGGAGCCCACCTTCATTAATCATACCATTTTTTCCGGAAAGAGAACCTTCCAATTCCATCAACCCTGCCGTTGATGGTGGTTATTGGTCGTTGAAATGCCAGGCCACCCCATTCCATCCAACGGCTCTCAATCCATTTTCAGGCTTCCTCATCCCATCTAACGGCTCTCAATCCATCCCCATTCCTACGTCCATCTCGACAACGTAATTTTCATAATTAGTCATTTAGTATTATATGATTGTATGGATTTTGTATTCATTTGTCATGAACAAGATATTGAAATCCCCCTAAGAATCTCCATGAGAAGGGAAGCTCACCCACCAAATCTTCTCCTATTCCAAGTTCTACTTTTCTTGTTTTGGTGGATCCATCTTCAGATTTTTATATTTATCTTTCCACGTCAAGTACTACTTGTAATATGGATGGATTCTTGGGTCGATGATTATGGTCGATTTAGTTAGTTAAAGGATCTTAATATAATAGAAGATTGTATTGTTGAGTCCTTTGGTTGTTTTGATGGATTGTTTTGGTTACAAGGTTGCATTGCTAAGTTTCATACAATTGAGAGTAAAAACAATGAAAGTTTGATAATTGTGCTGTTTCACTGCCAGAAGAACAGCAGAATGGACTAGTTGTCAACTGTTTTTATATGAAATTTGTATGCTGAATAGCTGGGGATTTCTAGTTGTTTGTGAGTCCCATCATAAGCTTTTCCAGTCTTAATCGTTATCTGATGTTTGGATACTCTGAAATCTTAGTGTTTATCCGATAGGCTCTAAATATATCAACCTGGTGAAACCAACCAATGTCACATGAACTCCAACGCGCTCACGGTAGAGTAGTGTTACACTGATCTTGCCCAGGGATTCCCCGGCTCTTCAAAATGATAGGATCACTCATAGCCAATCGGCCAACTTGGGAAAAAAATGTCACATGTACTTGACATATTTCTTTGGAAATGTTTAGATTTTTTTTTGAGAAAATTTTGGAACACAATAAACACATTAGTCTATTATGGTGTTTTCTTGTAAATCTCCGGAAATGTGTTTTTTCCCGATCTCTCTCTATATGTTTTTATGTAAATATTTAAGAAAATCTTGTTTTTAAAATTTTAGAACGAAGTTATTTTACTTTTAACGAAAACTGTAATAATGTTCAAAGGAGGAAAACTTTGAGATATTTGAAAATGAAGAATTGCTGAGAACTAGATTTGCCACAGTGAGTGTTATCTAATCATGTTAAAGATTTCCTCCCCTCTAAAGGGAGGAAAAGTTGTCAGTCCATATAACTTGGCTTGACCTTGCAAGATTTCCTCCTCTCTAAAGAGAGGAAAAGTTGCCCACCTACACTCTACTCATCTTGCAAGATTTCCTCCACTCTATAGGGAGGAAAAGTTGTAAGCCATATAACCCCCTTGCTATGCAAGATTTCCTCCGCTCTAGTGTCAGGTCTCGTCCCGAGTTAATCAAGATTAACTCTAGTTAATTGAAATGAGTGCTAGTTAACCATGTTTAACTAGTTTAATGGTAATTAATGACTAAGCTCGATGAGTTAGTCCCAAATGAATGGAATGAACGGATAATGAAAAGATTAAGTGGATTGGTTATGCTTAAGGCTAATTAACTGCGGTTAATTGAACTAGTGATGGTTTATGACCAAATGATGTGAAATAAGCCTCAAATGAATGAATTAGGCTTAATGGAATAGTAGAGAATGGAATTGCATGGTTTAAATGGAGTTTTAGACTCAAACATTAAAATGAGGGACTTTTATGTAAATACGAATTTTCGCGTATTTCGTCGAATACGGAAACTCTTGATACCAACGCGTGTATCTTGACGAGTACGTCAACTTCCGTAATAACCTCGAAGTCGTTTGACAAGAATCTGGTCAAATGACCCTTCATTTGACTTAAATTGTAATTTAGTGAGATTAGTGGACTTAGATGCAATTCTAGGGCTTATATAAGCTAAGGATGACTCAAATGAGTCATTCATCTCATTTTCAAAGCTTTTCAAACCCTAGGCACCTTTCTTCTTCCTTTTTCCTTTTCTTTCCTTCCAATCTCACTCAATCAAGTAGCAAACAAGGGGTTTGTAAGTGTTTTCAAGGAGCTTACATCCTTCACTTCATCTTCCCCAACTTTGTTTACAAATTTTGGAGGTGTGAAGCTTGAACTTGAGGTTTTATTCTTGGAACTACAAGCTAAGGAAGGTTTATTCTCCATTCAACCTTCACAAAAGGCAAGTACTTATGCATCCTTATGATTTATAGTGTTTTAGAGAGATTGGAGTTCATTTGACTCAAATCCTGAAGTTTCACTTCAGAAAATCTGAAGCTCAGAACTGAGCTTCTGGGTCAGTGTCGGTTGACCGACGGTCAACCGACGAGTGAACCGACAGCTCTGGGAGTTGTCTCGGAGAGTTTCAGCTCTCTGGAATTCTGACCGACATTGTGTCGGTCAGCCTACATGGTAGTGTCGGTCGACCGACAGGTCAACCGACGGACTAACCAACAGATCTGAAATCTGTCTCAGTGAATTCCAGCTCTCTGGAATTCAAACCGACAATATGTCGGTTAACCGATGTGGTATCTTCGGTCAGCCGACACCTGACCGATACCTGACCGACAAATGTATCAGAGAATGGACTGGAAATCCAGCTTCTGGAACTTGAACCGACAAAGTGTCGGTTAACCGAGAGGTGAACCGACGTTGTATGGTCGGTCAGCCGACAGGCCAACCGACAGCTGAGATGAACTCAGAGAAGATTATGGAAATGAAGCCTAATTTGTACAGGCTATTCCATGCTGATGTCTAAGCCTACATAGGTGTTAGCGAAGGTCGTCTCAATGTACAAATCAAATACGTAAAGTGATATTCATCAAAAATAACATGTACATTGGATAACTAACGCTTCACTCGTTTGTCTGGCTTAGAAGTATGAATAGAATTGATAAGAAATGAATAGAATCCATGAAGTGACACAGAGGTGAACTTCATTGACATAGTGAACGTCATTGACATAATGCACGAAATGACAGAATACATGAATTGAATTAATGAAATGAAATGAAATGAATAGTCACTAAAGGTGACAGTAACTTGAATGAATGAATAATTCCTGCTGCAGTAGATGTGAGGGGCGTTCCGGAGCCTCGTGGAATGCCAGTGCTCTCTGATCAAGACACTGGAAAATTTCCACCATTGTGAAAAGTCATGTAATGAAAAGTGAAACAATCTTGAAGCCTCGGCCATGAATGGTTTGCCCTTCCGCCTTGTGCTTAATTAATGTGACTAAATGAAAAATTGAATAATCTTGAAGCCTAGGCCATGAATGGTTTGCCCTTCCGCCTTGTGCTTACACTGCTTCCGTTGGAAGACACGAAATGAACGAAATGAACGAAATGAACGAAATGAACGAAATGAAAGGATATGATTGACATAGATATTTGTTATGGAATTGAAGTAGGTTATATAGAACTGTTAAGTTCTTTTATTGTAGAACTGTTTAAGTTCTTACCTTATTGAATTCTTGTATAGAATTGTTAAAGAATTGTTAAATAACATGAAGAATCATGAAAATGCATGTATCTTGTTGAACCTTCGTGTTCACGTGTTATTGATGATATCACAGGCCCAGATGCCCGTGCCGGTCCTGCCGAGGCCGCGCCGCCTGCGGAGGAGGCCCGTCCGTTACCTCCAGGAGGTTTAGCGGAGTGGGCGTAGTCGGAGGGCGATTGTAAATGAATATTTTTGTAATAGAGAATTTTGGATTGTGATTAAATACCAACTGCATTGTATTTTAAGTGTGCAGTGTTGGTTTTAGTGGGCTGTAAATTTGTATAAGGGAACTTTACTTTTGTGTAAAGTTAATTGTAGTCAATGTATATATACATGTTTTCCGCACATTGTACATTGACAGGTATTGTGATTTTGATATCCCTTGTGAGTCTTGTCTTAACTTCGGTTAATTCAGGATTTACGGGAGTAAGTATGGTTCCGCGACTCGGGGGTCCGTCCGAAGTAATCAGATCTCGGGCCCGGGTCGTGACATCTAGAGAAAGGAAAACTTGTTATATAACTCTACATTGTATATTACATTGCAATCACTTCTTAATTTATAAATCTTAAATATATTTATAATTTCATTAAAATAATTGCTTAGTGTTGTTGATATGCTGTAATTGTATGACTATGTATGTTTCTTATTAAAAATATTTGTATCTTAATTTGAGTTTTCTTTTTTAGATATTCAATAAATCAATTTCAAAATGTTCAAATTATGGACGATACTAACAAGGTAGTTGATCTCTAATATAGATTTTGAATTACTTATTTTGTTTAGGGTTGGCAAAATGGTAATTTTTCTTTTTGTTTTACCTACAAATTGTATAAAAAGTTAAAATAAGTGAGATTTTATAATTTCAAACTTATACTATAATTTATTTAAATATTTTTCCTTCTTTTATTTTTAGTTATTTATTTTAGGTTTCTTTTCTTCACACGTATATACTGAAAAAGAAACTAAAATTGAAAATATAGGGTTTTTTTTTAGTATTTGGTGGCTATGATTATCTAATTTTTTGGTGGATATGATCATGAGGTGGGACATGATTTTATGGATAATTTACTTAACAATATTTTTTTCTCTTTAACTATTATTTATATGATTTGTTGGTCTTTCAATAACTTATTTGTAATCTTAATTATTCAGCTTAAACTATTTTAGATTTTTTTACTCCTACCATTAGAGAATATATTTATTTATTTTATATCTATCTTTTTCCTTAAATTATTTTTAAAAATTTAAATTTTAATATATTTTTTTCATTTTTGGCCCTTGCTGGGCACGGCCCCCTTACACAAGTAAATAAATAATATATTTCCCTATAGAGAAATGCGTAATGGAGTAGAACTCAACACCGAGCCAACCTATTGAAAATCTGACCTGCTCATTATAAGCCATTCTTGCATATGGATATCCTCAAATCTTACTCCAATATTAGTTAGACCCACCAAAAGATTGACCGATTGATAATAAAAAAATGTGATAATCAATCATGCATAAGTATATGTAATCACTTTTTTTTTTTTTATCAATTGGTTAACTTATAGTGGAACCAACTATTATTAGAATAGAATTTAAGGATACCCAATACAATTTTTTTGTTTTGTAGAAATAAGATATCATTAAACAAAAGAGAAAAAAACATCTAGAACAAAGGAGAGGAAGAGTAGCAAAAAACAAAAAAAAAAAAAAAACAAAACTCCCATCCTATCTAGGCTCCATAACCTCCCCAAGCCTCACATGAGAGTTAGACCCAAAAGACATCTTCGCAATTTCATGAGCAAACACATTTACATTTCTAGGAACATGGGCAAAGGAGATCTCTTCAAACTTGGAGATGAAATATTTGATATCCAACAAAATAGGATGGATTAACCAATCCATCAACCCATTAATGGCTAGAATCACGTTACAGGCGTCTGACAAAAGATGGATCTTGCTGAAATCCTGTGACGTAGCTTTTTTTAGTGCGTGAAGAATTGCCCTTGCCTCGACTTCTTTTGGAGAGTTAACCTTGGGACTATCGACGAATACTGCATGCATCCAAGAATCATCAAACCAAATAGTACAGTCAAAGCCTGCTTTCCCATCTGCGGCTCTAAATGAGGCATCTGTGAACACTTGAGCCTTGCCCGTAGTGTACCAAAAACTCAAATCCTAGTGAAGATTTGAGGATTCTTGATGATCCTCTTTAGCCTTGCTCGTTGATTCACAAAATAAACTGCGAGCATCTAGGATTGTGGACATGGGCTTAATTTTTATACCCCTGAAAATAAAATCATTTTTGGTTTTCCACAAGGCCCACCAGAGAGCTAAAACCCAGGATTTAGTTTGAGGATGGGTTGGAGGCCTTATCGATTGGTAAAAATTCATAAAGGAAATCCACCAATCCCTAATTGTAGTAGGATCTATGAAATATGAAAGCATTCCAATGTCAAATCCAAACCAAGCCAGCCTATCATGATCACATAGAAAGAGAGCAAGCTCCACCAATTCTTCTGCTTTTGTGCAAATAGGGCATAGAGCGTCATTAGAGATATTTTTGTTATAAAGCAATTTGCGTACTCGAATTGCGTTATTAAGGCATTTCCAACCAAAAAATAGAAGTCTTTAGGGGAGAGGAATGCGCCACATCGCCTTCCAATTAAAGGTAGATCTTGGGCCATCCCTGCATTTTCCATGAATAATTTTGTAGGCAGTTTTTATAGATAACTCACCCCATTTTGAATAGAGTCTAACTTTCTTGTTATCTCTACTAGTGCGTGGAATATAGATTTTCAATATACTATCCACATCAGCGGAGTTATTAAAGATATTTTTAATAAGTTGTCCATTCCATCTTTTGTCTAGGCTCCACAAATCTTTAATGATAAGTTCTTGATTAATCATATTGGATAAAGGTTTTCTAAGACCCCTCTCCGTTGGAATCTTTCCATACCAAACTTTCTTGTCGTCTCTACTAGTGCGTGGAATATAGATTTTCAATATACTATCCACATTAGCGGAGTTATTAAAAATATTTTAAATAATTTGTCCATTCCATCTTTTGTCTAGGCTCCACAAATCTTTAATGACAAGTTCTTGATTAATCATATTGGATAAAGGTTTCCTAATACCCCTCTCCGCTGGAATCCTTCCATACCAGAATTTGCTCTCCATTACCTATAATCCACCCTACCCTTTCGTTAATAAAATGAGTTGTTTCTACAAATCTTTTCCAAAACTAAGAGTTTTCCTTTTTAAATCTTGCCTCCCATAAAGATTTTATTAGGACAATATTTTGCTTTCAGAATCCTTGAACTTAGACTATCTTCATTAGAGGCACCTCCAACGTGTTTTTGCTAGAAGTGCTCAATTATTTTCTTTGGTATCTCTAATTCCAAGCCCACCTTCTTCGATGGGGCAACAAATTTCTTTCCATTTAATGGTGTGGACATTCTTTTTGTCAGATTTGTCACCCCAGAAGAAACTTCTAAACATTTTGTTCACCTCATTATTGATTTTTTAGTGTAATTGGAGAACAGGCATATTATAAACCGAGATAGCAGAAGAAGGGTACTTGCCAAGACATGATTTTGCTCTTAATTTTCGAAATAAGAGACTAAAAGCTAATGTATCTATTCATGTTCATGATGAGGGAATTTCCTAAGTATCTCTCATTTTCGGTCACGAGCATAACAAACGCGTAGGACTTTAACAAATTCTTTTCTTCTAAGGATGTACATTCATTTACTAAAATAAGCACCAAATTTATCAAAATTAACAAGTTTCCCAGAAAAAAAAACAATAAATATCAAGAATATCTTTAAAAACTCTCGCTTCATTTAGAAATTTTATTTTGAGGTGCTCAAATTTTCAATAAGTGGTACTCTCTGCTGGCCGTTGGATTGCCAAACGTTATCGCCATGCAACGTGTCACCATATATGCGGCCCACCTTAGATTCATGACAATGTCCTTGCTCGTAGGATTCTTCGTTTACCCCTCCACTTGAGTCGCCCCAAGATCGCAAACTCCCCGACGATTACTCGTTGTCTCTCACCTGCACACGCAAACAACTCTCCCATATCTATTTCTTTCTCTGCGGATTTTATTCAAACACCTGACGATCATCATCGAATCGACATAGAAAGAAACGCAGTCGGTCTCGCACCTCAAACTTTCACAAATCGACGAAGGTGAGAGGAGTGGAGGAAGAGAGAAGAAGGTAGTGGAAGATGTCGTCGTCGTCTTCATCTTCTCAAACCCTAGAACGATCGAACGTCCAGAACGTGATCGTGATGAGGCACGGGGATCGGCTCGACAACTTTGAGCCGCTCTGGATCGCGTCGGCGAGGCGGCCGTGGGACCCGCCGCTGACGGAGGTCGGGAAGGTCCGGGCCTGGAACACTGGCAAGAAGCTGAGGAAGAATCTAGGGTTTAAGATCGATAGGGTTTTTGTTTCCCCTTTCCTCCGCTGCATCCAGACCGCGTATGAAGCCATCAGTGCTCTCTGCGCGCAAGGGGAATACGATCTCATGGAGACTAGCGAGAATGCGATCATCGATCCTTCTACGGTCAAGGTAACAACGATATCATGATATGATGATGATGGGAAGAAAAAAAAAACATTAAAGATCGAGTCTTTGAAAGGAAATGAGAAAAGGGGTTTCTCGAATGGAAAATTAGAATCTTGATTTGATATTTCTACTTGATTCTCGATCATTAGAATTGAACGTGAGCAGTTAAGAATAATGGGATTTTTATGCCTTTTGAGTCTTGATTGCTATAATTGGGTGAGGAATTAAGAAGAATGAAATGATTAGTTCAATGAACTTAAAGAACTTGTTGTGTAGTTTTCTTGTATTTCACGTAACAGTTTTCAACCGGCACCTCTTCATTCAGGAATAAAAAAATGATTCTTTGGGCACTGTCATTGCATCCAAGATCTAAAACTGGACGCGGTTATATGTTCCTCATAGATGACCTGCTGCAGATCAATTGTCTTGCACCATCTTCTTTTAAGTACTTTTCTTTCTCTGCTTGTTGTTGGTTTTTTTTTTTTTTTTTTTTTTTAATTTTCTTGTTGGCTGGCCTGCTGTTGTAGATTGCTGGATTTTGATTGTCTGTCTTGCTTTCTGTTTTGTGGGTCCAGCCTGTGAGCTTGTCCTGTTGGAATTTAACCATTTATATTTTTAACCCTTTATAGACTTGGACTTGAAAATTTTCAATGAAAAATATACTTGTATAGACTTATTCTAGGTTTTAATAAATCCATTAGATCATATCTTGACATGTCCTGTTTGTTGTTTTCCGCCATTTTTCCAAATGGACAGGTCTCGATAGAGTATGGATTGTGTGAGGCATTAAGTAGGGAAGCAATATCTATTAATTTGGTCCCCAAAGATGGGATTTGGCTTCCTGATTTATCAGAGCTTGAAGCTATGCTCCCTGCTGGAACATTGGATCACTCTGTGGAGCGTGTATACAAGGAGGTAAAGTATCTCTGACGTTTTCATTTTATGGCATGTAACTTTGTAAGTGTAACTTGTTGCACCTCGAGGTATCCGTCTCAAATGGGTTTAGATGGTCATACATTCTAGTAGTATGGCAGTGTGTGAATTGGAAACACATTAGGTATGATACTGTTTTTCTATTGTTTTTATTCTGGTCGGGTGCCCATAATTTCAAGCGGTAACCTTTAATTTTATGTCAATCTGATTTGGGCCTAATACAAAAAAGAGTACACTTGAGAAGAGGAGGTCGTAGACAATGTAGTGTCTGTGTGTGTGTAGAAACCGGGAAGAGCTCAGAAAATATCTTAAGACAAAGGGAGAAGAAGCTTAGAAGAAGAAGAAGAAGATGAAGAAGAAGATCCTGTAGCTTTTTGGCAGGTGCTCATTGTTCCAACCGAAGTTGCAGGTTAAAGTCATGTTAGCTGTATTCTTCTATCAAGAAAAGGAATGCAAAGAAGTGGGAAATTATTATTTCATTGTGAATTGGATAAGTATGGCCAAAATACATGTTCAGTGAAGAGAATAGAGGCGAAGTCTCACACTTATTTTACTTTTTTTTCATATAGTGTGTAAGATGCCGAACTCAAATAGATGGGACGAGGCTCTACTGAAATGGTGGCTTAGTATGTTTTTTTATGTTATTTTTTATTGAACTGTTTTACTTTCTGCTATATGTATTCTTCTCATTTCATTGAGATTTTAGTAATTATCTCTCTATTTTATTATTTTATACTCATTAAAATCATGTCTAAGTTTAGAAGTGATGGGTGGCGAAGATTAAATTAGCTCTTTGGCCTTAAATGAACTCTATACATTTTAAGAACTTTGTTCTGGTTGTCTCAAGCTTTAAAATATGTACAACATAAGTTGGAGCTAGTAGAAAGCTAAAACAACACTTAAAAAGCATATTTTTATCATTTAACATGAACTACACTACAAATGGTTACTGCTACATGTCAAATATGTCAAGTTCATGTGTCTAAATCACCTATGATACCTGGATACTTGTACAAGCCCAACGTATCCGTATTGGACCAATACAACACTTGTATTGGTACATGATACTGCACCGTACGTTTAGTGAATAAGTTTGACATATCCTACTTATAAAGTCTTTTATTTCATATAGTTCTTTTAATATTTTTACTTCTCGCTATAAAAAAATGCTAGAAAGAGACAAAAAAACAATGATAATTTTATTGATTCAAAAGTGATCTAAAGAAAAAAATTTGGACACCCATATTCGTATCCGTGTCCTAGATTTTCAAAAATAAGGAGTCATATCCCCAATCCCCGTAACATTGTCCGTATCCAGGGCATTATAGTAAGTCACAAATTAAATATAATGATTAATTAATAACATGTGATTGAGCACATATTTGAATTCTTAAATCATATTTGTGCAATTTTCTCTCTCACTCTCTGATGCTCTCCTCTTTCATTAGGAGAGTTAAATGCTCTTATACCTTTAATTTCAACCTTAAAAGAGAAGCTAATGTGTGAAAATTAAAAATAAAAAAATTTGCAAAAAAAACTGATGTCTGGGCGAAACAGAGTGGAACAGGACAGAACAGGCTGAATTTCTGGTTGAAAATTTTCAGGGGCTGTGTCCTGGTCTAGTATGTTCTCCAGAATGGAACAGAATAGACAACCATTTTATTGCTTTTTTTTTTTAGTCAAATTGATAAGCAACGTAAATGCATAGCAAACACAAAAACTGATCAACTCTGACATATTTGAACACAGTTGTGAATTGTGATTCATAGCGCATCTAAACTTAAATGGATTACATAAAATGTCTGTAAGCTGAGAATGTATAAACTGAAAGTTAACTTGTGTACTGCAATGCATTTGTGATGGCTGCAGCTGCCAAAATGGGAGGAACCGATAGAAAATGCAAGGCGTAGATACAAAGAAGTCATTATGGCACTTGCGGATAAATATCCACATGAAAACTTATTGCTTGTCACACATGGTAAGCTACATCTTACGACAATCATGGTTGTCTAATTTCGGTTGTCAATTTTCATAAGTGAACCTTGTCTTATTATTTTATGACCCCTAAAATGTTTTAAAACATGATATCAACAAAAGAACCTGGTTAGAATAGAAAGATGCAAATGGAATTTATTTTTAATTTGATTTGTTACAATCGTTGACAAGAGCCCGTAGCACAGTGGAAGGTGCTCACTGTAACCTTCAGGTTATGGATTCAAGTCATGTTACTGAGCAAAAGGGAAAAAAAATATTGCAATCATTCAAAAAGAAAATGAAAGGACATGCAGGATTTTTTTTTACCCTCTTGCTGAAACGACCTGCTACTTTATTATGGATTCTTGCGTATACCCACCCTTTTTTCCCAGGGTAAAATTATGCACATTCCAAATGATCGCCTGGGGTTGGGACCAATATATAGAAATCAGTTTATTTGATTGTCTTGATTATGATTTGTATATTATTCTTTATTGAATTTATGTTTACTTGTAATTTTTTATCGAATCCCGAAATCCATATGTTGGGTTCTGCTGAATCAAACATATCTAATGGAATCAATCTCCAACACATGCCCGTGCTCATGCAACTTAGTATGTTATCGTATTTATCCCAATATAATTATATCTTAATCTACTTGTGCTAGTCTGAGGTGCATGTTACAATCCAATCCCAAAATTACTGTTTTCCATCATGACAATATTTTCATTTGATACCCATTGACATCGAAATGTAGAGGCATAGACGTTGCAAGGTTGTTGGATCTCTGCTGAATTTTTTATTACTGAGTACTGACTGCAATATATGATAGGAGGCAGAAACCTTGCATTATTAGTGTATTGGTGTATGCTTTTTTAACTTTTGAATGCACGCAGGTGAGGGAGTGGGGGTTTCTGTCTCTGCATTCCTTAAAGTGACTGTATATGGCGTAGACTACTGTGCCTGTTCACATTTACAGAGACCAATATCCTTCAAAAGCACTGGAAAGCATACTGCCCAGGAGTTTAAGGTGCTAACAGACAGGCATACTGGTATTCTATTTATGTGAAACTGAAAGATTGACATTAGCCTGGAATAGCTCCAATGATGTGGGTAAGTGCCACATTAAAGGCTCCAATGTTTTGAGCAGTGCTGTCATTAAAACCTAATTGGGTGGGTGTCCTGATGCTTAAGCCATGGCATCCGATTGCTCTCTATTTGCTTGGGTTCTATTTTGATGATACGTGGTCTCAGAAATCTTCCATTTGCTTGGTTGTGTTCAGTTTTCTTACTCTTTGCAGGTACAGCTTGTGTGTCATTTCATTTGTCACTGCCATGATCATTTACTAGATTAGATTCACAATTCCATTAACCAGTGAGGATGTGGGACCAATAAAGGTGTCATCTTTTAGCAATTGATCTGTTCAATGGTGGAATCTCATCGCCATAGATTTGCAGATGGACTGGTCCAATTCACCCAGTTTGGGCCAGCGTTTACTTTGTGCTGGACATGGATTGACTGTAATTTGTGCTCCATGACTGGATCTTTATCTTAGACTTTGTCTTCATAACTTAATGGGCTAAGCCAGCTTAAGTCCTCTAATGGCCCCACTTGGTGGCGTCCTAGACTGACAAGCTCAAACAACATGATGGGCTATCCGGTGCTAGATTTTTTAGCCTATTGACTGGATCCGCAGTGGGTTTGACTTTTAAGCTTATAGACTGGATCCAGAACGACAATGAAGCAGGTCCACAATCAGATGGTCTGAGTTCATGATTTATAATTGTCAAACATGAGCTTTCCACACCTTGTTGAAAGTGAAAATATTTTCCCTGAATATTTGGCTGCCAAATGTGATCCTGCCAACATGCAAATTGAATAGTAGAGTGCATCTCTCTCTCTCTCTCTCTCTCTCTCTCTCTCTCTCTCTCTCTCATATATATATAGTGTGTGTGTTTTTAAAATATTCATCTATAGATAGACATAAATACATGATTGCTAAATATAACCATTTATTACCAAACAGACTGCAATTAAAAGATTGAAATTAAATATGAAATGTGGTTGTCAATCTTTCATGAATCCAAATCCACACCTATAATATCAGGCAGTTAACACAGGGATTGATTACATGATTAACTAACTCCATTCTGTCGTGGGAGAGTAGATACCAACCATAAATGGAATCAATCTGATCAGAGTGATGTTTGGTGCCTGCCAGTTCCAATTTTATCCCAACACATTCATTAGTGACTGGTGTGGGCACCTCAGTATCACACACATGCCCAGGGATCGATCCCGGGTTTTTAAGGTTGATAGCATCACTCCTGGTGACCAACATAGAAAGAAAAATAAGTCTCAATTTGATCGGACGTCTCCAAAGAGATGGGCAAATGGCAATTCATCCGTCTGTAGTGATTGGAGTTCCTGATGTTAACGTTCATCATCTTTCATTGTGAAGTCTCTCCATCGCCTCAAACACAAGTCAGGAGTGCATGGAGTCGCCACCTCACAGAACATTATAATTCTAATCGGACCTATCCATTGGATCATTTCGGACCCAGCTAGGAGGGAAATCTGGAGGTGGGAGATGGTTAAAACCGAAATCTCTGCCGGGATACAGAGGGCATGGCGATTCAACAAGGCAGCAGGTTTCCTAGGATGCAGAAAAGTCTATTCAAGAGGTGCCAGAGATCATCCCTGGTGCACTGCTGGCAGAGCACGAATAGAAGAAGGTACTGCGGCAGAGAGAACTGAGGAGCACGGAGGATAGGTTGCTCTTCGCCCATGTAATAACGAACCAAAAAAACAAAATGCTTAAAACATAATGGGGCCAAAGTTGTTTTCTCTTGATCTTTCATCTTGTAGCTGTTTTCTGAAAGAAGGCAACACCCCATTTAGTGAATGCAGTCCCATTCTGACATCGTCTCCATATACATGGCCCATCGTCTCCATATACATGGCCACTTGGCCAATTTTCTGAATTATGACGCGTGAGTCGGATATTTTCATCTGTGCTGCCACTCTTTTTTTCTTTTTTTTTGTCATTTCTCTGTTTTCCAATAATTTTTATCCGTTTGGCACTTTACTAATACAATTAAAGTCAAGTAAATGAAGCTCCACTTAGCTGCAGATCAATTGGAGAATGAAAATTAATCCAATCTGAAAAACTGCTCATGTCTCCTGTTAGTCGGCTTCCTCCCAATTTCTCACTTGGGAACCTTGTGATGTTCTAGTCTCCACCTATGCACCACACACCGTTCCACTGTCCCTTAATCATATATATCTCACTCCAAAACTCCTTTCTTCTCTTACTATTGTTAGGGCCATAGAGATTTGTTAGGAGCCATTTTGAACTACTCTTCAAATCCTTTACCAAAACTAAAAGGGAGAAAACATCCTTCCAGTATTGAAGCACCTCGACCGCCCTAGTATCCCACATCAACAGTAATCCTCCCGCAACACCTACAGCATCAACAACAACCCATTTAACATTCCTCCTCCCCCATGTTTCTTTGACTACGCTATCTGACATCTCTTTTAGCTTGGTTTCTTATAATATTGCAATGTGTACCCTGTTCTTTTTCAAAACCTCCTGGACCACCAGCCTTTTGGAGACCTCCCCAAACCACGAATATTCCACGAAAGGATCTTCATTTGAAACCTGACATGGCCCCCTGATTTTTCCTCCCACTCTGGCTGCCACCGTCCCCCCCTTCCCCCTCCCTTTCCTTACTGCCACCATGCCAATCACGAAAGCAAATTGTGATGCATTGGAAGGAGTTCACTCTCCCCCTATTAGGGCCAAATTAGTCTAGTATTGTGGATTGTTTTAGCTTTTTTGGTTTCCTTGTTTTCATGCTTTTACTTGTAAGTATATTTCTCTTATACTGATTATGTGTTTTTTTAATGAAAGTAGCCATTCAAAGAAAAAAAAATCAAAGTCAAATAAAGCCTCCATTTTTCAGATAAGATAGTCACATGCACTTTATTCAAAACTCCCCCTATCTTTTTAATAGAAAAATTAAAAAAGCAACTACCTTTATCCACTAAAATTAAAAAAAAAAAACTCCACTTTTCCATACAAAAATAAAAAAAAAATATCATAACAAACAACTAAAATAAAATACCATCATAACTCACTTATATTTTATTCTTTCTTAAAAATCAACTTTACTTGATTTGACTGTATTAGTAGAGTTACCAAACTGACCCTAAAGGTTTATTTCCTCCTGAGAATTTCTAGAGAAGAAAAAAAGAATCGAATTTCTTCAATAGAGAGGATTTTAGTTTTCTTCTTGAGAGATTTGAATGCAAGACTGCTAGAAATGAAAATCCAAAGCATGCACGAACACACCTTGAAAGGATTCCGTGCCTCCCAGATTTATGTTAGTCATTATTCTCCAACCCCTCCCATGGGCTATACCTATGGACCATCCACCTACTCCTTCCATAGAAAATTAAAATCCTTTTCAGAAAAAAGTCTTGCACCAAACCTCAAAACAGTGGGCCCAACAATTTTCCTCTCCTGCAAACGCACTCTAAAAAGCAAAAGGCAAAATATAGGTCTCGAGACTCCAGTAGTCAAGTCACCTCGATCCGACAACCTCAATCCTCAGCCCTCCCAATATAAAATCCTTTCCAATTTCAACATTCAACTGAAAATTGTCTGTGGACTTTTAGCAATTGGGGTTGGTGAACGTAAGAAAGGGGTATCTTCAACCACTAATCGTCAACCTGTCCAGGCAGTGTTTGGAAAGCATTCTTAAAAGAACTGATTAGTGCAGATAGCTGCATAATGTCATCAAACTATCACCAGATAGTACATTGGTAATGGAACTAGAATTTCACCTAATTGTTACAGTTATAACTTCAAACAAACTTATGTTAAAACCTAACTGAAACCAGATAAACTTAGACGCGTCACATTTTAAAAAATAAAGGTAAGTTGGTGCTTCTCTGTTCATCATGCGTACCCAGACAAGCTCCACAGATACGCATACAAACAGTAGGGTAGAAGCCAATGTTTCAGTTTATTCATCTTGTATTGACAATCGATCCCCAGGGCACATGTAGTACCTATTCAACCTTGGCTTTGAGATGGTATGCAGCAACCTTGCTTTATTAAACTGCATGAATTGGACTGCTGCTTGAACTCAGGCTCTTACCATTGGTGCCTGGATTTGCATGAAAAGCCGATTGTCTGCCTGACCCATCAACCAGTTCTAGTGAGAGAGATGGTGCCTTGTTGCCAAGTGATTCTCCCAAGGTTAGGTTTGACATGCCCACCAGCTCATCAACGTTGATTGGCTTCTTCGAATGTATTGCTGTTGGCCTAACAACTTCATGAGTCTCTTTCTCTACTGCCTCAGCTGTGTACCCTGCCCAGAATGGGAATGGATAAGCAAGACAGGGTGAAAAATAGGTAGGGAATACCACTGGGTAGCCACATTGTGAATTTTCTGGCTTTGGAACAACAGCCTCAATGTCATTAGAGTTTGCAGACTCCATCGACTCGCATTCTTCATCAATAGCAGGAGGAGATGGCAATGGCTTGCTGCTTTGTGTTTCAGGTTGCGGATGGCTGATGGGGAAGAGATCTCGTGATACTAGAGGAGTATCAATTGACTGAGGCAGTAAGACAATGATAAGGATGGATAGAAAATGTTTAAAAAAATAAAACAAACAATATTTCATAAGGATAACGCAGAATTCCCCAAGAAACTTAAAAGCCAAAAAAAAAAAAACCTAGATGCCTACATAAGTACAGAAAGTAAAAATAACTCACTTCATCTGCTACAATATCAAACAAGCTGGAGCGCCTCTTTCTCCTGCTCATGTTAGTTTGGCGGATAAAATATTTCTGAGCATGACTAGCCACCTGAGTTGGTGACCTTGAAACTACAAAATTTCGTGATATTCCCCGCCAATCACCTTTGCCTAGCTTCTGGAGGCCAAGTAGAAACATCCTGTGTTCATCTTCAGTCCATGGCACGCCTGCAAATTAACAAAATCACACATGCGGCCTCAAAATAAATAAAAGAGTTGTCCGCAAGAAAAAAACAGATTGCACCGTCCCAATAGCATGCATAAGCCAGCTTCATCTCAATGCAAAGATTAGGCAGTCAATTCCCATTTTCTCCTTATTAGACTACTTTTTATGTATACTTGTCTTTTTCCCCTTATCAGAAAAATGAAAGAAAGTTTCTCAAATAAGAAGCCAAACATCATTATCATAAACTCTATCCATTTTCTTCTCATGCTTAAATCCCCATCTCAACTCCGAACCCTAATCCTTTGTTTAACCCTTTACCCAATTTATGTTTGTTTTCATCATATAGTTCGTAATCCTCTTTTTTCTTTCTTAATGTTGAATTCTTTTACTGTACATGAATGTATATAAATAAGCACATATTCACGAAAGAGTCCCCAATAAATCAGGAAAAACATCTAACTGAAGCCCGACATAAGCACCCCTAACACCTTGCGAAAAAAAAAAAAAAAAAGAGGCAAAACAAACACAACGGGTAAAAAAGAAAAAAACTACTATTCCCAAAAGCAGAACCCCTAGCACATGAGCAGGTATGCCAAATCATAATCCTCCTTCATACCCAACTTATTAGGTAAGAGCACACACTTGCTAATTAACCAAAAAGAAAAACAAAAAAAAAAAAAACACCTCTCTGAACGAGCTTGTTAGGCTGCTTCAACTGGAACTTCCATGTTTAGCTAGTCGACTCATTAATCTATTGCAAGGCTGAACAGCAACCTAACATATTAATCTCTGAATCCCAAGGTCATTCGCTCAAGCACAATACAATCTCAATCAAATCCATGCAAAAATGGGGGATGGAAAGGATCTAGCCAGTCCGGGGAAGCTCCAAATGCAGTTTGAAACTAAAAAGAGTCCTTTTGTTCAATGAACTTAATAACCAAACATAAAAAATTTCTATCATGATCTGAAATAAGCTTCTATGGGAGCTCTAAATCCTTATATATACAAAAGCAAAGTTTTGGAGCTTTCAAAAAATGCGGTAGGTAGGATTGCAATCTTCTTCCACCAAAATATTGTATACGTCAGATCAGATGCTGACCCAAAACTATACCTCCAGATGTAATCCCTACTTTCTGTACTACCCCCCAAAAGCATAAACTTGGGAATAAATACATAATACTCCATCTTCCAATCTAACCCAAAGCAGCAAAACATTTGCATTTCTTGAAACAACTACAGAAGAAGAACAAAAATACCCATTGGATAGAAGTTTCCAGATTCAAATCCAAAACCCCAAATCTTCAATTCCTTAGAAAGGCCAAAAAAAAAAAAACACTCCATTCCACACCATTGTTTTTACTTTGATTCCAGCCAACAGAGTTTCCGATCAAGCCACAAATACAACCACATGAATTCAACAAGACAGAACCCAAATTCGAGAAGAAGATCATATCAAATAGAGGGGGGTGAAAAGATCCGACCTTTTTTACGCTCACGACAACTAGCAGAGGACGACCCCGGAACAAAATCCTCCGACGCATATCCGTCAGCCGCAGCACCCGGATCCGGATTATCCGCCGGAGAACCAGGCGTGTTCCCGCCAGACTCAGAAAAGTGCGTCAGATTCCCCATACTCGCACTCTTCCGGATCGACCCGTCCGTTAATCGGACTCCGAATAGCTTCACCCCCTTATTCGGGCACGTTCTCGAATTGTGTCCGTTGTGGCCGCAATGAGAACACTTCCTCGTCATCTTCCTTCTCTCTCTCTTTCGATCCGGTTGATTGA
This sequence comes from Umbellularia californica, assembly GCA_028538565.1. Classification (NCBI taxonomy): domain Eukaryota; kingdom Viridiplantae; phylum Streptophyta; class Magnoliopsida; order Laurales; family Lauraceae; genus Umbellularia; species Umbellularia californica. The sequence goes on from JAPQWN010000012.1 coordinate 999,064, forward strand.
ATTTCGTCTACGCTAGATCGGATTGGATGCTTGAAAGCGCTCGATTCATAATAAAAAGGAACGATCTTTGAGAAGTTAGGGTTTTGGAAGAAAAAAAGGGGCTTTTGGAGATTTGGGAATTAGGGTTTTCAGAAGAGAGATTTTGGTCGGAGAAGGATTCCTTCTCAGCCGAGGAATAGAAAGAAAGCAAGGAAGCAAGAAGAGAAGTAGAGGCTGCTGCAGAAGAGTTACGTGAATATTTTAGAACAGTACCAGATAAAGGTCGGTCAGGAATAGGCCACGTGGAAGCATATTCTACCGTATATCGCGTATATTCTGTCCACAAATATGTAAGTAAATCTAGGCCGTTGAAAAAAAAATGTGGCATGGCCAATTGCTGATTGTGGTCACTGTTGACCAGGTGGGCCATTAAATTGAAGGTGGTGGGAATGGGAGAAATGTGAAGGGATGGTCCAGATTGAAATGGAATGAAAAACGGATGGGTAGGAATTTTGGAGAAGGGGCGGTGAGGTTTGAATGGTATTGTCATGTGGTCCACAATGGTAGAAGAATCCCATTGCAGCTGCTTGCTTCAGTTCCTTTTTAAGAAAAGAATAGCTTATCTTATCTTTTTCTTTATCTTATCTGACACCCATTTTACCTAGTAAAGTATAGGACACTTGGGACCGAACACAATTATCCGTTTGCTTGGGTTTTCAGTTTGTGGGACATGGTTCAAATGATCCCAACCGTTCATTTGATGAAATGTCCCTGATGGCCTATAAATGTTCCTAGCTTTGGAGATGAATAGAAGTGTTCCAGACTGTCCATCTAGGGTGTGGGTTATATTCGTAGAATAGAAAGGAATTGAATGCATAAGTTTTCATAGTCAAATGAACTGATCATCCCGATCCCAAAATATAAAAGAGCAATGTAGGTACGGGTGTAACCCTCACTTTTTTAGAATTTAGATTACTGTGGTGGTTGATGGTGGCTGATATTTATTACTTTCCATCTCTTCTTAATTAATTTTTCGCTAGAGGGGAAATAATTTGATTGTCATTTTAAATTATTCCCGTGATTGATTCCATATTTGAACTTCCTGAGACATAGAAGTCTTTCAATTCCCATGTACAGGTCATTGCATTTTGCTCATAGATGTGAGTATGGAGGTTAATCATTTTGATTGAAGGTTGCGATTATCTGCTGATGCACCCTTTCATTTTTAGGACTTTAGAACTACACCCACTTCAAATTCAAAGAAAGATGGAGGTGACATTCTTGCAGTCATCTAAATAAAAGATGATTAACAATTTAGTATCTCCCTTCATAATTTAAGACTATGTCAATGGTCAGAATAAGTAAAGAACAAGTCCAATGAGCAGCAGCATATCATGTTACCATTCTGCCTGAGATAGAAATACTTGAGAAACATTCCTACACTCAGCTAAATGCTCTGCTCGGACATTCTACCACTCCAACATGCTTGGGGTAGACTCAAAGTAATCCAACATATCTGCAGGGAAGTCACCTATGTAGGTTTTAGGATTTGTGACACTGTCACCTTCCTGTTTGCCTCCAAGCTGACCATCCAATTCAGAAAACTGCAACCCCAATGGGAGTTGTAGAGCATCGTTCAACTCGAGAGCTTCTTGGCATGGAAACAAGCCTAAGGAGTTGTTGTTGTCCACTCCATTGATGAGGCCTTGGCTCTCTTGTAAGAGAGTGATGTCCAATGGCATCTGCAACGGTTGCGCGAATGGAAGATTTATGCATGGGTTTTTCTCCATCATCTCAACATCGAAGTACTCGAGGGGTGGAAGGCCTGTTTCAAAATTGAATAAGTTAGGCTTTTTTACCAAGTCTTGCAGTTGCACCATCTCGATAACATCCGAGTTCCCCATGTAGGAACTTATGCTAGATTGACCCTTTGAGGATTCTTCTTGAGGCATTGAATTGAGTCCAGGAGCCTAAGAAAAAGAAAACAAAATTTTTACAGAGATAAGCATTAGCTTGGCAAACTTAATGTAAGATGTATAGTCTGCATATATAGGCTGAACTTTGGATTATAATGGGTTAATCAGAGGAACGGTTCAAAATGAAATATACTGTAAATTTTACATTTCAAGGTGAAAAAGGAACATTTATTTTGATGCTCAAGGATTCTATAAAAACCTAAACTTTTTAAATCAATAAATAGTGAGAATTGTGAGGAATGTTTGCAAAATGAGAATGAAATATCTAATAAGTTTGCCGAGGATGGGTTTAGCCTTTTATTTGATGTTCACATAGCTACCTTTTCTTCATTTTTTTTCACTGAAGTAAAAATAATCTTTATATCATTTTTCCAAATAACAAAAATAAGGAATTGGGCAAAGTGTCGACACAAAGAACTTAATTTAATTCTCAAATCTCTTTTTCTTTTGAATAGTATTTTCAAATCTCTTTCCTGCATCCAATTTTCAGATATGCCTGCAATTACATGGCATGCAGGAAACTTTCTTTACTATATAATAAAGACATTGAATGGACAGTTCTCCCACTTCATTAATGCATATATGCAAATGATTTAAAAAGAAGACATTAGTGATATGAAAGTATATATTGGTTTATAATTGAGTTTTCATAGAGCAATAAATTAAACACCATAGTCATTTGTTTATAATTATTGTAACAATTGATGATTAAAAACCATAAAAACATTTCTTCCATGTCCATAATTCTCCATGAAAACTAGGAATGCTAAACCTTCTTTTCATACCAGAATCCCAAATTTACTTGAATGAAATTGACAACAAAGGTTATCTATAAAAGCATGTTGGGTCCCATAAAATCATCTTGTAGAGAAATGGGTGCATGTCATTACCTTAACAGCGGTCTCTTCACGTAGAACAGGGACTTTTCCTTCATGTTTATGTGATTTAGGTGGTGGGGCTGTCTGTAACATCCTTGCCAACCTTTTTTGCCTGGTACTCCAGAAATTCTTCACATCATTATCTGTTCTTCCTGGCAAATAAGTCGCAATTTTTGCCCATTTGTTCCCGAATTGTGCCTGCAAATCGATCACTATCCTCTCCTCTTCTGCTGAAAATTTGCATCCACTTCATTTTTGTTTTTTCAGTTATAACCCAATAACACTATCATCATCAGCAACCACCATCATACCAAAGAGAAATAGAGAGAGAGAGAGAGAGAGAGAGAGAGAGAGAGAGAGAGAGAGAGAGAGAGAGAGAGAGAGAGACAGAGAGAGAGAGAGAGAGAGAGAAATGGAGTTCTGGGGACTAAAAAATAAATTGGAAAATATCCAAAAAAAGGTTCTCTAGAAACATGCCAGTGATTGATTTTTGAAAGGAAAAAAAAGAGCCCAGAAACAGAATTTAACAAACCATGAAAAAGATAGTATTCAGTGACATTTTAGTGACACTCAATGAAAAAACTAACAAAGGTGAAGACAAAGTCATGTTGTAAAAACAATCACCGACTGTTGCATCATGAGGGCTATAAGAAAGAGATGAATGCGAGTCTATAAATTATTGTAAAAAAGAAGGAAAGAGGAGAGATACTTACGTCTTTAAATTGGGCTTAAGCTTATTAACCCATCTGAGACGGCAGGATTTTCCTGTTCTTGGCAGCAGACCCTTGGATTGAATGGAGCTCCAGTCGCGGGGTCCATACTTCTTCACATAATCCATCAGTATCTCATCTTCCTCGGCCATCCATGGTCCTTTCCTCATCACCAACCCATCATCTCTCCCACGCCCTGCCATAACTAAAAATTCTCCTGTTCTCGTATTCAAATTCAAATTTCTCCTCTCTTCATTTTTCTCCCTCTCATGGCCATCTCACTCACTGTCTCATAATCCTCCCTCTCTCTCCCTCTCCCTCTCTCTCTCTCTCTCTACAAAAGCGATGGTTAAAACGGTTAGTAGTGGGCTCCGCCCACTAAGCACCCACGTTGCCCCATTTTTCTCCACTCATTCATTCAAATTCAAGTGAAGTTATAATATTGTCCCTCCTCTGACCTCTCTCTCTCTGTCTCAAGTGCAGACCTTTGATTCTTTCTCTCCTCTTTCATCCAACACTCTATAATGCAGCCTGTTCATTGATGACCACTTCGAGCCACGCCCAGACCACATTTGGTTGGTTTGGTAACTTTGGTTTGTGTTTTAGCCCAGGGGCTGGACCGGGGTCTGATAGTTCAATGGGTCGGGTCTATGCCTATAAATATGCTTAAAGTCCCAAATTCACAGTGCAGATGACAGACATAATACTGTCCATGAAAATATATTTCATTAGGAGTGCCTACAATCCAGGATTGTGGGCTTTATCCGAGCCATATTATAGGCCTAACAACTAAAAGGGTTTTTCTTAAACCGCTCTTGCCCCGCCCAGCCCAGCCCAGCCCAGCCAGCCTGACTTTTTCTATGAACACCCCCGATGCCCTATTTCTGTAACCATGAGACATGTTCTATGAACACCCCTGATGCCTTATTTCTGTAACCATGAGACATGGGTTCTATTCTTTTCTTTCCAATCAATGGGAGGATGGAGTATTGAATTTGTAGTCTTCGTGTTCTTTATTCTGCGCTCCTGATGCTGCTAAAAAGGCATGTAGCCTCCCCTAAAAGGGGTAGTCTAAGGCTAAAAGCTTGTCTGACCCTATTCCCATTTAAATTATTAGGTTTGTTTGAGGAATGGAATCCACCGTAGGGCTCAAGCTTGACCTAACCAGTTTACTAAAAGAATAAAATCTACAATACCCTAGTAAGCATGTTTACCTGGCCCGTTTTTATATCAGAATTTCAAGAATTCATGTATAGGAGAATTTCAAATTCTCCAAAAGTTATCTCCTTAGGTGGAATTCAAAATCTCTCTTTTTATTGAAAGATTTGAAATTCCAACAAATAGTATAGAGAGTGGAATTCCAAGAATTCCAAATTGTCTTTTGGGTGGTTGAAATCTGAAACTTTAATTAAAGAAACGCAGCATTTCAAATGCCGGGGGACATAAGGTACCATTTGGTGAGTCCACATTGTGTCTAATTGCCTTCAAACAGATTTAAATCAGATAATTAAATGCTTTAGACTATTTGGCAAAGCTTTTGTAGATATCTAATTCAATCAACTTAAAGAATTTATGCCTCTTTTTTCAAAAAGTTGCTCATTCTTTGGGCAAGTTTGCCTATCTGACTTTTATAATATGATAAATTTACGTGCACTACTTTTACTTAATAATAAATTTGTCTTACTTCTTTTACCAGATGACAACTTTCCATTTAACTTTTAGAGCACATTTGGTTAGTGAGAAATCCAAGAGAAGTTTACAAGGATTCCTCACTTCCCTATATCAAGGATTCCTCGTTAAAGATTTGTATAACAAAGGATTTTGATATTGGTACATATCAATGCATATAGTTGAGAAAAATTGATTTTGGCATGCAAATCAGCAAATGTGAAGATTTCTAAATCCTATGGTAGGAGGCCAAACCTAAAAAGCTTCAAAAATAAGGGATTCTATAGTCTAAATCCTTGGAGGTTTTTTTTTCTTGGAACGTTAAATAATTGTATTTCTAAAGGCACATACAAATCTACAATTTTATAAAATTGATTGGATTGCTGACAAGTTTGTTTTTTCCTAATTGAACTATTCCTTACCAAATAATCCATTTATGAAAAGGGTCTAATTAAAACAACGCTATTTCTAACAAATCCAATTTAATTCATCTCTATTTCAAACAGATTCGATTTGCCAAATAGGCCCTAAATATGTTGGACATGCTGCCAGGCATTTATGAGGTGTAGGCCTGAACCACTTATATATTTGACCTGATAATAGACCCAAATCAGTTAAAGTGGGTATGGACTATGAAGGCTCAGCCTATACATAGGAATTTCCTGCAACACATTGCGGGCTTTCATTACAGTGCAAAGACTGGCATAGCTTTTGAACATCTCTAAATTCCAAAACTTTGAGATGCTCTTTTTAGAAGTAGGGGCTGTTAATTTTATGTCGTAATGTCGGTTGTACTCCTTGGATTCTAAGAAACATCTTTCCAAAAGTGATTAAAATTGAAGAAAGAAACAGAGAAATTCCATAAATAGCTGTATGATAATCTCCCCTAAGATTGAAAATAAATTAAGAGGAGATGGAAAGTGAATACCAACATCACCCTCGTAAATAAAATGCTAGAAAATTCAAGATTCCATTCACATTTCCACCTTGTATCCTTCACCACTCATTTCCCCACTCACCTCTTTAATAATCTTGCAATTCCATGTAAACAAACTAGCCCCCAAGAAATATTAAATGGGAGTGGAGTAGTGAAGGATATACTGTGGAAACTTAAATGAGGCCTTCACTTTGCAGGATTTGATTTACTAAGAGGCAATGGCCTGGTAATCATTTCATGACCATTTGTACATCTTCACCTATATTCCTTCAATTTTAGCCGCCATGTTCTAAGATTTCTGAGAATTTGATACAGAGCGCACAAACAATCCCTTCTCCTTTCGGGTATTCCATTGACAAACTTCTGACAAATAGATGAGAATTTTGAAAAATCAGTTCTCAAATTCTTGATGTAAAAACATGCACAATGTTATTTGCCTCCCAAAAAAGACTACATTTGGAAAGTTCCCTAGGGCACAGCCTGCCCAAATTACGGTTCTCATTGCCTAAGCAAACCCATGCACCACCCCATTATTTTTAGGTGAGGGTTTTCCTCAGTATATAATCCAACAGGAATGATCCCCCTGGGCGCACACACGAAACCCACACGCATGTACACCAGGTAAGTCTAGGGTGGGATTCGAGCACACAACATGGAGAGCAAACCCCGCCTTTGGCGGGGTCACCAGGGTAACTCATGCACACCTTATGTTAGTATAGTTGGTTATGGAGCTCTCCAACATAAATCCTCCAACTTGTAGCAATTATAGAGACCATAATTTCATTACAATTTAAGGTACACTTCGATGTTACAGACTGAGAATGTGTGATTCAACAGAAATGCTTTCCAGTAGAAACAGAAAATTGCCCGAGCAAGAACACCTTTCTCTTGGACCATTGGTGATTGACTGATTGCTAGGCACTGGCAAAGATAAATAAACACAAAAACCTCATCTCAATCTCAAAAGAGAAAAAGAAAAAGAAAAAAACAATACAATCTTCTTAGTTCTTATACACAAGATAATGCCAACCCCAAAGACAAATTTAGATAAACATCATCAACATTATTTATATCATTAATTACCTGGTATTTTTCTCTCTAGGAGGGACTCTCATTTGTTTTCTGATGCTTTTGCCCACTTCTTTCATGTCATCCACCTGCTCATTTCGATTTCTTAGGTCAGTCAAGGACAAAAACAAGAGAAGGGGAAGACAACAGAAATATATAACCAAGCTGGGTATTATTAGCCTAACATAAACCCAATCCAAAATCCAAACCAGGTGAGTCGAATTTTTACTATCCCAAGTCACCTTATTTTGAGGAATGATCAAGTCAAGTATAGGGTAAACTCACTCGAATCAAATATAAATAATTAATACTTGATGTTTGAGATTAAGAAGTTAAAATGAATTAATGAAATGTAATAAATTTATTATTAATAATATGTGTAAATACATGCATATCTAAATTTTATAAATCTTTAATTAATTTTAAAAATATATATATTACCCTCATGCCTCTCCGGATAATATTTTAGAATTTATTTTAGAATTGGAAAGTTGAATCTAAATCACGAGTTTTTCAATCTGATCCAAACCAAAATATATCCAACAAAAGCTCGTCCCTAATTACAAACTCCCACTCAACCCGGTTGCGATTCAGGCCCGTACTTATAGTTTGCTCTTAGTATCTAGAACCGCCCCTTAGCTTTCTCGATCGTGCCCGCGGAACCATTCTCAAAGCACGGATCTCGATCGTGCTCGCGGAACCATTCTCAAAGCACGGATCTCAATCGTGCTCGCGGAACCATTCTCAAAGCACGGATCAATTGAATAACCAACTAACCGTGCATAATCTTTGATTTATGTGTTTTTTTTTTTTTTACATTTATCTTTTAAATGAAGAAATTTTTTCTAATAAAATAAATTCTATTTTTTATATTTGAATGTATGGAAAAGATATATTTGTGTCCGCTAACTATTTACAAACTCATAAACACTATATTCTAAATATAGACGCTCCTCCGATCATATAATTATTTTAAAATTTAGGGCATTGGTCACCTTAGACGCCCAATGATGGTTTTAAACTAACCCTAAACCTTACCCACCACAGGCGTAGATAGCAAAATTCCAAAGTGTGACCCACCTAGATGGATTCCTACTAGACAAAGACATTGCACTTGCAATCGTTTCTAGAATTCGAAAAGCAGCTGAAAAATCTAAAAGGTTTAGGGCTACCAAATGCTGGACCCACAAAATGAAAGGTTGGGATCTGACCTCCTCGTCGCGTCAGATCCAAATAAACCCTAGCCGCCCATGATGCAACCCAGGCGTACGATCGGAACATTCCAGATTTCTACGCCGGGCCGTGAAACGGTGAAAGGCAAAGGTGTGCGCTTTACGTACCTTGTGTATGCCGGAGGCGTAGAGGAATCCGGCGAAGGCAGTGGCCCCAGCGCCGACGAAAAGGGAGGCGACGCCGAAGGCTTTGACAGGCATGAGCGTATCTCGTCCACGGAAGCCCCTCCGGTAGGCAGCGACTCCGGCGACCAGTTGGGCGGAGCTAGCACCGGCCCACCACCAAAACCCATTACCTAGATCCACCATCGCATCGCCTTTCTTCTTCCTCAGTCGGTTGCTGAAAAGGGCTTGCAGTTCAAGCTCTCTCTACAGCCCAAAAGGGCAAGATTTTAGTCCTTGGAATGAGAAATTATTAGTAAAAATGACTCCTATTTAACGGCTAGGATTTAGATAATTTGACCCGCGTTCGTGATCAGCTTGATGGCCCAGCCAACTCAACCTAATAATTACTACCAAGGAGTAGGGATTTAAATATTGTCGATTTACTGTGGTTCCGACCTATTAATAATCTTATTTGGTTTCTTATTTAGGTTTCAATGAGTAAATGGGTGCCCAATTGGATCTATTTTTTGAACCTGCGCTCTAAACGGATCGGGATTTGATTTTCACCTTAGTTACTACCTATGGACCCAGAACTAACATATTAAATCAATTTTGGAAAAGAAATCTCCTAAAATCTTTTTTATTAAATCATCGAACTAATTTTTTTCTAAATCATTCTCTACTTACTTGATTGAAAAACGGATTTGAACCCATCCTACAAGCAGAATTGGTTTCAATTCCGATTCTATCTACTCATTGACGGTTCTCATTCTAGAATCAAGAAACTGGTCCAAATCAGTACGCATCCATCTTCTCATTAAGGGTTCCCGGTCTTGATCCCCCATTGATCTGGATCGGGACCGACTCATTTACATCCCTAGTAAGCAGGTTTATATGGATTTTGTAACTGGACTGGGCCTGATTGTGAGGTCAGTGTGATGGACGAGCTTAGGCCCGGCCCACGCACATGGCAGAGAGCACTGTACTAGTAGCAGGGTTTGGGGAAAACTTGCAGTACGAAGATCCCAACCTTCTGGTCCAAGTCAACCGATTCCCATCAATTTTTCGACATGGGGGTTTGCAATTTCATTCTCCCAAACAAAGCAGAGGAGTTTCCTAGCTGATATCGCATGTAATCGGTGTAGAAATCGAAACAAGATTTCATCTTTTTGAGAGCTTTGAATCCACTCACCAAATGGAAATGGAAATGGAAATGGAAAGAGAAGCAGAAATCTTCGTGGGAACCGAGGACGTGGGCCCATCATCAGATAGCGGATCTCAGCCGCACGTGCAATTCGACCGAGGGTCGGTTACGAGTTCGAATCTCTTCTTGGATCTTGTCGGGGAGGTGGTTCTTACTCTCGATTCAGATGGGTTGTCGTGGCAGTTAGTACCAGACTTGGAAAAAGTAAGCTTTTTTACTTTTTTCCCATTGTTCCATTTCCTATTTTTGAATGTTCTGGTGGTATTGATTGTGTTGGTCGAACTTGTTTGATTGGCGTGAAGAAAATGAGAAAAAATTTTGAAAAAAGAGAAGGAAAGAAAACCCAGCATCTTTAGTATTGTTTTCTGCAATTTCAATGCATCAATTCTGCCAAAGTTTTGGAATTGATGATGTTTTGGGTGCATCCAAGTGTATTGTTTGTGAATTATTGGCATTTTCTCTTTATGCAATATGAACAAATGGATGGTTCCAAGTGCAATGATTGTTGGATTATGATAGATGGTTTTGATTGGGCGTGAAGAATGCATTTTCATCAGTTAAAGATAAGCTTGAGAAAAATGCGATTAGATTCCCATCATAAGCGCTCCTGCCAGAAGACTTAATGGTTTAGTAAATGAAGTGGTGATGAAATAGCATGATTCCCATTCTGTGGGGAAAGTGTCTTTAGATGTTCTTGATGATTCCTTTCACTCGTAGTAGTTTGGGGGCATTCATTTTATCATACATATATCTGTTGTCTGATAAGAATTCTATTTTGCCGTTCCAGTCTATCTTCGACCAAGTCCTCAGATAGGTTGCACTTTTTCGGATATAGCCTTACTACTTTCATACATGTCCTCTTAGTCGTCTATCCTCTATAAGACAAATCTGCAACATGGGAGTTGTTGTTCCAACTGATCTTTTCATCTTACCTTCAAGCGCCCTTGGATTCTATCCACCTTGCTTCTCCAGCCTTTATCAAATAGTTAAGGGTCATTTCACCTCTATCGCGTGTTCATGAGCTATGTGACCTGTTATGCACTGAAGTCAAAGATGGATATTACCACAAAATGATAAATCCTTGCAACTCTTTGACCCAGTGATCGCAATATATGATGACAGGCACTGCAATGGCAGTGGCAGCAGTGTTTGCTGTAAGTTTTAAAAGATGTTATTGCTGTTACACTTTAATGATAAACTACATCCTACTAACATAATTAGAGGTATCATCCAATGTTTAGTTTCCTGTTTGGGCTCAGCATTTCATCCAGTTGGTGGGGCCTCTTTCAGTGGCTAGGCTTTTCTTCTGATGGAATCCCCTTTGTATGGATAAAAAACTGTAAATCTCCTGCATGAACAGTCTCGGTTATCTGCATGTTTGACCTTTTGGTTAAGTATTTTCTTCTTGATGATCCATTTTAAAATCAGTTATCAGATGGCTAGGGTTCTCTGGTGGGAAGTTCGTTCCATTTGTAACCATTGTAGGAACCAATAACTAAACTAACACGAGCACTAAATGATGGGCCCTAGCTGTGAAGAGTGCTGGTCCAAATTGATTGTTATTTCTCTCATGGTAAGCTTTTCTTTATACTCCCGTTCAGTAGTCTGTTGGTTTAAGTGCTCCACTGCTGGAAGACAAGGGTGCTTTCATTGACCATATTGATTTCTTATTATTATCACTACTAGGTGCTTACAGAATTTATCTTCTTATGCCTAATGGCTCTTCTATGAGTTGGCAGGATCCAGACTCTTCATCTTGCCTGGATTGCAAATCAGAGGTTGAAACTGGGATCAAGTTTTCTGATGTTTATGCTGTTGAGCTTATCAACTGGGGTCTGATTCATGATTCACTTCTTCCTAACGCTGGAGGAATTTTCTTGGGACGTGGCTGCGAGGTCATATTTTGTTATTTCATAACTTTTTAGATCATTTGATGAATTTAATTGAGAAGGTTACAAGCTTGGTGGACGAGCCCGTTGCATAGATGGAAGGTGCTCATTCTTGCAACCATTAGGTTTGCGGGTTCGTCACATTACCTATCAAAAGAAAGGTGACAAGCTTGGTGGTTGGTGACTGTAGTCAATGAATTCATTTGGTCATGCAGATGTACCGGTTTGTGGTGCATGGATTCCGGAGGTCCAAGAGTCGACATTCTCTTTGGGTTTTGACTGCATACACCTTCGGTCACAAGGACTTACAGACATGTGAAACATGGGTGGAACAAATTAATAATTCAGTAAACATGGACGTTGGGAGGCCTAAGAACCTTTTGGTATGGCTTTACATTGATTGCCCTCTAGGTTTTGTTCTTGAAATCAGTTATTTTCTAAATTGCTTTCTGAAACTGGACGATATCAGTAGCTAATCTCTTCTTGAATCTCTTTCCTGATTATCTAGGTTTTTATTCATCCTTCAAGTGGGAAACGGAATGGCTGTAGAACCTGGGAAACTGTTGCTCCCATATTTTCTCGTGCTAAAGTAAGAACAAAGGTGAGTCTAATGAGTCACGACACATGTCCCTGTGAAGAGTATCTTAATTTGCACATTCCCCATTGAAATAGTTGATGAACCCTCGTGCAGGTGACTGTGACTCAGAGGGCAGGACATGCATTTGATGTGATGTCATCTATTACCGATAGGGAACTCAATTCATATGATGGTGTGATTGCTGTTGTAAGTTGTCAACTACTTTACTATAGCAAGCTTCATGCAGTTTGGATTGTGAATGATAATTATAGTACTGATTTGTGAAACATATAAAGTTCTGAATGATTTACAATTGAGCTGAATGCCTATTTCAGGTGTATGATAATGATGGTATGCAATTACTAGTTGATAGTTTTGTGAAAAAAAATGCACATAGTTGACTTATTAAAAAGCTCTTGTTTTCTTATATAACCAGTGAGATAATCCAGTGTTTCTGAGATTGAATATCCTGGTAAATTTTTAATATGGACTTAGATACTGGTAGTTTGAGTGATGGATCGATCATATGGTTATGAACTTCAGATAGGTGTAAGGATTGGCCTCTGGCATATCCGTAGGCAGTGTACTGATTAGGTGATCTTGATCCATTGCCAAAGTTCTTAAAGTTAGGTTCATTGCGAACTCTTTAGACGAACCCCAATTTGATGGGATAAGGACAATAAGGCTTTGCTGACAATGGTACCTGTTAGTGGAAAGCATAGCTTTAGACAGGGTTGAGGGGAGAAGTGGATCACACAAAGCAATAGGGCTTTAGTGATGATGATTAAATATCTAATATATCATGGTGATTAAGCTACTGGGGTACTGTTTCATCATCTTACACAGTGCTAAAGCCTATTTTATTTTTACCTTGGCCTCGTGGTTTTATCATTAGATTTTAGAAAATGTGTATCTTTATTATTACTTTTTCAGGCAGGCCATTTTCTTGGATCTCTCTTTTTTTTTTTTTTTTTTTTTCTTTGCCTTTTTTTTTAATAATTTCTTCTCAGGTCGTCTGTAGGCCTCTTTTTAATTTTCAGTATAGCTTTTGTCTGTGAAAACTTTTTCAAGTTGCTAACCAATACACCCAAAATGCCTATGCGTTAAAGGTGCGGCAAGTTAACTACTTAACAAACTTGACTGGCCCAAGTTATTTATGGTTCCCATTAGATTAGTTAGATAAGTATCCTAAGTTGCTATATAGTTTATTTGCTAGCTAGTTTCTTAGACCTTCTGAATTTGGATGTGGTTCCAGGGTGGCGATGGTTTCTTCAATGAAATTCTAAATGGGCTTCTCTCTTCAAGGCACAAGGCTCCTTACCCACCCACTCCGACTGAAGTTATTCAATCTGTTGGAAACGCTGATGGCTCTCCTGCAAAGAGGAGGGTTAGTGGCGGCGGCAGCAGTGATGGTGGTGAGTTCCTTAGTGATCCGAATGACACTACGACTGACACTTCACATCATGATGACAGTGAACCTCTTCTTACCAATTCAGAAGCCATTGCATTGGGCGTGTCAAGTTTCAGTATGTGTCATAAATTCTTTTATAATCCAATTCCATCTCTAATTTGATGCCCAAATGTAAAATATAAGACAACCCGCCCTGATATGTCAATTTGTTTGCCTGGGATGGCAGGAACAGGAATTGAGCTGCACAGCACAGGTTAGTTCACACATCACCAAGGTGATTGGTTTAACTTCTTATGTATTCAAATTTTCAGTTATTTTGTTTCTCAAGTGATGTCTTCCCTACTCTGTTGCTTTGACAAACAATGCAGATCAAGATCCTGCATTTTCCTTCCCAAATGAACGGTTTAGACTTGGAATTATCCCTGCAGGTTCAACCGATGCCATTGTGATTAGGTACCTTCTTGAATTCTTTATGACACATGTCAGGGTTATGGAGATTGTTTTGTAGTGAAGTAAAATTGTGTAGATATAAACTTTATCCATATACAAGATTTGGTCTGCATGTCATCAACTCATCATGCATTTATTTCGAACATATTAGACGATTTATTTCTAGTCTGGTTAGTATAGTCCTTTTGTGCCTGGTTGGAAATTTTTTAAACTTGGGTTCCAATTCAGGTGGGTTTACCCTGTGACTTGGATGATCCATTTTCCCCTCAAAAAAATATAACTCAATTATAAAAGAAAAAAGAAAAAAGAAAAAAAAAAGTATTAACTTCGGTAATGAAAAAGAAATCTGAGGAATAGGACATGCCATTTTATTTTTTTTACATTAAAAAATCCCTTCATGTTGCTTGTGTCATTTCAGGGTTAGGGATAAAATGATAAGCAGGATGCCCAGGAAATCAATGAGTGGATCTCATCTTAAACCCAAACCATTCAAAACCGCTGGTACTTGTGTTGGAACTTGGTCAATAAGAGTTGGGCAAGGCCAACCGTTAGATTCATCACCTGTTTTTCATCGGATTAAAACACAAAAAAGAAAAGTGAGTGAATCTTGTTTGATCACGTGCTCCATGGCGACCAGCTTGTTGGAGAATCTAATTCTAATCATCATGAAATTTGGTCCAGCACCATTTGGGGCTCATAATTTTGACTGGATTGATTTAAGAAGGTTAGCCCCACTTTGTGACTTGCCGGACATCCTGCAGGGATCTCCATCAAAAAACAATTGGCAACTAGCATTTTCTTCTTAGCTGGTGTCATTTTTTCAATTAATAAGTTTGGTCATGTGTTCAAATGAAACTGCAAGTAACTCCCTTTTTATTGCTTCTGCAAGTTATGCTAGTGGGACTCTAAAATGGATTTTATTTGATTCATGGAGACCATTCAGAATTACAGACTAGGCAGATTTTATACATACTCCAGTCTCGGACATCACATTGACCCACCCTCCAGCTGTTCTGGGTTGAGTTGGCCAAGTAAGGAGCAAATAGGTCTTCTCTTTCCATACAGGGACACTGAAAAGTGTGAAGTAATTTTGTACATACAAATCTCAAGACTCAGAGGTCTGATTGCATACCTACTTGTTCCCTTTCATTAATGATTGTGAATTTCTCTGCTCCAAGTTACTTTTTACTGTAAGGTTTTAATTGAATCACTTATGTTAATTTTTATCTTCAACCAATCTTACACTGCATATTGTAATTATGTTCTGTAATTAAGGATATTTTGCATCTTTTTTCTGGCAGTACCACTGGAGCTAGGGATCCTGTTACATCTGCATTGCATATTGTTCTTGGTAAAAGGAGATGTCTTGATGTAGCTCAGGTTGTCAGATGGAAGACTAGCACATCGTCCACAGATGCACCCTCCGTCCGCTATGCAGCTTCTTTTGCTGGGTAATTTCACACTAATGCTCATTTGTGTTTACTTTTACTGTTTAGAATGAACTGTAATATACATCATTTTGAGGGAACTAAATCAAGTTATATTCAAGAGAGCTATTGGTGCCTCTTTTCAAGTGCACCAATCTTGGAATGTGTGGAGCATAATTCCTTCTGTTATCAAGGGCCCGAAAGTTTAATTGCAGGGTTTAGTAGAAAGTTATATGTACTACAGTGGTTTTTGTTGATAAAACATCTTATTGAAACCCCAATCATAACATTGCTTTTGTTCCACGATCATGACTGGGTTGAATTGATCATAGGCATAGATCCCTTAGTTTGAAGAGCTCTGATCCTTTTTGGTTATTTTGTGTGTAGGAGTAATATGACATTATGGGATTGAGAGTTCAATTATCATTATCATCACTGAAGCCTTATGGAGATGCATCACATAACAAACCTTACTGAGAGCAGTGTTTTCAAAACCAGACTGGAGGACAAAAAAGTAGAGGAACCAGCTCAACTGACCTACTTGATCATAGTTTGACTGTAATGAGAACTGGAAGAATTATATTAAAATCACTTTTTTTAAAGAAAAAACTCTTTGTGCAAAACCAGTTCTAAAAACCTGACTGGTATTTACCCTTTTTGATCGGGTTTAACCAGGTTTGATTGGTTTTCATATTTTTCTTTTCACCAGGCCAGGGAGGCTCCAATTCTGGTTGAACTGGGTTCTATCAGCCAGTCTGATCCAGTGTTCAAAATTCTGACTGAGAATTTATTCATCATCATTATTTTGACTTAAGAATTTGTTATTTGTTTAAAATTGGACTAACATCAATACCACCAGGTATGGATTTTATGGAGATGTCATCACAGAGAGTGAAAAGTATCGCTGGATGGGTCCTAAACGATATGATTTTGCTGGAACAAAGGTTTTTTTGAAACACAGGTAATTTTTTTTATGTTCAAAACAATCATGTTTCTTCCTTTTATGTATTGAAGTAATAAGAGCATTTCATACCAATCTATTAGCTACATTATTAACGGATGGACTACTCATCATCTTTCCATAAAGACGAAGAGACTTTTTTTCTCTCCTACCTTTTGCTTTCATTTTGGAGATTTGCAAGAAAGAAATAGAAAGGTATTTTAGAATTTTTTGAAGCACCACAAGTGGTTGTGGAATATGTAATACTTGCATTGCATTTTGGGCTTCAATTAGGAATGAGTTCATGGGATATGCCACTCAAGACATTCACAGACATCGGAAATCTTTGTGATTGATTCTCATGAGACATACACAAAATGAAATCATTTTGTTCTGGATTCCTGTTTTGTGAAATTTCTTTTAGTACATGCGGTGTTTCTATTTTGCTTTTTGGGCCTTGGTTTTAATAATCTTTGATGCCAGTCCTGTCCTCTTTATCATTTTTCTCTTTATTGCAAAGTTGTCAATGATAAAAGATAAATAAAAGCATTCATCTTTTTTTCTGTGATACAGGTCATATGAGGCAGAGGTAGCTTTTCTGGATGTCAAATCCGAAGATCCAATCATCGACAATGGTCTTCCCGAAAGTGGTAGAAGACACAGTTGGAGATTGTTGAGAAATCCAAAGAAAGCAGTTTGTCGTGTGGACTGTGTTGTTTGTAGGGAGACTTTGAAACCTTCTCAGATGCTTAAGAATGATGCCTCCACTTCCCCCATATACTCTGAAGACTCAAGGTGGTTGCGATCCAAGGGGCGTTTCCTCAGTGTTGGTGCAGCAGTTATCTCGTGCCGTAATGAAAAGGCTCCAGATGGTTTGGTGGCTGATGCACACCTTTCTGATGGTTTCCTACACCTCATACTGATTAAAGATTGTCCTCGCACTTTCTACTTATGGTAATTGAAAAAGGTTCTCTTCATGACTTATTTTTTATGCCTGGAATTAGTCAATTACTTCTAAATGTCGGATGTCATCTTGCATTTATATTTAGTCTTAACCTTTTGAAATTAATTGTTAATTTTTGTGAAATAGTTAGTGATTTTGCATCATGTCTGGAGTTGAGTGTGATACTTTATGGCCTATCGTTCATATGGTTTACGTAACGAACTAACAGTAGTTTGGTCATGTTGGACCAATTTTTGGGTTTGCAATGATGCAAGATGGTGATCATAGGATGTGCATAAGATACCCACGAGTAACGAAAATATTGAGTTGATTGACTTGCAAGTGGAAGTGGACATTTCAGCTTAGAGGCTTTAGTTTATTCGGATCTAACATGAGCATTATGTCTTATTTAACAGTGGCATATATGCATGATTCTTTTGGTAGTTACATACCTATGCCCCATTTGGATTCTCGGAACTTGGTTGCTTTACACTCATTTTACTGTAATTGGTTATAGAATGAAACTGTCACTTACAGGTACTCAGGTTATCCAAACTCATGAACCCTGATTTAAGTGTAAACCAAGTTATCGGCATTCGGTTTTTACAAAGATCCAGATGGGCCCTTAGTTTTTATAAATACCTAATTCACTACCATCCATGGATATAATCTTGGGACTGTTTGTTTCCTTGTAAAACTAAGTGCTATGTTGCTGTCATCAGGCACCTTACACAACTTACTAGGAAGGGATCTAACCCCTTGAAGTTTGACTTCGTAGAACACCATAAGGTAAGTTTTCCATCATTTCTCTTCTTGTTTGCTGAAGTTCCACCATTGCTCTTCCTTTTTTTTCTTTTTAATCTACAACTGTATATAGTAATCCATGTCATGATTCACAGACACCAGCATTCACCTTTAGCTCTTCTAGCGATGAAAGTGTTTGGAATGTGGACGGTGAGATCTTTCGAGCATGCCAACTTTCTGCACAAGTATTCCGAGGCCTTATCAGCTTTTTTGCATCTGGGCCTGAAGTTTGATGTCAAAGTCTCACCATGTAAGTACCCTTCCACATCCAAACCCCAAAACCTATTGTATTGCATGATATATATGCATCAAGTTGTGCGGTGAAATTTTCGGTTGTGTTTTTTGTTACTTCTGACTATGGAAGTGATAACCATGGACCAAATCAAGGCAGTCGAAAATGGTCAAAATGGTTTATAAATAAAAATACGCTTGGATGATCCTACTTAATTGCTCAAAAATAGTCAGAAGGTTAGAGCCTCCCCTTGTTGAATAGTGCTATCCACCTAATTGCTCAAATGACAAACAGTTCTGACATCAAATATATATGTCATGTGTTCAGTGGAAAATTACCTAGGGCCATGAAAACCTAGGCGCTATTGCCTAGATGGCTATGCGACTTGCCTATGCCACTCATTGCCTAGGATCTCAGCAAATTTCCTTGACAACAAAGGGTTGAAAGTTTGTTGGGCAATTGTGGCTACAGGGTCATTTCTAATAGTAGTATATTATAGCATGTTGTATTTAATATCATTTTTTTCCCTCTTTCCTTTTAAGAGAACAAAGGGTCATGATTGAACTTCTGGATATATCAAAAACCTAAATAGAGTTATTTTGTGTAAAGAACTCTAAAAAAAAATTCACATCAGAGCTTCCAAGATATAGTATAGTCGTTGAAATTATAACAGTATCGCCTTTGTGCTGGTCACTTATTTTTGTGATTTGTGTTTAAGTTTTTTAGCCTCATGGTATGGTAGTACCGCTGAGCCTCTTGTTATTTAGAGACTTTACATAATAATAATAAAAAAACGAAGGTTGTTATCTTTGTATCCTGTTTAACTTATTAATTATCAATACTGGTGGATTGTACAACATTATAAAAATATTTGTTTGAAGGAAATTTTTCATTTTTTAACCTAAACTTTGAAATATGAAAATATTTCTCGTCATATTTCTTTTACATAAATTCAAAATGTGGATAGTTTTACAAGTGGGGCAGATGGTTGGTGGTCAGACAGTTCTAATTAGGCCCTGTAGTTGATGAGAGATTCTATAAAATAAAAAAAAATTCCCTATTAGATGATTGTAGGCATGTCATTTATCTCTTTATCTTTGGACAATTGCTGTGATGTTTTCCTCATGGAAAGCTTAGGATCATAAATCTGGAAATTTTATGCAATATGTGTGGGGGCATTTCTCGAACACCGAGATTGGGCCCACTCCGTCAGCAATAAGGGGAATACGCGGTATTTCGGCACCGAACTCGTCTCGATCTCGGCTTTAGCATCACAGTTCGGCAGAGATCTCATACTTGCCGAACCAGTTCGGTCGACTTGTTTGTATTGCAGACGCACCTCCCTCAGCTCACTCCTACCTCAGTTCGGCCGCATCTAACCTCGGATGTACTCGCCTCAATCTCGGTCGCCTAGACATGGCGTAACGGCCGAGAGACGTGGCTGTATGGTTTATGAGGCGGCGAATGTTAAGGGGAATGAGCAACGTTACGACTATAAATGGGGGATAGGTATTGACTGAGCCGTTATCACCATTTAAGGGGCGTGATCGACTGAAACAGTTACCCCGATTGAGGGACAGTTACCCCGATTAAGGGAATCACGTCGATCGATCTGTGAGTCCCTATCACTATATAAAAGAGGACTCAGTCTCCTCAAAAGGTACGCACTCAGACACTTACAATTGACATTTGAAAATCTCTACCCTACTGTCACGTCCTCGTACTGACTTAGGCATCGGAGAGCCTTGCGCTGCCTTCAGCCAGGGTCTTTGACTGCTCTTTCCATTCTTCTCCTTTCAGGTTCTTTTCTGAGGCATCACACCACATCTCTAGTAGGTCCAGAATTCACCATCTCCGGGTCTGTGAATTTTCGTGCACCTACAATTGGCGCCGTCTGTGGGGAATAAGTAAACACCTTTGCTCAGAAATCTTCTTCCCTTACACCATGCCTCCAAAGAGCAAGAGAGGTGGAAAGACAAAGTCTGTAGACGTGACTGCACGTCCTGGAACGTCCCGTGCCGTATCTCGACATGAGAAAAGTGCTGAACGCCCAGTCGTGGTGGAGAGCTACAATTCTGGCTCCGTCTCTCCCTTAATGGAGGAGACAAGGCCTCTTACGGAAAACAACCCTCCACCAAAATCGCTGCAGAAGGGCAAAGGGCCGGTCGTACACCAGGCGCGTGACGAACACACATCCTCATTCGCGGATATCAGGACCCAGAACCTGATTATCCAAGAAAAGGATAAGCTAATCTATCAGCTCCAGCAGCAGCTCCGGGAAGTGGAAAAGGCTTCCACGAATAACGTCGTACGTCCAGTCATCCATGATGATTTGCGGCAGCACCTGAACCGCAAGAGGCGCTCCCGAGATCACATCGAAGGCTCGGGGGATAGTTGCTCCCAAAGAAAGCAAGAATCCACTTTCGACGACAAAAATGATATGAAGGAATGGCTGACCCGAGAAGTCAAACAGACAATCCGGCGCAACATGGAAGCAGCCGGATTCGCCCGCGAACAATTGGATGTCGGCGACGCGGAGAACCTTGGTACATCTCCTTTCTCGCAGGAGATAAGAGAATTTTCTCTCCCAGAGAAGTTCGTCGTCCCACGGTTCGTCTTGTATGACGGAACCTCGGATCCAGGAGCACACATTCGGCATTTCACTCAAAGAATGTCGCTCTGGGGAGACCTCGGTCACCTCAACTGCAGAGTCCTTTCTTCCAGTCTTGGGGATCTCTCTTTGAGATGGTTCTGTGCACTTCCAGAAGAGTCGATTACGAGCTGGCGACAGCTCCAAGGCTCTTTCTTGAAAAAATTCCAAGCACACAGAATCATCCCCAAGACTGACGCTGACATTATGGCGCTAAAGATGAGGCCGAACGAGTCTCTTACTCAATTCGCCAAGAGATTCTGGACGATTTACAGTCAGGTCGAAAACGCCACTGAAGAAGTGGCTATTAAATCGTTCCAGCAGTCTCTACTTCCCGGCAATGAGCTCCGTAAGTACCTGATCTGGAACCCTGTAACTTCCATGAAAGCTCTCATGGCCAGGGTAAATCGCTTCATAGAGCAAGAAGAAGACGATGCCCGAGCTCGGGAAAGCTTTGGCTTCACCCGGGAAGCGAAATTCTCCAAGAGGGATAAGTCGCCTCGGAGGGAGGATGTCGGTCACGGCCAAAAACCTTCCAGTTCGGCTACTCCGTATACACCTTCCGCGGGTAGCAACAAGCTTAGAAGGGCTCCGCGCGACAGAGAGGGACAGCAGCGCGTTACGGCGTTCACTGCTGTCAACACAATTTTCAAGGAGCCAATCTATAGGATCCTTGGTAAAATAAAAACGCGACCATACTTTCAGTGGCCGCAACCGATGAGGGCTGATCCGTCCACCCGAGATCAAAATAAGTTCTGTTCCTATCATAAGCAGAACGGCCACATGACGGAGGATTGTTATAGCCTCAAGTCACATCTGGAGAAGCTCGTGAAAGACGGTCATCTTCGAGAATATATCAAAGAGGGTGGCCAGGGAGTTAACCAAACTCAACGCGAGGAGCATCATCCTCGCCGAAACGAAGATCGGGATAGTGATGAGTCCGAGAGAATAATCAACGTCATTCACTTGGCGTCTGCACCGAAGGGGAGTGCTCCGAAGGGGAATGACCAATCTCGCGCTATGGCGAGGAAGGCTTCCCACGGCAAGCAGGTCCTGTCAGCCGAGCTCGAACCAGCTACAAAAAAAGCTCGGAGGGATAGGCCAAAAATCTGGTTCGGAGAAAAGGACCTGGAAGACGTCCAACTCCCTCACAATGACCCACTCATTATAACCCTGAAGCTGAAAAATTGCAGAGTACAGAGGATTCTCGTCGACCCCGGCAGTTCATCCGAGATCCTCTATTACGACTGCTTCAAAAGAATGGGTCTCAAAGAGGAAGATCTGCTGGAAGCACGAATTCCCCTTGTGGGGTTCAGCGCCAAACCAGTGTATCCAAAGGGGAAGGCCCCCTGAAAGTCCAAGTCGAAGGAGCCATTGTCATGGCAGACTTCATTGTGGTGGACGCGCCGTCTCCTTACAATGCCATCGTAGGGAGAACTTGGCTGCATCAGTTAGAGGCTATACCCTCTTCGTACCACCAAAAACTGAAATTTCCTTTAGAAAATAAGGATGGCAAAATTGAGGTGGTGACGGTAAGGGGCAACCAGCAAATGGCCAGGCAATGCTTGATGGCCGTGGTCCCAGGGGAGGCAGAGCCGCAGCAAGTTAACATGGCCGAACTCGAAGAAGAATTGGAAAAGATCGGCCGCGCCCCCGAGCATAAAAGTGTTGAAGATCTAACCTCGGTCAACATCGATCCCAACGATCCCGAGAAATATTTCTTGCTCGGCAGCGAGCTCGGTGAGCCTGAGAAGTCCGAGCTCTTGAACTTCTTAATTGAAAATAAAGAAGTATTTGCTTGGAGCCCAAATGAAATGCCCGGCATCGACCCCGAAGTGCTATGCCATCATTTGAATGTGGATCCCAAACAGAAGCCTGTCATCCAGAAGGCCCGAAGGACTGGGATCCCACAGACAGAGGCCGTGGCCGAAGAAGTCGACAGATTGCTGCAAGCCCGGGCGATCAGAGCAGTCCACTATCCAAGGTGGGTAGCTAACACCGTAGTGGTCAAGAAGAAAAACGGCAGCTGGCGTGTCTGTGTAGACTTCACCGACCTCAATAAAGCCTGCCCAAAGGATTGCTTCCCTCTGCCGAAGATCGACCAGATGATCGACGCTACCGCGGGCCATGAGAGAATGAGTTTTCTCGATGCTTATCGGGGATATCACCAAATCCCGATGTACGGCCCCGACGAGGAAAAAACCGCGTTTATAACCCCAAGAGGGATTTACTGTTATAAAGTGATGCCTTTCGGGCTGAAGAACGCGGGGGCGACCTACCAGAGATTGGTCACCACAATGTTTAAGGCCCTTCTCGGCAAAACTGTGGAGGTCTACATTGACGATATGGTCGTCAAAACCAAACAGTCCCAGGATCATCTGGCCGACCTACGCCAGGTGTTTGGCATCTTGAAGATATATCGGCTCAAGCTGAACGCAACAAAATGCGCGTTTGGGGTAGGCTCCGGCAAGTTTCTAGGGAGTCTCGTCACCAGACGAGGCATTGAAGCCAATCCAGATCAAATAACGGCTATCCAAGCAGTACAAGGTCCTACCACTACAAAACAAGTCCAGAGATTGACGGGCATGGCGGCTGCTCTCAACCGCTTTATCAGCCGATCTTCGGATAAGTGCCGACCTTTCTTTCAACTCCTCAAGAGAAATTCCTCGTTCCAGTGGACAGAAGAATGCGACCGAGCTCTGCATGAGCTCAAAATGTATCTCTCCTCACCACCCCTGCTTTCAACTGCGAAACAGAGAGAAGTGCTTTATATATACCTTGCTGTGTCCGATCACGCGGTGAGCTCGGTGCTGGTTAGAGAAGAGGAGGCAAGGCAAGAGCCTATTTACTATACCAGCAAAATCCTCATTGATGCCGAGACCAGGTACTTGCAATTGGAGAAACTCGCATTAGCCCTTGTCAGTGCTTCCCGCAAGCTCTCCCATTATTTCCAAGCTCATACGATCACCGTCGTAACGGAATATCCTCTCCGACAACTTTTTTACAAAGCAGACTTCTCTGGGAGGGTTTCCAAGTGGGCAGTCGAACTGGGCCAATACGATATCCAATATCGGCCCCGAACGGCGATAAAAGCTCAAGTACTAGCGGACTTCCTAGTGGAGTTCATCTCTCCTAGTTCGGCACCAAGCCAACTCGAAACCGAACTGGGGGACAATAAGAGTGCCAGTGATGTCACCGACACCGACCTTCAAGAAAAAAAATCTTGGAAACAGTTCCTCGATTCAGCTTGGAAGGTTTTTTGTCGATGGATCTTCGACTTCTAAAAGGGCTGGCGCTGGCTTGGTCCTCCAATCTCCAGAAGGATTAGTCATCGAGCAGGCCCTGACACTTGATTTCAAAGCTACCAACAATGAAGCCGAGTATGAGGCGTTGATTGCAGGACTTGACAGCGCCAAAACTCTGGGGGCACGACATCTGGTCGTCTTCTGTGATTCACAACTGGTGACGAGCCAGTTGAGCGGAGAATATCAGGCCCGTGATGGTAGAATGGCGGCCTACCTGACTCTTGCAAAACAGCACCTCTCTAAGTTTGAAAGAGTAGAAGTGAAGCAGGTCGGCAGAGAGTTGAATTCCCATGCAGATGCCTTAGCTAATCTGGCATCCGCCGTTGAGGCTGGAAGAAAAAGAATCATTGAGGTTGAATCATTAGCGAAACCTAGTATTCAGCTTCACCTAGCCCGTCAGATACTTTGTGTGGATCTCGGCCCAAGTTGGATGGACCCAATCATCTCGTACCTCAAAGATAATCAGCTTCCGGAAGACAAAATTGCTGCTCATAAAATGAGGCTGAAATCTACTAGGTTTTGGCTATCTCCAGAGGGTAAGCTCTACCGGAAATCATTTACAGGTCCCTACCTTCAATGCGTCCACCCAAGCAAAGTCGAGGACTTTCTCTTCGAGATCCATGAAGGGATTTGTGGAAGTCACATCGGAGGTCGGTCACTAGCGTACCGGGCTCTCAGCCAGGGTTACTGGTGGCCTTACATGCAAAAAGATTCTCAGATATATGCTAGGAAATGCGAGAAGTGTCAGAAATTTTCACATTCCCTACATCAACCAACGCAGGATTTGAGCCCGCTCTCCAGCCCTTGGCCTTTCGCCCAGTGGGGTTTGGACATCGTTGGACCTCTCCACCGAGCATTAGGAAATAAGAGGTGGCTAATTGTAGCTACTGATTATTTTACAAAGTGGATAGAAGCAGAACCGCTCTCGTCCATCACTGAAAAAGACACAACAAAGTTTGTATGGAAGAATATCGTCACCAGGTTTGGTATTCCTCGAGTTTTGATCTCGGACAACGGGACACAGTTCGACTCCGCCTTCTTCAAAAAATTTTGCGAAGATCTAGGGGTCCGAAATCATTATTCCACTCCAGCCTACCCGCAGAGCAATGGTCAAGCTGAAATTTCTAATAAGGTCATTCTCGATGGCCTTAAGAAAAGACTCGACCAAGCAAAGGGAAGATGGGTTGAAGAACTCCCGAGTGTCCTGTGGGCTTATCGGACTACTCCAAGGCGCTCCACTTCGGCGACGCCTTTCTCTTTGGCCTATGGTACCGAAGCAGTGATACCCCTAGAGATCGGACTTCCGACATTGAGGTCGGAACTCTTCGACCTAGGCCAGAACGATGCTAATCTTGGACGAGAGCTTGATTTGGCCGAAGAGCGACGAGAAGCTGCAGCCGTTCGCTTAGCGGCCTACCAGCAGCAATTGGCTAGGGGCTATAATCAAAAAGTCCGGGAAAGAAAGTTCTCCATTGGGGAACTGGTGTTGAAAAAGGCGCTGCCAGCAGACAAAGATCCAAACGAAGGCAAACTTGCGCCAACATGGCTCGGACCGTTCAAAGTGATCTCTGCAGCGGGTCAATCAGCTTACAGATTGGAGGACATGGATGGTAAACAGTTACCACGGCCATGGAATGCCGCTCACCTCAAAAAATTCTATTTCTGATCTGTAGTCGAAATTTCAAGCATCAATAAAGCTATTCTTTCGTTCCTTGACATTTCGATTTTTTACGAGTCACAAAGCTCGGCAAACTCTCCAACAGTTCGGCGCAATAGCCGTCCTTTCGGTGCCACGATTCTGCCGCAGAAGATCTCGGTACGCCTACCAGATCACGCGCAGAATTTCGGACCTCTGCCACAGAAGATCTCGGTACATATACCAGATCACTGGCGAGGTAATACCTACACCATTGGTGAAGAACCATTTGGTCATATCAAACAAAATTCTCGGTCTTTATACCAGATCACTGGCAGAGACGGACTATACTGCCGGAATGAACCGGCCAGACATGTCCCACAAAAGAGTCCGAATTCGCGCTTTGAAAAGCAAAAGCAGCGCGGAGTTCGGACAGGATTTCTACCGAATTGCTTCTCTTGGGTTCTTAGTTCATTGGCTAAAATTACTACGTGTGCTAATTCGGTAAAGATATACATTTCGGCAAAAATAGTGTCTGTAAACATTAAGGTCTAAGAAAGACGTAAAGACAATTTGCCTTAATGTTGGATTTCATTAAAAAAGAGTTCTTACATCAGGCGAGTGTGACTCGCAAACCAAAGGGACATATATTCCCACAAAAACAAACCGAAAGAGAGAATAGAAGAAACTGCTAAATACATAAAGATACTCAGGGAGCAGGGGCAACAGGTACATCGCTTTCTATCTGGATGACCTCGTTCTCAGCATGAAGGGGCTCGACGACTGGTTCCTCGACCGCAACGGGAGGAACCTCGGGAGTAGGAGGCAGGACGTTCGCAGGTACCGAGCTTGGAAACTTGTCAGGATTCAAGAAAGCCGGATGATCGCTTTGGATTCCAGCTTTTTCAAGGGCGGCCTTCCAGCCCATCTCCCATGAATCATCCCTGACTCCGGTCACTTGGGCAGCGTATTCGGCCTCAGCTTCCTGGAATCCTTCAAGATATGCACTGTTGGCATCGGCCCGGATTCTGGATTCGGTCTCGGCCTTTTCCTGCTCTAGATCGGCGATCTTCTTTTGGAGCTCAGCCTCCCTCAACTTTCCTTCTTGAATCTCGGTTTTTGCCTTGTCAAGCTCAGATAGAATGGCACGAGACGTTTCTTCATACTCTCTGATTCTTTCTCTGTTGGCCTCCAAAGACTTCTTGTACTCTTCAACCTTGGCCTCAGCGTTGGCCTGGATTTTCCTGGCTCGCTGGACCCTTCGCACAGAGAGATGACACTTTTGCACGATCTGCAAAGAGAATAAACTTTTAGACAACTACTACCGAACTCAAGCACAGAAGAAAAACGAAAGAGACAACTTACGCTCAGAGCAGACTCCATTTGCGTCACTAGCAACATGACGTCGTCAAGCTCATCATGCTTCTCCATGTCTCGGGGCAAAGTACAAGCGTCGCCAAGCGCAGCCGCCACTAAGGGATGACCGCCAAGTCGGTCCTCCACGGTCAACGGTCTTCCTGGCTGAAGCAGCAAGCTCGGCCTCCAGGGCGCCACTGAAGACCGTTGGCTCGTCGCCCCTGGGTCAACCCTCCTTTGCACAGTAGTTAGGGCAGACTGCCCCTCAGTTCTGACTCTCTTTTGCCGGCGTACCTCTTCCATTGCGACCTCGTCGGTACCAACCCCCGAGGTTTGGGCAGAAGAAGAAGGAGGAACACCAGTACCAGGCATGGAAGATTGGGGCCTGGAAGAAGAAGGTACGGAAGAAGGAGCCCTGGAGGATGAAGCGGCAGCACCTTGAGTCACACCCCCAAAGGCTGCAGACCGAAGATTCTTCACTGGGGGTCTCGGGCGGTTTTTGTCCATTGGCTCGTCTTCTCCGGAGCTACTCGTAGAAGAACTTCCGTCCCCGAGGTCGGAACCTGAAGTGGATGCTTCAGTCCCTGGTGAATCTCGGCCCTCAGTATCGTCTACAGCCCGCTCCCGATCGACCTCCTCGATTTCGGTTCCCTCAACCTCGGCTAAGGCATCTTGGCGGTGTGCGAGGCTCTTCTTGTAAGAGCGGTAGCTCGGCTCGTAGTCTAAAAGGGCGAAGGCCGACCTATCTTCGTGGCCTCGATACGTCTCAACGGCTCGAAACCAGGCCGCGTTCTTCACCCATCCGACTCGTCTGGCCTCCTTTCTCCTCTCGCGCGCA
Organism: Umbellularia californica; assembly: GCA_028538565.1. Lineage (NCBI taxonomy): Eukaryota > Viridiplantae > Streptophyta > Magnoliopsida > Laurales > Lauraceae > Umbellularia > Umbellularia californica. The sequence continues at coordinate 1,027,279 of JAPQWN010000012.1, forward strand.
CCTATAACATAGAAGGACATCAGGTCGGCTCCACAGAGAATAAGATGTAGCGAAAATTTACAAAAAAAGCTATATTTACTTGGTAGTATGCCGAGACGGCGCGGGATCCGGTTGAACCTCTGCGACATCGGCTCGTCATCACCGAACTCCCAGTTACCTGAGACGAGCAGACGATCGTCCCCGGCATATTTGTTCGAATCCTCTAGGGCACGAACGAATGCCGTTCGGCGCGACTTAACTCGGAGGTAAAAGCTATTTTTTGACTTACACAGCTCATAGGCGTCCTCAATATCATGAACGCCTAAATTGATCTCTAAAATGTCATTAAGCGCGGCGGTGCCCATTATGACTTTGAAGGCGTTGGGCATCAACTGACATGGACAGAGGTGCCAAGCCCGGAGACAGTCCCTGAGCAAGGGCTTAAGGGGAAAACGAACCCCGCCCTCTATTATGGCTACTAAAGGGAACGGCATCCAGCCATCATAGATGCTGCCATCGATATAGGATTTGGGTTCGGGAGCCTTGAGGAAGACGTCGTCAGAAATCTGATACCTAATCCTAAGTTCTCTTAACGCTCCCTCAGATTCTAACCAATGACTATAGACACCCATTTTTCTGAGAGAAAGAAGGGGCAGAGGCGAAGAACAGAGGGAAAATGGAACCCTAGATGCAGAAAAAGAACAAGGCAAAGAAAAGAAGACTTACAAAGACAGAGGCCAGGGATGGGACTCGATTCCTACAGCACTCCTTATCGATCGAAAGCCTTTTCCGTGAGAAAACTCGTCGGAAGGAGCCTTTCTCTTTCACAGCAAAATGCAGAGTAAAGAAGAAGAAAAGATAAAAGGAGTTCCCCTACTTATAGTAAGAAGAAGGTACATCCAATAAAGGCAACCCATCATGCGTCGTTTCGATACACACAGCACCCTTTTGGAATTCGTAAAAGGCGGTTTCTATTATTGATTAGCCGCCATATGCGCCACTTGGAAAAGACTGCGCATCCCGTGGAGAGTCGACACGTGGTGCCGTCAGCTTATTTCCCGCGCCAGTCAGGGCGAGGCATTTAATATCGCAGATAGCGAAGCGACATCGGGTGGATATGAAGCGACATCGGGTGGATATGAAGCGACATCGATTTGACCCAAAGTCGGATCCAAAAATTGATATCCAAGGGTTTCTCAAGTTCGGCAGATTGTATCTCGGCGGATTGCAGCTCGGAAGGAGCTACAGTTCGGTAGAAGTGACAGCTCGGCAGGAGCCGCAGTTCGGCAGAAGTGACAGCTCGGCAGTAGCCCCAGTTCGGTATAATAGCTCCGCAAAGTTCCCATTTGAGAAAAAATGGTTTTATCTTCATAGGCATATAGAAAAGAGATTGTTGCTACAGAAATAATCAAGCAAAGCAAACACACGGAGAAAGAGATTGGACCACAGACAAAATTTGATAATTTTTATTAAGTCATTTTTGTTACATGACATCTAATACAATGGATTACTCGACTTCATAAAAATTACAGATATGATCTTCCTGCTCTTGAAAGGCGTGTTCTTCGTAGAAGAGCAGCTCCACGATACGAGCAGAGTTCAATTCGGAGGCGTTCGAGGTCTCTTGCCCAGAATAAATCCTGCGCCATCTTCTGACATCTTGACATAGATGTCTTATCTCCTATCATCAAAAGATCAAGGTCTTATCTCAGGAGAGATAGCGCAGTTGGCCAGAAGCCTCAGGAGAGATAGCACAGTCAGAGCACATTAGGGGGCAAGTTCCTCCCATTAAGCTCGAGCCAGCCATTGTAGTTACACCAAATGAAACTTCAGGCTTGTAAAAACGGAGGTCTTTCTTCTCGCCGACGAGTGTTAACTCCATAGAGGCCAAGCACCTGTCTTCTCGAATTGAAATACCAAACGTCAAAATTCAAGAGTGATTCAATCAGGAGAAGAAGGACCCTATTTATAGGCTTGGGCTGCTTATCCCAAGCACAGGAAATACGCGCCCATTTACGAAGCATCGTTCTACGTGCTAAACACGGGAAGCGGATCCCTCTATACACGAGCCACCATCTGAGCCATGACACGTGGCATCATCGTCTTGTTTTCCTACTCGATCGTGTCACCGGTGTTTAAATGTCATAAAGATATTTTGGGATGGTGCGAAGACATAGGGAAAAGGCAAGATGATAACAGCACAGCACGATCAAGAGACAAGCCCATAGAAGACGAATCGTTCGAAGTCGGATATCTCTCTATAGCTCCCGACCTCGGGAAGATAGCTCCCAAGGGTCGAAAGCTAGGGGGCAATTGTGTGGGGGCATTTCTCGAACACCGAGATTGGGCCCACTCCGTCAGCAATAAGGGGAATACGCGGTATTTCGGCACCGAACTCGTCTCGATCTCGGCTTTAGCATCACAGTTCGGCAGAGATCTCATACTTGCCGAACCAGTTCGGTCGACTTGTTTGTATTGCAGACGCACCTCCCTCAGCTCACTCCTACCTCAGTTCGGCCGCATCTAACCTCGGATGTACTCGCCTCAATCTCGGTCGCCTAGACATGGCGTAACGGCCGAGAGACGTGGCTGTATGGTTTATGAGGCAGCGAATGTTAAGGGGAATGAGCAACGTTACGACTATAAATGGGGGATAGGTATTGACTGAGCCGTTATCACCATTTAAGGGGCGTGATCGACTGAAACAGTTACCCCGATTGAGGGACAGTTACCCCGATTAAGGGAATCACGTCGATCGATCTGTGAGTCCCTATCACTATATAAAAGAGGACTCAGTCTCCTCAAAAGGTACGCACTCAGACACTTACAATTGACATTTGAAAATCTCTACCCTACTGTCACGTCCTCGTACTGACTTAGGCATCGGAGAGCCTTGCGCTGCCTTCAGCCAGGGTCTTTGACTGCTCTTTCCATTCTTCTCCTTTCAGGTTCTTTTCTGAGGCATCACACCACATCTCTAGTAGGTCCAGAATTCACCATCTCCGGGTCTGTGAATTTTCGTGCACCTACACAATACATCTTTTCTTTATTAAGCGTCCACAGCGGAATCTATACCACCAAACCATAGTCCATCAGGATGCAGTATACACCTTCATGGTAAATTAATCAAGGTTGATAGGAAAAATTGCACGTTATGATTTAATCTTATAAACATTCAGTTTCTCATAATAATCAAGCAACTACATTTGCAGGTCCAAGTGCACAAAATGAGTGCTGGCATCAAACATGCTGTTGGCCATGGAAACTCATTGAACCAAATTTGAAGTCTATTTTTGTATGGAAGTAGCAGTCAACCTACCCCCGGAAAAAGGTTGTGGCTGATGACGATGAATCAAGTCGACTACATCTTGTTTCATAACAAAATTTAGGGGCTGTAAATTATCACTCTTTTAAATTGTTGTAATTTTGAGATGTATCATTACAATTAAATATATAAGTTACGATGGAGTTCTTCCACCATTTTGTATCTGTTAATTTCTTTTCCAGTCACCATATCTGAATTATGGTTTAAAGGCTGAGAAACTGGACTCTAAGGGAAGTCCCTTTTTCAACATGGCTGACTAGGCAACAACCAAGTGAACTTGGGCAATTGTGATAACTGAGACTTAAAACTATTATTTGATTGCAACATTTTTATAGTCCATGATGTGTCACTGATATATATTTTCTACAGTTTTGAAAAGATTTCTCTTGTTATTTAATTTAAAATAATGTTCTACAGGAATGGTGTCTGTATTTTAGTTAGTATGAAGTGCCTTGTACTGTTATTGGAGTTTTTTCTCCTTTTGTTTTCAGTCATGGTGGTGTTTGTCTGGAAGCATTCAGGGGTCAAGCTGGAGTGCTCTGGACTGTATGATGGAGAGGTTGCTCTGCTGATGGAATATGATAGCAAACTCACACTTCAACATGCTCTACATTCTGTCGTTGTAATTTCTAGGGTGTCTAAATATGGGCCTGCCTAATCCTTGACAGGGAAACACCCTAATAAATTGAGAGGTTCCTATCTCCACAGAGTCCATGTTGCTCTGTCTCAGTGGCCATGTGAAGTGAGTTGCATTCCTGGGCCCACCAAAAATTCCATAACCTGATTCTGATGTGTGTACGGTGATATTCTGCTTCATTATTAGATGCTTGGCACCCAGATTCATTGAATTCAAAAAACTACCTGCTTATCTATTTCTAATATGGCCCTTTTTCTTTTTTTTTTCTTTTTTGAGTTGAACCTAAAACATTCTGATTTAAAATGAGGAAAAAAGGCAAGATTATCCTTATTACTGGGGGGTTGTTAAATGGGTTAGACTCGGGTTTGGGGTTCGGACTGTGTCGAGTTCTCCGAACCTATTTAAAACTTGGTTACATTTTCTAATAACCATGTTAATCATGTGTCACAAGTAATTACTACCTCCAATATAAACTGGTAAAGTTTGATTCAATACAACATGCCACCAAAGTAACTAGTCCTTTTCTGAATCATTGATGAGATATGTAATTTGTTACTTAGCTGGATTAATGGGCTTAAGATCTTAGACCTAAGGCCAATTCTTCATGGTCTGGGCCCAATGACTGGTGGGGTCCGCCCACTTTGTCAGGCAAAATGAAGAACCTTGGGTATGAGAATCCTATGGTTGAACTGTCAATACATTAAAATATATATATATATATATATATATAAATGGGAAGTGCTCCTATGAGAGACACTCTCACCAACTTGGTGAGAGATGGGTGGGGGCCCTCACATTTAAGTTGGGGTCCTTGCATTTAAGTTGGTGAGAGTGGATATAGAAGTGAGGGCCCCCACCCATCTCTCATAAAGTTGGTGAGAGTGTCTCTCATAGGAGCATTTACATCAATCATCTTCACCTTAGCCTTGTTCAATAAAGTTGGGTGCGTCTCTGCTATAATTACATCTCAATCCTCCAACAAAACAAATATTTTTTTTTTCTTTTTCTATTCGTTTGGCCCTCCTTAGATAGGAACGTCACTGACCTAATTGGCTCTAGGATCATGTATAAGATAAAAGAAAAGTGTCTTTAACTGTTTGGCCTTAATCAATGTTAAGTTTGGATAGAATTAGGAGTTGTAAGCCCATGTGGGAATTTGGCAAATGGTATCATGTAAAACACCACCATCAAATCACACAGCTATTTTGATAACTTTCGAATGTCTTGGCTTGTTTGGATTGTGGCCCTTCACATTTCTTTATACCTAACAATCTCTCTAGTCAAGATCACATGGCTTTGAAAATAGATAGCGATTTGATTGTCAAGTCACATGTGTATAGTATATACCGTTACATACTTTATGTATTGATAATCCATTAAATTAAATGATAGTTTATAATAATAAAGCATTCTTTGATGATGATGATGACACGATGATAAAGCATTGATGTTGACTGAGTTGGATAGAATTCACAAAACTGTTAGAGACCCATAAATAGATGATCATGATCATTATTAGATTGTACTCCTAACCCAGGAAATCCCACTTTACTCTATTGGTTAACATGAAACAAGTGACCCCACTGTAGGTATCCCAAACTTTCCTCATGCTCAAACTTTCCTCATGCTTAGTATCACCTTGCCAAAGTAATTGAGATTTAACTCCAAGGTATAACTCAATTGGCCTAAGACCACGGTTTGCACCCGGAAGTTATAGGTTCGAAACTGCACTACTACACTGGAGCTACAGGGGAGTTTACTCAGCTTCTCTCTGGGTGAGAGGTATTTAGTCTGGCCCATAGAATTGGGAACCCTCCGATACCGTCTGATAGCGGAGAGAAGTAATTAAGATTCATAATTACTTCAACCATTGATAAGCATCACTTGGATAAATAAGATATCTGAAAAATGTAGACCCACTGGACATAGAAAACTGGAGCCTTCCTTTTTTGTTTTTATATTGTAAAATGGTGCTTTCCTAGTTGGTTGCTTAGTAAATCATCGTCCAATACTTAAATGGTATAGGATTGCAACAGTGCAGATGATGTGATTTGACTAGTATCCTATAACAATCCAACTATAATGGATGGATATCACTTTGGGCAAAGTTATAATTGGAAAAAGGGTGGGCCCCACCAGACAATCGGATATGAGATACTATGGATAGTTTTTCAAACCATAGTCACAGAAATGGATAAGAAAACGAGAAAATGAGGTCCCCGAATTGCCAATTATCTTACTTGATTAAAACATCACAACTAAAACCACCAAACTTTCCCCATCTCTCATGCCAATGCTTGATTAGCCCATGCAACCTGCACTAGTTTTCCATGGAAAATGGAAGGTGAGAATCCGTACTCACGTGCAGAAAAAAAAAAAAAAAAAAAAAGGCTCTGACGGTTGCATGTGCCCAACCCAGCTACATTGTATTGGTAGGGTTCACGTCCTACCCACCAAGAACTGTGTCCCTCTATCAAAGAAATCTGGGTTCCTCATGGACCGGCTAGTGCGGTAGGTACCAAGAAAGCCCCTGCCAAGAGTGTACTCGGGGTCGTAGACAGAACGGTTTCGGGTCAAAGTCATACTAGACCCGGACTCATACCCATTTCTAAATAAAGATTTCGGAATTTCGGCTCAGAACCTATTTTATTGGTTCCAGACTCCGGTTTTAAAACTAGGTCCAACAAGAGCACAGATTCTAATTTTGAAACTGGTTTTAACTTCTTTTTCATTTTTTTATTTAATTTTTTTCTTAAAATAAGGTATCATTCAACTTATTACAATACATTAAGTCTACTACCTCCATGATTAAATATAAAAATACCCAATAAAAGCTGATTTTGAGCTACAATTTCCAACACTAAAGACTCATATGTCAGGTTCCAAGTCCATGGATTGGAACCTATATATGACCCTAAAATCGACCTCGTTTTCAATATAAACCTAAATTAAGTTATGGATCCAGAACTGCTTATAAATCGAAACTTAAAACAAGTTTCAAAACCGATTTTTAAATATCGGATTCTCTAGATAATCAGAGAATCAAGTACCCGTTTCTACCCCTTGAAGTATAGTGCATACTTCATACCAATTTCCCACGTGAGAATAATACAGATCGGGTGATGGTTACGTACTCTCAGGGAGTAGTTCAACATCTACTGATGCAAAAGTTGCAGGGTTGGTGCTGTGCCCAACCTGATTCTAACCTATGCAAACTAGTTCCAGTAGGGTTTATAAGTTTAGGTTCGCGCCCAACTTGAACCTGCGCTGATCCCAGGCGTGGAGCCAAGTGGTGTTGGGACCGCAATAAAGGAAGAAAGAAAATTGAAAATGCCTTGGAATTGAATCTAAGCCATTGATCAGGTGGGCCCTCTTTGATAATCTCTTTTCCTTGTAACAATAAAGGGGCCCCTTCAAAAACAAAAAAATAAAAAAAATAAAATCTCCTCTTTCACCCTTGGGTGAACCCAAGGACACCTAATCCAAGCTTGGGTTTTGGTCATCTTGGGTCAATTGGGGTCAGACCGCTCTTGAGTCTTGAGACTCCTCGCCCAATTTGCACCCGAATTCCAGATTAAGACCTCCCACATTCATGAGAATTGATTAAAGAATGCATTGTCATCCAATTTTTTATGCTTTTTGTGTACATAGAAACAGAAATAACAGACCCAACAAGAGGAATATGGTGACTCGTGAGAAATAAATGATGAGCCTAGTGGCTGAGCATGATATTTTGAGAATAAACTAACGGTCTTTTAAAGTACCACTTTTACTTTATTATTTATAATTGAATCTTAAGTCTTCTGTCCTGTATTTGCAAGCGGTCTTTTTTATTATTAATTTTTTTTAGAATCAATAGCACCACCCGAGTCAAATCTTTCGAGAGGGTCCAACGATCTGAGGCCACCTCATAAACATTCTCCTAAAATGCATCTGGGTACAAAGTTTAGGTGCTCCCAAAAGGCATCCATTTTTATTATATAGATAGATTGATAGATAGTTAAATAGATACGACAGCTTGATCTGACGGTTTGTAATCGATCTAAAAGCATGTGGGAACCAATTATCAGGTCTTGTAGTGGGTAGGATTTCCTTCACCGACTTCAAACTTCAACCCAATCCTTCCGGGTAGCAGAAGAAGATGCGAATAAAGAGCCACCATGATTTTCCTTTGACCAGGAATCAGATCTAGAAGCCATGACCTTTGACCGAACCACCGCACGTGTGGGATGACGAGGATCGCACGAAGGCCTTGCTGTATTGTGCTGGTTCTCCTGCCAATCCAAGTCGGATTGCACATGCGTGGGATGACGAATAGAATTGTTTATTATAGGGCAGTATGTGGGGGTCCTTCTCTCCTTCACCTGCTATAATTGTCATCATTGACCATTAATTTCTAGGCCCTTTGATTGTCGGCTCCATTTGGAGCATGTAGGGTCCATGGTGTCAGAAGAAGAAGTGATGCTGGACAATATTTCAAGATGAACAAGTGGGGCCCACCACTTGATTGACAGGTGAACTATGTAAATAGATGTAATCGATGTTTTCATCATATCGGAATGTGAAGAATATCATAACATGAGAAGGCGTGTGCGTCGGGCAAATCATATCATAAAATAGTGGGTCCCATGTGCTAAAGATGAATCCAGTAATTAAAAGTCACTTCTCCAACTGCAGATTAGATTATGTATTTAATTAAATTTTTCCATGATATTTAAAAATAGACAAGTAAAGGAAAGTCTATTCAAACATTGGATTCCAAATTCCAATTTCATTGAAAATAAAATCAGTTTAGATGGTACTCATTTCAAGAAGTAGACTCCTCTAACCAAATATATGAGTTAAAATAATAATAATTTTCTATGAAAAATATTGGTCCTCGAACAAACAACCCTTTTAGGCATCCTAATTATTATAAAAGCTCATTTTGTGTTTAAATTTTGAGTTTTTTCTTTTCATATACCTTTCTTCGGTTTTTAGGATTTGTGAATAAACTTCAATGATTTCAGTATTTATGTATATCCCCTTGCCTTTCCTTTTTATTACCCTTTCACATCTCTAAATTAGTATCCTTACGACAATCATAAATTTCTAAAGTAAAATGACACTTTTACTTATCTCTTTATCCCTTTATATAGAATTTGAAAAACTTGAATTTAAATTTTTTTAAAGCTTCTAACATTTACTTTACTAAAAATCAGTAACCTTACAGCCATCATGAATTTTTAGAGTAAAATAATACTTTTGCTTTTCTCTTTATCCATATATACAGAATTTCAAAAACTTGAATTTAGTTTTCTTTAAAGCTTATAGCATTAACATTATTATAATACATTTAGTTGGAGAAAGTAAGCCTATGTAAATTCATTTTTATTGATACGGGACCCATTTTATGAAATCTAAATCGATCGTAACCTATACTTAAATTGGTTATAATTAGCTCAATCCATGCATGTCCCACTATTGAATTAATGAATGTTTTTTAAATACGTTGTTAGGGTTCATGTGAGTGAGAGTTATTGATAGAGAAACTATTGGGACATGGTACAAAATAATAGTACTTTCATAAATAATGACAATTATTTTTGTATAATGGATGTAAGGCATAAGCTGTCATTTTTATAAAATTACAACACAAACCCTTTGGTGATTCCACATTCTCATTGAGACTATTGATTTTGGGGACATAGAAAGTATTAAAATGAACATGAAGGGGGTATATGTAAAAATCGTTACTACATGAACCTATTTATAAATTATATATAAGCCTTAGGGTGTATGTATATAAAAAAAAAAAAAAGACTAAATTCTTTTATTTGGAACTTTATTTCTATGGCATTATTTATAGCAGAGAACGGGGACGACAAAAAGGTCCTCCATACCCGAATGTGCCAAATTGAAAAGGACTTGAAAAGACATGAGCTCATTGCATGAACAAGAATAAGATACCATTTGAGACATAACTTTCATATTTGAGGGCCCAAATACGTACTCAACTCCACCATATTATTAAGCATATTATAAATAAAACTACATATCATGATTTTAAGTCTCAATTCAGGTCAAAGACGTAGTAGGTTTCTTTAATTCAGGAGAGATATCTTCTACATGATGGTCGTTCCAACCATTGGACAAGTTGGGACCACAGGAGAAAATTTGACATTCATCCTAAGAAAAATTAAAGCAAGATAATTGTTATTAATAATAGGTCAAAAAGTTTTCACACAAGAGGAAAGTGGGGTCCTTTTCACCTACTCAGAGCTACTTAAAAAAAAATCCAAATGGGCCGGGCCCTTTACATCCTCAAACTGTTACATTGTGATATTAATCAGGGCCGTACAATATATAATATATTCCAATCCCAATCGAGAATCAAGGGTATCATCTTGGGGCATCATCACGTGCGGCTCACATGGACAGGAGCCTAGTACGGCAAGTGGATGATGGTGGTTGCCGGATTTTAGGTAAGAGGATATCTATAATTGGGGAACACATGGGACAGCTAGCATGCACCTGAGGGTCTCTTAATCATCCCACCATATCATTAAATGACACTTATATATCTATATCTATTCATGTCTTCTTCCCTCCAGAAAACTAGATTACATACACACCAGTATAAAAAATAAAAATAAAAAAGTGCCCCAAATCCCAAGAAAGTTGCCCCTAATCTCACTCCAAATCCACATCAAACTAGCCATTATAAATTTCTTATTTCAGAGGACCAAACAATCCCCAATAGCATTGGGCCCACCATTCCTCTCACAATAACATCCACCCTATTAAATTAGAACCAAGTGGTCACATTAGAAGACATTAAAACATGGCATGATGGCATTCATCATTCCACTTTTTTTAAAATGTTCAAAGCTTACATCACATGCTCATTGACCTGGACCACTACAAACATCTGTAGACCATCCTAATTCAAAGCCAATAATTCACACTGCTTTTAAACAGATTCATTCATTCAATCAACGTGATGTCACTCAAAAGGGATGCGTGCAATCAAACAGCCAGCTACGGTATTTGAGTTGATTGATGATGGTGTTATTCCTCTGAAGTTGATTATCATTTTCTGGATTTTATTTATAATGGCCTGTATGATTAAACTCCATTATGCAAGTTTCGTATGAATGTGGAATTATTGCCGGTTCAATGAAGTTGATGGGAGGGCTGCGAATATGAACCGTGTGATGCACCCAATTATATTGGACGCAAAGGCATGTAATGGTAAAGTCAATCACATGACATGAAAGAAGTTTTAATACCACCCCAATGATAAATACTAGCAAAGCATGTCCGCACTAATTCCGGGCATAAAAATAAAAAACACGTCTAATTTGTGACTATTTTATAAGATATTAATTAATTAGAAAATAAATATAAAACAAACAAATATACCATTTATTATGGTTCGAAACATGACCTAGTCCGACATTTATACAAAGTAAATATTATTTTTTATATAAATGAGTATGAAACTTCAAGTCTTATAGAAATTAACATTTGCAAAATTGCATATGGCCCCATCTTTAGGAATTAGAATATGAGGATCACTTTTAAAAAGTTTATTTTATGTAGAACCCATATGTATAAATCACTACTAGAAATCCACTTTTAAAAATTACAAACATTAAGGATTTTCTAACCATAATAAATAAATTAAAATTCTAAATCCACCTAAAGAAGATTCATTTTAACTTGCTTGGATAGGATTATTGAGCAATGTGAATTTTTTCATCTGGACTCTTTAAACACCTATCCATAATAGATATATATTAAAATTTGAACTCACATAAAGAAGCTTAACAAAAGTGGACTCTGAGTTGATTGATAGATCTTATCTCTTGAAATTAATTTGAGATCTAATTTCTCAAATTGATTTAAGATTAGAGTTTAATTTTGCAATCGATTAGCAAATCAGATTCCAATTTCGAAATTGACTCCTACGTCTATAATATATATTAATTGGAAATATCGTCTTTGGGCCTATTACAGACGTAGGGCTGATTTCCTTTTTAGAATTCAAGGAATTTCTATCTAAAATTTTTTGAATTTTCAGGCGTAGTAGAAATCCTGAATGTTCATTTGAGCTTGAGTATCCAGAAACTCCACCAAAATGCAAAGAGAGGGGACTTCTTGAATTCTCAAAGGTGATTTGGGATCTTTCATGTGGTTGGAATTCTTCAATAATAGGTAAAAAAATATGGGATTTGTAAATGCTATACATCAAGTCCTAAAACTCCCAACATCTAGAATTCCTAAAGAAACAGGCCTGTAAGTTGTGCCTTTATACATGAGTTCAAATATCTTTTAAAGTGCACAACAAAAAGAAATATCATTTTGCTATTTTCAAAAAGATAAGATAAAAAAGAGAGAAAATAAATGAGAATGAAAAATCAAGAGTGCGAGAGTGAAAAAGAAAACAAAGGGCACCAACACATATGATTGAATGGTGTTGACATTTTGTATCACACACATGACCAATGATCAAACCCTTCCCTAGGTCTTCCAGTTGAAAGTATCACTGCTGAGGAAAAACCCAGCTTAGCCGGACAAAAAAAAATGGAAAAGAACAAAGGGCAACTCCAAAAGGATTACATTTGATGGCAGTGATTATCATTATATATACATTGGGAATTTGGTAGAAATTTCATCCTATGCGCCCACTATATACACAGGGGAAGTGATTTTGTAAGGGTGGTCCTTACAATCTTACTGTGAGGACCACCTAATGGGGCCCACCTTAGGGCCCCACTAATCATGGGACAGAGGGGGATCAAAAGATCCAAGTGGGGCCAGCCTATATACCAAATTTAAAGTCAATCTAGTACCTCTAACCCCTTCATCCGTGGTCCACAAATCTTACAACTTTATATCAAATAATAATAATTGATCAACAATCCAACGGTCCAATTCATTTAAATCCATGCAAATATATGGGGTTCGGTGTCCATGAGAGGGTTGTGTATGTGTGGTCCATTTGGATGAGTCATAGGATAGGCCCTACTAAGTGGTCCTTCACAGTAAGACCATGAGGACCGTCCTCCTAAAATCACTTCTCATATATATATGAAAATAGAAACAATAAATTTCTCTTGGCTGGCTAATGTATTTAAATTATTATCTCCAAAACCACTTGACTCATTTTGAAGAAGATATTATTTTATAGTCATTTAAATACTCACTTTTAGTTCTTCAATTTCAATCACTTTTGAAAAACACAAGTCTTAGATTTTTAGGAGTTCAATTACATGAAACAAACATGGCTGTAGTGGATGCCTAAGTTTTATGGAAACTTCATATTTTATAAGACCTTGAAATCCCGTAAGTGGTTAAAAAATGAAGAATCATAAAGGCAAATACTTAATAAATTAACCTCCTCATAAATGAAAACTGAATGGAGGGGAGATGGAAAATAAGGGTCAGTCATCACCTTATTAATTTAAATCCTAGGTAAGTAAAGATCTCATCTATATTGCTATATTATATTCATTACCCTTCAGCTCTTTAATCTGTGATAGAACCCACTTGACCTGAACTCTTATATATTCAATTGCGATGTATTCCAAGCAAACAAAAAGTCCCTATTGATAATTCCACTAAAAAAGTTATTGAATTTTCCCTCCACTGTATTTATAGATTTTTTATTAGTAACATAACTTGAGACGGTAACCTGAAGTTTGTAGCACTGAGCTCTCTTTTTCTCCATTATATTAAGAACATAAAACTTGGAAGGCGTGGATTAAAGCATGGAATTCTATCAATGTAATCACCATTCAATATTCCTATTTCTTGGATCCCATATTTTTCAAATTATGATGATATGAATGGAATTAGTCTCCATTTCATAGTGTCATTCTTTTTGAGGGAAAAAACCTGACGCAACACAAAACTTTTTGTTGCTTTTCCATTTATATGCATTTTTTCAATAGGTCTACTGTGGCTCTATCACGGGGAGGCCCACTTCAATAGAAAAATATACAATATATAAGTTTTTTTCAATGATAGATTCCTCCCACCCTTGTTTCACCCCTGGGTGTTTGGCAATTAACTAGTTAAAGTAAAGTAAAGTGAATGCAGACAAAAAATGATAAGGGATCACATCAAAAGTACAAAATTTCACAATTCCCTTCGAATATAAAAAGAAAAGTAAAAAAAACAACCTACTTTCTCTACTAAAAGACAAAAAAATCCACTTTTTTATACAAAAAGTTAAAAATATTTCACATCAAAGAACTAAAAATAAAACATAATCATAACATCTTATATTTTATTCTATTTTAATTTGCTGTTTCACCTCACTATACTTCAATTCACCATACATCCAAACAAGCCTTGCACTTGAATAAATTATACATTGAGATTCTCTTTTTTTTAGAGATCGACTTTTAGATGATAAATGTTTATTCTAATTCAAAGTAATTACCTACATATTAACTTGAAAGCCAATCTCATAAACACAATTGATTGATCTAAATTTCTGACTAGGCCCTCCGCCTCTTTTAACATCTGGATTGGAGTCCACATGCAAAAATTTCCATGTAAAAATACATCATATTGTATATATCTACTTTACAACTTAACTTCTCATTGCTTAATCTTTTTGCGTTTTATACACACAACAAGCAAATAGAAAATAGATTTATAGAATTATGAATAATAAATATTTGTATGATTCAAATAATTAAGGCATCCATCATTCCAGCTACAGAATAAGGCTGGTTGGCATCATTTTGGGAACGTTTTAGTTTGAGAATAAATGAATGAAAGTTATTTGACAAGTGTTTTTCTCACTTTCTATACATCTATAAAATCTCTTCCACCGAGTCCATCTCCTTGCTCTATCTATCTCATGATAGTTTTTCTCTTGCAAAATGTTTGTCAAATAAGTATTTCTTCAATCCTTTTTATAATGAGATATTTATAAAATGATGCCGAAGGGTCCCATGCAAAATGTATTTATAGTTCGATCCCGTACGAACTGGGGACCATGCTATAATTATTGGAATAAAGAGGGAGCAGGTTGGGAAATACAAAAAAAGAGTGGCGGGTCAGAAGAAGGCTATAGTTAGCTTAGCTATAATGATTGAATAAAAGCAAAAGTGAAAGGAAAGCAAGTGGGATGATGAGAAGGATAGAAGTCCAATGATTGTAGAGAGTGCGTGTCGCCTCAGAAGCGGACAACATGACACGCACGTCCAAGATGGGGTCCACATGTTTCTATATGATAATAGATGATGCCACGTGTCCGGGCACGACATGTTGGTACACGTGAGTTCGGGCCGGTTCTCCGAAATGTTTCACTCTTGCCCACGTGACTGCCACTCTAGTCTGTCGGGGACCATTATTATTTATTTATTACCCAGTAACCAACGGCTCTAGCCATTTCTTTTCCTGCACCTTTTTTCTCGGCTCTGCCTGCTGGCTGCTCCCATACAGCTGCCCCATATGGTGCCCCAAATTCAAGTGTCCCACCGACAGATGTGGGGCTTAATAGATCCCATGGGCAGCTCAAATGATCCACCACTAGGGATGTGAATGGATCTCCAAGGTTTCGATCTGTTAAAAATCAGGTTTAAGTTCTCATTTAGACTTCGATAAGTAAATGGGTCTAAATCCAATTCCACCTTGGTTGAGATCCGAGGACCAGAGACTTGACATATTATCCAATTTCTTAAAATCACTTTTAAAAGTACATATTTTTTAACATAATTCTCTACCTAGACTCGGACCGGATCCAAACCCACCCAATGGTTCTGGTTCTAGTTCTAATTCCAAAGCCAAGAAATAAGTTCCAAAACTGTTTCGGATTCGGATTTAGTTCCACCTTCTCCTTAACGGTTTCAGGTCCACCATGGACTTGGACCAGAACCGACCCGTTTACAACCCTCTCTATCATGCATCTCATGTTTTAGTTCTAGGTTCTTTTTGTTTATTAAGATTTAAGGACTTTTTATATGGAGACTTTATAAATTTCTAGCATGTGTTGTTCTTGAGTTTTTGTTTAATGTTGTTTGTGAGTTTTGTTTTATGTTTGAGCATAAAGTTATTCCAACAACAAATAAAAAAGGTACGAACTTTCAAACATGTCAAAAACCATTCGAGACTTTTTAGGTGGTCGAATTTTGATATTCTTATAAAGAAAAATAGCATTTTCAAATGCAGGGGTGGACAAGTCATCATATTATGTCCATGAAATTCAATATTTGTCAAAAATTTTGGTAAAAAGAACAAGCTCTGCAAAGTTGCTTATCATTTCTAGCTTTCCACTATTATCCGTTTGAGATTATTGATTCTAAGGCTTTTTGTATGAAATTATTTATTTTTAAGGTTTTTCTTACTTAAAGTTAAATCAAAGTGGTACTTTTAAATGTCTAAATCATTTTGGTCAAATTTCTTCCTCTTTAATCAAGTGGTTGGTAACAACCACTAACGCATAGTTTTGACAATATACCGATTTATGTCGTCCTATTAATTGCTTGCGCTATGACCATGCTCCACTGATTATATCTAGTTACTACTGTGGAAAGTGCTCATGATTTCTCTTACAAGACGTTAAAAGAGGGGTGCGTACTAGAAATGCTAACAATGTCATTGTTTGGTAGGCCTGCCATAATGTTGTTCTCTGCAACCATTTGAAAAACAGGTCCGCCGATGTGATATCGAATGCTGTATAAAATATGGAGCTGTGCCTCTTTTATAACATATATTGATTCTGAAATGAATGGTAGTTCAGTGAATGCATAAGATCCTATTAGTGGTTATGAGTTCGAGTAACGGGAGCGACATTGTGAGGTAGGAATTGTTGGGCAACAGGTTCGTGGGTGCAATGTCAAATGCCTTTAAAAACGTTGAGTTGTGCCTATAGGAGAAAATTATTTGTATAAAGTTTGAAGGATACTTCTAAAATTAGTTGGCCTCGAAGGGGCCTGCTCAAGATAAATATTTCACTTTGTTTTAATAAGAGAATAAATTTCATTTCAATAGGAGTACAACTCCATTGAACTTGTCACTTATTACATTTTTTTTTTTTTTTGTCATTTTTTCTTTTTGGTTTCCTGGAAGTCAGACTAGTCCTTTGAAACACATGATATACAGAAATTTGCAACATCAGATGTTTTTACTTTGATCACGTGTTTTCCACAAGATCAATCAAAACTGGACAATCACTGGACTCGAATTAAATTTGGCCAAATGCTGGATTATGAGAAGAAATCTATTCGAGCAGTTTCGGTTCAAGAATACTCGAGCTCAAAGAATTTTTTGAGGTTTACCCATGGAGAATTGAGATTCATTCAATGTTTGAATACATTTTAGTCTTCTCCTTTTAGTGGAGGAGAAGCCATTTGAGATTTGTGTTGATTTTGCCAAACATCATGGATTTTGGAAAGTCAAGTCTTAGTCATGAACATTTTTCTTAATATTCGATTATGTTACAATAACTACGGGGTTTTCTAGTGTGAGCGATTTTATTTTATACTTTTCTCCATGTACATTCTACTCTGTGTTGACTGTCATTTTCTCTTTTCATTTGGTGCATGTATTGATTTTTTTTTTTTTATAACATTTTTATTGTTTACTTCTCTAAATCAATTACAGCAATACAGATCTGCATCTTTAGTAAGAAAACTTCAAAGGTGGAAATATTAAGACTATCTATTTTGTTGAACATAGTAACTTGACTGAAACTATAACCAAGTTGACTAAACATCATTGATTTTTTTAGATGAATCATTCAGGAATGCGTGAGAATAGGCAGTGGAACATTCATGATGGAGATGTGCGGTCAGTGTAATCTAATCCTAGAGCAGCCCTATTATGTGATAGGATCCTTTTACCTACTGTCCGCGTTTATCTAAGTGGAGAAAAATATTGTAAACACTGTGCTTTGAAGCCAAAAAGATCATGTCTTTTGATCTTTTCTAGAATTGTAAAGACTAGAATTGTTAGGGTCTTAATATCAAATTTCAAATAATGCAATATTTTCCTATCCAATGGATATGCAAGCAACACAGGAACTTCTGAGTGCTTTTGAAAAAAAAAAAAAAAAAATTGAGTATGTGCCTCCTAATATTAATAACAACAAACAGGTGTAAAGGCTTGTTTATGTGATCTTTCCTCTTGCAATAACAGCTTAAAAGGGCAGAATTAATGAAGGTAAAAATGAAAATGGCCAGCTAAATTAATTTAATTTGCATTAATTAAGAATATTTAAGGATGTAACCATGGTGCGACCCAACCTAAACCTTGACAAGATTCCAGTGGAATGATGGGTGGATTCGGCCTGACCTGAAAGTGGGCGACGCAAGTCATGATTGAAACAGATCATGACCCATAATCGTATGATGATTTTATACTTTGCTACATCAAAAAATAACACTTAAGTAAGTTAGCTTACTCCAATCATCCCATGGACTCAATCCTGAACTTCTTTTCTAGATGATGGTTTAGTATATACGGAACATGGGTTTATTGAATCATTTATACTATAGAGTTGAGTATACAAACAGTCTAGTCAAGGCCCAAATGAATCAGTACACAAGGTAAGAGAGGATCTGTACCTACTATATAGGGATATAAATAGGTCCCCAATTCTCCGATTACGGGGAGGTTGCGATCCGTTAAAAACCGTGTTTGGGTCCTTATTTAGGCCCCGATAAGTAAATGAGTACGGATCTAGTTTCACCTTATTTCGGACCCGTGGACTCGAGACTCAACATATTACCTCAATTTTCAAAAATCTCTCCTAAAAATCATATATATATTTAATATCATTCTCTATTTATATCCGGACCTGGATCCAGACTCATTCCATATATGGTTCCGAAAAAAAAAAACTGATTCTGAAATAAATTTAGGTCCGGATCCAATTCCACGTTTTCCTTAACGGTTCTGGTTCCGGATCCATCGTGGACTCGGACCGGAACTGCCCTTTTTACAACCCTACCACTGTAATTTTCCATGCCCTTTTATGGATTCAATAGTAGCGTCTAGTGGGTTTCAATTTTGAATTTTAACTCATGGTCTTCCACTATACATCCCGACCAATAATAGGTGGACCCCGCAATTTACTGTATCCAGATCTAAATGTGGCTTTGGCAGTTGGCACTGCTCTAATCATCCTCAAAAGCATGACCCTCCCACGCTTGGGTGAAACCGTGAAAGCCAACACACGGTCATGGTCAACGGTCAACTAAAGCCAAGCAAAAAGGAAAGAAAAGAAGCTATAAATCACGAAACGCCTTAACCATGGTTAAGTCAATCAATCAACCGCGGTTAACTAACCAATAACCAGAGTAAAGTTAGGCAGCCCTCACTTATTGATATCATTAAAGCCCCTGACACAAGTCATGATTGAAACAGATCCCTCCATCTCCCTCTATATAAACTCTTCATCCCATCCCTTCACACACTACTGCAAAAGCTGAAACACCTCGTTATTCGCATCTCTACCCCGGGCTGATCTTGACCGTAGAAAAAGATCGAAGATCAAGAAGAAAAAAAAGCAGACAGAAGGCCTTAAAACCAAACCCTACTGTATAGTCTTGTAGAGAAGATCAAAGGAAAAGGAAAGATGTTGGTGGTGGAAAGGGATGATGATCTGGGGCTGAGCTTGAGCTTGAGCTCTTCCGAGACTCGCAATGCTTTGCAGTTGAATCTCATGCCTTCGATGGTGGCATCTTCTTCGCACTTTCAGAAAAGCCCGTGGAATGACGTTTTCGGAACGTCAGGTACCTGTTTTGGGTTCTTCTTTACCTTTATTTGATTGGATCTGGATAGGATTGCGACTCTTTTGCACTTTTAATCTTCCTGAAGTTTTGTTTTTCTTCGATCTTTGCCTTATTTTCCTAGTCTGCAAATGTTATCTGTTAGGTGAGACGCGGCCTTTCTTGAGAGGGATCGATGTGAACCGCGCGCCATCTACAATGGATGTTGAGGAGGAAGCAGGAGTTTCCTCTCCAAACAGCACTCTTTCGAGCATCAGCGGGAAGAGAAGCGAGAGAGATCCGACCGGAGAGGAGAACGAGGTGGAAAGAGCCTGTTCACGGGGGCTTAGTGATGAGGAAGATGGAGATGGTTCAAGGAAGAAGCTTCGACTGTCCAAAGACCAGTCTGCTGTACTTGAAGAGAGCTTCAAAGAACACAACACCCTCAATCCTGTAAGCAAAATGAGACCTTTCTTCCTGTGAAGTTTCTATTTTCTAATCTCTGGGGGGGCATTCTCGTCCAAAAGAATACAAAGAAATGACCTTTGTATCGTTTCTATTTGTTTGTTTGTGTATTGATCAGAAGCAAAAGCTTGCGTTGGCAAAGCAACTGAATCTCCGTCCTCGACAAGTGGAAGTGTGGTTCCAGAACCGTCGAGCCAGGTATCATAATTTCCTTTGCAAAGAAGAAAATGGGAAAGTCACAAAACGAAAACAGGAAAAGCAGAAGCTTAACAAAATCTCTCTTTTTTCAGAACAAAGCTGAAGCAGACGGAAGTGGACTGTGAGTTTTTGAAACGGTGTTGCGAAAATCTGACAGAGGAGAACCGCAGGCTGCAGAAGGAGGTGCAGGAGCTGAGAGCTCTGAAGCTCTCCCCGCAGTTCTACATGCACATGACGCCCCCAACAACCCTCACCATGTGCCCTTCCTGCGAGAGAGTTGCCCTCTCCTCACACGCTACCAACACCACCACCACCCAAACCAGCTCCATCCCGATCCCTCCTTGGGCCTCCGCCGCCGCCCCTCCCCCGCCCATTCGGGCCTTCGACACGCCTTCTCGAAGATAGTGAAGAGAGATTATGTTGTTGGTCATGGGGTGTGTTAGATTGTTTTGGTCAGAAGGAGGAATACGGAAGGGATGGAAAAGATTTTCCTTGGATTCTGTTAGATATTTTGTCGGTGGTTGATTGGATTTTTGATGAAGTATTCGTCCGAGTCGTCTCTTATTACTCTCTTTTCTCTTCCCGTGACGCGTCCTTTTCTTTCTTTTCCGTTCGTCTTTCTCCTCTTTCTTTTTATAAAAAAGAGAAGGAAGATGGGAAAGGGGAAGAGGACTTTAGTGTAAAAGAATTATGGGCAGTCAGAACATCGGATATATCTGATCATCAACTTGACTTTGTGTAGAGTGTTTTTGTTTTGTTTTATTTAATTAAGTTCATATGGCTAGACTTTTGATTTGAATCTTGGTATGATATGTATATATAGACAAGTTTGGTGGGCTTTCAATGGATAATCAAGAAAAAGATGGGAGGATAGAAGATGTGGGTTGTCTATATATGGTCCCACCTTTTTTGATGGACCTTTTTGTTCATTAAACTTCTTCAAACTAGATCAATTTGATGAAATTCTTAGAGCTGTGAGTCTCCATTAATTAATATGCATAAAGGAATTGAATGGGGGTTTGTTTAATATAAAGACTAAAGTTGAATTTCCAAAAAATAAACATCAACTAATATTTTTTGGAGAATAAAATCAAAATGTCATTTGATGCTCTATTTGTAGAAATCTGTGTTTAATCATCATTTTAACCATTCTATGTATTTAATTTTATGTATTTTAATCTAAAAATAGAGGGCCTTAATTGAAAGGATTTTCTTCTCTAGTATTGAAGTCGACAAAGAGATCTCCTCGAAACGAACCCATAGATTAAAAAAGATGGTTATTTTTTGCTGTAAGATCCTAATGTGGTAACATAGATATTCTGCCAGAAGCTTGTATCAGTAGGAAAGGGCTTAGTCTCATTGATACAGGTGGTGTTTAGGTGCAAACTGCAGTGTGTGGATGGGGCTCAGACGCTCAGTATTCAATTATTACAAGATGAATCCTAGAGGATCCCAGCCTGACAAATCTGGGTATGGGTACGGGGCTATGGACATTTGTGTTTTGTGGTCCTAGTTAACTGGGTCAAGTTTTCAGGTCTGCTATGGACCACATCCGAATTGGTCTTTACCCCGGAACAATATATAAATGTGTGACCGATGGAGAACGTTTCGACCTTATAAAGTGCGCAGTCTCCAGGGTTGAAATTTGCCAGCGTCAAAATTCCTAATATTTGAATATACAAGGTGAAAGGACGGAGCAAGAAGGGTGCAAAAACCTCCTCTTTTCTGGGCGGAGGTAGGAAAGCTCTCTTTGTTGATACTTCTTGTGACTCAAATGTCATTTTTAGCAGGGGCAAATTAAATAAAGGGTAGACTAGGCCCACTCACATCATTTTAATAAGTTGTTTTTTTTTTTTTTTTTTTGGAAGCCCGGTAAATTTTTCTGTAGCCCTAGTGTGGTAGTGCAATTTCGAACCTACAACCTCCGGGTGCAAACCGTGGTTCATAGGCCTACTAAGCTACCCTTTGGGGTTAATAAGTTGCTTATATCTGAACCATTTGATAGGTAGATCTGATTTAAACAATTAATGTTTATTTTAATTAAGTATGCATGAATTCTAAAGTTAGTAAATTATAATGACGGCTAGAATGTAATTGAAAACTTATATTTGATATTTGAAATAACAAATTATATAATATGCAATATACTTTTCTTATTATAATATTTTTCTCGAGTCACTACATTGACTCTATTCAAGTCAAATTTTTTGCATTGGACGAGTTGAGTATGAGTCATGAGTTTTCCAACCTTGCTTGGCCTACTTTGTTTTTTTATTTTTTTATTTTCTACAAATGCCTATTATTTAAAAACAAGGTAAATGGGGAATAAATAAGGATATGGGCTTCCCCAATGTTATTGGGTTTGAGCCAGTATCACCGACTCGTTACAATATCCTTCCGAAGCCCTCCAATATCGGGCATACATAAATAGGTGCACCTATGGCAATGCAGGAAGAGAGCTTCTAAATGCACACACCTTTGCACACCACCATTTTTTAAAAATAAATGTTACGAATATGCCCTTGAGGTAAATCCTCAAACTACCCTCTCCCCTTTCCTCTCCAGCCCCAGCAACACCAGCCTTCGTCCCTCTTCCCTCTCCCTCTTCTGCACTAGGAGCACCACCCTCCGTCCCTCTCCCCTCTCTGTCCCTCTCCCTCTCGCTTTCTCCGTCCCTCTCTCTTGTTCCGGCGGTGTTGAGGGAGGGGGCGGTGGTGGCTAGGGTGGGGTGAAATTTTATTGTTTGAGGTGAGCTTCGTTTAGGTATTACGAGGGATGTGTAAAGCGGAACTTGATAATTTCAAATTCAATTGTGGGTGTAAAGAGAAAGAGGGGTGTGCAAAGAAAAAAAGGGGTGTGCATTTAGAAGCTCTCATGCCGCGGTAGCAATGCACACCTATACCAGATTTAAACACGGTTATATGGTTAGATGATTGTAACTATAATGACTTGTCTGAGTGTCCAAATCTTGAGATCTTTGAAATGTTAATCACATGATTTTGCCTATGTGGGCCAAACTGATGATAAAAAAAGGAACCTACAAATTACTTGTATGCAAATCCAGGTAGGCTTGGCATCAAAGTTTGCAAGTTGGGATACGGGTCACCTTTCTCTGTTTAAGAGAGATGAAGTGGGCCTGTGAATTATCCTAGACAAGCAATTACAGTTCTAATATATATATTTTGGTAGGTTCAGTAGGGTATTCGATTTTTAGTTCGTCGCATAAGATAAAATAATATGAGTTGAAGAAAAAGTGTATAAACTCTTAATCAAGAAATTCAAATATCTCCATGGTAGACTCTTGACAGAAACCTACCTCAGTACTGAAAAAATGAGAAGTCCCTTGTGTCAAGAACGCCTTAAACTGATAAAACTGGGCCCATGAAGCTGTGAATAACTGAATTGAAGTTTGGATTGTTGCCATTTTAATGCCAAACGGGTTCGATCCGATTCCAAGCCCTCTTATGAACATATACACAATCCAAGTGATCGAACACATTTCTGTTTTATATCATCTAAATCGCCTTAAACCCCAAAATGTGAATTTATTATACAACTTCTCATGATCTTTTTGCATATGATTCTGAACTCCCACATGTTTCTTTAGCAATATTCAAATATGGGAATTGGGTGGGACAAAGTGATTAATAGACTGTGACTTATAAAACTTATCAATGATTATTCTTGTAAAATGAAGACGATGCCATAATTAAGATAATATTTGAGAAAGAAAAAAATCAATGTATTGAGCAAGTGTGCTTTCCTTGGTTAGTAAATGCGCCAAAGTTGATATCTCTGGCTGCTGCTTGGCTATTAATTAGAAGTTTAGGACACTGTATGTAGTGCAGTCAGTAGTGTGCATGGTTGCATGGGTTTAAATCCTCTTTGTTAAAGCAATAAAATTCCAAAAGTGGACAGGTTGAGGAATGGGCGCAAAAGCAAAGTAGGAATGGCACATTGAATCGACTCATTTTGCAGGGCTGAAGAGATTAGGGGCGTTCATGGGCCAGTTGGCCAGGGCTGGGGCATATACAAGCCCAGCCAAACTTTTGAAATGCAAGCAGTACTATCCGGCCCAAGCTCGTGACGGACCATAAATGTTGGGCTTGAGCCTGCCCATTTAGTCAATCAATATCTCAAAAAGAATACAACTGCATGTCACTACAGTGAAATTTTACCACCGGTGGATATGATGGGTCCAAGGGAACAAAACTTCTATAAGAGGGTAGAGAAGTGGTCATCCTATCTCACCTCCCAAAACCAGGTTCAACGTCAAGACTCCAACATCAAACCTATGTCAGACAATGTCCAAGACTCCCTACGTTTATCTCACTCAATGTCCAACACTCCCAACTCCTGACGGCCAACATATCTAACTCAATTAAATGGCTGCTAGGGATAGATCCTTGGTGCCACTTTCCTCAGTGTGTGGGCTAACTCTTTCCACTGTGGGCTTCTTCTTGCCATGTGTGTGTGGGATCTCTTCGGTCACAGCCCAGAAAAAAAAAAGTATGTCGACATCCACCTTACTCCTACAATCTACTGCTCATAACTGAAATGATCAAGACATTGTCATCTTACTCAACATCCCCGGGTGCTAGCAGCAGAAATGACGCTCTGCCCCTTTGCTTCATTCTTTGTTGGAACTCCTAATATGAATTCCACTTGTCTAGGAATTTCAGAATTCCTTATAATGATTCTCCATTCCTCTAGTGAAATTTTGGGCATTCATAAATTCTAGCATTTGAGAATGCTACAATCCTGGAATCCAAATTTCAAACCCAACACTAGGATTTGAGTTCTCTCCTAAATTAGAATTTGGGGATCAAAATGCATGCCATCCACTAGTGTGTTAAGAGTTTCAGTTGAATAAGTCTTTGTTTGTTATTGAATAAGTCTATGTTGTCGTAGTTTTTAGGAATTCAATTAGTGGAGGAGTGTTCCTCAATTTATGCTAGCAGTACCAGTAGTTGGTTCCTTTTTTTGTGCTTAATTAGTTAAGGACTTATATTTAAGTATGTTATCCGTTCATGAATTAATACAACTCTTTAATTTAGATATTTCTCTTCTCCTTTAACTTCAACATCTGGTATCAGAGCTCCCACTGGGTTGTGAAAAAAAATCTTGCAGCAGCAAGTATTTCATGGCGACTGACAAGTCAGGAGAGAACTTTGTCCAGCCAGCCATACCTCACTTTGATGGTCACTATGATCATTGGAGCATGCTGATGGAAAATTTCCTAAGGTCCAAAGAGTATTGGGATCTTGTGGAGACGGGATATATTGAGCCCGAAGAAGAAACAGTACTGACACAGTTACAACAAAAGAAACTTGATGATCAGAAGCTGAAAGATTTGAAGGTGAAGAATTATCTGTTCCAGGCCATTGATCGTGCCATTCTGGAGACAATTCTCCAAAAAGACACTTCAAAACAGATTTGGGATTCCATGAAGAAGAAATATCAAGGCTCCACAAGGGTGAAACGGCAGCAACTCCAAGCTCTTCGCAAAGAGTTTGAGACTCTTCAAATGAAGGAGGAAGAGTCTGTGGATGGGTATTTTGCTAGAGTGCTGACAATAGCAAACAAGATGCGTATTCATGGTGAAGCTTTGAAAGATGTTTCTGTAATCGAGAAGATTCTAAGGTCCATGTCTTCCAAATTCCTAATTGTGGTTTGTTCAATTGAAGAATCCCATGACATTGATGAAATGTCCATTGATGCACTGCAAGGTTCGTTGTTGCTTCATGAGCAAAGGATGAAAAATCCTTCTACAGAACTACAAGCTTTGAAGGTGTCAACTCACAATGATTTTCCTACTAGGAGAGCGTCAGGTCGAGGTCGTGGAAGAGGCCGCGGAAGAGGAGGAAGAGGACATGGGAGGAGTGCTCAAGGTAACCGAGATGGAGGCAGACACCGAGATGATGATCACTTCAAGCCTCCAAGAAAAGGCCAGGATGACAAGTTCAAAGTCGAATGGTATCGATGTGGAAACCATGGGCATTATAGCACTGATTGCTATACCAAAATGCCAAAAGACAAAGAAAGAGGAGGAACGGCCAAGGTTGAGTGTTACAGATGTGGCAATTATGGGCATTATAGCAATGAGTGCTACACAAAGCTGCCAAAAGACAACGAAAGATGAGAGTTGTTGAACTTTGCAGAGACAAAGGAAGAAGAAACACTCTTGTTGGCCTGTCATACCAAGGAAGAACCTGATCTTGATGTCTGGTATGTCGACACTGGTTGTAGCAATCACATGTGTGGTAGTAAGTCTTCTTTCTCCTTTTTAAATGAAGATTTCCGTACTACAGTAAGTTTTGGTGATAGCTCTACTGTGAATGTGATGGGAAAGGGTGATATCCATATTAGAACCAAGAATGATTTTGTCGAAACAATTTCGAATGTCTTCTAGGTTCCTGTTTTGAAGACTAATTTATTAAGTGCGGGCCAATTGCAAGAGAAGGCTAGGGTTATGTTATAACCTTTCAGAAAGGTACATGTGAGATCTATGATCCAAGGAGGGGTGCTATAGCTGTAGTCCAGATGACACCAAACAGGTTGTTTCCATTGCGAATCACGACGGTTCAGGCTTGCTTGTTAGCAAAGGCGAATGATCCAGCATGGCTTTAGCATTTTCGCTACGGCCATTTGAACTTTAATGGACTGAGAACGCTTCATCAAAAACAGATGGTGATAGGCCTCCCTCTGATCTCTCATCCATCAACAGTTTGTGAAGATTGTGTTGTTGGCAAACAACACCGTGTTCCTTTTCCGAAGGGACAAGCATGGAGAGCCAAGATGGAGTTGGAGCTGGTTCATTCTGATCTCTGTGGACCCATTGATCCACCTTCCAATGGAGGTAAAAGGTATTTCATTAGCTTTATTGATGACTTTAGTTGGAAAACGTGGGTTTATGTGATGCAAGAGAAATCAGAAGCCTTCCTAGCCTTCAAAAATTTCAAGGCCCTAGTGGAGAAGGAAGTTGGGAAGAATATAAAAACCCTTCGCACAGATCGTGTTGGAGAATATAACTCACGGGAATTTACAAGTTTCTATGAGATATATGGAATTAAGAGGCAGCTCATTGCTTCTTACACCCCTCAACAAAACGGTGTGGCGGAGAGCAAAAATCGTTCAATTTTGAACATGGTGAGGAGTATGCTGAGTAGAAGTGGTCTTTCCAAGAGCTTCTGGCCCGAGGCAGTCTTGTGGAGTATTCGTCTCTTGAATAGAAGTCCTACTGTTGCTGTTTGAAATAGGACTGCCAAAGAAGCATGGAGTGGACGAAGACCAAGTGTCGATCACTTACGTATCTTTGGGTGTATTGCCTATGCCCATGTGCCCAACGAAAAGAGGAAGAAGCTAGATGACAGAGGGGTGAAATGTGTTTTCCTTGGAGTTAGTGCAGAATCGAAAGCTTACAGATTATATAATCCAGTCACTAAGCAGATAATCATCAGCCGTGATGTCATTTTCGATGAAGAGAATGTATGGGACTGGAATGATGAGGAGATGCAACAAATTCCAGTGAGTTTTGACAATGAAGAACAACAGCAGCTGCAAATTCCAGTTATCTCCAATCCATCCACAAGTGCTTCAATTAGAGAGCACACACCAAATGCTTGCAGTCCACCAGTTCAATGCCAACAAAAAAGACCAGCTTGGATGATGGACTATGTAAGTGGAGATGAACTCTCTGATGATGATAATTCTACCCATTTTGCATTATTTGCAGATTATGATCCAATGATATTTCAAGATGCGGTTCAAGATACAAAATGGAAGAAGGCCATGGATGCAGAAATTCACTCCATAGAAAAGAATGATACCTGGGAGTTGACAGATCTTCCACAAGGACATAAAATCATTGGTGTCAAGTGGGTGTACAAAACCAAACTCAATGAGAAGGGAGAGGTTGACAAACACAAAGCACGCTTGGTGGCAAAAGGGTACAAGCAAGAGTATGGGGTCGATTACACAGAGGTGTTTGCCCTTGTTGCAAGACTTGATACCATTCGAGTAGTTCTTTCTATGGCTGCTGAAAATTCTTGGCCAACTTTTCAACTAGATGTGAAGTCTGCCTTTCTCCACGGTGAGCTTCACGAACAAGTATGTGTCGATCAGCCTCCTGGTTATGTGCAGCAAGGAAAAGAGAGGAAGGTGTACAAACTAAAAAAGACACTCTATGGACTGAAACAAGTACCCAGAGCTTGGTACAGTCGCATAGATACCTACTTTGCTAGAGAAGGATTCAAGAAATGTCCATATGGGCCTATACTTTACATAAAGCTTGGCGAAGGAGGGAAGATACTAATTGTCTGTCCGTATGTGGATGATTTAATCTACACTGGTAATGACAAATCTATGTTTGATGTCTTTAAACAATCCATGATGACAGAGTTTGACATGACAGATCTGGGATTGATGCGCTACTTCCTTGGCATCGAAGTAGTACAAGGTGCTGCAGGGAATTTCCTCTCTCAGAAGAAGTATATGTTGAAAATTTTGGACAAATTTGAGATGAAAGGTTGTAATTCTGTTGGCACTCCTTCGTCCCAAGATCTGATGCTAACACAGAAGTCCGGTGGAAAGAAGGTAGATGCAACATTGTACAAGCAGATAGTTGGAAGTTTGATGTATTTAACAGCTACTAGACCTGACATAATGCATGCAGTTAGTCTTGTCAGTCGTTACATAGAAAGTCCTACTGAGGTTCATCTTCATGCAGCAAAAAGAATCCTCCGTTACTTGAGTGGCACAATTGATTATGGTTTGTTCTATAAAAAGGATGTAAAATCTGGTTTATTTGGGTTTTCTGACAGTGACTATGAAGGAGATCCAAATGACCGAAAAAGCATATCAGGTTATGTCTTTATGATGGGTTCAGCAGCTGTATCTTGGTCATCAAAGAAGCAGCCAATCGTGACATTATCAACCACTGAAGCAGAATTTGTTGCAGCAGCTTGTCAAGCCATTTGGCTGAGAAGGATACTCAAGGAACTGTGCTACCAGCAGCAGGATTCAACACCCATTTATTGTGACATGTTTCAGCAATCAAGCTTTCAAGAAATCCAGTTTTACATGGGAAAAGCAAGCATATAGATGTGAGATTTCATTTCCTGCGTGATCTGTGCAGAGAAGGAGTTATTGATATGATTTGGTGCAGCAGTGAAGATCAAGTTGCAGATATTCTAACCAAACCTCTCAAGTTAGCTCTGTTTGTGAAGCTGCGTAGACTTCTTGGTGTTTGTTCTATTGAAGATTCTGTTTGAGGAAGGGAGATACAAAGCTAATGGAGAAGATTGTCTAAACAGATTGTCTGTAGATCAATCAGTTTAAAGGAGGGTGTTAAGAGTTTCAGTCGAATAAGTCTTTGTTTGTTATTGAATAAATCTATGTTGTCTTAGTTTTTAGGAATTCAGTTAGTGGAGGAGTGTTCCTCAATTTATGCTAGCAGTACCAGTAGTTGGTTCCTTATTTTGTGCTTAATTAGTTAAGGACTTATATTTAAGTATGTTATCCGTTCATGAATTAATACAACTCTTCAATTTAGATATTTCTCTTCTCCTTTAACTTCAACATAGTGTGGGATGTCCCCAAATTTTATTCTAATAGGTATTGGCCCGGCCATTAGATCGACCATAAAATTTATAGTGTGATTGGTATAGTATGATTAATGATACGTAAAATTATGTTAGTCACACACTGAATCCAAAAGCTAAACCAAATTGGAGGTTGAGAGAGCTTTGTATGAAAGAGGGATACTTCCCCCTATTCCAAGGGCACAAAACTGCGATGCCTCTTACAATTTTACCCTCCATTTAATAAACTTTGATCAGATATCTAACAACTTCCTCTTGCATTTGTAGTTCAATGAGCCACAGAAACTCCCTCTCATGTCATATTTTAATTAATAGTTTCTTTAAACAGATTTCATTGTGAATGTCATGCCTTGAACAATCTTGAGAATCTGGTTGCCCATGAATCGAGAGCTTCTCTTCGATATGTATCGGCAACACAATAACAAAATCCATATATACCGAGGAATTCCTTTCCTTGTTTGGACTATAACTTGGTTCAAAGGCTATCAAACATTCTGAAGACTCGCACATGTAAGATCTCCGAATCCCATCCCATGCATATATACATCAGCCAAAAGCATAGAATCAGTTCCAATTGTAGTTAAAAGACTGTTGGGAGGTAACCTTTCGGCCACTAAACAAATGAAAGAAAGAGACCTTGTCACCCTACTTATAATGATGAGGATATACGTGCCTTTGTTTTATATTTTCTTCTCTACTGCCCAGATGTGGATTGCTCTCTCTTTCTTGGTTTGTGTTTTGAAATAGTGCAGTACCCTTTTCCATGAAGCTTAGCCAATTCCTTTAATTTGTAGTGAGACCCACGTGATTTTGATCTGTTGGTGACTCCTACCTGACCTGGATTTTCATTTCTTCCAGGTAAGATAGCATATATAGTGGCCTCTTAGTCCAATAGTGGTTACCAGCTTAGAGCAATTTGGGTCATTTCAGTAAGGTATAATCTGATCAGAAAGGTAATGGTGGGGCCACTTACATGAAATGTTCATGTAATCTGACTAAGACACTTTAATTCCTCTAGAACCTACTTTTCTCTCTATATATGTATATCTCTGGAGATCGACTTCTATCTCGACCTTTTTCAGATTTGTTTTACTTCTCCTTCCTCATACTCCAATGAGAGTAGAAAGATTGCTCGCTCCACTTTACAGGCTTGTATTTTTAACAATGGCTATTAGAAAAACAGATCCACTTCTAAACTTCCACTTTACACACTTGAAAGTGCAAAATGCTAGGTAGAAAGTTTAAAACCGTTGCACACTGCGTAGTGTTCTTGCGGAAGCCTCTGGAAAGCAGACTTCTTGTGACTACATGTGTTGGGCTACGCAGTGTTCTTGCGGAAGCCTCTGGAAAGCAGACTTCTTGTGACTACATGTGTTGGGCTGAGTTGTGTACTTCCTTTAGGCCTGTGGGCTTGTAAGAGTCCTCATTTATTTTTCTTTCGCCTGGCTTTTAGTTGCTTAAAGGTCCGGTCTAGCCCTGCATATTTAGAATTCCTGGCTAGGAATTCAATTACATGAAATTGAAAACAAACATGCCCTAACTCATTGAGCTGAACCAATGTAGACTGTGCCTGTACTCCCTGTTGTAGTCCCTATTACCTCGCTGCCATTAATTAACCGCATTGCATAGAAAAAATTGTTGATACTTTGATACAATCTCAAAATCAACAAAACTCAATTTTGAACACTGTAGCCTTAGTTCGTCCAATTAAAATTAACATGGGCCAATCACTGACCTGAAATAGGTCCAAAAACTGACCAAGAAATCCATAAACTGGCATGTGATATCTACGGCGTGGTTGATTACATTTTTTTAGTCCTTTATCTTTAGACTCAATTCCAGCCCAACAGCATCAATAAGTCAAGCGGCCAACACGTACCCCTCCCCTTTTGGGGTCGTCACTCCTGAGTCAGGATTTCAGGCAGGACCCTAGCCGGCCCAACTTGTTTGTTGCATAGCCAGCTCATGCTTGCTAACATTGCATCCTACTCCAATATACACTTGGAGTTTTTCGATAGATATCCGTCTATCCAATTAGTCGAAGGGTGCCATTTGAGTATGGAAGTAACTTTTGCTATCTTATTTACAAACAATTGTTGGATTTATACCCGCTCTAGCTCTAGCTTAGCAGGTCATGAATATAGACGCGAGAGTGCATGAATTTAAGTTCTTACAGTAAAAAAGAAGGAAGTTGGATTCTAATTTACCCTTAATAATTAGGGTAAATTAGCCAAAAGTCTTTAAGCACGGTCTTCTAAGGCATCAAGGACAACTACTTTTTCTCTAATGTCTATAGTCCACACAGCTGGAGATATTTTAGTGAAAGGTCCCTAATATGCCACATCATATATTTTTCATGACTAAGTTGCCCCTTTCAACTGTGCCGGAGAACTCCTTCATTCTTCTTCTCTCATTTTCCATTTTTTATTCCTTTCCATAGTTGCAGAGTATCGTTGCAGAGCACCTCCTGTCGCCACCATGACTTCCGATTCTCTCTCTTTCATTTCTTCAAAGATAGACACAGTTTTACTTTATCTTGCTCTTTCATCTGTAGTCTTCTCCACATCTCTCTCTCTCTACAACTGATTTGAAAGAGAGCATTTTGCACTTTTTCTTGTTTCCCCCCTCTCTTTTCTCGATTGGATTGTGATCATCAAGTGTTTTTGTTTTGGATTTCGATTTTTATTAGAATCTGATTTTCCGTATTCTAACTTTTGGTGTCGCCGAACTCAGATAAATTTCCCAGAATCTATGATAAACTAGACAGAAACTCAGATAAATTTGTCGAAGTTCTGCCAGAAACTCAGATAAATTTACAAATTTATCTGAGTTTCTGGGAGAACTCAGATGAATTTGTCGAAGTTCTGTCAGAAACTCAGATAAATTTACAAATTTATCTGAGTTTCTGGCAGAACTCAAATAAATTTATCTGAGTTTCTGGCAGAATTCAGACAAATTTATCTGAGTTTTGAAGAACTTTTCTGAGTTTCAAACAAATAGCTATGTGAAGTGGTGCCATCCGATGACCCACATCTATCTCTCCTTTCTTATTGCAGTGGTTGTGATTCGTGATTCGCGTTTTCTTTTGCTGCCAGCTGACAGAAGGAGAAGAAGGAGCAGGGAACTATGGGAGAAACCAAACATATTATGGTTTTGTGGAAGTGATAAAGCAGCGATTATTAGGTTTAAGCATTAAATAACACTTATTTTGACTTTTAATACTATAACCTATCAACCTTCATATCATACCTAAGCTATATCAACGGCTATGATGTCAGTTTGGTCACCTTGATAGAGAAACTTGATTGTCATGTAATGTGGGTTTTGGCTGTTCTCTTCTACTCTCACAGGCAAGTTCTAGTGTTGTATTCACAAGGTATCATGTGTCCTGATTTCAAGAAAGCCCAAGTCAGTCAATCTGTAAGTGGTTTTAACATGTGAAAGGATGGTCCAGGACCATCGTCCACAGGCTACACATATGATTATAACCATGATTTAAACAGTGAGAAGATTGCCTCAGAAGACTGATAAATTTATCTGAGTTTTGAAAACTCAGATAAATTTATTTGAGTTTTGCTTTTGCTGACATATACAAGGGCGTTTTTGTCTTTTTCAGTTACAAGATGACTGCTATCAGTACGATAAAGTATTGTGGACCGTTTGCAATAAAAATCACTGTTGAGGGACCTCCGCCCAAATGCCCCTAATAATTACCCTTACATAAGTTGGAGAGAGATTCCAACTCAATTGGATCCATAAAAATATGAAAAGTTTGTAAATATAAAACTAAAGCTAGAAGGCTAAGACTAATATTTCAAAAATCGGAGATCTAGCACAATAAAGTCCATGCCTCCTTCATGCACCGGGTACTGGTTTAATCCTTATCTTTATAAACTGAAAGACGAGACGAATGATAGATAAACTGGAGATTACCAAAACCAGGTGTAAGTGCCTAAAAATTACGGACTTAGTTAGATGACTATGAAGCTCTTATTGTTGCTGTTAGGATGAATGGATCGGATGTCCTGAACCTGAAAGGGAGAGGAGAAACAAAGGTCAGAGCCCCTGGCTGCAGTCAGCCGAAGGCACTCCGATGCTTGAGTTAGTGCAGTCACTACACAAAGGGGGAGTGAGTGAGGAAGGAGGAGGTTTAGGCGGGGGGGGGGGGGGGGGGGGGGGGGGGGGGGGTATTATGTATTGCTTACCTCTTCATGGTTCTTACCATGCATATATATAGGGGGACGAGTGCCTTATCAGAAGCTTCCTGAGTGGAGGTAGGCGAGAGTACTGTCCCATTAGATCTTTCCTCAATCCCACACATAAATGCGGACGTGATTGACAGGTAGGGATAATCCCTTGCCGAAATCTAGCGGCCATCCTATCTGTTGGTATGTTCTGCAACGTAGCTATCCTGCCACGTAATTGGGACCCGACGTTCAATGTTTACCTTGGTCAATAGAGCCGAACTGGAGAAGTCACCGAAGTCAAGGGCGCAAGTTCAAGTACTGTTGCCGAGATGCCCGAGGCAGAACCCAATGGGACCCGCTCGATACTCCTACTGAGGTGGGCGGACTCAGGCTCGGTGTCAGCTGGCGCAGTCGCCGAACCGAGTGAGACCGAGACCAAAACAAGCCTAGTTGGTACTTTTACCTAAAGTATGAGTAATTTCAGGATCACAGAAATACCCCATACACCAGGTATATGGGTCAAAACGTCAAAGTTATTTTTAACCTTTCCTTTTTCCCGTTCTTGAATATTTGTTTTGATTACGATTCTCCGTCGATTGTATTCGATTTTTTTTCCATCATAGTTGATGTGATTTGGTCGGACCGAATCATAGAAGGCACAGGTTCAAATCGAACCGCGTGGGAACTGGTTCGGTCCCTTTTCAAAAATGTCTGGCACGGCAGTGAATGATATGGTGACATTCATTATCAACTTATCACACATTGTCATGTGAGAATAAAATAAGTAAAAGTGGGCCATACATCACTGCTTAGAGGCTGCTGTCTTTATACACTTTATTAGCATTGCATGCTTCGGACCAACTGCGTCCGATCCATTGGCACGATCGATTAGTAGCAGCAGGATAATCTCAGAGAATATATTTTTATATAGTATGAGAAAATATTTTTTTTTAATAATTGCGTGGTCCTCAAGAGCATCGAACTCCGAGGGGAATCAATGTTGATTAGTACCTATGGCTCAAAAATAAGAGGTTGCGGTTTCCAACTCTTGCTCTTTTCTTGCGACAACTTATCCATGTAAAAGACCAGAGATTTCGGGCACATTTGTGTTTACACCCTTTCCGTGGAATGGGAAAACTGCCGCGCCAATAAATTCAATAGAAATGGAAACCTCGAAAAATGATTTAAGTGAAATTTAGAAATTCATGTTTGGTGCGGGTTTCTTTTCCTCGCTGAATTGGTACATATGTTATTTGATGCGACTGTGGATTCCTTATTGAAAATCAGATTTTCCGATTTGGTGCATTAGTTTTCTGTGAAAAAATAATAAAATCGGTATATAATTAAATTATCCATAAAAAAAAATGAATTGGGTTGGGCTAGGGCATGCCACTGGGTGGGTGGGGTGCAATAGAGGAGGAGTGGGTGGGGTGGGGGTTGGGAGAGGGGTGGTTTGGGACTCATCACAGAGGAGTGGGGATGGCTGGGTGGGGTGGAGTTTGCGAGGGTTTCGAGAGTGAGAAGGGGGCGAGGTGGCTGGGGTTAGGACTTGGCCGCATGGGTGGGTGGGTGGGTGGGGTTTGGGACTGGGTCGTAGGGAATGGGGGTGATAGAGTAGGGTGGCTAGGGTTAGGACCTGGCTGCGGGGAATGAGGGTGAGAGAGCAGGGTGGCTGGGGTTGGATGCTAAACGCAGAGGAGGTGAGAGAAAGAGAGGAGCAAATCTCTAAAAGAGTGATGAAATGAGATTATAAAGGAGTGAAGAGTTTTCCGAAGAAATGGAACTTTCATGCATAGGAAATTCATTTTCAGCATTTGCAGGGGAAATATTAACTAGGCACAAAAGTGTTTTCATGGAATTTATCCTCTCCGAGCACATGAAAAATAAACTTTCCATGAAAAATCATTTATTTTTGTGAAGAAAAGTATTCACATTTTACACAAATGTCTAGTCAGTTCTCAAAGAAGCCGGAGGCGGTCGTTACTAAAAGAAAAACCAAATTAATACAAGAAAACGAGTTTTTAATAATTGCTTGGTCCTGACGAGCATCAAAGATCGACACTTTCAAAATCCACTCACCAGAAACTAGAATGTGGGGAATTTTTATATATTCAGAAATCAGAAATAAAAGCAAGCGTACGCAACCCAAAAGAAGAATCTCAACCGCATCCATACGGACTAATCGCCCAAGGTTTTGCTCAAAATCACAGCAATACCCCTGTTCATGTTATGGCCCACCATGTAACCGTTGTTGTTGGGGTTACATCCGATTTTGTTAGGGATGCAAATATTTATTGGTTAAAGCGGCCCACTTTTTCCTTGTGAAAAAACAGAAGAAAAAGAAAGTCCAGGAAACTGTTTACACAGCCATTTTTCCACGGAAAAAGCCACGAAAATCCAACTGCTTTACCCTTCTATTTTTTCCACATTTTGGTGCGCTCGGGTAGTATTTGCAAAAATGGATGTTAGAGGACATTTGCCTTTCTCCAACGTTAATACACTTTTCACCCTCTTTCGAAAATATTTTTTCATAAAATCATAAAAAACTGAATTCCTTTTTATGTTTTCCATGTGAAAAAACATTCACACCAAACAATGAAAAGGACTATGGTAGGAAATTGCCTCAGCTTTCCTTACCATGTCCATGAAAAAGCGATTACACCAACATACGCTTAAGGATTTTCCTCATTTCAATTGAAATTCCTTTCTCATAACTGATAAGTGGATTGAAACTGTTTTTTTTTCTTTTTTTTTTTTTGGTACATATAAAGATGAGTTTGCACATAGCATAAAAATCAAATCATTATCCAAAGAAATCCTGGAAAATATTTTGCTAATTTCGTTTCATATGGTAAAAAATATGGGAGGACCATAGTGTGGTGATAGATGAGTTTTAATATGCAAGGAGTAAGGGAATGATGGGTGGGATAACGAAATATTTCCCATGTTAAATGAGATGTACTTTCATATGTGGGTGGAGAATTATTTATCATGGAAGGCTAGAAAATTGATGATCATATAATATATGATTATTGCTTACTGGTTACTCTTTACCCTTTTCCTAATTATTAGATTCATTCCACTTTTATATAAAATGTAAGAAATTTAACAAGAAATTTCTTGAAATATCACATAATCTCATGATTGGATTCACTGCATCAAGGACAAAAAAATTTAAATAACAGACCGGATGTTTACCAAATATAATTCATATCTTCCATCTTCATTAAAGAAATTTGCAAGGGAAGATGGAGAAGGGTGATGTTATATAAATGGACATTTTTAGCATGCAGCTGCAAATAAACTAGAGGGGAGGAAAGGGCCTGTGAAGAACAGAGTATGCAGCAGGCAACAGTAGTAATCCTGTGATGGATGGGAGACACAAATTTCTGGATCTTAATTAATAGGAGGCTATGTGTTTTGCAGTTACTGTAATAATGACCTGATGTAATTTTCCTCTACTTGATATTTAGTACCCTTCTTTAGAAAAAAAAAACCCTTCAATGTCGACTCATGGTCATGGACTTTAAAATTCAAGGTCACAAAGAACTAGTAGTTACTTCATCTCTCACTCAGCTATCTAAGACAGCCTCTTTCCCGTGTGCACACTCTTTGCCATGTGAGTGAACTCTCTCCTTGCAAATGCAGGTTCTCTCATGGGTATCAGACTCTCTCAGCCCCATTGGCTGAGGTTAAAAAAGTTTTTTGAAAAATCCAAGGCCATAATGTATGGAAAGGAGTTTCTAATTTGACAGTCCATTTAAGGTGAGATAGATCAGACCGCTGGCAACTTCCATTGATCTGATATTCTAATGCTTGATACATGTTAGATTCTTATCTAGGTTGATCCCCAGGAACACTTTCATGGTATTATCTAGGGTAATTAGGAAACTCACTTTGCATTTATTGAATAGAACATTTATTAAAATGTCATTTCTCAATTTGCAGTCCTGATGATGATGAATGTGACGTGATAACCTACCAAATTAACAGTAGCAATCACGCTTTAATAAGACTGACAATTTAAGTAATCTTTCTCGAGACAAGCATCATCATGATGCATCGGTTGTTAGTTACCCTCAAGTTAACTTCCTTTTAAAGATTGATGGTAATATACATTTGATTGAATAAAATATAATGTGGATCTTATAACAGCCTAAGTTCACTACTTGTCTCTAAATTCATAAAATTATCTTTTCTCTTTTTTTTTTTTATTCTAATTTTTCATATTTTCTATCAATTATGACAAACTTTTCTCATCGACCAATTTACCCTGTCAAGAACTCTCTCATGGCAACCTGATAAACGGATTATTTGGGTCATTATAAAATCGAGATAGAAATACGAGATAGCCAAGTTCAAGAACACATTGGGGGTGAAGCTCATGTTATTTGGCCATCCCAGTCCCTCTCTGGTTTGGCCTTGGGCAGAGATCATGTTCAAGACTAAGAACACATTGGTGCAAAGGAGTATAACTTAATTACATTGGTAGAGCATGGGAGCATGGAGCACTTAAAAAATATATTTATTTATAAGTCACGTGGACAATATTTTACTAATCCAGAGTCACATTTGCCACCTATATAATGTCTTTTATATGTGATGAATGTGGATTGGATGAAATAATATCTCCCTATTTCTACGAAATATAAATCTGGACTTATATTCTACAAGTGACTTATATGCCGAGTAACTTACAGGCCTACTTATTTGCAACTTTATTATTAATGGGAAGAAGGGGTCCACTCATGGACTATAAGGATCCAAAATAAATGAGTCTCATCAATTTATCATAATCCTTGCTTTAAACCGCTTTAAAGTTAACGACATCTTAATTATAATTTTTTTAAAAGATTTAATCCAACTATGAGTGAGAATTTAGCGAGTGTAAAACCGGATCTGACCTCAAATCCAAGAACGAAAAGAGTATAAAGAAAGGATATATTAATGAAGGATGGGATCCACAATAATGTCATACTAGCTACTTAGAAGAGAAGAATTAGAATAGCTTTTCCTCTTCCAGTTTAAGATAATCGAGAGAGATTTTCTCCCATTGGAAGCCGTGTGTTGTGTTCTGTGCATGAAATCCCATCCTGTGGACATCGTGCGGATTCTCACGGTTGGGAAAGTTTTCCGCATGAGATTGAAACGGGCTCCAATCACGGAAGCAGTAGACAGACAATGGCAGTCATCTCGAAAGGCGAGCCCGCCCAACCGAGTCACTTCTTTTCTCTACGGTTGTGGCAATGTGGCCTCAGAAAGGTTTTAGGCAAGGCATCTTTGCTGCTGATATCAGTCCTCGGTAGTAAGGGCTTTCCTGTCATTTTGGCTGTTAACGGTGTGAAAAAGAAGCAAAAGCTAGCTTGAAATCTGCACTTTCATGTCCATCCAAAACCTTTCCCTTTTGCCCTCTTCTGCTTTTTCTTACCCTCTAAGTCTTCTCTGCTTCTTCTTCTCCTCATCCTCTGCAACCCCATTTGTCATTCCCATTTGAACCAAAGAAACTAGAGAGAGAGAGATAGAGATATATATATCACATATATCTTCTGCTCTTCTCTTCTTTCAATGGCAGAACCAGACTACTATAACAGTCCCCCAAGACTAGTTGCAGAGATGGGCTCTCCAAGTCCAACCCCACAAATGCAGACAAACCCAAGTAAGTTCTCCTCCCATTTCCTCTTCAGAGGCCTTTTCATTGCCATATTCATTGCTCTCCTCCCACTCTTCCCTTCCCAAGCCCCTGAATTCATCAACCAAACCATCCTCACCAGAAGCTGGGAGCTTCTCCATCTCCTCTTCGTAGGAATCGCTGTCTCCTATGGCCTCTTCAGCCGTTGGAACATTGAATCCGAGAAGGAGAACCAGCTCAAAATCGACACTGCTCAGTCGTACGTGGCTAGAATCCTTGAAGTGTCATCGGTTTTCGACGAAGATCAGATCGAAAGCCCATCTGGGTTGGACGACAGCAATATCCAGACCTGGAATTCCCAGTACTTTCGAGGTGAACCCAGGGTCATGGTTGCAAAGAAAAGCTCCGATCTTGGCACTCGTAGAAGAATTAGCCGGACCAGTAGCAGTGAGAAACCCCTGCTGTTGCCTGTCAGGAGCTTGAAATCGCGCGTTTCGGACGAGGGAGAGGTTGATCTGATGAATGGGGTTGAAGGGATTGAGGGTTTGGGAGATGGGTCTGGTTTGGATTCGGAGGGTTCTTCTCATAGTCCTCGGAGAAATGGGGTTAGAGAAATCGGAGAATTGAAGGAGAGTGTTGTCCTTCCTTCCCCGATTCCATGGCGATCGCGGTCGGGAAGGATGGAGTTCAATGATGAAAGGGATCCCGGAATACATCGATCCTATTCTTTACCGCGCTCTGCTGTTGCAGGTGAATTCGGCAGGTTTGAATCTCCGCCTCCCAATTCTCCAATCCATTGGTCGCCTCACCCCAATTCGCCTCCCTCTCCTTCACCAAAGAAACTCTCTCCTTCCTCCTCTCTTTCGCCGGAAATGCGTGGCAAGATCGGGGAAGATTCGGGGAAGAAGAAGGGCGTTCACAAGCGTCCTCCACCTCCACCGCCTCCTCTCCCACCGCCCATTAGTTCGAAATCCCTACCTAAGGAAGTGAGTCCAAATCTGGACAGAGGCGCGTTTTCGATGGATGCTAAGGATATGGGGAGAAGTTTCAAGAAAGAAGTGAGGAATCTGAGCAGGAGTAGCAGCAGAGAAGATCTTCCTAATGGCAAAGACATGGATATTGATTCTTGGAGATTAGAAACAAGAAACAAAAACCGCCCTGAAGTGAGAAAATCTGTTCGAACCATTAGAGGGGGTGAATATGCAATGGAGGCAAAGAAAGGCGGGGATGAAGTAGAGATGAATGGTGGGAGAAGACCCAAGGAAGTAGATGCTTTTGGAGCTGAGAAAACAGGAACTAGGACGGCTTCTAATCAGTCATCAGCTAGCATTGAGAAACAAGCTCGCTCTGTTCGTTTCTCTCCACCAAAAATTCAAAACAAGGAATCTGTTCAGAAGTTTTTTGTTGGGCCTGAAGACTCAGATGGTGATGAACTCCATGAAAGCTCAGATGGAGAAGTCTCTGCCCCTGCTTCTGTTGTAGATACAGGGCCTGATGGGAATGAGGTGGATAAGAAGGCTGATGAATTCATTGCCAAGTTTAGGGAGCAAATCAGACTTCAGAGGATTGAGTCTATCAAAAGAACCAGTGGGCAGCGCAGTGGTGCAAAACCGCGGTAACCCAAATGTTCTTTTCCATATAATCAAGCAGCATGAAGTTGCAGACAGTGTTTCCTTGCTATTTTTCTTCAATTTTATCTTCTTTTTTCTCTCTTTTAACTTGCGTATCATATAGCTTTTGAATTAACAGCATGCTATATATTTTTGCATGGTTTATGGTCGATAAAACCAGCAAAATGATTGGAGAACTGTTTCTGTTGTTCTTCATTCTCTTAGTGACGGCAGTAGATGGCCTTCTATGAATGCAGTCATTCATGGAAGGGGGAAAAAAGGAAAGAAAAGAAATATCTTTTCAACAATGTGGTTTGATATTGAGATGCAGAAAAACAGTTCATTTGTGTAAATTTGTTGATGTTCGACCCCATGTATGTTGTGTTGGCATGGATGAATGACTATGCTTTTATACAAAGGTGAGTTTTTTTATTCCTGTTCGTTATCATTTTAAGCATCAAGGTGTTTAGAAGAAATGGACTCTCGTTAACAGTAGTCTGCAGTTCAAAACAATTGAACATTATAAGTTCAATGAAAGACTCACAACAAATGTGGATTTGGTGAGTTTGAACATGTCTTGTTGTTTTGACCAAATGACAGTTAATAATTCTCTATGCTGTTGTAGGGGTTGTTTGGAAATCTGAAACACATCAGGTGGATAATGGAATAGCCATGCAAAAATCACTAACTATTTCTGGTGATGATTGATATTGATTTGGAATGGAAGAGTTCGGTGAACAGCATCCGGTCCTAGTAACATTTCCTCTGATTTCTACTGTGCCTGCTTCACAAGCAGAAAATAATTGTGTAGAACTACTCACTCTGCCGAAATATACCAGCCATTTTGATTTGGCTGTAGCCAAGTGCACCCTTAGCTGATGTTTAATGGATGCATTTTCCATTCTACTCATTATATACTGGAGATAAGGCCTCTTAACTCAGCTATTTCAACCCACCAAATGCATACCCAATCTGAGGTATGAGATCTAAATTTTAAATAGGAGTCCATCTGTAGCATATGGTATTTGGGATTCACAAGTACCCAGCTATAAAATTTCTATAATTTAAGCTCTGCTTTCAACTGGCTGAACCTGAAAGATTTTGAGTGTAGTTTAATGCTAACTCAAGATTCTCCTCATATCCTTGAACAACATTAGATCAGACTATGATCGCTAACCATATGAATGCTACTGGGTTTTCCAGTGATCCTAGAAATGTCGATTTTGTCTTTCTGAAGCAATTTGTTATTGGACTTAGCTTTCTTCCTATGAGACTGATTCTGTTCAGATATGTTGGAACAGAAGATATCATATATTTTGATCTCAACATCCCATTTAACTGATGCATCTGAAATATGTTAAGGTGATTTAGCAATCTCCCAACTGAGATTTCACTTCTTTTCTTTTTTATGATTGTGTTCTCATGGTCGTTTATTATGCATGAATATGATGGCAATTCTTCAATAGAGATTTTACCTATGAACCATCGTATCAATTCAGTTAGTCCAAAAGTAAATACAAACTGTGGTTATCATATGTCCAGTTATGCATGATCATGGTCATTATCAAAGTGCAGCCATGAAAGTAGGATTGGTTGTAAAAGATAACCAACACATTGTTCTGTGCTCTTGACAACTAGCAATGAGATTGATGGGAAGCTTGATCTTGGTACAAAAGAAAGGGAAAGAGATAAGATGATGTGAGAGATGGTAGAAGCCTGTGGGGCATCCATCTTGAGTTGTGTGATGATTTTTAAAATGATGCTAGTTAATCTCTCTGACATGAAGATGATAACGATGATGACATTGTCAATGAAAAAAGAAAGCTTTGATGTAAGTCGTAGATGGCGTTTAAAATAAAAGTAACCCTAGGAAATGTCATCATTGAGAGTTTCCATGCAAATGACTTCTTTGAAGACACATGAGGCCCACCTTTGCAAGATCTAGACAATTCATATTACATGCCCTCTCGTTGATACAAGCTCACAGAGATTTTACTCCAAAGAATGTGAGAGATACAGCATTAGAATGATCAATATGTGAAGACCCATAATTTCAATCAACATCATCGCTTTTAGCTCATTGATATATGAAAATCCCTCGCAGCTGGACCTTTGATAAAACCTTTAGCAGCAAAAATTTTCTCCGGTTGGATATCCGCAATGTGGACATTAAATAGGTTGAGCTTCATAAAAAAAATTTTGAGACTAATGCATGCAGGAGAAATTTCCCAGGAAGTAGTATAATCTTTATCTGACAAAGTGCAAACATTGGCTTCGTCCAACATAGCCCCCCCCCCCAAAAAAAAAAAAAAAAGTTTGAAAACATTGGCTCCTTGGCCCTTTGGCATCGTCCTTCATGACACACCTTACAGAGAAATGGTTTGACTATGCTGGGGAAAGTAGTAATAAACAGTAAAAAGCAGTCAACAGATCCCCAAAAGACAACCCAACCCGAAACAATACTGTA
Source organism: Umbellularia californica (assembly GCA_028538565.1). Lineage (NCBI taxonomy): Eukaryota > Viridiplantae > Streptophyta > Magnoliopsida > Laurales > Lauraceae > Umbellularia > Umbellularia californica. The sequence goes on from JAPQWN010000012.1 coordinate 1,071,091, forward strand.
TATAGTAACCTATCTATCTATGGGATGGATTTTCCCCTTTTGCTCTATTACACTATTTCATCGCTTGTTTTTGGCAAATAAGTCACTAGACCATAAATACTACGTTTTGGGCTGGATGGGCCGTTCTTTTAGCCTTTTATCACTTAATCCAAGCTAATGGCTTGTTTCTTTACTAGAATTCAAGGAAATCAGAAAATCATATATGAGAAATTCCTGAATTCTCGGGCACAGTGAAATTCCTGTATGCTCCCTTGGGCTTGAGTATCTAGGAATTTCACCAAACTGCGAAGGGGGTGGAATTCCTTGATTCTCAAAGGTCATGAGCATGTGGCTAAATTTCAAAAATGCTAGTGAAGAAATATGAAATTCAGAAATTTCAGATGACAAGAAATTCCACAAAAGAAACAGGCTCATTATTAAATGGGCCAGATTTTAAATTCAGGCCCAGTCTGATTACCAAAAGTATGGCCCAGCTGGCCCATAGATTTGGGCCCGTGTCAGAGAATTACACTAGCGGAAGGCCATCGGACCTGTTGGAGCCACCATTAATTCTCAAAGATGATTTTTCTTTCCCTTATTTTATTTGTGAAAATGTTCTCGAGCTGAAGTTGGTTAAACCTGTTTGAACAGAACCATTCGCTTTCTCTGTTACACGGTCTAACAAGTAGACTGCATGTACGGTCCAGCTCTATGGGATGCACTTTGACCCACCTCTGCTCAGTGCACCCATTTGTTAACCTTATCATCCCATGATCTTCCATCAGCCCTAATTTTACACATCAAACCTTCGCTCGCCATTGAATTGGATCTCAAAAAATTTTATGGTTAAGATGCCATTAAATTTTAAGACGGTTAAATCAAAGACTATGACAATCTGGTGGGGCTAATTTTTATTTATCTCCCTTGTCCATAATAGAAGAAACCTTTCATATGGCCATCTTTTTGTATTGATAGACATTCATCTTATGTTGGAATAAAAGTAGAGATACCCCACCAGGTGGACCGCTCTGCACACACACATAAACGGTATGCAGTCTTCTTGGTAGGGGAAGATTCTCCATCATTGAAAGATAGCGTAAAATGGTAAAGATTACAAGGGTTCGGTCTCATCATTTGAACCACAAGAAGTTTTTTTTCTTTTTTAATAAAGAACCGATTCTCTGCTTGTCTTTTATAGACATTTATGCATGTATGCATGGATCATTTGTTTTCATCATCTCTATAATATACCATTAACATGAAACGGAGTAAATCATATTTTTACATGTCATTGGATGAGTGCCGATGTTAGCTCAGTTGGCCTAGGACCACGGTTTGCACCCGGAGGTTCTGCATTCAAAACTACACTACCATACTGAGGCTACAAGGCGAATTTTACCCGGCTTTCTCTTCTAGGCCCGTAGGGATTATTCTGGCCCAAAGGGCTAGGAACCCTACGTTATATTAAAAAAAAAAAAAAAAAAGTATTGGGCGCATGTGATATGAGCAGGATGGAATTACCAAAGATCAGCCCAATCACCTAGGCCAGAATTATGATTCCTAGATTCTAGATATGCTCAATGCAACTGATAATAGTCCACTAATGCATTTAAAACATATCTGTACTGTTTACCAAAAAAAAAAAAAGAAAAATTCTGTACTAAGTTAAAAAAGCAACCAACTTTCATCTTATCATGATTTTCTTATATACAAAATAAAAAAAAAACATTATTTAGGGTTAAAGAGAACAAAAGGCGTAGCAGCAAAATCAGTCCATTTAGAAAGAAACTTGGGCCATGGTGGCACATATCCTAGTTATTTTGGAAGGAATGGGGGAGAAATGTAAATCAGACACATATCCGTACCCTCAAACACTGACCCTTCTCCCCACCATCAAAGCCTTAACTCCACCTCTTACTCCATAAGAATGTCAGAAAGGCACAATTATGAACATATGCTTAGATTTAGATGCCTTTTTTTTTTTTTTTTTTTTTAAATTAACAATTCCCACAGGCCACAGCACAGTGATTCTGGATCATTGATTGAACTATAGCTACCTGTCACTAGCCTTTTTTTCTGAATTGTTACAGCCCTGCAGAGAATATATTTCTAGATACTGACTGAAGAGACAAGATCTTCAACTCCAGCAGATTTTCTAGACCATCCATGGGTAGGGCCCATCAAATCAAGTCTTAACATTTGGAGCACATGCCAGCATGTATAGTACAGGGTATCGGGTATCATGTGTAAAAGCAGTAAACTGCAGTCCAGAACAATAGAACAATTTGTCTCTCTGTGACTCTGTCTATGCTCAGATGGGAGTTAAACCAGAGCAATGGACTAAAAAAGGATGGAGAAAGTCCCGAAGTAACAAGTTTTCATACATTAGTTGGAAAAATCAAACTTTCACCTTGTGTGCCGACAATGGGAGCCTGGTGTAACAACTTCAACTTTATATTCAAGATTCCTGAAAGTATGAAGAGCCTGTCATTCATGTTATTATCCTGCAATACAGCCAATAAGCCTAAGTAATACAAACTTATCCTGGCATGGTTTAGATAGCCTGGATTGGATTACACAGCTTCATACCCACAGCTCAAACATACAAATTTAGCACACTGATACATTGCAATTGCGATGACATAAAGTATCAATAATGTTCCAAGAAGGAAGAGGCTCGCCTTGGATTAGATAATTTCCGGACCCTCGCTGGCACCTCGTCTTCCAAATATGGGACAACGTGTTTTTTCATATCGCTTCGAGAAATTCCAAGATGATTTCCTGGCACACTGATGAATATAACCTTCCCAGCATCATCCAAGGTTTTCAGGCCAATCCAATCTTCAGTGTAAAGTTTTGTCTGCAGCATTCATTGTTTATTTTTTAAGCGCGATAAAGCTGAAAAATGAGGTAAACATCTCTCTCTCTCTCTCTCATGCGCGCACGCAACCGACAACAAAGATCATTAAAGAAATTGGTGAAATAACCTTATTTTGATAAATCAATTCAGTTCAACAAGAAGAGAACAATAAATGATTTGGCCTATAGCTTCCCATGTCATGCAATTAATGACCAAGCCACAGTTACCAGGAAACTGATTTGCCTATGCAATTGTTTGTCTGTCTCTTGAGTCTTTCAGTGTATCAAAATACATAGTGCATATTGCAAAATGAAATAATTCACGCATTTATATTGTATCCCCCATCTGTTTCACACAGGAAACTCTGGTCTAAACTGTCATTTTAGAGAGAGATGAAATACAGAACACAAGAGAGAGAGAGATGAATGTCGTCCATCCTTTGAGGATCGACTGTTGTTTATATAAGGGTTTAATTCCCTAATTACAATCAATTACAAATCTCAGATCCTAAACTAAAGCAACAAATTAAGTAACAACCTTTGACTAATTACAATGTAACAAATGGGTACAATAAATGGGCCTAAATGGATGGGCCTCGATTGACACCCCCCCTCAAATTGATGCTGGGGAGTCATAAAGCAGCAATTTGGATACAAGAAATTGATGTCGAGGCCGAGGAAGTCCCTTCGTGAAGATATCTGCAAACTGAAGTTCTATAGGGACATGCGGTAGACGAATGACATCACGCTTATATTCATCTCGAATAAAGTGGCAGTCAACTTCGATGTGTTTAGTGCGTTCATAGAAGACGGGATTTTCAGTGATGCGTATAGCCCCAGTATTATCGGCATGCAAGGGAGTAGGAGAGGTTTGAGCGAACCCAAGTTCCGAAAGAAGTCCACGTAGCCATAAAATCTCAGAACAAGCAGAAGACATTGCCCTATATTCGGCTTCCGTGGAAGATCGAGACACCCGATCTTGTTTCTTGCATTTCCAAGAGATGAGAGAATTTCTAAGGTACAGACACCAACCAGTAGTAGAACGGCGTGTCTTGACAGCCGGCCCAGTCAGCATCTGCATAAGCGGTCAGATGAAGAGGATTATCCTTCGGATAATATAAACCACGAAGGACATTTCGCAGCAGATAGCGAATAATCCGCTTCACAGCTGTCAAATAAAGGTGTCGAGGAGCGGTCATGAACTAGCTCACAAGATTAACAGCATAGGATATGTCAGGTCTAGTGATAGTGAGATAGACAAGACTGCCCACCAGACGCCGGTAGGTATGAGGATCAGGAAGAAGATCGCCATCATCTTTACTTAACTTGAGATTTACCTCGACAGGCGTATCAACAGGTGAAGAATCATGGAGGTCAGCCAACTCGATAAGATCCGATATGTATTTGTGTTGATTAACAAATAGACCTTGGGAGAGTGATGCACCTCTAAGCCCAAAAAATAATGCAATGGGCCCAAATCCTTCATACAGAAGGAATCCCTGAGAGAAGCTTGGAGAGATTTGATCATACCAGCATATGTGCCGGTGATAATAATATCGTCAACATATACGAGAAGCACAGTAACACCAGTAGATGTGTGGCATAGAAAGAGAGACGGATCATAAGAACTTTGGGTAAAACCACTCTTGCATAAGCGACTCTTGAAGGTTTCAAACCATGCCCGAGGAGCTTGCTTTAGACCATAAAGCGATTTGCGCAGGCGACAAACAGTCCTCTTTGAGGGAGAGAGGACGCCTTGTGGTATCCGCATATAGACTTCTTCTTGCAGATCCCATGGAGAAATGCATTTTTGACATCCATTTGGTATAAAGGCCAAGATTTAGAGGCAGCAATGGCGAGAAGTACCCGAACAGATGTCATTTTTGCCACAGTTGCGAACGTTTCCTCATAGTCAATGCCATACTCCTGTCTGTTGCCGAGTGCCACAAGTCTAGCTTTGTGTCTATCCAAGGACCCATCAGATTTAAGTTTGATCGAGTAGATCCATTTGCAACCAATGGGTTTAACTGTTGAAGGACACTCCACAAAATCCCAAGTGTGATTCTGATCCAATGCATCCAATTCCTCCTTCATGGCCTGGTTCCAACAATCTTTTTGTACAGCCTGCAAATAAGAACTTGGAATAGGGACAGAAGATAGGGTTGTCATCAAAGAAGTATGGGTAAATCCATACCTCTCAGGCGGTCTAGAAGATCTGGAGGAGCGACGCAAGGCTTGAGTAGGCACAAAACCATTGGTCGGTGGAGGATCAGGAGGATGGCCATCTGCAGTGGTAGGTTTTTCCCATCGGTGATACACAAAATCAAGATTAAACCTAGTAACAGTTGGTGGATCCGAGAAACCAGGTAAGAGAGCGGGTGAAGATGGTTGAGGACAGTCTATGTGAGTTTGGAAGAAATAGTGATTTTCAAAGAAAATAACATTCCGAGAAACCCTGATACGACGTCCAATGGGATCATAACAAACAAAACCTTTTTGATTAGTGGCATAACCCAAAAACGCACACCTGCGAGATTGTGCGGTTAGTTTTGTTCGTTCCGTGAGAGGTAAATGAACAAAACAAACACATCCAAAAGTATGAAGGTGATCAAATACAGGTTGATGTCCAAACAGTTTAAAATGAGGTGTGAAATGAGCAATGGTAGGTGATGGAAGGCGATTTATGAGATAAACTGCCGTGGTGAGAGCTTCAGTCCAAAAACGAGGGGGAACGGAAGATTCAATTAGAAGTGTTCTAGTTACATCAAGGAGATGTCTGTTTTTCCGTTCCGCGACTCCATTTTGTTGGGGAGTATACGGACATGTACGTTGAGAAATGATTCCTTTAATTGTCAGAAAAGATTGAAAATCATTGGACACATACTCCCCCCTGAGTCGGATCGCAAAACCTTAATGCATGTGGAGAATTGAGTTTCAACATAGCTAAAAAAAAATTTAAAAGCATGAAGAACATCAGACTTTGAATGTAATAAATAAAGCCAAGTAAATCTGCCGTAGTCATCAATGAAGGTGACAAAGTACTTAAAATGACTATGAGAAAGAGTTGGAGCAATGCCCCAAACATCACTATGAATTAAGTCAAAACATGCAGTGCTCCGTGTGTTAGAGTGTGGAAAAGGTAAAGTTTTACTCTTTCCTAATTTACAAGCATCACAGTCAAACGAAGCAGAATCAATAGGTTTATGTAATAATCCAGATTGAAATAAATTAGACATTGTAGAGGCATTCGGATGACCAAGTCTATTATGCCACAACCGAGAATTATTCTTAATGAAAAAACAAAATAACTGATGTAAGGAGTTATTCGGAATAAATGAAGACACTGGTAATGAAAAAAGCCTTCCACGCTTAGGCCCCCTCGCGATCACTGCCCCCGACTCCTAGTCCTGCACAACACAACCAGAAGAAGAAAAAGAGATATTGCAGTTATTTTCAACAAGTTGACCCACAGAAACCAAATTGGTAGCAAGATGAGGAGAAACTAAAACATTGGTTAATGGTAAGGGGCTAGGGGTATCACCAACAGAGGTGATTGGAAGAAGATCTCCGTTGGCAGCTTGGACAGTAAGATGACCAGTGTAAGGAACAACATTGTGTAATTTTAGGGCTGAAGTGGTCATATGGTTACTTGCACCAGAATCTAAGTACCAGGTATTGGAAAGAGAGGAAGCAGTACCTGCGATGTTCATGGAAGCTAAGGCGTTGATGATCATTTGGTTTACCATCTCAGGGGTGAGAGGAGCTGGTGACACAGATTGTGAGGAACCAGGGTGGGAGGAAGAATCAGACTGCAGAGAACCACTGAAGTCAGATGAAGCATATGGTGAATTGGTCACAGTGTAAGCACTAGGAGCTGACGGCATGCTGTAAGTACCAGGGGTTGACTGCACATGGTTGCGGGAAGTAGAATTGCGATTCTTCTTCCGGCACTCTTCAATAACATGACCAGTGGCCTTACAATATCGACAGATTTTTGCCTTATATTGATTTGCATAGTGACCATATTTCTTGCAAGTATGGCACTGAACTTTACTGATGTCCCTAGGAGGTGGTCTGGTTGTAGCAACATAGGCAAGGGGAGCCTCAACAGATCTCTGTTGTTCTAGAGTAGTTGTAGTGACCCGACGTTGTTCTTCCCGTAGAAGTTCCTGAAGACAATCATCCAAGCTAGGAAAAGAAGCCCTGCTCATTAAGTTAGATCTCACTGTCTCAAACTCCAGACGAAGTTTCATAAGAAACTGATCCCGATGACTACATTGCTGTAATGGAAGTAATTCTGGTAGAAGAGCTGCAGAAATCGTGGCAAACTTAATCTCATCATATTCGGACCATAGTCTGCGGAAGCCATTATAATACTCCTGAATAGACCGGAAGCCTTGAGTGAATTGAGATATTTCAAGTTCTAATTGAAACTGACGAGCAGCATTGCCCTGTTGGTAAATTTTCTTAAGATACTCCCACATTTCACGGCATTTTTGCAGGGTTTGAGGTTGAGAATAAAATGTGACTCAACTGAGCCCAGCAACCAGGTCTTGATTTTAGCATCCTTTGTCTTCCAAGCTAAGATTTTCTTATCATCTTCCTCAGGTTGAGGTTCAGATCCATCAATGTGTCCCCAAAGCTCTTTTCCTTCCAAATAAATTTGAAATTGGAAGGCCCAGGAGGTATAATTTGTTCCATCAAAGCGAGTCAAGGCAATCTCATGTTTTTCCATGACCAAAGACAAGGAAGAAGCACACACAAATCAGGAACGCACAAAGCAGTCCGGAAAAGATACTGTCAAATAGTGGAAATGGAGCAGCAGCACTGATATAGTCCAATTTTGGGCAATTTTAGACCACAGTCACAAGTGAACTAAATCTGACGTGTGAAGAGGTCCAGACCAGTGCCCAGAATCCAAAGGATAAATAGTGGACAAAAGTAGTGCACAGAAAAATAGCCCAGAACAGTCCCAGAAGGCATACAACTAAAACTGCACTAACACAGTGCACAGATGGACACAGACGACCCTGTCGTCACTGTGTTGATCTGCACGTGGGTCCCACCAAAGGATCTGCTGTCAGATCTGAGGATGAGGATGGGTTCACAACAAATTTCCGCAACTATTGGAAGTGGTCTCAGGCATAACGAATCCAAATCCAAACTTTTGGACGGCTGAGATGAAAAGAAATGGATAAAACTGAGTTTCTACAAAAAATTGCAGATGGCCTACCTCTGATGATCCATAAATTGTGAAAAAATCTTCAAAAAGATGTATAAATGCAGACGACCAAGATGGGCTGTTCCAGCTGAGTAGCGATGATGATCGCAGGTGGGCCACTTCAGATCTGAGATGAACAAGGATAAGCACAGACGATCAGGGCTTCCAGATCTTGGAAGAGGACTCTGATGATCAATAAATCAGAAAAAATTCTTCATAAATCCTGGAATCTTTAGGCGACCAAGATGGTAGGGTTCCGCTGATGAGTTGGTGATGATCACAAGTGGGCCACGTCTGATCTGAGATGATCAGGATGATTTGGCTGAAGAGAATGATCACAGATGATCATATACTGGCTTCCAATGTTTGGAAGATGATTTATGAGAAGATCACAGATCACAAATGATCGATCGTGCTCTGATACCATGTCATTTTAGAGAGAGATGAAATACAGAACACAAGAGAGAGAGAGATGAATGTCGTCCATCCTTTGAGGATCGACTGTTGTTTATATAAGGGTTTAATTCCCTAATTACAATCAATTACAAATCTCAGATCCTAAACTAAAGCAACAAATTAAGTAACAACCTTTGACTAATTACAATGTAACAAATGGGTACAATAAATGGGCCTAAATGGATGGGCCTCGATTGACATAAACTACTGGCACATTATAAAATCTAAAATGTAATGCTTACCTCCTGAGGAGGCAAAACTGTGCTGAAGGAACCATCTGGATAATATCCGAACCAAGAAGTTTCCCGAGGTATTAAAACAGTGTCATGCTCAAACTGATCAGACGGTTATGAATGAAATAGATCAGTAGCTATTGCCGGAAATATATGCAATGAGAAATATTTGGAAGGGAAAAATTGTGTGTACTGTTTCAATGTACCAAAAGGATTGCAACAACAAACATGCATAGACCTTTTCCAAATTACCATGATAAGAACCAATTTCTGGAGGCTGCTGAATCTTTCCTTGTAAGTGGAGTTCCTCTCATTTTTACGTTCATTGTTAAGCTTTGGGAGAAATCTGCATCCCTTTATATAGGCAGGAATGTCCTAAAGAATAAGAAGAAACAAGAAGAGTTTCTTTAGCATTTGTATATAGACTAAAGGTGGATATGGCAGCATTCATCTGGGAAGCAACCAACATTCAGGTTTATTAACTAAAGAAATATCAAATTTTAAACAAATTAAAAAAAAATGTTCAGCATTAGTATAAAGACTAGAGTACAGGTGGATATGGCGATTATTTACCAATAGGAAGTAACTGTCAGGAAAGAGATCCAAAATTCAGGTTTATTCGATAAAGAGATTATGAATTTAGGCAAATTAAAAAGATACATGGTTATGTGCAGTGCTGTTTCTTCGCATAGTCCACGCTATGAAGCTTTCTCAATTAAAATAGTGAATAGCAAGGTGGGACTTTGGGCTGATAAAATAAGAAAACATCTTCAAAATTGTAAAGATAGTCTTGACTTTAAAGAGAAAAGGAGAGTAAAAAAAAAGAGCTTCTCTTTGAAGTTTATTCAGTGTCTCACAGTCTTGGAATGCTTTTTCAAATATAGCAAGTGCAAAGGTACAGAGTTGCCCAACAAACCACTGGAAAACTGAGACCGATGCCGGAGGGCTTGGCTCGAGGTCCTTCACAGATCTCATATGGGTGTTATCATCACTATAACAGGATTTGGAGGCTTTAACAATAGAAACTGAGGGCATTAAATAGTTTCAGATCCTAAATGCGTATTCACATCACACAGTTATATGATAAACTAGAATGAGATACAGGCTAGTGTGCATATCTCTAAAATGATTAAGTGAGAAACTTCAACAAAGGCCCATATTTCTCTGATTACGGAAAACCACTTCTGTCCACTTGACACATAAGAAATTCGTCTGCAGAAAAAAACAAGCCTAAAACTGTCTTCAATCACAAAAACAAGCTCAGGCTGATACGCTGGGCAGGAAACTGAAGAATGTTCACATGAAGGTTTGAACACAGCAATTTTATGTGCTTGGATATGTATATGTTTCAAAAAAAGATTACTTATAGTGATTCGATCGTAAAAGTCATCTTCAAACATATGAGCTTTTGAATGACAAATGAACATTACTTTGGAGGGAAACTCAAAAGGCTCAATATGGGAAAACGTTCAGTCCCAGATAAAATACGTTGAGCAGTAGGAAAGGGCAAACAAGAAGCAGTTTTCCATTCAATCCTAGTGTTTGTTCAAAGCACTCTCTTCTCACCCATATGCACCACTTTGGCTCAGATGGATGCCAATTTCAAAATGAGTTATCGTACCTAAGGGAGCTCGGTTTTGCCAACTGACATTCAAAATTTTGCAACAGAAGTAAATACTATAACATATAGTTGCATGCACAAAAAAAATTAAGAAATTTTACCGCGTTTATTCGAGCCCATTTTTATCATTAATTTTAAATTCACATCAGCCATTAGATTTTTCAATTTTATAGCTACTTTAATGGCCATATTGGTAATTGAAATAAAAAGCTTTTGTCTGCAATTATAATGGTGAACCATACATGTCTTGTCACTAATGGCATCATAAGTTTTCCTCTCTTCTTTTTTTATAAATATTTTATTACTCTGGTAGGCTTTCAAACTGGACAGCATGGAAGTATTTCAACAGGTTGAGCAGGGCATGAACCCTGGTGCTCCCTATGGGAGTTGCTCTCCCTTGCCACCATGCTATGCTTGTGGGGACAACGGGCTCCCATGGGCATCAGAAGTCAATGCTCCCTCTAGCATCAGAGTTTCTCTTTTGAGCCTATAAATTCTCGTCCTTTCCTGAAAAGGGCAATGACAATACGGATTCTTTTCTCCGCATTTTATCTATAGACAAACCATCTTCACTTCGAGTTCTGGTCGCATGAGCAAGTGAGAACTGAGAACGGAAGTGATATAATGTGCATGAGTATATCAAACTGAAAATGAACTGAGATGATCCTATGGACCGATGAGCTTAAACATCTCCAAAAGGATACTCACAGTTGGAATCTTAAGATAACCACTGGGAGCCAAGTGAGCCTGCAACAAATTAGATGCATCCATCAGAATTAAGCTTCATCATATATTAAAAAATAAAAAATGTATAGTGGGGAAAAGTAATCATTACATATGTACTTATACGAGGCATCATTGTCTCTCACGGCAAAAAGCGATATGAGTGTGAGGTCCGTTAGCTACTGTTTTTTAGCTTATAATGCTTTGTCCACACTTAAAACCAAACAAGCAGGAACAAGATGCCAAACCTGTACATAGTCAGAGTAGATCTCTGATTTGATTAAATTGTCCACGAGGATGCATATGATACCAGACTGCAAAATTGAGAGTACACCACAATCAATCTTAAGTCGTAACCATAAACAGAGGTTAGAGCAAAGGATATCATAAGTCTAATTTTCTTGTGTTCTTTTTACGGCTGTTTGATCAAACTTCAGTCAATATACTTGAATCAAACTCAAATCCATACAATCTGTATTTAATTATATTCCATAGAGTTCTTATCAATAATCCTATGGAAACACGTCTTCTAATAATGCTTATGCGAATACCATACCCTATGGCTGTGGTTACTTGATTGTGATTGAATCAAGGAACTTGGTCACTGTCAACCATCGCAAATTGCAGTAAATCAGTTGAGGATGAGGGAAATATGATCAGAAAGTTAGTGTTGGCCGACTAATTGATTTTCACAAAGCCCAGTTGGATAGTATGGTAACTGGTGTTAGAAATCCTTCTCTTAGTTGTAACTTGTAACGGACCTGCCATTTCTCTCATCAATGATTTTCATATACTAGTTAAATCTAGTCCTTACCTTTTCCAAGTCTTTTAAGGATACAAAGTAGTTCTACATGAAAAAGTCTACCTGTGCCAAGGCTAACACTTTACAGATCATTCAGGCATGGTCAGTCCATTAAGTATTCTTCTACATAGGAAAAGAACTAGTTCATAATTAACTTCTATGCACACTCCCGGTTGAAATCATTTGCCCTTTGTAATTCAAATGCACTTGCTTACAAATGCAGTCCAAGAAAAAAGGAAATACCAAACAGAAGTATGGAACTATACACAATTAGTGCAATTTTTGCCCATCATTTGAAGCCGGAAGCATTTACAAGATGCATGCAGTGATTGATGGGAATGGTAAATATCACTTACTCCACAGAGTGGCACAGAAGCAGTACCAGCATGAGGACCGCCCAGCGAGATGAAATTCTTAACCTGTTCAATAAGGAATAAGGAATGGAGTCAATGTACATAGTCAAAACTGGCTAAATATAAGTTATATTAGAAAGAGTAGGATAACAGTTCAAGAAAATCACGTTTGCAAGGAAATTACTAGAAAGAATCCACCGATAATGATTAATAGAACTGAGTCAAATACTTAGTAGGAAGCCCACAAGCTCTCAGAAAACAGATTTTGGAATGAGGTGTAGCTAAATTCTGGTTCAGAATAATCACAAGACTCTAGATTCCTTCATATGTATAAATATTGATGGTACAAGACTGGCTAAACAACACAGGCCTCTATATAAAAGAAAAACGGACATGGTATCAAATACATGACTAGCTAAACAACACAGGCCTCTATATGAAAGAAAAAGGACATGGTATCAAATACAGCAGTCCTAAGAAACTATTAATTTTACCCAGAGATTATGTTAGATATAAATACAACAAATCCAATCTAAAATGTGAACTTCATTGTGCAAAAATAAATTATAGATTTATTGTCCCCAATAATGTAGTAGTTAAGTTGTAAATGCTCCAAAGAATAGCCTGAGTTCCCACTCACGACTGCATCAGTTATATCATCATTACAAAGATCCCTTCAAGTTTTTAACCCTTCCAATGAGTCCAGCTGCATTATCTTACCAGTATCACAAGTTAATGTCAGTTTGGAATACCACATCCATCATCATTTATGCCATTTAGCTTTGAACATGAGCGGATGCCATATGGCTCAGCACTGTAGTGATTCCATCAAAAACTTTCTATGGGTTTATGTAGAGAATTGCCAATATCAAGGTGGCAGAAAGGAAGAAAGCCCCAGAAATTATAAGGCCATAGAGAACACTAAGCACCCAAAAAAAAATGAAAAAGAGCTTACAGGGGGTCCTCCTTCACAAAATTCGACAACTCCTCGACCAATTAAGTTTCCCTGAAAAAGAAGAAAAGCAGTTTAAGAATGCCTTTGCTCATATCTCCAGGATAAATTGAAACTATAAGTCTAGAACTACCAGTAAATCCGATCTATAAAAAGCAGAATGAAATTGAATCATGATTTGGGATTCCATGTCATGAACTGCAAGGCACTTTAAGAATATACAGAAATAGAGTCGAAACTCGATGACACAGAAATCAGCAGCACTGTTCATCCATGGGTAGGATTGACCAGAGAGAGAACATAAATAATAATAAAAGAATAGTGTTGCGAAGCAAAAATAGAAAATAGGTGAGGTAATACTGAAATTAAGAAAACCTAGGTAGAACACTTTTCCTTTTTTTCAACGTAAATAGTTTTATTTCTATCAGAAACAACAACAAAAAAAAAAACCAACAAAGTAATCAAACGTGGTGATAAAAAAAAACACCAACAAAGTAATCAAATGTGGCTATAAACTCCATAAGCTATCATAAAATACTTCCTAAAACACTGACTTCCCAATCTTTTGCATCTGATCCTCAAGCATTTCCCGTTTTGTATTAGCAACTGTATCTGACCCATCTGAAACCTTCGCAAAATCACCTGGCTATTATCATTCAAACCCTCAAATCATCATCTCACCACAAGCAACAAATATGATAATTTGCAGAGCAGGAGCACATTTTAAAACAACATTTTCATCCAACCCTGTCAAAGGAACTTGTGCTGCTTGCAGTCTATCATGCCATCAGAAGTCACTTATCAAACTCCAAAATTTTTAAATACATCCTTTTCCTTTAACCTCACTACGTCCACTAAAGAGTTGTAGCACCATAACTCTTACCATTTCCTCATTCTCGAAAGAAACCCCCACAATTCTAGCTATCTCAGATATCTTTTCACAATTTCCGCCTAAGAACCTGGCAGAGCTTCCCAGGTTAACCATCGCATTGGAGGTCATACTATCTCACCTCAACCACGTCCATGCTCACATGTAGATGATGTTTGATCGCCTTCCCTATGATCTGTACACCTAACACTCGATGGTACGCCCCTTGCAGTCTTATTCCATAAAGGAATCACAACCTAAACCACTATCCCATCGTGGGCCCCTCACATAGACATCAAAAGGAAAAACTCCCGTTTTGTGAGTTTCAGTGGAATGCAAATTGAGATGCTGAATTTCTTCAAATCAACATTGGCAAAATTGATCATGTCGCACTTGGAATTTCACAAATGCATTATATTTTCAAAAATATGAACCTCTGGAAGTTCATCTTGAGTAAATCCTCTAGTATACGAACTGAAATGACACTTGCAAGTTGCAAGGCAGACATATCCAATACAAAAGCTCTTCCTAAAGTACAGGCTTGATTAGTTACGTTCATTTCTACAAGTAAATGCACTCGTGAAGCTTAATAGGTGAAGAATAGTTAACTCATCTACAGGTTTTTTTCAGACTTGGTCTAGAAAATAACATTGAAAAAGGCAAAATATGCTACTTAATCAATCATCATTACTGTGATCATATCACCTGATAGTGATACCAGAACAATCCAGAGTGTGAGCAACCAAATGTATTTAGAGAAGTTTGTGCATACATGTATTGATTCTTAAGATAATTCCCAACTTCCTTCTTGTCTTTGTATGGCAAAAGTTTTGACCACCCAACTTCTTAACATGATCACTAGTTAATATATTTTGTCATCCCAGAATGGTATATGCAAACTTCATGACAAATGGATGCTGTCAGATCATGCTTTGAAGTATAGAAAATGAATCCAAGATTCACATACATGTATTTCAGAGCAGAAGAAAGAAGGATACATTACCTGCGAAAGTCCAACAATGTTGTATCCCCCACTGAGTTCTTTCGTTTGCTTCACCTGTAATCAATCACTTGAAATTGAATGTGTCACATTTTAAAATCTTGGGATAGTAGCTAAATACAAATAATCCAAACAGTTTCACTTTTACCACCTTCTCACAGGCAATCCGTGCCTGCAAAATCACAAGAAACACAAATTACAACAAAATTATGTCGCGCATAATGTTTTCGATCTCAAGTTATAACACTTTGTAATTGACAGAAAGTCCTACCTGTTCCAGAAGTGGCAAGACCCAGGAGTCCCATGTTCCATCTCCAATTTCTCTACGGTAGAAATAAAAATGATATTCAGTAAGGTGCACATGTACAAGACTAAACCAACAAAATAATGCCTATTGCACAAAATTTTCTTTTTGAAACGTAAGCCAATTTTAAACCTGCAATCTCGTGGTTGCAACAATGAGCAGTTGAGCACCTTCTAACTTGCTATGGCTCTTACCAATATTTGCATAAATAATCAAATTGAAAAGGATTGATTGCAAATATGATTTATGCTCCATGCCCATGAATATAAAAAACTATCCGAATTTAAACTTTGCCCAATACTTAAAAATACATGATGCAATTGGTGCGGGGATTTAATTATATCAAATGATTTCTTGTTACCTTCTAAGGTAACATCTAACAAGCATGAAACCAGATGTATATTATAAACTCTTGAAATTTTGAGCTCATCTTCAAACAAGGACAAATGACAAATTGCTTTCATAAAACAGCATCACTAAAACAAAAATGCTCAGCTATCAGCCAAAAAAAAAAGGTCCCCTCATTATATATAAAGCATCAATTTAGTTAGGGGAGCAAACAAATCTGGTTTGGATCAGGTCCATCGGGCCCAGCATCCTGAGTCCCAATCCATATATAATTGAAAGGTTCTGTGTCTGAGTCCACATCAAAGTTCATGTTGATTACTGATCATAAGATCCATTCCTGAATCCAAATGGATCAGACATGGATGAGTACGTGGATTATGACCAGAAAAACATATCTATATGATTATATATCTTATGTTTTACGATCTTCGGATCTGAGTCAGGTCCGGGCCTCGACCTGAACCTGACACTCAGACCTAGCCCAGTATTTTTCAGTTAGTGTCCAGTCTGTTCACAAGTCCTATTTCGTAACTGACCTATTGACAGCCTTAACTGTAATATACATATAAGGAAGAAAGTGAGTATAGTTATCCAGTATAATAAATGAAGGTGAGCTATGGTCAAATTGTAGTCCAATAATGCGCCTGTTATCAAAATGTGTACCAACTGCTTTTCGCTGTTCCTCATAAACCCAAAGCATGATATCATGGCAGGAAGTATATAGCAGAAAATGGAAATTTCTAATTTTTTTTTTTCGGGTTGGAGAAAATAATTGTGAGTACTTACTGTGTCAAAGATCATCTTTCAAGATAGAGAATAGAAATACACCCATGAATAAAAACAAGAAAGCATACATGCAATATCCTTCAGAGCCAGACCAATTGCTAAGAAGCTCGGTGAACTGCTTGACTCCTCGATTGGAGCACTGGTCTCCAATGCCTGTCAAAAGTTACACATAAGAAAAAACAAAAAATACAGCTCAGATAAACATATTTTTTTTAATGAAATCAGCATCTGCATTTATATTCTTCTATCGATATTCAGCCTGTCGAGTCGTTAATAATGATAGGACAGTGAAGATGCTAGTTCTCATTAAAGCAGTAGCCATATATAGTAAATAATTAGTTTAGCATCTCCAACCTCATAAGTTGCTTCTTAACTTCATTCTAAACTGCCTAGGATATTTTGCATTGCAATTAGAATTAAACATTATTTGTCTTGAGGAAGTCTAAGTCTTCACTAAACATCTAACATAAATTGGTCATTAGTAACAATGTATGTACGAGCTGGAAAGGCCTGCAGCCTTCTGAGATAACCCACAGTTCTGGTAATTGAGTAATGATGGCACTACTTTAAATATCCATCATGCTGCTAATGCTATCTCCCTCTGTCCGGTACTTGTGACAAACAGAGATGAAGTTTTTATGCTGTTACTAGTTAAACCTCATCCAATACAAGCTGGTCAAGAGAAGCTAACATTTTTACACCGGTATTGAAGAAGTGTTTCGTTTCCTGATACTGCGACAGCAATTCAAGATTGAGAGCTTGGCAATTGGAACAATCAACGTGCAACCCAAACAAGCTCAAGTCTTCATCATCAAAATTAAAGCAGAGAACATGGCAACATAACTAAATAGGGCCTATGTGCCACATGGCTTCAACCTTCAAATGGACGATTAAAATCAGACTTGATCAACCAATACATGATCGATGAGCTGGGAAAATCATGTGCTTAGTATCGCTCGACTGCTGCAACTTTCTGTACTATTAGCCATCAACAGCCATAAAAAAAAGTGCGCATTAGCCCTAATCATGGAACCCACATCAAAATCCCACCTATAAAAAGAGGATTTCTCACCAAAAACCCTAGGTCTAAAATTTCAAACAGAACGAAAGGGGCTCGATAGGAAGAAACTAGGGTTTGCACAAAGAAAAAACAAAATTACTACTATAAGTACACGCTAAAGAAGGAAAGTAACAAGTGAGGGAGATAGAAAACTGACCGTGTAGTACAATGAAAGGAATAGAGTAAGAGGAGAATGGGAGGGAGATGAAGACCAAGGCCGCGATGTATCGCAGCAGCAGCAGCAGCAGCAGCAGCTGAGAAGCCATGGAAGTTGAAGGAATTAGGGCTTTGTTTCGAAATTTATTAGATGAGTTTGCATCAGAGAAGACGAAGGAAGGCACTCCTCCAGTTCATCTCTACTTCAGGTATTGGATCAGGAGATCTTGAGGTCTTTATCAACTTTTTCTTCCACGCGACAGACTGAGGGAAACTGACGAAAGAGTTTAAAAAATTCTGGTCTTTCTAATCTTTCCTTACACGGGACAGATTAAAATAATGGAGAGATGATGGGAGAAGGAGCTCAACTAAACGTAATGGACTGGTGGGTTAGTCACCTGTGTATCAGTTCTTCACTCCTTCCTACTCCTTTCACACTCTTTTTTAATTTTAATAGTGTTTGTTTATGTATATATAAAACACCTCAACTAAACGTAATGGATTGGGTGGGTTAGTCACCTGTGTATCAGTCCTTCACTCCTTCCTACTCCTTTCACACTCTTTTTTATATTTTAATAGTGTTTGTTCATGTATATATATAACACCTCAACTAAACGTAATGGATTGGGTGGGTTAGTCACCTGTGTATCAGTCCTTCACTCCTTCCTACTCCTTTCACACTCTTTTTTATATTTTAATAGAGTTTGTTCATGTCAATATTTATTTATATAAAACAAACCCCCCCCCCCCCCCCCCCTCATTTTACTACCTTTCATATCCCAAAATTAGTAGCCTTACAATTACTATAAGTTCTTTAAGAGTAAAATGACATTTTTGCCCATCTCTTTATTCGTATAAGCATATTTTCAAAAGCTTGAATTTTTTTTCTTTAAATTTTTTAAGATTAACAATTACTATGGTACATTCAGTGAGAGAGAGTAACCCAAATCCATTTTTATCAATACGGGGCTCATTTCATCAAATCTAAATCGATCACAAAGAAAATCAACACTTGTACTTATAATTGGTTATAGTTGACCCAATCCGTGCACAACCCCCAAATAGATTAATGAAAGTCTCAAATACATGATTAGGTGTCATGTGCATGAGAGAATTTGAGAGAGACTGTTGGGACTTGAGATAAAATAATGATATTTTTATAAATAATGACATACTTATATTTTTTTTTAATTGAACTTAAGGGCAAAGTTGTCATTTTTATAAAAATTAAACACAAATCTTTTGGTGGTTGCTATGACTAGTAAATTTGAGGATATAGAAGGTATTAAATTGAAAAGGTTAGGGGGTATATGCAAATACTAAAACCAAAGGGACCTATTTACAAATTCTATAAAGCCTAGGGGGTATATACAAAAAACTCATTTTAATAAGGTGCCCTTATTCAACTTGGGGAATCCTCGCAGTAGAGGAAAATTACTTTCATTTTCTGCATAGCAAAGGATCTCGAGATTTCAAATGTGAGCGATGGGAGAAAAGAGAATCTAAGGAGAGCATAATCTTCTTGGTGCACAAACTCACCCTTATCCTCTCATAATTAATTTGAAGTCAAGCTAGTTTTTAAAGCTCATTGAATTTTTACTCGCTGTTGACGTTAGAAAAAATTATGATTAAGATATTATTAAATTTTAAAGATGTTAAATTAAGAATTAGGATAATCTAATCAAGTTTGGTTTTTTTTTTTTTTTTTCTGTTTTTTTACATGACCCTTGTGTTTGGAGGGAGAATTTCAACATGTCAATTGATAGAAATGCATCCGGTGTGAGCACAATATCCGGTATGTTTATAGTTAGGATTCTAGATGTATGTATAAAGTAGAGATGACCATATGTTTGTCGCACAATGATTCTCGATAAAATATTCATGCATCACCTAAAAAGAGCCAAAAACAAGTATGCTGCAATTCCCATCAGCAGACGTTACATGTCCAATATTATCATAATATTTTATAATTAGAAATTATATGTTGTTTGGTAATATTGTAATGATAATAATAATAATACAAAGACCATGTTTTCCAATCTTGGAAGCCAATTTTAATCATCCGTCCCCGTTTTGATTGCTTTATTGGAAAGACTCTAAACACACGTGTTAAAACTAGTGGCATATTTGGACCATCAATCTTGACCCGAGAGCGGTTCCCTACCACGAGTAAGGAGGGGCAGTTCCCAGGGTATAAACTTTAGGTACATTGGGCTCCTTTCTATTTGTGTGGGCTTTTTTTTTCACGTGAGCAGACTCCTTTCTCACATGAGTGAGCTGTCTACCTTGTATGCAGGCTCTTGCTTGGGCCCCTATCTCCTAATCTGCCCACTCCTATGGGAAAGGAGTGTAGGTACATTGAGCTCTTATTTGGGCCCATGTCTCATGATCTACTCACTCATGTGGGAAAGGAATCTGCTCACTCATGTCTCTTAATCTTCTCTCCTGACTGTCCAGGGTGTAAACGCTAGGTACATTGGGCTCTTTCCTATTTTGTGTGGGCTTTTTTTCCACGTGGACAAACTCCTTTCCCACATGAATGAGTAGTCTTTCTTCTGTGCGGGCTCTTGCTTGGCCCGTCTCCTAATCTAGGGTACCCAAAAGTCTAAATGTGACCAATTTTGATATCAATTGCCCAAAAAGAAAAGTTTGGATTTGACAACTCTTAACATCTCAAGTTTTTCCCATAAAAGGGAAGAAGGCAAAATTTTCAATTAACTCCGTCCAAAATAAACAATACAGCTAAGGAAACCAATCCACAAGAGAGGGACAACTGACGAGTAGTCGAGTGTAGACTACATCATGCTTATTGAGAGTGGAATGGGAAGAAGTCTAAGTGAGGCCCACTGATTGATAATCTGGACCGTTCAAAATGTAATCATCCCTTTTAATGTCATATCCTCAAATTTTACTCTAATCACATTTAGTTTCACTATAAGATTGAGCAATGATTATGACATCATTTTTTTTAACTCCAGCCAAGGGGTCTAGGACTCAAAATAGCACACACAAGTGAAAAAGTGGAAGTCAAGTACATGGAAAGGAGATGGCATACAAATGGAAAGAG
This sequence comes from Umbellularia californica, assembly GCA_028538565.1. Classification (NCBI taxonomy): domain Eukaryota; kingdom Viridiplantae; phylum Streptophyta; class Magnoliopsida; order Laurales; family Lauraceae; genus Umbellularia; species Umbellularia californica. The sequence continues at coordinate 1,091,879 of JAPQWN010000012.1, forward strand.
AAAGCCCACAATATTGGAGTGAGAATCCAAGAATTGAACTCTGCACTATCTGTGTGTAGCGTGCAAGGTTGCAAACCAACTAAGTAATCCCTTATTGTGGATTATGACATCATTAATGTATAAAATTGTGTTAATAGCATTAACAATCATGTGCTCAATTCATGCGTAGGCCCCAACTTTTATTGAAGAAAACTTGATAATATCTCATGGGTGGATAGGAGTGCTTTTGGCCATGCCAACTCAGGCCTATATTAGGGGTGTTCATGGGCTGGGCTGAGAAATATCCAGGCCCGACCCTACTTCTAAAAACTCGGCCCAAGTCTAGATTTGGCAATAACGGCCCAGCCCGCCTGAAGTACAACAAGCTTGAGCCCAGCCCATGATATCACTATAATATAATAAAAAACTAGGGTACCTTAAAATGCCAAAAGCATTATCTCAACCGGTTTGGTTCCTCCTTTTTTTAAAGGACTAGTGGAGCCCTGCACGTCCAATGCACATGCACCGAACACAGTTTTACTAATAAAATCTTTAAAAAATAAAGTTCTTAAAAAATTTAGTAGAAGCTTCAATACATTTAAAAATAAATTTTCAACAAAAAATGAGTGATTGTAAATTGTAAGGCCCGTGCAATGTCCAAATACAGCTGACACTACTTTTTTTCTATACATTTGAAAATAATAAAATAATGAAATAGTGAGAAAAATGAGATCTCAAAAGATAATCGATATAGAATTTATATAACTTTTTGAGGATATAAATCACATATTTCTAGATATTTTATCATGAATGTGTACAAAGAAATTTCAATTTACTTTATTTGATCCGTCATGTAGACTTATCAGTTTTTTGGTAGACTTGATATGCTAAAGTTAGAGTCTAATTGAAAGCATAGTCAAATTGATAGCTTATAGTTTTATAAAAAAAATAAAAATAAAAACTAAGAACTAGATAAGCTTATTGTTCTAACCAATTACCATGAACATTATATGTTCACTACAAAATCAGATTCTATTAAGGAAAAAAATTAATTATATCTTACCTAAGGACATCAGAATAACAAAACTAAGATGGTGGTTTTAGTCTTAACTTACAAAGAAGAATAACATCTCACACAACTGTAAAGAATAATAAAGTAATCCAGCTTGTCCTCAAGCGATAGGGATCAACAATGGTGGAACTATGATATGAACTTTGACGGATAAGATTTGTAGAACACCTGTTGATCAATATTAGTATTTTAACATGTGTTTTGTTTTATTTTATAAGACGGACCACTATCAGGTAAATAGAGGCAATACCTCTCAAAGAGTCAGCATCTTCATTTGGCTTGATACAAAGTGTTATATTTTATACCCTGTAAGAAAAAGAAAATACATAGTAATCATAGAAGTTCGGTTAAATAGAAGCTCACAAATTGAGAAATCCATAGGGAAAAAAATACCAAAAAATAAAAAACCACAAATACAAATCTGCCAAAAGAATTGGATCTTCCTCTTAAGAAATACATAAGAATGTAACATAGGTATTCTAGATCAACTCTTCTACTCTGTTCTATAAAGAGGATGGGAGTGCTAATCAAAGTAAGAAAAATTTAAAACGAACAAAGACAAACTGAATTTGTTGCAGCTTAGCATCAAATACTTATTTTAGTTGTTTACACTTAAAAATACCACTTCATTCATTGACTCTGAAGTCAATAATAATGCTAGCATAACAAGCAGTTTCTATGAGATTCTCGTTTTCCCTTTAACGAAAGACATGATGTTTTATTTAAATATATGAAAAGAAGAAGAACAAGAATAAGCTTGCAACGATGAAAGAAATAAATGTGTTAGAAAATGATCAACGTTATTTAATTTAAGCCTCATGAGTATGAGCAATAATAAATAAATATATTCATGCCCTTGAAATGCCCTTTTTATAATTAAAAAGATTCACAAAAGTTGTATATTAAGAAACTAAAAATTGTACTGATCGAACAACAACAATTTTATGATAGTAATCTATAAGACCTACCACTAAATTGCATTTATGGAATTATCTTTAGCAATCACTAATATCATAAGAGAACCAATATTTAGTGGTAGTTATCACATTATCCAACTTGTGATTACTCTTCCAACATGAGTATAAATCAAAATCAATACAACTATTATGTCAGATTGAAAACTCAATTATTGTAACTAAATAAAATACAAACACATGATCAAAAGCGAAAATAATATTTAAAATTTTTTAATGGTAACTTTCATTAAAGAGAGAAAAAAAAATAGGGCGGACATAAAATGAGTTTAAGTTTGTACATTTCACTTTCTTATTTATGATATTTTTTAGTTGCTACTCTTTTCTAAAAGAGAAAAGGAAAAAACTAAACATAAAGCAATAATGAAAACGAAGTACCTGTATATATAGGATGTGCTTATAAGTTTTGGAGGTCCCTATACCTTTTTCAAAGGCCATAATAAATAATATACAACTGAAAGAACATTAAATTATAAATATTTAACATTAGCGTACAAAAGATTAAAGGGTTAATATTTAAAAAATAATAACAAAGGGTTATATCCGTACAAAGAAAATAATCTCAAATCTTCTAGAAACCTCCTGGAGCCCTCTGATGTTCTTAACTTTCAAATTTCAAATACAAATACCACTCAAGTATCTTTTAATTCCACCAAAAAATAAAAATAAAAATATATAAATAAATAGAAACTATTTGCACAATTAGCATTGTTTTAGGTAAAAAAAAAAAAAAACAGAGAGAATGTTAATTCTCTCGTGTGTAGTTAACTTGGTATTTGAATTATAACACAACCACCAATTGGCTACGAGCAACAATAACAAAAGTAGCAAGCTAGCTAATACCTTTTGTTGCGACTTTTAAACTGATGGCAAAGTATTTAAAGTGCCCACAAAATTATAAATATTGAACACCAAAAGGTAGTAAGTAAAATACACTTGATTGCTTTCTTTTGATCCATTATAAAATATACTATTCATTTTTATTTTCATCCCATCTTAGTTCAAGGTTTATCATTGAAAAAACACATAGCATTTAAGTTTTCAAAGTTAAAAGGTAGTATGTACACCATGAACCACATAATGGAGTAAATAGTGCATAGTTAGAATCTTTTGTTTTTCCCACCGTGCCTTAGTTTATTAACCGGGGTGGACAAAATAGTACCAAGAAAGAGTTAAAACTTTCTGATTGATAAAATTTGAAAATTTTTTCCTTTGAAATGATTCTTTAATAGCACCATATCTCACAATTAATTTCACAAAAGACAAAAAAATGAATAAAAATTTGAAAATTAGTGAACAAAATGGTTCAATGAGAACCACGAGTGAATGCTTATTGGCCTTATCCTACTCTTGATGGGTTTGGAGGGTGACGATTGAAGAGGCATTGGTCTAGAACATAAGAATTTAACTAACATAAACTAAAACAGGAAAAAGAAATAAAATAAAATGTCAGATTCTTATACAAATATGGATTAAGTTTTTGGCCTTTTGAATATTAGCACCTGTATTGCTTTAAAAAAAAGCCCTTCCCCTTCGACTCTATGGAGAACGAAAACAAATTATGACATATAATGAAAAGTTTTCTATGCCTCATAGCATCGTCCTTTTAGTCATTGTCTACTTTGCTTTTCTCAATCAGGACACTTTCTGTTTGAGTTTTTCATTTTCCTATCTCACATAACAAAATAATATCAATTTTACATTTTAAATGCTATGCACAAATTCATATTCCAAACATAGAGTGAGAACTAAATACAAAGTTCTACCATAAGGAAACACGAAACACGCACAATTTGGAAGCTTGCAGTTAAGATTCAAGAAATAGAACTGACATATAATTAAAACTATCAGAGCACGAAGGCTATCAATGGGCCTAACTTTGACCCAAACAGGAATGAGAAAGAAAAAACTAACTCTTCATCATCATTTTCTTAACTCTGGTTGCACCCATTTTTCTTAGAATGGAGATTTTATTGCAACATTAAAAAAAAAATTAAAGAAGAAGACACAATCAAACAATAATAATTTCAGTAGACAGTGCTCACTTACATGTATGAAAACTCCCTCCATGCCAAAAGAAGTTAAGAGTCAATGGAGAATCTGTTAAAATATCATGTTCTTCCTTACACAATTATTCACATAGGAAAAACCTCATACCCACAAAATTCCCTACATTGAAAATCTTTTAGTATCTGAATAAGAAGAATGTTAAAAGAAAATTGAAAAAAGAAGAGGGAAAAAACAACATTTGAGATATTGATTTGAGATAGATTCTAATCTTATTCACATTTTCCTTTTCTTTTCTCCACTACCTTAAAAAAAAAAAACAAAGAAATCGAAAAAAATTACTCGATTTATTGGAATGTATTAAAACGAAATTTATTACGTTTAAAATATCAGCATCTACTCAATATAAAAGATTAAAAAAATTATTAGGATCATGTGTGCCAAGTTTGGTCTGTATCCGAGTTCATTTGGGTATAGAAGGGATGTAGTTAGTAATTTTCCAGAGAATTTAGGGGTCTTTTTTGTAATCTTAGATTTTTGAGATTATGATACCGTTGGGTAGATATTTTTAATTCCTAAATTTTAGTCTTCTTGATCATCTTGATCCGGATCCTTAAAACCCCTCTAAATCCAAGCCTGGTCTAAAGTCTATTTTAGACAAATTGGAAAATTCCCATTATATCCCCATCTTTATCCAGACATAAAATACATGTACATAATAAATATATATAAGGGTGGGCCCCACAACTTGCATTTTATTGGGCATGGAAAAAAGTACATCATCTTTATCTTTTTTTTAAAACATTTTATAAGAGTAGAAGTTGGAAAATTCCCATTATGTCCCCATCTTTATCCATATTAAAATGCATATACATAATAAATATATATTGGGGTGGGCCCCACAAATTGCATTTGATTGGCTATGTGTGCAGTGAAAAAAGGACATCATCTTTCTCTCTTTTATAAGAGTTATATTTTATATATGGGTGCTGCTCTAGTGAGAGGCTCTCTCACCAGATTTGTGAGAGAGCTCAATCTCACCCGTTCTTTTTCACTGCAGATCCAACGGTTGTTGATAAAAAGTCAAACACCAGCCCCAAGGAGAGAGACAAATCACATGCGCATGTCAGAACTCCTTCCGCCCAAATTTTCATTTCAATTTGGGCAAAACCCTATCCATACATTCCATTCTCTTCTCACCGCTGCAACCCTACCACGCTGCGTCCACCGACCAGTGCACTCTCGGACGAAGACGTTGCTGCGTCCTGCTGCCAGACCAAATCTGGTGCCCAAAAACAAGAGAAGCTCGACGATGCTGCGACGATCCACTCTCTGCTCGGCCCATGCCTATCGAAGCTGCGATAAAATGAAGCCTGAAAGAGCAGTTCACTGACCGATAAAATGAAGCCTGAAAGAGCAGTTTGCCCGATAAAGTTCGCCTGAAAGAGCAGTTCGTCAAAGGTGTGAAAACGGAGAAGAGGGTCTGGCTGCAAGACATCAGAGCGATCTTCTCCGACATGCACTGGTGAGAGAGCTCCGGCAAATCGTCTTGGTCCGGCAGTGCATCAAAGGCGTGAAAACGGAGAAGAGGGTCTCGCAGCAGGGAGTAGCAACGATCTTCTCTGGACACGCATCGCTGCTCCCGCTCCGGCAGTGCGTCAAAGGCGTGAAGAACGGAGAAGAGGGTCCAGCTGCAGGACGGAGCAGCGATCTTCTCCGGCGAGCATAGCTGCTCTTACTCCGACAGAGCGTCAGAAACTGTTGAAAACGACTCAAACTGCTATTCTTGCTCCGGCAGTTCTGCTCTCACGCCAGCAGTGGTCCGGCAGAAAGCCCTCTTATCTTCTTCCTCAGGTTTGTAATCCTGGTTGTTATGTGTTTGTATGGAATTTTTTTTTTATGGGTGTATCCTGCGATGGTTTTGGTGTAATGGTGCCAACAGACAGGTGGAGATGGTTTACATAATAGAAATGGGAATGCCATTTTAATATACATGATAAGTTATAAAATGTTTTTTTTTTTTTTTGGGAAAAAAGAGATGCCATTGTATCTGCAGAAAGTGTGTTACTGTTGTATTTGGGGGTGGGCCCCACAAAGGTGTAGAAGTAGATAGTAGAGAGTAGATATTTGCGGGTGGGGCCCACAATGGTGTAGTAAAAAAGTTTGCATTATAATATTTTGGGGTGGGCCCCACAAAGGTGTAGTAAAAAAATTGTAATTTCTCCAAATAATATATTATTATATTATATTATAATATTTGAGGGTGGGCCCCACAATGGTATAATGAAAAAGTTTGTATGAGATAGAAGATAATAAGGGTATAGATATTATATTATTATTATTATATAATATATTATTATATTTTATTATAATATTTTGGGTGGGCCCTACAATGGTTGGGTGAAAAAAAAATGTATATTATTATATTTGATTATAATGTTTTGGGTGGGCCTCACAATGGTTGGGTGAAAAAAAGATGCAACATTGCCTCTGATATTGTATTATAATATTTTGGGTGGGCCCTATAATGGTTGGGTGAAAAAAAGATGTATATTAATATATTTGATTACAATATTTTGGGTGGCCCCACAATAGTTGGGTGAAAAAAAGAAGCAACATTGCGTCTGTTATAAGAGTAGAGAGTGAGATAGAGATATGTGACATGTCACGTTTTGAAATCTTGCCTCCCTCTCGTTTGCTACAATTATTTGTATGGTTGGGTAGGGCCAGGTTTGGGCTCTCGACCAATCATCCCAAGCCTTTCAGATTTATTAAACATGTCCAAATAAATAATTCAAGCCCAGCCCAAGTAGTAAAATATAAGGTCCAAGCTCTGGCATAAGCGGTATGTGCCGGATTCAGACTCGGGCTGGCTCAGTCCATGAACACCCATAGCCTATATATAAGTTATAGGTGGTTCAATATTTGGGCCAAGTTTAAATTAAACGATAGAAAGCCCAAACCACAACTAGACCAGTATTTCATCCTAGCCGCCATTGTTTCCTACTATTAGTAGGTGACATTGTTTCATGCTAAAGAAGGAAAGTAACAAGTGAGGGAGATGGAAAACTGATCGTGTAGTACAATGAAAGGAATAGAGTAAGAGGAGAATGAGAGGGAGATGAAGAGCCATGGAAGTTGAAGGATTTAGAACTTTGTTTCGTAATTTATTAGATGAGTTTGCATCAGAGAAGACGAAGGAAGGCACTCAGTTCATCTCTACTTCAAGTATTGGATCAGGCATGGGCGGATCGAGATATAAATGACCCGGGCGGTAGCCCCCGGTCAATTTGGAAATTACCTGTCATTTGAATGGGCATGTACCTCTTCCATGTATGTCTAATAAACAACTGCCCCACGTCTAAACCTTCTGGTTGCCACACATTACAAAACCTGAAAAGGTTGAGAACTAATCATCTTCGTGCCGATCTCTTTCGACTTCTTTCTAGTGAGAGTCTGAGATCCTCTTCGCACTGATCGAGCTTCTCATCGCTGGTCCTCTTGTGGTTAGTCTCTCTCTCACCAAATAACTCTAAATAAAGTAATATTCCCCCTCAGTTGTAGTATAATTTTAATCACTCTATAATTGAATGTGAACCCTTAATTTCCAAATCCTGATTTCAAACCCTAAATTCCCAAATTCCAATCCAAACCCTAATCCCTAAATCACAGAATATCTACAAGTCCGAATATGACCAAATCACTGTTGGGCACACTTTAAACTTAAATTATATATATAAATCAGGCATTAGGGGTTCATATGTTTGGATGAGTTGAGTTATATTTAAGTGGATTTTTTTTTTCATCTTTGCCATGAGCCCATGACCAACTATAGGATATTATTTTTATTGCTAAGGTAAATGCAGTCAACCAAATTCCTTATATTCAAATGAATTCCATTTAGAAACTCAAATAGGATAAATGGGTACTCACCCTAATTACAGTTTCAGGGCATCCAAACACCTAGGATTAAAGAAAATGTTATCTTAAGTTGTTTTAGCAACGATGAATTGATGATCACCTGAATTTAGGAGAGGTAGTGGGAAGACCCTTCATTTGGGTAGGAGATCAAAGCATGGGAAAAAGTTGTGTCCATTTAGATGGACTATTTTATATTTTGATATTGTTAATATTAAAAAAGTTGGCAAAGTCGAGGAAGAGTTTAGCCCCACTTAAATAAAATTTTTGGTTCTTTATCAACTTTTCTTCCACTCGACAGACAGGGGAAACTGATGAAAGAGTTTAAAAAATTCAGGTCTTTCTTTAAAGGTCTTTCTTTAAAAAATTCAGGTCTTTCTCATCTTTCCTTACACGCCACTGATAAAAATAATGCTAATGGAAAGATGGGAGAAGGAGCTCAACGAAACGTCAATGGACTGGTTGGTTAGTCACCTTTGTATCAGTCCGTCCTTCGTACTCCTGTCACACTCTTTTTTTTAATAAGGTGTGCTTATTCAACTTGGGAATCCTCGATAGAGGAAAATTACTAGCAAAAGGATCTCGAGATTTCAAATGTGAGCAATGGGAGAAATGAGAATCTAAGGAGAGCATAGTCTTCTTACTGCACAAACTCACCCTTATCCTCTCATAATTTGAAGTCAAGCTAATTTTTTTAAGCTCATTGAATTTTTACTCATCGTTGAAGTAAACGATAAAAGAAAATTATGATTAAGATATTATTAAATTTTAAAGATGTTAAATTAAGAATTAGGATAATATAATCAAGTTTGTGTTTTTTTTATTTTGGCATCACCCTGTGTTTGGAGGGAGAATTTCAACATGTCAATTGATAGAAATGCATCCGGTGTGAGCACAATATCCAGTATGTTTATAGTTAGGATTTTAGATGTATATGTATAAAGTAGAGATGACCATATATTTGTCGCACTATAATTTCTCCGACAAAATATTCATGCATCACCTAAAAAGAGCCAAAAACAAGCATGCTGCAATTCCCATCAGCAGACGTTACATGTCAAATATTATCATAACATTTTATAATTAGAAATCATATGTTGTTTGTAACAAAAGTCTATTTGCACAAACTCTATGGACAGAATTTGGGACAAACTGTCCACGTGGCGCAACGTGATTGGGCTCTTTCAAAAAGTTAAATGCATTGTCCCAATCACGTTGCACCACGTGGACAGTTTGTCCCAAATTTTATCCATGAGTTTGTCCTTATAGACAAACTGATATTGTAATGATGATAATAATAATACAAAGACCATGTTTTCGACTTTTGCAAGCCAATTTTAATCATCCGTCCCTGTTTTGATTGCTTTATAGGAAAGACTCTAAACACACTTGTTAAAACTAGTGGCATATTTGGACCATCAATCTTGACCCCGAGAGCAGATCCTTACCACAAGTAAGGAGGGGCAGTTTTCTCTTGACTGCCCAAGGTGTAAACTCTAGGTGCATTGAGCTATTTTCTATTTGTGTGCGCTTTTTTTCACGTGAGCAAGACTCCTTTCCCACATGAGTAAGCTGTCTTCTTTATGTGCGGGCTCTTGCTTAGGCCTCCGTCTCCTAATCCAGGGTACCAAAAAATCTAAATGTGACCAATTTTGGTGTCAATTGCCTAGAAGAAAAGTTTGGATTTGACAACTCTTAACATCTCAAGATTTTCCCATAAAAACAAAATAGGCAAAACATTTCACTTTAACTTGCTACAAAATAAACAATTAAGGTAGGGAAAACAACCCACAAGAGAGGGACGACTGACGAGTGGTCGAGTGCAGACTACATCATGCTTATTGAGAGTGGAATGAAAGGAACTCTAATTGAGGCCCACTGATTGATAATTTGGACCGTTCAAAATGTTATCATCCCTTCTAATGTCATATCCTCAAATTTTACTCTAATCACATTTAGTTTCACTATAAGATTGAGCAATGATTATGACTTCATTTTTTTTTTTTTTTAACTCCAACCTAGGGGTCTAGGACCTAAGATAGCACATACAAGTGAGAGGAGGAAGTCCAAAATGTGGAAAGAAGAAGATGCCGCACAAATGAAAAGAGAAGCCCACAATGTTGGAATGAGAATCCACGAAGCAGAAAGAATGGCATACTTAGGAACTAAACTCTGCATAGTTGTGAGGTGCAAGGTTGCCAACCAACTAAATAATCCCTTATTGCTGATTATAACATCATTAATGCATACAATTAACAACGTATTGAATTGTGTTAATAACATTAACAATCATTTGCCCAATTCTTGCGTAGGCCCCAAGTTCGATTGAAAAAAACTTAATAATATCTCACGGGTGGATAGCAGGATAGAGGTGATTTTGGCCATGCCAACCCAGGCCTATATTAGGGGTATTCATGGGCCGGGCCGAGGAATATTCAAACCCAAAACTACTTCTAAAAACTTGGCCCAGGCCCTGATCGGGCCATAACAGCCAGCCCGCCTGAAGTACAACAAGCCAAGCCCAGCCCAGCCCATGATATCACTATAATAGAAAATCGGGCTACCTAAGAAGGCCCACGATTTGGTTCCTCCTTTATAAAGGATATGACACGTGTTGAAATGTCGCCTCCCTCTCCTTTTCTACGTTTATTTTTATGGTTGCGTCCTCTCGACCAATCATCCCAAGCCTAGCCTATTTATTAAACAGGCCCAAATAAATAATTCAAGCCCTACTCATTTATTAAACAGGCCCAAATAAAGAATTCAAACCAGGCCCGAACAGTAAAATAAAAAAAGGTTAAAGCCCATGAAAAAGCGATCTGGGCCGGATTCAGGCTCGGGCCATGAACACCCCTATCATATATATAAGTTACGGGTCTTTCAATATTTGGGCCAAGTTTAAATTAAACGATAGAAAGCCCGAGCCACAACTAGACCGTGATTTCATCTTAGCCGCCGCCATCGTGATTCGTGTGTAGAAGAGAAAACAATCCCCCACACTTTCCCATTCGAAATCAGAATCCTACGTAGAAGAAGAAATGGCGACGGCAGCAGCAGCGACGATACCAACATTCCTCTCCTCATCTCAGAAAAACCCATCTCCTCCTTCCAAACTCCCCTTCTCCAAAACCCCAACCTTCAAACCTCTCTTCTCATCTTCTTCTTCTTCTTCTTCTTCTTCTTCTTCTTCTTCATCCCCATCTCTTTCTTTTTCATCTTCTTCTCTTCCATCCCTCATCGCACGTGCCAACACCACACCTCACTCCACTACAACCACAACCTTCCACGGCCTCTGCTACGTGCTCGGCGACAACATCGACACCGACCAGATCATCCCCGCCGAGCATCTCACCCTCGTCCCCTCCAAACCCGACGAGTACCGCAAGCTCGGCTCCCTCGCCTTTTGCGGCCTCCCCTCCGCCGAATACCCCATCCCCTTCGTCGACCCCAACCAGTTCCAATCACGTTACACCATCATCGTCGCCGGCGAAAACTTCGGCTGCGGCTCCTCCCGCGAGCACGCCCCCGTCGCCCTTGGTGCCTCCGGCGTCTCCGTCATCGTTGCCGAGTCCTACGCCCGCATCTTCTTCAGAAATTCCGTCGCCACCGGCGAGGTCTACCCGGTGGAATCGGAGGGGAGGATGTGCGAGGAGTGCAGCACTGGGGATGTTGTTACGGTTGAGCTGGAGGAGAATCGAATGATCAATCACACCACAGGGAAGGAGTACAGGCTGAAGCCGATAGGAGATGCTGGGCCTGTGATACAGGCTGGTGGGATCTTCGCTTATGCGAGGAAGACAGGTATGATTGCTTCAACTGCACCATGAGCGAGGGAGCGATTGGGCTCTTGGGTGGGTTGGATTTCGTCTCTTCTATCTATATTTAAGACATTTCAAATTAAGGCTTGCTGGATTAGTAGTAGTATTGAGAAACTGGGGTTTATGTATTTCGCAGTGGACTTGTGGATGAACATTTGGTTGAGAATGTGTTGCTTTCGATTCTCTGAGACTATAGCTGTAGTGTTTGTCTGTTGTATTAGTTTCCTGAAGGCTTAGATTGTTTGTTTCTGTTTGGTACTCTGTATTTGAGTTGGTAATGTGGTTTGAACCTTGAATTGCATTATATTAGCCTGTTCAAATGCTTCTGCTGTTGTTGTGGTTCTCTTTGTTTTGTTTTATTTCATCATCATCTTCATTGAAGCATTCTCCCTTCTATCCAGGTTACTTTGTTAGTTCTACTTTTGCACTTCACTCATTTAAAGCCATGTCCTTTGCTATTTGTAAGCTACGTAAACGATTCATAAAATCTTGGGCATTGACTATGGTTTTTTGGTGAAATGGAAACCTCTTTTTTTTTCCCCATTCATTGAGCTACCCTGTTTGAACATTAATGGTTGGGTATATTCTAAATTGCCTCTGCCAGTGGAAACAATTTGAGTGTAATTTGTCACGAAGTTAGTATCTTTAGCATATTATCATTACCACAACTGTTGAGATCATGTGCAATGTGTATCCAAGGAATGTAACATTCTTCTTCTAATTGGTAGAACATAGACTGTGCATAAGTTGATATATACATTTCTTTACTGCTTCTTGAATTTGTATGGCGTGGTTTATTCATTGCTGAATTGTATCTGACTTGTTTCTTTATTTATCTTTTCTGAACTTGCTTCAATATTTCAGTCAAGATAAACTAAATAATTTACTTGTCGAAAAAATGGAAGGTCTGGAAGAACAGCGCTTAGAGCTTGAAGCTAAGATTTCTGAGGTAATTTAAAGGGGAAGCTTTAGATAATTGAAATGACCATTAACAAACTGAAATATTTCATTGAAGTTGCATAAAGAGGATGAAACTATCATTGTAAAGCACAAAATATGGGCTCAACTTGAACCCCTGTCTGAGTCGAGTAACCCTGAAGTTTCTGGTCAAAATCACAAGTTGGGTCGAGTTAACTTGGCCAAATCATTTTAAATCCGGTTGAATTTTAAACCAATGGATAAAACATCAGAGTTGGGAGCCATCCCTTGTATGACATGTGTCCTAATGTCATGGGATATTGTGCTGTGTCTGTAATTGAGGGATAAATACAGCCATATGATCACTCCTATAATCAATATGAAACATAACAAGAAAAAGGGGCTTAACAAGCCAATGACATGGACAGCAAATTGCCAGAGCTTCAAATGTTTTTTTTTTAATAACACCAGAGCTTCAAATGTTTGAACGAACATAACACTACTGAAATTGAGAACAAGAAAGAGAGAGGGTTCCTTGAAAACTTCCTTGTCATAGACAGGAGATTTTTGAAGAGCTCTCCAGTAACCATGTCTACAATCCCAAGCCCTACAGACAGTAAGGCCTACAGAAGATGCTTGTTGGAAGGCCTCACTAACCTTTTCTCTAGTAGATTGATCAACAGCAAACACCATCAACCAATAGGCAAATCCATTAACATAGAAAGATTGGCGGACTGTTTCCTCTCCTCACCACCATCCCCTACTCATCTCCCCCTATGTCAACCATGTCATGGATCCTATCACCCAAAAATAGAAAATGCAAAACTTAGATAAATAACTAGAATACTAATGAAAAAAATGAGAGACACATGCTTTCTTTCAAATAAGGGGTATGACTATTTTGTCAACCATTCGTATGGTGTTGACCTCTATTTACATCAAGATCATTGAACCTTGAATTCTGGATGAAGACCACAAAACCGGTTACCGGGAGGAGGAAGACTGTTTTAAACACAACAATCTCTGTTTTAAAGAGGACCAATAGAATTTACTTAAAGAACAATCAATGTTCGAAAAATTGCCACTCTCCATTCTGTCATGTTTGTTGTAGTTGAAAGCTGAGAGTCTGAGACTATTTTCTTCTCTTTAATGGATAACTCTTGTTTAGATTGGCTTTTGCACTTTTATGCTGGTTAAGTAATTTTAGATTTTCAGGCTTAAGAGTGTTGCATTTTCATGTAGTTTGGTATGTAATGTGGATATATTGCTTCATAGAACTCTCTCTCTCCCCCTGTTTAACTTCTTTTATTATTGAGAGGTGATGGTTAACACCTATAGCAATGAGTTGATGTATTGGTGTGGATGGGAACTACTGTGGCTTCTAATAATTTACTTTGGCAAGCATTAAGAAATGTGGGTGAAGAACAATAGTGGATATGACTATTCTGTAGGGATGTTGTGGCTCATGTGAAACATGGATATTAAAAGAGTTGCATATGACAGGTACATTGTCTGTAAAAGTTCCACTCATAGTTTTGCATCTACGAGCATATACTTCTCTCTCTCTCGACCCTTGATATTTTCGTATATATAGAATCTTTGAATGACCATGGGTGCTAAAGTATTGGTTTTAGGACTGTTTTAGCAAGGCGGAGGTTTTATTCGCTACTATATTAAAAGCTTATTATTTTGACAAGGTAATGCTCATTTTGGGTGTTATATGTTATACTGGTTGATTTTTCTCAAGGCACCTATGATCTTTCTGTATGCATTCATCGGGTGCTTCACAAAAGAGTAAATTCGAAAATGATATCTCTGCATTTAGCTTATATTGGTTTTATAGCTAAAAAGATTCCTAGTGTCTAGATGCTGCATTGCACATTTAGTCATTTGTTTGGTGAGTGTGGACCACCTGTCTAGTTCGTTCGTTTGTCTGTTTTTTTTTTTATTTATTCTGAAGCTGTCAAGTTAATGATAACAGTCAGGATGTTTGTGTTTCTTTAGTTTTCTTTATGCTAGATTGCCTATAGCATGCTAATGTATGGAACTATCACATTTATTGAGGCATTATGATAATGCAAAACTTGAACTCCATCAGCACATTTCTATCAACCCTCGCTTTGAGGTTGTTTTATTTTCTTAGTTTTCTTGTTTCATATGAGTGCAAAAGTTTTTGCTGAAAGAAGTGTAGATGATGGCATTGGCCGACTCCAACATAGTTGGAACAAGACTTTGATGATATTGAAGTGTAACAACGCCCTTTGTTGCAGTGGCTTGATGCTCTTCTAAAATCTGGAATAGGCATGAACACATCGCCATCATAACTTTTTCTTAGTTTAATCTAATCCATGCTTGAACTATTTAAGAAAGCTCGATAATTGCAACAATGACATTTTATTTTTTTTTACATACCATCGGGCAGCTCTGTTATAAAGGTTGGTTTATTAAGGCTCACCATGTCAAGTTTGGTTTACTAAGATTGATTCATAAAGATTGAGTTGTCTTTGTCGTGCATAGAAATTATAAATAGTTGCTTCTAGTCATAGGGCCTCTGCACGGAAATAACACCGTCTGTCACAACAACTTGGGGGATTCAAACACTCACTTGACCTTCCCGCTATGATACCCTGTTGATAGCCACTTATCCTAAAAGCTTAAGCTGATAAAGAATGGTGTAACAATGTATATCAAGATCACAGCAACAGCCTTCTTATCTTTTGCCCTTCTACACATGGGTGCTCTCAATCAACTAAATGACTGATGGTATGACACAGCTTTAATTGAAAATGTTGCCTCAATATTTTCTTTTAGGATGACTATTGAAGTTGTTGATTTTTCCAAATTATCTGGTAGTTAACTTTTTATGGTTGAATGAAGTAAGTTGAAGAATGAGTTTGTGATGTAAATTGGGCCCCGCATATACAAGACATTGATCTAAGATTGTTTGATAAGGCCCACATCACTTGATGAGTGTAATTAAGTTGGTGGATGTGTTGAAGTGGCGTCCGTACCTTCTATGAACATTTGTTTTTTGCAAGGTTTTTTATGAATGATTTTTTCTCCTTAAATCATGAGGGAATTTATGGGGATACCCTAATCAAATTCCACACGGATACCCTCACAATTTAAAAAAAAAAAGGAATCCATTGGTATATCAAACACTAACACATTAGAATCATCAAGAAAATCCATTGTTGCACCAAACAGTCACACTGAGGAATCTGTGCCCGTTTTCTTTTCTACACCAGATGCATAAAAAGTACCACCATGAATTTCTGTTTCTATGTTTTTCAAGAGCCATAAAAAATGAGCCTTCATGAATTTCTAATAGTTTTGAGTCCGGGGCAGAGTCCTAAACCCAAGTAAGCATAGAGGCCCATACATTTACCCGATGACCCCTAGAGATTACTTCTTGGCTGTTTAAAATCAAGCATCCCTTGGACTCAGGCCCAAAAGGCTTTTGGGGTGGGCTTGGGTTGGGTGGATGATGCCTTTGATCATAAAAATAATAAACTTGCACCGGCGTCTGCATGATACTTTCCCATGCCACCACTTTCTGATGGGTCTGATTTGGGGCCATCAAAACTTAATCTAAGCCATTCATATCAAACATATTCTAATAAAAATGCACCTCTTATTTTATTCTTAAATGGGAGTGATGATGTGATGATATGAACTCTGGAATTTGTCAATGAGTGAAAAGTTAGAGTTAAGCCCAATAATCAAAATCTTTAATACCCTATATAATCAATAAGATATGTACTTAACTACAATTATTTTGAACTTGGTAAGTGCACATAGGTTAATGTGTGATAGGAACAGAGTGGGCATGTGAGTCTATTAATTATGATCCATGTCACCATCATCGACAATAATAATAAAAAATAATAAAAAAAAAGAGCCTTATCCCATTATTAGTCTAAAGAATCATGATCTGTATTGTATATACCACTTGAAAGAATAATAATATAACAATGATATACGTAACATTACTATATACTAGTATTACCATTATAATATCGGCGCAGGGCTTGTAGTTAGACTTGTTTCATATTACTTGGGTTTTGGTTTATACGTATAGAGTAAAAAGACTTATAAATCTCAACAAGTTAGGAAAATAAAAAAATAAAAACAGATGGTATTAATTTATTTATTTTCATTCAAATGAATTCAACATCTAATTAAAATAATAATAAATGAACGATAATTTAAAAATGAAATGAATAAATAAATAAATCCAAATTGCAAATTGCAAATCTTCAGATAACGGTGAGCTGTGGATAACCGAGAGGTGGATGTGGAGATAACGGAGACAGAGGAGGGACGTTAAAAGGCCGTCAAATCGAGGCCGTCGCAAAAGCCGGTACATCCCGACGGCGTTAACGGAATACCCGCAGAGGATCCGACTCTCCCCGATTCTGATTCTGGTGGTGCTGATGACTTCCCTTTCTTAACAGGCTTCTGTTGTTCCGCGTCTTCTCCGGCGGGCAACGACCGGCTCATCCCATTTACCGGCCTCGAGCGGGAAATTGAGGATCGCTTTGCTCCCGCGCATTTGAAAGGCCGCGCCGTCGTAAGCTCTCGCGGCTTCGACCGCCGTCTCGAAGGTTCCGAGCCAAACCCTAGCTCCTCGCCGGCTCGAATCCCGTATCTCAGCCGCGAATTTCCCCCACGGTCGCCGCCGAACGCCTCTGTAATGCCATTTCTCGTCAGAAGCAGCGGCAGAAGTCTCCAGCAGCTCGAGCTTTGTAACAGGAGGAAGGGAGATCTCGAGGGATGGTCGACGGTCGGAGAAGCTCGACTTAGCCGTCGTTTTCTGGTACCGAGGATTTGGTTTTTTCTCTGAATCGGAAAATTCTTGATTTTTCGAGTCACGCAAGTTGAGCTGCTGAGGCTGAGATTCTGTGTCGGAAAAAAAGAGATTATCGTGCTCAAAGATGGACTTGTTTTGTTCGAGAAATGACAAGAACTCGAATTCCGAGTCGTTGTTAGAGTCTTTCACTTCTTCCTTTGATTCCGAGGTATGAAAACCGGAGGGAAGAGTTTCCAACTGTGAGAAATCGCTAAAGATTTCAGATTTCTGTTGCCAGATTGGCGAGGAGAAGCAAACGGATCCCTGAGTCAGAACCTCTCTTTTTACAGAGATTCTGGATGTCTGATCGTCAAGGAAGGTATCGAAGTCGTCAAGAAGATATTGATGGAAGAGATCGAGAACATTCCCCGCCATGGAACTCGTGTCGAGAAGAGTTGAAGGAGAAGAATTGAAAGTGGATGAGTAGCAGAGAGGGAGTAAGGTGTATATATTTGGTATTGGGAATTTGGAATTCCAAGTGGATGTGGAGCGGAGGAAAGCGTAGGTATCGTGTCGTGTAGGTATCGTGTCGTGGTTTTATGTAAGTTTTTTATGATTTGATGATCCAACGAAGTGGTTTCGCTTGTGGGGAGGCAAGTTCGTCGTTACTAACATTATGGTAAACAAAATGTTGCTCGGCTGCTGGCCTGTGAAATTAAATGAAAGGGCTCACGTCACGTGTGTCTTAAAAAGTTGTATCTATAACTATATAAAATGAAGCTAACGGGCAATATCCACACGAGGAGCAGCACCCACTTTTGAAGGCCCGTTGTGGTGGTTTGACATCGGTCGTTTAAATCTCATTGACACGTGGTCAAATACAGATGGGCTGACTTCGTTGGGTCCGTCAGGGTAATCTATTCAGAACAAGAGTAAAATAAAGGAAAAATTATAATTCGGAGATTACAAAATCCGACATTTATCCAATAATCCAATAGCAAATAAAATACTACAAATTGCCTAATAAAAGATTGCACATAAAAGTACTTCTAAAGTGGGACAGTCTTACCATTTATCCTACGATATCTTAGGCCTGTAGGATATCCCCAGATTCATTATCCTAGGCCTGTAAGATATCGCACCGTTTGATATCCTACATATATAAGATATCTCCGTAAAATTTTCACCATTCTTCTTTCAACCTAGGTGAAATAAGGACGGAGATAACTCGGTAAAAACCCCCTTTTACTGTGATCATCTTTTTCGATCCTCCAATGGTTTTTCTTCTGTGTTCTTCTCATCGTCTTGCTATGGATATTGTAGGATCACAGCCTTCACTCTATTCTCCTTCGTCAGTCGCTGCAACGTCGTGGATCTTCAACTATGTAGGGTTTCTGGATTAGGGCTTGTTTTAAGGCTGGGCATTTGAGTTTTTATTGTTATTTGGGGGTTGCATCGTATGATGTTGCTACGAATTTTATTTTTCTTCCACTCTTTGATTATTGGAGACCCCTTGAAAAAAATTTGGTAGTGATGCTGTTGTCTGCTTATTTTACCATTTCTTTATGGAAAACTTCATTGCTCTCTATGTTTTACTTTCAAGCTTAAATGGTTGAACACTCGCAAAATGGTATATCAGCCAATTAAAAATTTTCAAGTACTACAGGGTAGTTTCAATACTACTTCATTCAAAATTAGTCCAATAAATTGGCAAACAACTCCTGGTAAACTTCATAGCACATGTTAAGAGACGACGTATGATGGAAGAACAAAATGAGTACGATGGCTTCATTTACCATGAGATTGTTAGAGAACGAAAGACCAGATTTAAAATTTAATTTGGATCTCTACTTTATATTTCTTACAAACTTTTTTTTTTGCTAAATAGTTGAAGAGTTAGATTAAGAAAATGTTGGTAGGTGGATCCACAGAGTCCTCTTTACTGTAGAGCGGTGGTTGAGCAACCACAGTAGATAATAAGCATATAACATAACAAAAAAAAAAAAAAAAGACAAGTTTGATCAAAAGCAAAGATCCAAAAGTTTTCGAAAACGCCACACAACGGCCTTTATCAGGAGGTGAAAGTTCTCAGAGTGCACTTCCAACTCTAGATTATCATGAAAAAAGGTAATCTAAGGTGGATAAAGTGATAAAGAAGAAATGGGGAAGAAGAATAAAATGGTAATGGTGGAGAGAAACATTTACCCTTGGAAGATGAGATGGTATAGAGGATAGGGAATGACGGAGGAATGCCGACGAGACCGAGATGCCGGAGATGTAGAGAGGTCGGTTGTGATTTGTGTATGGGAAGAAAGGGAAGAGGATGTGTGTGGGAAGAAAGAGGGAAATGGAAGGATGGGTAATGTGAAGATTTTTGGTGTGTGTGAAAAGAAGTAAAATAATTTTTAAATTATGGTGATGTGTGTAAAAAGAATTTGTGTGGGAAAATGAAAATTCCATGTACCGCTGGAATCTCCTTTATTGAAAAGAAATAAAAGTTTTTTTTTTTTTCTTCTGACCCATTTACCCCAATTCTTTAGTTGAAAGACAAAAGTAGCCACATGTTTATCACACTCCAGCATGGGTACTGTAAGCGCACAAAAACTCACATACCGGGGGGGAAGTGATTTTGCGTCTCACTTTGATGAGGATGGAGATTGGAGCTCCTTGGTAGTGATGATTGTTGACACCAAAAATGTCACTTTGCCTCTTCAACATCAAGAAAGCTGCATGAAGTCGCAACCTGCCATAAATAGGCAATGCAATTTTTCCAAAAAATCAAATCTTATCAGAATCAAACAAAAACCGTAAGATCCTTCAAGATAGCCAAGAGAAGAGTACACATGAAGTTTCGGGCCATTTCAGAATCATTTGGCCTAACTTCGCTTCTCCGACAGCTAAAATGGCGCTCCCGGCAGCGACATCATCGGAGACGTCAAAACTTCGATCAGAGCCTACAGATGACTCCAGCATGTCTCAAAGGGCTCCATGCCAAATTTCAAGTCAAACCGACAACGTTTGACCCTCCATCAATGCTCGAGCAGCAAAATCAAGCCTCCCGGCGGCGGGAATCACCGAAGCCTTCACTCATCAAACCAAGTGCATGAGTGGCTTCAACATGCTTCCAAAAGGCTGCACATCAAATTTCAGGTCATTCTGACAACATTTGACCAGGTTTCGATGCTCCGAGAGAAAATCAAGCCTACCGGCGGCGGAGCAACCCGGGACCATGACATCCAAAACGGAGCCCATGGAACGTCTCAAAATGACTCCAATAGGTTCCCCGTCAAATTTCAGGTCAATCGGACATCGTTTGGCCACATATCAAAGCTCGGCATTTTCCCCGTAGCAAAATCAAGTGAAGCATCGACGGGACCCCAAACGGCTTCAAAACTCAAACAAAAGCCTATGGTTGGTCGTATTTATTACTTAGGAGGCTTCACCTCAAATTTCAGGTCATTCCGACATCGTTTGACCAAGTTTCAACTTCTGGCGGAAAATCAGCAGCTCTACGCGACAAAGTCTTCGGCTTTCCCGGAAAATTGGAAACTTTGCACTCTAAAAATGCAAGGATTCTCATCAGGTTTTCTACAGGGAAATCAAGCCAATAAATGAGAAGAAATGTCAAGAAAAATACAAAAGAAAACGGCGACGAAAAAGATCTCAAAACGACCGCAAAACGGGCTCCGAAGGGAAAAATTCCCCCAAGGTCGCAGGCCCCTGCGACCATGGAAGTCCGGGTCACCGGATTTTTCGCCGGTGACCCGTTTTTTCCATCTTTTTTCGCGTTTCGCGCACTTTGGCCCCTGTGGTTTCCTGAAAATGTGATTTTTAAGTGCTTGAAATTGACTCATGTCCTCCGACATCCGTCAAAATCACGGGTCAACCTCCAAAAGTATCAAAATCAACATTGATCGCCAACCGGCTGACCAAGAAAGTTCACTTTCTGTCCGACCGATCGTGAAATCGACAAGACAGATGTCACCGGCCCGCTCTTAGCTATCACTGTCTGAAGTTACATGTTCATCCGATGTCGATCAGCATGAAGATCCATCGATGATCATCGCCAGAAGAATTCCAGAAGACACGGCACGGCCCGCGACTCTTCGACTGCTCGGCGACCAATTAATGTGGTTAATTGGCTAGCTTTATGGCAGTCATTAACTCATTCTTTGGACGGCCCAATCAGAAGCAAGCATTTGGGAGTTACAAGTCAATTGATTCATGGCATTTAACCCATGAAACTCCTCCCATTATGGTAATTAAGGTGATTAAAAGCCCTTAATCTCCATCGGCCAATCAGATTCAAGGAAAAAGGAGTTACAAAATCAAGAAATAAATCTTGTAACTCCTCCCATTAAAGCATCAAAGCCCATAAAAGCTCTCCTAAATGGCTACCAAAAGCCTATAAATAGGAGAGCATTCCATTGAAATCGGGATCAGAGAAAAAAAGATCAGAAAATTGAGATCGATCGATCGGAAAGAATCCAGAGCTCGAATCCAGAGAAAGAAAAAAGAGAGAAAAACTCTGCTGAAGTTCTGCACCGGCCACCACTACAAGGTGACAAAAGTCCCTTGGGGGGCACCCCCCCCAAGGTCCTTGCCTTCTCCCGCTGCCTCCAATGGCTTAGACGTGGCTTTTCAGCCCGTCTACTTAGCTTTTTATTGGACATAGGACCTTCTCTTGGTCTTTGTCCTCTAAAAACCTGAGGTTATAGCCAAGCCAAGCGAATCAAGAGCATCCTCTGTTCTCATCTGCATGGATGATGGCGAAGCCCATACATGGCTTGCGACCGTCAATCTGAACGAGTCCCCCACAATCTCCTGAGAAGTTAGATCCTCCTTTTCTCGCTTTTCATTGTAGTTTGTATTTTTCTAAAGAGACAAAAAAATCACAACTCTTGTCTTTCATTATTGATAAGAATTGTAAATCGGCTATAAACGCCAAAATCGGCTATAAACGCCACAAAATCGGCTATAAATGCCAAACAAAATCGCCTTTCACGGCAAACCAAGAAAATGTCTCTTTTCTTAAATATTTGTGCAATGGAAAACTTGAAAGAAGTTGATTTCCTTTTTACTTGCGAAGGTTGATCTCCGGATTACCACTTGCAATTCCAAGTAAAATAGAAAATCTGGCACACCCACACAAAAGAAATGTTGATGCACGCTTCATGCCCCCCGGGCGCGAAAGGGCCGGACCCGACGGACTCCCATGTCCGCCGACCCCGGTAGCACCCACGGCATTCCGGAGCGCGTTCCATCAATGATAGAAGAACCGGTGCCTCGAGCCTGAAATGGGAAAGAGAATAAGGTCAGAGGACCCTGGCTTGGGCAGCGCAGGGCTCTCCGATGCCTTTGTTAGTTGCAGGTGCAGGACTAGAACAGAGGGAGGAGATAGAGTTTGAGAGGAAATGGCATACCAGTGAGTGTTGTGTTCGTTGGCCATCCAGCTTCTGGAGCTGTTGCTGTGTATACATGTTGACACCAAAAATGTCACTTTGCCTCTTCAACATCAAGAAAGCTACATGAAGTCGCAACCTGCCATAAATAGGCAATGCAACTTCTCAAAAAATCAAATCTTGTCAGAATCAAACAAAAACTGCAAGATCCTTCAAGATAGCCAAGAGAAGAGTACATATGAAGTTTCGGGCCATTTCAGAATCATTTGGCCTAACTTCGCTTCTCCGACAGCTAAAATGGCGCTCCCGGCGGCGACATCATCGGAGACGTCAAAACTTCGATCAGAGCCTACAGATGACTCCAGCATGTCTCAAAAGGGCTCCATGCCAAATTTCAAGTCAAACCGACAACGTTTGACCCTCCATCAATGCTCGAGCAGCAAAATCTAGCCTCCCGGCGGCGGGAACCACCGAAGCCTTCACTCATCAAACCAAGTGCATGAGTGGCTTCAACATGCTTCCAAAAGGCTGCACGTCAAATTTCAGGTCATTCCGACAACGTTTGACCAGGTTTCGATGCTCCGAGAGAAAATCAAGCCTACCGGCAGCGGAGCAACCCGGGACCATGACATCCAAAACGGAGCCCATGGAACGTCTCAAAATGACTCCAATAGGCTCCCCGTCAAATTTCAGGTCAATCGGACATCGTTTGGCCACATATCAAAGCTCGGCATTTTCCCCGCAGCAAAGTCAAGTGAAGCATCGACGGGACCCCAAACGGCTTCAAAACTCAAACAAAAGCCTATGGTTGGTCTTATTTATTGCTCAGGAGGCTTTACCTCAAATTTCAGGTCATTCCGACATCGTTTGACCAAGTTTCGACTTCTGGCGGAAAATCAGCAGCTCTACGCGACAAAGTCTTCGGCTTTCCCGGAAAATTAGAAACTTTGCACTCTAAAAATGCAAGGATTCTCATCAAGTTTTCTACAGGGAAATCAAGCCAATAAATGAGAAGAAATGTCAAGAAAAATACAGAAGAAAACGGCGACGAAAAAGACCTCAAAACGACCGCAAAACGGGCTCCGAAGGGGAAAAATCCCCCAGGGTCGCAGACCCCTGCGACCATGGCCCATGGTCGCAGGCCCCTGCGACCATGGGCCATGGTCGCCGGTCCATGGTCGCCGGCGACCATGGCCCATGGTCGCCGGCGACCATGGAGGTCCGGGTCACCGGATTTTCCGCCGGTGACCCGTTTTTCCGTCTTTTTTCGCGTTTCGCGCACTTTGGCCCCTGTGGTTTCCTGAAAATGTGATTTTTAGTGCTTGAAATTGACTCATATCCGACGACATCCGTCAAAATCATGGGTCAACCTCCAAAAGCATAAAATCATCAGTGATCGCTCCAAGATCGCCAACCGGCTGACCAAGAAAGTGCACTTTCTGTCCGACCGATCGTGAAATCGACAAGACAGATGTCACCGGCCCGCTCTTAGCTACCAATGTCTGAAGCTACATGTTCATCCGATGTCGATCAGCATGTAGATCCATCGATGATCGTCGCCAGAAGAATTCCAGAAGACACGGCATGGCCCGCGACTCTTCAACTGCTCGGCGACCAATTAATGTGGTTAATTGACTAGCTTTATTGCAGTCATTAATTCATTTCTTTGGACGGCCCAATCAGAAGCAAGCATTTGGGAGTTACAAATCAATTAAGTCATGGCATTTAACCCATGAAACTCCTCCCATTATGGTAATTAAGGTGATTAAAAGCCCTTAATCTCCATCGGCCAATCAGATTCAAGGAAAAAGGAGTTACAAAATCAAGAAATAAATCTTGTAACTCCTCTCATTAAAGCAATTAAAGCTCATAAACTCTCCTAAATGGCTACCAAAAGCCTATAAATAGGAGAGCACCCCAAGCATTCCAGGCATCACTTCCAAAGCGCCACAGATCCAGAAATCTGAGAGAAAGAAAAAGAGAGAAAAACTCTGCTGAAGTTCTGCACCAGCCACCACTACAAGGTGACAAAAGTCCCTTGGGGGGCACCGCCCTCCAAGGTCCTTGCCTTCTCCCGCTGCCTCCAATGGCTTAGACGTGGCTTTTCAGCCCGTCTACTTAGCTTTTTATTGGACATAGGACCTTCTCTTGGTCTTTGTCCTCTAAAAACCTGAGGTTATAGCCAAGCCAAGCGAATCAAGAGCATCTTCTGTTCTCATCTGCATGGATGATGGCGAAGCCCACACATGGCTTGCGACCGTCAATCTGAACGAGTCCCCCACAATCTCCTGAAAAGTTAGATCTTCCTTTTCTTGCTTTTCATTGTAGTTTGTATTTTTCTAAAGAGACAAAAATCACAACTCTTGTCTTTCATTATTGATGAGAATTGTAAATCGGCTATAAACGCCAAAATCGGCTATAAATGCCAAACAAAATCGCCTTTCACGGCAAACCAAGAAAATGTCTCTTTTCTTAAATATTTGTGCAATGGAAAACTTGAAAGAAGTTGATTTCCTTTTTACTTGCGAAGGTTGATCTCCGGATGACCACTTGCAATTCCAAGTAAAATAGAAAATCTGGCACACCCACACAAAAAAAAAGAAATGTTGATGCACGCTTCAGGGCCCGCCAGGGCGCGAAAGGGCCGGACCCGACGGACTCCCACGTTCCGCCGACCCCGGTAGCCGCCCCCAGCGGGCGCCCCGGAGCGCGTTCCATCAAGCTGGCACACCCGGTGGGACCCGTTCATTTGAGAACACGGTGCTTGGAAATGAAATATTTGCATATCATACTTTTTGCTCTATGCTTATACTTCTTTTCCGGATTCCTTGGCTACTTTCTAGCTGGTAGCCTATGTTGGATTTTGCATCCTAAAAAAAAAAAATGAGATGGGATTTTTTGGAAATTTCTATTTCTTTGAGTTTGTTTCCATTCTTTCTCTTTTCAAAAAAAAAAAAAATCAGTTTTCTTAGTTTGAATTCAAAATTGAGAAACTTTGATCCTATCCTATCGTTCTTTGGCGCTTGCAGAAATGTTGAGCCCGTTCGACTAAGGTTTTGGGCCATCGTTTCTCTTCGATGAGTTCATTAGAGATTTCAAAGAAAAAAAAAATCAAAAAATCAGTTTTCTTAGTTTTGAATTCAAAATTGAGAAACTTTGATCCTATCCTATCGTTCTTTGGTGCTTGCAGAAATGTTGAGCCCGTTCGACTAAGGTTTTGGGCCATCGTTTCTCTTCGATGAGTTCATTAGAGATTTCAAAAAAAAATATATTAAAAAAAATAAAAATAAAAATAAAATCAGTTTTCTTAGTTTGGATTCAAAATTGAGAAACTTTGATCCTATCCTATCGTTCTTTGGTGCTTGCAGAAATGTTGAGCCCGTTCGACTAAGGTTTTGGGCCATCGTTTCTCTTCGATGAGTTCATTAGAGATTTCAAAGAAAAAAAAAATCAAAAAATCAGTTTTCTTAGTTTGGATTCAAAATTGAGAAACTTTGATCCTATCCTATCGTTCTTTGGTGCTTGCAGAAATGTTGAGCCCGTTCGACTAAGGTTTTGGGCCATCGTTTCTCTTCGATGAGTTCATTAGAGATTTCAAAGAAAAAAAAAATCAAAAAATCAGTTTTCTTAGTTCTGATTCAAAATTGAGAAACTTTGATCCTATCCTATCGTTCTTTGGTGCTTGCAGAAATGTTGAGCCCGTTCGACTAAGGTTTTGGGCCATCGTTTCTCTTCGATGAGTCTATTTGGGATTTGAAAAAAAAGACATAGACCACTAAGGTTAAACCAATTGCGTTCTTTGATCACGATTGATTCAAGAAAAGCCTTGTCCAGAGTGTGGAGACAGCTTGACTGTTCTAGGCAAGGGTCCTCCAAACGGGTTCATTAAGTAATCCTACCCTTACCTGGGGGCAATTCTATCAATTGAGGTTTCATAAGACCGGGTTAGGAGGCCTATGTGTACTCTCTCGTCTTTAAATCTTAAAAAATTTAAAAAAAAAAAATCAAAAAAAAAAAGATTTTCAAAAAAAAAAAAAATCTTAAAAAATAAAAAAATAAAAAAAAAATAAAAAAATAAAAAAAAAATAAAAAAAAAGATTTTCAAAAAAAAAAATCTTAAACAAAAAAAAAAGAAGATTTTTTTTTAAAAAAAAAAAAAATGAAAATCTTAAAATAAAAAAAAAAAATCTTCAAAAAAAAAAAAAAAAAAACTCTCGTCATTTTAGATTCAGATCCGAGAAATTGTGGTTCCTTCCCTTCTGGGTACTGGTGCTCGCGGAAATCGTTGAGCCCGTATTCGGATCGGAATACCATCTGCTCTCTTTGATGAATCCAATCTTGACATTTCAAAAAAAAAAAAAAAAAAAAAAAAACTCTCGTCATTTTAGATTCAGATCCGAGAAATTGTGGTTCCTTCCCTTCTGGGTACTGGTGCTCGCGGAAATCGTTGAGCCCGTATTCGGATCGGAATACCATCTGCTCTCTTTGATGAATCCAATCTTGACATTTCAAAAAAAAAAGAGAATCCCATCTCATGGATGCGATCTCCAACATTTGTGCATAGCGGTACTAGTACGCCCTTTCGGGGTCTACTGTATCTGTGACCGGCACATTTGTAACTCCTACCTTATATTCTTCTTATCTCGAGCAAGCCCTGCTTCTCGATAAGTCGAATTTAGGTTTACAATTGCTTCTAGCAGTCATTGGAACGCTCATTTCGAGCCTACCATGTTCGCTGTCAGAACAATTGTACCATCTATGGCTTTTTGCCTTCTTCATGTCGCTTGGGTCATATCCCTTGAGCGATTTGAAAAGACAACCATAGAAATTCCCATTTATGATCATCATATTCTTGTGATTACTAATGGATGTGGTCTTGTTTCAGAAATTTTGAAACTAACAATGGCAGCCTTAACCATTATCTTCGACGAGAACAAGCACCAACTCATGCTTCAACAGAAGCAAAGCACGCGCACCCATAAGCGCCCTGTCAGCTGCCGAAGCATCAACTCCCTCGGTAACTCTCTGAACTCCGGGTCGACCTCGACTCCCCGGACCATCGTCTTCGGGACACTGGGACCATTCCCACTTCCCGAAGAACAAGCTGCGCCTGCTAAAAAGCAGAAGATCGCCTCTCAACGTGTCACTCCCGTGACACCAAAGGCGAGCGCCCAAAATCCCGAAGCCCGCGGCACCCCCGCGAAGCCTCGACCCACAAACAACCAGGTCTATCCCAAGACTTGGTCTCCAAGACCTTCCCCAAAACAAAGAAGGTCTCAAATTTCCACCAAGCCAGCATACCTGGCCCCACTCAAAGAAAACCAGTTCTACCCTCTTGCCTACATGAAAGAGGAGAGACCCATCTCCAACTTGACTCCCAAGTCAACCCAGCATGAGCCGGCTTGTTCCTACAGGCCCAAAATCAGATCATGCATCACCAGGCCTCTACAAGCACCTGCTAAGGCCTACACTCCTTCAGTTCGACCCTTCATCTCTACAGGGGCCGAACTCGAAAGGTTCAAAGCTTCGCTGCAACAGGCAAAGGACCGGGTCCGGATCCTGTCCTTGCCTAGCTACAAAGAAGACAGGCTCGGCTGCTGCGCCCGAGGGAGCACATCCTTCATCGTAAGAGCCCAGCCAGAGCTGACTGAAGCTCAAATCGCTCGTCGAGCACGCCGCCGTGCGTCATATCGACAAAAGAGACTAGAGAAGCAACGGACCCAGCCTCCTACACTTCAAGTCTCCCACAAATGGGTCGAAAAAGAAAGACCCGACCAAGTTGCTGCCGTCCATATGGTTGGAAAAACCAGAAGACGCCAAAGGTCAGCATCAAAAATCCATGTCCGACGTCCGGTGACCCGTAGCATCACCAGGACACAAAGACATTCCGAAGAATCTCCTGCCCCTTCAAGCCAAGGACGGGAGAGTAATCCTTCATCAAGCTCTTCATCAAAAAGAATGAGCCCCAGCTCGGTCACCAGGACGATTTCTTCGTTCGAATCCCGAGGGATGAACGTCTTGGCGACAAGTTCTGAGCCGCCACCTCAGAATCCACCTCGAGATGATGCGCTCGCACGCATCCAGCAGTTGGAACAAGGCCAGCAGAGGATTGAAACTCTGATGGAAAACCTTCTCCTCGTTGTCCAAAATCAGGTGAACAATGAGCCTCCTCCAAATCATAGCAATAACGAGGGAAATGGAGAAGAAAATGAGTCACGCGCCCTCACCAAAAAGGACGTAGACAGTATCCTCGCCAAAGCAAAAGAAGAGGATATACTCAAAGAGCATGGGATCAAGCCACCATATCCTTTATGGATGGACTCGGTCCCGTTCCCCACAAAATTCAAACATCCTACTCTCCAAACATATACGGGGAAAGGATCAGCCAGACAGCACGTCATCCACTTCAAGATCTTGACGGGAGCTATCGCGGATCAAGATGCACTCAAGATTCGCCTCTTTGCAAGTACGCTAAAAGGTACGGCCTTCGATTGGTACTCCACTCTGCCGGAGAACTCCATTCAGAACTGGGCTATGCTGGAGACACGCTTCCTGACCCACTTCCAAGGTGAGGATCATCCTGTTACTATGGCTCAGCTCTGCAGCCTAAAACAGGGAGAGAATGAGTCAACTTATGAATTCATTCACAAGTGGAAAGCAATGGCGTACAAATGCTCAGATGTACTGCCACAAGCGTCGCTAGTCGACATCTGCCGAAACAACATGAGAGCTAAAATCCGCTCCATGATCATCGGCAATAAATCAAAAAACCTGGGAGAACTCCTGGAAGCTTCTATGGAAGCTGAAACGGTGATCAAAGACCTCAACAGTCAGAAATCATCAAAGAAAGAGCCGACTGCTGTTGCAACCTCTAAACCAAAGAAGAAAGAGGTCCTCAATGTGCAAACCAAGTCAGCTCCTCAGCAGCCAAAGAAAGCTGAAAACAAAACTGCAGGTAAAAGGCCTGAACTCTCTGATGCCTTTAAAGAACGTGTAGAAAAGAAATATCCGTTCGATGAAGACGTTGAAGAAATCTTTGAGGCTCTCCTAGCAAATGGCAAACTCATTTTGCCAGAGCCCAAAAGACCTGGAGACGTTGGCAAAACCAATGATCCTCGGTACTGTCCATACCACCAGATGATCTCACATCCTCTCAATCAATGCTTCGTTGTGAGAGAGAAGATCAATGAGATGTGGAGGAACGGAGTCATAACCTTTGACAAAAATTATGGCCCCGCCTCCGTCAACACGGTGTCACGTGGACAAACACCAAAATCACCGAAGAAGAAGATCACTACTTCCTTCAAGGTGATAAAAAGAATTCAAACATCCGAAGTGTTGGTTCCTTGCCCGACACCAGACGGACAACCCATATGGGTACATCCCGATCTCTTGGAAGATGAAAACTGGGAGATCGTAAAAACAAAGCCGACAGCTCAACAGCGAAGGCAGGCTAGGAAACATCTCCTCAGGCTCAAACGGCAAGAGAAGACCCAGCCAAAACAAGAAGTCCATGAAAAGGCAGAGGCCTCCTCTACCACTTCACTCGGGGCAACAGAAACGTCCCTTCCAGAGACTTCAAAGGCGGTAAGAAACCTCACTCTCAGTGATTTCATGCCACCTCAATTCAGAGAAGAAGCTATGCAGGGGGCATCATACTCTTGCAACTCGGTAGTTGGATTCTCCATTGATGGATACGAGTCCAGCGACACCGACGATGGGTTCGAGCCCAACTACACCGATGAGTGGGAGGAATCTCTTGAAACAGGAGAGTATCTCTCCGACGAAGAATGGGTTCCTGAAACTCACCTTATGCCAGTAATCTGGTATAACCCCTTACAGCCACAAGGATCCTGGTCTGATGATGAAGAAGACCAAGAGGCTGCACAAGAAGATGCTGTTAACCCAGCACCTGTCATTGCTCCAGTGGAAATCAACTATGTTGAGCCACACGGAGAAGACGAAGAAGAGGATCTGGCTCCCATGCCTGATCTTGAAGAATATGCAAGGATCTTGCAGCGTCTCGCTCTAGAACAAGAGCAAGATCGTGTTAACGAGCCTCCTCGCAATCCAGAGCCGGAAGTCCCTGAAGCTCACCAGGTACCTCCACCCTTAACTCCTGAAAATGGAGAACATTGCTGGATAGACGATCCTCTTACATCCGAGGATGAGTCTGACTCCGAGCAGGCAACATCTCCTATCAGAGCTTCCTGTAATGTAATATATCAGGACTATAGCTCTTCTGAAGCGTCGTCTGATGAGATTACCTATACTCCGACGACGCCTAGCAATGTATCCTCTGGAGCTACCTTGTCTCACGTGACTTTCACAGAGATGACACCCTCTCAGGTTTCTTCTCCTGAGACTGTGACTTCAGGATACACATTCTTCCCGACTCATCATCATGAAGAAAACCCAACTTGGGATGATGGATGGGTCAACGAAGAAGAAAAGCTGCTGGATGCTGTTCAGGACTTGCTCCCGGAAAATGCTCCGTGCAACACAATCACTGAGGATGGCAACTCTGCTGCAGATACATCCCCAGTAGATGAAAAACGACAGCCTCTTGATCCTGAAGACAATCTTCCAAACGAAGATCCTTCTCAAGAAGCTCTCGAAGTTGGTAGAGGCACCCGTTCGGGCCGGGACTACCACAAAAATTACAACCAATCTTCCTTTACTTATGTAAATCCTTCGGGAAAAGATGTTGTAAGCGCCCCCAGTGGCAACAATGATGAACATGCAGGCCCTAAGGAGGCTTTCAAGTATGACTTGGTTGAGCACTTCAAACACATACCTGCACGTCTTCACATCCTGGATTTATTACGAATGTCTCCACGCACTCGTGATAATCTCATCTCAGAATTACAAAAACTGAATGAGGATGTCGACAAACATGCCCCACAAGTCCTCCAAATTGAAATGGACTACCGGGTCAAAAACTCAGAAATCTCCTTAAAAGGAGAAAAAGAGAAAAGCGAGGGATCATGCATCCAATGCCTCTCGGTTCAAAAGGCAGCTAGTGCAACCATCGCCTTCACTAAGGAAGACCTCCTACTTGGCGAAGCAAGGCACAACCGACCCCTGTACTTCACAGGGTACATCAAAGAAATGCCGATACATAGAGTTCAGATCGACCCAGGTTCTGCACTCAACCTTATCTCCACTTCGGCTCTTGAAGAGTTGGGCATCCCACCCAGCAAGCTAAGCCACACATCTGTATCTATCTTTGGATACGATGGGAGCACTCAAAGGCCTATCGGCAAAATCAGGTTCAAATTGCAAATCGGTGATCTTATCTCTGAAGTCACTGTGTATGCAATAAAAACCCCCTCATGCTACAACATCCTTCTCGGACGTCCTTGGATACACGAGAATGGTGTTGTTCCTTCAACCCTACATCAATGCATCAAGTTCGTCGGCGACGACGGCATGGTACATCGTGTCTTTGCGGACAGAAAACCCTTCAAAGGTAAAGAAGTCCACTTCGCAGACTCCCAGATGTATGAAAGCGAAAAAGAAGAAAAAGAGGAAATAGCACCCCCTGCTGAAAATCTCCAGAAAGATAAAGGCAAGGCTCCTCAAAAATCACCGGAAGAAAACAAACCCTCCGGTAAATTAGAAGAGAGTAGTCAATCTCCCTTCGTTATCTCCCTCAAGAATTCAAAACCTTTGGTCATCATGACTAAAGTGAAGAAGGCGAAACAAAAGCCTGGGGGCAAATTTGTTGTTTCTCTCGTGTCTATCATGCAAGACACAGACTCGGACTCAGAGCCAGAAGACGATGCATCGTCAAGCCAAGCTGACACTCAGCAAGTTCAGCCTGCTCTCACTCCGATGGAGACACCTGCTGATGTAGAAGATCCTACGTCTGCTACCTTTGTTGTTCCGGCAACATCACCAAAGCAAAGGCCGATCTTCTTCCATAGATCGGACGCTTCTTCATCAAACTCCATGCTGGAACCTTTCCAAAATGAAGGTATGCCTCAGCTATCTCTATATAGTCCTGTGGCACAAGCAATTATGAAGAAAATGGGCTATGACGCTCAAAACCCAGTCGGTTTGGGAGAAGGCCGCGGTATTCTCACGCCATTGGAGCCCGCCTTGACCAAAAGCCAGCTGGAAGATTGGAGACTCTACGGTCATGTAGAAAAGTCTTCATATGGGTTAGGGTATGATCCCGACACTCCTCTGAGACAGTTGACACAAAAGCTTAAAAGTCGTTTTACCGACCAAGCCTCAACATCTCAAGTCCATGAAGACATCGATCTCCCCGGATATCTCTTTAAAGAGTTACCTGACAAAGATCCAGGAAGCTCATCCAATTGGTATGATTTCTCTGATGATAAAGAGGAATCGTCCGATAATACAGACTTGTGGCATCCTGACCCAGAAGAACCCTCGTCTCCAAAAGAAATACCAGACTCAACAGGCGATTGGGACTATCTCATAGCAAGCCTTGAGGAGATCACCAATCAAGAAAATCCATGGAAAGGAACAGAGCCTTGGTCTGGTAATGCAATTGAAACTCCAGAAGGTTTCGTTGAGTTGGAAGCCTCCGAAAATATTGTGGAGGAACCACCTTCGAACCTTCCGACAGAAGATCCTGTTGAAAAGATAGACTTGGGAACACCTGATAACCCACGTCCTGTATTCATAAGCAAGAATATAAAGGATGATGAGTTACCCGAGTATATCGCTTTTCTTCGTGAGTTCGTTGATTGCTTTGCATGGTCCTACGCTGAAATGCCTGGTTTAGACCCCAAAATAGCAGTCCACAAACTCAATCTTCAAGAAGACATCAAGCCTGTCAAACAAGGCCAAAGAAGATTCCGTCCAGATGTGATGGATAAAATTGAACAAGAAGTTCAAAAACTCAAAAGCGTTGGCTTCATCCGTGAGGAACAACATCCAGAATGGTTGGCCAACATTGTCCCCGTGACAAAGAAAAATGGGCAGATCAGGGTCTGTATTGACTATAGAGACCTGAATGGCGCTTGCCCTAAAGATGAATTCCCGCTCCCCATACCGGAGGTGATGATTGACAATACCTGCGGATTCGAGCGAATGACATTCATGGATGGCTTCTCTGGTTACAATCAGATAAAGATGCATCCCGAGGATGAAAAACACACTTCATTTCGGACTCCATTTGGCGTGTATTGCTACACTGTCATGCCATTTGGTCTGAAAAATGCTGGTGCCACATATCAGAGGGCTATGATGAAAATATTCCAAGATATGCAGCACAAGACGGTCGAATGTTACGTTGATGACCTCGCCGTCAAAAGTAGAAGAAAAGAAGACCATCTCAAAGATCTTCGGGAAGTCTTCCTCCGACTCCGCAAACACAAACTGCGGATGAATCCTCTAAAATGCTTCTTCGGCGTCTCGTCGGGTAAGTTTCTCGGATTCCTTGTTCGGAAAGCTGGAATAGAACTTGACCCCATCAAAGTCAAGGCTATTCTAGAAATGCCCTCTCCAAGAACCTTGAGAGAACTAAAAGGGCTTCAAGGGAGATTGGCCTACATCAGACGGTTCATCTCCAATCTTTCGGGGAAATGCCGTCCATTCTCTCGATTGATGAAAAAGGGTGTAGACTTTGTCTGGGATGCCGACTGTGAAGCCGCATTTCAAGATATCAAGTCATACCTGACCAAACCTCCAGTGTTAGCTGCCCCTGCCACTGGAAAACCATTCATCTTGTACACAAGAGCTCTTGATCATTCTGTAGGCGCTTTGCTTGCACAAGAGAATGGTGAGGGAAAAGAAGCTGCTCTATACTACCTCAGCCGCATGCTAGTAGGTGCAGAGCATCGCTACTCTCCAGTCGAAAAAGAATGCCTTGCAGTGATGTTCGCCGTACAAAAGCTACGTCACTACTTGCTTTCCAACACAGTCTACCTGGTCTCAAGGATCAATTTCTTGAAGGTTCTTGTCACAAAGGCAGGTTCCCTCAATGCCCGACTGGCAAAATGGTCCATCCTTCTATCACAATTTGATATAAGGTATGTGCCACAAAAAGCAATCAAAGGCCAAGCTCTAGCAGATTTCCTCGCAGAGCATCCATTGCCTAAAGATTCACCACTCAGAGATGATCTCCCAGACGAACCTGTCTACAACGTGGAGACTTTCTCACCAAATGCCTCCTGGGACATGTACTTTGACGGTGCAACCAGGACAAATGAAAACAGAAAGCTGATCTCGGGAGTTGGCATCCTCTTTGTTAGCCCCGACAAATGCATGATTCCACACGCTTTCTCGCTACTGGAACCATGCACAAACAATGCAGCTGAATACCAAGCTCTGATCCTAGGATTGGAACTCGCCATCGAATCCGGTATCACTATGCTGGAAGTCTTTGGAGACTCTCAACTGATCGTCAACCAGATGAATCAGAAATATGAAGTCAGGAAGCCTGATCTGCTGCCTTACTACAACAAGGCACAATCACTTCTGCAAAAGTTTGACATCTGCAACATCACCCACATTCGTAGAGGTGAAAACATCCGTGCAGATGCCCTGGCCGGACTTGCCGCATCAATGGCGATCCAGGAAGGGGAAAACATGCAAATTACGGTGTGCGAGAGAAGGATCCTCCCTCCTCTTAACACACACCAAGCAGTTGCTGAATGCCACCGAGTGGTTGGAAGTCGGATCTCTATCCTTCAAACTTCAATCGGCGACTGGAGGGATCCGTTCATTGATTACACTATGTTCGGAATCCTACCTGAAGATCCAAAAGAACGGGTAAGCATCCAAAGGCGAGCCCCAAACTTTCATTTGGATATCCCTTCAAAAATCCTTTACAGGAAATCCTTCAATGGAGTACTCCTACGCTGCTTGTCACAACAAGAAGCTGAAGAAACACTCAAAGAAGTTCACGCTGGTCTTTGTGGAGCTCATCAGGCTGGTCCCAAGCTCTACGACCAAATCAAAAGGTTGGGTTACTACTGGCCTACCATGGTACCCGACGCAATGCAATTTGCTAAGCGCTGCCAACAATGCCAAGTTCATGGAGACTACATTCACATGCCTCCAGAATGGCTGCATCCTACAGCAATCTCATGGCCTTTTGAAGCATGGGGCATGGACATCATAGGTCCTATCTCTCCCCCTTCAAGCAAAGGTCATCGCTTCATCTTCGCCGCTACGGATTATTTCTCCAAGTGGTCAGAAGCATTTGCGTTCAACGAAATGAAGACCTCATCAGTTCTTCAGTTCCTGCGCACCAACATCATTTGTCGTTTCGGCATACCTAAGAGATTCGTCCATGATAACGGATCACAATTCCGGGATCATCGATTCTACAGGTTCTGCGACAAATACAAAATCCAAAGCTGTCCTTCGACTCCATACAATCCGGCAGCAAACGGATTAGCAGAAGCCTTCAACAAGACACTCTGCAAAATCCTCAAGAAAATGGTCTCTAGTCACAAAAGAGACTGGAGCGACAAACTATCTGAAGCTTTGTGGGCCTATCGAACCACCGTTCGAGGACCAACCCATAGCACACCATTCTCCTTGGTCTATGGATGCGAAGCTGTCGTGCCCCTAGAGGTACAAATTCCTTCTCTGAGGGTATCTCTACAAAATGACATGACTCAAGAAAGCAATGCGAAATTGCGACTCCATGAGCTGGACAATCTCGATGGGAGACGGCTCGAAGCTCGACAAAGCATTGAACTTTACCAAGCACGCATGGCAGGATCTTTTGACAAAAGGGTCCGGCAACGTGCCTACAAAAAGGGTGACTTGGTTCTTGCGGTAAAAAGACCAATGGTCTTCGCTCACAAGTCCAAAGGCAAGTTTGAACCAAAATGGGAGGGACCCTACGTCATCGACAAGGTCTTCTCCAATGGCGCATATGCCCTCCTAAACATGGAAGGCGACAGATGTATGCTGCCTATCAACGGTAAGTTCTTGAAGCGGTACTACCCTTGAAGACTTACCCAACTGGGTAAGAGCAATGCCTGTATGGCCAAAACCTGTTCTCAGGTACTCGCTCGTCAAACCCACTCTCTTTAGAATTTTCATATCAAATGTCAAAATTTCTAGAGATTCAAAAACAATGCTTATTTTTATCGTTTCATTGTTCAAAAACAAAAAAATCCAAGTTTAGGAGCCTCTCCCTGACTTGACCAAAACTTTCGATCCTTGAACCAAAATTCATGGTTTGAAACAAAAATCCGGATTCAGGGATTTCCACCCTAGTCCACCTTACCTTTTACTGCCAAATGGTTTTAGGTCAAAATTTACGACCCTCGTGTCTTTAAACAAAAAAATGGTTTTTTCAAAAACCGCGGGGAAGTGACACTTAGTCGACACTCGCAAAACTCAAAAAATCGGGAGGATGCGAACCCCATTCGATACTTCCAAAACCTCTAAAATCGTGGAGAAGCAACAAACCAGTTGATATCCACAACCCAATTTCAAAAATCGTGGAGATGCAACATACCAGTTGCTATCCACAACCCAAAATTACAAATGGTTCGAGAAAACCTCAAATTTCAAAAATCGTGGAGAAACGACATCAAGTCAGTACCCGCAAAACCAAAAGTCTTGGGAAAAGCAGGGAAGCGACGCTTAGTCGATATTTGCACCCCAATTCGCGAGGAAGTGACATTCCATCAATACTCGCAAAACCGAATGAGCAAGGAAGCGACATTCCATCGATACTTGCAAGACCATTCAGCGGGGAGGCGACATTTAGTCGATACCTGCATTTTGAAAGCCAAAAAAAATCTGGCTATAAATGCCAAAACCTGGCTCTTTTGCCAAAAACCGGCTGTCAATGCCACCAAATCGGCTATAAATGCCACACACAAAAAAAGACCTGATTCTCATGTCAAAACCGGCTATAAACGCCACAAACCGGCTATCAATGCCACAAAAAATTGGCTTTCACGCCGGCAAACCAAAACTTGGCTTTCAAAAAATGGCTATCAATGCCACCAAACCGGCTATAAATGCCACAAATTGGCTATCAATGCCACCAAACCGGCTATAAATGCCACAAATTGGCTATCAATGCCACCAAATTGGCTATAGATGCCACAAAACAAACACCGGCTTCCATGCCAACCCAAATTTTGGCTTTTACGCCATAAAATTTCGGCTTCCATGCCATCTCAAAATTGGCTCCCATGCCACGAACAAAATTTTTGGCCCTTATGCCATCTCAAAAATCGGCTATAAATGCCACACAAAAAAAAAAACCTGACTCTCATGTCAAAACTGGCTGTAAATGCCACAAAAATCCGGCTTTCACGCCAAATTCGTTTCCCCTACCAAAACAATTATTTGACAAAAGATTTTCACAAAATGACAAAACTTTTGATCAAATCCCATTTAGCAATTGCTTTCATCACAAAAAGATTTGAGTGAGCGTAGGGAAAACAAAAAAAAAGAGAGTACCAAAAAAAATACATGTGGTACCAAAACAAAAAAAAGAGAGTACCAAAAATACATGTGGTACCAAAAAAAAAAAGAAAAGTACCAAAAAAATACATGTGGTACAAAAAAAAAAAAAAAAAAAAAAAAAAAAAAAAAAAAAAAAAAAAAAAAAAAGAGAAGAATGGTTTCTGCTATAAAAAATCAGGAGCTCAGCCAAAAATGGTCTCCAGCCAAAGCTTCAGCTCCTCAAGCAAACTTTTGGCCTCAGCCGTCAGAGTTTCCAAGGCACGCTTCTTCAGGAACTTGCCATGAGATGCTGGCGAATGCCGTAGCCCTTCTTTTACACCGGGAAGCTCTTCCCCAGCAGTTTGCCATCGTTCGTTTTCTAGAGTCCTCCTCTCGAGAACTTGACCGGCATCTGCAACCCTGCGGATCAGAGTACTCTCCCTGTCACGAGCCTCTGTTATAGCAGCCCACTTAGCATCGACTTGTGCCTTCAAATGCTCAAGACGTTTCCTGGCCTCCTCAACTTCCCTATCAAGGACGTTAAGGTCATGCCTCAATCCGATGATGGCTAGCTCTTCCTTGTTCTTCTCCCGAACTAGCTGCTTCTTGCTTTGTGTAGCCTCATTCAGGTCAGACTTAGCCTTATCAGCAGGGTCCAAGAACATCTCCTTGAAGAATTGGTCGTCAGGGAAACCCATGGTCTCAAACCACTTGTCACCCAGTGCAATGATCCTATCAACGATCGCCCTGGCACCTGTGACATCCAGACCAACCTCTTCGGTGTCGGTCAGAATCTCCTGTACATGTGGGATCATGCCAAATCCTGCCTCCAAGTGTCCAGAAAGGAGAGTCTTGACCCAAGAACTCAAGACCCGAGCCAGCACCTTCTTCGCAAATTGAAGAGACGAACTGGATGAAGATTCACCCTTCTCCGCTGATCGGCTGCTCATGTCATGTCCCATTGGAAGAGTAACAAAAGAACTCTTTTCACTTGGAGCCACTGGAGAGGGAATCTCAACACGAGGCATCTCCTCAATCATGTCAGAACTGGTCTCTACCTCCGGATCGACCTCTGGCATCCCTTGCTCTGGTTCTGAAGAAAGCGATGGACTCTCTTCTGTCACTTCAAAACCTGCAAATGAAACACAAAAAGGTATGAATATGATCCTGTTCAAAAAAAAAAAAAAAAAAAAAAAAAAAAAAAAAAATCATCAGGGTCATCACTACGAAGTACCTTCTTCGACGACTGGCGGAACACTCTCTTCCTCCATGAACTCATCGGAAGCATCATCAACATTTGCGTCCATTGATGGTTCAAAGTCATCAGAATCTTGTGGCGAGTCAGCTGACAAGAAAAATGTTAGCAAATCAAGTCGCAGGCACAAAAAAAGAGAAAGCGAAGGAAGTCATACCAGTCGGAGATTCCGGAGTCATTCCAGAGTCCCTAGGTTCTTCTTCAGATGCCATAACCGGCTCCATCACCGCCTCATCGGTCGGAACCTCAGGCATCGCCAAGTCTTCATCCTCTGCTAAAAAAAAAAAAAAAAAAAAAAAAAAGAGCAGCAGCAGGGTGAGAAAACAAATCAGAGCATGGAAAGCCCCATGAAAGGAGTAGAAAAAGAAAAAGGAAGAATCATACCTTCACCAATGGTCTCTTCCCCACGACTCCTCTTCTCTGGAGGCTCGTCGACAGCCTCTGGCACCTCCTCGTTGATGGTAAGAGGGATTTCCATGTCAGGAGAGTCCTCATGTGGCCCCTCGCTGCGATGATGACTCCTCCTCTTCTTACCTCTACGGGTTCGCTTCCTAGAAGAACCCGCCCCACTATCAGAGTCAGGTTTCTCACTTGACTCCTCACTGGATGGTCTGCTCTCGCCAGTAGACTCCGCGGAAGCTCGCCTCTGTGCCGCTTGCATCCAAGCGTCGAGCTCGGCTTCCTCCTGTTCTAGCTGCTCCAAAGCCTCATCAGGTACTTCCCGAACAGCTTCAGAACCAATGACGCCCTGGTCACCGAGAAAGCCTATCTTGTGCTTCTCTCCAGAAAGGAAGGCCCAAACTTCCTCTCGCCGGACGCCATCCGACTTCCCAATGCCTTTTCCAGAAGACAGCTTTACATCAAGCTCCTTCTTGGAAAGCCCCCGATATGCCAAAAAGCTCTCCGCGAACCACTTCGTGAAGCCGGCAGTTCGGAAAGTCGACAGCTCAGGATAAGAAATCGCGGCAGTAGTGTCTTCAGCACTATAGAAAGCCCATGCATTTCTGCCATCCTGCAAACCCCCAAAACGCTTCACCATACTCGAAGGCGCTCCAACAACGCCTTGAGAGAAGCCCAACTGAAGCGCAAAGCGAGAAGGTACATACGGCTGAATGTCGACGAAAAGATGTCTACGGTACACCATCGTGCCGACTCGTATGCTGAAAAGCCACTCCTTCTCTGCATTGGTCAAAGAGTAATGCCTTCCCGACCCTGCTCTGGTAGAGTCTCGGGAGGCACCAAAATCAAAAGCCTTCTTCCGCAACTCCGGAGAAAGCTTCACAGAAGACTGCCCCATCTCGACGTCCCTGAACCGTCGGATCCTCATGCGGGCAAACAAAAGTGATTCAGATACGGCTTTTCCCTTAGCCAATCGAATCATCAGAGGATCATCATCCTGTGCAGCACCCAGCTGGTGGAAGCCAGGACAGTGGTATACAAACCACGAATAAAAGATATGGGCTGAAAATACCCTATTCATAGGGAGCCCAAGCCGAACCAAAAAAGCAGCAGCCTGCAGTTCGGTACACAGGTAGGAGTAAAGAGCGGGCACCAAAGCAAGCCGCTCTCCAAACGCCATCTGACAAGCCGGAAAAATACAATGCGGCCTGATGTGCGTCCCATCTCCACCAGCAAAAATAGCCTCACCTAGCCAAAAAGTGAGGTAAACAGCAAGATCTCTCCGCAGTGCAATGTCAGAATAAAGGGCATCTGTGCTCACGAAGAAATCCTTCAACTCTTCCTGCATGGCCAAAGTCTTCTTCCTGTCTTCCCGGGTCATGCTATCAGGAGACTCTTTGCTGTCAAAGAAGTTGAAGAATGAAGAGCCATAACTCTTCCAACTGCTGGATCTGACTTTCGAGCCCTCCTTCAAAAAATCATAGAAGGCGACGAGCTGAAAGTATAGGAGCCTGAATTCCTCTGACTGCTCCTCAAGGACGCTGTCAATCGGCATGAACTCCTCGTAGAGCTTGCCAAGGATGGGCAATCCAGTAATAGCACTCAACTCCTTCAGAGAAAAACCAATCTCACCGTTCGTGACAACGAAGGTATTGGTCTGAGGGAGGAAAGACTCCAACATAGCCATGAAGGCATCATCGGAAAAAGTCACGGTCTCCCTGAAAGCGCGGACCGCGTCAAAAATCCCGGCTTCCTTCAAAACGGCGCCCCCAATCAGCAAGGTGTGGTCAGTCCATGACTTCCAATCGGAGTCAGCATTGAAACGGCCACGAAGTCGAAAAGGCTTCACCCAAGTACTGCCGTCACCGCTGAAAACGCCAAGGCCCACCGGTCTCAAATCGACCGACGGATAATCAGAGCCCTGGTAGCCGCTGGCTGGCATCAACATGTCCATACGGACAGGTGGCTTCTCCGCATATCCGGAGGGTCCACCAACAAAAACCCCGGTCTTGATCACACTGGCCCTTTTCACCCAGCTCGGAGGATCTTCCCTCTTAGAGCACGTGGAAGCAAGGCTCATGATTGAGATGGTACGATCAAAAGACGACCGGGTAGAAACAGTCTTCTCTTCACCATCAGCTGTGTAAGAGAACTGAAAACATCTCCTTTGGTATGTCAAGTCGTCAGGGACTGCATCTCCAAAGAAGAAGGTAGGCTTGGGTAAAACCCTCAGATCGTCCATAACCCAAGGACGGTTGCTTACCATGATCTTATAGAATTCCTCATTCTTGAGAGCGATCAATCGCTGTCTCATCTCATCACGATTGAGGGAATCGCATTCTTCCAAGTTCTTCTCAATAAACTGGACCTTCTCCCAGGCCTGCTGAACGGCCACATTAGAAGATCTGGCAGATCGACGAGGTACGCTTGTAGCAGGCTCTTTACCCTTGTTCGCTCTGGAGGAACCACCTGCAAAGGTCGGAAAAGAAAAAGATCGTCATCAAAATGACAGGATTTCGCTAAAGAAAGAAAAAAAGGGTCACTTTGTCCCACTAAAAATCTGGCGAAATTTTGGCATGACCCCGGGGCAATTCCGAAGAAAAGGGAAATACCCCGAAAGAAATAGAAAGTTTTGAAGATGGGCTCAACATTGCTGCGGGCTCCGAAACTCCAAACTTTCGAAACCTCAAAATCTCCGCAAAATCAAGAAGGGCTCAACATCGCTGCGAGCTCCAAAATCCCAAATTTGCAAAGATTTTCAGGTATGCTATCATGCTCAATCTACAAATAGTACATGCATGAACATCTAGGTTTGCACAAAAAACGCATTATCATGATGAGAAAAAAAAAAAAAAAAAAGAAACTTTCTCGAAAAAAAAGGGGAGAAAGAAAAGAAAGAAAAAAAAAAGAAGAAACTTTCTCAACCAAAAAAAAAAAAAAAAAAAAAAAAAAAAAAAAATCAGGGGCTGGCCCATCAGGCTGTGGCCCACAGGCCACGTGGCCGTCCGGACCAGATCCGTACGGATCTGTCCGTACGGCCCACAAAAAAAAAAAGAGAGAAAAAAAAAACGTGTGAAAAAAAAAACAAAAGAAGAAATCACGTGGAAAAGAGAAAAAAAAAAAAAGAGAAGAAGAATAGAAAGAAAAGAAAGAAAGAAAAAAAAGAAGAAAGAAAAAAAAAAAAAAAAAGAGAAGAGAAATTTTTTTTACCATCCTATTCTCTACATGGAGTTTTCTTGAAAGAAAAAAAGAGAAAACTTACTTGAAGCCATTGATGGAGAAGAAGAAGGAAAAAGCTTGAAGATCCTTGAAGAAGAAGAACTCTTGGTCTTGGAGCTCCCTTGAGATTGTTGCAAAAGAAAGCAATAAGGGCAAGAGATCCTACCTTCCTTTGCTTTTATAGGAGAGAGCAAATCAAAGAAGGAAACAAAGAAGAAAGGTAAGTGTTACTAATTAAGTAACCTTACCAAAAGAGAAGGAATTAGAAAGATTCTTTCCCAAAAAGAAAGATGTCTTTGAGAGATTTCCTCCCAAAATCAATCAAATGAGAGATTCTCTCCAACAAAAAAGGATATTGGAGATTTCTTCCCAAAAAGAAAGATACCTTGAGATATTCTCTCCCAAATTAAGGGAATATGAGAGATTCTCTCCCATAAAGATATTTTTAGATATTCTCTATCCAAATGAGATATCTTTAGATATTCTTTACAAAAATGGCCCCACATGAGATCTAAGCCATCCTAAAAAGCTTAAGGTCCCATGGGCTAGCCCATATGAGCCAGGTTTGACCACCTAGGCACTAAAAAAAAAAAATGGGCTTTTAGTCAGGAAAAAATCCCTCTTACCAAGAGCATACAATAATGGTTCCATGCCTCTTTTGAGTTGATTGAACCATACAAAAAAAAAAAAAAATTCCAAGCCCCATGAGCTTCCAAAAATCAAACCATCCAGCCTCATAAACCAAATTGAGCCAAAATCTTGAAATTGACATTTCACAAAAATCCAAACCACTCCAATGGACCCACACAGTCCCAAAGAGTGACCAAAAACCAAATCCTGGTCCCCTAACTTGCCACATACAGCTTGTTAGGTCACAAGACCAAAACCAAAAACCAAATCCTGATCCCCCAACTTGCCACATACAGCTTGTTGGGTCACAAGGTCAAAACCAAAACCCGATCCCCTAACCTGCCATATATAGCTTGTTAGGTCACAAGGTCAAAAACAAAAGCCCAAATCCACATCCCTGATGTCATCTTCAAAACTTTGCCTCGAGATGGTGTGTGATTCCTTTCACTACCATAAAATTCCCCTGGAAGCTCAAAGGCTACTTTACCAAAGGAAAGATTGCTCAAAGACTCTTGGTCAAGACACAAGCTCTCCTTCAGAAATCTCTTCGAGGCACATCGACTACAAAAGTCAAGCAACTCGTCGCTGTACCTCGAGGGGGCATTTGTTGACACCAAAAATGTCACTTTGCCTCTTCAACA
Organism: Umbellularia californica; assembly: GCA_028538565.1. Lineage (NCBI taxonomy): Eukaryota > Viridiplantae > Streptophyta > Magnoliopsida > Laurales > Lauraceae > Umbellularia > Umbellularia californica. The sequence continues at coordinate 1,136,305 of JAPQWN010000012.1, forward strand.
TCAAGAAAGCTACATGAAGTCGCAACCTGCCATAAATAGGCAATGCAACTTCTCAAAAAATCAAATCTTGTCAGAATCAAACAAAAACTGCAAGATCCTTCAAGATAGCCAAGAGAAGAGTACATATGAAGTTTCGGGCCATTTCAGAATCATTTGGCCTAACTTCGCTTCTCCGACAGCTAAAATGGCGCTCCCGGCGGCGACATCATCGGAGACGTCAAAACTTCGATCAGAGCCTACAGATGACTCCAGCATGTCTCAAAAGGGCTCCATGCCAAATTTCAAGTCAAACCGACAACGTTTGACCCTCCATCAATGCTCGAGCAGCAAAATCTAGCCTCCCGGCGGCGGGAACCACCGAAGCCTTCACTCATCAAACCAAGTGCATGAGTGGCTTCAACATGCTTCCAAAAGGCTGCACGTCAAATTTCAGGTCATTCCGACAACGTTTGACCAGGTTTCGATGCTCCGAGAGAAAATCAAGCCTACCGGCAGCGGAGCAACCCGGGACCATGACATCCAAAACGGAGCCCATGGAACGTCTCAAAATGACTCCAATAGGCTCCCCGTCAAATTTCAGGTCAATCGGACATCGTTTGGCCACATATCAAAGCTCGGCATTTTCCCCGCAGCAAAGTCAAGTGAAGCATCGACGGGACCCCAAACGGCTTCAAAACTCAAACAAAAGCCTATGGTTGGTCTTATTTATTGCTCAGGAGGCTTTACCTCAAATTTCAGGTCATTCCGACATCGTTTGACCAAGTTTCGACTTCTGGCGGAAAATCAGCAGCTCTACGCGACAAAGTCTTCGGCTTTCCCGGAAAATTAGAAACTTTGCACTCTAAAAATGCAAGGATTCTCATCAAGTTTTCTACAGGGAAATCAAGCCAATAAATGAGAAGAAATGTCAAGAAAAATACAGAAGAAAACGGCGACGAAAAAGACCTCAAAACGACCGCAAAACGGGCTCCGAAGGGGAAAAATCCCCCAGGGTCGCAGACCCCTGCGACCATGGCCCATGGTCGCAGGCCCCTGCGACCATGGGCCATGGTCGCCGGTCCATGGTCGCCGGCGACCATGGCCCATGGTCGCCGGCGACCATGGAGGTCCGGGATACCGGATTTTCCGCCGGTGACCCGTTTTTTCCGTCTTTTTTCGCGTTTCGCGCACTTTGGCCCCTGTGGTTTCCTGAAAATGTGATTTTTAGTGCTTGAAATTGACTCATATCCGACGACATCCGTCAAAATCATGGGTCAACCTCCAAAAGCATAAAATCATCAGTGATCGCTCCAAGATCGCCAACCGGCTGACCAAGAAAGTGCACTTTCTGTCCGACCGATCGTGAAATCGACAAGACAGATGTCACCGGCCCGCTCTTAGCTACCAATGTCTGAAGCTACATGTTCATCCGATGTCGATCAGCATGTAGATCCATCGATGATCGTCGCCAGAAGAATTCCAGAAGACACGGCATGGCCCGCGACTCTTCAACTGCTCGGCGACCAATTAATGTGGTTAATTGACTAGCTTTATTGCAGTCATTAATTCATTTCTTTGGACGGCCCAATCAGAAGCAAGCATTTGGGAGTTACAAATCAATTAAGTCATGGCATTTAACCCATGAAACTCCTCCCATTATGGTAATTAAGGTGATTAAAAGCCCTTAATCTCCATCGGCCAATCAGATTCAAGGAAAAAGGAGTTACAAAATCAAGAAATAAATCTTGTAACTCCTCTCATTAAAGCAATTAAAGCTCATAAACTCTCCTAAATGGCTACCAAAAGCCTATAAATAGGAGAGCACCCCAAGCATTCCAGGCATCACTTCCAAAGCGCCACAGATCCAGAAATCTGAGAGAAAGAAAAAGAGAGAAAAACTCTGCTGAAGTTCTGCACCAGCCACCACTACAAGGTGACAAAAGTCCCTTGGGGGGCACCGCCCTCCAAGGTCCTTGCCTTCTCCCGCTGCCTCCAATGGCTTAGACGTGGCTTTTCAGCCCGTCTACTTAGCTTTTTATTGGACATAGGACCTTCTCTTGGTCTTTGTCCTCTAAAAACCTGAGGTTATAGCCAAGCCAAGCGAATCAAGAGCATCTTCTGTTCTCATCTGCATGGATGATGGCGAAGCCCACACATGGCTTGCGACCGTCAATCTGAACGAGTCCCCCACAATCTCCTGAAAAGTTAGATCTTCCTTTTCTTGCTTTTCATTGTAGTTTGTATTTTTCTAAAGAGACAAAAATCACAACTCTTGTCTTTCATTATTGATGAGAATTGTAAATCGGCTATAAACGCCAAAATCGGCTATAAATGCCAAACAAAATCGCCTTTCACGGCAAACCAAGAAAATGTCTCTTTTCTTAAATATTTGTGCAATGGAAAACTTGAAAGAAGTTGATTTCCTTTTTACTTGCGAAGGTTGATCTCCGGATGACCACTTGCAATTCCAAGTAAAATAGAAAATCTGGCACACCCACACAAAAAAAAAGAAATGTTGATGCACGCTTCAGGGCCCGCCAGGGCGCGAAAGGGCCGGACCCGACGGACTCCCACGTTCCGCCGACCCCGGTAGCCGCCCCCAGCGGGCGCCCCGGAGCGCGTTCCATCAATACATAGAGGAAGAGAGGAGACAAGAGGGAGGCTCTGTCAGAGCCTGATCCCATCACAGCCCACCCTGCAATCCCATCGGGCCTGACTTCTGGGCCCAGTCCCATCAGGCCATTCTGGGCCATACACTTGGCAGGGGTGGATGGAGGAGAAAATATCCCCACATAAAGCCCCCCAGCTTTTAACTTCTTAGGGTGCTCCAACCCCTTGGAAGTTTGAAAGCTAAATAGCCTGACGTTGTATCAAAGCTTGAGCAACACGACCTGCTGGCTCGTCACCAGAGGTGCAGTCCTTCGCCGTGTAGGCGGAAACTGGCGTGTAGCCGAAATGAGGGACGTAACTGGCTGGTACTGTTACCGGAGCCAGTGTGATTTTTTCGAAGCTGGTGCCATCACCGAGCTTGAAGTTTTTCGACGCTGGTGCCATCACCGAGCGTGATTTTTCCGAAATCGGGACGGAACTGGCTGGTACTGTTACCAAGGCCAGTGTAATATTTTTATCGAGGCTGGTGGCATCACCGAGCCTGATTTTTTTCGACGCTGGTGCCATCACCGAGCGTGTTTTTTCCGAAGCTGGTGCCATCACCGAGTGTGTTTTTTCCGAAGCTGGTGCCATCACCGAGCTTGATTTTTCCGAAATCGGGACGTAACTGGCTGGTACTTTTACCGAGGCCAGTGTGATTTTTTCGAAGCTGGTGCCATCACCGAGCTTGATTTTTCCGACGCTGGTGCCATCACCGAGCGGAAATTTTTCCGAAAGCGGGTGCCTCCACCGAGCTTGATTTTTTCAACGCTGGTGCCATCACCGAGCGTGAATTTTTCGACACTGGTGCCATCACCGAGCGTGAATTTTTCCGAAAGCTGGTGCCTCTACCGAGCTTGATTTTTTCAACGCTGGTGCCATAACCGAGCGTGACTTTTCCGAAATCGGGACGTAACTGGTTGGTGGGCATGACCTGCTGGCCCGTTGCTAGAGGTGTAGTCCCGTCTACCAGTCATATATAAGCAAGAGAAGGGTGACAAGTGAGAGCCGGAAAACATATTTCTCAAAAGGACAAAAGCAGAAACAAAGGAGTAACCCAACTGTCTTTTGCATGTGGACCATGGGACTTTGGTGGATACTAGGATTACCAAAACTCTTAGTCACCTCACCCTGTGCATGTGGAACCTACTCAACCCTCCCTAGTTTTGTCCTTAGCCCATGGTATTAGAAAAACCAATGGACCAAATCCCAATGCCCCCCAATTGCACCAATCTCCAATTTTGAGATTCCTGGTGTCCCTGAAGGAGGCTTCGGCAGAGAATGCGAGGAGAAAAGCCAGAGAGGGAGACGAGTAGATTGACGAGGAATCAATGGCCGAGATCTGCTACGGCGTGGTGAGCGAGAGCGAGGCCTCTGTGCCGTGCGAGTCGAAGTTGGCAAGGCGCCGGAGAATGGAGATCCGGCAGTTCAAGGTCCTCGCCGACGTCCCTGTTTCGACGGGGGTCAGGTGCTTCAAACGTCAGAAAATCGACGCCTCTGATTCTCCGACGGTTCTGCCGGCTCCATCGCCTCTGAGAGAAGCTGAGATCTCCGTCAAGACGCCTTCCGATAGAGATGAGTGGATCAGGACCGGAGGCGTGGATGACGTTGCAGAGCCACAGGAAGGGAAGCCAGATTTGATTTCTCCGCTGCTCGATCCGTCTATGTTGGGAACTTGCAGAAACAGTGACCTACCGAGCTGGAGTTGCTGTCGTGGTCATCGTGTCGAGCTGAGGACCTGCCCGAGATGAGATGCATGCTGCCGAGCTGAAATGCATGCTGCCGAGATGAGATGCATGCTGCCGAGCTGAAATGCATGCTGCCGAGATGAGACGAGATGCAGAAAAGGTGGGGGCTGCTGAGGTCGTCTTGCTGACCTGGGGTGCCGCCGTGGAGGCCTGCCGAGCTTGAGACGTTTGCCAGCAATTTTCTGCCGAGAAGGTGGACCTGCCGGTGACGTCGGCCAGCCTGGGACCACTGCCAAGATCATCGTGCTGGCTGGGAGGGAGGTCTGCCGAGGTGGGGAGACTGAGCTGGAGGTTAGCTGAGCTGGGAATGTACCGAGATGGGGAAACCTGCCAAGATCGTCATGCCGGCACTGGGAGCCTGCAGGGATGCCTGCTGCGTTGGGCAAGCTGAGCAGAGGTGTTGCCGAGGTGGGGGCGACCGAGATGTAGTCTGTCGAAGCCGATTTGGGACCTGACGCAGCCCCTGCTAAGCTGAAATGGGCGCTGTCCGAGCTGAGACGAGATGGGGGGGGGGCTTGTGGCCGAAATGGGATGCTGCCGAGCTCCTTCTACCGAGCTGGGATCACCGAGGTCACCGCGCTCGTCGTGCTGAGTTGGTTGCCAAGATGGGAAGTCTGCCAGCCAGAGACAGGCCGAACTGGGAGAGTTCTGCTGGGATGCAGTTTTCTGCCGATGTGGGCCTGCCGAACTGAGCCACGGACCGTCTGCCGAGCTGGAGTGTCTGCTTCAGTCTCTCGGCTCTTCTGCCCCTTGAAGAGGCCATGGATGATATGGAGAAGGAGATGGAAATGGCTCCACAGCCACAGACTTCTCCAGCTGAAGAAGAGAAAAAGCGAGAAAGAACTGCTGAGGAAATCAACTCGTCCCACTCTGGCTCTTCGAGGCATGGTGTTTGGGAAGATGACTTTTCCATCGTCCCCACAGACGGCGCCAATTGTAAGCGCACAAAAACTCACATACCCGGGGGGAAGTGATTTTGCGTCTCACTTTGATGAGGATGGAGATTGGAGCTCCTTGATAGTGATGATAGAAGAACCGGTGCCTCGAGCCTGAAATGGAAAAGAGAAGAAGGTCAGAGGACCCTGGCTTGGGCAGCGCAGGGCTCTCCGATGCCTTTGTTAGTTGCAAGTGCAGGACTAGAACAGAGGCAGGAGATAGAGTTTGAGAGGAAATGGCATACCGGTGAGTGTGGTGTTCGTTGGCCATCCAGCTTCTGGAGCTGTTGCTGTGTATACATAGAGGAAGAGAGGAGACAAGAGGGAGGCTCTATCAGAGCCTGATCCCATCACAGCCCACCCTGCAGTCCCATCGGCCCTGACTTCTGGGCCCAGTCCCATCAGGCCATTCTGGGCCATACACTTGGCAGGGGTGGATGGGGGAGAAAATATCCCCACACAAGTACAAATCACAGTATGATTTTCATGCTACCCACTGCAGGATCTCATGTGATCGCCCTCCTCTCTCTATTTTTATAATGCCTGGCAACCATGTGGGCCCCAATAATAGGAGGCCCACCTTTGATCATTCATCTTCGACACACCCAGTCTAGTGGAGTTGAGTGATTCCAACTTCAAACCGATCTACCCCTCGTGTCCATCTATTTCATTCAATTATATATGATAGGTAATGCACCTAAAAATTGATGAACTTTTAAGTAAAAAATGGCCCACCGTTGATCAATCAATCATTTTCAACACACATAGTCGAATTAACTTTCGGCCATCCAACCTAAAACCAATCTGACCCTGGTACAACCCTGGATTCAATTGTAAGAGCTAGGTATACACCTAGAAAACAGATAAGCGTGTGGGTACACAAATATATGCCCCGCCTTTGATCAGTCCACCATTTCCAACACACTTTCTCCAATGAATTAGGCATTGGTTCCAAATTAATATCGATCCGACCTTGGTCCAACCATTGGATTCAATTATCATGAAAGGTAATACACATAAATAAATTATATACTCTTGGATAAGAATAGGCCACCTTTCATCAATCTACCATTTTCAACGTATTAGTCCTAGGTATTGGCAATCAAATCAACCTAAAAGTAATCTAAACCGGGTCCAACCATTGGATACATTTATGACAGGTAACGCACATAAAACATGGATAAAGTTCTAGGTACAAAAATGAATGGCTCACCTTTGATCAATTCGCCATTCTCAGCACTTAGTCGAACAAGTTAGCAGTGATTCACTGATTCTAACTAGATATTTAACCGACCTTTCCCAACCTTTGAGTTCAATTGGGAAAAGTATAGCATCTAAATGCGTTTTCAACACAATTAGAGAATGAATTCTGACCTAACTTAATCTGAACCTCGACAACCCTTGGATTAAACTATGACACTTGATTTACATGAGAAAATTAATTAACTTATAGGATTAAAATAAATGGCCCACCAATGATCAATTCACCATCTTCAACACATTTAGGGGCTGTTTCTTTAGAAGAATTCCTGACAAGAATTCAGGGTGTCTTGGAATTTAGAATTTCTGTCAGGAATTCTTTGTTTTTTTACCAGAATTTGCTGGCATTTGAAATTCTAGGAGTTTGAAATCCCTAAAAATACAGGATTTGGAATACTAGAGGAGCAATAAGGATTTGGAATACTGGATTCCAACGGGAGTTTTCCTACCGACGACAATACCCTCCGGGAAAGCCAACGGTCATCTTCTTCATTCATTCATTTTCCGGCAACGGCAACGGATCCGAAGGTGTGAATCTTCTACAGCCACACCCCCTCTTCATTTTTCTGTATTTCTTAGTCTTTTCTCTCTTCATTCTTCTTCATTCATTTTCCGGCAACGGCAACGGATCCTGTTGATTTCTCCATTTTCATTCTACTGGGTTTTGTTCCTCCACCAATGTCCATCTCATTTCCTCACTGTGTGGCCATCATTTCCAAATCGGACAATCCTTCCACCGTAACTCGATCCAATCCGTCAAACCCAAGCCTCAGATTGCAGAGAAATCACGGGTAACCGTTCAGATTGAAGCCCCAATTTCCACACACGTCCATTAGCGATCAAAAGTCTAAGATTCTGCAAAAGCATAGAAATTTAATTGGGAAATGGAAAGGAATGGAGGGTTCCATTATGAATGTTTTGATGAAAGAAAGGGAGAGAGCGGTTGGTCGGAAAATGGTCTTTCAAATTCTTTTCTTTGGAACGAGGTCTGAGAAAGAGAATACTTTTATTAGTCTTTTCTCTCTATTTCCTTGCTTGTTTTATTTTTTAGGATTTTTGTATGTGATGGATTCTTCTCTCTCTATTTCCTTGCTTGATCTGTTGATAGTGTGATTTCTTTTGAGATGCATGATTTTTCTTCTTCTTCCTGATTTCTGAATGGAGAAAGCGTGGAAATCGGGCGGAGCTGTTCTAATGAAAAATCCCAGATTTGTGACCTGCCACAATTACCCCAACAGCAGCGATGAGAGTAGTGCGCCTCAATTGCAGTAATTGCTCCGCAATGCCCAAAAATATGTAGAAAGTGAAAAAAGAGGAACAACAGTGGATGATGAATTGGGTTGAAATTCCAGGTAGAAATTCTTTAGCTATGAAACATGGAATTTGTGGAGCCAGGGAATTTAGAATTCTCAGACAGGAATTCAGGCCTTTAAATGAAACAGGGAATTCAAGATTTCAGAATTTAGCAGTATTTCAAATGCCAGCATTTGAAATTCCCAGACAATCACCAGACATGAATTCTATAAATTCTAGTAAAGAAACGGGCCCTTAGTTTAAGAAATTAGCAATCATCCCAAATGTAAACTCATTGGACCATAACATTTCAATAAAAATAATGAACGACATAGAAAACCCCATGCATTATGCGTATTGTATCATGATGCAGTGATGCTAAAGCTCGTGAAAGGTGCGAGCCGGCCCCCAAGAGGTCATTGGTTGATGATACAAAAGGCAAATATGACTTTCTATTTTTTAACTAAGAGAGTGGCTATCTGCACACTGTAAAAATTCCTCCACACATGGCAATGTGTTTTTAAAAAATAAAAATAAAAAAATCCCTAAACTACCCCTCTCCCTGCTCCGGCCACCCTCTTTGCCGACGCCGATCCCTCTCTCTCCTTCTTCCTCTCCCTATCTCTCTCCTCCGCCATGCCACCCTCTCCTTCTCCCTTTCCCCATTTCCCCCTTTCAGGCAACCATCCCTCTCCCTATCTCCCCCTTTCTCTTCCTCGCTCTTCCTCCTCCCTCGCTTGTCCCCGGCCCCTACTCGAAATCCCTCCTCCCTATGCTTCTCCCTCTCCCGCTTGCCCACCTCCCATCGACGGCAGCCCTCGCATGCCCTCTCCCTCTTCCTCCTTTCTTCCCCCTCCCCCGCCCTCATCACTCTCCCCTTCTCCCAGCCCGGTCTTCCTCTCTCCCTCCTCTCTCTCTCCCTCTCCCTCCCTTTCTCTCACTCCACCTCGGCATCACTGAAGGGATGGTGGGGGTAGGGTTGGGGTGGGCTGGGGATGAGGACAGGTGGGTGCAGAAAGACCTGGGAGCAGAGGTAGGGAGAGAGAGGGAAGGAGAGGAAGAGGGGAATGGGTCGGCGCTTGGCGGGGTCGGCACAGGGTGACGACGGGTGGGGTTGCCGATCCAAGGAGAGAGAGAGAGAGAGAGAGAGAGAGAGAGAGGTAGTTTAGGGTTATTTTATTCTTTATTTTTTTTAAATTGCGGTGTGTGGAGGGATTTTTGCAGCGTGTAAGTAGCAACACTCTTTAACTAATAGAAAGGGGGTAAAACTGTCAAGGAAGGGAAAAGAAGGAGAGAATTAACGGTAGCAACAATTGTTGGAATGTCTGACTGTTAGTCAAGTGTGGTTCTTAGTAAAAAGATAAAATGCAGGGGCTTTTTTGAGGTTGTGCAAAAATACAAGGGCTTTTTTTTTTTTTTTGGTAAAAAGCTCTTTTCTTTTTTGCTTGCTAAGTTGGGTTAGTGGCCAAGACCCACAGATTGATTTTTGGGAATGTGTGTGAAACAGGTACTAACCGTAAGTGTGTTGGCTTTGAAATTAGTTATTTAATCAGTGGAGTTCGACATTTTGAATTATCATTTTTAACCGTTTAAATCCATCAAAGTTAAGCATCATGGATGAACGTTGGGGGTATGAAAAGCTTGCTACAACATCTCAAGAATTACAAATACTTCCCCAAAAGAATTCACCTGATCCTCATACAAATATCCTTGACTACTAAAATCAACATATTTAATGCCAAATCTGAATGTTCAAAGATGACTGCCCCATTTACCTCTCTCACATGAAATGAAAATTTTATTTAAATAGGAGTTACGCTCACTATCTGAACTGATCATGTTTCTTAAATACATACGTGATAAACATATATGAAATCATAATCATAGACCAATACCAGGTAGAAATTTTTAACAGTTGGGATTTCAAAAGTGAACCACTGATGGTGAGAGCAAATTTTATTACCATCTACAAATCATGTGTTTGAACCACTGTGCCGGAACTGTGAATTAACGATTTGGATTCAAGTCTTGGTCTACCATCATAGAAAAAAACAAAAAAAAAACAAAAATCACATATTGACGTCCTGCCGCAGGGATGATCCATGGATTGTCTTGTGACAGTTTTTTGAAAGACTCCATTCATTTCATTGAAGATATTTATGAAAGAAATTATTTACATCTTTTCCTCAATGAAGAGAAGTTCTCCATCTTCTTTGATCGTTTTCATCAATTGAAGGGTTAATACTTAATACACCACATATTTCAAAATTGTAGACCTTCGTACATCACATCAATAATTCAAATAAATTGTGATGATCGTGTTTATTTAATCAAATCTCGATGGATTTTCAACGAATATAACAAATAATTTTCGTCGTATCAACGATGAACCACCTTTTGACGAGATAACGATTTATCAACGCTGTGATGAAAAAAAAAAAAAAAAGGGATAGCAGAGGCCTGAGTGGTTATCATTTTGTGACATAAGAAGCTGAATGTACCCTTTTTTAATTTTTTTGATGACAAAGTGAGAAATCTTTATCATTTACTGGGATGAGAGAATAACGTTTTGACTTTTTTTTAAAAATAAGAGGTAGTTTTTTCCATCAATGATTATCACAAAATGGAATATTAATTACTTAAATTGGGATTAACTTAGTTAAAATTTTCCCATACCCTAATCACTCCCATTTATATGTAACTATATTTAATTTGGACAGTAGATATTGGTGAATAGGCCACATGAAGAGCCTTGTTAAACCAAAGGTGTGCATGTACCAACTATCATTCATATCATCATCATCACCAGCAACAATTATAAAGCCTTATCCCATCAGACTTAGAAGTTAATTTACTTATTTTCTTTCAAAAGGAATCAACATTTAAATTAAAGAATAAACGAATCTCTCTCCATATCACAAGCCACCTTTTCACTTCTTACAATTACAAAAACAATCTAAACACACGAAAAAAAAAAAAAAAATACAATATTGCAAACCCAGATATGTACGAAATTTTCGTATTTACATACAAATGTTTGAAGTTCGAACGAGCAATTTCAATTTCAGATAACGGTGAGCTGTGGATAGCCGAAAGGGGGATGAGGAGATAACGGAGACAGAAGAGGAACGTTAAAGGCCGTCAAATGAAGTCCCTCCCAAAAGCCTGTACAGCCTGACGGCGTCAACGGAATGCCCCCAGAGGATCCGACGCTGCCCGATTCTGGCGGTGGTGAAACATGCTTCTTTTGTTGTTCCTCTGCTCCCATGCTAGATTCCGTTACACGGCGTCTTTTCCGGCAGGCAACTACCGGCCCATCCCATTTTCCGGCCTCAAGCGGGAAGTTGAGGATCGCTTTTCTCCCTCGCATTTGAAAGGCCGCGCGGTCGTAAGCTCTCGCGGCTTCGATCGCCTTCTCGAAGGTCCCGAGCCAAACCCTAACTCCTCGGCGGCTCGGATCCCGAATCTCCGCCGCGAATTTCCCCCACGGTCGCTGCCGTACGCCTCTGTAATGCTGTTTCTCGTCAGAAGCTGCGGCGGACGCCGGAGGCGCTGCAGTCTCCGGCATCTCGAGCTTTGTAACAGGAGGAGGAAGGGACATGCATTAATTTCAAAAAATCACGGGGTCGGTCGAGCTTTTGTTTATTACTGATTATTGACTTTTATTAAAAATCATGTTTAATTTTTATTCTTTATGTTAAGTACTTTGAAACTTTAGTTACATTCTATTAAAAATAAAAAAAAAATAAAAAAATAAAAAAGAGAGAGATAGGTACAAATACCAAACCGCCCAACATGCCGCCCAAGTCGCCCGCTAAAAAAACCGCCCAAACCGCCTATATTTTGGGCAGTTACAGTTTCTACTTTTTACAAACCGCCATAAAACAAAACCGCCTAAACCGCCCAATAACAGCCCAAGCCGCCCACCGTGCACCCCTAGGTTCCATGTATTAGTTATCGTGTCGTCGTAATTTCTAATGATTTGAGGATCCAGCGAAGTGGTTTCGTATGTTTGCAAGTTGGGGGGAGGGGGCAAGTTCGTCGTGAGTGGTTACTGATAGCGTTAGCATGTGGGCCTTGGCGGCTGAGAATTAGAATTAGAATTGAAACGAATAGACCCACGTGTGGCAAGCAAAGTAGAATTTGAAAAAAAAGGAAGCAAGTGGGATGGCTATCCATATCCACATGAGAGGAAGGGGTGCTTCACTTTTTTTTTTTTTTTTTTTTCAAAGGGCCTTCGATGGGTTTCATTTTGGTCGTTCAACTTTCATGGACACGTGGTCAAACACGGATGGGCCGACTTCGTTGGGTCAGGGTATAAAAGTCTTCACTTGGCCATCCGGATGATTAATGGGAGATGGTTCCCCTGTAATGGGAATTCTATAGATTGGGAGTGCCTAACAACAATGATATTTGTTGTGGAGTGAGATTTATGAAATTTGTTTTCTCTTTTAATTTTGATTTTTGTTGTGAGTGAGATTTATGGAATTTGTTTTTTCTTTCAATTTTGACTTTTGCTATTTTGGGTTATCAAAAAGGCCAGAAATCGACTCTTGGGCATGTTTGTAAAATTAATGGCTTGTTTGGCATCGTTTCTTGTTGTTTTTGGTTCTACGTTGAGATTGGGCTGTGCTGAGTTAGATTGTGTTGAAAGTGGACACTAGAAAACTCATTTGGCATTATTATGTCAAATTATTCCCCGTGTTTGATAACATTAGGATTGTTCTAAATATATATATATATATATATAAAAATTTGAAAATAGGAAAAAAAAATAGAGACAAGAGAGAATGATGAATTGAATGGTCAATATGATTCAACTAAGAAATCCTTCGATCTACAAAATTGATTGAGTTTTATTCAAATCTCATATCAGATCCAAACTCATCCTTTGCATATCCTCTTCCCCATTCAAATTTCACTAACCAAATAATACTCAGAATCTTGTCTACTGCAGACATGTATCCATCTCAATCATATCAAACAAACCCATGGGAAGATCTTCTTTCATGGCTTCGGCAATCATCCCATTCTATAATCAAACTCTTCATCTATACATTTCTTTCCAATCCACCGGTTGGGCAAATCTCCCTTATCGCTGCTTAAAATCCAAAAACCTATATATGGTGGGACATGATGAGGTGGGTTAATTCCACAAATGGCATGTTTCACCACTCCTTGAAAGTTGTAGATAAAGAGGTGGGAGAGAGGGCAAAGCCTGAGAGAAAAGGGGAAGAAAGAGAAGGGGAGAGATGGAGAGAGAAGAGACGTTTGAGAGAGATAAAAGAAAGGGGTGAGAGGCAAGTTACGGAGAGAGAAGAGGGGTGTGGCTGGGAAAGAGAGTTGCAGCGACGTGTAGAGAGAGGTGCCTATAGAGAAATGCACACAAGCGAAAATCTAGAGACTACTGCGGGAAGATCTTTAGACGGACGGGTGATTACATTTGTGCTGGCAGTTGATTATAAAAAAAAAAAGAAAAAAAAAAAGAAAATCTTTTGTTTCAAACTTCGTATGCCAATGAGTCAAGATCCTGGACATCGGTCGAGCGAGAGTAAAATTTAGAACATATGTTAAGATTACCAATGGAAAAAATTTTATATATATAAAGGGAAGTATTCCTATGAGAAAAACTCTCACCAACTTTATGAGAGATGGGTGGGGGCCCTCACTTCAATATCCACTCTCACCAACTTAAATGTAAGGGCCCCCACCCATCTCTCACCAAGTTGGTGAGAGCGTCTCTCATAGGAGCACTTCTCATATATAAAAGACTCAACCATTTTTTAATATAAAAATTGTGGCGGGTCGTGCTGTGTCGGGACTTCGTACCCTGTCCCCAACACAGCACAACAAAGCCTTGGGTTGCGTCGTGCCACAACCCAAACCTCCCTACCCAAGCACGGGCCATCCTTTGGTTCATGTAGGGTTAGCTCGGCCCGATTAAAGCTATTCACGTGCCTGGCCGATGCATGACTCGCATTTTTTCGTGAGTGTAGGAATACTGATTCATCGCATTGCCAGTAACAATTATAAAGCCATCAAACTGGAAGTTAATATATTTACTTTTTAAAAGTGCCTTTTTTATCTATTAGAATGGATGGTAGCCCAATAACCAATGCAGCGGAATAAAATCAAAGCAAACTGCCAAGTAAATTTACTAATCACACACCACAAGAAAGTAGACACAATTTTTAAGTAAAAACCTTATTGAGGAAGAAAGATCACGATCAGAAAAATCAATCACCATTGAGCTGTTACAAGATATACCCACAGCTCTCTTTTCCAGTTACTACGTCGACCCAAGAACTGTAATTATTCTTGCACAACTCCTCGCTGCTGCTACTACTACTCGCCGCGCACCCCTCCTCGTGCTTGATCTTCCAACAATACCTTAAGAACCAAGATACTCAGATCTTCTAAAAAAAAGTATAAGCGTCAAACCTTCTAGAGCAAATCTTCAGCACAACCTCTCAATAATGTGGCTATAGGAAAGAAGGAATCTCTCTATATTTTCTCACATTAGAATAATGAGAGAATAATTTAATTCGATGCTTAGGATTGAGAAAACACCATTTATATAGCCCAAAGTTTGCACAATAGATTTTTAATTATAGTCCAATCAGAATAGTAATCAAACTCAAAATAAAAGTTCAAAACGTGCAGGGCTTCTTTGCCAGGTTTGCTATAGCAAACCCTCTCTATCCCTGACCCGCCTTGCATGTTCACTCTAGCGATCTATATTCTCGCTACAGTCATCGCTTTTTCTTTTTTAGTTAAACAACTATATTCCATACTAAAATAAATAGAAAATTACTAACACAATGAAATTATAATTTTGCATGACCCATTAATTAGAAACACAATGAAATTCCTAATACTTTCTTTCAAACGGATTCAACATTTAAATTAAAGAATAAACTAATATCTTTCCACATCACAAAGACAAGCCACCTTTTTAATTTTCAGACGACGGTGAGCTGAGGGTAGCCGAAAGAGGGATGTGGAGATAACGGAGACAGAGGAGGAACGTTAAGGGCCGTCAAATCGAGTCCCTCCCAAAAGCCTGTCCATCCCGACGGCGTTAACGGAATACTCTCAGAGGATCCGACGCTCCCCGATCCCAGTGGTGGTGGCGTCTCTTTCTTAACATGCTTCTTCTGTTGTTCCTCTGCTCCCATGCCAGATTCCGTTTCATGGTATCTTTTCCGGCCGGAAACTACCGGCTCTTCCCATTTTCCGGCCTTAAGAGGGAAGTTGAGGATCGCTTTGCTCCCGCGCATTTGAAAGGCCGCGCGGTCGTACGCTTTCGCGGCTTCGACCGCCGTCTCGAAGGTCCCGAGCCAAACCCGAGCTCCTCGCCGGCTCGGATCGCGAATCTCCGCCGCGAATTTCCCCCACGGTCGCTGCCGTACGCCTCTATAATGCTGTTTCTCGCCAGAAGCTGCGACACTCTCCGGCAACTCGACCTTCGTGACTGGAGGAAGGGAGATCTTGAGTCCCGGTCGGCGGTCGGAGAAGCTCGACTTAGATGACTTGGCCGAGATCTTCTGGTGCGGAGGATTTGGTTTTTCCTCTGAATCGGGAAATGCTTGATTTTTTGAGTCACGGAAGTTGAGCTGCTGAGACTGTGATCCTGTGTTGGAAAAAGGAGAATCATCTTCTTGCTCTAAGATGGAAATGTTTTGTTCTAGAAATGGCAGAAACTGGAATCCCGAGTCGTTAGAATCTTTCACTTCTTCCATTGATTCCGAGGTTTGAAAACAGGTGGGATTAGTTTCCAACCGTGAGAAATCGCTAAAGATTTCAGGTTTCTGTTGCCAGATTGGCGAGGAGAAGCAATCGGCTTCCTGAGTCAGAATCTCTGTTTTTACAGACATTCTGGCTGTCTGATCGTCGAGGAAGGAATCGAAGTCACCGAGAAGATGTTGTCGGATGAGATTGAGAGCGGCTTCATTAACATTCGTCATGGAACTCGATCGAGAGGACTAAAAAGAAGAAGAAGAAGAAGAAGAAGAAGAAGAAGAGGAATTGTAAGTGAATGGGAGTTGGATTAGAGGGAGTGAGGTCTATCTATATATATAATTTTGGAAGGACAAGAATCGAGAGACTTTCGTGCCAGGTTCCAAGTGGGTGAGGGAGAGACGAAGGATCGTCTGTCGCTTTCGTGTCGTCATTCTCTATGTTTTTTTCTCTTCTGGGGCTCTGGTTGAGGCAACGAACAGGTTTCGTATGGTCAACAAGTGGGGCAACTAAGTTTGTCGTTACCGATAAAGTTGCTTCTGCGGCTGCTGAGAAATGATGGGAATGGACCAGGGTTTAAAATCGCGGTTCGTGGTGATCGCGTTGCGGCTCGCGGTTATTGGGGTTCGCGGTCATCGCGAATCATTGCGGAGCGAATTTTTATTTGACCCCAAAAAAATCCGAAAAATATCCAAAAAATCCAGAATATTATAAAATGATAGAAAATAATGTTTTTTTTTCCATTAGTGCACACTTTAAAGCAAAATAACGGTCCCCTCAAGTTATAATATCCTGTATAATTGCTGTATCGATTTATATACTAAAATAAGCTGAAATATCATAAAATTGACATAATGCAATAATTATTTTGGACAAACTAATAGTGTTAAATATTTAAAGTCTACAAGCAAGCTCTAAATACTAATAGAGTTAGTACATGTGCCTAATGCGGTAATGCCAGAACGAGTGGCGGCCTGGCTCGATATTATCACCTTAAAACACTAGATCTAGGGAAAAACTAGTGAGTAACATCATATCTAAGTATCTAACTCAATATAAAGCCTTTGGTAGTTTGGTTCATGTATTAGTGTATTACACAATCTTTTTTTAAAAAAAAAACCTATAATAATTCGGATTTAAATAATGAAAAAATAAAAAATACTACAAAAAGTGCTAATACTCACACTTTTTTGTTCCAAAAGTGTAGACTATTTTAAACTAACACATTATTAATGCATTTGAACACTAATTTGAAAAAATGTAAATGATATCAAGAAAAGCCCCAAATTTTTGAAATAAAAAAAATCTAGATCTACACCTTAAAACACTAGATCTAGGAAAAAATTAGTGAATAACATCATATCTAACTCAATATAAAGCCTTTGGTCCATGTATTAGTGTATTACACAATCTTTTAAAAAAAAAAAAAAACCTAAAATAATTCGGATTAAAATAATAATAAAATAATAAATATTACAAAAAGTGTTAAAACTTGAATTTTTTTGCTCTAAAAGTATAGATCTAACACATTTCAACTATCTCTAAGTTATTTTGATGTTGAATCTTGAAAAGAACTCCAAAAAATAAAAAAATAAGCTTACCAAAGAGGTCCCTTGAGTTTGATTAGCTTTCCCCACATATAAATCCACTCAAAAGTAGCTAAGATTTAAGCTATTCCATGCATTAGAAGTTGTAAAAGCCCTCAAGTATGCTTAGGAAGCTCTCATGAAGAAGAAGAATGAAAAGGGAGAAAGAAGAAGGAAACCACACTCAGCACAGTGAAGAAAAAACACAGCATAACGTGTTTTTTAAAAAAAAAACAGCATTAGCGATATAACGGCCGTTATATTCAATATAACGGCCGTAATATTCATATAACGGCCGTTATATTCAATATAACGGCCGTTATAACGTTACGGCCGTTATATTCAATATAACGGTCGTTACAGGCCGATATTTTGGCGATATTTTCCCTGATATCGTATCGGGGCCGTTATATACCAAATATCGGCGCGTTAACGGCCGTTACGGTTACATAACGGTAACGGCCGTTATTTTAAACCCTGGAATGGACCCATGTGCCTCAAAAGTAATACACGCAAAAAAGGGCCAGCATCATAGACATTGGCGGGCCACCTGAGAAACACACAATCGGGTTTAACGGTTCGGTTAACCGGTTAATTTGAAAAAACTGTTAACCAAATTGTAATTGTGGTTTTTTATCTTTCAAAATCGTAACCAAAACCATATCCATAAAAACCATTGAAAATCATAACCGCGGTTAACCGTATTAAACGGTTCGGTTACAGTTAATAACCGTGGAATGCCTTCCTCACATAAGAGGATATACGTGAGTGATTCAAAGCAAAATCACACATAAGGAGTAATTGAATATATGTGAGTGTTCAATCTATCAGCATTCAAATTCATTTTTAAATTTGGTTCAAAGATTACAGATTAGTGAAAGATTAAATACTCTTAGTTTCTAAAACTCCACACAAATAATACAATACCCAGGAAAAAAACTCCTCGCATTCACTACTTAAAGATGCCAAACAAGTCTCCGACATGTTGCTCACAAGTCAGAATCATCAAGGCTTACGAAATTTTTCCAAACAAATGGCTTCAAACTTTAAATGTTCACAAAAGCATACTTAAATTCATCACCTACAACCTCACTCAAAGACACCGCCAAATTAAGTTAAAATTCTTGTTTAGGCATTTCACCGAACACATTGCACTCCAAATTGAAACTCTCTAAAATCATGCAAAAGGGGCAACAAATGCGTAGAAGCTAAGCATAGGGACCCACACAAAAGGAAGATTGCTAAGACCACTTAAGGAAGACCATTGGGAGACAAAATGTGATGATTTTCATAACATTTCCATCAGTAAGTAGAAGAAGATAGAGCATAATATCGTTTTTTGTAATGAAAGTTGACGAGACGATATAATCAACTGGAGTGATTTCGTCCAAATAAAATGTATGAATAATTATCTCTTCATTTTATGGTCTTTTTACATAAAAATGTTTAATTAACTTTTAATCTTGTTTTTCTCGTAAAAATCCCTTATATATTTTAGACGTGATTAACATGTCTGACTGAAATGACGATGATAGAAGGAACAATACAGGGCCGGAAACTTTTACCAAGCTGGGATTTCAGAAGTGGAACACTGATGGATTAACTGCTGCTCCCTTAAATAGACTTGGAGTCCTGAGCTCAGTGAATCTGTGTTCTCATTGTCGGCAACAAGTGGCCGTTACCTGCAACCAGCCACCTTTAAATCTACAACCACTCCACTGTCTACTTCTTCTCCCAGTTTGAATTTTCATACGAATGTTCTACCACTGGGCTCCACTTTTTAAATGGAGATTTTCAAGAGTGTTCCTCAACTCCCTCTCCATTATCATCATGATTTCTGCGGTCTGGGATGTTAAAGATTTTGGCTTACTTGATTTGAAGCATTTAAAAAAGGAATAATTAAATCTGGATTGTATAACTGTTACACCTCATCCCGAGTTAGTTATGATTAACTCTAATTAATTGAGATTAACGTGATTTAAGTGCGATTAATCAAGATAAATATGATTAGTGAACAAAATGGATTAAATTAAGTCGCATTTGATTGAATGAAGCATAATGGACTGAGATTGAGAGAGATTAACTTAGTAGAAATGAATTTAGACCCAAACTAGTCAAGTTAAGGGCTTTTTCGTAAATTTGAATTTATACGTATTTCATCGAATACGGTAAACTTTGATGTCAACATGTGTAATTCGATGAGTACAACAACTTTCATCATACATTCGTTTTCATTTGACTTCAAATGAAGTAAGTGAGCGTCAATTTGACTTAAACTTGAAATATGTATAGTATATGGGGGTTTCAATGTAAAAGTTGTTTTTATAAGGTGATGAGTCACCCATCTCAGTCGGTGAGATGTGTCTTCAACTACAAAACAGAGAGCGAGGTAATGCTGGTAAGGCTTTCTTCTTCATTTCGTTCTCTAGCAAGTGTGTAGAGAAAGGGATTTTCAAGTGATTTTCGTATAAAGGGCTGTGTATATCATCTTCTCTATCAACTCTTTCAATTTGTTTGGTGTTTAAGGAAGAGAAATTTCAGTTCTTCCTCACTACCCATTTGAAAGGTGTATAAGGTGAGTAGGTTTGAAGATTTCAGTTGTGTTTAGGTTCTTTAAACTCATTTTTATATCAAACAACTTGTTGAAATTCGTTTTTTGTTGTTTATGATGTTAGGGTTAGAGAAAAGGGTTTTGAACTTGGGACATTTGTCTCAAATTGAACTCAAGCTAGAGGGGTTTTTGTGTTAAATCAACCATAAGGCAAGTATAAACATTTATGTATGATTTGATGATAGTTAGTATGGTTTCTTTTGATTTTGTAATGAAATCTGATTTCAGCCTTATATTGAGTAATTGATATATATATATATATATATATATATATTTGTTTGATTGTTTTGGAGAAGAAGATGATTCTAGGATGTTTAAATGGATTGGAGAATTGTATCTATATGAATGAATGATGGAGAAGGGGACAGGAGGTCCCAATTTGTATGCAGGTTTTGAGAAAAATGAAGAGGAAAACAGTCAGTTTCAGAGATCTGGGACGTATTTGTTCCAGGTTCGATCGATCAGACCTTCAGGCCGATCGATCGGACGGTCCCTAATTAGGACAGGTTTTCAGGCCGATCGATCGGACCTGAAGGTCCGATCGATCGGAGGACTCTATTGAGTCCAGTGAAGATGTTGATTTAAATGTGAAGAATTGTGCTTTTTAACGTTTGTCTAGGAGTGTGAATAAATTGTAAAATTAGTCTAATGACTAATTATAATATAACTAAGAGAGTTTGTGCAATTAAGCTATTCCGAAAGTGATGTAATGGGTTTGGATCCAAGATTGGATTATGAATTAACTACAAGGTTACTTAGAGCGAACTAGTTGTGATTTGATGATAAGATTAGCTTGTAAAGCTAGACTATTCAATATTGCTAAGTTAATTGAAGTTCATATGATTCCAGAATTTGTTCTGGATTAAGGAAAAGAGCCTATTAAATGAATCAAGGCTATCAAAATTGTTTTATCTCCATGGGTGTTAACGAACAGACTTTAATGTACAGAAAACACATAAATAGTGATATCCATCTAGAATAACACGTACATTAACTGTCTGTAAGTTACACCTAACTGGTGGATATTGTATAATGACATTTATATATTGAATTGAAATTTAGATTTGTAATGAAATGAAATGATTAATTGAATTGGTTATGAGTCTGGCACTTCGACATAGTGATTTCTATATAAGCTCATTAGAGCTGATTCTGCTGCAGCAGATTATTTGGGAGTGTTCCGGAACTCCGTGGTGATGTCAGATGTCCCTGGCCCGGGCACTGATAAATCCCACAATATGTGATTCCTTCCATGTGGAAGATGTGATTCCTTCCTTTTGAGGAAGATGTGATTTGAAATGAAATGCTATTATAGATTGCCAAAGAATAAAGACTCTCAGTGATTTGATTTGATTTGAATTAAATGGAATTGGTATTAGTCTAACATTGACTTAGATAGTTTAAATGTGTATATGTTTATACATTGCTGAATTGTCAAATTCATAGTGTTATTGATGACATTATAGGCACAGCTGCCCATGCCGGTCCTTCTGAGGCCACAACGCTAGCGGAGACGACCGTTACAGTTCCTCTAGGAGGACTAGTCGAGTGAAAGTGAACCAATATCATATGAATATGATATTGAATCGGAACTTTAATGAAATTTTGATAAGGGAAGTTGTAAACGAATGTTTTAAACTTTTAATCCTTGCATTGTAATTAAGTATGCAAGTGATTAGTTTTGTACAAAATGTAAATAAGTTTTTGTTTTCTACATAAGCAATGTATATTTGTTTATTTTCCGCATAAGATGTTAATGTTATCCCTTGTGACTTTATGTGATTGAAGTTCACGGGAGTAAGTATGCGTTGCGACTCGTGGTTAACTCGGCTTAGTCATAATCTCGGGTTCGGGTCGTGACACTAACCCAACAATGAAAATCATCTGATTGAAGTAAAATTTAATAGGGTAATGGATAAACAAACTGCACATAAAGGAAAAGTTTGAATTCTAAAGTTGGCCCTATCATATATTTGAGAAATCATGATTTATGAAAATTAGTATTTATTAGTAAATTGATAATATTTTTCTCAACCTGGTGGTGAATGTCTCTTTAACGGGTGGTGGGTCCATTATGATGGAAATGGTGCAGCATCACGTTAACATTATAGATTGGGAGAATCAATAGTGTTAACCTAATGGTATCAATCCACCACAAGTCTGTTGCATGGACATCCCTGCATGTGTTTTAGGCTATATAGATTTGGACGGCCAAGATTTGAATTATTGATGTGATGGATGAAGACCAAAAAGTTTAAAGATGTGGGGTATTAACCCTTCAAATGATGGCCAACGACGATCATATACTGTTAAGGACGACATAAATTATTTGTATTCATTCAGGGAAACTTACCAGTAGGTGTCACAAGTACAATCCGTGGATGATCTCTGCAGCCAAATTTCAATATGGAATTTCTTATGTCTGGGATGGTAGGCCACGCCTTAAATCCATTCCATTTGTTCACAGTTTCAGAACAGATGTTCAAACATGAGATTTGTAAGTGATCAAATCTGATGGCGAATCTTCTGTTTACAGTGAAATTTCAAACAGACTATAGATGTCACTTTGAATGTACAGCTTGGATGAATTTAAGGTGGCCACCCATAATACGTCAGGAGATTGAGTTTCCAAGAGACAGTGCCTTTTCTTTTTTTTAATAATGTTTGACCTAAGTTTGATAATCTTGCGCTGGCCTTTGGGCTGTCATAGCCCATGTCTGTCCCAGTAGGCTATTTGCAATTGGTACTGAAAATCAAGTAGTGTGAATAATTCTGCGGACCCAAAATCTGTGATTTGCATGCAGAGTAAAAAATGAGAAAGTGGACCACCGTTTTGCTCGTTGTCGTGTTGCTGTGGACGTGTAGAATCACTTACCCCGTTCTATTCCCACACCTTATATGTCCGCCACTTTTTTTTATTGGTTTTATTGGTTTTAGATCGAGTCCATTATAACAACAAGAGGCTTTGAGTTACAATTTGCTGGTATTTATGGAAGATGAGAAACACCTACCTATTTCAACAATGTCCAATATTACCAGATTTAGTTAGTCAAAAGATCAAATTAGCCCTTTATAAGTGGAATGTTGCTCACTCTATTTCCCTTGTAACTTTCTTTGCAAGCTTCCTCAAGAGGAGTGGACCCCACCACCCGAAGGAGTGTTTAAATTGAATTGGAATGGGGCTGTCTACTATGGTAATGAACGGCAAGATTAGGGGGCATTGTAAGAAATCATGAGGGGGAGATCATGAGTGGTTGCATACTCTAGAGCAATAGAAATAGTTCACCCAGTTGAAGCTAAATTAAGGGCTCTCTATAAAAGCGTTTTAATTTTTCATAAGAACGAGATTAAACAAAGTTATACTTGAAGGAGATTGCCTCATTTTTGTGCAGAGTTTGAAAAAAAGAAAAAAGAAAAGGAACATTCTTGTGATTTCATGTTTACTCGGAAAAAGCTCCGTAATTACCTTAAAGCCTTTGATACTTGGAAAATAAAATTTTATAGGAGGTCACTGAATAAAGTAGCCGACCACTTGTCCAAGTCGAATTGGCCAACTTTCACAACTTTTGTCTCTTTCCTTTCATCAACACCAGTTGAGTTGTATATGAAAGAAAAAGTAAGAGCTGCTGTCAGAAGTATAGAACTTGAAGAAAATGAGGAAGTCAATATATAGCACTGATTTCAACATCTATCCTCGTGATCGCGTGGATGATCTTTTGTTCTTTCTCAATTTTTTTTTTTGGCCAATTTTTTCTAAGGGCCAATTTTTTTTTTTGGCCAAATTTTTTTTTTTTTAATTTTTATGTAACCCTTCCAATAGAGGGGAACGAATAATCCATGTAAAGGGTAAAGCTCTGCAAGTGGGAAAATGCATTCCTCTCCTGGACAAATACATTTATGACGGGAGAGACTGTAAATCAAAAACCATTGGCATGATTGGCATGAGACACTGAAAACTATTCGGTCATGGAAATCTGCATGCACAAATGTGCCCTTAGCTGCAAAAGCTTTGATCTGGAGATCAATCGGCCCCCGTGAATGCGAGGATGAACAGCATATCGGATAGTATCAGGCATCCCTTGTGGAGATCTATGGATCTTGCCTTGTTCACTCTAGACGACATGAGGTAAAGGATGGACACTGTGAAATTTAAATTAGATGATATACAGATTGCTTAGATCAGCTCTCATCAAATCTTGATCAGGGTTTACCAAAGAGAGCTCTCTTTCTTTTCTTTTCTCTCTCGTCTCGAATTGGAATTGAAGTTGTACATCTGAAATGTGAGAAGAGTATCATATTTGTGGGTGATCACCTGTGGCACCTACGGGCCCCATTAAAAGATGCCAACACAGCCCTTGCCCAGACTGTTTTCAGCTTGACATAATCTGAAGTTTAGCGTCCACAGGCTGAATTTCAGCCCAAAGGAGTGATTGATGGCCCCTAATGACCCTGTGCATCTTATAAGTTGCAACAATGGACAGGCGCTGGAACTTAGCCTCACTCTCGGTGGATAGATGTCCCTACCTTTCATTTTTAATAGTGGAAAAACCTTATCCGAGCACCGGTGCTCACAATAAGGTGAGCATGGCTTGGTTAAATATCAAGTGGAGACCATGTGGGGATCCACATGAGAGGATAAGAAAATAGAGAGAACCTCCTTCCCGTAGTCACCTACACTCGTTTAAATGGACTGAACTGTAAGATCAACTTTATACTTGTTTTGGGTGGTGAAAGTTTGTTGGTAGTTGACAAAGTGGGGACTAATTTTAAAAGGTTCAACATCAAGTTATTATTTGATGCTGCTATTAAGAATTTATTATCAGACGATGCCAATCCGATACATACTGATGTCTCTTGTTACTAATAGATATTAATTTCCTTCCCCTTTTGGGAACCTTATGTCAATTGCGGGCAGGTAACTAATATTTTTAAATTCTTTGAAATCTTATCACTTCTTTTGGCTGGTAAATAACTCCATTTTTATTCACAAGAAGTAGGGATCACACCTTTTAGAATATCATAATTCAGACTAAGGCCTTGTTTGGTATCTCTACTCTTTTTTATATAGATACATCAAAATAGCACTACAACAAAAGCACCATTGGTGACACCCTTTGGTGACAAAAAATCAATGTTGACACGGAACGCACACGAAGGTGACAAAAAAAAATTTTGCTTGTCACGGAAAAGCTTTAACCAAAGTGCCAAATAAAGAGGAGATTCGGTGAAAAAAAATTTGTCACCGAAAGATAAATTTTGGGTGACAAGTACAAACTTGTCACTGAAAGATCTAAATTTCGTGCCGGCGGGCTCCTCCTCATTTAGGTGTGTCGTTTCATGGAAGCAGTAAAACCCACCACACTCTCCTCCCACCTCTTCCACACTCTCCTTCTCCCAAACCCTCCAAAACCCTAAACCTTACTACATTCATCCTAAAACCCTAAGGGCATGTTTTGCAAAAGTCTTCGGATGGGAATCCATCCCGATTTTCTGTGATAGCGTGGAAAACCCATGTTTAAGTATGCGTTCAACACGAATTGCTTCCCAATAGGCATCATGAATGGTTTTACAGTTATTCATATTTTGCAATATGTTTGGTCTTAAGCCTCGGATAAAGCGATTCAAATCATGGAGCTCACTCTATTCCAATTCACATACTTCTTGTAGCCTTGAAAATCAATCAGAATACTCGTCAACTGTCCAATCTCCTTGTTTCATATTAAGGAATTGGTCAAAGTATACCTCACTTGCATAATACCAATCTCCATATTTATGCTCATACAACAATCTTTGAACTTCATTGGAGTACCCAAAGATTTGCATATTAACTTCAATGGAAGAATAGAAAATTTAGTGTGTCGCAAAATTGATTGACCTAGATCTTGTGGACAGAAGTAGTCGCATGTAAATAGATCGTTGATCGGATGATAGTTTGGCCAAGATGTCACCCGTTAAGAATCAACGACTAAGAGTGATCAAGCAGAAAATTTTGTGCTTCAGTGGGCTTAGCTCCCTGTTGGTTTGCTGGGCCCCTTTTATTTATTTATTTATTTATTTTTTAAAACTTGCTGTTGTTGGGTCGGACTTAACCCCAACAAAGGCCCAAAAGGTGGAAGAGGGCCTGTTGTGATGCAGGCCCACATGTGGGACGCCTCGGGACTGGCGCGTAGAAGAAAAAAAAGAGGTTCTCAACCCTTTTCGTTGCTGTTCGAAACTGATGAAGGGGAGATGGAAATCAATGGCGATTTCGGTGGAGTGGAGGCTAACGGTGACGACGCACGTGGTCGGCGACGAGGACGACGGCGCACATATGTACTCTTTTTGCGTTCCTCTCTTTTCTGTTCTCTCTCTTTCTCCGTTTCTGTTCTCTCTGTTTGTTTTTTTTTTTTTTTTTCCTGGTTCTGGTTCTGGGTTGGATGGGATATCGGTGGGGAGTTTAGGTAGAGGGGTGCTCGGTGAATGGGCTCGAAAATGATGAGGGGAAGTCTGATGGGGCTGGCTGGACATTTCGATTTTGGGTCTGAGGGGGTCGTTTGAGCTAGTCTTGAAAGGGATTGGGTTGCTGTCGATTGGGATTTTGGATCTGAGTGTGGAAAATGAGAGGGTGGGGAATTCTGATTTGGGACTCTTGGGTTGGGAAATTTGTGGGATTTCGGTAGTGGGGTTTCTGGAGTTTTGGTGAAAAGGAGTTTGGGCAGTGGGTGTGGGTGGGGGTGGTGAGGGTTCTCTGTATATTTGTATTTCTCTTCTCTAGGGTGTGGTGATGGAAACGAAGGGGTGGGGTTTGGCTGGGTTGTGCGAGGCAAGGACAGGAATGGTGGATTTGGGAATTGGATTCGATTTGGGTTTCTGGGTGTTGACGATGAGGGGGTTTTGAGGGGGTTGGGTTGTAATAATAATATTTCTTCTTGAGCGGATAATCGTTTTATATGCATTTGCTTTCGTGTG
Organism: Umbellularia californica; assembly: GCA_028538565.1. Lineage (NCBI taxonomy): Eukaryota > Viridiplantae > Streptophyta > Magnoliopsida > Laurales > Lauraceae > Umbellularia > Umbellularia californica. The sequence continues at coordinate 1,163,054 of JAPQWN010000012.1, forward strand.
ATGTTGTAATAGTGGAAGTGGTTTCATGTGTTTATATCTGAGAATTCACTATTGATCGGGATGATTTCAGAGTTGCATACTGTTTAATTTGGGTTTGCCTTGCACTTCACATTGGTAAGTTTATCAAATTGTGGATAATTTTTAAGGCAGTGAACTATGGATTGTTGGAGTCTAGGAATATGTGTGAAATTCACTGTTGATCGGGATGATTTCAGAGTTGCATACTGTTTTGGGTTTGCATTGCACTTCACATTGGTAAGTTTATCATATTGTGGATAATTTTTAAGGCAGTGAACTATGGATTGTTGGAGTCTAGGAATATGTGTGAGACTAATATTCTGTTGTTTTCCTGGTTTACTATGTTCCAATTTAATTACAGATTTATTCCAAATAAAAAATATTGATTGAATCAACCTCTCCTCGAAACCAATGGAACACACAAAGACACTTTACTTCTATGTGTATCTGACATGGCTACTTTGATTGTGTTCCCCAATAGTGCTACATGCCCCTATTCTTTGTGTATGACTTGTTTTGGTCTTTGGATGATATAGTTTATTTGTTTCTTTCTTGAACAATGAACAGAGTAGCTTCGTGGTAAGAGTAAGTTTTGTTTTTTTAACTGATATAGTTATCAGATCCTTTCTCTGCTTTTGTAATAAGTGTCTCCTAAAGTTCTTGGTGTGTTCCCTTGCATATGGTTATATTTGTAGATCTATTTTGTCATCAGTAAGTTAATGAAATCTTTCCTACCAAAAAAAAAAAAAGTTAATGAAATCTTTGAAGCATGTGAAACTTTAGACTTGCCCCTGCAACAAGAACCTCTGTAAATGCTCGAACTGTGTTCCTGCAACAACAAGTGTTGTGCTTTTAGTGCCTACTGTGTGACTGTTCCACCCATAAGTTATTTGAATCTCTGAAGCGTGTGAAGTTTCAGACCTACACCGCATGAATAGACCATTTATGGGATGAATTGAAATATGGGATTTGGTTAACACAGTAGGACATGAAGGGCCCTTCTGTTGATCACCTAAATCAGATCACTGTAGAAAATTATACCAAGAGAATGCAAAATGAAGAGCAATCACATACATAGCTGGGAACAGGTTATGTTCCAGATGTGAGAGTGGACCCAAATTTCCCAAGTTACACCATAAATAGTAAGGTCCATTTTCTTGCTCCTAATCATGGGTGTAAGGGAGATGGGTTAAAATGGGGGCTCAGGGTTTTTTATTTTATTTTAATTTTTTTTTGAAAGGTTAGACAAGGCAATTCATGATGGATAAATTAAATGGGGGCACGGGCATCTAATTATCCCTGAAGGTAACACTGACTAAGACTGATCCACCAAAGCACAACTACTAATTGGGCAAAATGTCACCATGGAAGTCTGGCTAAGTACTAGGTCAGCCTCATTGGTTGGTCATGTGGTAGAAGCAAAAAAGAGAGAATAAGTTACTCACCAAATAAGGACGAGCAATAACAAGATTGCATGGTACAATTCTAGTTGCAAAATGCGGATTCTTGGCTTTGTTAGTGGTAAATCTTGACTCCTAGTGCACCACGGCTCTTGCAAACATTTCCTGCACTCAAATGTTGTGTCAGTGAGACAACAAACCATAACCAATACTAGTATTCCGGGGGGCTCAGTGTAATGGTTAGCTCCAATTTTTCTAGGCCCAAAAACAAGCCATGAACTTTACATCTTGTGTTTTATAATCCTCATACCCAGTTGCTATATTCTTATGCTGTAATAGTTGCCCTTGTTGGTTATGATACAAATTAGTTGTATATGGTTGTATGAAGGCCAAGTATATGACTAATATGAGATTGTCCTTTCAATGTTTTTGTTGGAAGATCCTCCTACTATGTTGAGTGATTTAAATTATCCTCTTTTAAATCAAGTGTTGTTGATGGAAGAGTCCAATGATCCTCCTTTGCCCACAACACGGCTATGAATGGGTTGGACACTCATGGACACTCATGGGTTGACAATACCTGAATGGGTTGGACACTCGTGGACACTCCTTCACCAAAAACCCAACTTATCTGAATTACATTCAAGCGAATGGCCAGATGCTTGGAGCTGATGAGATTGACAATACCTTTGGATGGGATATCAAACATGTGGGGGCTAGAATCCTTCTTTCCAAGGTCTGGTCTTTTCCTGCCTTTTCTTTTCCATCTTGGTACTGCAGAAAGAGAGAAAAGGAACACTCTTCCTTTTATATGAGTTTTCTTTTTTTCTTACACATTCTTAGTTGGTTGGTGTGTTTTCAGGTTTTTATAATCCAAAATGTGAGATCCCTCCATGACTACAAAGGGCACGCAGGCAACTACATATGCTCTCTCATACCAGGAGCTCCTTTCTCTCAAGCCCAATACACCCCAGGTTTTCTCATTGCCTCTTTTACCTATTGTCATTTGCCTCTCATATAGTCTGGCAGTCTCAATGGTGTTTTTGGATTGAACAGTTGGTCTTCTATACAAGATGAGTGACAGTCTTCTATACAAGATGAGTGACAGCAATATGCAGTATGTGACCTCCACTTCCTTCCTTCTACTAACCTATGCCAAGTATTTAACCTCTTCCTTGAAGGTTGTCATGTATGGTGGAACTACCATTACCCCAAAGAAACTCAAAGCTATTGCAAGAAGATGAGTATTCTATTTACCTTCCCTTGTTCATTTATTCATTTTCTTCTAAAAGATAAGTAAAACAAGTGTTATTAATACTTAGTTTTCTATTTTGCAAATTACTAACATTTGTAAGACAAAAAGTATTTTTGTAAGACAAAAAGTATTCTATTTTGCTTCAAAATACCACAATTTATTGACATGGATTTTTCTATTTCAATTTTAGGCACCGTTATCACCACATTGTTTTAAATGAAGCCACCAAATTTTAGGAAGCAGAGCATCTCTTTTCCCCATTTTTGAAAGTCTGAGGATCTTAACCAAGATTTTTTTATGCTTAGTTCAAACTCTTACGACCAAGATTTTGTGATGCTTAGCTCCAAAGTCTAGGTTGGAGTTGAGGTTGCTCTTTTTTATGGTTTTATGTTTATGGACAGATGTCATCAAGCATGTAAATCACCATGATACAGAACACTTTAAACCCATTGAATGCCAATTCAATTGGATTGAATTATAATTAGCATTACTGGACAAAATGAATGAATTGTAATTAGCTTCCCTAGTAGGCATACTAAGATACTGAACTTTAGATTGTATTTGCCTTATTTTCAGTTGGACTTAAAGAGTTATCTACAAGCAATTGAGTGTACTTCTTTAGTGAATTACTTAGGAATGTCAATACACCATATTTGATTCTTCCCGATTTAGTTAATTGTATCTAAAAGAGACCTTGATTTCAAAAATCTAAATCCGTGCAGACTGTGATTTTGAGAAAATTGGAGATAGTGATGCAATACACCATGGTTAATTTCTTTCTCGAAGTGAATTCTTCATTCAAAGACTTTTTATGACTGCAGTTTTGACAAACTTGTTGCTACATTGAATTTTAAACAACAGATGAAACCAGTAGAAAACTAATCCCGACAAGTGACAACAATCAGTTGATAACATGATGGTTGGATTAGCCCAAGATAACAAATAGTTGTTTTGTTCTTTGTCACCTGAGTGCAGGGCATCTGAGTCCCAAGGGGCCCCAGAGGGCATTTCTAAGTCCAGACCTGATATAAATGTCATGGGCTGAACTTGGGCCACAATCAGAATAGTTGTAAAAGAGAGGGTGTGATATTCTAGTGTAGTTGATATCTCTTTTTGGATGTATAGATGTGGATAGAAAGCTTAGTAGGAAACAAAATATCTGTGTATGTGTGTATATGTGCATGTGCATGTTTGATGCCAAGGAACAGGTGTTGGACTTTATGGGAGTGTCGTCCGCCAAGGTGGGGCCCATATATTGAAGTGCTCATATATTGAAGTGCTATGGTTGAATGGTGAATGACTAATGACGTAGTGGTGAATGACCTTGTGGTGTGTTGGGGCATTGAGATGTTCATATGAAGGTTTTTTTTTTTTTTTTTTGTTATGTACAGGTACTTAACAGGTTGTAAAAAAAAAAAATTTAATGTCACATGTACAAGGGAGACTCTACCGAAATTTCGAGAAATCTTTTACATTTGAAATTTTTCTTAAGAGCATTTTTATGAAGTTTACATTATTGTTTGCCAAAATGTGTTTATGCTTCTTATTTATCCCTTTTTGTTATTGCAGGATGATGTTATTATTGCATACGAATCTGACAGCTCAGTGGCGCAGGGTGATGAAGCTCAGAAGGAGCGTGTTAATGCCATGATTGAAGATCAAGAGCCTTTTGAGGGTGAGACCCTACTGGATGCTAAGTGTTTCAAGTGAGCCAAGCCTTTCTCCACTTTGAAGTTGTTTTTCCCCCTTTATGCATTGATTAGTAGAATATTCCTGCACTTGAGTTGTTTGATATAACTTACTGAGATCAGTACTTTCTTAATGCACCATTTTGTGAGTTTTGTGATTTAAAAGAGTGTTGGCAGTGTAGTTTCGTTGACATTTAAGTATTTAACATTTTTTGTGGGAGTTTGCCTGTGATTTAGCAGGATAATGCTGTTGGGAGTTTGCTTGTGATTTAGCAGGATAACCTTTATACAGGTTATAAAGAATATATATATATATATATATATATATATATATTGTCTCTCCTTGGAGAAAAATAGAAAGCTAATGTAAATTTCAAATGTAACCCATACTAAAAGCTTCATTTTAGATTGTTGATTACAAACCTGGAACTTTTTTTTTTTTTTTTTTTTGTGTAATACTACAGATGCTTGTTGCTGATTCAAAAAAGATCTATGTATGGATCCATAAATATGACACTGATGTCAAGTTACTATGTTAATTTTGTGGACAGAGGCCATATATGAATCACCTTAGACTATACTAATTGGTTTTTTATTCAGTTTTTGCAGGTCTCCTTTCTTTTAGGTGTTGAAAACATTTCCTAATACAACAAAATTTTTGAGAAGTAAGTGGTTTTTTATTCTTTCTTTCTTGGTCCTGGTGCTGTGTTAGTTGATGCATACTGAAGTTGATATTTTATAATAAAGCAATTGTTAGCTTTGGGAAGGTTACAAATGAACAAAAAGAAGAGGCCAAAAAGTCTGGTGTGACAATATATTCTTGGGATGAGTTTATTGTAATGGTAAGACAGCCTGCTTGCTTCATAACATGTTAAATAATTATATTTTTTTTGTTGCGATTTTATGCAGGTAGGTAGCTATCAAGATGAAGTTACTTTTTGACAGTTAACCAAGATGACCAGATGGAGTTGAAGACTTTTTGCAGTTAACTGGAACACTTGTTTTGAATTATTTTTGTCATTTGACACGACACACCGTGTATGAATGTTTTGTAGTTATGCTAAAACTATTAATTAACTTTGAAGTGTTTATTGTTGAAGGATGAATATTTTGAAGGGTTGTGAGCTTGGATGATAGAATGTTGACTTGTTGGATATTTGATTTGAATAATATTCTGCGTCTTTGTGGTATAAGTTTTGCTAATGGGTGTATCTAGATACAAATATTTGAAACTTTGTAAGCAAGTGCGAAATGATAATTTGGGTGGTACACATATTTTGATTGTGTTTTTTTGTGACAAAAAGTTTATATCACCCTTGTGTGCCAACCTGGTAATATTATCGGTGACACGCATTTGGTTGTCATGGTAAATATTTTTAGTGACAATTCTTGTCACAGAAGATCTCTTTTCTATGGCACCCGCATTGTTGTCACCATTGCCTTCAGTGACACCCTACTATGTCATGGAAAATCTTTCTTCCACGACACCATATTTTTGTCACTGTTGACATCATTCCGTGACAAGTGCACAAACTTTGTCACCCTTGACTTTTAGTGTCATGGATATAATGACACCCCATCCCGTGTCACCAATGATAATAGGTGACAAAAAATGGGCCTTCAGTGACATTTTTTCATGTCACCAAACATGTTTTTTCTTGTAGTGTAGAGCCATTAAAAAAAAAAAAGCTATAAAAAAAGAAGCAAAAATCAAAAGAAGTGTTTGGTAATGCAAAGATCTTTGTTAAATAGACTTTTTTTTTATCAATAATTGAAAGTTTTTCATAAATTTCTCGAGATCCATAAGGTATCAGGCCTTGAAAATTGTCCCCATCGCCATGTTTAGCCTTCTAAAGAGACCTAACAGTCTAGATCATGTATTTGGGGGCCCACATAATCTAGAAAATTACCACCAATAACTCTTAATTTTTGTACATACCTCGAGATTGGTGATGATCCAAAGGTTAAAATTTGGTTTTATGGCAGTGTTTGATCTTGTGAACATTCCCAACGGCTTGGATCTTGTTTTACACTCATTGATTTTGAGAAAAAAATAAAAACAAAAAAGACGGATTAGGGCATGAATGGTCAAGAACACTGTTCACACGCCTCTATTTTTTCCTCTGCTTTCTACATGCTATTAATGATGGGCTGTGAAAAATAGAAGCATTACCTCTACTTCTCTACAAAAAAAAAAAAAAAAAAGAGGTTGCTAATTACTGCCAAACGCCTCTATCATCAAAATCTCTGTCTGGTTTAGAGATTTTGAGAAATAGAGGCAAAAATTAGTGATGCCAAACATGGGATAAGACTAAAAAAAATGAAGTATTATTTGTCAATAAAATTCATGTCATTATACTCTGTTGATAGGTGTTGAGATCTTTTTTTTTAATAAATAACATAAAATCTTATTTTAAATCACAAGGAGAGCTTCATAAGGAAGATTTTTTTTAGATATCACGTGCATCAAAAAGGCCCTCATAGTTTCTCATTAAGAGTAAAGGCCCTCCCTCCAATTTGCAGTACTTTTGTCGAGCGCCGATATCATCGCTCATATTTCTTCTTCTTCTCCATCTCCCCTATTCATCGTCGCCACACCTTCAAACACAATATTTTGAATATCATCACCATCTTCTTCCCATGTATCAGTACTCCAATCCTTTGTTGTTTGAACTCCCAGTGGGAGGCCATGAAACAAGTTTTGCTAGTTTCCATTCTCCATATATCCGTAGATTGCAATTCGCTGATCTCCCACCAAGCAATAATGAATCAAGGGGACAAGATTTGGATGCTTAATTTGACCTAGATGTTCAAACTCTCTTGCAGCTTCTTGATTTGAAATGGTCGAAATATGAACTAGAACTTTCACGCCTACATGGATTCCCCACGGTAGGAGACCTATGCAAATAGGCTCAAATAATCTCCCTTCGCCCAACAAAGTACCTCTATCAAAATGGTAAGTCGTAGACAAAAGATCTGGGAAAGTGAAGTTTAGCATAGGTTTATCAAATAAGGTAACGGGGACCGAGGTCGTAAGCTCAACATCAGCAATCCAAATTGTTGAATCTGTCTAAAATGAAAAGGGGCATTTTCTGATGGGATGGAATAGGTGAGGAATAGAATCGTATTTATCAGGCAGGTTGAGTGAGGGATGAAATGTGGTAGATGGAGAAAGAGGAGGAATATCATCACTCAACTGGGAGATGGGTAAAGAGAAGGAAGAAGAGGAATATCATCACTCGACTACTCAACGAAAGTGCTAAAAGTTGGTGGGAGGGCCTTTGTAACTGAGGAACTATGAGTATCTTTTTGGTACACGAGACATATAAGGAGATTTTCAATTAATTATCTCATTTTTTTCTAATTCTTTCTCTTGAAAGATGAACAGTAGTTAAAAAGCAATTACCGAAAAAAAAAAGATCAAATCTCTCTTTCCTTGAGCCACAGAGCAATTGGGGCCCCATTTATTACTTCAAAAGACATGCCCAAAGGACATCCCAACTTTATATCTCTCTTTGAATCAATGGTTGCATCTCTTTAAAAAGGGAAACACCCCTTTCATTCTTATCCCTTAAGGTTAAAAAACGGCTGTGGAATTTCAGGCAAAGTTTGCTATCCCTTGAGCCACAATAGCAAATGGAAACGACACTCATCCTCATTGCATCTCCTTCCGTTTTTTCTAACACCTGTTGTTTCACGAAAACACAATCAAATATTGAAAACACAATGGTTCATTCAAATAAATCTCTCACATCTTCATATTCTAAGCCCATGCTCTTTTTTCTTTTTCTCAACCCATCTATGCAGAAAGTTCCTCTGCCACATCCTCCAGGACCATTTTCTCCATTCCCGCTCTCATCAATACAAAGCAAAATCCTCACTAGCCTCCCTCTCCATCCTACATTTCCAAATCTAATCTTCCTCTCCTTTTTCCCTCTCGTCCTTTCCATGTATTGATGGAGATGCAGTTACATGTATCTCCATTCTCCTAGACGTCGAGTCTCTGCTTGACAATGGCTGCGAATGGAGGTGGTTCAAATAGAATTATCCACCAAGGGGACAAAGATTTGAGGTTTTCCCAGTGGAGGCAGTGGCATTAATGGTGGAAGTGGAAATGTAAGAGTGGTTGGAACAGGATGTCAACGAGGAATGTGTGGTGATTGATAAGTCCACAAAATTAGGTCATTAACTCATCATTTCATTAGCATTTGTGGACTTAATTAGGTTTAACTGCATAGAATTACATTCAATTTCATGATTACATGCATTTGAGGATATTTTTGGAGAAATGGTCAAAATTGGTCAAAATTCATTAAATTGCATGACTTTTTGAAATTAAGTTTTTCTCATCTCATTTATCACTCCAAAATTAGGCTTTTGGTTTCATCAATACATATCTTGTTATTTTTTGGCACCATGTGCTATTTTTTTGGAAAGTTGGTCATTTTGGTGCATCACTAGGAATGTAGGGTCCCATACATGGTTCATAATTATTTTCTTATATATGATTAATGTTAAAATTGCCTCTTTCAATTTGTAGGACAAATCAACATGGGACCTACATTGATGAAATTTGAGAAGAGAGAAGTCAAATAAGCAAGCAAAGAGAGAGTCCAAGCATGGTTGGAAGTCCAACATGGGCCCCACACACCCCATTGCATGCCAACATAGAAGCTTCCATTTTTGCATAATTATTTCCGGATTTTTCAAGGGCAGCAACTTAAAATGGCCATAACTCTCAAACCAAGTGTCAGATCGGCGCAATTTAGCCACCGTTGGAAAGCTCTTTTCGAGTAGATATCTGTAGAGCTCAAGATTGCCTAAATCAGAGCTATATTGAGGGAGATATGACCTCGGGAAGTTATCTGCTACAGTTGTAGGCGGGAATTGCAAGAAATCTCAATATTTGAGAAGTTTATTCCCTTTACATCATCATATAATTTTTAGATATATTCTTGGAATTGTACAAGGAAAGTGTATGCATCAAGAAACCTAATAAGGTAAGGAGATCTCTCAAATTTAAAAGTCTTTCCAAAGAAAGAAGTTAACTTGGAGAATAAGAAAGAATCCTTACCCAATAAGGAAAAAGGAGACCTAAAAGGAGGGCACTTCTTTACTAAAAGGGGTTTGCAAAAAGCATAAAAGGAGGCATGATGGAGACCATAACATATTCCATACGACCAAAGCTCTCCCTCTCTCCTATTCTTTTTTTCTTCCTTTCTTCTTTTCCATTAGTTTATTTTTATTTTTGGTAACCTTGGGCCATGTCCAAGGATTTATTGTGAAGGAGAAAATTTGTGAAGGAGAAGTTGTAAAGATGCAATTTTTAGTGATAAATCAAGAAGCATTCTTTGCAATGGCGGGCTAATTTTCTTGATTAGAGTTATGGATGAAGGTAAGTAATTGTCTTTTTATTTGTTTAGTAATTCTAATTTGTGTTCCATAATTATGTGCTTAATGATTAATAGGCTTGTCTTCGTGCCCTAGGCAAATCTCTATTTTTATTTCTAAAATAAAAATTAGTTTTTGACTACTCATGCTTAGGTTTGATAGGCCATGCTTAGGATTTAGATCTTTTGATGGTTTATGCTTACTTTTGATGGGTGGTGCTTAAATTATTTTTATTCTTTTATGAGATGAAGGAAGTCTTGAGTTTTGAATTTTTATAATTAAAAAGGGATTTTTAAAGTTAGATTTTCCAAATTAAAAACATTGATTTGTCTTTGATTTGAAGTAAAAATTGGAACAAGTTAGGGTTACTTGATAAATAATTGGTGGATGCTTATTGGATTCCTATGCTCTAATCATCTTCATTAATTGGTAGATTTCGAATTTCTAAATTAGTTGTTTTTTTTTTTATTATCTAAGAAATCAAAACTTTTCTTAAATTGTTAGTTAATTAGTTTTCTTAATTTAAAAGTTTCTTTAATAGCTCCCTGTGGGTTCGACCCGTTCTTGCCACTGTCTCATCTAGACACCCGTGCACTTGCGGTATTTTATGATTGATTTTGATCACATCAAGTTTTTGGCGCCGTTGCCGGGGAGCCAATTTGAAAAGAATCTTTTAGTTAGGATTTCTAGCATTATTTGTTCATATCATAGCATACTTTTTAGTTAGTTGCATTCATAACTTGCATTTAGTTTAGTTTTTGTGTTTCTTAATGATATTGGTTGCTGTTTTTCAAGTTTTTGTTGCTGTTCTTTAATTAATTTTCGGACTGATTTCAAGTGGTTACATAGAATACAAATTTCAGCACTAATTTTTTGACAGATTTGACTTGGTTTTTCTCCAAAAGTTCGTACTTTGAAAACCAGTCAAACGGACTCCTATTGACTTGAAATTTGGATGGATAGGACTTTGGTATATTGACTTTGAACCATCAAAATTTCAGAAAAAAATACGTCTTGGAAGTCCAACTTTTAGTGCTGTGAATAGGACCAATCAGTCAGGCAGATTTTGCAATCAGCAGAAAAACTGGTTCAAGTAGCCAACTTCATTATAGCATAACTTCTTTGTCTTTTATCCTTTTTAGTCTCTGTTTTTTTTTTGTTTGTTTCTTGCATATTAGGAGATTACATCCCAGTCATTGCTATCAGTTTTTTATTAATACAAGTGGGTCGTACAGATCTGTAAACTTGGGCCTGTGCAACAGGTCCCAACACTTAGAATTTTTTTCAGCACTTGACAGGAAGGTCTCCATTTAACTTAGGACTGCATTAGGAGTTTTAGAAGTGCATCTTTCATTCAAATTTCAGTAGTTTAGGGTTGTGAAATTTATATTAGGTTTATTTTTCAATTTAGTAGTTTTATTGACAATTGTTAGCTATATTTAGTAAATTATTTAGATCTAACATTTTAGTTGTTTTCTTTGAGGTTACATTCTGATTTTTGAAGGACTCTAAAAGGAAGGAAATAGCAGGGATTGCTTTTAAGCAAACAAGTTGCTCTCATAATTGCAAATTTGCTATAAAAAAAAATATATACAGGTTAAGCTTGCACAGTTTAAAGATTTGCGTGGATCCGCTGTAAGAGTTTCTAAACTTTACCCCACGAATCTTTTACTTGCAAGTGGGGCTTGGATGATTTAATTTTTGCAAAGTGTGAATGCTTGATTGACACACCATCTAATTGGACACACACTTAGTTAAGGGCAATTGACCCCAATAAGATAAGGACTGGATTTCATTACCAGATCCTTTCCCAATTACGTTTAACCACCTCTCACATAGTAACATAAACATTAATTAAAATAAAGTAGAAACGAGACCATAGGACTCGAGCTCATTAGGACGAAGACCACAAAAGGTTACACCAATTGCGCTCTTTGGTCAAGTTGATGTCTAGGTAAGTCCTGTCCCTCCAAAGGGTGGCAGTCTCTGTTCTAGGAGTTTGGTTCTTAAGCGGGACCCTTGCCAAGTGCATTGTGACCCCACCACTCATCCTGGGGACTTACCTGGTCGATTTGGCTTCATAAGACCGGATTGGAGGCCTTAGTGCACTCTTCAAACCAGTTAGGAGCTGTCTAGTGAGTTAGGTTAACCCTAGGATAATTTCTTGTGCTCAATCTTTGTGCTTGACTGCTTGTGCATCATCTAGTAAGATCATTAGGGCCCCGCATATAGATTAGGCTTGCATTTCTTTAAGGTTGAAACTAATGCATGCGTTCTAGACCTGAGAGAGAGAAACTGTGGGTACGCAAGGGTAAAAGATTAGTTAAGATAGAGCCCGAATTAGCCTTAACCATTGTCGGAAAGTCTTCAATTTTTGAAGAAATTGTTAGAATGGCTGATCAAATGGACCCACCCATGACTTTAAAGGACTACATGTACCCCACCAGGACAACTCAACCGTCCTGCATCACCCTTCCTCAGACCAATGCCACATTTGAGCTGAAATCTGGCATGATCCAGATGCTCCCAGTATTCCTTGGGCTAGACCATGAAAACCCATATCAACATGTTAGGGAATTTGAGGACATCTGTGGGATCATGAGAATCAATCACATGACTGAAGAGGCCCTTAAACTTAGATTATTTCCTTTCTCCCTAAAAGAAAAGGCTAAAGCTTGGCTTTATGCCTTACAGGCCGGGTCCATCACTACATGGGCCAAGCTAGTCGAAGAATTTTACAAAAAATTCTATTCCAAGCAGAAAACCGCTTCGATTAGGCAGGCCATCAACGGATTCCATCAAATGGAAGGGGAGACACTTTACAGTTATTTGGAACGGTTCAAGGATCTCTTAATCCAATGTCCCCACCATGGATTTGAAAAAATCCGATTAGTCCAAATTGTGTATGAAGGCATGGATTACCCAACCAAACAAATGGTAGAATCTTTCTGTAGTGGGCAATTTACACAGAAAACAGCAGAAGAAGCATGGACATTTTTTGAAGATACCGCTGAAAACACATTGCAGTGGGCCCCAATTAAGAGGGAGCCCATCAAACCCACCATTCCTGAAAAAGGGGGGATGTTCAAGATTGAACCCAAAATTGAGGCAGATGCCAAATTGGCCACACTGGTGAGGAGAATAGAGGCTTTAGAGCTGAACCAAAAGCCCACTTCAAACACTTTGGAGTCATTAAGATATAATCAGGCCATGAATGGAGGGATTGACCCAACAACTTTGGGTCAGACCGAGTCTGTTGAGGAGGTGAATGCACTATGTCAAAACTCTCGTTTTGATAATCGTCCGAGGTATAACCCGTATTCTAACACTTACAATCCAGGTTGGAGGGACAACCCGAACTTTTCTTGGACCAAAGGCCCAACTCAAGGTGGCCCATCTCAGTCCACTCAATTTCAACCCAATCAATCTCAAGTGAGTGGCCCACCCGGTTTCCAAAAACCCAATTTCAATCCCAATCCATTGACCCAGAGGGTAGATTCTTTAGAAGAGGTCATGAAACTCATGTCTCAAACCACAGCCCAATTGACCCAGAGTACTGCTCAATTCCAGCAGACCACTACTCAACTTTTGAATGGCCATACTCAAACCCTTGCAAAATTAGAATATCAGATGGGCCAACTGGCCAACTCCATTAGTGTCAGAGACAATGGAACCTTCCCTAGTCAACCCGAACCTAATCCCAAGGGCCAGGTTATTCATGATCCTAAAGGAAAAGGGCCGAAACAAGTCAAATCCATAATCACCCTTAGGTCTGGTACACAGGTTGATAACAAGGTCAAACTACCCAAGGAACTTGAGGACGAATCAAGTGAGAAAGTAGAAACTAGAGAACCAAGTGTGAATGCTGAACCTATATTAGAACCAAAGAACCCAGTCAATGCTGAACCATCACCTAGTGAGCCTACTCTTAGGACCTATGTTCCCAAGGCACCATACCCACAGAGGCTAGGCCCAGCAAAATCAACTGTTCAATTGGATAAAATGCTAGAAGTATTCAAACAAGTGAGGATTAATATCCCACTACTTGATGCTATCCAACAGATTCCGGCCTATGCGAAATTTCTGAAGGACCTTTGCACCTTCAAAAGGACTACCAATGTGCCCAAGAAGGCTTTTCTAGCCCAACAAGTTAGCTCAATCATTTCCTGTCCAACCCCGATCAAATATAAGGACCCAGGGTGTCCTACCATTTCTTGCCAGATAAGGGACCATCACATAGAAAAAGCTTTACTAGACTTGGGTGCAAGTGTGAACCTTCTTCCATACTCTGTTTATGAAGAATTAGGTTTGGGGGAGTTGAAAAAGACCCATGTGACCTTGCAATTAGCTGATGCATCGATTCGATACCCCAAGGGGGTAGTCGAAGACGTTCTTATCAAAGTCGGAGATTTTGTGTTCCCAGTCGATTTTATTGTTTTGGATACCAAACAAACATCTGGGGCTGAACCCAAAATTCCAGTTATCTTGGGGAGACCATTCTTAGCCACCTCAAATGCCTTGATCAATTGTAGGAATAGAGTAATGCAAATTTCTTTTGGGACCATGACAGTCCAAGTGAACATTTTTAATGTTAGTAAGCAACCTCCTCATGAGGATGATGGGGTTTTTGAAGTTAGTTACATTCATGAATTGGTGGAAAATCACTTACCCCATTTGAAACTTGAAGATCCACTAGAGGCTTGTCTGGCCCACTTTGGAAGTGATTTTGATGTAGATGGACATATTGAGGAAGTCAACGCACTATTAGACTCAACCCCATCCATGGATTTCTCCAGGTGGCAACCGAAGCATGAGATTCTGACTCCATCTGCTTCCCCACCTGTCCCATCAATTGTAGAGGCCCCTAAGTTAGAACTCAAGCAATTGCCGGATACGTTGAAATATGTATTTTTAGGTCCGCTAGAAACCCTTCCAGTGATTATAGCTTCAGACTTGGACCCTGTCCAAGAGGAAAAACTCGTTAAAATTTTGGAAGAGCATAAGGAAGCTATAGGGTGGTCCATTGCAGATATTAAAGGAATTAGCCCATCTGTGGTCCAACATAGAATCCATTTGGAAGAAAATGCAAAAACTTCTCGTGAACCACAAAGGCGACTAAACCCTGCAATGAAGGAAGTGGTCAGGTCGAAAGTCTTAAAATTACTCGATGCAGGAGTGCTTTACCCCATTTCTGATAGTGCATGGGTGAGCCCGATTCAAGTGGTACCAAAGAAATCTGGAATAACAGTGGTTCAAAATGAGGGCAATGAATTGGTACCCACTCGGATACAGACTGGATGGAGGGTGTGCATTGATTATAGGAAGTTGAAATCAGCCACTCGAAAAGATCATTTTCCCCTCCCATTCATGGATCAGATGCTCGAAAGGTTAGCCGGTCATGCATATTATTGTTTTCTTGATGGTTATTCTGGTTATAATCAAATCCCAATTGCACCCGAGGACCAGGAAAAGACCACCTTCACCTGTTCGTTTGGCACTTTCGCTTACAGACGCATGCCCTTTGGGTTATGCAATGCACCGGCCACCTTTCAAAGGTGCATGTTGAGCATATTTTCTGACATGGTAGAAAGATTCATTGAGGTTTTTATGGATGATTTTTCGGTCTTTGGCAATTCTTTTGAGGAGTGCTTACATCATTTGTCCCTTGAGCTTGAAAGATGCAAAGAACGGAATCTAGTATTAAATTGGGAGAAATGTCATTTTATGGTAAAAAGGGGCATAGTTCTGGGACACATTATTTCTGATAATGGAATTGAGGTGGACAAAGCAAAAATAGATTTGATCTCGAAACTGCCACCACCAAAATCAGTTAAGCAGATTCGATCCTTCCTGGGCCATGCTGGTTTTTATCGTAGATTCATCAAGGATTTTAGTAACATTGCTAAACCTTTATGTCAATTACTGACAAAAGAGGCCCCGTTTGAATTTGATGAGAAGTGTCTAAAATCTTTTGAAAGACTAAAAAAGGAACTAACTTCAGCCCCTATAATTCAGCCACCTGATTGGACCATTCCATTTGAGCTAATGTGTGATGCATCCGATACTGCTATTGGAGCTGTTTTGGGTCAACGGGTTGGAAAGCTACCTCATGTGATTTACTATGCTAGTAGGACCCTCAATGATGCACAGCTCAATTACACAACCACTGAAAAAAAATTGTTAGCTGTAATTTTTGCCTTGGAGAAATTTCGGTCCTACTTAATAGGGTCTAAAGTCATTATCTACACAGATCATGCAGCCCTGAGATACCTTATGTCAAAAAAGGATGCGAAAGCCCGATTGATCCGGTGGATCCTTTTGCTACAAGAGTTTGATTTGGAAATAAGAGATAAAAAAGGATGTGAGAATGTTGTAGCAGACCATCTTTCGAGGATACCTTTAGAGCCTTCAGATGAGGTCCCATTGAATGAAAATTTTCCTGATGAACAATTGCTCAGTATTTCTCAAATCCCCTGGTTTGCAGATATAATCAATTACCTTGTTATAGGGGAGATGCCCACCCATTGGTCAAAACAAGATCAATTAAAATTTCTAACTGAGGTCAAGTACTTTTTCTGGGATGACCCGTATCTTTTCAAGTATTGCCCGGATCAGATCATCAGGAGATGCATTCCTGATCATGACCATTACTCGGTCATTTCGTTCTGCCATGATCATGCCTGTGGGGGCCACTTTAGTTCGAAAAAGACAGCTGCAAAAGTTTTACAATGTGGATTTTACTGGCCCACTATCTTTAAAGATTGTCACACATTCTGTTTGAACTGTGAAAGGTGTCAAAAGCTTGGCAAGCCCAATCGAAGGAACATGATGCCCTTGAATCCTATACTTATAGTGGAAATTTTTGATGTATGGGGAATTGACTTCATGGGGCCATTTCCAAATTCCTTTGGAAATCTTTACATTTTACTAGCAGTAGACTATGTTTCCAAGTGGGTAGAAGCCATACCAACAAAGAAGAATGACCACCATGTGGTGATTAAGTTCGTGAGAGATCATATATTTTCTCGCTTTGGTACACCTAGAGCGATCATTAGTGACGGAGGCACTCACTTTTGCAACCGTCCCTTTGAGCATTTGTTAAAAAAATATTCTGTCACTCATAAGGTTGCTACACCTTATCACCCACAAACAAGTGGCCAAGCGGAAATTTCAAATAGGCAAATTAAACAAATTCTGGAAAAGACGGTCAATCCCACTCGGAAAGACTGGTCTTTGAGATTGATCGACGCACTGTGGGCCTATCGAACCGCTTACAAGACACCTATTGGGATGTCCCCATATAGGTTGGTCTATGGTAAGGCATGCCACTTGCCTGTTGAATTGGAGCACAGAGCTTATTGGGCCATTAAGAAGTTTAATTTTGACTTACCCACTGCGGGTAATTTGCGCAAATTGCAACTCAATGAGTTGGAAGAACTTCGAAATGATGCCTATGAGAATGCAAAGATCTATAAGGAACGAATGAAGTTGAACCATAATAAGTCAATTTTAAGGAAATCATTTGAACCAGGTATGAAAGTCCTTTTGTATAATTCCCGGTTACACCTGTTTCCCGGGAAGTTACGAACCCGGTGGACTGGTCCATTCATTGTCAGGACTGTTTACTTTCATGGTGCGGTGGAAATTGAAAATCCCAAGAATGGGGATATTTTCAAAGTGAATGGTCAACGGTTGAAACCATTTTTGGAATTGAAGGATAAAAACATTGAGGATATCCTTCTGGAAGACCCAATTTACCAGGACTAATCATTTTTGTCATGTCGGGCTGACGACATTAAACTTAGCGCTATTTGGGAGGCAACCCAATTTTGGAAGATAATTGAGCTGGTTGATCACATTCTTTTGCAATCACCCCACATGGTAAGATGTTCTAAATTTGCTTATTGTTCAATTTCACATTGCACATGCATTCATAACATTGAGGACAATGTTAGATTTAGGTTTGGGGGTGTGAGTTAGAACTTAACATATGATCATTTGTTCAATTTTCATTCTACATTTTCTTTTTCGTTTTTCTTAGTTAAAAAAAAAACAAAAAAAAAAAGAAAAATTTTGTTAGAGGGAAACATCCGAGAGAATTTTTATTGGCTGAAGATATTTATTTTGGGCAAAAGAAAACAATGGTTCACTATTTTATTTACGGAAAGAGTTTTTGGAAAAGTGCTGAATTTCGATCCCTCGCTTTTATACAGATTGTATATGTTTTCAAGGTTTTGAATGTGAAGCTATGATTTTCGTTTTTCTTTGATTAAAAAAAAAAAGAAAAATTTTGGAAAATCGACCCTTAGTGTACAAAGCTTCATTATTCGACGGGTGGATACATGAAAAGGGCTGCATATTGTTGGGGACCGCAAAAAAAAAAAAAAAAAAAAAAGAAAAAGAAAAAAAAATTGTTTAGTTAAAGTCTTGAAAAAAAAAAAGAAAAAAAAATTGTGACTAGTTTGGGTTCGTAGCCTTTTTAACCCGAGTTAGTAAGCCCTTAGGGGTATTTTCATACCTAGTGCCCTAAAGCCATCTGGTTTGGGAGTCATTGGCCCAATACTCGTTACATGGGTTAATTAGAAAGCTTAAGGGACCTAGGCATTGCACAGTCACATATGTGTGTTAAAAAAAAAAAATGCGCCCTTTGAAAAAACAGTAGTGCGAAAGCCGTCATTATCGCCTTCAGAGGAAGACTGTTTTTTTTATACGTTTAGGCGGCCCTGAACTCAATTAAAAAAAAATTAATTAATTATTTTTACGAAAATTATTGGTCGATCATTTGATGCTTATTTCGTATACATGCTCTTCACCGTGCACGATCAATTAGCATGATTTCGAGAATTTCTAACCAAAAGATGGAATTTGTGAACCGAATTTAAGATTTGTCCTTGAAAATTTCGAGAATCAAGAATAGTCAGTGTCTATAGATTTTGTCTTGGAAGAAGTTTCCCTGGATTTTGATAGGTTTTAAACATTCTTTGCAAAAAAAAAAAAAACAAAGAATTTTGTGGGTATATTCACTGCAAACCCTCACGAGGCACAACTCGTCCACTAGGGGGAACCTAGGGATTTAAGGGCTTACTGCATACGCTAAATGCAGTCGAGAGTACCAGCGAAAGTGGTGTTTTTCATTTCTGTTTTCTACATTAGTTTGTTTTCTTTAGGATTAGTTTATGTGTTTTATTCTTTGTCGCTTATTTTGCTAAGGGACTAGCAAAAGGCTGGTTGGGGAGTGTGATAAGTCCACAAAACTAGGTCATTAACTCATCATTTCATTAGCATTTGTGGACTTAATTAGGTTTAACTGCATAGAATTACATTCAATTTCATGATTACATGCATTTGAGGATATTTTTGGAGAAATGGTCAAAATTGGTCAAAATTCATTAAATTGCATGACTTTTTGAAATTAAGTTTTTCTCATCTCATTTATCACTCCAAAATTAGGCTTTTGGTTTCATCAATACATATCTTGTTATTTTTTGGCACCATGTGCTATTTTTTTGGAAAGTTGGTCATTTTGGTGCATCACTAGGAATGTAGGGTCCCATACATGGTTCATAATTATTTTCTTATATATGATTAATGTTAAAATTGCCTCTTTCAATTTGTAGGACAAATCAACATGGGACCTATATTGATGAAATTTGAGAAGAGAGAAGTCAAATAAGCAAGCAAAGAGAGAGTCCAAGCATGGTTGGAAGTCCAACATGGGCCCCACACACCCCATTGCATACCAACATAGAAGCTTCCATTTTTGCATAATTATTCCCTGATTTTTCAAGGGCAACAACTTAAAATGGCCATAACTCTCAAACCGAGTGTCAGATCGGCGCAATTTAGCCACCGTTGGAAAGCTCTTTTCGAGTAGATATCCGTAGAGCCCAAGATTGCCTAAATCAGAGCTATATTGAGGGAGATATGACCTCGGGAAGTTATCTGCTACAGTTGTAGGCGGGAATTGCAAGAAATCTCAATATTTGGGAAGTTTATTCCCTTTACATCATCATATAATTTTTAGATATATTCTTGGAATTGTACAAGGAAAGTGTATGCATCAAGAAACCTAATAAGGCAAGGAGATCTCTCAAATTTAAAAGTCTTTCCAAAGAAAGAAGTTAACTTGGAGAATAAGAAAGAATCCTTACCCAATAAGGAAAAAGGAGACCTAAAAGGAGGGCACTTCTTTACTAAAAGGGGTTTGCAAAAAGCATAAAAGGAGGCATGATGGAGACCCATAACATATTCCATACGACCAAAGCTCTCCCTCTCTCCTATTCTTTTTTTCTTCCTTTCTTCTTTTCCATTAGTTTATTTTTATTTTTGGTAACCTTGGGCCATGTCCAAGGATTTATTGTGAAGGAGAAAATTTGTGAAGGAGAAGTTGTAAAGATGCAATTTTTAGTGATAAATCAAGAAGCATTCTTTGCAATGGCGGGCTAATTTTCTTGATTAGAGTTATGGATGAAGGTAAGTAATTGTCTTTTTATTTGTTTAGTAATTCTAATTTGTGTTCCATGATTATGTGCTTAATGATTAATAGGCTTGTCTTCGTGCCCTAGGCAAATCTCTATTTTTATTTCTAAAATAAAAATTAGTTTTTGACTACTCATGCTTAGGTTTGATAGGCCATGCTTAGGATTTAGATCTTTTGATGGTTTATGCTTACTTTTGATGGGTGGTGCTTAAATTATTTTTATTCTTTTATGAGATGAAGGAAGTCTTGAGTTTTGAATTTTTATAATTAAAAAGGGATTTTTAAAGTTAGATTTTTCAAATAAAAAACATTGATTTGTCTTTGATTTGAAGTAAAAATTGGAACAATTAGGGTTACTTAATAAATAATTGGTGGATGCTTATTGGATTCCTATGCTCTAATCATCTTCATTAATTGGTAGATTTCGAATTTCTAAATTAGTTGTTTTTTTTTTATTATCTAAGAAATAAAAACTTTTCTTAAATTGTTAGTTAATTAGTTTTCTTAATTTAAAAGTTTCTTTAATAGCTCCCTGTGGGTTCGACCCGTTCTTGCCACTGTCTCATCTAGACACCCGTGCACTTGCGGTATTTTATGATTGATTTTGATCACATCAGTGATGAAGGCATAGGTGGTGGCCCATGTGTTAAATTATGTTATCACTCCCTGGTGTCTACTTATCAAACATATATCAAACAACTAAAAAAAATTTATTTTTATATGCAATATGATTTTGAAGGCTAGAATTATTGGTTGAAGTCTGTGAAAGCAGTGACAAATGATGGTCTCCGTGTCCATCTACAGTTTGGTCTGTATGACTGACCGTGCATCGCACAGGGACTTTTAGCTAATAATAGTAGAAAAAATTCAAATCACGATAAAAAAAGGACAGTTACCGTCTGGAAGGTGTTTAAGCTGACAATAACCCTATAACAGCAAAAAAAAAAAAAAACGTATATTTGCCATCTGTTCATCTGTAGGATATCGATATCCCATAATTTGAAGCGGGAAGACTTAAACAGTGCATTTTTTTATTTTTTTTCCTTGACTGTGGGACAACCACACCACCATCCAAATTGTTGGATAGCTGTATGAGTGTAAGAGCTAATATCATACCAAATTTGAACCGTTGATCTATCACGGTTATCGAGAAATTTATAAAAAAGTTATGTTGTTTTGCAAATTATAAGAACAAATTATAGGCCACTTTTTTTTACAATATTAGCTTTTACACTTATATAATTATCCAACGGTTTGGATGGTGGTTTGGTGGTCCCACAGTCAGGGGAAAAATTAAAAAAATAGACTGTTCAAGTTTTCCAGCTTTAGATTGTAGGATATATCTTACATCCTTAGGATATTACAGCTTGCGATATCCTACAGACGAATAGTTCTACGATAAATATACATTTTTCGGCTTTTCTAGGGCTATGTCAGCTTTAACACCTTCCTTACGGTAATTGTCCCTGATAAAAACATCAAGAGTATTATCAAATTCAAGCATTAAAAAATAAAATAGAATGTATGTTTATAATGATACCATTTAAATCATGTGCAGTCATCGCATTCATATATATAGACCAGGTCAGGTGGGCTCAAAGCTCACGGGTTGAATACAGGCAAAAATGTGAAGAATGATCTCTTAATTGGCTGGCCCCTGCCATGCAAGATTTGACCCGGCCTATAATTTTACAAGGAGGTTCTTACATAATTCTGAAATCTATCATTCCATTAGCACGACATATCTCAAATCCAAACCGATCCAACTAATATACCCTTTTGTAAGATCAATGATTAATCATGCATAAAAACATATATATGAAATAAAACATACATGTAATGAAAAGCAAAGAAATCGATAATATATCCATGGGTTGTTGGGCCACACATGTAAAGAAAAGCAAATCTAATTCAAAAGGCGTTCCTTCTCATATTAACCATCTTCATTTTTCGCAAATCTGCTCCAAAATATTCTAAGAAAGTTTGTTCAAGACTTATTTAGAAGCGATCATGATCATTCAAGCTGAGTCAACAATGGAAAGTCAAAAACAAATTCACAAATATAAACAACACGAAAGCCTTCCACACCACCATGCATGCATGGTATATATGGCCAACTCAATTGTCTGCGTTGGCAGTCATCCAGTCACCCTTCTTAATTTCCTCCTAAATCATGATTTGGGCCACTTCAAACACACGGTTAAAAATGGCACCCATTGATTACAAGTGACTTAAGTAAGCAGCACATCAATAATGCCAACATTAAAACCGAAGCGTTTCAATTTGATGGTATTCCTCGAATCTTGGCTCTACCCAATCCTATGTATTCAACTAAAACATACTTACTTTGACCAACCTTTCTGCATCGGCTCTGTTGTTTTCTTTATTAATGTCTCCAACCAAAACCAGAAGCACAGGAACCTTCTGCGAAGGGAAGGTTTGCTTCTTTGATCTTTCAATGCCTTGGTCGTGGAGTTTTTTGTGGCCGCATATCGCCAACAGAGTCATAAGCACGTGTGAAGCAATGTCCTTATCTGGACCCCTACGTGTACTTTTCTTAAGCCTCTCCTAGTCGATTGTCAAAGTCAAAATGAGACCCATACCAGTTAAAATATTCGAAGTCTATAATGGCCGTTGGATCGAGGATTCCTTAATCTAAGATGCACATGATCGTTGAAACTTAAACGAATGATGTAAGGCATGTTGAAATGTATGGGAAAAATAATGTTCATTAGATATAGCGACCCACAGCCAAAATAAATATCTGTATAAATATATGTTGTATGAACATGAAGGATTGTTGTAAGAGGCTTCCTTAAATGATATTTTTAAACTTTTTTTCCTTCCTAGTCCCAAGAAAAGTTAAAAATAATTCTTATTTCATCAGATGAAGTAGACTTTAAAGTTCATGAAAGACAGAACTAGTGACGTAAGGTGTGATATTTGTATGGGACGATGTTCATTGGATTTATTGCCACATTCCACATCTAGGAATGCTTTTTGCTGGTAGGATCCTCGTAAGAGCATTCCTTAAACTATATTTTATTCCAAAGGTTGAGTAGATTAAATGAAGACCCTAGTGCAATGGTTAGAGGGATAAACATGAGAGCTGCCTAATTAAAAATAAACCAATCTTAAATAGGTCATATACAATTCCTTGGACAAGTTGCTTGGCCCACCTTATCATCAGGGGTGCAAAGAGATGAACTAACTCCATGCGAGATGCCACACGGGGAATGGATTGAAATAACGATACAAAAATTTGATCATTTTCATAATGTTGAAAGATTTCCATAATCATATCCAATCCTTAGATCTAAATGACCCCCATATTTGGGAGCACCCATCAAGGGAAAAACAAAAAAGACCCAACTTCTTCTCAATTACCCATCAAGATCAAAGAAGGAATAAGATGGAATATTGATACGGAGACACCCAGAGAATAGGACAAAACCACATTCTCAAGTACACATCAAAAGAAAGAAAAGTGTAGCATTTTTGGACCCCTTCGAGGGGTATCCCGTGAACTGTCCTAAATGGTGGGTCGGTTAGCTATTATTTTGTATACTTTATATTTTGTTCACAGTTAACAATAAAAAGGGCAATTGAGTGGAGGTCTCTGAACATTTGATTTTATGGCCTTAGATCCACACTTCCTTTTCATAGTGTGGTAAGTTCTTCTTCCAAATTTGAAGATTTAAAATGTCCAAATTGCCTTTTTTTTAAAGCCCTTATCTATTTAAAGATAAATCATATCCCATAATTAGTGGGATATGCCATTAATAATGATCAACTACTATTTAATTGGCCACGATTAATGAAAATACCATTAATGAGATTTAGAAATAAATTTAAAAAAACACAAATAAAATTCAAAAGACACAAATAAATTTCAAAATACTGCAACTAAATTTCTAAAAACGCAAATAAATCTAAAAAGAACGCAAATAAATTTAAAAAGACAAAAATAAATTTCAAAAGATTCAAATAAATATAAAAAAAATGTAAATAAATTTCAAATTACATAAATAAAATTCAAATAACTTGTTTTATAGTACATAACTTTTTTTTTAATTGATTATGATTTCGAACACAAATAAATTCATATAAACTCACATCAAAGTTAAAAAAAAAAGTGCAGATCAAAT
Source organism: Umbellularia californica (assembly GCA_028538565.1). Lineage (NCBI taxonomy): Eukaryota > Viridiplantae > Streptophyta > Magnoliopsida > Laurales > Lauraceae > Umbellularia > Umbellularia californica. Next base: position 1,187,434 of record JAPQWN010000012.1, read on the forward strand.
TAATATGAATGCACGGCAAGTTTAGATAAATTACATTCAAATTCAGATAAATTGAAGTCACAATCAAGATTAATTGACAGCAAATGGGGATTAATTAACATAAAAGACAGATAAATTCATATAAATACAGAGACAGCTTTAATTTAAAGTCAGATAACTTCATGCCAAAATTAGATAACATATACAAAAACTCAGATAAATTAGCAGCAAACTCTAAAAAACAACAAACTTATTTGAGTTTTCTAAAAACTTATCTTAACTTCTGGCAAAACTTAGACAAATTTATTTAAGTTTTGAACGACTTTTCTGAGTTACGAACAAATTTATCTGAGTCTGGACCAATACAAATTCATCCGAGCAGATGAATTAACAACAAACCCAGAAAAACAGTAAATTTATCTGAGTTTTATGAAAACTTATCTTAACTTTTGACAAAACTAAGACAAATTTATCTGAATTTTGAACAACTTTTCTGAGTTGCGAACAAATTTATCTGAGTCTGGACGAACACAAATTTATCCGAGCAGATAAATTACAGCAAATTCAGAGAAACAGCAAATTTATTTGAGTTTTCTGAAAACTTATCTTAACTTCTGACAAAACTCAGACAAATTTATCTGAGTCTGGACCAACACAAATTTATCCAAGCATATAAATTAATAGCAAATTTATCTGAGTTTTCTGAAAACTTATCATAACTTCTGGCAAAACTCAAACAAATTTATCTGAGTTTTGAACAACTTTTCTGAGTTGCGAACAAATTTATTTAAGTCTGGATCAACACAAATTTATCCGAGCAGATAAATTAACAACAAATTCAGAAAAACATCAAATTTATCTAAGTTTTTTGAAAACTTATCTTAACTTTTGGCAAAATTAAAATAAATTTATCTGACTTTTGAACAACTTTTCTGAAGTTGCGAATAAATTTATCTGATTCTGGACCGACACAAATTTATCTAAGTCTGGACCAGCACAAATTTGCTGGTATACAGACTGAGGGAATGTTGGGTATCACATGCGATCACGTGCAAAAGCTCAGTCGTCCACTTCCCCTTTTCTATCTTCTTCTTGTAGCTTGGGTTGAATTAAGCCAACTTCTCTCCTATCTCTTTCCCTATCTGCCACTTGTCAAGATCATGAGAGAAAAGGCTATGTGCTTTTGATCATGCAAACCGAGACAAGAGAAATGCAATGGAACTCTACAACCATTGAGATCAGTACTTGGAACTCTACAAAACAAAAAACCAGGACTACTTCTCTCTTATCCGACTTCAACGAGTCTATATGGCCCATCATAAATCTCTTCTACAACTCTTCTCATCTTCTCCGGAGAGTTATTGCACAGATCGAAACCGAAAAGCACCGAGTCGAACCAGTTTCTCTCAAATAGATCGAAGAAGACTTTAGAGTTTTACACAGCCCTAGACAGAGGGGGAGAATGAAAGATTTAAAAATTTTAAAATACAAATTTTTATGCCTAAAAGCTAAAAGAACAAATCAGTCATGGAAATGTCTAATGTGGCGTATATAGGGACTTCTCGCTAAACTATGTACAGCTGTATAAACTATATGCCTTAGAGGAAAAGTAGTTGGACTGTATGCCTTACAAGACCAATATGAGGGACTGGTGGCTAATTTACCCTTAATAAAACTCATCTCTATTTTTATTATTGAAAAATGAAAGAAAAGGGAACAGTGGAAGACTTACTTCCTTTCCAAGTTGCTTTGGGGTGTTTGGCAATTAACTAGTTAAGTTAAGGTAAAGTGAATCCAGATAAGAAATGACAAGGGGTCATATCCAAAGTACAAAATTTCAAAATTTCCTCTAGATTTTTCAAAAAAAGGTAAAAGAAAAAAAAAACTCCTTTCTCCATTAAAAGACGAAAAAAAAACTGCACTTTTCTACACAAAAAGTCAGAAATTCTAAACGAAACCACCGTCATAATCCTTTATATTTTATTTTCAATTAATTTGATCTTTCTTCACCTCATCATACTTCAATTCACTGTACATCAAAATAGGTCCGTGTTTTACTGCATTGAATCTCCTCATGAAGCAATGGCGATTGTCACGCTTGTGCGAACCGTGGAGCCAAAGCAAAAGTGCAAACAACCGAATCTTAAAATAATAATAATCATCATCATAAAAGGCAATGTGCGGGACCTTATTTCCTTGAAGTTTCGGTTAGAGAAATCAAATACCCATTAAATGGGTCCCATACATGTTACTTGTTTGGGCCTCTCTCTCAAGTCTCACCCAAGAGTCCAGGTCCAGGCACAATGAACCTTCGCTCGGTAATGATCGATTGCAACCTTTCTCCTTTTTCTCACGAAAGGAAATGTTGAAATTGCTTTCTTACGCCATGCGGTCGTAGTCTGGCCCAAATTTTCCAGGCCCACCAGTCGCTCCGCTTGTTAAGTACAAGTCATTGATGATAACCACGGGCCACTCATGGACGAGAAACCACGACCGTTGGATTCCTACTTACGTTCGTCACTCTTTGGAGTCTTTCATGACCCATTATTCTTTATTTTATTTTTACATGTTGGCTTACTGATCTAGAGTGACACTTTCATTTGAGATCCTCCTCAGCTTGTGTCTGCGACACAAAACCCATTTCTTTATAAGAATTTACAATAGGGCTGTCTTTGGATGGAGGGTTGCAGATGGGTTTCTGATTACTCGAAAAAATTCGGATCTTGAATTTATTTTAGGTTCCGATTCATAAATGGGTCCGAGTCTCAAAACCTAATTTAAGTTCCGATTGATAAAGGTTCCTACTTGTGGACCTGACATATGAGTCTTTAATATTGTAAACTGTAGAAATAAATTATTTTTGGATATTTTTTTTATGTATAATGCTGAAGGTAATAGACACGATACATTATTATAAGTTGAATAATTTACTTATTTTAAGAAAAAATAAAAATATCTGAAAGAAGTTAGAACCAATTTTGAAACTAGATCAAGTTCTCTAGGTGGATCCAGTTCCATAATCAGATCCGAATTTTTCTATCGAAACCAAATCTTGAACCCACAAAATAATTTCCAAGTCAAAACTGAATCCGGAACCGTTATTTAGAAACGGGCCTGGATCCAATATGATTCCGATCCGAAAACATTCTGTTTGCATCCCTACTTGAATGTGAAAATTTTGAATCAGCTTCTTAGGTGAAGCATCTAGAAATCCCAATGCAATTTGTAAAGTGGCTGGAATTTCAGAAATTTCAAAGTTTCCAAACAGTCTGAAAAAAAAAAAAAAAGAAAAAAAATCCCTCAAGTCCTTAGCTCAGCCAGTAGGGACGTGGACGTATATGAGTTAAACATGTGAGTTTTGAGTTCATAGAGCTTAGACTTAGTGAAGTTAACTCGAGTCTGTATACTTTCACATGGTTGGACCATGTAAAATTTGTGAGGGTCCTTATTGTGACTCTTTTATATAAAATATAAATTGATCAGAATAGACGAATGCTCATCCTTATATATATAAATTAATTGCATTTTCACACCGACTGGGTTCATTGTAATTGATCACTGTGAAATTTAAAATCTTCAAAATACCATGTTTTACATGTTTTAAGATTGATCAGTCTGTTGATTGGTAGTTACTTGTGATGAAGAAGAATTTGGTGGAGACTAATACAAGAAGAACTGTGTGGATTTTTCACATTTGGGTCGCACTTAGGAGCCTAGTTGATTTTATGCGAGTCTAAGCATTAGAGGATCCAAATTTAATTTGGTATTGTCCCCTCTTCTTACCCACTAGTATAATTCAAAATTTGGACCATAGATTGTTGACCACTGATTCTTTTTGTTGTTATCAGGCTAGATTTATCTGTGTTTGATTCAATGGGGGGTTTTTTCATGGGGCTTTCCCATGGCACCTGTGTAGGATTTTTGGTTTCCACATTTTAAGCATGTGGAGGGGATTGAAAATCCTACACTACAATTGTAGTGAGCCCCGAAGAGGAAAGAGGGGATTAATTCAACAATGTTTTCCAATTAGCCAATCCTATTCCTAGGGTTTAGCTAACTAGGATTAGAGTGCACGTGCACCGATTTGAGCCTGAAACTAATTACCATTGTGGTCACCTTCAGGTGTGAGTTCAGCAATGCAAGCTGTGCAACTTGTACCATATTTCTCTGACGGTTCCCTTGGGCAACAATGAAGCTTTTTTAGGGCATGTTTGGTACACTAAGAAGTTGTACTGAGAGAGGACTCTTGCAATTTGTAGGATATATGATCCAATATTATAATATATATATATATATATATATTTATGTGTGTGTATATTAAGATATCTCAAAATTCATGAAAAACCAGGACCTCAACTTTCACCCCAAAGCCGCTCCTGGCCATCTAGAGTATTTGAACGGTTCAGATCGTCCAAAGAGAGCCTATAGGAATAAAGATTTATTTTTTAGAGCCTGGACTCTTTTTATAATTATCTCAAAATATAGTAAGGATCAACGGTTGAAATTTGATCAACTGACCGTAATTGACCTTTCGAAGATATCTCATGGTTCATATCATGATTTTGGAGCCCACAGGAATTAGAGAATTAGAGAAATGAGACTATTTTTCCATCTCGTTTTATAAACTATATGAAATTAATGGTCAGGATTCTTTTCCCAATTCCTCACTATCCATGATGAATCAAGTTGTGGAATTTGAGGACATAGCCGTTTTAGGCCTTTTGAAGAGATTGGATGGTTTAGATTTTATAAATAGGGCCCACATAATTTAAAAAATCATGACCCAATGGTCTGGGCTTGTTTTTTAAATATCTAAAAATCTATAAGGAATGAACGGTTGAGATTTTATCAGATAGCCACTCTGGAGTTTCTGAACATGATTAACTATTTGAATCTTGGTTGTGGGACCGAAAAGATAGGTTTCCAAAGCAAAATCCTATATCCTAAAAGTTACTGCCTTTTCAATATAGCATCGCTTTTTTCCTTTTCCTCCGGTTTCCAACACCTAATGGGGGGAGATTTGATTGCAAAAATATTTGTATATGTGAATCACCAAAGTCATTCTTCTCAAGATCAATGCCCAACCAAACACAAACAATCCACATACGCACGGAAAAGCACGAGGAATGCCTGGCGTTGATTGTTGCCAAATGTACCCTTGTTTGTATTGATGATGTTAATTTCATTTTTACCCTTAAAACTTTCAATGAGGCTGTCCATTTTTTGGCTAGAATTTGTGGTACTTAGTATGTGGATGGTGAATGGCTTGGATCCTTTTCGGATTGGTTGATGGAGAGATGATTAAATTCTTATGATTAGTTATTTTTAGTGCTCTGAAATGAACTTTTGGAACATGCCATTGAACCAAGGTGAATTCATTATTGTTACATCATGATCATTATCATCAAAATCTTGTCCCAACTATTTTGGAGTCGACTGCTGCCCAAATTCTATTTTTTCGTTCGGAAGTGTTCTTAGTTAAATCCTTATATAATGTTTTGTTGTTTTACATATTTATGGCGACTGAGATAGGATTTGACACTCAATGTAAAATAATGTAAAACAATGAACCCAAGGCATCAAGATGAGACCTGTGATTTGGTTTGAAACCATTGAATCTCCAGCTATATATGTGGGGCCCTACTATGGAGTTTGTAGGGCATCTGCTACACTGAAAGCTTGTAAACAGACACGACGGGGATCCAAACTGTTTCGACAGTTGGGCCCCGCTGGTGAGATGAAATAGAAATAAGGGTGCAATGTACTTGTGCCCTCTTTATTATCGAATCCAACGGGGCCCGCCCCACTCTTACATGGGGCGCACTTGTAAAAAATAGCCCTCCTCTACATCCAAAGAAAACAAGGCCAGCTCTGATGGCCCCCACTATGATGCATTACATTGACGTCATTTCCGTCTTCTTCTGAATTGAAGCACATGCGTTTAAAACCCCTCAATTTCCAACACTAATCAATCCCATCCACTTGCACAAAAGCTGAGAAGGGAAAGTTCACAGAAGGCCCCTAAATCTCCCCGTTCATGAACCTTGCCTCCTCTTTCCTGACTATAAAGAACCAGACCAATCCATTCAATTACCATCACCCAAACAAACCAAAACTAAAACCACCACTCCATTCAATTCCCAACCACTCAATTCATTTCATTTCATTTCAATTCAATTCAGTTCAGTTTAGTTCAATTCCTATCTTCACGTTTTTTTTTTTTTTTTTTTTCATACCTGCTTTGCCTACAGCACTCACCAAATTACCATCATGTTAGGACAGCAGAATAGTACTGAATCTGATTTGAATCTACTATTGGAATCCATACGACACCACCTACTGGAGGAATCCGAATGTCCTGCCACCATTCCCGCCGCTGTTCCGACCTATTGCCGGAGCTCCAGCTTCGGAAACAGCCTCTTCCCCTGCCTGACGGAAAACTGGGGCGATCTGCCTTTAAAAGTGGATGATTCCGACGATATGGTTGTCTACGGGTTTCTCCGTGACGCCGTCAGCGTCGGATGGACTCCGTTTCCGTCATCTCAGGCCGCGGTTGAGACTGTGGCCGTGAAACCAGAGCCGTCGGATCTGCCGGAGGTGGCAAAGCCGGTGGAATCTGCTCCGTCTCCGGTGCCGGAGAAGGGGAGGCATTACCGAGGTGTCCGGCGCCGTCCGTGGGGGAAATTTGCGGCGGAGATACGAGATCCGGCGAAGAACGGGGCTCGGGTGTGGCTAGGAACGTTCGAGACGGCGGAGGACGCCGCCCTGGCATATGACCGCGCAGCCTATCGGATGCGCGGATCTCGGGCGCTGCTCAATTTTCCTCTCATGATCGGATCTGGCGGCGCCGCTCCGGCTCCCGCTCCCGCTCCAAAACGGGCCTCGCCGGAGCCAGTCGGAAAGGGTTCGCCGAAGCGGGTCAAGAGAGAGGAATCAGTGGGTCCGGTTCAGACCGGAGTGGATTTTAGTAGCTTTTCTATGGAGCGGGTCGTGGGGCCCATGCCATGTGGCGGACAGCTATTGGTCACTTAATTGACAGAAGCATAAGAGATGGATTAGTTTGGAGTTTGGGAAGGGTTATGAAAACAAGTGCTGGATTAGTTTGGAATTTGGGAAGGGTTAAGAAAACAAGTGCTGTTGATTCTCTCCTCAATTTTGGATGTAAATGAGTGTGTGCGTGTAGAGGAGTTGGGAGAGAGGATTTTAGGAAGGCCTGTTTTCTGTTTATTAAAGTCATGTGAGATAGGGTGATAAAAGAGGATCTGTTTTCATTCTACTGTGAATGACAAAGTTCTTTTATTGTTTGATTTCTATTTCCAGTTGTTTTGAAAATAGTAAGACACTTAAAAAATCAAATCTAGCAAGGAAGAGAGCAGGGTTAAGTATCAAATCCCAATTAATGAATAGCTGACAAACATAATTTGATTGGTGGATGCATCACCTGGAATGGGCCATGACCCACACATTGCAAAATCCTAACAAACATGATTTGAACCTGGGTACAGACTGCCCAAATCAAAATTAACTTTGTGTACACTTTTCAATGACTTGGGCTGACGTCTGAAATCAAGCAATTGACTGGAGACTTCAGAAAGTGAATCACTGATTGCCATGCCAGTCCAAGATGCTAAAAATTTTCCATAGAGAGCTGATCCTAAAATTTGGGCATCTAGAATGTTGATGCCTCTACCCCAAAAAAAAAAAGCCATATGGATGCCATTCTTGGACATGGAGGTCAACTTATCTTGGTCCTAATATGTTGATTTCTTAAACCATCCCGTTAAACTAACTAGTCGGATAGGGAGCTGCTAATGTCACATCTCAAACTTCGCTCGCCACTTCCATTTATTTTAAGAACATTATACTCATCTGTAAAATTACCAAAATAGACAGCATTCATAGTTTCTTATCACACCCAATTTCTCTCTATACTCACCCATACCCAACCAGCCACGCCCGTCCGGCAATACCGTCAAAGGTGGGAGAGGGCGGGCAGGGAGGAAGAGAGACATGGAGAAAGAAAGAGATGAAAAGGGGAGTGAACTGAGAAATTGAGGGTGGAGAGGTTTGGGTATTTTATTAAAAATTGGATGTGTAGAGAGAATTTCTTTGACTTACGTGGTGGGTGTATGTAGGGGGGGGGGGGGAGATGTGTAGAGAGAATTTCTTTGACTTACGTGGGTTTTGGTTTCAGTGAAGTTTGAGTTGTGGCATTAGCAGCCCTCTAGTCCAATTCCTACATCAAGAAGTGGTATGTACTGTTTTATTGATGATGCATATAAATTATAACTAAGCATTTCATATGTATCAGAGCACCCACTTACACCATTTCTATTGAAGTGTAATTTGGGTCATTGTATAAACTTAGGATAGAGAGGTTTTTGTTATGAATGATTTGAATCAAACAAAAGTGGGCGTCACACAAGATGAGTCAGGTTATTAACCTAACATGCAATTTGATTATCATTGCTCTTGTTAATGTTATGACTGTTTATACAGGTTAAGAAGGCAGAAGTCTCGGGCATGAAAAATTAAGAAATTTAGGTAATTAGTATTACAAACTTATGATCATACTTAAGGAAACGGCCGTCACCAAACTGTTTCAGCTGTGACCATTACCTATATTTTGCCGTGCTGGGTAAACACTAAAAAGCCATTAAAACTTCATTTTTCGTAGGTAAATCATAGCATCAGATTGTTTTATTTTATGAATTAAACTGGCCCATGGAAAGTTCTCGCGGTGACTCAGTGAGAACAATTCTCCCTAGAACAAAAAAGCGTTAAAGTCCGTGAGAACTATTGGTGAGCCCCACCTCGCAACCAAACCAAACCATACATAAATAGCGAGCTCCACCTAGCAACCAATCCAAACCGTACATAAATAGCAACCCCTAATAGTCACAAATCCCAAGATTTGGCACCCATCCAAATGGAGTTTACCATTGGATGGAGGATTGAGTTTTTATTGAATATGAAGTCATGGGGTTAGGGGCATGGTGTCAAACTTGATACTTGGGGTGATCCCATATTGATCTTTTCATCCTCTCTGGTCCCATCCCTGGATGGGCCCCATTAAAAGTTTCTCATGGTGACTTCGTGAGAACATTTCTCATTGGAACAAATCTCCTTTTTAATATTCCTATTCCAGAGGTAGATCAAATGGACTGATAAATCATGGTTCGGCCCAGGCCGTTTAGTGCCAAGGGATAGACAATATTCTAAACATGATTATGATGGTGAAACTGAGTTACTGAATGCCAACAAGCTCATCACAACTGCGCATATGAAATTATTCACAATGGGATATCACTTGAACATAACGGCTTGTTTGTTTAAATAGAATACATAACAATTAATGGTCAAAGAAGTCCCACAAAGCTGTTATTAAAGAAATGAGGGTCGATGAATATGAGGTAAACCAAAGATATAAAGTAGCACATAGATGAGACTTTAACCTTCCTAAGATTTAAATGGCTAATGTGGTAGCTTGGTATTAATTTTTTATCTTCTCTCTACTCAAATTCCATTTCCATTAAAGAGGAAGTTATTTGATGGTCATTTTTTAAGATCTTCACCTCCGGTTCTTCTTTCTTCTTAGATTTTAAAACTACTTATCAAAATGCAATCCTAGAATTCAATTAGTTGATACAGAGAGATCTAAAAGGATAAGAAAGTACTTAAAAAAAAAGGAAAACACAAAAGGAAAGAGAGTGAAATCAGATGCTTGGCGTGATGATCGATAGATACAACGATATGATAGCTTGAGTGTGATTTTGAACAAATCAGAATTAGAGGTGGACCTCAATTATGACAATTTAGGTAGCGTTTGGTTCGCGTGAATGGAGGTTGGAATGGAATGGTCATTCCAGCGTTTGGTTCATCAAAAAGGGGCGGAATGGCCATTACCTCCGGAATCCCATTCCTTTATGTGAGGGAATCACCATTCCATCCAAAAATGGAAGGAATCACCATTCCATTCCTTTCTAACTTTTTGTTGAGACCAAAATACCCTCGCTTGTAATATTATTATTATATCATAATAATAATAATATAATATCTTTTTCACCCAACCATTGTGGGGCCCACCCAAAATATTATAATAAAATATAATAATATATTATTATATAATAATAATAATAATAATATAATATCTTTTTCACCCAACCATTGTGGGGCCCACTCAAAATATTATAATAAAATATAATAATATATTATTATATCATAATAATAATATAATATCTTTATCACCCAACCATTGTGGGGCCCACTCAAAATATTATAATAAAATATAATAATATATTATTATATCATAATAATAATAATATAATATCTTTTTCACCCAACCACTGTGGGGCCCACCCATAATATTATATCTATCTATCTATCTATCTATACTATTATAAAAGAGGCTAAGTTGCGTGGTTTTTTCAACCAACCATTGTGGGGCCCACCCCCAAATATTATAATATAATATAAGAATATATTATTTTGAGAAATTACAAAATTTTTCACTACACCTTTGTGGGGCCCACTCCAAAATATTATAATGCAAACTTTTTCACTACACATTATGGGGCCCACCCCTAAATAGTATAATATAATATAATAATATATTATTATGAGGAATTACAAACTTTTTCACTACACCTTTATGGGGCTCACCCCCAAATCATCCACCACAAACAATTGCAAATGTGACAGTAGAATCTAACAAGGGTATTTTGGTCAATCTTATGTAAATTTGATTCCATTTCAGGCAGCATTCCAGCGTACCAAATGCAGGAATAGGAATCAGATATTCATTACTGGGTTGATTCCTCAGCGTACTAAACGCTGGAATGGAATTGACTATTCCTGCCTCATTCCATTTCATTATCATTTCGGTCTCCATTTCATTCCTACCTACAACCATTCCAGCGAACCAAACACTACCTTAGGACATATTTGGACTATGTACTTGACAACTTGGAGTAACATCCAAGCTAAAAGATACTGTCTGGTTTCCATCATTAATCAATACACAGGCAATCTTCTGCACACATGCTGTGTTTTCATCTTTTCAATTATTTGGAAATGAAAACAGAGGAATTGAAGAGGACAAAATGTTTGACCGTATCCCTTGAAATGCACAAACGATTAATTTACTGGTCAGACGACAATCAACGTGATTTCGAGGGTGTTTCGGTTAATTCTTGATGGAATGACACTTATCAGGCTATCACTGCCAAGTGACGAGAGTCCTCCCTTGAACGTTGAAGCCTCCGGTCAAAGGTCTACTTTTGCGGCAAGTCCTGGGGCTTGTTTGACGCCCTTTATCACCCTCGAATGGACCACAGCCACAGTAGATCAGGTCTCACCGCCTCACCCAAAGGCTCTCACCAAAACCCAACATGGGGTACTCATTGGCCGACCCGATTGAGACTTAGGCTTTAGTACTCAGGATGGGAATGGATCTATTATTTGGGCCCGCCCCTTTAATATTTTGGCGGCACTTGGATTAAGTTATAGAAAGCTGAAACTTGGCCCAAATAGATAGTTCTTATAGTTTGAGAAACACGATTCACCCCAGTGATTAAAGGGTGTCTCATCTTACACAGTTGCCCACGAATTGAATCTTGAGCAGGCGAGTATTAACGTGAGTACTTTGCCATTCGCTCATCTAGTGGAAAACAAAAAAAAAGTGCTTATAGTTTAGCGTCTCATTTGCCCAAGTAAGTGATAGAAAGCTCAGAAAGCTCAGCCCAACAGACTAGATGGGCATGCTTGGGCCTCTGTCAGCTTGGGCCGGGTACGGGCATTCAATTCTAAAGTTGGGCCAGGCTGAGACAGTCCAACCTGGCTCATGAACATCCTTGGGCACAACTCAAGCCAAACCCAATTACAAAGTTGGGCCAGGTTTAGATATGTCTTAGGTTGCCTGACCTGGCATATGAACACCCCTGGGCAGTCACCAGTTACCTTCCCTCACCTGAGTGTAAGCATGTCAAATGGGCCAGGCCGGGCCGGCACAGCCCACTCCAACCTCAGCCTGCCCCACGGCCTGGCCCACTAAGGAAAAACCTTGGCACAGCACAACCCGCCATGGGCTGGGCTGGATGCGCCGGGCAGGCGGGCCGGGCCGTGCCTCCTTCATATTTTTTTCATATTTTAAAAATAAAAATTAGAATACAAGCACGGAGAATGACAAAGATATTTAAGTGATTCAGTCAAACTTGACCTACTCCATTGAGAAGAGAGAACCATTTGGATCTTAACTTCTTGAAGGTTTCTAAATAAGATTACCTTCAAAACCTTACAAACAACCTTTTTTAGAAAATAAAAATAAATAAAGAATAAAAAACTTATATATTTACAGATTACAATGAAGGAAAAAGTAAAAAATCAGATGCATAGTCCACTAATGTATTCTGCTGGATCATAATCTTGCATTGATGTCAACTCTTGCTTCTTCTTATCTGCCAAATACCAGTCTTGTAGGCAAACACAACACTCCACCGTTTCTTCAGTTAGATTTGTTCTTCTGTTATCCACCACACGTCCACCTGCACTAAAAGCCTGTTTTGATGTTTCAGAAGACATTGGAATAGTCAATAGATCACGAGCCATAGTGGCTAACACCGGATAAGTGCTTTCTTGTTGCTTCCACCAGGCTAAAAGGTCAAAACTAGATGCATCATGCACCTGTATTATACCGACATCAAGATACGATGAAAACTCCGTCACAGTGTTACTTAAGCTTGAGCTGGATGCCATGCTCGTGGACATGGAAGAATACCACACATCCCACTCACCAACACTTGTTTGTTAGACTTCTGAATGACCCATACTAATCCCAGTTGTACCCATTTGCTCACAATAAAATTGAAAAAATGCTTGTAAATTTGTCCTTATATTTGAAAAAAATATTTAAATCTATATAATTCATATTTTTATTTATTCTATCAATAAAAAACTGTACAGCACTTAATTTTAACCTAGGATAAAAAAACAGCAACTAAAGCAAATGTCATTGGAGCCTCTTTCCAATATTTATTAAAATTTTCTTCTATGTTTCTAATAGTGTTATTCAGTAAAAAAATGATTTCTAAATCTATTGAATTGTAAAGTAATTTTAAAAAGCTTCATTAGATGTGGGATAAAATATCCCGGAAAAAAATAATGTTGAAGTATAAAAAGCTTCTAATAAATCTCTTATATGGGCACATAACTCCCAATGTTCATCACTAATCATCAACTCTTGTGCATGAAAAGCACAAAATTCATTCAAAACAGTTTTTCGGTCAGCATTGTTTAACAAATCATACATAGAATTCCATCTATGTTCTACCTCTTTAGGCATTTTAATAGCTGATGCGCCTTACCTTGCATATATTTGGGCATATAATTGTCTTCTATGTGCGGATGAGAAAATAAATGTAGCAATGTTTTTAATAGCATCTGTGTTACTTACAATATGCTTTAAACCAACTTTTACAATAAGACTTAAGATGTGACATCTATTTTGGAAGATAGAGCTTTCTATCAAAGTTGCAAGTAACATTTGCATTCTCATTAATTCAATAGCCACTGTATTATTAATGGCATTATCTAAAGTTATAGATAAAAATTTTTTTTCTTAATATTATATTCATCTAGTTTTTCCAAAATAAATATACTTTTCTAGTGCCATTGTGTGGCCATTTTGTATCTATGTTATGTGCAGTAATACAAAAAGAACTATCACTCCCTTTAGAAATCCACATATATGTAGTTATGGCTATTCTACCAGAAATTTCTGTAAGGTAATTTTTTATATTTGTTTTCTCTTCCTGCCAGAGTCTAATAACATCATTTATGACTGTATTTCTTAACATACTGTGAAATTGTGGTTGACAATATTTCTGGACTCATTCTTCAAAAAACTCATTTTCAACAAAAGGAAATGGTAATTCGGATAACTCAATCATTTAGCAAGATTTTGTCTAGCATTTTGTGCGTTAAAAGAAAAAAGACTCAAACTGCTACTACTACCACCACCACCACCACCAGTACTAGAAATTTGGATCTGTGAATCAGGCATCTGCATCCGTCGGCTTATATAAGGCCAAACATTTTTGCCTATGTCTTAACAAATGGCCGGTACCCGATTTTGGTTCGACACAATAAATCTTACTACAAATTTGGCATTTTGCCTTTTCAACTTTCTTTCCATTTTCAATAACATCAAACCTTATAAATATCTCCCAAATTACTGAAATCTATTCCTCTTGGTTGGTTTACGGGACTATGAGGAAAGAGGTTGGTAAATCACCTACTTCATCTTGTAATTCAATAAAATCTTCTTCTACCCCTAAATTAATGGAAGAAGACTCTGTGGGAAATCTTTTAGCCATATTTCAAAAAATAAAATTTATAAATAATAACAGTAATAGGCTAATAGCCTTCTTTTGTGATAATTAATATAAGAAATGCGAGAAAATGAAAGTTATATAATATATTATAAACTTAAATATATGGAATCTCAAATTTAAATAATATAAATACCTCTAAATCTTTGAATGCCCTTTTAATCTTGTCTCTTGATGATTTGATCTTTGGCCCTCTAAAAACTTTTTAGAGAGAGTGAAAGAGTTGAATGCGTTAAGAGAGAGTTAGAGAATGTATAAAGAATGAGAGAGTGTTATAAATTGGTGAGGAATGAGAATGGGAGGGTTAGGGTTTTTATAGAAATGAAAATTGACATAAAATACCCATTATATGACCGTTTTATAGCTGTTTGGGGGGTAAAATGGCCTTAAAAAAATAGTTGTTTTTGGCTGTTGGGCCTGGCCGGGCCTAGGGGCCAACTGTTGGACGGGCCTGGCAGGCCGCAGAGGGCAGCCCAAGTGCCAGGTGTGCCCGGCGGGCAGGGCCAAATGGGCCAACGGGCCCAGGCGTCTCGGCCCGGCACAGCCCATGTCACGGGCCGTGGTTCGGCACAGCACGGCCCATTTGACATGCCTACCTGAGTGTTGTTCTAAACAGAACAACAACAACTTATAATTCTGTATTGTTATTACTGTCGTTGTTGTCAGTCAGTCACCTTAATTTTATGGACTGATAATCATGGGTCATGTTAATAATCAATTGCCATACCCACATTCTGATTTAGTTTAGAATCTTTTTATATCAACGAAATGAAAATTCACGTTTCGGTAAGAGGCATTGAAAAATAAGAAAAGGTTGGTATGAGCTTGTCATTTTTATTAAGGGTCTAAGATTATTGAATGGTATGGGTTTTAAATGCTAATTCGTTGAGGATCCCTATTCCTCAAATGAAAACTGCTGCATGCGTGCACACACACCTCACTTTTAAACGCGTGCACATGCTAGCTTGTGCATTTTGTAGCCCGACTGTTTTTTTTTTGTGGTTGGTAGGAAGGCCGACTTGAGCTGTACATAGGAACAATAAGCTTCTCAAGTTGAAGACTAAATGTGCTCTGATGACCGATAAAGACGTGTCAACCGCACTGCATACTTTATGTATTGCCCACTCCATCATTGGAATTAGACCTATAATGGAAGAATATTGCGCTCTACATGGGAACCATACCCGTTGTACCATGTTGACAACCATGTATTCTAAAAGTGAGAACGAGTCTAATAATGTATATCAAGATTACAACAAAGATTAATTTTCTACTCGTGTCTGGCGTGGGCAGAAAACTTATCCGGTTCTAATCAACTCCTTGGTAACCAGAAAAACAAGATTAACACAGATTTGATCAGGCTTCTAACTATTTCAATCCACCTGAGTTGACCTTGCTTATTTACCATTCACTAGTGGATGATGACTATAAGACTAACACATTTTCACTTCTTGGAAAGGAATAACAAAAATATGCACCAATCAAGCATGCTTCTCTGACTCTACTGTACAATTCATCATACCACTGAGGTATAAAGATGAAATCTCAGATAAATGTAAACTCACTACAAAACTGAAACTAAACCATACATTGAAAATGCAAATCATCGGCTAGCCTAACTAGTTTAGATTTACTCCTACCACACTTGCAAACAACGATGAGAGGCATCGAATACTCTTAACAGATGACTTTCCATAACAATTAATCATCATATGGCCGTCAATTTACTCCCACAGCAGCTTCTTAATATCCTTCTGCAAAGATGACAAAACAATATTGAACTTTAAATAGGCTTGCAGTGGGCCAAAGTATCAACATCCACATCATAAAGCCAACCATCATATCATCCTTATCCAGGTTTACCACAAGCTCCCTACTGCACATTACACCACGAGTCTTAGAAATGGGCCAACCTTTTATATGTACTACCTGTATTTTTAATATGGTGGCCTCCAGACAACGGCATAAGATCCCCCTCCTCGTAGTTCCTAAACTGGTAAATTACTTACCACGCTTTAACATTCATACCGGTCATACGAGGCCTGAACCAGCTCAAATGTCAACGCTCAATATGTTTTTCCTCCAATTGGATCGTTTGTAGAGCTATATTGCCTCTTAGTTTACTTAAACTTTGAGCCTATCCATTCACAACTATAAGCTTTTATGCTTTTCAATACAAAATATATTTTTTTTCAATACAAAAAATATAATTTTTCAATACAAAATAATTGGCAAACGAACCACAAACTTGCACTTTGTTAGAATTTTAGTGTTGGCCAAATTCATGGGTTGGACAAAACTCTGGGTCTTTTCAGTTGTATTTCTTTTTTAGAAAAGGGCTAGATTGGAAGGGCTCAGAAAAAGAAGGTCCGAAAGAATTTGAAGAAGTCTACTGAAGATTTTGTGCTGATTTTCCGGATCAACAGAATTGGGTCCGCTCGAGCGACCAGTTCATCCGCTCGAGCGAACAGAGTCAGGATAGCCAACGCTGAAACAGAACCTCATCCGATCGAGCGGATGGTGGGTCCCCTCGAGCGGACAAGGGGCAGAGAGTCCTACGAAATTAGAAATTGTTTTTCTAATTGTGTTCAAATTGCTTGTTTTAGTCCTAATCATCTTAGGCAACCTTAAACACGAACCAATGGCTATTTAAGGGACTCATGGGCTATTCCAAAGACACCCCTCACCTCTTAAAGTTCTGAGTTAGAGATTATTATTGAGAGAATTCTTCGCTAGAGTTTTTGTGAAGTTGTACTGCCAAGTTTTCTAGGGTCAGTTCTTTTGCATCTTTTGTAGAAGATTATCTTCCTGCGAGAAGATCTGAGGAGTTAAGTGCTGGTTTGAATCTGTTGCAATCAATGGTGTGAAGTCGTTCAAGCGTGAGGCGACACAAGGTAACTTCAGTCCTTGGGTAGGGGACATCTAGGGAAGAGATCTGAGTTTCTTGTAATTGCGAGATTCATAGTGTTTGATTTGATCCAGTTCAGATCGGTGGTTTTTCACCCGGTTAGGGTTCTCCACCTTATATTTGGTGTCTTTATGGTGTGTGCTTGTTTATTTATTTTCCGCTGCATATTGTCTATTTCTGCACTCTTTTTGATTGTTTGTTTGAGTAGACCAATCTAGAAATCGCAGACCCTAAAATATTTTCACACTTCATATTTTCTACCTGTTTAGCTAATTTTAACTAGAGGCTTTTACTATAAAAATATAAAAAAATATTTCCTCTAATTAGAGATCAATGATAGACTCTTAGATTATTTTTTTTCAAATAATGATAACCAAACCTTAAGTGATTTATTTTTTACAAAAATGCCCATAGGTCGCGATATTCCGAACTATGTTTGGTTTCTAGACCCTTTCCCCCTTTTGATTGCTACTAGATGGGAGATTGATGATACTAGATTATCCAAGCAGATATAAAAATAAATAAATAAATAATAGAAACATGTGCGGTTCAGATTCCAAGAATTGTGATTGAGATTTCAAGAATTGCATTACATTAGATGATGGGTGACTTATGAGAGATGCGTGAAGCTCTGTGGCCACGCAGTGGTGTCGGGTTCCATCCACATCTAAGGACCGTTGATAGCAGCAGCACTGTTGGAATTGCACCCTCAAAGAACCCAGCGAAGATCTCCTGACATCATCTTTGATTGTTATGATAGTCGGATTTTGATCTGATTTCGAAATCTAAACTTGTAATTCGTAATTGATCAAAAGCCTGGGTCAAAACAGTCCCATCTCTATCCACAGTGAGGTCGCTTAATTCCAGCCTCCTACTCATATGAAGTTCGGATCCGGCCGAGTCTTTGCAAGTGGGCTAAATCCCATCCCTGTTTTGAACTCAGTTTTATTTGGTCCGACCCAGTCCCTGCTCCAACTAAATTCTCTGTCAATGCAATGGGATTTGAATGCATGCAGTAACTCGATGAGGAAAGATAGGGCTCATTTGCTCTGCTACAATTTCGTTGAAAGCCAACTGTCTACGATGCGCGATTGCATGAAGACTTGGTTTTGACGCCTCTGTCGTATCACTAGGCTTCTGTGTCCTGCATGCAAGACTATAAGACGATATACATGCCAGAGTCCAGACGTTCCCCTACGAGCGAGGGTGTCAGAGCATACTCGGAGTCCATTGCATTCATAGGAAAAGCTGAGACCCACTTCTAACATAAACACACACTGTTGGACTTGGGGCTTGGGCACCATCAGATTCATCATGTAAAAATTGAAAACCCTTTTTTTTTTTAAATGATTACATGCTTTTAATCAAGTGTTGAAATGACACGACTTTTTTTTTTCTCAAACTTTTTAATCAGATGCTTTAAGTGGGGCAGTAAATTTAAATCCTGACTTTGATTTGATTCGCCCAATTGAAGTGCATCTGATTAACAAGATGTAGGAATAGTGTGGCCCGCACACAGGTCGCAGATCAAGTCCATGAAAAATCTCCTAGGATATAGACGATCGGATGATTGATGAAACAGGGATCACAAGCATTGTCTTATAGATCTCCAAACTTTACAATGTTTCCTACTTCTATTTTAACAAGGATGAGAGAGCTCCCTCCTGATGAAGCTAAGCTGCAGAGAGTCCCTCTCTCAGAACTGAACCACATGATCAGAGAGCTCCCTCCTGATAAATTATTACCTACTTCATTTCTATCTGGATATTCTTAGATGCATCACCAAAGAAAAAAGAACTTAACACACAAAAACACCACCACTACACATAGACAACAAACATACACACTCGATTTACTTAAAAAGCAAAACCAAAGAAAGAAAAAAAAACACTAAATGTTGGCAGGTAACATACACGCACACAACACAAGACTCAAAATGCAGTTGAGTTCCCACACAATGAAAGTATAAACTGAGATAACATATATGACTCATATGACTTATAACAAGAACCCCCCAAACAGAGCTTAAGACGAATGTGCTGCCTCGGCTCTAGCTTGGGCCTGCCTGCTTGTAGTGCTCGGCTTTCTCCTTCATGTCACGTACCTTGCTCGCGAAAGCAATCTGCGCGTGGTCCAGCTTGTCTGCCCCCGGCGGGCGCTTCCCTGTCACGTACTGTTGTGCCCACGACAACACGGACACCGCCGCCACCCCAAATCCCCCTGACGACACTATTCCCGTCCCCAGAAGGAATATCACGATGGCCGCCGGGACGAGAACGGGGCTGAAAATCACCATCAATGGCGTTGCCAACACCAATCCGATCACCGTCCCAGTCAGGGTTAGGCCGGAAACGACGAGGAGGGTGCCGGAGAAGGTGAAGGCCGTTGCCGTCTTCACTGCCTGGTAGGGAAGAGAGTCGACCTGTCGGGGTTGGCGATGTTCCGCCATTGAGTACGTTTGGTTTTGGTTGGTAAAGTGAGGTGAAGTGGTGATAAGTATTAAGTAAAGTGAAATGAGGTGAGGTGAAGTGGATGGGGGAAGGAAGAGGGGGTTGGTTTATATAGGAGGGGGAAGGAGGACAAGTGGTTTGGCACGTGACTTGTGTTGGACATGCAGCAAATTGCATGGTGATGTGTTTTGGGAGAGAGGGACGAGTGGTGCTTGGCTCCTAGCTCCTTTCAGAGGGACAGAGCCAGAGAGGCGAATGGAGCAGTGCTTGCGAGGTAAAGGTTCACCACAGCACCCAAATGTTTCTGTCATGTATTTAGTATATATTTTCTTCTTCTTTTTTTTCCAATTTTGAATGCCCACTCATCAAGGTATGGTAGTAGGGCCCAGCAAGCTTAACAACAGAGTAACTATAGTGGGGCACACCACTTTGATAGAATAATCTTGGTCCCATCATGTGAATGAAATAACGTTCGTCCCACTGATGATATTTTAAAAATAGGACCCAACCCCACAACAAGAATACCAAGGTCCATTTAGTGTGAGCTTGTCAAATTTTCTTACCTTTCATATCTTTGTTTGGGTTCTCTCTGGTATCTGACAAAACCAGTTTATCAGCTAGTGGGGGGTGTTCAGATCTGATCTGTTTGGACAGTATACAGTACGTTACTTACACTGCATATTGTCCTTAACTGAAGCCCATGAGCCCAAGCCCCAATGTTATGTTCTTCAAAAGGATGGAAGTAGGTCGAGTTCATGTCGGATGCATGGTGCACCTGGATCCAAACCTGGATTGGCAATAAAAAACCTGTACCTCCACCCAACTTGGGTCTGCCATACAGGACTCACGTCCTTACCTGAGTTTAGATTATAGGCACGAGCCAAACCTGAGTTTGAATAAGGCCTGCACCCAGACCAATATGAAGGCCCAAATACGTGCATTTATAATATCATCACCAAAGCCTTATCGTATCTATACTAGGGTGTGCTACGTGCATATATTTATAAGGTGAGAGATATCTCTCGTATAAACATCTCTCATAAATAATTATACAACTAAGATAAATGTTGTAGTATAGGACATTTGGGTTACAGTATAAAAAACACAAACCAAACCCAGATCCAAATATTGGAACAAAAAACACAAACCAAACCCAGATCCAAATATTGGAACTATGCCCGCTATTTTCCGTTCTGGTCATTCAACTACTGTGGTACTCGGAGTTTCATTTCTTGTGATAGGGCAATACCCAACAGATCATCACCTCACACTAAGTGCATCATTTTTTATTTTTTTTATCGTTAACAAACTAATTCATTTAAAGGAGAGAACGATACAAAGATGAAAAACAAGAAAGAATAACAAGGTACAAGAGCACCATACCCCTTATCACACCTCAATTACAAAACCATGCCCTCCCAATTACAAAACCATGCCCTCCCAAGGAAAAGTCCTATCAATCCTCTATTTGGAAAGCGCATCTGCCACATGGTTAGCCAATCTAAGCTCATGACGAAATACCACATTAATGGAAAAAGATAAAGCTAGAGTTTTATTGAAGAGGAATTGGAATTTCCTTGGATTTGCTTTTCGATTTGACACCCAAGCAATTACGTCGGAAGAGTCACTCTCTATAATAAAGCTACCCTGAAACATTCTTAAAAATACCACGGAACTTCTAAAATAACTTTAACACTTCTACTTCATTAGAATCACGAGCCCATATAAACTTGTTTCGTGGATGTGGAAGCGAATGCTTTCTTATTGAGTCTAAACCCCATAAATTAATTATGTTTTGCACTTTTCATGATTAATTTGAACCTTTCTAAGCCTAAGCCAAACCCATTAACCATTTTTTTGGGTCACATGTCTGTCCCATTGGATTCAATCCAAGGAAACGCGAAAACACTTGCTTAAAAGACCCTATGCCTTCTGGTACAAAAAACTGGGACTGATTCCAATTCAGCATCCTTCGGTACCGATTTATTTTGACCCCTTCGACTACATACAGATGGTGAGTAACAGGGATAATCATCTAACCTTCGACTACATACAGATGGTAAGTAACAGGGATAATCATCTAAGTCCCAAATGGACAGATATGTGGGGTGGGGGGCGCGCGCGGGGGTTGTGTTTCATGAAACCATGGTTTCATGATCCCGTGAGGGCCAAAAGAAGTGGACATTTTCCATCTGGGAAGGTCCGTTTGATATCCAAAAACTGCTTAGATACCAATTACCACGGGAGTCCGTGAAAATGGATAGAGTACAGCATGGACAAACACTTAACAACCCAGGGCCAAGTTGTGTCCAATGCATGTACACACCCGTCTTTGGAGGTTACCCTCCTCACCCGGCAAACAGTACACCCATCGGCTCAGCTCTCACTCAGTGTGGCATCTAAACCAGATATAGGCAGCCTCTTAGTCTTGGATGGATAACAGCAGCCCAGCTCATCCAATGGGCATCAGCCCGACCAGCATCTACCCGGTTAACACTCATCGGCCAACCTCATTCAAAGGGGGCATCAACCTGACAATCAACTAGTCAATGGACACCAATCAAATTGGCATTCATCCTGATGGTCACCCATAAGCCAGGCCTGTACCCCATGGGCAACTCATCGCAAAGCCAGGTCGCTATGCCAATCCATCGGCCAAGCCAGGCTATTGCCCTCGCATTGGCTAAGACAGTCAAATTCAGTCTGTAGATGCCCTTGGTCCAGATGCTCGCCTCGCCATGCCATGCCAATAAATTCTCACCACGAAGCCAACCCATCAGCAAGGCTAGTCTGACAAAGGCCCATCAACCACACCAGGCCAACAGATTCTCTTATAAGCTACTGCACACACATCAGCCAGGGTAGTCCCTTTGGTTGATTGCACCCATTTATTGGTCACACCAGGACCATGGACATTCATCAGCTGATAGAAGGAAGGCCATCAGCCAGATCATGTGATCTTGTTAATTCAGTTTTCTTTGGAGTCAGCATTACTAATGAGAACACGACCGGAGGTCTTTCTTTATGATTTCTGTGAAGCAGCACCTGTACTTTGATGCGAGTTGTTCCTTGATTTAGCTCGATCCAAAGCCAACATGCATTTTCAAGCATTGGACATAACACAAGCATGGAATTGATCCATACATTAATACAAAATTAAGAATTCTAAAGCTAAAAGAACTCGAAATCCAGATATTTACCTCCGGATTTCATATCTGCACCTACCATCCTCTTACTGCTGCTCCCCACCCCAACTGGACCCACACTGTCCACCCTCCCATACCTCCCGGGCAGCTCGGCCTCCATAGGTCTTGGCACCTCCGGAGGTGTGCTGCACCGAATCAACGCCCAGTTTACACCCTCAAAGAAAGGGTGCTGCTTGATCTCCGTTGCCCCTCTCTTCACCCCAAGCCGATGCTGAGGCTCCTTCACCAGCAGTCCTCTAATCAAATCTCTGCTTGTGTAACTAGTTGCTGGGGACTCGGGGAACCTTAGCTGCTGCCCCACCACATTGAAGAGCGTTGCTCTGTTGCCTGAGCCCTTGAATGGGGTCTTGCCATAGAGAAGCTCATGCAAAAAAACTCCAAATGTCCACCAATCCACCGCACTGCCATGGCCTTCACCCTTGATTATTTCTGGAGCCAGGTACTCATGGGTCCCAACAAATGACATGGATCGGGCAGCAGTTGGCTCTGCTACAAGCTCAGGCAAGGTGGAAATAGCCTGTCCGGGATCCGCTCTATGTTTTCTGGACTTCTTCTTGTTTTTCTGAGGAAAGATTCTCGGCATAAAACATGCAGGCTGGATACACACAGAGGAAGGCTCGATACATGCAGGTTGGACGCAGAATGCACCAGGTTTGGAGGGGTTGGAGTCGAAAGCTGAGGTTTTTATCAGGGTTGGTGAGACCGCACACCTCAATGAAAGATCGAAATCTGAGAGCATTATGTGGCCATCGTCACGGACAAGTACGTTTTCTGGTTTCAAGTCCCTGTAAACAACTCCCAGCATGTGGAGATACTCAAGGGCCAAGAGAACTTCAGCTGCGTAAAACCTGCTAAAATGAAAGAGGTGAAAGTTACCTTTGGGACTTTAGATTGGCAATATAAAATGTTTCCTTTATAAGTTTATAAAAGCTTGCAAGAAATGCAACCTTGATCTGTTGCTAGATCGTGCAGTGGACCAGATTAAGATTTACTGGAAACTAAAGAGAAAGGAATGCTTTCTTCTGAACGGTGCAAAGAAGCATAAAACAAAACAAATAAGAAAGTAGAAAGCAATATACAAAATGTGCCCCAGGAGGTGGGTGGGTGGGGAATCCATATTGCTTATAATAAGCCATTAATAAGTGAATGGGAATGAAACCTGTGAGTCTGTGACCATGTTCAGACCTCAAGCAACAATGTCATCGGACACGCATACAAGGCCCTAAAGGTGTCTCAGATATAATAAAGCATTGACTGAAAAAGAACAGATTTTGAATCATTCTGGGTTTGAGAGACCCAAAAACTTTCCCTTGATTGTCAATGCTTAGCACTCAAATGGGATTTTTTTTTTCAATTTTCTTTTTGAGCAATAAATTGAACTGGACATTATCAGCAATAAATTAGTTTGTGCTCAGTATGGCCTTTTTAAAGATAAGATGTGGGTTACAATATCCAGGATATTTCAGGGATAGCAGCTATGTGATAAAACACACATTTATACAGATTTGGACATCCAGGATAGTTGCCATCTTTGAAACAAGATTATCTGAATGCAAAAACAGAGCCAAGGTTTAGAAGCACTAATCATCAAATGGAGTTATTAAGAAGTGGATATTCTGTCAAGCATTTTTTCATATGGAAATTAAAGACATCAACAATCTTTAAAAAGTCATTTTGTTGTTTCATACCACCCCCACATCTCCCCATGATGCCCAATGTGTTAAGAGCATGATAAATGATTAGTTTAAGTTAAACTTCTTCCAAAATAACTGAATAAAAGCTGTAAAAAAATTAAAAAATAGATAAGTAACATGTGTAACTAACTTATTTTCTTCAATAAAAACTGCTATTCGATGAATTTGTCACAAATAATATCGCTAAGGTAGTAAAACACTGAGAAATGGTGAAATATGTAAACTGACATGTTCCTAATAAAATCAATCTGCTCATGTGAGTTTCCCTGCCAATTTATTTTTGCAATATATTTTTTTGACCGGTAACAAAAGATTATTTTTCCCTGCCAATTTATTTATTTTTCAATATAATATTTATATGGTGCAATAAATGCCGCTATTTTTACTCTGCTATCAATGAAATTATTGGTTTTCAGAATAAAGATATCATTCAGCCAGGAATTGGCTGCAGGAGACTCTCAATGGGAAGCAAAATTATTCATTCCGACCAATAACACTATAATACCTCACAACAATATTGAGATAACCTAGAGAACAATGACAATCTGGAGAAGCAGAAAAAACATTCTCAGTGACCTATTTCTCAAGACAACCAGAGACGCACCAGTAGCAGCAATACGCACAAAAAGATAATGAGAAAGGCAAGGGAATGGAAAATGGTACGGTCATTAAAATAAATAAATTAACAAATGAATAGACAAAACAGCCAAAAAAAGAAGCATTTCTCAGCTTAAATCATACCGTGCTGCATATTCAGAAAAATGCTTTCCCGGTTGCCGCTGCCTCAACGTGTGCAAATCGCCTCCAGGACAGAACTCCATTACTAAACACGAGAACCTATCGGTCTCAAAATGCGTATACAATGTTGGCAGGAATGGATGATCAAGAAGCTGCAAAATCTCCCTCTCTGTCTGAGCCCTTGTCAACTTCTTCCTGCTTGCAAGAGATGCCTTGTCCATTACTTTCATTGCAAAATAACATCTGGTCCCACTCAACTCCGACAAATACACACTACCAATATCACCACAACCTAATCGTTTGAGCAATCTAAAGTGGCTCATTCCTAAAATACCATCCCGTGCCCGAACAGCAAGGATAGCCTTCCATCTAGGATCATTTCCTTTGTGAGGCTTATTAGCACTCCCAGTAATATTGCTCCAATTACTTTCATCACTAAGGCCACTGCTATCACTTGCTCTGCTAATGCTGGTTTTCTCACTTTCAAGTGAGTCTCCTCTAGCACTCCCCTTCCCACTCTCATAGTTCCTTTCCACGCTAAGCATGCCGTCGCTGGTAATCCCGTCGCTTCTGTATGTGCCCGTGCAGCTGTTGACAATGCTCATAGCTGTGACAACACCCACACTGTCAATGCTACTATGAGGGCTAACGTTACCACTTGGAGGCAAGGAAGCATCCCATATACACTCCTTTTCCTCAGGATCATGTACCAAAATTGTATTTTCTGTAGTTTGTGATGCACGGGGAACCAAAAATGGAGATGATGATGGTTCGGACTCATTAGGTTCTTCAATCAGGCTTTCTGGAGGAGAAAGAAGAGCTGCACTTGGTCTAATACCAGGAACCCTAATTGAAAGATCTTCTAGAAAAGGACCCTTCATAGATAAGCTTTTCACTAAGCATCCTGTTTCAGGTTTCTTTTGATCCATCGTTACATATACTGTTTTCATCAGATCAGTATCTACTGGTTCCGGGGGATGACTCGCCCCAGAAAATGAACCGGGTCCACCTTCATCACATGAATCACTGCTCTTAAATGTAGAAGCCTCAGGCGCAAACTCCCCTGCTTCCTGCAAAGATAATTTTCCTTTCCATGATTTTACAAGAACTTGTGAGTCTGCATTTTGGGACTTGTTTAAGCCACACAAAGCATCTACTTTTACTAGAAAATCATCACCCTGTAAGCTTGGTACCTTGTCCGCGACAAAGGGATGCCCCTGTATTGCCTTTGATTCAGGAAATTTCTCCATTCCTGATGAATGCCTAGCATTACAGATTTACAGTACCCTTGATTGATGGCGAATTTCACCCAGTGCTCTTATATGTGCATCCTCATTGAAAGTATTCTACAAAGATTTTTTTTTAATAATCTTAGACTGCTGAACCTGCCCGCCCTTATTCAACTTTCTCTTCTTTTGCTTTCTTAGTACATACATCAAGACTCATCTTGTTACAAATTCTCATGAAATGGGAGCTTTCAGCTGATTTCTCTCCCCTTTTTATCAAATCAAACAGCACAAACTGGTTACTTATCAGCAGCACAGTGATTCTAGTATCCCAAGGACTCCATCTTCCCCAACATCCAAACAAACCTACATCAAAACCAAAAGCCAGCTACTGATGTTAATCCCAAATCCAGCCAAATCACAATCAACAATAAACAAACTAGGATCAAACACCAAGATCACAACTTCAAATCGCTAGAAACAAGGTGTTTTAACACATTACAATCCAAAATCAAGCCATAGATTAGTGACAAAAGCATTCTATCACTGACCTTCCAATTCCCGGAATTTAACACCAACCGATTAACAAATCCAGCCTATAATTTCAAAACATCACACTCCTCAGCAAGTCAAACACATCCCGAATTCAAATCACATAAAAAAACTCACAGATCCAACAAACAAACAAAAAACCTTAACCAAATAAAGAAACTATAAAAGAACAATCAATCTAAAACCACTCCCAGCAAAAAAAAAAGCCAAATGCGAAATTCCTCCTCCAAGTCACTGTGCCGTTACACTACATTCCATCCACTCAAATCCACCACGCTCTGAAATCAACAGCATAAAGCCCTAGGAAGAACTATAAATAGAAGAAAAAGAAAAAAAAAAACCCCTCAAAAGCAGTGAGAGAGAGAGAGAGAGAGATCTCAAAGCCGAAAAAAAAAAAAAAGAGAAAAGAATCTGAGCGAATTCCAAGAATCCGACGCAAACGTACCAGAATACGCAGCCTCGACCTTCTCCTTTCTGCAACAAAATCGTAGAATCTAGCGCTAGAACTCGAAGAAGAACTCGATCAAGGATTCCTGAAACGACACGGAATCGTAATCGAGATCGAGATCTCCCTTCCTTCCTTTCTCCTGTATTCATAGCAGGAAGAAGAAGGAAAGAGGAATAAGAAGAGCATTCATTAAGTGGATACTGATTTGATTACTGAAATGCTGCAGTTGGGAATTTCGCTTTTGCTTTTTGCTCTGCTTATTTAAAGCCTGGTAAAAGAGCTTCTTCTGCTGAGGAGCTTACACCCAACAGCACTACTGCACTAGTATAGTAATGTGTCACGCCCTGTAGAGTGTAGTAGACTGACCGCAGGGAAAGCAACTGTAGAGGGGAGCTTTCTGAGTGGGCTTGATCTTGGCCCACTTTTCACTTTTTTTGGGCCAGGGTGGGCTCCCCCTTGTCTTGCTTTATTGGGACACCTGTTCTCCAACGCTGCTCAAATTGAGAAGTGACCAAACTCTTGGCAATGATCGCTTTTGGATTTTATATGAATCAAGACTTTGTTGTGAAGATGATAATTAGAGCCTTCTTTGTGCGCATTATTGTTGTTGTTTATCATGCTAAGTGGCGGTGATGTGGAATGATTTTATTCATGGTGGAGAGAAGATGGGTGGCTTGGGGGTGTTTATAAAGGGTTGTGGTCGGATTGAGTTCCTTCTTGCTGTGACCTGCCAATTCAAGTAATTTTGATGCGAACATTCCAACCATCTTCAAACATGACCTTTAGTTAAATATTGAGACAATTACCGTACCGACGATTTTAAAGCTGACAATTGCCCTAGAACAGTCCAAAAATAAATATTTACCTCAAATCTGTTCTCCATATGATATTGCAAGCTGCGATATCATAGGGATGAAGGATATCCCACAATCACTTAAACAGTCCGTGTATTTATGACTTTTTTTTTGCAAGTTTCTTGATAACCGTTTGGACTGTGGGATATTAGTTTTTACACTCATACAGCTATCCAACAGTTTGGACGGTGGTTTAGTGGTCCCACAGTCAATGAAAAAAAAGAAAAAAAACAG
This sequence comes from Umbellularia californica, assembly GCA_028538565.1. NCBI lineage: Eukaryota > Viridiplantae > Streptophyta > Magnoliopsida > Laurales > Lauraceae > Umbellularia > Umbellularia californica. The sequence goes on from JAPQWN010000012.1 coordinate 1,216,110, forward strand.
ACTGTTCAAGTCTTCCCGCTTTTGATTGTGGGATATCCTACGTCCCTAGGATATTGCAGGCTGCGATATCCTACGGATCGAACAGTTCTGTGGTAAATATATATTTTCCGATTGTTCTGGGGCAATTGTCAGCTTTAAGACTGTCCGTACGGTAATTGTCCCTCCAATATTTACATTGACCTATTTTAACTTTTAGGTTGAGATTTTGTGATTTGTAAATAATTTGGGTTCAAGTGGAGCTAAGAAATGGTACCCTCATTGCCTGGTGAGATCTGATCTGACTCATTCCCACTCCAAGCCGTGTGTCCGTGTGTCCGTGCTTAGATAGGGCTGTAAATGGATGGAAAGGTTTTGATCCATAGGCTCAGACCAGACCATTGAAGTTACAATAGGACCCACTAGTTGTTCTCAGATTTTAAGTCTGGTTGGGCTTCAAGCTCTCAGCTCTAGGCATACTTTCCATTCTGCACTTTCGCGTGCTCTGCTTCATGTGCGTTGCCCTGAAATAGGATGTAATTTTAACATGGAAAGTAGACACTAGACAGTTGGGGACTTGATTTTCTTTTTCATAAGTAGACAGTTGGGACCTGAACCTGATGCTACTATTTCTAGCCGTCCATTTCTTAAAATATCCCTGATGAGATCGCAAATGAGAGGATCCCATTTTATTTTATTTTTTGGATTAACAAAAGAAGTGCAATGTTTGCAATGTGCCATCATGTGCTTGTGTCCCCGAAAAACAAGAGAGTACATACTTGAGCTCAAAATAGCTGTCCATTACGCACAGGGCAGACCCAAGTGCATTCATATGGGGGTGGTTTGCACCCATTGGACCTGGGTCCACCTCTAAATCCGTAATAAAAATTTTTGCCCAGTTTTAAAAATTCAAATAAAAATACCGTGTCCAACCACAAGACCCATATGAAAATTCTGAGTTTGTTCCTAAAACCCAATTACACGTCCGCACCCCTCAAATGAAAATCCTGAATCAGTCCAATTAAACACGCTTGCCAAATTATATAAATCTTGTGGTTCATGTGTGTGCATGGTGTGGATTGTGTTAATTGATGACAGGCTTATTCGACTGCACCACAACATGCTGATTCATCTGAACATTTTGCCTTTGTTAAGACTAACATCAAAACAGATTTGCATCCAGTTTGCCATGTTTCTATGCGTGGACGGATGGATGACTGCATGATGAAGATGTATCTCTGTCCAAATGGGCAGATCTCTGTCCATTGACAAATACCCCACCTGCACGCTTCTACCAAATTGCCTGCTCTGAGCAAAACCTGTGTAGATTCTTTTCTGGCTTTTCTTCAGAAGTGTAGTTCCTCAATCCTCATACAAGTTTTTTCTTCTCTTCTGGTGATTTTGTTGCTTTTTAATGAGACAAGCATCATTTCTTGTTTTGTCTTTTTCAATAAGAGTGGCATCCTCATTTTCTCTTTCATTCATTGTTTTCTAGCGATTAATGAATTGAGGGGCCAACGGTTGATGGGCTACTTCCTACCCATTAGATGAACTGATTTATAAATGAGAAATGATCACACCCATCAGAAAACATACTGCTCTGCTCCTATTTTATTCAACCGAAACAACCACCACTTGCTTGATTTGATATGGATCGAGTTCCATTGATAGGACATTCTCGTTGCCATCTTGATTGAATTCAAACGTCTAATCCTGCTTAAGTTGGGGTTACATGATAAACACCTGACAAAATTTTGATAATAACCAAGAGATCCTGGCATTTAGGTGTCACAGTAATTTCAGGTCTCATGACATGGGTACGGTGGTCAGATGAGATCATTTGAAGATGAGAGTGAAATGCAATGCCTCCAAATATGGCACTGCTAAAATTGATTTTTCCCTCTTTTTTGCTACATTGGATCAGTGGTACAATACTGTGGTTCTACCTCATGAGATTAGGGGATTGACCCTGACAAAGTGAAAAGCTTTTACCACCGAGCTACCAATGATTCGGCAAGTTGAGTTCATTACATTGCTAGATGAAGAAGATACCTCAATCCAAGTGTATACTCCACCTTATTTTTTTTTTTTTTTGAAACTTTTTTGGACAGATTAGCTAACTGGGTAGGAGTAATAGTATCAACTTAAAGACTACGACCGATCTCTATCCCTAGACATGTATGTGATACCAACGTGCCAACACCATTAAACCATGAATGTGTTAGCTTTTGCTCCCTCTTAATTAACCGAACCTATTAATACCTATAATGTCCATATTATAACTCATAAAAATGACACAGGCGTACCATACCATTATTTGTTAATAAGTGATCTTAAAAACATTATTAGATCTTTTAATGCTTAAGATTTAAATTTTTATAAATGAGGACTTAATGAATAGAAACTAGCTAGAGACCAGACACTTATGGGGCTAATGGTTGGTGATTGGAATAAATGCTAAGAATCAAACTGTAGAGTTACGCACTAATTAACTGAAAGCCTCGATCCAATTCAGCTGAAACATGTGGGGGGCTCATGGTTGGTGACCGAGATCAATGCATTGAAAACAAAAAGGTCCAAACCAGTTCAAAAGAATCAGTATTGGGGGACCAGTATGTTAAAATGAAAGGACGAGATTTCACAGCTGAACTCATTTCTACAACTGTATGGATGATGATCATAAAGATATATAAAGTGTTGAATTTTTAGTATGAAAATCCAAGAGATTCCTTGCAATTTAATCCTAAACCTCCTTTTCCAATGGAGCCATAGCAAAAAGGTGACCCATTTTAGCCAGACAACTCTCTTGCCAGAAAATTTTGGCCCTAGTTTATGATACATTGTAGTTTTTGAGGTCCCTTGGCCCCATCAAATAAAAAGGTCCATTAGATGTCTATGATCTTTTTTCTTTTGATTGAAGTGGACAATTATCAATATTCAACTGATCTGGATTTTTATTTTTTTATAATTTGGTGAAAAAAAAAGAGGAGAAAAATCCGAACTTTTTTGAGATAAAGAGGCAGCTTGAGCATTGCCGGTGAGTAAAAGGGGATTGGAGGGACACAAAGTTACAAGTTAGAAAGCATGTGGGACATTTTTTTTTTTTTTTTTTCGGATGACTTTGCCATTTGCATGGACTTGGAGATAAGGATCCCACATACAGCCATTGAAGGATGTTTTGTGTGTCCCTCTGCTTGTCGGGGGGACCTTCAGATTATTATTAGAGGCAAATAAACTTCCTTTTCTGTGGTCAATAGTGGTTCATTTATGTCCCACCAAAACATAACAAATGAGACATATGAGAGATGGGGGGTTGGGACCCTTTATCCCGTGATGTGGACTTTTGATTTGATTGTACCAACTGATGATGAATCCACTCACAAACTTAGAGATTAGATATGTTAGAATCCACCTACATCTCATCTAGTCTTATTTCAACTATGCATTTTAATACAAACAAATGGGTTCTAATAGCACAAATGATTTTCTTTACAACGGTAGAGTAATTCAAAATTCTCTTCTTTCCGCACGATATGTTTATTGCATCCAAATTCAATGTACAACTTGCAGACATTTGAGGACAGTGATCTGGAAATACCCGTGCGCAGAAGACAGGAAACAGAAGCATCGTTCTCAAGCACGTGAGGAGAGTCACGTAAGCATTCAAGTCGACAATTCCTTGTCCATTAAAATCCAACGGAACAAGATAAACAATACACGAGCGCGTGACCTGTTTCAAAGGACAATGCAATGTCTCTCGATCGAGACAGGCACTGCAAACTAGAGACATTCAATGACCACACTTCTACACATAATTCTTACATTATATATACACATTGAAATGGTAGATGATGTACATATACATAAAATTGAGTTATTTATACAACTAACTTTTTATTGCTCATTTAACCAAAAAAAAAAAAAAAAAACTATCTTTTTATAGCTCCATTTAAGGGTCTTCCGTCGGGGATATTAATTTTCAGAATTTTGCAAGAGGTTCTTAATTATTTAATTATTATGCATTCAACCGAGAACACGATTGAGATTAGGGCACTTTTTTTTCTTTTAGAAAAATGCCTGCATTTTTTCAGTATCCCTCGCTCGTACCATGTTTTATATAGGAACTCGGACACATGCACTCCCACCACACCGAGATCCCTATCCAGCCGAACGAAATATCATTTATCATTGTTTTGTTTATGAGTTAGCTAGGCTACAAGTCTTAACACTCCTACACCATAGTAGAGGATGGAGCCATACTGCAAAACTGCTTGCATCTATAGTATGGTTATAGTATGGTTTCAAATATTGGTACACTTTTTTGACAAAATGATGCAAAATATTGGTGTGAAATATTATTTGCACTTGTATCGTTGGTATGTGTGTATATATTATCGATACAAGAATTGTGTCAATGTATTCCATCGTGTACTGGTTTTCTAATCTTGTTTTACCAAACTGAAGTTACACCAATATGGTCGATATCTATGTCAAATACATATTGCTGAGCCTATTAGAATCCAGTCTTTTACCCTACCACATCATTAGATGGTCTACCAAGATTAGATAAATGCTCTAGATCATAATCGTAATCTTAGTATCTCAGTCTCATTCATTTGATCTTCGGACAGCTCCATGTAGATTATTAGTGCAGGCTCAACTAGTCCTAGTCATTTGAAAGCGCATGCAATAGATTCTGGTAAGACTGTCAAATTGAAATGACTCAGTATCCATGAAGTTGAGTCAACTCAGCTGAGTCGTGTCATGATTTTGAACACTGGTATATGGATTTCTAGTCTAGCTTGATGATTGAATGCACAGACGCAGCTAGTTATCTTGCAGCTGTGGAGTCGAATCCACAGGTGGGGTTGGCATAATGACAGGTCCATGATATGAACAGTAATGCATTGATGATGTGGATCATAAGTGGCTGCTTTTTTCCTCTGTAGGTGATGAACTATTTTAAAACATCACATGTCACTCTCCTCTCCCTAAACCTTTGTGAAAGCTCCATGGCCATGATGATAGGCAGTGAATTAATGTCCAAGTCATTAGCTCTATAGTAATAAAAATGATGAGATCTCATCTTTACGCTTTCAACTTAACCCACATTTCTAACCATATTGTTCTCTTTTCTTTGATTTTGTAACCTAGTGGAGCTCTACGTCAACTTTCTTTTTGAAAAAGAGCTCTGGTCTAACCATGCTTTTGAAGCCTTTTGAGTGTTGGAATTGGGGAAAAGGCATATATTCAAACAAAGTCCTGCATGATTGGTATTCCTTGCTTTTTTGGCCACCAGAGAAGTGTTGTGGTGGCCGTTATTACTGATTACTTACTCTCCCCCACTCACATGAGCTCCTATTTTACTTTTTCCACGTGCTTCCTAGGGAATATCCAAAAGCTCCCTTTCACATTATACTCTGGCACTTATCTGTATTACTCAATCTAAACCATTCAAATTGTCGTGGACCCCACTGGATTAAGATTGTCAAAAGTTCAGATTTGGGTCTGTGCCGGGTGCACAATTTTCAACGGCTTTGACTAGACCACAATAATGCTTGAAATCACAGAGGCTTTCCTCCAATGAATATTTGCATTTGAGCGGTTTTACACTATTTCCCTGTATTGTCGAGAACAAGAAATATGAGTCATGGTACTAGTTCGGTGGAAGAACTACCAATGAAAAATCTTGTTAAATTTGAAGGGACTTATTGAAGCTAAATCTGCTACCCCATCAGATGATCTTCGACAAAACTGAACATTTCAAATTTTCAATTGGGGATATCATCTAGTATCCTTTTGCTCTTCTTCCATGAAACCATCAGATGCCAAGATAAGTTTCCAACTCTTGAAGGGCATCCATGTGCATGTTGGTCCCTAATTCAATACCCAGGAGGGCCTGAAGCTTGACTGCCAGTTGGTGCATAGCTGCACCTTGCTTGGTTCGAGTGAGCCACTATCATCACTTCCTAATGTCACATTCAGTAAGTTAACCAGGTGGTATTTGTGCATCAAACTTACGGTTTTGTATAGCAAGGATGTGGGTTAAGAGGTTGCACAAAGTGGGTCAATGCCTTGGGTGAACTTGGCCAGAAAGCTACTAGGGTCTAATTCTTGGGCTTTGAATGAAGGTTTAAAATTTAATAAAAAAAAAAAAATTGCTTTGAAGGTATGGAAAAGGCCAATAATTTCTTCCGAGAAAGGCGAGGCCCAAATCCAATTGTTTGGGTTGGATTGTAATTGTTTGGAAAAGGCCTTCATGGTTGCAGGAACGAGTTGGCTCTTCCCCAGCATGGCAAATCTGAGACACACCATACCAACCCCTCGACAATGGTGGCAAATGGGGTCGGGTCAAAATGGGTTAGATTGATAATAAGAGGTATCTATAGGTTGATGTCCAACCTGTATTTGATCCATTTTTAAAAAACTTCAAACTACAGCAAATTCGTTGCCAGCCAACCTATTTCACTTGACCCAACCTGCATAGTAATGGCCCAAATCCAATCCATTTCAAGTATCTGGTCCAAGCCCAAAGAAGCCCAAACCCAATCTCTCTAAGGCACGCGTTCTTGGCGGGCCGTAAAGCCCTAATTCCTTCCGAATCGTCCATGGATCCCTTCCGATGCATTTCCGAACAACAACGCCGAATCTCCACATCTCAGCAAGAGATTCTCAGCGGCGAGATCGCCATGTTTTCCGGCGAGAAAGAAGGACATTCCACCCCGGCACCGGAAGATTCCACCGGAATCCTCGTCGGCTCCGCCAGGCGCTCCTCCGGAAAACCTAATAAAGCAGCAAAAACCGTTCAGATCGATCCCTACCAAGAAATCTCCGATCAATGCAAGGTTTCCACCTCCCAAGAAGAGATCTTCGACGAAGCAATCGCCGCAGCGAATTCCAAGAGAAAATCTCCGATCAAGGACGGATCACAAAGAGAATCACCTGCGAAGAGGAATCTAGGGTTTTCGGTTACGAAGAGGAAAATCTCTGGTGGATCTACGGCCAGAGATCCTTCAAACACCCCGATATCCTTCATGAACACAGATGATGAGGTCGATGATCGTCTAGGGCTTCCCAAGGGTAAGATTCTGTCGGAGATGGATTTGGGTTTTTTCAAGAGAATCAAGTTTCTCATTTCTAGTGGGAAATTCCCAGATCTGCAGGCATTGAAGGATTCAGGTGTTCTGTTGGAGAGGGATTTAGATTTCTTCAAGAGGATGAAGTTTCTCATCTCCAGGGGACAATTACCAGATCTAGGGTTTCCGAAGCCCAAAGTAGATTCTCCAGCTCCTGCGGATGGCATCAATACAAGTGCAAATTTAGGGCTTTCTCAGATGAATCCGAAGGAGTCTGGTGTTTCCAAGGACGAGATTTTGTCGGAGTGGGATTTACGTTTTCACGATAGGATGAAGTTTCTCGTTTCCACGGGGGCATTTCCAGATCTAGAGTCTCTGAAGGAATCTGGAATTCTCTCGGAGAGGGATTTGGTTCTTTTCCAGAGGATGAAGTTTCTTATTTCCAAGGGGGAGCTACCAGATTTAGGGTTCCTGAATACTAATGAAGATTCCAGAGTGGGCAATCTCCACACTTCGGAAGGGAAATCTCCAGAAAGGATTATAGATAAAGGTCCTGAAACTGAAATGGATATTCAAAAAGATGCAGGCATTGAGTCACCAGATGGAGAATCTCCAGTGGAGATTAATGTAAGGCTTTCAAAGTCCAAGGGAGATTCTTCAGAAGGATTTTCATCCAAAGAAGTGGAAGTTCTTAAGAAATCTATTGCTTTGTTGGTGGCCATGATGAAAGATGCCCATGCCATGAATGCTTCTCATGATCAGCTGGACAAGAGAGGTGCTTCCATTTCTAAGAGCAAGTCGCTGAGTGAGAAAAATTCAGGCATGAGAAGATCTGGAAAATTTTCGAGGCCTGCAAGGAATAGGCTAAAAAGCCCAGCTCATGAAGATATTGGGTCTGGTGAGGAAGATGTGGGACCAACAGATGAATTTGCAAGGTTCAGATACTGTCAATCAGGCAAACCTCCAAATCATCCAAGGCCCATGACACAAGAAACAGACACCATTAGAATTGCAAGCACAGCGTCCCACACTCGCCAAATTGGACGGAAACTGCCACCTTCACTACAAAGTACATCTTGTGGCTGGGCAAAGAGCAGTAATACAGCATCTCAGAATGAGATTACTAAGAAGCTTTTAGATTTCGCAAAGGGAGTGTCAAAGGAATCTGATAGATATGCTGGGGATGAAGATATTCTGGAAGTAGCTGATCGGGCCGGGTATACATTTCCTCGGCCACGGTGGTGGCCACCTGAAGAGCACCCATCATAGACATGCACCCACATATTTGAGGATTTAATGTAAACTCAATGTGCAGTTTAAACAAGTAAACACATGGGCTTTTGTTTTGCGAAGTTCAGATGGAAGATGCAGAAGCTGAAAAACTGGAAAGCAATTTCTCTTCACCTCTTTTTGTGATGTTTTGAATTGCAAACGCAGGGGCTGTGTGATTTTAACTGAGCTATGGCTCTTGTGTAGTCTATGCATCAGCATGTTCTCGTAGAAATTGATGTGTATAGAAACTGACCACTTCTTGTATACTTAAATGATGAGGCATAATGAATTAAAGCTAGTTGTTGGCTCACTTTCCTTTTTTTTTTTTCTTTTTTTTGAATGGGATTGGCTTACTTTCTTTCACCAAAATAAAGTAAACATTTTAAAAAAAAAAGAACATACAAAGACACAATGCCTTTAAGAAGAGGAGAAAAAGAAAATGCATATAAAACTGTTACAAGAAGCCTTTCAACGTATACTGTATCTGTGAGAATATACTGTATCTACTAGTTGGTTTCACATTTGAACAATGGCCCCTATACAAGGAAAGAATTTACCGGACATAATACATATGCTTGCCATGAACAGTTCCATCTCCAATCATGATTCTGTCTTGAACTGTTTGAGGCCTTGCAGATGTGTCTTCAACAATACATATTCACTATGCATTTGCTCCAGTCGAGTTTCAACCATGAGCATTTCATCCATAAGGCGGTAAGCTCGCTTTTCCAACCATGCTCTAGCATCGCTTCTATCACCACTAGGACTATTTATGAAGTGCTCTCCAGAAATTAATTGGACTTGTGGTGGTCTAACTAAAAGAACAATGATACAAAGCTGCAAAAATGAAGTGGAAGATGAATTCAGAATTTGCTGGGATCACAGAAAAAATAAACAAACAAAATAAAAAAAAATCCATCCACAAGGAGATCAGCACATAATTATGTGTGAACCAGTGCATTTTTGTGTATTAATGATTGATCGGTTATATGCACTCGGTAGAATTTTGCACAACGAAAAAATAACAAGATGGAGTACACAACCATAATGCAAATGCACAAGATGGATGCCCACATGCTGACCATAACGCAAATGCATAAGATGGATGCCCACATGCAAAAGAAAACATTTGAGATGGTGTTGGCATGTGCTTGGAAGAGGGGAAACCCCATGTCTAAAAAACCTGTTAAGTGTCGCACAAGTTACAAGGGAAATGTTAGATTGAAATGACTCTGAGCTCAGCCATGAAAAGGGATTACCATTTACCACCCAGAGGAGAACTCACAAAGCCAACAGCACAATGTTTGTCATTCGTCCAAGATTAGAATGACTCTCTTTCTTTTTTCTTTTTTATTTGGAATGGCTTGATATACAGCGTTTACTACAAGATCTTGATCGTGTTTTTCGTGGCAATAGCATTAGCTCCAACAGCAGCAGGAAAATCCTAATGCTTGCTAGTAAATGGGCCACAAAATTCACTTTATCCAGTGATAATAATGGAGTCACGTTTCAATTACTTAGATTACCAATTATGCGGCCTTATCATGGACCCCATCAGATCATGTACATGGTTGCTTCCTCCAACCGACCTCAAAGACTCCTTTGGAGTGTAGGTGTAGCTATCAGCAAAAAATTTGCTCCACTGTAAATTGATGTAATTGTAATGGTTCTAATCAATACATCCATCCAATGGATCAATTCAGGTAGCCATTGTAACAGAGATGCCAAAGATGTTATTTAAAACCATGGGCAGCAAAAATACAATATAGGATCACATAAGCAAGCAGGGGAGAAATCAGCACAAACAGATCAGAAAAGGTAAAGAATAAGGGTTTTGAAACCAAAACCCAAGGTATTCTTCACTTGCACATGTCCTCGGGAGTGCTAATTTTAAATGTCCAAAACACAGCCATGCATGGGGCTACTGACTGATATTTTTATTACAAATATGTGAGCTAAACATGTTTTAACCCTAAATACAATCCAAACCACATCTATTAAGGCAAACAAGATATTATAATCCAAACCAATGCAATACTTCTTACAGGAATGAAAGAATATATGTACATATAGTGAGAGCATTGCACAAGACTTTTGGCATGCTGCATGCGTGTAAGGCCTAGTGATGTAGTGCAGATCGAAGCAGATGAATACATGGATGCATTGGATCGAAGTAAGGCACACCGTACAGCGCCCAAGCGGTATTAGGCAAAATTCGGATCCCGGAGTCGGCATCGCGAACGAAACCCCATTCTGGAAAGGAAACGGCAAGATCTTCAAAATCCATTCTTTGCAATGGACTTTTTGTTTTTAGGCCGAATTCCATTGTTTAGGCCTCGAAAAAGGCATTTTTCTATTTTTGGCAAATTCTTGTTTTTGGAATAAATCAAGTTTTATAAGTCAGAATCGCGTCACGTCGATTCAGCCTTCATTCCAGCGCTGAATATTAGTAAATTCTATGTTCGGTAAGATTTTGCGATTTTTGGCAAAATTACCATTTCGTGTTTAGAGATCTAGGGCTAGTTCCCTATATATTTGATTATAAGCCAGAAGGCAAAAACATTTTTGGAAGAATATTGAAGGTTTATTTTAGAGAGTTTTCTCTTTGCCTATTGTTTTGGTATTCGCAGGGATCAACAAAACAGTAGATACCCATCGTTCCTGGTATTATTCTTTGAGAATAATCAACAGGTTTCGTGGGAGATTGTGCATCTGAAGTCATCCACCAACGCTCGCTGCATCAGTTGGTATCAGAGAGAAGGTTTCGTTCTTGCAGTCATGCCGCCTAGACGTGCTGCTGGTGGTCGAAACGCACATATCAACGACGTGCTCGAACGTGATGACATCACGAGATTAACACGACAGATCGAGGAGTTGACTGCCCAGGTCGCTGCATTGGCGGCTAGGGACGATCAACGGAGGGATAGATCTCCATCGCTACACTCTATGGAAGGGGAGGAAGTTGAGGACGAGTTCGAAAACCCCTTTGCTGGTCATGACCGAGGAGGAAGGGGACCCAGGATGGGGAACCCTAGGGATAACCGTGAATCAAGATCACGGTGGGACGCTGGACTAAAGATTGACATACCAGAGTTTCAGGGGAGCGTGCAACCAGAGGAATTTATGGACTGGATCTATGCCGTAGAGGAGGTCCTAGATTTCAAAGAGGTGCCCGAAAATAAACGGGTTCCCTTAGTTGCAACTAGATTTCGGGGAAAGGCTGTTGCGTGGTGGCAACAATCTAAGTTGACACGTGCTCGACAAGGAAAACACGACAGATCACCAGATTAACACGACAGATCGAGGAGTTGACTGCCCAGGTCGCTGCATTGGCGGCTAGGGACGATCAACGGAGGGATAGATCTCCATCGCTACACTCTATGGAAGGGGAGGAAGTTGAGGACGAGTTCGACAACCCCTTTGCTGGTCATGACCGAGGAGGAAGGGGACCCAGGATGGGGAACCCTAGGGATAACCGTGAATCAAGATCACGGTGGGACGCTGGACTAAAGATTGACATACCAGAGTTTCAGGGGAGCGTGCAACCAGAGGAATTTATGGACTGGATCTATGCTATAGAGGAGGTCCTAGATTTCAAAGAGGTGCCCAAAAATAAACGGGTTCCCTTAGTTGCAACTAGATTTCGGGGAAGGGCTGCTGCGTGGTGGCAACAATCTAAGTTGACACGTGCTCGACAAGGAAAACAGAAGATTGACTCATGGGAAAAGCTAAAGAAACATCTGCGTACGTTATTCCTACCCCATAATTACAGGAGGATGCTGTACCAACAATTCCAGAACTTACGGCAGGGCAGCAAGACGATTGATGAATATACCACAGAATTCTACCAGTTGGTCGCTCGTAATGATCTAGCTGAGACGGAAGAGCAACTGGTATCCCGGTATATTGGAGGAGTGCGACTTCAGTTTCAGGATACACTTAACCTATTCGACCCATTGAATGTTTCAGAAGCACACCAGAGGGCCATAAAGCTGGAACGATAGTTCAGTCGTAAGACTGGCAGTTCTACGTGGGTTGGTGGTGGAAGCAGTAATCAGAACCCATCCATACCCACTAGGATTTCCAACCCACCGGGTGGTGCTGGAAAACCACAGGTCAGAGGGCAGCCTAAACGAACTCCTGCCACGGGCGGTGGGCCACGTTGTTTTAAGTGTGGAGAACCTGGGCATCGGATGGCAGATTGTAGAAAAGCCGATTGTGCTGGCAAGGGTTTGTTCGTGGACTGTGATGGTGTTTTGTATGATCAGCCTGAGGAATCTGAGCATGATATGATGGAGAATGGTAACTCACCGAAGGAACAGGTTGGAGGTGATGACGGACCACTGCTTGTGGTACGTAGAGCCTGTCTCACGCCTCGAGGGGTGGATGGCGACGGGTGGCTTCGCCACAATATCTTCCAGTCCACCTGCACCATCGGTGGAAAGGTGTGCCGCTTTGTTATCGACGCAAGCAGCTGTGAGAATGTGATTGCAGAAGCTGCTGCCACCAAGTTGGGGTTACCAATTGAAGAACATCCAAATCCCTACAAACTGTCATGGTTAAAGAAAGGAAATGAGGTAACAGTCTCCAAACGTTGTTTAGTTCCTCTTTCAATTGGTTCTAATTATAAAGATAGAATCTGGTGTGATGTGGTTTGCATGGATGCATGTCATGTTTTGTTGGGGAGACCGTGGCAATATGATAGAAATGTCTCGCATGATGGACGAAGTAATACCTATAGCTTCATGTTTAATAACGTGAAGATCGTGCTTCTGCCCAAAAAAGAGGTGGTACCCAAACCACTAGTGGGGGAGGGATCCAATCTCTTATCTATGAGCCGATTCATTGAAGAAGTATCAGAGACTAGGGTTGTGTATGTGTTGTTAGGGAAGGACCATAATGTCGAGGGTGAGGCCCCTAAACTTGTTCAGGAAATAATCGATGAGTACCAGGATGTGTTCCCTAGTGACCTTCCAGCAGGATTACCACCATTAAGAGGCATCCAGCATCAGATTGATCTGGTCCCTGGGTCTAACCTGCCCAATAGACCCCATTATCGGATGAACCCTAAGGAGCACGAGGAGTTGCAGCGTCAGGTAGAAGAACTATTGGCTAAAGGCCACATCAGAGAGTGTCTTAGCCCTTGTGTTGTACCAGCGTTGCTTACACCGAAGAAGGATGGTTCTTGGCGTATGTGTGTCGATAGTCGGGCGATCAATAAGATCACAGTACGATATCGCTTTCCTATTCCTCAGTTGGATGATTTGTTGGACCAGTTGAGTGGGGCTACTGTATTCAGTAAATTGGACTTAAAGAGCGGCTATCACCAGATTCGGATTCGGGAGGGTGATGAATGGAAAACGGCCTTCAAGACTCGTGAGGGGTTATACGAGTGGCTAGTGATGCCTTTTGGGCTTGCTAATGCCCCTAGCACTTTTATGCGGGTGATGAACCAAGTGTCCCGCCCTTTCATTGGAAAATTTCTCGTCATTTATTTTGATGATATATTGATTTATAGTGCTAATCCAGATATATGTAATCTTCAGCACCTCCGCGAGGTTCTTTCATTGATGCGTAGGAACAAGTTCTTTGCAGGTATCAGTAAGTGTTCATTCATGACGGACAGCGTTTTGTTCCTAGGTTATGTCGTCTCGAAAGACGGTATTCGTGTGGATGAGTCCAAGGTGGATGCAGTAAGACAGTAGCCATTGCCGACGAATCTTCATGAAGTACGCAGCTTTCATGGCTTAGTGTCGTTCTATCGGCGATTTATTCCCAACTTCAGTACAATAATGGCACCAGTTACAGACTATATGAAGGCGGGGAAATTTTCCTGGTCGGAAGCAGCAACAGAGGCTTTCCACAAGATCAAACAGACACTTACTTCTGCACCTATTCTTACATTGCCAGATTTTTCTCAGCCATTCGAGCTGCACTGTGACGCTTCCAAGGTTGGCATTGAGGCGGTTCTAAGCCAGCATGGTAAGCCCGTTGCATTTTTTAGTGAGAAGTTGAATGGAGCCAAACTGAACTACAACACTTATGATGTGGAATTTTATGCTGTGGTCCAAGCCCTGAAGCATTGGCGATCTTACTTGTCCTATAATGAGTTCATCTTGTATTCTGACCATGCTGCCTTGAAGCACATCAATACTCAAGATAAGCTTTCATCTAGACATGCTGGGTGGGCCGCTTACTTACAGCAGTTCACATTTGTCATCAAAGATAAGTCTGGAGCACTGAACAGGGTGGCTGATGCACTTAGTCGACGTGCTTCTTTACTTACGACTATGTGTACCAAGGTACTTGGTTTTGAGTCATTTCGTGACCTTTTATCCACTGACCCCTACTTTGCAACTATTGTGAGTGATGTTATGACAGGCAACCGCTCTGATTTTATGATGCACGATGGTTTCTTATTTAAAGGAAATCAACTGTGTCCCTGAGTCTAGTCTCCGCTTGAAGATCATCAAAGAGCTACATAATGAGGGTCACGTGGGGCATGATAAATCGTTGCTGTCAGTGATGAGATCCTATTTTTAGCCATCTATGCGAAAAGAAATTACTAAATTCGTGGAGGGCTGTCGCATCTGCCAAATTTCTAAGGGGACAGCGACAAATGCTGGTTTGTATATGCCATTACCTGTGCCGAGCCAACCATGGACCGACGTCAGAATGGACTTTGTTTTGGGACTACCTCGTACACAGCGAGGTATGGACTCCATTTATGTGGTAGTGGACATGTTTTCAAAGATGGCGCATTTCATTGCATGCAAAAAGACGACAAACGCTGTCAATGTGGCACAGTTGTATTTCCGGGAAGTATACAGACTTCATGGACTGCTAACGTCTATTGTTTCTGATAGGGACACCCGGTTCCTTAGCCATATCTGACGCAGTTTGTAGCGTCTTACTAGCACCAAGCTAGATTTCAGCAGTACGTATCATCCCCAGACTGATGGGCAGGCGGAGGTTGTCAATCGTTCTTTGGGTAATTTACTGCGTAGCTTGGTGGGAGATCATCTGAAGTCATGGGATCAGAAATTGTATCAAGCTGAATTTGCCTACAATCGTTCTGTCAATCGTAGCATGGGGTTCAGTCCCTTCTTGTCATCTACGGCTCCAACCCGAGATCCCCACTTGATTTGGCTCCAGTTCCTGAATTACAGCGTGTTCCTAAGAAGGCTGAAGATTTAATTGCTGCGATTCAAGAGGTGCACAACGCCACACAACAGAATCTATTAGAAGCCACTGCCAAATACAAATTTGCTGCTGATAAGAAACGACGCCTTGTTGAATTTGAGGTTGAAGATTTTGTTTGGGCCATTTTGACAAAAGATCGATTTTCTGTGGGGGAGTATAATAAATTCGCAGCAAGGAAAATTGGTCCACTAGAGATCATAGCAAAGATTAATCCCAATGCTTACAGATTAAAGCTCCCAAGTCATATTCGCACTTCCAATGTTTTCAATGTCAAACACTTGGTGCCATATGATGGTGACAGTTCAGAAGATGAGACCGTGAATTCGGGGGCGAATTCTCTCCCACCTGGCGGGAATGATGTAGTGCAGATCGAAGCAGATGAATACATGGATGCATTGGATCGAAGTAAGGCACACCGTACAGCGCCCAAGCGGTATTAGGCAAAATTCGAGTCCCGGAGTCGGAATAGCGAACGAAACCCCATTATGGAAAGGAAACGGCGAGATCTTCAAAATCCATTGCTTTGCAATGGACTTTTTGTTTTTAGGCTGAATTCCATTGTTTAGGCCTCGAAAAAGGCATTTTTCTATTTTTGGCAGATTCTTGTTTTTGGAATAAATCAAGTTTTATAAGTCATAATCACGTCTCGTCGATTCTGCCTTCATTCCAGCGCTGAATATTAGTAGATTCTATGTTCGGTAAGATTTTACGATTTTTGGCAAAATTACCATTTCGTGTTTAGAGATCTAGGGCTAGTTCCCTATATATTTGATTGTAAGCCAGAAGGCAAAAACAGTTTTGGAATAATATTGAAGGTTTATTTTAGAGATTTTTCTCTTTGCTATTGTTTTGGTATTCGCAGGGATCAACAAAACAGTAGATACCAATCGTTCCTGGTATTATTCTTTGAGAATAATCAACAGGTTTCGTGGGAGATTGTGCATTTGGAGTCATCCACCAACGCTCGCTGCATCACCTAGGCATATTTGGGGTTCAGGTTGGATCCAGTTAGGTCCCCTTTTTGGGGTCCACAAGACACTGACTTCATGAAAACAGCCCCAACAAAGGGACTGTTCTCTTGAAACAACGCGCTAATTGCATATTTAAGGGGCTGATTTGAGCGCAAATAGATCCAGACCCCTCTAAACATGTGATTGGGTTCCACATGAACAAACAAACACCCCACCAAATAAGCCAAAGATTAGGCCACAATGTGATATTCTAGGCCTTCACTGGTAGATGTGGACTACTGTATCAATGTACATACCTGCATTATGATAAGGATAGAAATGATTGTGATAACCAACATCATAGGGAAGTGATGTCGGTTTTTCAGATACAAACAGAACATGGTCCATGATTCTCTGAATAAAGATGCCATGGAGGTGCTGATGTTCATCAAATCTCCTTTCACAGGATTGCCAATCTGTGTCACTCTGTCCCTAGGTTCAGAGGCCACCTCTGAGTTCCTTGAAAGAGTCCTCCCACCACCAACCTCTTCTTCTAAAGTTCCATTGAGTTTTGCAAACTCTTCCAATGTAGCGACGTTACACGGTAGCATGTTTGAGTTTGCTGTATCACTCACATCCCCTACATTTAATTTAACACATGAAGCATAAACATTAGAATATTATTACTAACAATTTCAATTAAAATGATTATTTTTAAGTCTCCACTATCATACACTATTTTAGTTTTAGGCATTATGATTGTTAATTGCAATATGTATAGTTAATTGCCATAATGTAATGGAGTTAAACGGCAAAACCTTCTAGTTCTGCCAGGTCCTGCCTCTGCTTCAACAATTCATGAGCCTGAAACAGGTTTTGATAAGTAATTATCTATAAGAGCTTCACTGACCAGGCAATTTGGGGTGAACAGAAACAACAAAAACCTTGGGAAGTATTATATATATATATATATATATATATATATAGAGAGAGAGAGAGAGAGAAGGTACATTTTTTATCCAAGCTGCATAAGTTTCTCGGCACTCTTCATATGTTGATTGCTCTATTTTGCCTGTAATTCTTGCCCACTTGGCAATAAATATCAAATTCATGTTTCAAGAAGATGCATATAATGAATCATTGCAAAAAATGTGCATCAATTGAGATTCAAAGCTCTTAATCTTAGTAGGTTCATACAAACATGCAGATACATAAACTGGAAACCTTAAAGAATATATCTATTAGCAAAATACATCTAACAAAACAATACTTAATATGAAAACCAGCACTGCTTATTTAGTGAATATCGAAATACAAAAATAATTAACCCATAGAACAGTAGGATATAGCCAATCAAATCAGCACTCCTAACAATTCCCTTAATGAAGCCAACTGCAAATTGACAAGGGCTATAAATGGGTCAGGTCTGACCAATGGACAGACTGGATCCAACCCAAAAAGTACTGGGGTTTGATCCAAGTATAAACCTGATGGGTAGGGTCAGGGCCAGGGTCCAAGTCCCAATGGACAAGAACATAATGATAATCGGCCCAAATGAGACAAGAATATTATTATAAAATTATATCATTGTAAAATATTCTTCTAATAGAAATTATCAAGAGTGCCCAAACCACTTTTTAGCTGAAAGAATGCCGTGACTGTGTGTGGGGCCCAACTGGATTCATGCCAATCATGGGGGAGGGGGAAGGGCAATGGAAGGGTCTATATAAAATGGGAAGGAGTGGGAGACAAAGTGATCATCTTACTCCTCGATTTAAGGCCCTCAGTTCAATAATCTTCAGCCAATAAGCAAAGTCCTTTTTGTTTTCCTCCCGCATGCTCAACCTAGTGGTGACTAGCAGGCAAAATACAGAGACCCTATTGGATGTAACTAAGTGTGGTCTAAGTCTAAGTCATTTAGTTTCTTAGGAGTGAGCAAAATATTAGAAGAAATTACGTAGTAAATTAACACTAGAAGGTTTACAATGGACGCTTGCACTTGTTGGGGAAGAAGCATAATTGTTAAATATATAAAGCACAATACTTAGAATTACCAAAACCACAGATCACTGATTAACTCATACATTTCCATACTATGAACTAGGGATTAACTGTAACAATCTTTCAAATCTCAGTAATAGTTTTTTTCCCCATTTCTTCAAATGGTAAATTTCTGAAATAGTTGATTGCATATCCAGTACTAGTGAAGTACTTCTGTATTAATACGCCGCAACAGCAGCTCCTCATTGTAATGCTGATTGGACTGGGCAGTTTACAATCTCCTAAGCCCCTAATTAGGTGATTTATCCGTTATTCTATTTCTAAAAGACACTTGCAAGCCTAATTCCAGTTAGAATGGCAGAGAATCATAGCTGTACCCTATTCGTCTCCATGGGTCGTATTCACATCATAGGAACGTATCTGTCCAAAATGTGATTGTAAGTGACAGGATGCAGAGTGTAAGAAGAGCATCATGGTGGTTTTCAAATGATACAGTCTGGGCACCTAGAGATCAGAACTGAGAACAAGGGAGAGCAGAAGCGCTATGATTAGTATAAGGTTTCCACAGCTAAAATCAGGAAAGCAGACAATACTGAGGATGCCCTGGCAACCATATTGAAGGTTGTAGTTTTATCCTTTAACAATTAGATGTTAGACACTCAAAAAGAAAAAAAAAAAATTTTTTTTGGCTGAAACCAGGAGCTCCATTATCACTTGCAAGGTCAATCTCTTATTTGATTATAAAAGCTTCAAATAATGCCCATTAGCACTCATTCATGACTATAGTCTATCATTTTTTGTTGAAAATAAACACAATTTAATGTCCAAATTCATATAGAACATAAATAAAATATGTCAGAAATATACCTTTCCATATGGTTTTCTTCGAAAATGCTACATGCACATACACCCGCAAAATGCAACAACCATTTTCTTCATTACCTTCTTGCTCCACATCCCAAAGCCCCTGAAACACAAAGTCAAGATGTATTATCCTTTGTTCTCATCAAGCAACTATACTAGCACTGTGCTAAGATGTGATACCTCAACACGAAAGTGATCCCCATATGGTACATCATGAATTTGTTGTGACGCCTCAATAATCAAGTGGCTGGTAGACAATAAAATTTTCAAGATGTCAACGGACTAACATGTAACCAGTACGCATTTAACATAGAGGCGGTGGAATTTAAAAGTTGATAATAGAAAGCAATTATATCATCAATACAGATGGCCAGGAAATAAATATATGCAATTGTACCGGTTTCTGTAGACTCGAAATTTCTGGACTTCCTGACAATGGCCGAACTTTGGACCTTATGAGTATAAAATACAAGTATAGTTCATTAAATATTGATGTCCAAATGTAGGTGAAGATAAAGCACCTTCTGCAATCATAGGAAAACCGTCCATACCTAAATATATCTTAACTGGATGTTGAAATGACACATCACGGGTATGTCCAAATTGCTCATGCTCATACCATGAGGTGCACTTAAAATCTGGGAGATCCAATCAAAACTTTAGTATATAGAATTCACAAACCAAAATGTAGAAGCAATATAAATCAGTGTAGACAATAAGATGAAGGTTACTGTAGTGGTTTTTTTTTTTTTTTTAATGGATTACCATGGAATATGATCTTCAAAATCTGATTTAAAAAGATGGCAGTAGCATAGAAACTCCTACCTTTGTCACCACATCTTCTATGAAATGTCTCGACAAATTCAACGGCATCATTTGAGAAAAAGAGATGGAAGAACTCCTCAATCTGAATCTATGCATTGTAAATGGAATAAAGCGCGAAATCAGGAAAAGGGAAGTCAAAACCATGGTTTTAAACATTGGACAAGTTGACATGGACTCAACCACTAACGAGTGGATCCCTTATGCTCATACACATATTTCAGGTCATTCCTATGGGACTCAGCTGAGTCCTATTTGTGAGCTGGCATTGTTTCACTGTAGAAGGACAAAGGGACCTTTGAGCACCATCCCGGTCCAACATGGCTGAGTTGCATCAAGATTTTAGTACAACTTGGTCCAACCCTTCCAAGTCATGAAAATTTGGGGTGCAACTCAGTTTTAGGGCTCTGGGTGCAACTCATCCTGGCTCCACCAAGTTGTATCAAACTTGACCAGAGGGTGACAATTGCAGCCTGTGACTGAGTTCTAAAACCCTGCTCACAATAGTAGTAACGTGAAGATAAAGTCCGTAAAATAGGATGCCAAGCTACCTGAAACTTAGATTCAGCAACCATAGTGTAACATTCAGGTGCTGTCCAGCAATAAAGGGAAAAAAAAAAAATGTTAGAACGAAAACATGAGCCTGATATATGACATCTTAATTGAAATTTACATCTAAGAAAATGTTGACATAAATTATCAATCAATTTTCAAGAGAATTTCACATTAAAGCTCGTCTTTTTTCTGTGGTAGTGAATACTAATTATTGCTAAGATTGAAAACGCAAAAAGATTGTCCAGACTTAAAATGGGTGAAAAAAGAAAGAAAATCTACCAAGTTCAAGAGTTAAACTTGAAAGGTAAAGCTCATTTTTTTTTTTCCTTTTGAAATAAAAATCTCCTGTAGTTATTAAAAGCTCAAGCCTATGACATGATAAGAATCATCGTCCAAGAGTAACAAAATCAGCGGTCAACTAACTCTTAGGGGCATCAACATCCTCTAGCTTCCAATTTAAAAACTCTCCCTGCAATGAACATTGAGCATTTTCTTCCTCTCCATTTGCCTGTACTTCTGAAAGTTTCGTTGACACAGCGTTGTCATCTTCATTACTGGATAAAGACCTAGATTCTTCTGAATTAGAAGTGTTCCTGTTCCTGATTAAAAAAAAACCCGAGTTGATTACTACAACAAATTCCTTCAATAAGTTAAGAGAACATGATTAAAATTGATCTTATACCTCTCAACAAAATTTGAGTCATTACTTGGCTGCTTGTTGCTCTTGAATCTTTCAAATAAAGCAAGTAAATTTTCTTGGGAGCCGGTATCAGATTTTGACTCCTGAAGTAGAACAGATCATTGAAAACAGATAAGAGGCATTCATGAACTGAATTCAAGCCATTGAACTGTGGTTGTTGTAACTGATGAGAAACAGAAGCAAATACCTGCTGTTCACAGACGTTCTTATCACTTGAACCATTTTGTGACCACCCATCTACAATGAGCCGATAAGCTTCATCACGAGACAAAAATGATGCAAAAAAATGCTGCCAGAGTGGGAAAAAAAATGGCATAAGTACATATATTAAGAGTGGATGATAAGATAAGCAACTAAACTAACAAAACGGCCACTGAACTTCAAAAACCCAAAATCTGGAAATCTGCGAGCCAAAAAGATTGAACTGAAGGGGAAAGAGGGGGGGCTGTGGGGGAAGCAGCTAGGATAAATTTGCTACCTTGAGAAAAATAAAAGATTAACTTAAGCACATGGGGAAAAGTATTATGGAATGAAATTGCATTCAATTCTATTTATAGCACACTGTTGACACATACAGGTATAGAGAGAGAGAGAGAGAGAGAGAGAGAGAGAGAGAGAGAGTAAACTCACATTACCTTTTTTGCCCCAGCTACAATTTCGATTGCGTTGGGGAAGATTGCTGCAGTCTTGGCTTTCCGTACACAAGTGACTTCATGTAAGACTATTATTCTCTGTAGCATGACATGAGGTACCATTTTCGTGCACCAGATTGCATGATAAGTTAAAAGAAGGGGCATCCAATTCAAACAATCAATACAAGCTTCACTAATGCAACCTAAAATACCAAAAGACCTGCTACCAGATAAAAAGTAGTATATAAATTCTAGAGCATTATAGCATATATGGCACGCTTGTAATTCTACTTTTCTTTTAGTCATGTTGGTACGTTATAACTTTACAACTTAATAGAATAAGAGATTCCTCAAGTTGGTGCAAGAGCAGTGTTGAGGATCAGATCAGTGGGACCCACTTGTCAGATGTCATGTCGGTAACCTGGGGATGACATCAGCAATGTGTATTGTTGGTATCTACAGCTACACAAACCAGTTAAGGTTGCAAGGAGATGCTCATATGGAAATTAATGGATATGGGAGTTGTGAAGTCGCTGTCAAGCTAATCATTTGGAGATTTCTGAATGTAGGAACGGATAACTGTGTGTTAATTTCAGGAAAAACACTTCATGGAAGAAATCAAAAAAATATTAAGAGTCAGGACCAACTGCTATGTACTCCCGGTCTATTCGGAGAAGGTGGAGGAAAAATTAATGAAATTGGTCAAATTATGGGTGTGTCTATCAGGAACAGATTGGATGCTTTAAGGGTAATGGTAAATTAAGTTGTTAAAAATGATGTTAATCTTGATTGCTTCAAATTATGCTACTGCTTTCTTTTTGTCTCAAGCCCTTAAAGGTTGGTTTATTGACTTCATTTTTTGGAGGCCTTCTCCTACAGGCATCTTCTCAATGACCTTGTGTTGGCAGCGGATTTGTTGCATTCTCATAAGAAGTACAAGGGAAGATGTACGCGTGATTGATGATATCTACTTTTGGTATGTAATGCAGTTAGTGAGTTTTTGAGTAAGAGATAAAATTGAATAATGGTCCAACTGAGGTAAAAAGAAGTGATGGAATGCCTTGCAAGAAAGGTACAGAAATGAGGAGCTTCTTAATAACGTCAACCCAGGATTGTAGTTCATTTTCTTTTGGTGAGCGTTAGGTTGTAAGTTGTAACTTTCTTAAGCTCCTAATCATCTTGATTTGAGCCTACACTTTGTATATTATTTAGTACCAACTAATAAAGTTGTTACCTTCTCAAAAAAAAAAAAAAAAAGAAGCAGAGACATCATCAAAGCCTTGCCTCAACTATGTTCGGGTCGGCTTAAAAAAGAACCAAAGTAAATTACAAATAAAAAAAACAAACAGGCATGCATCGTAGTTTCCGATTTTAATATAATATGTAGTAAAAACAACACAACGTTTATGTGACATGTGAATCAGCATACCTTTGTCTCAAACCCAAATATGTTGGAATAGAAGCAGATATGATGAAGAAACAAGTACATATGTCCCTGCATAGTAACAAATCAAGATTAAAAAGAAAATAAAATCCAACGATCAAGTGACCTTATATTGCTGCCTTATGGTCATTTTAACTCTAAAGGTTTGTGATGATCTATGAATGAAGAGGAAAAACCTATCTCAAAATGAAATATAAATCAGCATCACCACATTTGTTAAAAGAAAAAAGAAATTAAAAAAAAAAAAGCAACATAAAAATTTAATGTAACATTATCATCAGAAAACTAGAATTGCAAAGTTCAAAAGGACAATTTTGACAGCTATAAGGAAAATATTTTACCTGAAGGAGGATATTCTCTTGTAAGGCACAGTTGAAATCTCGAACAAGGACCTACATATGAGAGAAAATACATCCTTCGCTGTTGAGTTCAGAATGAAAATAAATAACCTCCTTATGGATATAGCAGGGGAGAAAATAAGTAAAATACTTTCTAACAGACCTAGAGAAAAATAACAAGTAAAAGCTACAACCCTTTTTATGACAAAGGATAAAGAATATCTTTAAATTAAATTAACAGATTCACAAGAATCCACAATGGTACAACAAAAAGGAAAATGGGCAACAGACTGTACATGCTACATTATTATCTTATTATTGATGATAGGACCTGTATCAAATGGAAGATTAAGATAAAGGAAGATAATTATCAACCATGATAAACTAGCATGCAGCAGTACCATGTATCATGGTTACAAAAACTCTTTCATGCTTTTAAGCACATGAACAAGAACATGTAAGCAGCCCCCATTGCAAAAACAGGTCATAACTCATATTCTTTGACCACAGCAAGCATTTAAGTATTATCTTTTGTAGCATAAGAAATTCTAGAATATGAATAGAATTTGCACCTGCATATATTGGACCGGATTATACTATGGCAGAATTAAAGAGCTGTAGTGTAGCACAAGTTGCTCAAAAGTTATGATTCCACATTAAGTGCATGATTCTATAACTTTCGCACCGACACTAAAACGGCAGGGGAACAGTCACTATACTAGTCTTTCTAAACAAATTTGGTTGTTTACGGCCGCTATAGGAACGAACAGAGTCAATTTAAGTCGGAAGACATCCCACCCAAACAAGATGTGTAGGCCCAGAAGCTCCTTCAATTTCACAAAGGCACTCCTGATCATTTTGTTGGAAAAAACCACTAATAGATGAGGATTGGAAGAATATCAAAATCAATGTTTGGATAAGAATGGAATAAAATTTTGAAAATTTCAAATAAATGTTTTGCATATAAAAAAGTCAAATTCGATATTAGAGACGATGACACTGTAATCTAATTGTGCAAGCAAAAAGATGCATTGTTAAAAAGTCAGAAACTTCAACGCCACTTCAGCACCAAAATCCGCAAAATATCCAACAGTATTCTCATCATAGACTTCACAATTCAGCAACCTTAACCTGATTGCTGAAATCCTAAGTCTGTAATTAAAAACAAGCAATGAAAAACTCAAAACCCAATCAAGAAGAAAAATAATTACAAACAAACGCAAAAGAAATCGGACCACTTCCACTAAATAACTGAATCTCACTTACTTCATCAGATGGAAGACGAAACAGCAGCTTGTACTCTTCGCTCCTCCCCGAGTCTACCGACTGCAAGATATCATACAGATGAACACAAATTACATCTCATTCTACAGAAATCCATCCGACTTCAAATACAAAATAACAAATGTAAGACTCTGAACAAACTGAAACTTCAATTGAACATTATTAACCGAAGACAACAAGATCGAATTGTTATAAACCTAGCGAAGTAGGTAACAAAAAAAAAATTGTTACTTGGAATTCAACAGATCTACGGCGTTGAATGGACGAATCAGATTGCTCGTTTCTGTCCGTATCAATTCCGGAAACGGAAACGGCAGAGGAAGTTTCGGAAGCGGAATCGGCATCGATTTTGGTGGCGGATGGCGACGTATATGAAGACTCCATGGATTTGCAGGGTCTGATCTTCTCCTCGCTTTCAGAAGCCACAGCCATAACCAAAACCAAAACCAAACCCTAGCGTTTTGCGAAAGAACAAGAGAGAGATATTCGTTGGACTTCGAAGGACTTGAGAGAGAGAGAGAGAGAGAGAGAGAGAGTACGTAATGGTGGCGAATTTAAGAGAGAGAGAGAGAGAGTACGTAATGGTGGCGAATTTAAAAGAGCGTCGTGTCTGTGCGGGTGAAGAGGAAAAGACTAAAGAGCGTAAAATCGCGGGAGTAACTGAAACAGTGATCCGCGAAGCGGTTAGCGTGCAACTCGCGGGAGTTTCTTTAAAATACTAGGATTATGATCGCTAGGTATGGGAATGCTACAGAAAACCAGCATGGGATTAGGACCTAACTTTTATGTTATGCAAATCGCAATCACAATCACAATCACAATCACAAATGTTAGAAGGATGGGATCATCTTAATCAGTTAATCAGATCTTCCTAATCACTATGTTTTTTTTATGTAATACTTGTGGATGATAGTTGGATTTATGGAGGGATGTCATTGTAAGAATGGGGATGGATTTGATTATTGGAAAGAGAAAGTGGGGTTTTCTATTGGAGGTGTTTTTGCCAAATGGAGAGGTAGGGAAAAGAAATTGGAGTTTTTCTATAGGAGGTGTTTCTGCCAAAAGAGGTAGGCAAATATGGTGTGAAAAAGCTGGCATGCAAGAATCTGGATATTGTCTGCTGCACTGTTTGTGGGATGTGATCCATCAGGGTCACTTGTGGTTGTGGTATAAGGACAATCATGGGCTGGGTGGGGCTAAAATGGATCTTGTCCAAGTTAAGCCCACTTTGATTGCAATAAAAGAAATGTTATTTCACATTTCTCATTCTTAATTACTTAAAGAAATACAATGGTAGGAAGTCAATTGCATGACCTATAGAGGGGAATTTGAGAAAATATGGGCTGATACTTGGACCATTTGTTATCAATGCAATAAATAGGGCCACCCAATAAGCAGCCTAGGAGAATCCCTTACCCTGCCTTCATTATAGTTTCAAGGGTACCATCTTAGGTGGCTTGAACTTTTCTTCCCATGGATCTGCTGTAGGCCTAAGCTGTAAATTTCTAAGGATCTTAGGTGGCTGCGAAGGTTGGTCAGGATGTAATATTTTGTGGGGTTGAGTGAAAGCAGGACTTTAAAAAACGACCCTAGATGGATAAAGTATGACTTCTGTCACAACAATGAAGGAGAAGATGGTGGTGGTGATGGCCAGTGGTTAACATTTGCTAAGGTCTTGGCCGGATACAGCCACAATTATACATAGATCAGGATCACTATTGAACCTTGATCTTGAACTAATCCATCCATCCATCTTTGAGGCTGGATTTTACTTAAAATTCATGCTTTCTTGACCCAATCTCAGCCCATTCAATGAAGACATTGTCACTGCTCCAGTTTTAATTTTACTTTGGCAGAAATTCAGGTCTACATTAATGTTGGGTATCAATTATATGATCCATGCCTCTATTTAACTTGGTTTTGGCCTTTGCAATACTCAAAATGATCACCAACCGAAGTGGACTAGTCTTTTGAAAAAATAGAATGCCTTTTCTAATATAAGCATCCGCCACATTAGATTGACTAATTTTGGTGGTCCTCCAACTACCAGTAGCATCATTTTCAATTTTGAGCTTTGAAAGGTAGACATCCCAACTTCCAGCCAAAATGTCATTCTCCCAGACTAATTGCATTCTCTCAGAAAAGTCCACCTTTCCATGTTCCATGGAAAATTAAGTTTAAAACAAAATGTTTTTCCTCGTGAAAAACTTTTCACACCAAATGATAGAAAGATGAAGTTTGCAAAAAATTATTACACTTTTCCCTTTTTCCGGTGAAAAATATGTTACACAATCTGTAAGTATAGGTGTTAATGCCTGAAAATTTGTGTTCATTGAATTCGGCTGTTGGGCTTTCAAATGATCAATTTTTTTTTTATAACAACAAAATCTTATTTTAAAATTCAGAAGATCAATTGTTAAAATAACATTTGTTAAAACGTGACGCAGAAGAAGGGAAAGGTTATAACAATATTGAATAGATGAAGATGATATAACAATATTAAATAGATGAAGACTTTAGAATTTTCTTGGTTGAGTAACATTCTTGAAAGGCGACTATGGTGGGTGTGCTTGTGTTTACATGTTGATGATTTCCAGTGTCGGCTAAGAAATATCTTTTCTTTCATACTTGATGAAGGTTGAGTTTGATAGTCATACCAACTAGTCTTTGGGAATTCAAAAAGATAAGAGGGTGGGGTGGTTGTGTTTTAGGTGGTTATACAGTAAGGAGATTATGTCAATACACACCAGCACAATAACATGTGATTAGCACCGTTACGTCCAAATCCATACATTTGGAATTGAATATCCTATATTGCAACTTAATGTATGCATGGTAGAAAAAGATATATGAAAATTTTAATAAATGATCATTACAAATTTAATATTTATAAATTTGGAGAATTTTAATATATGAACCTTTACTTGATGAATGCCACAATTTATTATGAAATTCCCATTCCATCCTACAAACACTTAAAATCCTTTTTTTTTAACCATAGGGGGACTTTTGGCAACGGTTATCGCCTCGAATTTCCGGCCAGTTTTCCTCGCTTGCATGAAAAGCCTACGTTTGGTGGATTGCAGAAAACGATTGGGAGGCTTTCTCCGTTCCGTCCATATATTTATTTCAACCGTCCGACCCTCCCCCATCGAGTTCTGAAACTCTGTGGAACGAAGGAAACGCACTGCTACAGTGGTATGGCGAGTTCACATGGGTCACCGGTTTTTTCATTTTTTGGTTTATATGGATCCCACAATCAACATTTGAACCGGTAATAGTGTTAACAAGGTCCAAAACAGCTACCATACCAAAAATCAGCTGTTGATTCCATCTATAACTTGAGATATTTGTAAAAACGTGTAGGCCATTAGATCATTAAATCTGGACTTCTACAGGGTCCATTTGCAAGATCTGAACTATTCAGTCTCTAAAGAAGACCCACAATGGCTATGGGGTCCAGTTTGGGAACATAATTTAGCATGGATCATGAGAAAATGTCAAAACAATTTTAACCATTGATATGGCCCAGTGTAAAAGAACAAGATTATTTGACGGTACCTTTTTTTTTTCATTTTTCTGATTTTTGTAGGCCTCGAAATCCCCAACTGAACCGTGAATAATTTAGAGGAGACCAAACACAACTAAAGACCTAAATTTCAACCGTAGGTCCATGATGTATTTTTGAGATATTTGCAAAAACGTCCATACTCTAAAATATTAATTTTTTATTTATGTGGCCCCCTTTGCACGATCTAAACCGTTCAGAATATCTGAAAAGCCAAAACTGGTTATGGGGTGAAAGATCAGCCCTTGATATTTCGTGGACTATGAGAAATTGATTAAAAACTTATGATTGTTGGATCATACAATGCATAGACTCTATGATTCCTCTCTTCTGCCAAACTTGAAATTATCTTTAGGGGTCGTTTGTTTTTTTCATTTACATATGCAATGAAATCACATGCATAATAGATACACATAAATCATGTTTGTTTGGTGTGATTTCAATTCACGTGTGTAAAATAGATATGTAAATGGTGTGAAAGTTGGCCCTTTTTGTGCCTAAGATTTTCACACCTTAAGAGGTGTGAAAGAGTTTCACACGGTACTGTTACCATGCGAAGTGCTACAGTGCTATTATGAGCAGTCCACCTTTTATTATTTTTTTTATTTTTCTAGGGCCCCACTTGTAACATCCGGACCATTCATTTTCTTAAGAAGCTCAAAGACGGCCATATTTCCAATTTTCAACCGTTGATGATGCATGGAGGTTGAGATATCATCAGCATAATTATAGCCATTGGATTAATTATTTTATAACTAACATACCCAGTCCGCCTTTTATGATTTGTTTAATGTTCTGGGCTCCACCTGTAAAATCAGGACCGTTCATATTCTTCAGAAGCTCAAACACGGCCATGTGTCCAATTTGCAACCGTTGATGTTGCTTGGATGTTGAGATATCATCAAACAATATACAACCTATTCATAGATTAATATGTGACATGTTATGCTAGGAACAAATAGTGGAATCTGATCCACATGTGAGTCATTTACATATGCAAATGACTCACATGTGGGTCATTTACACATGTGAATCACTTTCACATTAAACAAACAACCCCTTAGGAAATCCTCTTTGAGGATGGCTTGGTTCCAACAAATAATAATAATAATTTAAAAAAAAAAAAAAAAAAAAAAAAAAAAAAAAAACACTCTAACTAGGGGATTCCTGTCAATTTGCCAAACGTGCCCAAGAAGAAATAAAAGTAGAAAATAATATGAAAGTAACTTTTTTATGGCAAACCAAGAGGAAGTGTAGTAGAAAGGGAATGGAAGGAGTGGGTTACAAATGCAGTAGGAGAATATAGAGAGTTGCATAAAATATAGGGACTGAGGTGTTACAGCTCAAAGATAGTGGGGATAACTGTCACTCAAGATCAGAAGATATGGCCAAAATTCAATTCAAAACCCTTAGCTTTAATATATTATAATTGGGCCCAATGGATGCACCATGCATTTCTTAACTATCCATACCACCTGATGATTGAAACCATTCATGTGATGAGTTCCCAACTAAAACAAACTTTTAGCTGCGAAAAATATTTACCGCCTTAGCAGCGGAAAACACTGTAAACAAAATTTTTTTTTGCTCTTTTGTAGTGTCCTAGGCTGCATCGATGGAAACTTGCACAAACACTCAGTGATTAGCCGTGCATACAAAGTGATATTGTTAAAATTGAGCATTGCTAACCCCAAGCGGCAGCTCAATTGGCCTAACTACGACCACGGTTTGCACCCGGAGGTTGTGGATTCGAAATTGCACTATCACACTGGAGCTACAAGGAAGTTTACCCGGCTTCCCTTTGGACCCAGAGGATTTAGTCCAACCCAAAGGGTTGGAAACCCTCCCATGGAAGAAAAAAACATGGAGCATTGGTAGCATGGGTACGGTTGAATGCACACAAACCGCAGCCCCCTCAGTGTAAATAGGCTGCATGCACAAGTAGATCTTCCCATCGTACCCATATTATAATGGTGTCCCATATGGGCCCCACAATGAGGCATATATAGTTCTTACCATTTGCTCAAAATGTAAAATATTGATAATATCTAGGTATTTTCAACTGAATGCGGCCGATGAATCCAATTTTGGATCGTAACAGTTTCTCAATGGGCCCAGCGGATTTAAAATAACCCACAAGCATCATGATTAGATAAGACCCTTGAAATACTTCACTCAGCCAACATTTTGTGGAACACACAATAATTTGTTGAGTCTTACAACAACATAATTCCTATTGACCGATCCTTCGATTGCATGCTTCAAAGTTGATTTATCAACCTCCTTTGTTTGACCAGAAGACTAGCAGAACAGGAAACCATCCACCTCCCAAACCCAGCTAATCAATTTCCTATTTCCCCCACTTTAACATGGTTTAGTTTGTTACATTAACCCTAATTTTGCTATTTGTATTCGTTTGCATTTGTGATTATTGAAACAAGTCTCAATCTTTATTGAGATGATCTGAAATGATCTTTAATAGAATTAGTTCTACTCACGATTAAAAAAAAAAAAAAGGCCCATTTATAGTAACCTAGTCTTAAGTTCAGACTCATTATTTTTATTTTTATTTTAACCTTTCTTGGGTGTAGGAACGTGAAAAAATAATGCCCATCTAAGTAGTTTTATGTAAGAAGAAGAAGGGAAGGGGCTTTTCTGAGGGAGCTAAACAGGGTAACCAACCTATCTCTGACCCATCATTTAACTGAAGGTCTGGGGCAGGGTCAGGTTTGGGTTTAGGTTCTACCACCCATACCCATGCTATGATACAAAATTCAACTCAATGTCAATCTAGGCATACAGTACAGAAAAAATATACTCAGAATCAAAATCCAAATCTTACCTGGATGTGTGTAAATGTAAGAGGCCGGTATACAGTTAAATGAAAGCTTCATTCCCTCTCTGTAAAAAGAATGATCATATTCGGTAAAGAAGATGATAGACCCAACACAAGATACCATATTTGTTTCCCCGCCGGACCTGCTCCTAAGACCAAACAATGGAGTCAACTCTGCATAGGATCTGAACATTCCTCCCGATAGCTTTGAAGAATTATATTACAATTGTTCATCGTAGAAGCATCCAAAAGGTTGTGATTCCAGAGTTTAATCATGAATAATCTCCAACACCTGCTTAGATATGCAATGAAAGGGGGAAAAAAGCAATCAAGTTAATATATGAATCCAAGACATGTAGACCCTTAATAGTTAATAGAGAGTAACAATCATGTTTATGTATGAAGGTATATGCGTCCATGAGTGAACTATCTACGTCTACAAGCATGTTGTCCAGAACAGTGTTTGGCTGTGCACCATGCATACAAATCCAAGATATTATGCATGTGGTAATAAGATCTCTCAGGCAAAATAAACATGGACTATATGCCGCAGATTTATTGTTCGATCCAGAATTAACCTTCTCATAGGCCTTTCAGTAAACCTCTCCGTATGAGTTCGGTTATCTTCCAGATCCAATCCATTTTAGGCATCCATCGGAACGTTTAGGGCTGCTCATTCATCTGCAAGGAATTGAATTCCTGGGAATTTTGATATATGTATTCCTATCAAAGTAGATAAAATTGAAGAAAGAAAAGTCAAGACCCACAAATTCCTATGAAAGCCGAGGTCAACTCCCACCTTATATCCTCCTCCTCTTTAATGTACCTTTCTTGGAACTCATTTTACCATGAATTGCTAGGAATTCATCTCCATGCAAACTGACGGGCCCATAAGAAACAGATAATTCCTCTAGAAGTCAAACCGATACACCCCCATTCCAGGGATGTGTGTGTGTGTGAGAGAGAGAGAGAGAGAGAGAGAGAGAGAGAGAGACCACAATGAATTGTGCAAAATCCAAACAAGCACAAAGCAGTGTGGAACAAGCAGGATAGATAGACCAGTGGACCACATGCATAGTGAATGGGGACAATAGGCCTTTTTCTTTCAACCAACGATGGAAAATGAGGCCACCTGATAAGTGAAATGTCCTGTTTTTAGAAACTGGAAACCTACAAATGGGTCACTGATGAGCAACTTGGATCTTGCACATAGGCACATTCACATTTAAGAACCATGCAAATGCATTCATTAATGCAAAATCTTTGGAAAAAAAAAAAAAAAAAGAAGTGAGCTACCATATCAGAGTCGGCGCACAAATAAGATCCCTTCCATGCAACTTTGAGAATGCCTCACATGCCCATGGGATATGACCATCTGCCAGCACCCTGCAATCCCATATGTCATTCTCATGAAAAGAAGCTTTGGCCATAGTATTCTATCAAGGGTGCCTTTGGATAGGATAAGGAACGTTATCAAGGGAAAATATGGCAGTATGCACCACAGCAATCTGAAGGTTTTCTTCAAAAGCATTCCTCAAAATTTTATACTTATTGCCAGCTAATATGAAATATTCAAATAAAAAGTCAAAACATTTGTGTGAGAGATGATATATATATTATTTGAATAACTTATAAGACTACAATCTTAAGGTGGCTATTCGATTGGAGGTCAGTAAACTTATTTTTTTCATGATGGCATTTACATACTTTTGATGTATGATTGGTAAAGTAAAAGGAAGTCCCAGTTTCTTCCATTTTCTACTACTATTTGATCAGAAAATCAACTCCCTTTTTCAGAGGGTAGAATGGCAATTCCTGACCCAACCGAGTAATTCAAGGTTCAGGTCGACATTTTTATTATGTTATGAGACTCGTGCATCAGACACCTTGTGCCAGTATCAGATCCCAACCCATGTACCTGTACTCATCAATTTAGTTCGTTTGTAACGAGATAGTGATTCCACACCCACAAGTTGAACAATTGGCGTGTGAGGCAAATGCTGAACTGTTGGAAACTATAAAGCTTGAAGTTTTCCAGCATACCAGATAAAAATTTATATCCTCATCAAATCCGTTTTTACTGCTTGAAATAATTAGCACTAGCTGCTAAATCAATGATACTGGCAGCAAGGACAACTTTTATATAGAACATTGGACAAGCACTGAAGAAGAAAATTTCCTCTGCTTTTCTCACTTAATGTAAGCAATTTTAATAAAGAAAATCTACCTTTGCTTTCTCACAAACGAATTCCATAGGTGCATAATCTGCTTCTCATCTTTGGTCACATCCAAAAAGTCATCAAGCAACTGCAACAAATTTTAGTACATAAATAGGCATTATTTCATTTGACAGACAGTTCTGTAGCATAGATTATGTTAAGGGGAGAATTCCTTGGCCACCTCTCCACATTATGCATAGAGTTCGAGGAAAACCTTCCCCTACGAGTGAATTGCAAACTGTGCTAATGTGGTCCAGCTCGTGGGGCCCAATTTGATGTATTCCTACCAGTGATTGGGGGTATAATAAATAGAAAGACCTCTTTTAATCACATCTCTGATACCAATTGAAAGTATTTCTACCTTAACACAGGTAGAGGTCCCGCTTACTTAATCTCAATTGAATATCAAACAGATGTGATTAAACCAGTGATTAACCATAATTCCAAGTTAACAAATCAATCAATCCACAAAGATAGAGAGACACGAGAATTATACGTGGAAAACCCTAAACGGGAGAAAAACCACAGGCCTTATTGTCTAGGCCAACAGACAACCAAGCACTATGTATAAACGAAGAATACAAGACACTTACAACCCTTTTCCCAGTTGTTGACTCAACCTAAGGACTGCATTAGATCTTGCTGACATCTCGTCACAAATCTTCACCGTGCTTGAGCAGAACCGCCTTCAAGAAGAGGGATGGAAACTTGACCCAAAACTTTGATATTTCAGCACAGCAACAACAGTTTGAAGTCTTGGGGGGGAAATAGGATGGATCTCTCAAACTCTCTTAATCAGAAATATTGATCTTGTTCAGTGTCTCTGACATGTTGAGAGAGGAAGTCTTTATATAAGACTCAATTCGTGTCCCAAAGTCTCAGAGAATAGGAAGTTGCTTCTTAGAGAATTTAGGAAAGGAAGTTCGGCCAATATTAGAATTCCGTGGTTCGCTCGAGCGGACGTAGGGGTTCGCTCGAGTCCGCTCGAGCGAACTGCTTACTGGGAGTAGACGTTCAGCGCAAGGAACTCTTGGGTCGAGTGAATAGAAGGATGGGTCGAGTGATCAACCTTCTGTCTGTGGTTCGCTCGTGCGAACAACTCTCTGTCTTCAATTTGGCAACACAGAAACTAGATGGGTTGAGCGAGCAGCTTGTTGGGTCGAGCGAAGGTTGAACTGAGATGGGATCGCTCGAGCGACCTCTAAAAACTTTCAGATCTTGGAAGAACTTTCTATTCTGGAAAGAGATCTTCAGCAGTCCAATTTCTAAAAGAATTACAAGTTATAGAAACCCAGTTTTGTCCATAACCCTATGAATTGGCCAACTAAAAACCTTACACCATGAGCCCAATTTGATGTATTCCTACCATTGGGGGTAGGATAAATGGAAAGACCACTTTAACGATAAGGGTCCTCCCTCCCTCATGCATCTCTGATTATTATCCACAAAGATGCATCTGATGTTCATTTTTGCATCACAAAAGTGAGCATTTTCAGATATTGAGATTTTCATTGCTTGCGAGAGTTAAGTCTTAAGTACATAATTGAGTTTTAAAATAATGACGCTTTCTTAATGTAAAAGAAAAAAATCAAACTGATGACCAAACATACTCTCCGATCTTCAAAATCTGCAATGTTATCATCAACTTCGTCCTCACTATCTGTATCTGCAAATACTTGCTCTAGTGCCATCGTCTACAAATGAAACAGATTCAAAGTTTTCAACAAAGACTTTGAATGATTTGTAAGCAAGTAGAACTTATTTAGAAAAATAATGCAAGAAAAAAAAAATCAGTAACAAAAAGGAAATCTTATTTAAGTTTCAAATACCCATAGTTTCCCTTCACACACACATATATATAAGCTACAAATAAAAAATTATAAATATGTGCATGAGTAGACATTACATTGCATTTGCATTCTATTTAAGGATTCCCTTTGCATATTAGGATAACCAGAAAAGACTACTACTTCCTGCCAAGCCAGCATGTGCATCAGTCAATAAGTACATTTTAAATTACAATTACATTCTTTTCAAGGATTCCCATGCACAACACAATACCCAGAAAACTCTTTCAACCAAGCTAGCAAGTTCACTACCTCATGTAGTCCTACTACAGCTCTATTTGACATGCCAGAGTTGGATTTCCATGGGTCAATGCCCATTTGCTGTCTGGTTTCACATGCAAGGATTGATTTCCTTAATGTTGATTTATACGATAAAAAAGGATGATTTATGTTAAATACATTTCGCATAAGTCATGTATTTCAAGTTTGATTAATTCCTTTAGGATAACAATATGGTGGCCCTACTTCAATAGAATTACTCAATGAGAGTTGAAAAAAATACTTGGAATAGGCTTGAGGACACACTCTAAACTACATTGTTCAATGAACCAAGAGGTTCACATTTCAAGATTGCTTATAACAGGTACCACTTTTTTTTTTTTTAATCTGATGGATAACTTTTATTGAATCTAAAAACAAGTACAAGGATCACCAAGAAGAAACAGAGCTTATTGCGGGCACCACAGAATGCAGGGAATTAAATTACAGAACAAAATCTCTGCCGCAGACTAATGGATTAAAAATGATGCGGACGCTAAAATACAAGGGTTAAAAGTCATCAGAGGAAAACAAATCATCTATTACCTGAGCTCTGTGAGAGTGGAAAAACTGCCGCTTTTGAAGAAGTGCATAGCTGTAAAAGACAAGCAGTCAAATACACAGGTGAGAAAATTAGTATCATAACACAAAATATGGACTTTGCCATTGTTGGACACCATATAGTCAATTTTAATGCCATTGCTTTAGATATGTCTACATTCTTTTATGAAATAGAGAAACTATACAATCCGCAACCTGTGATACCTACAGTGTCCTTGGGCCTAAGTCTGTACAGATATGGACGATATCTTGGTGATTCTGCACAAAACCAATCTTAAGATCTTAACCATCTACCAATATTAGCCTTCTGACATTGAATGTAGACCATTGCTTTTTTCCCCAATCAGTCATTGCTTTCTCTCTCAGATGGTGAGATAGCCATGCCCACGTTGGAGTCTGACAATGGTAAGGAGTGGGTAAGGCCTCTCATGGACAGGGAAAGAGTGAATAAACACACCAAACAAGCACAATAACCATCTGAGATGCTCTCCAGAAAATTCAATAAATAAATATTTTCAAGGGGCTTAGATCACAACACTAGATTGGATGGGGCAATTTTTCAGACTTCGCCTATTAACGTGGGGCACATGACCACCACCATGTACTGCCAGGCTCCTATATCTATGGAAAAACTGAATTGACAAGCTTACTTTCTAGGGTCTGCTCGCTCAATTGATGACTTCCTTGTCTTTGCAGACTGGGGAGGAAGGCCACGACTGCTTCCAGATACCAGCTGTGTATAGTCATTATCATCAGAAGCACAAGCTACAGCAGAGGAAACACCTGTAATATTAGAGCTGGATGCAAGAGGTTCCATGC
The DNA here is from genome assembly GCA_028538565.1 of Umbellularia californica. Taxonomy (NCBI): domain Eukaryota; kingdom Viridiplantae; phylum Streptophyta; class Magnoliopsida; order Laurales; family Lauraceae; genus Umbellularia; species Umbellularia californica. Next base: position 1,253,335 of record JAPQWN010000012.1, read on the forward strand.
AATCCACAGAACAAAGATTCTCTGGACAACAGCATTCAGATTTATGGTTTTGAGGCCACATGTGATTTTCACCAAACAGTGTTTTGGAGATTTTATCACCTTCCATTGTGTTAGAACTTCCATCTGAAAAAAAAAATGTTGATTTGTCGGCCGATAACATAATTGAAATGAATGACAGTAACAATTTATGCCAACCTGAAAGAGATATGGAAAGACATGAGAACAACTGGAATACGACACCTCAAGTTCCAAAAGGCCAATATATGGATATGGGCAAGGGCAAAGCCTCTAAACAACTGCAAGCATGTAAGTATGAAAATGCAAAAGGAAATAGAGGTGGGTGATGGTCTCTTGTTTTTCGTCCCCTCCTAGGCTACATGGTTGTGTGAGTCCTCCACATGTTAAAATGTGTTGGTAACTCACCAGTAGCATACAAAAGTTCTGAATCATGAAAAAAATTACATTTGAGAAGCCTTTGTTGATTTGTAAAAACAGAAAAAAAAAAAATAAAATAAAAAATAAATAAAAAAATCTGAATCACAAAAGATTTAAATTTGAGAAGTAGCTATTGCTGATTTCGGTGGAGGCGGCTTGAAAAGTGTAAATGGTCGATAAACTAATTGGTCACTTAGGAATGTGATCTATTAATTAAAATTTCTAAAATAAAGTGTTGGTCATGGAATACAAATATGCTATATAAACTAATTGGCCACTTAGGAATGTGATCTATTAATTAAAATTTCTAAAATAAAGAGTTAGTAATGGAATACAAATATGCTGTGTTTTGGGGATTATCCACAAACACAGAGGCCCATAATATCAATGATTTCGATCACTAAGAGGATGTAGCGACCACCATTCACAAATCTTTCAAGAAATAATCCATTTGGGGGCTTAGCATTTTTTGGAACATGTCATCATAATGAGGAAAGAACATGTACCAGCATCCTTCCCCATAAAGTCCCCATGAGAAACTTCCACTGCTGCTTCGGGTGAGTCCAACTTCGTCACATGTGCATGTAGACACTTAACATTTTGACGTTGATTCTTTGATCTTCTAAGGAAGCGTCTTTTCGAGCTGGCCACAAATTTGCACTTAGTATTTTTCCACAAACTAGAATAAATGTCCCAAAGATTTCTTAACTAGGGAATATGAACCAATAGCTGAAATTGAATATAGGAATTACCAGAATAAAAATGTTTGGAGCCTCGGGTCAACTTGATCTGCAACAATCTGAAAATGCGAATGTGAAAGGGACTGATGATTTAGATTTATTTAGATAACAAAAACATAAATATGATGAAAACACACTGCATTTAAGGTAAGATAACCATAAGATCTAGGTAACACACTGCAAATCACAATCTAATGAAATATCAGGCAGCCATGGGTTGTGCCAATCTGTTGAGATAGATCCAGATGATCAAATCTCAAAAGTAAGCTTGAAATAGATCAGGAACTTGACACCCAAGATCAAATATAATCTCACACATTTACCACATTGGAGAAAATCAATATATAATTGATTATATGAAAGAGAGAAAAAAGCCCTTATTTATGGAAAAAAAAAATTAGTTGGCATTTCAATTTAGGTTAATGGAGATGCCGCCCTTCTCTTTCTATTTTGGACTTCCCAGAAATACAAGTTTCCTAATTCAAGATAACTACAACTTATGATTCTTTGCTAACAAAATAACTAAACTAAGACTCTACTCTTTAGAAACTCTTCAAGATAGATGTCCTAAAAATTAGAAGAAAATGAAACATACATTTACTAAACTTTCAATCATCTGGGCTCAACAAATCACATATGATGTATATTAATTCATAACTAAAATCATGGACTGCAGAACTAATACACATGCCCAAGAAGAGCCTAGGAGCATTCATGGGCCTTGGCCTCAAGCCCATTATGTAGGCCATATTCAAGGGCCCAATGGAGCAAACCCATTTGACCGACCGTCACAACCATGGCATGGTTTGCATTTTCCCCACCAGCTTGGAGGGAACTCACGCAGGTTACTCTAGTGTCCTCCCAAGTCTAAGACAACCATATCATCCAAACACAATATCAATGTAGAGAACCTCAACAGTCGGATAACACCAGGACTTATCGAAACTAAAGATTTATAGTTTGTTGTGTCCGTAACAATGGATTATCTTATCCATTTATCCATACGAATATAGGATAATCTCAACCTTCCTTTTCTTGATTTGACTCTGACTCTTCTCCATTGTTTTCGCCGTTCTTGTTTGTCTCATCGTCCTCAACTAGTCAAAGAAGTATGTCAAAATTCAGATCCTTCTCCCGGAAATATCAAACTATCCTTTGTTGTTATGAATCTCGGCATGAATACTTACGTGGCTCAAGTAAGACCTTCTGAGTCCATATTCACCTTCACACCCCCCCCCCCCGCCCCCCAACAAAAAAAAAAAAAAAAGCAGACAATCCTAAACCAACTCACTGCCAGATCTGCAGGATGAATGAGTGTAGTCGCCCATTGAACCCAACCTGTAGCGACCCCCAATTCCATGGAATATAATCTTCATGAAAAAGAAAAGATCTATAATGTTACCATTCAAAATAATAATGATAATGGTGGAAGAAAAAGATCTGATTGGGTGCCCTGAATAGATAGAGGTAACCAGATGTCTGTGTTTCACAATATGTAGTATAACACATTTCCTCTATGTGCTCTCACAGATAACAAAAACAATGTTGTATCCAGTGAGAAATGGGGAGAAATCATAGTTTTAATTGTGAAGAGAGAGAGCTCTAACCTCAGATCTCCAAGAATCAGTTTTCACAGAAACATTCACAGCCTGAAAATCTTCAGTTACCTGCAAAATAGGTAAACAAATGACAAATGTTTCAGTCAAATGGCCCACAACAGCATAATGATCAAAAAGTCACTGCAGGAGACACCTTAAAGCTGAAGTTTACCAACCCAAAACCCAAACTCAAATAGGTCATGAGAGGAAATTAAGTGATACCGCAGACCCTATATAGTGCAAACAGAGGGTGTAGTCAGTTACCATTCACAAGAATCGTAATGAGTAAGAACCAAGCTAAAAAAAGCCACAGAAACAAGAAAAAGTAGCATCTTATCTACAACAAATTAAGGAAAGATGCAGATACCACCTTAAAGCTTGCACATCGCACCAAGCAAAAGGGGCAGGAGAAGTCCTCAGTAACTGTTTTGTTCATGAAACTGAAAGGTCAGAAATTGGAAATATTGGACCAGGGAAACCAACATGAGTTTTAAATTCCTGCATACATAGTGTGCACAAGCCATGTGCTAAAATCTATAATATAATATACCATACAAAAGCCAGTCTGACTTCATCAATCACAGAAATTATAGTCTAGCAAGTCAGATCGGCACCCAATAAATGAAAATCAGCTCCCAATTCTTTTAAGAGATATTTTCCAGTATGAGGCAATCCACGTTTCCATTATTGGGTTACAAGTGAGGTTTCTTTGGTTCAAACAATACCATATGAATTAATATATATATATATATACACACATATATATTTCAAAATTATATACAGGGAGGTGCTCCTGTGAGAGTATCTCTCACCTTACAATGAGAGATAGGGGTGGGGGCCCTCACATTTAAGTTGTTGGCATTGGATATGGATGTGAGGGCCCCCACCTTATCTCTCATAGTAAGGTGAGAGCATCTCTCATAGGAGCATCTCCCTTATATTTATATATATATATATATTTCAAAATTATATATAATAAACAAGTAATGTGCCATATATATAACTGAATCAACCCATCAAATTATACAAGCCATGAAAGAAATGATTCTTCAGCGTCAGCAATACCACAAGTGGTAATGTCGAGCGCAGTCACAGGTCCATGCGATTAAGGAAGGTCTAATCTTAATCTCTGACCTTTTCACAGACAGATGCTAATTGAAGCAATTCAATCAATGCAATAATAGCTTGGGCAAATAGAAAAGCAAAGGAGGCACAGAATTTAGCCAAATTGAGGCTTTAGCCGTTCAAACAAACAATACATCCCATGATGCGAGGGAACAAAATTCACAAGTTGACACATTGGCGAAAGCGGGAGTTGGAAGGGAGAATACATCGGTAGAATACAGTCTGGTTTCAGTCTACTGGGGATCTTTGGTTGCATATTCTTTACATGATCCATCCCATTATCAGCCCAAACCAAACCAAACCAAACCAAACCAAGCCTTTTCCCACTAGGTGGGGTCGGCTATATGGATTTGACGACGCCAATCAAATCTGTTTAGGGCCATGTCCTCCGTTAGATCCATGTAAGCAAGGTCATGTTTAATAGTTTCTTTCCAACTTCTCTTGGGTCTCCCTCTCCCTCTCCTACTCCTGGCAATCTCTATGCCTTCACACCTTTTAACAGGTGCTTCCATTGGACGCCTTCTAACATGGCCAAACCATCTTAGTCGATTTTCTCTCATTTTATCTCCAATCGGTGCTATTCCTACTTTGCCCCTAATCTCCTCATTCCTAATCCCATCCCATTATCAGCCCACAAAAAAATAAAAAATAAAAAATAATAATAAACACTAGTAGTAGATCATCTCACAAATGAATACTTGATACTACAACCAAGACAATAGTCAAGAATGTTAGGTAAGAGAGGAAAATTATTTTAGAAAAAGTATAAACAAATTAAAAGACAAGGCCAACCTTCAGTCTTCTGCAATGTGTTGTGGTAGTATTTATAGTTGAATATGACATTTCCAGTTCCCAACCTATACATAACAGAGCAAGTTTAGAAGGGGCAGCTCCAATATTTAGTTAATAATGCAACATTTTTATAGATTTAAAAAAAAAGACAATAAAATTTGTAGATTAGCAGCATAAAAAGAATTTGACACATTCCTTCCATCTTGGAATTTTCACGTCATCCACATATACTTTGTCACCTTTAACAATCAAACCAGGTACATCTTTTCGTTGATATTTCCCTTATTTTCTTCATAAACTTCCCTCGTGAATTTTTATTATAGGATCCTAGGAAAATGTATGTCTTAAAGCACTAAATTGTTTGAGGTACTTGGGGATGCGAACGAGGTAACTAAGCAATATGATTGGAATTGGTAGTAACTAAAGAACTAAAGATAAAAACTATTTTAGAAAATGGACTCCTCCAAATAATAAGACGTTGCATCATTTTCTCAAATACAGAACTTACTGCTGCTTCTTTGTTGTCAAACACCCATCTTCTATTCTACTTTTTGTCTTTTTCTAAAAAATCATTTATTTCACTTATAAAAAATTCAATTTTGAAATTAAATATAGCATTTATGTATATCTTTTGGTTACTGTTCGATCATTTTGAATGGATCTCCTGAAGGGTTTGCAAAGGTAGCAAGCGATTGAGGACAGGTGATTGTTGAAACTTTGAGCCAAATAAGTTGGATTAACAAGTGCCTTCCACATTGATAATACCAAATTAAGATGGCTCAACTGCAAATTACAGATGACACTATCATATGTTGCAATGCCCATCCAATGCACTCGGAAAGCTTAAAGAAAGTGTTGCAATGGTTTGAGTTTCTGTATGGTTCAAAGATAAATTACTCTAGTTGCAAAAAGAGGCAGATGAGATGAAGGCGTTTGTTAGGGGCATGACTGACCCCCAGTGGCACACAAGCTGCTTGCACAGACAAGCAATCTGTAAATGATCATTTCATCCATGGGCTATAAAATCATGAATGAAAATGCAAAAGTTGAGTAGTATACTTTGTACCCTATAAAAGTTCATTATTAAATGTAAAATAAACATTTACCGAATCCTCTTTTTGCGCTCTGCCTCTATTTTGTAGTGCAAACATCTCTGAAGAAATGATCGCTGCAAGAAGAAAATAATTAAAAGTTAAAAGTAGAAGATCTATTAAAAGACGATGATACTGCAACCAAAAGACAAAATTTTGATATAAAAATGAAATTAAAAAAAAAAATCTGCACTCATGATACATGTGTGTAGTTACATATAATAAGTGTTTACTAGTACAGGCATAAGTCTCTAACATCCCTCCACATGTGGCCCACCCACCTGCTGGTCTGCATTCATGCCAATCAATTGGATAAGGAAGGATAAAGAAATGCTTCAGGTGGATTACGCATACGTCAAATATCACTACTCCCAGCCCTTAAATTTAGGGCCTCAAAATCTAATGGTTTTACTTACTGTTTAGTTTTTCTGTGACTCAACTCAGCTTTTGACTTGTCAATTTACATAGGGATGACTTGGTTGAGTTGTTTGGTTTCCCAGAAGGTAGGTCTTACAATGTAATTTACAAGCCAGCTAATGCAAATTCTAAGCAGTCAGCTCTCACTCCACATATAAATGAACTTACATTTTGAAAAGCACGGTGCTGAAGGATATCATAGAGTTCCACAGGCTTGCAATAAACTGAGAGACTTTCTTCAGCCGCATTTGCCTCTTCTGAAGACAATTGAACCTTAGAATCTTGATGACACATTTGATCACTTGATCTAGACCAGTTGCAATTGCAACCGAGGTTCCTGCAATAAGCATAGAAATAAGGTAATCTGATAATCTTAACCAATACTTAAATGTATCCTCCATTTGTTTATCAGCAGTGAAAATTTACAAAATAATGATAGAAATTGAGGAGAAATGCAAATTTTATTCTTTAAAATGGTTGGTATATCATACATTTTAATGAGAATATACAATGTTTTTGTCATGATGTAACAAGAACTCAACATCATTTCTAAACTTTATTTTTTTCTAGTTAGAGAAATGTACAACTCCTCAACAGCTGAAAGAAGGTTTGCATGATCCATCTAGCAACAGATGTCAGAAACCAAATTCCGTGAAAAGCAATAAGTTTGAAGATGCACAAATTTGACTACTGGATCTTCCAAATAATCACTGCATTTTTCACCAAACATGACAAAAAAAGTGCGATGTGTCTCACGATAAATAACCTCAAACTATCAGTCATTTGAATGGCATTCATTGTACATAAAAATAAGGAAATTTTGCAAAAGGGACACCAAACACGAGATATCAAAATGCATAAAATCAAATGCAGAGCGTGAAGATGACATCACAAACAAATCTATACAAGGCATGCAAACTGCAAAGGGAACACAAGCTAATGGAATGTTTTGTGATTGTCAAGTGCCACTCGATCAGAAGGACAGCTTTATATGACAACAATTCAGCTTGCATAATTATATGTAAAATGCTGGCAGGCAGAAACAGCGCATGTGTTTGAGCTATGTATGCTAAGATGCATGTCTACTGACCAAATAAAAAAAAGGTTGGATGTCTGTAACCATTTATTGTGCTACTTCTCTTCTTAGAATGAAATATTTACCATTAAAAAAAAATAATATATATATATAGAGAGAGAGAGATGGATATATGAAGTAACAATGTATATAATCATGACTGAGCATATTAAGAAAATCTGTTGGTATCTCTAAAAGGAGAAAATCAAGACAAGTTGTTTGAGATCTTTTGGGCAAGTAGATAAAGTGAAGTGATTGTGGTCAAGCAATAGCTTGCAATTAGGGATTTCATGATCTCATTTAGTCCTAATCATGAGAAATATTCAAACAATATCCTATAAATAGTCACCTCTCACAAAACAGGGGTCGATTCCATTTCAACCGAGAATCCTTGATCTGTTATTACCATCTTCTTTTTTAATTTCATTTCTAAAGTTATGGCATGCAAGGCCTGAACAACCCTTGTAATGAAGAATTGAAGAACTACAAGTAAAATAAACTAGGAGAAAGAGGACACCAATATAGACGTGAAATGATAGTAGTCAAAACTGAAAAGTAACATATTATTAGTTTGGGGAGTGATACTGTGATAGACATAGATCTAAATACACAGAGTGGAAAAGCATAAATTTATAAGTCCAAATCCATATATGTGGCATCAGGCTTGAATGATGATGACACGAGGAAAATATATGAACAAGTTTTCAAATGTCTAAAAGAGAAACAGATATCAAAAGACCTTTACTGAAAACATTATCAGTCTTTGTAATTAGGTTTATCACCAGTAGTTTACTCCAAACAAGCATAACTACCAGTTGGTAGAGTTCAAATTCAGGTGGATCTAATGTTTGATGATCAGAGAAGGGGGATCCCTAATCCTTATCTATGTATTGAAATTACCAAGGAATGAGACCTTAATAATGGTCAAATGATGATGACCCCAAAAATATTAAAAATAAAAATGTAGATGGCAAAGTGGTCAATTAATGACAATTGCTAACTATTGTTGAAACCATAGAAGGTGTTGCATTTTGCATGAGCATAAACATGCATGTGGAGATGGATATATGTATGCACATATGTAACTATTAGTAAAAGTGCTCTAACTTGATATTACATTTGACAATAGCAGCCCTTAGCACAATTGCAAATATATAATGTCGAATCATATCACTTGAAATGGCATCAGCTGCACAACTGAGCCGAGCAGTCTAAAGGGCATTAAACTTACAGTTTTGGATTGCATATTCCACTAGAAGAAGTTAGGGAAAAAAAATGCAAAGATCATATAATAAAAATATCCAAACAGAATCTAAAAGAAAGAATACTTACTTAGTTTCATGAGCAACCATAGTTAGGCCTGGCATTTTGGTAAAGCAATGTACAGGTATAGAGTAATTTCATAGCTCTCTCAACATTCCCATAATAAGGCAGTGGGTAACACCTAAATGCTAGAAACTCCTTATAATCTGCCCCTAGTGCCCCTTTTCATTTCACTTGATTTGAATGGAGACTCCTGAATGCAAATGCGTTGAAAAATAAGCATAGCAGAATGAAGAATTACAATGCTGGTAAATGAAAGTTACTCAGTCTCACGAATCATCAATCATGTGGAAAAAGCTTAAATGACAAAACAGCACAATGATTCCCTAAAGTTCCTTTGGGAAGAGTAAAGGCAACTATTTAATGAACAGAACAATCCTAACTATCCCAATACTGGTGTAAACAAGTTAAGTTCAGCCTAGTTGAGCTTGGCTTGAATTAAACTGAGCTAGGCTAGACAGTACTAAACAAAGCTTGAGTCTGCACTGGGCTTGATTAGAAAATAAACCCAACTTGGCCAAGCTTGACAATGCATATCAAGTTTGAGCTCAAGTCACACATAACTCGAGCACCACTAGAGCACATTATATGGGGGTCCAGTGTTGGTTACAAGAAAAAGAAAAAAAAAAAAAAAAGAAGAAGAAAGGGGCAGAAGACCATGCATGGATAAGAAAAGGTCTAAAAATCAAGCTAATTGGATCTTGATAGGTGTAGATTTTAAGGCCTCAATGATCAAAATTGATGAAAATAGGATCTTTATATATAATTGGGTGGTTAATAATGTCAAAAGGATATAGTTTATTTTTGATAAGTTGTAAATAAAATCAAGTTAAATCAATTTTAGGGTTAGGGCCCATTCGTTTGCTTGGGAGTTGAGTGTTCATGGTCAAATCAGACACAAGTAAGGATTATTAAAGAGAAATGGGGTGAAGGATATAAGATAGAGAAGTAGCTGGATCTTGATCTTTCTAGAATTTGAATTACTAGGGTGGTGCCTGAGTATTCATTTCTCATCTCCCCTTGAATTACTTTCTATTAAAATATAGATTTTTTTTTTTTGGATAAATTGAGTAACAAGTGGCAACAAGAAAAAAATTTGAAAAGCCCTTTTTTATGCTTAAAGTGGGCCCCATTAATAGTCATTTGTACTTTATAGCACGGTGGCCCCCTAAAAAGGCTTATTCATCTCCACTCCACCACCAATGTCGACAGCCCTAGCTGGCCCTACATTTCTAACAATACCTTTACAAGTTGGTTCAGGAATTTGCGGTTAGCTCACTTTTGTTTGGTTGGCTTTGGCTACAGTTCATGTTCCATGAACCCTGGCCTTCAAACTGGCAGCTTAGATGAGGAAAGACGCTAAATAGTTGAACTCAGAGGGAAAAAGAGAGCATAAAACTGAAGCTACCATTGTTCTCACGCTCAAGCCATTCAAGGGTGGGTGCATAGGGCTCCACCAAATGGATGAAACATATACTTTAAACATAAAACCCTAAACCAAAACAACAAATCACGGATCGACATCAAGGACTAAGAAATTAAGCACAAAAAAAAAAAATTTACAAGAGCTGAAACGTATTGCGAAGAATCCAGAAATTCCAGCTCCAAAATCATCCATCAAATGACGATTAAAAGGAGATGAAGCTTCCATTGAATACAACAGATCTAAACATGGATGTCAAATACCTAGAGATAGAACGAGAAGAGACTGATGTGTGAGAGAGAGTATTTACCTTTGCGCCCTAGCTCGCTCGAAAGCTTCGGAGGAACATGAGATGACAAATCTTGAGGAGGGAAACGATTACCCGTTTATAACAGGGACGAGTGTGAGAGGCCCGATTTGAGAAAAAAAAAATTATAAAGGAGAGAATAATCCCTATAGGGGCCCGCCGGAGCCGGGTAAATCCACACGTTAGCTAGTGTGTTAGTGCATTTTGGAGCCCTCGACCTCCGGGTGCAAATGTGATCGTAAGCCAATTGAGTTACCCATCACTAATAAAATTTGGACCAATTAGGTGGGCCCATAATGATAGAGTACTTGCATATAAGCAAAAATAAAAATACGGTTAGCAACGCTAAGCTATACAAATTTAGTTTAAAATATTAATTCAATTAAAATCAAATTAATGATAAATAACATACCAATAGCTGCCAAAATTAATGTATTATTTAAAAACTTAAGATAATAACAATAAAACTATAATATAAAATTAAATTAGTATGTTTAACTGCGAAATCTAATGTTATTTTAATAGTAATAACAATGTTAAATAAAAATTAATTTAAAATATTAATGTGGTAATATCAATAATAATTTACATTACATATGCTATGTGGCCATGGATTATCAGTCGATTGCATGTCATATCATAAATAAGGGCCTATTTGGATGTATGGTGAATTGAAGTATGGTGAGGTGAAGCATTAAATCAAGAGAAAATAAAATATAAGATGTTATGATGGTGTTTTGTTTTTAGTTGTTTGGTATGGAATTTTTTTAACTTTTTATACAGAAAATTGTAAATTTTTTGTCTTTTAGTTGAGAAAGGATGTTGTTTTTTTTGACTTTTTTTTTTAAAAGATGTAGGGAATTTTGAAATTGTGTACTTTTGATATTACCAATTTTCTTTTCTTGTCTGGATAATGGAGGCTTTATCTCACCTCACCTCACCTCCCCTCACCACACATCCAAACACGCCCCAAGGGAGTGGGCTTATATTGAGCAAGTGTGTATTGCTTAATTTAAACTATGCAAACATGGATCATCACTCGATTATATGTCAGATCATAAATAAGGGAATGTGCCTAAAATATAACATGGACAATTGATTGGACCATGTGTATTTAATCAATTGATCTAAAACTATTCAAATATTTAGCAAAGATATAAATTTTAAATACTCTTATCTTTAGAAATGGAAGCAAGTTATCGGGTCCATCATCAACATGAGAATCATCATCAAAGTCTACAAATAAAAATATAACCATGATCAATGGTTTAAGTGCCAAAATATTAAGCCACCAAAGTATTTAAATTGGTTCAGATATGCGGATCAATGGACCTTAAGCCAAGCCATTAAAATGGGTTAGGTGGGCTGAACCGAATCCAACCTGTTTTAATGCAGACTATGTTTTCTTAATCCCATGATAAACCCATATATACTGTGGGTCGGCTTTTGCTGGTCAAATGCGAGACAGATTTGAATCCGATTAGCGAATGGGGTCACATTTTCTAAAAGGATTCAAAATAAACTTCGTCGGGGAGAGGTGATACGAGGGGCCCACCATTCTCTCTAGGTTGGGGCCAAAAAATGCTAGTGTCGTTTGCCGCCGTCTCGTCTCACATTTAAATAAATTGTTTGTTTATATCAGTGGATTGTGATTGGCTTCAAAATGCTTGCATTGCATGCATGATTAATCCGATGGTTGATCCAATATCAATTGGATTGGTACGTAACGTATTTGCAATCGCAGTTTCCAATATCATTTGGATGATGGTGATGTTGATTGGGAAACAAATAGAAAACTTAGAATTTCTTAACCTTCTTTTAGCTACTTTATGATAAGCACATTGGATGGATAGAGTACATGGTGATGTTGATTGGGAAAAAAACTAGAAAACTTAGAATTTTTTAACCTTCTTTTAGCTACTTTATAATAAGCACATTGGATGGATAGAGTACCCAGATTTATATGGTATGTTGTATGGACGGGTTGGGTTGGGTTGTTTAACAGAATTTGTTTGCTATGTTGCCATGAAAATAGGAATGAGGAGCTGTCCGGATTTAATGATTACAGACTTATAACGAGGTGTCAAGATTTAAAACTGATGAAAACTATAAAGAGGAGAGAGATTTTAGGGAAATACTCTTGAGGATTCTCAATGGGCCCACTTGTGATGTATCCTCTTAGGAAATGGTATATGATGGAAAGTCATGAGTATTCTCAGTGGGGACACTTGTGATGCATCACATTAGAAAATGTCCCTCACCTTATGGTGAGAGATGGATGCCATATATATATATATATATAAATATATTTAATGGTCAATAAACAATTTATACTGTCCCAATTAAAATCTAGAGCCATAGGAGTTGGAAAATAGCATGTCATTATTATGCATGTGCATTATTTAGAGATCGATTTGGAAAATAGCTTAACCAATCCATATGTTAGCTGGTTATTGTCGGTTTTTTGGAAATCTCAGTGCATGTCATTTCATTTTGCCAGATGCTCGGCATCCAAGTGGGACTAAAAAGGATCAAAAAGTATACTTGTCCCGGGACAAGTAGCATGGCTAAAAAAAGATACATGCGACGTGATTTAAGAGCCCTGCTACTTGTCCCGGGACAAGATAAAATGACCAAAATGCCCTCTCATGTCCCGGGATAAGTAGACTTTTTCGTGATATAACCACTACAGTGGGTATCGGACCCAATCAGACTGCAGAAGTCGGTGCAAGAAAATCAATCCAGCCCCTTTTAATGCATCTGCGGCGGAGGAGGGGAGATTTTCACCTGCCAGCGGGCAAACCGCAGGTGAAAATCTCAATCAAACGTGGACCAAATAGGGTACCAAATGCGCTGCTGCCATTGCCTGCGGACATCCTTCAGGCTCATGCCATGGAAGCATGGGAGGGAGCCTAGATCTCATGCCCCAGAGACTACGCACTCTGAGCAAATGATTGCACAAGTATCCAATTTACTACCTTCTAACAATCTTTTGGAGATGTAATAGCATTTCAACTGAAGTAGTTCTCGGCCATGGAACGCCCCATCTAGCATATGTTTTGACAACACTATTTGGTCTGCATTCCAAAAAAGATCAAGACATCCACAATCATTCTTAAAACATAAGCCAATATCAGGGATATGTATTTTGTTCCAAATGCAAATTCTTCAATGGGTGAACTATACAAGTCCCCCGAGACTCCACTTGGGCCGTTTGGTAAAACTTCTGTTTTAACTCACCAAGATAATGTGACCAGCATCAATCTTAAACAGCTTAGTGAGACGGATAACATTCAAAGTTCAAACAGTTGCTGATTCATGTAAAAGAAACCATAGTTGGATGCCAACGGAGGAGGGCATGACTGCATCTACAATTTCACCTGCCCAAAGCCAAGACCGACTAAATTGAGTCTGGTTACATGAAATAACATTGTTAAAGATGTCTGCTTCTGACAAACTGGACCTAACAAAAGGAGGAGGCTGACGGAATCTAGACTCCAACAAGAAAGAGAAAATTTGCAGTGACCTTCCGGCAGCATTGGTCACCATAGTAACATATCAAAAGGACTGGCATGAGAGATTAATTGTTCATGGGAGTATATAAATAAATTAAAAGGCACCACAGTAGAAGATGCGGAAGCTTGCAAGTGCTGTTCAATACCAATAGGATTGACAAAATATCTTAAACTGATTCCTGATTTGTACAGGCTTAAAATCACATAGTTGAAAATGAATGGAATTTCAACAACAAAAGACATCAGATACCACAAATAATGAGGTTGGAAACATGAGTCATTGAATAAGAAACTGAATCTACTTTTACATGACCTAGATGTTCAAACAATAAATGCTTTAAGAAGAGCAGCATCCACCCTTCTGGGTAACAGGCTGTCCACTGATTTGCACTGTTGGGGGCCTGGCAGTGTTCATGGCTGGTTGGCTCGCCATCCTCCAAGAAGAGTAAAAAATATAAATATATTAGATACAGAAAACACACCAAGCATGCAAAGTTAAAAATACCATCTGAAATCCCAATATGTAAAAGCAGATTTACCTGTTCTTAATCTCAGCAGCCATTGCCATGAAAGCTTGTTCAACATTAGTAGAACTTTTAGCACTTGTTTCCATGAATGGAATTCCAATTTCATCAGCAAAGGCCTAAATGGAAAAAATGGTTCCAGCGCTAATCAGATTCTCCAAAAACCTCGAGGCATATATATGTATGTATAGACAAGCTTCCCTTCTCCAGGAAGTTCCGATTCTAAACAAGTTCCATTATTTATCACAATGGGAAAAAAGGACGAGCTGAGCAAGAAGTGCTCAATATGCAATAAAATGGGGTGGCACATCCTGGAGAAAATTGCTAAAATTCTAAGCCACTATTTTGCTCATATCTTCACCCGGCAAAACAGGAATCTTCAAAATGTGGATTGAATAGGCCTAAAATCAAGCCAGAGAACCACCAAGAGGGACCAAAATGAACACTAAATGTGAGGATCAGTTCATCATCTTTTTCCTACCATCCATTTGTTTCATCCAATCTGCACTCTTATGGTTTTGATTTCAAATGATCTAGAATGAAAGTAAGGCTCAGGTCTTGTATTTGTACAAATTGGCAAGTGCATTATTAACATGAAAAATTAGCAAACCTCCTGAATGCATCGTTCAGTGATAAAAATAGTAATATATATCAAAATTCAAAATGGTATCCTAGGGGTGCTGATGGTTATTCTTAATTGTTTTAGAAACAATGTCACACTCGACATCAATGTAAAAAAAAAAAAAAAGTAAATTAGGAATTGCAGGTTACCTTAGCTGTCTCATAGGAAACAACCCTTTTGTCTGTAAGATCACACTTGTTTCCAACCAAGAGTTTGTTCACACTATCACTAGCATAACGATCGATTTCATTCAACCATTGCTTAACATTGTTAAAGCTTTCTTGGTCTGTCACATCAAAAACCACCTACAAAGACAAGTCAACAGGAGCAGTTTCCACCGTACCATCTACATGTGAAAAGTAAATCCATAAAGAAGAAAGAGAGTTGTAGAACATAACACTTACTATGATACCGTGGGCACCACGATAGTAGCTGCTTGTAATTGTTCTGAAACGCTCTTGCCCAGCAGTGTCCCACTATGATTTATTATATAAAAAACAAACAGAAAAGGGGGCAATGATTATTCTGACGGAATTGGAATTGTTGATTTCAAACTATCTGTCATAAATCATAATAACTGGGGCAGGAATCTAGCATCCACACGGAAAATCAGATTTGCAACTCAAGGGTTAGAAAAGGACAATTATATGTAAATTGTTAGTCAATGCCATGTAGCAAATAATATTCACATATACAAGTTTTTTTTTATTCCTTTTCCTTCTTGAATATGCAAGCACCAAATCCAAATCACACAATATATAGCATCATAGATGGATGGAGAAGAATGACAGCATATACAGAAACTTACAATCTGAAGTTTAATGGTCTTCCCATCCTGCTCCACAGTGCGTATTTTCTACAAACATAAAAAGAATATCACCATTGTACACTTATAAAGAAGAAAAGGATCATTTAAGAGAATAAAAAAAAATACTTACAAAATCAACTCCTATTGTGCTGATATAACTCTCAAGATATGAATCATCCTATCACAGGAGAGAGAAAACCATCAGGCATTCCTTAATCAATATACCAATTCATTGTGGTCACACTTTACTCTTCATTCGCATTGTATCTTTGAGCATCTTTGGCATTTTCCCTAAGCTTCTAAGTTCTAACAGATCAAACTCTTCAATTTGAAATTCTAAATAAATATATTAAAAAAATTATACAGACTTCATGTACATCCTTGCCAATGTAACCCATTTACTGCTTGACAAAATATCATTTCATGGTTGAACAATACATGTACGCATGAATAAAGCAGCTCAAATCATAAAAATAAAAATATAACTCCATCCAAAATTTCATCATTCACAATATTAAAAAGAAATGTACAAAATTGTAGTAGTAATAATTAGTCCTTACTGCAAATCTCAAAAGAAGACATGATTTGCCGACACCAGAATCTCCAATAAGCAAAAGCTTGAACAAATAGTCACTGCAAGAGAGAAAACCACAGCATGCATTTCTCTGTTAAGCTTATAAACAAATGGCCGGACAAAATAAAACAGAGTCAGGCTTAGCCCTCCAATTCTGACAATAAAAGAGAACAAAGGGAAAAAGTAGATCCTCTTGAGAAGATGCAACTTCCGAAACTAATTTAAATAAGAATAGGTACAAAACAGAGTCAATCATCACAGACTGACAGAGACACTCTTGGACTACTCAACGCCAAGAAAAGATAGTATATGGTCATTGAAAACTCAGTTTTGCACAAATACCAAATAATAAATTCAATGTGTTAAACAAAAGATACTTGAGCCCGAAATCTATTCATTCCCTCCTAACACTATACTGTTTGTTGCAACTAAGAGCTGCTGCTTTTGAACAGTTCCTTTTTAAATGGGCAGTAGGTTTTTATAAACAAAAACAAGAGATAATAACTGAAAAGGAGGGAGGAGATCCAAAAGAAGTAAATTCTTGCCAATGCAAAAGAAACATCCTAGCAATTGGCAATTAGTGTCTTAAAAGATGGAAAGTTTCTTGATATGCTGTCTTAACTATTCTTGTCTCTTTTTCTTTTTTTCTTCGACTTTGAAAGATAAAAAATAATACAAGTAGATATTGAAAACACATAAAAAGAACTTGAAAACACATAAAAATAACATGGGGAAATATATAAATAATCATGAAATAAGATACTAAGAAGTAAGAACACATTCGGAGACAAGTGGGTCGCTGCTAAAGAGGTTATGAGACAAATACTAAAAGGAGAGATTATCATGAGAATAAGTGGCATGTTTCTATTTAACCAAAGAGGTTTTTTGACTGTATAAAAAAGTGGTTTTATTTGTATAAAACAATGGATGAAGTCCAGTGTTTTATATAAATGCTTGCATGAAATTAGTTTAGAATAAGTTTTAGGAGGTGGTCTCTCCCCTGCCATTGCCAATTGTTTCTGGGCTCCACCCTAGAGTAGGACTGGTTGGTCCTCTCCCCCTTTAGGCCACTTTAAGTTAAATCTTGACTGGAGTGTGATTGGCAATCCGGGAAATGCGGGCATTGGAGGAATCATTTGAGTTTGTAATGCGTCGATAGCCCTCTGCTATTCAAGCCCTGTGGCGCAGCCCCGGACCCTCTAGATCAATCTCCTGAAGGATTGATAGAATCCATGGGATGGATTCTTAACTTTAGAACACACTCACGAGTCACGACCATAAAACTCATGGTAAGGTAACTCACATAATTGAAGTAACTGAACAAAGCATAAGCCTTACAATGGGGGCTTCTTATAGAGTAGCATTGTTTCTAAATAACCAAGACATTCTAAAATAAGAAACTAACTAATCTCAATCAAAATAGGATTTAGGAAGCAAATATACTAAACAACTTTACTAATTTAGAGATTATCTAAATTAAGGATAGGGATCTCAAAATCAGAGAGCATGTAGACCCCATCAGGTGGGTCCATCAAGGCCAGCGAGTCCTGCGCTTGGATCAGGCTGCATCACACCCTGCTGGTTTCTGTTCAATTAATGAGGTGGAAATTTTAACCTCGAGGATGGCTCTTCAGGAAGCTATCTGTTTCAATCTCCGTGGATCATTTGGTGCAGGTTGATTCTCTGCGTCATTCATTGTGCTGCAGGTTTGCTGCATGGCTACTTAAAGATTGGTATACGCATCCAAAAAGGTGCTGGATTTAGCTAGAAAATTAAATGCTTCTTTCCACATGCGGCTGATGTCCTATCTACGGAGAGAGTCCCACACTGGAGTTTGTTTATTTTTTCTAAGAGCTCCTTTAAAAAATACCCTGTAATCTTCATATCTTCATGGAATTAGAATGTTAGAATGCTAGGACCAATGTGTCAACGAAGTTCTTTAAGTCATAAGGTGTATGCCTTGAGGCACTTTGTGAAAGTCTCCCCCACAAACCTCCCACGAATTTTCAAACATGGCTGGCAATATCATAAACCCAATTAACATGAAACCATAGCCTCCAAAATTTAATAAGAAACCATAAACCCCCAATTCCAATCTATTCATAGTTCAAAACAGAAAAAAACCCATCTTAACCAATAAAAAGATTTAGTAATATCATGTAAGTGGAGGCAAAAGCCTCAAACTACATAACCCATGATCATAGGGGTTGCACACCACAAACACCAGTCATCACATGCTTGCCAACGTTTACGATCTCAAACAGAAACAATCACGTTTCATCAAATAACATACATAAATCCATGCGATGCAAACATAATTAAGTTGCAGATTAGTACAAAATTGAGACTAATTAACATTGCTGGTAAACCAAACCGCCAATACAGAAAATCAATCAGCATATTTTGAAACCAAAAAAAAAAAAACGTAGGGATCTGGATCTTCACGACCAGATCTCAACAGAAAATCACAAAAAAAAAAAAATAATAATAATAATAATAACAATTGAATTCGATTTGATCATACATCCAATTCAATACAAGTGCACAAAACTAAATGAATCTGCCCAAAATATCGCAGATCTGCGACATCACAGCAGATTTCTGCTAAAACGAATCAAGTCTGGCGACACAATACCACAAGAAAAGGGGGAATTTTGCAAACCCTCGCGATTTTCGCTCATCCTAAGAAGTGAATCGCGGGAAAGATACAAAATTAGGGTTTCTGAATCTTACTATTCGGGATTCATGGCGGGAGATTAAAATCGACGGAATTACAATCGGCGCCGGCGAGAGGAAGATGGAAAAGGAAGAGGATTTTCAACGAGAGGAGAGAAGACGCGTGGGAAAATAAAGACGGAGTAAGTTGGCAAAAGTACCCAGGATTTTTAAAATTACGATCGTGCCCTTTTATCCTTAGATCGAACTTTGCGCACGTTGACACTTGGAGTATTTGCGACCGGGCGTGCTGTACTCCAGTGGTCTGCAAGAGCATTGAAGAGGTTGTGCTCCCACAGTTAGGGCCCGAATCTGTGATGGTGGCTTAAACGCGGTGCATACTCATGGTCAGGTCAGCTAAGCAATAGCACTCTTCGCTCTGCGCCTCTGCCTGCCTTTCTGCGATCTTCATCTCTCGCTCATCTGCGCTCTCTCTCAGCTGTCGTCTCTCACTCAGCGCTCTCTGCCCTTCATCTCTCGCTCATCTTGTACGCGCCCTCTGACCGTCGCACGACGCACACAACGCGCTGACACTGCCCCTCTCATACCGTCGCACCAACGCGCACGCTGACGCTGCCCCTCTCCCTAGCCCAGTCGCCCCCTCCCTGTCACGGGCTCACCCTCCAACGATAGCATGAGCTTTGATAACAGCCCAATGCCTGCAAAACTTGTGCACTATTGTACGCTGGGACCATATAGGTGAACTGATCAGTCCTACCATGGATGGAAGTTCCTGATTGGAACATCCGTATCCTTCTACTTGGTCATTTTCTCTCATTGATTGCCGGACATCTTTCTTTCTATCCTTTTAGGTTGAGAATATGCATTCCAATTTCCATAAGAGGATGCGAAGAAACTCAGAAGGAAACAATAACAAACATGGCGAAGCACAAAAATCAAATTAAATCACTACACCTGATAGATGCATAGAGAAGAAAAGTTGTTCACCAGCAACAGCCATTGTCCAACTGATTTTCTGTTACAGTGTTACTTTGTTAATTTGTGACTTGTTACTTTTTTACTTTTGTTAATTTGTGATTGCATGGTTGAGCAGTGAATTTCTGAATCAATTAATCAATGATAAACTGATTTGTGTCATCTGTTTGTCTCTGGTTTCCAGTCGATTGATATTGATTTCGGACTCAACTTTAATCATGACAATATATGTTTTTTGTTAGGGTTTTTCTTCATGAGGAAATCTTAGAGTCAATCGAGTGGCAGGCATCCATAACTTCGGAACTGTTGGCAACTAAGATACATCTCTTGACTCTTCCTCTTTCTAACTTGTTTATTTGTTTAGTAGCTTTGATTTATTTTAATAGTTAAGTATGTCTTCCATTGGAGGAGGGTTTAAAGTCCAAGTCCGATGATAGCATAGGAATGTTCATGATCGTGCTAAAGCCCGGGCCCAGTCCAAGCCCGCAGGGGATGGGATTTAACATAGGCCCGTTCAATTTAAAACCGGGATTTGACAACCCCCGACAGGCCCGTCCAATATTCGGGACTGGATTGGACAACCCATGCTCAGGCTTGGCCCGTCTCATTGACAGGCCTAGGCTGACGACTGTTGTGATGCAAGGTGCCGGTGGAGGGTGGCAAGTGCTCTCCCTATGCTTCTGTCCACTTTTATTTATTTATTATTGTGTGGGTTTGGGTATAGGAATATCGACGGAGGGATTGTGTGTTGGATTTCAAGATGGGGTTTCGATAGGGACACAGAGGAATGGTGTGTTGGACGATGGAGTTGGCCAAGGAGTAACTGGGATTTGAAGGGATAGGGTTTGTTTAAGATGGAGGTGCTAGGCTCTGCAGCTGGACTGGAGACGAGGGTTGGGATTTTGGGATTTGTGGGTCTAGGGTTTGGAAGAATTTAGGGTTTTGGGTTCGAGATGGGCTGAGGTTGGGTATTTGGTTTTTTTGGGTGGATGGGGTGTTGGATTTGTTTTTCGGATGAGTCGATTGGGGTTTAGGATTTTTGTCAGTTGGGGTCGTTAAGGGGTGGGAAAAGGACAGGGAGCAGGGTGGAGTGGGATCGGGAAGGGATGGGGTTTGGGTTTTGGGGTTTTAGGGTTTCAACTGGGTGCAGGTTTGGAGTTATGTTATAGGCTGGATGGATGGATGGAGTTGGATTAGTGATTGGGTGATTCTAAACGCACCCCCATTATGTGCTGTACACACCCACATCCCCTTATGTGAACAGTGTTTTGCACTGTTCACAGAAGGGGATGTGGGTGTGCATAGCAATATGGGAGGGTGCATTTAGAATCACCCTTAGTGATTAGGTTTCAGGTGACAGGGATTAGGATGGGTTGGCTTAGGTTTCGGTTGGTTGTGATTGGGGATTAGGCCTTTGGGAGGGGATGACACGAACAGGGATTCGGCTGTAATGTGGGGATGATGATGATGATGATTGATTGGCGACGATAATGACAATAATGGTAGATGATGATAGTCGATAATGATTAATAGTAAAATAGAGGAATAGGGAATCGAAAGGAGTGCATGGGTTACCTCGATGGTAGATCTGCCATTGGAATGGCTAGGCGACTGGAAATTTTTAGAAGGAAAGTCTTGTACGATGGGAAGATCTTCTCTTTATGAGCTATTTGTGAACTTGGGTCCGATGGATTGGCAGACCTCGGGTCTAGCCTGCATGAAGAATATGGCCTATTCATTTGGATGGATGAAGTAAACTTTTGAGAGAACATTGATTATAATCTTATCCTTGTTCTGAATAGTTTCACATCAATCTGATCGACACTCATTTCTACAAGTTCTGTTTTACTTCACAATCTAACATTTGACTTCTAGCTGTTGCTCTTTTGGTTATCATTCTTAACAAAAACATTAATCATTAACCTGAATCATATTCATGTATAGCTGAAAAGTTAGACTAAAACTATTCTCTAACTTCAAACTTGTACCTGTCCAATAAAAAAATTCCAACAAAAAATACACTCATTATTTACAACAATTGAAACTCATCCAAGAAGAAAACATTCGCTCTTGGGATTCCAACAGTAGTGGAAACTAAAACTAAAAAAAAATCCTTCATATCAAGTTCAGATCTCATTGTATATCGTAACTAAAAAAAGACGAGCGGTTCTCTGAGATATGATAGCTACGCACATCTTAAAAATGAGTTTATTATATACCCTATAAATTTCAATTGTAAATAAAATATGATGAAATCTCTTATTCCAGAGTGTGTTGATTGCAAACGTAAGAGAAAACAAAAAGATGCATTGTCCATGTTTAGTCGCAGAAAGATGTTGATTTGATATCATTTAACCTATCTACCAAGTGGAATTAGAACTTTATTCAAAGTCATATCAAACTCTACACATGCATGTGCGTACAATATATCAATCAAAAGATCCAAAAGTGTTCTGATTCACAAGAGACTCATTCCAAGGAAAAATAAAAAAAATAAAAAAAACAACACTTCATTCCTAGCATTGGGATCCTGGCAGTATCGGAAACACCTCGTTCAAGCAACCAAAGCAAAAATCTTTGGTTTCTTCAGACTTGAAAAGCCTCTGCAAGTCATCAACCGGAAGATGTGCGTAGCTATCATATCTCAGAGAACCGCTTAGATTGAATTCAAGGTGCACTTTATACTTCTTTGGGTTGACTCCATATTGGCAGCTGAACTCTAAAGGAGGCCAGCCTACCCGCACGTGCAATTGGTGTGCTCCACCATAAAATTTGAGGAGCCTTGTGATGACCATTGCGCATTTGGCGACAAGCATTGAATCATCAAACAACATGACTTTTTTCCTGAGCAGTGCGTCCCTTTTAACTAGGTTGTGTTTAACGATAATTTCGTGGATCTCATGCTCCGGTATCACTGATGGATTGAATGGAAATACAAGGCCTAGAAATGAGGTTCCAGTAGCTTTTGCATAACTATATGCAAGCCAATGTGATGATTCTATGCATGCCAGTGTGTAGTTAGCTTCTACCGGGCCAATTTGAGCCATTAACTTGCCACCGTGTTCACGGTGATGGTCCAGGGAGTGACCGAACACCTTTTCGGTGTGAGAATGGCTCATGCATAGAGTCTCAAGAATGCAAAATTTTCTCGTAGCTTTTGGAAGCAACTGAAAGCTTTTTACCTTACCATTTCCAACAATCACCAACTCTCGTGGTAAGATATCCTGGATATATTCCGTATCCACGGAAACATATGTCATAGCGACAATCACTCCCTAAGAAATGCTCATCGCCGGTGACAGAGATCCTTTCGTCCCAGCGGCGGTGGAGAACAAAGTCATCCGTACTCTAAATGCCAATTCCAACAACATTGTCCCACCATCTAGATAGGTAGGCATCAGAATCTGCAGTCTTCATTAAAGTAGATGTTCTCAACTGGTCATAGATGATGACAATGCCTTGGCAATTGACTTCTTGTATAACATCTTAAACTCTCCCCAACTTAGCAACAAACTCAAGGGGCGTAAAATCCCACACACTCTAGGATAGTGAGCGCTCCTGATGCGCATCTTTCTCAATTTCAAAATGTCGTTACTGGAAAGCAGAATTATAAGCATTTTTTAATCCATTGGCGGAGGATTTTCCTTACCAATGATCGCACAAGCTCACTTATTGCGGCATGTGACCCTAGAGGATTCTTCCCTTTGGCGATTAGAAGATATAAAAATGGCAATGCTGTGATGATTGCTAGCGAGGACGTATGTTTCAATGAATATGGCTATTACATTCGCAATATTTTGCTAGGAGAAATAATAATCGTGAGAAATGGCAATGTAGAATGTTTTCAATTGCTTTTCAAAACTCTAAGAAAATCGTGTATTCTAGAGACTCTATGCATCAACCATTTTCACACCCAAAATGTGTTAGCTCACTCCCTCGATCATCTCCGCCAGTAGCTTGGGGAGTTAATGCCTCAAACTGGCCTATCAGAAGCTGATTGTATATTGGCATGCACCGAATCATCGTATGTGCCTGCCTCCTGTTATGCAAAGGCGATTGGAATCCCATTTTTAGGTGTCTTATTTCCATTCAATGAATCATTGTTTTCAGAGCATGAGATCCCCAAAAGGATCGTTTAAGACAGCTTGGTTAAACTAGACGGATTGCTCGGGATGATGGTTCTACTGTTTGACAATTCGATGCTGGTGGCCAAATGCACAGAGGCCATTATAAGGATTCTCAAATTTTATGGTGGAGCATAACAACTACATGTCCGCGTAAACTGCCCTCCTATAGAGTTCAGTTGCCCATATGGAGTTAACCCCAAGACGTATACAGTGCAGCCTGAACTCAATATGAACCATTTTCCGATATTTGAAAGCTACGCTCATCTTCAGTTGAGGATTTGAAGAAGCTTCAGAAAACTTTTGCTCCGGTTGCCTAAGTGTAGACTTTCCAATACTGCTGGGTCCCAAGTCCAAAAGTGAAGTGTGTGTGTGTGTTTTCCCTTGAACGAGTCTCGGCTGTCAATAATGAGTGTTTTTTGTGAATGATGACATGTTTGATTGACATCTAGTATGCACAAAGTGATTAGAGTCTTTACTCCCTGTTAGTTAAAAGTCATGTTTGTTGTTAGAAACAATATGTTGGTACCATTCTTTGAATACTATAAAGTTCCCAAATGTGTACGTCCATTTTAAATGTTTAGCTTTTAATTATGCAAATGTGTTGGCACCGTTCTAAATATATAGGGGGAGTGAAGAGTTCAGGAGAAAAAATAGATTTTTTCATTAGATCACTATTGGGATATTCATATGAAAAGATGGTGGTCTCGAAACTGTGTTTGGCAATTTAACTCTTTTGATGCATTGGCATAGCATGCTTGCTTGACTATCATGTCACTCATTGTTTTCTATTTATGCTGTCTGCTATGAAACACTGTGCTCAGGTGATCTTATACACTCTTCTAATGTCCGAAAGGTTTGTCTGATGACTCTGATCCTGCTACTTTTAAGACAATATGGCTTGTTTTTCTTTCACCTCTTCATTTTAAAAGTTAAGTCATAGTAATGCAGTTAAAGGGAGGGAAGATTGAGGTGTGTTGGATAGTATCTTAGCCCAAACTCCTCTCCCACACTCCCCACACCCTCCCCCACCCCCTCCTCTCCCTCTCTCTGTGTGAATGGGCTTAGCAGTTTGGGCCTAGTCTAGGCTCGGCTTAGCAATATGCAATTCAAGCTGGGCCAATACCTTGCCAGCCCACTGGAGTGGCATCCTTAGGTCTAGTTGAATCCTCTCTCGTATACGAATGGGCTTGTTAGGCCACCGCCCACCGGCTAGGTCTAATGGGACTTCAGCTGTATCTGTTAAATGATCCAAACTCACTTTCTGTGGCCTGCCTCCTTTTGGGTCTGCTTCACATAATTGATGTATGCATCTAGGTGAAATCTTTTTGGCTGTCTACTGGTTGCTGTATTTATTGCAAAGGCACCCCTTTTTGCTGATGCTTGAAGGATATTGACTCTGATCTTCTTTATTATCTTCAAACAGATCACAGACAGGTAAATCTCAAATATATATATTGAGTCAGTTGCAAGTGTTTACAAAATATTTGGATGCCTTTATGTTGTCATCACTCGGGTATTGCAGTTCGAAGATCTGACTTGGTAGGGCTAATCACATGCCGCAATGAACTCCCAGCTGATATTTTGAAGGCTTCAACATTACAGCTTCGGCCTCCAATGTTACATGTATGGATATTGCTAAATTACTAGTGTCTTGATTTTCCTGGTTGATACTTAATTGAACTCTCATTTGACTTTCTGGTGCACTTATATTGTTGAATCCAAACACATGCCAAAGTTGTCGCCACCTTAATATTTGTACCGTCTATCATAAGGTAATGAAGGTCTATTGTACTCGGAATAAATTTCGAATTCCTCTTGGTGGATAGGTTAAATGATATCAAATCAGCAAACATAACTGATCTTTCATCGTACATAATTTGTTTTTCCTTACTCGTATTTTTCATTTTAATTATTTAATTTTTTATCAAACCCTTGTGGTTTTATTTTCATAGAGGATAAAACCCTTTTTCTGAAATTAGTCAGTCTATCCAATCCTTGTAACATGCATGAGTGGAGTTTGACATGAAAGGATTGAGTACATAACAGGAATCTTGTTTGTAACTCCAATGTAAGAGAGAATCAAGAAGTTTGGTTGGGTTGGTTTGGGCATGTACATAGAAGATAAAAATCAACCCCCATATAAAGTATCGTGGCATGATGGAAAGGGTGAATCATGAGGTTCATAAAGAACTTGATTCAAGTGGTGAGGAAAGACATGATTGATTTTGGAGTTACAAGAGCATGGCTCTATGTTAGGGCTAATACTAACAAAGCCAGCCTCAGATAGCTATGATAAGCTTATGATGCACAGATACTTCGAAATGGGCAACGTATCGTATCGTATCGTATTCAATACTTCACTTTTTGTGTGTAAAATCCGTGTCCCTGCCGTGTCAATGGCTTGTCCTAGCCGTGTATCTGTGCATCATAGACGATAAGGCTTTGATGTTGATGATAAATCTAATTTTGCAGTAATTTGAAACAATTTTTATCCCATATTGCTCCTGCATCTCTCGGGAAAAAGATGGTTGTTTTTTTTTTTTTTCTTTCAATTTTTACTCCCAATCCTTCCGATGTCACTCGCAATGTGCTCATGGAAGAGTTTTAGGGTCTTTTGAAAGCTGCACGCTGCGTGCAACAGACTTGTTGGGATAACTGTTACCCGCGTATAGAAGTGTTTCTCTCTGAGAGAGAGGTGTTTAGTCTCTCTAAATACTATCAAATATGGGGAATCTTCTACTGGAATATCTTGTGATCATAAAACAATCTCCATTGAAGTGATTCACACAACTCCATCAAATGCCTTGGAGGTTATGGAGACTTCTTTACGTTGTAGCTGGTATCCGAGTTGGATTATAAGGATCACATGGCCTGGAAATGGAAAACATGTGGAAGAGATATATGCATTAACATTAAAAGTCGACACTTTCATTAATGAAACAGTGTGCGCATATGATCTTTTCTTTAAAAACCATGGACGAATTGTGTACTTATACATTTTTTTTTCCTTTTTCTTTTATTTATACGTGTATATGTATTTATTTAACTGCGTACATATGGCATGCCACAACAAAATGAGCAACTTTGAGACCCAAATTGAGTAATGTAAATTGTAGACAGTCGATTGTTATTAAGAATATAATTTATTTTTGCAAATAAACATGGACAATGCATCTTTTTGTTTTCTCTTACATCTGCAGTCAACATACTCTGGAATGAGAGATTCCATCATATTTTATTTACAATTGAAATTTATAGGGTATGTGATATATAGACAACTCATTTTTCATTTGTTTGTCTGCTATTGTCACTTGGCAGTTTGTTGTTGATTCAACATAATTCAATTGAAAATGATTCTTTGCCATTACATCAATGAAGAAATGACCTAGTGAGCAGTACAACACTATAGTATGACACAAGTGGGTGGGCCTACCTTTGGTGAATTCGACTGAAGATAGGTAGGACGCATCATTGAATGCTTGCCGCTCAGAAACTGTTAAAGTTGGGTTGATTAGTTCCATGATTCCATCTATCAAAGGTTTCCTTAATTATTAGATGAGAAAACTTTAATGTGTACTTGTAACCCTAAAAAAGATGTATAAATTTTCAAAAACATTTCTTTCTGATGTATAAAATAGTTTCAGAATGCCCTCACAGTTTTTCTACACATCTTTTAGATAGTTTGAAAGCTTCTCTAGCATCGCTATTTTATTCAATTTTTATCTTCTTGTTTTCTAATTTACTTAAGTTACTATTTTTCTATAGATTTCCATAACGTCACTGGAGAAATACCTCGACTGAGATACTAAATGAGACTTTAGTTATGTAACAAGTTGAACCTGCTACAGGGCATTTAAACACACTGGGAAGAAAAGGCTTTCCTTAAGCCCTTCCGAAGTCATGGGCCATCTTCAGTTACTGCCACAGTGGCTGATGTTCATCAAGTACTATATATGGGCGTTCATGGGCCATCTTCAGTTACTGCCACAGTGGCTGATGTTCATCAAGTACTATATATGGGCGTTCATGGGCCATCTTCAAACACTGCACATATTGATTGCCATATAGCGCTATGTATGTTCTTGCATATACTGTTTAGTTCCATTCTTATGATATTGGAGATGTTACTATGGGGAGAGAGAGAATATCTCTGCTGTTTTATTCCTCTTTTAAGTTCAGAGATGCAGCTTTTGATTTTTCCTCATAAGATGATGAAGGAATGTACAGAACCGAAAGCATAGCCATCTTCATATGTCAACCTACACGATTTTTTTTCATGTGGTCCCACCACTCGCTGGCATTGAACTTGGTCTTGGTCAATTGGAGCTTCTTCCTCCCCTTTTAACATCTGATGCTTGAATTCAGAGATTCTGTTGTGGAGTTCAGGACACGGTGAGTGCAATGTATACGAAGGACCAGGGGTAATAAGTGATCCAATGGTTAATGATTGTTTTCTTTTTTTTGCAATTTTGTCAAAATACATATGAACAATAAAGGGCCAAGCTTTCACCTCGAATGGTTCTGATTTTGTAAATGGGGCCCCACAGAAATTAAATTGTTTTTTTTTTTTTTTTAGGATTTAGACTTATTCATAAATATCTAAATGACGGATCAACGGCTGAGATTTGACTTATTAGCTGTCTTCCAACTTTTAATCACGATTACAAGCTCAGTTCTCAAGGGACCTAAAAGGTTAGGGTTCCAAAGCTAAGACAGTGACCTCTTTGTTACTGACTCGTAACAATCTGCACAGAGATGGGAACCTTCGTTCTTGTCATTCTGTCCTCATCATTAACCTAGATCATAATGAAACTCGTAGAAAAGGCGGTTTACAAAATTAAATATTAACTTAATGGACATTGGATAGATTAAAACGACTACAACTTCAAAGGGCTAAAAAGTAAAGGACCAAAAGTGAATGAGCCATGCTATTTGTCCCGGGACTGGCCCGACTCCACATGGGATGGGTATTTTGGTCATTTATCGGGAATCTTGTCCCGGGACTGGCCCAACTCCACATGGGAGGGGCATTTTTGGTCATTTGACGGGACAAGATCCCCGGGACAGGTAGACTTTTTGAAAGTGAATATGCACCGAGGCGGCGTAAAAGATCCCCATTCCTATGAGATTCTAGATATTTAATATGAAGTAGGTGTTGGGGAAATTTCTTACGAAGGATGTGCAATCATAAAATCAAATAAACCGTTAGTATAAATAATTTGTGTATAAAAGTGAATGATTGTGAATGTGAGAAATTAATTTAAGAAAGCAATAAAAATAGACAAAACACACCAATTAAGATGTTATCTCAAAGACATCAATTTCTCACATACATGTGGTTTAGATGAAATTATGTCCATAGGATATAATGCCTAACTTCGATTCTCTGCACACTAGAATCAGAAATATGGAATTGCACTTAAAATTAAAATAAAATAAAATACTGTTAAACAATATGCTTCTGAAACTACTATATTATACTCATTTAGATCTTCTTGAAATCTTCTTCAATTCTTTGGAAAACTTCAAATAACCTCAATTTATAATGATTGAAAACATCCTTTGAAATTGGGTCATATCCACTCAAATGGGTCCAAAAGACACATCTCATCCAAATGGCACAAAACACTTGATTTTGAAATTGGGTTTTAGAAAATATCCAATAATCCCCCACTATGTTGAAAAGACACATTCTTAGTAAGAAATTTCTCCAACGGTGAGCTCTTAATGTGGTTTTTATTTTGGTATATTGGGGGCTTGACCCCACTATGTTGAAAAGACACATTCTTACTAAGAAATTTCTCCAACGGTGAGCTCTTAATGTGATTTTTATTTTGGTATATTGGGGACTTGAACTCATACACTCTCATATACATATGAACCAGATCAGACCAACTGAGCTATAGTTGAAGGACTGCTCTTAATGTGAAAGACTGAAAGTGGAACTTGGTTCATGAGATTTCCACCAAACAAATAATCGAACTTTGAAATGCTTACTCAAGGCAAACTGATTATATATAAAAGAGGAAAAGAATCCTCACTCAATTAAGGCGCCAATATGGTTTACTTAATTAATATAGCATTGATTGTACAACACAACATCTTAGACCCGTGGAGATGAGTGATTACTGTAATCCTCAACCTTTTAATATGGGGTTACATACCCAAAACACTTGAAGAGAAAACATACATGAAGAGACGAATGCCTCAAATAACCATTCCAAGATGGTTGCAAAGCAAAGTCCATAAAATTAAAAAGAAAAAGAACATAACTACATAAGTTCTTGCATTGTATTTATTTCTTTAGTCAAACCCAGAAATACTCAGTCATTACAAAACCCCTCCATAAAAAGAGTTGCAAGTTGAGAATTCTCATTGCGTCCCCAAACAACATACGACCCATTGAACAAAAACAGAAAGAAAACAGGAAATACACAATCAGAATCATAGGTAACATGCACTGTCAATCTCTGAAAGCTCACCGTAAATCCACTCATCTTCATCAGCCATTGTGACCAACGGACCAGATTGCGTCGATATGGTCTTGGGCGGACACACACTCTCCCCACATGCAGCAGCAGAAGAAGAAGAAGAAGAAGAAGAAGAAGAGGCTGTGTAGAATCTATTGATTCGTTCCAGCACTTTGCTTCTAAGGCTTTCCAACCTTTCCTTCACTCGCTCCAGCTCCTCAACACAGGTGACTCCTTCGTCCAAGTCGAGTACTTGCTCCCACCAATTCGTGAATTCTTCATCTTTCATCTGGCTCTTCTTTTGCTGCTGCTTTACGACCTCAAGCTGCTGCTGGAGTTGGGCGATTCTGTTGAAGATCAGTTCAGAAAGCGAATGCGATGAATGTGAAGCATCAGGAGGAACTGGATCAGTCGCACTGAGAAATCGGTCGATAACGGCGTCAGCAGTCGGGTGGCCGAAGACGAATGGCCTGCCACCGCCTGAGAAGACGATGATGGCAACCTGAGCATCACAGAGAGTGCAAAGCTCCGATGCTTTTTGGAAGAGTCCTTTGCGTCTCTTGCTGAAGCACACATGCCTCTTGTTCTTGTCTTGTATCATCTCTATTTTTATCTTTTTCTTTCCCATGTCTTCTCAATCTGGTAGTATGTTTTAATTGCCAAGAGAAACCAGAATGTCGTATCTGCGAACAAAAAAGAGGATTAGAACGCTGCTTTGATTCCGACGGGCGACCTCCACTTTTGGTAGTTGGAGGGGATTAATTAATGACAAGTTAACACTTTCCTAATATAGCTAATGTTGCTCAAGTAATAAAAGAAATCACAAATTGTAGATCGTGATTTTAGGAAATCATAAAAGCTGAATTTGAGGAAGTTAAAATCGTTGAGATTTATTTTAGGGAATAAAAAGAATTTGGGAAAGTTGATGGAATCTCTACATGCAAAATTTTAGGATTGCCTTGTTGTAATGAGGTGGGATTCTATCCTTTTGAGGATGCTGACTGTGTTGGCTATGGTTTAAGCAAAGGTATTCCTTGAAAGGAAAGAGGAAAGGAGAATGGGCAAATTTTGCTTGGTGGAATTATTAATCTATCATTAATTACTCTGTAATCGGTAATATTCATGTGAGAACTAGTTCTCACATATTATATGAAAACTTTTTTATGTGGCACAATTGTAGGCTCCATTTGGGGATTGGACCAGTATCAAGTTTGACCTCAAACACATGCTCTTAACCCCTCCATCCGTAGCCCACAAGTTTAATGGCTTCATATTCAAAAAAATATCCAACCCCCGATCCAACGGTTTAGTCCATTCGGATGTGTGTAAATCCTTGAAATTAGTAACTATCAGGAGTTCCCTATTAGTTGCGAGGTTTGGATTGGTTGCTAGTTGGGTCCCGCAAAAAAGTTCTCATATAATAGGTGAGAAGTAATTCTCACTTGAATATTTCCCATCATTAAAATCACAAGTACACTACCTTAAAATATTATCTAAAAGTTCGCTTATTACATTCGTTGGATATAATCCAATATTTGGAGTATTCGTTTATCCTCTCGATCATTTACCGGCACTTAATGCACAATTTCATCGTCAACTATATAATTTGATATTATAAATACTATTATTATTATTCATTTTCATCATCATTATCAAATTCTTGTCGCAACTATACATAGGGTCCGCCACATGCCTTAAAACTAATTAAAATGGATGTGGGATTGCCAAATCCACTTATACTCAAATGGTGAAGTACCTCCCCCCTTTCGCAGTTCAAATAAACAACTGGGGAATGGATGATCCCTTTTTTGGAGGCCGGATTATGAGTTCCATCATGGGAGGGCCACATTGACTGCCTAGTGAAGTCAAATTTTTACCAACAAAGAAAAACACCTAGTGAAGTCAATTCCATACATCTATCTACTCTTATAAAAGAGAGAAAGATGATGTACTTTTTTGACTACACACATGCCCAATTAAATGTAAGTTGTGGGGCCCATCCTTATATATATTTATTATGTATATGTATTTTATATATGGATAAAGATGGGGACATAATGGGAATTTTCTAATTTCTATACCCTATTAATGTACTTTTTTCACTACACACATGCCCAATCAAATGTAAGTTGTGGGGCCCACCCTTATATATTTATTATGTATATGTATTTTTATCTATCTACTCTTATAAAAGAGAGAAAGATGTACTTTTTTTCACTACACACATGCCCAATAAAATGTAAGTTTTGGGCCCACCCTTATATAGATTTATTACGTATATGTATTTTATATATGGATAAAGATGGGGACATAATGGGAATTTCCCAATTTCTATATCCTATTATAAAATAAAGTAGTGTCTAAAAAAGAGAGAAAGATGATGTACTTTTTTTACTACACACATGCCCAATAAAATGCAAGTTATGGGGCCCACCCTTATATATATTTATTATAGATATTTATTATGTATATGTATTTTATATATGGATAAAGATGGGGACATAATGAGAATTTCCCAATTTGTCTAAAATGGACTTTGGGTCAAGCTTGGATTTAGAGGGGTTTTAAAGATCTGGATCAAGATGATATAGAAGACTAAAGCTTAGGAGTTAAAAATATCTACCCAACGGTACCATAATCTCAAAAATCTAAAATTACGAAAAAGCCCCGTATACCCAAATGAACCCGGATCTAGACCAAACTTGGCACACACGATCCTAATAGTTTTTTTTAATTTCTTATATTGATTAGATGCTGATATTTTAAACGTAATAAAATTTCGGTTTAATACATTCCAAAAAAGCGAGTAATCT
Source organism: Umbellularia californica (assembly GCA_028538565.1). NCBI lineage: Eukaryota > Viridiplantae > Streptophyta > Magnoliopsida > Laurales > Lauraceae > Umbellularia > Umbellularia californica. The sequence continues at coordinate 1,286,765 of JAPQWN010000012.1, forward strand.
TTTTTTCGATTTCTTTTTTTTTAAAGGTGGTGGAGAAAAGGAAAGGAAAATGTGGATAAGATTGGAATCTATCTTAAATCAATATCTCAAATGTTGTTTTTTTCCCCTCTTCTTGTTTCAATTTTCTTTTAACATTCTTCTTACTCGGATACTACAAGATTTTCAATGCAGTGAATTTTGTGGGTATGATGTTTTTCCTTTGTGAGTAATTGTGTAAGGAAGAACATGATATTTTAATAAATTCTTCATTGACTCTTAGCTTCTTTTGGAATGGAAGGAGTTTTCATACATATAAGTGAACACTGTCTACTGAAATTATTATTGTTTGATTGTGTCTTCTTCTTCAATTTTTTTTTAATGTTGCAATAAAATCTTCATTATAAAAAAAATGAGTGTAACCAGAGTCAAGAAAATGATGATGAAGAGTTGGTTTTTTCTTTTTCATTCCTGTTTGGGACAAAGTTAAGCCCATTGATAGCCTTCGTGCTCTGATAATTTTAATTATATGTCAGTTTTATTTCTTAAATCTTAACTGCAGGCTTCCAAATTATGTGTGTTTCGTGTTTCCTTATCGTAGAACTTTGTATTTAGTTCTCACTCTATATTTGGAATATGAATTTGTGTATAGCATTTAAAATGAAAAATTGATATTGTTTTGTTATGTGAGAAAGGAAAATGAAAAACTCAAATAGAAAATGTCCTGATTGAGAAAGGCAAAGTAGACAATAAATAAAAAGACGATGCCATGAGGCATAGAAAAGCTTTCTATTATCTGTCAGATCTGTTTTCCTTCTCCATAGAGTCGAAGGGGAAGGCCTTTTTTAAAAAAGTACAGGTGCTAATATTTAAAAAGCCAAAAATAGGATCCATATTTGTATAAGAATCAGACATTTTATTTTGTTTATTTTTTCTATCTGTTTTATTTTATGTTAGTTAAAGTCTTATGCTTTAGACCAATGCCTCTTCAATCATCACCCTCCAAACCCCTTAAGAGTGGGATAAGACCAGTAAGCATTCATTCGTAGTTCTCATTGAACCACTTTGTTCACTAATTTCCAAATTTTTATTCAGTTTTTTTTTCTTTTTTTTTTTTTTTGTCTTTTGTAAAATTAATTGTGAGATATAGTGCAATTAAGAATCATTTCAAAGGAAAAATATTTCAGATTTTATCATTCATAAAGTTTTTTTAGTCTTTCTTGGAATTATTTTGTCCACCCCGGTTAATAAACTAAGCCAAGGTGAGAAAAATAAAAAATTTTAACTATGCACTATTTACTCCATTATGTGGTTCATAGTTTACATACTGCCTTTTAGTTCTGAAAATTTAAATGCCATGTACTTTTTCAATAATAAACCTTGAACTAAGACGGGATAAAAATAAAAAAGAAAATGAGTAGTGTATATTATAATGGATGAAAAGAAAATGAATCAAGTGTATTTTACTTACTACCTTTGGGTGTTCAATACTTACAATTTTGTGGGCACTTTAAATACCTCGCCATCAGTTTAAAAGTCGAGACAAAAGGTATTAACTAGCTTGCTACTTTTGTTATTGTTGCTGGTGGCCAATTGGTGGTTGTGTTATAATTCAAATACCAAATTGACTACACACAAGACAATTAACATTCTCTTTTTTTTATACCTGAAACAATGCTAATTGTGAAAATAGTTTCTATTTATTTATTTATTTTTATTTTTATTTTTTGGTTGAACTAAAAGATACTTGAGTGATATTTGTATTTGAAATTTGAGAATTAAGAACATCAGAGGGCTCCGGGAGATTTCCAGAAGATATGAGATTATTTTCTTTGTACGGATATAACCCTTTGTTATTATTTTTGAAATATTAACCCTTTTATCTTTTGTACACTGACCTTTAATATTTTTAATTTGATGCTCCTTCGGTTGTATATTATTTATTATGGTCTTTGGAAAAGGTATAGGAACCTCCAAAACTTATAAGCACATCCCATATATACAGGTACTTCATTTGCATTATTTCTTTATGTTTAGTTTTTTCATTTTCTTTTTTAGAAAAAAGTAGCAACTAACAAAATTTCATAAATAAGAAAGTGAAATGTATATACTTAAACTCATTTTATGTTCTCCCTTTTTTTTCTCTCTTTTAATGAAAGTTATCATTAAAAAAATTTTAAATATTCTTTTCCCTTTTGCTTCATGTGTTTGAATTTTATTTAGTTATAATAATTGAGTTTTCAATTTGACATAATAGTTGTATTGATCTTGATTTATACCCCCGTTGGAAGAGTAATCACAAGTTGGATAATGTGATAACTATTGCTAAATATTAGTTCTCTTTTGATATTAGTAATTTTTCATAAAAACAATTTAATGGTAGGTCTTATAGATTGCTATCGTAAAATTGTAGTTATTTAGTACAATTTTTAGTTTCTTAATATACAACTTTTGTGAATTTTTATTATTATAAAAGGGCATTTCAAGGGCATGAATATATTTATTTATTATAGCTCTTACTCATGAGGCTTAAATTGAAAAACTTTGTTAATTTTCTAACACATTTATTTCTTTCATCATTACAAGCTTCTTCTTCTTTTTTTTCTTCTTGTTCTTATTCTTCTTTTTATATATTTCAATAAAACGTCATGCTTTTCCTTAAAGGGAAAACGAGAATCTCATAAAAACTGCTTGTTATGCTCGCGTTACTACTTACTTCAGAGTCAATGAATGAAGTGGTCGTTTTAAGCGTAAGCAACTAAAAAAATTATTTGATGCCGAGCTGCAACAATTTCAGTTTGCCTTTGTTCATTTCGAATTTTTCTTACTTTGATTAGCTCTCTCATCCTCTATACAGAACATAGCAGAAGAGTTGATCTAGAATACCTGGGTTACATTCTTATGTATTTCTTAAGAGGAATGTCTAATTCTTTTGGCAGATTTGTATTTGTAGTTTTTTGTTTCTTGGTATTTTTTCCCTATAGATATTTCTATTTATGAGCTTCCATTTAACTGAACTTCTATGATTACTTTGTATTATCCTTTTCTTACTGGGTATAAAATATAGCACTTTGTATTAAGTAAAAGAAGATGCTGACTCTTGGAGAGGTATTGCCACTTTTTACTTGATAGTGGTCCGTCTTATAAAATAAAACAAAGCACATGTTAAATACTAATATTGATCAACAGGTATTCTGCAAATCTTACCCATCGAAGTTCATATCATAGTTCCACCATTGTTGATCCTTGTCGCTTGAGGACAAGCCGGATTACTTCATTATTCTTTACGGTCGGTGTGAGATGTTATTCTTCTTTGTAAGTTAAGACTAAAACCACCATCTCAGTTTTGTTATTATGATGTCCTTAGGTAAGATATAATTAATTTTTTTCCTCAATAGAATTTGGTTTTGTAGTGAACATATAATGTTCATGGTAATTGGTTAGAACAGTAAGCTCATCTGATTCTTAGTTTTTATTTTAATTTTTTATAAAACTACATGTTATCAATTTGACTATGCTTTCGACTGGACTCCAACTTTAGCAGGTCAAGTCTACCATGAAACTGATAAGTCGACCTTATAAGTTAAATAAAGTAAATTGAAATTTCTTTGTACACATTCATGATAAAATATTTAAAAATATGTGATTTATATCCTCAAAAAGTTATATAAATTCCATATCGATTGTCTTTTGAAATCTCATTTTTCTCACTATATTATTATTTTATTATTTTCAAATGTATAGAAAAAAGTAGTGTCTGCTGTATTTGGACATTACATGGGCCCTGAAATTTACAATCACTCATTTTCTGTCGAAATTTTATTTTTAAATGTATTGAAGCTTCTACTGAATTTTCTAAGAACTTTTTTTTAAAGATTTTCTTAGAAAATTTGTGTATTCGGTGCACGTGCATTGCACGTGCAGGGCTCCACTAGTTTGCAATAAAGACCCATACTGGTTTGGGCCCACATCCTGAACTGATATCATACAATTTTCCGAATAAAAAAAGCTCATATGGGGTGAGAGAGGCTCGAACTCTCGACCTCAGGATAACTCGAAGCTATGAGACCTACGCGCTAGCCAACTGCGCCACCACCCCCTGTTGCTATTGGTCACTTCATATTTTATATATACTCTTAATCATTATGATTATTTTTATATATATGCTTATAATTTTTGTAATTTTCCTCGTCATGTAAGTTTGATTCGGAAAGTAAATATTAAAGTGGGATGGACAGGGAACGGAATTATCCTTACGATTTTATATCAGCACCATCCACGAGGTGGAAGCCTGCACACTGGTGCTAACCTTCTTAATAAAGCTGCTGCTCATCGAGACCATTCTTTATGTATTGGTATTGGTCTAAATTTAACTCCAATCACATATTACTATTTGGTCGTTCGTCAGTTAATTGCGTGCTTAATAATATAACATGTGATCTTTACTTCTGTTGCAGCTCGCTTACTTAGATTGAGTGAAATTTGAGCCAGTGGCGATGAACATCAAATATTACACTAGAAACAGGAAATTAAGTTTGCCCTTTTTTAAGCTCAAAGCACCATCAGATGGGGGACATGCGTTTAAGACAGGGCGGCACTCAGGCCTTGAATTCCATTCACTTTTTTTCTGCCCGCACGAATCATTGGTTTAGATTGCTACAGAAGGCTGTAGGCTCTGCAGATGCTCTGGCACCATCGACGGCCAAAGGCTGGCTGTCTGTACAAAGTGAGAGCGAATCATTCACAACAATGTGTACTGTCCACACTATATGTATGCTGGCAGCCTAACTACAAATGCTAAGTTGTGAAGTAGAGGCACCATCAAATTGAACTAAACATCAGAGCTCATAAATAAAGAAGAGAGTGACATAAGAATTGTCAACATAAACTGCTGTTGTCTCATCCCAGCCAACGATCTATTGTCTGCTATGCTCTCCCCTTCGATTTACCTCCATATTCTGTGCAATATTGAGCCACATGACTATTACATGTATGAATAGCGAACAAAGAACACAAAGCAGAAGCTGCAACACTGCCAGTGACTAAACCCTTCAGAAAAAGCTCCATAATAAATTTAAAAAAATTAACTTTACAAACCAAATTTAATGCTACGCAGAAGGAATGAGAGATCCATCGTACAACTTCTTCCCACACTTGGCAGTTTGACCACTTCCAATGTCACAATTATCATCCCATGGACACCAATGTCTGTCAAGAAATAGTAAAGGTATGAAACATTTATACACAGATGAGAAACATTTAAAGAGACAGCTTCCAATAAGCAACACATCTGCCAAAAAGTCCTGCATGAACTTGCTCTTCTTATATACAAACAGCCGTGACACTGCATCCCGAGATTGAAAGTAAAACAAAGAACACAAATCAGTCCTGTGTGGCTATAAACAGATGGAGGATGGGATCTAATAAAACACAACTTTGATCTGTTAGCAATGTTCAGGTGCTGAAAATTTAAAGGAAATCTATGTCTGAGAGACTAAGAGTCTGTAAAGCCACCAAAAAGTAGCAGGGATGTGTTGACACGGTGCCTCTTGGGCAAGAGATGCTCTACTTTTGATACAGATTTTCTAGGTTGTTCCTTCTCAGGAAAAGGGAAAGAGAGGGAGAGAGAAAGAGAAGCTGACAAATCATCATCACCATCATTTGTAGCAGGGTTTAGAAGGTTGTTCCGATTATTGTCCTCGGCCCTTAATTGACCAAACAAAGGCAAAGGTCCCTGCTTTGATTGTTTCTTTCCAGCCCCCAATGCAAGCTCAAGATTTGGGACATCAGTGTCAGGTAAGTTTTCGTCCAATGGGAGTATCTGCCATGGAATGGAATTGCCTGATTTCAAATCCCTGGCATTCCCTGAATCAGCAGGAAACAAGTATATTTCAGTAGTTTTTGAATTCTCAAGAACACTGGTGTCGTTATACACATAAACGTCTTTCTGCTCCTTGTGTAGGGAGGTCGGATCCAGGCCAGGTATCTTAGGAAGAAATCCATTCTGAAAAGTCTGTTCATGAGAAACAGATTGAATATTCAAATCATTGCAACTCTTCATTCTCTTGAAACTGTTTCCTCCATCCACCAGTAAACATTTCTTGTCTTTCCATGCCATAGTTAGAACAGCCTCCTTCGAACTTACACCAGAAGTCTCTAAGATTGCATCTGGAAGTTTTGAGTGTGGGCGTTTCCTGCTAGAACCCAACTCCCAGGAGCTCTGTTCTCCTATGGGCTCCTTCCATCTATTTGCTTCTAACAAAGTCACAGTATCCATCAGCCTCAACCTCTCCCCAGAATCTGCTTTTTCAGGAAGAGAATATGAGCTGACGGGAAGCATCTGACAAGTAAAGGATGAAGTATCTTGGCTATTTTCTGTATTTGAAATTAATCCTGCTAGTCTGCCATGGGAATTATCAGGGTTCAATGTCGCTAGTGTATCTTTATCAAAGCTATTTTGTACAATTGTTGGTTGGACACAAGGATGAAGCTGGGTCTCCTTTTTGCTTCTGAAATTTTTGTAGACATCTTCCTGCAAGCAAATGAGTGCACATTAGTTGCAGTGCAAAGGCGAGAAAAGTACCATTTAAAAAAGGATGATACACCTGGTGCTCCCAAGATATAGGAAAAACAGTATCATAGAATGCAAGAGCAAAAAATGAATTAGCACTTCCCCGCATGCCTATTGTATGCTTTCATTTTTATTGTACTCTCTCTCTCTCTCTCTCTCTCTCTCTCTCTCTCTCTCTCTCTATATATATATATATATATATATATATACATACATACATGTATTTATACACACACACATATAGGGAGAGAGAAAAGGTGGGGGCCCTCACATCCATATCCAATGCCAACAACTTAAATGTGAGGGTCCCCACCCCTATCTCTCATATAAGGTGAGAGATATCTCTCATAAGAGCATCTCCCATATATACATATAAAGGGCACATTTTATCACTACAAGTACGAAATTTTTTGTCCCACTATTTCACACAGTGAGCCCCTGTCAATGACATTCTATTGAATGGGCAATATTCCCAATTTGACAACCCTCCCCACATATTTGCCGTTGGATTTAATTTGAAATAGATGAATATATAGGTGTTTGCTCCTCCTATGCATGTCTCACACGGTCTTACTGCACGAGACATCATGTGGGGCACTTTATGTTCAATCCAAATGGACCATCAACTTACGTTCAATTGGGATCAAGTGCATTTCTTTTTTATTTAAAGCAGTTAAACTTGTGGGCCACAAATCAAAGGGCCAGGATCATTGGATTGACTTAAAATCTCATAACTAGGATGGTCCCACCTGCCACCTGGATCTTTCAATTCCCACTTCTCCCATGGTCTATGGGGCCCCAGCAACTGTATCACACCGGATAACACATCATATATATATATATATAGGGAGATGCTTTTATGAGAGATATCTCTCACCTTATATGAGAGATTGGGTGGGGCCCTCACATCCATATCCAATGCCAACAACTTAAATGTGAAGGCCCCCACTCCTATCTCTCATATAATAAGGTGAGAGATATCTCTCATCGGAGCATCTCCTATATATATATATATATATATAGGTTGTGCTCTAGTGACCATGTTTCTTGTGGACCCTTGTGCGGACTCCCTTGTGGTGCCCACATGTGGCCATGGCATGATGCCAATATGAGGGGGGCAAGGGATCGAAAGATCTGGGTAATACCTACATGTGTGCGATCCAAGACTCATTTTCCATTCTACCTTCCATGATCATCATGCATTACGGTGGCCTACACAGTTTTTTTTAGCCCAAGGAAGTTAATGGGTCAAAAAAGAAAAATAAAATACTGAAAATGAAATCCAAGATGTACAGTTCTCCAACTTCTTTTGCCTAGGTACTATGCTTGTCTCCAGGTATCCAAATGTTGGCCAGTATCATGGACTCGGTAATTGAAAAACAAATAGCAAGGAGTAAAAACAGAGGAAGAAGCAGGCACACTCAAAACATCAGTAATGCACTCTATACCATCGAACAATAACTGAGAGATCAACAGTAAAAACAATCAGGAAGGTAAATGGGGCAGTCCCTCTTAGAATCCAAACATATGCAGACAAAAGTTAGAATTTACCAAGGAGGTGTTAGAATTTACCAAGGAGGTGTTGTCGCCTCTCACTTCTGGACATAACTCTGGATTGGTCACTGGGACACTTGACAATGAACAGCCATCATGTACTCTAGTCAGCTGGATAACACTAGTTGATGGATGAATTTCAGCAATGGAACAGAATGCCTGCTTCTCAGATGCACGTGTATCATTAATTGCTAATTGATTGTGCTCATGAAAGTTAATGGGCCTTTGATCAAGAGACGAAGCTTTCATGTAACAGTTCTTATCTCCATTTTGGAAAGATGATAAAGAGGGCAAATCAACAGTATTAGACTTGATGGCTTCTGGTGCTTTAGGCGAATTGTCATACATTGACACTTCCTTTTCCTTTTGCCCAAACAAACCTGTTCTCTCAGATGTGACAACATCAGCCACAACAGGGGCTTCAATTGAGGACTCCAAACCCAAACTGGCCCCATAGATATTCTTTGGAGAATGAGATAGGGATTCTAAGCAAGTCGCCTTACTTTCTCTGAATACAGCCCAGAGGAAAAATAATCTATTCCAATCTGTATTGAGAACCACATCATTTATAATTATTATTTATTAATAGAAATGTATTTATAATGGTATCCCAATTCCCAACATATAATGAAAATTTTAAAAATCAGACTCAAAATGAAATACAGAGCATAGATGTCCAACAGATATGGTCAATTAACGGAAGGGCAAAGGATGCATTGCAATATATTTTGTTAAATTTCACTGACAAACTTTTTTTCAAAAAAGAAATCTTACGCTGGGATTTCTCAGGCAACTGATTTGATGGGAATATCAGAAGCTCAATTCTGTCGACGTGACCTTTCAAGGCTAAGTCATTGTTAACCATATTATCCAGCAACCTCTTGTAGTTACTTTCATAACTGTGCCATGAAAAGAAAATTTTAACAGATAAGTCAGCTCACAAGGATCTCCATTTACACAGACAAAAAGAAAGTGAAATGTCAAACAACAAACCTCTCAAGATCTTTAGCAAAGAAGTAGAGAGCAATGTTATCTTCTGTAGCCTTGCCCTGGAACTGCATTGGCCATGAGCTCGGTCGAGGAATTTCCTCCAGCTCAACTTTACAAGGAAACTTCTTCACCAATTCAAGAACTCTTGGTGATGCGCAAGTTGACATGTGTGCTTGAATCCCATCAAAATGGTCAGTAAGCTTTCCCCTTCTCTGCAACATAAAACCACCTCTGCAACATAAAAAGCACACTGTATCATGGCATTTCTGAAAGAAATTTATGAGTGTATCCACCAAAAGGCAACTAAGAATTTCAAAGAAAAAGAAAGGATCATACTGCCATATGTAATCATGCACTGGAATGGCTGAAATTCTTAAAATATTGGCAGCTACAGAAGCTTGAGTTGACATTTTCATCATGCACGGTATCAATTTAAGTTCATCAGAATTGGTAGAAATGGAATTTGAGTTTGTTTCTCTGGGAGCACATAATGTTTCTGTTGAGCATACAGAATGCTGCTTGACATTGATGGTAGCTGTAGTTCTACTAGAATCAGACAATGAGCTCTGCAAGGCTTCTTGAGAATGAGAAATCACTTCTATGGAGGACAAGTTTGTCACAAAACTTGGAGAACTCGATAATTGATCTTTAGAAGCTATTTCACCACTCAAAATGGTACTTGACATGAATAACTTGCCAGATTGATCATGTTCTTTATATCTAGCCGTTGAAATAGCTTCTACCGCATCTTTCCACTTGCTGCTTTCATTACAAATCTCTCCTGAACTTGCAGCAGAAGCCTTAAGAGTAGAAACAGGACTGGAAGCTGTACAAAATTGTGCAGTGTGTCCTGCTTTGCCACATCTGTGGCACAGAAAATTTTTACCTGTGGACGAACTAGTTAGATTTGATGAGTTCAAAGCAGAAGAATCCTTGGTGTTACCATCTTGTTTTGTGGATTCATGGAACATAAGCAAACCACCTTGCAGAACTACGTCAGGATTAGCATACGATGCACCCGCGACACAAAAACTAGCTGCTTCGTTTTCCTTAGGGCCAACGTGGTAAGGCTTTCTTTCTGCAGATTTGGGCATGCCTTCAGAAATCGGAATCCCCAAACCACTGGACAAACATGACAACTGCTTCTTCACTTCGTCACATCCATCTAGACGCCAGAACAGAAATAATCAATCCATGAAAAACAAATGATTATAATAGTTCGATACAACATATGCTGAAACTCACATCATATCTGCCAACAGATATAGTCGCATCGTACCTGAAGCAAGTAACTTTTTTGATCCTTCACAAGCAAAAGATATAGTAGAGTTGCAAGGGTTTAGTTTTCCATTGGACTGTGGAGCATTTGCTTGTGCAGTATTTGGATCACAGGCATTTTTCACAGAGGTAGATGTACTATCACCAGGGAACACACTTTCTGGATCAGCCTTTGGAAATGACATACTGGTTACCGCAGCTGGTGAACTAACCACAGGATGATCCAGTTTGAAAGAACTTTTTCTTTCTGATAAACATTGTTCTTCATGTTTCAAGGCTCTTGGATCCTCCGCATGAGAGAGATAAGATGACTGCATTTTGAATTTTGATTTAATTGTATTAGAGCGGCATGAGCTTGGCATTTTGACCGACATAGATTTGGCAGCCAATCCCTCTTTTCTTGTGACAACGCTAGAGGGCTTTTTGGCCAACTTTTTCCTTTGTAAATCATCTTCCAATAGCTGCTTGACTTTTGGTTTTGAGCTAAAACAATTGAAAGTAGCCGACCTTGAAAGAAGACCTTCAAATAAACACAGTGCAAAGTAAAATAATTAAGAAAGGACATTGTCTTATGAGCCAAACCAAACAAACGCAAATGAGATGCATTTCTTCTTCTTTCCAAACAAACCAAGCACTAACACATGTCAACTTACCCCGAGGTGGCTGAAATTTTGCTTGTGTTCTGGATGAGTCTAGACCCACAGTACTGAGGGAGCGGGCAATCTCTTCAGAATTATTAACAAACTGACTTCCAGATGAAGCAACCAGATTCGACTGCTTTAACTTCCCCACATCCATGCTCTTCAATGAATTCCCTCGAGATAATGCAGAGTTTTTGCAAAGGCTGACCATCTCTGATGCTCCGGCAGTTCCGTTTGTATCTAGTTTTCTTGACTTTAAAGAATCTTCATGAGTGTCTGCATGCCTCTTGGCAGATGGAAGGGAACTTGAAGTGACTTTTGAAACCTTGTTCGCATCCACTTCACCTGCTTTGCTATCCAACTTTGGTACTGGCTTAGGGTTCATGATGCCTCCAAAATCTTCTTCCTTCATGGAAGGTTCTTTTGGAGTTTCTGTTACTGTTTTCATTTTATCCAGTTCTGTTTTTTCAGCATTCTCCTTTAGCTGGCATTCTTCGCATAGCCAATCACCTTCTGGAACTTTATCAAGCATTATTTGCATGCAGTAGCTGATAAACAAACAAATTTATAATCATCGGAAAAATAGTCTACTAAATTAGATAACCTGGACACCCCTGAAGTATTCAAAATTAAAGAAAGGAATTAAAAACATCTTACGTGTGCTCCGCACCATCACTACATCTGCTACAAATAGCAAGCATTTCCTCCCGACCTGCATCTCCACAGATGTCGCAGACCTTTACCTGTTTCCAAATGGCATTAGGAAAATATTAAATGCACAAAAAATATAAGAAAACTGCAGTTACATGCACACACCTACTGTCTCTCGCATCAAGATCATTTTGATCCTTTGAAAGATTTCCATCATTGTAACTCACACCATTTCAATAGAAGTTGCAACTACAATGCAGTTTGTGGAAATGTCAAATGTGGTTACAAGACATGATGCAGAACAATGCCAAAAGAATGATTGGAAAGAAAGTCTATTTTCAAACAGTTTTGCAGATGAATTCTGTCATTATCTTTCCAGATGCAAGATAGACCTCACTACCAGAAAAAAGCTGCATGTGAATACTCTAAAAGTGAAACGGTGCTAACTACATGTATATAGCAAACAAAAGAGGTAACGGGTGACATAACGGAGCACATAGGCTCCCAACTCCCAAATAAAATAAAGAAAATGGATCATTCTTTGATAAACAACACACACACACACACACACACCACACACACACACACACACACACAGAGAGAGAGTACTCACATCATCTTCCAAAATATCTGATCCCTCAGTGGTCTGAGATTGTAAAAGAGTTTCCTGCATATCAGATACATCATGTGAGGCAATGAACTTATCAAATTGTTACCCCTAGTATGAATATTTATCGGACTGCGCTGGCAGGTTCTCACTAACCCATGCCAATTATGGGTCCAACATAGCTTTAGATGAAAAATTTTGCTTGAGCTTGGTTTACTCACTTTGTGATTTGGAACGATACTAGAAGAATAAAGAGGAGATCTCTGCTTATCAGCACTATTATTTGTTACAGTACTTCCGACCAATGAAGATCCCACCCGTTCCATGGAGCACTCAGAAGGTTTTGCCTGATTTTGATTATTTAAATTTCTTCTGATTCTTTGGAATTTCCATGATAAAAGAATTCATTGCTGCATTGGGCATGAGGGTGTGGAAGCCGAACATTCTGCAAATTGTTGCCAATATAAGCATTTTTTTATCAGTTCTGGAATTATTACAAGAACACTTATCCTGGCAAGAATCTTTAATCTAGATTAGTGGCTGACTACAGCATCGTTACAATTATCATACTTTGATTCTAAGTTACAGATATGTAACTGTCAATCTGTTTTTTCTATATTTCAGTCAAATTAAAACTAATCAGCTTGAAAGCCACATACCATGTCTGCAATTTGAATAATCCATCACCAAAGAAACACATTATTCTGAGAACAATAATAAACAATGGAAAGACACAAGTATTAGATAAGAATCACAATGCATCTCACCATAGTAAGTTCCTTTTTATGACTAATTGCTCAAGAATTCTGTGATGGCATTGGTATATGCAACCAATGAAATTGCCTGCATTGTTAAAGATTTGAGCAGTACACTTAAGAACTTGTTTAAGTTAGGCTAAATGTAACATAATATTGATTTTGCTTTCATATGATGGAACAACTACACAGTAATGCCAAATAGTGATCCAAAGTAGCATGGATTTGGTCCCAGAAATATTTTTCAGAATCCAAGCTAAAATATCGCAATGGTATTTGAACATCTTTAAGCATAGACTTTTTATATGATACATTAAAGAATAATCTAAAATAATGAGTTAGTCACAAGAAACTAAAAGACCAATATGCATAGTAATGAAATTGGTCCAAGAAACACAGAAGAAGGCAAGAATAGAATAGGAATCAACACCAATTCTTACAAATGGCATACCATGTATGTCTGAAGGTCATGGCGTGTCTCCTCCGCAGGTTCTTGCATGTAGAAATTTCATTTAAGACTGGAGTCATCTATAAATGCAGGTTAATCAGCAAATGAGATGCTCTCCCCGAGACAATTAACACTACATATAAATAAAACCAATACAAAAAATTTGCAGCTTTTAAAAATCTAGAAGTCTAGAACAGATAATTAATAAGTTTAGACTGAGTTCATCCATAGTAAATCCATTCATTTCTCAACAAAAAGAAGAAGAAGAAGAAGAAGATAAACAATATTCACATTTCATTAAACTTATGTTGCGTTTGGATGCACACCTCAAACACAAGTAAATAGGATATTTCAGTGGAACATATTGTCAACCATTCCCTAGCCCATTTGGAAAAATGGAAGAGGTTGAAAATCTCAAATCTACTAAGGTTGCAATTTGGAGCACAAGCTGCACAACAAATGGTGGGAACTTCAATTCTACTTCCCACACTTATAATGTTCGTGTGTTAGGAAGTCCAGTTTTAACCCGGAGGTCCTGCCTTCGAATCCCTTAAGGCCTTACCCGATAGATAAGGCATATCCGTAAGTTTACCAATGATCAACCAAAGGAGGGTCGGTGGTTCCCATGTTACCAAAAAAAATATATGTTTGGTTGTACTTCAAAACACAAATGAAACAAGGATAATTTAATCCAATGGATCCTCAACAATATCCCTTGTGTATTTGGGACGGTAGAACAGAGCAATCAAGTTTCTCAAGATACCATTCATCTCAAACAATTAAAAGAAAAAAACAGTTTGAAGAATAATCTAACCTGAATTATTCCTACAGAGTAATCATCTTGCCCATTCCACGCCAAAGATTCAAACTTCATCCATCTCCAAAACAAAAAGGCAATTCTTTACAATATATATTCGATTTTGTGACAAGAAATATAATCCAAGGATGATCAGAATTAGAAAGCACTAACAAAAAGTAACATGCCTAAAATTATCATTAACATGCAACAACAAACCCTAATTCCCCAATACAATTGAATCCCACAGAAACAACGACCTCATCCGAATTAACAGCTAAATCAATCCAATAACTTCCAACAAAATCATCTCATCTCTATCAAACGAACATATAATCAAAACACAATCAATAATAAAAAAAAAAGGCGATCAGTTGGCGACAGCGGAGAATCTGACGATCATAGTTCAGAGAAACAGATAATATGATTACATGTATCGAGTGCCAAGATTTTGCCGGTTAGATCGTAGAAGGATTTCAAGGTTGTTGCGTTGCGACGATCTGATTCTATAGAGAAATCAAAGCTCGATTTGTGGGGTCTAGGGTTTATGAAAAGGGTAGTTTTGGAAGGTATGAGAATCCAATTCCACGGTAGAGAGAGCGAGAAAGAGTGGTTGCTGCCAATGGCGGAAAAGAGTTTTTTTTTTTCTCCCCTTGCGTTCTTCTATAGAGAGAAAGATGTCTTAAATATGACAAGATATGTTTGATTTCCACGGGCAGGAGGAGATGGTGTACTTGGGTTTTTGAGTCCAGTTTCCTCGACCAGTGACGTGGGAACAACGTGGGAAATGCTTCAAATTTTTTAAGGATAATATAGGCGGGAAATAATATCAAATGAGTTTAAATTCAAGTTTTATATATTCTTTTTATGGGGATATTAGTTTATAGGAATGGGAAAATGTTGTTAGATGAATTAGAAATAAAATATAGGTAAATACTAAAAAGGTATTTGTTCGGTTGTTCGTACAAAGTCACCTTGCAAACTTTTTCATGCTTCCGTCTGGTAATGAGAATGGGGACGGAAAGATCCAAAATTTTATTTATTTCAACCTTCCTTTACTTCACTTTTTTACAAACAAACACACCGTTCTTGAAGATTTCAGTTCGATCTGAATGAGATCTCCCAACTTTACCTTTACTTTTATTTTTGGGTAGTTAATAAAAAGGCTTGGCCTCATTCAATGTGAGTTTCTTATTATCATGTTCGTGACACAGTTGATGATTTGGCCGAGCAAGGGATTGTTGGATTGGAAGTCTGGTTCGTAGCTTCTATTTGGGAATTTGTATTGATTTTAGTATCTTTAGTAGAAAGCTTTTATAGCAATGCTTTCTTTGTTGTATTTTTTCTTTTCTTTTGATGTATTAAATTGTGAATTTTCTGTTCTTTAATAAAATCCACCTTCACTGAGAGAGAAAAATGTATGTAGCAAGAAATGACACTGAAGAATATTTATATGTTGTGGGTCTATGCAAAGGAAAGGAGAAACGAAAGGAGCCTGATCAATGCAGCTTGTTTGGATGTATGGTGAATTGAAGTATGGTGAGGTGAAGCATCAAAACAAAACAAGAGAGAATAAAATATAAGGTGTTAGGATGGTGTTTTGTTTTTAGTTGTTTGGTATGGATTCTTTTTGACTTTTTGCATAAAAAGAAGTGGATTTTTTTTTTGTCTTTTAGTGGAGAAAGGAGATTGCTTGTTTTACTTTTTTTTGAAAAATTCGGAGGGAATTTTAAAATTGTGTATTTTTTATATGGCCCCTTGTCATTTTTTGTCTAGATTCACTTTAACTAGTTATGTGCCAAACACGCCTAAACAAAACCAAATAAAAGTAGCAACTTTTTCATGTACTAGGAAAATCATAACAACATTTGTGATCTCATGATTGAGTGTTAAGAGGGTCACTTTTAGGTCTTTGGTACAAATCCCTCTACTTTATATATATATATATATATATATATATATATATATTTATATATATGGGAAATTCTCAAAAACTCCCCTATCTCAAAGGGAGAGTTTTTGCCCCTATCTATTAGCGAACGATTTAAGAGAATCTATAAAATATCCAAAAGTTTAGGAGAATATTTAGGAGAGAGAATGGATAAGTGTACCATTGATGACACATGTCACGCTTTCATTGGCTAAAAGAGGGGCTTTTTTGTGAAAATGTCCGGAGAGTTTTGTAACGTTACTATATATATATTTATATACACACATAATGAGACATTATATATACAACGTCGGTTTGTCATCATGTCTTTTCTTAAATATTATTAAAACAAAAATATTGAAACTAATTTAAAAAAAAAATAAAATTATAATCCTTCCTTTTCTTTATTGCTTTTCGAAAAATAACAAAATAGTAAAGGTGCTGAAAGCTGAATTCCTTACATTTTAAGTGTTGAAATAAAATTGTAGAAATAATTTACAGTCATGATACTCAGTTATTTAATGCGCCTAACTGAGGAAATTCAGGGATCATTTTAGTACTGAAAATGATATATGGATTCCTCGTCAATGAAACATATCCAGATTCATATTTACCCAAGTATATATATAATAGAATAATGAATAATATATGCCTATCTATAAAATCATGTGTTATAGTCTGTATATTATAGATATAATGATAACACATTAAATAATAATTGGGTGTATAATTTGGTTCCAGGCATCCGGTTCCAACTGGGTGTATCAATTCCCAGTCTGACTTTAGAATATGTGCCAGTCAAAGTTTGAGTCTACGTCTAGAAACATCAGGGACTGAACCCCTCAATGACCACTTACAGCCTTAGCACTATACAGGCTTCAAACTTTGGGCCCGTTTGACAATTTACTAGGTGATGAATAGAAGTAATGTAAAGCCTTTATTTTTCATATAATAGGTCCACATCAAAAGTACACATCTTCAAAATTCCCTCCCTCTTTTTCTCGAAAAAAAAAAGTCAAAAAACAATATCCTTTCTCCATTAAATGACTACAGTACATCCACTTTTTACATAAAAAGTAAAAATTATTACCTACCAATCCACAAAAAATAAAATATCATCATAACTCATTTATATTTTATTTTATCTTTATTTGATGCTTTACATTATTTTTACTTTAATAGTAAATTGCCAAAAAGATAAACCAGGTGAGAGAAATAACTGGGGATAAAAAAATTTAGAGGAGGAATACCTGAGGCTAGAATATTGTGTAGAGGAGAAATCTCCCAAATTTTAGATTTTCTTGGTTTTCAAGATAATGGAGGGGGACTTTGGCCAAACAAAAAACATAAACATTTGAATTGATGAAAATTTAATTTAAAAGATTGAAAAACATTCAGCTAAACTTAATGAAAAGATATCATGATGATATCACCATTATCTTCTAAAATATTTCTTTCATGACATTTGCTGATATCTTCGTTTTCACATGTTTGACCTAAGTGGATAAGGATTCTATTGTGATATAATGAAAATTTTTATTGATGTTGTTGGGGGTGACATATCGTTTCTGAAAAGAACAAATATCGTTTCTATTGTGATAGCAACCACTCTCCTGATTAAACTGCATCAGATCCATCTAATCTTCTCACCTCAAAAGCTCTTCCTACATACATGCATGGTTCTAAATTCACTAGGAAAAGAAAAAAGGTGTGAAATTAATTATACATATACTATTGGTTTTCTTAGTAAAGTATATATACACATGATCAATCCAACAACTTTGTCACTCTAATTAGAATAAAATTATATAATCTTAATTAATCCAAATAGGTGTGACGATATATAATATAAGAGGGCTGAATCAAAGAAGCATGGCCGCGCATAAATTGTTTCATTTGGTTAGGTGTATCATTATTGATATCTTGGTAGTTGAACTCAAGTGTTTCTCAATCTTCACGTGGCAGAAGAATGTGATGAGAATTGAGAACGCAACTGCCCACTAGAAGGACATCAAAATACAGAAATTCTATCTGAGAACGTCTATTTGTCCCGGGACAAATCCCGATCCACATGGGAGAGGGGTAAAAAGGTCATTTGTTGCCTGACCTTTTTACCCCTCCAAAAAGTCTAAATGGACAAACTTTTTGGCATGAATTTGGGACAAACTCCCATGTGGCACAATCCTAGAGGTGCAACTTTTGAGAGAGGGGGAAAAAGCACCTCTAGGATTGTGCCACATGGGAGTTTGTCCCAAATTCATGCCAAAAAGTTTGTCCAAGTAGAAGGGTTGTTACCCCTCTCCCATGTGGATTGGGATTTGTCCCAGGACATCATCCGGGACAAATAAAATTTCACATTCTATTTTATCATTAACTCTGCTTTATCTGCATTCATCACTATTAATGTGGACCAAAAAAAGTTAAGCAGTTAGCTTGGTTGTGGAGAAATCAACCTCAGTTGATAAGATAGGTTTTATATATATATATATATATATATATATATATATATATATAAAATTTTTGCATTAGGTAATAAGTACGGAAACAGTCTTCTTAGAACCCCATACGTCTTACCATGTCCCCGTATCATGTTGGAAACGGGAGGGTTTCTCATGTGGCACTTATATATATTTTTTTGTCATTTAGCAATATAGTTAATATCGACCATTATGCGGTGGTTGCTCTCGATTTGCAGAACCCAAATAGAAATTGGGTTTTTCTCTCTTGGTTGTTGGTGTTGCTCTACAATGGTGGATGGAGCCAGGGGAGGCAGGGAGAGGGAGGATACGAATGAATGGAGGCCAACGAGCATGAGATCATCTTTGTCGGAGGAGGAGGGAATGGAGGAGGGAGAAGATAGAAGGGGAAACGGATGCGACGTTGTAGGCGGAGATGAGGAAGATGCCTGGGTTTGTAGGTAGTGGGGGAGGGAGGGTATAGAGGGCCAAGGATTTGTAGACCCAAAGGGAGTGAGAGGAGGAGAGGGGAGAGGATTTGTTGGTGGACCTACAGATTCATTTTTTTCCTTTGTTATTTCGCGATAGTTGATATTGACCATATCGCTACATGACAAAAAAATAAAAGTAAAAATAAAAAAATAAAAGGGCTACATGAGGATCCCTCCCATGTCCAACATGATACGGGAATCTGGTAAGACGTATAAGGTCCACGGAAACTTTTTCCGTAAATTCTTCTATATTTTGAGTTGACATTCTTCAACCCGACTAATAAGTGGTTTGAAAGGGCTGAGCAACCCGAATCCACTCCAACCCAAATCCACTCCAATCCACTCCAACCCAACCAAACTCGTTGTCCTTGCCATCCCATGCATGGTCATATGCACGTACAAGTCCAATGCAGTGTGTTTCACGTGAAAGAAAGACCATGTGCGTTTCTGTCTAGAGGACATGACTGACAAGGCCAAGACAGAAGGCATGAAAATGGTGGGCCTGTGTCATTTGAAGGGGAAGACTCCTCTCCGTGAAACACTTTTTTTTTTTAATGTTAGAAAAGTGAGAGGAATGGTCTAGTTATACTCATGACAGCACAATTTTTTAACTGGGGGATTGGCACTTGCTAGGAACGTCATTAGGGGATTTTTAGCCTGCGAATGCCCTTAAAATTGACATTTGTCCCAAACTAGTTAAAGTTTAAATCCTTTTCGCAGAACTAGTCGTACAATAATGGGGTGATATTGTATGGCCGTAATATATTGCATAGGGTGATGTGTGTGATATTGCATAGCCATATAATACTGCTATGCGAAATCACCCAACCATAGGATATCACACGAACAACTTTATGGGAAATACTTAAAATTCGACTATTCAAGAATGCTAGGTCTAAAAACAGCTATACGGGCAATGTCCCTTGGAAAAAGAATATTGATCTCCCTGTAGGCAAGTACATTGAGCAACATAAAACTTAATTAAAAAATAATAAAAATAAATTCATCCATAGGAGATATAATACAAAGCTTACAGTTGCTTAACTGATTAAGGAACATGTGTGGTGTGCGGAATCCACTCCCTGGTAAAGCATGAAATAGATAACAAGGTTGATATCATTGTCTTAATTTTTGCTCAGCAAATAGTGACACTGTGCAGCATGCGGGTGCACGGGTTTAGATCTCTTAATATAGCTGAAAAATGGGGGTAACATACTTGGTCTCTTTTTCTAATTTTGATTTGTTTGTTTTCCAATCTTATTTGGATTATAGAGAAAAGGCTCGATGTCATCCCTTATTTTCTTTAAAGAATTCTTTTGTTTTCAATCATTGTCTAGTGCTACCAGCAGGTCGTATACAAATAAAAAAGTCCGTCTGACCAGTGAGTGGATCAATTATAATTTGTCACCTCATCGTAGACAGCCCGTGCCTATGCATAGATAGCAACTGCGCGTGTATGATCAGCTGAACATGGTGATATGAAGGACCGTAATAGGTTCACTCACGATCACTGTGGAAAAAAGCCTCATAAGATCCGGACTAGACTGGAATTTGTGATTAAAGTAAATTAAGTACAGCAATCTCATCACAGAGTAAATCAAGGAATTTTTTTTACTGCCACATTGCTATACTTGGGATACTATCAGTTCAAGTAAGTAAATCAACTAATTCCACCTGTCTTGTAGATTGATTTCTATATAATGGAGAGTACACTCATGCATGCATGACTCGCCTTGAGTGGGTGAGATGACCCCAACTAACATGGAGCCCTATCATTGGATTTCGCATAGTAGCTCCAAGTGGATATATGTTCTCGTTAATTTACTGGAAGGTGAAACGTGTGACAACAACAGTCTCCTACAAGCCTATGCAGTCTAGCTTGTGGGCCCACCTAGAGCATCAAGGAGAGGGGAGTCCGGATCCTCTGTGGCATCTATGGAACAGTTTTTTTTTTTTTTTTATCTCCATTATGGGGCCTATTAGAGTTCATCCGGACCGTTCAAGATCAATATCATCTCATCAAATCATATATTTTCAAGTTGTATCTCAAAATTAGTGGGCCCCACCATACAATTGAGCATCATGATTGCAATGGTAGGGTGGGATCCCCTACTTTTGAGGTGAAACTTGAGGATATGTGATTGTACGTTATGGCTTTCACCTTGAACAGCCAAGGATGACCTTTATGTGGGCCCCGCTATGGAGTTTCAAACATGTGTTGCATGACTCCCACATATAATATTAGTGTTTTTTTTTTTTTTTTTTGAAGAGCCATATGTAATAGCTTCGACAGAAAATCTAAACGCTAAGGTCACGTTTGGCAACACAATCTTTCAAGAAAAAGATTTTCGGTTTATCTAAATTTATGATAAATACATGTTTGGCAATTGTAAATTTTTAAGGATTTGGACGAATGGAAATTTCCATTTGTTAGGTTTTTCAAATCCGACCACTCCCCATAAAATTTGGAAATCCTTATTTAACTGGATTTGCACACCGAACCATCTTTTTCCCAACTAAATGCATCGATACACACTAATATTAATGTGAAATCCTCAACTATACAAATCCCTAGCAAGGAATTTTTGTTCCAGTGAAAGTGAAGAATCATCAAATTCATAGATTCCTCACCTGTTACAAAACATGCTCTTATATGGATGAAAGGTCACCTTATGGATAAGGGTTGGTCAGAAAATCACCTCAATCAAATTATCTCAACTTTGATTTAACAATAATTAAAATGTAATGGTATTTTAATTATAATTTTCTTTAAGATTTAATTCACCAGCAAGGGAAGATCGGATGATAATAATATTGTCACAGCTCATGGGATAAAGAGGGTCTGAAAGGAGATGCACCGTTCAACGGTGGGTGCAAGTTGCCCCATATGGGTTATAGGACAACATTTTCCTTGCCTAGCAACAAAATTTCCTTGTTTGGTCCAAACAGGGATCCATAATTCCATATTCATCAGCTATATATTACATTCTCTTAGGAAAAAAGAAAAAAAACTGTTCAAAGTGTACAGGTTTTCAGTCCTTAGTCCTGCTTGTTTCTGTGAACTCCTCCCTCTCCCTTCGAGGAGGGATGAGATAAAAAAAAAACAAAAAAAAAAAAGACTGCTGGCACATTGGTGGGGTCACTCACCATGAAGTACAAGGACATTTGTCGATAGAATTTAATAGATAAATCAATATGCTGGTTGTTGGCACAAATTAAATGAAGGTAGCGAATCAAGCAGAAAAAACAAAATGAAGGTAATGAAAGGTCCATAGATAAACGTTGGAATTTAGTGCATGAAAAAGATCACAGATTTCTTACTGTCATGTAAAATCATATTGGTAAAATGTCTACTTAGTGAAAAATCTAAAATACTCAAAATAAATGTCATCTTGTTAAATGTGTTTCACTCGTTAGATATTGTTGGTGGTGAATCATCACATTGATTATTGATGAGCACTTGAAACTTTTATAATATTTTTATTCACATATTCTATAAGTAATTTTCTAATAATCAGCTCAACTCTTATGGAAGTGAAATTTGAAGACAATATGATACAAGAGAGGCGTTTAATTTTTAGTGGCTTAATGTTTTTATTAAGCGATCCGCATTCAAAGCTTTGCAAATTCAAGGGAGCTCAAGGGATGTTCCCATCAATCATTGCATGAACTATACATCACCACTGTATTAGAATTGGGAATTAAATTCTGAATAATTACAGGCTTACTGTACTTGGCTTCAAACTAGACCTGTCAAGAAGCCGAGCTAATTATCTCATGAGCCAAGTTCAAGTTCGAACCTGTTCAGCTCGACTCCGTTTGAGCTAGAGCTAGAATGAACAGCTACAGACAACTTGGCTTGTCTCTACCCTCGTCCAAACACAAACATTATCATCATTAGCAAATGAAGCTAGTTTGAAGATTTCTTTCAAAGACTTTTTATAGTCCTCTTTTTGATAAAGAAACAAGCATCATAAAGGTGAAACACATGGGTTGTAGGTGGGGTCACTGCCCATACTAAATGAAAAGGAATCTATGGAATGAACTTTAAAACTTGAGGGTCCTATTTTCTTATTGTTAATCAAATTGATGAAATGAGCAACCAGTATATAAAAAATGAAGAAAGCTCACAATAACAGACATCGGAAGTTAGCACCCTCCAACAAAACTGACTTTTTATATCTTTTATTTGAGAGTTCCATTGGACCACACTAAATGCCACATCTCCCCACTATTTGGAGAAGAAAATGATGAGTATACTTTATAAAAACGTGTTAGTAGTATTGAATATTTGAGCAGTGGGGTCCAAACTGATTTGAATTATAAGTTAGAAAAAAAATAATACAAACAGTTTAATTAATTGGCTAATGAATCCATCTAATTACTGGAGTCCACATGAGATGCAACAAATTGGACCTTCATGCCTCTCAATAAGCACACAATATATATAAAGAACATGACCTCCCTACCTAAAGATAAATTTTGAGAGACACCCCAAGACACCCAAGTGGCAATGGTATCTCATCTCACACTGCTGCCCATGGATTATTTCACATGTTTTGTATCACTCACCCATGAAGCAATTTGGCTAAAAAAAAAAAAAAAAAAAGAGAAAAAGAAAAAAATACAATAATATAATAAATAAATAAAACCATGATTATCATGCAACCTTTTCATCCCAGATTAGTTTTTCTTTCCTTTTTTTTTTTTTTTTCTTTTTTTGGTAAAAGGTTTTCAGCCCAGATTAGTTGTAATGGAGATTAGTAGTAATGAACGCCAAAAATAAAAGGTCTTAAAGTTGATCAACACATTCTCCATGGACTACAAAATCATCGATTCAAGGAAATCTTGAAACTTACACTAAATATAGTATAAGCTTTTATTAAATTTTTTAAGGAATGTTGCCACACAAACGTGCCGACAGGTCACTTCACTTGTTATATGATTTCTCGGATTCCTTTTAATAAAAGTTCACTTGCGTGGAAGGGAAGGCTTAGATCAGGTGGTCTACCTAAGGCCACATGAAATTACTAAGCAGAACACGTCTCCATATTCCATGCAAGTTTTACTTTCTTGCAATTAACTTCAACTGAATATGGATTCGATGAAAGGTTTTTTTTTTTTGGTAAAAAGCAATTTCATTAGAGAGGAAAGAAAGCAAAATGAAACCAAGAGGAGCGTTTCAAACTACATAGGAGATCCATCCCTTGTTAGTCCTACACAAACCCCTCGTCTATATGAGTTCTTGGCAAGTTCGTGAGCAAATTGATTAAGCCTTCTAGGAATATGGAAAAAGGTAATGTCTTCAAATTTAAACCTCAACTCATTGATGTCCCGCAAAATAGGTTGGATAGCCCAATCCATCAACCCATTGATGGCTCTAATCACTTCGAGGGCGTCGGACAAAAGATGGATCTTGCGAAATCCCCATAACCTAGCCTCCCTCATTGCGAAAAGGACAGCTTTTGCCTCAACTTCTTTTAAAGTGGAAACCTTGGATCCATTGGTTGATCCTGCATGAACCCAAGAACCGTCAAACCAAATAACAAAGCCAAAGCCCGCTTTTCCATCAACGACTCTAAAAGATGCATCCGAGAACACTAGAGCCGTGCCTTAGGGCTCCTCAAACTGAGATCCTGGGAATTGTATGAAAGTCCTTTGAAGGACTTTTTATTATGGGTTATTGAGGCAATAACCATTCTTCTAGCGCATATGATTGTGCCAATAGGCTCAATTTTTTTGCCTCTAAATATAAAATCATTCATACTTTTCCATAAGGCCCACCAAAACATTAGAACACATGTTTTCGTTTGAGGACTAATTGCTGGATTCATCTTGCCACAATAATCTATAAAGGAGTTCCACTAGTCTCTAATCCTCTGAGATGGAAGCTTGCATGTCACGTTTGCTTCGTTGTATTGTCGTGAAATTAACTACTATAACATGTGCTAGAGCCCACTACCATCTTTCAAAGCATCAAATAGTCATTACAGACTGCATTGTGAGTTAACATCATAAGAAAGTCCCAACAGTTATTTACATCTGGACACCAAAGTTTTATAGGTAAATCTTGGCAGGTCACACAGTTTTTTTTTTTCAATAGTAAATTGTTTTACTTGATATTATTAAAATTGAGATGATTTTCACCATGATTAGAGTCATTGCTTTGGTGCATTAATGGTAAAAGTATCGGATGCCCTAGGTGATAACGTAGGTTCGATACCCGCGGACAACTACTTTATGTGAAATTGCCAAAGGTTAGATGTGTCTCCAGTGGGAACCCTCCCACACCTGGTGATGACCTTATTGATATGTCCAACACAAGGGTGACACTAGGGATGGACAGCCATCTATCAGGGTGGGCGCCCCCTCTTGCCCCCACTATCATACATTAGAAATCATCAACATCATCAAGCCTAATCTCATCAAATAGTGCCCCAGGCCCAGTGGAGTCATTACATTGTCCTCTGTCAAATCCCAGGGTCATAGAGGCGAGGGGTAGTCTGAAAACGGGAATCCTCCTAAATTAAAAGGAAACCATTTGGCCAGAAACAGTAGGAGACAAGGTGTTGGATTTTTCGGTGCCTTCTCACTCCACAATTGCGTAGCAACAAAGGGCAGAGGCATATTTTATGTGCAAGAAGGATCCAAAAATCCTACCTGCAGGTCCAAATCATACAAGAAAAAAATTTCCCTTTAGTTGACAATCAACATTGTGCACTAGCTATCAGTACCTAAGATCATATCACAAGAACATGAAAACAGACAGGGAAGAGAATGAATGGCCAGTGGAACGTTTGCCACATGGAGGGGCCAATTTATCCACAAAGGAAGTCTGGTAGATCAAAACATCCCACGGCTATTGCACATGAGCCTGAAGAAATTACATTGACTTGGTGAGTGATTCACGTCTTGATTAGGTGAAATAGTGTCCACTCAATATGAGAATGGGCCCACCACTGCATCATCTGGTTGGATTTTCTTCTTTGCTGTCTTTGTCTTTCTGATAACATGGGTTAGATATTTTGTCAAATTCAATTCCTTTGACAAATATGGTATCACATTTCCTGAACTGTAAAAAAAGAGAGATCTGAAATGAGGCGGGTGAGTCAGGTGTGAGTGTGAGTGACGCATTTTAATTACAAGTCAACCAGTCAATAAATAAGACCTCCCAAGTCGTTCAAGTCTAATGAGAATGCAGTGTGTTTAAACTTTAAAGTCCAAGTCATATTAACTTATCTGTTGAAATTTCTTTGCAGTGACTCCAGTCCATTGCTGTCGTTTTTAGGACCAGTCCGGTCAATAAAAGGAACACAGACTTATTATTTGTTTTCCCGAAAAACTCTTTCAGAAACTCATGGGCCCAACAAAAGATGCTGGAACTTGGGAGTTGGGAGACAATAATTAAGCAGAAACTCACAGAATTATAGGACTTATTATATAGTACCAGCAGTACCATGCATGGTTGTAGTTTTTAGTTCGAATCCGGATGTGGGTGGGACCAGTCTCTTTAGGTCCAATGTGATGAATTCAATTTGGATCTGAAACCTGGCAATAAGGCCCATTGAGAAGTGAATGAGTGATATTTGCGGGGAAGAGGTTCTTTCTTTGTTAAATTAGAATCTTTTTACCTCCTCTCTCTTTCTTCTTCTGATTGGGTGGAAAAGGTAGGGTCACCAGAAATTCAGATGTCATATGCGTATCCAAATTCGAATATATATATATATATATATAGAGAGAGAGAGAGAGAGATGTTCAAATCCAGTTACTCATAGAGTCGCAAGTGGGCTGGCATTTTCTATAAACAAAAAGTGGGCTGGGCCAGCATATGTGCAGCCCATAACCAATCTGTTTTGGGCCATATTTAGGTAAAATTTTTTAGATTAGTAGGACGGAACTGTGCTGATTTTATCAGCTGATTACTAAATGATTTGGACCTGGAGGAGTTTCTGTCTAAAGGACCCATTAGAAATGGGGTGGACTGAAGCGCAAAGCCCAGATGTGTGGGCTGTAGAAGGGCCTGCAGTTTAAGCTCGGAACAATTGCCTGGGGATGAATAAGCTTTAGCCAATCTAAACTGAGCCCATTTGAATTCGAATGATGAGCTTGGCCCAGGCAATCCACCCAGTCTGAACCTTGGCCTAAAATCGCGTCCATTAATTTGGTTTGCAGATGTTTCAAATTTGTGAAGAGGATGATATTGTGGGAGAGAGTATCAGATACTGTCTAGAAAATTTTGATAAAGTAAAAAATGAATTCTAATTGCACATAAAACATAAAAACGTATTGTATAATTGACTTGATAAAGGACCATGTGAAGAGAGTACTGTAAAGGTCCCAGAATAAGAATGAAAGTGGGGCGGGTTTGTCACGTGTTGGGGTAAACCCAAACCCAAACCCAAACCCAAACCCGCCTCTTTTGAAGTTTATCACATCCAAACTCAACTCGTCCCGTGATGGATCACTGGTATTATATGTCTTATATATGAAGAAGAAGAGAGGGTTTAAAAGCTGGACTTGTTACATATAGACATTTGGCAGCCATTGATCAAGTGACCTGGTGCTGGGGCCTTCATTTCTTGGCCATTCAACGGCTGTCATTTCAGTTCTATAACATCCAAAGTCACACATCCTCCCATAGAGGATGGACACCAGCTCATCAATCGAACCACATGAGGACTGACGGACTAAAGAGTTGTGTCAAAAATATCATTGTTTCCCAGAAGTAACGTTCTGAGAGTACATGTTTGACAGCAGTTTTTTTTGAAAGATGTAGTCTTTCTGCTAATGCTCTGGCAAATGCTTGACCCTCCTTGGGGGACCACCACCCTTGCTGACTTGGATCCTATACCAACGCTCAGTACTTTCTGGTGCAAGTCTCATATTTCATGGGTGATTCTAAATGCACCCACCATTTTTTCTTAACACCCCCACCCTCCTCTATGAAGAGTGATTTTAAAGGAGGTTGGGGGTGTTCAGCACTTTAGGTGGGTGCGTTTAGAATCACCCATATTCTATCAGGGTAATGTACGTCCCCGTTCACATAATTTAGTGTCCATTTTTCCGTAGTGGTATAATAAGAGCCTGAATTTTGTATAAATAGAGTGGATTATTGTTTATAGAGCTCATATCCTCTCATTCTCTCCTTGAGTAGAATGAGTGAAATTCTATAGTGGGGCCCATCTATTGAAAATATGAGCATCGTATAATGATCATCATCAACATGTACGTGATGTCTTCAAATTTTACTCTAATAAGAATTGCCTCATTGTAGGATTTACCATATAATGAATATGATAATTATTGAATATATATGATCAATAATGCAAAAATTGTAATTTTCCTTACCATAATAACCAATTTCTTCAAATGGAAATATATGTCGACCATTCGGTGAACGTGGTCTTGCATTGTTATGTTTCATGTTGGTCAGCTTGGCCATAATAAATCGTCTCTACAAATTTGCAGCCATCAATCTTTTTATCTACTTCATTAAGTAGAGATGCCCTTGAGGTAGGTGTTACTCAACTGGTTAGCAACCATGTCTCTCACACAGCTACCCAGGTTCAATTCCTTGGTATGCTGCCCTCTTCCTACTTGTGTGGACTTATGGGTCTGGCTCCCTTCGATGGGGTACCAAAAATAAGCGAAGAAGCTCTTTATCATTAAATAATAATAATAATATGAAAAGCTCTTTTTTCGATGTGAGGTTCTCATGGGCGTTCTCAAACATGGTCTTCTCCATGAAATCAGATAGAGAAGGTTGGATCCAACCTACTTTTATCTAACTCGCAGGAGAGTAGTTGTTTCATTGAGATCATCGATATTTAGTGTCAAGTCTCAATCCAAGCACCCTAACTAAAACTGGAGGTCTTCATCCCAATGTCTAAAGTGTTGTGCGCGTGTATGCGGAAACGTGAATAAGCGATCGAACAAACAATCAACCACACACAAGAACAAGAGAATTACGTGGTTCGGCAAACTTGCCTACGTCCACGGGAAAGAAACTCGACTCTCCTTTGGATTCACTCTCTGTATGATATGCAGTACATTTCTATCATGGGTTACACATTACATGAATATATAATGCTCTCTTTCTTATTCCCCAAGAAACCCTATCCTAGTCAATAAGAAAGTCCTGGTACAATTACCAAATTACCCATAACCCTGAACCCAATTAGTCTGGACCCACTAGGCCAACAATCTCCCCCTCCAGACCATGGGAAGACGCCTCTGAACCCCCCTTACTAGGAGTCCAGTCCTGCCAACTCTGAACACAGCTCCAGCTTTCCCTTAGACACGACCTTAGTCATCATATCCGAGGGATTCTTGTCAGTATGAATCTTCTCCAGCTTCATGAGATTCTTTTCGATGACCTCACGAATCCAATGGTATCTCACATCAACATGCTTCGTACGGGCATGGTATGTAGCGTTCTTGCTGAGATCCATAGCACTTTGACTATCACAGTAGACTACATACTCTCCTTGCTTCAAACCCAGTTCTTTGAAAAATTTCTTCAACCAAATCATCTCCTTCCCTGCTTCATTAGCAGCTATGTATTCTGCTTCGGTTGTAGACAATGCTGTACACTTCTGCAACTTAGACTGCCAGGAAATAGCTCCCCCTGCAAAAGTAAATAAGTACCCAGAAGTAGACAACCGACGATCAAGATCGCCTGCATAATCAGCATCTGTAAAGCCTTCAAGTACTGGTTTTGAGCCTCCGAAACACAAGCAAAAATCTGATGTACCTTTCAAGTATCTGAAGATCCACTTCACTGCTTCCCAATGCTCTTTCCCAGGGTTAGAAAGAAATCTACTCACTAAACCCACTGCATGAGCAATGTCTGGCCGTGTACACACCATGGCATACATAAGACTCCCAACTGCTGAGGAGTATGGAACAGAAGTCATCCGTTCCTTTTCTTCATCTGTAGTAGGACATAGTCTCTTACTGAGCTTGAAGTGACTGGCTAAAGGCATGTTAACTGGCTTAGCATCTTTCATGTTGAACTTTGCTAGCACCCGTTCAACATATTTCTCCTGTGACAACCACAGCTTCTTGGCATTCCTGTCACGACGTATTTGCATTCCCAAAACCTGTCGTGCGGGACCCAAGTCTTTCATGTCAAAAATCTTTGACATGTCCCTTTTCAACCTGTCAATCATCTTACTATCATGTCCAACTATCAACATATCATCTACATATAAAAGAAGGATGATAAATTTGCCGTTACCAAATTTACGAATATAAACACAGTGATCAGCAGCTGTCCTCCGGTACCCATGATTCACCATAAATGAATCAAACTTCTTGTACCACTGCCTCGGTGCTTGTTTCAGTCCGTAGAGACTCTTCTTTAGCCTGCAAACCAACTGTTCTTTTCCTTCTACCTCAAACCCCTCCGGCTGAGTCATGTAGATCTCTTCTTTCAGATCACCGTGAAGAAATGCAGTCTTCACATCCATCTGCTCAAGTTCAAAGTCCATGCTGGCGACTAGACCCAAGACAACTCTGATAGAAGTCATCTTCACAACTGGAGAGAAGATTTCATCGAAGTCAATACCCTTCGTCTGCGCAAAGCCTTTAACCAATAGCCGTGCTTTGTGCTTAATCAGTTTTCCACTGTCATCTCTCTTCAGCTTGAACACCCATTTGTTCTTCAAAACCTTCCTGCCTTTTGGAAGTTCCACCAGCTCATAAGTATTGTTCTTTTTCAAAGAACTCATCTCATCCTGCATGGCCTTCATCCACTCATCTTTATCTGCATGAGTTTTTGCTTGTGGGTAGCTCTCTGGCTCCCCCTCATCAGTAAGCAAAATATAATCTGCCGCAGGATATCTTGTTGATGGTTGACGCTCTCGAGTAGACCTCCTAACCTGAGGTTCTGTGGTTTCTGACTGAGGAGACTGCTCCCCCTGCTCAACACCCTGTTCATCTGGCAACCCCTGCGCCTCATCACGATTCAAATCGTTTTGTCCACCTTCTCCACCTGTAGTCTGCACTGGAGAAGGAGTCGATGTGAGATCAACCACTCCATCAACAACTTCTTTAGACTTTTCGGTCTTCTCAGTATCTCCAAAGAACCGGTCTTCATGAAACACCACATCCCTACTTCTGATAATTTTCCTCTTCTCTGGATCCCATAATTTGTAACCAAACTCAGCTCCACCATAGCCAAGGAAAATGCAACACACTGCCTTATCATCCAGCTTTGAACGCTGCTCCTTTAGTACATGTGCAAAAGCCTTGCATCCAAACACCTTCAAATGAGAATAAGAAACATCTTTACCTGTCCATTTTCTCTCCGGAAGGTCAAAATCCAAAGGAACTGAGGGAGACCTGTTAATCAGGTAAACGGCAGTCAGGACAGCTTCACCCCAAAATGCCTTGGGTAGCTGTGCCACTCTAATCATGCATCTCATCCTTTCAAAAATAGTGCGGTTCATTCTTTCTGCCACACCATTGTGTTGTGGAGTACCAGGAACTGTTCTTTCATGTCGAATACCATGCTTCGAGCAATAGCCTTTAAACAGGTTGGATGTGTACTCTCCACCATTATCTGTACGGAGACATTTCAAGAGTTTTCCTGTTTCTCTTTCAACCATGACATGAAACTGCTGAAATACCTGGAATACCTGATCCTTCGATTTCAACGCATAAACCCAGACTTTCCTGGATGCATCATCAATAAATGTGACAAAGAACTTATTGCCACCTAATGACTCCACCTCCATGGGACCACAAACATCAGAATATACCAAATCCAACACATTAGATTTTATGGTTGATGTTTTAGAGAAAGATACCCTATGTTGTTTACCAAACAAGCAATAATCACAAGGGTCAAGGGATGTACCTGTGGAGTACTGAATTCGATCTTTCTTTGCCAGTATCTGCAGTCCTTTCTCACTCATATGTCCCAGTCTCTTGTGCCACAGATTTGGAGAGGATCTGTCTTCAACAACATTCAACACACATTTGCATAGCTTCACATGTGTCTTGTACAGCGTATTACACGCTTTCCCTCTCGCAACAATAAGAGACCCTTTAGTGAGTTTCCACCTGCCATTTCCGAAGTAACTCTCATAACCTGCACGGTCCAATGAAGTTCCGGAAATCAGATTCAACCGCAGATCAGGAATATGTCGCACATCTTTCAGTGTCATTGTGCAACCAATATCGGTTTGAATGCAGACATCACCGATCCCAACAATATCCGAATGACTTGTGTTGCCCATCTTCACAGTGCCAAAGACCCCTGCTTTGTACGTTGTGAACATCTCCTTACAAGGAGTAGCATGGTAGGATGCTGCTGTGTCAACAACCCACTCAACCTGATCATCTGCAACACTCAAACACTTTTCATCGTCACTGACCAGTACCACTACTTCATTATCCAAAGTAGCTGTTGTGTTAGTGTCATTCTTCTTCTCATTGTTGGCTTCTTTCTTTTCCTTCAAGGCAAAGCAATTCTTCTTAATGTGGCCCTCCTTGCCACAATGAAAGCATTTTCCAGACTTTTTCTTAGTCTGTGTTTCACCTTTAGACTTGCCACGACCCCCCTTTGGTCCCCTACTCTTACTCCTCCCCCTTTTCTCAGTAACAAAGGCCTGTGCATTATCTGTCCCTGCAGTTTTTCTTCTTGTTTCTTCATTCAACAAGCTGCTAGTAACCTGAC
Source organism: Umbellularia californica (assembly GCA_028538565.1). NCBI lineage: Eukaryota > Viridiplantae > Streptophyta > Magnoliopsida > Laurales > Lauraceae > Umbellularia > Umbellularia californica. The sequence continues at coordinate 1,319,593 of JAPQWN010000012.1, forward strand.
TCATTGATAACACACCATCTGGAGTAGAGTTGCTCACGGAAACAACTAATGTTTCCCATGTATCTGGTAAAGAGCTTAAAAGAAATAAAGCTTGCATCTCATCATCAAGGACCATCTTCATTGTAGCCAGTTCATTCACAATGCATTGGAAATCATTTATATGATCTTCAATTTTACCACCATCCTTGAATTTCATATTTACAAGCTTTCTAATTAGAAAAGTTTTGTTCACAGCAGTTTTCTTCTCATATCTTTCTTCTAACTTCTTCCAAAGGGTCTTCGCATTGGTTTCATTAGACACGTGATGAAATATGCTGTTATCCACCCACTGTCTAATGTGACCAATGGTCTTTCTATGCATCTTTTTCCAATCTGGATCAGACATCTCTTTTGGTCGGGCAGCATCCCCCTCAATGGGATCATAGAGGTCTTTGCAATAAAGTATATCCTCCATCTTAGGTTTCCAAATCAACCAATTGGTATGGTTGAGTTTGATCATGGTAGTGTTAACAGTGTTGTTATCCATCTCAATTGAATAATCAAGAAAAACAAACAACTTTCACTAACCTCAAAACCTGCACCAATCTGTAGAACTCGTCACCACGAGCACGCTGGAAGAAACGGATCTGAAATCCGACTTTGGATGGCTCCGATATCGCAAAAACTGTTTTCTGCGCTCCGATTGGTCAAACTTTCGTGTTGACTGTCAAACTTCCAATCTTCTTCCACAGTTATGTAGATCTGCTCGCAACGATTCTGTAGGTGCAAACGGATCTCCGATCTGACCTCGGATGATCAAGATATCGCAAGAACAATTTTCAGCCCTCAATTTGGTCAAACCCCTGCTGACCGTACTGTTCTGCTGACGTGGCGCTGATGTCAGCGGCTTGCTTGAATGGGCTTCCTGCTTTGCGGGTCAGGCCGAACTGACCCACGAACCTGAACTTGTTCTGAAATCTGGGCTGGGCTTCACGGAATGGGTCAGGTCAGAACCGACCCAAATATTGGCCTGGCCCAAATCGTCTTCTTCTTCAAACAGAACTGGGTTCTGTTACAACCAGGAACGCAACGAAGAAGCGCCTGCGCCTTCTTGTCTTCTCCTCCGGCCACGGCACTGCTGCGAACGGCGATGGGGTGCGGCGGACGGTGACGGCCGGCGATCCTACTCCGGCGACAAGCAGGAGTCCGGCGACGGGCGGTGGCGACTGCTCCGATGTGAACAGTTTTAGTGCGAAAAAACAGAGACGCAAAACCTGTGTGTCTTCTTCCGGTCCGATGACGATGACGATGACGATGCGCAACGGCTAGAATTCGAAAATTCTCTGAAACACTCGATCAGCGTGGCCCAGCAGAAATCGTAAAAGACGATCTCTCCACGTGCAGAAGTCCAAAACCGAACCTGTTCTCCGTTCTTCTCTTCAACTGATCGTGTGGCCCAACAGAGATCGGTCCGATCTCTGTTCCTTTCCAGCAACGAGAAACCACGTGCAGGAATCCGGACCACTCCGTTGATCCGATCCGTCGATCGCAAACGCAGCACAATCCAATCCTAGAAAACCTAGGCTCTGATACCACTTGTTGTGCGCGTGTATGCGGAAACGTGAATAAGCGATCGAACAAACAATCAACCACACACAAGAACAAGAGAATTACGTGGTTCGGCAAACTTGCCTACGTCCACGGGAAAGAAACTCGACTCTCCTTTGGATTCACTCTCTGTATGATATGCAGTACATTTCTATCATGGGTTACACATTACATGAATATATAATGCTCTCTTTCTTATTCCCCAAGAAACCCTATCCTAGTCAATAAGAAAGTCCTGGTACAATTACCAAATTACCCATAACCCTGAACCCAATTAGTCTGGACCCACTAGGCCAACATAAAGTTAGATCCAAGGAGAAGTGGTGCATTGCTGGCATCTCCACCACCATTAACCAACTGATCAAACTCAACTTGCTGGTCAATCTGGTGTTAAATGTATGACAGAGAACATACAAATCAGAAATCAAGGTTGGCAGGTCGTGCCAGCCATTGCCATTGCCACCCCTTCATCAACCTTAGTGTTTAAAATAATTATCAATTCATGATGTGATGGATTCATGTTGCTAAATCTGTTGTTATACTTGTCATTTGTCAATGTAATCTGAAAATGGAAATAAAAACTTAGTTCTTTCAGGAGTGCCCATGGTTTTACCCCTGCCAATCCCCAGACGAGGACATTTTGTGGGGCATATTCCTAAACAGACCCAGCAAGGAGCCAGAAAGACAAAATGGTTACAAGTGGAGAACTTACAAGAGGGGAAAAATCCAAAAAGAAGGCAAATAAAAGTAGATTACATGAAGTCATAACATATGCCGACAGAGACTGATGGAGACACTACGTAAGATGTTTGGTGGGACTAAGGGGCATGTCACCTGTGTGGTCTAAATGTCGATACGTGTGGAAAGAAGGGCAGAGAATCGAGAATGGAGAATGGGGAATGGGGTTAGAAGAGGAAAGAACAAAAGAGATGACCAAGGAAATTGTTTTCTTCTTCGGAATGACATGGAAGTGGATGGCTCTATTGAAAAGTATTTTCGCTGTCGCTACTAATGTTTCGAGGTTTTAGTAGGAATTGTTAGCTAAAAAAATTTAAAATGGTATCAGAGTTAATCGGTCGTGAGTTCGAATCGCAGGAGGAACGACTCAGCTCAAGAAAAAAAAAGCATGTTGCAGAAAGTGCGCTGATTGGGTTCCATCTGAGTGGGAGTGTTGAGGAGTAGGCTCCACCAAAGGGAGAATGTTAAAAAGTATTTCCGCTGCCTCTACTAATGCCTCGAGGTTTTGGTAGAAATGGTTAGTTAAAGAAATTTAAGATCCTCTGCCTTGGGCATATAGAGAATTTTGAAATCGTTTTTCAGTTTAATGAATTCTATTTCATAAATTCTCAAGTATAATTTAATATCTTAGAAACAGTAACTTGAAGAATTCTATATATTAAAGTTGATATTTTGCAAAGCTTATTACATGAATTCTCACCATTTACATGGCCATGTACACTATGGACCCACAACTAATTCAGGTCAAAGTTACAAGGGAGAGCATAATCCCATCCACTCAAACGAAAATCCTGACCATCCCCTCCCCACTTCCCCCACACACACGCAGAAAGTAAGATTATGGTCATCATCCTACTCATCCGACCCACTCAAACAGAAATCCTGAATCCGCTATGTTGTAAATTAAGAATAGACTAAAGTGTGTAGTTGCATCATTTCAGCCCTTGCACTAGATATAGTAATTTCTTGGCTTTCTGGACCCAACATTTTATTTTACTCCTTTTAGTGTCACTTTTAGGTCTCCAGGCCCAGTGTCTGGCCTTTAACATAAATTAGCGGGCTGGAGTTCAAAGGACTGGTGGGCTTAGAGTACTCTGAACCCATAAAAACTGGTGTTGGTGGAGTTGATTGAAATGGTTCAATTTTTTTTTTTACCCCTTGGACTGGAAAACTTGTGTGAAAGATAATTTTACCATTGCTCACGGCTATAAAAATGGGTCTGTTGAGCCAAGATTTTGACCCGATTAAACAAGACCTATTATAAAATTTTGATGTTCTCATACCAAGAAAGTCAAATGTCAGCCCTACACATAAAAAGGGCATGAAAAGCAAAGTGTTCGCCGTATCATCTTTCCAAAGGACTCTTAACTAAAGTGGTGCTCCATGTCATCGAGCTCCAAACTAGAAATTGGGCCTGATGGTCATTGATCCTGGACCAAAGTTTATTCAACTTTTACTTTCTGGTTGTTACTTTCCTTGTAAAGTTCTCCTTCCCCCTGATTAGATTGTTCCTCGGTGTAAACAGGTCTTGCCGACTAACAGGCCGTTCATGTCCCATACCCTGAATTGAATTGAGCTCGGATCCTCATCTGCAGCTATTACACAAGAGCCGTGAGCTATATGCATGGAATTCTATCGTGGGCACCAAACAGACATAATTCAGATTGTTCAAGATGATTCATATACGTCTACTAATATTCTCTTTTAAGTTTTCGTTCAAAAGCAGTGAATCCATTGTCCCATTGAGTACCATAATTGGAAATGTGACTGATGCTGAAGTGACATCGTGTTAATTATATTTGTATCATGGTGTTTAATCGGATTATAGAATCCACTCATTTTTAATTAAAATCAGAGGACATATTAGGTAAATGTATGGAATTTATTTTAAACGGGTCGGATTTATCACTACGTGGGAGTCATGATAGAGTTTTTGAAATGTGTCACAAGGATCTGTGTAATAGGCTAGCAGCTGAGACATTGGATCAGGTCAGTTGCAGTAGGGCCCAAGGGATTTTCCATCTCTTTCTCTCTCTCCAGTGAGCAAAGAGAACTTTATCTTTGCCAGCATGGCAAGGTAGCATTGGTCAGCTGGATAGCTGTAATCAGTTCAACACGAATCAGTGGGCTGGAGAAAGTACATCCCTAATCTGCTCTGAAATGATCCTAAGTCGCTGCATTAGGCCCCACACGACACGACACGTAGCACTATTTTTTTTTTCTTTTGTTGGCTAAACATACACCGTACGATATTGATCCTTTTGGAGACATCATGTACAGCTTTGCACCTGAAATCCCAAAGAGCCATGTTGCTTGTCCCGGGATTCTGGCGCGATTTCAGATGGGAGGGGTATTTTGATCATTTGTACTGCTTATCCCCGGACTCTGGCCCGACTCCAGATGGGAGGGGTATTTTGATCATTTGTGCTACTTGTCCCTGGACTCTTGTCCCAGGACTGGCCCGACTCCACATGGGAAGGGTATTTTGGTCATTTTCACCAGTAGACTTTTTGAATCCCAAAATGCTCAATGGCGTCTCGCATTTGGAACGTCGGGTTTTTAAGAATTCTGTATGAAAATAGTAGTATTTGGAATGCCAATATTTGTTTTAAATTCTCTTGATTTACACATTATTTTTTAAAATTTAACTGAGATAGGAATGCATTATTGGAAGGAAATCCCAATAAAGAAAATTTCCATTAGAAATACTCTCAAGCAAACATGTTCTTCAATTCATAAAAAGGAATTACTTCCACCGTCCCAGCGAGCAATATAGTAGAAACATAGTTGGGCGCTGATATAGCATCACAGTTAATGCAGTGTCAATAACATTTCATTCATAGCACTTAATCATATGGTGAAACCTACTTCATTTAAATTGAAACTCAACAATACATCATCATCGGAGGAGATGACATTTATTTTGTGCGGTCCAAATTTACTATACGTGAGCCCCACGATGGAGTTTTAGAAAAGTGTGTTTATTATGAAAAAGAAAATAAAAGAATGAAAAAAAATAGAATAAAAGAATCTGGTGTTTTGTTGACGTTGGCACTAGTCTTCTTTATATATATTTCATGTTGTCTCAAACTGTTAAAACACACATTACAGCATAAAAAACAACTATCAAACAAGCCATGACCAGAGAGAGAATCTTCAAATCTCCTCCTCTCAAAAACAAACCATCGAGAAATGATTGATGTTGAAGACGACCAATTCATCTTCATCTTCATCTTCGCTTCTTCTTGGGTTTCCACATGCGGCCTTGAAAGAAGACCATCATCTCATGGATCTCCCCGTGCTTTCTCGGCCACGAATTCCAACTTCTCTCATCTCCCTCTCTTCTGCTAGCAGTTTCAATTTCAGGCATTCTGATTTCTTCGCTAGAAAGGGCAAGTTCTCGTATGGATGGAACCTCTCTTTCTCTGTCAGAGCTTCGGCGGAGCAGAGCGGCCAGGGGATGGAGGGGTCAGGGACCAGAGAGCGGCGAGGATTCGCCGCAGGCCCCGCCATGGAAGTCTCCACCTTCGATCGGAGCTTCACGGATGCGGAATTCCCTGTTTGGGAGAAATTGGGAGCTGTTGTGAGGCTCTGCTATGGAATTGGTGAGAATTCATGGGTTTCTACTTTCTTCGAAGTTCAAGTGAAGTTATTTCATTTCTTTTTTCGCTTAAAGTTAGCATCTTTATGTTTCCATTTGAATGGAAGTAGTAAGAATAGATCCAAAAAAGTGCAATCTATCCGAAGCTTTGGCTCAAGATAAATTAGAATGGAGAAACAAAGTTCAGGTAACATACCCAACAAGCTTTGATGATGATGATGATGATGTTACCGTTTGGATCTTGGTTAATCCAGTGCAGTTAAGTCAGTTTAGGTGCAAATCAGGGTTTATGCCATTGGATAAGCTGAGTTTCCAATTAGTGTTCTTTGCCATGACCAATTACAGGTAAGTTGATGGCAGGGAAACATAGTTCCAAGACCCAAACAGGGCATAAGTGCATATTTGTATGTAACCCCAAATCACAGTTTATCTAGTTTCTGAAATGATAACTTTCCATCTTTATGCCTTTTTTCCCAAAAAAAAAGCTACAACCGCCTTTTCCGCGGAAATCATTATTAGTTGCATTCCAGCTTCTATCGGAAACACAAGGGCATGTTTGGATATACACCAGATCAAAATATCCATTGTCTGTTCAGCTAATCTGGAGAAGGTCCTAATTGCTTTAAATTTGTAAAGTGCAGAATCCTTCCCCTCCAACTTTGTAAGGGATTCACAAAAGTGCAGCTTCCTTTTTGTTAATTGGAATTGTGGGGGTGGAATCTGTTATGGATAAAGAATTGGGCTTTATATGATTATCTGATTGATTTCATTTTTGTGGGTCAGGGATATATGGTGCCATGGCTTTAGCAGGAAACTTCATATGCTCTATCACTGGTGTTGATTGCGTGGGAGGGTTTCATCTGTCATTAAATGCCATTCTAGAGGGACTTGGATATGCAGCTCCTCCGATCATGGCTCTTCTCTTTATATTAGATGTATGTAGACCTCTTCATTCATTAAGAGTACATCTGGAGAGTTTATTCAGTTCCTAAGTTTAATTGTATTAATTAATCCTGTTTCAAGATTCGTATGGGTGTCATAATGATCATTTGCAACCTTCTTTTTTTTTTTTTTTTATAAATTAGCGTTCAACTCTGTTCTACTTAATTGCGACTTAATATTGTAATCCGAGTCAGTTTCCATCCATTCATGTTCTTTATTATTATTATTGGTGTTGGTGTTGTAATAGTTGCTGTTATTCTGTTTGTGAAATTGTCCTGATAAGATGATTTTCTTCACAGGATGAAGTTGTGAAATTATCGCCTCATGCCCGAGCAATCAGAGATGTGGAGGATGAGGAGCTACGGAGTTTCTTCTATGGAATGTCTCCATGGCAGGTAGGTTTCGGTATTTACTTTCTATTCAGCCATATCCTTGATGAACTTTGTATCTTGTGCTGGCCCAGTAGGCAAAATCTAATTGTCTCTGCTTTTCCCAGTTTATCCTCATTGTTACTGCAAGCTCTGTGGGTGAGGAGCTCTTTTATCGTGCAGCAGTACAGGTGAGTCCTTGTAAACATAAAGGAAAATCTTAAATAAGTATACTATATTACTTGGTTTACCCATTATGATCTTTGTTCTAGCTGGAAAAAAACTGATGCCCTCATTGTTAGAAATAATTAACTGGGAACTCTACATCTTTCAGAGTGGTGAACCTCAAGTTTCTTGGTTAGGGAAAGGGTTTCCCATTAGGAAACTGATAATAAGGTTTTCGTTTGTAAAAAAAAAAAAACTGTAATGGATTTGGGATCACATGTTGGAGGAGAGACTTGCCCTTGCATTTTGTGTCTGTGCTGGTCTGAATGCATGTATGCCCCCCATCATTTCCAGTCAGGTGTGGGGCTGAGCGGCTCATTGGATGCAGCTGCAGCTTAACTAAACAAGACTGGTAAAAGAAGAGAACCCCCTATGCAGGAGATTATAACAAACTACACAGGAAATTATTTGGTCATAATGGTATTTGAAACTAATATTCAAAGAAATAAGTCAGGATGCTTGGGGCTACCTTTTCTGCACTAGATTAAGGCACTTCATAACTATGGAACTGGAAGTTTTCATTGAAAACAATGAGAATAAATGTAGTCATTAAAAGGCTATGACAAATGAATGTGTTTCTGGTGCTCTCTCTCTCCAAAATTTTGTATGACAAGTTTTCATTTGAAGTATTAAACCCTTGATACATGATAGGGGGGATTGACGGACATGTTCTTGAGAGGCACTGAATTTGTGAAGGACACGCGTGGAATTGCATCTCTGGTAAGGATCCAATTTATATTCTGGTTTCACCATTATAAATCATAATCATTGTTGCATGTTTATACAATTACAGAGATTAATGTTTTAATTGATGCAGACTGGCATGTTGCCTCTGTTCGTACCATTTGCACAAGCATTTGCAGCAGTCATTACAGCTGCTCTAACAGGATCTCTATATTATGTGGCAGCCTCTCCAAAAGGTGCATTTGGTTCTTCAAGTTCACTCTCTTGAGTAGTTTGTCTTGCATGGTATATTTTTGTTAAATTGGTTCTTGCTTTTCCGCACTCTTTCAGACCCCACTTATGTGGTTGCACCAGTCCTGCCGTCTTGCTCGGGACGTGAAGATCTCAAAAAGCTTTTTGCAGGTCTGTTCCATTTCCTTCCCTTTCTTCCCTTTATCATTTGAAATCACGCCGCACAAATTTCAGAATCTGAAGAATGCTCTTCATATTTCTAGATGAATTTGACTATCTTATCATTATTTACCATGAAGAATCTAGTTTAGGAGCATTTCTTTCTGGACACGATGCTGTACAAATTTTAGGATCTGAAAATCTGATTGACCATTGAAATCGTGGGTGATTTAGTGTGGTTAGTTACTATCACCTGATGTTGCTTAAATTAGAAATCCATTTCAACTTGTTTTCAGGTTTGAATTCATGTAGCCTGCATACTGATGTTGCTTAAATTGGAAAACAGACAGGCATAACATGATTCTTGTGCATTGGTTTTGCTTAAGCTTAAGCACATAGCTTTGTGCACATAAATACGAGTAAAATAGGACTGCCTTGTATATGATCAGCCCAAATCTCACTTCCATTGAAGTGATATGAACTATCGGAATGACATGTGAAATATAAAATCTATGGAACTGTCTGGATTGAATTTTGGGACGGTCCCTATACACAGGCCATGTGTGATTTGAGTGGGTTAAATGAGCCCACACAGGATAAATCAGGTATGAACCGTCGTTAGCACCATCCTATGACAGCAGCATGGGATTATTTTGTTCTCTCTAATTGGTTTCGTTCTTGTTCTTTCATTTCTTTGCAATTGATATTTATTCAATTTCAATAGACTTTCACAAAATTAAATATTCTCTAAATTCTACAAAGATGACCAAAGCTGAATGCTCATCTACCCCTTCCTTTCTTGCTTGATTTTTCTTATATTATACTAATCTATTTGAGTGCATGTGCAGCATGGTATGAAAAAAGGCAACTGAAGAAGATCTATTCACCCCTTTTAGAAGGACTATTGGCTCTCTACCTTGGCTTTGAGTGGATTCAGGTAATCTAAGCTATTCCCATCATAGGATCTTCAAAGCTTCCTATTTAAGTGACCTTTCAAGATTTCCAGTCGTCTCTAGTGTCTTTATCATCTTGTCTTCCAAATTAAAGCACTTTACATATTTTGAAACTGAAACCAAGTTGCATCTGTTATTTTTTCTGCAGACTGATAATATACTTGCACCTATGATCACTCATGGCATATACTCGGGCGTCGTATTGGGACATGGCCTATGGAAAATTCACCACCATAGGCGTAGGCTCCGGCAGAGAATCCAGCAGGTGAGAGTGGAAAGCAGAAACTCATCTAAGTTGTAAACCTAGTGTCTCGCCACAATGATTAGAATGGAATGAGAAAGCACACATGCACGTACTAGTACTACTAACATGGTAAACGGGCAAAAACTTTGGGGGTCATGGTGAATGTACAGTGCTCCATTGGACTGGAAGATTGTTTAGAGTCATTTCCTATGTATAAACAAAAACTTAGCATGCAGGCAATGTATATGTAACAGAGAAATATATATTGTACATGTGTACTATCTATACGGTTTAATAGGTGGAAATATTGTTCTGGAAACTGGAAAATTGTCCAGGCTCATAGGCTGTTGAATGGTGTGACCTGATTCCTTGTGGAACTCAATTACTAGCAACCCTGAATACCTCTAATTGGTTAAATACAAAGGACTGTAGACTCCCCTGATTCAAGTTACACACTAGTGGTTACCTGTTCTGTGAAAATGCCAAAGAAGAGTGAGGTTGCACGCCAATGAGAGTGTTCTGGGTAGGATGGCAACCACAGAACATTCTTGTGGAGGGACATAAGCGATCGCAATTCACATAGTATATATCGACATGATGTGGAATCTTTGAATGGAAATTTTGGGTGTCAACATGCTTGGGAGAACTTGATGTTGACTTGTATGGTGAAGGGGAAGGTTCCCTACAAGACCTTCCTACATCCTTACAAGAAGATAGTAACATGATGAGATTCTGACAAGATTCGTATTTTACATGGGCCATGTGACGATTTAATACTGTTCAACTAATAGGCAACACTGGCTAAGCCATGTGAAAAAGGTTGAGAAGTGGGGTATGGAAGAGTATTTATGCTATTTCTACTAACACCTCAAGGTTTTGGTAGAAATCGTTAGCTAAGAAAACTTAATATGATATTAGAGCCAGCGGACCGAAGCCGAAATGCATGGAAGATATTATAGCTGTTAAAACGTGTAATAAAGCTAGAGATAATTGTTATGCTGTACGTGTGAGCGCTAATGATGGTCGATTATACTATTTTGAAGTTAATGATTTATCATTAATCATTTAAAAACTAAGGTTTTCTTTTTTGTAATTTTTATAATAATAGCCAAAGAAAAATCCTAAATTTGAATATACCTCTCATTTTCCAATACTTATTTAAGAAAAGAACTCTACGAGTATTGAGATACGGAAATACTGGAGCTCACCTTGATAGAAAACATAGTAATGTAGGCATTGGATAATGTAATTATGAAATAGAAGGGCAGAGAGGCACCTTGATAGAAAACATAGTAATGTAGGCATTGGATAATGTAATTATGAAATAGAAGGGCAGAGAGGCACATGGTTCGGGTCAGGGCAGGGCCAGTTGAAACTTGAACAGGCCAAGCCTGTTCAATTGCAGGCCCCGTTCCTGGCCAAGTCAAGCTTATGCGTTTAAATGTCACGCCTTGGCCAGCCTGTTACTGAATTATCTAAGCCGGGCTCTAATTTTTTTATTTACTTTTGCTTAAAGGAAAATGTTGGTATTAAAAGGAGAAAAGAATGCAAAGGATGAAGGGGCCAAAAGCTTCTGAGAAGCATCTGAACAAGCTCCAAAGTGAGTCCAAAAAAGAAAAAAAAAAGAAAAGAAAAATATATGAAAAATACATATGAAAGAGTTGGAGATTAACTCCCAAAAATTGGAGAAAATAAGGCAGCTTTTGAACATAGCTGGGGAGACAGGAAGCTGAATCAGCAATATGTTCCACAAGACGCCTTTTGACAGTGAGATGAGAAACAGCTGTATTGTTAAAAATTGGGTTGTTTCTGACGCACCATATGCAAAATAAAGCACTTAAAAAAACCTCACAGCCCATAGCTTGGAGGGTTCACTTTGGTCTTTAGAGTTAGCAGTCCAGATTCACATCGCATAAGGAGAAAGAATCAGAGATTTCCCAACACCCAGCAGAGCCAGACCCACATAGAAGAGGATGTGGGGGCATGTGAAGGACATATGGATTGGACCCTATCGATTTCACTCAGATCTCAGTTGGGGTTTTGCTGTGAGGCAACCTCTAAATGAAGTTAGAGATTTTAGGCCTGATGAGATTATTTTTTAATCCGTAACGATAAATTATATTAAAAGAGAAAGCCAAAAACAAGAAACCACCAAACAAACAAATAGAATACGATGGTATAAAAGAATTATACTACGAAAAGAAAAAGTAAAAGACAAAGAAACATCACACAATTAAAGCCACCAAATTTGAAGACTTATCCACTTCTTACTTAGCTAATCAATCAGCAAAACCATTAGCCTGATGAGATTTTTGCAAACTAGATTTGACCACATGATGGGAGCCGCTGTCACGACCCGGGCCCGAAGCCGGACTAATCGAGGCCTAACCCGGATCGCGATGTCAGCATACTTACTCCCGTAAATCTTGAATTAACCGAAGTTAAGACAAGACTCACAAGGGATCTAACCTGCAAACCTGTCAAATGTACATTTTGCGGAAACATACACATACATTGACAATAATTGACTTTACATTACCAGTAGAGTTCCCATATACAAAAATATAATCCAATGAAGTCCACCACTGCATATTCACAATACAATGCAGGGGACATCTAATTACATCTCAAAATGATATACAAAATATCTATCAAATGATTCACAAAATAATCTCCAAAACATTCAAAATCAACGCCCTCCGAACTATGCCCATTCGGCTAAACCTCCTGGAGGTATCGGATGGGCCTCCTCCGCACGCGGCGCGGCCTCTGCAAGACCGGGAGGGGAAACTGGGCCTGTAATGCCATCAATAACACTATGAACACGACGGTTCAGCAATGTATAAACACATTTATGATAACACATGCTAAACTTGTCCATTATCAATATAACAACTCTAGACAATTACATTTAGGTTAATGCAATATCCTATACAGTGTAGCCCATTGATACTCAATGGCTAAATTTACAAATACAATAGTGTTACTATCATTCAGTTCAACGTCTTCCCAAAGGAAGCATTATTCAATTCATTTCATTTATTTCATGTCATTTCGTTTCATTTCGTCTCTCCCAACGGAAGAAACTTAAGCACAAGGCGGAAGGGCAAACCGTTCATGGCCTGGCTTTATTTCACTTTCGTTTAATCAATTTAATTAAGTATAAGGCGGAAGGGCGAACCATTCATGGCCGAGGCTTCAATATTATTTCAGTTTCCTTACATGGCTTATCAATTCATTGACTTTTCAGTCTATATGTGGGATCTACCAGTGTCTTGATCAGAGATCACTGGCATCACCACGGAGCTCCGGAACACCCCAATCATCTGTTGCAGCAGGATTATTCATTATTCATTGCATTTATTCATTATTCAATGGTTCATTGCATTTATTCATTGTTCAGTGGTTCATTGTATGCAGTCATTATAGATTCAAGGGGATTAGCTGAATCATTAATTATTCACGGTCCTACTTGTCTCTATCCCAATTTAGACAAATTCTGGGTGTAATTATTAGTTACTAAATGCACGTGTTATTTTTGATGGACATCACATTTACATTTAATATGTGCATTTAGTCCCCAAAAATTTTCCACCCACAATATCAAAATCCACTGGATCGGACCGTCAGGTCCGATCGATTGGTCAAATTTTTGCTTACAATTTCGTGTTTGGGCTAGTATCAGATTCGCTCGAGCGAATCCAAGTTCGCTCGAGCGGACCCAAACAGAACCTTCATCGCACGAGCGCACATAATGTTCGCTCGTGCGGACACTTTTCGCGTCAGACAGTAACTGGTTCGAGCGAATTGTCCAGAACTCCATTTCTGGAACTCCGAACATTCACTCCTCCATTCATTCATTTTAACCACCATTTGCATGCCCATTTAAGGATCTCCTATCCTCCCCTCATCCATCATTTAATACACAAATAGCACTTCTATTCCATCATTAATACATCATAAAATCCATATAAATCACATTCAACCAAATCTCCATTTCATAAGAAAGAAAAGGGGTTTTGAGAACCCATCTCTAATAACTCAAGAGAACTAGAAGATGAGCATATTTGATCATAAAAAAGCATTTATACTTGCCTCTTAAAGCCTATTAGCAAGAAATCCCTTGATAGCTTGACTTTAGGGCAAAAACCCCCAAATGAAAACCCTCTTCAAGCCTATTTCCATGGAAACATCAAAAACACAAATCCTATGAGCTAAATGAGCTAGGAATCACTTCTAACCATTCATTATAACTTGAAAATCCTTTGAAAGCTCCAAGTACTTACTTGTAGTGTGAGTAGGGGGTTCTTGAGCTCCTCTTTCAAGTTCCAAACACTCCACAATGGAAGACAAGCTAAGGAAGAAGATGAAGATGATGGAAATCCCTCAAAAGTCCTTCTAATCAAACCAATGCTCCACCTTGACAGAGGAAAATGGAAGAGGAAATGAAGAAAGAAGGGTATCTAGGGTTTCTCTACAATGGTCTTGAGATGGATGGACTCAAAGAAGCTCATTTCCTCTTATATAACTCTCTTTTGCACTTAAGTCCATTCCACTAAGGTTATTTACGTTCTGAGTTAAACGAAGGGCCACTTGACGAAATCCTCGTCAAACGGCTTCGAGTCTATTATGAAAGTTAACGTACTCGTCGAGATACACGTGTTGGTATCAAGAGTTTCCGTATTCGACAAAATACGTATAAATCCGTATTTACGGAAAAGGCCTTGTTCTCTTAGTTTGAGTCTAAAATCTCATTCAATCCATTCAATCCCCTTCATTATCATTTCATTAAGCTTAATTCAATCATTTGAGACTAATCTCATCGAGTTTAGTCATTAGCCATCATTAGCCTCATTAAACGTGATTAATTAGCATTAACTTCAATTAATGAGAGTTAATCTTGATTAACTCGGGGCGGGGTCTTACAGCCGCTCTAGATCACACTAGATTCCATGCATCATTGATGATAAGAGAGCCTACATGTGGAGTCTCCAGGCCATATAACTATATTTGGCTGGGGAACACTGGGAGGGAGGGGTGGGCGCTAGCGCTAGTTGGATAGGTAGACACACCCAGGACCAGACAGAATAAATGGACATAATGTCAACCTTGTCGTCATCATCTGATCCTTATTCCATCAATATGAACTCTAAATACGATACGACCGAAAGCCCATCTAAGTAATAGCTATCATTTTACAAATGCATCCGCACTAACCCAAGGGAAAGAACTCATTAAAGAATACAGCAACCGCAGTGGACTTCAGCTGCAGTGTGTTTATAACTATCAACCAAAGAGAGAGAGAGAGATGTTCTTACATATATACCATTGTACATTTACAACCTTAAGCAAGTCATTAGTATGGTAAGTGGTAACCGATTTGCGAAATAGATTTTTAAATAAAATCTCTTTCATTGACTATGCAGTGTTACAAATGCTAAAAGAGGTTGAAACTCATTGCTATTAGTAATTGCAGGATGCAAAATCATAATATGATGAGACCAGCCACTGCAAATCAGTAAATTAAATGTTCACACTAGAGGTCAGATCGTTAAGAACTAATATCACTATTTTCAGTGGCAGAACATATAAATGATTAGGGTGACTTAAAATTGTAGCATAAACAAACATGGAGACAAACATTAATTGCAAAAACCTTCTATTCAATGTGTTTGAATGGAAACGGATCCCCTGTTTGGACCACTCAGGGGTGCCACATGGGGGAGAGTCTCATCTCCTTCACATAAAAAAAATTTCCTTCCCATGTGGCACCCCTCAAACCCTGTTTGGACTAAACAGGGATCCTCTTCCGGTTCAATGTGTCTCCTGCTTGGAGACTTTTCTCTGCTCCCGCTTCCCTGTAAACTTCCCTGCCATTTACACTTACAGCCCATTGAAGTGACACTTCCCTACCGTGCACATGGATCCTCTCTGTTTCATCTGAGAATATGCACCCATCTATGTGTGTCAAGCAGCTACTCATTTTCCAAAGATATTACACCCATCTATGTGTGTCAAGCTGCTACTCAATTTCCGAAGATATTACAATGGGTCAAAAATGGTGCCCCCTAAAGTAGTCAATTTAGTTCGGTGGTCATTTCAAACCCATAGTATTAGGTTTTTATTTATTGGCTAATTCATGGGTTAGACAAAACTTTGGATCTTTTGAGTTGTAATTTTTATTTTTAAAAAAAGACTCTGAAGATAGAATATTAGAAGGGCTTTAAGAAGAAAGTGTGAAAGCATTAGAAGAAGAAAAAGTGCTGAATTTCAGGATCATCCAGCATGGAGTTTGCTCAAGCGAACGTAGTCGGAATAGCCAGATGCGATGAGACAGAACCTCATCCGCTCGAGCGGACAAGGCGGTAGAGTTCAAGAAAATTAGAATCATTTTTCTAATTGTACCTAAATTGCTTGTTTCAATCATAATCAAGTTAGACAACCTTAAGCACGACCTAAGGGCTATTTAAAGGAGTCAAGGGCTATTCTAAACACACACATCGTCTCTCAAAGTTCCAAGTCAGAGATTTAATTGAGAATGAGTTCCGAGTCAGAGATTTAATTGAGAGAATCATTCTCTAGAGATTTATTAAGAAGTTATATTGTCAAGTTCTCTAGAGCCAGTCTCTTCTATATCCTTTGTAAAAGAACATCTTATTGCGCAGAAGATTTTATGAGTCAAGCGCAGGATTGAATCTGTTGCAATCAACGGTGTGAAGTCGTTGAAGTGTGAAACGACACCAGGTAACTTCAGTATTTAAATAAGGGATATCTTGGTAGAAAATCTGAGTTTCTTGTAATTGTGAGATTCATAGTGCTTGATTATTGATCCAGTTTGGATCTGTGATTTTTCATCCGATTAGAGTTTTCCACGTTAAATTTGGTGTCCTTGTGATGTGTGTTTGTTGAGTTTTATTTCCGCTGCACGGTTATTGTTATTTCACACTTTTGGCCTAATTGATTGACTAAACCAATCTAGAGATCGCAAACCCTAAATTTCATTCTTGATTTTAGAATTTCTAATGCCATCAAACTTTCTTCGGAAATTCTAGCAATACAATTTCAAAAATGTCAATCTCTAAATAGAGAATTCAAAATCTCATGAGTCTAGTTCAAAAGATTATTTTAGTCATTTTACTATTGTTGATTTGTTGAATTTCAAGTATAAAAGAGTGATATCAAACGACAAGACTATCATTTCTTTTCTTCTTACTATCCAAATTTTATCTGGACATTCCCCTCATCAAATGAGCCCATAATCTTACCACAATGGGGCTACATCATCATGCCAAAGCTTATGGATGAAGTCTAAGAACTTCTTCATAAACTGTATATGCAAAAATCTAACTTTAAACTATGCCCTGAAATTTACGCCCGTTGATTCTTGGCCCCTCTATCTTGCATGTGTATGCAGTCCTCTTTCTCTCGTGTGTAGGTAATCTAACATAGTGTATGCTGGATTTCACTCTCATGCACTTCAGTTGAATCTCTTCAAGGGTCCACCACTTTGGCTGGTAATTAATGAGAGAGAGAGAGAGAGAGAGAGAGAGAGAGAGGACGGCAACTTGAGTCAATAAAACCTTGGCTTGCCCTGGCTGAACATGATCGAAAGCTAAATATGGGCCGGGCCGGAACTGTTCAAGTTAGGCTAAGGTCGGGGTTTCAGAACTTTTGAGCGCCAAGAGATGCAGAATAATTAGAGTGGGATTCGAATGGAGTGCACGTGAGGGGAGGAAAATGGAAAGAGAGAGAGAGAGAGAGAAGCAATGATTGTTACAGCGTAAAAGCTCGATGCACGAGCCATGCAGCAGGCGAAGATGACTAAACCTCGACGCTATCTGCCACACGCTTCTTTTAACTTTAACCCTCTCCTCCAGGCTGCAGCACCACAACAGGGATTTGTGTGCTCTCTCTTTCTTTGATTGAATGTTGATACATTCTGACCCCATCCTTCAGAATTCTCTCTCTCTAAGATCAAATCTTTGGTCGAAATGCGCGGCATGTCAGACAAAAGCGATAGAAGCCCACCTTTCTTTCTGTTCTATCTTCTTACTATCATAAAAACCTGCTTATGATTCATCCATCATCCATGTCCTCCACATCTCAATTGATGAGTCTCATGATCATCAAGCACGTTAAAATATTTGAGCCCACAACATGGATGATATATATGGATCCTTCCGCTTATTGGCTTTACAAGTGCGGACTTGTGGGGCTGTAACCTACAGAAATCCTCAGTCAAGAGAGTGGCAATCTATAGTGGGCCCCATCAATAATAAACGTTGTTTTGATGGATTATTCTCAAATTTTACATACATCTGTGCTTGTTTCACGGTTGGATTGATGGTTTGATGAAATACGTGATTAATTAACACAATTTTGTGCATATCCATTATCATGTTTTTCACCAAATAGTCAATCTAATGCAGAACTAAGGATGCAAATGCTACAATTTAAGGTTGGAACTATATTGGACCCAGTTTCAGATCTATTTTTAAATAACGATATTTGTTTCGAATTCGAATCAATTTTGTTAGTTCTAGATCCGGTTTCAATAGGAGGACCTAGCACTGGGTCCAACTAGAGGACCAAGATCTTGTTTCAAAATTGACTCTACTTCTATTCAGTTTTTTTGTTTTTCTACTTAACATAAGAATATCATTCAACTTAAAAAGAGTACATCAAGTCTATTACCCCCCATAATAATGGCTCCTTACCATCAGTTCTTATTTGGCTGTTCAGGATTCGAACCCTAAGTACGTCACCTCTTTCTGCTTGTGCGGGCTCCTTTCCCACTTGTGTGTGCTTTTTTCTCGCTTTTGTGAGCCTTCTTTTCACTTGAGTGGGCAACCTCCCTGTGTTTATGTGGGCTCTCTCTTGGGTCCCAAGCCCCTTGATTGGGGTATTAAAAGAAAGTCTATTACCTCCACAATTAAATATAAAAATAACAACTAAATTGATTTTGAACTTCAGTATGCAACATTAAGACTCATATGCGAGGTCCCAAGTTCACTGGTTGAAACCTATAACCCAAAATTGGACCTATTTACCAATCAGAACCTACATTGGGTTTTCAACCCGGACTTTTTATGAATGAAAACCTAAATCAGGTTCCAAACCAGCTTTTTTATGGGTCAGAACCTCTGGATAATTAAAAAATCGAATTCCTGTTTGCAACCCCTACATTAAACAAGCTTGGATTAATTAACGTAAAAAATTGAGAACACCTCATGTACCTCGAGGGCGTTTTTTTTTCAATGGTTGCGGTTTCAATAGGTGGGAAAGTTCCACTCCTCTAACTCAAGATTTCTCTAGGTTAAGGACGCGGAAGCTCCTTATTCTCGAATTTTATTACTCTGCTTTGATATGGGATGACTACCAGTAAAAATGCAATGGAACAATAGCAGTTAGGCATGATAATGATAGAAGATAGGAGGAATATGGATAGATATCTATCTCGCATGGGTGTGACCCTGACCCATGCTAGCTGTACGAAAATGGGTGTGTTGTGGCGAGGGTGGTCGTGTGGTTGCCATCAGGTAGGGTGAGGCACGATTCGGACAAAACGCATGGAAATGGGAAGGGGTTTGTTTCTTTATTGAGGAGGAGGAGCTTTTAACGTAATACAGTATCCGAGTTGCAGGTCGAGACGGGAGCTCGCTTCCATGTGCTGCCATCGCCGATCCAAGAGAAACGACACGCTCCGACAACTCTCCACTTAAAGAAAGGAAAAAAGAAAAGGCACCCCACAGCTAATGCCACTGCAGTGCAGTGCAGTACCCTTGTAGTCGAGGAGTCAGGGAGGATGTGCATATATATGGTCTGTACTCCTGATATGGGTCACACCATTCGTGCAATGGGCCCTGTGCTTTTTTTATATGTGTGACAGTAGAATGACCCAGATAAACAGATCCTATCCGTCCACTCTTTCTTCACAATTCTAGACCCGGCACGAACCCGCTCTAGCAATTCATGCTCTAGGTTGACTCCTTTAACTTTCGAGAAAAGAATTTAATAAATTTGATATTTTTAACCTAATTAACGAAGCGTTTGATCTAAATTCAGCCTAGACATTTTACTCACAATGCTCAACTGGATCCAAGTCGACCATTTGCACCCTTAGATCCCCCCCCTCACGTTCTCTATTTTTCATGTTGGTTAATGCAGTCTTGCCATCATAAATTCATAATTAACTTCTTTTCTGCTTAAAGTAAGTAATGCAGCTCCGGTGCATTGCCACTTGACCAAATTTCACTTCATTTGAACGGTAGTTCAAATTGATCATTTGTAAAATATGCATGTTTACTAAGCTAGGAGGAATGGAGGATGACGAGTGAAAATTGGAAACCTTTTAAAAGTGATTTCTTTATTTTCAAACAACACTGCGAACAAAATGAAGGGATTTAAAACTGACAACATACATAGGGAAAAAATGACAACAAGGGGGTGTAAAAAGTAGAGAAAATCTATTCTAGTGTGATACAATCATTAAGTGCAATATTAATGATTTGTGCATACACATAGAAGACTATAAAGAATTGCATGAGAATGATGTCCATGATATATAAAAGGGATCCATTAAAGCAAAAGTTTCTCAAACAAGTGAAATGTTAATAATCATTAACCTTGATCAGATGGTTTTCTCATGAATATGGTGTTTTAACATTCTAAGATATTGGTCCGTCTAATCTGTTAAAGCAAAAGTTTCTCAAACAACTGGTGAAATGTTAATAATCATTAACGTTGATCAAATGGTTTCTCGCACGTAAATAAATATGGCTTTTAACATTCTAAGAAAAAAAAGATATTGGCTTGTCTCGTTATTGTATCATCATCTCAAGTTCTACCATTTGGAAAAGTTTTTTTTTCTTAAGATGCTGCATAAAAGCCATGATAGCATGAGACAATCCCATGATATCATGATATTTATACTTATGTGACACATATTGTTCCCATGATCATAACATGGTACCTAGGGCAAAAAAGTTTTAAAAAATTATTGACAAGAGTGAAATGACTTTTGCTATAGTATCTAAATTTCAGTCAAGAAATTGAAAAAAATCAAATTTAAGGAGGACTAATATGTCAAAACCCCTTGAAAAAATGAAAAAAAGAACTAAGTCAAACAGACCAGTAAGCCACATAAACACACTGAGCCCGATCTGAGTTACCTACCTTGCATCAGTGAAAAAAGATTGTAGCTAATGTGTAAGATATGGTGGAATCAACCAAGTAAGGGCACCCATATTTACAAAAACCAAGTAGGGAGGTACCATAATTTGATTGTTCAAAACAATACGGTGGAATCGACCATATTGGGTTTATTTTCTTTTCCAATGGGGGAGGCTATCTTGCCATATAATGTTGCCTTCTTATAATGGTTTTTACCTCCTCCTGCTAATTGGTTATCATGCTTTTGTCAATTTGTTATCATGGCTTTTGGAAGAAACCAGGATAAGAATCACGCTCCTCTCTCTCTCTCTCTCATGTAAGTCAGAAAATGTAATTAGGGGGCTTCTGCAGTTTATTGAAGAACGCAAATGTGCAAGCTTATCAGAATATAGTCCCCACGGAAACGTGCAATCAGAATTCAGAAGAGCTTACAAAGAAAAGAAACGTGTAACAGAAAATGACACTGCACTGCAAGCTGTAGTGCCTTTCTATCTATTCATCTCCCAAACTTAATCTTCTTGCCTAATTATCATCACTTGAAACGTTATCAATTCTTTCATTCCATTTCCAAGCAGCCCTTCTCTCCTCTTGCTTGCATTGGTTCTTCCTGAGCCTGTATTACGGAATATCTCATGGCATGAAAAGAAAGGAAAGGAAAAGAAAAGAAAACTTCTATATGATATTCTTGTCATGAAAACCTTCAATCAAAGTTCCGGCAAAGGAGCTTGCCTGCAGTAAAGCATCACCTAAGACAGGCATGTAAGAACTTGCTGTTTGTTATATACTGATTCAGGTTACTCCTTCAAACGACAAGGATAAAATTAAATACAAATGCAAGAAAATAGATAATATCATACATGGCTTGAAATTTTAATGGGGCTATGGCTTTTGTCCCAATCGAAGCTCTAGATCCAACTCTTCGAAGCCCGATGCGCCACTAGAATTACTGCTGCTGTTGTTGGCATCATCCTTCTTCCTGTTATTATCCATGGTTCTATTGGATTCCACTTTTGCCGAGCGGCTGACAGTAGCATGATGAGTCCCTTTTGCCACTAGAAAATCAGTTGAAGATGAAGAAGGTGGAATCAAGCTATTCGCCGAGTAGGGGGAGATAGAAAGAAGTGTGGAAGGAGAATCCAAGCTACTACTAGTAATCCTAGAGGGCGTGAAGACAGGATTAGAGGTTGGGAAGGGATAGAAAAGGCATAGGCCACCACTTGCAACCAGCTCTTGAGTAGGGAACATGAGGGGAGGTGGGGAGGCAGATGAAGGCAAAGGATCGGACCCGGGTGACAATTGGTGGAGCCTAGCTCGGTCGCGCCGGTGCACATTCATGTGACCACCAAGTGCCTGAGCAGACCGGAATTCACGCCTGCAGAAGGTGCAAGTGTAGGAGCGAGGCGGCCATGTCGAGCCCATAACGTTGCTGGTGTCTTCTGCGAAGGCTCGCACCACCCATGAGTCGTCCTCGTCCGGGGGTCCACGAGAATTCCACATCCAAGAGCTAGGGTTTGTGTGTTGCTGAGTCAGTTCCAGGAGTTGGGTCAAGGACAATGGACCAAGGTCTGCAGCCATGGCAGTAGTGGAAGTAATTGCAGTAAAGGTTGCATTTAGGAAGGGGATGATGATTTTGCCAGAGATGATTGATTTGTAAATGATGTGGGGGTCTTGAATAAATATACTTGAGGGATCTTTTTTTGGGTGCAAATGAAGACAAGGAAACCCTAGCACCGATTGTATCACCAAGGTTTTTGATGTAAGTAATTGGAATTTAGGAGATAGAAAAAGGAAGTGTGCACATTGATAAAGCTGCTCTCGCAACTGGATAACTTGTTCCTGAAAATGACAAGCTTGCACAAACATTGGCTTGAACGCCTGTGTTATTTACTGCTTCAAATTACCCATGCCTTTGTTTATCTATCTATAGAAAGTGAGAGTGGCTAAAAACTATTAATTGGTTTTTCTAAACCTTGAAAAATTAATTAATTGCCACACCAAACTAAAAATATTATTTGTTACTGAGAAATCTTTAGCTGTTCCAAACATGAAAAACACCATTTCATCGAAGGAAAAAAAAAATTATGCATCAAACATGGATTTCCCGCACCTACTGATATCCTTTTACTAATTTGGCATTTTCTACTTTCCTTGGAAAGCACCTGCACAAAAACATGCCCCCATTTTTTCATGCCACCTTTTTTTATTTTTTAGACTTTTTGGCGAGGTCCATTGATCTTGAATCCAACCGGCTGACTGACTAACTCATGAATTGTTAATGGGTTGAAATTCGTTGCAACAGTGGCCCCACCATTGGATTTATCAGTGTGTAGATGTATGTAATAAACGTTGTTGTTATGGGGGATCAATTATTTGATAAATCCAACAGTAGTTGCACTCTCATTGAAGTGAAAATTGGTTATTGGCCACCCCTAGTGGTTGGGTGTTTGAGCAAGTTACAGTCAATGATGTTGAGGCCCGTAGCAAATAGTTTGGCTCCTCTAAGGTTCGAAATCACAGAATGGGCGTGCCGTAGTTCATCAGTGATGCTCACTTATAGAGTCAAAACTGTTAAAAATTAAGCTTTCATCTGGATCTACTCTGGGCCAAATTATACTCCAATCAGCTTTCAATTTGGTATAAGATTTATTACATGTATAATAGGTGTTTTTAAGATAGAAAATAATGGGAGTGAAACCATATGTTTTACACTTTGATCAATTGGATTTGTTGGAGTGAAGCCGAGCCGATCTCAATACAAGGGGAAACATTTCTTTTGACAGGATTGCATTTATAACTGGGCCCCACTCATGAACTTCGAGGTCCGGCCACATGGATTTCTGACGGGACGGCTTTCACCTCCAAGCTGACAACATCTTGTGCACAAGAGCCCCAGTTCTTGGGACCTACATGGATGCATTCCAATCAATGGGAGTAGAATAGATGGAAAGGCATCTTTATAGAAAAGGGTCACACAAAATGTGATCCCTATCCGATTATCCTAACCTTTGAATAATAGCCTTCAAGCTTAATATTCTTTTAACCACAAATCTTTTTGAGATTCAATCCAACATTAAGTAAAGGCTCGATGACCATAAGATTGGACATGGTGCTAGATCATGGGAGATAAGGTATGAAAGTAGGTTCACTTGATAAAAGGTGAGCGCAAAAGGAGGTCCATAGAGCTAGATTGTACATGATGCAGCCCACACTTAGAGGAACCAGACGGCGAAGATAGTGATAGCATCGCCATCATCTCTCATAGCATGCATCATTTACCTTCCACTTCATTTTGATTCAATAATGGCATAAACCCTTTTCAAACATAAGCATAAGAACATGGGTGTGTGAGTTGCGTGTTTGAGTGTGAATCCGTTTTTTCTTGGAACTTGTCCAAATTACATTTCCATTGTTTGTGTTGGCACCAATGCAAAATTTTCCAACTTCTATTTCAAGTTCTCAAGGAGAAATAGGCAATGGCCATGCTTCTATCAAAGGGACTCAAGATTAAAAGTAGCGATATACAAGGTGATAGATAATACCGGTTAGGAATGTTGTGATTGTTAGCTATTCTTCAAAGTTAGAATATTTCTAATATATGAGGTTATTAATGAGAAATTAACGTCACTGATGTAGTGATTAGTGTGACTCTACATTTAAGTTAGACTGATTGATATTGCAAAGAGTTTAAGTTTCCTTATTTATCTTATTGTACTACATCTTTGTAATATTTCTAATATGATTCATATATTATTAACTCCCAGCCTAATATAATCACTATATAATGAGATTATCTTCTCAATAGTAGCCTAACAAATTAGAAATATCCTAAACATGACTAACAATCACAACATTCCTAATCTGTATTATTTATCGAAAGGGACTACCAAAAATACCCTTGTTGCCTATCCTTCACACTTAAGTAACTTAAATCCAAAGAGATTGATGGTGAGTTCGAGTTCTTCTTCCTAATAAAAATTAAACAAATGACCCCTTTGTAATACGGTTGCCAACTACCAAGTTTTCACAGCTCTCTCACCAGAATGTAATTGTCATCTGCCAGGTAAATTCCACGTATTGTTTGCTTCTTCTTGTCTCCGATAAAGAGTCCTCTTCTGCAGGGTAGGTTCCTTCACTAATATTAAAATGTTTGTTAAACAAGGTTTTAATATTATTATTCGATAACGATTGCCTCTGCAAGGTGATCTCATCTTCTAATTCTCACCCTACGATCTCTTAGACATCATGTTAAGATTTGTTTAGCAATTAGTTAATCTTGTTTAAAACTCCCATATCTAATTTGATTCTCAAGAACTCTTAATTATCTCTTTTCACATGGCAAAATGTACAGGATTAAAGTTTGTCATCCATTGAGTTAGCCCTACGTTGTATGGACCATCCACCTGAAAAATCTGCAAACCTGCAAATTTAAGGATTACCTATTGATTGACAAGGCTTTAGTGGCGATGACAATTTTTATGGTGCATCCATAGTATGACCCACTATTTAATGTTCAGTGTTGTGATTTAGGGCTTATGAGAAGAGATCAATCATGCACAAGAGAACCTAGAGATTTATGTGGTTCGGCTTTTGGCGTACGTACGGGGAAGATGAGAGAATTCACTATGCAATCAGAAGAGGTTCTACATCTTAGACACTCTTCGTCTCTATTTATAATATCAGCCCCAAAATCCTATTACACCTAAACACTACTTTTTAATCACAGTAGACCTATAACCGGCTTACTTCTAATCATAATAAAACATGGACAATGCAGAGGTCCGGTTTACCAGATTCAATACTTCTATTGAGTCATACAAATTAACAGTCAGGATCTAAAACATGTGTTCCTGTACATACATAGAGTGATTTTAAAGGTAGTTGGTTTGTTTTGAACTTTTTTTTACACTCTTTTAAATGGGTTTATTGATCTTCACTTGTAATTCTAGCATTACTTAATAAAATTGAAGAAAACTACCCCTATCTGGCACTTAGCTCTTCCTCTTTTCGGCACAACCAACAAACCCTAATCTCACTTTCTCATGACTTTCTACATAGTTTCCATCATCTTAACATTTGCTCCCATGTCCTAAGACAAGCTGTTTACCCAATTTAAAAATCCCACACATCTCTTTTAGTTCCTTAAACAAATCCAAACTAGATGGATTATAACAGTATATTCTTAACTTGGTCAATTCGTAAAGAACAAAGTCTTATAACCCCTTGTGGTATGCAGTACCAATTCAACTGGATTTGTATCCTTCTATATTATACCAGGTTATATTATGTGTCCAACTTACCGACTACTGAATGGTAACATAGTTCCTATCGACCTGAATGGAATTTTCTCATTAACATATGCCTTACATTCACAAACACAAACCCAAAGGATCAGTAGATACAAAACAAAGAAGAAGGAGCCACTTGAATATAAGATTATAAGAGGGAAGTCCTGAGCAGTGCAAGCACGGCAACGTATGATAGACATATTACAGTAGTTTTGTTTGTCTCAATCGACAGGAGTGTGATAATTCCAACGCCAGTAGATTATAATATTTTCAATTGGGACGTATGACAGATCTTGTCTATAAAAATCATTAACTTGCTGCTAATCTGAAGGGGAATGTTGAAACAATCATCACGATTTAATTGGGTGGGGACTTCGTACGTTTGATTTCAATCATTCCTAACAGCACCAATTAGCTTATTACACTTCAATCCTTTAATATTATATTTTAGTTGTTGTTTTGGAATTAGTGGTTTTATTTAAATAGCTGGCCAAGTGCCTTATCATCTGATTGGAAACTTGCATAAAAATGGATTAATGATGAACCACCAGCAGTAGTTTCTTTTCAACTGCCCACCCATGATCCTTTCCTTCGCTGTAATTCATTCTTTATGTTTTTCTTTATCTTTTTATAGCGGAGGGTGTCCCAGCCCCCCTACGGGCCCAGAGGAAGCCAAGTAAATTTCTTGGACTAAATTCTTTGGACTGGACTAATTCATTTGGACTGTAAATCATTCATCTCATTACCTTAATGATTTAATCATTTTCCATAGTTTGTAGCTTCCCAAACAATTTTGGCATGCTTTGCATAAGCTTTTCTATACAATGTTTTCATGACCCATCTATGTTTGACAACAGAAAAGTAGCCAGCCATAAAATCATGCACTGGATTTAGAGTCAACTTTTAGAAAAATGTGGGGTTTGAGAATTGATGATGATGATGATCTTAAATCCATTAAAGGCCCTTCGTTTGGGTGGTGGAATTCTACATTGGAAATCATGGAATTGAAGATTGCAAGGAGTTCTTAATTTTGGTTGTGATTCCTCATTCAGAAATTCTCTTGCCCCTCCCAATAAGATTGCTGATCCTCTTACCAGTGGATGGGAATTCCAGAATTCCAGTATCCAAACAAGCCCAATATTGTCAGGGATTAAAAGCCCCGCTGGGGTTTAACTCTTGAACGTTGGCTCATCTCATTACACAAATGTGCTCATGAGGTGCGTTTGTGCAACTAGAGATGAATTATGCATTCCTACCCCTCAATTGGGAAATCAAAGTCCTCTCCATTGAGGAAAATTAGATCATTTTATTTTCATTTAATTTCTTTTGCTGCAAAGTATCATAAAAAAAATGCAGGAGTGCGCTACACAAAAAAATAAAAATAAATAAAGATAATTTTCTTCTTTATTGTAGAATCCTCTTGTTGTAGAGAAGGACCCAAAATGCTATCTCACTCTATGGAATCTGCTGTTAACACTAGCAGTGGGCTTGGTGGGTCGTTAGGGGCGTTCACATCTGAGGTCGGACCTGACTGGGGCATACCCAGACCCCACCCGACATTAGAAACACATGCACAAATTCTGCTCAAGCCTGACATGGATCATTAGTGCCTGACCCAAGCCCGGCCTACCTCAAACATGCTACGCCCAGCCCACCCATTTAGTCAATCGGGCTGGGATGGACTTAATACACTTGTATGGGCTAATTAGTCACTAAAAAACAAGCACTATTTATTTGGGTGAGGCTTCGGGCTTTCTATCTCTTAATTTAATTCCGGCCCAGATATTAAATGAGTCCAGATTCTAATTCCATGCCAATTGAAGATCTCTGGATATTCGGATTGGGGCGTTATAGGAAATTTTACAAGCGAGGATGAAGCATATGTACTGTCGTACTGGTGGATATGTTTTTTTTATTTTAGCATTCTCATCCATATAATAATAGAACTACTTACCTGATGGTCCACCCAACATACAACCATACTTCAAACCTGTTCAGTAATCGGATCTAACCAATATCACGCCCAATCAATGGGCCTCAAGGTCAGGAAAGAGACCATCACTTGTAATCGACAAAAACTCATTTGTCTTAATACATTGGGCCAGGCAAGGCATTTAACTGGAACTTTAGGTGAACATAGGCCCAGGTCCATCCCATGATGTTATAAGCACTGCAGTCTTGCATCCACATGTCAATGTGATCATGAGGAGCAAAGTTGGCTAGAGTATACAGAACCCAAGCTCTCCAGGCCCAGTTCAAACCCTACACCACATGTGTACAAGGGCTTGAAATATGAAGGGCTCTCTAACACCATTGTATAGTGGGGCCCACCTGGGAAGCCAGTAGAGAGTGACTTAGGGTTGGGATGTGCAAGCGATCCTTATTTTCAACCATACAATGCAATTTCCACCGTTGGTTTGCCTGGGCAAAAGTTGAGGTGTTCAATTCAGATCTAATATCAGCTAAAAAGCCCAAGATCCACTGTGGGGTGTGGCAGCCAGATCCTCCATTGATTGCAAAAAAATCACAGAACTACTGCGAATCAGTGAGCATCATGTTACAAGTCACAAGTGCATGTATTAATCAAGATCATCTGAAATTAAATTGTACACTGTGGACCTGGGTTCGATTGATAAGGAGTCTTGACAACATGGCATTTAATTTTTGTATGTGGGCCCAGAGTTTGCACATACAGACCACTTACTAATGGGCCCCATCAGCCACCATGGATAAAGATGCCTCAAGACAGCACCATTTGGAGCTTGGGAGATGCTAGCTAGCCAGCTGATATTCCCCCACTTTGCCTCGGTTGACGGTTCTTGATAGGTAACCTGTATAACTTACTTGAGGCCCATTAGGGCTTTTATAAGCCGGGCAATTTGGGTTAGAATCTTTCAAGTTCAGCTCATTTATTCAGTACTGAGTTCAACTCATGGGCCTTTACCTAGCCCACTTACAAAAATGACATGCTCCTTTCTGTCAACTATGTCTGGCCCAACTGCATCCTGCAACAAAGGCTGAGGACAAACTGATTACCTAACTACTGAACCAGAAATACGGCTGAGAACTGGCCACATGCCTAAAACACAGCCCCATGTGAAGTGGGCTCAGGTCAGGCTATAGATGGCCCGTGGCCCGATTAGTTCAATCACCTCTCCATCCAATGTCTTATGAATTCGGATCCGTTGAGTGTCTCCCACCTGTTTGCCATGAGTGGGATGTGTGGAACTCCACCACGAGCCCAACCTATTGATAATTTAGATCATTCAAAATAAATGTCATCCTCCCGTGACATATCCTTGGATTTTACCTAAATAGAACTAGAAATCTCATTGGAAGATTGAGCACGTGATTGATAACATGATTAACACAATATCATGCATTATTAATCATACATATTAATTACGGCATCAATCATGTTTTCAATCTTATGGTGGGATCAAATTTTAAAATAAAATTTGTGGATATATGCCTGTGGGCCATGGTGGACTTGCACGCATCACACTCAGGGGAAGCTTGTCCGAGATCCTCTCTTGTATAGTTAAACGTACAAGCCCCGCGTGCAATGTGAATATCTGAGGCCTGTCACTGTACACATGCCTGTGTCCCTGGAGACTGAACTGCTTTTTGCATAAAAGTTGAGATCTGGTCCACTCATCAAACTGGTTCCCTTGTGTACTGATCTCTCAATTTTGGTTGGCCTAAAGCCTGAATGCATATGAATTAGCTCATGGAATTTGTCAAACTCCAACTTTGAAACAAACCAATTGAAAATCAAATTAATTGAACCCAGTTCATCAAATTCTATAATCAAGTTGGGTCTAGAATTTACAAATTGCAAACCAAAATACAAATTAATAAAAACGCGAACTAGGTAACTTTAGTATAATGGTCTGCCCATCCACCTAGTCTTACGCAAATATAGAGGATCCACGATTTTCGTTTGAGGAGAGTGGGCGATTGGTCAATTTAAAAAGTTAAGAGATTAGGGAGTTTTGGTGGGGGGTGGGGGTACAATGTTTACAATTAGTGGGGCATGGGGCATGGGGGTGACCGCCCTTGATCTGTTGTTTGAGCTACCGATGACTGGAGATGGAGGAACTGTTTTTTGAGCTACCACTTGTCCCAAAAGGGATTGGTGATACGCAATAGGTCCCCTCAACGGACCACCCACCCGACTTCTGCTGCGCAACTCATGAAATGCGTGTCCCGTGACTCAAACACCTGACCTACTACGCTCCAATAACACTTATATGATCTTACACCCCATTAAGCTACCATTTATGTCAAAACTAATTGGTGATAGGAAACCGCGGATCAATAGTTTTATTGTGAGGGCTTGGGCTCGACTATAATTATGACCACTCAGGAGCGAGGGTGGACGTTGACCTCAACAACATACTAGTTAATTGAACCCAGTTCATCAAATCCTATAATCAAGTCGGGTCTTGAATTTACAAATTGCAATCCAAAATACAAATTAATAAAAATGCAAACTAGTTAACTTTAGTACAATGGTCTGCCCATCCACCTTGTCTTATGGATATATAGTGGCCCCAAAGACGGCTACCTAAAGCCTTGCGGTGGATCCACGATTTTTGTTTGAGGAGAGTGGGCAATTAGTCAATTTAAAAAGTTAAGAGATTAGGGAGTTTTGGTGGGGGGTGGGGGCACAATGGTTTACAATTAGGGGGGGCATGGGGGCGTCTGGTCCGTAGCCCATTTGCATTTTTTAGTCTTGGATCTCAACGGGGGCGACCGCCCCTGCTTGAGGTTACCATGCAAACACTGTGCTCATGCCTATGGCTGGAGATGGAGGAACTGTTTTTTGCCGTGTAGTGATAGGTTGACATCCTAATTAATAGGATATCTAGACCACTCATCAACTAGTTCCCATTCTTGTGTGCTGATCTCTCAATCTTGATTGGCATTCCCTCCCACATGGTCAGTGTAAGATTCCTTTCTTGTGCTCGGACCCTAGAGATTAGGGTCCTCCACAAGGCACCCACCCACCCCAACATCCAAGTCCCTTTCGACAGAGAGAATCCACCCCACCAAAGCAGCTCTCTCTCTCTCTCTCTCTCTGCTGTCGAAAAGAGCTCCTGGTTTGGACCATGACTACCACTGGCTAATCTAATATTTTATGCCTTTCCCATAATAATGCTCCCCTTAGTATCGTATTAATAAAATACTTACGAGAAAGGAGCTCTGACCCTTTATTAGTTACTATAATCCCAATCACATGGGGAGGATAGTGGGTTGAAATAAATGCATGTCTTTTTATGTGGTACTATCATCATTACAATAATAATCCTGTGACACCTGCAAAAGCATAGTTTATGCTCCATTTCTTTAAAAAATTGACCCTCGTTTCCTTGGCTAACCCAATCATCTAAGCAAAGTAGCAAACTGCAAACCCCTTCTTCTTTTTCCTCGGTTTTTCTATGCCCCAATAGTGGATAGCCCCATTGATCCATGGCTTCTTATTTTCTATGCTATACTGGAAATAAACCAATAAGAAGGGCCTATCTAAGCCTCTAGCCTTTTGGGTGTTCCAGGCACTTATATGGTGGGCCCCATCATCGGTGGGCCAATCAGCCCATCAGTTGATTGTGGCTTGATGGGTGTGATATCTTTTAAGTGTCTTTTTTTGTATTTATGGACACAATTAAGTGGAGTGGGCCCACATGGGATCAGGAACCATTAATGGCATGAGTAGATATCAGATGCTGGATACATGGGTAACACCTTGATATCAGTGCATTCTTTTAAGTGTTTTTTAAGTGTCCAGGCACCAGATGCGAGTCATTAGCAATTTGGCACAGGATAGAGTTTGGGTTGCACGTGATTGCATGTAGTGTATAACCTTTTTGGTTTTTTGGGTAAATGCATGTAGTGCATAACTCATAATCCATGTAAGCATGAGTAAAACTTCTGACTGTTGACCCACTTGAGGCTCATCTTTCATTCATTTCCACTCATACAATCATGCAGTCGCTCCAATCACACCGTTATTCAAGTAAATTTGAGATGTTGGAGTTCATCAAGGTCATGGAAATTAAGATTAGTCTGGCATCTCTAATTATAGTGGGATCCACCTAAATTGTTGGCGATTAGTTGGGTATGGGATCTGATGATTACAACCACTTATCTAATTAAGGGTCCACAGCTGTTGGATACTCACATGCTAAGTATCTAAGACACACCATGCTCGGCCTATACTGAACTGGATTTGGACCTGTGTTATTTTGAATTGTGTAATGGGCTTGGGCCTGATTACTGGCTTGAGCGTTAACTGGCAATGGGCCTTTGTATACTTAAAATCTAGGCCCCATCCATGATATTTGCATCTAAAGGGCAGATTTATTTTCAACTGAACTGGGCCGAAGTTGATTCTGCCGCATGGTGGATGGAGTGGGGCTAAATATTTGGCCAGGCAACTTAATGAACTTCGTGAGGCAATTGCTTGAACCAAATTTGACTGAGGCCATGGAGCCTCTAAGCATAGGTCCTCATTACTTATGGCTCTAAACCATTTGGGCCGATAATTTGCATGGAATTGAATCTCTAAGAATTCTAAGAAATGTAAATCTAAAAGTGGATGAAATTGAAGAACCAAAGTTGAAGATCTATTAGCAGCTATTAAATAATTTCTATTTTTATTGAAAAATGAATTAAAGGGAGATCGAAAATAAATACCCAGCCATTAAATCAAAACTTGTGATAACTCATGGTCTCATCTACATCTCCACTACTTCTTTGGACACATTTGAACAATAACTCATAGGAATTCAATTGCAGGCAAACAAACTGGCCCTAAAAGAAAAGAAAAAAAAAAAAAGGGTTCAATTTTCATAACCCAAGTTTCTTTTACCTCTCTCTCTCACAGAATTGCATACCCTTGACATGGGTGCTTTGATGTTTTACAAGATTATGCAGCGCACTTGAATGAAGTACTGACTGTATTAAAAAAAGGTCAATGCATTTTAATTGCCGTTCTTCTTATTCAGTTTTCATTTCTTTAAATGATTTTCCAATAGCTGCAACTCACCAAGGATCTAGTTCAAACTTTTTTTTAGAGCAAAAGTGTGATTCTAATAGAAAATCAATAAGAAGACAACACAATCATTATCAATCACGTGTACTGCTCAGGATCGATGGACGGTTTCGTTTGTTCTTTTAACCTCACCTCCAATTAATTAAATTCTTGGCTCCATCAAATCTATGCTGTGATGGGCAAGATCTATGATTACATCTGTAGATCCCCTTCTTCGGAATATTTCAATCACTTGTTACATGACCACTAAATGCGTGGTTTCACTCATCTAATCTTTCAATTCAATATTAAATGACTTCCAAGGTGGACAAGGTTAATTTACGCAACTTGAAAGCTGATTAGGTGTGTTTGTCTGCTTGATAATGATATCCTTGCAGCTCGGAAAGGAACCAGCTGGATGATCGAGAGGATTTGAAGAAGCTAAGCTTGGCTTTTTAGCAGTACCTTCTTAGCAATGAAAATGCTAGTCGTTTGTTTTAGAACTGGCTTTTCCTATCTTTCACCTTGATAATTTCCATCACATTACATTTTTTTGAATTCCTTTAGAGTCCATTTTAAATTATCTCATGTGGTCTCTTCTTCAAACACGTCTTTTCTAATAAAATCTTAGTTGAGGAAGTTTTACTCCTTGACAAGTTCTTTCTTATTTTCTTATAGTTCTAAAGTGAATTAGTGCTTACATCAATGTATAAAAATTTATCTCATGTGAAATCTCATATTATATTACACATAAATATGTTAATAATATAATCTCTTTCTCTGCCCAAATATTGTGACCCAACTCAATCCGAAATTGACAACAAAGGGTTGCTTAGGTGGTTGGCAACCACATATCACCTAGCTGCTTAGGGATTGATACTTGATTATGCCTCCTTTCCTATTTGTGTGGACTATCATTCTCACTTTGTGGACTTCCTCTTCTCACTTGTATAAAATGTCTTGGGTCCGAAAAGTGTATGGCTTGAACATACCAAGACCCGAATTATTGTCTCTCATTGTGACAGTGGTTTTGTAAATTTAAACTCCCCCATATTCACACCTGTCCTGCCTCATGCGTACAGTCTAACCCCGAGAGGTTAATGGTATGTGATACTAAACTTTGTTTGTGATTGGTACCAATTGAGTAGGATTTGATATCAATTGTCTTTTAGTTTTTTATTTTAATGTAATAAAATATAGAAAATGTCGGTGTATATATATATTTATATATATATATATTCATATCTTCATGCTGCTTTTCACACTAAAATAAGTTACTAAAAATACCTCTTCAGTACAAGAGCCTATTAATGTAGTCAAAAGAATTAGAGTGTCCTGAAAAGCATCTATTCCTATACCTAATTGCTTCCTGAGAGTATCATTCATAAATTTGTGGAAACAGAAAAGCAAAAACCTTCTACTCTTATGCCATTTGAAGCATATCAAGAAATCGAAAAATTAAAAAATCTTAGCACCGTGGCATCTTACTTTTCTGCTGAATATTTCCACTAACATGCCTAAATGAACCCCTCATACATATATTTCTGTCAGTCAAATACTCACTTTATAAACAACTCATTTCAAGATTTATCTGGAAAGACCCAATCTCACTCTTCTTGACTTTTCTAGAAGTCACATGAGACTTCACTCATCAAGAATTCTCTCCCACCGACCTACACAAAATATGGTGTGCATTGGGCCACATATCCCACTTCAGAGCCACATGCTCTCTACCGACCAAAGTCCCACTGCCTATAAATAGGAGTGCTCAGTCACTCTTTGAGAACATAGAAGTGAAGTGTGTGAAGTGAAGTGAAGTCAAGTGGGTTTAGTGTGGAGTGAGACACACTGAAGTATGTAGTGAGAAATTATAGAGTGAGTGCTTCTTTGTAGTGAGTGAGTATATTAAGTAAAGTGTAGTTAGTGTATTGAGTAATTTCTAGTGAGTGAGTATTTTGTTTGTAAGAGTGTAGGCTTAAAGTGTGTGTAAGTTGTAAGTTTTGTAATACTGAATTTGTGTAAAATTTATAAAGTAGGTTCTTGTTCTTAGTATAATTTATATTTTGTAATTAAGTTGTAACTAGTGTGTTTCTCCCATTATCTAAGTTATAGAAATCATCTTCCAACAATTTCTTCGTCACTTGTCTTATTGTTTATGATCTTAATATTATTCAAACTGAAATGGTTCTGGATATAGTCATTTTCCCTTTCCCATGCATACTTGTAGCACTTTAATTAGAAATATAAAAGAACTAGTGATTCTCATGCGCAATTGCTTAAAGAAAACTAAATTTGACATCCTATCCCAATAAATGATCTTCTGCAGAAAGTAATGTCCCTTGAGATAACCAAATCATATTCTAATACTTGACCGTTTAACTGCAACAGTAAACCATGCACTTATTTTTTCTATGATTATAAATATAGGGGGAGCAATCTAGTTACCTGTTTCCTTCATTATTTAACATTATTTTGGGTCATAAAAATAAAAGTTACTTTCTAGCATCGCAATCCATGTTAGTTTATAAAAGTCTAATCCATATTGGTTTGGTTATTATAGCAAGGAAATCCGCAGTTCTCTTAAACCTTGTAAAGAACTGCTCATCAATGAATGATTGAATGAAAGAATCTTCCGGAGGTTTAGGCATTTCTATTGTCCACAGGGTTCATAAGCAAGAGGATAAGCCATATAATATAAAAGAAGGTAGTTGTTTTTCAAATTTTAATCGCCACTAGTACCAAGTTCCCTTATTTGACACCTGAGGTGCTGTTAGATTATCTTTAAATAGGGATAAGATTCTCAATATATGTCACCGTTTTGCGTTTAATTATTAAAATAGATAAAAATTATTTAACTAACAGACTTGTAATAGTTGTGGCATTAAATTAACACGCACATCTTTTCATTGAAAATAAGATTTTTTATATGAGGCCACATACGTTTCAACTTTTGTTATACTAACCAAGAAATTTTGTTGTTGAGATAATCCTAAGGACTAATGAGATGACAGTTAAGAGTCTTTTGGTAGGAGTGATTTGTTCAAAATCGCCGTGGGTGTTTTGTGTGGAGTGAGTGTGGAAACGGGCAATGCAGAAAACTCATGAAGTGTATTTCAAGTTGGATAAATCATAGCTTAGAAGACTAAAAGAATGGGGCCCACAGATTAGGATTTATTAAATCACTTTTTTTTTTAATTCCGAAAAATGGGGTTCTACTTGTCTGATAGTGATGTTATCATGGAAATTATCAATTAAGTTTAATTAATATTCTACAGCAAGTTGACAAATCATCAGTTCTATCTTCCATGGGGATTTCAAGGGAAGAATAAAAAGACCCAAGTTGTTTGAACAGTTCAAACTTGTCAATGACTCAGCATGGAACAGGATAAGCACCAATTCAAGATTTCAATCTCATTCATTGGTCCAAGTAGTCAAGCCCTTAACCCTAGTTTAAGAAACCTGCATAGACCCACATATGGGACAAGCATATGGTTAATTTAGTGGTAGGTCAATGTACACAACAAACAAGTTTCACCAATATTAAAAAAAAAAAAAACTGTTTCAAGGTGATCCATTGGGCTGATCTCATAATTTTCTATCAATACATGAACCCATTTCTCTGTTGGAAAGTAGTTCAGCACCTAATGACAGTGACCCATCACATGAATCATTTATCTACTCTCTGAGGACCTTACCTTTCTCATTAAGCAGCTTAGTTGTAGCTAGCCACTTTATGTACGGTGAACGCTCACATATTAAAGAGAAAATGGTTGGCTGGGGCTTTCTCCTCGAATCAGAATTAGATACTCAACGAGATGGGGATTGAGAAAGATAAACCTAGGACCATCACCTCAACAAATGAATTCTATTTATAGGCGTTTTCTCTCCTCCCTTTGACATAAAATATAAATTGAAGGACCAAGGACATGGCACTCAGAGATGCCCTTTCACACTAGGAAAAGGATCCAATAAAAAATGGCATAAGTTAGTGATTGTTGAACATTAGAACATTAGAACCAAACCCCACTTCGCCACTTCACTTGTGTTTACCTCATAGCCTCAGGCAAATTTTTTTTTTTTTTTTTTTCTTGAAAGTCCATCTCTTGATAGAAAATTATTACCCGCTGATAGCCCTAGTAAAATAAGTTATAGAAAGTGATGATCCCATTTAGGTCTCTATCTCAAATCCTTTACTCTTCTGGCATAATGATGAGTCTAGTCTGAGTGTTGAGACCCTCTAATATCACTCCTAGGACTCGTTATGCAGCGAACAATCTCCAGGATACATCAACAACACACACACACAGAAAAGGATGAGGGCCGGGGCCAAAAGTATGGGTCAGGAGTTGTGGAATCTGCCTCAAACCCATCACTGGCAAAACCTCTCATACGTCCAAAATGAGTAATGGGAGGAATCTCTCTCTCTCTCTCTCTCTCTCTCTCTCTCTCTCATTAGCAACACAACAACTGATCTGCATCTCTTTACATTTTGCATTTATACATCTCATGGCAACAAATTTCCAATCCCAAAGTACCCTCCTTATATTTGACCAACTATAACAACAATCAATCACGAAAGAACATTATTGTTATTCGGACAAGACAATTGCACCAACACTCCTACTCCTGATTGGCTTGAACATGGAGGCCTTGACTTGGTCTTCATGGTAATAAACATTACAGGATTGACCAACATATATTAGTTATATATTAGTTTTCTGAAAAAACTAATCCAGAAAATTGAGTTGATAACCAATATACACCCAACATATTCATAGATTTAAGTGTTATTAATGAGGGTCAATACCAATGCTCAAGTCTCTCAGCCCAGGAATGTGCAGCTTCCTTAGCTTATCATATATCTACTCAAGTAAGCGGAGACTCTACAGTGCTGAGAGAAGAATGCATAATAGTTAGAAATGTAAAAAAAAAATTTAGTTTTAAGACTAGGCTTCTGACAACCAGGTATTGCTCGGTGGGTTAGCAACTCCGCGTCTCACCCAGTTACCCCAGGGTCTAATCCTTTGATATGCTGTGTAAGTTTTTGAGAGTTGGCTACTTCATGTGGATGGACAAAATATGGGAATAAATGTAATTTTATAATTTTTTAGATTAGACTGTAGCCTCATGGAAGAAATCCGAAGACGAAGAATTTCGAAGACTTGATCGGATGTCAACATGAAGAATGGGCAGAGCTTCTAGTTATTCTTAGTCCGATCGATCGGATACCTTGGCCGATCGATCGGACCTAAAAAGCTCTCAGTTATTCTCAGTCCGATCGATCGGACACCTTGGCCGATCGATCGGACCTAAATAACTCTCAGTTATTCTCAGTCCGATCGATCGGACCCTTAGGCCGATCGATCGGACAGCGGCGAACTTAAACCTACTTTTGTGGATCTCCCTTTGTCCTATTTCTATCCAAGTCTAAAGCCTTCTCTCACATTCGTTTTTGAAAAAGCCCCATATAAGGATTAAGCCTAAGAGAGATGGTTTGAGGCTTTTGACTATCTCTCTCTCCCAAAAACCCTAGATCATCCTAGAGAGATTGCTCCCCTCCAGAGAGCACTTATGAGAATCATGTGCTGAAGCCTCATTATCTGGAGACTCATCCTCAACATACTTGCAGATTCGCCTTGTTCAAGGCGTGGAGATCAAAGTACTGGAGAAGGTGAACGGCGTGTTCGTCGACTAGATCTACTACGGCCTTAGGTTGTGTTCAACTGTAAAAGGGGTAGTGAGTATCTTGTAACCTTCGTTTTCATTAGTGCTTTGATCATTTCGGACCAGGGTGAGGTCCCGTGGTTTTTTTCCCTATTTTGGGTTTTCCACGTATAAAATTGAAGTGTCCATCTTGTGATTGATTGATTGATTAAATTAGATTTCTTAATTCCGCAAATCCATATTGGAATCTGTATTGGGACTTATTTATCATTAGGGTGGATTCGTGATCGACCCTATTGAACTTTCAATTGGTATCAGAGCTTGTTCACACTATCTTATTGTGTGAGATCTCTGCAGTTTTTCAGATATGGATTTTAATAGAGATGGAACTTCTATTTCCAAACCCCCTCTTTTGGATGGATCAAATTATCCTTATTGGAAAGTTAGAATGACCGCTTTCCTTCAATCCATAGATGTGGATGTTTGGAATTGTGTTGAATTTGGCTATACCAAGCCTACTGTTGCTACTGATGACAACGAAACCATTGAAAAACCCATGCCTCAATGGACCAAGGATGACAAACAAGCTTTTAATTGTAACAGTAAAGCTTTGAATTCTATATTCAATGGTGTTACTCCTTCTGAATTTCGTCGTATTTCTATTTGCAAACTTGCTAAGGAAGCATGGGACATTTTAGAAACTGTTCATGAAGGTACTGATAAAGTTAAACAGGCTAAACTTCAAAATTTGACTTCTGCTTTTGAAAATTTAAAAATGAATGACAATGAAGTTTTTGCTGATTTTAATGATAATTTATCTGCTCTTGTGAATTCTAGCTTCTACTTGGGTGAAATCATTCCTGAACACAAAATTGTCAAAAAGATTTTAAGATCTCTACCTGAGAGATTTGACCCAAAAGTAGTAGCCATTGAGGAGTCCAGCAATTTGGATTCGATCAAGGTTGATCAGTTAGTTGGAAATTTGCAAACCTTTGAAGCAAATCTGAGGTCAACCAAGAAAGCCAAAGGAATGGCTTTAATTTCTTCAAAATCCCTCTTGGAACATGATGACTCAGAATCAGAAATTGAGGATCCAGATCTTGATGCTTTTTTTGTTAAAAAGTTTAAGAAATTTCTGAAAGATGACAAAAAGGGTTTCAAAAAATCCTTTCAAAAGTTCAAAGGACAGAATAACCCTACTTCTTCATTCAAAGTAAATCATGGAACAAAACCTGAGAAATTTGTATCCAAAATTCCATCAAAAGATACTCACTGTTATGAATGCAAAGGTTTTGGTCATTATGCATCTCAATGCGTAAATAGAACCTTCAAACCTCAAGGCAAAGTTCTTAATGTCACATGGGATGATGATTCAGATCAAGATGGAAATGATACTGAATCTGAATCTTTCTCTGGTCATGGAAAATTCATGGCTTTTATGGCTGCATCTAATGATCTTCCAGTGCAGGATCTTTCGGAAAAATATGATGATGACAGTGAGGAGAATCTTAATTCCTTCTCAGACAATGAACAGGATTTAGTTGATGCGTATGAAAGTCTCATGAATGACTCAAGAAGAATGACTCAACTGAATGACATTCTGAAGGGAAAATGGAAAGTTGCTGATAAAGAAAATTCAGCACTCAGAAAGGGACTTCAAGAAACTCAAGGTCAAGTTTTACAATTTGAATCTCAATGTACCAACTTATCTAATAAGTTGATTGATGCAGGAAATGAACTTGACACTCTACATGCACAATCCGTCAAAGCTGAAATAGAGATACAAACTCTAAAGAAAAATCTCCACTCCTGCACAGTAGAAAATGCTGATTTGACCAGAAAATTACAGATGGCTACCTCTGAACTAGCCACCACCAAAGCTGATCTAAACCGAATGAATAAAGGGTCAAAGAAACTTGATGAAATTCTGGGTGCACAAATCCGATCAAGTAACAGGCATGGTCTCGGATTTGAATATGGTGCATCTACCTCTCAGACATCAGGTAAGTTTGTTTAAGGAAATACTTTATATTCTCTTGACCCTACTGAGTATCATACTACACTTGTGAATCCCACACCAAAAAGTTATATGCTCAAACGCAAAAGTGTTCCTACCTGTCATTTCTGTGGGATCATTGGTCATATTAGACCACACTGCAACCAATTGCGATATAAACTCCGAAATCAGTGGAGGATGAAAAATTCAATTCCTCGTCAAGTCAAACCAAATTACATATGGGTACGCAAGACTGATCTCAGGTGCAATGTGGTCCTAACTGCCCTTAGAGCACAAAGTTCACAAGTTTGGTATTTAGACAGTGGGTGCTCTAGACACATGTCAGGAGATAAGTCCCTTTTCACATCTCTTGAAAAACATCATGTTGGTAATGTTCAATTTGGAGATGGAAGCAAATCAAAAGTCATTGGAAAAGGATCCATCAACATACCAGGTATGTCCCCTATAAAAAATGTTTTTCTGGTTGATGGTCTAAGGGCAAATTTGCTAAGTATAAGTCAATTTTGTGAGTCTGGAAATGAGGTTCATTTCTCTCTAAATGCTTGCACCATTGTTGATAATCATGGCAACCATGTTCTTTCTGGTAAAAAGAATTCCGATAATTGTTATGTGGTTGTCATTGAAGATGACTTGAACTGCAATTCTGCTACTGTTAATGATGTTGACCTATGGCATCAAAGACTAGGTCACATTAACCATACTGATTTGGAAAAACTTTCTCAGCAAGAATTGGTTCGAGGACTTCCCAAACTTCATAAACCCCATAACCATGTATGTGGTCCTTGCCAACTGGGCAAACAACTTCGAGCACCACATAAAAAATTGGATATGCTGACTACCAAAAGACCATTAGAGTTACTTCATATGGATCTTATGGGTCCTTCTAAGTTTGAAAGCATTGGTGGAAAAAAATATATTTTTCTCACTGTTGATGATTTCTCCAGATTCACATGGGTTCGCTTTCTTAGAGAGAAATCTGAAACTTTTGATGTTTTCTATTACTTATGGCTTCATCTTATTGCAGATAAGGGAGCTCAATTTGGTGGAGTGGCCAGAATCAGATCTGATCATGGAACTGAATTTCAAAACTCATCTTTTGATGCTTTCTGTACTGAAAATGGAATAAAACATGAGTTCTCAGCCCCTAAGACTCCTCAACAAAATGGAGTTGTTGAAAGAAAAAATCGGGTGGTACAAGAAATGGCCCGCGTTATGATTCATAGTAAGAAAGTGCCACAAAGATTTTGGGCTGAGGCAGTAAACACTGCAGTCTATGTTATCAATCGAGTATACATAAGGGCTGGAACAAAGAATACACCATATGAAATATGGAATGGTAGAAAACCTACGGTTAAATATTTCAAAACTTTCGGGAGTAAGTGCTATATCTTGAAAGACCGAGAGCATCTCGGAAAATTTGACTCCCGAAGTAATGAAGGGATTTTTCTTGGGTATTCTTTAAACAGTAGAGCTTATCGAGTATTTCATTTGAATAATTCCACTGTCATGGAATCCATCAATGTTGTCATAGATGATGCTGGACCTTCCTATTTTTCAGATGATGATAGATCCACTCTCCCCAGGTCCGATCGATCGGACAATCAATCTGGCACCCGTTTTATAT
Source organism: Umbellularia californica (assembly GCA_028538565.1). NCBI lineage: Eukaryota > Viridiplantae > Streptophyta > Magnoliopsida > Laurales > Lauraceae > Umbellularia > Umbellularia californica. The sequence goes on from JAPQWN010000012.1 coordinate 1,362,123, forward strand.
CCAGCGAGCCTCTTCTGTTTGCTTTCATTCCCTCTCCAAGCCCTAGTTTTTCTTTTCCCCATTTTACCAAGGCATCCTCCATTGTGCTCCCAAGCTTTTTGCAAGGTATTTTCTTCTCCATTTCTCGCTTTCTATTTCTATTTGATTCATATAGTTTGGTTTTTGTTGTTGGATTGGAAGATTGGATTGTGTGAATAGTAGAGCTTGTGTGTTTGTGGTTGTGAAGGATTTTCTTGTGCTGATATTGAGGAGCATAGACAAGGGCATTGTGGTTTCTTCTTGTGGGTGTAGTGTGTGAAGAGTTGTTTTAGAAAAATTGTGGAGTTTGGGTTCTCCTTCTACAGTGCACACCAAGTGTTTGTTTCCTTGCCTATAAGAAAACATGCCTCCTAAAGCATCTCAACCTCGCAAGAGAACCATTCACCGTGGAAGTTCTTCTTCTTCTACACCTTTTGATGCTCACAGGTTTCAAAGTCTTTCCAAAGAAACATCTTTTGATAATGTTTTTTCAAAGAAGCAAGTCCTTGTGGAAAGACAGGTTAAATTTGTTCAAATGACGATTGACTTCCGGGCTTGGCTTCTACAAAGAGAATGGCATTCCTTGTATGAATTTGACACAACTGCTTATGGATCTTTGGTGCGAGAGTTTTACAATAACATTCATGGTATTGCAAAAGAATCTTTCAAATCTTTTGTTTGTGGATATACAATTGCGATTGATCCAAATTTTCTCAGTCAATTCCTTCAAATTGACCGGAGTCTAGATGCAGTGTATCCTGAACCTGAACCTGATTCAGATGATATGGACGATCCGGTGGATAACACGGATTGGAATACGGTGGTTACAACTCTAACTGGTGGCCGTCGTCGTGAGTGGGTTGGGGGAGTTCTTAAACAAAAAGATCTTACTCCCTCTTACCGCATGCTTAATCTTTTTGTCTGTTCCAATCTTGAACCAAAGGGAAGGACTTCTGAAGTGATTAGGGAGACTGGTTATCTTCTCTATGTAATTGGGACAGGTCAAGCCATTGATGTGCCTCTTTCTATTTTCAACCATATGCTGGCTGCCCTTCCAAGTGCATTAACGACTTCTCTTCCATTTGGGGTCCTTATTACTAGGATTCTTCTTTCGATTGGTGTTGCTGTCAGCCCACATGATAGCATTGTGAAAGGGAGAGGACCAATTACGTTTCGCACCATCAGTCAGTCTACCTCTCATGTCGATGACAGTGGTGACGAAGATCCAGATCAGGGTGAAGCTGCAAGAGAGTTTGATGCTCCGTCTGAGTCACAGATGCCAGCGTATTTTCAGGACTTTGAGAACCGTTTATTTGATCAATCGACTCAGATTGAATTGCTTGAACATCGTATGAATTCTCAATTTCAAGATGTGTTTGCTCAGATGGAGCAGTTGAATCTTGGCAGTCAACGACTCGAGGGCAAACTTGATACTCTTCTCCATCGTTTTCCTCCTCAGTAGTCGCTGACTTCAGCTTCTTTTCTATGACATGCTTACTGCTCTTTATTGCTGTTCTAATGACCTTGTGATTTATTTTTGCTTTCTTCTCTTTTTGTCTGACTTCTCTTGATGCAACATTTTGTATTACCATTTGCATCTTTCGGCTAATAGAATTTTAAATTATCCTTGTCAATTTATGTCCAAAAAGGGGGAGAATGATGGTGTTGTTTGGTTATGTTAGTTTATGCTTTATGATTTACGTATGTGCTTCTTTTAATCATGATCTTCTGTCAAGATTGGTTGTGATAGGATTTTCAGGTATGTTCAAGCTGAAGCTGAAGAATTTGAAGAATTTGTTTTAATTTCTGGGTAGATGCCATGTATTAGATGTTTTGTCCATGAATTGCCAAAGGGGGAGATTGTAAGTTTTTGAGAGTTGGCTACTTCATGTGGATGGACAAAACATGGGAATAAATGTAATTTTATAATTTTTTAGATTAGACTGTAGCCTCATGGAAGAAATCCGAAGACGAAGAATTTCGAAGACTTGATCGGATGTCAACATGAAGAATGGGCAGAGCTTCTAGTTATTCTCAGTCCGATCGATCGGACACCTTGGCCGATCGATCGGACCTAAAAAGCTCTCAGTTATTCTCAGTCCGATCGATCGGACACCTTGGCCGATCGATCGGACCTAAATAACTCTCAGTTATTCTCAGTCCGATCGATCGGACAGCGGCGAACTTAAACCTACTTTTGTGGATCTCCCTTTGTCCTATTTCTATCCAAGTCTAAAGCCTTCTCTCACATTCGTTTTTGAAAAAACCCCATATAAGGATTAAGCCTAAGAGAGATGGTTTGAGGCTTTTGACTGTCTCTCTCTCCCAAAAACCCTAGATCATCCTAGAGAGATTGCTCCCCTCCAGAGAGCACTTATGAGAATCATGTGCTGAAGCCTCATTATCTGGAGACTCATCCTCAACATACTTGCAGATTCGTCTTGTTCAAGGCGTGGAGATCAAAGTACTGGAGAAGGTGAACGGCGTGTTCGTCGACTAGATCTACTACGGTCTTAGGTTGTGTTCAACTGTAAAAGGGGTAGTGAGTATCTTGTAACCTTCGTTTTCATTAGTGCTTTGATCATTTCGGACCAGGGTGAGGTCCCGTGGTTTTTTTCCCTATTTTGGATTTTCCACGTATAAAATTGAAGTGTCCATCTTGTGATTGATTGATTGATTAAATTAGATTTCTTAATTCCGCAAATCCATATTGGAATCTGTATTGAGACTTATTTATCATTAGGGTGGATTCGTGATCGACCCTATTGAACTTTCATGCTGCCCTCTTCCCGATTCCCACTTGTGTTGGCAAACTCTTCCTGTGTGTGAATACTATGTTTTCATGTGCATGGGCTCTCTCATAGGTCCTAGCCCTCTTGATTGGAGAGAGAGAGTAGGCTCTCTCAAAGATGGATGCTTTTATATGAGCACCTAGGGATCAATCTTTAGTCATGACTCATGTATACAAAACAAAGGTACCAACCCACTCTCACTAACAATTGTCTCCAGCATACACATGGAAATTGCACTAAATTAATATAATATTTTAATTCATATTTAGATGAGGAGAAAATAATAAGTGAAGTATCTCTGTTTTAAAAAAAGGTAAGAAGATATCATTTTTTATTCATTTTTATTGCTCTTAAATTTGACTGAAGATAGCTCTATGAGTAACCTAGAACTGGTTTTGGCATTGTTCATACAGGTCCATAATTGTGTTCTGCAATTATGTTGATATGCTTTACCATATTAGGGTTTGCTTTCGGCCGTCCCACCCATGTGATAAGAACTAATAATTTAGTGAGGCCACGAAGCACAAGAATAGTACACATGGTAGTTTATTTAGCCGTTTGCATGCATGATTCATGAACGTTATTACCAGCATTGGTGGGTGGAATCCACGGATCCCAACCCTCTCCAGCCTTATCAAGAGGACACGTGGCATGTTGTGGGATCTTATGCCCCATCTAATACGGTTAGGATTTGAGGATTAACATTCTATGATAGTGTTAACCATGTGATCTAAGATCATGAAGAAATATGATGGTTAAAATAGCTAGAAACACTTTCTTTACTGTATTAATCATCCATGTTCATTGAATTAGACTTCGTAGTTCAGAATATTAAAGTACATCTAAGTTAATTTTGGTAATTAGTTTGACAGCTATATAACTAATGAACTAATTGGCTGTGTCAAGTGGTTCTTCCACTAAAAGCAAGAGATATTCTCTTTAACAAAGGCTACATAGGATCCAAATTAAAAACCAACCATGATCGATAGTCAAAATCATATCATCACTGTGGTTTTGGTCATTTACATGTTTTCCATTATTGATATGCCTTATAGATAAGAACTGGTTTTTTTTTTTTAATAAAAGAAAAAGAAAAAGAAAACTTTAAATCGACAACTGCTTAATTAAACTTAACAGTTGATCAACTAAAGAGAAATGGAGGGCAACCCAATATTATTCCAATGGACTTGTCTGTTTGTTTGTAATTAATTTTTTTTTACGAGAATTGGTAGAATTCTGAGGACCAACTTTTTAGAAAGCCACTAGCATAAAGTTTTTTTGAAATCTTCACAATTTCAGCTTCATAGCTCCTTAGATGGTTGGAGCATTTTGAAAAGAGTAAAATATTTGGAGAATCTAGAAATTCTCAAATCTCTTCTAACCAATCACGTCCTTAGATTGGAAAAATGGAGCATTCGACATGGTTTTCCATCCTCATCATAAACATAGTTTTCTCATTGATCACTAACTTTGAGGCTTTGCCACATCTGCATTGCACTTGCATGCGATGCAAGTAGTCATCTCAATGCTCGTCTTGCAAAAAACAAAGGGCAGCAAGCAACCATCTCCCCAACACTGCCCACGGGAAACAGGCGATAGAGAGAGAGAGGTATGAATACGACGTGTCAAGAGAGAGAGTGTGTGATGTCTGATATGGACGTGGATGATTTGAGTTGGGGGAGGATCGGATCGCCTACGCACCAATCCATCAGAAAAGAAAATGACTGGCCCTGTCAGGAGGACTCACCAACACGACTTGATACCCCTGACCGCATTGTAATTGGATGGGATGGGCACTACTCACTCTCATTCACCACCATCTACCAGATATTATATACTTTAATTTCTAGCTCTCGACCATGTCTTTTGCTCAGCTAGCTCTAAGTTGTCCCACGCATTCCTTTCAGGGAGCAATCCACGATCCAAAGGATTTCTTCGATTTCCAAGAATCATGCTATCCTCTTAAAAAAAAAAAGTTTGTGAGGAGAGGAGCCGTTGCATTCTGGGTCTGTTTGGTAAACACCTAAAACAAGTCACCCTTGTAATTAAATTTTAAAATTTCTTTAGTGTCCGTGAATTTTCAAAATTTGATGAGGGGAGTGGAGGCCGAGGAATAATAGAAGATAGATTTTTTTTATGAGTTTGGAAAATATGAGAAATCCTCTCTTCTCTTCTCTTCTCTTCCCCCAAACTTGGATTTTCCTCGAAACCAAAAAAACTAAAATAGAATTCTTTACTGATGACGTTATTTGAATAAGTTAGAGCTTGTTTAACACTTTACTAATATAGTATTAGAGTGCTGATTTGGAACTTCATAAATAGAGTGGAGTAAAGTAAAACATCCCATTTAAAAAAAAATAAAATTTAGTCACATAAAAAATACGTTTTCAAAATTCACTACATCATTCCACATGTAAAGTTTTGAGAAGATTTTATTCACCGTTCTCACAAGGGTAGAATTTTGCATTTTAAACATCACCTGCCCGTAGCCCTCCTGCCCGTCCTGCCCGAAGTAACCGGGTAGATTGACCCATTCCCGATGAAAGCGATTGCTGCCTCGTGGCCGACAGCTATACGGTGGCCTGCGTCTCTTTGACTTGAAAGACCGCACGTGACTGCCCCAACCCAACCCAACCCATCTCTCCTCGGAGTGATGAAACAACCTAACCAAACTTGAGTTAGAGCTAACCCGACCACAGTCAAGCCGCACCGATTCGGCTCAAGGGCGGCGCCCATGGTTCGTGCTCGTTTGGTGCATCGTGCAATCCATCCGTGTCTCTCACTCACTGTTTCTTGTACGAGTTAGAAAAGAGACAAGAGTAAGTAAGACGTTACATGTCTCGGGCCAACCCATCTCCACCGTATGTGAGGTCGTTTCTTGTTGAATCCAGACCGTTCATGATGTGGTCTCTATCATATATTGTAATATGCCAAACATCCAAACATGTCTTTTCGTTTTTTTCTACACAACACTGTCATTATGAAACCCAAAACGCCATATTTTATTTTTGTGTGTTTGTAGATGGGCCAATGATCAAAGAGGAGTAATTGCAGGTGAAGGCTCAGTACTTTTCTTGTCCCATCAGCTATCTTCATTTGTGTGGGTTGGTACAAAAAGCTAACGCTTCAGGATACCATGCATGAGTCGCGTGCATGAGGGAACATTGAATTGGTGGACAATTTGAGGTGATCCAAAGGGTATTCCACTTTTCAACGTATTTGTGTGTTTTTTTTTTTTTCCGGAAAAAGGTTGTTTATTTATTATTTAGTATATGTTTATTCAGTTTTCAGCATATTACATAACATGTATTTGCTCTTATTTTGATTTTTCATGGTTTCCATCTTAGGGCAGAAGTCTTTTAATTTAGTTAATGTTCTTCAATAATTTGTGCATTTGACCTGTGGTTTCTGCTGATCTATAGTACTGTATATTACAAACTTTAGTTTTTCGCGGTTAATTTGATGGGGTGTATGAAATCCTCTTTAGAAAGTTTAAGAGGGTTTTCACTTTCAGAGCACTGATCCTTTTAGGTGAGATGGAAATGATGTAAAGATTTTTGGATCACTGTTTCATTTTTTATATTAGCAAATTGCATTATATTCCTTCTTAACATTTGGTAGAGAAAACCATTCTTTCTCTTAAATAATGAACATAGCCGTCGGTAGTGTATTAGAAAGAATCTTGATCTTTTCTAATGATTTCAAGTTTCAATTAATTATTGTTTCCTTTTGTTTGTGCACTCGGTATATCATAAAAACTAAGATCACTGTAATGACTCTAACTTGAATCTTGATTAAATGATAATCTAAAATTTGTTTCCCTGAGTTCCACGGAGGCCTTACTATTAATTAGGGGAAGTTTTTCACCTACAAGCAAATTGCTATTGTGCTAATTCCAGCTTGTGGGACCCACTTGAATGCATTTCTATCATTGGGGGTAGATAGATGGAAGGTTTTTTTTTTTTTTTTTTCATGAATAATGGTAATGAAAAAAATCATCCCATTCAAATTATCCCATCACTTGATTTAACCACCTTAAAGTTTAATGGTCATTTTAACTATAATTTTTTTTTTTTTTTTTGAGTTTTAATCCAACGGAAGAGTAAAGGGCCTATTAATTTGGTTAGAGGCATTTCTGACAAAGACTTGGGTTTGTTGGGGATTTATGATATGATGTGACATATTGTTCCTTGAGCATTTCAAATGCTTTGTTCAATGGAATAATTCAGAATTCCAAACCACTTGAAAAGGTTCTTTTAGTTTTATAAATTTTCTGAATTTTAAATGCTCAACCCCCGTAAGCATTTGAAATTTTACTTTAGGAGTAGTATTTGAAATTTTCAAAATTCACCGAGACAAAATTCCTCACAATTCTTTCAACCAAAAAGGCCAATTCGCAAGTTGTAATAGTGTGAAAGAAGCTGTACAGGTTAAAGGTGTGGCGTACAAGTGAGCACCAAAGAGCTGCTCTTACGAGGAAATCCTCCTACATTAAGCTGGCCTTAAAAAAATTTGAAGCTGCAGACAAGTGTTATATTTTACAATGTATTCAATTGAGTTGATCGCACAATGATGACATCGTAAGCATCAAAACAGAATTTAGAATCAAGTCTGCTATTTGAACAGTTGAGATTCACAGAAGAAGAATCTTTAGCATGATTTTCCACTGGTGGGTCCCACCCCTTGAACTATGGTTCTTAATGCACAGAATATTCGGAACAAGGACATCAAACTTATTCTTTCACATTTATACATATAATCTGTTGTACTCATATCATATTATTTTTTATATTACCTTTTTCTTATTGATGAATATAATACCATTTAATAGAAGAAATATTAAGATATCCCCTTTGTTTGAGGGAACTATCAAAATTAATAAATAAATATATCTTGAAATTTCAACAATTCTTGATTTCTTCACAAGCTTTGGATTGTGATGTTTGAATTTTATGAATAAACAAATCTAAATTAAGAAAAAAAAAAAGAGCAAATCTAATTATTGAGACATTTCACAATATCCAAGTTGTTGTACAGTGAGAAGTTTTCAAATGTCAGTACTATAACAACTTCCATCACCATGGAATTGTGAGAAATTAGTTTTGAATATAGGGCTAAAAGTATCAAGTCTTTGAAAAGCATTGAAATCTTTTTAATATCTTATCCACTCATATAATCTTTAAATCAAATCAAGCCTTGTACCATATAATTAAACTTATGAAAACCCCCATAAAATATGCCAGTCGAAATTTATCTATTTCATATATATTTAAAAATCTGTTGTTTCAAGGTTCCATTTGACAGAAACTAAACTGTGAATAAATAATTATAACCATCAACTACAACCTCCAACCCGTCCAGCGACTTACAGCCTGTTTGGGAAGGCAGGAAAAAGGGGGGAAGGAAAAAAAGGAGGGGAAAGTGGGGGGGAGGAAAGAGGAGAGTGTGTTTGGGAAGGGGGAGAGGAAAATGGGGGGAGGGGGAAGGGGGGGAAAATGAGGGAGAAAGAGGGGAAAGGAGAGGAAATTACAATATTGCCCTTTTATGTCCAAATGGGGGGAAAGTGAGGGAGAAAGAGGGGTAAGGGTAAAATGGTCTTTTTTTTCCTACATCACAAACAAACAAAATTATACTTTTTCATTTTCCTTCGCCTACTTTTTCACTTCCCAAACAAGAGGAGGGAAAATTAATTTTCCTTCCCCTTCCCTTCATTTTCCTTCCCCCTCAAATTTTCCCTCCCCTCCCCTCCCCCCCCCCCCCCCCCCTCCCCCTCCCTCCCTTCCCAAACACAGCATTAAGGTCCACTTTGTGATTACTACACTTTTCAAAGAATTTTATTATTTAAAATGCGTTCTTTGAAAGTCCATAACTAAAATGTTTTGATAACAAGGGGTTGGGGTTCTCAGGTGGTTGAAAACCCCACTTGTCACCAGGATGTCCAGGGATTGAATTTTTAGTATGGCACTCTAGCTACCCCCACGACACCACGTGTATAGACTATCCTTCCCGCATTGTGTGCTTCTTCTATCCACTTGTGTGGGATCTCCTTCCTTGGGTGTGGGATTCATCCTCCCACTTATGTGGGTTGTCTAATTGGGTTCCAATACCCTAGGCTCGGGTGTAAATAAACTAAAATGCTTTATTTTCCTGGTTAATTAATTTTTTGTTGTTATTGGTCTCCCTTGTGACCATGTTTTACTATCTTAAACTTTAGTAATGATATTTAATTTACATCTAATTTATTTTGCTTCACTTACCGGTTGTCGATTGCTTCTTTGACCTTTAACCTTCCACCAGGGAATCTTTTTTATTCCTCTTGACCACTTCCCTAATTGCCTTTTTTTAAGACCTGCAGGTGTTTACATTTTACCTGTAGAAGTCCCTTAGTCTTTTTCTCATCTACCCTTTTTATAGCAGAGAAAGGGAGAAATCATTTTTTATGGCATATGTGCCTAGCCTAAACTTGTAGAACACTAAACTGCTCTTAGCAGTGGTGGACCTAGAAATTTCTCCTTGGGCTGTCATTATTTGAAAAAAAAAAAAAGAGAAATAGAAGATTCTGAAGGGCCGCACTTAAAAAAACCGCTTTAATTTTTACTTTTCCCTTTTTTCTCAATTTGTGCAACGCTTTGACCAATTTGTGGTTCTTCTTGCATCAGATTATGCTCACAAATTTAACAGGTTATCCTATTTTTGCTGGATTGAAGTCACTTACAAATCTAAACCGCAGAAGTAAGCCCAAATTTTACTCCAGCCAAGGTGATTCATTCATGTAGAATGAAGTGAAGTAAAGCCATAAATAGTGAAAGAAAAATAATATAAGTGGGTTATGATGATAATTTAGCTTTGGTTGTTTGGTAGGGAATCCTTTTGACTTGTTGTTCAAAAAATTAAAAAATCTTTTTTTTGGAGAAAAGACGTTATTTTTTTTATTTTTTTAAAAAGAAAGAACATTTAAAAATATATACTTTTCATGTGACACTGTGTTCTGAAAATTGCTACACTCCACTTTATTAGTGATGTTCCCAAATGGAAGATATATCATGTCCAGAAAATATAACTTGGTACAAGCATGTTCATTCCAGTTGTTTTTATTACTATATGGCGACATATCGTGTGCACGAGCAGAATCACAAAATGTTGGGCCTCCACATATTAAATCAAGAACGTACCAAGCATGTTCATTCCAGTTGTTTTTATTACCATATGGTGACATATCGTGTGGACGAGCAGGATCACAAAATGTTGGGCCGCCACATGCTAAATCAAGGACGTTTGAGAGAGAGAGAGAGAGAGAGAGAGGAATTTCCAAAATATGTCCGATCACTCCTAGGCTCCTTGTGACCACCTCAATGAGGGCTAGAGAGAGAGACAGAGAGAGAGACAGAGAGAGAGAGAGGATTTTCCAAAATATGCCCGATCACTCCTACGCTCCTTGTGACCACCTCAATGAGGGCTCCCCATGATGGATGTGTATCAAGGAGGGCATGGGAGGATAGGAAACTGGCTCCCGGTAACCCTTGATTTAAATGCTATAAGTTTGGTAATTTAGACGTACAGATAAAACATGGTTTCACTGAGGAAGTCTAAAGGAGTGTATTTGTAAGATGTGTGAAATGAGCCATTTAAGTCACGGAAGGAGCATCAGTTCTTACCTGGTTGCCTAAGGTTCGAACTCCGGGTACGTCACCTCTTCTCGCTTGTGCGGGTTCCTTTTCTACTGGTGTGTGCTTTCTTCCCATTTGTGAGGACATTCTTCCCACTTGAGTGGGCTACCTTCCCCTGTGTATGGTGGCTCTCTCTTGAGTCTTCTCTCTTATTAGAGATTGAAGGTATACCTCATCTACAGTGAGGTGCTGATATGGTGGGAGGACGTTCCCACAAGGTAAATGTGTTATAAACACATCAACAATTCTTCAAAGGGTTGAATATTCTTCACTAAGACGGAGATTGCTGGCTTTGGCTCACAAGGTTAATTGGACCTTAATGAGTGGTTTAAATGGGCCAAACTCTATTAGGGCTAGTTCTTAATAGATACTCTCTATAGTTATTCACTGTAAGTAAGAAAGGAAGCAAGCCCAATCAGCAGGAATCGCTAACATCATCAAGGGAAGGTCAAATAGGCTTGATTTGACCAAATAGTAGGGGGCTTGCAGTATGTCGTCCATCTTGCCAAAGCCCAGTTAGTAAAGAAGGAGCAAGCAGGAGCTCATGTCATGCCCACATCAGTAGTGGTCAAACAGAGTTGGTGACAGATCGAAAATAGGAATGGAGATAATGTCAAATAGAGATTTGATCGTTCAAAGGCAGATGTTATTTTATAGTTGTAGAGTCATTAGGATTCGGATTCCCGACGCGTTTTTGCTTGCATGTTCATTGTGAATGAATCTTCGCAGGAGTGCTGAAGTCAAGGCAATTTGAAGGCTGGATAGTGAGTAATTCAAACATTGACATTACTCTGAATCGTTAATGGATTTGAGCGTCAAAGTTCAAGGTGGAGTTTCACGAGAAGACGAACTTTACTTAAATTTCAAGTGTTGGTTCAACATGTCAGAATGTTGAAGAATGAAAACTGCACCATCGGTGTAGGGAGGTACCTGTCAGTAAGGTATGGGAAGACATTGCTGGTTAACTTTAACGTGGCTCTAGTTCTACGAAATCCAAGGCAATGTGGAGATTGTTGGGTTTATGTCTTGTATTCCAGTTTGATTGGATTGGTTCATTGGGTTAGCCAATGATCAGGTTCAGTGTCAGGGGTATTTTGGTCATTGTAATGGGGATTTCTTAGGGACCAAGAAAGCAGAGATTATATATTGATGTAATCGGAAACCTTTGACTCAGAGTGAGAGAGGTAAGAGCTCTCTCTCCCGTCGCTTCCAACCACGGAAGGGGGCAGATGTGAGAGAAAGATTGAGACCTATGAGGAGAGAAAATGCTAATTGTTAGAGGATATGAAATCCTTATAACGAGATGCCCAATTACCTGCATAGTGAAATCCTTATAGTCCCGTGGACGTAGGTAATTGCTGAACCATGTAAATCTCCTGTCTCGTGTGATTGCTTGTGGTGTGATCGATCGCGTGGGTGTTTGCCCTAATTAATTCCCCAATGCCAGGCCGTTGGGTGGGGTAAAAAGAAGAAGTCACGGCGCTGCATTTGTGTTGTAGCCATCATGAGGTGGTTGGAATGATCAAGTTAGGTGGGCGCCTTGTGGGGGCACCGTGGCTAGAAAGGGTCACCTTTGAAACATTGGCCATATTCTTGCACAAACATGATGGTTGGTTTGATCGTAGACAGCCCATCATGGGAGGTCGTAGTCTCGAGCAAGTGTCACCTTCACAAATTTTTCTAGAGGAATTTATGGCACAGGTCCCCATAGGACCCCATACTACTCTTAAGGTCCCAGACACACTGTATTTATGGATAAGGTCCTCAAGGTGCGATTTTGAAATTTTTTTTTTTTTTTTTTTGTCGTTTAGCGAATGGTTGGTATCGACAATTTTTATGGTCGATATCAATCATTCTGCGGGAACTCAAATAGAAATTGGGTTTTTCAGCAGGGAGAAGAGGAGATGGGAGGAGGAGGGAGAAGAGGGGGATGATCTATATCGACCATTCTTTGGAAACCCAAATAGAAATCGGGTTTTTTAGGAGGAAGAAAAAGGGAGGGGAGGAGGAGGTAGAAGAGGGGAGGGGTGGTGCAACATGGGGTAATGGGATTGTGCCATAGGGAGCATGGCGGATGGGCTGATGTAAGAGGAGAGCTCCTTCTTGGCTGTGATGAGGTCGTGTTGGATCTCTTTGAGATTGTGCTGAAGGAGGGAGATGTAGCTGACGCAGCCGTAGACAGGGTTGTGAAGGCGGGCTTCAGCTTCGTAAGTGAGAGAGTTCATAGCTTCTTCGCGTTGCGGGACGCTGAGCTCGTTGAGGAGCTTGGCTACGTTGCTGGCGTAAAAAACCTTGTGTACATTTACGAACTTATTCGACTGGTCGAGAGGGAAGTAAGGAGTGAAGACACACTCTTGCATGCACTTGTGTTACAGGAACTTGCAGGCAACAGAGGGAGAATTTGACGAAGCCATTTCAATGGACGCTCTCTCTCCCTCTGCAGAAATCAGAGTTCACACAATACCAAAATGAGAGATCTGGTAACCACATCCTCTCCTTGTAAATCTTACAAGATCCACACGAAAGTCCCCAAAGGCCCCAAGATCCAGAAGCAGTTACACCAACAAATCTACAAATCAATTACAAAACACCACCCCTCTCCTCTTCTCCCTTCTCCTCCCCTCCCCTCTTCTCCCTCTTGAAAAACTCAATTTCTATTTGGGTATCTGCAAAATGGTCGATATCAACCATTCATTTATTTGGGTTCTCGCAGAATAGTCGATATCGACCATTTGCTAAACGACGATGACAAAAAAAAAAAAAGGGACACATTGAGGACCTTATCCATAAATATAGTGTGTCTGAGACCTCAAGAGTAGTATGTGGTCCTATAGGAACCTACAGTGTAAATTCCTCATTTTTCTACGTACACATGCCTAAACATATGTTTGCATCTTTCAATTAGAAGCAACTGCAAATCTAGAAGCTACAAAGTCTCGTATTGATCGCCACTCAAGTCAAAATCTTCCACTATCATCCGTTCCCGTGAATCAGCAAACATCTTAAACGGACGCCATTCCAATTGCAATCATCTTCTGATTTAATTTTATCTTTCCCATTAAATGCAATAGGATTATTTTTACAATTTTATTTATCTTAAAGTTGGGTCCATGAGATACTGACAAAAGACCGCAGAATTACATCAGAGTTTGGTCCATGAGATACTGACAAGACCGCAAATTGACATTAGAGTTTGGTCAATATCTGTTTTTACGGTTTTTCGCAAAAGCCCACGATATTCTGGGATTTTTTTTCCAATTAAGATTCTTCTGATGAATTTTATCTTTCACAATATGTAAATCATATATTGAGTATTGCAAAAACAAATCCACATTTAATAATTATTCATTTAAGAGCTATATATATATATCTACATGTTTCATATTTCAGCATATTTCAGTTAGACTCTGGGAATATGAAGAAATTTTCAGCTTACATAATTTTTCAAATGCGTTTTATCTTAGTTTTTTAGATACTCAATGCCCTTGGCATTTGTGAATCCAATTCAGTTCTAGCACCAACTAGAATTCTCAAATATCCAACAAAGGTCAGATAAAGTTGGAATTAGGTGGTGGCAGTGATATTTCATGCTCAACCTGTAAGGTGAAGCCCATGTGACAACTGGTTAACCTTTTTGCTATGGTACCCCAATCATACGTACCCCATGGTCTCGATGTCAGATGAAGGAGAGGCATTGTTTCAAGTAATTGGTGGAAATGGGACCCTCTCCTTCTTGCAAACAATGTGACAACGGCAGCATGCATGTATGGTCTAGCGAAAGGTGAAGGTCAGGTTACCAACAATTCGGCTGTTGGGAACACGTGATCAGACTCAGTCGTACGAATCGAAAGCTGCATGCACTTCATGTTTTTGTGTGCACTTCGTTGAGCCAGGAGACACTGGTTTTAGCTAAAACGATGTTACCCAACCAAGCAGGCCCATTCTCCACTATTTCATGAATCATTTTTGTCAAATCTCTTTCGGGAACGGTTTTCTAGACAAGTAGAAGAGGTTTTTGGGAAAAGAATTGGTATTGACTGTACACATGGCTCTGGTTTACGTCGAAATGCATGAGATGAGAATTTTGACAATGGGCAGATTGCAAGTCTAAGTCTAAGTCTGCTTAGTTACTACTAGTATGAAGCTTCTTCTCTTTTCTAACCAATTAATCTAATGTTTGTTTAGCACATGCTTTCGCTTTCGATTAGAGAGAAAAAGAGAAAATAACACCATAAACAAACACAGTTCAAGATTAAGAGAGATGTGAAGCAAAATCCACACAATTCCAAAGTAATTTGATCCACAAGGTTACCTCAATTAATGGATGGAAATTTGAAATAAATCATTTGCGATTCATCTAATGTCAAAAATGTAGATTTACATCATTCATACTTCTTATGTATATATCTGCATTTTTTCCTTCTTGTAAATATTTAACACACCCAACCAGACACCCTTCTCACGGTCAAAGCGGCATTAAGTTTCAAGGAATATTGTATTTAGGTGACGAAATTAATCTATTTATTTGGATGTTGAATTATAACAGCTTGGATCGTATTCTACGATGACCAAGATTAAAATAAACCACAAGGTAAAAGTCATTAGACACGACACAATAGACTCTGTCGACCTAGATAACTTTGACCACCAAGATCATGGAATCAATTAAAAGAAGCCAAACTCAGCTCATCAGCCAAGCCATGAGCCGCTGCCGGACCTCCACTACAAGAAGGAGCGTGAACACAATGCAGGCCGCCCAAACTGACAAACCCGGACCCACCCGCCGCACACCACCTAGCCCACTTGCCCACCTGTGTTCTTCCAATGGACCCCACCAACCATTTCCTAAACCCAGGTTAAAGTTAAACCCATATAAATATACCCACGTATAACAACACCATTTAATAAAAACCACCTTCGGTGGGTCACATCTCCTTCTCTCTCTTCTCCAATCCTTGATTATTTTTCTCCTCCTCTCCTCTCCTTAGTCCTTCCCATATATTTTACTTTACTCCATATTTTATTTCCTCTCTGTCTCCTCTCTCTAACACCACCTTCATTCTCTCTCTCTCTCTCTCTCTCTCTCTCTCTCTCTCTCTCTCTCTCTCTTCTTTTTCTCTCTTCTTCTCTTCATCTGCACTCGATCTTCGTTTTCTATTCAGTCTACGGTTCGAGTTCCGGAGCTCTCTTTTTCTTTAATCCACCCAACACATGATATTTTTTAATTTTTAATCACTTTTTTTTTTGTTTTTTTAAAGATTTTTATTCCTTGTTTTCTTCTCCCTTTTGATGTGGTCATGGCGGGCTTGGATTTAGGCACTGCTTCTAGGTTCATCCACCCCCACCAACACCACCTCCACCACCTCCAACGCCACCAACAGCAGCAGCAGCAGCATCAACAACAAGATGAAGACCCCCACCTCTCCAACGACCACGATGACGACAACGCCCAAGGCGGCCTCGAGCTCGTCTCCGCCAACCCCGGCGACGTCGTCGGCCGTCGTCCCAGGGGCCGCCCTCCCGGCTCCAAGAACAAGCCAAAACCACCCGTCATCATCACCCGGGAGAGCGCCAACACCCTCCGGGCCCACATCCTAGAGGTGGCCAGCGGCTGTGATGTGTTCGACTGCATCACCACCTACGCTCGCCGCCGCCAGAAAGGGATCTGCATCATGTCAGGGAGCGGAACGGTCACCAACGTCACCCTACGGCAGCCGGCTTCTCCCGGTGCGATCGTCTCGTTGCACGGGCGGTTCGAGATTCTGTCCTTAACCGGGTCGTTCCTTCCGCCACCGGCTCCTCCCGGCGCTACTAGCCTGACTGTCTTTTTGGCTGGCGGGCAGGGACAGGTGGTGGGAGGCAGCGTCGTCGGGGCGTTGATTGCCGCCGGGCCTGTTATTGTTATCGCCGCTTCTTTTACTAACGTGGCATATGAGCGGCTGCCGTTGGAGGAGGAGGAGGCGCTGCAGATGCAGCCACCAGTGTCGCAGTCTTCGGGGGGGAGCGGAGGTGGTGGCGGCTTGGCGAACCCGTTTCCAGACCCGTCGGCTGCACTGCCTTTCTTCAATTTGCCACTTAATATGCCTAGTAATCAGTTGCCGGTGGATTGGGCAGGCAACGCAACCGGTCGGCCTCCTTTCTAATGATAAGAGAAAGGTCAGCTTGTTGAAGGATTTTATGTACAATTAACTTCTCTCTCTCTTTTTGTTTCTTTGATTTGCTCAGTTGATCTTGTTGTTCTACTTCATCAAACTGCCTTTCATAAGGACAAGGATTTGAGTATTTGGCCATCCATCACTATAACTGTCACTTCCTTCACTCACACTAGCTGATAGTTCTAGTGATTGTTTCTTCTTCGTGCTTCTTACAACTTCATTCTACTCATAGATCCTCTATCTCTCAATAAAATCTTCTCGTCACTGCAAATTTCCAAAGGACTATCTCACTCAGATAGTCCCAGAGAGAGAGAATCTTCTGCAGGATTGTATGCTTGAATGTCTACTTTTGTGACTTATGTTATTTTCTTGTAGTATGCTTATAGTGTCTAGCTGGTGAAATATTGTTTTTACATATATGCACTGAGTGTGAAGTCTAAGTTTTTAATATGAGTAGGATTAACCCCATACTGATTGTTTTAAACAATCTTACTCTCCATTGAGTAATAGTAGATGAAAGTTCTCTTCCAAGCAAAGAGGTTAGTACAACTGGCTTAACAGAAATAAAATATTGTTAGGCATGGAAGAGTTACAAAAGACCAGTTTATATTCAATAACTTGCATGAAAATTAGTGTTTTTAGTATATGGCCTTTAAAGTGAGAGCCATTTTTAAAATTTTTGAAAGTGCATTTGTAATGTTGAATTGGTTTTTTCTAAGTACCTTGTCTTTTTGAGGATTTTACTTGAAATTTAGTGGGCAACTCACTTCCTCTATGTCTATGGTAGTTGCAACCACTTTATTTTGTGTCTTACCCCTCACTGAGAAAATCCATGCAAGATGATGTACATTACTAACATGAATGAAAATCTGATTTGTCTTGGACTCTTTCTATTCCAGCAATCTATTAATGTCTTACTGTACTTTATTTTCCGTGGTTGATAATTTTGGGTTAGACATACCCAAACCTACTTTGAATTAAATGAAGAATGCTGTGTTGTTGTTTATGTCTCCTCCCTCAATAAACTTTTTTGAAGTTTACAAGACTAGTGTCAGATTCTTTAGTTCAATAATACAAAAAGGTGTTTTGAATCTACCAATTGCTAAATTTTAGGTATTGTAATTGAGAGATCCTAACCTTATCTCTACTATATGATCTAGCTCGTGAATATACACAAAACTAAAACATAGCTGAGGTTGAAGGTGAAGAATTGACATCTAGCTATTTGGATGATGCCTCACCTCTCCACTCTCTCCTGGTATATTCAGGAATTAGTGTACGTGAAGGAGAGCTATAAAACCGATAAAAAGATGAGTCTGGATCACCTGTCGTAGTTGTTATACTTTCTCCGTGAGTGGGCCAATAATATCCCGCCAAGTCATCCAAAAATTTGGGTGGTTTTTAAATTTTTTTGATGATGTGACGGACTGATATTGGTCCACTCATGGTAAAAGTATAACAATTACGATAGGTGATCCAGACTCTAAAAAGAATGGAGTGACACTCCTAATACATTGAAGAACTTACATATATGGGTCTCTATGTCATAGCCAACTTAGACAAGTGGGCTTTGGAGAGCTTCCTTGGTTTGAAGTTCTAAGTTGCAGTGCCGTGTAGCTTTTGGAGTTGTCTTGTTCTGCAATGCAGGGTCGTGTCATGCTCCTTTTTGGTTTCCTTTCTTTGCTTGAAGTGCAAAGTCCTACTTCTTAGCATCCATTTCTTCTCTCCAATGGTCTTTTGTTGGTTCTTAGTGTTGCAGTGAAGCTTCATTCCTTTGTTTTTCTGTTTTTTTTTCAGAGTTTCTTTCTTTTGGGAGGTCTGCAAGCCTCTCCCTGCGTTTTTCTCTCTGTATTTTTGGGGGCTTTTGCCCACTTCCCTCTTTTTCTCTCATTCAAATTTACCCTTAAGCAAAAAAAAAAAAAAAAAAAAAACCACCTTAGACAAGTGAGAAAAACTTACTATAATGAAATTGTTCCTTGAAACTCATATCATTTAAAAGACATGAAAAATCTATGATATATGGATATTTATATGTATCCAAGCTTCTATGCTGGACTAATATGATACTCCTACTTGTACTCGATGTTTAGCACATCTTAATGTAACGAGTCCATTATTTTATTAAGTCCTATTAGTTTTCCTAATATCAAGCACAAAAAATGCTAGAATTAAATGTAAATAATGATAAATCATTAATTTAGAAATGTTCGAAAAATGAAAATTAACACTTTATCTGAAAGTTTTAGTTATAATATGTAATTTCTTGTAGTGTAAAAAAAATTGTATACGTATCTATGCCTTGAATTATCAGAAGTGTAGATTGCATTTCCTATCCTCATATCCTATGATGTCCAAGTACAGAGATGAGTGCAGACGCAGTTAGGGGATGCACTTTGGAAAAACCAAGAACACGGATATGAGTGCCTTAAGTTTTTTTTTTAGATCACATTTAAATTAATGAGAATCTCATTGTTTACGTTCGTCTCTAACATTTTTTATTACGGGATTTAAGAAAAATAAAACAAACTATGTTAAATAATGGACTTTGGCAAGTAGGATGTCCTACATCATACTCGTATAACTATTGATGCAGTATCGGGTAGTCTAATATGAATACATTGGGCTTCTACAAATATTGGATATTATCGCTTGTACCCATATATATGCATATCTATATCTAGGCATCATCGCTCAAAACTACTCAAAATTGAAGTAGAGAATGTGACATTTGTTAGAATACATGTTGTAGGAGGGTCCTTATTACTCCCATGATGATGACAACCAAAGATGACTCGGGCTTAAGGATGCCGTCAAGGAAGCAAAGATCCCTCAACAACCTCAACTCCTTCTACAGAATACGTTGTAATGAAGTGTATCGCTTCTCTAGAATGCTTGCATCTGCTGCTGAAAATACACTATAAAAGTTAAGTCAATGGCTGGGAATTAATATGCTGCACTATTTGGTGTTCATTAGTTTAGTTGCACCAACCTCGTCTAATAAGTTTCTTTAACTAACCATTCCTATAAAAAACTCGAGGTATTAGTAGAGGTAGCATAAATACTTTTTATCACTCTCTCTCAGGTGGGGCCCTCTTCTTAATACTCCCCCTTTGGTGGAATCCTATCGGCACACTTTTGGTGACATGCATGTTTTTATAATGTCGAGTCGTTCTTCCTTGAATGCAAACTCACGATTAGTTGGCTCAGATACCATAATAAGGTGTTAATAGATGTAGCATAAATACTTTTCAACACTCCCCCTTGGGTAGAGATCACTACTCCTCAGTCTCTTCATCACATACTCCCCGACGTCATCCCCACTCAATCACATCTTGTAAAAGTTCCATGGTTTAAGTGAAACTTAAGAATTCAATTCTGTTTTGTTCGAGAGGAATTATTCTTCGTATTTATAGAATTTACGATAATTAAACTTTCATAATCAAAGTATTCAGTTGAGGGGATAAATTCTCTTTTAAATCAATGAAGGATCCAATAATCAAGGAAGAAAACTTCCATTTCACTAGTCAACATTATATTCTATTACCTTCTTGTGTGACTAGGATTTCTCCTCGTTGAAAGACCTAACTATAGCAGCATGGGTTAGTTGTTTCGCTGCTAAGTCGCCAACTTTGCATTAGCCTCAATTCAGACATGAAAAGGCTTTGCAAACTTGAAAATGCTCCAAACACAGAACATCTACATGTATCTGTAGATATAAAATGAAATGTGCATATTGGAAATCAACATCACTCTATAGGTCCTGGGAATAACTCAAGTCTCACAGTCTGATTGCCATTATATGTAACACGCATTTTATAGCACGCCCATTAACTAATGACTAACAGTGAACACTCCTAAGAAGCAACTCTTGCCCCCCCATTCTCCTTCGTTTTGCCATTTCCCTTTCATGTTGCGAACTATCATTTTCAGAAACACTGGCACCATCAGATCGTGTTTTTTTTTGCTTTGATACTCCAGCTGAACGCAACGACTAATCAGCCTTGTTTGATATACCATCAGATTGTATTTTTCACTCAACATTCACGTTATTGCTACACCTTATCTTTTTTTAATCTTCTACTCTTCAACTTACTTAATTCCATGCATTTCCAAGTTCTTGCTGCAATTGCTAATCTTCCAACAGAAGCAGCAGTATTATTAGCAGACTACAACTCCCAACTGTTGTTGGATCTGCTAACAAAAGCTGACCCAAAAGTGCAACTCTCTTCTTGTATCCCAAATCT
This sequence comes from Umbellularia californica, assembly GCA_028538565.1. Classification (NCBI taxonomy): domain Eukaryota; kingdom Viridiplantae; phylum Streptophyta; class Magnoliopsida; order Laurales; family Lauraceae; genus Umbellularia; species Umbellularia californica. The sequence goes on from JAPQWN010000012.1 coordinate 1,382,999, forward strand.
GAAACTATATCATTCTTCATTTTCTATCAAAAACTTTCTTCCTGAAAATTCATGTTTTGTCACTTGTTAAGAATTTTAAGTAATATGCAAGTATAGAATACATTTAGGGCCTATGTATTGAAGCGAAGGATTAAAGGTGGAGATCCACAAGGAGTAATCAAATATTTACTCCTTCGACAGAAAAGGATTAAGTGATCATTCTGTAAAACCCCCTTTAAAAAAAGATTCTAGGAATGGAATTCAGAGTACTCAAATAGTATATGAATTTTGGGACTGCATTTTGCCGAGTTCTCTGTGTTTTTTCTCATTGAGTATAATTGGGCTATTTCAATATAGAAATTAAGTAAACTAGAAAACATAAACAGGCCACTAATCAAACCTAATATAATCCTAATCACATTAGAAATAGATAACCCACTTACATCATAAATCTAAAGTAATTTTAGTCCATTTCTAATCTGTACTCAGCATTATCTTTGCATATCCAAGCTTCTTAATATTCTCTACAAAATGATCCTTTAGGGCGTGTTTGTTCGCACTAAAATACATAGGAATTGAATACATATATATATATATACATGTATATATATATATATATATATATAGTTAAAAATAAAAGTGAAAAATGAGCATCAAATGACATTTTCTTTTTGGGAAATAGAATCAAAAGAAGACACTATGTGATGCTTTCTTCGGAAATCCACCTTTATCTTCATTTTAACCACCTTATGTATTCAGCTCCTATCTAATTTTAACGCTAACAAACATGGCCTTAGTATTCTAACCATTTGTATTTTGATGAATCTATAACGGTTGTTGACACGAACAATTGGGACGAGCAAATACTGTTGTGGAGACTTTAATGATGATGGCAGTGCAATCAGCATGGACTGTATTTTGAACACATTGACATGGATTCACAATACGTTACATTAGATATTTGATGTTTTAAAATGCTTCTTTTTTTTTTGCTAACGGAGGGTTCCCAACCCTTTGGGCTGGACTATTCCCTCCGGGCCCAGAGATAAGCCGGGTAAAACCCCTGGACCCCTAGGTGGTAGCACAAGTGGACTCAACTTTCGATTCCTAAAGAGAGGGGAACCGAGGGTCGATACCAAGACTTCTAGCTCCAGAAGAGGGAGGAACCGTGGTCCTGACCACTCAGCCAACCCCTTGGGGTTAAAAAAGAGTTCAGTTAATGGTACTCAACCATAGAAACCAGCCACAACTCAATTTCTGTGATTTGATGGAATAATGGGTGTGGCACATCTACCTAACTGTGGATCAACATGGCTGGCAAACTTATTAACTGAATTGTTGAAAGATTTCATCTACTCGGGTTCCATCCGCATGTCCAGTTCTTCGATAATCTTTTCTCACATGAAGTGGAAGATCAGAAATTATTCACACCCCAAGAAGATGAACAAGCCAACAGCAGAAAAGTATTGGGATTTTTATGAACTCTCAACAGTCCAGCTACAGCCACAAAGTCACTTAGCGCTAAACGTCCTTGTCTTCCATTGTTCATCAAGTGGACGATACAATCAAGTAATCAGTTGCCCAATTAAATCCTGGAGGGGGCACAGTTATGGTTTCTATATGAAAATTCGATGTTGTGTGCATTGTTTCAAAGTGAAGGTTTGCGCAACTTGGTTTAAATATATGCACACGATTTTTCAGGCTCCACTGGCCTAATATGCTTATTGCCGGTGAAAAGGTCTATTGGATTTAAGTGGGGCCTTTGGATGTAAGGTGGCAGATTTGAAGGTGAAAGGGAGAGGATTAAGAGCTCATTAATTAGATGGTTAGATATAACCAATGGGGTTTTCAGCCAGAGCATTATCCATTGTTTGTCTTCCACCCGGTGGTTCTTTAGAGACCCTCAATTCACTTTAGGTAGCCAGTATTGCTATGTACCCCCATATATTAGTTCTCGACTGTTCAGAATCGAGTGTCTTCTGGGTTTAGGGCCAAAGACTCCTATGCTCCTAGGCTGGGCTGGACTAGGCAGGAGATACCTGAGTTATCAAAAACATAAAATAAAAAAAGAGGCCACAACTCATGTCCTTGCTTGCATACGCGTTAACCTGTTCATTTTGATGTTAGGCTGCTTGATTGGATCTACATGTATGGGATGGTTGGATGATCTAAAATGTACTCATATGATGTGCCTTGCATATTTGAGATGCATGCTAATGCAAAAAATAATAATAATAAAAGATCCTTGCAAATATGCGTCCCCTAGCCATTGTCCTTCATGAAATTCTCACATCAAGTGGACATGTACAGCCTTTTATATCTATGGTCCGTTAGAAGGCCAAAGATCTGATGGATCGGATAATTGTAAGTTGGATAATCTAACAATTTGGCTAAATCAACAGGGATCCCACCTAGTAGCACATGCATGCTCTCTACTTCCTTCTTCCTAACCTTTTTTCCCATAAAACTAATATTGAAATGGTTATGGATTTAGTTGAAGGGCCCATTTACCTAATTCACATAAAAGACCTAGGAATGTCTAATTAAAATGTGGGTTTTATCAAAATAGCATTAACCGGTGAATAGTAACTAATTTAAGCTGGAGATGTAGATGAAACCATCACTTTCCTAGGATTTCATCTTGGGTTCTGTTTTTATTGTGGAAATTCATTACAACAAAACAATCTAGACCCGGAGGTTGGCCTAGGACTACGGTTTGCACCCGGAGGTTGTAGGTTCGAAACTGCACTACCACACTGGGCTACATGGGAGTTTACACGGCTTTCTTGTGTGCCCGGAGGGATTAGTCCAGTCCAAAAGGTTAGGAATCCTCTAATAGCAAAAAAAAAAAAAAAAAATGGACAAGTTTAATCAGCTGAATCAAAATAGAGGGGATAAAAGGAACTGTTCATACCCTTACACCTGGTCTCCATCTAATGGAACACAGACCTCACATGCATTGAATTGATGGCCAAGGGAGAGTCCTTATAATTTATGATAACTAAGTTCAGTAAGAAAACATTTGGATTTAATATCTACATTACAAAGCAAGCATTTGGATTCTCATCACTGAAAAGCTGAGGGGCATGGGTGCAGTGCACGAAGTAAGGAACAACAATCTCATTACTCTTTGATTCCTCTTTCCTTTCTTCTTTACCTGATTTCTCTTCTTTACCCGATTTCTCTTCTTTACCCTTGGAGCCTTTATCCTTCTCTTCATCCCCTTTCTTTTTCACCTCTTCATCCCCTTCTTTCTTCTTCACCTCTTCATCCCCTTCTTTCTTCTTCACCTCCCCATCCCCTTTCTTCTTCACCTCTTCATCCCCTTTCTTCTTCACCTTCTCTTCCTTGATCTCTATCTCCACATGTTTGCGTGTCGTCTTGCGAACATGATCGATAATTTTATCCTGGTCTATGGTGGCCTCAACTGTGACAGTCTGTGAATCCCGATTTGTAACAACATTTTTGACACCTGAATTTGAAGCACTTAATATAGATAATCTTGAAATTGATTCAAGAGAAGACAGTTGTACTGTTTGGATCATTACCTTTGAGTTTTTGGATCTTCCTCCTCAGGTCAGACTCACATTTTTCACAATGCATTGGAACTTTTATTATGGTTGTAGTCACAACAACCTGAAGGTTCACCAAGTTAACATCAAAATTAAACTTCTCATATAGTCATACATATATATATATATATATATATATATATATATATATATATATATATATATATGGGGTCTTCATATGCATCCATCCCTCACCATTTTTGGTGAGGGACACCCCTTTTGGGGATATTTCAAGTACAAGAGAAGTACAATAAGAGTACTTTGTACCTCCCTCTTGTACTTGAAACACCCCCAAAAGGGGTGTCTCTCACCATTTTTGGTGAGGGATGGATGCATATGAATATCCCCCTATATATATATATGTATTGTAGGTACATTAACATATCGGCGTATGCTACTAAGGTATGTCTATATATTTGCAAGATGAAAAGAACTAAACATGACTTTAAGTTAGGGCAAAGACAAATAATGTAATCTTGTACCATTTTACAGATAAAGAAAAAATAAGTTGAGTTTGTATATTTGAGGGGATCAAAAGCAGAAGAGGAAGAAAAATGGAGACTCACTGCAGCTGCCAATTCAAGTGCACCATCAAAGAGACAAACATTTGTTCCAGTACTTTAGACCCTGGGCCGAATCACTTAGCGGGCCTATTGAACACTCCACAGGAGGCCCACTTCTTTTTTTTTTCTCTCTTTTTGTGTGATAATAAGCAATAACCCTCTATTTAACGACGAATTTGCTCCCTCTATTTCTCAGGATTAGGACAAAATTTGGTGATCACGGTTGGTGGGACCCATTTAATTAAATCCAAATTGTTCAAAATAACTACTGTCCCTTTGTGTATTGGATTATTTTTAACTCGTATTGTATGGAAATTAAGCCTACGAAAGATTGATCGCGTGTAAAACATTTGAAATATTTTATGTAAATTGAAGTGAGGCCAACTGAACCCAAATGGTCCCATATGGACTTTCAAAGAATCTCTCTTTCATCTAAACTAGGTCTTACTGATGGTTAAGCTGGTCATTCAAACTCTCTTTCCCTCTCACTTAGACTAGGTCTTACTGGTGGTCAAGCTGCTTGGCAGCTGCATTTCTCTGATGAGAACTGACTTATCCTCTCTTTTTTGTTTTTGTTTTTTCATATTTCTTCTTCCTTCCTGAATTGCAAACACAGATAATTGAAAATTCAATCAAGTTGACATTGATGCTTACTTTTTCAGTTTCTTTCTCTTCGACCTTAATTGTCTTGATAGATGCCAGCTCCACCTTCTTTTTGCTCAGTTTCTCTATATGCGTGTGAATTTCCTTGGAATCAATTTTACCTGTGACTGTAATTTCTCCACTTTCAATATCAGCATCAACTTTCTGAACCCCTGTATCATATAATCCCATAGTTAGATCTTAAAAATAATGAAGTCTTCTGGTTTTTTTTTTTCTTAAACATTTTTCTATATCTATTTTATTATCTTCAAGTCTTCTCAAGCATCAAATCTCATAAATATTACTGACTAACCAAGCAATTTAAGGAAGAAAATAGCAATTGATTCAGTCACCTTTGAGTTTTTTAAGGGGCTTTTCGATCTGACGAGCACATTGCCTGCAATGCAGATTGACCTTGTACACAGCAGAAATCATTTCATCTTTTTTTGTCTCATCTTTCTTCTCATCTTTTGCCATTGGTGCCACCAAATGCAAATGCACCCAAGAAAAGAAGGTTAGAAGCAACAAGAATTTGTGTTGGATATAGCCTTGGAGAGTCCCATTTTCTTGTCTTGGATTTGGATAACTTGCAATCTGGGCCTATTAGACAGATGGGGTTGGTGGGATTTTGGAAAGGGTAGTTCACTAGCTCTAGATAACTTGCAGCAGAAGTCGAAGTTTCCAAAAGGGCACAAAAAGACAAACTAGACACATGTCTTCTTCTAACTAAAAGGGTCCAGGTTCTTATTTGTGGGGTCTTGATTCATCAATCCAGACCGAAGATCTTAAGGGCCCATCTTGGATGGAGATGCCCAGAAAATAAAAGATCTTCTGGAAATTCTTCTTCTTCTTCTTTTTTATGTTATGTTAGACGTATATTGTGGTTTGAAAGTGGTGCTGAAGGTCTGGGCTAGCCCGGGCCTGATTTTGGCCCAGCCTTCTTCAGGCAGGCTTGGATTAAGTCATAAAAAGATCAAATCCTGGCCCGGACCAACGTTAATAAGGAATGCTTATAACTTAGTGATAATTGGTCTAAACAATTGCATGAAAGCCCAAGTAATTCACAAAAAGCATTGTGCAGCTCAGCCCGATTGACTAAATGTGAAGGCTTAACCTGACATTTCGGCCCGTGTCAGACTTGGGCCCGATATGGACCTATGTGTCTAAAGTTGGCCGGCCTGGATATGTATGCTTCTCATCCTATAGACACCCCTAGGTGTAAATGTAAATCCAATTCGTGTGGCCAAAGTGACAAAATCATGGCTCCAACTACTGGGCCATGTGGGACAATATGTCACATGAATTTATGCCGCTAATAGTAGAACAGCCTATATTGTTTCTTTGTATGCTTTTTTCTTTTTCGTAGTTTGGTACAAGGCTTTTGTACATTTTCTCTTTATTTTATTTTTTTTCTTTTTGATACCACTCTTTTTTTTTTTCATTTTAATATGAGTTCCGTTACCAATAAAAAAAAAAAAGGAGCCAATTATGGTCCAGAGTTCCATAGGCAGTGAAGAAAATTGAATTTGACTCATTTCGAATTGACAGCAGAGGAGAGCCTAAGGTTACCCAGGGGGTCCACCTTCTAAAATCAAACTGCTTGAATTTCCAGGATTTAAGGAGATGATGATTTTGAGCGGTGTGGATTTAAGGAGGTGGATCCTACTTATGGATCAGTGATCAAATATGTTTTCCATGTTAAGCCCATGACGAGTTTATATGGTGAAGGTGGAACCCATCCTACTAAGGGACTCAAACAAGCATTGCAAGAGGCAAGGAAAAGAAGAGGGGACGAATTTGTTAATCATCTTTTGGTGTGTGGGCAAATGGGCTATTTTGAAAACTCAACATCATCATCAAAACTTTGTCCCAATTATGTTCAGGTCGGCTATATGAATTCTGTTTTTTTCCACTCCGATCTATCTTGAGCCAAATTATTAAATAAGTCAAATAAGTTACACTTCTTCATATCTATTTTTATTACATCTATCTATGTCATCTTTCGCCTACCCCTTCCGTTAGGTGGGCCATCAACCTTGATAGATAGACAAAACTCAAGTCTAATTAAATCAAGATTAAAAAAAAGGTCTAATTTTTAAAATTTAATTCATAATTAGTATGTTTGGTTAAAGTATAAAATAAAAACTCTATTCATTAGATGATTGAGACCCACAATGTAGAATCCATTATTTGCGTCACTTAAATTTTGTGAGGCTATTTCATTCAAAACACTTATAGGTTTTGTAGTATCAACATCCATCCGCTTTATCTTAAAAAGATGTAATGAAAAAACAGAAGCAACATCCTGTCGAGTTCTAGAATACTGATAGGGTCGATTAACTAAGTGCTTGTCTTTGTGGGCGTTCACGAGCCAGGTCGACCTAGACTTAATCTTGTCTAAGACCAACCCGTTTTACTTATCTGGCCGCACATTCAGGCTAAATCCAACCAACCCATAAGATATGCCTAACCCATTTGTTTAAAATCACTATAAAAAATGTAGTACCAAAAAAATGTAATAGATCTTTGGAATTCCTAAAAATAAAATATATTCAAACAGGGACGTTATTTTATATGTTTTTTTTTTTTTTTTTTTTTTTGCCATCGGACGAGTCCCACCAATTTTGGCTGGACTAATTTCTCCAGGCCCAGAGGGAAGCCGGATAAACTACCTAGTAGCTCCAGTGTGGTAATGCAGTTTTGAAACTACCTCCTCCGGGTGCAAACCGTGGTCCTAGGCCAGTTGAGTTATCCCTTGGAGTTAACCTGTCTTATCGCTATGGGTATATGATTCCACCATTTTTCAAAGAGAAAAAAAAGGCCCAACGGTCAAGTGGTGGATGTATAACATGTAATGCTGAGCTCATGTGATGGATACAGAAGCTCCAGAACCAATAACTGATGAAATCGAAAAGTTCAGATCCTGAATTAGATCGAGACCTTCGTTAAGAGCACTTTCAAATCAGGAACTGCTCAAGATCAACAACTAGGAATTGGTTCAAGCAATCATACACCTTCCTACCATCTAGATGATGCCTCAAACCAATTTTCTGTTTGCTGAATGGAATTACTTCTAGTTACCCAGGACACTGTCCATAAAAGTCCTGCTTTCCAGACACTGTACCTGTCAAAGGTTCCCATCAATTACCAAGTGTGGATTAAATGGACAGGACCATAAATAAAATTTCACAGATTGAGACTTGCACTTCATAAAATTAGGATCAATGTGAAATATCCACCTCAGTTTTGAAAGAACTCAATGCCAAAGGTTCCGTGACCATTTAAAGCTTTTGGTTGAACAGCCACTAGAAGGAAAAGGGTTTCCAACAAACTAGCTTAGTGCTGTTTGTGAGAAGGTGCTGGTGGTGCCTTGGGTGAAGGGTCAGTAAAAGGATAATAAAAGAAGGAAACGGGACCAAACAGGAAAGCCCTGTTTGGACCAATGAAGGGGTGCCACATGGGAAGATGATTTTTTTTTAAGAGAAGGGATTTTTTATGAGATGGGATATGACATTTCAACCCCATGTGGCACCCCCTGATTGATCCAAACAGGGCTTCCCCGTTTCGACCAAACAGGGGATCCAGATCCATAAAAGAAACGGTCCCCACCCCACTCTTCTATCCGCACTTGTTAACTCCTCATCTCATCTAATATCATTTTATCTTCAAAAAAAAAAAAAAAAAACTACCAATCCCTCCAAATGCAACTTAATCTTAGGAAACACCACCTTCTCACTCATGTTATAACGTAGCCCAAATCTTCTAAAACTCATCACTAGACTCGGAATCACCACCTGGATATTAGGACGACCAGACCATTCTGGACTCGTGTAAAGTCCCACATCCCTTATGAGGTTGCCAGAGACTGGGCTATATGTGCGATGTCGTTTATGCTTAGTATGACATATTTTGGAACCTTGAGGCCTGGGTCATGGTGCACCCTTCCGCCCTGAGCGAAAAAGACAATATCATACTGGGTGAATCACTGCACCCAGTTAGTGTGTGTTGTTTGTTTGTTTGCTCTTTTCTTCATTTTAATATCAGTTTCATTACCTATAAAAAAAAAAAAAAAAAAAAAAAAATCCACCAAAGCTGCCCGCATAGAGAGTCCACTGTGCAGCATTCATCAGCATCGATACAACCTGACTGAGCTGAAGAGAAAGGAGGGAAAAAAAAAACAGAGCATATGAAACAGAGATCCACGTAGAGTTAGGGAACAAATGGTGTATCAACTATCAAGCCATACTCCAACCACAATCTTGCAGAGCTGTAAAGGCATTCGTTATATTTTGTTCATTTTTTAAAATTTGCTGCCCCAAACAGTGATCAGACTGTTAGGATTTTCCATTAATTGATGATGATTTTGTGGCTTACGATTGAGTACAGAGGTGCTCGTGCCTTACGATTCAGTTGCCTTTCTTTCCTTGAACAAGTTGAAGGAATTTATCTGCACGGAAGCAGCCAACAGATGAATTGGTTCAACTGTGGCTGCTATGATACTTAGTACTCTCAAGTTTGCAATTGGCATTTTCCTTTTTGTGCCTTTTCTTTTAGTTTGTTTATCTATCTATGCCCTTATTACCTTCTTGTTCATTCCATGAAAATGCCAGCATATGGTCTTACAAACAATATATGGATCCAAGACACTTTGGATCTGCGGTGTAGAAGATGCAATGGAATTGTGAAAGCAATAAACTTTCTAACAAGTCATTTTTAAAAAAACTTGAATGGTCAATTCCTATTTTTTGAGAGAACATTTTGTTTTTTGAAATGACGTCCAACAAGAGCTAGTAAATCGGTGTTATGTTGATGTTTGAAATGGGGTTCTTTGTATTGGCATTCCCCCCTTCTTCCTACTGATAATATCATTAGGGCATTTGAGAGTTCGAAATTGTGCTACCACATTTGGGCAACATGGGATTCTCCCAGGTCCCCCTGGGCCAAAAGAGATCAATCCCAGCCACACCCTCAGTTATAAAAATAGAAAAAGAAAAAGAAAAAGATATCATTAGGGATTTTCTGTGTATTAGTTTGAGAAAGCCAGGGCCTGGCACTTCAAAAGAAGGAAAGAAAGAAGAGTACAGATCTCTTGTTTCTACAAGACAGGGAGATACTGTTTCGTCCAATCAAAATTAGCTAATTGCGCAAAATCCCATGTCAGCTAAAACACCCTCTCAATTGCTTCCTTACTTGAGGAGTGAAAAAATAGGGAGTAATCATTTTCGTATTTGCTGATGTCATCTAGGGGGAAACCTGCACTCCTATTGACTGTGCGTAAATAGGGGGTTTGATCTCATGCTCACTCGAAAGTTGAAAATTCCTGTACACAGACACACATAAAGCTGTTAAACTTGTGGTCCGTGGATAAAAGGATTTGGAGGCATTAGATTGACTACAATTGAATTTATTGGGGATGTAGGATTTGAAATGTGTAATTTTTATAAACAGCTACAATTGAATGGAGATGTACCAAATATGGTTTGATGATTATAGTTTTTAAGTAATTGAACGGATATTGAAAGGTGGAAATGGAATGGTTTACAGTTCTTTTACAGCATTACAGGTTACATGTTATTAACTGGTGAATGAATATTTCATACAAGTTACAGGTTGCAATTGTGTGCTTGCATATTCAAATGTGATGTTCTAATGTGGATGGATATTCATAGGTTACATGTAGTCCAATATTTTACAGGTCACAGGTTACTATTGAATGGATATTCAAATGTGATATTTTATAGGTTACAGGTTGCAATTGTCTAAAATATTTCTAAAACTAAAAAGGGGATCACCAAGCTGGGAGAGATTTGACAGAAAAAATTTAGATAAGCTAGCTAGTTGAGTGTAGCAATTTAGATTTTTGTTGCTATAAAGTGTTTTGCAGATTCTAGCACTTGCTGTATTTATGGCTGTTATGATACTTTTTTTTTTGAACAGATGGCTGTTATGATACTTAGCCCCTGCAATGCAATTGGCATTTTCCTTTTTGTGGGTATTCTTTAGTTTGTTTATCCATCTATGGCCTCATTACCTTCTTGTTCATGCCATGAAAATGCCCACATATGGTCTTACTAACAAGATGTGGATCCAACACATTTTGAGACGCAGGTCTAGAAGATGCAATTATATTCAAAGCAATCAACTCTCTAATAACTGATGTCTGAAATGGGGTTGACTTCATTGGCCTTTCCCCGTTCTTCCTACCAATGATATGGGCATTTGAGATTTCTTCTGTCTATTAGTTCTAGAAAGACAGTGCTTGGTTACTAATGAAGTTCCATTGCTTTATAAAAGCACACGGATCCCCCGAGTGATTAACAATAGAGGTTGGAGAAATGCTGAGAGAATGTTCCTTAATTCTATCGTTTCACATTTTCCATCAGGTCTTCTAAGAAGTTTGATATTTTCTGCTGGGACAAAACATCTACAATCTGGTCTACTTTTAGGATGTGTTTGTGATAGGACTGTAAAAATCTGTAATTCCTACACTTTGTCAAGGGGGCCCAACCCAGCCAGGCTCTCCAAAGCCCGCAAAGCGAGGACATTTCTATTTGTCTTAAAGCCCGTTTGTAGGGTAGGGCCTGGTTTTGAAAAGCTTGAGGGTAAGGTAGGGCTAGGGCTTGACCCAGCTTGGCCCAGCCTATTGTCTATTAAAATGAGACATGGATGCTAACTGCTAGCTCCCAAATCTCATTGAATTGGAGTTGAAGTTTCCATAGGTTAGCCTTTTTCGAAGAATCGGTCTCCATTACAAGCGGACCACAATATCCTCTAGAAAACAATCCGAGGCCTTCCAAAATTAGCTTACACCTCCGCTTCATTTGAATTCTCTGCCGGGCCCAGCTTACCATAAATGCTCCATCCACATTAAACTTTAAGACCCCGTAACGACGGGGAGGCCCCATATTTTCTTTACATTATTAGCAAGCGGTGCATGGCCTTAACTGGGTCATGAACTTGGGCCCAAATATAATGTCCACTTCAACTAAGCTAATTTCTTCCTCATGCTCAAGCCAATAGCTTAATCAGAATCAAGCTTGTTCCGAGTTATGTTCAGCAGGCCCTAGATTGAGCTTGACCCATTAGCTCTAGCCCAACCCGAGCCCTGGTGCTTTGTGAGCTGGATCGACTCATTGATACCATGACCGAGACCCAAACCCAAACCTAAATTTGAACATGGGTTCAAATCCTAGACCCACACACAATTGTGACCATCAGAATCATTCAGAGCCACTGGATTATAAGATGTCCCGTTATGATCAGAACCCTTGATCAGGTAGGACAAATTTGCAAAACCCAATCAAAGCCTAAAATCGTTAGGAGTCTATTTAATTGTTAGTGCATTTTAGGATCTATCTCTCTCTAATATTTCCTAATCCCTCCTATGCTCTTTCCACTCATGAAATCTCTTGTCTTTCTATTTATAATCCATCACGGTCCCGATCATGGTCTAAATGAGAAAGCTATTGATCGATTGCCCAAGGTTTGGATTTTTCTTCCTCTGCCTTATTGTTCTGATGTGGACAGTTTCTGTTTCTTCTCCACATTCATTTATTGAATTTTTCTGTTTTTGAATTTGATTCGGTAACCATCACTTTTTGTTGTAGTGTGAAATTGACTGAGATTTCAGGGAAAGTTAGGTGTGGATTACAGCTGCTATCCGTGTTTAGGATTTGTACCACAGGTTGAATTGAATCTTTCCTTGAAAATGTCGGTTGGTTTTTTAATCCCCAAATGGTGGTGTTAGGACTTAGGCCCACACTTGATGAAGATGAAGATGGGCATGGGGATTGATGATAGGACATCTACAAATCTATTTAGGGCCTATTTATGAATGGTTAAAAATGAAGAATAAAAGTTGGCTGTTCGAAAATTTCTAATTAGCTCAAATTATTCGAAATTGAATGAAAGAGTGATGGAAAATGAATACGAGCAACCACCCTAAAAAATAAAAATCAATGTCTCATCTGCATGGCTCATTTGATCATGAATTCTTATCTATTCTGTGGAAACAAACTGTGGAAGGAAATGGAGACTAACTTTACTTATCATCCATTTCATATATTTATATCACAATTTTACCAAAAGAAATATATTTATATCACAAAGCGGTGGACATAATACCCAAAGTGATCTTGCAACCTTTGAATGGAAAAAGGACCTTCGTGTACATGTTTATTAGAACTGATCGATTCACAGACTTTGCCATATGTCCTATGCAAAAATACATGAATTTGATATGATCACTAAATCATCGGTTGAACGTTTTTCCATCATCCTATCAAGGCAGACCTATCTTATAGGAAAATCAAAAGTTGACCCATGGGGTCTAATAGATCAGCCACATGTATAGGTACACAGGTGGGTCTTAGATCATAGGGCTCACTCCCCTTCCTTTTTTTACCTAACCAGGGGACTTGAACTAATGCACTCTTACTCACACACTCATATGGTTTACTGACCGAGCTCTAGCGATAGGGCTTACTCTCATGAACAGTTCTACTGCTTGATTGATTGATTTATTTTTATATTGCCTACATGAATTTGACCACACCAGATCAGCTCCCATCACGCTGACTTCCCATATGAAGCTAGGCTATCACCTTCATCCATTGCTTGCCCTCTTCTCTAGATTCTGAAATCTATGTAGCTCAACCACAGCATGTCGGCATCAGACAATAGAGTTGAAGGGACTTTGTTTTAGATTCAAGCCGAATGGTTGGTCATGTCATTGTCATGTATACTCTCAGTCATCTGGAAATAGGGCCAGTGCAACATGATCAATTCCTATGAATGTTAAGATTTTCAAAAGATGGGAAGAGTAGAGGTCCTAGAGGGGTGTGATATTCACATGCTACAGATACTGAATGTTGAATATAGTAACACTCTTTGTAGGATTTTTACCATTGTAGCTTTATTCGTTTTTTAGAAACTTTTTTAGAGAATAGTCCTTTTGGGGCTGTCTCTTTACTTGTAGAAACATTCATATTTGAGTTACACTTTACCTGAGGACATTCCTTTTTAGAAGTAAAAGGAGTACGGAAAAGGGCATTGTTGCTAAGGTGCTATTTCACAACTTGTGTCTTGAATCTTTCAAAAGGAGTCAGTTTGTTAAGAGGGAGATTTTTTTCATAAAAATCTAGTTTCTCTTCTTCCCTGTGTACTTGTATTTGTGTGCATTTCCACATTCATCACTGCAATACTGAGCCCATTTAGTAATCTAGGTCTCTATGAGACATTTTTTTATGATGGAAGTTTTTAATATGTATACGTGAGTGGTTCCATTAGTTAGATTGACAATGGGTGTAAAACTTCACGGGGTTGAAAGGAGTACTTCTTGGGAGGCTATTGTTGCATAATTGAGGTGTAGGCGGGGTACATCTCACTCGTAGTTTTTACTCTTCTTTGCTGTTTGCATTGCTACTCCCTTTTAATGAATTTTTTTTCGTTATTATTTCAAGACAGCCAGTGTAAAACTTTTCACAACGCCAATATGAATTCTAAGAGAGACAAAATTCATGTAGTTGACGTAACATAGTTGAGAAAAAATGCTGACATGCAATGATGATGATATATAAAGAGTTGGGCTATGAGACTGTGGGACTGCCTTGTGGGTGCCACCAGGTGCCCTACCAATTATGGATGAGGTTGGGGATCGAAAGATCCGGATGGTGTAAGGGGAAGAGTAGTAGTGTGTGAGGGGTTGGATGGATCGTTAAGGGGCTGATAGTGGGTCCCTTGGTTTTCTTGCTCTATGGGAGACATCTGTGTATGAGCACTCGGTGTAACAATCATTGAGATCTAGACATTAGAGATCCGCGGAGGGTTCCCACTGTCAGGAATGCCACAGATCTCGGGCCGCGTGTCGAATTCTTCCACATCCTGCTCTTTCAGTCTCATCCATATGTAGCTGGAATCCTTATTCAACCCTTACAAATCTCACATGGTTAACATGTATGGGTAATTGTAGCTAGTGAGCAAGGATTCACATGGGTATGGGTAATATACTATCTATGAGATGTTGGGTTTGTTTCTGTGGGTAGACGCGGTCTTAAAAAGAAGACTAACATGTTTTAGGTAGGGTGCACATGTCTAATAATTATGAACTATCGTAATTTTCTGAAAACAATGGAACACAAACTCTTGCCAGTAAAAGTTATTCATTGCTATCTTCATGAAAGTCGGTCCTTACTCATTGTGGTCATGAAAGTCCTGTTGGGTCTGGAAAGCTTTTCTAGACGGGCTGCACATATTCAACCCAATAAATAATTGAGTACTTGAAGAGTTTCCTTTTTAGGGTTTCGGATCCACATGTTATGGATGGTATGTTCCATTGTCAACATTCAGCCTATTGAAAATGGAACTGGTATGCTTGTTAGGCTAGCCATGCATCCTCAATGATTATAGAATGTTAAAAGTTCCCAGAATATATAGTATATGTATAGGGTATGATTTTATAGAAATCATCTACAGAGGTGACTTCTAAAAAAGCACATTGTGGAGATGGGGTGGAACTTCTCACTGTGGAATAGAGTGGTAAAAAATATGCCTAATGATCGACCAAGCAAGGTGCCCAAGATTGAATGGTAGGCAACTAGATTGATTACACCACCACAAATTTATAATATTGCATAGAAGAGTAGAAGAATATAAAAAGAGAGTAAGAAAAAAAAAATTTGTCTCACATAAAAAGAGGGAAAAAAAAAAGGGCATTTGGGCGGAGGTCCCTCAACAGTTATTTTTATTGCAAACGGTCCACAATACTTTATCGTACTGACAGCAGTCCTATTGTAACTGAAAAAGACAAAAACGCCCTTGTATATGTCAGCAAAAGCAAAACTCAAATAAATTTATCTGAGTTTTCAAAACTCAGATAAATTTGTCAGTCTTCTGAGCAGTCTTCTCACTGTTTAAACCATGGTTATGATCATATGTGTAGCCTGTGGATGGTGGTCCTGGACCATCCTTTCACATGTTAAAACCACTTACAGATTGACTGACTTGGGCTTTCTTGAAATCAGGACACAAGATACCTTGTGAATACAACACTATAACTTGCCTGTGAGAGTAGAAGAGAATAGTCAAAACCCACATTACATGACAATCAAGTTTCTCTATTAAGGTGGCCAAACTGACATCATGGCCGTTGATATAGCTTACGTATGATATGAAGGTTAATAGATTATAGTATTAAAAATCAAAATAAGTGTTATCTAATGTTTAAACCTGATAATCGCTGCTTTATCACTTCCACAAAACTAGAATATGTTTGGTTTCTCCCATAGTTCCCTGCTCCTTCTTCTCCTTCTGTCAGCTGGCAGAGAAAGAAAACGCGAATCACGAATCACAACCACTGCAATAAGAAAGGAGAGATGGATGTGGGTCATCGGATGACACCACTTCACATAGCTATTTGTTTGAAACTCAGAAAAGTTCTTCAAAACTCAGATAAATTTGTCTGAGTTCTGCCAGAAACTCAGATAAATTTATCTGAGTTCTGCCAGAAATTCGACAAATTTTTCTGAGTTTCTGTCTAGTTTATCAGAGATTCTGGGAAATTTATCTGAGCTCGGCGACACCAAAAGTCAGAATACGGAAAATCAGATTCTAATAAAAATCGAAATCCAAACCAAGAACACTTGATGACCACAATCCAATCGAGAAAAGAGAGGGGGGAAACAAGAAAAAGTGCAAAATGCTCTCTTTCAAATCAGTTGTAGAGAGAAAGAGAGATTTGGAAGAGACTACAGATGAAAGAGTAAGATAAAGTAAAACTGTGTCTATCTTTGAAGAAATGAAAGAGAGAGAATCGGAAGTCATGGTGGCGACGGGAGGTGCTATGCAACTATGGAAAGGAATGGAAAATGGAAAATGAGAGAAGAAGAATGAAGGAGTTCTCTAGCACAGTTGAAAGGGGCAACTTAGTCATGAAAATATATGATGTGGCATATTAGGGACCTCTCACTAAAATATCTCCAGCTGTCTGGACTATAGACATTAGAGAAAAAGTGGTTGTCCTTGATGCCTTAGAAGACCGTGCCCAAGGACTTTTGGCTAATTTACCCAAAAAAAAAAAAAAGACTGCTATTAAGGTAAAGAAAAGAGAACCTGCATAATCATTGGGTAAAAGAGCTAAAAAGAAATAGTAAAACCTCTTTGAACTTACCATACTATACTGACAAATTACTATATATGTCCCAAAAAAGCTATAATGTTTTGAATATGTAGGTTTTCAGGAAAATATCATTACAAAATTATCACATTTATTTTAATGTTTATTATATTTTAAACTTCTCACAATATTGATGGGTTATTGACAATGTAAGTTCTAAAACAGTTTTCAGCCATAATGTTTCAAAATACATATTCCAAAAGGTCCGTTTTTAAGTAGAAGTTTTGGAATTCATAGCTAATGAATGTTTGATGTTGGAGTTTTGAGATGTTGTTGAATCTTGTCCCTCCCGAATCCATCATAATCTTTTGAGTTTTGATAGATACAACGTTATTGCATGGTAGAGCCCACTACTACAGTTACTTGCTCTACTCTCTTTCCTTCTTTTTCAGAGTGATTAGATGGGTTGGGCCTGAGCTCATTGGTGGTCCAATCAAGGATGACAGATACACTTTCGTGTGTGGTTGAACACTGGATCACAATCCATAAATGGTTGTTTTGACAGCAAGAATGATATTGTGTTTTTCTAGCCGAAAGGAAATATCTTTCAGGGTCATCCTCATCGATTGGAATCATAAACGGATAAGATTGGACCATAGTGGGAAGTGGACAGAAGACGAAGGGAAGTAGGCCTACTTGCAGCAAGTGGGCAATCGAGGTAAGGTAACCACAACTTTTCTTGTCTCTGCTTGCTTGCTGCTTTCACTGCACTATGGCTTCATGGCCCCACTTACGTCCACTTTTCGAATCTAGAACTTTCGAGGTTATCATTATGCATGTATCTGCCGATAAAGCCCACCACTTCATGCGGCTCATATCAAGGACTGCACTTTATTGGGGCCAAATCCAAATTCACTTCCAATGGTGAATGGGGCATTAAGGGTAGGTGTGCGAGTGTTGGTACGTGAAAGAAATAAAGAGGAATCTCCAAGGGGTAGCTCAGTTGGCCTAGGACCACGGTTTGCACCCGGAGGTTGTCGGTTCGAAACTGCACTACTACACTGGGGGTACAGGGGAATTTACCCAGCTTCCCTCTGGGCCCGGAAGGATTAGTCCAGCCCAAAGGGTTGGAAACCCTCCGATAGCAAAAAAATAAAAAAAATAAAAAAATAAAAAAAAATTAAAATAAAATAAAGAGGAAAAAACAGTGAGAAAAATCAAAATCACTCACCAGAGTTTTTATTCTTTTACCGAGCCAAGGGTGCTATTCCTTGGGAGATAATATCCACTCCTGTGATTAGAAACTTGGTCTCCAGAGATATAAGAACCTCTCTCTCTCTCTCTCTCTCTCTCAGAGTACCAAGGGTTCGGTTCTTGGATACTATTTAAAGGTGAGGACTGGGATTTCCAACCAATTGGACAACTCCTTTCTTTCAATCACTCATAGGAGATAGTCTCACCAAGTAACCATCATAAGTTGGAGATATCACATTCTTTCAACGCACATGAGTTGGCCTCACCAATTCACAATCATAAATTAGAGTGATCATACTCTCTCAGTGAGCTGGATGTGTGGAACTCCCAGGATGCTTCATATTGATAACTTGAACTGCTTGAAATGGGGAGTTGTTCCATTGTAAGATTGAGTATATGACCGATAACATGATTAATACATATAATTAGTAATGTGCATAAGATTGTCTTAATCATGTTATTAATTGTATTTTCAATTTTATGGTGCGATCAACTTCTATTGAACTAAAAGCTTAGGATGTATTAGTGGATCCTATGGTATTCTTTTTTTATTGGTTTGGATTATCAATAAGTAAGCCCTACCTACAATTGAGTTCCATAAAGTGGCATATCTAAGATTTTCATTTGAGGGGGTGCATGATGGCCATAATGTTACTTCCTATATTATTTTGTCGTTTGAGGAGGGCGAGTGCTTATTTTTGACCAGGATATGGGCCACGGCTTTTTCCAGGTCGGTGGGGTTGACTGCCTCAAAAGTCTAACTTGGGCCTGCCTCTGGTTTCATACATCCCACTCTTGGGAAGCGTTTAGGAGACTTGGTGCGTTTGTCTGGGTGTCTTATATCCAGACTCTATAGCAGACTGTTAACGCGATAAGTTTCTGCAGCTCTAGGTTGGGGACCTCTTGTATGGTTACTGCCAGGCCATGTTGTAAATATTGCCCATATTGATTGCCATAATGTTTTGATGTTTTGATGCAAATGTATAGTTTTTATTTTAAAAATATTTCTCAATATACTGATAAAAACCTATTTAAATTATCCAGTCAACATGCCACGGCACGGCCCGTGGGTCTGTTGGCACGGATAAGGCACGACCCAATTCGGGCGCGGCAGGACAGGGCATGGTAAACGGTGTATTTTGACCATTGTATGGTAAGGATGCACAGTGCACAGGAGAAAACCATCTTATTTTGTAAAATACAAAATCCATCCAATGGTGAGTTTTTCTAGGATCAAAGTGATATCATAAGCATAATAAGTTTATAGGGCGTCCAACTAGATGGTCGGTTTGGATGGATGAAAGATAGCTCCCACCATCAAGGAGGATGATTGTCCACTTTCAGCCATTGGATTGAAGGAGATAAAATAGCAGTTTCAGCGCATGGAATGTATCCGCTTGAGTCTAAGCTCACCAACTCACTAGATTCGCCCTGCCCCTAATAATTAATTTTTTTTAATGTTAATCTTGAATGAACGAACTTAACAGTACATGAGGGGAATACCGAAAAGCCAAAAAAAAAAAAGAAAATAGGAAACCCACAAACACCACCAAAATTATACTCACAAACACGAGCCAGAAAGAGAGAGAGAGAAAGATAAGAACACTAACAATCATAGCAACCGAAAACATTAAAGGAAGATCCTAGAGAGATCCAGGTCAATAAATCATGATTATATAGAGCGATCCAGGTCAATCTAGCTCAGTTGCTCCCGCCCACTCAAGAATAAGAATGATCCTAGGAATGGAATGATATAAAGAAAGAAACTTACAAAGAAAGTTAGGAAATCACTTTCTGAATTTATTAAGTTAATACAACTCATTCAACCAATCAAAAATATAAAACCAATATAATTCCTGAATCAAAGGACCCAAAGAAGAAGAGGAAGAAAAGGAATATATATATAAAAGTAAGCTATAGAAAGTCCACAACCCTGCCCTACCTTTCATTTCCTTATTCCATTTCAATGGCTGCTGCCATCCATCCAAGTCAGCTCGAAACCGACGACCCCAATCCAGGCTAACAATTCATGGTCCCAATTCCTCCCTACACTTAGTGCGCAGGGTCCACCACAACTCAAACCTACTCCTCTTCCCCATGTCTTTCCTTTTTCCATTTCCCTTATCCTCTCTCTTTGGATGAGTATTGTAACTTTGGTGCTGCTGCAGATGATGTCGCATGTCTCGATGTTTGAATTCAAATCTCTTGTAAAGCGAAAAAAAAAAAAAAAGAAGGCATTGGTCTTTAATGCTGCAAACTATTGGCCAAAATCAACTTTGGGTCGGACATTTTTATGTTTAATCTAACATAATTTCTTTATTAGTAGCCAAATTGATTAATCTTAGAGGCAATAGACTTGATACACTATTATAGCCCACAGATCGAATAATATCTTTATTTAAAAAAATTTTAAATGAAGTCTAAACCAATTTTGGCAAGGGATCTAAAGTTTTCTAATCGAAGTAAGTTTCCGAACCGAATCAGCGTTCTCTTATCAGAATCATGTCTGAAACCAATGAATAGGTTCCGAGATAAAATCTGTGCCGTTTCGATTTCGATCGAGTATTGTTCCAGACCAAAACCGACTCATTTGCATCCCTATCTGCAATACATCCAAGTCAGCTCCAAATCGACGACCTCAACCCAACTGTTAGTGCGCAGGGTCCACCCCAGCCCATCATAACTCAAACCTTCCACCTCTTCTCCATGTCTTTTACCATTTATTCTATTTGGTTTTCCCTATTCCAATCCCCTTATCCTCTCTCTCTCTCTCTCTCTCTCTCTCTCTCTCTCTCTCTCTCTCTCTCCCTATGGAGAAGTTAAGTAAAGTTTTCTGCTGCAGAAGAGCAGAGCAGTTTCCCTGTCACCCTCTCTAGCTGTCACTCCTACAATTGTCTTTCTTGTTTAATCTCCCTAATCTTGTTGTAAGCGCACAAAAATTCACAGACCCGGGGGGGGGGTGGGGTTGATTTTGAGGCCTACTGGAAGAGGACGGAGACTGCAACTCCTTGGTGATGATAGAAAAACCGCTGCCTCGAGCCTGAAAGGGAAAAAGAAGAAGGTCAGAGGACTCTGGCTTGGGCAGCGCAGGGCTCTCTAATGCCTAAGTTAGTTTGCAGTTTGCAGGACTAAGCAGAGGTAGGAGATGGAGTTTGAGAGGAGATGGCGTACCAGCGTGTGGATAGCCATCCTTTTACCTGATGAAGGCCTCTGTATTTATAAAGGAGGAGAGTGGACTTTGGGGCAAATACTTGAGTGGCTGTCCCCTCCGAGTCCAGCTGTCTGTGCTAGTGATGCTATCATAGCCCACATGTCCTTTACTTTATGTTCCCTCACAACCCACTCTGTCCTATCGGGCCATACCTAATGCATGGGCGGTGGTGCTCTGTCAGAGATAAGGTTGTGGAGACATAAATGTCTTTTGTCATATTTACACGTTCTATGACGTGTTTGTCAGTGCATAGAGATACACCTGTCACCGAGACCGAAACCAAGGGGCGTTTTGTTTGTCAAACCCACTGCATAAAGAATTCATAAAGACTTGTTTTTGCTTTCTTTAATAATATTTCCCAAAAAAGCTCTCTCCTAACAACACTCATGAGTTATATGAGGCCGATGTCATCGCTTTTTAGTCAGCTCAGTCAGGTTAGGCAGTTTGACTTCGGCCAGAACAGGCAGCCTGAGCTCGGCCAGAACAGGCAGCTTGAGCCAGAACTTGAGCTCGGCCAGAACATGAGCTCGGCCAGAACTTGAGCTCGGTTAGAACATAAGCTCGGCAGTACATGAGTTCGGTTAGAACAGGCAGCTCTGCCAGAACTTGAGCTCGGTTAGAACATGAGCTCGGCCAGTACATGAGCTCGGTCAGAACAGGCAGCTCGGCTAGAACATGAGCTCGGCCAAAACAGGCAGCTCGGCCAGAACTTGAGCTCGGCCAAAACATGAGCTCGGCCAAGTTAGACAGTTTACTTCGGGCGGACTGTCCAGAATTCCTGGTATAAGTCTGAGGGAGGAAATATCCCCCCACACGCTTGTCATTGGCTGTCATTTGGTTTTCTGTCCGTTTTTAGTTGGTGTTCCCACTCAAATCTTCAAATCTCGTATTAGAATCTTACACATTTCCTAGGACAAGCCTAACTTCATTTAGTCGTATCGCTCAGTTCCCGGTCCTAACCACTCTCTGATTTAGCTGCAGCTTTTTCTGGGATTTCATCTTTTTTTGTCCATCCTGCTTTTTTCTGGGGTTTCATCTTTTCTTGTCCATCCTGCTGTCCATACAAATAATGAAAGTTTCCACGTTGATTCACAGCCGAATTGGCCTTTGGTCAATTGAGGGTGGTCCGTTTTCAACGCATACGCATTCATCAATGCAAGTGGCTGTAGCATCCATTTGAATTTGGATCTTCTTAATTTTTTTTAGAGTTTTTTATTTTAAAAAGCAGTTTGATGGTCTTGGGCTTTTAAACTATCTCATGGGTCTTATTTTTCAAGTAATGACAATGAGAGGAGCATTGAGTAATCTGCAGGTGGAGTGTTTTGGATCCCTGTTCTTGACCTTAGGCCATTGACTAGTAATCCTAATTGTCTTCTTTCTCCATTTGCTTTCAAAGAAGCCTACCGACTATCTCCTCTTCACCTTCTTTTAACAGTTGGCAAGTCTTCTTAGACTCACTAGACAGTCCAGACGCGGTTTAATTGGATTTCCATATCCAGCAGTAATTTGCCCGGTGTTCCATTTTTTCCTTCTTCTTAACATATTGTTTTGGAAATTTGAATCTTCAAACCATCATGAAAACAAGGAGAACGAAGGACACAGAGGTACATTTAGTGTGTTTTTAGTACTTGTTTATGGATTTTTGCGAATTCAGGGTGCATATTGGTTTAATTGGACTTGCTTTCCTTTTTGTGTTTGTGGGGTGCAGCCCTTTTGGCCTTCCATTGTAATGAAGAAATGGCTAAACATTAAGCCTAAGGTATATGAATTCAGTGCAGATGAAGTCGACACAGAGACCGAGAGCGAGGATGATGGTATGATAGTGAATTCTGCTAGTTGGGTTTTATTTTTAATGTTTGTAATTTGGGTTATGGAGATTTATTGGATTATGTTTGTATATGGTTCTTATCATGTTGAGATTCTGTGTCTACTTGTCTAAAGATGTAAAAGAAACAGAAATGAATCAGGCTAGAAGAATGCAGGGAAAGCAATCTACAAGCCCAATTCAAGTTTCAGGTGACTTTGACTTATTAATTCAGCCATTTTTCCCTCCCTTGATGGGACCGTTGAACTTGTTTTATTTTTGAGTGTTTTAAGTTTGGTCCATCCGATAGTTATCTGATCTCATGTTCGCTATTTGCACTAAAATGACAAGATTGAAGGTGAAATGTTCTTGCAGCATGCTACTGTTGCAGTAAGAACACCTTAATGCTGTTATGTAGGTTCAGTATGACTTCAAACCATTTGTGTTTTAACATCACTTGTCCAAGGAAGGAGGAGGAGATTTAACACAACATGTCCTCTCCTCGTATGATGTACTCCTTCTCCTCCTTATACACCAGTTGCATCAGTTTTGATGGGAGATTATACATATTGACTGAGATTGAGAGCACATTTCCATGGTCTTTTGCAGATAGTGAACTGATTCTATTAGCATCACTTATATCTCAATATTGACAAGAACTTAAGAACATGATTAATTCTTGCTTTTAACCATATATTAATTTCTCTTGCTCATTTTCTTATAAATTTCTGATTGTCTATATTTTCTCTATCTGAATCTACATTTCCTCTGTTCAGAAACGCCATCAAACGGTCATCTGTCGATGCATAGGAGGGGAAGATCAGAAACTCTTCGGGCCCAATACATAAATTCAAAGGATGTGAGGTTTGGATCATATCTAATTAAAGACTTGTTCATTGTTCTGATGAACATAAAAAAAAATGATGGGTTATTTATATTTAATCTTGGTTGGCAGGGTGACAGTTGGCACGTGGAATGTTGCGGGAAGAATTCCTTTGGAGGATCTTGAGATTGATGAGTGGCTCCACATGAAAGAACCAGCAGACATGTATGTTCTTGGGTAAGTATTCCTTATTTTGGTTATTTCTACATGATCTCGGTTCCTTTCCTTTAGACCATTCTCAGTATCTCATACTTGCATAGATTTTCATCTGATACATTAGATGAAAGCTACTCATTACCATGGCTTTGAATTAATTAATGGATAGGAATCCTGTTAATAATTTATGATGCTGGTTCGGATTTAATTTGCAGATGAACTTCTCTTTTTTCCACAATGCTATACAACTGGAATCCCTGGTTGCTAATATGATTGAAGTTTAATCATTGATATCTTTTTGTAGTTTCCAAGAGGTAGTCCCTCTGAATGCCGGAAATGTTTTGGGAGCAGAGGATAACAGGCCAATCCCAAAATGGGAGGCAATCATTCGTAGAACACTAAACAAGTCTGTGCAAAGAGAAACACAATATAAAAGCTATAGTGCTCCCCCCTCTCCAGTATTGAGAACATCTTCTGCTGCTGATACACTTGCAGATGAATTAGGTGCTTCTGTGGTAGATTTTGGGAGCAATGAGCCTGCAGGTACTGCTAATGGTGGTGCCTTCAAAAGAGGTGACCTGGGTGAAGTAAGCAATTTGGGAAGAAAGTTCCAGATTAAGAGCATCTATGGGGTCAAAGGTGAGAGGAGACTAGACTGGCCTGAACATTCATTAGATACACCACCACAACTCTTGTCATCTAGCCCAAAGTTAAGAAGAGTCTGGAGCAGTTCTGCAAGAATTGGGTTTAGTTGGATGGAGAAGCCTCTAATCTTGGCTTCTCAAGATTTAGAATTGACTGATGGATTGAGACGAGTGTACCGCAGCTCTGGGAACCTTGTTTCAGTTTATGCAGAGCAGCAAGATGAGCGTGAAGTCATTGATTCACTTTCTGACATTCCTGACAATTTATCTGATGAGGAAGAAGATTATTCTTCAGTAAAAATGGAGGATCATTGTGAAGATGAAGTCAATAGAGACAATTTGAAGACCAAAGCTAAATATGTGCGTATTGTCAGCAAGCAAATGGTGGGGATCTATGTATCAGTTTGGGTTCGTAAACGGTTGAGGAGGCACATAAACAACTTGAAGGTTTCTCCAGTTGGAGTGGGACTTATGGGTTACATGGGAAACAAGGTTTCATATTCTCTCTTTCTCTCTCTCTCTCTCTCTCTCTCTCTCTCTCTCTCTCTATATATATATATATATATATATATATATATATATATTATATCACAATAATTTGTGCACATTTCTATTTGAAAACATTTGGTACTGATGCTATTAGTTATATAAATCATTTTTTCATTATAATGCAGGGATCTGTTTCTGTTAGCATGTCTATCTTCCAAACACGGTTATGCTTTGTTTGTTCTCACCTAACATCTGGTCATAAGGTGGGGGATCAACAGAAGCGTAACTCTGATGTGTGCGAAATCTTACAGCGCACCAGATTCTGTTCTTTCATTGATTCTGACCAACCACAGACAATTCCATCACATGAGTAAGTTCATATTTGTCATAAGGATTCTGTTTCATGTGCATTCTTGTTTTTATTTTTTTAATCATGAGTTTTATTACTGTAAACAATTTAAACTTCTGATAGTGCTTTTATTTATCAAAAGTTTGACTGAAATTTGCACAAATTATCTGGATGCTGATGAAAAAGCATTACAAATAACTCATGTAGAAGGTTATTCACCTTGGTGGCTTTTTATATGATTGTGGGTACTTTGTAAGCATGCTACGCCGAAGTTTTTGCTATACGTGATTGTTGAAAATTCCCAGTCTGGCATGATTGATAAATAGAGTTACAGCATGAGCTATTATGAACAGCCCTTTGGTATGTTGAAAAAAAATCCATCCCTTTAAATAGGGATGTAAGCGAGTTGGGTTACGGTTGGGCTCGACCGGATTAAATGTCTATACCTTGACCTGGGCCTGACTTCAATGGACCTGACTCCGGAGCTGAATATCTCATCCAAGGAATCAAACCTATCATTCAGGTAGAGAAGTGAAGCCTGTTCCAGTTCTGCCACATGCACTTGAGACTCTATTATACAACAATAATATGTCTTTAATAATGTATTTTATACACATCAGTTGGGTAACTGTATATTGGTTGTGGACCCAACTGGATCTGGATACAGACCCGATCGACATTTATGTCCAGAAAGAGTGTCCATACCTATAGTTTTTGTGAAGTGCCAACACTCTCAGGATAGTGAATATCATAGATAGATTCATCATGTTTTACATTGATAGATTTGAGTCAACTTTGTGATGTCTAGTAGACCTTGGCCATGAAATGATGTTTTATGAGTCAGCCATTTTCCCCCCTCTGGCTTCCTCTTCGTGTCTATTCAAATCCATGTCATTTATTTCCTCCATATGTCTATGCAAATCTGTTAATGCGGATGGAAGTTGACATTGCATGTCTTGATGCGAGCAGCCAGATTTTTTGGTTTGGGGATCTGAATTATCGTCTCAATATGCTGGATGACGATGTAAGGAAGCTTGTTGCTCAGAAACAATGGGATGAACTTATCAACAGCGATCAGGTATTATTTCGAGCAATTTGTGTTGACTTTGTTGATGCTAAAGATAATAGAAGCATTGTTCGTGGGGTTTAAGCTTAGTTTTCTATGATTCATGTGCAACTAACAGAAGTATTTGATTTGTTGTGTGAGGAATGTTACAGCTATCTAGAGAACTTCGAAGCGGGCATGTATTTGATGGATGGAAAGAGGGGTTGATTCAGTTCCCACCCACTTACAAGTACGAAATAAACTCCAATAGATTTGTTGGAGAGAACCTGAAAGAAGGGGAGAAGAAAAGATCTCCGGCATGGTAAATTCCAAATCTGCTTTTGCTATCCTTCAGGACTGGTTAAGCTCAAAATGAAAGATACCAATATCAAGTACTCTTAATTTTTTTTGTAAGTATTTGCTTTTAGGATCAAAATATAGGATGTCAATTAATTTCAGATTGAGATACATTGACACCAAGGCCTATTTGATTTCAGAACTAAATAGTGATGATCAATAAATGTCCATGTTGTTAAAATGATCTTGCAACACATTGTCTTTTATGGCAGAGTCATCATGTTATGTTTGTCACTCTATTGTGTGTATATGATGTTAAGATCAATACTTTAGGAAATGGGGTTGCTGAAGCAATACATTCAGCTAATGTAGGAAAATAACATGATGAGAAATGGCCTCACATGATGTAATACATTTGCTGATGAGTATGCTAATTGTCAATTGTCATGCAGGTGCGACCGCATACTTTGGTTGGGGAAGGGCATCAAACAACTCTTTTATGGGATGGCTGATTATAGGATCTCAGATCATCGTCCAGTTAATTCGATGTTCTTGGTTGAAGTTGAAGTCTTTGACCATCGGAAGCTCCAGAGGGTTCTGAATTTCACCGAGGCCAAAGTTCACCCTGAAGATTTCCTCAGTGAAGATGATTGATATACAACCAGGGAGCTGTATGGATATCCACCTATCTGGTAATCAGCAGACCAAGATCATGGCTTTTTTTTGTGAGAAAAAGAGAAAAACAAGCTAAATGACAAAATGAAGTGGATGGAAGATTATATAAGAGGAGTAATGAGAACCTTAAGTAAAACATTAGTTCTGTGATGTATACCATTCCATACCAGTAAAACCCAGGCTTTGGTGGTGAGCAACTGACTAAATTGCCCTCCATGTGGATGGGTGATTGATCACGAGTCTTCCAAATTGGAAGATCCTGCATATCCATTAGTTGACCTAGAAATATATGGTTGGCAATAGGAATAAAGCAACTGCCTGGAGAAGAAGCCAAAGGAAACTTATTGGGTCCTGGAAGAATTTTGGGCATCAACTGCCCAGGGTGGGGGGTTCATCAAATAAATGGCCATTGTTTATCACTGAACTCTTGGTCCATCTTGTATAGTTGTATGGATAAGTTGCATCCCCCTGATGCATGAGGACACTATAATTTCTCATTATAGTTAAGTTGCTATTTATGAATGTGGAAAGTGGGATCATATATCATGCTGAAGTGGCCATGATCCTGAGACACTTATCATCATTTCCTTTAATCTCCAAGACCTATGGAAATTCGCCTGGTTTTATTCTATATCAAGTTACTGAATACAAGAAATGTTGGTCTGAAACTTAATTGTAGACCAGGAAAATTCCCAGACAAAATCAACATGTAATCTGTGTTCATTTTGCAAGTAATCGGGATCAAGACTTATCATGACATCACCAATGACATTATTTTGTAATTCATGCAGGGAGCGGTATTAGAAAGGAAATTAAACAAGTTTTATTGATGGTAATTTAATCAAGTGCTATGAATGGAGCTCGCTGTTGGTTGCAAAATGGATGGATTCTAGCAGTGGAATTGCTTGGTGGCTGTAGAAATCAATGACAGTTTATTGCGTTTATACTTCCTGGGTAAAACAAATGAGCTGTATGTGAGGATTATATGGGGAAAACATATGTATTTTTTTTTTTTCCATTTTTGTTTTCTTTGGTTGTGTAATTGGGCTTGTTAGCATTATTTTTTTGGGATGAAAAATAATCTAGGTATGAACAAGGTTGACAAGATATGTATAGCCCTCTTTTTATTAGATCGGGGCAAATCTCAGGTTTGATAAAAGTCAAGAATTTAGAATAAACTTCATTCTTATGTCATTGAAGGAATCAATTGTCAATGTACTCTCTCTCTCTCTCTCTCTCTCTCTCTCTCTCTCTCTCTCTCTCTCTCTCCATTCAAATGTTACAAAAAGTATAAAAAAAGAAATATACATGAAGCATAATGCAATCAAGACTCTCTCTCTCCATGGCTTGTGTCCAAAACTGCCTCAGAACCAACCTAGATTTGTCTACTGTGCATTTATGTGGGTTTAACGGGAGCCACCCAGGGGATTAATACCGTTCGGTAAAAGACCTTAGAGATACCCGTGTTGTAAGAAAAAAAAAAAGGTACTCAGGGATACCAATGTCATAAAAAAAAAAAAAAGTCCTGTTGGATCAAAGACCTAGTTTTCCACATTGATCTACTATTTCCTGTTGGAGATGGGTTGAAGATTTTTGCAAACAGGTGGAAAGCCCCAAAAAGCAAAACTAAAAACAAAGTTACAAGTGCAATTGAACAGAACAGAACGCCCAGAAGCTTAAAACAGCAATGAATACAAGATGCAAAGAAAAGCTTTTCAAATGACTCGTGTAGCTTTTGGCCATAGCCATTACAGGTCTGAAATCGGGTTTAAAACAACATGGCCACCCTCACAATTTCTGTAGAACATAGGAAAAGTCTTTTGTAAAAATTAACACGCCTCTTAAGTATACCTCTAATGAAGATTGTGTGGTTGTTGATAGAACCAGCAGAGAGAAAAGATAGTCCATGGAAATATTCGTCGACAAAGATTGTCTAACATATTCATCCTTGCCAATGACATTCGACAAACTATCGTGATCCCTTTTGTAGCAATCTTCCAACCCATATTATTTCTTTAATAAAGAGATTTGTACGGAAGAGTGGTGAGTTAAGCATCTCCACAGTACATGTTGCACATGTATCATGCAGGTGGGCAATGGCATTATGTGGGTTGGCCAACCGCCCACAACCATGTGACACTAGCTTGCATTAGCTTCAGCCCATAAATTGGATACCATTCCCTTCCCAAAATTAAAGAAGCAGGAGTCGTGTGACGCTTTTCTTTTCTCTCTCTTCGGCCAATTTCTGATATATATAATTGGGCTCTGTGGATTAGCCATCTTGCCACATGCAATGTGCGGATTCTTTTATCTGGAATTGTTTGAACACTGTAAACTTTGGGCTTGGACATTTCTATCTGGTGGCCCACCAGATCAACGACCCAGATCATAGATATGCATGTGCTGTATGATTTTGACATGGTAAAAATAAACGATGAACAAAATCTTTCCAGGTTTCCTAACATCGTACCATTTTCTACTTTTAATTATTTAAAACCATGACGTGACCCATTTTACTTGGAAGTTGGTCGTAGTAGTTCCATCTACTTTGATTAGTCCAAAGGAATTCCAATGCCTATGTGAGTGGAAAACAAGAAAAGAATTTAAAATCTCTGAAAGGTCATCTACAAGTCGGGGTAAAAGGGTGTTTATAGTCTCCCCCTGGAGCAACCCATACTTTCATTTCATGTCATTAATTCCATGCATTTCTCTTAACTCCCAATATGCAGTTGAAGCTTCAGTGAGGATTTGGACTGCTGTTGGGTCTGATGAGGATCTCAAGGAAGATTGTAGTTTCTGTAGCATTTTATGTATTAATTTTTCATGCCAGTGTAGCTGATGAAGGGGTCCTCGTTCCTGATTACTACAAAAAGTCATGCCCCCACGCCGAGGAGATTGTAAGAGAACATGTTAGGACTGCAGTGGTGCGAGATCCTCGAATGGCCGCCTCCCTCCTCCGACTCCATTTTCATGATTGCTTTGTCATGGTTGAGCTCTTCCTCTGATACCTTCTCTTTCATTTTCTTCGTCTTTGGATTGTTATAACTGCACTTTCCTTTGTAGCCCCTGTTAGCCTCTGATCAGTGAAAGAAAAATAACAGTGTAGGTGAAAATCATTTTACGACTTAGTTTTAGTTTTAAATAGAACGTTTTAAGTTGACTCTAGATAAATGAGATAAGACTGAAGTATTGTTTCATTGTATTGTCTCAATAATCCCTACCCCACGTTAAGTTACAATGGGATCAAGTCTTGCAACTGTACCATATCAACCGCAATATTTGGCGACTAGGTGACATGATCATTATTAGGCCTAATTGTTAAGTGGATCGCACTCATCAACACTGCTCTTCTCTGTTCTATAATGATGTGGAACTAGAACTATATTGATTCATTTGACTGAGATTGGGATGTATGTCATGTGTAGGGTTGTGATGGATCAGTTCTATTAGACAACAGTGGTGATATCTTGAGCGAGAAGGATGCTGGGCCCAACCTGCACTCCTTAAGAGGGTTCGAACTTGTGGACAAAATAAAGGCCGTGTTGGAACAAGAGTGCCCTGAGACAGTTTCATGTGCAGATATTCTTGCAGTTGCAGCTCGAGACGCTGTTAATTTGGTACGTATAGTTATGCTTTTCACACACAATCATTTCAGTTGGCAAAGAATTTGATCCAATGTGTATATAAGGTGGGATGTGTGATGTGAATGAGTTAGATCAAACAAAACAAGTCCTGCAGCTAGATGGCAGGTGGTCAGGGCACTTCTCACACAAGAACCTGATCATTTTTCATATGAATAGCAGAGAAGTTAAAAACAACAGGGAAAACATATTGTCTTTGTACTGCTCAACCACGGCTCATGTCATGTAAAACACTAACCAAAACTACAAGTGTAAGGGACAATAATTAGATTAACTGATAGTGGTGACTAGGACGTGGGATTATTCATATGCAATATATTGACTTTGTTCAGACAAATTTATTAATGCTGACATGTGACTGAGAGACCATTCTCATATATATAAAATTGAAGCAAGAGCAGAGATAATACAGGACACTCTCAAAAAAATTGAGCTTTCATGGATTTACCAGGAAAGTACCACTAAAAAAAGAATTAAAATAGGTAAATAAATTAGAAAATAATAAAAAAAATTTACAATGGAAAACATTGATATGTTCAGTAAATATTGTTAAAAGATCGCAGTGGGTTACGTCTGTCAATATTATTAAGATTTATCCAATGTTGCTATTTTTTCACAAAAAATATCATGATATCCCACTAATTTGTGACATAAGTTGTAACTACTGATGGTTTAGTGGTTAGAGCCCCGTTGGGGCCATAGTTACGTGCAACTTTGGATGTGTATAAGCTAATATCTCTTTATATGATCTTGTATTTTGTTTCTATAGAGAGGTGGGCCGAGTTGGAAAGCTGAGTTAGGTAGAAGGGATTCATTGAAGGCGAGCCAGAGCGATGCGAACCAGTTCATTCCAAAGCCCAATTCTTCTTTGGAAACTCTGATCTCCAACTTCCAAGCTCAAGGTCTCAGCATAATAGACTTGGTCACTCTCTCAGGTTCTCTTGTTTTCACAATCCCATTACTAGTTTCATCTTCTCTTTTATATAAAAGAAGACATTTTTTTTTAGCAGTGTGCGGTGGAGTCTTTTCTCATCAAGAGTGTCAATTGATGGACCCATGTTACATCTACCAATGGTTTGGGTCAAGCTGATCACCCACGCGATTAAATCGTTGGATGATCCAAACCATGCATGTGGTTGTTTCATGACCCACAATGTGGCCCACCATGGAAAAAGTTAAAAGAGTCCCTTAACCTTGGCTCTACATGCACACAGATAGACCACCCAGCTAAATGGGCCAATAGTTGTACAAATTCTTATCCAAGTTGTTCTGCTGCCAATCAGGTAGTCACACAATTGGAAAATCAAGATGTCTGAGCTTCAAGCAGAGGCTCTATGATGAAGACAAGGAACATGAGGTTGATCATCATCAGAGAACTTCAGATTTCCGGCGAGCCTTACGTTCCATATGTCCGAGATCGAAGAGAGACGATGCATTAGTCCCCCTTGACTTGATGACTTCGGCGAGATTTGACAACAGATACTACATTAACATCCTTCAGGGGAGAGGGCTGTTGGCAACAGATAACATCCTGGTTTCTCATGACCAAGATGGTGAGATTGCAAAGTTAGTGTGGGCATATGCATCAGATCAACAACTGTTCTTTAGAGAATTCGCGGCATCCATGTTGAAGATGGGCAGCATCAATCCCCTCACAGGAGAACAGGGAGAGATCCGGCACAATTGCCGGGTTTTGAATTCATGACTGACCCAAGTTTTATGCTAGAGGACTGAACTAAGCTTTGTATTTATTTCGATTCATTACCATTAGTGACTCTTTCGTTTGTTTCTCTCTTGTTGCTTATTTTTTCAAACTTACATCAAGTAGTATTAGAATTCTCCAGGGCCTTGATGTGATGTAAATGAGAAGTCACACATGAGAAAGAGCATCTAACAATGCGTATCCATAGGGAATCACAGGCGGTTGCTGTGGATGGAAAACCTGCTCCCAACGGTCTCACCCAGGGAATGATCCCTCAGTGGGTTGGTTTACTTACCCCCTCCCCTGGCCACCACGCCAACCTAGTGGGGAGAAAAAAGGAGCATCCCCATCCATCAATCTATATCCAGTGAGAGAGAGAGAGAGAGAGAGAGAGGTGAGAGACGGCATGATGGCACCCACCTATCATCAATCTGAACCATCCGCACAAATGGAACCTCCCTGAATTAAATCGGAGCCCATGGGTTTTCACCCATCCAAAAGCACTGGACCGTTGGATCGATGGTCAGATTTCTTTCTTTAGTATAAATTATTAAACTTGTGAGTCAAGGATCAAGTGGTTAGAGGCATTGGATTGAACCCAAACTTGATAGCTGCCCCCATCAAAGATGGCTCTTTCCATCCCCCGCTTTCACCGGTGATAAAGTGGGTTCCACTAGGTGGTCCACAATAAGACCTTGCACACTGAATGCAAAAGAATATTGTCATTTAAAAAAAATCATTTTTTTATATACCCTAGGGTAGCACTGGATATAGCAAATGCCGGTCCTTTGAAGTGTCCTGCTATATGTGGACATCTTTTCCAAAGATCTCAATGTTAGGGCGTGGTCCCATGGGACAATAATGAAATACAAAACCTAACCTACCAAAGCAATACTCAACAAATCCATAACTTCTAGCGTGTAGTGTTTAGCTTCTTTTATCATATATCTATTTTCGTGGCAGCATCAGCAGTTAGTATTTTATTTAGCCTCTACAAGAGCGGAATAGAGTTCTCAGTTTAATGTTATTGTAATTTAGATTTATAATTATTAATTTATATGACTCAATAGAAGTTAGTAAGTCTTGGTTAATCGGGCCCTAAATTGCCGAACTTGTACTGTGATTAGAAGTAGGCCTATTATAAGTCTATTGTTATTAAGAAGTAGTGTTTGTGTGTAACAGGGTTTTGGGGCTGATATTATAAATAGAGACTCAGAGTCTCTAAAATGTACACCTCTTCTGATTGTATAGTGATTTCTCATGTCTTTCCCGTGGACATAGGCCAAAAGCCGAATCACGTAAATCTCTGTGTTCTTCTTATGCGTGATTGATCTTTTCTGGTAGGCTCTGGATCACAACAATAACGTCTTACATGAGCATTAAGACATCTAATTCATTATTTCCTGTTATAATTTCATGGTAGAGTAGAGTTCCACCTTTCGATTGAAGTAGGCCTTATTTGATCGGATTAAGTTTTTATAGCTGCCTGCCTTCCTGACCCCAGCCCTTTGCATAGCTTTAGGCAGAGAGAATATCTACTTAGGGACAATCGAAAAGGGAAACCAAGAAGGAATACAAAGCACCGGCCTAATAACTAATAATGCTTATAAAGTGTTTTCTTAGAAAAATGTATCATTGAAGGGAGGAAGTGTTTGTTTTTTAATAGGTAAAAGTAAGAACTGTGGAAAATTAATTCTAGCAATTTATGTCATTTTTATCTTTATCCATATTTGGTTGGTCACAATAAGTGGAAAAATAGTCTTACCTGTCAGATAATTTTATTTTAGGCCTTTCGGCGGCCAAAAAGTCTTCATAAAATACAAGTAAAGTGATTACTTTACTTGCCATGGTTAAAAACTTCTCATCTCACTTCAAATTCCTTTACCCCAGAAAACAAACACGCATATAGTTTATTGGAAAACATACTTCTCTTTCACACAACCATTACATTTCCCACTGATTTTATATTTATTTTACATTACTTTTGGTAAGTCATTCAAATATCACCTAAAGTAGTTGAGGACTATCACTAATGCAAGTAACTAAAATAAAGAAGCCTTATTAAATGTCAACGTTGGGCTTGTCCTCCCATCTCTGTCACATTCTTCTTGTTTCAAGGCACGCTTGGCCGTATCAACAATCAAATGATTCCTTTTAAAGATGGACATGAAATGAACAAACTTGGAGACTCGGAATGGTAGAATGGAGTTGGGTGGTTCTCTCCCTGTAGAGAATATCCAAGATCTTGCTGCCAAGAACTTGAATGAAATTCCCCATAGGTATGTTGGGCCAGAGATTAGCGTTGACTAAATCATTGAAGGCAATCAAGAAATCCCAGTCACTGATCTGGCTAGGCTTGTCGATCATCAATTGTCGAATGATGAAATAGCAAAGCTTCACTGGGCTTGTGAAGAGTGGGGGTTCTTTCAGGTCTGTGGTGTCACACCTAATTGTTATTTGCTTTGCAACTAGAACTTATCATATCTAATGTTTTGCTTTTTGGTAAGACAACATCATGGTTAATATCAATGAACAGGAGTTGGTGATTTGCTGGTTCTGAATTCTGAAAGGTATTAACTGACGGACACTTTAAAAATATCAGAAAGAATAGTTATGATCCAGTGAGAAGCCTCACAAAGGACCCATCAGTGATGCACAAGAGCTGTTAAATGGAAACGTCCCACAAGGCCAAAAATTAATAGTTAGGATCTTATCATTAGTGTGATTTTCTATGCAGGGACAATTCATGGTGGGGATTACTGAATTGTGGCACCAATCATACATACACCTGATAAGCAACCTTCCAAACATACATATTGGGTTAACTATAAACTTGTACAATTCATCCATGAAACGCCAATTAACATAGATTGGATGGAATTCAACCGTTTTTATGTCCCATAGGTTTTATGGCCAAGAACTTGGAAGTTGATCAAAACATGTTCAATGAGGGGGTTCAATGAGTGAGGATAAATTACTACCCTCCATGCCAGCAGGCAGACAAGGTATTGGGCCTCTCACCTCACTCAGATGCCGCTGGCCTATTTCAAGTCAATGAAGTGCAAGGTTTGCCAATAAGAAGGGATGGGAAGTGGGTCCTTGTTAAACCCATTTCTGGGGCATTTATTGTCAATGTTGGTGATGTAATTGAGGTAAAGCCCAAATCAATATCTTTACTTTTGCAACTTCACATGATACTCTATTCTACTGCAGTCTCAATTCCCTGTACTTGTATGTTCATTTGCTTCATTTGCAGATACTAAGCAATGGAAAATACAAAAGCATTGAGCATATGGCCGTCGTAAATACAGAGAAGGAGCGACTCTCGATCACTGCATTTCACAGCCCAAATTATGACACCATGATTGGCCCTATTCCAGAGCTTGTAACAGGAAAGCATACATATTATAAGTGCAAAAGGCATGAAGATTATGCGAAGCTTGTCGTCTCTTGTAAACTAGATGGGAAAAGTGGCTTGGATTTCATGAAGTTCTAAAAATGAATGCTTTCATGAAAGGAGGCAATGCATTTGAGTTCGCCGCTTGTTAACCGGAAGAACAATAAAATGAAGGATTTAGCCCATTCTCTTCTACCAGTGCATGACTACCATCTTC
Organism: Umbellularia californica; assembly: GCA_028538565.1. NCBI lineage: Eukaryota > Viridiplantae > Streptophyta > Magnoliopsida > Laurales > Lauraceae > Umbellularia > Umbellularia californica. Next base: position 1,419,631 of record JAPQWN010000012.1, read on the forward strand.
ATTTATTTTTGTTCTTAAATAGACAGTTCGGATCAATTTGTTTCAGAAGGCATAGTGTTTTGTACAAGATTCTGTAATTTGAGAACTGAAATCCTATACGATCAGAAACTTATCAAATAGTTATTGACTTAGAAAAACCAGCCATCCCCATTTGAGTATTAGATAACTATTAAAGAGTCCTGTCTTTGTTGACACAGACTTGTAAATGATCTCCAATTCCAGTCAACAAACCCTGTAAAGGGGAGATGGTTCAACTGCATTTTCTGAATCCTGTTCCCGAAGAGACTCCGGCTTTCTCTGTACAGTTCAAACATCCTCTTCAGGAACTTTGCACGACATTCTATCATCATCTGTATTGTATATGCTTAGAACTGAACCAATACAACATTGTGCAAATCAGGAACAGAGGGCTTATTATGTTGTTATTCCCAAAAGGATTCTAGACAATACAGCTCCAGGAAAAATGTCAAGTCACTCAATTGAACATCACTTATGTTTCTCTATTCAGAAATAGAAAACAAACTCAGCTAAATTTACATCATGTAACACTTAAGTTAAGCAGGGACAGACCCAAGTACACGCATGTGAGTGTGGTCGCACCTGTTTCCAAAACCTATATGAAATATAGTGTCCATTTCCTAAAATCCAATTAAAATGGTGGGTCCACCATCAAAATCGACGTAAAAGATCCTCGATTTGCCCCCCAAAACCAAACTGCCTATTAAGATCAGGACCTCTTAAATGAAAATTCTAGTTCCGGAGGTGATGATTATGTTAAACAGTGCATGCCTCCTAATGCTCAAGTAAACTCTTTGAGTATTGATTTTGTTAACAGCAATTGAACATCTATCTGCAAATGCAGTGTGAAATCACACATCCCTACTCAATATTGAAAAAAAAAAAAAATCAGAATTCAATCATCATCACAACCTTATCCCAACAAAGTTAGAGTCGGTTACATGAATTTTATTTCTCCTTTCAATTAAAAAAAAATAAAAGAGCAAGGGCAAACACACTTTTTAGTAAATAACTAATTCAATCAATCATAATTTACACCTCTCACAAGAAAAAAAAAAACCTACTTAATACTAAACAAAGTTACTATTATTATATTGTGGGCCATCCATCCCATACTGTACTGCTTGTGCTCGTATTATGCTATCTTGAGGCAGAGATGGCACGCACATTGCTGACGCCCACCAACGCTCTCCTTTCAGTCTTTCCCTTCTCCCCCAACCCACCAATCTCTCTCTCTCTCTCTCTCTATCTGTTAGAAAAACAGACGGTGGTGATTCGCTGGAAATAGAGATTGATTGAGATGGCATCAGCATCAGGGCCGTTGCTTCTGATGACAGTGGCCCGCAGATTGGACGGCTTATCTCCTTCAAATGAGAAGGGGAACCCTAACCCATGTTGGTCGCGCGTGACCCTCTCAAAACCCTCCTGGATCGTCAGAACCGAGGTAATAAATAAAGAAAACACTTCTCCTCTTCTCAGCTCATCTTTCTTCCCAAATCCTAACTACTACTTTATACTAGTGGTCTACTCTCCACAGCTAATTTAGCTCAACCTTTACCTTTCCCCTTTCTCACCTGCTTGTAAAACACTGATTCTTCAAGGTTGCTGATTGTAATTAATACATCATAAATTTATGCATCTGAACCCATTGTCTATAGCATTGCCCCCCTTTTCTCTTTTTCTGTTTTTTGGGCCCAGGTGGATTTTTTTTTTTTTTTTTTTTTGAATGGTAAGGGGCAAGGTGGAAATTGGAAACCATGTCTGCTACTAAGAGCTTGCAATGAAGTTTCCTAATGATGAATTTGCTTGGTTTTGGAAGGATGCATCCCCAGATACAAAGTACTGGTGAATTTGCTTGGTCTTGGAAGGAAATGTTTGTTTTGTTTGGTGCTGCTAGCTAGATAATATATGCTTGTAGAAGTTTCCTAATGATGAATGTGGTGATGTTATTTACTACAGTCAAATGTTTGGAGGGATGTAAGAATGAAGCCGCATCCACCATGTGTCGTTTGTAAAGGAAGTGGGAGAGTTGATTGCCACCACTGTCGAGGAAAAGGTATATACATTACATACGTATGTAACACATTCATCACTCTCAAATTCAACAACAAAACATGAACAGAAAGGAATATTGTTGCCAGACAACCACCTGCAATGTCATCAGCATATGGTTCTAGCTAAGGTCTAATGTATGGGTGTCCATGGTTACCACAGAAGGATTGAGAAAGCAGTCTTCAACCTAAGATTAGAAACCCTGAGTCCCAATTGTTCTTCCACTTGTTCTAAATCAGTTAAAAGGTGTCAGTCAATGAGCAGGGTCTGGTTTGGGTAGGGTCAACCCGAGCCCAAGCATATATTATCAATATCATCACTGTTATTTGTGCATCCTTGGCTCTCCCTAATCAATGAATTTCGCCACTTGACACTTAAACCATCCTGCTGAGTTTAGGAGTATTAGACCCAAGCAGAAGCTCAATCTATAATGGGCTAGTGCCAAATATCTGATTGGCTGGCCTGGCCCTACATGTTGATATCATTGGAGTAGGTTGGATTAGGGCTGGAGGTGAAATGATGGTGTAGATTTTTTCACACCCCACAGTGCAATATGCTGTGGTACTTGTTGATACTTTTCAATTAATGCACCATGAAGTTTCTATACATGCAACTCATTTTGTGCTGATTGCTGCTACTTCTAATACTACATTCTGCATATGGAATGGGCTGTGGGGACTGGGGATTGTTGCTACTAAACGCTCTAGGGAGGACCAATTGTGCAAACTTAACAATGCTTCCAAAAGGAGAATGGCCGAAATGGTAAAGTTCACATTGCTTATATATTCTCTCCCCTCCTTTACTTTTTCTTTAATATATGAATATTATTCCCTGAAGTACTTTCATTTGTTTTTGGCAGGTGCAGGACTTGTGGTGGAAGTGGCCTTGGCTATTGCAATCGTTGTCTTGGGACAGGAGAATACAGGGATGTAATGGGCTTTCATTTCATGAAGGTAAACACCAACTCAACACCAAGTCAGAAAAGAGATGAGGCAACTCAGTGAGCCACCAATTGGATTAGATTGAAGAGCTATGGTCCTGAGAATGCTCTCACAGATTGATGAGCATCGCCTCACAAAGAAACATTAAAGGGAACAAGCCTTTCATAGTTTTGAAGATAACAATGATAGGATGAATGTTAACAATGTATATAATTCGTTGTTATTCAGACATCATTTGACACATAATTTTTTTTTTATTAGATAGAAGATTATGAAAATATTCCTAGTTCATTGTTATCAGACATCCAAAATATTTTGCTCCTCTGTTGATTGATTTTCATGCATCTTCGCTTTGCTAGAGAGATTGTTTTGGGTTCTCTCTTCCACCACTGCAGGCAACATTGTCGATAGGGGTTGTCATGAGTCAGGTCAGCCAGGCTGAGGCATATCCAGGCCTGGCCCATTTTAGAAACACAGGCACGTAGCTAGACAAAGCCCGACGGAGGCCTTAAGTGCCTGACCCAAGCCTGCCCATTTAGTCAATTGGGCCAGGATGGGCCGGGCTTTCTATTGCTTGTTTTTAGGCTTTCTAATCACTTTCTTGGGTAAATCATTCAGTGAACTACATGCATTACTCCTTCGGGACAGGACAGGACAGGCTTTGGCCATTCTATCAATTAATCCAAGTCTGGCCTATATATTAAACAGGTGAGAAATTCAGATCCAGGCCCAGGTCGAGTCTTGAACCAAGGCTAGAACTTGGCTGACCCATTTGGCCCTTGTTTTGGCCAAAGTTCTGTGAGGGCGTCACATGCCAGGCTCATTACATATCATAGTTTTCAAAAGCAACCAGAACTTTTTTCATAAAATTTCCATCAGGGAATGTAGGCTTTTCGTGATGGGTTTTGGTCTATATTCTATTGATGGTCTTCTGGTCTAGGCTCTACAGTTAGTGGTCTTAGGCTGGACAGGTACTTGAGATCATGGCAGGACTATGGACGTGTTGGGCAGACTTGGGTCCGCGTGTCTGATCCAAATTGCTTTGTTTAGCTGGGTTCAGAGTTTATGCCCATAGAGCTCTGAGGGGGCATTGCCCATCTCATGTGTTGTGATCTTGATTATCCACTTGAAATTCCCCCTTGTGATAGTGGGTACAACACACAAATTACTTCCAGCAGGGTTGCACAAAGGAGTCCAGCGTTTGGAAATCCCACACATCCACCTAGGATTTCACCATGACTGGCATTCTTTGTTTACAAGACCATGTATATGGACATATTTTTCCCTCTCGTAATTTATATTATAGCAAGAACCTTTTATTGGGCAATGTTAGCCTCTGAGTAAGGAGCTTGTAACTTTTATCAGTATCTAGCTTATGGGGCTCACTTAAATGCAAGTCTATTAATGTGAAGAGGGTAAATGGAAAAATCTCCTCATGGACATGGGGGATTCAAAACATCAGCCCCCACCAAATTATCCTAGCCCTTGATTTAATAGCGTCTTAATCGTCTAATGGTGAGTGAAAAGAGCATGCATTGATGAAAGGTGGGCGACTTGAACTTCACCTTTTAACTAATCTGTACTCAATTCTCGAAGGTACTAGGCCAGCACACTTTGGGATGCATTTGGACCTTAAGTTTGAGTATTTGTGCCGACGATCTGATCTAAAATTTGGTTTAGGACAATCTTTGGATTAGGTGATTAAAGCCTGAAGCCTGCCTGGCCCGACCCGACCTGGCCACAACAAGTAGTGCTTCGTAGTATAGCCACTAATTTGCCCGAATAGAAAGGAGAGTCAACCTGGCCATATTGACTAAATGGGCCTGAAATGTTTCATGCAGATGCCGGTCGGTATCGCGCCAGGCTATATCTTACAACCCGTGTCATGCTGAGCTGGATATAGGTATGTGTTTTTAAAGTTCGGCGACGGTATGGGCCTGTGTTTTTAAAGTTGGGCCAGAAAAGGGTGAGCCTCAGCCTCAGCCTCATCCATAAAATAAGTCTGGGTCCCCTATTTCAGCCTATCCTCAAGTGCCACTTAAATAAAATGTCATATTTACTTCTTTTTTTCATTCGACGGAAGCAATTGAGAGTGTGCAACTACCTAACATCATCACATTTTATATAGGTGGCTTGTTGAAACGTGGGAATTTTATATAGGTGGCTTGTTGAAACATGGGATCCGGACTCTCATAAAACACCTCTCTACTCAATTGAGAGAGAGAGTAAGGGAGAGATGGAATTTGGACAAAATCACAGACAGGGTTTGTCTTCAACTTGTGGTTGAGACCACATTATAACCCCTAAAACTGAATAGCAATCATCACCGCACATCTAAACAATTAAGTTGAATCGAATGTTGGAATAAAAAAACACCAAGAGAAAATGAGAAACGATGCTTGAGGAGAATGAAAGCGTTTCAAAAGGCAAATCAAATGAGGTTTTTTTTTTTTTTTTTTTTTTTTTTTTAAGGGTTACTTTTCCTTTTAAAAAAATTCTAAAAACTAGTAAAAAAGTAATCAGGGCAGAAAGTCAAGCAGGAGTGGTTGTGTTATTGAAGAAAGGAGAACCGATCAGAACTTGTGTAACATCCCACCATTTTGTAGGGTTAAATGGATTGACATTTGAAGGGACATGAATTCCATAATCACCTCGTTCCCTCCCAAATACCACTACCCATGGTTTAAAGAATCGGCCAAGTCTGAGTCGACTCGGACTCGGCACATACCAAGTTGGGTCCTATGAGACTCGGACTCAAAATAATGGGACTCGACCGACTTGGTCATGCGACTCAGCCGACTCGGCCATGCGATCACTGGACTCGGCCCTGCGAACATTTTATTTAAAATTGGGACTCGGCCCAACTTGGCCGAGTCGACTCAGACTCGGACATGGCTGAGTCAAGTCTGGAGTCTGATTTTTTAAACCTTGCCACCACCCACACCAAAACCATTCAACAACAATAATAAAGAAAGACAGTCGCTCAGAACTTCACTTCTTAGAGGGTTGTGCTGCTATCTTCTTTTCTATTGCAACACGCCGCCAACGAAAGCAAACAACACTCTACATTCATTATAAGAACATAATGCCTCATCACATAAAAGAAACGAAGATAACTGTCTCGAATTGAAAGGAAAACTAAACAGTCTTCCAGATCCACAACACACTAGAAGAGAGAAGAAGAAAATTATAATTATCTAGGCACAAGATACTAAACTTGGATGGGATTTTATATAAAACAGACTAGACTTGTCATCTCCTCCCTCCCTGCATACCTGTGAAGACAGAGAACGTTTCCGGTGTTATCAATGTCATGTGGCATACATGCATTAAAAACAAAATCACAAAGAAACTGTGTATCCTTTTTTTTTTTTTTTCTCTCTTTTTCCCCTGCAGGATAATCTAGCAGAACCGCTCTGAGAAAGCGGGCATGGAATCCTACCATACTACTCAATGAGAATTTCTCAAAAACTAACTCAAATTATTTGTTGAATTGTGCTTTGGTCGTGTATATATTCCATAAAAAAGAGACTTCTTGTAATTTCGGCCACTAGGATTATGACTCTTAATCCTTCACATGGATAAGACTCCTTTGAGTATGGGCACTTAAGAAAGGCTCACAGAAGCTTTCTAAATTTCTCAATTTTCTCCTAACAAATAGATACACATGTATCGGCTCAATTGACTTGCACACAACTCGCTTCTTGCAAATCTTATGGGGTATGCTGCTTCACAGTGCTCCATTGTTATCTTCCAAGTGAGTATGTATGCACGGTGTATCCCAAGTGAGTATATATTAAGTTTGTGTCCTGTGCGTCAATGGATCAGCAAGCCAGTTAATATGGAAAACAAGAAAGAACAATTCCTGGGTTTTAACTAATGCCCAAAAGTCCTGAAACAACCAAAACTATTCAACTTGAACCTGTTTACGAAGGTTCAAGTCTGTCTGACAACTAGGGCAATTATCTAGTCAATTTCCCTTGAGAAGAAACATCTGATCCTTCCAATCTTTTCATAGTTTGTTGACTCAATCTTTTAACATATAAATTCACATCTAGCATTTACCTTCATCACAGGTTTCAAATAGTTTTTCAGGATTCCTCAAAACCTTCAGAACTCATCTGCTCTCCACAAAAGAATACAAGCAACCCAAATTTTGGATGGAATTTAAACCTGTGGCCGGGAGGCCCTTAATATCTCCTGGTTGAGTTCTCACAAATCCCTTCGCCAGCTTTACTATAAGATTGCATCATTTTTCGTTGTGTGCCCTAGTGACCTCTAACAAATGAATAATACAAATGCCTTCTCATGCAACATAGTAGTCCTCACATATGAAAATCACAGGAACTCGTCCCTAGAAAGTGAATGCCCCACCACGGAGCTAATTGTGATGTTTGCACGGTTGATGCCTTTTAAGACAAAACCCAATAAAGATAGGGCCCACTATGGTCAGCCCCAGGTTGCACAGGGCTGAGTTCCCAAAAGAAAGCCTATACATTGACCTTCCCAACAGTGGTCCTTCCAGTAGTGAGAATTCTTGCCCCACACTCAAATCAATTTTTATGCATTAGAGTCTTAGGCATATTATTGATCAAGCAGCAGCAGCAGCAGCAGCAAGTAATTTGTCATGTATCCAATGAATTCAAGCACCATTTAGGACATTGTAACATCATATCACTTCCATGTGAGATTTGATTAGATCAATTGAAACCAAGCAATTCATAGGCAACATCATAAGCAGGTCGATGATAAAAAGTTGCACTTCTTAGTCTTTCTAACAATTCAATGCTTCCAATTTTGCATGAACAATACTCTAACCAACATCAATTGCCTTGAAAAAATGGAACAGAAACTGAATGTTCATTGTATTGCAGAGCATCTGGAGTTTTTTACATTATTATATACACACAGATTTAGTAATGGGTAAGGAAATCCAGAGTGGTTTCTCAAACTAATCACAGTAGAATTATTCCTAAGCATAGACATGTCCACAGACTACAAAAAGAAAGGAAGAAATACAGAAGAGAACAAGGGTTAAAGAGATTGGACCCAATTAAGAAGCAGCAGCTTTGATAGCCCTCTTCAGCTCCTCTTCCACATCATTTCCAGAACCTCCAGGAAACCCACTGACCTGAACATCCCTCCGCCCTTCATCGCCTCCCTCATTCTGCTTCCTCGTCCTCCACCGTTCGAACTCACCGGAGTCCCCCTTCGTCTCTGTCGCCCTCTTCGCAGGAGACTGAATCTCACTCGCCTGACTCCTCTTCGCCGGAATTCCCAACCTCTTCATCTCTTCTATGCTCTCCTTCATTGACTGATTCTCCCTCTGCAAAGCCTCCACTTCTCTCCCCATCCAAAAACACATCCCCTTCAAAACCTCCAAATTCCTCGCCTCCCCTGGCGATTTCAAGGGATAAACCATAGGTCCATCATCGCTAAGCAGCAGCGGCTTCTCCGGCTCAATCCGCTCGATGCGGATCTTATCCACGGTCAAAAAGGGCAGATTTTTACGGCTGATTTCCGCCGGAATATTCAAACCCCAACGGAAGTTCAACTCCAGCTGCTTCGTCACCGGGAGCAGGGTCTTCGCCGTCAAGGCGACGCCGGAGAAGAATCCCCCTCCGGCATGGCGGATCTCCGGCCAGCTCGCCGACGTCGAGGGAATCGGCTGCGGCTGATCGAGGTGGGAGACACCGTTCTCCTTGATGTGATGAGGATTAGGGTTAGGGTTAGAGCGGGCGATTTTTTTGAGGGAGAAGTCGCCAATTTGTGGTTTGATCTGGAGGGAGAAAGAGGGGTTTAGGGTTCCTAAGAGGCTGAATTGGGCGGAGAGGACGAGAGGAGAGCGGTCGGGGGAGCCGAAGAGGCCAACGCCGGACTTGACGGAGAAGGTGAAGGGGTTGTTAGAGGGGTCGTTGGGGCTGTAGGAGAGCTTGAGGGAAGGGCCGGCGGTGGAGGCGGAGCGCAGGTGGAAGGAGAGGTCGGAGGAGTCGCCGGCGACGACCGAGGAGATGAAAGGCAGACCGAGAACGGAGACGGGGATCTTGGCTCGAACCAGAGGGTTTTGGTTCCCCTCTCGCAGCTTCAAAGAAGCCTTCATTTCTCTCTCTCTCTCTCTCTCGATTTGGATCGATCAATCGATTCGATTCGATCGAAAAATAGGTTTTCTGGATTAGGGTTTGCAGATGGGCCGAGTTGAAGATTGTTCAGGCACAGGCCACAACTGAACTACATGGGTTCTAGGCATTGCCCTAAGACAGGTCTATAGAGAACCACCCATTCAATTATGTTTTTTTGTATTTTTGGTAGAAATACCCATTCATGTTGGTTATGAGCGTAATAATAATATTGGACTTGCAATTAAAACCGCTTTGTAGCGGATCTGATTTTGGCTTGGAACTTTGTTTTTTTTTTTATGTCGATTTTTGGACCGGTTCAAACTTTTTTTTTTTTATCATTTATCATTTTTTTTATTTTTACATAGATTAGGAATATCAAGTTTGCCTTCTAGTACAGCTAATAAACCACTAAGGTATTTGAACCAATGTATAGGTTTTTTACATGGAAGTCATTCATGGTGGGGCTCTTTTGTATATGGCTCATTTATGGTGTAATGTGTACATATCACTAGATGAATGGTCTAGATTTTTAATGTGTGTGGCACAATAGGTGACTAACAAGGGAAAGGAGCAAAAGCAAGTGTTACAAATGTCTTGCAATTAGATAATTTCTCACCTCTCTTTCAATATTTGGAAGTCTTTATCAGACAACTTTCTCTCCAACTAGCTGGTTTACATAACTTCACCCTTCTAGAGAAAAGATGGGAATATTTTACAAATTTTACAACTTTTTCCACCCTTGTTACAAAGGTGGGAATACTTTACAAAATCTCACCAAAAAAGGAGGGAATAGTTTGCAAAATCTCACCCTACGCAAATTGCTTTGTCATCTTCAACTACAAGCCCTTTTCTTAAAATATGTTGGCGGCATTCACTTGGTAACTAGTTAGAGAGTTTCTCTTATAGTAAGGCCTCATTTCTTCATTCCATGTTGGAACAAGATATATATATCCTCCTTTCTTCCTTTCTAGCTTTCTATTTAAATGTGGCTTAGATTATAATTTCTATTTAAATGTTGGATCCGGATCCTCTGTTTGGTCCAATTAGGGGGTGCCACATGGGGAAAGGAGGTTTTTTTTTTTTTTTTTAAGGAGATAATTTTTTATTTTTATTTTTTTGAGATGGGATGTGACACCTTTCCCTACATGGCACCCCTTCAACCCTGTTTGGACCAAACAGGGGATCCATTTCCAATTTCTAAAATTAGTGGGTCAATCACAAAAGGTGGGTCTTATCTACCAGTAGCACAATATATAAAAGGTATAGTTTCAATATAAAAAAAAAGGGATTTATGAAATTTAGGATGTATAAAATTTTCGAACAAGAATTCTAGCATAGATAAACATAGAATTCAACAATGACAGAATTTAACAACATTAAAAAATTCTAGCATTTGAAATTCTCGAACAACCACCCAACATAAATTGTAGAAATTTCAATAAAGAAGTGGGCCCTAAATGTGGATCCATTGTAAATTATTCTGTCCTAGGTCCACTGAATGTGGACTCTTTTGCACATGGCACATTTATGGTGAAAGTCACATGCCATTGGACAAATGGTCAAGATTTTTTAATGGCTGTGGCACATTGGGTGATTAACAAGGGAAAGGATCAAAAGCAAGTGTTACGAATGTCTCACAATTAGATAATCTCCTCTCCCTCTCAATATTTGGAAGTCTTCATCAGACCACTTTCTCTCCATCAAATATCTTTAAAAAAAAGAAAAATAGAGTCTTTCATCAGACCACTTTCTCCATCAAATATCAACCTTCCAGAACAAAAGGTGGGAGTAGTTTACAAAATCTCACCAAAATATGCAACCTCGCCTGAAGAATCTGCACATATTGTGCTGAAACTGCTTTGTCATCTTCCACCCTATCCTAAAAACTACACACCCTTTTCTTAAAATGTTATGTTGGCAGCATTCACTTGGGAACCGGTTAAATGCTAGCTTGGGTGAGTTCATCCATCTCTTATAGTAATGTTTCTTTTCTTCTTTCCAGGTTGGAACAACATATCAGCCTTCCTCCTTTCTTCCTTTTTACCTTTTCTTTAAACATTCATTCCACTGTGGTTATATATATATAGGTGTCCTTCGTCTTTGTTTTGTAGCCTAGTTACGTTGTTTTCAACTACAGCAGTAAATTATAAGAAAAAACTATGCCACAACAATCCCCATATAATGCATTAGAGAAGATTGCACGTTCATTTTGGAATTTTCTCTATTTGTAGTCTATGATGGAAAATGGCTGTCATACATGAAATCCCACTTTTGCTTACAAAAGTCACAGTACATGATTTGGAGGCAAGTTCCAGACTTTAAATAAAAACAGATACTAGTAGGAAGTGAGGATCAGTAGGACTTACAGTGAAATCATAAGTTCTTGTCTTCGTCAAATCTTACAAAATCATTCAAACCATCCATAACCCATGACAAATCCAATACCTTTAGAACCAGCCAACCATTGATATTGTGCCAAAATTCTGGCAAAACTCAGCAGCATCACCCCCACATGGATCCAGACCACCGACCCTTCCTTTGAAAGTTGGAGTGCTGCATACACTCGGTTTTATTTGTCATCTCCTATTATTATATTAGCATCTACTCTTCACAAGTGATATAGTTAGGCATATCAGTCCACATTACATTGGGTTTGTAACATGGACATGTAATGCCTTGTTCATCCTTTTGAGTCACAATTTGGAAACTCTGAACATGGGTGTGGGGGGCCTACAGATTCATGTGGAGCCCGCCAATCTCATCCACATCGGTGTCATTGTCCCCACATCTAGCCTCCATCTTGATACACCTGTACCACTTGGCACATGCCACATAGACCACAAAATCTACAGTGGTCAAAGCTGCTAAGAGGAAGTAGAAGTTATCCATATGACCCTTGTTAAGGTTCCCTGGAATCCAACCAGGCCTATCATCTTTTGTTGTTATTTCCATGACTATGGTCACAAGCAGGCTACTCACATAGTTCCCCAATGAAATGGAAGTCATGCAGAGAGCACTCCCAAAGCTCTTTAGCCCATCTGGGGTCTGCCCATTGAAGAACTCCAACTGACCCACATACATGAACACCTCAGAAGCACCAATCAGTACATACTGAGGTATCTGCCACAGAATACTCAAAGAGCTAGGATTTCTACAGTCTTCGCAATCTCCTTTTGAATACTTGAGTCTGTATAACTCCACAATTCCAGCGGAAACCATGGCCAGTATTGCTATAATGAGCCCAACTCCCATTCTCTGAAGCTCGGTTAGCCCTCTCGCGTTGTTCTTTCTCAATCTACCGACTAGAGGGTTTAGAATCCGGCGGTAAACAAATATGAAAACCGCAACACTGATAATGTCGAAGGATGACATGCTTGCAGGAGGAATGTGGAAGTTGGAAATGGTAGTATCCATGGCCGCCCCTTGTTCGACGAAGAGGGAGGCCATCTGGGTGAAGACCACTGAGTAGATTATGGTGCAAAGCCAGATTGGAAGAAGTCTTAGTATGCATTTCACTTCTTCTACTTGAGTCACTGGACACAGACGCCATGGATTATGACTAAGAGGTTGTTCCTCTACACTGAAATCCTCAGATGTGATCACCGCTGCTCTATCCAAGAACCTGAAAATTATGACCCAAATAGAAGTTAATTATCATCACCAATCACTAAATTAGCCATTTAATTACAAAAGTCAGTGTATATATGTCTTCAATGAGAAAAGGTATCCAAATTCAGATCAGATATCTATAGAAAATTTGTAAAACTTTTTTTTTTTTTTTTGAAATAGAAGGTAACTTTATCAACTATAAACAACATGAACAAGAGAACTATGAGAACATAATTTTGGATTTTTTCTATTTTTCTTTTCTATATCACAATTGTGTAACACAAAGATTTCATGATAAAAGAAAAAAAAAATAGCTCCAATTTCTCACCTAGCTCAGTCTTCAACCGTTTTGTGAAATTAACTACGTTTGTGGCAAGAGAAGCATGCTTTAGATATTAGGGAAAGCTTTCAAACAATCCTAAGTTTTTATGAGTTTCTAAAAAAGAGTCACATGAATTGCTTCTTTCAAAAAGTCAACAGGATGAGATGACCTATTTGGAAGATGACCTAAAATCTTCATCTTTTCGAACAATTGATGATACAGAAAAAAAATATATATATCAGCCTTTTAGAATAAATAGAAATTCATGGTCAAATGAGCTCCACCAAAAGATTATTAAAGAGATGAGATGTGAGTGATATGAAGTGAGGAATGAAAGTTTTAAAGTAGTGAGCTAGATGGGAGCTCGACTTTTCTAGGTATTGAAAAAACTAGGGTGATGGTCGGTTATTTATTTTCCTTCGTCCCTTAATTCAATTTCCATTAAAGACGAATTTATTTAAAATTCATTTTTGTATGTTCGCCAAGAATTTATTTAACATTCATTATTCAGCTTCGGTCTTCATTTTAACCACTTATGGCATGATTTCCGATATATCATAGGCAAACAAATTGGCCCTTTTGAACCATTCTTGATATAGGAAAAGCAAGCTTAATGGGCCGGCATGGAGAGTGAATTAACCCCCTAAATGGAGATCCAGAAGTTAAGAGAAGGTGCCAAAGAATTTTCACTGTTCTAAAATGTACTCCGTTTGTCAATATACAGGCGCCTTTTCCGGTCATCTCCAATGGAATATAAGGGCCAAAGCTATGGCGTGGGCCAAACGCCACACCTTTCTGTGGAACAAACTACGTTCTCAAAGTCCCAAAATCTTTCCATTCACATTCAAATATCCCTAAAAATTGTTGTAAGCTAAGTAGTGTTTATTTAAAAAGGGCATCTACAAATAACCAGTTAGAGCACTTTATCAGATCACAGAAACAGCATTATGAACAAAAGTAACTCAAAAGAATTGAAAAAAAAAAAAAAAAACTTACTTGAACTCTTGGGTGTGGATTATCTTTCTACTCCCATTGATATCACATTCCTTCCCTTCTACATATAGATCTTTTCCATCAGGGGACATCTCCACCCTCCATTTCTTCACTGCGGCAACCATCACTTGGCAGAACCTAGGCAGTGGATTACCACCTGGCTTAAAGTGCCTATACCCCGGCGTCCCACAAAGGAACAATACCAATGCCACAAAAGCAGACCCACTAGAAGCCCAGAACCCCAGTGCCCATCTCCCTCCATCCTCAAAATACCCCAAGATGGTATTGGAAAAGAGGGACCCCAGATTCAAAGCCAAGTAAAAATAGCTGAAAAAGGCCACCTTTGAGTGACTCTCTTTTGGGTCCTCTTCATCAAACTGATCAGCCCCAAAGCTTGCAATGGACGGCTGATATCCTCCATTGCCAAGGGCAACCAGATATATGGACGTATAAAAGATTCCAATCTCTAGGGTGGAATGAGGGCCACAGTAAGATTCCCTGCCCCCACACCCCGGAGGCTTCAGCAGAAAGAGGTAGGACGAAATTGACAGGAGCACCAAACCCTGTTATAAGATAATGGGTAAAATAGTTTAGTGGATATCATCATCAAAATCAAGTGTGATCATGACCATTCTTGATGAGTGGGGCCCGCCCACAAAAAAAAAAATTTTAATAAGTGGAGGGTGATTTACCAAGACGTAAATGAGTTGGAAGATGGCACAAGTCCTGTATCTGCCCCAGTAGGAGTCACTGACAAAAGCACCCACCAGAGAGAAGATGTAGACAGTCCCAGTCCATTTGCTGACGCTGTTAGCAGCATCAGCATTCTTCTGTTGGAGGACCCTAGTCAGAAATAGCACTAGATTGACCCCCACTCCAAAAAATGCAAGAGTTGCAAGCCCCTGATTCACTGTAAATTCACAAATTGCAAGAAAAGAAAAAACGCACTTAGTCTCGATGCTATTTTAAGACCTTGAACGCATGGAATTCAAAAACTGAATTGTTTCCTCTATCTTTGTTTTGTAACAGCCTCCAAACAAGTGTCGTCCCTGTCGTCTCTGGCCCGACAAGTGCAATTGTCGTTTTGTTGGGAAGTTGAAAGATGGCAAAAGCTGCCAACCATGGCAGCAGATGAGTCTAGGAAAAAACGCTTCTTTTAGCTTTTCTCTCTTGTCTTATGTTCACCATTTCAATATATTATAGTTTACGTCATTTTTGAGTGATTTTGAGGGAAGACGAAGCCCATATCGGATACCAAACATATGGTGCTCCAAGTATGCACTGGGATTTTGTGGTCTTGTTCCAAACTCCCCATAAGGTGAGGCTTGCCAATCAAGTATTTCTCTGGGTTTTGCTTGACAAATATAGTAAATTCTCAAGGATTAGGTTTAGGATATTGATTTTGTAATAAAACTAATTTTTCTCAAGTATGTGCATTGATATGTCGATATCGATGCGAAATCATCAACCATACAAGTTCTCAATGAGGAATTCCTCTTCTAGGGGCAGTGGGGATTCTTCCTACCAAAGTGTGCTGGCAGTGTGTAAGATTTCCTATTTTGTTGCTTGGTGTAACACAATTCTCTCATGGAAAATGAATGAATTTTTATGAAAAGGGTAGATTACGAAATCCCTCTATTTGGTGGAAACAAAGAAGAAATTCTCTTATTACACAGGCCATACCTACCAAGAGGTCCATCAATCGATCAGTGACAGAGACCTCCTCTGGAGAGGCACGGGACTCATACCACCCAACATGGCCAGGCTAGGTCTACCCAAGGGTTGCTTTGTTTGTCTCAACCTTTAGAGAAAAATCTCCAGATGATCACATGTAAATTTGACCATTATAAATGATCTATATATTGGTCTTCTTCCATTTTTCACATTAACCATGTGATTCTAAGTCAATTATATCTTGACAAATCCAAAAGTAGTTTGTTGTATAATCAGAAGAAATATAAAAGATCACTACATCCATTCTGAATTGAGGGCTTTAAGTGATTTTGAATCCGGGTTTAATTAATGATGGTAAAGATCAACATATTTTCTTTTATTCCACAAAGACTTACTTCCAACCAGTGGTAAAGATCAAATATACAGATGGTTTTTTGGTATACTTGAGTGCATAAAAAACTAGTCATAAAGCAATCAGTTATCAGAAGTTCGATTGAGTAAAGGGATTGACAACCTCTGTGGCTAGAAATAGAGCGCCGCTTAGACTTGTTGTCATTAGATAAATGCACAGAAAACTAAACAATAGAACAGTATGATACGTTGGCGAATAATAGCTGATAAATATAAGCACAGTGAAATATCACAGCACAGCACATCACAGCACAGGACATGAAGAAACATGGGAAGAATAAGAAACGACTCTTTTTATCTTTGCATGTTGACGGCAGCTTACACTGATTTAACCTGTGTGAAGACCACCGATTTGTGATCCAATTCGGTCATACCAAATGTAATCTTATGTTTACCCGATGGCCCAAATTTCACTCAGATCAAATTAACAAGAACTGTTGAATTGAATATGTATGCATATGATTAATTCAACCGTACTTATTGTATTGGGTGGAGCAAAATCTGGTCCGATGAATTTACAAAGAATTGTACGTGATATGAATGATTTTGATCAAGTAAAAATACGCCACGCACTAACAAATTCAAGGGGACTGCATAGTATCACTAGGGGGTAATATTTGGGTGAGAATAATACCAAGTAGTAGAATTCCAGCTTGCCACCCTCCACTTTTTGCTTTAATGGCAGGGCGACCATGCCTATCAACAGATCCATCTTGCGTGTACTCTTCCTCTCCTTTCTTCTCTCGTCTTCCTCTCACTCCAAATTCGGTTATCTTCTCCTGTTTCAAGGCCACAAACTAGATCAAAACAAAAGAAGCTAATATCTCTCTCTCTTCTAGTCATATCATCATATCACTAAAAATCCATCATTAATTTGTGATATCATCTCCAAACGGAAGTGGGAGAAATAGCCAATTAGGTCATTAGTGGTCAGATCATGAGGTCAGTCTCATGCAATGGCTTGAGCCCCATATTACCTCAAGGTCGCCGGTTGCCACCCATTTGTGCTCATGGCTCGAGCCTTTGGGCTCGGCCCATTTCAACAATTGTCAGTATACTTGTAACGAATGCAAAAATTCGACCAGAGAAGGATTAGATACGTAGATTTCTATAGTAATATTTCATTGATTAAGAAAACAGAGGAAGAGCAGTATAAAGTTGGAAGGCCAACACTAACCATCTTAGACACCTCAAAGCTTGACATTGATGCTCTTGGAAGAGCTTCTTCAGAAACTCAGCAGGATAGGAAGGTGTCAAAGAAGAGAAAGAAGCAAATTTGCAAAAGCTAAGAAGCAACTTTGCATAAGCTAAGGAAGAAGAGGAGGAAGTGGAGATGTAAGATGGAGAAAGAAGAAGCTCAAGACAAGCGTATATATAGGAGTGAAGGCATGGAATGGACGGCTGGGATTAGTAAAGGAGAAAGAAGGGGAAAGCCCACATCACCAATTTATCCAAAGTTAGTGTTGGTGGTCTTTTGTTGGCATGAGGTGTTCTTTTCTTGTGCACATGGATAGGATCTGATTAGAGGTCCCTTTCATGCATCCACCAACTTGCCTTGTTGTTTTGGCTCAAGTTTGAAACATCTAACAATTCTCAATAATCTTTCTCCCCCTAAAAATTGAAGGACTCATGTGCTTTAATGTTGTGGGGCTCATCACTGCTTTGCCCATAAAGAAAAAATTACAAAGGCCTTTATTGTTTGGTTTCATTTCAAGGGTTTTTAATTAAAAATCTTTCTATATATATATATATATATATATATATATTTTTTTTTTTGATGAGGTTATCCCCATGGTATTTGACCCAAAAAGACTAATCCCATGGGTGCACACAATGTGGAAAGCAAGCTCACACCTTGATCAATCTTTTTTTTTTGGTAAATTTATGAACAGTTCTTTTGTATACATTCAACCATATGATTTGCTTTGGAATAATTCATCTTGACCGTCTAATGTTAGATTTGATCTGAAGTGCATGAAAACAATTGATTTGTGATCCATCATTGCGAATAAGCTATTCCTGGGATGAACCTAACATTATTGTTATAAATATATATATCTTGTGCATCCAACACCTCATCCCTTTATTACTACCTTTTTCTCTCAATTATTTCAGCATTTGATTCCAGGAGAATGGCATGTTGGACTTGAGAGATTAGTCTAAGTAATCAGTGATGAGGATCTCATTTCATTTATACTTATTTGCGAGGAAAGATTGGATGGCAGTGTCTTGTCTCTCGAAGCTAAAAGGTTGAAAGTGGGCTAAAGGATATTTGTACACCTAAAAAACAAGCATGGAACCAACACTTTCTCATCTATTGTCGCTCAACTTGGCTTCACACCTCTTTCTGAAGTCATCTTGATCACATCAACCATGTATGGTTTGATGGGTCCTGCTGATGCGGCATATACACACGTGCTACAACATGTCACATGATCAATTACTAAATCTTAAGTGGCCACAGCCAAGCAAGGATTCAAGCCAATATTTGGAAATTGAAAGGTCGAACACATGAGGAAGCAATAGAGCTCTTTAATTTAGGTGAATGAAAAGAAGAAAGCAATTTCATTCAAATGACTTCGTACCAAGATAAAACTCTCATTCTATCTCCAAGTTTTCAATGCAAGTGTGTCACGTTCATCCGTATATAAAGATTGGTTTTATTTTTTAGCCAACTAGATTTTGCGCTCAAGCGATTATAACACGTGCTAGCTAGAAAAAACACTATCAAAGTTCTAAGCTCACACTCAAACTCAACTCAATTTATAACATAAACCTCTTGGTTTGATACTTGGGTCATATGTTCCTCAATGAAGACTACTACTTACGTAACCGAGATCGTTAGATTATGATTTTCAGTTAACTTAATTTGAAGTAGATGGCTGTTTAGTGCTGAATAAGCAAGCTCTCATTGATTGAAATAGTTAGTAAAGTTGTTTAGTGCTGAGAAAGTAATGCTGCTTCATACGGGAATGATGATGATTGATAATACAAAGTATAAGTAGGATTTTATTTTGTTCATTCATCAATGTATATATTACATGCATGATGCATGCTGAAACACGTGGGATCGAGCTGGGTTATTGGCTTTGAACCCTGATTCTTTTATCAAACAGCCTTGGCTCATGGGCCTTACCAACATATACAAACTTATACTTAAAATAGACCCACTAGGGGAATAATAAGACCCAAAACGAAAAACCTAGGATTTTTCAGGCCACCGTATATTTATCCTAGTATGTCTTTTGTATCTCTCACAAGAGTGTAAAGAGTTTATAAAGTTAGTCTTTATAAAGGAACTCTTATGGCCGACTAGAAGGATTCTCTCTTTCACTGCAACGTATATGAGATATTTCTGGGAACATTTTGGAGACACTAGAGACTAATAAATCCAATGAGACTCTAAAGCTCTTTTGTGGCCATCCTGCATGGGCCACATCGCCCACATGCCAGCAGAGCGGTCAACATATAAACTCATCAAGACAAATGCCAAAAACTGAATATTGTTGAGAGTTGGCTGCCAAGTGGATCTGGACACAGACAAACATAATAAAGAATTGAGTTTGGTATAATCTCACCTAGTGCTCGTGACATCTGCTTGTTAAATGGAAAGGAAGCAAACGTAGATACACCTGTAGAGCACCCAAAATAGAACATATTCTACTCATTTGGATCTGGGCCAGAACTGATTAAGGCCCTGCATCTGAAACACGTGTATGGACACGTGTGGGGTGCACATGAACAGCATGGGGGGCCTGATAGTTTCTCACTTTCTATGACCTTTGGATGGTGGGGGATGAAAGTGACTGATCCAATCCAACGGTAGTTGTCAAAACCGATCTGAGCAATGTTGTGGCCAGTTGCAAAGTCACTGAAAGTCATGCTAGCTCCCTTGGCTTTTGTGATCTGTCATCTGTACATGATGAAATGCAGAAATGTATAAAGAACCTGAAAAAGTCTATTTGAGCTTGTGGACAAGAAATTTTTTTCAAGTGGTAGGTAAGACTTTACAATCAAAATACCATATCATCTTTCCAATATAGGACCACATGACCCATTACACAGAAAGTGCGGTTGTGAGAAGCAACTGCTCGTATTCCTCTGATACACGACTTATCAACAGCAATCCCCATGCCTTCCTTTGTGGATCATTATACGTCTCTTAATCATACAATAAGCAGAAAGAAGATCTAATGATCCAGACCTAAATCATCAATAGTCAATAACACCCATGTCTCCACTTTGGATTTCTATTTTTTTTAAGTCGCGCTTTTATTTTTGTTTAATTCATAATGGTGATTATCTGCGTAATCATGTCAGATCCCACTCAGCAAGAATAACGTCGACCTCGATGTGTCATTTTCCGGCAATGGAAGACGGCATACAAGGCCCACGTCACCATCCGCGACAGGGTTAGCATTCTTGACCAATTGGCACGTTAGAATTGTCTGATTGGTTGCTTGTCAAGGTGCGCGCCCTCCATCATATTGATCAGTAGTTTGGATACCTAGGGCCCATTTGTTTATATAGAATACATAGAAGTTTATAGTTAAATGAGCTTATCTTTAGGATTATTACTGAGGCGAGGCACGAAAAATATGAGGTAATGTAAATGGGACGTTGACTTTATTGTGATCTAGGGCCTGCTAGAAGAAATCAAGCACGGACAAGAAGAACGCAGAGATTTACGTGGTCCGGCTTTTGGCCTACGTTCACGGAGAAGACGGGAGAACTCACTATGCAATCAGAAGAGGTTGTACATCCTAAAGACTCTTAGTATCTATTTATAATATCAGTCCTAAGACCCCGTTACACCCAAACACTACTTATTAATCACATTAGACCTATAATAGGCCCACTGCTAATCACAGTACAAGTTAGGCAGTCAAGGGGCCCGGTTAACCAAGATTAATTAACTTCTATTGAGCCATACAAATTAACAAATCTCCACATTGGCAAACATTAAAGCTGATCCTCATGCACAAAACACGTCTCACCGTCTCCACTTGCCCCTTAGGGCACTCAGGTACTGAGCACACCAATCAAATCCAAGCAATGTTTGAACTTGAATTTAACTCATTCCTTCAAGAATGCACCAAATCGCTTGTACCATTGTCCGGAAGCTTGATTCGACCCATACAATGATTTCTTCAAACTGCATACATGATCAATAACCTTAAACTGCACTCTACCTGCACTGGAAGCCCATTCTTCTTCCTCGTAGAACCGCTTGCATCCGATGGCCTGATTTTCCTCGTCAAGAGACTCAATCTCTTCATTCATAATTGCTGCATGTTGACTATTTTTAGCCCTTCCATTAATTCAAGAGACTCAGTTGTCAATGCGTATGTAACCATATCATCACGGTCATTGTCTGATGTTGACGCGTACATCGTCATATCCTCGAAATCGTATCTAACAGGCGGTTTCCTTTCTCTTTGTGGTCTACCTATCTACGGCATCTGCGGCTCTGTCCGCTACATCTGCTGCACAGTCTAACTATCCCCTGTATCCCGAGAGGAGCCGGATACACTCTCCTTCCTCACTAAGACGTCTGACTCCACCTGAACGGTGTCACTGCTGCTACTTAATTTTGTCTCCTCCACCTGTTTTCTCGCTTCAAGTAAAGCTTCCTCATGAAATGTAACATCCATGCTGATGATAAATTTGGGTGAATTCTGATGGGTACACCACAACCTGTATCATTTCACCCCAGAAGTATATCCCACCAAGATGCACTTCACAGCCCTTGGTTCTAACTTATCAGTTTTCACACCAGCATAGCCGGACAACCGAAGATCCTCAAGTTAGAATAATCGGCTAGATTACCTGACCACATTTCTTCCGTTGTTTTGCAACTAATCTTTGTGTGTGGAGACCTATTTATCAAGTAGCCTGCAATATTTACTGCCTTAGCCCAAAAGTCCTTGGATAATCCTGCATTAAACAACATACAACGAGCTCTTTCCAAGATCGTTCTGTTCATCCTCTTTGTAACTCTATCCTGCTGTGGAGTTTCTGTAGTGGTGTAATGCCAAACTATGCATGATCGGTGCAATAGTTCTCAAACTCTGTCGATTTGTACTTATTGCCATTACTTGTCCTTAATTTCTTTACCTTCTTACCAGTCTGTTTCTCAATCATTTTCTTCCATCGCTTGAGTATAACAAATGTCTAATCATTCGTCTTCAGAGTATAAACCCAGACTTTCCTTGAATAATCATCAATAAAAGTCAACATAAACCGGGACCCACCCCTAGAGTAAACCTTAGAAGGCCCCCATACATTTAAATGAACATAATCAAGGATAACTATGTGTGATGACTACCAGTCTTGAAACTGACCTTTCGATGCTTTCCGAATATGCATCTCTCACAGAAATTCAACTTGCCTGTCTTCGTGCCACATAACAAATTCCGATTGGTCAGTATTGTTAATCCCTTCTCACTCATATAACCAGGCGTAAATGCCATAAACGTGTTGAAACATATTCATGATCATCTGAGGAAGACACTGTAGCTCCACCTGTAACAGTATTTCCGAACAAAACATATAAGTTTCCAACTCTATTGCCTCTCATAAGAATCAGAGCACCCTTCACAACCTTCATAACTCCACTTTCAACTGATAACTTACAACCATCGGAGTCCAAGGTACTAAGAGAAACAAGATTCTTTTTCATATCAAGAACATGCCGAACCTCTGCCAACGTTTTAACGATTCCATCATGCATCTTGATTTTCATTGTTCCGATTCCAATCGTCTTACATGCAGCATTATTACCCAGCAAGATACTACCACCGTCGATTTCTCTATAAGTAGTAAACCAGTCCCTATTGGGAAACATGTGGTAAGAACAACCTGAATCAAGAATACATTCATCCTGACAACGAATTCCATTTTCAATCACAGAAAGTACATTATCAGAAACATAATCTGATCTTTCATCTACAATACTAACTGAATCATCAAATGACGAATCTTTTATTATTTCTTTCCATTTCCTCTATCTTTTGGGACAATTTTTTCTGATGTGCCCTTTTTATGGCAATAATAACATTCAATGTTTTTCCTGTTGGATCTATGTTTGTCCTTACTACTGGAGTCTTTTGTTTTTCCTCGTACTACCAAACCTTCACCCGAACTATCATTGTCAGTCACAATCTTTTTCTTCAACTCCTTGGAGTTCAAGGCTGCCTCTACATCCTCATTGAACAGAGTATCTCTACCATACATCATAGTATCAACAAAATGCTTATATGAGGGTGGTAATGAGCACAACAACATGATAGCTTAGTCCTCATCATCAATTTCAACATTGATATTGTCCAGATCCATAATAGTTTTTGTGAGAAAATCAAGGTGAGTTGAAACAAACGTACATTCCTGCATTTGTAACGTGAACAATCGCTTCTTCAGGTACAAGCGATTCGTGAGAGACTTCGTGATATACAAGTTCTTCAACTTCTGCCATATGCCAACAGCAGTTTTCTCTTGAGAAACCTTTCGCGGTACACCATCGCTCAGTAGCAGAATCTGACCGTACGCCTTCTCCAGCAACTCATCATTCTCATCATTTGATAGTTTGTCAAATAAAGCATTATTTCCCTTCAAACCCTTATGCAATCCATTCTGAACCAGCACAACATGCATCTTCAAACACCGCAGACTGAAATCGTTGTTTCCATTGAATTTCTTAATTTCAAACTTTACCGCCACTACGTGAATCTTTCACTGTATTTTTGTAGATCTAGTCACCACGAGCACGCTGGAAGAACCGGATCTGAAATCTGACTCCGGATGGCTAAGATATCGCTAAAATAAGTTTATGCACTCCAATCAGTCAATCTCCTCCGTTGACCGTTGAATAGCCAATCTTCTTCCACAACCACGTAGATCTGGTCATAACGAGTCCGTAGGTTCAAACGGATCTCCGATCAGACTTTGGATCTCGAAGATATCGTGAGGACAAATTTCAGCCTTCGATCTGGCCAAACCTGTCTTTGACCGTACAGATCAGCTGACGTCAGCACTGAGGCCAGTGCCTTTTCCTGCGGGCTTTGCTACTGGGCTTCTACTTCACGGGTCAAGTCAACCTAAACCTTGCCCCGGCCTGAACTCAAACCCGTCTTCCTCTTCTCCCTTCTGCAACAGGAACCCAGAAGACCAAGGGCTTCCCCTCTTCCAGTCTTCTTCTTCTCCCACGGCAACGGCACAGGCATCACGAGTGGGGAGCCTCCTTCTCCGACAACAATGATCTGCGACGACGCCCCCTTCTCCGGCGATGCAGTCCTTCTTCTTCTCCGTTATGGTTCAGCAACCAAAACCTGCAACACAAAAGAGAAGACCGAGAGTGATCTTCTTCTTCATCGATTCGGGCGACGCAAACAGATTCCAACTCCGGCCATGCAATGACGGCAGATTCCAACTCCCTTCTTCTTCCACTTCAGCCGGTCTGTTCTACAACCAGAACCAAAAGTGGTAACCCACTTCGTATTCTCCTTTCTCTGTATTCTCTGGGAAGAAAGCAGGCGGGGTGACGGCGAGGCCTTTCTTCCCAGGCCATGGCAGGTATCCAAACAAAGATCTCTTCTCCGTTCACGACTGCCAAACACGAAACCAGAGACTCCTCTTTTTCCTCCGATCAAGAATGGAAGTACACCGATCTTCTTCAACCCCCGATCTGTTCACAGAGAACTCTTCTCCTCTGGGCACGTTGAACCCAAAGAAATCAAATTCTCCTCTATCCGCAATTGCTGATTCGTGTAGCCCGTCAATCTGCAAATCCACATATTCTCCGATCTTCTACACAGAGACCAAACCCCGGCTACGATCGAAGTCGCCACTTATCTTTTCTCCGATTTGTGTGGCCCACCAAGATCAAACGATCTCCCTCTGCACGATCTGGAAAACGCTATCTCAATCCGGAGATCTAATCCGTCGATCACGCAGCCACAACTCCAGCCCTCTGAAATCCGATCCATCGAATCTCTTCCGATCACGCGCAACGCTCTGATACCAAACACTATGAGAAGAGATCAAGCACACACAAGAAGAATGCAGAGATTTACGTGGTTCGGCTTTTGGCCTACGTCAACGGAGAAGACGAGAGAAATCAGTATATAATCAAAAGATGTTGTACATCCTAGAGACTCTTAGTTTCTATTTATAATATCAGCCCCAGAACCCTATTACACCCAAACACTACTTCTTAATCACAGTAGACCTACAACAGGCCTACTTCTAATCACAGTACAAGCTGGGCAATTTAAGAGCCCAGTGAACCAATATTAATTGACTTTTATTGAGCCATATAAATTAACAGACTTGATGGCACAACCATGATGGATGGATATTGATTCTCATTGTCATGTTCCCTTGTTCTATTTCCATAAAAGGAAACATTACTTGATGCCCGTGTTTGAACATTTACATTCGATCTTCTTTAATTTTAAACCACTTATTATATGAATTACTATCCATTCTATTCAATGAATAGGCTATAAGATCAATTGTATGACGACAGTCCCCAGATAATTCATTGCAACTTAGTATGGTTCTGTGCAATCCCACTTCCCACATATGCAAAATAACATTTTACAACATTATATGATTACTAATTGAAATTATAGACCATCTATTGCTGACATTTTACTATCGATAAGGATGGGTAATTCTTTTGGGCAACTTGCTTTTTTCCATGGTTATAAGACTTAAAAGAATTTTTACCCAAAAAAAAAAAAGAATTAAAAATAGCATATGATGTTTCTCTAAAAAAAAAAATTTCTTTCAAAGTTGTGATTAGTTTCTACAGATATAATCAGGGTTCGATCTCTCGATTTGCTGGATGTGCACTTGGGCAGTGTATATGTGGGTGGGGGTGGGTATGTACCAAATAATAATAATAATAATAATAGAATATAGAATACAGAATATAGAATATATAATATATAATTATAAGATACGAATATTCTTCTGTTTCGAAACAAAAACCTAACTGAAATGACCTAAGGTACCAATTTTGAGGTGATGAATTCCATTCAAACTCACACACAAATGAAACATAAGATTCTTGATCTTGAGGTGATGAACTTTTAGAATGGTGTTCTTTTTCTCTACAATGGTGGATTATAGCATATAATAATAGTAATAGTAGTATTAAGAATAATAATATTCAAAAAGTGACAATGATTACGACACTTACCCTACTGACGGCTTAGATAAATGAAATTATTATTATTTAAGAGGTAAGAATGTGATCTCATATCACACTAGACACAGGGCCCATTTTTTCTATATATGTTTTGGGGAGTTTGGCTCCACATGATTCAGGAGGTTGGTTCAAACCATCCCCGAATGAAGCCAAATTTTGTGGGTTCATCTGGTCATTAAAGTCGAAACCAGTGTGGGTTCATCTGGTCATTAAAGTCGAAACCAGAGTCATTTTATTTCCATTTGTACTGTCCATGTTGAAAGAGATGGATTGATAGTGGAATTCAGCCACTAATGCGCATGCCTACCTATGGATATGAAATCTTCCCTGAGATCTACCATTCTGAAGCAAGGAGGGAAACATATGCTTTTGAGAATTTAATATCTATATATTCTAGGAAGGAAGCAGCCACACTGTTTGAATTATTTTTTTTATTTACTACTTTTTCTTTGGTAAGATGTATGCTTTCTTACTTGGTCCATATGATTTCTTATCTGGCATTTCATTGAAATTATCATTTTGGATTTTGGTGAGTTGCTCAAGTGGGTGGTACCCCAACTAATTGTATTCATAAGAGGATCCTAACAATCCATTTGGACCCACTTTTGATGGATAAATAGTAGATTGGAGAATCGATCAGATGATCTTCCATCTGATCACAGAAGATATAATCGTTTGATCTTTGTTTTCATGAATAGATTCTGAATCCACTGATATGTTAGAAATTTACAGGATTTGTAGGCCAAGTGATATGATTTTTATAATTCCCAGCATCAAAGGATCCAGACTAGTGAATATGGTTTTGTGGGTGTTCCCTAATGAAGTAGTGTGCCCCACAAACCAACCCAAGTGGGGACCAAATTGGAATGAAAATCCATGCCCGCCATTAAAGCAATATGGAAGACATAACGTGCATGTGTTAATATCATGTCTTGTTACTAGACTTTAATTAGATACTCTTGCATTATCACAGCTTAAAGAGAGTTTTAGAGCATCTTCAACCTTCATTCCTCCAATTGCTTATTAATTATGGCATTCTAAATTATTGAAGCATTGGATGCGTTTGATGTATGATCTTGTCTAGGACGAATCCTGACCATCCAAATCAAGAACCTTGTAATTCATTGAGGATTATGCTTCGGTTAGGGAAACATGTGCTCTATTAATCTCTCCAGCATCTTTAGCGAAGCTTCATTGGTTCAACCAATTGGCTATGTTTTTCTCTAAATTATTGAAGTATTAGATGCCCTTTTTAAGGCATCATCTGTTTACATTTGAATAAAACAACCAAAAGGCAAAATAAACAGTGTTATAATGAAATGAGACCCACATATATATATATCTTGAGAGGAAAAAAAATGCCCACATATTCGTAGAGCATTTTGAGAAGATCATGTAGCCACTAGATAGTTTTGGAATACGAAGCTTTGAGGTGATGGATGCTTTATCTAAGTAATCTTTGCTTGAAATGTTACATGTGATGCAAATCAAATTAAGGTTTTGAAAAGCAAGAGTTGACTCATCTCTATGGTGCAATAGGGTTCAGTCAATTCAAAAACTCAGTGGAGTACTGACAAAGTTTTATACATATATACTGCATGATCTACACTTTCACCAAAATGACAGAGAGAGAGAGAGATGTATCAACTAAGCTCCACACGTGTCCTCCATGGACATGACCTGCCACGAAAAGTCACATTTGGCACTTTACAGACCGTTTTGAACTTTGGTCTGTACACGTGTCGGATTCATTGGCGAACTTGGTTTGATTCCACGTGGCACTCATATACATGATCTCATAATTGATTGATTGAACGGTGAATGGACATTCCACGTGTCTTGGCATACTGCCCCATACGAAACTTGATAGACACGTTGGCTAAAGGGAAAGTCTGGCGATTGGTAATTGGCGGAAACAGTGCTCCTGTCCATTCGTTTCCACTCGCGAAAAAAAAAATCTCTCTCTCTCTCTCTCAAGCAAATCTTGTTATCTTATAATTCGGTGAGAACTAATACTCACGTATTATAAGGAAATTTTTTCACAGGATTTCAATTTTAAGTTTTATTTGGAGATGAAATCAGTGGGATAGAAAGATATATGTGAGACCACGCCAAATTCAAATTTAACCCTAAATCCATGCCTCCTAACCCCTTTATCCTTGGCCCACAAGCTTAACGATTTCATATTCAAAAAAATATTTAATTTTCGATCTAACAGTTTAGTCCATTCAGATGTATGCCAATTCATGGAATTAGTGACCACCAAAGGATTCTCTATTGATCGCTTGGTTTGGATGAGTTGCTAATTGGACCCCGTAAAGATATTCTCATATAATAGTTCTCACTTAAATATTTCCCTTCATCTATAT
This sequence comes from Umbellularia californica, assembly GCA_028538565.1. NCBI lineage: Eukaryota > Viridiplantae > Streptophyta > Magnoliopsida > Laurales > Lauraceae > Umbellularia > Umbellularia californica. The sequence goes on from JAPQWN010000012.1 coordinate 1,448,352, forward strand.
GCTTCTAGAAAAATCCATTCCAACCGATTCATGGAATGGATGTAGAAGCCTCACCTTAACTGCCTCATGTTGCAGCCCATTCCATGTAAGCATCTGCACACTTCCAGATGCTTCATGTCACAACATCATTTTCTACTTTCCTCTTCCAACTTCCAAAAGCCTCATGAAACCAACATTGATCAATGAATAATAGTGGCACACGTGGACCTCTCCACATCCACAACTCATATCCACCGACTTACATGCAGCCTATAAATAGAGGTGTGGTGCTCCATATGTCAAGTGCTAGTGAGGTGTACAAGCACAGAGTGCTATTGCACGGAAAGAGTGTGTTTTGTGAAGTGAGTGTGTGTTGTCCAGTGTGTAGTGAGTCTAGGTGTGAAATGTGTATGTTATATGTCCATGTATAAATTATATTAACAGAATTAACTTTGCATGAGTGTGTTGTCTTGAGTATTAGGTCCACCATAGGTGGGGTTGGGCTTCCCTATAAATCTCTCATATCTATGGGTGGATTTACTCTCCATGTCCTATGTTGAAGAGATTCGATGATAAAATCATATCTTTCAGATCTTATCAAAGGCGTTTCTTGAATGTAGCTGCGCCCATGTGTTAACACTTGATGGTTTAATGATTCCAAACCATCAAATTATTTTAATCCTTAATTTCTGTGCTTCAAAGCTTAATGATCTTATAGGGTGCATCTTTATTCTGGCTCTAACCACCAATAGATGATGGTTGGATCATTGCAGAATCATGGGGATAGGTGCTCATAGATGGGTCCAGTCTAGCTCAGATTTGATGGTTTGGATCATTGCTGAATCAGGATATGTGCGAGCTTTTAGCTAATTCGATGAAACATGATAGCGTATACAGTGTAAACAGGCCGAGTTCAGCTCAGATTGCTCAAGCTCAAGCTCAAAGTGAGTAATGACCAACTCGAGGTCGGCTTATGCTCAAGTCGGGCTTGATTAGTAAAATTAAATGGGCTTGGTCTCAATCAAACCTTGAACTTAGCTTGAATTCAAACACTACTCGCAATGGCCAAAATGCCTTACAAACACTTTTAAGTGAGTCCATCAGTGTGCCATCAATCAAATTGGCCCAGGGGCGGACCTATGTTAATTTGACCTGGGGCGGTCACCCCAGGTCAAATTAAAAAATCATTAAAGAGTTGAATGGGCCTTGGCCCTTGCCCCATGTAAATTAAAAAAATCGTCCCACGTCGTTAACTCTTTTCTTCTCTTCCTTGATGGAAAAGAACCCAAAAAAAAAAAAAAAAAAAAAAAACAAAAAGAAAAATTCCTTCAATCTCTGCAGGGGAGTAAGATCAAGCAACTCGTCTCCATTCTATGACTGGAGGAAGATGAAAGACTCTTGTTTGCTCCTTTATATCTTTTATGTGATCTTGGACTTGTTTTCTTAGATGTTGTCTATCTTTTTATTGATTTTATAATCTGGGTCGTCTCCAAATCTAACATTGTAGAAGCTATTGAGGGAAGTTATGGTGGAGCTTGGAGTCGGCGGCAGCGGCCCAATAAAAGGAGTTGAAAGAACAACTATGTGTGGTTTTTCTCTCTTTCCTTATATGAGTGATGGGTTTCTTTGCAGAGATGAGAGATATAGCAAACCTTCATTTGCTTGAGACAAAGACAAGGAAAGAAAGGTGTCTAGTAAGGCTTAGTTTTTTTTTCTCTCCAAAGAACATTAATGGAACTCTAGATTTGGATCAATGGAATTTAAAAAATTAGGGCTAAATCCGAACTCTTAATCTCTAAATTATAATTCCAAACCTAAATCCCCAAATCCTAAGCCCTAAATCACCAAATCTTATATGCAAACCGTAATCCCTAATTCCCTAGTTTCTCATTTTTGAAAAAAAAATTTGGGCCATAATATGATTTTATGATTATTCTAATAATGTTCATTTGCAAATATAGGGGGGTTTCATGTGATACATGAACTATTAGGAGCTTAAGGAAAGTATAAAGACTAAGAAGATACTAATTTTCACGATATAATGATTATTACTTTCTTAGGATACTCTGAAGTTTTTTTTTAGTATTATTGTACTGTGGTTGATAATTGATGCACTAATTTCTTGAGTAGTAGAAAATGCTTATTTATGAATTTGATATTGTAGTAGGATTCCTCACAAAAAGAAAAACTAGTTGAAAATCATGTTTTTAACCCATTATATAAATGGAGATTGTTGGTAGTCGGCAATGATTTTGACGCAATTGACTTTATCTTTAAATAAGATATGGAAAGATATATATATATATATATATATATAAAAGAAAGATCAAAACTGCTAATCTATTTAAACGCAATACTTTTTATCCTTTTCTATTGTTAATGTAAAAAAAAATATTGATATTTTCAAATGACCATTATCTCCGTACCCAAACTAAAATCCTAGGTCCGCCACTAATTATCGGCCGCATCCACATCTACCTATTTCAAATCAAGCCCACAAATGAGTTGAGCTCTTAGCTCGAGGCCATAGCTGAGCCAGGTCAAGCAAAACAGCACGTTGCTTGAACCCTGCTGCGAGCTTAACATGTTACAGACACCCCTATGTTACATGTGAGATTTAGGATTTTTACCAATGGACTTCATATTTAAAATAGAAAACATTTTAAAAGAAGTAAGCTAATGAAACAACTTTAGTCGAAAGGGTAATCATTTAATAACTGTTTTGATATGGGTGTCTTCATTTCAGGCAAGACCAAACTTACAGATGTGGAATATAAGCTCGGAAAAGTCAAAACAGGGAACTTTGTTTAGACATAGCTACAGTGCTTGTTTGTTTGCATTAGAATGCATAGGGAAAGAACGTATAAGAATTAAGATTATTCATGTCATAAGTGATTAAAGATAAAGACCAAAGGTGAATATTCAAAACTGCCTATCAAATAGCCTCTCTTTCGGTGGAAATTTTTTTTTCCCAAACGGAGAGTTCCCAATCCTTTAAGCTGGACTATTTCCTCTGGGCCTAGAGAGAAGCTGAGTAAAACCCCTGTGGTCCCTAGGTGGTAGCACAAGTAGACTCAACCTTCATTTCTTAAAGTGGGGGGAACCGATGGCCGATACCAAGACCTCTAGCTCCGAAAGGGGGAGGAATCGTGGTTCTGACCACCCGGCCAACCCATTGGGGTTCTTTTGGTGGAAATTAAATCAATGGAAGATGAGAAATGAATATCCAACCATCATCCTAGTAAATCAATACCTATGAATGCCAAGGTCCTATTTGCGTCTTCATCTTCATCCCTCACCTCTTTAAAAGTCCTTGACGGAGCTCATGTGAAATGAAATTCCTTTGTATTCATTTCCTATGTAATCTAAAGAAAACAAAGAAGCCCTAAACGACTATTTTCTTTTATCGGTTGATTTGTTTGATACAATGATTTTCTTATATGGGAAATTGTATAGGATTTCTAATTTTCACTTTTACTACAGGGGTTCCGCTATGTGGATCATGAGGATTAAAATTTGAGATCCTGCTCCACCACTCTTGCAGACCTACCCCACTTGGTGAAAATCCGTGATGATGGTTATATGGGCTAAAGTGCGCAATTTATCTGGTGTACAAGATTTTGGAATGGAATTTCAATGATTCAAGTAGTCAAAGTAGATAATTTGGATCTATCATTCTCCTCCACAGAAACAACCCTCAGTTTCTTCAGATTAGACCCTTTTCAGTCTATTCTTAATTTGTTTTGATGTAGACCAGCTGATGGGAAGATAAAGTTGGTGGTGTTATATTTTCTAGCAGGAAATATTGATTTTACACTCCGTATATAGAAGTTTGGATCGAATTTGTATTTGAACAAACGCATTACATTTGTTATTGTGGCTGATCTGTACAATTTGTACGACTTGATCACATTAACTTGATCTTATCTTTATCTTGGGCATGGAGAGAGATTTTTCAAGCCCATGTATCTTGACTTTGATGCATCATACAAAGCCATTTTAATGGCGTGAGCATAACTTGTTGAGTTCATAGTATCTGAATACTAAGGGACTAGATGCAGATATACATAGAAATTAAAAAAAAGAAAGAATCATTTTCTCTATGATAATTCAACTTGTGACATGCCAAATTTCTGATTTTCATGTTTCAATTGTGTCATTAGTGATTAAGAGATGGCCTTGACTTGGCAATTTTAAGAAGCAAACTAATTTTGTCCTCGCTCTTTTCAAATTCCATGTAATATGCCTGTTTATGATGAATCAAACTAGCTACTCATAACACATGTAAGTCTCCATCATCTCCATTGGAATTCATTAAAACATTCATACCATTTACAATACATTTCCATTAGATTGATGACATGTAAAAAAAAAAAAAAGATCAACATCATTGTAGCTAATAATTTATGTTTTAGTTATGATTAATCCGCCAATAATCTTCACCCAGATGGAAGTGATATTTTTAGGTTGCTCATTTAATTATGGTTTTGCACCATGAGTCAATCCACTTGCAATTCGGTGGTGAGACAACCCGGGATCATTATAGCATTGATGGTGAGGAACGCGGGTAGGTTGTGAATGTGGATGTGTGAGCATTTATTATAGTAAAATATATATATATATATATATATATTTCTTAAATTATGAAATGAGAGTAAGCTATACAAACTCTTTTGAAAATAACTAGTTTTTAGTCACCAAAATAAACATAAATAGTGATTATCCTATTAGATCAGGGGCTATACAATCAAATAGGCATCACAATCGCAATCACTATTGCAGCTGTTTCCAAAGACCGTAGGACTTTTTTCGTATTTACTGAGTTCTTTTTCGTGTTGAGTTTGAACTGAATTATTGAACAATAATGGTAGGATAGGTAATGTTGTCAAACTGGTTTTGTGTTTAATGATCGTCATCATCCACGTCCAATGCATTATTGTGTTATTTCTCACAATAATACTAAGGATTTTTACGAAAAAATTACGCTTAAATCTTAATTAAACGGTTTTACGAAGAAAACCTATAAAATGACGAAACAATTGTGTGTACGTTTTTAGGGACGATATCATCAACTCAGTTAACGTTATCATTGTCAACCTTCATTGCAAAAAAAAAGAAAAAAACTATATTCTGCTCTATCTTTTTTTACCTGGTGAAGGAAAGGTTATGAAAATCACTGTGTTTTATGTCCCAATAGTAATCCTTAAATAGTTCCAAATAGATATTCTGCTCCATCTTCTACATGGTGATGGAAAGGTTATGAAAATCACTGCGTTTTGTGTCCCAGTAGTGTTCCAGCAATCTTCTATAAGTGTGTGAGTCTCATGCTTTGTTTATATACATTTGTCGCCCCCCTTCACATGAGTTTTGAGAGTTCGAGTTTGGAGTATAAGGTGTTTGGTGAAATATCTAAATAAAGATTTTCTCTCGATTTGACGATGGCTTCAAGTGAGACTTGAAGGGATGAATTTAGACATCATTTTCTGATCATTTAGAGTTTGAAGCCATTTATTTGGGGGAATTTCATAAGTTTTGATGTCAATGAGCAATATGTAGGGAGCCATGTTGGGCAAAATAGTGAATGTGAGGTTTTCTCCTATGTATTGTATTGTTTATATAGAGTTTTAGATCCCAATAATGTTTTTTGTTTCGTTAATCCGGAATCTTTGAACCAGCTTTAAGAATGGATTTGACAGTGGACGGATTGAACACACTTCATTATGTGATTTGTGAAAAACTTGATAAACTATATTTCTTTGATGCATTCATCACATTTGTTAGTTTGTATGGCTCAATTGAATTAGCAAGTCTTGGTTAACCGGGCCCCTGGATTGCCCAAGTTGTACTCTAATTAGAAGTAATGTCTATTATAGTAGTTCTACTATGATTAGAAGTTGGATTTAGGTGTAACAGGATTTGGGGTTGATATTATAAATAGAGAGCTAGGGTCTCTAGGATATACACTTCTCTGATTACACAGTGATTTCTCCCGTCTTCTCGGTGGACGTAGGCCAAAAGCCGAACCACGTAAATCTATGTTCTTCTTGTGTGTGTGCTTGAACTCTTCTGGTAAGTCCTAGATCACAATCACAACAGACTGGTATTAGATCAATTTGGCGTGATTGGAAGAGATTCGACGGATCGGATCTATGAGGGTTTCATAGGAGAGGGTGGACGACCGCAGAGACAATCGGGGAAGAAATCCGTTGAAAATCGCTGAAGGGGCGATCTGCTTGTGGGCCACACAGATTGCAGAGAGGAGAAGGCCAGTGCACGGTTCTTGTTACAGAGATTGAAAGACAGAGGACGGGGTTGCTGTCGCCGGAAAGAGGATCATAAAGAAAAAGGTTGGAGATCGTCGTGAAATCTGCACCGGAATCGTCGCCCGCCGCCGCCACGTGTCTCCCGCCGTCTCCGCCGCTACTGCACGTCGCCGGACCCTTGCTGCCGTCGTCCCGTGGCTGGAGCGAGGCAAGAACATCAGAAGAGAAAGGCGTCCCGGTCTGGTTTCTGTTGCAGAAACAAGAACAGAGAGTAAGAAGAAGAGAGGTGGGCCAGGCCTGTAGGAGTCCGGGTTGATCCGAGTTCAGGTCGGCCCGACCTGTTTGCAGAAGAACCCCAGTAGAAAAGAAGTCCAGGTTGGGTCAGTCCAGGTCTGACCTGACCCGTTTACAGCAAAGCCCAGCAGCAGAAAAGCGCTGACGTCATTGATGACGTCAGCAATTCCGTACGATCAAGGCAGATTTGGCCGGTCGACGGTTGGAAATTGTTTTCGCGATATATTGACGATCCGGACTCTGATCTGAGATCCGTTTGAACCTACGGACTCGTTGCGAGCAGATCTACAGCATTGTAGAAGAAGATTGGCTGTTCAACGGTCAATAATGGAGATTGACTAATTGGAGCGTAGAAACTTGTTTTTACGATATCTTAGCCATCAGGAGTCGGATTTCAGATCCGTTTCTTCCAGCGTGCTCGTGGTAACCAGATCTACACAGGTACTATGAAAGATCTGAGGAATGACTGCTAAATTCGAGATTAAAAAATTTGACGGAAACAACGACTTCGGTCTATTGCGTTTGAAAATGTATGCTTTGCTGGTTCAGAATGGGCTGCAGAAAGCTTTAAAAGAAAAGAATTCTTTGCCTGAGAAATTGTCAGATGAAGAGAAGGAAGAGTTGCTGGAGAAGGCGTATGGTCAAATTCTGTTGTTTCTAAGTGATGGTGTACTGAGAAAGGTTGCTCAAGAAAGAACTGTTGCTGGCATATGGCAGAAGTTGAAGAACTTGTACATCACGAAGTCTCTCACGAATCGCTTGTACCTGAAGAAGCGGTTCGTTTCAAATGCAGGAAGGTACGTCTGTTTCAACTCACCTTGATTCTTGCACAAAAGCTATTATGGATCTGAAAAATATCAATGTTAAAATTGATGATGAGGACCAACCTATCATGTTGTGCTCGTTACCACCCTCATATGAGCATTTTGTTGATACCATGATTTATGGTAAAGATACTCTGTCCAAAGAGGATGTAGAGGCAGCCTTGAACTCTAAGGAATTAAAAAAAAAAGGTTGCGGCTGAAAATGATGGTTTGGGTGAGGGTTTGGTAGTACGAGGAAGAACAAAAGACTCCAGTAGTAAGGGCAAACATAGAACCAACAGGAAAAACATTGAATGTTATTATTGCCATAAGAAATGGCACATCAGAAAAAACTGTCCCGAAAGGCAGAAGAAAGGAAAAGAAATAACAGAAGATTCGTCATCTGATGATTCAGCCAGTGTTGCAGATGGAAGATCAGATTATGTTTCCGATAATGCACTTTCTGTGATTGAAAATGGAATTCGTCGTCAGGATGAATGGATTCTTGATTCGGGTTGTTCCTACCACACGTGTCCCAATAGGGATTGGTTTACCACTTATAGAGAAATCGACGGTGGTAGTGTCTTGTTGGGCAAGGATGTTGCATGTAAGACTGTTGGAATTGGAACAATGAAAATCAAGATGCATGATGGAATCGTCAAAACGTTGGCAGAAGTTCTGTCACGCCCCGAATTCTGAGATCCTTGGGACCCTCAGATTTTCAGAACGCGACGGTTCCATATTGAACATGAGGGGTCAATCCTCTTAATAAGCAAAATGTGGACAATCTAAATCAACCAATTTAAATTAAAGCATCAAATGAACAAACCACTATTAATTAAGTTGAGCAATAATAACAAAGATCAATAGTCTCAAAATATCCAAAGAAATAAACATGTTCCATCTAAGTCTCTAAATTGAAAATGAAATCTAAAATGCTAAATAGTGATTCGCTTCTCAAGCTTCACTCGTCCCATCAAGCTAAGATTCCTCATTATCGAGAGCAGCCTCAACATCTGAAAAGGAATGAGGATAATACACATATGAGCAAAAAGCTCCACAAGTAAACAAACTATAGAGCTATAGCAAACAATTATTCAATCAAATGATAGCAATTTGTGTACGATGAATAAATACGGTTAATTCAAGTGTATTCCAATAAAATTGAAATACTAAGAAGTATTAACAAGATGATTTGAACAATGGTACATGAGTGATTTTGCAAGGATTCATGAATATTGGCAATAATTATAGATTGCTTGATTTAATCTAAGCAAAGGCATATCCTCAGTCACAACACACAAAAGTACCTGTCAAATCCATGACTGGGTACAATATGATCACAAATATAAGGGCCCGAAGCCATAGTAAAACATAAGGGCCCGAAGCCATGATAAAACACATATAAGGGCCCGAAGCCATAAGGGACTAGCTGCAGTCTAGTTATCACGCACAAAGGGGTTCCCAGGCCCCAATGTCATACCCATGAAGTGGGCTAAGTCCGCATTTGGGTGACCCCACATTGCGTTGCCCAATACGTTGGATGATGCCTCAAAGATCAAGGTTTACATTCAAGGGTGAACCATAAAACTCATGATTCAGGTTTCTAAGCAAATTATAATTTGGAACATTTTTCTAATGTAATTGGAATCATGTCACAAATTTGAAGTCCAACCATGATATAAATATTTCTAGCAAGGATTCATGTCAAAATTTCTATATCTCATGGTAGCATCAAATGAACAAGGAACAAGTTTGATAATTACAATTTTGATCATTGATGAGTACAAGAATTAATTCATAAAGGTACAATTATATTAATAAAATCAATGGCCTTAAATAAACTAAGATGCCAAGACTGGGTCCCGCATGAAACATAAGGATTGTATATCAATTTAACATATTGGAAAGCAAAGGTTAGAAAACTCAAACTACCATAGGACCATAGTAAGGTTACTTGCCTCGATTAGCGGTAGATGATGGTTTTAACCTGGCTTGACTTGAATGCCTTGGTGACTCGGTTTGGTCCCTGTTAATGGCGGGTCACAATTGAATTAGCAATGGGTTTGAAGACCAGATTCATGAACCAATTGTTTGACTTGGGTCAGGCTTGAGTATGGATCATGTGTGATGAACTAATACAGGTTGGCTTTGGGTTCGGATTACTAAGTAATGCAAGTGGACCCTGAATCGGGTTTATGCATGCTTACGAGCCAAAAGGATTGGGCTTGGAACAATGGGTTGTGTGTTAGCATAGTGAGTGTGCCCAAAGTATTGGGTCAAGAACTTGGGCCTACTTGTCATGGGTGAACCCTATATACTAGGTGAACTAGGGATAATGGGCCGAAGTAATACTAAATTTGACAATATCTCCTTTGGACCAGGACTACGGGTCGAGTGAACCAAGGTACAAATGAATTAAAATATGGGTAAAGACATTCTAAAATTAGGCCCAACTCATTTAGATAATGCAAGTAGACCTCACAATTTAAGTTGAATTCATCATGCATGTCAAATGGGCCAAGTATAATGGGCCTCCTGTCTCAATTGAGCTGGACTAATTTATGAGAATATAGTAGTATGTAATCGGGATCATAGGTGGGATCAAAGGTTGAGATGGCCTAGGTTTATTACACTATGACCACTACTGTTCAATTAGTAGAAAGAAAGAATGATGAAAAGATGAGCAGTAAGATGGTGGGCATCACACATGCATATAGGATAAGTACGTTAGACCTAGGTAGTGGGCCACATAAATTTAATTGGGCTGGGCTTGAATCAATAACCTTATAAAAATGAAAGAGTGAGCCTGAGAGAGATGGAAAGGAGGTACAACCTAAAATAGAATTGAGCACAGAGATTGTTATAGGATAAAGTGGATAAGCATGATTCATATAAAGTGAATAGAATGCAGGGATGGTGAATATATTGAGATATGGATGTTTGCCATGAGAAGGTGAGAGGTGGTGATGATGACAGAAGATCAAGAAGGCAGGGGAAGAATGCAGATGAAGAAAGAAGAAAAGAAAGATAGGCTGAAGGGGTGGAGTTTCATTGAGTACAATTTGTGAAGTGGGCACGGATGATAAGGTGAATCAGTTTGTATGAACAATGGTGACACAGGGTGATGATGAGGTTACAGTTGATGGTGGGCATGGGTTGGGTACCTTGGTTGCCAATGTTGCACTAAGTTAAGGTGAAATCTAATCATCACATGGCTCTATGGGTGGCAAAGGTACTGTTGCAGAGGTATGAATTGTTGATTAAGGCCATGACAATAGTTGATGAATTCATGAATACAGGGGCTGTTAATGCACTCATTGTAAGGTGGGTGTGTGGCCTAGATGCAAAACGAATCCAAGGTTGTGAGTGAGTCTCATTGGTGTGATCCAACATGCTAAGGAAGTTTTAACAGAACAGAAGTAACAAGAAGATAAAAGCCTACCATGAAGATGAATGGAGTGAAATAATACTGAAATAAAATAAGCATACATAGTAAATGAAATAAATGAACCAGAAAGTTGAAAGGGAAGTACCTGGAATAGAGAGAGCTTGAGATGGGAGAGGAGATTCGTATGAGAGGTAGAGATATTGAAAGGTGTTGTGAAAAAAAAGGGCTCTACAAGTAGGATCCCTCTAATAAAGGAAGAGATGGAGTTCTAGTGGGAGGAAAGATCGTGAAGGTGGAGATAGTGTTATAACTAACAATGCCCACAACGTGGGATTCCCATTGACTGGTTCTCATTCCCTTAATGAAACCAAGTATAATGAGGTTTTAATCTCCATAATCAATATTGGGTCCCACTCAAAATATGATGAAATCACACCAATAACCAATTTAATTCAATTAACGGGTGGGGTCCAAGCATGATTCAATCTATGTTTAAAATTAAATAGCAAAAACAAGAACAATAATAATAACAATAATCACCATGAAGACCTAGGGATTAGGTCCTTACAAGTTCGGCATATTCCTGATCTGAAAAAGAATCTTATTTCTCTCGGTACCTTGGACTCCGACGGTTGTAAGTTCTCAGCTGAAGGTGGAGTCATGAAGGTTGTGAAGGGTGCTTTGGTTCTTATGAGAGGCAATAGAGTTGGAAACTTGTATGTTTTGTCCGAAAATACCGTTCAGGTGGAGTCAAACATCCTAGTGAGGAAGGAGAGTGGATCCGGCTCCTCCCGGGATACAGGAGATAGTCAGACTATACAGCAGATGCAGCGGACAGAGCCGCAGATGCCGCTGACGGGTAGACCGTAGAGAGAAGAGAAACCGCCGGTTTGATACGATTTTGAGGATATGACGACGTACGCGTCGACATCAGACAGTGGCCGTGATGATATGGTTGCATACGCATTGACGACTGATTCTCTTAATTTAATGGAATGGCTGAAAAGTAGTTAACAGGCAGCAAGTATGACTGAAGAGATGGAGTCTCTTGATGAGGAAGATCAAGCCATCGGATGCAAGCGGTTCTACGAGGAAGAGGAAGGAGCTTCATGTCACGTCCCCCGAACCCAATTAGAGAACAAACCAAATCCAGGGAGTGAAATTTTGGGCCAATTAAAAATTTTGCCCTTTTTGGCCCGAGGATCGTAAGTCCGCTGTGAGGATAATGTATTTGAACCTCAAATCATAAAACAAATAGCGGAATTCATACATTGATATCAACAATGGATAATAAATCTCAATTAAATTTAAAGTTGCAAGATGAATAATTAAACCTAAACAAAAGTTAAATTAATTACAATGAACATCTCAGAAACTAAGATCATTAAATCAAATGAAGTCAATGAAAGAAAGTTCCAACGATGAATAACAATGAATTAATAAAATCTAATGAAGTGCCCCTGTGAGTAGAGTGAAAATATTGGCGGGCGGCCCAGGCCCAGCATGGGCCCAGCACGAAAAAAACGTGCATGGGCCGTGCTTGGGCCCGTTGCCTAGGTCAACTGGCCAGCCCGGCCCGGCCTGGCAGTTCCACTGGGCCAGGGGCTGCCGGGCCAGAGTCACGGCCCGGCCCGGCCCGGTTTAAATCCGTGCCGTGCTAGGCCAAGTCCCCAAGGCCCACGGGCGGCTCGGCCCGGCACGAGGAACAGACAGGCCCGGCCAGGCATGGCCCAACTAGAGCCCAACGGCTCTATTTTTTGAAAATTGCACCCCACCCCCCCCCCCCCCCCCCCCCCCAAACAACTATAAACGGTCAAATGGGGGGGTAATACCAATTTCTTAAGCTATTTTTGGTGCAGACTTAAGCTAATTATATGCATGGTGGATGGTTGGATAAGAATTATATATATAATATTTAAGTGCATATGGCCAAATTTTCAAAATGATTTAATGATCACAATCATTTCAAGAGTATGGTTGAGTTGGATTTTTCTATCTACTTATTTTGGGGCCCCAATAATGAGATGATAGCGTTTAATGCTTTTTATCCAACCACACAAGTGCTGGTGTTGGCCCTACAATGTGGCTTGGAATACTACTGTAGTGCAACCAATTGACTTGATCTTTTATGGTATAAACACAGTAGGATGAGCTCTTTTAGATTGATATTTATCATCATCATCTAAAGCTAAATCCTACTTGTCTACTAATCTCTCTTAAGTACACCAAACAAGCTAACATGTCACTTCTTTCTTTCCACTGAATATTTTATTAGCAATGGTTAAGATTGAACATGTTTGGTCCTGACCTTAGCTCAGCCTGCATTGGATTAAGTATAAGTAGTGTTATTAGGCCTGATCCTTAATCAGGATATTCTTGGGCCTAACATTCTTAAGGCACATTAACCCAGCCAATCATACTTGCATATCATAATCATAATCATAATCAATATCATAGCCTTATTCCATCAATTTGGGCTCGCGAAAGGTTGGGCAGGGGCCTAGCCAATGTCCACCCTTACCTACCCTAACATATGCTGGCCGAGGCTAGACCGGGCGAAAGTTATCTACTATCCTACATTAGCTAAGCCCTTACTGTACCCAAAAGGGCCACGAGGATCATGCCAATGGAAAAAAACTCTTTTTTTTCAAAACATCATTAATCTTATTCTACTTGTTATTTCTTTTAATTTCTTTATTTTAATGAAATTGGTCCAAGACCAAGAGTGAATAGTCTAAATGTCTAAGTCTCTAAGGCTTAAAAAAACTTTAAAAAAAAAAAAATTTTAAAAAGGGAGGGCACGGCCCAGGCCCGACTAGGGCCCGACCCAACACGGCATGACCAGAGCCGTGCCCTGGGCCGTGCTAGGCTGACCCCAGTGGACCTGGGCCAGGCACGGCACAGCCCGCATAATTACATGGGCCGGCTCGGGCCCTTCTTCAGCGGCACAGCCCAGATTTTCACCTCTATCTGTGAGTCTCTCATGTGCCTGATAATGATGACGCTACTCTACGTCATCGGCACTCCACTCTCGTGTCTCATCTGCTGGTTGGAGATCCTCTAGGATCTCCTCACCGGCCTGCTTCTCGTAGTAGTACCCACCTGAGGAGTCTGCACACCAAGGAACAGAGTCAACGACATGTTGAGTAATAGATAAACAAGATATAATTTAAACATAACATGCATCAAGTATAAGAGTAATGACAGGTATATATATAAACATGAGAGTACAAGTAATCGAACTAGGCATAAAGCATGAGTAAATGACCATCAGAATCATAAATAGGAATCCTAACAATACAAACAATCGCCACTATCAATGTAATGCAATGCACAAAAGGGAGACTCCGTAGATGTCCAAGCCACCTCACGGGGTTCCAGTAACAATCATATCCAGACTACTGATACCAAAATCCGACTCCAGGAGGATCCAAGCTCCCGGTCCTGGGAATAGTAGTACGGTCCAAGCTTGCTCCTAGCTATTCAACGCCATGGACGCCGTCCAAAGCCAATTGCCCACCCCGATGCCCGAGTAACCGGCCCATCAATAAACCCCAAACTGCAGATGGCCATTATATGCAAATAATAATAAAGTGGTGCTGATACGCAGGGAAAACCAAGATAAGCAACTCTGGCTAGCTCAACAGACGAAACATGTTCTTAGGGATTATCTCATTCAAAAAAATACAAAGCAGATCAACTATACGATAATCCCTTACATGCTAGCCAGTCATGTTTATCAATGCACGATACTTGGCTCCTAAGGTACACTCTAAGTCAGGTCCTTGTCCTAATTCTACAAGAGTTTATGTTTCATAATTAATTAGGCATTTTATGCCAAGAGAGTGTACAAGGGTACGAAATCAACGGATACGATTAACAAGTCAATGAGAGATTACAATCCAATCCTAGGCAAGTGTTGTCATCCATGTACTACTATATCTGTTTTAACGGAGTGCATGGGGAATTCGAATCAACAATGTTTATAAAGAACTCCTGGGTGTACAATCATGTTAAACATTGATTGATTTAATTCCATACGCATTCGGTTAAACCATACACAATACACGAATACATAGACAACCCATCGAAGCACACCAAGCCACGTGCTACAATTTCAAAACCCCATTAATGGTCAGGTGAGAGTGGTTTCATGGTTTCCAATGTCTAAGGCTCAAACCTAGGCTAACAATCTCGTTTCTAACAAGAAAGTGGTCTAAATAATTAATCTCCTTAGCTACCTCCCTTCCCAATTTCCAATCATTGCGAGACATATATCATTGGATTCTACGCTCCAAGAGCTTTCCAACGGTATATGGCTAGCGAAATTCTGATGTACGGTTTAAAAGTTATAGCCCATAGAAATCTGCTTTTTTCATATATATATATATATATATATATATATATATATATATATATGAGCAGAGCTCTCCTAAGCTGCAGCTTAGTTTATCCTAAGATGAAATAGTGCTGGTCCCACAAATCAAACTTGATTATATCTGTTTTTTGCATAATGGAATTGAAAAATCTAGTTCTGATTGGATTTATCTTGATTTTGGAGACAATCATCATCCAAAAAACAGCATAATCGACTTTGATTTTGTGGGACCAGCCCTGTTTCAGCTTAGGATAAGTTAAACTGCAGCTTAGGAGAGCTGGCCCCAATATATAGATATATATATGTATGTATGTATTTTTGTATTATTTTATTCCCTGCGCTGGACTGAACGTTCAGAACGTCTTGAATGTTCAGAACGTTCTGAACGTTCAACAACATTTGGACAGAGCGTATTTTTTATTTATTTATTTTATTTTATTTTATTTATTTATTTTCTTTTCACCCAAAATCCTTCCAAAAGTTTACCTGCACAAAACTGAGCCACCATGCTCCCCCAATAATTCATTCCATCCATCATCGCATCCACAAACATCAATTAACATCAAATTAAATGATAAATTACAATTTAATTAAAGATTATCCAAAACTATTTTAGCATATTAACCCAAAGAAATAACAGAAACATGCTTGGAATTTGGGAAATCTAACAAGAACACAGCCAATCAATGGGAAACATACACACATGCTTAATTATAAATTGCAAATCTACTTGCCTCAACCAAGAAGAAGATTGGAATCAGGGAATTTAAGGAAAAGCTCTCTATCACAAAACCGACAAATCTAACCCGACCAAACGCAACCTAACACGTAAAGGAAAAGAAAAGAAAGGAAAAGATTGGGATCAAGCCTAAATCTAAACCAAAGAGAATTGATTGAAAAGATGAAAGTGAGTAAAACTTACCCAAACCAGGATCAAGAGAGAGGGAAGATCGAGAGGAAGAAGATGAGCGGCTCGGATCGCGGAAGTGATCTCTCAGGGAAGGAGTTCTGGAGCCTTGGAAAATGAGGAAGAAGAAGAATGTCTGCGGCAGTTCTCATTTGTTGCAGAGAATGAAAAGAGATTAGGTTAGTCTCTTGATTAAGCAGAAAGGATGGGAAAAGACAAATTTGTCCTTTAAGTGGATCCGGTGAAAGAATGAATTACTAGAAGGGTTTCTGGTCGTCGGATTACAATGAGCCAGAAGACAAAAATGATCATCGCGACGAGACCTTTCCAACGAATGCAAAATCACAGCGATAGGAATTTTTCGAAAAAACACTCAATTTTCCCTAAATTGCAAACTACCCCCCTACTAGGCTCAAACGAATTTAGAATCGTTCGAAACTCCGCAGGCACTATTCCAACACTAAAAGAAACTCGCTCACCATCTAAACCCACTTAAATATCTAACAAAACAATAATAATAATATCAAAATAAATGGGTCAACGGGCCAGCTATTGGGCCCAACTGACCCAGTAAGATCGTGGACCTTACACTTCCTGTGCAGGTAGAGTGCAGACAAAGGTTACTGGTCATGTATGCAGTTTAAAGAAATCATTGTACGGGTCGAAGCAAGCTTCTGGACAATGGTACGAGCGATTTGGTGCATTCATGAATGAATGGGTTAAATTCAAGTTCAAGCATTGCTTGGACTTGATCGGTGTGCTCAGTATTCTGAAGGCACTCAGGGTTAGTTGTGGGGACGGTGAGACGTGTTTTGTGCATGAGGATCAACTTCAATGTTCACCAAGGTGGAGATTTATTAGTTTGTATGGCTCAATTGAATTAGCAAGTCTTGGTTAACCGGGCCCCTGGATTACCTAAGTTGTACTCTAATTAGAAGTAGGTCTATTATAGTAGTTCTACTGTGATTAGAAGTTGGGTTTGGGTGTAACAGGGTTTGGGGTTGATATTATAAATAGAGATCCAGAGTCTCTAGGATGTACACCTCTATGATTACATAGTGATTTCTCCTGTCTTTCCCGTGGACGTAGGCCAAAAGCCGAACCACGTAAATCTGTGTTCTTCTTGTGTGTGCTTGAACTCTTCTGGTAGGCCCTAGATCACAACAACATCCCTTTTTTTTCTTCATTTATTACTTGAAATGTATATTCATCTTCCACCAAATCTTAGTATCATCCCCTCCAAACTTAATACAATCATGTATGAAAACCATCAAAGCAGAAGAAAATTCAAAGAAAAAGAAAAAAAAAAGTTACAGGAGGTTGACGAGATATTGTCAACTGGGGTAATCTTGTCCAAAAAACACGTACTAACAATTATCTTGTCATTTTATGATTCTTTTTATAAAACTGTTTAATTATGATTTAAGCTTAGTTTTTTCGTAAAAATCCCTTAATACTACTGTCAACTTATTTTAAATGAAGATATATCATCATCACCCTCATCAAAGCGGATCGGCTACACGAATTCTATTTCTTCATTCCGATCTATCTTGAGTCAAATCCTAAGATAAGTTGCACTTCTTGGTATTTATTTTTATTACCTTAATCAACATCCTCTTTGACCTACCCCTTTCTCCCTTGGTGGGCAATCAGCATTCATAGTAAAAAAGATACTTATTCAACTCATATGAACAGGTGTTTATGTCTTGTTGACTGCTATGCAACTACTTGATAGAGAGGGTTTCCTGATGATGATGTTCAAAATATTTTATCCAATTTGGAAAATAGGTATGAGGATGCATGATCAGGACTTCCTGGGGCCAAGTCAAATGGGCTAAGGGAGTCCACTTGGTTCGAGGGCCCAAGAAAGGCCCTACAAGTCCAACCAAGTGGGCCCCAATAGCTCTTGATATAATGAACTGATGGGCTTTCCTTTGGGATGGGCTTAGTGTGGGATGGGCCAAAAGTTTGCCCGGTTATTTTGTTTGGTCTCACCCGAATTCAAAAAAAGTTAGAGCTGGGCCTGTTAATGTCAATGAGAGAATAGGTCTGTCACGATTGCTCGGCCTTTGATAAAGAGGCCTAAATCGGCCCATATCTAATCCTTTACCCCGGTCTGGGTTCTTCCACAAGACTCCATTTAATGTAAATTCATAGAAATTTAATGCCAAGTAACAAAATGGGCCAGTAACAAATGTTTGGTCCTTGTCCATCACATATAGGGTCAATTTCGTTCAACTAGATCTTATTCCAATGAGGTCAAAAAAAGGGGTGTATGTGTGTGCGCGCACGTGTATGCGCGCTCTCTATAACTTAAATATAATAAATGGATGAGGACTGACTAAAATTTTGGCCTAAATAGAAGAGTTTGATGTAGATTAGCCTGATTAGGACAAAAGCCCGGCCCAATTGATCATCTTTTCTACTGACCCATAAATTAATTTTTTTGATAATATGATCTTTGGAGAGAGTAAGACCACAGCTGTTACTTTCATTCCATTTTGTAGTATACAGCGGAAGAAAAACCTTGCCTAGGGGTTTATGGGCTGGGTTAGTTGTGGCTAAAGATTCCCAGCCCATTAATTTCTCAGGTCGAAATTCTGACCTGTGTAGACCCAATCCATTTGACAATATAGATACATTTATCAGTGATAAAATAAGTGAGAAAAAATAAGAGAAATCCGTTTAAGATGGTTTGAAAGTTTCCAAAGTAGGCCAACAACAACGCCGGTGAGGAAAAGTCTTGTATATTGATTGATGGCCCACTACGAAAAAGGAGTGAGCTAAAAAGGATGTGGATGGAAAGTAAGAAGATTGAATCTGAACAAATGTAAATTATCTGAGGGTTTGGATCAGGATAGATTCGCATGGAGAAATAGAATTCAAATAGCCCACTCCAGCATATTTGAGACAAGGTTTTGATTCTGATGATGTTGATACATCATCTTTGTGTTGAATATAACGGATTGACCTGCTAACAGGCTAATGGTTGGGTACCTGGGTCTTCCGTTGAAAAAAGAAGAGGTAATTAGCGAAAGGTCCCTATAAGTCAATGTTTTCGGCCTCCAGTCCAAGGAAAAACTTTTTAAGGCCTATGGTCCACTCAGCTAGACTTTTTCTTGCCCTAGGTCCCTGCATCCACATGATCTCATTTTTCAAGACTAAATTGCCCTTCCAACCGTTTTAGGCATAAAATTTTGAAATTTAAAATTTCAAATCTTCCCTCCTCCCTCCTTCCTCCTTCCTAAATCCTCCCAATCGTCCTCCTCCCTAAATCCTCCCAATCTTCCTCCTTCCTAAATCCTCTCAATCGTCCTCCTCCCTAAATCCTCTCAATCTTCCTCCTCCCTCCTTCCTAAACAAACTGATATCAGAGAAAAACTCTGAGTTTTTTTTTTCCCACCTTAAAGACAGGCAGCGATTTGGGTTGGTTTTCTTGTTTTCTGATCAGAGCGGGGTTGGATTTTGCTAGGGCCAGGGTTGTATCACGCCTGATCAACGGTGAAGACTGTCGCGGGTTGCAGAGGAGAGAACAGAAGGTTCTCTATTTGAAATCGATCTTGGTGCACGTTACAGAGAAAAAGTGATTTCGTGTTTGACTTCTTGGGTACGTTACAGAAGGTTCCCATAAGTGGTTTTTCGTTTCGTTCTGGTTCCAAAAGTGCAGAGAACACAAGGCGGGTTTGGGTTCGTCAGTGACGAGATTCTGCCACCGTCTTCGTTGGCCACGCACCAGTCCCATTTTTCTGCAGCAGTCGAACGTGGATTATTGGATCTGCCTTTCGATTGGACGGTGGGCCACACAGATCGGTGATGATGATGATTATTGGATTAGTCGGATTTTATGCGTCGTAGAGAAAGAAGAGTCTTGCTGTCGCCGTCTGAAGATTCCGGAGAAGCTCCGTCCGCTTCTGTCGCGCCCTGCCTGCCGTGGTCGAAGGAGGAAGCACTGGTTCTGGTTTTGATTCCAGAACCAGAACGTGAAGAAGAAGACCTGGTTTTGGTTCTCTGGGTCTTTTGGTCCAGGTCTAGGTCGGGTCAGGTCAGGCTGACCCAGCCCACGCAAATTTATCTATTTAGTCAAATTTATTTCAGTTTTTATCAAATTTATCTTAGTTTTTGTCAAATTTATCTAAGTTTTTTTCAAATTTATCTGAGTTCTTGTCAAATTTATCTGAGTTTTGTTCAAATTTATCCGAGTTTTTTTCAAATTTATCTGAGTGTTGTTCAAATTTATCTGTCTTCTGTCATATTTCTTTGTGTTTTAGGTAAATTTATCTGAGTTTTTTAGCAAATTTATTTTCATTTTTTGAAATCTATATGCATTTTTTAAATTTATTTGCGTCTTTTGAAATTTATTTGTGTCTTTTTAAATTTATTGAGTTTTTTGAAATTATTGTATTTTTTAAAATTTATTTTCATTATTATAAATTTATTTGCATTTTTTAAATTTTATTTGGATATGTTGAGATTTATATTAGTCTTTTGAAATTTATTTACATTTTCTGAAATTCATTTGGATATTTTGAAACTTATTTGCATCTTTTTAAATTTATCTGTGTTATTTGATCATATATTGCTTTTAAAAAAAATTTATTCCGTTTTTTGAAATTATTGCATTTTTTAAAAATTTATTTTCGTTATTTTGAAATTTATTTGTGTGTTCTTAGAATTTATTTGAAAATATGGGGATTCCATTAATCGTGGGCAATTAAATGTTAGTTGGCCATTATTTATGGAATATCCCACCAATTATGGGATAAGATTTAAAGAAATGGTAAACTAGACATTTCAGATATGAAAAAGTGTGAGAGGGACCTTTGGCTTGATGACTTTTTTTTGTGGACTGTTTGCAACAAAGTCATAAGTTGAGGGACCCCCGGCCAAAGCCCCCTTGAAAGAATCACTCATGACCAGTACCCTTAGCATTTATAGGCCCTTTCCTAGGCCATTTAAATATGAGGCCAGAAGACAAAAGCTACAAACATGAATCATTTTGAGGTTTTGCATCTGGAGCAAGTGAGCTTATAGTAAGTCAGAAGGTCACTCTCCATGTGAAAGCTACTCTCTCTACCCTAAACCCTATAAATTAAGAGAATGGAGACAAAGCATACTCTTGTACTTGGCCATTGCTGTGGTCTAGCCTTACTGGGTCCAAAACCATCAATGTGTTGCAGTGACCCCAGCCAGACTTCCCAGTGGGTTGGGTCTAAGCACTTGCTCACTGGGCGGTGAAGTAAAGTGTTAGAAGGAAATGAATTTGTTAGTATATATTTGAAGTGGGAGTTTTCTCTACAGATGTAACAGATCTGTATTGGGTTTTTGGTCAGTGCCTTCAAAACAGAGGAGCATCATTTTTGTAACTGTAAAGAGTCGAAAATCCCACACTGTCCTCATGCAAAACTCCCATAGATGAAAATTTTGCATATATGTTACCATGCCCGTCCCTTACAAGTGTGGATTGGGGCGAGTTTTAAAAATATGACTGGAGTTGGAGAGCTGGTTGGTCAGTTCATTCAATCACATTTTGGTCACATTTTGGAATATCGCATATAGTTGGAGGCGAGATCATTTTGAGCAGCTTAGATAACTCAAGAACAATTTCTCGGGTCAAAGCCTCAAACGATCAGGACTCATTTTTAGAACACCACTTGTGAGTCTTTCATGAAACAGCTTCGTGGTAACTTCAAGTCATCCACTATCGATCATTTTAATCATCCATCTGAAAATATGGAGTTCTCTTAGGCATGAAATCAAGAATTTAAGCTAAACAACAAGATAATCCTCCAGCAGCATGGATAAGAAGAGTCAATATAGAGATGGGCAGGGGCTACCCTATATACATGGTTTTGGAGGCAGTCGCCCCTATTAGACCTGGGTTCGCTTCTAAAACTCATCAAATGAAAATCTGCCCCTGCCCCACAAACCTCCAAAGCTCAAATGAAAATTGTAGACCTGGGTTCGCTTCTAAAACTCATCAAATGAAAATCTGCCCCCGCCTCCCAAACCTCCAAAGCTCAAATGAAAATTGCCCCCCATTTCTGGGTCCGCCTCCCTCAAATGAAGATCCTGAGACCGTCATAGGCCCCTCCATAGCATCAATAATCATACATGAAGGAGAATTTTTGAATTGATCTTAGTATAATGGATCAGGTTATTGAAGCTTTTAATAAATGAAGTCCAAATATCTTGGGTAAATCCAAGGAGGATCATCATAGAAAGAGCAAAACTGTCTACATAAACCACTCATCATTTTTTTTTCTCTGGACTTCAATATGAACTTCTAATCACATTCTCCGTGAAGGCCTCTTATCTTTTCCTCCTCCAAGCTCAGATAATGGAAGAAGGGATCTAGAAGGAATCAGACCTCTACAAAGAATCAAAGTTAATGATCGAGATTAGTAAGTAATACTAGAGATTAGAAGATCAAACACATCCCAGTTTCCAACTTCTATCACCTGTTGATTTTTCATTTTCTCATCAGCTGCTTCTAATCAACCCATAAACAGGGTTGTAAATTACACATCTGAACAGGAGATTCTAAGAAATCCCCATCTTTGGTGGGGCTTGTTGCTAGTCTCAGATGGGGTAAACGTTGGCTCCATTTCGAATATCTTTGTACGTTCAGGCTGTGGAAGATCTTACAAACTAGCTGCAAATGCTTGGATCTTCTAGATAATCATCCAAATGGCATCCATTGCAACTCCCTTAGATAAACAATTTTCAAGGAGTCGCACTTACGTTAGAAGTCTACTTAACCAAAAAAATCAGACATCACTTGACTAGAAGAGAAAAATATGCTACGCGAGTTACATGTGCTCCCACAAGTTCAAATCTGAATTTGAGCCTTAGTACGACCAAATCTGATTCATTAACAGATGTAAGACTATTTTAGGCCTAATCCAACGTGAGTCCTGTGACATTCAAGCCATACAATTTTACCACTTATCGCATTCCACTTTATGAATTTCAGTGGAACTGAAATCGAGGGTCAAAGATGACATATAATCCTCAGGAGGATTTTGTCCATCTAGAACCATCCCCACTAACTTTATTTTTATGATTATAAAACTCCAAAGAAAAAGATTAGAAAAATAAGAAGCAATTAGAAACTCTTACTGGTTCAAAGGTCTCAAGGCCTCAAAAAAAATGTGGTGGAATGTCTCTCTTTTTTTTTATTTTCTTTTTTTTTTTTTTTTTGAATGTCACTTTCTCTCTTTTTTCATCCTTGAGTTAAGACTTGAATGAAATTCTTGCAAGCAAATCTAATCCCATGACTTTTTTTTGTTCATTTTTTATCATCATGGCATTATTGAAATGGCAATGTAGTGACGTTGTCATTGCCAAATGAAGTTAATGTGCTTCTTACTGTCTTCCTAAAATCATAGGCTCTCTTGACTCACTTTTCAAACACAAATGAATGACCAACCCCCACTTCATTTCAGTAGGCAGGTTACAAGGTTTCTTTTTCTACTACTTTAAAGTCATTTACAAGATGTAAACATGCCAACAGTCAACTGCATATCGGATTAATGACAATGTTCAATGTACATTACACTTTTTTATATCCTTCATCCCTTTAATGTACATTACACTTTTTTATATCCTTCATCCCTTTAATCAAGAGATTATAACAGTGGGTAATCAACATAATCAAGGAATTGTCTACTTTTCTTTCCTATTTCTTATTCTTTGTAACTTCATTTAATCCAACCTCTCAACCAAAGAAAAATGCATGCCATTCTCCCATTTTATTTTTACCAAGGTATATCATGTCATGCCAGACTCTGACGGGCTTGGACTTTCTCCGCTGTTCAATTGAAAATGAAAATGGGGTCAATGTCTTAACACTCAGTTTCATGACTTTCTTTCAATACACTAACCAGTGGTTGATGTGGGATGAATTTCTGAGGTGTGACTTCTCTCGCTGTGTCACTTGATCAATGGTCTTCAACTACCACAAGACTCGAGAAAGAGGGGTTAATGGGTCAAGAAGACATTGAGTTGGGTAACTGGGGCAAGTTTAATCGGTCAGACATATTCAAGTTGGCCGTTGGCCCACTTGAAGCTAAGTTGGCTCGGACAATTCAGGCCGAGTCAAGTGTTTTTGAGGGAAAAACCAAGGAAGAAAAGAGAAAATTCACTTCGTTTCAAAGCCCTCACTAAACTCGGATAATATATGCATCCATCAAAGTAAAATAGCCATTCTCCAACATTACAGCAGCTCTGGTTATTCAGTCATCTCTGTCAAGGTTCCAAGCTGCAAAGATTGCAACACCCACAGTACCAATTGTGGGAACACAGTTGGTTGATGGCTCATGGAGCAAGATTTCATCTCACCCACAAAAACCTGGGCCCAACATATATATATATGCCATACACAATCCATGTATTGGATGCCATATCCTACCCGTGTTCCACTTCCATCCACCCGACTAGGAGAGAAACATGGAGATAGCTGAATTACTTGGGGGGATTGCAAACTGCACAGATAATTTCCATTTATGAGTAGATTTTTTACATGGGAGGGAATCAGGGTTTTGGCTTGGGCTTTTGACTAAATGACAAGCCAAATAAAACTAGGCCGGCATAGTTCTCTCTTACAGTAAGTATATAGGAGTAAAAAGGATCATTTGGGGTGCATGGGTCCTTGGCTTTTTTGCTTTCCTTCAAATTGATGGCCTATTTTACCCAAAAAAAAGAAATTTTTTTTTTTTTTTGATGGCCTATAGGCTATAACTCTCTCTGATCCCACACTACTCTTTCATGTTCATGGGTCTAAAACCCCAAAAGGCCCACCTCAAGCATTTATTTTGCTGCTAGGCTAGACCAAAAACCCAGTCAGTGAATCAGCCACATGGATTTCTTGACCATTTTGGTGCTCTCCTCAACTATCATATGGCTGCTTTTGCTGCCCTCTATGTGTTGCTCAAGCAGGTTAATGGGTGGTTTTATGAGACCAAATTGGGAGAATTCAGGTATTCCCTGCCTCCAGGTGATTTGGGTTGGCCTCTGATTGGCACATGGTCCTTCTTGAGAGCTTTCAAGTCAGGAGACCCAGATTCCTTCATTTCAAGCTCGCTCTCTCTCTCTCTCTCTCTCTCTCTCTCTCTCTCTCATTAGCAATCAATTTAATGTTGCACTTATTTTTTGTTCAACTGCCGATGACTTTGGTGTTAAACTACCCATGACTGGAATAACATTCTTCCATGTTGTTTGTTAATTATAGTCTTAATAAGATCTGTTCCCCGAACAGTAACTAAATGTCACGACCCGGGCCTGAGACCGGACTAATCGGGGCCTAACCCCGGGTCGCGAATCCATCATACTTACTCCCGTAAATCTCGAATTAACCGAAGTTAAGACAAGACTCCCAAGAGATCTCACCTGCATACTTGTCAAATGTTCACTTTTGCGGAAATATATACATACACTGACAATAATTGACTTTACATTACAAGTAAAGTTCACATATACAAAAATATAATTCAATGAAGTCCACCACTGCATATTCACAATACAATGCAGGGGACATCTAATTACATCCCAAAGTGATATACAAAATATCTATCAAATGATTCACAAAATAATCTCCAAAACATTCAAAATCAACGCCCTCAGGACTATGCCCATTCGGCTAAACCTCCTGGAGGTATCGGATTGGCTTCCTCCGCATGCGGCGCAGCCGCTGCAAGGCCGGGAGGGGCAACTGGGCCTGTAATGCCATCAATAACACTATGAACACGACGGTTCAGCAATGTATAAACACATTTATGATAACACATGCTAAACTCGTCCATTATCAATATAACAACTCTAGACAATTACATTTAGGTTAATTCAATATCCTGTACAGTGTAGCCCATTGATACTCAATGACTAAATTTACAAATACAATAGTGTTATTATCATTCAGTTCGACGTCTTCCCAAAGGAAGCATTATTCAATTCATTTCATTCATTTCATGTCATTTCGTTTCCTTTCGTGTCTTCCAACGGAAGAAACTTAAGCACAAGGCGAAATGGCAAACCGTTCATGGCCTGGGCTTCAATATTGTTTCAGTTTCCCTTACATGGCTTATCAATTCATTGACTCTTCAGTCTATATGTGTGGGATCTACCAGTGTCTTGATCAGAGATCACTGGCATCACTACGGAGCTCCGGAACACCCCAATCATCTGCTGCAGCAGGATTATTCATTATTCATTGCATTTATTCATTATTCATGGTTCATTGCATTTATTCATTGTTCAGTGGTTCATTGTATGCAGTCATTATAGACTCGAGGGGATTTGATGAATCATTAATCATTCGCGGTCCTACTTGTCTCTATCCCAAATTTAGACAAATTCTAGGTGTAATAATTAGTTACTAAATGCACGTGTTATTCTCGATGGACATAATTTTTGCTTATAATTCATGTTTGGCCAGTATCAGGTTCGCTCGAGCGGATCCAAGTTCGCTCGAGCGGACCCAAACAAAACCTAGTTCGCTCGACCGGACATTTACAAACAATGTTCGTATCAGACAGAACTTTTATCGCATGAGCGCACATAATGTTCGCTCGAGCGGACCCTTTTTGCATCAGACAGTAACTAGTTCGCTCGAGCGAACTGTCCAGAACTCCATTTCTGGAACTCCGAACATTCACTCTTCATTCATCCATTTCAACTACCATCTATATACCCATTTAAGGATCTCCTATCCTCCCCTCATTCATCATTTAATACACAAATAACACTTCTATTCCATCATTAATACATCATAAAATCCACATAAATCACATTCAACCTAATCTCCATTTCATAAGAAAGAAGGGGGTTTTGAGAACCCATCTCTAATAACTCAAGAGAACTTGAAAATTAGCATGTTTGACCATAAATAAGCGTTTATACTTGCCTTTGAAGTCTATTAGTAAGAAATCCTTTGATAGCTTGACTTTGAGATGAGAAATCCCCAAATCCAAACCCTATTTCCATAAAAACATAAGAAACACTATCCTATGAGCTAATTGGCTAGAAACCATATCTAATCACTCATTATAACTTGGAAACTCACTAAAATGATTATCTACTTACTTGTAGTTCTAAGGAAAGGAATCCTTGAGCTTTTCTCCCAAGTTCCAAACACTCCAATGGAGGAAGACAGTTGAGGAAGGAGATGAGGAAGATGAACTCCTTCAAACTTGCTTGAAACACTCCAATCTCTCACTCTCTCTTGATGAAGAAGGATGGAAGGAGAAATGGGGGTGCCTAGGGTTTCCTCTACAATGGTCTTGAGTTGAATGAACTCAAGAGTTCATTCCAATGCCTTATAAGAGGTATTTTGTATTTAAGTCCCCCTTATCAAGACTATTCACATTACAAGTCAAATGAAAGCTCACTAGGCCAAATCCTTGTCAAATGACTTCGAGCCAATTATGAAAGTTAACGTACTCGTCGAGATAGGCGTGTTGGTATCAAGAGTTTCCGTATTCGATAAAATACGTATAAATCCGTATTTACGGAAAATGCCTTATTCTCTTAGTTTGAGTCTAAAATCTCATTCAATCCATTCGATCTCTTCATTATCACTTCATTAAGTCCATTTGAGACTAATCTCATTGAGTTGGATCATTAACCATCGTTAGTCTAATTAGACTTAATTAATTAATATTAATTATAATTAATTAGAGTTAATCTTGATTAACTCAGGACGGGGTCTTACACTAGAGTAATAGTTATCTGTAGTGATGAGGCAAATAGGTTGTTTGCCGTTTGAGTAATTTTTGAGTCGGGGGAAATAAAAGACATCACGATCGTTTCAAGACACAGCCGGTTCTTGTCATTTTCAATGTCTGAACTGCAGAGGTGTTTGTAACATCAGCCCCCCACATATAAAATGCAAGCTACTTAAGTTACGCAACAAGGGCACTAATGTTTTATTTGAAGGCCAGTAGGCTTTAGAAAGAAAGTTGAAACTGCCCGTATCCTGACAGAAAAGGACAATTTGTCTTGTGGTTATCATTTGTAGTTTATTCGGATAGGGCCAAAGAGAGATTGATACAGTGCTTCATGATCATGTGTCAATGAAATCTTCTCCTAACACCTGCATGTTTATTAACCTCACTTTTCTAATGGACTGGGCCCCATAAGCAATCTTGACCCCTTTTTTTTCCACTACGTAAAAGACTTCAACTTATATACAATACCCATGTCCTTAGCCAGCTGAAGTTGAACTCCGAGCAATCTTTATCATTATGTTGGGATCAGCTTCATGAATCCTTCTAGTTTATCCTATCATAAATATTTACAAAGGTTGCAGGTCTATCTTTGTTGCTTCTATGAGTTCTATATGCCTTTTTGTACCTACTCTTTTCTTTTGAGTTCAAAATCAATGGTAAGTATCCCTTTCATTTATTACTGTAGTTTGCTAATTTGCTTGTATTTCTTAGCCACTTCAGCACTGGTAAGTGGTAAGCAATATATCACAAGATCAGTCTCTTACGAAGTTGCAACAATAAATCTGAAATCTACATATAAGTTGCACTTCTTCGGATTTATTCTTATTATACCTCCATCCACATCCTCTTTCGCTGACCCCTTTTTCTTAATGGGGCATCAACATTCATAGTAAAGGAAGATACCTATTTAACTCATATGAACAGGTTTTTATGTCTTGTTGAACTGCGATGCAACTTCTTGATAGAGTGTTTCCTGATGATGATGTTCAAAATCTTCTATCCAATTTGGGAAATAGATATGAGGATGCATGATCAGGACTTCGTGGGGCCAAGTCAAATGGGCTAAGGGGGTCCACTTGGCTCGATCGCCCAAAAAAGGCCCTACAAGTCCAAACGAGTGGGCCCCACTGGCTCTAGATATAGTGAGCTGATGGGCTTTCCTTTCGGATGGGTTTAGTGTGGGATGGACCAAACGTTTGCCCGGTTATTTTGTTTGGTCTTGCCGAGATTCAAAGAAAGTTAGAACTGGCCTGTTAATGTCAATGATAAAACAGGCCTGTCACAAGCTCAGCCCTTGATACAGAGGCCTAGCTAACTCAGTCCATATCTAATCCCTTGCCCTGGTCTGGGTTCTTCCATAAGACTCCAGTTAATGTAAATTCATAGGGATTCAATGCCAAGTAACAAAATGGGCCCTCAACAAATGCTTGGTCCTTGTCCATCACATCTAGGGCCAGCTTGGTCCAATTAGATCTTATTCCAATGAGGCCAGAAAAATGTGTGTGCGCGTGCGCGCGCTCTCTCTAACTTAAATATACTAAATGAGCAAAGCCTGACTTAAATCTTTTGCCTGAATAGAAGAGTTTGATGTAGACTCAAGCCCGGCCCAATTGATTAACTTCTATTGACCCATAAATGAGATTTCTGATGATATTATCTTTGGCACTCTTACTCACTCCCATTTATTGTCTGAGATAAAGCTTGGAGACGGATATATGAGTGAGCATTTCCAGCTTTCAATCCCCATTTCTAACTTGAAAGGCCATGGAGGGAAAAGACAAAAGGTACAGACATGAATCATTTTGAGATCTGTATTTTCGGTTTCAGTTTTGCATCTGGAGCAAGTGAGCTTATGGTAAGTCAGAAGGTCACTCTCCATGTGAAAGCAACTCTCTCTACCCTAAACCATGTAAATTAAGAGAATGGAGACAAAGCATACTCTTGTACCTGGCCATTGCAGTGGCCTGGCCTTACTGGGGTCCAAAACCATCATTGTGTTGCAGTGACCCCAGCCAGACTTCCCAGTGGGCCGGGTCTAAGCAGTTGCTCCCTGGCCGGGGAAGTAAAGTGTTAGAAGGAAATAAAACAAAATAGGTTAGAAAAGATATGTTCGTTAGTATATATTTGAAGGGGAATTTTCTCCTACAGATTTAATGGCAAGTCCAGGACTTTCATTTGGGTGGTGCGGGCAATAGTCAAGTTAAGAAGTTAAATAATTAAATATAATTTTTAATATATTATTTAAGGAATTTCTCAAATCTCGTGGGTGTGACCGCACCCACGTTTTAACATGTAGGTCCGCCCCTATACAGATCTATTTTGGATTTTTGGTTGGTGCCTTTAAAACAGAGGAGCGTCATTTTTGTAACCGATAAGAAGAAAAATCCCACACTGTCCACATGCGAAAACTCCCATTGATGAAGTTTTTGCTTATCTGAAGGATATGAGATGAGAAGAGTGCATTAGACCAAAATCCAAAATAATATTTATATCTAGATGCTCTTCTTGAGGAGTCGGGATTTTGAAACTCTGTAAGGCCTTTTTTAGTGGGTTTCACTTGTACATTACGATGCCTGTCCCTAATAAGTGTGGGTAGGGTACCTGGCCCCATTACTGTCTCTATATTGTGCTGATGCATAGGCCATGATGTTTACTTTTAAGAGTGGGCTATCCAATGTTAATGGCCAGGGATTGGAAACCTCAAATTTTAACTATTATGGCCGAATAAGTGTGTCTCATCTGTTCAACTACTAGCCGGATCATTTCTAAGAAGAATGTTACATTATAAGAATTCATGTGACCTCCTTAATAAATGCATCAACACAATAGCAACCTTATCTCCTCAATTCATATCCTTTTATTGCCGGATCTGGATTCTTCTATTAGAGCTAAACTTCTATTAGGGCCTCTGTGTTTGCATGAAAATGTATAGGAACTCAATATGTAATTATTTTTTTCAAGTGGATAAAAATGAAGACAAAAAACGAGGTATATTCATTTTCCCAACTTCCTTTTATTCTGTTTTCCTAAAAGAAAAGGTTACTATATGTTTTGAAAATTCACTATTGATCTTCATTTTTAACCACTTAAAAGAAATCCTATGTATTGAGTCCCAGTGTATTTTAATGCAGACACACACAGGCCCTTGGAAAAATAAAACTCAATTCTCGTTACAATTTGTTCTCGATTCGACAGTATAATAACAAACCTTAAGTAGCCATTTGTGATATTTCCTTACAGCACAATGTGTTTGGGTGCAACCAATTAGTTATGTCAGTCTGACTTGAAGTTGCATTTTTCATATGGGGTCTCATTTCAATTGCACCACCAAGCATCATCCATCACCATTTAACCCCTTGTCCAACCCATCTGGACTTACTGGGGTTGTAACTTTGTCAGTCGGTTTCTCAAGTTATTAACCATCACTCCCACCCAAGGCCCAATTTCCCTCCCTGCAAAAATACAAACCTCAAGACTAGATACCATTCCCATTTCCTCTCCATAATGAGTGTGATCCACTTCTCTACATTTCTCTATGAATTTTGAGATCTCTTATCTCCTATCAATATATGCCTGATATGTTTTTCTCTATTATTTAGAGAGAGAAAGAGAGGGATGGAGATTGAAGTGACACATGGACCTTGTAAAGGTCTCTGCTTAGTTGGGGTTCTTAGTGCAGGACACCTCACTTTAATCTCTTAGGACACTGCTTTATGAAGCATATACAGGAAAATGGTCATACAAACAACAACAGCTTCACGTGTCCTGATCATTTAACAAGAATGGGATGAGGGATCTTCCAAATTTCAAACATTCATTGGATATTCTCTCTCTCTCTCTCTCTCTCTCTCTCTCTCTCTCAGAGGTCCCTAGTCTCCACTGCCATCATTCATATTAGGAGACATGAACTGAAACTCTTACCTCTTCCCTTTGGTCAGGGTCTTCACCTTCTTACTCATTACATGGTCACTTCATCCGTGCATGGATTACAGGACTAGACTTCATATATTAGTGGACTAAAAAAGAGGGTGTTTTGGGTCGGCCATGCCACCTATATTAGTGTGGTTTCTTGTGAGCAATGTTTTAAAAATATGACTGGAGTTGGAGAGCTGGTTGATCAGTTCGTCCAAATAAGTTTGGCCATCTGCTGCAATCTAGTTGAACCGTGACGTAGAAACTAACAATGCAACAAAACAATTATTTTAAAATAAGCAATTGTGGTTCCAATAGGTTTGACCACCAGCTTTGCCTCTTTAGATTGATAAATGTACTGGTGCAGATCAAACCCAGTCTGATTGCCCGGTCCAGTTTTTAAAGAGTTAGGGATCCTCCTAGGCAGTGAAGGGATAGAACTCCGAGTGGGACCCACCTATTGCAAATCCAATTTTGTTCAAAAAAAAAAAACCTCAAAATATATATGGTATCCCTAAACTTTATCTCAGTAAGAGTTGGTCCCACCGTGTAAGACCCCGCTCCGAGTTAATCAAGATTAACTCTAATTAATTGAAGTTAATGCTAATTAATCACGTTTAATGAGGCTAATGATGGCTAATGACTAAGCTCGATGAGATTAGTCTCAAATGATTGAATTAAGCTTAATGAAATGATAATGAAGGGGATTGAATGAGATTTTAGACTCAAACTAAGAGAACAAGGCCTTTTCCGTAAATACGGATTTATACGTATTTTGTCGAATACGGAAACTCTTGATACCAACACGTGTATCTCGACGAGTACGTTAACTTTCATAATAGGCTCGAAGTCATCCGACGAGTATTGACTCAAGTGAGCTTTCATTTGACTTAAATGGAGAATAGGAAAGAAAGAGAGGGTCTAGTTGCAAAATAACCCTTATAAGGCATTGAAATGAAACCCTTGGGTTTATTCATCTCAAATCCATTGCAAAGGAACCCTAGACACCCTTGGTCTTGTTCCTTCTCCCATTCTTCTTCATCAAGAGTGGATTGTAGAGAGATTCAAGTGGATTTGAAGAGGTTTCCTCTTTCCTCATCTTCCTCAACTGTCTTCCTCCATTGGAGTGTTTGGAACTTGGGAGAAAAGCTCAAGGATTCCTTTCCTTAGAACTACAAGTAAGTAGATAATCATTTTAGTGAGTTTCCAAGTTATAATGAGTGATTAGATATGGTTTCTAGCCAATTAGCTCATAGGATAGTGTTTCTTGTGTTTTTATGGAATTAGGGTTTGGATTTGGGGATTTCTCATCTTAAAGTCAAGCTATCAAAGGGGTTTCTTACTAATAGACTTTAAAGGCAAGTATAAATGCTTATTTATGGTCAAACATGCTAATTTTCAAGTTCTCTTGAGTTATTAGAGATGGGTTCTCAAAACCCCCTTCTTTCTTATGAAATGGAGATTAGGTTGAATGTGATTTATGTGGATTTTATGATGTATTAATGATGGAATAGAAGTGTTATTTGTGTATTAAATGATGAATGAGGGGAGGATAGGAGATCCTTAAATGTGTTTGCAAATGGTGGTTGAAATGAATGAATGAAGGAGTGATTGTTCGGAGTTCCAGAAATGGAGTTCTGGACAGTTCACTCGAGCGAACTACCAGTTCGCTCGAGCGAACCAGTTACTGTCTGATGCGAAAAGTGTCCGCACGAGCGAACTTTAGGTGCGCTCGTGCGATGAAGGTTCTGTTTGGGTTCGCTCGAGCGAACTTGGTTCCTCTCGAGCGAACCTGATACTGGCCCAAACATGAAATTGTAAGCAAAAATTTGGCCAATTGATCGGACCGTAGTGGATTTTGATATTGAGGGTGGAAAGTTTTTGGGGACTAAATGCGCATATTAAATGTAAATGTGATGTCCATCGAAAATAACACGTGCATTTAGTAACTAATAATTACACCTAGAAATTGTCTAAATTTGGGATAGAGACAAGTAGGACCGTGAATGATTAAAGATTCATCTAATCCCATTAAGTCTATAATGACTGCATACAATGAACCACTGAATACTGAATAAATGTAATGAACCATTGAATAATGAACAAAATGAATAAATGCAATGAATAATGAATAATCCTGCTGCAGCAGATGATTGGGGTGTTCCGGAGCTCCGTGGTGATGCCAGTGATCTCTGATCAAGACACTGGTAGATCCCACATATAGACTGAAAAGTCAATGAATTGATAAGCCATGTAAGGAAAACTAAAACAATATTGAAGCCTCGGCCATGAACGGTTTGCCCTTCCGCCTTGTGTTTAATTAAATTGATTAAACGAAAATGAAATAAAGCCCAAGCCATGAACGGTTTGCCCTTCCGCTTTGTGCTTAAGTTTCTTCCGTTGGAAGACACGAAATGAAACGAAATGACATGAAATGAATTGAATAATGCTTCCTTTGGGAAGACATTGAACTGAATGATAGTAAAACTATTGTAATTGTAAATTTAGCCATTGAGTATCAATGGGCTACACTGTACAGGATATCGCATTGACCTAGATGTAATTGTCTAGAGTTGTTATATTGATAATGGACAAATTTAGCATGTGTTATCATAAATGTGTTTATACATTGTTGAACCGTCGTGTTCATAGTGTTATTGATGGCATTACAGGCCCAGTTGCCCCTCCCGGCCTTGCAGCGGCCGCGCCGCATGCGGAGGAAGCCAATCTGATACCTCCAGGAGGTTTAGCCGAATGAGCTTAGTTCGGAGGGCGTTGATTTTGAATGTTTTGGAGATTATTTTGTGAATCATTTGATAGATATTTTGTATATCATTTTGAAATGTAATTAGATATCCCCTGCATTGTATTGTGAATATGCAGTGGTGGACTTCATTGAATTATATTTTTGTATATGTGAACTTTACTTGTAATGTAAAGTCAATTATTGTCAATGTACGTATATGTTTCCGCAAAAATGTACATTTGACAGGTATGCAGATTAGATCCCTTGTGAGTCTTGTCTTAACTTCGGTTAATTCAAGATTTACGGGAGTAAGTATGCTGACATCGCGATCCGGGTTATGCCCCGATTAGTCCGGCCTCGGGCCCGGGTCGTGACACACCGTAAGATTAACCATTTGATAAAAAAAAAAAAAGGCGATCGACGAATTATGCATAAGATTGTCTCATCAACTTCTTTTATCAAATGATCATATCTATGGTGGGCCCCACTCCTATTGTGGTAGCATTTTGGAATATCACATATAGTTGGAGGGGATCGAGTTTATTTTAAAGAGCTTAGATAATGCAAAGACTAGTTCTGCGGTCAAAGCCTCTAACAAGGCGGACTCATTTTTTAGAACACTGATTGGCAGTGCTTCATGAGACAACTTTGTGGTAACTTCAAGTCATCCACTATCATTTTTATCATCCATCTGAAACTATGGAGATCCTTGAGGAATGAAATCAAGAATTTAAGGTGAAAGACAAGAGATTTCCCTATAGCAGCATGGATAAGAAGAGCCAAAAAGGGGCAACCCTACATACATGGTTTTGGAGGCAAGCGCCCCCATCAGAGCTGGGTTCACTTTCAAAACTCACTTGAAAAACTTGGATTCGCTTCCAAAATAAAGAAATAAATAAAAAACTCGAAAGTTTTGGATTTGCCACCAAAACTCAACTATTTGTCTGGGCTTGGGTCTTCCATAGGCCCTTCGACAGCATCAACAGTCATACATGGAGGAGAAACTAAGAAATGATCATTGTACAATGGATCAGGTTATTGCAACTTTTAATGAATGAAGATATTTTGGTAAATCCAAGGAGGATCATCATAGAAAGAGCAAAACTGTCTACATAAACCACTCAACATTTTTTTTTTCTGGAATTCAATATGAATTTCTAATCGCATTCTCCAAGAAGGCCTCTAATCTTTTCCTTCTCCAAGCTTGAAAGAATATCTACCTTAACACAGGCAGAGGTCCCGCTTATTAAATCTCAATTGAATATCAAACTGATGTGATTAAACTAATGATTAACCCTAATTCCAAGTTAACAAAATAATCAATCCACAAATAGAGATAAACACGAGAATTATACGTGGAAAACCCTAAAAGGAAAAAAAATCACAGGCCTTATCGTGTAGGCCAACAGACAACCAAGCACTATATATAAACGAAGAATACAAGACACTTACAACCATTTTCCCTTGTTTACTCAACCTAAGGACTGCATCAGATTTTGCTGACATTTCGTTACAAATCTTCACCGTGCTTGAGAAGAACCGCCTTCAAAAAGGGGATGGAAACTTAACCCAAAACTCTAAATCTTCAACACAGCAGCAGCTTGAAGTCTTGGGGGGAAATAGGATGGATCTCTCAAACTCTCTATCTCAGGTATTTGATCTTGATCAATATCTCTAATATGTTGAGAGAGGAAGCATTTATATAGTCTCCAATTCGTGTACCAAAGGCTCAGAGAATTGGAAGTTGCATCTTGATTAAATTAGAAACAGAAGTTCATTTAGAAATAGAAGTTCATGGTTTGCTCGAGCGGATATAGAAGTTCGCTCAAGCGAACTGCTCTCTGAAAGTAATCATTCAGCGCAAGGAACTCTTCGGTCAAACGAAGGGAATGATGGGTCGAGCGAAGATGCTTCTGTCTGTAGTTCGCTCGAGCGATGTAAGGTTCGCTCGTGCGAACAACTATCTGTCTTTAATTTTGAGAGACGGAACCAGAGTGGGTCGAGCAAACTGCTTGTTGGGTCGAGCGATAGTTGAACTGTGATGGGTTCGCTCGAACGAATTGAGGATCGCTCGAGCGACCTCTAGAGAACTTCAGATCCTGGAAACTCTTTCTATTTAGAAACGAGATCTTCAGCAGTCCAACTTCTAAAGAAAATACAAGTTATAGAAACCCAGTGTTTTGTCTATAACACTATGAATTAGCCAATTAGAATCCTTACAAAGCTCAAATAATGGAAGTAGGGATCTAGAAGAAATCAAACCTCTAGAAATAATCAGAGTTAATGAACTAGATTAGTATTGCAAGAATGGCAAAATAGAGCTATGTATTTGAATTGTAGTGACAAATGAGTGATGAAGTCTTCAATAAGCAAGGCCCATGGTTCAATGAACTTTCAATGTGTTGAAATGATGGACCCCGTTGATATGTTGATTTCTAACTGAATACTAGAGATTGGAATATAAGATACATCCCAGTTAATTTCCAACTTCTATCGCCTGTTGATTTTTCATTTTCTCATCATCTGCTTCTAATCAACCCATAAACAGGGTTGTAACTTACCCATCTGAAAAAGAGATTTTAAGAAATCACCACCTTTGTTGGGGCTTATTGCTAGTCGATCAGATGGGATAAACATTAGCTCCATTCCCAATATCTTCGTGTGTTTCGGCCGTGGTAGATCTTACAAACTTGCTGCAAATGCTTGGATCTTAGAGATGATCATCCAAATGGCTTCCATAGTTCCACTCCAACTCCTTTTAAATATACAATTTCCAAAGAGTCACACTTACTTTAGAAGTCTTTTCACCAAAAATGACTTCACTTGACCAGATGGAGAAAATATGGGCACATGAGTTACATGCGATCCGATAAGTTCAAATCTGGTTGAATTTGAGTCTAAGTAGGACCAAAATCCAACTCACCAAAAGATGTAAGACTTTCTTAGAGATAAACTTTGGCCCAAGCGAACCGCTTAATCCAACGTGAGTCCCGTGACATTCGAGCCATACAATTTTCTCACGTCGCATTCAACTTTATGAATTTCAGTCGAGCTGAAATCGAGGGTCAAAGAAGATATATAATCCAGAGGATTTGGTCCATCCTGAACCATCCCACTAACTTTCTTTTTATGGTTGTAAAACTCCAAAGAAAAAGATTAGAAAAATAAGAAGCAATTAGAAACTCTTATTGGTTCAAAGGTCACGAGGCCTCAAAAGAAAAATGTGGGTGGCATGTCACCTCGTGTCTCTTTTTGCATCCTTGAGTTAGACTTGAACGAAATTCTTGCTAGCAAATCTAATCCCATGACTATTGTTGTTGATTTGATCATCATGACATGATTTATAAATGGGAAGGTGCCAAGGTGGTCACGTTGTCATTGCCAAATGAAGTTAATGTGCTTCTTACCGTCTTCCTAGTTGAAATCATAGGCTCTCGACTCACTTTTCAAACACAAATGAATTAATGACTAACCCCCACTTCATTTCAGCAGGGGTAGCTTCCAAGGTATCCTTTTCTACTACTTTCAAGTTTCAAGTCATTTACTAAATGTAAACATGCCAATAGTCAGCTGCATATTGGACTACCCTTGACCATCACATGGTCAACGATAATGTCACAATGTACATTACAAATTTTTCATAGCCTTCATCCCTTTAATCAAGAGATTATAACCATTGAAAATCAGCATAATCAAGGAATTGTCTACTTGACTTTCCTATTTCTTATTCTTTGTAACTTTATTTAATCCAACCTCTCGACTAAAGAAAAATGTAAGCCATTCTATCACAACTTTATTTTTACCAAGGTAATAGGTAATAGGACTCTCTCATATCATGTCATTCAAGTTGGCGGTTGTCCCCCTTCAAGCTAAGTTGGCTCGGACAATTCAGGCCGAGTCAAGTGTTTTGAGGGAGAAAAACAAGGAAGAAAGGAGAAATTTCACTTCGTTTGGAAGCCCTCACTAAACTCGGATAATATATGCTTCCATCAAAGTAAAACAGCCATTCCCCAACATTATTACAGCAGCTCTGGTTATTCAGTCATCTCTGTCAAGGTTCTAAGCTGCAAAGATTGCAACACCCACGGTACCAATTGTGGGTGGGCCATTGCTATAATTCTGGGCTTGGTCCCCGCACTTCAGAGCCCACGAATGGGTTTGTTGGGCCTTTTCAGTACGGCCAACAACAATCAAATGGTGATAAGATCTTTCTTGTATTGGATGTCATATGACATGTGGGGCTGCAATTTTTCTTCAAGGCTATGATATCAGAGACAGGCTAATTGGACTCATGCACACCCACATGCCCCTCATCACACACTAACCCATCAAAACTATCCACATGTACACCCTTTAGGGAACAGTTACTCGATTGATTTCATCTCACCCACAAAGATATGGGCCCTACATATGTGCCATTTGCAATCCATGTATTGGAAGCCCAACACGTGTTCCACTTCCATCCACTCGACCAAGAAAGAAACAGAGGGATGGCTGAATTACCTGGGGGATTGCAAACCGTACTGATAATTTCCATTTATGAGAAGATCTTTTACATGGGAGGGAATCAGGCTTTGAGTAAACGACAAGCCAAATAAAACTAGGCCGGCATAGTTCTCTCTTACCGTAAGGAGTTAAAAAGGATCATTTGGGGTGCTCGGGTCCTTGGCTTTTTGGCTTTCCTTCAAATTGATGGCCTATAACTCCCTCTGCTCCCACGCTACTCTTTCGTGTTCATGGGTCTAAAATCCTAAAGCCCACCTCAAGCAATTATTTTGCTGCTAGGCTAGACCAAAAACCCAGTCAGAGTCAGCCACATGGATTTCTTGGCCATTTTGGTGCTCTCCTCGACTGTCATGGCTGGTTTTGCTGCCCTCTGTGTGTTACTCAAGCAGGTTAATGTGTGGTTTTATGAGACCAAATTGGGAGAAATCAGGTATTCCCTGCCTCCAGGTGATTTGGGTTGGCCTCTGATTGGCACCATGTGGTCCTTCTTGAGAGCTTTCAAGTCAGGAGACCCTGATTCCTTCATTTCAAGCTACGTTTCCAGGTGCTCTCTCTCTCTCTCTCTCTCTCTCTCTCTCTCAATTTAATGTTGCACTTGTATTTTGTTGGACCACCCATGACTGGAATAACATTCTTCCATGTTTTTTTTTGTTAATTACACTCCTATTAGGATCTGTTCCCCTAACTGTAACTATAACTAGAGTAATAGTTATCTGTAATGAAGTCTGAGGAGTAGATCAGTTGGCATAGAATCACTGTTTGCTTCCGAAAATTGAGGGTTCGAAGCATTTATCCATGGCCTTATAGAGATTAGTCCGCCCAAAGAATTGCATAAGCCTCTGTAACTTAATAAAAAAAAAAAAAGTTACCTATAGTGATGAGGCAAATAGGTGGTTTGAGTAATTTTTGAGTCAGGGAAATGAAAGACATCACAATCGTTTCAAGAAAGGCACTGGCGGTTCTTGTCATTTTCAATGTCTGAACTGAAGAGGTGTTTGTGACATCAACCGCCCACATATAAAATACAAGCTACTTAAGCTACGCAACAAGGACACTAATATTTTATTTGAAAGCCAGTAGGCTTTAGAAAGAAAGTTGAAACTGCTCGTATGCCCATGACAGAAAAGGACAATTTGTCTTGTGGTTATTATATGTAATTTTTTCAGATAGGG
The DNA here is from genome assembly GCA_028538565.1 of Umbellularia californica. Taxonomy (NCBI): domain Eukaryota; kingdom Viridiplantae; phylum Streptophyta; class Magnoliopsida; order Laurales; family Lauraceae; genus Umbellularia; species Umbellularia californica. The sequence continues at coordinate 1,488,426 of JAPQWN010000012.1, forward strand.
CCAAAGAGAGATTGATGCAGTGCTTCATTAAAAGGATTCTGTGTCAATGAATTATCTGCTCCTAACACCTGCATGTTTTTTAACCTCACTTTTCTGTTTGGCTGGGACCCAGAGGCAATCTTGAACCATTTTTTTACTAGATGGAGGACTTGAACTTACCACACCTGGCCAGGTGAGCTTTAACTCTGGGCAGTCTTCACCGCCGAAACCTTGTCCCAATTATGTTTGGGCCAGCTTTATGAATCTGTTTTACGCATAACCTGTATTCTAGTTTATCCTAGGTTAATTTTCTGGAAAGGTTGCAGGCCTATTTTTACTGCTTCTTTGAGTTTATCTATGTCTTCCTCTACCTAGAGGGTCATTAACCTTCATGGAAAAAATTTTCCTCGTTATTTCATTATGGACCGGCGTAGAACAATCTCAATTCAATTGTTTTCACTTAATACTCTAGGTTCTGCAAAAGTCAGAGAACTTCTAAAAGATTAGTAGGCTTTGGTCACTAAGTATTTCTATCAATTACACCGAGCTGTGCAACCTGTTACTGGGTCTGGTGATTTAGACTCAACCAGCCCATTGATCTACTGAGTCGAGGTGACTCCCTTACACCCAGCAGGTCCAAAAAGAGTTTTAAAACAATAGCTTATAGCTCCCTTTGACTGTTTCTCTTATTCCTTCCTCTTGTCCGGCAACCACTAGGTCCAATACCAACCTACCTCTCATCACCATGTCTGTAGGTGGGTGCAGTGGGCCCTACATGTCGGGTTGGACTGCTGTCTTAGTTCTATTGGTTGGACTTGATTATTCCCATCTCCTGGGACCGGGGCCCCTAGCATATTGTCTAGGCCAGGTATGTTCCTCTCCTCATAAAGGTCTCTTGGGCCCAAAAAATTCTGCTGGTTTCCCCAGGTTGGTATACTGGTGTTTATAAGCAGGCCCCAACCCAGCGTGCCGTGTTCTGGATTTGGGCTCTGGTTTTAGGCCCATGGGTGGTTCTGGGTATATTTTGTGGGTTGGAAGTTATACGAGGCTGGCACAGGCTTATGTATGCTTGAAGTTGAAGGTCTGAGATTTTGCCCAGCCTGAGCTGTTTGCAGACTGGACCAAAGCTTGTCCGAGCCCAGCCCATTTAGTTATTTAGCCTGATTTCAACGACATTTCCAGTCTATTGCAAGTCTGAACGAGACACAGTCCATTTTCATATTCATGAAAATCTTTATACTAAATATGTCTGGCTGGGCCACGTCTCCAGCATGTATAGGCCCATTCTGTCATAGCTTATCAATTGGGCCAGAGTTTGGGCCCGGTTCAGTCCATGGCCTAAAAGAACAGGCCAAACCCATTTCAGTGTGGACTGGACTCAAGTGTTTTTGGGCTTTCCTTCCCAGCCATACACAAATAAAGTTCACAAGTGGAACATACCCGGCCCGACTTTCAGCCCATGGTCTGGATGCAGCAGATTTGAATATTATTCCGCCCAATAACTGCTACACAGGCTAGGCTTGAACAAGCTTCAGCCCAGAGAATTTCCAAACGGTCCATGAACATTATTAGGTTGGGCCCACAATGTACACCAAAAGGAATGCACTGGAGTTGATTTGGCTTGATCCATCCATTTTATAAAGGGGGATCAATGCAGATTTTGGTAGGGCCTCCATTCCCTTCCATGTATGGACCAAATATTCAATCAGCTTAGATTATTTCCCTTTTGGCATTCAAGTGGGTTAGATTCGGCTGTCATACTTTAGCTTGTATGCTGGGCAACTGGTCAAAAGTGATACTTTCAACTTTAAGCCCCGGGGTTGGATCCCTGGGGCCTGTTTTTTAAATTAAGTACCAACACCACTCAACCATAAGTGTGTTGCTCTGAGATGTGTGTTTGCCACATCCATGTTAAATGCAACAATACAAACACGTACATCAATCCAAATTGTCTTGCCTGTTTGTGGGAAATGGAAGTAGTACACCAATTCTCACCATGTGATTGGAAGCCATTAAATGGATGGCTGAAATGAAAGCAGCCAACAGCTCAAATTCACCATGCAAAATTGGATGGTTAAGATCATCCAACCAGTAATACTTCTGGGCTATTCTCCCTCCCAGTGAGACCAACAAATTTGAATTTTGAACTGCTTGGCTCTGCATACTGCAGGACAGTTATTCTACAGTTGAAGGCTTGAAGCATGGAGAGTTCAGTGAATTATATCAACCATACTTCTATACTAATATTCATATCACTCAATTCATAATCACAGATTCAATCGCACTGGAATTTACAAGGCATTCATGTTTGGAAGCCCAACAATCATGATCACAATACCTGAAACTTGCAAGCAAGTCCTGATGGATGACGAACATTTCATGCCCGGCTGGCCAAAATCGACATGCAAACTCATCGGAAGAAAATCATTCGTTGGGATTTCACGCGAAGAACACAGGTGGTTGCGCCGTCTTACAGCTGCTCCAGTCAATGGTGATGAAGCCCTGTCCACATACCTCGAATTCATCGAAGGCGCCGTAATATCCGCATTGGAGAAATGGGCAGGGATGGAGAAGATTCAGTTCTTGACTGAGCTTAGAAGACTTACATTCAGGATAATTACATATATATTTCTCAGCTCCGAAGGCGATCCTGTGATAGAGGCCCTAGAAAGAGAATATACAACTTTAAACTATGGTGTAAGAGCCATGGCCATCAATCTACCTGGATTTGCTTATCATAGAGCACTCAAGGTGAGTCATTGAATCTTCTATCACATTGTTTCTTTCTTTTCAAAGAAATGATATGGTCTGCCTGTATTTCCAATTCTTCTGAATAGATGTATTCCTGGATCCTATATTCTGATTTTTTACAAATTATAAGATTACAATGCTTTTCTTTTTTTTCTTTTTTTTCTGACGAGGAACCCGCCGACCCCCTTACGGTTGATCATTGGCCCACTAGCACTGTGTATCAGGTAAGACCCCAAATGTTTCGAAACCAGGACATCCAACTCATTACTGGACTTCCTAACCACTCGAACAATCTAATGCTTACTCCCCACTAGATGGTATACATGATTTTGAGAAATAATGATAATGATATGCAAAATGTGAACACACTGAATGTTTGGTGTATAGGGGAAAAGTCAAAAAGATCTTATAGATGCAGGAAATACTGTCAGTTTTTTAATGAGTGATGATCAAAACATGACTTTGGTAATTCCTATTCTAAAAGAGAGAAGCGAAGCTGAGGCGGCTCTGCATTTTTTGATGAGTGAAAGAAGAGAAGTGCCCACCTTTTCTCACAGACAATAACAACATCTGCAAATTGGGAGTATAGAGAAGATGCCAAAATTAGAACACAAAATACACCAACAAGAAACTCCTTTAAAAACAAATGGCTATAGAATTACCATCTAGGAAAAAACTGTTTAAATCAGAGCCACAACTTTCTTCCTTTCAAGTTGAGATTTTCACCTTTATGAGGCATGCTATGAAAACTCTTTTCTCATCATCCATTGGTCACACAATCATCTAGTCCATGGATTGTTACTCATTTAAACATAATACCCCAGATATATACCTCAATGCTAAACTTCCAATAATCTATCATTACCCAATCATCTAGTCCATGGATCATAAACACATTATCACATTATCTTGAGTTTTCTAAAAATTAGTGTGAAAAACGCATGCATAATGGTTTTTGCTCAGAGGAAAATGAATCAATGAGCCATACTACAGTCACAGGTTAATCTCCATCCAGCTCAAGGAAACCTCTGCTGCTTCTGTTACCATTTCGGAGGCCTATGTACATTTTTTTTTTCTTCCAATAGTGTAAGTAGTAAGTACACTAGAAGCTGCCCTTGGATGTTTTTTTCTTGCAATGTGGAATTGGCTGAGAATTTCTTTCTTCCAGGCTCGGAAAAAGTTGGTCGGGATTCTTCAATCTGCTGTTACTGAAAGAAGAGTGCGGATGGCAAAAAATGCGCCTCGGGCAAAAAAAGACATGATGGATGCCTTAATAGAGGTTGAAGATGACAGTGGTAAAAGATTGACTGATGAGGAGATAATTGATGTTTTGATCATGTACTTGAATGCTGGCCATGAATCTTCTGGCCATATCACCACCTGGGCCACAATCTTCATTCAAGAACATCCAGAGGTTTTGAAGAAAGCCAAGGTGGAACTAGAATTCTGTTGGCAATTTCAATTCCTTGATATTCAGTAATCAAAAGCTCATGACAACCAAAACAAAATTCTTCCATTTCTTTGCAGGCGGAGCAAGAGGAAATAATTAGGAATAGATCACCAACACAAAAAGGAGTAACACTAAAAGAAGTTAGACAGATGGAGTATCTTTCAAAGGTTTGCCTCTAGTTTCTTATGAACCATAGTTTTTTGGTAGATAGTTTCTGGTGAATCATTATCTACTCCATAGAAGTGTGATATATTTGAATGGTCGAATGTTAGAAAGTTGTGGGTTATCTATGGTAGAACTGTAGTAGAACTAAACGAATTTCTTTTGATTTCTTAGGTGATCGATGAGACGTTACGTTGCATAAATATCTCACCAGTAGTTTTCCGACAGGCGACCTCAGATTTCAAAATCAATGGTAAGTTTCCCTTTCATTAATAACTGTAGTTTGCTAATTTGTTTGTAGTTATCAGCCACTTTAGCACTGTCAAGCATTAATATGTAACAAGATCATAATCTTATGGATCGAAGTTGCAACAAAAAATCTCAAATGACTCGACACCCTGCTGAGGTGGCATCCTAGTGGCATGCTGAGAAAGCACTCTAATTATTAGACCTGTTCATGTATTGATTGAAGCTGCATCATTTAAGAAATTGGGTATACCTAAAACTTGTTCTCTGTTTAAGATTTTGGCTCAGACAATGGTTATCTGTTACACTGTGCAATTAGTGATGATCTGAAATTCCATACAAGGGGAACCTTTTCTCCTTCCTTCGCCACCAAAATTCAATTTAACTCCATATTTCCCATATTGATTTTGATTAGAAAAGGTTAGAGAACAGTGTCACGCCTAGTAAATCCATGTTCCACTTGACCCCAAATGTGACATAAGTCCAAACCTATGCTCTCTACATGGAAAACCATCCAGTCTAGCAGAATAATCAAAACATTAAAGATTCCTAATAATCTATGTTTTCCTCAGGTTACATTATACCCAAGGGCTGGAAAGTTCAGGTCTGGTTCAGGAGTGTTCACATGGATCCTGAAGTTTACTTAGAGCCAAAGAAGTTTAACCCAGCCAGATGGGATGTAAGCATGGCAATTTTTTTAACACATGTTGGTACTATTATTTAGAAATCTGAATTTCTTATTCATTATAAGGTTAAATGGATTCAGGGATACACACCAAAAGCAGGAACGTTCATTCCCTTTGGAGCAGGAAACAGGTTATGCCCTGGAAACGATCTTGCGAAGATGGAGATCTCCATTTTTCTCCACTACTTTCTCCTTGGCTATCAGTGAGTTCCTTTTTTTTATAACTTGCACAGCTCACATAATTTTTCATGAGTCATTATTAAGAGTTTTTGAATTTTGTGCCCTTATCATGATGACTCTTAAACTTTTCAACTATCACCTACCATTTGACTCCAGATATTCAAACTGCTACAAAATGCACAATAGAACTAGTAACCATCCATCATTAAAAAAAAAAAAAAAAAGGAGTATTTGAACCAATTGTAATTTGGAAATTGGAATTCATCTAAATGTACCTTTACTCGGTTACATCACATGCCATGGTCATGGCAGGAACAAAGAACACAACTAGTTTAACCCTGGAAAGGTTTCTAACATTCACAAGCAACTGAAAATGGAAGTATTAAGCAGTTGCACTTTGAAATGCAAATGTTCTCCATCATTTATGACAACTTCAATTTTATTCTTCCATTCCCATTACATCTGTACTCCTAAAAATTTTAACAGCATTTTTACTCATACCATACTGTCGTGCATTATTCCCCCTTAACTATGCCATCTGGTTCCTGTTTATGCAAGTTTAATATTTGACTCTAATTTATCCATGTCCAGGCTCAAGCGGCTCAACCCAGAGTGCCCTGTGAGATACTTACCCCACCCACGACCCACAGACAACTGTCTTGCAATTATAACTAAGGTTTCTTCACAATCCATGTAAAAGAACATGTTCTCACATCACAAGTTTTTCATTTTGCTGGTAATATATAAGAGTCATATTTAATAATAGTTATGATGGAAGTTGATGATTCTCTTTCTTTTCTAAAAAAAAATCGTCGAGTAAGACTATAGCCCGTATCATCGTTGGAAGGTGCTAGTTATCTCAACCACAAAGTTGCATGTTCGAGTCAGCTTATCTTTCAGGGAAGGTAAAAAGATAGTCATGGTGATGCTCTTACAATCAGGAAAATTATTGGGACCACACTCCCAAATTCAAGTTGTGGGCTACTGACAAATGATCATCAATTAGTGTACCCTGCTTTTACAGTTGCATATCATTATATTGTAAGCAAATGATGCATCAGAGCCCCGTGATTCCTCTTTTTTTAACTATTGTAGAATACACATTCCCTTGAAGGCACTTTGATTGTTGGAGGCTTTAAGCTTACATATAGAATATGTCATTCCTTAGATTTCATATGCACCTACTCAACCTTTTATTGGTTTTGTGTGATTATTAATTTTACAACATAGTTGGGACAAGGCTTTAATGATGATGATGATGATAATTTATTATATATACCAGAAAGCCAAAACACAATCAACAGGTGAAAAATGGGAGGGGTGTGTTATGGAAAAGATCCTCTCAGAGTTAAGAAATACGACGGAGGGTCCAGCTCCAAACACTTTATAATGGTCGTTGATGACCTTTATTCCATGATATCATGGAATAATCTGATATACAAATGTCCCGATTCCATGATATCATAGAATGTTGGGTTATTCATGATATCATTGGAAAGAAGTCATCTGCCTTCATTATTTAGTGTTTGGGGCCTCTGTCTTATTTCTCAACTTTAAGGGGTTTTTTTACGTAAAAATCCCAAAAGAGAGAGAGCCTTCATTATTTAGTGTTTGGGGCCTCCGTCTTATTTCTCAACTTTAGGGGGGCTTTTTACATAAAAGCGCATAGTAAGTATTATATTTTGATGCCTAGGTAATCTTAAGTAGAGGGAATGATGGGAAAAGATGGTTGGGAAAAAAAGGGAAAAATGAAAATAAAACTAGTAGAAACACTGATAACTGAGGTGTAGACTTCAGTTTCAAGTAATTAACAAGAAAATGAGTGTAAAACATAACAGCCCCAGTTAATTGAAGTCAACTAAATGAGATGTCCTAACCACATTTAAAAAAAAAAACTTGAACTCACACACTCTTACCCCACTGCAGGTGGGAATCAATATTTATACCCAGCTGCGCAGCCTTTTTTTATCGCCAAGAAATCAATTCATAATTAAAACAGCCCATATACAGATGCCTACCAATGCAGAGAGAGCAGATGCCAACCAACCAAGAGAAGAAAACAGATTACCCGTTTGAGAAATACGTGGAAAGTCAATGGAAATGAAACTAAAATACAGGAAGAGCAGCATCTAGAGACATAAAACAGTGCAGAAAGGAGAGCTTTTCCTTGTTTCCAAAATAGACACAAGTATCAAAACTTTTCAAATTAGGGCCTAAATCTCCTATGAGTTTTCAATGAAGGATGACCAGTTATTTAAAGGTAATTTATGGTGTCTTTTTCCATCAATTCTTTAAAATATCCGAATTATCCATCATTTAAAGTCATGACAAGCTTCCAGCAACCATTACATGCCGTCGATCACTGTGGGACACTAGTTGTCATCGATCACTGTGAAAATGCCAGTAAAGGAAAGGATGAGAAGATGATGCAAGTAAGAGAGAATTTTATTTCAATGAAGGTTAATTTAGGTATTTAAATTTTTGAGAAAAGAAAAGTCATCAGAAAATACCTTTAAATGACCGGTTATCCTAAATTAGAAACTTACCGGAAAACTTAGGCTTTAATTTAAAAAGTTTTGATACTTGATACTTGTGTCCTTCTTTAAAATAAGTAAACAATTAAGGCCTTATTTGAAGTTTTTCCTATTATCGTACCTTTAAAATTGCTCTGAAAGTCTGAGCAATATCCAAGCTTAGATCAGTTTTTAAATTATAAACCCAAGCCCGGGCCTATCCCGACTCGGGCCATGAGTGCGTGCCTGACTCGACCCCGGCCCGTATGGAAAAGGTTAAGCTCAAGCCTGTTTCAATTTTTTTTTTCTTTCAAAAAAAGGCTTTTGGCTAACTGATCCAAGCAGTAGCTTGGCTTGTTCCAAAAAAAATTGTTTTTCGCTTAAACTGTGTCTCCCATTCAGGTGGGGCTGGGCTTTCAGCTCCCTTCCACCAAATCCAAGCCCAGCCCATACATTAAATGGGCTAAAATCTAAGGTCCAACCCTAGCCCAAGTACCAAGACCTAAGTCTCAAGCCCAGCCCAAAGAAATCTGGGCCGGGTCGGTCTGGGGCTGAGCCAGCCTATGATCACCGCCACTCGCGGAATGATTAAACCTCACCTTTCAACCCATCGATTGATCTCTCTTTGAGGATTGCTCATTCAACCGTTAATATCCCCTCTTGTATAGTTAACTTTTAGACTCATTCAAATGATCAATTGGTTTGCTCAACTTTTACAGTGCATAGGTCGCCTCTCTCAAAGTTTTGCCATCAAATCAAGTTAAATTTTGGGCTATGTGTGCCCTGAATCTTTTTTATCCAATGGATATGGCTAGAAGCAATGGACCCACGGTGGTTTTATCTGCTATTGTAGTTCTCCTTCAAATTGGGCCATCTATGAAAATTTATGGTAGAAAAGTTTTAGAGGGATGTTGTTGAAATGGATAGTCTAAATAGAAGGTCACACTTTCATTAAAACAATAAATACCCCCACGGGCCCCACACCAAGTTAAAGTATGCAATTGGACAACCATGAAGACCAATGATTGCACTCAATACTCCCTCTGGACAAGAACAGTATAGTGATTACACAGAGCATTGGTGGTTAAAAGTTAAAACCACCCATAACCCCATCTTGGCCCAAAAGGTTCTTCCCTACCCACAAGGTCCTACATGGCACAATAGCAATCCGGGTCGGCCCAATTAGAGACTAGGTCACCCTAGGTCAAGCCCAATGAACTCCCAAACAAAAGGCATCTTGAATTATTAATTAAGGCTTTAACATGCTAGCACACTCTTGGTTGAGTGGTGTTGGCAACCTCATTGCACGTTAATGTCAAGGATCTCGATCTCCGGCTTGATCGAGTTCAAGTATCACTTTAGTACCAGTAGCCCAAAATAATAATCTACTCTTATAAAAGAGGCAAAGTTGCAACTTTTTTTCAACCAACCATTGTGGGGCCCACCCAAAATATTATAATAATATAATAATATATTATTATTGTATCATAATAATAATAATAATATAATATCTTTTTCACCCAACCATTGTGGGGCCCACCTAAAATATTAGATCTATCTATCTATCTATATCTACTATTATATTATAATTATATAAATAAAATTATAAAAGAGGCAAAGTTGCAACTTTTTTTCAACCAACCATTGTGGAGCCCACCCAAAATATAATAATATATTATTATTATATCATAATAATAATATAATATCTTTTTCACCCAACTATTGTAGGGCCCACCCAAAATATTATATCTATCTATCTATCTATCTACTATTATAAAAGAGGCTATGTTGCATGGTTTTTTCAACCAACCATTGTGGGGCCCACCCCCAAATATTATAATATAATATAAGAATATATTATTTTGAGAAACTACAAAAATTTTCACTACACCTTTGTGGGGCCCACCCCAAAATATTATAATGCAAACTTTTTCACTACACCATTGTGGGGCCCACCTCCAAATATCTGTTATCTACTATCTACTTACTATTATAAAAGAGGCTATGTTGCATGGTTTTTTCAACCAACCATTGTGGGGCCCACCTCAAATATTATAATATAATATAAGAATATGTTATTTTGAGAAACTGCAAAATTTTTCAAGACACCATTGTGGGGCCCACCTCAAATATTATAATATAATATAAGAATATGTTATTTTGAGAAACTGCAAAATTTTTCAAGACACCTTTGTGGGGCCCACCCCAAAATATTATAATGCAAACTTTTTCACTACACCATTGTGGGGCCCACCTCCAAATATCTGCTATCTGCTATCTGCTATCTACTATCTACTACTATTATAAAAGATGAAAAGTTGCAAACGTTTTTCACTACACCATTGTGGGGCCCACCCCCAAATATTATAATATAATATCATAATATATTATTATGAAAAATTGCAAACTTTTTCACCACACCTTTGTTGGGCCCAACCCCAAATATTATAATGCAAACTTTTCACTATACCATTGTGGGGCCCATCCCCAAATAGTATCATATAATATAATAATATATTATTATGAGAAATTGTAAACTTTTTCACTACACCATTGTGGGGCCCACCCCCAAATATTATAATATAATATAATAATATATTATTTTGAGAAATTGTAAACTTTTTCACTACACCTTTGTGGGGTCCACCCCAAAATATTATAATGCAAACGTTTTCACTACTACATTGTGGGGCCCACCCCCAAATATAATAATATAATATAATAATATATTATTACGAGAAATTGCAAACTTTTCACTAACCATTGTGGGGCCCAACCCCAAATATTATAATGCAAACTTTTTCACTACACATTGTCGGGCCCACCCCCAAATAGTATAATATAATATAATAATATATTATTATGAGAAATTACAAACTTTTTCACTACACCTTTATGGGGCCCACCCCCAAATATTATAATCTATTTATCTATCTACAATTTTATCTTATCTTATCTTATATCTTATATCTTATATATCTTATATATACTATTATAAAAGAGGAGAAATTACAAACTTTTTCACTACACCTTTGTGGGGCCCACCCCCAAATCTTATAATATAATATAATAATAATATATTATTATTATATAATATAAAATCTATATCTATACCCTTATTATAAAAGAGAAGAGAAGTTGCATACTTTTTCACTACACCCCTGTGGCCCCTCCCAAATATTATAATATAATATAATAATATATTCTTTTTATATTATAATAATAATCATATAATATCTATGCCCTTATTATAAAAGAGAAAAAAGTGATGCTTTTTCTCTTCACATCCGTGGGCCCCACTTAGTATTATGATATTATATATATATATATATAAAATAAAAGATAACTACACATATATGGGCCCCAATAAAGGAGAATGACTTGTCATGCTTTTTCTCTACACATCTGTGGGCCTCACTTAGTATTATTATATTATATTATATATATAATAAAAAAGACCTACACGTCTGTGGGCCCCACTTAGTAGAAGAGCTTGTCATGCTTTTGTCTACATTTAGACATCTGTGGGCCCCACTTAGTATTATTATATTATATATATAAAAAATACAAGAGAACTACACATATGTGGGCCTCACTTTGTATTATTATATTATATATATATGTATAAAAATAAAAGAGAACTACACATCTGTGGGCCCCACTTCGTAGAAGAACTTGTCAAGGTTTTTCTCTACATCTACACATCTGTGGGCCCCACTTAGTTTTATTATAATATCTGTTTGCCCCACTTAGTATTATTATATTATATATATATAATAAAACGAGAACTACACATCTATGGGCCCCACTTAGTAGAAGAATCTGTCATGCTTTGACTCTACATCTACACATCTGTAGGCCCCACTTAGTAATATTATATTATATATATAATAAAAGAGAACTACACATTTGTGGGCCCCACTTAGTATAAGAACTTGTCATGCTTTTTCTCTACACATCTGTGGGCCCCACTTAGTATTATTATATACATATAATTAAAGAGAACTACACATCTGTGGGCCCACTTAGTATTATTATATTTCGATGAAATGCTTAGCTCAAATGATCATGAAAAGGGTTGTGTTTGAAGAATTTGTTCATTCACTGTAAGAACTCAAATGAGAAATTTCAGTTAAGATTTTCATGTGTAGAAAATTTCAACTTCAATCCCAATGCCTGTAAATTAAAGACACGAATTGCTTGTCAGAGGAAGGGATGAGAATGCAAAAGATTGCTTGGAATCCTTGTGATTTGTTGTTGATTCGTTTAAAGCTATGAGTTGGGTATTATTTTGGTTTGTTAGTATTTTGTTTCATTGAATTTGGTATGTATTTGACGCTCAGTTTTAGACAAATTTTAATGGGAAATAGGCCGAACTATCGATCTATATTGAAATTAGTGAGTGTTTTGCCTAATCATGTATGACCAGAAAATGTTAGTTTTCAAACTTTTTTTTTTAATTAGTTTCCTTCCATATATCTTATTATTCAATCTTCTTCTTACTTTTTTCTATTGAAGCTTTTACTAAAACTCATAAGAATAATGAGTGATTGTAAATTACTTAATTTGTTACATGATCATTCTCCATTGGGATAGTTAATATTGAGTTTTTCAATGACTTTATTTTTTCAGATTATCATACTGAAATGCACGTGCAAGGCTCCACTAGTAATAATAAAAGCTTTTAAATCCATGCCTACACCCTCCCACACATGAAATGAGGTGTAGTGCATGATCAAAGGTTTTTTTTTTTCAACTATCAAATGTGTAACAATAATAAGGATTTCAAATCACCAAAGTTTGCAAAGTATCGTCCCTTTGATCTAGTTATAGAATATTTTTCTATGGGATGGACGGTTCCATCAAAAACCCCACCCAAATGAGCTATCCTCTCGTGATCATGATGTAATCGATATCAGCTAATCAGGTCCATCAAATTATGATATCCAACCATACCTTAATCCCACCAACCCCACAGAATCTGAGTAAATGTCCTCGGCCTTCCGTGATTTTCACATTCACATCCCAAATGCGAGATTGCGTTGGGCTCGAGAGACAGTCAAAACACAGATGAAAAAAATTCAACACTCGTATTGTATCGATGGTAAATGCCAGAGTGAAAAATCATCAAAACACCCCAGAAGTCAAATGGCACATCTGTTAATTTACAGTCAGCGATCCCTCCTCAGAGAAGAAGCAGTGCCTACTGCTTGGGAAGGGATGAAGAAACATCAAAGCCATTTAATGATAAGTTAAAGCAGCAACTGCGGATCCAACCGAGCGTTACACCCGGCCGATACTGCAGTCTGCTATGCAGAAGAGAACCGTATTAGACTTGTATTGGAAACTTGAGACGCTACAAATGGCAAGGAGAGGAGAACCCTCTCCGTCAATGCAACTGCAAGTCTGCAATTGACTCGAAAGAAGAACCAACCAATCCCAATTCCCTCACACCTTATATGATCAATCCCAATGAATAAGCATGAAACTCAAGAATCAAGATGGAGTCTTTTACAAAAATGTCTACAAGAGAACAACAACAATTTTAATTTACCCCTTGGATTTTGAATATCTAATGCTAAGATCATCTGAACGGAATTTGAATGGCTTGATTGATATTACCTTTCCAAAATCCAAGCCATGCCTTTCTAGCTAGCTCACCATGCATTCAGGTGGGCCCAACTAAAGATAATAACTTCAGCTACTAAGATTTGCTTTTCTAAAAGTATAGGGGCTTTTTGTAAAAACCTCTTCAAATTAAAGGAAGTGATCCTTCTATGATCTCACTATTTGCAGTTGCACCTGTTGCAAATGGAGTTTTTTCCTTTGGGTGGATGTTCAAGCAAGAATTCTGGGGTGGAAGAGAGTGATCTTGTGAAGCAAGTTGGTGAGTGCTGTGATGAAGAGCATATGGATGGTGGTGTTGATTGCACGCTTTCGCTGGGGTTATCTTCTTCCACGAGATCAGGAGCGGGGTACGTGGAATCCATGCACGTAGTCGGATCGGAAAAAGGTTGTGATGGTGGTGGCCATGCACGTGCAGTGCCTGGCGTGAGGAAGTGTATGAAGTGCGGGAAGACAGAGACGCCTCTCTGGAGAAATGGACCCAACGGTGCTAAGGTAAGGAGAGAATTGCAGTAGTTGTGTCATTATCTAGCTACTATGTATGTGCGACAAAGACCTGATTGATGACACTAATAGTAGTGGGAGATCTGAGGTCATTTGGTGTGATTGTGAGCCGTTTGCTGATCTTTGTTTGATCTATCTGGTGGGACAGTGACCCATCAACATTCGATATCCATTTGACTCGTTTCTGGACCTGATTTCCTTTAATCTTTTCAATTTAGGAAGGTTTGAGGCCTATTTACAGATTTACATTGGATATCGAGGCAGACCTTGTGGGCGCCAGGGGCGGACCCAAGTGTTAGCACGCACCTGTGTTATTGGAGTAACCCTTAGATGAGACCTTAAAAGATTCCATTTTAATTTTTAACTTCTCCTATTGACTATTGCCCGCATCACCCAAAAGAAAATCCAGGCTCCGCTACTCCCTGTGACCATTTATTTTGCACTTGTGTAGCTCTTTAGAAACACCATAAAGCTTTGATGGTGATGATATAAATATCTCATCAGAGCTCATTAATGTAGAAAAAAAGGATTTGATCCGGGCTCTGTTCAAGGTAGTTCCTAGCAGTGTTCTGTTTGAAAATTCTTCAAGAAAAAAACCCTATTTCAGACTATAAAGTGTTTTAATAAGTGAATATTCCTAAGAAGATCTGTTCTCTGCTACTTTTTTACATAGAACTTTCTTCTTCTTTTTAATTAAAATAAAAGTTTGTTATGATTAGTTGATTGGAAAAGATCAAATACATTTTTTCCACTTGTCTAATCCTAGGCCATGAAATCTATATATTATTGTCACAGCAGTATGGTGATTCATGAAGAGAAAACTATAATATTGTATTCAATTGCTTTCTAGAACAATTATTCAGCTTTAAAATATTTAATACTAAGTCCCCTCATTTGTTTAAATTTTATTAGTGTAGATACATTGATTATGTTATCCAACATCAATGAATTTTTGGTGGGTGTAAATTTTCATCAGTCCTTATGCAATGCATGCGGAATTCGGTTCAAGAAAGAGGAGAGGAGAGCTAGCTTGATGCTGCTGGGGATGGCCAACTCATCAGACACCAAGATTGCAAAGGCCTGTGATGACAAAGGTGCTCACATTGCATTGGAGCTGGGCACTTACAAGGATCCCAATGGACCTTGCCATTACTAGCTAATTCATTGTTCCTTCAACCAGGTGGCCCACACATCTACTTCACAGCGGGCTCACCTATATATCTCACTTCCTAGTTTCATGGTCATCGTCTCAAGCCAATCCTGGTCTCCATTTTGAAGTGCTCCAGAGTCATGCCTGAAGTGATGACTGTAAAATTATTAAAGGTTTACTTTGAACCGTTGATCAACTCTTTACTCAAAATCCAGCAGATTGATTGATCATCCGGATAAAATGTTTGCTGAAATTGTGGGGTTTGAATGAAGATGGGCACATGGAGTAGCTCATTCACTAGCATACAATCAAGTGTCCCTCATAATCAGTTAATCACCACCCTATATACATGGACTTTGGTGGCTAACTCTAGGGTAATTTTGCGCTTGGTTACAATTGATAAACAAAAATATTTTTGAGAGTTGGCATGATTTGATAGGACAAAACTATCTCCCTATTTTTAGCGAAACAGGGATCAAGACTCTTGATTTTATAAGTTATCATAGATTCTAGAGTAATCCCTTCAATCTCGGGGTCGACCTAAAGAACCACCTAATTAATTAATTATATATAAAAGGGAGATTTTCAAAAACATCCTCAAGTTTTTCGGGTTTCTTCAATTGGGTACTTTTTCACCAAAGCCCATTGTCATTGACCCTTTATCCTCTTTTTCTAGATGACTAAAATGCTCTTTTTTTTAAAATATAGCAGTCTTTTCTAAACATCACTTTCCCTCCTCTCTCTCTCTCTCTCTCTCTCTCTCTCACTTCATTTTCCTTGCTTCCTTTCCCCAGAGACCACCGACAGCCACTAGTTGTTGCTAAGGGTCGCCAGTGTTTGTCAACGAAGGGGAACTGGAAAAGAGGAACGAGGAAGGGAAGAGGTGAAAAGGGGGAGTGAAATGGAGAAGAAAAGTGAATTAAACATGCCCTAGCCCTTTCTTAAGAGAAAGGGCAATTTAGTTATTTAAAAGGGGAAAAGTATCATTGATGGCGAGGATTTTGGCCAAAAAGGACCCAATCGAAAGAAACTTGGAAAACCTGGGAATATTTTTTAAATAAATAATATTCTGTTGTCGTCTTTTTTAAACTACGAAGAAATTAGGGATGTTTTTGAAATTATCCCTATATAAGAAAGTTTCATCCTCTTTAACCTAATAACAAAAGTTAAACACTCCACAAAACTGCTCTCTCCCTCCCTCCCTTAGGAGACATATTTGGTAATGATAACAATTAATCATATGAAATGGTTGACTTTTCAAGGTTTCATTCTCATTTTTATCCTTTCCTAAATAATTTTTTTATGGTACCCACATGAAAGGTCTTAGTCATACTGTGCAACTTGTTCTTGTGGTAATGTTTAGATGGGCCTTGTTATACTAGGAATGTTTATGCGCATCCACCCCTCATTATAAGGTTAGAGACACTTACATAATTGAAAATATTCATAAGTAAAAAAGAAAAAATTATGTATGGCTGCATAAAGAAGAGGAATGTTCATGTATAAAGAAATGAAGTCGTGTAAGTGTCCTTCACCCTATGGTGAGAGATGGATGCATATGAACATTTTCCTATATATATTATAATTTTTCATTTTCTTATATTTATGTTCATTTAGCCGGGAACAATTGAGACAAAGTTATTTTGGCTATTTCATTATAGCTGACTTTCAAAGTTCTTTCCATCAAAACAATTGAGACAAAGTTATTTTGGCTATTTCATTATAGCTGACTTTCAAAGTTCTTTCCATCAAAGAAACAATTTTTGAGAATGACAAGCATCTATAACTTCGTCCAAATTCCCCTGAGAAATTATCACTGACAAGCATCCTCTAAATACATCTTATGTTTGCTTGAAATGCACTCCAACATAGAATTCCACAATGGACTTTAATCTTTATATTGTTCTTCTATTCCATTGTGTTTTTGGGCTAAAAAAGGGAAGATTCATTGATCAAAAGAAAGAACATCAGTCTAATAAGCTTAAAGAGAACAATGAAATAGAAACAACTGCTCAAAGGAAATGAAAAATGTGGTCAGCAGCGGTACAATTACGGATGAAAGTGGGTCGGGCCGAGCCGGGCTTTGACAGGCCCTAGGCTCGGCCCTAGTATTTTTTAGTAGGCCCTAGCCCGGCCCGAGCTTGAGAGGGCCTAAAAAATCTTGGCTCGGGCTCGGCTCTTATTAAGTAGGGGGCCGGCTTGATTGAGGCCCTAGGTTCGGCTTGTGAGCCTAGCCTGTTTTATAATGATATAGTTCAATGTTAATGTAGATGAGCATTATCAAACACTCCAATGTTAAGGGAGCCCAGTTCCAACACTCCATAATAGTTCGATGTTAATGTAGATGAGCATTATCAAACTCCAACAATGATACAAATCAAATTAAACTCCAATAGCATCATAGAATAAAATTAAATATTCGGCTAGCATCATAAAATAAAGGTTTAGGGTTTAGGGTTTATGGATTATTTAGTGCTTAGATTTAGGGTTTATGATTCATGGATTATTTAGTGCTTAGGGTTTAGGGATTATTTATATTGGATTAAAATTAAGGTTTAAGGTTTAGCGCTTAGGTTTAGGGTTTATGGATTATTTAGTGCTTAGGGTTTAGTGTTTAGGGTTTATGGATTATTTATATTGGATTAAAACTAAGGTTTAGGATTTATGGATTATGTTATATCATATATGTATTATCTACTGTATAGTGTACATATATATATAATATATGTATTAATATATGTAGGCCCTAGGGCTTACAAGCCGGGTTTCAGCAAGCCCGAGCTCGGCCCTTTTAAGCAAACGGGCCTCCTCTTAGGCCCTAACTTGGCTCTTTTGTCTTTTGAGCCGAGCTCGGGCCGAGCCTATAACAGCCCGCGAACGGCCTGATCCACTTTCACCCCTAGGTACAATGCCCAATGTGGCTCTATACTTGAACAAAATTGATTCATACAAAACAATACAGGTTACATGTCCCTTTTATAGAATGGCGCACTCGATCTCCGTTGCGAATTAATATTATGTAAAGTACAACCGCGACAAGTCTCCCTACCAGGACCGTATAATCAATCAATAGGGTCCATGAATTAATATCAAACCAGTCAAAATAGATTTCTATTCATGCTTTATCTCTAACTTCCCTTTCAACTTTGTTGAAGTTGATATAACAATTATTTGATCATGCATTATAACTTTTATATTTATTTTTAACAGTTCAAATTAATAAATACATTATATATCATTGGAGGATTTGTGATTCCCCTTTTGTGGGCTCAATGTAAGAGTCAATCTCTACAGTCAAAATGCCAAGAATATTCATGTGGCCATCGTATCAAAAGTCAGGCTCCCCTTAGCCCTTGACTTTGGAGAAAATTGATTTATAAGAGGAGAACTTCACATTTAGGACCTATCAATTGAAATTCAAGCCACTCAAAATAAAATCTTGCTCAGCATATTTCCAAATTTTACCCAAATAGTAATTGTTTCCACACAAGAACTGATTGCGTCATGAAAACATGATAGTACAATGCATAAGATTGTGCTAATCACTTTTTTTTTTAACAAAACGGTCAATTTTACCGTGGAACTTGGAGTAAGACTTTGGAATACCAACTGTACATTTGGTAAAGGTCGCAGAAGACCTTATCATGCCAAATAGAGGTCTTCCGCGGCACCACTTTCTTATCATGCTAAATAGGAAGTCCAAATTCTCTCCATCAAACACAAATGTTAGTAATTGAATTTCTACCTTAGAGTCCTCATAGCATAATAGCACCAAATGGTAATGAGGAAGGTGCTGGATTGTCTCCTTTTGTTTAAATTGGAAAAGGTATTACAGTAACGTACCCTAGGGCAGCACGTGGGAAAAGAGTGTTACACAAACGCACCCTAAAAGGGCTTCTATTATGGGTGATTCCGATTTGTAATAGGTGGGGCCCACCATTTGAAAATTTTTGGATTCTAAATAAATAAATAAAGAGGATTTTACAGGTAAAAGCCCCATAGGAACCCAATCCACTAATGAGGTCCCAGAATCACCGTATAGACGAGAGGGGTTTTCTTGATGCGTTTATGTCTTCTTCTTTTTTTGTCATTTAGCGATATGGTCGATATCAACCATTCTGTCAGGCGGATTTTCTTCAACATATAACTGTCTTATTTGCTGAACACCACAGAATGGTTGATATCGACCATATAGTAAAAAGAAAAAAAAAAAAAAAAAAAACACGAATTTACAGGTCTACCTGCAGATCTTCCGCCCTCGCCTCCTCTCACTCCTCTTAAGTCATGTAGACAAGTCAAATTTATAGTTTTTCATTTTCTCCATTTCTCTCCTCTACATGTTTAGATTCATTGAATCTCTCCCCCTCTCTCCCTTTCTCTCAATGGCATTTCATCAAATATGTCGTCTTCGACCTTCTCCTTCCCTCGCTACGTTTGTACAAACGAAGAAATCCAAACCCTCTGAACCTTCAACAACATTCTCCAATGTCGAAAATCGAAAGACTTCCTCATCTTCCTCGTCGTCTTCTCCATCCCTCTCGAGCTCTTCAACTTCATCTCCTACTCCTCCATCTTCCCCTTTCGATGGATCTTCCTCCAAATCAGTGCCTTCATCATCCTCTACGGCCTCACTCACTTTCTCAGCGTCTTTGCCTACGCACCTCATTCCTTTCATCTCATGCTCTCTCTCACAATTCTGACCACATCCACCGCTTTTAAGGAGTACTAGCAACCAAGAAAGAAAAATCCGGTTTCTATTTAGATTCCGCAAATCAAGAACAACCACCACAAATCGATATCGACCATATTGCTAAATGACAAAAAAATAAAGACGGAAACGCACCAAGAGGTCCACTAGCATGACTCCTGTAGGATTTTATCCGTAAAATCCTTGTAAATAAACCTCTTATCCTAAAAATAAACAAATAAATACCTTAGGATCCGGGCTCCAATATATCACGGTCACGTCCCCTCTCTCGGAAGAACTCCGAAAAGGAAAGGGCGCTCATATTGGCACCACAAAATTTCGTTGTGCCACCCCTATATGATGGGACATTGCTGCATCGGGACGCGTGAAGGTAAAGAAGGGACAATTGGTTGGCTGATTTTCAAAGTTACTTGGTTGCTTTTTCAGCATCGGGATGTGTGCCACAAATTCATTAGGCAATAACGTGTTTCAACTCGTGTGCTTTGGTGCTGCCTCGAGACGCGTACAAGGCAAGGGAAGAGGGAACAGTGCCACTACCAACTCGTGACGTCGGCGCGTGCGGGTCCCGGTCAAATCAGTCAACAGCAACTTTGACTGGCCGTAATTCCTTCATCCGACTTCCGATCGACGAGCGGTTTGGTTCTGTGGATTCGTGGTGACGAGCACTATTTGGTAGACGCGACAGATCAGCATTCCAACGGTCAGAAATTTTTTGGACTGCGATCACGGTCAGTGGTATCTGGACCTTATTTTTTTTTTCAGATATGTCTACTGCTATATCTGCTCTGCACGATCTGGCTAAGGTTGATATTTTCTCATATTTGGCAGTTATGATCGAGCATGTTCCATTTACGACTCACTAAACTTTTGGGAATCAGATAGACCGGCACCAATTCAGAACTGGATGACAATGCCTGACATGGGTCACTTGATTGCTTCAAGTTACAATGTCATATTACATCTTTTTAGTTCTGACCTGTATTAGACATTTTTGCCACTGCGATCAGTGCCTCCACCGTCGCATGAACACGTTACTATCACTATCGGGTTCATTAATAATAATCACTTTGTCCAAGTTGCCTTGGCAGAGGGCTACCCGATGCCTTCCATTATGATTCAATGGTTTACATACATGAACGATTGCGCAGCTGCATGGGTTACACCGTATACAGAACAACTTGTATCATACATTCAGTGTACTCGTTCTATATTTCCTTCTGAAACCATTGTATTAGATGAATCATAATTTGTATTAATAGTGGAAGATTTATTGTTGTTACTAATGGAAAAAATATTGTTTTCCAGCATTTTCTAATATTCTAGATTTTTTTGATATTTTTGCGAATTTTTTTAGATTAAAAACAAATTTACACCGTGACGACCGCGACAGACCGATATTTGCGACCGATACCGTTATCATATCGGTTTTTTGGCCCCGCCGATACCGCGACCGAGACCGAGATTTTAAACCATGCTCCCCAAAGAAGAAAAGGGGAAAACCATTGTGCCTCTGCACCTGCTTATGCTGCTCTTTTTTTTTTTTTTTGCAGCTGTAGCCCTGCACCTTCTGAGTGTACTGTGGACCATGTAGATATAATGGGTCACTCTTAGTATGGCCCTCCCATATTCAGTCTGATAAGAAAAAAAAAAGTTGTAATGCATACTCAAATTGAAAGAGAGTGAAAAAAAATTTGAATGGATAGGATGAGAATCTTGAGCATAGTATGTCCCATGATCCCATCCCTGCATGACTTAGGGCCCGTTTCTTTCCTAGAATTCCTGGAATTCATGTCTGGGATTTTCAAATGCTGGAATTCTGAAATGCTACTGAATTCTGTCATTTTTGAATTCCCTGTTTCTTTTATGCCTGAATTCCTGCCTGAGAATTCATGAATTCCTGGATTTTCTGAATTCTCTGTTTTATAATTATAAGGATTTCTGACTGGAATTTTACTCCTGTATGCATTGTTTATATACCAATTTCACAATTCAAGCAGCAAAAAGTAAAAAATGGTTTTGATTAATAAGGATTTTAAATGGCCTTGGAACCATACCTTTTAAAACTCTAGCCGTGCTCTGAGAAGCGAAAATGAAGAAGACCATTGGAAGATCGGAGAAGATGAGGTATGTGTCGGAATTCCTCTCCCAGTTTGGTTTTCTCAAAACCTTGATGGGTCAAGGGGATTTTAAAACCCCAGGTTTTTGGTTTTTTAAAATGCCAGCATTCCTGAATCCCCCAAATTCTTCCACAGAAACAAAGAATTTCTGACAGATTTTCAAAAAAAATCATAAATACGGAAAACCCGTCAGAAATTCTTTGAAAGAAACATGGCCTTAATCAAATTGGATAGTCTAGATAACATTTACAAAATTGAGTGGAGGGAATCCATGCAAATCCGGGGGGCAGAAGGTGTAGTCCAGAAAGGTACAGCTGATTATACACCTCCCACATCAAATTAGTTAAGTTTCTGAATAGTCAGTTGCCAATACACTGCATTCTGCATGCTTATCACACTATAAATATTGCCAAGTCTACTCACTGAGTTGACTCACTTGGTCACATCCAAATTGTCAGAAGCCAAACAGGCTAGTCTCTTGCCATTGCAATCAAACAGAACGAGGAGTGTGGTCAGTCAGTAGTAGCCACAGAAAAGATAAATATAATCACACAGAACATTTGACGTGCGTGCCCTTCCATGATAACAAAAAAAAATACGTACAGCACATGATAACATTAACTCATTGATTTGACGTGCGTGCCCTTCATAGTAACAAAAAGTACCATACAAATGGTCAGGGTGGGTGTAGGGGCACGTATTCTGTCGATGGACACCTACAGAATGTGGTGCCCTTATTAAAACATGGGGTGCGAAAATTGGCCCCCCGTTTAAATCTCTCTGCTGCAGGGCAACTTCCGGGCCAGGCCATGTTGACCCGACCAGTCTTCAGCCCATCTTCAGGTTGTTTCGTTTTGCGTGCTTGCAAAAGGGCAAGAAAGAAACAGATGGGGCTGCTCTGGACACATGCACATGATGAGTTTTCTGCCTCGGGAGCCGCGCCGAGAAATAAAAGAGTGGCAGGCTTGCAGGTGCTGGGACGGTCCAACGTGTCCGATATTTCCACACACGTGGGTACTTCTCGCTGGCGATATCGCTCTTGTCTAGGTCATACAGTGCAAATTTAAATAAGACATATCCAACACATAAATAAGAAGAAAAGTTAAGATACTATTGACCGTGATCGCTGAAGAAAACTTTTCTAACCTTTGGATTGTTAGTCTCTCACTGCTTCTGTATAGATCTCGTTGCCAGGAGTGCGCAAGCGCAAACGGATCGTCCATCGGAGCTCAGATGACCCAAATATCACGCGACAAATTTCAAGCGTCAATGATGACCACTTTGGTCCGAAAATTTTTTGAACTCTATTGGGTACTGCTCGTCACCACGATTCCGCATAACCAAACCGCTCGTCGATCGGAGTCCATATGAGCAAGATATGGCAGGTCAAATTTGTCCGTTGACTGCGATCTCGCTGATGTCATCCATGCACAGCCGGTCCTTGCGCTGAAGCAACACTCCGTGCTGGGCTTGGATCAAATCTCATCTGTTCAGCCCGACCTCACGTGCTAGAGTCTTGATGTGGCGCGTGTCCCGAGGAGACCTCTCTCATCATTTTTAATAAGGGCACGCATTCTGTCACTGGACACCTGACAGAATGTGGTGCCCTTATGAAGAAGAGGGGTGCGAAAATTGGCCCCCAAAGGAAATCGATTTTCCATCTTGAGTTCTTGACCGACGAGAAGACGTTTGTCCTCCTCATCTGCAGAAGAAGCTCTCTAATTTTCCTCCAAGTAGAAAAGAGCTGCTGAAGGAGAAGTAGGGACGAAGGAAGGCACGTATGGAAGAAGAAGAAGAACAAGTTGAGATTAACCTCAAAATCATCGGCCCTTCTCCACCCTCCCGCCTTCGAATCCCTTCTCAAATCAGAGTAATTCATCCAAACTCAACCTTACATTTTGCCCTTTTCCGTCTCATGTTTACAGTTGTAATACATTTCATTCTTCACAAATCGATTTAGATCCAGATCCACCACCATCACCATCGTCATTATCTCATATTCTATGCTTTTTAGGGCTAACATGATCAGTTCTCCTTAACTTTTCAATTTCTTTCTTTTCATTCCCTCTTCTAAGTCTGCAAGATTCAATCTTTTTCCTGTTTCCGTGAATCCCTTATCAATATTAAGATGATTTGCATTGGAAAACAAAGAAGAAAGAAAGAAAGGAACTTTGTTACTTATCATAGATCGCTATTTGCTTTTGTGGTGATCAGGTGCATGATCTGAGGAAGCTGATTGCGGCAGATAGACGGCTGCCCGAGGAGCATTTGAAGCTTGTTTTTAGAGGGCAAGTGCTGCAGGACAAGAGTAATGGAGACCACCCATCTCTTAGATTCAATCAAGGAGGTGGGTTTTTGTGGGTTTTTTTCTTTTTTAATCTTACACGCAGATCATTTTTTTTTTTTTTAATGTAACACGTGCTGATGTTGGGTGAATTCCTATGCACATGATCACTGTCTGGAGGAATTGGGCTTGTTTTGATGCGCTTGGGAGTGATCAATTGTGCCCCAAAAATGCATGAATGATTTGGTGAAATCTTGTGTTTGAAAAAAAAAATTCCTTATGGGGATGGATTAGTAGTTTAAGCCTAGAAGAAGCAGAGGATGGGATTTGTTTTAAGTTGATCCTTCATAGAGCCTTCTACTTGAGTTGCCAGTCCCACTTCCATATTGCATACCTTCACACTTTAGATGCCTGGACATTTGTATACATGTTCAACACATATGATACCAGTACTGATACTTGTAGAATATGCTTTAACCCAGTCTTGCATTGGAGGATTTTCTAGTTTTCATCTTCTCTTTATGTAGTATTTACTTTGTTTTTCTGCCTTTCCTTATTTTGAATTACTTCCTTAAGCTACCTGTGGAAAAGGAGAAAAGAAAGTTTTGTTGGATTAGGTTCTGTAATGGGTCACTATACATTTAAGAACATACGGAAATAGTGTTGTTATCATGTTATTATGAACAACTTTATAAAACTCCCTGTCTTGCTACATTTAGAATGCTTGAAAGATTATTTCATCTAATAATAGTAAAAATTCTATTTTCCAAACATGATCACTTGTTTTAACTTGTATAGAATGCATTCATGCTAGGAGAATTCACCAAAGGAACAGTGTTTAGCAAGTCAAAACTGAAGATGTTTAATTGTATCTTATTATTTTAAAATGAAATCTACAGCAAAGCTTCGTTGTGTGAGATTTTTTTTTTTAAAGAAATAGTTGGTATATGAACTTGCTAAGAAGACTAGTGAGTTCTTTCATTTTACTAGACCATTTTTTGGATTTTGCTCCATAATGGGTGTTCTTGATGTATTTTGCAGATTCTATAATAGTAGCTGTCACACCAAAACCACCTGCTAAACATATTCGTGATGGCTATGAAGATGACGATGATGATCTGGTTGGAACAAACTAAATATTTTGATTGAAATGAATCAATACTTTGCAGTTGATTAATTATAAGATAAAAATTTTCCATACCGGAGTTTTACATTTTTTATGTTTTGTGGATGTTCAGAAGTTTCATATTCCACAATCAGCCAGTTGGTTGAAGAGGAAGCTTTTCTCTTTTCTTCATGACAAACTGAGGCTCCCTGGTAGGTGTCCTACATTTTAGTTGTTGCACCCAAAGATTATTTACACATTGGATGACTTTTTTGTATTTTATTTTTCTCCATAAACATCAATAGATATGCTGTTGTTGGCAATTTTCTCCATCAGTCCTAAGGCATGGGCTGGTCTCATTTTATGGTTTATATTGGCACCTGTTGCATCCAGATGGGGTTTAGGACCGCTTTATGTGAGTAAATATTCTTTGTGAACTTTTCTATTCCACAAATTGTACTTCCACTTAAACAGGCCAATGATGTAGTTCAACAGGGAAAGGCAAAAACACAGTGAGGAGCGTTTTGTGCATCCAATTGTTTTTAACTTACTGCTTTCTATGGTTTGATCTATTATGCAGGTACTTGGGACTGGTTTTGCAATTATACTTCTAAATCTTGGCCAGCGGCAACATGGTGAAATCAGGTAGATGCTTTGGTGATTTAAGATTTTCCATTTTGTACCACAAAGATCCTTTATTTTATTATATGTTTTTGCCACCCATCACATACAAAGAACCTATAATAGTTCACTTGTTCTGTATGACTCTGCTTGGTTTTGTTTCATTTTGTTGTTCCAATTAAATCCTATGTTGAATGTATGGGACTTGAATTTGTGAGGTTAACAGAGTCAGTGGACTTCTAATGGGCCAAAAACCTATGTGATACGCATCTGGGACCTTACACTACATGGACTCAGTTTCAACTATATTGGGTTATATGCTTCAACCATCCCAATTTAAAGTATATATTTAGTTGTAGGTCGACAACCCAACCAACCTTGTTAATTATATAGAAGTGCTCTGGAAAATCTTAATGCTCCATAAAAGTCTAACTCTCTCTCTCTCTCTCTCTCTCTCTCTCTCTCTCTCTCTCATATACACATACACACGCACATGCACAAACAACTGTATCCCCTTAGTCTTAAACTTTAGAGGAAGTATATATATATTTGTGATTGAATCATCTATTCATCTGTCTTAAAGCTCCTAAGTCTCTAATACACACTTGCTGCGCAACTTCTCTCCTTTCAGGTGTTGTGTGTATATACCTGATATCTCTTTGCACTCCTGTTCTTTTTTTCTTTTTTTTTTTATAACAATAAGGTTTTATTAAGAAGCAAAAAAGAAAACAAAATAGGACAAAGCCACAAACAAGCCAGCTCACACAGGACTCCAAAAAAGAGAACTACAAAACAAAATGATACTATACATCAAAATTAAGAGATGAAAGAAAAACTCCCTCCTTTACAAGAGCATCTACCATGAAATTAGCGCCTCTTAAAATATGATTGAAGCAAGCACCCAAATGAATAGAAATCTCTTTGCACGCCAATGTCTATGAGTTATTTCTGATAGCTTCTTTTTTGTGCAGTGCATATTCAATTTTCAATGACGACTTCAGAGAACTTCCTGGTACACTCAATGCTGATCGTCTTGATAGAGACATTAGAGCAGGTCAGCTTTAATTAGTTGGGGTGCCAACGTAAGAGCAAAAGCGGGTCATTTTCAATGATGTCGGGAGTGCTAACATTCAATCCTACCATAGCCACAGAGAATGTCTTCCAAGCTGCAAATCTACCTGTGAAAAGACAGTTGTTGCACTGTACAGGCGTGTATTCCTCTGTTGGTTAGCTGTGCATATAAATTGATCATATTCTAACTTTGCAAGACTTTAATCTGGAAGATTTGAGGAATAAAAATAGTCAAGAGTATAACATGCTTTCTTTGTGTGCTCTGTAATAAGCTATTAGCAGATGTTGGAATGCATTTGAGCTGTTAACCAGTGCTTGGTATTTGGGCATTGTGTGTAATGAACCCATTTCTACGAGAAAACTGTCCACAATATAAATTTCAAGTGTGAACAGTTTTCACCTTCATTTCTCATCCAAGTAGACCCCAACCCCAAGAGTATCAAGAATCCAGTAGGTGGTGAACCTCACTGTTGTAGCAGGACCTCCTATTCCAATTGATCTCACTGCCAAAAATATCCACTGTTAGTTATAGTGAGGAACTTCTTGTTTGCTTCTATGAAATTTATGATGGGAGACATAATTTCCATGGAACAGTTGGCCGATCTATATAGCACACAAAAGGTGCTTTAACGCCATACCAAGTGAGTATGCATTTAAAGAAAATTTCAGGCCCAAAGTAAGATACTCTCCTTTGATTCCATCAAGCAACTGTGGAATGTAGTAAACACGCCCAGAAAGCAGGTCTTGGGGGGACAATCCCCTCCTGATCAAATGCCCAGCAGCCATATGCAACTAGGTTGGAGCCCTTTAAGCCGTTTATCTCTATATCCCGTTATCTGTGATTCTTTTTGCCGGTTAATGATCATGGCAAAGATTCGAGCTAATCATTAGATGGGTCCCTTTGCTAAGCAATTGTATTGGGAAAAAAAAGGCCTCTCTGATCATCCTAACCAAAATCCATGGTCATAGGGCCATAAACATTCTTTTCGATGAGGTCATCCTGATATTCAGTTAATTGGAACCTTCCCTTGCCTGCTACTTTTATCCTTTATTTTTTTTATTTTTTTATTTTGTGTGTGTGTCTCCAGTTAGGCTCAAGTTTCAACTCTCTACCCTGAACCCAAAAAAATACAACAAATAAGAGTTACACTCCTTCCAACTTAGGATTTGTGTGTCAAACCTCAACTTAGGATTTCTCACATTTCCCTCCATCCACCGACAACTCTCTTTCTATTAACCTGAATCCTGATGATATGCGTTCCTCATCTCATCCTTTGTTCGTTTCTCTCATTTTCCTCCAACTTAATTCTCTCCCTAGACCTTACTATACCTTCCTCATTCCTCTTCTCATCTTTTTTTTCATTCCCTCATTCCTTTCTTATATTCCACTTGTTAGTCATCTCTCATTCATTTCTTATATTCCACTTGTTAGTCATCTCTCATTCCTTTCTTATATTCCACTTGTTAGTCATCTCTCTCTCTCTCTCTCTCTCTCTCTCTCTCTCTCAGTTATATTTACAATAAGATGTGTTATGCTTCTCCTTCTTTTCATTTGATAGCCAAAGGCATTTAGATGGAAGATATGAGCGAGTATACTCCATCGACATGGGCGGTAACTGCCTTCAGCTTTTCAGTCATCATCATTGCCATCTCCTTCTTTGCAAAACGCCTACTTGGCTACCTACCCAATGTAATTTCTCAGGCCGCTTATCTCAGTATATGCCCTCTTCCATTTACTTTTATTTGTACTCTCATTTTCTCTCCTTTTCTGGACCAAGTGGTAGAAAATGCCTGAACTTGTATCTTATCAGTGTTCTAAATTCTAGTTTGATCTGGGCTCTGTTTGGTGATTATCAAAATCTAACAGTTAGTTATGCTGTTATCATGAATTATCCTGTGTTTTATTCAATTGGAAATGGTCAATGGCCTGCCTGTGAATGCTAGATGGGGTTTAAGCATTTCAGGCGGCATTGCGGGGCAATATAGATGGGATCTTGACTTTTCTAGGATATTGAGTTTTCATCTTCACTTGATTTGATTTTCATTAAATGGGATGTATTTTTAAGGTGCTTTTTTTTTTATTTTCACTTTTGAATGTTCATGTTTAATCACTTACAGAAATATAAGATCTAAGAATTCTTTGGTATTCAATTACATAACACAAATTTGTGTAATGTCTTCCACGGAAACAAATTTTCAATGGGGGACATTGGACTTTCAAATCCTTATGTGAAAACAAGTGTTGATTTTTGTTCATTTTCTACGAGGAAATGCTTGCATCTGACAAGAGAAATGTGTAGGGATACTACAAAGTGAAAAGGGTCTTTCCACTTCCAACAGAGCTAAGCCTATTTGCCTACTCTGTATCTCATTTCGAATTCACAAGGGTTCTAATTAAGGAAGACTGAAGGCATAACAAGTGCCAATGGTTTTTTTTTTGCTCAATGAGAAACTTTTATGGCTCTAAAGCGAAGCGAAGCTCGCCGATTAAAAATCCAAATGTCATATTTTACATGAGAATTGGCCAAATTTTAATCCAACTAAAGTTGGCCTCATTGTAAAATAATTATGTTAAAAAATGCAAATAGAATATTTATAGAAAAATTTATGTTCTTGATCATGTATAACAGTGTAACGGTGGTCTGTATGCTTTAGAGAAAAATCATAAGGCTCTCCTAAGCTCAAGCTTAGGAAAAATTTTCGTAAGCTCATACTTGTGGGGCCCACCTTTGGTCCATCCAAATGAACCAAACACATGACCCCCCCCCCTAAATTGCACATATCCACCAACTTTCGGTCAAATCCGAATTTACTGGACCGTTGGATCGACAATGTAACGATCCGAATAGACTATTGACCATTAAACTTTTGGGCCTATATGGAAATGATAGAAATACGGTTGGGGCTAATTTTTTGTAGAGAAGAGGATCCCAAGGAGTCCTTGAAATCTCTCCCATCCCCATCCTCATGCAGGTCCCCAAGTGGGCCCCACCAAGCACTTATCCTAAGCTTGAGATTAGGAGAACTAGCTCATATATATATATATATATATATAGAGAGAGAGAGAGAGAGAGAGTGAGAGAGAGACACAACATGATTTAGATTTTAGCAAGTGAACTCACTATGGATCGTTAGGAATTTTTTCGTAGGTTTGTTGGGCACGTTTATATAGCATATGCAAAAATTTATGTTCAATATTACAAGTGTTTCACAAAAAATTTCGTTTTCCTCCACCAAAAGCATTTTGTTGTGGAACTGCTTTTCTTTTCTTATTGTGGAAAAGCTATTATGCAAACGTACTTAGAGAACTTTATTTTCCCTTAGCACTCAACCCACGATAATGAAATAATAATCCCTCCAACATGAGTTGGGAACCCCTATTACAAGGGAATTGTGGAACACATGAGGAGAAGTTGGAACTCCATTATAATCCGGACAGCACAAAATGAATTTCTTCCCCTCCTTACAATGGAAACATGAGTAACACCAAATCATCAACCGTGCCACATCAATGCCCATTCACATTTTCCATCATTTGTTCAATCTTACAAGTGGAGCCTATTTCTATTGGAGTAAAACCTAAAAATATGTCAGAGGTTAAATTTATTTTGAACCGTCGTGATTATCTCTATAGGGCCTATTCATTTACTAGAATTCTAGGAATTCTTGTCCAAGGAATTCTTAAACTTTTAGATAAGATGGAATTCCTAAATCCTCCTAAGAGCATGAGCATTTTGGAAATTTACTAAAATACATAGAAGGTGGAATTCCAGAATTCTTAAAAGCCAATTGAGACTTATCATGTACTGAAATTCATAAATTCTTATAAAGAAACAAGGGATTTGGAAATACCAAGGGGACATGATGTAAACCCCAAGGGGTTGGCTGAGTTATCAGGATCACGGTTCCTCTCTCTTTCCAGTTCCCACTTCTTCGGGAATCGAAAGTTGAATTTATTTGTGCTGCAACCTAGGACCCACATGAATTTTACCTGGCTTTTATCTTACCCGGATGAAATAGTTCGCTCCAAAGGATTGAGAACCCTCCGTTGTCCCTGGAATTTCAGAAATTCTAAGTAAAGAAACAGGCATACGTGAGATCCGCGTCGAAGTTAGTGGCACGGCAAGGCAATCGCATCATTGGCATGTCTTGGGACTCACAGACGGTTCCAAGTTTTAATATGCTAGAAACTTAATAATCCCTCGAGGCCTTGGGCCGCCGACTGCGAAAGAAAAGGCACAGATTTCCCTTCCTCTAATTCTCTAAAATGTCACGACACTGTGAATCTCACAAGCCCCTGGTGATTTCTCCACTTCCCTCTCTCTCTCTCTCTCTCTCTCTCTCTCATGCTTTGTTCAATGCTTTTCGATTTATGATAGAATCTGTTCCAATTGTTTTAGGGTAAGAAATCTAGAAAGGAAGAACAAACCCAGGTAAGATTAAGCATATATCTCTTCCAATCATGAGCTGTAAGTGGTTTTCTAGCTATTCTGAGAATTGGGTTTGTCTTAGAATCTGGTGTTTGTTTAGGTTTTTTATTTTATCCTTCTTGATCTGTCACACTGGTAATTTTTTTATGTAAATTTGCTTGTGGGTTCAGTCAATGTATATACAGTCACTGCAGTGAGTGTGGTCGTTTGAAGCTGATTGGAAAATACTTAAGTGGGTCGATTCTTGGATTCTTATTGTTGTCTGATTTCGAGTAGTGGGTTGTTATGATCTGTCGTTATTGCGTGGGAGTTGAATTAGTCGTTGCTCACTAGTCATCCAGTTCTTACTTATCTCAAGCTCAATAACTGTTCTTCCTGGCATATGATCTTATTTTGGTGGTCTTATAGCTGATTCTGTTGCAAGATTTCACATTTTTGCAACTTATGAATTGAGTTTTTGGGTGGCCCCGGCTGTACCTTTGCTGATTAGAGACATGGGTGCATGAGTTTTGAATCCCCCATGTAGCAAAATAAATAAATAAAATTGAAAAAAAGAATTGAGTTCCTGGGTTTGGGTTATTAGATATGGTGTTCCTGTCACTCATGTTAAATCAAGAAGATTGTTTATAAGTGGGACTAAATTGCCAATTGGTTGAATATGTATGGATGTTTTGCTGTGACTGGTCACTGATGTGGTGTAGTCAAACTTCCTTTGGTATAAATTAATTAACTCAGTTCCTTTTTTGTTGTTGTTGTTGTTGTTGCTGCTATTAAATTCAGTTTCATGATGTGCAACATTTTGCAGAATTGGGTTTAATGTTGGTCCAGCAATTTACCTTCTGAACACTATAATGATGTGGTTACCTTTTGTTTCATGGTTTATAGAACAAAGATCTGCTTGGCCTACGTAAGTATGATTCATCTTTTATTTAAAATGGATGGACCATGGTGAAAGGAGTATGGGTGTTCATTCAGATTAAAAGAGTATTATTTGTTTTCATTCTAAGTAAAAGAAATCAGAAAAAGAAGAGAACTATAATAGATTCGAAAATGTTTCTGGGCTTAGTTTCATTCAACTTTCACTTATTCATGTTTCAGGCTTCGTTTAATTTCATTCTACTTCCACTTATTCATGTTTCAGGCTGCAAATGAGCTTTTTGATGATACGTATGATGCTAAAATAGATGAATCATCAGGCAGCACTCCTGTAATCTGTGGACAAAAGACAGAAGCTTCTTCTGAGAATACTGCTGACCAGAAAATGAAGGTTGTTTATATTTGGGACATGGATGAGACACTTATCTTACTAAAATCTTTGTTGAATGGGACGTATGCAGCAGCCTTTAATGGTTTGAAGGACGTGCAAAAAGGAATTGAAATTGGAAGAGGTTGGGAGGATCTCATTCTTCGAGTTTGTGATGATTTTTTCTTTTATCAACAAGTAAGTTTGTGATATTGCACTCTCCCTTTTTCCTTTTTCTTTTTTTTTTTCCCCTGAATATGTTAGCTTTAGCAATTCCACATGCCTTGTTGGTATTTGGATACTTTTGGAACTTTGAGTTATTGTAGAAAAATGCCATCACCTTTGACTGGATCATGAAATCATTAGGACATGGCACTGATAACAGAAACTGCATTATGCCCAATTCTGTTCAAATTTTAGCTGAGTTTGTTTCAAGTAAGTTTAAACTAATTTAATTCTCATGCAAGGATTGTGTAAGTATGTTCCTCCCGTGCATAGCTCAATGACTCACATACCCTTATGAAATACTAATTTTATTTACTTGTTTAGACAAGGTATTGTGCAGTTAGGTTTGTTGCATTCAAAACTCACCACTTACATGTAGAACATAATCTCAAATATAGCAGATTGTAAGTTCAAAATGTTCTCAATAAATTTTAACTTTGTTTTGCCATGATTTGGAGCAGACTGAGGATTACAATGAGCCATTTCTTGATGCCTTGAGTGAGTTCGATGATGGGCAGGATCTGTCAGATTATGATTTCAGCAAAGATGGCTTTGGACCTCCTTATGATGACCCGAATAAGAGGAAACTATCATATCGACACCGTGTCATTGCACAGAAGTATGCGCAGGTGTTGCTAGCAGATAATCTTTTACCTTGGGCATTTTAGTTTGTAAGTCATGTCTAATATGCTGAAGATTCTGTTTCTGATGACTCTCGGATGCGCTGTTCATTTGTTTACCACTTATGGTGTTACTTCTTTGCATTATGACTAGCTGTCAATCAGCATTCCATGATAATTTTTCTTGCTTTATATTTTACATCCGTTTGTTGTTATGGGAAAAACATAATAGTCAAGGACTTTCAAAATGTGAAGATAGCATAGTCATGCACAGTACCATACGGATATGGGGATAACTGTATTAATATAGGCATCAATTATACCATATTGAAAGTAATCCCCTTGATAATTATTTATTCTCATGAGATTAGCTCATTGCACCAATTAGGATCGGAATTTATTGTAATCCCCAAAATCAGGGGAATAGATTGATTGATTTCAATGTGTAAAAAGGGATGTGATCAACAATGGAGGACACACTGTCCCACTCTCATAAACCTTTTCTTTATACTTTTACATGACCCAGTGGAATAATTCAAGTTTCTTGATCACTGTAGGGTTTGCATAATGTCCTTGATGAAGAGACGATTAAGGTCTGGAATAATCTATATGAATCAACAGATGCGTATACAGATAGATGGCTTTCATCAGGTATGTCACTATGATTAATGAATATAACACCTAGGACATGAATCAACCGCCTATTTGCTATGAATGCAATAGCAATACCCCCGGGCATGCATCTAAAGTTATTTCTTGTAAATGATAATATTTCTAAATTTTAGCTTATTGTATTAGCTTTAACCTTTCCCCTGTAATGCAGGGGAGCTCAAATGAACCTCTGTATCTTTCAAAACTATACATGGTTGAAACAATCAAATAAATGATCTCATTTCACAATATGAGCATTTGTTACTTTAAAAAAAAAATAGCTGCCATTATAACCACTAAAAAGAACTATCATTAAGGGGATGAACAAGGATTTCTCTTTAGCTCTTACAAATGCTTTCTCCAGGGTTCTCTCTTCAGTTCTAATTTTCAATTTCCCCCCTATTTGCAGCACGAACCTTCTTGGAACAGTTGTCTGGAGGAAACAGAATCTCAACTCCTCATCCTGTCTCACCTCTAACGACAGTGGACTCGACTGATATGAAATGCAGAAACATTAATGTTTTGGTTACTTCTGGATCACTGATACCTAGTCTTGTCAAGTGCCTGCTCTTTCGGTTGAATGACTTCATATCACATGAAAACGGTCAGTTCGTTCCTTATTCCTTCTATGTAATCTGAATTTATCGGACAATTACGGTATTTTCCCCCCCTTTTTTGCTTGTTCTTTTTTCTCACGTCCAATGGGTTATCTTTCATGAGTCATTATCATTAATCTGTCTGCAAATTTTCACCAATTGCAATCTATACTGATAAATAGACCTATCTGGGAAAGTCATAACCAATAAATGTGGTAGAATTGGTTTGTATCTCATTGCTGGGTTATCTTCCCTTCTATCGGTTAATTGATTGTTTCTTTGTTAAGGCAAATTTGCACCATCTACTGAGAAGAGGGCCCTATTGGGGGGATTCTAAATCTTTTTATTAGTAGAATTAGATTTACAGGTTTTGTCTCTAAGATCGTGTGAATAAAAGGTATTGGACCAATTTAGTCTTTTCATTCTATTTTTTTATTTTGAGATATGTTCTTTTTCTTAGATCAACAAAACTAGCCTATGACCGAAACTTTTACCAAAACAGTTGGTTTACAAGAGGGGAAAAGTAGGGTGTGAGTACCTATAGGTAGCCAAAAGATGAAAAATGCTCGAAACAAGCGCCCCTAAATATCATATCTTGCACTACCTCTTTATATCTGTAATTAGGCCAGCAATATGTGTCAAATTGCAGAACCAAATACATTTGAAATATACTTTGGAAAAGGTATGTGCTGAGGTTTTTCTAGTTTAAATTATCACATGGATTGGTATTTCTCCTTGAGATTTAAGTAAGGAAGGATTTGAAGAGACAAACACTGGTCTGTCTCTAGAAATGCAGCGTTTGTCTGATTAGAGACTGATTACATGTTGTTGAGGGATAGATAAACATTTTCCGAGGGGTAGATGACACTTTTTTTCGGGCTGGAATTACTTGTTTACTTGCTGAATTTTCTGCATGGTTGCTGGATTTTAATTATATTCTAGATCAAGAGTGATGTTTGGAGCCAATCGTTCTTGGCCATCTTTATCTGAATTGTATCATTACTAACATTTGTCCATTGTCTTCAGTCTATAGCTCATGGGAAGTGGGAAAGCTACAATGCTTTGAATGGATCAAAGAGCGTTTCGGTGGCCAGTCTGTGAAATACTGTGCAATCGGGGATGGGTCAGAAGAATGTGAAGCTGCACAGACCATGGGATGGCCATTCATTGGAATAGATCTGCGGCCTGGTGGCTCCAACAGGTTTCCTGGTCTCACCATGAAAACAGCCAACTACTATCTTGATGTTATATATGGTGGATGAACAGTGTCTTTGACAATGTCATCTCTATGCATATGCTTTTAGGAGGAGTTACTGGATCTTGAGTCATTCGCTTAATCAGATTTTTAATGCAGAATTTCTAGACAGGAAGAAGGTGGTACACTACACTATCAATACTGTGAGCCCAACTATGGACGAATACTCTGTATATAGATTGGAAGATTTCAGCTCTTCCATGGCCATGGGTGACCTACAAATATGTGGTTAAGAAAGGAAAGCAACAAAAGTATTTAAAGCATGCAGTACCATTGAAAATAAATATGAAGAAAGGCCGAAGAGAAGGATGGCTATGATTGTCAATTTGATAGTGGTAAAAATGATGGTCCATCTGTGTGATAGTTTTAGAGATTTGTCCATGGGCTGGAGTATCCTGGTATAAAATTCAGTGCAGGTAGAGAAGTATGCATTTTGTGAGACTGATACAGTACCCTCCTCTAAATGTATTTATTATTATTGACTCTGATGGAAGACCCTTGTGTTTGTATATTCTCTCAAGCTAATGCCTTTTCAGACAAAAACCAAAGCGAAAGTGCTTTTAAGAATGTGCATGGTTTTGGTATTCATGCCTGGCTTGTTGGCTTCATGATTGCTGTTTTATTAGTAACAGCAATTATAGGCTGACAAAGTTTGAAATATTTGTAGGGGACAAAAAAGAAGAATCAAACTCGATCAAGTTTTTAATTTCTTTGAAGAAAGTAGAAAAGTTGAGTAGCTATGGCAACCAACTGGAAATCTTGGATTGTTTTAATTTGCGAAATTTATAAAGATTCTCACTTTTAAATGTCTAAACCTACTTAAAGCACGAAATCTCAGTGATTAAAGCACGAAATCTCAGTGATTAAGGCCGTAATGGGAAAGGATGTCTCATCTCATGCAGCCACTCACGGTTCACATGGTATAGTGCCACTGACCACTATAGGGAAAAATAGTTTCTATAGTAAAAACCGTTAGGTGAGAAACCTTCAAACTTCAAAAGTCATCCAAAAACAGCTACCGTTAGGTGGTAAGTATGACTCATGATGGTAACCTAAAGCAGATGCCAATTTTTTACGCTATCATTTCTAAGTTTCTGAGTGCTTATTGCTACTTAAGGCAGTAGGTGCCAGATCTTAAAAACTTTTTCAAAGGTAAGTGCTGATTTTATTATTCATCATCAAAATCCAAAGCACCCATCAATCATCATAGTCGCAGAAACACTTTTTCTTCTTTGAATGATCTGGTAATTGAATCAATCGACAGCCTTAACAATCTTGACAGCCATGGTGCTGTTGCATTCACTTGTGTGTGTAAGTGAATTGAGACATGCAAATTGATGGGCCTGCCGATGGTGGGATGATATGGGAACCATCTGTGCCACATGTGGTGTGATTGGATTTTGGGCTAATGGCTGGGTGAAACAGATATTGTTTCTCAATTATTCAGGGACATATGAACATGATGTGGTGTTGGGTTGCAAATGTTGTTATCCCACCAACCATTCTAGTTACGACACACCTTCAGCGAGGTGGAAGGCCACGTCATGTCACAGGGTATGTTGATTGTACATTGTACCTAGGAAAAAGTGAACATTCAGGAAATGTTTTTCTATGCTAAAGTAAAACCAATGTTGAGGGGCGATGTGGATCCTTCCCGTCACATTGTAACTTGTAAGTAGTCTATAATGGCTAGCATCAGTCCTCTAAAAAATGGGGCTGTATCATAATGGACTAGTGTAGGTCAAACATATGAATTTGGACCATGGCCTGGTCCACTGGCTGGATAAAATAAACCATTGATTCCCTTGATCGAAGGAGAACAAATAAATAAAACAAGCCGGACGCCATCACATTATGATATTTTGGATGACTTCTTCTTACACCTCATCATGAGTTAATCAAGATTAACTCTACTCAATCGAGATTAATGTAAATAAGCATCATTAATCGAGTTAATTGTGGTTAATGACTAAAATGACTCAAACTAATCACAAGTGAGTAAATTAAGTATGGTGGAATGAGTTTGAAAGAGATTAAGTTAATTGAGTTTGATTTAGATTCAAAGTAATGGAAATAAAGACTTTCTCGTAAATACGGATTTATGCGTATTTCGTCGAATACAAGGAAACTTGATACCAACGTATTTATCTCGACAGTACATCAATTTTCGTGATAAGTTCGTGTTCATTTGACTTCAAATGAATCAAATGAGTTCTCATTTGACTAAAAATATGAATGAGCATAATAAGGTGGCTTTACATACAAAAGTACCTTTTATAAGGCTCTAAAAGAACCCATTTTCAATCACTCGATTATTCCAGAGAGCTCAAATGACCTGAGTTCGGTTTCTTCTTCTTTCTTCGTTTCTTCTTTATCAAGTACTTGGAAAAGGATATTTGCAGATAATCTTAGATAAAAGAATTGTGCAATTCATCTTTCTCATCTTTTAGCTTGATTTCCTTGGAGTTTAAGTTTGAGAAAAATCACAGAATTTCTGTCTTTGAGTTACAAGCAAGTGATTTGGATTCTTTTTCAGATTTGAGTGTCGTGAATAATTTCTAGCACAATCAATTCAAAAAATTCCATTTTTGATTTGTCTTATGATGTTAGGTTAGAAAAAGGGGTTCTTCAATTTGGTGAGTTTCATCTCAAGCCAAGCTCATAAAAAAGGGTTTATGTGCTAACCATCAATTGAAGGTAAGTATAAACATGTTATTGAGATTATATGCTATTTAGAGAGTGAAATTTGTTGTTTATCTTTGTATAAATATAATTTCAGTTTTGGTTTTTATGTAATTGATTTGGGTTTGATTTATGAATCACTTAAATGGTATTAGGATGGATTAAATGGTGAATAGAAGTGTATGGATGTGTATGAATGATGTTTGAGGAAGGGAACAGGAGGTTTCAAAATTTTCCTACAAGTTATGAATGATTTGGATGGAAGGAGTAGACTGCTTAGAATTCTGAAATTAAAATTCTGAAGCGTCCGCTCAAGCGAACCACTTTCTATATAGCATCCGCTCGAATGAACCTGACACTTTCTGTCATCACTAGAGTGAACAATAGGAATCGCTCGAGCGACCCACTCTCCGGATGATGTCCGCTCGAACGAACCTGAAGCAAATGTTTCAGGTTGTTTTCTCGATTGAGATTCGATTTCTTTCTTTTAATTAAGAAGACTTTGTGATTATAGCCGGTAACTAAATTATATTTAGTTAATCAATGACGGAATTTGTTTGACCAAATGGTCAATCAAATATGCTGGATTTTTCCAGGAATTGTATTCCTAGATTTGAAACTAAAATGAATCGTGGATTAACTGAAATTAATAGAAATTCAGGTTTAATTTTTGTATTGTAAGAAAAGAGCCTATTGATTTAATCAAGGCTGTTAATACTATTTTACCTCCATGGGTGTTAATTAAGGGGACTTTAATTTACAAAATACACATAAATTGTGATGTCCATCGAGAATAACACGTACACTAAACAACTGATAATTACATCTAAATGGTTGGTATTATTTAACTAAATTTGTACATTGAATTGTATTCGTTAAATTGTAATCTGTCAGAATTAAATGTTAAACTGTATTGTTCATTGAGTCTGGCACTACATAGTGAATTCTGTAAACTCATTAGAATTGTTACTGCTGCAGCAGATTATTTGGGAGTGTTCCGGAGGTCCGTGGTGATGTCAGTAGTCCCTGGCCCGGATACTGATAAATCCCACAATATATGATTCCTTCCATATAGAAAATGCGATTCCTTCCTTTTTAGGAAGATGTGATTTGATTGAAAATGCTATTGTAGTTTGCCAAATTTGAACAAAGATTCATTTATTCATAATTTAATTGTCTTTGCATTGGTCTAGCATTGAATTAGATAGATTAAATGTGTGATTAGCATGTTTAATCATGTATCTGTTTATATATTGTTAAATTGTCAAATTCATAGTGTTATTGATGGCATTACAGGCTCAGCTGCCCATGCCAGTCCTTCTGAAGCCTCAGTGCCAACGAAGGAGACCACTTCGGTTCCTCCAGAAGGATTAATTTGGTGGAAATGATGCGATAACAATTGAAGTGAATTTTGGAGAACAAAAATAGTAAAGAAACTTTTTGAATAGAAATTTGTGTTGCAAACGTTTCACACTTTTCATTCATTGCATTGTATTTAAATGTGCAAGTGAATGTTGTTCATATTGTAAATTAATTTTGTTTATACATGAACAATGTATATATTTGTTTATGTTCCGCATAATGAATGTTTGAAATCCCTTGTGAATTTTTATGTGATTGAAGTTCACGGGAGTAAGTATGGAGACGCGACTTGGGGTTAATTAGGATTAATCATAATCTCGGGCTCGAGTCGTGTCACTTGTGAAGCGTACAAGAGGATAAAGAGTGGGCAAGAGAATAAAGTTGAAATTGAAATGCACCACAGAATAAAGTTGAAAATGAAATGCAACCACCCACCAAAAACAGAAAACGGTTACCCCACACGACCTCTGCTCCAATCTCTCTCTCTCTCTCTCTCTCTCTCTCTCTCTCATATGCAATACTTTTGCAGCCTCTCACATGCTATCTTTTGCAGCCTCCAATCGTAATGTGACTATGTAAGTGGTGCGCACTCAATAAAGTTGACTTGGTTTCTTACTATGTTTCTGGTAAACTTTTTTTTTTTTTTTTCACTTTTTCTGGGTCATTTAGGCTATGGGGTTGCTGAGTTCATCTTCATGGTTGGTTCATTAAAGGAAAATTCGATATTGGCATTAGACTTTTTGGTTCAGTATGTAGTTTCCAATTTCCCTTTTTATCAAATTACCCATGCACTTCATTTTTTTGCTCTCATCTAAACTTCGTTTGGATTTTTTAAAGATTACACACTGTCCACTTCATAGAGTCGACTGATTATGTGATTTTCTTTTCTGTTTATTTTTTATTTTTGAAAATTTTTCTGTGCCTTTTGATTTCTGGGTTCTTGGAATCTAGTTTCATAGTATGCTTGTGACAGGAGCTTTCAATATGGTTATTGGTCTTTTAGGCATCCTATGTGATATGTTTTAAGCCCTAGATGAAGGTTTCTAACAAGAGATTATGTTGTATTTTCTTTTATCAGAGAAGGGGAGCAGAAGATTTGGGATTTTTTTTCAGGAATTTAGAGTAGGGTGAAGAGAACTCAAATAGAAGCTATGCCAGTTCCCATAGTGCCATGTTCAACAGCTCTGGTGGCATGCACTCCGAGAATTGGTATATCCAGTTTATGCAAAACAGTAGATACATCCACAAAACCACCCATTTCTTATTCATTGAGAATTACACTATATTTATAACCTACCATAAAAGGTAACAATATAATTATCCTAATCTAAATCAGATCCTTATCATTCCATACTATCACATGATAATCTCAATCCTTATCATAGCAGATTATTATCCTATATCCTAATTCCTAACAGTTTATCCCCCACTAAATTTTTTTACTCTCTCTCTCTCTCTCTCTCTCTCTCTCTCTCTCTCTCTCTCTCTCTCTCTCTCTCTCTCAAATTAGTTTGAATTTCCATGTATCTTGTCCTGTTTTTCGATGAATGCTTAATTTCAGATCATGTTTTGGGGACATTGATAATATATTGGGCTCTGGACCATAAGTTAACCCTTCTATCAAGGGACTGTGAGTTATTTATTGAAACCAAGGCATTTTTTGGTTCATGGAGATCAATTCTGGGTGGGACAGACCTTCCCAAAGGTCAGCTTCTATTTTGTGTAGAGGCCTTATCACTTCTGATTTTGATAAATGAGTTGGTGCTCATTGTCCTGAAGATGATAGAATTCCTATTCAGGATTTAACTGATTTTTCTCGAAGCCAAAAGGAAACATTATTCTTGTACAGTCCTAGTGAGCCCTGGCACGGAATCATTAGACCGAGAATTTGGAAGTGTGTCTCTAATAATTCTTTAATCATAAATGACCCTTATGATTGATAATGGTTTTCTTTTCTTTTTCTTTTTCTTTTTTCTGAGTGCCTGTGTCAAGTCTGGTATTCTAGTACTAAATCCAAAGTCTGATAATGCATCTACCCACGGTTCTGCTCGTCATCAATACAATCTGCCCATAGAGGTTTCTTTTATTAATAGGAGTGTATAATTTCATATACTGTAATGAGGAAAATGTTACAATCTTCGATATCATCAGCTTCAGTAGTGGCGCTGTTACTAGTCGCTGATTAGAAGTTCACTCCTAGCTGATTTACTGATCACAAGATTTAGCTTATTGAATTCAACCTGGACCATTGAGTTTTGAAATAGTATGCTTGTGAAATTTATCCAGTATCTATTCACTTGCCAGGTGCCCAAAGGCAACTTGTTTGTTCTGGATGCCGGAATCTCCTCCTCTATGCAACTGGGGCAACCTCAGTTTGCTGTACAGTTTGCAATGTAGTCACCTCTGTACCACCATGCGGTATTATTTCTTCTTCTTTCCCTTCTATTTGTGGTCTATTTGTGGAAAGTCAACTGTGTGCAATCCATCATTTTTCTCAGGAAACTTACTCATTTTACAGGAAAACTTTATCCTTTTGTCCTGTTTTTATTTGGGCATGGACTTAGGAAATGATCAACAGGTTTATTCTGATTCTTAAGTCAACAGGTTTATTCTGATTCTTAATGACTTAATGCTTCAAGTTTTGAAGGGCAGTATGTTACACAGCAAATAGATCTTAGCATGGCAGGTTTATTCTGATTGTGAATGGCATAATGCTTCAAATTTTGAATGGCACGATGCTACATAGCAAACAGATTTTAGCATGGATTTTGCTTGTTCATATTTATCTTACAACAAGATGAAAGAGAAACATAGCTATGCAATATTTCAATTGGTTCATCGATCTATGGGACCAGTGCATCTCTTACATGGAAATGTCAGTGTAAAATTTTAAGATAAAAATGTAAAAGGAAATGAAAGAGGTTACCAACAGTAAAATACGTCGATGAAAGAATTACTGCAGTTTAAATCCTTGTCAAATTAGTTGAAGTGAGATGGAAGTGTATATCTCTATGTATGCATATGTGAAGTGTGCATAATGTCTCCTCCAATTCTTTCAGACACATCAAACTTGTATGCGCTATTGTGAAGACTCTACGTCTCTGTTACTAATTTATCTTTAAAACTACGTTGAACATGGAGCAGGAGCACAAATGGCTCAGCTGATTTGCTGTGGCTGCAACACTCAATTGATGTACATTCGTAGTGCAAATAGTGTACAATGTCCTTGTTGTCACACGGTTAGCCTGGCTTTAGAAGGTGAGGAGTTAATGGCCGAAGATATGGATGTTTTTGAAAATCCATGCTCATCAATCAAATTTGTTGTACCATAGATGTGTGCTAATTCGCATATATTATGTGCAGGAAATCAGGTTGAGCATGTGAAATGTGGAAACTGCTGCATTCTTTTGATGTACCGACGTGGAGGGCGATCTGTAAAATGTGCAGTTTGCAATTTTGTGACTTCAGTTGGGTCAGAATCAATTTAGTTTTCTTTATGTTAATACTCTGTTGAGATACTGCAGCCACCTTTTCTTGCTCTGTTTGTTTTGATTTGCTCTAGGAGCTAAAAGGGTAATGTCAAGCTTCTTCTTCTTTCAGTGCCTGAAGTATACGCGTTCATCTTCATCAGGAGACAAGGAATTCAGTCCTTGGGTGCTATCGCAAAACTTAGATGTTAATAGTTCTTTCAGTCAGAGTTCTTGTGGAATAAGCAGCTTTAGCAGCACTGGTGTGAGAAGATGGAAGGCTCTTTGTGATTACTATAAGAAAACTGACATGGACACGTTTGTTCATTGTATCTGCAAGTGTGAAGTGAGGTTGCTACCTAATCATAAGCCATGTGGTTGTTTTAGTGTTTCCTCTGTAGTCAGTTGAACAATCAGACGATAAATAGTCGTGTATCTCTATCATTATGATCTGGTTTTTAATAATTCATATGTTGGTTTTGGCATCGTAAAGTATAGAAATGCCGAAGAGACAAAGGGATTCCAATAAATGATGGAAGGAATTATAAAACGAGACATGCGCCTTTCCTAACAAGTGAGAAAATTGAGAAATCAGACTTGACCAGTTAGCAAGAGGAGCTAGAAGATCACTTGAAACATTCTGAAGGCTTGTTTGTGGAACAATATGATTATGCACTCCAAGATAATCCATTTTCACATTTTGCAGAAAGCAAGTTCCTCCACCCAAAGGAAATAGTTTCCATGGTGGGATCTGATTGGAATAAAATTTGGCCGCTCTCATACAGGAGGCGTCCATTTTGGGTGGTTTTGGTTGCTTTTGTGCGACAAGAGGATTAAGGAGGAGAGGAATCTCACGTAGAAATTTGAAATCTTCTTAGTATGGGACAGTGGCGCACCAAATGAATGAAGAATGGGCCACAAAAAAGTCAAAATAATTTTCCTCTCTAACACAAAACTCTCTCCATGCACTGACATTCCATAAAAGATTACATCCCAGTAAGATTATCGAATTTTAACCACATGGTTGCTCTTAGATTTGACATTTGCCCGACAATAGTCAAGGTTTAAATAAATTTCCCACAACAATTTGTACAGATATAGGGAGATATCGCGTGGCCCTAAAATATTGCACAAGGCGATGTGTGTGATATCACACGGCTCTAAGATATCACATGAACAATGAACTGAAAAATATTTAAACTTAGATCACTCATGGATGTTTTC
This sequence comes from Umbellularia californica, assembly GCA_028538565.1. Taxonomy (NCBI): domain Eukaryota; kingdom Viridiplantae; phylum Streptophyta; class Magnoliopsida; order Laurales; family Lauraceae; genus Umbellularia; species Umbellularia californica. The sequence goes on from JAPQWN010000012.1 coordinate 1,533,332, forward strand.
CCCCTACCAAAAAAGATACTTAACTGATTTCATCAACTAACCCTACAAAAAATTTAAAAAAGGTGGTATGAGAGATGCCCTCCTTTTACTGGAAAAAAATTAAAAGGCGCTATTGTCTTTTTTAATATATTAGAAATGGTAGGAAGTCAAGCAAATTTTCCTAAGCATGATTGTTTACACGTGTGGTAAAGTGAAGATAAAATAAATGTCACATTAATGGTAAAGGCAAAATAGAGTATGCGGTGAATTAATATTTTGATATGGCATGTTGATGGAAAGTAAAGTAAAGTGAAGTAAAAGGAGAAAAACTTTTGAAAGAATCATTTTATTTTTCCAGACAAAATCGATTGGTAAAACTGTAAAATACTTCCCAAAATGGGTCAAGAAGACAAGGATATTGCAACATGTTACGACTTTTCAACTCTAATGTATATATCCGCACACGCCTCACCCTCGCGTGCTTTTTCGCGCGTTCGTCAACGAAGAAGAACGAGAGAGAGAGGGGATTTGAAAGTTCTTATCTCTTCCTTAAAATCTAACAACTCCAAACCCTAGATCTGAAATCCCAACAATACATCTCTCATCACTACAACCTCATGCTCATCCGATCGCCTTTGATTTTGATTCGTTCCAAAACGCAATCTTTCTCTCGCTCCAATCAGATCCATCGATCAATCTAGAGAATTTCCCCCGATTTCGACTTGATCTCCAATTCAATCAATCGATCGATCGGTTTTTTCTCGTTCAAAATGCCCGTAGCAGCTTCGGCTATATACTTCTTGAATCTCCGTGGCGATATTCTCATCAATCGTCTCTACCGCGACGATGTCGGGTAATCTTTTCTAAATCTAATGCCTTTTTCTTCTATCTTTCGTGATCTGATGCTTGAATTCATATACAAATTGCATTAGCTTCGATGATGATGGTTTGGATTTGTGGATTGTTCAGTGGAAATATGGTGGATGCCTTTAGAATGCATATAATGCAGACGAAGGAGCTTGGAACATGTCCTGTTCGACAGATTGGTGGCTGTTCTTTTCTTTACATGAGGACCAGCAATGTTTATATTGTCATTGTTGTCAGCAGCAACGCTAATGTTGCTTGTGCTTTTAAGTTCGTTGTTGAGGTATAGATGCAACTTCTGTTGGTTTTCCCTGTCGTGAATTTGTCTGTTTCTTGTTGCGAGATTTGCATGAATTTTAGTTCTTGGTTATGTTTGGTTTGTGTACTGGAACAGGCCGTTGCGCTTTTCAAATCCTATTTTGGTGGGGCATTTGATGAAGATGCTATCCGCAATAATTTCGTTCTTATTTACGAGCTTTTGGATGGTACTTTTCTTAGCATCAACTTTGTTCTTTTTTGTAAGCTTTTGGACACTGATAAGGCAATTATGCAATGATTTTTTGAAGAGAAGTGTTCTTATGTCAAAGGGAGTTGCTTGGGAACTTTTGAGGTTGCATAGGCCTAAGATATGTAGATATTAGCATCAATGACTTCTAGTAAGTAGTGGCAACTACAAACTCGTATACTCACATGTTTGTTATGGATATGGAGAAATGAAAATCATTTGGGGCATTTGAATTGGGAGAAAGGAGGGAAAAGTGGAGCGGAAGGAAGTCTTTCACCAAATTGGTGTTCTCTTGCATTTTTTGTGTTTCATTGGGAGGAGAAATGGCCCCACTTTATCCTGTTCTTCTATTTGGGTAGAAATTTAATTGCTGCATCTAGGAGAGAAACCACCATTTCCATCCTTCTACAGAAATAATAAACTTTTTCCAACTTTCCGTCTATGGATGCCAAACAGGAAGAGCAGATTCTCTCCTTCCCGACCAACAACAAAAGAAAAAAAAAGGACACTCCTTCCTTATTTTCCCTCCACTTTCTTCTTCTTCTTCCACTTGGCATTGAACATGCAAAAAAAAAGACTCCTTCCTTCCTCCTGATTTTCTCCTACGTCTAGTTCATTTTGAGCAAGTGAACATGCAAAAAATTGAGCACAACTAAGTATATGCACATTATTGTATGTGCATGCTATTGTTGACTACTGTGTTGCCATGTCCGGTCAATTGATCGTTTGACTATTGAATACTATGTAGTAGTATTTTCCTGTATTCCTTTTAAGGATAGGTTGGAAAATTTTGAGTTGTTCATTGAACTATTGGTTGCTCTTTTTTTTTTTTTTCCTTTTTTTTTTTTTTTGTGGTGGTACAAAGGTATTTTTTTTCTGACATTTCCTCGCATTGTCCCATTCCATTCTCTAAGAGTTAGTCAATAGACTACTGAGCTATATTTTTGGATTTAATTATTTGTCTTTGGCTTTTGGATTGTTATGGGGAGGTATATCATTATTTTATGCAGTACCAAAAAAAAAATATGATTCTTATTTGGCCTCTCTGCTGCATATTCATCTTCAGTCAAGGCAATCTTTTTTTGATGATGTTGTTGTTTCCAGGATTGTCATTTACCTTCTTATAATTACTGATCTTTAATATACATGCAGAAATCATGGATTTTGGTTACCCACAAAATCTTTCTCCTGAAATTTTGAAGCTTTATATCACACAGGAAGGAGTTCGTTCACCATTTTCATCCAAGGTCAGATCTTTGAGATCTCATATTACAGGATTTAGAATTTCCTCGAATATCTAAAAGTGTTGCCTCTCAGTATTTTACCTCATATTTAGCTAATGAAGTGGAAAGTGCCTGTCTAATATGTTTAAAGGCTATTCTAATGTGATGTTTTTCTAACCATTTGTTTTGCAATATAAAATTATATAGCCTGTTGACAAGCCTGTTCCAAATGCAACTCTACAAGTTACAGGGGCTGTTGGTTGGCGGCGTGAAGGTGTTGTTTATAAGAAGAATGAGGTAATTTCTTTGTCCACCGTTTGCTTCATTATGGCAAGAATGTCTTCATTTTTTTTGTTCAGTATGAAAGAAAACACGGCCAAGTTCCAGGAAAAAAAAATGTCCCTTAAGAATTAAGATTGTAAATTTCAGCTGTTCCTGGATATTGTGGAAAGCGTGAATCTTCTTATGTCTTCTAAAGGTATGTAGTGGGTTTGCTTGATGTTGGTCTATTTGTAACAGTAAATGATTGTTTGTATTTGTAATTTCCCATTTTTTGTGATTTCATTTTATTTCTTTGATAATTGTAGGCAGTGTTCTGCATTGTGACGTGACTGGCAAGATTCTCATGAAATGCTTTCTCTCTGGAATGCCTGATCTCAAGTTGGGTTTAAATGACAAAATTGGTCTTGAAAAAGAGTCACAACTCAAATCCCGGCCTTCTAAAAGGTAAATTGAGTGGATAGATCATGTTTGAAAGTATAAAGGTGTTCGCAATTTCACACATTAAAAAAGTGTGCCATTTTGCAGACTAATATATTTGATCTTTTTCTTTTTATGTGCTGTTGCTCCTGCTTCGGCTTTCTTTTTTTTTTTTTTTTTTCTGGATTTACTTTGTAAGCATAATGGTAAAATTTGGCTGTCATGGGAACCATATTTCAGGACCTGCTTTTTGAAATCATTTTAGCAGCAAATATGTATCTACTGTGAACTCCTGTTATTATCAATATACTAGTGGGCATGACCTCTAATTTATCTTGTCTGCTTGATGGTGATGTGACATCGATTTTACCTTTTTTGTCATCTCTATGGACAATGCTATTTGCTCAAGTTATCATGCTGGTGAGCTGGTCTACTCTGTACTTGATCAAGTATTCCAGTTAACGTCATTGGCAATTGAACTGCATACAGTTAATCAATTTCTCATGTGCACCCCCTTCAATCTCTGTCTACACTATATAATGATTTCTACTTGCCTACCATTCTAAGGCAGTTTCTAAAGTAGCTGCCAGTTGTGGAGTTTGAACTGTGAGTTGGTGTGATTCATCAAAAAAGTTTCCATTCATAAGCTGAAAGAAAAGTCTTGTGGATGAGAGGAGTCTGCCCATCCATTTGATTGTAGTGTTGAAATGTCTTCATTCTATTTCATGCCTTGACATAAATTATTTTGATTAGAAGTTTGAGATTTCAAAAAAAAAAAAAAACTCCTTTGTGTTTTTAATTTCAAACCTGTTGGAATGCTACATAGGTCATAGAGCATTTGCAAATTGGAAGTGGATATATGAAAGTTCTGGTTAATACTTACTTTCTGCTATCTTCTTATACTTAAAACAAGTGTTGCATTGTGGCCAATGGTTGGTGTTTTTGTGATGGCAATATGAGTAGCATAGATTTAAAATGAATGCGTACCATGGGGATGGGGAATAATTTGGAAAAAAAAAATTACAATGAAAAAGAAGTGGCACATATGAGATGCATGGAAGGATGTATGATTTTATAGCTTTCACTGAGAACTTGCATAGCATCCCAGATAGATTGATAAGGCTTCAATGCTGCTGATGATAGGAAGTCTGTTTCACCACTGATATTCTGACAGTTTTGACAGATATTCTGACAGTTCGGTCATGACTTGCTCACTTTTCTGTAAGCTACTCTTTGTATTATTAATTTATTATCATTTTTTTCCTCTTTCCAGTGGAAAGACGATTGAGCTTGATGACGTTACTTTCCATCAGTGTGTGAACTTGGCAAGATTTAACTCGGAGAAGACTGTCAGTTTTGTGCCACCTGATGGTGAATTTGAACTAATGAAGTAAGCTTACTACTCTTTCCCCTCACAACATTCTATTGTATTCAAGTGAGTAGATACAGGCATTGAGGGCATAAAATTTAAATTAAAAAAAAAAGCTATTTATCTGCATTTTTTTCTTGCAAATAACCCATGCAAGTCACTTCTTGGATAGACTTCCCGTATTGCAAGATGTTTGAGTTATTGGTGAACTCAACAGATTGGTTAGTGATTTAGTTCCTTTCTGTACTATCTATAAGCTTGTCTTTAGTGAATAACCTCCCTTGAATTGAACCATTGATGCATGACTTGAGTCACATGGGTTGGTACCAAAACACCTAAAAATCTCCAATTAACATTTACAATAGAAAATCCAAGTGAAACTCACCCAAAAACCCGCGACATGTTGATTTTCTGGCCCCAAATCAACTACCAAGGTTCTTTAATTGAGGAATCCATGAATGGAGAAGGTGAAATATATAATTATACAATAATGTGCTCCAGCCCTAACATGATTATGTGTTCTTGTGAAAAAAAAAAGGCCCTAATATAAATCTTGTCAATCAGATCGACAAGTTAATGTTTCAATCCTAGCTGTTATAAAAAAAAGTTGATGAAGCTGCCTCTACTTAAAACCTTAAAACAATTAAAAAAAATAGTAATTGAAGAGTTGAGTTTGCAGATTGTCTGGGGGTTTGAGACATTTCCTAGTTGCGCTTATGGAACATGCACCCAAACATTGTCCCACATGTTCTGTCTCTACCATCCATGGGTGGACCACCCCTGATGAACATTTGATCTTTGTGATTAAAGGTTATTTTGTCTCCTTCTTGCACTATTTGTTCGATCCATCTGATTTGCGTACTGCCATGGAAAGTTCCTGATTAGGCTTTATTCCATCCAAATTGCCGTCAACCATTCTGACGTAAACAACCAGTGGATATGCTTGTCAAGGAGTGTCACAGCCCCGCCCAACTCAGCATGAAATTGTCCGCTTTGGCCCACGTGCACGCGCGGGGACTTCCCAGGAGGTCACCCATCCTAGTATTGCTCCCGCCCGAGCACGCTTAACTACGAAGTTCTTACGGTTTCCGGGGCCGCACGGTTTTAAAAGGCCTCATGCTAAGTTAATACGGGGTTGACTTATAAGCCCAGGGTTAGGACTTGGATATTTCTAATGCGGGCTAACGGAGACTCACCGTTTGAATCCCGTGGTTGACACGCTCCGCCCCGTAGTTAAGGGTGCCACCCGGACCAAGTTCTCACATTCTCCCCCACCGTAAATAGAGCCGTCCTCGGCTCTGATACCAATTGTCACAGCCCCGCCCAACTCAGCATGAAATTGTCCACTTTGGCCCACGTGCACGCGCGGGGACTTCCCAGGAGGTCACCCATCCTAGTACTGCTCCCGCCCGAGCATGCTTAACTACGGAGTTCTTACGGTTTCTGGGGCCGCACGGTTTTAAAAGGCCTCATGCTAAGTTAATACGGGGTTTGACTTATAAGCCCAAGGTTAGGACTTGGATATTTCTAATGCGGGCTAACAGAGACTCACCGTTTGAAGCCCGTGGTTGACACACTCCGCCCCGTGGTTAAGGGTGCCGCCCGGACCAAGTTCTCACAGGGAGTGATCATTAAAACTGACTTATACTTCTTTCCAAAACAAAAGGCTGACTATATGTTTGGAGATTCAAATTCTTCCTTGCTTTTGTAGATTGTACACTCTGCCTTGCAAGCATTAACCTACTAGTTTGATATAGTTCATGTAGTTCATGCATCCTTTTGAATGCAAAAGATTATTAAATGGATAATTTTCAGTTAATTTGAGTGTGAATCTTCTTCCTCTTTCTGCTGAGTGTCTAATATGTTGTTATGCTGAAAGAATTGAGGGTTTTGAACCCGAAACATTTCCTTTATTTGATGACATATTTCTGTGTATGAGCAAAGAATTGAGATACTTTAGCACGCACTCCCATAAGCCAGGGGAAGGTATGCTACATTAGCTTCATGGAAGGGGCATGATTTTCATGCATGCAATTTGCCATATGGTTTTTGTCAGTTGCATTTCTTTTTTAGAAAATAATCATTTTAATGAGAAATCTTGGTAAAATGTTTTAACTCAGTTTACGAAAATATTCTTGTGTTTCTTCTCTTCCCCTCTCCATGTTGATAGCTTACAATGTAGATATGCTAATAAGGCCATTGCTCTGGTAGTGCACATCGGAAGCCCACTAATTTAGAATGGTTTGCCACTCACAGACTTCCATGGGCCAGTACTCCTGAACTGGCTATTTTATTTTTGGTTTAAGGAATTTGATGTTTTCCTAATCAGTATGTGTTGCCATTTTGTTGACTTGCATGGATTAACCACATGATGTCATGTTGGCTCTATGTAACGACATACCATTTTGTAGGTATCGCATTACTGAAGGCGTAAATCTTCCATTTAGGGTGTTGCCAACAATCAAGGAATTCAGCAGGACACGTATGGAAGTGAATGTTAAGGTTTGTAGTTAATATTGATGAAGGATCATTTGATTATCGTTCAGCAGAAGCTTACTGCTTTTAGTTTGCAGGTTAAGAGTGTCTTCAGTGCAAAAATGTTTGCACTTGGAGTGGTGGTCAAGGTTCCAGTACCAAAGCAAACAGCAAAGACAAGTTTCCAAGTGACATCTGGTCGAGCCAAGTATAATGCTTCTATCGATTGTTTGGTTTGGAAGTGAGTATTCCTTGTGTACAATTTCACCATATATTTGGAACTTGTGGATTTGGTCTATAATCCTTATTCTGTGTATGTCGTTTGCCATGTTATTTAGCTTTGTTTACAAGTAATATACAGAACTCGGAATTATCTCTCACATTCTTTCTATAGTAAGACTCAGAAAAGTTTTTGGAGAAATATATCTAACATTCAAATCTGAGTTGAAGAAAATAATTTGGCTGTAGATGAGAGAGGAATCAAAGGGTCGTGGCCAAAATGTGTGGTATTTGATTGGCCATATCGTCCATACATCTGGCACTGTGGTTAGTTATAAAAACCATAGATCTGATTAACCCATCCTGGGTGGAAAATATCCAGAGTTTACTAGCATAGATTTAGTGCATGATAATTCATCCTATCCAGTTAGAGGAAAAAGAAAATTATCATCAACGTCAGTTTTTCTTATTACTTTTGTTAGTCGGATGAGTTCTGTAGGGTCGAAGAAAATCATCATGCTATTAGTTCAAGCAAGCTCTGGACCTGTGTCATTTTCCAGTGGATCTGGGAGTGCGTTTCTTCAAAAGATCGGCTGCCCCCAATATGGAACACCATCTTTGTTTTGTTATTAAGTCATAAATTTCCTAAAAATGTTTCTGGTGTCTTCGCTTTAGGGTTAATGATGGTCAATGGATGAAGTTTTGGCATGATGAATGGTGTGGGAAAATGAAGCTGCATGATCAATTCCCTAATTTGTATTTGTTGGACCAGAGACAACAATCTCTTGTTGTGCTGAAATTTTTTTTATTTGGGTGGAGCTGTTGTTTGGGATTTCTCTTTCAGGAGAGACTTATGGGATAGCAAAGTGGTGGATTTTGCCAGGTTGCTTGAAATGCTAGAGCAGGTGTATGTGTCCATGGATAAATCAGATGTCAGATTATGGAAGCCAGATGTTGAAGGCCAGTTTTCCGTGAAGTCTTTTTACAGTGCTTTGGTGGATGCGAATCTTAGAGTGGAGGGGTGGAAGAGTTTTTGGTACTATGTTGTGCCACCTAGAGTATTAGCTTCTTGTTGGGTAGCGAAGAATCATAAAATTCTTACTATCGATAAGTTGCCAAGAAGAAATCATGTTATTGTTAATGAGTGTCCGATGTGCTTAAAAGATGGGGAAGCACTGCATCATTTGTTGATTCATTGCCAGTTTGCTTATAGAGTTTGGATGGTTGTTGTTAATATACTTGAAATGAAGTGGGTCATGCCAAGAACAATTGCAGATCTTTTCATTCAATGGTGACTAAGATGTATGTTTCCCTAGGCTAGGATTTTATGGAAGTCTATAATGTATGCTACCCTATGGAAGCTATGGTTAGAAAGGAACTGTAGAGTTTTCAAGAATCAAAGTTAAGATACGGGGGAGTTTGTTGATTCCATTGTTTGGACAGTTTTAGAATGCGTGTATAGGAGAAAGGAGTTTGAAGGAGTCTCTTTGGTTGATCTTAATAGATCACGGATAGCTTCAATGAGGTGGGGCCGGTGTGCCAAAGTTAGGCATAGCGTTATTTGGAAAAGTGCTTGAGGTCTTCTTAAGCTTAATTTTGATGGAAGTTATTTGTGTTCTATTTGTAGAGGTTGTATTGGGGGTGCCATTAGAGATTGGATTAGCAATGTTGTCGAGAGCTTTTTTGAGCCTTTTGATGGCAAGGATGCGAATGAAGCTGAAGTGTTTGCTCTTCTAATTGGTTGTAGGGAGTTGTCAAGATTGAATGGTTATAAGGCTATTATTGAAGGTGACTCTGTTTCGGTGATTCAATGGGGTTTAGGGAAATTTTTGCATCATTGGAGGATTGCAAATTGGGTGGAGGAGGCGCATGATATTTCTCAAAAGCTGGATGTTCAATTTCATCATATTCAAAGAGAAGCAAATGTCATGGCGGATAGTCTTGCCGGGGAGGGAGGTTTTTTTGCTCCTATTTCTTTTGATGTTTATTTCTTTCTTGTATTGTTAATTCAGGTGCCTTGTGTTTTTTCTTTTTCTTGAGGATGGCTTATAGCTTTGCTTGTTGTTTTCTCTGCCTTTTTTGGTGCAATAAAATTTTTGCAATTATTTAAATATATATAAAAAAAAAAAAAAGAATGCTTGGGTTTCCTGCCATACAAGGAGGAATGTTGTCTTCAACTTCCAGTTTATGAACTCACAGATGTTTTCTTTAACAAAATTATTCTTAGCTATTTTTCTAAATTAGGGGTTTGAAAATGTTCCCGGGTTAGTTTTCAGATGTTCTTCGATTATTTCACAAAATGAATTTTAGTCATGTATTATTTACTCAATATAATGTTACTAAGCATATAAGGTTGTTTGAGACTTCACAGGATAAGAAAATTCCCTGGACAAACTGAGTCAACTATGAGCGCTGAGGTTGAGTTGATTTCTACAATGGTGGAAAAGAAGCCTTCGACCAGGCCACCAATTCAAATGGAATTTCAGGTCATCATTTTATTAATCTCTAGTTGCAACTTTGTAAATTTAACTTAAATTCTGTATATCAATATGGGACTCATCCGGAATGCGGGTTTGGTGTAACACGCGAAATGAAAAGGTAGGCCTGCTGGATGCACAATGTGCATACGCACCATGCACAGGTGAGTATTTTCCTATCTAATATTTACCTAGTAAGAAAAATAAATGGAAACATGGTAAATGTAGAACACCAGTATCTATTATATATCTTGCAGTTCTAAGGGTGGTATTCCTTAGTTATCTTGTTTTTACTCTTTTTTTTTTATCGGGAACAAGTAAAATTTTATGAAAAGGAGAGAGAAAAATGGCCTCACAGCCTACACCAAAAACACCAACAGAAGACGGAATAAAAGGATCATACCAAAGCAAACAAAAATAAAAGGCACCTCACAGCAACTAAACAAACTGCCATTTTTCTTGTCAAATGCCATTTTGATCAGAGAGAGTCTATGATACCTCCCCTTTTATTGTGAGATAAATAAGTTTATGTTACGGTTGATTGATGGAACTTTGCTTATGAACCCGGTGTTATATTCTGACCCAATGCTATATACAGCCGGACATGTTGATGCAAGCCTTGGAGAAAGGCCTTATCAATAGGGCTAGAAGTGCCAAAGTACAAAATTGGCTAAAAGCCAAGGCACAAAATTGGTTAAAATGCACAGAGGCACGGAATTAGGTCTAGTAGAGAGCTGCACAAAGAAAACATCAACCCACAAAGGGAGATTTTATTAATATCCTACTCTATTCCCTACTGCTTTACATCCATATGTATAGGAAACAAAATAAAAAAATGGAAGGTATAAAATTTTTTGAACTATATCTTGCCTAATTAGATTTCTAATTTGGCTTCTCAAATTTCTGCAGGTCCCCATGTTTACAGCGTCAGGTTTACGAGTTCGATTTCTCAAGGTATAAATGTGATAATTTGGTTGCTTTGCTTGCTCAAATTGTTTGAAGCACCTGATCATTTCTGTTTACAACACTTCAACTCAATACAGGTCTGGGAGAAGAGTGGATACAATACAGTTGAGTGGGTTCGTTATATCACAAAAGCAGGGTCATATGAGATCAGATGCTAGAATCTGAAACCGTTCATTTACACTTTTGTCTGGATTCCTCGACTGAGTTATCTTTGAAAACAAGATTATCAGGATCCCTGGCATCATTTGCCTTGTTGATTAGGTAAAGTGCCTTGTTACCTGACTGAGGAACAGCCCCCTGGCTGTATTTCCTCGTATTTATTATAATAGCATTGTTTCTGGACGATATGTCTATAATTTTTCTTTCCTGGAAGATTCATGTAGTGCTTAATATGTATTTGAGGTGTCACAGGTTCTTTCCCAATCCAGAGGAATTTCTATTCAGTAGCACTCTGTTATGATATTGTACATTGTTCGGGCGTCATGGATCTAGTAAAATTCTCTTTCTTTTAAAATCAATTTTTCACCCACCACTCAAATGTTCTGTTATTGTCTGTCCAAGCGTAGCATCCATCTTTCAGCAATTCAAATCATTGATAGGTACTGAAACCATATAAACAGAATATGAGAGAGAGAGAGTAGGGGGATATTTTTAATGGTCCCTCACCTTTAATCCATTACATTATCATTAGACCCTCCTCATATTTTAGTTTCTCTTTATTCGAGGCTTCACTTTACAAGTGAATTACCCAAAAAAGCCCGGGAATTCCTTATGATTCACAATAAATTGGGCAAGCAGGCACTGTGTTGCAGTGAAGTCTAATGATACTTTTCTGATGTGTCCATTCTACAAACTTCGTAGGTTATACATCAGATGTTACAGAATAAGAAAATGGGTAATGGAGAGCTGTTTCTTATTATCATTTTCTATTTCCCTCGTTCAACATATCTGAAAAAAAAAAAAAAGAGTATAGATGCCAGATGTTAACAGTCTCAGGCACAAGAAGGTAGAAGTCAACCATAGTTCCACAAGTCCAAAGTTAAGACACGCAGACACCAAATAAATCCCAAGTTAGATTGTGATTTGGAAGGTGGAAAAAGCAAAAAACCATAACCGACAGATATCTGATTTGCAAATGGCATTAAAAAACCATCTCATACATGTAAAAGAACACGACGGGTAGTCAAGGACTGTGTCTGGATCAGCTAGGTGCTACAAAGCTTGGTGTTATCCAGCCCTTCAGGCGCATGACTGGAAGGGATGGCAAGTTCAGGCCTACTTAAAGAATCTCCACGGTTCATTCATGATACCGCCCGTTAGCATCAAGAGTAAATAAATTCCTATAAGTTACAGAAAACACACAATTGAACTAAGATGGCAATGTTAGTTGGGAAACATCTTCATGTTGGCATCATGCCTGTGCTGATTCCCAGAGTGAGAGCCTGCCCAGCCAGCCTGTGTGTACAATGGCATGTTTCCAATAGTTTGGCCAGCATTATTGCAGGTCCCAGTGCTATGATTAAGAGGGCTACTTGGATTGTCTGATGATTCACTTGACATCCCTTGAGAAGCTGGGCTGCTCAAAGCTGCTGCACCTGAACCCGCCATCTGCAACGATGCTGATGAAGGGTCACGTTTCACAGGTGCTGGCTTTGGTTTCTTTCCTTCAGCTATGAAACTACCCACAACCACCTATAAGAGAATAAAGGAAGCTTCAGAAACTAACTTTGCATTGAATGGAAAAAATAGAAACATAAGGATATGTAGCTGCATGGACCTGTACTGGGGTTGCTGCCATTAGCATCCCGGCCACCCCACCACCAAGAACACGACCATCTGATCCTGCCAGTGACACGCTCAAACCACCGCTCCTGCTGCGAGTTCCGTCATTCTCTGTAAGCATAAATGAACCTGATAGAGATATAATTTCAAACCGGCCCTGCATGAATCAGACTTGTGAATCATTCATCCATATTACAAAGAAATGAAGAGGTTGACACAATATAATAACAGCAGTCCCCTTAATCATAGCATAAGTTGGTCTTGATGCAGTTGCTATGATTTGCTCAAAAATTTAATTATTAATGGGCTTAGGGATCAAAACCCTGGGAAGTTTGGAGATGAATTCCTATAGATTCCATTATGAAAAGGCTGACAATATAATAACAGTTTCACCAATTTTATCATAAGTTGATCTTGATGCATTTGATATGATTGACTCAAAAATTTAATATTAATGAATGTGGGGATCAAAACCCTGGGAAGTTTGGATCCATTATCCATGCTCTTATCAGAGTGCATGAACATTGACTTGGTACCCAGTTCTCTAAGGATGAAGCACAGTAGAGTCAGAATTTATATTAGTATAAAACTGGTATTTTCCATTCAATTTCATTCGAACCTCATATGTCACAGTCCCACCCGATGTAGCTGGTTGACGAAGGGTGACATTACAAATGGCACCATTTGCAGAAAGAATACAAATCGTACGAGATCCTTGCTGTGAAAAGGCCATGATCTTTGATGCAACATCCTGTTGAAAGATAATGACACCGTACTACAGAGTTAAGATAACATGTCATTGAAAAACTACCATATGACTGGAATCATTTGATTACATGAAGATTGGTTGAACAGATTCTATAAAAGAAAAAAGATAGTGCATAATAAATAAACGTGAAACCATATCCTTAATCGATTAAGAACAGAAAATTGTTGCTCAATACTTCATAAGATCACAAGAATTTATTGCCAATCCTGAAAGAAAGAATAGATAGGATTAAAAAACACGGGTGCGTTTGGTAAACGCTGTGGAAGAGGAAACCATGTGTTTCCTCTTCCACGGAATTGGTTTCCTACCCATTACGATAATAACTCCGGATCTTCCCTAGCGAGCATTCAGGGTAAAATAAAAATTGTTCATGAATACCCTGGTTTTAGTTAAAAGATGAACCTCTATGTATATCTCAAAAGCCTCTCAGTCCACACATCTATCTTGCAATATATAAGTCTTACGGGAAAAGGAGAAACTAACATAACCATGTTTTCTCGAATCTTCTAGGTCTTGATGCATGGATACAGGATGGATACAATAGTAACACAGCATTGATACTGCAAGGCCATGGGTTTTTTCACATAAAAATTAAGCATCAGATATGAAACGGCATGATATGTTGCCTTTTTTAAGTGTCCAGGTATCATAGTTCTTGGCATAAAAGTCAAGAGTTGCTCCTTCAAATATTCTTGTTTAGCGGAAGCAAAATAACATGAAAAATCTTTAAACCTCTGTTGTGTTTTCATGTTATACAAAAATACAGGAGACTTTAGAACCACAAATATACTCTATTAATTTTCCATATAGAGAAATAATTTGATATCCAACCAATGGCACAGAATAACTAAATAGCCAGAATGTGTGTGTGTGTGTGTGTGTGTGTGTGTGTGTGTGTGTGAGAGAGAGAGAGAGAGAGAGAGAGAGAGAGAGAGAGAGAGAGAGAGAGTACTATTAACTCGGGTTGATAAAAATTATACAACCCTTGATGTGTGGCCCCCACTCTGAAGTATGCCAATCATTGGGTAAGGGAGATAGGAAGGGTTTACAATAGATTAGGGTTGGGCTTAAATATCATTCTAACCCTTAAGTTTAGGGCCTCAAAGTTCAATAGCTTTACAGGTGCTATATAATTCCTCTAGTGGATGAATGATGACAGATCAGTGTCAATTTAAAATGCTCACTGTTTGAGAAGGATCAGGACAGCAAGGTGAATGTCAGGGTTTGGATTGAATCAAAGGTGAACTCCTTTTTATGGAATGACGAAACAGGGTGCAAAAATTATAACCACTTGAGTTGATTGCTGTTCTATTCATACACATAATAGGACATTTCTGTGACCCTTGAGAGACTATATGTCCACTTACGAGCAACACATTATGGGTGCAGGTGTAAATGAGCCATAGCCAAGCTTGAGATGGCTTGCAGTTGAAAATTAAACTGACACTAGCTAAGTCAGCTCAAACCAAGCCTGAGATGGCTTGAAGTTGAACATTAAACTGAGACAAGCTAAGTCAGTTCGAGCCTAGCTTGACGATACAAAAAAAGCTGGAGCTCAACTCAAGCTCATATTTTATAGCATACAGTGCAGCGATTTTTAGTATATATACTAAAAATAGAACAATTTTCTAATGCAAGGGTTTTCCCCTACCCATGGTGCTCATGGATCCCCCCATGCGCACCCTGTTGTGGGGCCCACCTGGCCCTAGGATTGGAGCTGAGCAGATCCAAAGATCTGGGCAGGCCCTACCTCTCTACCAAGTTTGGGGCCCACCTAATCATCGTAGCTCCTTCATCAACAGCCCACAAGGTTTCACATTTTAAAAAAAGGACCATCAATCCAAAGGTGCAATTCATTCGGATGGGTATAAAAAATGGGACCAGCGACAATCAAGGAGGGTCCCTGTGTGTGGTCCATTTGGATGTGTGATCAGGTGGGCCCCACTAGGAGGTGTGCACCTCAAAATTCTCCTTTTCTAATGAGCGCCACTTATATGAGTACCATTAGAGAACCACGTTGGGCTACCATTAATCAAAGGGAAGGCAAGGAAGGGAAGGCTTATGCATGAACAAGGGATGTGATAGAGAATGCCTATAAGGAATGTGGTCATCTTAGTTATATTTAGGGTCATTTTTAAAAGATTAGGATGTTATAGTTAATAACGTGATTAGGGCGATTAATTTAGACTGAAATTGATATTATGATCTATTGATATGGTTAAGTTCCAATTTATCTCATTCTACTCTAAAAATAGGTTGTGTAATTCTCAATAAATTTAAGATGATTACGTGTAATCTTTGAAGTTCTTCATAGTATCAAAGTCACATCAAATAGCGATCCCGTGATAAAGCCAGTCATGATCTTTCCTTCTTCTGCTTTCACAATAATGATCACACCATCTTCCTTCTTGCTCTAGTTTTCGTCTTCATCTCCTTTTCATTTACTAGCATAGTTATTTTTTTAAATAAAAATAAAACCTTTCCATATCCATTTACAATCCTCTCCTATTTACATAACCAAGTCTCACGATATCATCATTTCTATTTTCCAGTTCTCTCCACCGGGTACTTTCTTCAAGCTGGACAATCCAAATTTGTATGCTTTTGGAAGGGATTGAGAAAGATCTGCTCTAGTGGGCTATCAGTATTGACAAACAAAATGAGTGGAATGCGACAGTCATGGACTCTACGGACAAGTGGTGACTCTACGGACAAGTGGTGACCACCAACAAAGCGTGATGGACACTCTACCACAGCATGAACCATCTAAGTCAAAGGATCAAGGGTTGTATTTAGTGCAGAAAATTTGACTATCCTTTCATGAAAGTACAAAGCAATTGCAGAAAGGTGTTAGATATGCTAAGATATATCAAGATATAAAATGATAGTGATGATATGTTAAGATCAAGATTTGATGATAGTTTTGAAATTAATTTGAATTGGATTTATTTATGATTAGATTAAGTTTCCTATTTTATCTCATTCATTAAGTATGGATTTTCTTTTAATGAAAGTTAATAAAGCCAATTAATGAAAATGCAGTCCTTTACTGGATGCTATACAAGGAGTGTTGATATACCGTATCGATTTCACAAGGGTAAACTCCATATATGTCAAATTAGGTAGTTCGCAATATTAGTAAGGTTTGACCACAAGTATACAGTTCTCATGTTACTATATCCCATTTGATTTGTTTTTATAAAAGTTTCATATAAACTCAAGTTTAATGCCATCATCCTGGAACCCTGCCCACGTCCCATCTAACTAGGTTCGCAAACTCAAGTTTGACGCATTATATATAAATATATATATATATATATATATATTATTATACGTATTATACTCCATTAAACCATTTTGTAAAAGTATATGTTATCTTCTAATACACATATATACGTTAACAAACTGAATCAAATCGAGCCAAGTTGAGCACAGTGCAGCTCGACCTTGGCTCATGAAACATCCAAGTCGAGATCAATATTGAGACCAAATGCACCAAGCCGACTATTCTGTTAGCCAGCTTGGATTGTTGAAATTCTTGATTGTGGGATGACAGCTAAGGCCATTGCCTATCAAGGGAAAATGGAAGGGGGAAAGAACACAGAAAGGAAGGCAGGGAAGGGAAGGTCTATGCTTGCATTTGGGATTTAGGGTTGCCCCTTAAAATTCAGCCTCATGCAAAAATCTTATTTTCCCCATGTCCTAAGAAAAATGAAATATGCAATGTGGGCTGACCTTTCACGAATGCATGCCATTGGATTTCATCCTCCCTTAGTGAATTGGAAATAATCCAATCAGAGTGACAATTAGCTGTTGCATTGAACAGCATAAAGTACACAATTAATTCCCGGAACCAGATGGGAGTTAATCACGCATTTAACAGGCATTATATCCAATGGTACATATTGCACCAATTGGCTGCTTGCTAAAGCACAGGAGAGTTGTTTGACTGCACTACTTGAATTCAGGAAAAATGGGCCATGCAGCTCAGATGTCATGATAAAAACACATTAGAGATTCCCATGTCATTGTTATCATCATCATCCAAGCCTTATCCCTTTAATTAGGGATTGGTTAAAAGAGTTTTACTCTAAAAGAGAGTCCCAACTCAGGTGCTAAATACAATCTAGCCTCTATGCATAAATGCTCACCTCTCCAGCTTTAACAGTAATGACATGTGGAGTAAAAGCAAACCCAGCAGAACCTGCCACCAACACAGCCAACAATCAGCGCTCTTTCATAAAACAGGCTACAAAACAACCAAATGAGAACAAATGTGCGAACACCTGCACACATGAAATGAATTATACATATTTAGCTCTAATGAAACATCTTGGAGAAAATTTATGTTACTAGAGATGCATTTAGTCAGGAATACAACATTTTCTTCCTTTTTTTCTACTAATGAGAGTATATCTTGCTTTTCATGCTTGGAAAAAGTTTCACAACATTGCAGATATCTACAAATCATTTAGCTGCTTAAAAATTAAAAGATTTGTCCTATAAGCCAACTGTATAACAGTAAAAAGTGGTATGAATGTTTAATAATGATACTTCAAATTGTGAAACCAAAGATGAGCAACATGTATCTTTTCTTAAATTATGAACCCAAAAACAAGACAAGGCATAGGAAATTACCAAGGGCTTCCAGCTGCTGTTTCTTTCCAGAACCTGGCGGACGCCCTCTCTTCTTCATCATCGATGGATCCGTCGATGGACTATTTGAGTATGCAGGAGCTGAGGACATTGGAGTCAATGCCAATGCCATACTACCATCAGGCCCATACTTCCTTGGCCTACCTCTCTTCTTCTTCACAGGCTCACTCATGCTAAACCCAGTAGGCCTCATGCCCGACGACGCATCCCCATGGTATGAAGGGTTGAAGGAGTCAGTGGGTTTGAAACCAGGCGGAACCATGGAACTGAATGGAAGCCGCATGGTCGGCGCCATCCCAGCTGAGGTCGGACTCATCGCCGAACTGTTTGTCATGTTCGAACCATAGGAGTTCTGGCCCGCCATCACACCTGAAGCTTCAGATGAAGCTACCCTTGTACCTTCTCTAGCATCCATTCACACAAATGCAAAGACCAAACCCAGTTTTCTTTTACCATTCACAGGAAGTCCTGCAAATTGTTACAAAAATTTGATAATCATACTGAGTTTGTGACGAAAATTACACACAAACACAAACAAATGTACAGATACGGTGATTTTGGAAGAAACCCATTTCTGCTAGATGCTTCTTGAAGTCGGGAAACTGTAATTTCAAGGGGAAGATTAAAGCCAGAAACAGAAAAATCAAGACCCCACTGCTGCATTTTCGAAGAACAGTAAAAAGAATCCCTCCCCTAGCGTTTAGCTCCTGTAAAACCAGCTCGGATTCTCATAACTTCTCAAATAACCCTGTAAATGCACAGGTGGGTTTTTCTCTTATGATCCATCTACACAGACCCAACAGAAGAAAAAAGAAGCAGAAGCCCAGATTTTGCAATCAAATCAGCCGATTTGAAGAGGTAAAACCACTCCTTTCCTTTCAAAAAAAAAAACATACCCAAAACAGTAGAAGAAGAAGAAGAGGAAAGAAGCAAAAACCCAACAAAATGGAAGCAGGAGAAGAGAAAAGATGGTACCTTGAGAGCGAGAAGTTGGGAAACATTAGCTTCAGGGTTTTTAGGGTTTAAGGAGGGGTTGCTGCCTGCTGGACACAGCTTGTGTTTTTCTAACATCTAACAAACAAAGAGAAAGGGCCTGAAAATGATGACTAGCCCTCTTCCCTCCTCCCACCTTCCCACCTAAAAATGCGCAACAGCACATCATGTGTTGTGGGCCATTCAATCCTATCTATAAGTAATTAGCAAATTACAAGTCCGGATCCTATTTTGACTAGAGAAACCCCTATTGAACTGTCCATGATGCTATTGTTAGGCATTCCCAAGTTTCACTTCGAAAGTAGTTGGTCCCAATGTAAAAATTAATAATGCATTAGGAAGTGTTAAATCACTTTTTTATCAAATGGCCCAATTTTACGGTAAGACCAATTTTTATAGGAATTATAAAGTATTAAATCACTTTTTATCGAATGGCCAATTTTATGGTAGGCCCGATTTTTATAGGAAAAAAACATAGAAATACTATATATCAATTTTTATGAGAAGATTGCATACAGTTTATACTTTATAAGCAGTCCACTTAATGGGCCCACTTAGATGCAAGCTTATCAATGAGAGAGGGTAGATGGAAAGGTCTCTTCATAAATAAGAAAAGCCACCAAATTATTCTAACCCTTAATTTAACAGCTTTAAAGTTTATTGGCATCTTAATCATAGAATTTCTTAATATTCAATCCAACAATAAGTGAAAGTTTAGTGAGTATAAAATCAAGCTTAATGCTAGGCATTGGATGAAAATGGAATTGAAGGGGTTTTATTGATGAAAGGTGGGCCCCTTAATATGGATTGCACTTCCAATTCCTCGTAGGCGAATTTTTTTTTTAATTGAGAGAGTCTTTATTTTGAGTGGCTAAATTTTAAATATTCGGGCTCTTCTATAAAGTTTAACTCTTTTAACCCCGTATATTTAAGTTAAACCACGATGGACCGGGACTCGCAAATAGAATAAGATGGCTCTAGGACTTTATAAGTTAAAAAAGAAAAGACTCTATAGTGGTGAGACCCACTTACTACCTCTCCTCCAATCAGGGTCATCTGGCCCATGCCTAATAATGTGGGGCCTCTTCCCTTGTTTTTAGCTCACTGCTCGAGATTCATACGATACTTGTTCCCAGGTCAAGGATTCGAAAAATGCATGACAATTTCTGCAGAATTGCAGTTGTTCTATTTCTGGAGGACGACCATCTTTTGCCCTTTTCTTTCTTCTGCTGTTAGTATAATAATATTTCCACTGCTGCAGCTGCAGATAGCAAAATTTGTTGGGCCTCTTTTTTCAGTTTCCCTCCTCATTTTGAAAGTTCAAATTCTAGGGTTCAGGGCACGTGACTCTTTGCAATGATTTAGTTAGATGTAGTGATATTTTGGGACCCACTGCAGACTGTCTTTTGTACATTCCTGATTCGGTTCATTAAAGACTAGATCCCAACACTGGCAACACATGATGATGGAACCGTCCCCATCATGGGCTAATCCAGAATTTTGGCATTATAAAAGGTGGCTTAGAGAACTCATAAATAGATGGTGGAGATAACTTAGCTGCACTCCTATGAGAGCTAGGCTTAGTGATGAGCCAAGGTTTAGCGAGAGAGCCTGGTTGGCTTAGGTTATTTTTTTGGGAATTTTACTAAATAATTAAGCTTATATTGTAAATCATTAATTTTATGAAGAATAATAACAAAATCACCATTTAATTGTTCGTACCTCTTTTTTTGACGAAATTGCCCTAGTTGACGATATCGCCAATTGAGTTGGCGATATCGTCAACTTCCTGTATAAGATTTAGTGCATTTTCTTCTTCTTTTTTGTGAAACAGTCTTCTCTCTTGCCCCCATTCATCCGTTTTATGGGTTCCCCATGTGGTGCTGGTTTCTATGGGTTGTGTTGTCCAGTACACTTGGGTCTTGTTGACAAATGATGTTTTTTCATCTGTAATAAATGATACATGTAGGGAGAGAGTCTCTCTCTCATCGGTTCTGTTTTGTTGCTATCTCTTTATTTCAGGGACGGCAGATCTGCTGGTGTTATTCTTGCATGTTGTGTTTGATGGTGTGATACCTTGTTCAAGGTCTTTCCCATTCTCCATCATAGCTTTACTGATCTCACAAAGAAGATGGCCAGAGGAGAATTTTTTTCTTTTTCATTTGCGAGAACTAATCATAGCCTAATTGCACATGCCTCTTTTGCTAAATTGTTACAGGACAGTGATTAAACCTGACCAATTCATGTTATGAAACCAATCCCAATGTGCAAACATCATGTGTTTACAGCACAGTGACATTTTGAAGCTTGCAAGAATTGGACAAGCTCTTAAAACCTTTTTGGCTGGTGTATCCTTCCACAACAAGGACTTGGTTGTTTCATTGATTAGAAGAAAGAACAATATCTTTGATCCTGTCAAAAGGGGTCGTGGGCCAGGATAAAAGAAAAAAAAATAGTTTGATTTCATTGCCTTGCTCACCAAATGAATCACATACGTGCCCATTTCACACTATGGCATCAATGTCTTCATTTAAACTCTTTCCATGGCTCAAGGTTCGTTCAAACATTTCATCGAACACATTGAGTACCATTTACCCCATTTCACATTTTCTCTCCATCTTGCTCAACTAAGATGAACAAAAGAAGATGAAAAATAAAAGGGGTTTTTACGAAATAATTAAGGTTAGACTCTTGATTATTCAATTTTATGAATAAAAATCAGAAAACGGATGAATGGGAGCAAGAGAGAAGACTGTTTCACAAAAAAGAAGAAGAAAATGCGTTGAATCTTATACAGGAAGTTAGCGATATCGCCTTATACAGGAAGTTGGCGATATCGTCAACTAGGGCAATTTCGTACAAAAAGAGGTACGAACAACTAAATGGTGATTTTGTTATTATTCTTTATAAAATCGATGATTTACAATTTAAGCTTAATTATCTGGTAAAAATCCTTTTTTATTTTTTATTTTTTATTTTGTTGGAGTTGGCTTAGGTTACACTCGCTTCATTTTATATTATATATATATATGTATGAGTAAGACTCTCTCAAGCTGAAACTTATCTTATTCTAAGCTGGAATAATGCTAGTCCCATAGATCAAAGTTAATTATATTTGTTTTTTGCATGATAGTTATAGAAAATCTAATTTTGAGTGGATTTATCTTGATAAAATAAGCTTGTGTATGTGTTTTCCTTATAAAAAAAGGTGATTACATAACATAAACTTTATTGGTGACATATACTGGTTCCGATTAAACCAAGGGGTTTTGACATATTGGTCTTCCTTAAATTTGATCTCTTTTTTTCTAATTTCATAACTAAGATTCAGATAATGTCACTAGTTAGTCATGTCCAATGTTTTCATCGAAAAGTCCAATGATATCATGGGATTTATCGAATTTTTTTATCATATGCGTTCTGCAACTGACAGGTTAATTTGTTTTCTAGAGAATATGAAATACGAGATTTTATAAAAAGTAAATACATATCTAACTACCATTTCTCACAATTTCCATTATATTATGGAATTTGGGGCAAAAAAGTTAAAAAATAAATGTTGACCAGAGTCTAGTGATTTTGATGACATTATTTGGGTTTTGGTCATGAAATTTAAAAAATCCAATTTAAGGAGGACTACTAGACTAATATTTCCAAACTTCTTAAATATATATATGAAGAATTCTCAAAAACTCCCCATTTCAAAAGGGGCTTTTTCTCCCCTCTTGATTTGTCAAATGAAATAATGCCACTTCATATTGTATATGCCAATTGTTTCTCATCTTTAAAGACAATAACTATCATGCTTTCAAAAGCAATAAATCTTTTCCTAACTTTTCTCTTGTTTAAATCCATTACATTCCTATGTTTTATCTCTTTCAAAATACTTTTTTTGAAAAATTGGATACTAAGAGAGGATGACAGGATGTGCGTTTGACACAAACCATTTTATTTTTCCTTCTTCATTTTCTATAGTGGGGCACACCCTTGATAAAGCCCTTTACATAAATATTTAGATAAATCCGAGCCATTCGATTCACCTACCTTCTATGAATTGGTCTTTTTTTTCAATTTGTCACTGATCCGATCATTTAACTATCTCTGGATTTAATAACAAAATAACGGGTCCTACTGATAGATTTCTAATATTCCCATCCTTTATTGCTAGTTTGATCAAAAAATTTCTCAAATTGATGGAACAAAGAAGAACTTGGGCTTGCTAGGGTGGAAATGTGCTAAAGTATTGAGTGAATAGTTTACACTTATGAAAGTCGGCTCCACAAACGTATCATTTGTTTGAATTTTTTCCCACAAGGTATCTCCTGCATAGCCCAAAAGCCTTTGGACATGAGCAATTGCCGTAAAAAAAATCATTATTTTTAAATCTAACTATGGGATTATATGATACATGGGTTCAGAAAATTGATCCTGATATGGAAAGTAGAGAATTTATAGTCACAAGCAAGTTCGACTCTAAGGAAGTTCACACAAAGCTTGAGAAACTCGTGACTCGGACTCAATTTGTCCAAGGCAAAAAAAATTTCATCGGATAGAGTCAATATAGAGACTCAGGAGAGTCATGTTTTTTTAAGAATAATTTTAAAATATTTAAAAATGAATCCATTATTATAAAATATAAAAATAACTGCATTTACATGATTCATAATAAAAAATTTAAATTAAATAAATTTACATATGCTAGAAAAGTACTATGATAAGGAAGATAAAAGAAAATTATTGAATATTGTATAACTTGTTAGTCCAAATATCGAATGTAAAAGATCAAATATAAGTTCTAAATTACATTATAGTCATCATTTTTAAATTATTGGCTCCAAACCTCATGTATGATTACATATAAATAAATTCTATAGAGAAAGACAAATTTTTTTTTTTCAAGAAACAAAACAAAGGACTGTAAATGTACAAGTATGATTTATAAGAAATCAGAGAGTGGTTGCTCCCAAAATTATCAAAATAGGCTGCAGTGGCTGACTCTCAATGACGTTGTAAAAAACTGAAGCATTCCTTAATTCACCAACAAAACTAAACAAAGTAGTTCAATAATTCTTCCCAACTCTCAAACATATTTTTTGTTCTGTGCTTAATTTTATTAGATTTTTTTTATTTTCATTCAGTTATTTTTCGTTTCGAGTACTTAGGATGGATGTAGTTATATTCTAGGTACTATCCATTTTCAAAATTCACTGTAGCAGAGATGTATTAGCCGAACATTTTAAAATCTTTATGCAGTCTTTTTTCAACTTCATCTTGCTTGTTTGAACTTCTACTTATTTTTTAATCTATTTGTAAGCATTTCATGATTACAAACACTGATCATCTTGCTTGTTTGAACTTTTGCTTACTTTTTAATCTACTTGTAAGCATTTCATGATTTCAAACACTGTTTGTAATGCAATATTATGTTAAAAAGGGAAAAGCCAGGCTCCATTATGATAAAAAAGTGTTAATGAGATTTAGGGCTTCTTTTTTTTTTTTTTTTCTAATAAACTGTATTGGTTAGTAAAGAGAACTTGCATTATGGGGGGCAGGGACAGAGAATGGCCAAAAAGGAAGGGGGGAAAACCCAAAATGAGAAAAAGCAAAACATCAACTCACCACCCTAGACTGACCCATTTTAGGAAAACCATAGTAGGCCCATTCTAGGAAAAGATCGTAGCTATCATGATAATTCAACACCGAAGAGGACCTGAATGTCCATAAAACCATTAATGGGATGAATAGACTGGTCATTTGACCCGAGAGCAGGATAGGGGTCCATTTGGTGGAGCCCATGAACAATACCAGCCCAATCTCTCTTCTGCTTCTGGTTGTATACATTGTTTTAATGCTGACTGAATTAGGCAAGAGGTCAATGTCATTTGGTGACAATTAGACAATGGATTTCTTCATGGAAAATGACAATAAAATAAACTTGAAAACAATAACAGAATTTCTTTTATAGGATGAAGTGGAGTTCTTTTTTTTTAGAACATCTTGTTGACGCTATATCATAAAATAGAGTTGGAATATGTTAGATAAACAATTTTCTTTACAGTCGGTTTATTTTCTTTTCTTTAGATCTTCAATCATCAATGGATTCCATATTAAATATGTTTTGTGGGCCCTATCGATGATTGAAATCCAGACTGTTAGCTTATTTACTCTCCTTTCAGTTTTCTTCCCTAAATGGATGGATCCAGTAGTGGGCACCAGTTCGTATTAAATATATTTCATGATTGAACTCCAGTATTGGATGAAATCCCAATGGCCTTATCTTAACTCCGTTTTTCGAAAAGTGACCCCCACTGATGGAGGGAGGCAAGCCTATTGACTGTTGTTTGATTTCTTAATGAATGCAAATCAATTAATGGACCCCGCACATTTAACTTACTCCTACAGTGGGACCCACTCATGGATTATGAGGAGATATTATTTTTATAGGTCAATATGGATTATGGATTATTCTCTCTCTCAACACCATCTATCTTCTATCCTCTCAAGATTGTCATCTTTTTATTTTAATATTTAGGGCCCACTTTTCAACAATTGACACTGATAAATTTTTCATTAAAAATATCATTTTCTTTTAGTTTCCAAATAGAGCTCTACTCTATTAAGAGTTTGTCAAACGTGAACGAAAATCAGACCCGACTTTCTGGTAGACTACCTCATATATGGGCTTGTGATAAAAATATTTTGAGGTTGGATTTTTTTTTATTGAATCTTATAGGCATTATTTTCTGATATGATTATATAGACAAATGACCTTACGTTTGCCCTACCATAATTACACTTTTGTGGGCCCATATGGACCCATAATTAAGAGATATATACATGACCCATAATTAAGAGATATATACATTTATTTAAGGTGGGCTAATTATTACTGGGATCAAATAACACTAGCATGTGATTTTAAATTCTCATAATTTATGGCTTTTAAAGTTAAGGCGTTTATACATTTAAAAGAAAAATAGAGTTAAAAAACGGTTTGACCTTATTCTAACTCAAAATACCTGTCCAGCTCCAGCTTGCCTTGAGACTTGAGAGAGACTGTGAAGATAAAAATCTTTAGCTGTTGGAAAGTGAGGTTTCTAACTGAAAGAAGCCACGCCTGGCCTGGCCGCTTTCTTATCTCTCCTTGTTTCTGCTTTGTCTTCATCAAAAGAACCTTTTCTTCTCCTCCTCCTCCTTCTCATATCTCCGCATTTCTTGTACGTCTGTTGCCTTGTCTTCATAAAAAATCCCTCCTTCTTCTTACATATCACCGCGTTTCTTCTCTTTCTGTCTTTTCTTCATCAAAAATCCCTTTTCTTCTTCTTCTTTTTGTACTCCTCATATCTCCAGATTTCTTCTCCTTCTATCTTGTCTTCATTAAAAGTCCCTCTTCTTTTTCTTCTTCTCATATCTCTGCATTTCTTGTTTCTGTCTTGTCTTGTCTTCATCAAAAGTTCCTTTTTTTATTCTCATATCTCCGCATTTCTTCATCTTCTGTCTTGTGTTCATCAAAAGTTACTTTTCTTCTTCTTCTTCTCATATCTCCTCGTTTCTTCTCCTTCTGTCTTGGATTCTTCAACGGTCCCTCTTCTTCTTGTGTTTATCTTCATGGCTTTTGTCTCCTTCTCTCTCACTGCCCATCCCACTCATGCTTTCCCTCTCCCCACCGGATTTGGGGCAGGTCGACTTGCTACCATCCTCTGCTGCTCAAAGAATGGAGGGGAGTACGGGGGCTTATTCGGCGCTTCTGGAGGATCAAATGCTTTTCAACTGTGTGAAAAGGCAATGCAATCTCTAAAACACTGTGGAGAAAGGGAGATTTACATTGCCACCGGCGGCGAAGGAGTGCTAACGGGGACACTGATGAAGATCAGCCGAAAGGTTATGTGGGGATTGCCTCCAAGTGATGTTTGCTAAGCCCGTCTTAAGTGTGGATGCAACGGTTGCAATAGCTTTTGTAGGTAAGATTTTAAACTACTCGGAGCTTACGAAAAGGCTGCCACATGAAAATATGATAGGGGACTCTAAGAGTGAGTTGGTATTACATCTCCTCCTATAATCATCCTCTGTGTGGTTAGAAACAAGGGTGCTTGGAATGTGTGAGGCAATACTGATGATGTACAAAAATGGATTTGCGCACCACCGGTCAAGTATGAGTAATAAATGTGGTAATAAATGATAGAGAGATTTATAGTGGTTCGGTTAGTGTGACCTACGTCCACTTCAAGGCCAATGGTCGCCGGAATGTATTAATTTCTCTAGTGTGTCAGTGATTACAAACTTTGGAGAGAGTGTAGAAGAGAGATTATGACCTGCCCCTCAAGTATCGAGAGGCTCTTAGATTTATAGTCTTCCCCTAACAGATGGGGGCGACTTTACAGCGTCATTTACGAGGAGCCTTCGAGGTGTCCTCGACTGGCGAGGCAGTTGTAACATTCTCCGTAGGACTTGGTAAAAGCGGGACGTGGCCTGACTGCTTCCGAAGCGACGTGGGTTGCCTTGACGTGGCCAGGCCTCATGGATCTGGGCCTAGACCTCAATGGACTCAACGGATCTCTACTAACTCGGGCTTGGCTCATGACGAAATGGGTCACTCGGGCGGGCCTAACCCATCATTTGCCCCTCAATGCCCCGTGCCCAAAGAAGCTTTGAAAGGGGGGCATTTTGAATATCCGGGCTTCTTTCCCATTCAAATAATTGTTGTCGCCTTCCTCTCCTTGCCAGTTCCTTGTGGTCCTCTCAGGCCCGGAGGAGAAGGATTTTTTGGTTTTTTGGAGAGTCCTGTCTGACCTAATACTCTTCTTGCTTTTGGGAAACCTAGGGTATAAAATCCCTTGAAGTCTTCAACTTTTCTTCATTCTCCCTTGCAAAGAGGAGAAAACCATCTTCTTCAACTGTTCAACCCTAGGTTTGTCTTTTCTTACTTCAACAAGAAACTATGGAGAAGAAACAGGTGGGCGCCAGCGTAGATTCCGGCCAGGCTGGCAAAGCGTCTGCAGCACGGACCGTCGGCCAGGCAGCGGGCGAGGGTACTGCAGGCGCTGCACGGGCGGGCGCTGGCGCCAGTCCGACCGTCGCAGTGGGCGCCGATGACGCAGGCACGGCCAGCATGGGCGCTGGCGGCGCCGGTGTGGGCGGCGTGGACGCTGCTGGCACTGTGGGTTCTCGGTCGGCGCCGGGTGGCAGCGACATGCAGGCGGCGCCCGTCCCGGGCGTCGTGCCACGGGCGGCGACCGCCGCTGGCGGCGTGGGCTTCCGGTCGGTGCCGGGTGGCAGCGACACGCAGGCGGCGCCCGTCCCGGGCGTCGTGCCACGGGCGGCGACCGCCGCTGGCGGCGTGGGCTTCAGGTCGGCGCCGGGCGCCAGAGACACGCAGGCGGCGCCTGTCCCGGGCGTCGTGCCACGGGCGGGCGACGGTGGGGGCGCTGGCGGAGTGGCAGCGCCCGGCCATGGCGTTGGCAGCACGACGGGCGGCGGCAGGGGCGCCGGCCTCGTGGCGGCCCCCGGCCTTGGCATCGGCAGCGTGGCGGGCGGCGGCAGGGGCGCCGGCCTCGTGGCGGCGCCCGGCCCTGGTGTCGGCAGCACGGTAGCGCCCTGTTTGGGCGTCCAGGTGGCGACGGCGCCCGGCGCCCCACGTGGGGTGAGTTTTGGCAGCGTGGCGGGCGCCGGTGCGGCAGGTGCGGGCGAAGCTGGATCATCAAGTAGAATTTTGCGTCGTCGCAAAAAGTATCAAGGAAAAGTGATTGTTGAGGATGCCGGATCCAAAGTAAACAGTATTTTCAGTGTACTCAAAACAGACAGTGACCTTTTGAAGATTACTGTTTGTATTCCTCCGACTGTGATGTGCCGCCGGGCCGAGGCGGACGAGCCAGCTTGTGACGATTCTTCTGGTGACATCGTGATATACGAAGAGATGATCGAGGCCGGGTTAAGATTTCCAATACCTTCCCCCATTTGCCGTGCTCTTCACTATTTTTCCTTAACTCCGGGGCGATTAGCACCCAACGGGTGGAGAGTTATGCTCGGATTCCTCGAGCTGTGGAGGAGAGTACATCAAGAGGACGCTTCTCCTCTCGAGTTTCATGCTGCTTACAGTTTGATTGAGTCCCCAGCCCCTCACAGGGGATGGTACTATTTTACCCCTAGGGGCGGAAAACTGCTCACGGGATTACGTTCAAACTGCCACGATTGGAAATCTCGCTTCTTCTTCATTGGTGGAGAGTGGGTTGCTGAGTCAGATCGACCTTTGGTACCCACCAAATGGATTGACGCTAAGAGACTAGGTACATTTTCTGATTGCTTCCTTTCTGATCACTTCCTTGTTTTTATGCATGTGTTCACTGTCATGTCCTCATTTGCAGATCCTCCCCTTCTTTCCACGGAGCAGGAGCGCAAGCTGCAAGCGGTGAGAGACCACCCTGACAAGGACTTGGGAGTCCTTCTTCCCAAGGAGAGAGGCAAGACCAGTGGTCCTCCTACGGACGCTTCTTCGGATAGGATAGGCGG
The DNA here is from genome assembly GCA_028538565.1 of Umbellularia californica. Classification (NCBI taxonomy): domain Eukaryota; kingdom Viridiplantae; phylum Streptophyta; class Magnoliopsida; order Laurales; family Lauraceae; genus Umbellularia; species Umbellularia californica. The sequence continues at coordinate 1,562,814 of JAPQWN010000012.1, forward strand.
GTCCGCCTCTGAACCGTCATCCAAAAGAAAAAGTAAGCTACTCCTGCTTTGGCAATAATATTAAACTTTTACCTGATATGTTGTACCCATGTACCATTCGCTAATACTTCCCTCTAACAGGCATAGAGATAAGCAGAGAGATGATAGGCGCCCGCTTTTCGACCCGCTTCTCGGATAGAGGTACCCCTTCCCCCAAGGTGGTGAGGACGAACGACGCCTCTCCAAGAATCTCTCCGCCAGCGACTCGCGTCAAGTCCCGGGTGCCTCCTCCTCGAGTGGCTTCACCCATGGTGTCTCCTCAGGCAGGGATCTCTTCCTCTAAGACTGCTTTCCCGCAGTCTTCCTCTTCAGCTACACTTCCTGCCCCTCAACTGTGTCCTTCACAACCGGGCATTTCTACAGGGATATCGGCTAGGACTGGTTCCATGCCGGGTCATTCGCGGGAGATGCGGGAAAGGTTAGGGAGATATGTGCTGCCGCATGAGGTTTCTCGGGTTAATGCCTTGGGCACCGAGGGGGTTATTGACTCATTTGTAGAGGGTCTGGCTCAGGTAAAGGTTTGCTATTCTTTATTCCTTTTTCTCTAAACCGTTACCCCTTTATTTCTTTTTAACCGTCTCATTTCTCGTCCCTTATCTCTTCAGGTCTCCACTGCATCCATCTGCTTGCTGTCGAGAGCCCAATCTTATGGTCAGATGAGACGGGAGAAGGAGGCTGTGCGGCTAGAGCTCTGCACTGCTCAAGAGAAGATCACTGCTCTGGAAGCCGCTGGTAGGGCTTCGGGGATTGATCTTGCTGCGGCCCGTGAGAGGGTGAGCGAGCTTGAGATCGAACTTTCAGCAGCCAACAAGAGGGCGGCCGAGGCAGAAGTTGAATTTTCGAAGACCTGCGAGAAGGCTTCACTCAATGAGGCTGAGCTTACGAAGGCCCGCGAGAGGGCTTTGCTCAGTGAGGCTGAGCTTATGAAGGCCCGTGAGAGGGCTTCGCTCAGTGAGGCTGAGCTTGCTCGGACCCTTGAGAAGGCGAGGCTCAGAGAAGTCGCTGTGGAGGCAGAGATGAAGGCAGCGCACGAGAGAGCTTCTCAAGCTGAGAGGGACCTACAGATTGGCCTTGTAGATGCCTTCATTGATGGCTACGAGGAGCTTCGAGAGAAGATTTCTGCTGCCTTTCCAGACATTGACATATCAGGCTTTGTGCCAATGGAGGCGCCTGATGATGGCGGCAGCAGCTCTGGTGATGCTGAGGACGATGCAGAGGAGGATGATGAAGAGGGGGATGAGAGTGATTAGAGTGTAGGGACTCTTGCTTCTGTTTTCTCTTTTTGTAAAGGCAGGTAGCCTGACTTTTGTACGTAAGTCTATCTTTTGGAACATGCAACTTTTTGTCATAATACAAACATAGAATGTTTTATTTATTCATTGCTTGAACAATATTGACAGAATAGTAAAAAATTAAATCAAGCCCCACACCCTCACTATTCTAATCCTCTTCTGATGTTACTGGTAGTATTTCTTCAAATGTTCCGCGTTCCACGGATGAAGTAAGGCCTTTCCCTCAGAATTCTGGATCCTGTAGGTGCCCGGTCTCACTACCTCTGTGACGAGATAGGGTCCTTCCCAGTTTGGTCCCAACTTTCCTTCACGGGAGTCTTTCGTGGCGAGGATCACCTTTTTAAGGACTAGGTCTCCTGGTTGGAAGGAACGAGGCTTCACCCTCGAATTGTAGTACTTGGCCATGCGTCGTTTGTATTCCGCATTACGGACCACAGACATTTCTCTTGCTTCCTCTAGCAAATCGAGGTTGAGGCGGAGTCCTTCCTCATTGGTGGTAGGGTCGTAGTGGTGGACCCTTAGGGAATGTACCCCTATTTCGACAGGAATGACCGCCTCTGTCCCAAAAGCGAGAGAGAAAGGGGTTTCCCCGGGAGGAGTTCGTGGCGTGGTTCGATAGGCCCATAATACCCCCGGAAGCTCGTCAACCCACAGACCTTTTGCTCTTTCGAGCCTTGTTTTAAGGTTGCGCAGGACTGTTCTCACCATCACCTCTGCCTGCCCATTTGCCTGGGGGTGTGCCGGGCTAGAGTGAGGCTGCTTTATTTGAAGGTCGGTGCAGAAGGAATTGCCTGTTGTCGAACTGTTTGCCATTGTCACTGACAATGGCTTGAGGTATCCCAAAGTGACAGACCAGGTTTTTCCAGACGAAATCCTTCACCTTGGAGTCTGTTATCTTTGCTAGTGGTTTTGCCTCCGCCCATTTTGTGAAATAGTCTATGGCGACGACTATGAATTTGCACTGGCCTCTACTCAAAGGCAGGGGGCCCAAGATGTCAATGCCCCACTTGGAGAAAGGCTATGGGCTGAGGATGGTAGTCAGCTCCTCTGGTGGCTGTCTGGACACAGTGGCGAAGCGCTGGCATTTGTCACATCTCTTGGTGAATTCTTTGGCGTCTTTCACCATGCTTGGCCAAAAGTACCCTTGCCTAAGTGCTTTGTGGGCGAGGGAGCGTCCTCCAGAGTGATTCCCACAAATTCCTTCGTGAATTTCTCTGAGGGCGTAATCAGCTTCTTCTGACGAAAGGCAACGCAGCAATGGTAAGCAGTAACCCTTTTTGTAGAGTACATTTTGTAGGAGGGCGAACTTGGAAGCTCTCATCCTAAGCTTCTTGGCTTCCAGGGGATCATCCGGTACTGTTTCTTCTTGGAGGTACTCCCTTATTGGGGTCATCCAATTCGATTCTGCCGTAGTACAGTTGATGTTTGTGGTGTCCACATCCAACTTACTTGGCTCGAACTGGTGGCCGATGAGAGTCGGTTCTGCGAATGAGGCCTCCAGGGATGAGGCGAGCCTGGCGAGAGCATCTGCAGCCATGTTATCACCTCTTGGGATGTGACAGATTTGGAAATGTTGAAACTGCTGGACTAGCTTCTTAGCCATGCCAAGGTATTCCTGCATTTTTGTTTCTTTTGCTTCAAATTCGCCATTCACTTGGTTGACTATCAATTGTGAATCACTATAGGCGGTGAGGGACCGGGCGTTCATTTCTGCTGCCAATCTCAATCCCGAGAGGAGTGCTTCATATTCTGCTTCATTGTTTGTGGCAACAAAGTGTAGCTTCACTGCATATTTGATGGGTGTACCATCAGGACTGATCAAAATGAGTCCCGCTCCACCTCCCTCGCTGGTTGCGGAGCCATCAACATACAGGTTCCAAAGTGGCAGTGAAGAAAAATCTTCTCGAGGTGCCTGGCCACACAGAGGTATTTGGATGCTCGCTGGGGATGTCAGGTCGCCAGGAGGGGTGTGGGCGCCCGGAGTGGTATGGGCGCCCCTGGATGTATGGGCGCCTGGGGTGGCCTGGGCGCCCATGGATGTCTGGGCGCCCGGGGTGGCCTGGGCGCCCACTGCTGGTGTCGGGGCTCCCGGAGTGACATGGGCGCCTGGTGCTGGTATTTGTGCGTCCGCCCGGGTGCCCTCGCCGGGTGACAGTTCGACTTGCATCTCTGGACTAGACGGCAGCGACATGGTGGGTTCACATTCACAGTATGTAAACTCAGCTACAAAATCTGCCAGTGCTTGTGCCTTGATGGATACCCTTGGTTGGTACTGGATGTCAAACTCGCCCAGCTCTACTGCCCACTTGAGGAGTCTCCCGGATACATCCGGCTTTGCCAGGACTCTTTTCAAGGGCTGACTGGTGACGACCACGATAGTGTGGCTCTGAAAATAGTGCCGTAGTCGCCTGGCAGTAGAGATGAGGGCAAGGGCAAGTTTTTCTAATCCAGAGTATCTGATCTCGGCGCCCCGGTATGCTCTACTGACATAATAGATGGGCCTTTGCACGTCATCATGATTTCTGATCAGAACAGAGCTGACTGCTGAGGAGGAGGCAGACAGGTACAAATATAATACCTCACCGGGTGCAGCATGTGAAAGGAGGGGAGGTGTGGCCAAGTACGCTTTAAGCTTCTGGAAGGCCTCCTCAGCCTCAGGTCCCCATTCGAAAGCCTTTCGGAGAATTTTGAAGAAAGGCAGACACTTATCTGCAGATTTAGAGACGAATCTATTGAGTGCTGCAATTCTTCCGTTGAGGCGCTGCACCTCCTTGGTCGAAGTGGGTGACTTCATGTCGAGTATAGCTTTGATTTTGTCAGGGTTCGCCTCAATTCCCCTCTGGTTGACCATGAAGCCCAAGAATTTTCCCGATCCCACGCCAAAGGCGCATTTCTCAGGGTTCAGCTTCATGTGGTAGGTTCTGAGAATATTGAAAGTCTCTTGAAGATGGTCGATGTGATCTGCTGCGGCCAAGCTCTTCACCAGCATATCGTCGACATAAACCTCCATTGTTCGCCCAATCTGGGACTGGAACATTTTGTTTACCAGGCACTGGTAGGTTGCACCTGCCGTTTTCAGCCCGAAGGGCATGACCCTGTAGCAGTAGGTCCCCTTTGGAGTGATGAACGACGTCCTTTCTTGATCTGGGGGATGCATGCTGATCTGGTTATATCCAGAATAGGCATCTAGGAAAGAGAGGAGTTCATGTCCTGCTGTGGCGTCGATGAGGAGGTCAATTCGAGGCAGCGGATAGCTGTCCTTTGGGCATGCTTTGTTAAGCTCCGTGAAGTCGACGCAGAGGCGCCACTTCCCACTGGCTTTTGTCACCATTACTACATTTGACAGCCATTCGGGATATGCCACTTCTCTGACCGCTCCATTTTCTATCAACTTCCCGACCTCTTTGTCCATTGCTTGGGCCCTTTCAGTGGAGGCGCCTCTCAGCTTTTGTCGAACAGGTTTGTGGCGAGGGTCGACATTGAGGCGGTGGGTGGCGACTTCGGGATCGATTCCTTCAAGATCCGCATGTGACCATGCGAAAATGTCCTCATTCATTTTCAGAAAATCTGTCAAATTGTAGACCAGATCTTCCGAAAGAGAAGAGCCGATGTACACTCTTCTGTCAGGATGTTCTTCATCTAAGGCCATGGGGGTGAGTTTTTCAACTGGTTCCCCTCTTTCTGTGGTGGCGTCATCTCTCGGGTCCAAGATTTCGACTTGCAATGCCTCCGTGTCTTCTTGGCCTTCATTGAGGAAAAATAGCATTCTCTTGCTGCAACCTGATCCCCTCTGACCTCCCCGACTCCGTTCGGGGTTGGAAAGCGGAGGATGAGATGATATGTGGAGTGAACGGCTCTTAATGCGTTAAGAGCGGGTCGCCCTAATATGATGTTGTAGGCTGACGGACACTCTATCACCAAGAAATTAACCAGCGTAGTGGAGCTTCGGGGTGCTGCTCCGGCTGTAATTGGCAGTGTGATTGTCCCAAGGGGATACACTTTCTCTCCTGAGAACCCGATGAGGGGGGTTTTAATAGGCTGCAGTCTTTTCCGGCCCAGCTTTAGCTTATCATAGGCCTCTGCGTATAGGATATCCGCAGAGCTGCCACTATCTACCAAGATCCTATGCACCTGGAAATTGGCGACGGTCATAGTGAGCACCAGAGGGTCGTTATGGGGTTGCTGGATCCCTTCCAAATCCTTATCTGAGAAGGATATGGTTTCGCTGAAGCCGTGCCTGGGAGCCTTGGATGGGGGTGCTTCATCAGGATGCCTTGCCCTCCTAGCATGGGCCTTGACGGCAGAGAGCGACTCTGCTAGTCCGCCCGAGATGGTTTGGATTTCTCCAATGGTCTGCTGGTCCTCCCGATTGTGAGGTGGTGGTGCTTGCCCTCTACCAGCAACATACTGGCGCAGGTGACCACGTTGAATAAGATCCTCAATCTGCCTCTTGAGGTCATAGCAATCGTCGGTGTCATGACCGTGGTCGCGATGGAAGCGACAATATTTGTCCGGGTTTCTGCGGTTTGGAGGGGACTTCATCTTTCCAGGCCATTTCACGGCTGGGTCATCTTGTATCTGGAGCAGAATGTGCTCAACAGCGGCATTGAGGGGGGTGAATGCTTGTCGGTCTCTCTGCGGAGCAGGGGCGAGTCGGTCTCTCTGCGGAGCAGGACCGAGTCGGTCTCTGACAGGTAACCTCTCTGTCCTGCTTCACTTGTTGCTTGTCTCCTTCTTTTCGTCTCTGTCCCGCTCTTTCCCCTTGTCCCCGGATCTGGAGGACTCACCTCGCCTAGCCCTGGTGATGTCTTCAGCATTTATATATTTCTGGGCCTTTGCCAGTAGCTCTGTCATGCTCTTTGGTTGGCGCTTCATTACTGAGAAAAGAAAACTCGATGAGCGAAGGCCTCCCAAGAAGGCTGTCATTGTCACTTTGTCATCGGGATCTTCGACCTGAAATACCTCCTCGTTAAAACGAGTGAGGTAGCTCCTCAGGCTCTCATTTTTATCCTGCTTTACGCTGAGCAGGTGTGTGGCAGGCTTTTGGTGGCGGCGCCCTCCGATGAAGTGCGACACAAAGGATTTGCTTAACTCCCCAAAGGTGGCGATGGAGGCTGGGGCTAGATTGGCAAACCACTGTCGAGCGGAACCCTTCAGGGTAGTTGGGAATGCCCTGCACATAACCTCGTCAGGGATATTATGCAGTTGCATTACAGTTTTATATGTCTCCAGGTGGTCCAATGGATCCTTCGTCCCATCGAAGGTTTCTATGGATGGCATTTTGAACCTTGGAGGAAGAGGGTAGTTTACCACGTCGGGTTTGAACGGTGTATCCGTCCGCCCGACCAGGTAATCCACCGTTTGTGGGGCTTGCGCCTTCATGGCGTTGAATACATCACCGAGTTGGTTCTGCATTTCTTTGATTTTCTTATCCCAGCGATTGGGAGCTCCTCGGGAGTGATCATGGAAGTTGCTCTCCTCCATGTTTTCACTTTCCCCTTCTTGGAAACTAGGACCATCCCCATTAGAAGCAGAGGGAATAGATGGGGGTCCTTCGTGATGTGCTCCCCCCGGAGGTGGAAGTCCTCCGTGTCCTGCTCCTCCTGGAGGTGGGAATCCTTCAAACTGGACTCCACCGGGAGGAGGAGGTCCTTCCTTATTTATTCTCCCAGCCCCTAGTGTAACCCCAAAAGGAGGGGCAAGAGGAAACCCTCGGGCGCCCAAGGGATGGGCGCCCGGGGGGTTGGCACCAGGGGGTTGGCGCCCGAGGCATGGGCGCCCAGGGGATTGGCGCCCTGGGGATGGGCGCCCGGGGGAGGAGCTCCCCGGCGTGGAGCCCTTGCGTGCCCCGGGCGCGGTACTCCATGCTGGGCTTCTCCAAAGTGTGCTCCTCCCTGTCCTGCTGTGAGCATGAACTGTAGGATCTGCTGGTTTTGGGTCACCAGCTGTTGCATAGTCTCTAACATCTGTTGTGGAGTGGGAGCAGGGGCGTCTTGGGCAGGATTAGTCGGTGGAGGATCATTCTCGCCTTCTCGAGAGGGATTGTCCTCTGGGCGTCTTGCAGATCTTGTGGTGATCACCATAATTTCGAAAAAAGAGGATTCTAACGTGAGAATTTTATCGCTTCCCACAGACGGCGCCAAACTGATGATGTACAAAAATGGATTTGCGCACCACCGGTCAAGTATGAGTAATAAATGTGGTAATAAATGAGAGAGAGATTTATAGTGGTTCGGTCAGTGTGACCTACGTCCACTTCAAGGGCAATGGTCGCCGGAATGTATTAATTTCTCTAGTGTGTCAGTGATTACAAACTTTGGAGAGAGTGTAGAAGAGAGATTATGGCCTGCCCCTCAAGTATCGAGAGGCTCTTAGATTTATAGTCTTCCCCTAACAGATAGGGGCGACTTTACAGCGTCATTTACGAGGAGCCTTCGAGGTGTCATCGACTGGCGAGGCAGTTGTAACATTTTCCGTAGGACTTGGTAAAAGCGGGACGTGGCCTGACTGCTTCCGAAGCGACGTGGGCTGCCTTGACGTGGCCAGGCCTCATGGATCTGGGCCTAGACCTCAATGGACTCAACGGATCTCTACTAACTCGGGCTTGGCTCATGACGAAATGGGTCACTCGGGCGGGCCTGACCCATCAAATACCAGGGGAGTTTTGCGTCATTATGATTGCAGATGGGTGGCTTATCTCGCTGCTAGGAGTCCTCGGAGTCCTCGCAGTATGTTTCCTCTAGTGAAGGGGAAGTCATATCTTCTGATACCACCATATTTGGTCTCCTTTGTTGATAGTTTGGGATATTATGATAGGGAGATGTTTCCATGTGAAATATTAATGGTGAATTACGGGGTGGGGTGCTGAAATGATTAGAAAGTTTAGTGCAAAACATTGTCTCATGGAACAGATCAACTTGTGTCGCCAAGAGACAAAAGAGGCTTTCAATCGGTCACGGAATCATTTTAGAATGATGATAGCATCACGTCTCGTTCTAAAGGGAACCCAACGTGATCTTGGTGGCAAGTGGTGCGTCCATTAAGATTGGAGGTGCTTATTCGAACTCAACGTGATTTTGGTGGCAAGTAGTGCATCAATTAAAATTGCAGGTGCTTATTCGAAACCTACGTGATCTTGGTGGCAAGTGGTGCGTCCATTAAGATTGCAGGTGCTTATTCAGTAGCAACAGGAATTTGCTTTGGTGGGAGAGTGTTTGCGTTTGACTCGAGAATTGTCTCCGGGCATTTCGAAACGACTCGCCCATCATCGAATAATAAAACCCTCTGTCGCCACCAAAGCGAATTCCTGTTGCTACCGAATAAGCACTCGCAATCTTAAAGGACGCACCACTTGCCACCAAGATCACATTGGGTTCTTCGTCCCCCTTTAGAACGAGACGTGATGCTATCAGCATTCTAAAATGATCCCTTGACCGGTAGAAAGCCTCCTTTGTCTCTTGGCGACACAAGTAGATCGGTTACATGAGACAATGTTTTGCACTAAACTTTCTAATCATATTAAATGATTTCTGCACCTCGTTCTTCACCATTAATATTTCACCTGGGAACATCTCCCTATCATAATATCCCAAACTATTTGCTTTTATCAGAGGACGACTTCCCCTTCATTAGAGGAAACATTCCGCGAGGACTCCTACCAGTCCTTGGAGGAAACATACCGCGAGGACTCCGCGGTAAGCCACCCATCTGCAATCATAAGAAGGTAAACTCCCCTTGTATTGCCTCACACATTCCCAGCACCCTTGTTTCCAACAACACAGCCCTTGTATTGCCTCACTCATTCCCAGCACCCTTGTTTTCAACAAGAAGAAGATGATATGAGGAGATGCAATACCAACTCACTCTCAGAGTCCCGTCATTTTTCTCATGTGGCAGCCTTTTCTTAAGCTCTGAGTAATTTAAAATCTTACCTACAAAAGCTACTGCAACCGATGCATCCTCACTTAAGATGGGCTTAGCGACATCACTTGTTTGGTTGCTGCAGGAGGCAATCCCCACATAACCTTTCAGCTGATCTTCATCCTTCAGCTTTCTGTTCATTGTCCTCGTTAGCATTTTGTCCAATTTTTTGATGAAGGCTTACTTTCAGATCATGTTTTGGGACATTGATGATATCTGGGGCCATGGGATGTAAGTGAGCCCCTCTATGAGTGACTTATTGAAACTGAAGCCCTTTTTGGCTCGTGGAGATCAATTCTGGGTGGGACAGACCTTCCCAAAGGTCAGCTTCTATGTCATCTAGGGTTCTATGGACTTGTTAGAGAAGTCCCTGATAAGCAATATAAAGCAGTTTAACAAATTTCAACAATAAGAATGCAATGTAAACAAATCTCAACCATAAGAATAAGATACTTTTCAACGGATATTTAAATAGAAACTAATGTTCCTGGGACATGCATGTTATACTGTGCTCCATTACCACTGCGTGTCCACAGAGACAGTTGCAGCAGCACCCATCTCAGAACTCAAACATAATATGACCTAGAGAAGATGTAATTACATGAAGTAGAAAATGAATACTCATCAGTGATGTCTATCCTACACACAGGCCATGAGCTAGAAGACGTAATTACATAACGTGAAAGTTGGACATTCATTAGTGATGATGTCTTCCTAAGACCACACTCAAGAAAGAAACATTTCGCACAGGCTAGCAATGAAACACAAATGTCTGGCTAAGATGTACCCACGCAAAGCTCCCTCGCCAAATTTCACATTATGCTGCACCAGCTCTTCTCTTCTGCAGACTGTGCCGTTGACCTGTTTGCCTCTGTTGGTTTGTACGTGAACGCAGACATATTAAGCCCATACTGTTCAAAGCAATAGAATGGAAACAAGGAAATAATAGAATTAGAAAACGAGAACGTAACTGTTATGAATGTGAAAAAAAGAGATTTTGATTTAAACATATCGAACCTTCTCCCTCATCCGCGTGCTCCAGGCATCGTTCCTAACTGGACGCTGATCTAGACTGCCCGCAGCAGGGGTCCCAGTTGCAGGAGCCCCTTGCCTGCTTATCAATGGCTGATGGATATTCGATCTTGTAGCAATATATTCATCATCACTGTCATAGTCTGCTGGTCTGTTTGTTGCCCTCACAATAAGTGCTAAACAGAATGTTAATGCCTGCAAATTATGAATAGTCATAGAAGTTCCTAGAATAAAGAGGAGAGATTGGAAAGGCAATAGAATAATCTTAACGCATGCACATGAATGGAAGTGTTCCAAGAAAGCCCTGCATGACAACCTGAGAATACAAACGCAGCACCACCAAATAGGCATCCAGTGGCATTCACCATCAACAATTATACCACTCAGAAAGAAGGCTTGCCAAAATCTCTAAATATCTCAATTAGTGGCTTTGGAGGCTCAATTAATGCCAAATGCATAAATGGCCTTAACCATAAACCTCTCCACCATCCTGAATTAAGGCTCGCCAAAATCTCTGGACCTCATCAATTAGTGGCTCTGGGGACTCGAATAGCACCATCTCCATGGTTAGGTTTTTTTAAATAATTATTTTTGAAGAAGCTTATATCAAATGCAGTTACTTCGGACAATTTTTTTCCTTGATGTTCAAAACTTTGAATCGTTGCTCATGGTAAGCACAAGAGGCAATAAGACTCAATTTGACATGCACTTGAATAAAAAGACATGTTTTCCCCAACTATGCAATAGCATGTTTTAAGGCATTATGCCACTTGACCATTTAAAAAAAAAAAAGAAGGCATTATGCCACTTGGGCAACAGTGTTGCATATATTACGGATATACTGACTTTGTGATAATTTCATGAAAATATCATATTGTGATATTATCACAACAGATTCAATGAATGCCATGGAGAGTGGCACACATTTTGAGAGAAGACATTAAAGATGACAATAAAGGTCTCTTTGACACATGTTGAGGTTCATGAAATAACTAATTGTATCATGACTTTTAGCACTTGTAAGCAATCAATATAAGCGCACGTAGTTACTGTTATCAAATAAAGGAAAAGGGGCAAGCTATGATTATTTTTTTTTATTGATAATATGACTTGAATGCACAACCTGAAGGTTGCAATAGTGAGAACCTTCCACCGTGCCATAGGCTCTTGTCAAGGTTGAAAATATAAAAGCATATCTTAATGAGAAAATGGCAAGTGTACCTCCAGAATAACAGCTCCCAAAGCAACCCATTTTGCTATTTTCCAGTTCTTCTTCAAGAAATCATAGATCATGTCAAAGTCCCCAGTTTTGTCAGCAGGAATTGCCTACAAGTGCATTTTTGCTCAAATGAGATCTTTCTTTTCTAAGAGTAGCTAGTAACGAGACTGGAAAGATGAAACAAAATTATGTCAAAAATATATCCTTTTAAGAAACAGAAAACACTAACCTCTTTCCAGCTATGGTCAAAAAATATGAAAGCTGCACATCCCAGTTCTACTACAATCAATAAGATCACCAATACAGAGTACTGATAGGCTTAAGGAAACCATTGCTGTGCACAAAGAACCTAGCTAGAGAAAATACAGATGCTACTCAAAACTGTTTCAGTCATATTATTCTTTGGAAGTAGAAAACTACGCAAACTTTTGGGGTATCATTATTAACATGTTAGCTTTCTGAAGAGAAACCAAAACAATTTTTTAAATACTTCAACATTTTCAAAACATTCTGAATGACTTATAAAGCCACCATTTAGGTGGCCACAGGATAGGAGAAAACTAATGGTTCTTCTGTCTGAAAGGATTGAAACATTTCCATAGATTTTTCCATAATACAGATCAGAAAAAGATTTCCATATTATGATATTATAATGGGGTATTTGCTGTTAAAGTTCTAGAAAAGCACCACTGATTTAAAGTTCCAGAATTGGCCGTTAATGATTTATTTTAGTTTGCACACCAGAAAACTTACAGCCTGGGCAAATCTAACTTGTAAGTGGTAATAAAATGAAAATCCCATGAGTTTTTGTTTGACGCATAATCTGACCAATTGTTCATTTGGGAAATTCAGATTCATTAACTCTATGTTTCAAAGCTTTCTGACAGAATGATTACCTACTGAACACATATACACCTTCACATAAAGAGGGGAAATCAGCTATTTAATCACTAAGAACAATGTACCATAAAAGAGGATACACAGCTCAGGCAGCATCCATTCCTAGTAACTACTCCGATACAGCCGAAACAAGATATGACAAATAAAACAACTCCAATAGCGATAAATAAGTAAATGAACCTGCAAAACAAGTTGTAGGATACTGAAGTGTTAAAGACAGATGCAATTTGAACACAGACTGAGGATATAAGCAGCCGTACTCATATGAGTTCACAATAAGTCTACTTCATATTACAAAATAAAAGAAGAAAAATTGGATGATATAGAGAACGAAAGGCAGGTAAAAACAAATCACCATCTCCCACTAGTATTTTGTTTGTACAGCAGATGCCTTTGCAGATTGCACAAGAGCAAAAGACAAAGATCATACTTTGTGTATCCAATGTTGTGTCCTTTGATATACATTGATACACCGTTCTCTATAAGCTTAAGCTTTTAGAGTAAGTGGTTGTCAAGATGGTTTCAGAGTGGGAGGTCAAGTGTTCGAGTCCCGACGGTTGTGTTGTGCCTTGTTGCCATGTATTCTTAACAGAGGGTGTTGTGTGTATGTTCCCGTGTAGAGCCTGTACGTGCGCGCGGGAGGGGAATATCCCTTGGTATACATTGTTACATCATTCTGTATAAGCTTAAGCTTTTAGAGTAAGTGGTTGTCAACATCAAACATTGACAAAGGCAAGGCAAATACATTGTTCTAGTTAGTTAAAGGCAGCTTGTGCCTGCAACAAACTTAATTTTTTTTCTTTTCAATTATAAATTCATGATGTGGGTCATATGTTGCACTAACCAAGCAATTGATGCAAGTGTTCCAAGAGAAAGTAACAATGTATACAAAAGAAAAGGGTAGAGAAGGATGAAGCCAGTGAAATAAACAAATGTAGAATGAATTTGAGTCACCAACCCACCTTCCAAAATTGAACTCCAATTTTCAAAGTTATCAGCTACAAGAACTACACATTAAAAGAAAAAAAAGTGCACCATTACGCATACACAACAAATCAAACATATTTCATATATTTGTTCAGTTTTTCACATTTTTTAATAAATGGTTAGTTCCATAATGCAATTGCATTTCTGGAATGCACTTCTATTCCCTATCTCTATTAAAAACGCTACAGGTTTTCTTTATAATTAAATTTCTATGTAGTGTATAAGCTATAATTGCATCCTTTTCTCATCTTTCTCATGGTGAATAATAAGCCATAATCATCTCAACTTCAGCCATTAAACCAACCAAGCTGTTCAAATTCAATGCATTAATATCATCTAAAATGAAGAAGAAGAAGAAGATTCACATTCGTTTTATTTTGGTGCAAATGCTAAACTTAATTTCAAGAATACAACTGTATTTCCCATATCTAAAAGAAAGCCACTATCTTCCTCCGTAATCAATTTTCCCCATAGTGGGTAACCCTAATCATTGCCTCAAATGAGGTTTTTTTATCCTTTCTCTTTAGTGGGTAAGCTACAATTGCCCTCAAGAAGAGCCATCAAATATTCAACCAACCAATCTGTTCAAGTTCAATAATAAAAAAGAAAAAATCTCATCTTTACTATAAATAAATCTTCTTCAAAGGAGTAGCAACTAACAGCATTCAAAGAGGAAGAAAAAGATTGCATTACCAAGCTCTGGGAAGCTTATCGAGAATGCTGGTTGAGAGAGACATGACAAGAAACATAGGCCTTCCAAGTTCAATATACTCATGATCCTCGCTCCCTGGCATGATGTGCTCAACACTGGAAGTCCTCTTCCACTCAACAAGCAAGTAAATCCCATACCCCACCATCGCCAATCCAACGAGCATGAGCAACAAATTCAGAAGCTTCAACAGGCATCCCCAGAACCCTCTACACGCCATCCTTCCAACTCTTCCCAAAAAAAAAAAAAAAAACCCTCCGATTTCACTTCGCCAATAACCAAACCCCTCCTATCTAGTTCATGCTCTCATCAGGCTCCGTGCATAGCCACAAACCCTAAAATCGACTCTGAACTACACATGAAAGGGGAAAAATCAGGACGTTTGGAAAGTAAAAAGATGCCTATTGTGATTTCTAGGTTTTTGTAAACGAATCAGAGTTTCTACTTGAGAAGTTGTGAGATTTTCAAGGAAAAGGGAGATTACAGGGAAATCTAAATCCGTGAAATTCGAAGTACTAACCCGCGAATTCTCGCTGTCAATTTCGAGAGAGCTTTGAAGGATTTTAATGGTTTGGAGCTCAGGATCTGTGGAAAGGAGGAGGTTGAAAAGATTTGATTTTTACAGACGAGAGAGAGGAAAAGACGCTTCTGTTTTATTCTGCCACGTGTGATAATGTTCTTGTTTACGGGTTGGTTGAAAAAGGAGCAGTGGACGGCAGCAAGAAGACATTTTAAACGAAGGGTCCGGATTCTCGTGGAGTCTTTTTATTTTTAGTGTCTTGTACTTAATAATAAGTATATAATTAATAATATAATTTAAAGTTTTTAATAATAAACATATAATTAATAATATAATTTAAAGACGGTAATAAAAAGGACTTAACTGTTAACTTGTTTCAATAAAATGTAAAGGAACTCACCGTCAAATAAGCTTCCGGTGTAGATTTGAATTATGAGGGTAGTGACTCGGGTATTCATTTTTCGATGAAAGAGAGATAATTTCATAGTATTTTGTGAAATTCGCATTTATTTATTCAATTTTGACCATTTTTGAAAAAAAAGTAAACGTTTAGTTATTCTATTCCTATATATTCAACTACATTAAACTTATGGATCCTAAAAATTATTACCTACCTACTGAAGGGGTTGTTTAGTAAACGAAAAGAAAACTTTATAATGATTATATTTTAATAGATTGCCTTTCTTTTTTTATATTTTCAGAACCGACTATTCTCCCACCTCACGCACCCGATAAGTCAGGTTTACTTCCCTAAGCCATGGTCCTAAGCCTTAAATCCTCATTTTTACTGATTCCATAGCCCAGAGGGGTAGGTCGGGTGTAGTTTCCTAAGCCGTGGTCCTAAGCCTTAAATCCTCATTTTTACTGATTCCATAGCCCAGAGGGGTAGGTCGGGTGTAGTTTCCTAAGCCGTGGTCCTAAGCCTTAAATCCTCATTTTACTGATTCCATAGCCCAGCGTAAAATTTTAACTATTCTACAGCCAAAAAGATCAAGCCTGTGCAGCCTGCATTGCATTAACTTATTTCGCACTGCAATGTTCAAAAATAAATCAAAACGCTACATAAGATTTCCTTTTAACGCAAACGTGCCTTGAGTGAGATGATAACACATTCGTGCAGGTTTGAGTGAGCTGTACATGGTGGGTCATGTGAGGTGGGAGTTTTAGATGAAGCAGAGTCACAGGTGGGTCATGTGAGGTGGGAGTTTTAGATGAAGCAGAGTCATAGGACCAAGCCTGTTAAACAAGTGGTCAAAAAGGTAGTAATACAAAAGCCTCGATAATTCTCCATGAAGACAAGAACATTTATCGGACAATTATAGGAATTTCAAGGCTACATAATATTTTGGAGCCTGGTCTCAATGGGGGTCACAACTCTGGGCCCCCCACATCTACTAACCACCACTTACGATAATAATGGAATTCATACTTACAACAAACCCTTTCATCCATCAAATCAATTATAGTGATTAAGCTTAAAAATCAAGGGCTTTAGAGTCAAATATCTCCCAGTTGCAAGGCACCATCTTATCCAGCACAAAGAAATCAGCAGCTTTCTTCAATTTGACCTCTGCTTGAAAGTATAAATACAATTACAGGCTATGATAAATTTCACTTTCCAAAATTCAACACATAAACCGCCCAGGCTAAAATAATTAATTACTCATGACAGATTGTACCAAGTAAAACCTATTTATCGAAAGGAACAGGCAGACTTGAATAAGCTGCTGTACTGAACAGCTCCTAACTATAATATGAGAACTGGCGCCTTTGTGGATAATAATCTTACATTCTGCCTTCTGAACGCTCCTGGTTCATTCATTGGATGTGCTATTGCTTCCACTTCCAACCCAATATCGTTTGACAGCAACCAATATCTTCTCAGGCACAAGAGGTCCATCCTCGTGATCCAGCATTTTAGCATCCCATCTCATCCCACCAATCACCTTCCTCACGTTGATCAGAACATCGACATCATCACGGAATATAACTGCACCTTCTGGGCGTAAGATGCGGTCCATCTCTAGAAGAATGTCTTCCATTTTGCACCTGTTTATCAGGTCATGTAGTAAAAGAAACATTAGCTTTAAAAGGCCTCCATATAAAAAAATAAATAAATTACAACCATATCATGATTATTGTTAATGTCGGCTACATGAACATCAATTATGCATCTTGAAAGGAAGTCCAGGCAACAAAGGGAACATGCTACTTGAACATTCAAAAGTTCAACATCAGCCCTATCCCATTAATCTGGGTTCACTAAACATTTTGTTACAAGCTTCAAATCTTTAAGAAGGTGTGTATTTTCTTGTCTACTTATTTTTCTATATTTTATTGCGGTAACTTTTGAAACCCTCGGACTGCCAAAAAAATATAAAAAAAGATTGTACAACTACTCTGAAATTTATTAGAACTTACATCTTCTGGTACAAGCTGAAGACACCGTAAGCATGAATAAGGTCGTATGTCCTTGGGTATGTGGAGAAGCCTTCACACCTAGAGAATGAGAAGCAGCATGTTATGGCAATCCACACATATGAAAGTACGAAACTGAACAAATATACCAGAAAAGGCAATCTTAAAAAAAAGAACGAGATAAGCTTCTCGCTGAAATTTTACGGCCTTTTGAAAAATAGTAGTGTGAAAGCCATCATGTTCATCTGGGTGGATTTCTCCACAAAACAGTGAATTAATTCTAGTACATGAAAAAAATCTACCTATTGTTGGGGACCGTTGAAATGGGAAAAAATAA
The DNA here is from genome assembly GCA_028538565.1 of Umbellularia californica. NCBI lineage: Eukaryota > Viridiplantae > Streptophyta > Magnoliopsida > Laurales > Lauraceae > Umbellularia > Umbellularia californica. Next base: position 1,580,187 of record JAPQWN010000012.1, read on the forward strand.
GGAGAAAAGAGAAAAAAAATAAGGATGCATTACTTTGAAAGTTGGTGAAAATAAATGAGATGAGGGTTTGCTCCCCATGTCGTTTATATCAAGGCCAAATTCACCCAAATAAGCCCTATCTTCGAAAAAGAAAGAGAGAAGCTTCTCGCTGAAATTTTACCGCATTTTCAAAAACAATAGTGCAAAAGCCATCATGGTTGCCTTGAGAGGAAGCCTGTCTTTATTATTATTATTATTATTATTATTATTATTATTGTTATTATTATTATTATTATTATTCATTTATTTTTTGCTAAGTCTAGGTGGGACCGGATTATTTGATAGAGTCTCGTTTTCACGAGGATTTTAACAAAGCATTTGACACTTTTTTTTTTTATGTATACATACTATCTCAGATAAGAAGCATCAACAATAAATATGGTATTAATCCAAATTTATGGCTAATAAACTATACTACAACCGAAACATGATCAAAGATGAAGGAGAAGAACCCACGAAACTAAATGATGACTTAAATAAAATGAAGGTAAGAGGGATACCAGTCATGATAAATGCCAATCAGTCCTCTCTCATATATAACACCCAATGTATTTTTCTCAGAGATAGTAGGCACCACATTCATCACCCATGATTTTGGAGATTCAAGGGCTGCTGCAAAACCTCCAAGACCTGCATTCATATCCATCATGTTTCTATACCTACCAGATCCAATCAATTTATTTATCCTTTTATAAGCATTTACATGCTTCTTCCATAATCTGTTGTCCTCTTGATATGATTCTGCCGTGACCCCTGGAACATATCCAAGAGATATTCTTGGAGGAACAGCAAATAGCCTCTGAGGAAACTTCTTCAAAATGCCCCCAGCAACTTTGTCTGGGCTGTTCACCTCAGGGTAAGGGGTTACACACGTTTTCATCTCCTTGTACCTAAACTTCAACAAAAACAGAGGCATTAAGAAATAAAATTACAACTACGAAATTGTATTGAGGGAAAATGAGTATTCATTATATTGAATTTCAAGTTCACTGAAAAACAGAGTAGCACATAGACACTATTCAAAAGAATCTGATTGGACCACAAAGATGGAAAATCACTCACTTTTAGTCATTATTACGTAAGTCAACTTGAGAGAGGGAGGGAGGGCACTCCACACACACACACAAGAATAAAAGAAAAAGAAAGGAACCCCAAGTCTACCAAAATAAAATAGGGCAAGAGATGAAATACTTGAATTCATCTTTAGCTGTTGGTACAACCAAGTGAAAATTGAACACCAAAAAAATTCAACACGTTTTTGTAGAATCTAACTCACATTTGGAAACACAATCTACACATTTCAGGTGCAATCATCATGATTTCAGCTTCACTAAGCATATTTAAAGAAAAAAGGGAATTTCCTGAGGACAGTTGCATGTGCTTCAGCACAGTAAAATCCTAGGTTGCTTGCTCCAAGCAAAATGATTACAATACAAAAGCCTCAAAAGGGATATTTTACCATTTTTAAGCTGTGCATCACCCACAAACAGAAGTGAACTCCAACAAAAAAAAATAAACAGCAGTGAAATCAGCCATATTAACATGACATTATTTTAAGCCGGTCTTTGTTTCAGCAACTTTACAAGACCATGCTAACTAATTCCTACATCTCACCCAAACTTCTTAACGTAGATGGAGCAGGTCTGCACTCACTTCAGAAATACAGACCCAAACAGGTAACCAATTAAAACAATTACAAAACAGAAAAGCACAAATTATTGGAGTTACAAAGGTCAACAGTCATTGGATGGACTGAATACATGACCCAAGAATTGGTTCCAGTAATATCATACAAGCATTTAGTCCTTTTCCATTTGAGGGTTGGCAAGAAAATACACAGAAACAGAACCTTACCACACATCATCAGGATTTGTGGATTCACACAAGTTAATGAGGTGATTATCTTTTCTTTGGCGGCATGAATCAGCATTGTCTTTCTTTCTCCAGATAGCAATATCTCCCTTTTCATACTTCTTTTCCCAGCAAAGAAGTTCAGCCAGCTCTTCGATCATTCCTTGCTCCTTCTGAAGCTCCTCCTCTGACCGCTTCCATGTTTTATAGTAGGTCTTCCAATTGATGGGAGGCCCAGACAGTATCCAATAGCCACCAGGTCTGAGAACACGATCTACTTCCATCATATACATTCCATCTGTATAAAAATTTCTAGAATGAGATAATGGACCCTTCTTCCGAAAATTATATCACGGGCACGGTTGGAATTGCCACACAAAACTAAGACAGTTGTATATATTCATATGGAAATATGGAAAACTATAACACTAACACATTGCTAAGAAAACATCATTTAGATTTTACTGGTCACATGACCAATTTTTCTTTTTCTTTTTTTCTTTTTAGGGATGTCACGGGATTCATTAAACACCACCAGCACTGATCCATATCAACATAGATAAAAATTAACACTCACCATTTGATGTCCACGGGATTAAACACCGCGAGCAATGAGCCATATCAAAGGCTCTAGATGGATAAGGAAGCTGTATGGTTCCAAGCACACCAATTACTGCAGGTACACCTCGTTCCAGAGCAAACTGCACCTGTGCTTCATGTGAGTCCCTTGGTGCAAAGGACATAGCCAATACATTTCTTTTTAACAGATAAGCACCCCAGCTTGCAACCTAGAACACAGGATGCTCTTAGTTCAACTAAAATTGAATAAATGATGGGAGACCAATGAAAATGTGTGAAGTAGATAAAAATAAATTCAATTTGGAAAAAAAAAAAAATATACATGTTAGCTTATCAGGAAGACAAGCTAAGAAACAGGAATGAGGGGAACCAATAGGGTTAATCCATAACCTAGCCCACCCGCCACAAAGGTGACAAGGAAGCCTTCTAAGTTTTGTGACAAAAAATATGGACATCCTTCCAAATTTTAGATTTCTCAGTGAATATCAGAATATACTTTCTTGTTAATGACGCAGTAAGGATTACAGCTCAAAGTCAGCTCCCATCATCTTCCCCGTCCCATTTTTTCAGCTTTGCCGCCTAATTCAAATGGTTACAAAGCGTAAAGATAAAACTGAACGTTCTACATACCCCACAACCTGTATCCAGTGCAGTTCTAACAGTCCCGTCTGCAATTGGGATTACTGACACAAGTTCATCAATATATGCATCTGCTCCTTGAGGAAACATTGTTCCTCCTCCCGGGAATTTGAATACATTACCCTCGAATTGAACCCAGTTCTGAACGGCCTTCTCGACTGTCAGGCTCTTATAAGGAACATTTGCATAAGGGACATAGTCACGGCTCTTTGGCCAGGGAAAAGGAGTCACATAACCCTCAGGCGCAGGGATAAGACAATGCAGCTTTTCATCCTCTCGGGGACAGTGCCTTTCCCTGTAGTTCATATTGTCTCTTGGAAACTTCATTGCACGATCTTGATCTTGGCAAGGAGTATAATCTGTGTGCTTAACATCACATGGCTCAAATACTTCAGCTTTCAGTTCAGAAGGGTCAGTGGAAACACCCCCATCATTGTGATGGGTCTCAAAATTCAAATTGGACAAGATGCTGCAGTCCGTCTGCCTTGTAATTTCTAATGCTATGCTATCACCCTTTCCAAAACCACTCTTCTGCCATGCACCCAATATATAGAAGAAGCAGCATAGACCAATGACAATTATTATAGGCAGCGAGCTTCGACTTCTGCCACCTTGGGGGTTAGCTTTTGAGCCCATGTCGCACCTACAACAATTCCGAACTTGCAGTAAATTATCATATTTAGAAACAGAATTCATGTAGCCGAACCCAACATTGTTGGGGTAAGGCTTTGGTGGCGGTGATGATGAGAAACAACTACTTTTCAACAAATTCTAAATGCAAGTAAGTTTCAAGTAACTAAGCACATTTTCCCATTAAAAGTGGAATGTATACAAGCACATCTTGGTGAGAATGACAATGAAAAGAAAAGGAGAGGGGAATCAATCCAATGTTAAGTAGGAGTAAAAACAATATAGGTATTGAAAAAACATAAAAGACAGAGTTCATGAGCATTGAAATGCATATTAGATCGGTTCTAAACATAACAATGCACCTGAAGAAGGTTTCAACTCTTACATGCAGTCAACAGAATGTGATTTAAACTCTGTGCAACGCCATTAGTCGAATTTTACTCTTCCAACAACCTCACAGGTCATGCAAAGATCCCCTCCAATCCTTTTTTATGATTATTAACTTGCAAAGGTACATCTATCTATTCAGAAACACCTAAGCTCTAAAATCAGTCCCGGCCCAATTTTTCAGAGAACGAATCTCTCCTACTACTGTCTTGCATCAACATACCATTTTTCTACCCATCATGCCATGTGGGACCACGTCAGATGGAGAAATGGCTTAAAGCCCAATAGTAAATCTCCCAATCAAAGTCTTAATCTGAGTCTTCAGGAGAGTCCGGATGAGATCAAACTAAATTGGCAGATCTTCTTCTACTCACTATCTGTCCTACATCCTAAGTCCAAAACGTAACGTAGACATAAAAGCAAAACAAAACCGATCTAATGGAGGTGGAAAAAGAGCATTCTACCCGATCCACCCCAACCCATCAGTTATTGGGCCACATCCAAACGCACTCGTTATTCGCACACACACACCCCACCATCCCTGTGTGGAAAAAACGAACAACAAGAGCATACATAAGATCGAGTATTTTTACCTAACTAACCCACCTCGAATCTCTCAAATTCCCACATAGAATTCCCAAAAAACTAAATTTTTTACGTCCTGATTCCGTTTCTCTATGAGAAAACTTCAACGATCAAGAAGAACAAATAAATCTCAGACATTTGAACAGGAGGCAGCTGAAGAAACAAGAAATCTCGGATATGGGAAGAAAATTCAATGGAGAATAGTAAGAAAAACAAGATTGACGAGAATGAGAAAAGAGATAATTGGAAGAATCTTCTTCAGAGAAAGAAGATGATCATTTGCATTTCAATTTCTTACGAGAATAGGAAGAAGATTGAGAAGATTCGCACCTGAAAAAAGACGAAAGATCTCCAACTTCTAGGGTTTTAGCTGCTCATTACTTGATTAACACAGAGAGAAAGAGTGCCTTTTTTCTTCACTTCTCCGCGTAGGAGAGAGAGAGAGAGAGAGGGAGGGAGGAGAGATCGAGAAAGAGACATTTTAAAGGATGGAGCGCACCGACAGAGGGAAGGACGAGAAGACCAAAGGGGATTGATTTATGGTGATCTCACCCTCGCTAGTCCCTACAATGGATGGCTAGTACCACGGCTCAGCAACCCCTAAATAAACCTCTGATTTGGAAAGGTCCTTGGACCCATTTAACCCCAATGGGTAAGCGTAGTTGGCTAAGACGATGGGGGAGGAATCCGAAGGTTGCGGTTTTGAACTCATTCTTTCTCCCGAGAGCCACTTGCCCAAATAAAAAACCAAACTTATAAGGTAGATGATGAGGCTGGAAAATAGTTCGGACCCATTTAACCCCATTGGGTAGCATAGTTGGCTAGGACAACCGGTCAGCATTTCCGAAAGTTGCGATTTTGAACTCACCCTCTCTTCCAAGAGCCACTTGTCCAAGTAAAATGCCTCCCTTACTAGGTAGATGATAAGGCCGGAAAATAATTTGTTCTCAAAGAGTCTGGATACCCTTGTCACTCCAAAGAAGAGCCATGGCAACCCATTTATTCGATTCTATCCATAAAAGTTCGGTTTGCTACTTGGTTTGGAACTATTTAATGTTTTAGTCCTTATTTATGATCTGGAACTTATGTAGATGTTAGAGTGTTTAGTGAACTTTTAATTATATTTTTCTATTTTTAGAGTTTATTTTATTAATTAAAACGACATTCTCTTTATGAAAAAACAAAGACGAGGGAGGCTACTTTTTGAGAGTATTTTTTTTAGCTAAAACCATTGTGGGTGGCCAAAAAAAAAAAAACCCGTGTTTTGAATGAAATTGATTTCATATGATTTTCAAAATGATACAAATAGTGGGTTTGACAATGTAAATATAAAAGAAGGGCCCCAATTACTACAATTCCTAGGTGGGCCCCAATCATTACCACATGAAAAAATAACTCTTTTTTTTTTTTACCAAAAAGATTTGTTGCACAATTTAGAAATTTTGTTTTAGACTGTGATTTAATTAGCTCTTATTAATTAGACTAGAGTTTCCAAACGGCTCCTAAATAGGTATGTATGCACAATACATACTATATACAAACATTTGTACATATATATATATATATATATATATAATCACTAAATATTAGTATTTATATTATTTATCTATCAAGTTATACAATATACTTTATATTCTCTATAAGACTTGAATTGGACTCGTACCTAGACTCAGACCCAACCCAACCCAACCTGGTGGCTTGATTGCATATGGGTATGTGTGTTAGGATTAAGATCCAGCTTGGACCCAGGCCAAGATCTGGAATCAATGACATTCTTGCTATTGGGTCTAGATATGTTGGGTCTGACCTGGACCCAACATGTTGCCATCGCCACTTTGATTAGTGGCCTTAAACTAAGATAATCATAAAAAGAAGGAACAAACAGAATCAGGAGCAAAAGCTAAACTGATGCCTTTTGAATTTGCAATATCGAAAATCATGATGTGTAGCCTGCTGCCCACTTAATAGTGGAATGCAGTATAAAAACAGATATGGAAAGTGGAGGATATCAATTGCCTGCAAAAACGTAGCTTCCAATCTTTTTCAAAATTTTCACTGCAATTGATAATTAAGCACCACATAATACAGATTATCTCTCACCGTCTCCTCCTTTGAAAACGAAAGTATAACGTCCTGAGCATGGTTTAATTGATTGCAGGGGCATGCAAATTAGTTGGATCCAACACATTGTACCATGACCCCCCAACCTAACCCTCCACTAGTGGGTCTTTCCCCAAAACTTCCAACCAACTAGGAGTGAAATATGTGTTAAAATTGTGTGGCCTGAGTGTCATGGGACCCATGTCAAAATCAGCAACGGGGTAGGGTTAAGGTTGATCTTGCAATTAAGTCTTAATCTGTGATTCTATGAGCTTGGATTGGGATTCAACTCTTGAAAAAAAAAAAAAAAAAGTTCTGGATTGGCATTTAACTTGTTATAGCGTATCTACGATAGTAAGTGATGAGGAATGTTATTAGGGGTATAGTTCTAGATGGTTTAAGACTTCTTATGCAATCTAGAGAATACAGCATTCGGAGCAAATTTACAAAATCAACCTCACACTAAAATCCACAAGAACACAGTAATTAGATCCACATCGATATCATCTACGGCTAGGAATGTATTATGATCCCTAAACTTGTGCCAGAAGATGAGTTAAGACTTAAAAAAAATCACACCCCAGCATAGGAATAGCATCCAATTCCATGATGTAAAGGAAGACAATGATTAACACTTTGTCGGTTACATTGTCATTCTTTTAACTATTCATTACTACATTTAAATTAGAAGCTAACCATGAAATAGATGAACACTATTGATTCTCTTGTTGTCCTTGAACGGTCGCGATCTCATTTATGACCCTCTAAGAACAGAGGAGACGCACTCATTGATGAATGGAGGGAAAGTCCTGAGATTTCATGAATGGGGATGGGATTTCAAAGAAAGAAAATAAAGTTGAGGCAAGACAAGATTGAGATGTCAGATGAGAGCTGATAAGAGGGATGGTGATGTGCTGTGACTGTGAGGCACTAATCTTGGTGGGGCCTTAGAATTAAAAGAGAGAATGGGTCGTCTGAGGGTGTGCCTCCATAAAAATCTAAGGAATCATCAAGAAGAAATTTGAGTTACAACAACACAAATGTTACCGTCGTTAAACATCCCAACCTGTGTATGGAGAAGATCTAGATCATTCATCTTGATAGAACCATTGTGGACGACGAAAGGTGCACCCAACGGCGGACTCGGGATTTTCATTTTGGGTCGTGTAGACAATAATCAAGTGAAGAAATTAAATAATAAAATCAAATTCTTTAAGGCCTTATATAAGAGGTTTTCGAATTTCACCATAAAGACAACAAAGTCATAGGATCTTCCTATGTTAGGAACATTATATCCCTGGAGACGGAGTTTCTTACCACAGAGGCGGATATTATCTCCGGAGATGGAGTTCCTTATTGCACAGGAGGGGTTGGGCCTCTAATTGTGGCTGCAGCAGGAGAAATCTCATGTTTATGGGAATCATCCTGGCCACTAGATCAAGCCAACATCAAAAACTTCATATCAGTGGAGATTTTAACCATTTAATAGAAAGCTATGATATAGATACTCCCCCTTCATCTTCTAATCATATATTTCATGAAGTTGCCTCCAGAGGCTAAGCATCTATTGCAACATAGGTGTCCGTCTGCAAGCTCAAGCAAATATAAGAAGGGCTAGTTGTAGTATGGTCAGACAATAAAGAAAAAAAAAAAAAAAAAGCACCCCTTGTTTCTGTTCTGCTGCAGCTCCATTTCCAATAGTAGACAGAAATTTAAACACGACCAGTCATTAGTGATAGTTAGATTGCAAATGGTCTGACACAACTTATAAACTAAAATAACAAATCACATTCAATTGCATGAGAAATTATTTTAGGATTCGCCATTGGAAAAAAGGAAAAAAAAATTTGTTAGCTTGCCTTGCATGTCCAATGTGTGTTTCTATTAAATAAAATTTTCTAATCTTTGCATTTCAACTTATACCCTTGTGCTAACGACAGCGTTTCTACAAATTGTACCCGTCGTCGATGTTTGAAGAATGAAGAGCCCGTGAGCTAATGAGATTCTCCAACTGAGATATTTTCAGAATCAAGCGAAATAGATCCCCAAATTATACATGTATTTTACAGGAATGTTAGCTCAATCATAAGAAACTTTGGGCATGTTTACCACCTAGCCAAAATTGACAAGGGGCAAGTTTGTTCCTCACCTCCAATCTGACCAAAAATGCCGCTCTTTCTTTTTCTTTCCTTTCCTTTCACAAAAATCTAATAATTGAATTAAAAAGAAATAAGAAAAAAAATGAGAAAGGGCAATATTATACACACATTTGAGAGCATTTCTTTAGCTGCTCTCCCATGTTACAGATATCCTTCTTTGAGACATTCAAAATGCTAGATTGCTCCTCAACCTTCTCGATCAGAAGCTTCAGCAACGGCACATTTGAAAGGGTTTTGCGTGATCCAACCATGATTAACTTCTTCTGCACCACAACAACAGATGTCATCAGCCACCAGTAAGTATTTCAGATAGCATGATGCCCAGCAGATTGAGAACATTTTCAACAATATTTTAATGCCACATGGAACCAAAAAAAAAAAAAAAATTTGCTGCCACAAAATCTAAACAGCACGTGGACATTCACTTTTGAAGAAAACTGATTGTGCTCCAAAATCTAAGCACATTCTGGGAGTGGGGAGAATTTTTTTTCTTTTCTTTTTTTTTTTTTTCTTTTTTATTGAATGGTGTTATGCCAATTCTTTCAAGCCCTCCTCTTGTGGCCATTACCATTATGGGAAAGGCTTAAATTCTTGAAAATCGCCTAACATCAAGAAATAAAAATATAGTTCATCAGACACTTCTACAAGAAAATAAAAACCTGACAAAAAGAATGTCCACATATAAGTTTAGCAAACTGGTCTAGACAGAAACACCGGAACAATTGATAATGGTGATAAATCTGATTTCTACCATGACTGAAGTTTATGATATAGCTACCTGAAGCATGTGAATTAAAATAGTTATGGAAAGTTTGGGAGATTATGGCAAATGGCCAAACTACCTTGCCACGTGTGATAGCCACATTGATTCTGTGCCAGTCTCCAAGAAGCGTAGAATTGCATGCCCTTGGATTTTCACTAGATCTTACGAAGGACAGAAGTATGCAATCCTTATCCCTTCCCTATTGGAATTAAAACAGTTGTATTTGGAGCACGTTAGAAGAATGCACACAACATTTATGTCAAAAACTGCTTACACCTCCAAAATACATGGAGATATATGCCCTTCACCTGAAAAATATCTAAGAGTTCAAAAAATGTCATAGTAAAACCTGGTACTTGTCGATGGTGTGTATCTCCACAGACATTGTTCCCACAGCACGCCGGATGAGATTTGCCTGTGAGTTGTAGGGGGTAATGATGCCGATTGCATCCCCAATAATGCCTCTGCTCACCAACTCCTCGGTTATCTATGCAGCAATAATATTTAGAATTTTAGACAAACGCCTATCATCAAGTCCCTACACTATGGATTCAGGGGAAAAACTGCTTCTATTCAAGTGTTCCATATAGGTATTTTGGCTGGCTTTTGAGGTTTGTACCTCTGCCACAATGTAAGCTTCAGTTGGGTTATTTACATTCTTGTTTTCTCTTCTCTCGGGAGCAGGTAGCATATCTACTTCACAACGGAAGAGTTAGTTAAAAGGTTTGAACTAGATTTCGTAAAAAAAAATTGAACTCTATATGAAAAGACAGTTTGGATTCCTAATGAGCAATGAGAAAGTTCCAACCTGTGTTGATGAATAGAACTGATCTTCTTGGATCTAAAACCTGTAAGATTTGGCAAGAGAAGCTGAGAGCTAATCAAAATTACCATAAATGAGAAGAAATTTCAAAAAAAAAAAACATCCATATGCAACACCTCATTCCATTTGATTAGAACGACAGCAATGCATGATGTACAATCTGTTCCATTTTTTTAAATTTTCATATTGGCATATCTGCAAGTTAAAACAGGATAGCCATGCTCGCGAAAAGAAATTGTGCAAGTTCAGGTGCTTTGAGAAAAGGCATTCCAGGTTATGTACTCATAATTTCTACCTTATGGATCTTAAGGTGAAGTTGTCAGCTACTGTGACCAGTAAGTGATTATAAAGCAAGCTTGAAAGTTACCAGCATCGAGGAAATGCAACAACACTATCTTAGGGGCAAAATTTTATTTACCTCCTTTAGCCACAATGTAGTAGGCTTCACACATGAAAACTCAAGCATGGCATTTCCTATTTCAGTTGAACCACAACGAAGTCTGTTTCCATAAATCAGGGAATTTGATAGTTCCATAATACCAGCACACATACGGTACTGCATGCAGAAGAAAATTTATGACTCAATAGATAAGGTACAAGTATTAGATCACACACACAGTGTACAACCACACATACACACTGAGAGAGAGAGAGAGAGAGAGAGAGAGAGAGAGACCTGGCATTGCAAAGCTGAAATGGCCTGAGGGTGAGCTTCAGAAAGCCTACAAAACAAGCTTATACCCATTCCATTTTCCCTGGCCTCTGTGCTCTGAACAGTAACAATACACCCCATGTCGGTCAAAATCATGTGCAAGTGAAAACAGTACTGGAAGTTTTCAGCACTAAAAACCATAGGCAATACAAAGATCTGTACCTGAACCAGTGGTGGTAGCTGGTAATGGTCTCCAACAAGCACAAAAGTAGAAGCCAACATCAAGGGCCCTAAAGATACCTGAATATTTACAAATTACTCACTTGATGTCAAGCAAATGTCTAGTAAATTCTCAAGACCTACTCCAGAAAACATGCATCCCCTCGCAATCATTCCAAATGGGAGGTGGTATAAAATACTCAGCCTTTCCCCCTGGTGAAACTAATATTTGGTCATGCTGAGTAAAAGCATAGTGCACATCTCGTTTAAACAACAAAACTCGGATTTCTTAACTGGGAAATAAAATGTAACAAAAGAAATACAAGCACCACTTGAGACAATGAATGAGCAGTGCATATTCCTAAAGAATGTACTGAAGCTCCTACGTGCATACATCTATAGACTCCAACTTAGTTTTACTGAGGGACATGATGGGACCTATCACCAATATCTTTAGCGACCCCCTATTTAATGCCTCCTTGTTAGCAGAAAAAGGAATATGATGGGATGAAAAGTTTTAACTCTGTCAGAATCACCTTCATCTTGTAATAATGAACTAAAAAATTGCTTTGATTCCTTGGTTCCCATCAACCCTAGGTAAGGTATTTATCAGTTGTCATTCTGTAGAAAGAAGATAAAAGGCCTAAAAGCCCTCAATAATTATCAATCTCTGTCATCTTCACGTGATAGCATAAAGGAGTCATTTTACCTTTATCATCTTTGTTCCTCTCACCCCAAGCTGATGCCCAACAATCCAGATGGACCCAGCTTACCAAGTGAGCTTCCATCTACGCTCATATTCCACACCCCTGTCACAGGCAAACTCAACTACTCTACTGATCAAGCACTTTCCACTTTGGCCAGACCATCGATACAAGATTTGACCCCAATAAAGATAGCAAATCTTAACACCCTCTAAAAACTTGGCACATACAACCCACAATCAACAACTCTGTCTTCACAGCTACTCAGATAGCGATATAACCAGGGTCACCATCCCATAGAAAATCATTTTATTCATCTCCTTCCAAATGCCCCTACCTATGGTCAGCATGAGAGATCTGGCCCAACTTCTCAAAGAGCATGGTGCATCTAATGGGAACAGAACCAAAATGTTAGTCATTTAGAAACCACTCATCCCATTATAGGCTTTTTTCAGTTGAACAGTGAAGACGGACTTTTTTCTTGGCCATCCATTTGTGAGCCAACTATTAAATTGTAACAATTGTCAGATGAAACAGCTCTTTCTGCATTGTACATTCATAGTGGATCCAACCAAGATGAATGTGCAGAATCATATATGCCAGTGTGCAGACCCCACTGACAAGGAATGCTTGGCCTGAACAACCAGTAAATTCATTGAGGATATGCAGTGTACATCTACCCTTTCCAACATATAGTCCTACATAACACAAGTTATCCATAAGAGATGCAACATGGAAATCAATGAAAAAGATGAAAAGATTACACAAATGGAATTAGATATTACAGTCCTAAAAGTTTAGGCGTTTCCTCACTCTACAAAATTGTGTCATCACTACATGAAATTTTCCAAAACGCACGTCAAGTGAAGTTTGAAAAGTGGCTCTTAATTTCTTGGAGGAATAAACCTTCAAACAACAAAAACTTGGTGGAGGAATAAGTGACTGGTTGAGAAGGGCAACAGAAAGTGATGAGTTATTCATTTACACAAGTATGAAGAAAAGGAGGAATAAGTGACTGGTTGGGAAAGGAAACAAAAGTGATGCGTTATTTATTTACACAAGTATGAAGAAAAGGAGTGAGAACACAAATTAAATCCAATACAATATGGATTTCATTTCTGGATTTAAATCAGGGTCAGGCTTATGAATGAATTAGAAGCCAAATCTCTGAAGTGGGAATTGGATCAATGCTGACGCCACAACATAAGCTCTCAAAAGTTGCAGGCCCTATAACATCATTCGCATGTATTAAGTACAATGATTCATTCTACTTCAAACCTAAATGAGGCATCAACCCTAGCTAGCCACACAGCACATTTGGAAATGAAACCATATCATATGCATTAATGCAATTTCTTGGTAACAGTCACAACAATGTTAATTTTTTCAAACAAGAGGAATGACGTGAGTTCAAATATTAGTGCACAATTGGGGTCCCAAAGTATCACAATGACCCTTCACAACAACAAGCATAACAACCAGAAAAAGAAATGTACATACAGGCAGGGTTATTTGTCCAGCTTCATCCATTATGCATATGTCAAACTTTTTGTTGGCAAGCAAGGGATGGTTTATCCCCAAGCAAGTTACTCCAACAACCTTGACTTCATCAATTCTTTGTTTGATGTCCTCCACACAATTATTGTTAATACCTGTCATTAATGAGAAATTTAGATTATGAAGGCACTTAAAGAATAAATCTGAGAAAGGTAAATGAATGCTAAGAAAAATATACCCAACCTGAAAAACAGTGACCACGGACATCATAATGCACAGCTTCATCTCTTCCAATACGTACAAAATCTATGGCCTACATTAATAGTTCAGTCAAATTAAAAGAGAAAAACAAGGCCATACCCACAATGGAACATATTTATGTATATATTCCCTACATATGTATGTACAGATACATTGAGACTCTGTTACTCTCAATCAATAAGAGAAACAGATATTATGTACAAACAAATAATTTTGCAGAAAGCAAAAAAAAAAAAGCATTTTGACAATCATAAGGAAAGAAGCATTACAAGAACTGAGAAGGACAAAAGAGCACATCAAATAGAAGATTTGCTCATGCAGTTCTTTTATTGCATTAATATTATTATTATTACAAATAATACTGGAAGTATTGAAATGATCATAAGACTTGCTGTGTATTGGAATGTCATGACGGCTGTTTGGATCTGGAAAAGAGAGAACCTGAGCTTTCAATTTGATAAGCAAATTATCAACAGCTGAATTTGTGTATGACGTGAGCAAAATCGAAGCACCTCTCATCAACAATGCCTTCACAGCATGCACCATAGTGGATGTCTTGCCTGTTCCAGGCATTCCAAGAATAAGAGCGTAATTCTTCGCTGTAAGTATCTGAAAATATAGAACTATATGATAAGGAACACCAAGCATTTCACATTTGTGATTATGAATAGCACAATGGATGCCAAAGTAGCTTGTACTAAAGCAACTGCGAAACAAAATGGTAAGAAACAAACAGAGCACCATTAAAGCAATGCATTTGAGAAAAAATATATATCTTCACTCAACCTTGTGAATAGCCCGTCTCTGATCATCATTCATATTCTTTTCTGATCGAATATATGATATCGCTGGATCCTGACTGAAGATTCCTCCACTATCAAACCTTGGTGCCTGTAAGAATTACTTGGAAAAATAAATGGTAGTGCTGTGTTGTATCAATCACATAAATATACAGGTGTTCAGATAATTACATGTTAAGAGTGGTATTTACCTCAAGGTCAACAATCATCTTTCTTAGATGAGTACTTTGTGCACCCCGAACAAATAGTTGAACAAGGTTGAATCTTCATATCAACAGAGAAGAAACAAAGCTTTGGATGTCAAACTCATTCTTTCACAACTAAATATATGGAAGTAGCTATGATGATTTTTTTACAGGGAAATAATAATTTTCAAACTAATAGCTTAGGCATGTTGTGATTGCAGTAACTACCTCATAATTCCATATGAGGAGGTAACTTCATCCTTGTCAATCCGCCAAACTTCCTGCATAAGATCTGCTATCTTTGAAGGGCTGATCCCCGGTAGCCTAAGACGTCGAGAAAAGGACACCTAGAATGTTTACAAGGGATTTTACAACAATGTAGTTAAATAATTGTCTGAAAACCTAGTAACAATAATGGAGCCATAAATTAGAATAGATTCCCAGTTATTTTCTTATAGATCCATCAACAGTGGTGATATACAAATTAGCCAACCTTCTTCCTTTTTTTGTGATCGGTTACAAAGACTTTCATTAAAAAGCGAGGGGATTACAAGAAGAAAACTAATTTTAGGATAATATACAGCGAATAAGGTTCTTACTGAAACATGAGAGCGGCTGATTTCAGTTATTACTCCATTTGCAACTGCGAGATGGCGAGACTCTGAACTAAGTATCTAGAAACAAAAGGAAGGTAAATACTTGATGAAGGAAATGCACATTATTATGAACAAAGAAGCGTGCAAGAACAGATAAATACAGTCCATTCTTATAATGTACAGTTTGAATAAGAAAACAGTGTTTCAGCCACCCAACAAACATCAATCAGATATATCATGAAACTAAAATTAAGAACATTGAGTGTGGCACTGGTCATAGTGATATATAGGCTCATCACCAAAAACTTGCAGAGGATTTTGAGAAAAATGGTGTGATTAAAGGCAACAAAGTAAACCATAGAATCAAATAGGGCTCAGCCTCACTTGTTTGTCAGATAGAAGAACCATGACCCACAATGGAAAACTAGAAGTGGAACCATTGGTCCCAATGGGCCAGGGAACCAGGGTAGGAGGATGCCCCTGCCCAATTATTTTCTATTCAGCTTGCTTCATTTGTAAATTTAAAGATCTAATCTAGTCTCTTTCAACTTAGTCATGTCTATCCTATATAGTCAAGATTGTAACATCTGATGTTTGTTTAATAATTCGGATTAGTATCTGGGTTGCTAGGCATCCGATGCATTATCAGTGACAGTGAATGGGAAATGAAAATCTCCTCTCCCCTTGGGCGTGAATGGTGAAACCTAAGAAAGGCTGATTTTAACATGCAGTTTCCTGCTTGCTTCCCCTTATATAGGCATAATTGGTCGTGATATGTGGTTTGAAAATCAAATCCAGGTCAGGTTTAACTGGATTGCAGCAGTTGTGCACCAAAAGTGGGACGTACATGTGCAACATATCCATCTTATGTTGTGGCCCACTTCTCAATGAGGGATACAGTCGGCCAAACCCTCCCACCATGGATGATCATAGCCTTAAATCTCACTCACATTCAATGTTTGTGGGTTTAGTTCAGCCCTTTTGCCTTGAATCGATATAATGGATTTTGTATATCAATTTACAGGCTGTGGAACAACTGAAAAAGTACTCAGAAAAGATTAAGCAAGTGAAAGCAAGATACTATACCACATAGTCTCCACATTTGAGAGTACGGTCCAAGTTTCTTAGTAGATGAGAGGCACCATCCGGATCATCTCCATTTTGCATTTCTAAATCATAAAGAGGAGACCCATAATTCACAAAACGATAAACAAAACGACCATCTTTAGTAGGTTTCTGAGGCAAAGATTCGCTTGAAACATCAAGAACAATGGAAGAAAGGCTGCTGCTGTTATTCTCTCTCCTTGAACTAGATGAATGCCAAATTTGTGTTTTCACAACCTGAAATGAAAACAAATACTTACGTATCTGACAATTATACATCATAAGGAATTTTCATATATTTCCAGAAAGTGCACCTGGGTCACTTTGGCTTCCAAATCAATTAAACGATCCCATCGTTGGAGGAAATCAGAATGAGAGGTGGTTAAGTGCTCAACATGTGAATCAAACATATCAGCGAGTCCACTACTCTCTGCATTACCTCCATGTGCCTGGGAATTCAAAACAAAACAAACCCAACTGATATATAAGAATAGAAAGTGTAGCCAACTAAATGAGGTATAAAGCAGAGAGATGCCAACTAGACTGTCATTTGTATAATGAGAGATTTCAATTTGAATGATCCCTGTGCACACTGCACTGTGGAGCCCACATGGTGCACCTAGAGACTTTGGTTAGTGGATAGGTGAGACCTACTGTGGGTTGCTTGTCGCCCAAAAACACGATGACTACATGACTAAAAACATCTTTTTGAGGGTTAAAAGTACACATTAAAATTTTCTCATCTAACAATTAAGGAAACCTTTGATAGATGGAATCATGGAATTAATCAACCATCTTTAACAGTTTTCAAGCTATAAGCATTCGATGATGTGTCCCGCCTATCTTTAGTTGAATTCACCAAAGGTAGGCCCACCCACATGTGTCATACTATAGTGTTGTACTGCTCACTAGGTCATTTCTCCAGTAATGTAATGGCAAACAGGCAAATGATCTTTTTTAATTGAATTATGTTGAATCAACAACAAACTGCCAATAGCAGACAAACAAATAAAAAAAAAAGAGTTGTTTATATATGACATACCCTATAAATTTCAATTGTAAATAAAATGGGATGAAATCTCTCATTCCAGAGTATGTTGATTGCAGATTGAGAGAAAGCAAGAAGGTGCATTGTCAAATGTTTATTTGAAAAAATAAATTATATTATTAATAACAATCTACTGTTTATATTATATTACTCAATTTGGGTCTCATGGTTGCTCATTTTGTTGTGGCATGCCAGATGTAAGCACTTAAATAACTAAATATATAAATAAAAGAAAAAGGAAAAAAAGTGGATAAGTAAACAATTTGTCCATGGTTTCTCAAGAAAAGATCAAATGCACTGTCTCATTAATGAAAGTGTCAACTTTAAAAGTTAATGCATATACATCTTCCACATGTTTTCCATTGCCAGGCGATGTGATCCTTATAATCCAACTCGGATACCAGTTACCACGTAAAGAAGTCTCCATCAACTCCAAGGCATTTGATGGAGCTGTGTGAAACACTTCAATGGAGATTGTTTTATGATCACAAGATATTCCTGTAGAAGATCCCCCAAATGTCATAGAAAATTTATCTTTTCAGTAGTAGATCTCCATCCTGAGTTGTGGCAACATATTTG
This sequence comes from Umbellularia californica, assembly GCA_028538565.1. Classification (NCBI taxonomy): domain Eukaryota; kingdom Viridiplantae; phylum Streptophyta; class Magnoliopsida; order Laurales; family Lauraceae; genus Umbellularia; species Umbellularia californica. Next base: position 1,598,387 of record JAPQWN010000012.1, read on the forward strand.
ATGGTTTAAGAGAGACTAAAACACAACACACAAGAGAGACTAAAAAACTTCTCCTTTTTATCTCACAACTCTTCCATGGGCACATTGCGAGTGACATCGGAAGGATTGGGAGAAAAAATAGAGAAAAAAAAAAGATATATTTTTTTCCCAGGAGATGCAGGGCCAATATGGGATAAAAATCGTTTCAAAATAACTGCAAAATTAGATTAATCATCAACAACGAAGCATTATTGATCGTAGCTATCTGAGGTTGGCTTTGTTAGTATTAGCCCTAACATAGAGCCATGTTCTTGTAACTCCAAAATCTATCATGTCTTTCCTCACCACTTCAATCAAGGTCTTTATGAACCTCATGACTCACCCTTTCCCTCATGCTACGATACTTCTTATGAGGGTTGATTTTTATCTTCTTTGTACATGCCCAAACCAACTCAACCAAACTTCCTTGATTCTCTCTTACGTTGGAGTTACCAATTGGTTTCCTGTTATGTACTCAATCCTGTCATGTCAAACTCCACTCATGCATGTTACAGGATTGGATACACTGACTAATTTCAGAGAAGGGGTTTTATCCTCAATGAAAATAAAACCACAAGGGTTCAATAAAAAATTAAATAATTAAAATGTAAAATAGGAGTAAAGAAAATAAAATTATATACAATGAAAGACCAGTCATGTTTGCTGATTTGATATCATTCAACCTATCTACGAAGAGGAATTCGAACTTTATTCTGAGTACAATAGACCTTTATTACCTTATGATAGACGGTACAAATATTAAGGTGGCGACAACTTCGGCACATGTTTGGATTCTACAATATAAGTGCACCAGAAAGTCAAATGAGAATTCAGTTAGTTTCAACCCGGAATATAAAGGCACCAGTAATTTAGCAATATCCATACACGTAACATTGGAGGCAGAAGCTGTAACATTGAAGCCTTCAAAATATCAGCTGCGAGTTCATTTCGGCGCATGATTAGCCCTACCAAGTCAGATCTTTGAACTGCGATACCCTAGTGATAACAACATAAAGGCATTCAAATATTTTGCAAACACTTGCAACTGATTCAATATATATATATATATATATATGAGATTTACCTGTGTGTGATCTGTTTGAAGATAATAAAGAAGACCAGAGTCAATATCCTTCAAGTATCTGCAAATAAGGGTGCCTTTGCAATAAATACAGAAACAAGTAGACAGCCAAAAAGATGCTAAGCCAAAGACTGGAGAGAGAGAGAGAGAGAGAGAGAGAGAGAGAGAGAGAGAGAGAGAGAGAGAGAGAGAGAGAGGGAGGAAGGGAGGGAGAGGGAGAGGGAACAGGAGTTTAGGCTAAGATACTATCCAACATGCCTCAATCTTCTCTCCCTTTGGCTGCATTACTATAATACTATGACTAACTTTTAAAATGAAGAGGTGAATGAAAAACAAGCCATATTGTCTTAAAAGTAGCAGGATCAGACAAACCTTTCAGACATTAGAAGAGTGTATAAGATCACCTGAGCACAATGTTCCATAGCAGACTGCACAAGTAGAAAACAAGGAGTGACATGACAGTCAAGCAAAGATGCTATGCCAATGCATCAAAAGAATTCAATTGCCAAGCACAGTTTCTAGACCATCATCTTCTCATATGATATCCCAACAGTAATCTAATGAAAAAGCCTAGTCCCGACACATTTGCATATTTAAAAGCTAAACATTTAAAATGGACAAACACATTTGGGAACTTTAAAGTATTCAAAGAATGTTACCAACATATTGTTTCTAACAACAAACATGAATTTTAACTAACAGGGAGTGAAGAAGTATTTAATATATTACAGCCTGTAAAAGAGACACCACATGGATTCAGATTCAAATACAGGTTCCCCATCCATTTTCCCCTTAAATGAGAAAGGTTGGTAATATAAACTTGCCTGACCACTCGTTCTTTTTCCAGTTTTGAACTCTAGAGGCATGATTTTCTCATTGGGTCCATCCGCATTTGAATCTATCTTTACCCGGATAGAAGCATCAATCATTCCTTTCAGTCCATATCTAGGAGCCCATGCCATCTCCTCAATATCTATAACCTACACATCCAGATAAAACCTTCCATGAGAAAATAAATAAGAAGAGATTTCCAGTTAGCAAGTTGTGCACATTAACTTTCAAGAGAAAACAAAATGCGCACCATTCAAATATGGAAGTATGCATAAGCACAAGCTCGGGGAGTATTGTGCATGTATGCATCAAAGTTTTCATTATCATGGACAAAGTATTTGTACATGCACAAATACAGACATTTATAACTACAAATTGATGTGAGTGAACTTGCTAGTTGCTACACAAAGGCATATACAAGTTGATAGTATCATGGATGAAGCATTTGTAGATGCATTAACACAAGCCTTTGTGACCACATTTTCATGAGCATGTAAACCTGTAGACAGATACATAGATGCAAGCACATCAGCATATCTGCTGCAAACATGCATGTCTGTACTCCTCAAGTCCTGACAAATGATTGCACAGATATGCAAATGAAGTATATACAAGTCTTTTTGTGCCTGTGCATGCATATTTAGTTATTTACACATCATGCAAGCACATGTCCATATGTGTATACGAACATAAACATAGTAGCATAGCTATAATAATTCCGAAAATGACTTTTGAACGCCCTTACCTCAGTAATGCTGGCCTCTTTCTGTCCAACATTTGATCCAAAATCAACAGTAGTATCTCCAGGTCCCTGTGAACATTCTTCACAAAATCATTATCCTGGTACACAGAGAGATGCATTTCAGAAAATATATTACCAAAGAACTGTTACAAAAGAACGTGATACCAAAAACTTGTTGGTGATGCACACATGCACACACATGGGTGTGCATGCACAAATCATGCACACAACAGAGCCTGTGGCACAGTGGAAGGTTTTCACTAGTGAAACCTTGAGTCTGTGCCGTTGTGGGTTCAAGTCATGTTACCAATCAAAAAGAACTTATCAAGAAGGTTGGCAGTTAAACACCTTTGGAAAAGGAAACCAAAATAGCGATTGATTCTACTTCAAGGCCATAAGTAAAAGCAACTATCATTTAAATTTTTCAGAATAACAAAAGGCAGGCTTGAAGAGGAAATCACAGACAGGACAAGTGCAGGTTTGGCAGAATGAAGACAAGCAAGTGAAATGAAGTGTCTTATTGATTAAAAGGGCACCTTTCCTTGGTTTGTTTGCAGTGTTTCCTGTTGATCTGAATTTGTGTTGGGATTTTGGTTTTCCAATCAATTGGGTTTGCCTTTGGACTTCATCAAGACCATTGAGCACTTAGGTCGCATCAATTGCTTTATCAGTTTTAATTAGTAAATTTTAGGTAAGACAACAAGAGAATGCCTTTTAAGTTGCAAAAACTACCAAATAAAATTAGAGATAATACCATAATGATGCGATAGCATAAAATACAGAACTTTTTTTATAAAAAAAGGCATAAATAACTGCTTCCAAATGATATCAACTAATCCTTCCATCATTTACCAAAATAAAACTAATCCTTCCATCAGTTGAGACAAATAAACAACATGATACAAATGATGGACAGAAAAAAGAAAATTTGTTTCACCTGTAAACCTCTGAAACGGATGAGCCAGTTCAAAATTCTTGGGATTGCCTCAATCAGTTTTCCATATGAATCATTCTCATTCACTGCATTCCAATAAAAACAAATACAGATTAAGGCCCGGAAGATTATCCTTAAAGATACTGGCAGATTATCCTTGACATAATTTCTAATTAAACCAATGTATGACATCAGCAAAGATTTAAAAACCGCTTTAGATTTACTGAAAATAAATGTCCTGCAAAACAATCATGCATTCAAACATATGTTACAAGTAAAACTAAGAGACATCATATTGATAGGTCAGCACCTCCACAGGCATATAAACTTTCAATGTTTTCTTGAACCACTATTCTTGCATATTCTTCCAAAAATTCTCTTGTCGGAGACTCCTGAAGTAGACCAGCCTAGAGAAAATATAAATTGTTTATCAGATCAGATATAGAATAATAAATTGTGAAATCTTTGCTTAGCCTATGAGAAAAATGAAAAAAAGTTTGATTACAGGATGAAGCTTGCTTGGGCAATTTAATGAACACGAAACCTGAAAAATCTGATGAAGCAAAGAACCAATTAATGCTGCAGTTGAATGGTCACTGAACTTAAGCCTCTCATCCAGGACCGTACGCCTTGGACAGGTGAAACTAGCAGCAACCTTGAAGTGTTTAAATCATTGACGCTCATAAGAACAGGAATGGTAACAATGATCCAATCTTTTAAACAATACATAAAAAATATAAATTCACAACATTACCAGGACCAGCATTTATAGTTACATTAATAGAAACACATACAAGATATTTAAAGCAATTATAAACAATCATACCCTTGTTCCTGAAACAAGTATGTCTGGATGAACAATGACAAGATTGTTGTCATGATCCACGACACATTGGCCTTGATCGTCAAAGTCCCCAATCACATTTATAGTATCTCCAGGTCCAATATGGCTGTAAAACCTAAAATTGGAAAGCAGAGGATTAGGAGGCCATCAAAAGTGAATTTCTACAGTGACACTCAAATAACAAAGAGGGAACAAAGACATAAAGTATATTCTTGCAGGCACACTCCTGAGCTATAATAATACCCTTCAAAATTGGCAACATGTCCACAACATAATGTACTCGACACCTCAGTGTTATGTGTTAAATCCATTAGCCCACCATAACATGGTGAGCCCTGACATATATCAATGTCTTATCTTGGCATCATAGCTCCTAAGAGAAGAATGAGTTCATAAGATTGATCATGAAGGCCAAGCTCTTGACAACAATTGATAGGTTGGGAACCATGTGAAAAGAGCTGTTGCTTTAATGATCAAGTAGAGGGTACATCATTCAACATAGTATTATATTATAATGAAAAAGGCATTGTGCGTTATTCCATTTTCACTAATCCTTATTCAGGCATCCAAAGCACTTACCATTCATCATACAAGTGCAACACCCGCTCTACTCCACACTGTTCATTGAGTAGACGGAGGACCTAAGAAAATGATAATGTCAATCACTGATAAAATAGAAGCAAAAGATAGTAAAAGCCTGACACCATTAGTACAATCTTGTCGCACGTCCAATAAGCACCTTAAAAGGGGACTGACCATATGATGAATCAGCAGTTCTATGCTTCTCAGAAACCTGCAACAATGTTTCAAAGAAAAGATAGTGAAGACCTTATCGAAGATTAAAAATCCTTTCTTCAAGAGGCCATAAACAGAGAGCCACACCTCTAGTACGAGCAAATTCAGATTAGAAGGACCACAAAAGTCCCTTTCTGATGGTATATTTGTTAATGTTTTCATAGCTGCATTAGCTTCCACAGATATTTCAGAAACCATCTTGTCCTGATTTTCCAGTAAATATGCCCTTGAGTTATTAACTACTGGCTCTTCAACGGCAATGACATCCTCCACTTGATCTAAAAGTTCGAGCAGTGCCTGCAAGCAGGAAAAATTTACCTGTTATGGGTCTAAGGAATTTGCAAGGTCCCTAATCATTTCCACAAAGGGAAAGTTAACTTCATCTTGGTTGATCACTGGGTATAAAGGATGCTTAGCTTCCCACAAGCCACTCTAAGAGAGCAACAGAAGAAAGGGGTAACTGGTATGTGCATCTTATAGCACCATAATCCAATGTCAAGGGTTGAAAAGAAAGAAACAGCCAAAGATAATCCTAGTACTAAGAAATAACATATGGTACAGATGTATACTAGAACAAACCTTCCTATGTTGAAGCGAGCCTGTCTCGGTAGGCAATCCTTTAAAGACAACCCTGTGCAGCGACTGTACCCCAACAATGAAACACACAGCCAAAAAAGTGATCATGGAGGCAGTAATGTAGAGTGAGGATCAATGATAAACACAATATGAAAACTTCAACATGAGAAAACATGCAAAATAAATTCTCCAAACACAGTTTAAAAGCATTAAACACTTAGCCCAAACAGAAAGACTTATTACCTCGCTAGGGCAATAGGATACAGAAGGGGGAGTCCGAAATGGGCTCTGTGAGTTCATCGAACCAGTTGTGTTTGGATCACCATGTAATTCTGTCCCCTTTTCCACGTCAACTTCTTGAAAAGAGACAGTTTTTAATGAAACCAAGGATCTTTCTGGTGCTTTAACAGTTGGAGAGGAAAGCCATTTCTCAAGCTTTCCAACCGCACACGGAGAATTCTGCAAATCCCATAGTCATTCCTATTTCTTAGTAACAAAACACAGGGTTGTTCAACCCTTTAAGTAACCGAAACTTGAACCAATGAAAGAACAGAAGAACAAAATCACATTGACCAAGAACCTGCCTGTTTTTGTGAACAGAGACGGAAATTTGAGACATTCAACTTTGAAGCATCTGACAATACCCTCATTGCCTCAGGCAAGTTCTTCGTGATCGCACGAAGCCGTTCATTTACAGGAGAAATCTTCCATGTCACCGCATCACCTCCATCATCCTGGCTCTGCTTTATCAGCTGCCACATTCCCCACAACCCCCAACCGTCATTGAATCCAAAACCAATGGAAAATCCCTACAAAGAGATAGAGAAAAAAAAAAGAGTGTGAAACACTCACCATTCCAGGAGAGAACTTGAAGCGCTTGAATGATGTTGATTTGAAAATCTCAGGCGAGATCTCGGAAGGATTTTCTTCGGCATCTGGGACTACTGGGGGAGGAGCGATTGGCGGGGGATTTGAAGGGGGAGTGTTGACGCTAGGGATTGGTGGATTGGGGGTTTGGGAATTGGGGATATCTGGGGGATTTGGGAGGGAAGGAGGAGGTGTTGAAGAAGCTGCTGCAGCAGCTTGGGAATGGCGTTCGAAGAAATGTTGGATTCCGAACTTGGATGGTTGGGAATGTTGGTTCTGATTTGATTTCTTGGAGGAAGAAGAAGAAGACGACGACGATTTCTTCCTTGGCGCCATGGGATCTGGAGCTAGGGTTTTACTTTCATGGCTTTTCAGAAATGAGAGAGAGAGGGAGGGGAAATGGCGGAAACGGCTTGCGGGATTTTCCCGCCCAAATGAATGAAACTAGTGATGTGATTTTACTTCTATACCTTTGGAAGTGTCACTGAAATTACAAGAATGCCCTTATTCGATCTGCCAACCAATGGTGGAACCAGTGACACTACCAGACACGTGCTTTTGTTTTTTGGACAGGTCGGATCGGTGCTGCACATTGGGGTTCATGGGACGGGCCAGACCGGGCTGCCTCTAGAAAAGTAAATCTGGGACTAGCCCAAGCCCAGCACAGGCCATAAAGCCGGGCCGAGACCCATCCGTTTAGTCAATTGGGCCGCTCTTGGCCAGGCTGAACTGGGCTTTCTACCAATTGTTTGAATAAAATATATTAAATTACAAGCATTCATTAGTCGAGGCCGGCTTGGCTTTGGGCTTTCTGTCAGTAAATCTAAGACTGGCCCAATTACGAAATTGGACTTTGGCTGGCTCAGCCCATGAGTATCCCTTGTGCACTAAGTTCTGAGTCTAGATCCTCTGTTGTAGCAATTTTACAACAACTGTGTGCCGTATACCTACAGCTCTATCCTAGGGCTCATGTAGAGAGAATCTATACCATTCAATATGAATCACATCCCCTCTATTGATAGAGCCATGCTACTTGTCCCGGGACAAGAGTCCCGGGACAAGTAGATTTTTTGCTATTGATATGTTCCTCACGTTCCATTTGAAAATAAGTGGGTCCCGTTGCCTGATTGAGCACCATAATGGAAAATGTGGCATTGCCGCCAACTTGGTGTTAATCTTGTTTCATGTCACAGTATTCAATCGTGTAGTAGAATCCCACTCCTTTCAAGCTAAAACTTTTTATGATATTAGTGTAGGGATGAAATTCGTCTTTAATGCCTTTGATTATCTCTATGTGGCCCTCACGATGGAGTTCCAAGCATGCGTTACATGATTCCCTGGTAATAGCTAACGCCAAGGATTTGGACTCATTGAATTTTAACATTAGAGAACAAGGGGTTCTCCATCTTGCTTGTGTGTGGCCACACCCTACCCCACACATACTCACCAAGTATTTACCATCAACACTAAATGTACAATTTATATTTAGTTGATTATGTGGAAGAGAGGTGCCAGCATACGCAGAGGCGGACCCAGGATTTTCGTTTAGGTGGGGCTAAACTTTAGCTATAATTTTTTCACATCAACAATAACAAAAAAAAAAAAAAAAAAAAGTATTCCATGTAAATAGACGCAAAATATTTAACTGCATCAACTTAATATATTTCTTGTTTGAAATGAGGACTATTCATTTTTCCAAAATTTACAGTATAAGAGAAGTATACTGAAAACAAAAAAGTCTCCCAAAAAATGAGGGCAAACCAATCATCCCCAAAAACAAAGGGTTCACAACCTCCAAAAAATTCGGGTATCAACCCGAAAAAAGAAGTACATATTAATGATTGGACATCAACTAATATACACTTCTCTCATCAAAAGTCATTTCAACCCCAAAACAAAGTTTTTTACAATTGCCTTCTACGGCTCTTCATGTTTTGAAAGCGTTGCATGATTGTCTCATCATCAATGCTATTGAATATGTCCTTTTCGATATACACAAACAAACAATCATTCATCCATTCATCTTCCATTCGATTGTGTAGTCGATTCTTCAAGATTTTCATAGCAGAAAATACCATCTCAACAGTAGTAGTGACAACTGGTAGGATTAGCGCTAATTTCAAGAGCAAATAAATTAAAGGATATGCAATGTCCCTTTTTGTTTCAACCATCTTCTGAGCAAGGCCGCTAATTCCTTTCACTACAAAAAACTTACTATTCATGCGCATATCAATGATATAAGTCGAAAGCTGACTATCAAGTCTCACTCGATCTAATTCCGAAAAATCATTTGGATATAATTGAGAGAGCAGGATCAATTTTTCCTTATTGAAAGCAGATAATGAATCACTTGGATCCAAGCATGCCACACAAAAAAGCAACTCGGTGTTCACCATATTAAAGCAGCGGTTGAGCTCTTGAAGTTGCAAATCAATAGTAGCATAGAATATGTCGACTCGAAAATGATAGAGATTTGTCAATTCAGCTTTACATCGTGATCACTTTCGTCCAACAAACATATCATTCATATTGGGAATAATGATTTCATATTTATCACAAAATGAATGGACTTCGGATAGGAGAGAATCCCACCCATCGTCTCTCATCATTTGCAATTGTTGCTTCGACACTTTCACTAGTTCCATGGCAGTGATAATATTTTGATCTTTTCGCTGCAATAACTTTGATAATTCATTAGTGATCCCCAATATATCTCTCGTCAAATGCAATTTAAATGCAAAATCAAAATCATCCAATACACTGAATAAGTTAGTGGCAGAGCCCTTGTGTTCACTCGTACTATCATCTGAGATAATTTCAAGCACATCAACCATTGAGGAGAACATGAGTAGCAAGTTAATCAATGTATCATGATGCGAGCCCCAACGTGTATCTCCCGCCCTCTTGAGGCTAGTCTTCTGATTCAAACCCTGTCCACTTTCAAGTTCGCCAGAATTGAGAGCATCAACGACTTTAGCAGCCTGTATATTATGGAGCATGTCACGACGTTTGCAAGGGCCTCCAACAACATTCAACACCATAGAAACAAACTCGAAGAAAGCATCGATTAATTTGTTATATTTTGCAACAGCAACGAGTGTCAACCGAAGCTGATGTGTAAAACAATGAACATAGAATGCGGTGGGATTCTCATTCTGCATGAGCCTTTGCAGTCCATTAAGCTCACCCTTCATATTAGTAGCCCCATCATAACCTTGCCTACGCAAACTTAACAAGCTCAATCCATGCTTGGAAAATATCGCTTCAATGGCCAGCTTAAGTGATTGAGCTTTAGTGTCTGCAACATGTTCAATGGCTAAAAACCACTCAATCACACATCCTCACTTATCCACATAGCGTATAACTACTGCCATTTGCTATTTGATAGAGATATCCTTAGATTCATCCACCAAAAGAGAAAATGGTGCATCTCCAAGCTCGGGAATGATAGCTTGAGTGGTTTTTATGGCAACCGCATTCACAATGTCTTTTTGAATCTTAGGGGATGTTAATTTTAGATTCTCAGGAGCATTTTCCAATATAACTTTTTTAATAACTTCATTCTGATTGGCAAGTACTTGCAATAGCTCAAGAAAGTTACTCATATTGTTTGAATCTTCAGATTCATCATGACCACAAAAAGGCAATCCTTTGCGCAAAAGAAATGTAACAGAAGCAACTGTTGCCTTCAAACGGATTCGATAATCCGTTCGAGCTTGACTTGATTGCTTGATAATAATCGTCTCAATATGTTGCTCTTGATTCAATAAATTCTGACACTTCTCATATGCTTGATTATGAACACTATTTGGGCCTCCCACATGATTTTCAATTCTTTATTTTTTCCTCCAACTTTTAAATCATTGAGTTATAAAAGCATCATAACGTGTTTCCTCCCCAAAAAGATAACAACACATGCATAATGCAGCATCTTTTTTAATGTTGTACTTCAACCAACTACCGTAATCTTTAAACCAAAAATGATTAAATCGCCTCTTATCTTGTGCACACCCCGTATAAGGAAACTTATGGTCACGAAGCTTACAAGGGCTCTTTTGTAGATATGCTCTTCGGACTTGATCCCTATCCATAGGATGATAGCTTGAGATTTGATCCCATAACCCAGGATCTGCGGGAAGATCAGTCAAGTTAACCTCTACACGCCCTTTCTTCGAGGATGATGGCATTTCATCGTTCTTGTCATTCTTTGGAATCGGAGACGGTGGATTGGTAGTTGATTGTTTTTTGTAATATTTTTCCATATCTGATTCAAAGATAAGGACAATTACATCAAATCCTCGCCAACCACCAATAATCACCATTTATAACATAGGTTAAAGGCATGATTTTAAACAATTGAAATCCTACTACTAACACCTGATTTGTAAATAAACTTTTAAACGACAACACCCAAATCGCGAATCCTCAAGGAATTAGCACACAATTTGACAAGCAAACTACAACAATAATAAAGAAACTCTAAATAAGTAATACACATTGTCATGTAAAAATTAGTACCTCGTTATTATTTCCTTAAGCTCCAAACAGTTCTTTAATCATATGATTCCAAATGAGAGCACTTGTATTTATAATTTATATATGAACACTATCAGCATAATCATAAACATCATATTACGGGCGAAGAATAAAGTTTCCAAATGAAAAAAGAGAAAAAGAAATAAGTAGTTTCACCGTAAGATTGAGTATGTAATCAATAACTCGATTATTGAGTGAACAAGTCTGGAAACAAAAAGATTTCCACATGTATATATACATGCATAGTCTTATTTAGTTGCACACACTTGACATGCCCTATTTCCTTCTAGATGTCATTATATTACAATCCAACTTTTTCCATTGAACCCAAATGTTTAACCAAACCAACATGTACAACTCTAGTGTGTTAGTTTTATCTTCACCATGTATAAAATTTGAAAGTGAATACTTATGAGCAAAATTTATGTCATTGTTGTTAGCTCTAATGTTGTGGAAACCGGAATGATGAAGGCAAATCTGTCGTATCATGTTGGATCAAGCTCCGTAGGGCCCAATTGGGCTCTCATCAAGTCTTTATCCATTGTTGGATTGAATCTCAAACAAATTAATGGTCAAAAGATGATTAAACTTAAGGCTATTAAATCAAGGGATGGGATGATATGACATGGCTCAAATCTTTTTTATTATTTATTTTTGTTTGTTGGCATTATCCATAAAGGGACCTTTCCATATACCTCCACCCCCTTTGATCAGAAGACATCTAAGTGGAGCCACATGAGCTGAATTGCATATAAACAAATATTCAGAGAAGTAGAGAACATTTTCCAAAGATGAAATGTATATGGGCAACCCCGTTTCATGCACTCTTGTTGATCCCAGGTTAGTAGATACCATAATGGAAGAACTAGATAGCAACTGGTTAAGGCTTTATCATCCTCACACTTTCACTAAAAAAGCCCAATGTCCCACTGGTAAAATAATAATGATTTTTGCCCCTTGTGGGACCCACCTATCATCATTCCAACACCTTCAAAAACTATAACCAACCCTCTTGTGGATTGGCATTCATTTTAGTCCTTACTTCTCTACATTATACTCATCATTGAACTAAATTTCATGAAAAAAATCAATCAAATAAACCATAAACATTTAAGTTGTTCAAATCAATGGTTGTGTTGTTCGAATGTTCTTTTTCCAAAAAATTAATTAATTAATGGTGAAACCTTTCCATTACACTAATCACCATCAAGTGCACCATGCATCAAGTAGGCCACATGTCTTTACATTAACCTACTTGATGGGCCATGGCGCTTAAAAGGAGTGTAATGAATAATGATCATCAGATTCTTCTATTTAAATAACATAAGTAACGAGAAAGGGCTTCAAAAGTTACCAAATAAAATAACATCAAATAAAAAATCACAACTAAAAGAAGAAACAAAGCATAAATGTGATCGAGTCCAACCATTAACCAAAGACGAAAGGGCGACTGAGAGTCTGAGACGAGATCTCTACATTTTGATTTCCTTAACTCCCTCCATTTATCAGAGAAAGAGAGATAGAGAGAGAGAACACATTATTCTCAATCACCCTTTTTTCATTTTTAATAGAAAAGAGGGCTCTGAGATCATCACTTCAAATGAAAAAAGAAAACTAAAACATAAACCCTAATGTGCAAAGGAGGAAGAGAGGAAAGAAAAGAAGAGAGGAAACTGCACAAACCCTAGCCAGAGAGGGAGAGGGGGAGACAAGCTACAAAGAGAGGGAGAGAGAGTTACTTGAACCAAGTCGGAAGAGGCGAAGAGCTGTAGATCGGGCGAACTGGCGAAGAGTTGAAGATGAAGGTCGAAAGAGCCAGAGAGGGTTTTGTGTTTTTCGTTCTGCCTTTTTGAGTTTTGACCCGGGGCGAGTGTTTTAATTGATGTGGGGCGTGGGCCCAAGGCCCAATACTATTGAAGAGAAATTTTGAAATGGACTTGGGGCGACCGCCCCAGGTCATGTACAAGTCGGTCCGCCTCTGAGCATACGGCTTCCTCCTCCTACTTATGTGGGGGCTCTGGGCTTTCCTTTCCCCTTAGTGGCTTCCTCTTCCTGCTTATAAGTTCAAGGTGAGCATTGATCTCAAAATGAGAGGCCATAGTGTATGCACTTAGGTTTGCTTCCTAATTTACATAATTTCTATCCAGGATTTGTTTTTACAACGGAATTCAAAGAATTCCTATTCGAAAGTTTATTTAATCCTTCTTTATAAAGCATGCTACTATTAAAATAGGAATTTTATTTTAAATAAGGCGCATATGGTGATGGAATATTGAATCACCATTCTAAGTAATCAATCAATTGCCACCAAATTTTCACCATCCAAAATAAATACAAAGCCGATGGGTGCAAAACTTAGGATTGGTGACTAAAAAGGGGTCCCTATTTAATGGCACACTCGTAGGTATGCCGACTGCAGTGCTCACCTGAGGTTTTGTCTAAATTTTCTCACACGTGTATCTCTCACGCGCAGGGCAGAGAAACGTGCAAGCATTATGTATGTATGGACGAGCGGTAGCGAATCTCTCATGAGAAATAAAATTCCAAGCGCACACACACGTTAATCTTGACCACTCGCTCCCACCCACTGCCTTCCCCAACCCTAACTCTCTCTTTTCTGTCCATGACGACAACGAGCTTGCCATGGCAACCTCTCCCCCCTTCAAAGCCCCACCTGATCCGACGCTCCTCCCCTCGCCACGTGTCCGTCATCCAGGCCTTCCGCCGCAGCGACTTCGACGGCTTCGGTAAGCGGGTCGCCTCCGGAGAGGCGCTCAAGGACGCGTGGCGGAGCGCCAACGTGGGCTTCGAGCAGCTCCTCTTCGACGCCAAGCGCGCCGCCATGCAGTTCGACCGCCGCTTCTCCCTCTCCCGCCGCCTAGACTCCGCCGCCCGCTCCGCCGCCGACCGCGCCCGCGAGATCGACCGAGAGCTCGGGATCGGACGGTGGTGGCGCACCTTCAGCATGGATTTCGGCAGGAACTGGCCTAGGGTTAGTCTTCCCTTTCATTCTCGAACAGTCTATTTATTCATTTGTTATTTGTATATTCGCACGCTCATTGTTTTTAATTGGATGTTGTTGCTGTTGTTGTTGCTTTTGCAGTACAGGAGAGATTTGAATGGATTTCTGGAGACGCCATTGGGAAAAGGTTCTGCTGTAAGTATCTCACTCACTCACTGTTTTTTAAGTCTTAGAGAAGTAGTCTTACTTTTATGATTCTGCCAAACAGAATCTTTATATAGGAATTGAATACATAGAGGAGTTGAAAATGAAGATAAAAGGCGAATTTCCTGAAACGAATATCAAATAACACCCTATGTATTCAATTCCTATGCATCTTTAAATGCAAACAAAAAAGGGGCCTAAGTGTACTTATTGTTCTCCTGTATTTGTCATAATCCCCAAGCCAACCTCAGATTGATGTGATATGATGACGGCGATGATCTATTATAATCTGAACAAGTTTTGTTTGATTTAGGTAAATGTTTATCCAAATCATGCCTTGTTAAGAACCTCAAGTTGGGTTAATTTCTATGGGATTTTGATGCTTGTGATACATGGGCATGGCTAGGGGGGATTGGAATGTTGAAACACTCTGCCCTGATGAGATTATTCACTGCATTGGGAAGTGAGTCCTTTGACATGATGACAATTTCCGAGGTGCCTTATTCTTTAGGGCCTGCCACTCCTAAGCTTGGAAGAGATCATGATCTGTAAAATGTTTTGCCCAACCAAGTAGACCACATGATAATATGATAATAATCCTTTCCTTTTCCTGCATTTTAATATCTTTTTTTTTTTTAAGTAGGTGATTAGCTATTGTGGTTATTTTGATTTCTGAGAGTACCCTGAACAAGAAATTTTACCTGATTTTCTAAGCTCCAACTCTGATGGTTTTGTAGGAGTAGAATCATCACTATCACCATCTAAAACATTTCCAGTGACTATGGGCTTAGTTGCCAAACCACTAATAGTTCGGCGTCAAATGTCAAAGTACCTTAGTCTTGTGAGTGACAACCAAGGATCGCCTGCGTTATCCTTGTTGGAAGTCTCACTCCCCTACTACTGTTCAAATCCACAAATCCATCAAACACAAAATCAGAAGAAAAAAAAGAGAATGAAAAGAAGCCAACCATGGGCTTTTAGTGTTTTTTATTTTTATTTTATAGAAGACTGAATTGGTTAATTTACAAATTAGGAATTTGAGATCAGCTTTTTGTAGGAAATAGAATGATCTGGTTAATTTACAAATTATACGAAGAAAATAACTTTTCTCATTGCCGCTCAAAAGTCATGCACACACTATGATACTGATGCAGCGTAGACCTCATGGCCACATGTGTAGGGCCCACATAGATTTAGGGATTTATTTTTATGTCAATAGTTTCTAATTTTATTGTAATTAGGATAAGATTATAGTTTTCTAGTTTAAGTAGGTTTCTTAGGGCTTAAGTTATTTTCTTATTTATATGGCATTGTAGTAAAGAATTATTCAGTTGTTGATTAATGAAATTGGGTTTTCCCATTGAGGTGCGTCCTCGATTATTATCTCTGCGGAGATTTATTGTGTCTTCGGACACGTGCTTCGGTACCCATTGTGCTTTTGGCATTTCCTACGCAAACTTTAACCCTAGGGTCTGCATCAATTGGTATCAGAGGCGAACGATCTCTCGATCGTCGGTATGATTAACCCTATCCTTCTTTCCGTCCATTCAGCCCCTAGCCCCAATCCTAAATCCCTGAGCATCAACACCCCAAATCCATACTTTTCCCCAAACCCCAAATCACCGAACCCAGCCCCAATTTTACGCATTCCCAATAAAAAAAAAAAAAGTTGAGCTGACATCATCCTGCATCAGACTAATCCGATCAACGGTTAGGATTTCTTCTGACGATATCGGGCTCATCTACCGTTAGATTTCAGATTTGTTTTCACTTGTGTGCTCGTAGATAGTAGATCTATAGGAAAGGTTAGTTCATTCACAATTTCAATATGAAATTCCATATCAGTAAGTTCTACAATGCACTTCAAGGAGTTAGATATGCGTGTCAATATGGATTATGGTTTGCTGTCAATAATAATTATTTCCAACAATTTCTTGATTTGAAACAAGAAGAATTGCCCGTTCTTGAATATTCTGACCAATTTTCAAGGCTCCAAGATGCATGTGGAATGGAGGATGATGAAGAGCATGATTTCATTAGTTTTGTATGAGGCTTGAGACCGGACATAGTGGAGAGAATGACTGACTGCAAGACCATTCACGAGGCATTTTGGGAAGCAATTCGTGTGGAGCAGATGCTTAAAAGGTCTCATATAGTGGAAGTTACTCCTCAAAAAGAAAAGTCATCTCACGTAACAAACACTGTTGAGGAACCAGTGCCAACGGATATACAGGCCGATCAGCCAGAGCTAGACAAAGAAGATTCCACATCTATAGTTGGCCTTGAAATTTCTTCTATACCAGTAATCCCGATGTGCAAACACCAAGCGATGAAGAGCCAGTTATTGAAATTCCCCACATTACTTCTCACATGGATTTTGTCTTTGGGGATCAACAATATCAAATGAGGGATGACCAGCGGATAGTCAGCGATTAACCAGCGGATAGTCAGCGATTATGATTTGATAGTGCATGTTCTACAAGCAAGGCATCCAACGGTTCAATTGCATATCAATATAAAATTCAGCCATTAAAAGCAATTATGCGTGAAGCTGTATATGGCAGCTGCAGATGGACCAACGAATCGCAAGTTCGTCAAATTGATCTTTGATCCAGGTGGATATTTTCCGAATTCGAGATCGAGTTCTTTTTCAAGTGGGGGAGAATGATGCAGCATAGACCTCATGGCCAGGTGTGTAGGGCCCACATGGATTTAGGGATTTATTTTTATATCAATAGTTTCTAATTTTATTGTAATTAGGATAAGATTTTAGTTTCCTAGTTTAAGTAGGTTTCTTAGGGCTTAAGTTATCTTTCTTATTTATATGGCATTGTAGTAAAGAATTATTCGGTTGTTGATTAATGAAATTGGGTGTTCCCATTGAGGTGCGTCCTCATTTATTATCTCTGCAGAGATTTATTGTGTTTTCGGACACGTGCTTTGGCACCCATTGTACTTTTAGCATTTCCCACGCAGACCCTAAGAAACCGCATCAGATACACTGATGAACGGCATTAATGTATTTGCATTTCAGTATTCAGGTTCTTCAAGGGCATTTAAATTACATCTAGATCACATCCAAGCCATGCATCAGCTTTAGCACCACCATGTTGAATGCATGGCCAAAGAAAATAGTCCAGTCCACTCATCAGGTGGCCAATGAATGGACAGTTAACTATTGAAAGGAAAACTTTTGTGGTTCATACTCAACCTTGTGTTTCCTTTGGATGAACGGGCCCGAATTTTAGACATGGTCATCTGCATGGTGGCACCTGAATTTCCTAAACTTTTAAATGTAAGTCAAAAGACAACACGTGATAAAATTTATCGTTGTCAGGGTGCTTCCCAGCAGCAGACTGACTTTAATTCTTCCATTTTTGTTCTGCTCTGTATGAACTCATTGATGAGTAAAAGATAAACTCTGACATTGCCTTTTTTTTTGGCCCAGGCTACACCACTATAAGTAGGAAAGATTCAGGGTTTTTCACTACCCTAAATCTCTCCACCAAGCTGACAAATATAATAAAGTGGATGCTATATTGGAAACAGGTCCAAAACATGTGAACACCAGAAATCAGGGTTGCATCACAGGCCTCAAATGGATACACACCTACACTCCCACTGTTTGGGATTTTTCACAAAACAAGAATAAGCACAACCAAAAGCTTTAGGTTTTCAACCTTCTTATTACCAGAAGCTGCCCTACGTACAATCTCAACCATTTAAACCAACATCATGTGTGTTAATCTTGACCCTTCAAACAGACACAAACATAATGTATATTTGAATGGTATCCTTTATAACCATAATGATTAAACACTAAAACACCCCTACGTCCTTGCACCCTATTAAACGTTGGGCCATAACTTTCTCATTTATTGTAAAATTTGTAGAAATTTGGTACCATTGGAAGGCTAACTGAATAATCAATGCAATGAATTCAATTTCATGTCATTTTGACATTGTTTGACACATTAATTATGCCCATTAAAAAGGCATGAAAATAAATTATAGTGCTTCCATCCATTTGTAAGTGGACCACCTGTAGCTGCATGGCTGCTGTTTTGATAGCAGTTTTTCTGGTATGAGATTGCAGCGTCATAGGTCTAGATACAGAAACCTTTCAATTCACTTTTCTTTTATTGGACTTTCTTCTTATCACATTCATTATTGAATCTCTCTTTTGCTTTTCTGTAGACAATATTCTTCCTTTGGTTTGCATTGTCCGGATGGTTGTTTAGGATTTTGATTTTAGCAACATGGGTGCTGCCGTTTGCTGCTCCGCTTCTTATTGGGACTGTTGCAAATAACTTCGTAATTGAGGTAACCTTATCAGTCCCCTCATCAGCATTTTAAACATTTGCTAATGGGTTAAAAAATGCAGAGTTTCTCATGCATAGTTCTTTTTTTTCTCAACAATACATTTCAACTTCCACTTTTATAATATCTACAAGTGATGCGTACAGTACTCAAAACCACCACTGCAAGGTGCTTTTGCCTAGATGTGTAATTGATTAATACTGGTTTTAACAAGGATTAATTGATAATGATCGGTATGCTTCCTAATCCCTGTCTGGTATCCTTCATCTCAGCTCTTGGGCACTTCACTTGCTCTGCTGGATGACATGCCACTTGGGATTAAAAGTAATGTCGATTGATAAAAGAAGTACATGTTTGACATGCAATGTCAAAATCCTATGACCATCATTCACTTAATACTGTAGAAAGCAATTAAGCATTGACTTGATTCCTCTTTAATGCAGCCACATGCTTTGTAAAACTCTGTTGTAGATGCTCTCAGTTCAAGAATCATTAAATGTCCTAAAAAATCAGTTTTATTTGCATGAAAATATTGTTTTGAGCCTGCCACATTGAGATTGCTCAGCACCACAACCCTGAGGTAGCATCTTATCCTCTCTCTCTCTCTCTCTTCTCATTACCACATAAAAATACTGTGGAATTATTGATTAAATTTAAATCTAGAGTAACCTTCTGTTAATTGGCTAATCTCGCTCTATTATGCTTTACTTCCAATTAGCATTGAGTTGACCCCTATGCACTGTTTGTTTCATGACATTGGGAAATGTTGATCTTTTTTAGTTGCCTCTTTCATAAAATGTATCCATTTTTATGGTTGATTTGTGTCCACAGGGGGCTTGCCCAGCTTGCAAGAGGCGGTTCATGGGCTACCGTAACCAAGTCATCCAATGTGCCAGTTGCAGAAACATTGTATGGCAGCCTGGAAATAAGTCCTCGAGAGGTGCTCCTCCCTCCTCAAATTCGGAGTCTGACATTATTGATATTGAGATAGAGGAGAAATGAGAGTGGTTCCGCATTGCTTGATACTTAAACGTGGGCTCTGATCAGAGAGAATCCCCGACGGCCAACAGGAGAATATGCAAGCTTCCCCATCATGATGTTGTTGGCTCCTATGGAGTTTCAGACTGGTAGTTTCATTCGTTTCTGTTTGTAAATGAAAAATATATGATTCATGTTTTCTCTGTATATTTTCAGTCAGTAGCTCAACTAAAGAAAAATAATACTGCACTCACCCAAGAGGACATTTAATAGCCCATTTGTAAGTTCAGTGTTTGTAACTACAAGTGGTGGATTACAGAAGCCAAACCAGCACCAGAATGCTTTGCGAGTGATGGCCAGGAGATTTAAGAATTTGAGGGCCAGATTACTGTCAGTGTTTTCTAAACAAAGCAAAAAAAGAAGAGAGAGAATAAAGAAGCAATGAATTGTGTGTTTAATTAAATAAAGAGATAAAAGTAGTGGGTTATGTTAGATAAAGGTCCAACCAGACAACAGATTGTTGGAACAAGGGGGTCTTCATCTCACCTTCACACATGTAACTTCCCTCTATTTGTCTATTGTGTAACACAACATCCCCACTACCTGGCCAGTCCAGTCAATGTGCTTGTTTTTATGCTGTATGAGTGAATCATCTGTGTCCGAGCCTAATTGTGAATGCTATAGTACAGAAGTTGCATTTATGCCAAACTAGACTTTGAATTTAAATCTGGCTGCAAACTGCTATATCCTTGAGAGGGCTAGGTTGGAGCTGGGATCATTGAAATTGGAAAAAATTGAATTCCACAAACGTTATGTTACATGGATAGAAATGGAATGTGGGGTATAAGGTTGTAATGTAGAGACGAAATAAAGTTTGCCTCTCAAAGTGGTATGAGAAAGATCAGGGACACTGGTAGGCAGAATATGGATGTAGAGAAGACCAAATGGGTAGGAAGGAAACTGATGCAGGATGGTCAAGGGGGATCAATAGGATGATACTGATGTGGAGAACGAGAGGGGAAGAAAGGGGCTGATAAAGAAGCAGTAGGCATCAGTTGAAGCAAAATACTACCTCGAAGGGTCCTCCGGTGTTGCTAATCTGGTTAAGGTCTTAGCGACACCAAAATCCCAATTAAGGACACCCAATCAAAGGGTGAGAGTACGTGAGTTCGAGAAGTTCTTAGGAAACAAAAAGATTCATGAGAGAATGTTTGAAGGAAGAAAACCATTAAAGGAATGCAAAGTTGGCAAGATGAAGAAACTTGGCGATAACTGATAAGAAGCCAATGCAAACATGGGGCTGGAATTTACCTTTAATCTAAAATTAAGAATCGGGGTTTGATTTGATTGAGGTACCCCATTCAATCATAAAAGAATAGTTTATGGACATTTAATTTGCTATTTTAGAGACTGTTTTTGTATGAAAGAATTGGGTATCTCAATCAAATCCCAATTTTTAATTTTAGATTCGGAGCACCTCCAAATCTTTTTTACACCGCCAACGTCAACAGTGACACAGGTATTGACATTTTTGGCCGGGGTCGACGTCGACCTCAACATAGAAAATGAGTGTCGACGTTAACCCTAAAAAAAAGAAGGATTTTTGGGCGAAAGGTTGGTTTGGTGTGGGTTTGGCTAAAGTAACATTTTTAGTACAACGGCCACCTAAAGTATTTTTCTTTTTGGGTAAAATCCTCTAATACTAATAAGGGATTGTAATAACAGTATTAATAATGGTTTAACGGATGAGCCTGGACAGGAGCATAACAGCAGAAAACGAACGAGGAAGTGACAACGGTAAAGCTATCAGATGATTAGAAGAGATGGCCTCAGTATTATAAGATTTAAGCAACGCACTAGCTGCAACTTTCCATCACAAAAATAATCAAAAGTATGTAACTGGTACTAAGGCTATTAGCCCACTCAAGTGAGAATGGGGCATGTACAAGCGGGAAGAAAGCCCACACAAGTGAGAAATGAGCCAGCACAAACGGAAAGAGGCGACATACTCGGGTTCGAACCCGGACAGCCAGGTAAGAATTGAATTGAGTCAATCATGTTTAAGTACAGTTGTTATGGTGTCCCTGTTTTTAGTCATTCCAATGACATATGGAACTCCAGTCTGGGTGATATTTAGCACAGGGGTCAATGTGACTTGAGTGGATTTGTTCACTCGACACAAGATAAACAAGACTTCACTATTTTAGGCCCAGTTTCTTTGGTAGAATTTCTACCGGAAATTCACTATGTCCAGAAATTCATGGACATGAGTCCTCTGAAATTTCTGAATTCCATGTTTCTTCACTAGTCTGGGAATTCAAGAATTCCCCGGACAAAAATTCCAAGAATTCCAGAACCAGGCCCTTTAGTTCTCTTCAACCGTACCCATTCTCTTAAATCTGTAATGATGTGATGGCACTTTGAACTAAAGTAACAACCGCAGTGGGATGGAACACATTAAAAGGTGATTAACTTTAACAACTAAGTTGAAATTTTATATCTTCTAAAGCACACACTTTATCAATGGTGAATGCCCTTTTATTAAAGTGATGTCACAGTATTCATAGACAACTGGTGCTTCCGTTTAAAATACTGTTTTTGAATGACTCAAATGTGGGCCCCACTGTCAAGATGTGAGAGGTACTACTGAGGAACTGTATCTGATAGCAGTAGCACCCAACCAAAGATATGTGTGTCTTGTATGGCTTCTTTATCCAACGGCTGTTGATCATGAAAATTTGTGGCAAGGAGTCAAAGAATTGTCCCTATAATTTCATCTGCGGGACCCACTGGAAATCCAAACCGTATATTTTGAATGATACTAGATATATGAAAAAAAATAATTGATCTGACTTTCTATAGATGGCTTGATCTAATACTCTCCTATATTTGGAGGGCACCATATTAATCTCTCATGTCATACTTTAAGAAGCAGCAGGAGAATTTCTGCAAAAGTTCTAAGGGAATTCAGACCCATGGTATCAAATCTTTAGTATATTGACATTGCACAGAAAAAAAATAGTCAAAATTTAAAAATAATAGTAGAGAGAGTTGAATAATGTCAACATTATATAATCCCACTTGGAAACTTCAAAAGATTGCAAACAACCTTACATCTTATTACTCTACTATCCCTCAAAAGAACAACTATTAGAAGAATTCCAGTTATTGTAAGGGCCGAGTCGTCTACACATCAAACTGAGTCCCGGAATCATAAATATCTCCAGCATTCCAGTTAGCTGGTATGTTATTGCTGGGTGCAGCCCATGTTTCATCTCCGTCTTCACCGCCGCTCAGCAGCATTCGCAAGGAGAGAGGCCCCCTCGGAGGTGAGCCTGTGGCCCACACTGCTCCATGGCTACGGTCCAACAGCTTGCATACTTGATTTTTAGTCTACATGAATCAACATATATATACATTTATATGTTTTAGTTTACTCTTCTTGTTCTATAATATTTTCATGTATGCAAATGAGGGAGAGGGAGAGGAACTTAGAAAGAGTAAGTAAAAGATATACCTCACACAACTGTACAGCAATCACATCCTTATCTCCCTGTTGGTACCAGATCACAAAGGCAAGATAGCTGGGGTAGGTGCTGCTTTCATGGATCTTGAACATGATGTTCTTGCCTGGGTAGCTGCAGGAGACACTGTAAAAGCACCGCCACTTGTAAGTTGATAAGATAGTCTAAATGAACAGTTTATTGAAAAGTATTTTCGCTACCTCTACTAACGTCTTGAGGTTTAGATAGCAATGGCTAGTTAAAGAAATTTAATATATATGATATCAGAGCTAACCAGCCCTGAGTTTAAATTCTAGGAGGAATGACTCGGCGAAAAAAAAAAAATGCGTGTCGCCAAAAGTACGCCGGTCAGGTTCCACCTGAGGGATAGTTTTGAGGAGTGGGTTCCACCTAAGGGGAAATCTGATACCATCTTAAATTTATTTAGCTAACCATTCCTACCAAAACCTCAAGGCGTGCAATAAAGGGCTTGTTTATTTGTATGTATTTAAATTCCCAGGAATTCATGGATCAAAGAGTTGTGTTAGCAAGGATTATTAAACTGGTGAGGGGTGAAATATATTAGGTGGAGATGCATGCAGATGGGACCCTCAATTTCCTAAGATTTGATTTACGAAGGTGATAGTTGGGTGGAATTCATTTTCCATCTCCCCTGAACTCATTTTTATTTGAAGAGAGATTGTTTGATGGACATTTATAGATCTTTATCTTTGTTTTTTAAATTTTAGCTGATAAAGGGGCATTAAGTCATGCAAACAACTGGGCCTGAAATGATTTTGGCATCTTCTTTCATTGTCAATAAAAATATCAAACAAGCTTTTGAATTATTTCAATGTAATCGAAATTAGTGTGTCATGGGTATCATTAGAGTACGACTAACTAACCCTCTTTCACACTCACCTATTAATAAGCAAGCATGTAAATAAGTATTAAACTATACTAGTTTATGAGAGCTTTATAGTGTTAATGGTCTAGTCAGGGGCTCACCGTTTGTACTCGATGTCAACCACGCCAAGGGCTAGAAGAGATGCGGCTGAGTCATCGGTCTGAGCCATCTTTCCAAATGCACGCCTGCTGAGTATAAAGTCGGTTCGGTCGCTCGAGCCATGATCGGTGATGACCACGGTCACCCCTTTATCAGAGCAATATTTACTATTGGTGCATCTCACCTGGTGGACCAAAACAGTCTCTATCATCAAATCACATGTAAGAGCTAAAATCAAGTCATACCATGTTCAACCATTACCTGATAGCATGCTCCACAACCAACACCATCCCTGTAAAGGTCCGAAGCCGCGGATACATCCCCACCATTGATGGTTGCTCCAAATGTGCCATACTCACATGCCCCAACTGCAATTACAACCAACAAAACCATCAAACACCAGGACCTGTTTACTTGCAAGCATTTTTTAACTAAAGCTTTCCTAGTTGGGAGTTTCATGAAGCTGTCAGAACATTGTAACCCCAAAATTTCAAAACTCTTTGATTTGATAGGGAGTTCAAGTTCTCCAAATCCTAAAATTTCATAATCTACTTTGCGCGGAACTTTATAAATCTAAGAAAGTCCACACTTGGGAAAATTTGAAATTCTTTCAACATGAATTCTCCATGCCATGAAGAAATCATAAGCTAAAAATGGTGTCCATGTAGTAGGATTACCATCAGTGCCTGCCTTGTCAGAGTTAGGGTAGTAAGCTGCTCTGGACTGAATGTAAGTAGTAGTAGCAGCTCTTGCCGTAGGGTACACCAAAAGCATACAGAATGCAAGAAGCACAAGGTATTGAGAAGGGAGAGCCATGTTAAAAGAACTATGAGATGAAAGAAATCAGTGAAGGCAAAGAAAGGAGGAGGTGATGGGAGAGTTCCAGGCCATTGTAGAGTATTTATGGAGCCATGGAAGCCCACCAACTTGAGGATGGTAGAACTTGACTTAGACATTCCCTTAAAAGATTCTATGGATTGGGAGGAATGCATGTTTTGCTGTTGTCCATATTCAAAATTTCTGGTACAAAGGTTGACAGCAACCTTGTTGGACTTTTCAAGTACCTGTGTACATTCTCTCTGGTTTCCTCTCCATTATTAACCCTTTTTCTTATAGTATTAGGAGGCCAGATCTGGTCTGTTGAGCAAAATACTATTCAATTGTCAGTTGCATCTCCACCGTCCATTGCTTGTAACCTGATGACTGTCCTTCTGGTGGGGACCCAACATGGGATATATCACATGGTCAGTGTCACATATATTGATTATATTTTGAAATTATCGCAGAACTATTAAATGCGGACAAATGTCTATATGCCATTGAAGATTTTCTGCAAGTTGAAAAAAATATTCCTAGCTTTGCTTGATGTGGACCCAAATGAAAAGATCAGTTTGGTGGCCTCGCACTAGTCAATATGGCCTGGTTCGGCAGACTAAGACTCTCTCTCTAATTCTCATACCATTTCCTTTTGAACTCTTGAATGTATACGTTTTGATCAAAGCTCTCACCATCATTACCAGATGAACCTCCTGTCGGTGTTGCCCATGTCCTAACTGGCTTAATGAAAATTGCCCTACCTTGGGTCCCATGTATCCTAACTCTTTATTTAAGGTTTTTCATGTTATCAGGATCATTGACATTTTAGATAATGAAGGCCAGTTGGCGATCTTCCCTGTTATTTGTTGATTATCAATTAATCCCAGCTCGCGTCTTCCTTTAATCCGTTTTGTAGACATGAACCTAACACCTACAACCATGGTTCCGAGCAGCTGCCTCTAATTCATGACTATGACATGAAGGTGACTAGCAGAGGTTCTAATCTATCTCGACGTTAGCCATGACATGGATACCACTATAGGGTCTGGGCTGGACCACCAGTTTTGTTTGATTGAACCAATTGCACATCTTGGTGCATACCTATCCACGGTTAGACAGGGATATAAGGTAAAGGGTGTTGGACACTCTTTCTGAGAAATTAGGAATAATATAATGTATCCAAGCAGCACAAGGGCTAAAATAATAAGGATCTTTCCTATGGCAATCATTACTTCAATGTAAGAAGACAAGTAGGTCATTCTTCACTTTTTTTTTTTATATCCTCTTTGGTGAGATCATGAGTAGGTCACATGGACGAAAGCCAAAGTACCAAAGCTGGATGAAATACCTTAAAAACATATTTGGTTAGGATCATTGCAATCAATTTTGGGTACATAAACACTTGACCTTAGAGAGCCAGAAAATGCTGAAAGGGCTCTGGAGTTTCTGTGCTTGGATGGTGTGCAGGATAGAATAAAATGATGAGGCTTGAGAATTCAATCAAGGGCCTATTTGTTTCTTGTAATCAAATTACTAGGAATTCTAAGACTTTGTATTTCTATAAGTAGTTAAAATAAAGAATCAAGCCTAAAAATAACAATCAAATTACGTCCCCTTTAATGCACCATAGCTATCAACCCTTTAGATCAAAATGGTTTAATCCAATGGATAACAATAATCCCTCCTAACAGAGGAATCAGGATCCTATGAGGGATTTGACCCACGGTGACATGGCGGACTGTGATTGGTCCACCCACACTCACCGTGGGGTAAAACCTCACCAGGACTCCCAAACAGATACAGAGGTGACATCTAATAGAACCTGGATTGATATCAGTTTTGTTTGTGCTATGAAATGTGATGAAAACCTACTTACTGACTATTGATTTTAATCCTTAGCTTAAACCAAGCCATCCATGCAACATGCTTACATGAAAGCACAATAGCTGCCAAGGCGGCATATATCAAAAATTAGTTGATTCTAAAATCCATTGTGAACATAGGTGCCTGCACATGAAGAGTTTTTTTTGTCGGTTCAGAGCATTTGAAGAGGGTGGGTTAGTCGTGCTCTCATGATGGCCATCATCTCATTGTAATCCGATTGGAATATCCAGCAAGAAAATTCAAAAGAGAAAGTCTCTGTATCCCGGATGAGGTCCCGGATGGGAGAGGCAGGCAGCAAATGACCTTTTTACCCTCTCCCATGTGGATCGGTCCTTCACCCGGGACACATAGACTTTCTCAACTCAAAAGCTGATTCCACCTTTTTGTTGAGAATGTAAGAAAGATGCCAAACTGATTTGAAAATGAGACCCAGGGGCTACCACCTATCAAAGCACATGGTGCCCTAGTGTTAATCTTAAACTTACTCTACCAACTACATTGTATAAAGTATAAAGTGGTGGAGTGTTGGCCCGATTCGGCAGCAACTAGTCCAGTTGAGTAGGGCATATTTTGCAAATGACTCGTAGTAGAAGGAAAAAAAAAATCGTAGAAACTCAGCATTGTTACACAAATTCCATAAAATGTAGTCAAATTAAATGAAAAAATGAATCTTTGACAAATACAGGGCTCATAAGCAATCATGAAAAGGCAATCGACGCCTGAAAAGAAAGAAGCCAAACAATCATACATTCCAGAAAAATGAAAGAACGTCGTATCCCTTCATTGAATAAGCAATCCTGTGATCTTTTGTTGCAGCCTATGCCTGCCATACATGGTTCTCTCAATAAATGCTCCCATCTCATCTGGCCCACGATACAGAATCGATCTCATCCCTTGCAGACTTGTACAGTTCAAGTCTCTTCGCACATTGCTGTCTGCGCTCCATCAAAGCTGGGTCCTCATCCAGCAATTGTGCAAGCTGCTTGCCCTGCACATAAAAAATCAGAGTTGAGAAATCCAAAAGATAAACGATTTAAAAAAAAAAAAAAAAGAAAACAAAGAAAGAAAAGATGGATGCAGTGAGTAGCATACCTCTTTCTTCCCCAACTGGGTGTAGAAGTGATTAAGCAAAGACCGCTTTGCTTCTCGAACTTGACAATGAACTACCGCCTTTGGAATAGTGTTTCTGAGTGTCTCTGACACCATTCCGACATAAGATGACACGTTTGACCCTATCCTTCTAAAATGTCCTTCTGAGTATCGATCTGCAGCAGCAACAGCAGAAGGATTCCCACCCTTCTCAACCTCCTGTGGAAGCTTTCGGAAGAAATCTACAGTCAGATATGAAGACTCCATTTCTACCAATCGCAGGGTTGTCTTACGACTATCGTCACGAAATCTTTCTAAAGCTTCATTTGCAGCAGCTGCTAATTCAGCTTGCATCGTAGGAAACCGTTTCAATTCCTGGTCACCAAAAGGATTGACAGACAATTTCATTATAAGCAGGAAAGCTTACAAAAAAGGAAAAAAAGAGGAGATTATCAATTGGTTAACTGGTCAGCTACCTGAGTTTCTCCAATTGACTTCCGGACAAGCTCTTTCAAAACAAAGTGCACCTGCAATGCATGATGGAGATCAAATATAAATAAATAGCCTGTAGACGACATGACATTTCTCCTAAAAATGTTTAGGATAGGATAGGATAGACATTTTTTTGTTGATATATGGGTATCCATGTGCTTCAGTAATTTGGCACACTTATCTGATCCAGGCATCACCCATCCATAGTTTCTCCCATCAAATGAATAGTCAGATTATTGAAATGTGAGTAACCATTGTACATTTCCACAAAGAATTCATTATCACAGCATAAATCAGGACAACCAAGTAAACTAAAAATGCATCAAGAACTAAGATCAGTTACAGCATCTACTGAAGCTTCAGCTGGGCCCTTGAAATAATTGAGAGCACCATCAATGAGACGCCGATAACCTTGCTCGGGCGCAATCAGATGAGGCTGATAACCATCTGCCTCGGAAACCACTTTCCTCACATTTTGCACAGATAGATGACGATCAAAAGGAAGTTTCTTCAAAGCAGCAGGGAGTTGGTTGTCAAAAACACCATATATCCGATCACCTCCAGGTCGCCTGCTTTTCAGAAGAGATCAATTGTCAATACAAAATAGAAAGAGACATTAGCATTTTAAGATGATCGTTTCTTTATGGCAAATGCTATACAAAATTGAAGATGAAGACAATGATGTGCTATAAATGGAAAAAAATAAACAGTCACTTCCATCAAAGGCTTAATGTTTTAGATGACAGAAGGATCATTTTATGTCCACGCAAACTCACAGAAGCCTAACAGTCCACATGAATTACCCTTATGATGCCTAAAATTTTATAGACCAAAGAGGCTGCATGTGCAAATGCAAACTGTAAACTCATCGAATAAAAACATGAAATTGAAATCTCAACAAATCATAACTATGATTTCATCAACATATGATACTGAATAAAATATCAAACAACAGTCAATTTGAGCTCCCTTGAGCCTTAGCAAAGGGAAATATCAAACTTGATGGCTTTACCCTCCATCCAGATGCTCTTTAAATATCCGGTCAAATGCACGGCATAGTTCTAAAAGAGTATATAACTGAGCCTGCATATATACACGTAAGAAGAATTAGTTATAATATTCAAAGACAATTACGTTTCTATTCAACAAATAACTGAATGAGATAGAAAAACTGACCCCTGAATCAACAGCAATGGGCCTACCAAGATGGTTCATCTCAGATTCAAGCTCATCAATGGTTTTGTTAATCAAGGATGTGATACTTGGTATGCGTGCTCTAATAACAGACTCTAAGTGCTGGAACAACGGTAAAACAAATTAAACAAGTTCTGCAATTTCAAGACCATCAACCAAGCAAGATGTATGAATATACAGTGTTGTACCTTAGAGAGAAGCTTTGCCAGATATTCAGAACCCATTTTACTTGCCAAGTGTCCATAATCAGGACTACTAGCAAAGTATTCCCTCTCCCTTCTCCTAGCTGCAATCATGTCAACATTCTTATTGATATCAGCTTGGGAACGGTTCACAACTCCAACCCATGGATGTTGCAGCCGATATGATCTTCCTTCAATAACCTTGTTGAAGTAAGAAGAGAAAACAGATAATTAGGCACGTCAAAGGACACGAACTTCATTAAGGAAGATTTTTTCATCCTCATTCACTCTCGGAAGAAAAAAAAATTCAGCTATTTTGGGGTACATCTATTGTAGAACTGTCAATGACTACAGGTTTAAGGCCCCGGTTTTAGTTTTGCACACTGCTAAAGCTTTCAACATCATCAGCATGTGAAACAGATAAGCACAAAGAACTATTCTGTGCTAAAATGTCAGCCATAGACTGAATTGAATACATCACAAACTAATGTTTGTTGATCCACAGATCACATTCAAAAGGCCCCGTCAACCAGATGGTTGAAAAGTAACTGGTCAATTGTCTAAACTGGTTTTGTCAAATGAGAAAGTTATATTACACATTATGCCCATCTCAAACAATGCCAAAGGTTGGACCCCATAGAACATTGTGTTCGTGTTGGCAGTTGACATGCACATATGGTGGATGCACAAAGGTTATGAAGTGTACAAGCCTCACATCAGATTTTGAATACAAACCAAAGTACAAATGACATACATGCATATGAGAATCCAAGATCTCCAAACTGAATGGGAGTTCTAGTTCCAAAGGCTGATTTCGAATGATTCTAAGCTCTGTATAACAGACACTTCTTGGTTGAATTAGGAGAGTAAGGACCAGGGGCAGGAGATGGCCAACCCCAAAACCTTTTGATTTATTTTTTATTTTCACACAAGACCCCTCATTTTTATACATAGCGCTCCACCCCTGAAGGAAAACTCCCTGGGCCTGCCACTGGCTAGGACAATTGACTATTTTCCCTTTAGCTGTTTGTAGGGTTGCCACCAATGAGACAGTAACGGTCATATTCTCAGTTCAATCATTAGTGTGATATACTGATGTTTTGATTCAAGATTAGACAACAAAGTCAGCCACTTTTCACATTGTATAAGATATTATCCTAGAATTTCAATATAATAAAAACTCTTATTTCCTGATTTAAAAAAGAATAACTAAATTTATAAAGAGAGAAAAATTTGAAGCTTAGAAACTTACATCGAGCGCATTTGTTCCCTTGTCCATCAAGTCCAGCTTTGTTAACACCCCAAATGTCCTGTCCCCTAAAATGTTTCAACAGTTCCAGCTTAATCTAAATAACAGCAGCCCAATGGTTATTTTCTAACAAAAAATATATATATAAATTGCTTGGCTAACAAATTACCAGAGGGATCAACTTCTCTTGCAAGTTTGATAGCATCTGACGTGGCAATGTCTTGATTGGCTGGAGATATAGCTAATATAATACTGTTGGGCTAACATGCAAAAAATAAAAAGTGAAAACTGTAACTACTGTTGGGCTAACATGCAAAAAATAAAAAGTGAAAACTGTAACTATATGGTAATATCAGAAAATAAGTACCACACTGGAATTATCAAAAGTACAATCAAAGGACAAAACATGTTATTGTCAAATTATCAATTCCTGGTGCCTTAATGACATGCAACATATTGTTATAAAAAAAAACGACATGCAACATAATTAATGTTATGCAAAAAAAACTCCATGAATTGCATTAATGCTCTTACAAGCAAGCAAAATGAATATTTTAATTTTATATTTATATCTTTTCATTATTAAAAGGTAAAATAGTAGGCAATAGCCTGTAGCACAGTTGGAACGAGGTCACTGTTAACCACGAGGTTGCAGGCTTGAGTTATACAAGTTTTCAGGAGTATTTATTATTGTATCGTCTACAACTGATTTTTATTTCTGTTATTAATGTATACATTTTTTATTTATTTATTTTAGGAGTATCTTGTTCATATTGAAAGTCTGTGTGCCTTATAAAAATTTCATTTGGAAGCATACCAAATTTTTATTTATTATTTTAATCTATATTTCTCATCACCTGTGGACTGCATGTGTTGTCGTCTAGTAAAATTTATGTGAAGAGAAAATAGTGACAAATACCATTAGACTTCCAAGTCCCAACAAGTAGTACAAGAAACAGACTTTTACAAAACAGTTTTGGATGAGAACAATTAAAGAATGTCAATGATAATCTCATTCACACTTGGACGAAAATCATGAAGCACTTCTCTTTAGTCATCCTAGATTCCTAGGATCATGATGAGTTGGTGTGGACTTCTTTAGAGAACACTGTATCAACAGCTGTGAAAGAAAAGGAAATACCTATACAAGTTTAATGGGACCCAGTTTTAAAATAGCAGAAGATGTCATAGAACAATAGCCTAGGTATACATAAACATGCAATTGGATTTTATGAAACAAATGATCACTTGCTTCCCGAGATTAATTTTCAGATTAATTTCATTACCTTTTCAACATAAGAGCGGACCATGTTCTCAATGTCTTGGACAATACTCTCTGGCTGTCCCTCTGCATAAAATAGACAAGGTTACTGTAGATTTTAGAAGCTAAAAGCATGATGATAACATTGTAAATTGGATCAGAGACATCAGTCAAGACAAAAGGAGGCTTTACCTACGGCGACTTTTGTTAAACCAGGTAGATCTATCAATGTTAAATTGACAACTGCAAAATGAAATAAGAAATTGAATGATGTCACTTAAATAAACACTCAGCACAGAACTCACAAGTTCAAATGCGGTGACAAAATTCAACATGAAAAATAAAAGAAATAAATTGTCAAATTTAAATAACATTGAATCAACTCTCAAAAGTAAGGCCTCCCGAGATATAACATCACCACGCCAAATTCTAATTATTTGTAAATACTATTTGACTAATACATTATTGCAGTAGATTGTACTGATGAAAAGGTTTTACATTTTAAGGCCACTCTACCTTGTATATAAAATTTTCATGCGCTGACTGTAAAAACATCATATAATATGCTGAATGAAATGACTTGGTACTTATTCCAAAACAAAATATACATGAAATTCGCTTGAAAGTTAAAGAGCACTTTCACTTTCTTCATTTGTCACCATGACCATACACATTAGACAATTCAAGTGGACCTTCAATAAGCAAGACAGACTGGAGAAAGAGAAAGAAAAACCATATAGCTAGATACTATACGCACCATTAGGAGAGTAAATGCTGAGATGAATTGGAATAGGGGATATCTGTTTACTTCTCCCTGTCATTCTATCTGTTTCATCTTGAATTTCCTTTCGCACCATTGCTACGAAAATCAGAATCAACAAAACAACAAAATTGCATTTCAGTATTAACAGTATCCAAGAAAAGACAAAATCTATAGAAAGATGCAGTCATTATGAGTTGAATTCTAAAGCCAAACACGAAATACTGATAGACACTAGAACAGCAAAATAAACGAATGTGCAGCACTTTCAGATTAAAACCGTATTGCTCAGCAACTGAGAAATTCCTAAACCTTTCAAACTATTTTTACTCGTCTCTTAAGAATTCTGAATGGATCTCAGAACTTCCAAGGCACAAAAATTCATAAAGGATACGGAAATATCAAATCGGAAGAGGAATCTCTTCTAAGACGGCAGAATTCCAACAAACGGATCTGTTAAAACAACTACATTAATCCAACAGCAGATCTCCAGCACCAAAAGCAGAATCAAGATACCAAAATCAGTAAATCTTCTCTTCGACAGGTGAAGAAATTCAGCAAACTCCGTCTGCCCTCCCTCTGTCTTATGCAGCTGCAAAACTAGCGGCCTTCTCGTCACAATCCCTGTCAAAACCCGCCCAAAACACACAACCGATCGTCAGAAACATAAGAAACTAAAAGGAAAATCACAAAAACAAAAGAATCGCAAGCAGCCAAAACCCTAACCAGATCCCCTAGGAAGAAAATCTCGCCCGACAATGCTCTCCAAAACGGACGATTTTCCAGAGCTCTGCATTCGATCAGATCAAACAAAATCAGTGTATATACAAAGAGATCGAGATCAAGATCGAGATCGAGATCGAGAGATCGAGAAAGATAGAGACCTGTCCTCCGACGACGGCGACGGACGGAAGAGCTTCCCAAAGAGTCGGCAAGGCGCCATTTTCTCCGCCGTGGTCGCCGAGGACCGTACAAGCCCTCTGGATTCTGTTGACGAGGCCGATCAAGCTCTCCATTGTCGTCATCTCGAAAGAAAACTCTAGCAGCGGATCGGATCTGCGCTTCGGCTTTGCAAACCCTAGGAATCGAGCGAAGAAGAAGAAGAGGGGGAAGAAGAGAAGAGAGAGAAGATGCCTTAGAAACGAAGGCTGGTGGTGGAGTGATGGAGTCGGTGAGAGGTCTTGGTTCGTCTTTCGTTTTTCAATCTCTTTCCCCTGGCCGTTTGGACTTGGGAAAAGAAACGAAGAAACGCCACGTGTAAACTGTGCACTTTCCCCCTCGAGCTTCATTTCCTTTTGTTTATTCAAAATTTCAAATTTGAAACATTTATGGACCCGAATTGAACCGTTGGGGGTCAGGTAAAGTCCTTGATATTTTTCAAATGGGCGATTTGTGGAGGTATATTTTGGAAAATGTGGTAAAAATTGGTGTGCCCCACCATCATCAGTTAATAGGCCATGTAGGAGAGAAGGGAATGGGCAAAGGTTTATATAGTGGCAAAAAAAAAATACCCTTTTTTATTTTCTACCGTTAAATTTGTCGTTACAAATTATATCATATATATCTCTCTCCTTTCTAAGTACTAGAAATATCCTAGTACAATCACCAAATACTCCTAATTTAAAGTTTAGATTTTATTTAACGGTAAATTTGGGTCTTGGCTAACCTAATAAATCAATCAGGTTAGCTCAAGAAAAAGCCTAAATCCAATAGAGAATATATTTTTTTTTACTAATTAAAGATGGAACATTCTCTGGATAATCTGATTTTTTTATGCTCCTTCTTGGAATTTTCATTTATGGGACCTACCTCTTGATTGATTATGTTGTACGCATAAACCCCTTTTGAATTGGCATTGATTTTGATTTCATACAATCTGGAACATTATTCACCATTGGATATTATCACAGCAAGTTTGCATGGCACATGGCTAATACATTTTGAAGATCTAAGACTATGGGCCGGGATCATTTGGTAATCTTTCGTATGGTTTTAATCTACAATAACTTATTTTACTTTCATGTATTTAATTAGGCCTAGGTGGTTTAAAAAAAAAAAAAAAAACCTTAGCACTCATTATAAATAATTAAATAAAATTAAAAGTGTAATGAAAAACTGTAGCTGGTCGAGTAGATTATGGAATGTTAGATTTGACCTTAATCACAGAATCTCTTTAACATATTACATCTGAATAATACAATACTAGCCCAATGACCCGTGCTCAGCACGGTATCTCCTTACACTGCAAAATAAATAATCACATATTAAAAAAATCACCTCTTTCTATAGGACAAGTTGGATAAAATAGAAATAGAGAAATTTGAACAAAAAGGGTATAGTTACATAGGAACAAAAATGATTGGGTAGTTGCATGAGTAGTTACATAAATGTCTGTCAAAATTACAACCTACGGTCAAAATCAAAGCCAAAGCCTTCTAGCTTAATATATTATAATGGCATGTTGAGCGTGTGAAGAAGAACAAGCCTTCGCGTGCGGAATTTGAGCTAAACAATAATCTCTTGAAGTTAAGCAAATTACCCTAGGGCCTAGACCCATATATTTATAGGTCTTTGTGTTAGTTCGGTTCTCATCATGGAACTCTTAGTCAATTAGAACTATCCCTTAATTTGAGTAGGAAATAAAATGTTAGTTTCCAAGTTCAATAGGGTTTTAAAATACCAAAGATAAGATGAGTCTTCTAATTGTGTTGGACTTCTAAAGGTGAGACTCATGTAATACGTGGGCATGCTGTCAAGTGGAACATATTCTAACTAAGGCTGCACATGGGCGGTTCGGATTGGTTTAAAACTAAAACCAACAACCAAACCGAACCTGTCGGTTTTTTCATTAACCGATCCGATCAGACCGATGGAGAGCGCTTAAACCAAACCGAACGGTTCAGTCGATTAAACCGTTGTTTTTTTATTTTTTTTGAAAATCGGACATTAAAAATTTCAAAATGATGATACCCCGTCTTTTGCATTTATTCCAATGTTTAGTGCAAACATAAAAATCCAACATTCCAGACTTGACTAAACTCATATAAAAAAATAATTTTACTCCAAAAAGAGAGTTTGGACTAAACGCAAGTGCGAAAAAAAAAAAAAAACATTAACCAGCTTGCAGTGAAACATTCATTCCACATTATACCATTGGGAATTACAATAGAATAATAGTTCATGTCAAGAAAAGTCACACAAACAGAATCTGTATCAGAACCAACAGTATTTTTCAAAAAATGAAGGTTTTTTAATATATTGGTTAGGTGAGACCAAAACCAACCATCAAAAGGCTAGGCTCTACTGACTTTTCTAGTATTCTCAAGAGTGCAGTATTCTGATAAAAAAATTCATTGAAACGAGGTAAGAATTATGATGGAAGAAAAACACCACGTACAGTGATCCCTCCATCTATAATGAAGTATCAAAAAATATTTGAGAGAATAGAGCAGATGCACTGAGGCAGTGTTGACGGTTGAGTTCATGTTAGAATGAGGTTTTGGAATGTAACTTTGAAAATAGTAAAAAAGGAAACCCTAAGGCTAAAATAGTAAAAAAAAAATATATTAAGTTACTGCATACGGTCGGTTCGGTTTAAGCGGTTAACCGTGGGCTCAAACCAATAACCGACTAATGTAAGCGGTTTTTATGATTTTCAAACCGTTAACCGAACCGATCTACCATAAACCGATCCGAACCGCCCGGTTTGGTCAGTTTGGTTCGATTTTGCGGTGATACCGGATTTTTTTTGCTGCCCGAATTCTAACCGGACGAGTATAGAGCATGGGTGACTTCATTCCCACGAGAAGAAGTAAACTATAAGGTCCAAATGGTTTCAGCATCCTTGAGGATGAGAATGTGTCAATCTGAAAAAGGAAAACTACAGCTTGCATCTTTGGCGTTTCTCTGATTTGGACCAAATTCACGTGCTTTCTTTGGAATGGGCTTCTATCAGAGGGGCAAGGGGATCAAAATTTACTACTGATAAAATTATATAAATAAAAATACAGTCGGTTTAAGGAATAATAATAATAATAATAAAGAATGACCATCTTTTTCCTACTTAGGATTTTGACCTTTTGACCTGGTCAAAATTCGAGAGATACTCTGAGCTGGCTTGGCTTGAAAACTCTACAATCTGAATGGAGTGTGTATTTTTTCGCAGCCCTGTCTGTAGTGAACATTCCTCTATAACAAAAGATAGTGGGGCTACATTTGCTAGGTCTATCGTTAATGGCAGTCCTGAATTTGCTAGGTCCTGTCGCTAAATAAGAAGGTAAACATGCATGAACACTCTTAAGACTAGTCAAGGGTAATAGTAAAAAGAACCTCGTCACAAACCAAATTGGTTCACAGCCAAAATGTGCCCAACCATGTGCATGGCACGTGATACACTACAATAATGATAGATGCACGTCCATGTGCCCATGAACAAGCTGTTTCTTATGCTAGCAAAAATTAAATATACTGCATCAGAAAGTATGTAGTTTATTGGGATACTTTCTTCCGGTAAAGAAAATACCAAATTGATGGAAAACGGCGCCAATTGTAGGCGCACAAAAACTCACAGACCCAAGGGGGCAGTGATTTTGCGGCCCACTGGAGGAGGACGGAGGCTGGAGCTCCTTGTAGGTGATAGAAGAACCGGTGCCTCGAGCCTGAAAGGGGAGGAAGAAGAAGGTCAGAGGACCCTGGCTTGGGCAGCGCAGGGCTCTCCGATGCCTTTGTTAGTTGCAAGTGCAGGACTAAACAGAGGTAGGAGATGAAGTGTGGGAGGAGACGGCGTACCAGCAGCATGTGGATAGCCCCCTGCTTTACCTGTTGAAGGCTTTTGTATTTATAGAGGAGGAGAGTGGACTTTGGGGCAAGCACTTGAGAGGCTGTCCCATCGTCGCCTACTTTCCTTTAATAGTAGTCCCATCGTAGCCCATTCTGTCCTATCGGGCCATGCCCCAACGTCTGGACGGTGCAGCTGTGTCAGGGATTTGGGCGGTGCCCTTATCCTGTTGCCGTGGCACGACAGCTGTCCATGGTCATCCTGATCAGCAGTCTGACCGAGACCGAGATCGAGGTGGAGCATGGGACCGAGATGGAGCATGATGAGGCTGCAGCTCTGGTCTAATGCTTGTACCGATGTACTGAGACCGAAGTCATGGGCATTTTACCGAAATGGGGCACATAGCTGAGAGCCGAGATGGAGACTCTGGCTCTTTCCAAGTACTGGTCGAGACCGATTGGCACGTTTGCCGAAGTGACCTTTTTGCCGAGGCCGAAGGCTGTGGTCGGTCATCTTTGGGGAATATCCCCACACAAAGCCCCCCAGCTTTTGACCTCTTAGAGTTCCTCCAAACTCTTTGAGGTTGGAAGCTAAATAGCCTAACGATTTTTCAAAGCTGGTGGCAGCACCAAGCTTGATGGTTGTTTTTGTTCAAGGCTAGTGGCGTTACCGAGCCTGATTATTCTGAAGACTGGCTGGTACTCTTACCGGGGCCAGTGTAATATTTCGAGCAGCGATCTGGTGCAGGACCGAAATGCTTTATGCCGAGATCGGGACTTAACTGGCTGGTACTTATACCGGAGCCAGTGTAAGCTGTCGGGCAGCAATCTGGTGTAGGACCAAGATGCTGTATGCTTAATTCGGGACTCGACTGGCTGGTACTTTTACCGGGGCCAGTGTAATCTTTTTCTCAAGGCTGGTGGCATCACCGAGCCTGCTTGTTTGGAAGCTGGTGCTATCACCGAGCTTTATTTTTTTCGAAATCGGGACGTAACTGGCTGGTACTTTTACCGGGGCCAGTGTAATTTTGTTTCTCGAGGCTGGTGCCATCACCGAGCCTGCTTTTGGGATTCCATTTGAAAGGGCGAATGCTACTGCTGCCGAACGGGAGAAGGCACTGCCGCCGAGCTGGAGAGGACCGAGTCATGCTCGCCCAGCTGGTACTGTTACCGAAGCTGGTGGCCTCGATGCATTGCTGCCGAACTGGAGAGTCTACTTCTGCCGAGCTGGAGAGTAGCATTGTAGCTGAGGTTGATGATGAAGTATCCCAGCGGCAAAGGATAATGCCATCAAAGCTGATAGTAGAGGACCGTGCCGCCAATGGCGGTAGAGGATCGTGCGATCGAAGCTGACGACTAAGGATCGTGCCGCTGAAGCGAGGGCCACGAGGGATTTTTAGCAGCTCTCCTTGAGCTAGAAGAGATTGGTTGCCTGTCGAGCTGGAGGAGGCACTGCCGCCGAGGGCGTCGTCGAGATGGGCGTCGCGTGCCGAGATGGGCGTCGCCGAGTCGGGCGTCGCCGAGATGGGCGTCGCCGACATGGGCGTTGCCAACTTCGGGCTTCGCGGAGATGGGCGTCGCCGAGCTTGGGACGTGCGTTGGGCGTCGAGCGTCGCCGCGATGGGAGTGCCCTCGGGCGTCGCCGAGCTTGGGGTGGCCTCGAGATGGGCATCGCCAAGATGGGCGTCTCCAAGAAGGGCGCCTCCGAGAGATAGGCGTCGCCGAGAGATGGGCGTCGCCCCGAGCGTCGCCGTTCTTCATCTGCTTCGCCATGAGCCGCTCGATCAGGATCTCCAGGATCGTCGACAACCTTCCATGCGTTGTGGAAGACGATGTCGAGCTGGGGTCGATGAAGCTGCTGCTTAAATCGTCTCTCTCTGGCTCTTCGAGGCATGGTGTTTGGAAAGATGGCTTTTTGATCTTTCCCCACAGACGGCGCCAATTGTAGGCGCACAAAAACTCACAGACCCAAGGGGGCAGTGATTTTGCGGCCCACTGGAGGAGGACAGAGGCTGGAGCTCCTTGTAGGTGATAGAAGAACCGGTGCCTCGAGCCTGAAAGGGGAGGAAGAAGAAGGTCAGAGGACCCTAGTTTGGGCAGCGCAGGGCTCTCCGATGCATTTGTTAGTTGCAAGTGCAGGACTAAATAGAGGTAGGAGATGAAGTGTGGGAGGAGACGGCGTACCAGCAGCATGTGGATAGCCCCCTGCTTTACCTGTTGAAGGCTTCTGTATTTATAGAGGAGGAGAGTGGACTTTGGGGCAAGCACTTGAGAGGCTGTCCCATCGTCGCCTACTTTCCTTTAATAGTAGTCCCATCGTAGCCCACTCTGTCCTATCGGGCCATGCCCCAACGTCTGGACGGTGCAGCTGTGTCAGGGATTTGGGCGGTGCCCTTATCCTGTTGCCGTGGCACGACAGCTGTCCATGGTCATCCTGATCAGCAGTCTGACCGAGACCGAGATCGAGGTGGAGCATGGGACCGAGATGGAGCATGATGAGGCTGCAGCTCTGGTCTAATGCTTGTACCGATGTACCGAGACCGAAGTCATGGGCATTTTACCGAAATGGGGCACATAGCTGAGAGCCGAGATGGAGACTCTGGCTCTTTCCAAGTACTGGTCGAGACCGATTGGCACGTTTGCCGAAGTGACCTTTTTGCCGAGGCCGAAGGCTGTGGTCGGTCATCTTTGGGGAATATCCCCACACAGCTAAGATGATGATGCTATGATGAAAGAAAAATATCAAAGCTGTCCACAGTACTCTTACAGTTCAAAGAAGTTCAGATAACCCTTAATCCATAAAAATTTCAAAAGATCTATGAATGATCTCATGTTCCCCTCAAACTAAGAACATCAGGGAGAGACTAAACCTCATTTATGTTCGAGAAGCTAGTTTTGTTAGATTGTATGGACTCAATCTATCAGTTGATGTGATAAATTGATTAATTTCTTTATTTATCAATAAAATCATGCTTTACTTTCATGAGATGAATGTTATTTTATTACTTTATGCACATGACCAATACATATGATATAATGGTTCATGAGTTGAATCGGGTCCCATTAGTATATTAGATGTGATATATGTGTATGGATGAGATCCACACACGAGAGATATATGTCACAAATCTTATACTTAAAATATCTTCACAACTAGTGATGAGACTGGGCATCTCATCTGATAAGGTTGCAGCACTTTGATCACTATGAGATAGTGTGATTTGTCTCGATCATCAGAATGGAAGATTCTAGATCAATGTGCTGGTACATTGGATGTATTGAAGGACCATGAGAAGCACCTTATGGAATTTCGTCTCTATAATAAGGTATGCTCTCATAATTCCCTAGCAATAGGCTCTCAATTTTGAGACATTGATGAACTCAAGTTTCTATCTATTCATTTGCTTTGAGTCACCAATCAGTGAGGTCAACTGTAGGTCAACACCCCGGTGTCTTGGGTATGTGGTAGTAGAACTATGAGAATATTGAATGATCAAAATGGAATCTATCTCCATTATCCCCTTGTGCCAATTAATGGATTTGTCATTCATAAGTGCGCACCCATCTCGATTAAGAGTTAATTGGATGGTACTGATGATCATAGTGATTAATTGGGGCTCAAGGATAATAAAATGTGGAACTAAGATTGGAAGAGACAGATTTATTTCAATTGATCCATGGTTATTGATAGAGGGGCCTACTTGTGATAATTGGAAAGTTTAGGGTCTCCATTGTAATTTATTCCTAAGACTTGAGTGCAATTGCATTTATATAGTGGTGTTATTTGCAATTAACTGTGGGCCCGGATTGCACATGAGATGTGGGGTCGCGTGTCCCAGTTGGAGGCAGCTTTCTATGGAATCCCTAGTGGTCCCCACGCTAGCCCAAGTTATTAGAAAGATACTAATCCTACTTGAACTCTAAAATGAAAGAATTAAAAAGTTACTATTTCTATTTGAAGTAGGACTTCTAATAGTGGTAATAGTATACTTACTAATTGTTATGGAAGTAAGACTTCTATTTCAATTAAGAAAAGAGAAGACCTGAGAGATTATAAAAGGGAATCCACCCCTCATGGATGTCCATCTAATTGGAGTAAAAAACGTCCAACCTATTTTGTGCAATTGTTGCACTGCTTTTTTCTCTCTTCTTCTTCTAGTTCCTTAGAGTTTCGAGTTAGGTTTTCTCTTGAAGATTCCACCAATCTTCTTGAGAAAAGAGATCTAATTCGGGTCATAGTGTGGAAGGCTAAGAGGTGTTGGAGATTCTGATCTTAGTTTGTAGAAAAGTTCTACATCAACGAAAGTCATCAACTTCTCTATTAGAGCACAACCGAGCTACAAATGTATAATCTACTTCTTTGTATGTTGTAGATTTTTATGGATGCTTGTTCGCTTCTGTTCTACTTTTAGATAGTTTTACTTACTGTACATGAGCATGAGATTGAGGGTTATGCATCCTGAATTGGATTTTTGGCCTTATGGATACTTGATCCCTGAGTCAAGTGGGTCAAAAGTTTTGAAAATCTATCCACGAGGCCCACTTACTTCCAACAAGTTTGTCATGAGAGGAGCCACTGCGTACTGTTAAAGATCCCAGCTTCATATGAAACCCACACCCTCCATTTAAACCTCAAAA
Organism: Umbellularia californica; assembly: GCA_028538565.1. NCBI lineage: Eukaryota > Viridiplantae > Streptophyta > Magnoliopsida > Laurales > Lauraceae > Umbellularia > Umbellularia californica. The sequence goes on from JAPQWN010000012.1 coordinate 1,640,925, forward strand.
AGAGAAGTGGAAACAATAAATCTATATCATAACATGCTAAGCTATCTCTATATATGTTTGTTGTATGTGAATACAAATGGTAAGAATATACTAAGACCTACTAATCAGCCGCAACGCAACCTTTTCTCCAATTCAGTACGTCTGCCATAACTCTAATGTACTTCTATGCTAAGCTTTGTTCTACCATAACTGTTCTCAGAATTTTTTTTTTTTTTTTTTTGGGGGTGGGGGACCCTATACAAATGAGAGCGCAAATCACAGCGCGCGCAGAGAGAGAGAGAGAGAGAGAGAGAGAGAGAGGGCATTAACAAGAGCACCCCCCTGATTGTTGCTGTGACTGTGATGCATTTGCAGTGGTGGACCTCAGGTTCACATCAACCATGTCTTCTTGTTTGGTTGAAGAAAGTGTCTCCATTCCAGGCAGAGCAGCAGCAATCTTTCGAAACAGAGCCTGCAAAGGAATTTATAACTTTAACTCACTTCCTACCAAAACCAAAATCACTGTTCCTATTCAAAGTTCATAAAGAACCAAATGTGAAACAAAGAATTCAATGTCCACCTTAATGTTGAAGCCAGCTTTGGCACTCGTCTCAATAAACATGACACCAAGATCGCGGCCTTTGGCCTCTCCTTCCTCTATTGAAACTTGCCTGGTGTGTCATCATCAATGTAGTACATTGTAACAGAAACAATGATACCGAACAACAATCAATGACAATAGCTGATACAAAAATTAAACTGGGAGGCTTTTTACAATCATTGAAATAACTAGAAAAGACATGCTATGAAATCAATAAACAACCATAATAATTTCAAAAGGACACAACATTTACAGCAATAATATTTGACAGACCCTTTCCTTTACACATTGATATCACAAGGAGGTAAAATTGTGCGGTTTTCTCTTCTTATTGGTTGGTTCCTAATCAAATATTGGACCCCTAAGCCCTGTCTCTAGTGGAAGGGGTAATAGGAAACAAACTACCCTACCAACCTTTCTTCAGAGAGTACAAATGGCTTATATCTCCCTGAGCCAACCAGGGATGGGACCGTGCATTCCTCCCACCCCCAAGGGAGGACTGTAGTGTTCCTTACCAACTATGCCAGACAGGAAGGATTGTATCAGTGCTTTATTCATATAAACTAAATTTAAAATTATGCTTTATGAAATATACTGCATTCCCAGGTAGAGCTGCAGCCTGCGGGTTCATACACAGATGTGTGACCAGACAAAAGACTGCATTTCTTTCTAAGAAATATTAGTCAGTGGCCTTACACTTTTCAACTATATAGATCTTCAAGTCCAATATTAAACAATAACAATTATCCTGTAATGATGCTGCAGAGGCTAGTTGTGCCTTAAATGCTCTTCTGCCGTAGAAATCACTGTTGGGATTATGTTGTTGTTTGTGTGTGTAAGAGTAAATCAACGAGCAAGGATAATAGGAAAGAATACTAGCATGCAGCTTTTTCATGCATCTGTGGATGCGTTTTTTGAATTACCATAAAGATTGAGAGTTTTCAATAAAGACAGCATAATTTTAGTTGTACTCGGTGATTGTAAGATATTATACTAACATATTTTGCAGAGATTTTTTTGCTTATGGTTTACAACTTTGCTGGGGTTCTTCCCATATTTTAGGAAAGTGCACAATTATGGTATTTATTGATAAGAAAAATGTATGCAAGCTTTTAATGGCAAAATGATCTATAAGATAGAATGGGAAAGAGACATTTTAAAGATGAAGGGCTATCGCATGGGAATGCCACGTGAGATTCCATATGCTGATTTCTTTCTAATATAATATATAGATGAGATAAATAGACAAACTAGGATGTCAGAGTTTCAAATTTCCAAGAATTGCAAATGCAAACTTGTCCATGTCCATTTAAATGGGTCACAGCCAATAAGAATATACCAATCAAAATCAAAAAGTATAAAAAGAGATAGAATGCAAGACCCAACACATCACAAAATGCTGAGTGTTACTTGGAAAAAAAAAAGTGAAGGGTTTTCAAGAGGAACATCATAAAATGTAGATTAAATTGCAAAAAAAAAGAGAGAAAAATAAAAAATGTAACATCATAGAATGCAAAGAGTATTGTAGATGAACAGCTATTAGATTCAGGGTCTAGAAGAAAACATATACTTCTCTGTGTGTGTGTGTGTGTGTGAGAGAGAGAGAGAGAGAGAGAGAGAGAGAGAGAGAGAGAGAGAGAGAGAGAGTTTTCGAAGGATGAGTCAATCACCAACTTAATCATCACAGTTCTTCTGGGAAAAGAAATTGCATATAATAACTTCTTCCAATCTGAAGTGGATCCATAGAGGTCCTTGAAAGTGTCCACAAAAATAGAAATTTTTTATAGGTTCCTTAAGCATGGAACATGAATCCCGGAGACCAAATAACACATCAACAAATTAGATCTAAATGACAAACCATGTAAGAAATGTCAATAATACCTTTTGTCCACAAGGTCTGTCTTATTCCCAACAAGGACAATGATAACGTCACTTCCCCTCTCTGTGCGGACCTCCTCAATCCACTTCGTAGTGTTCAAGAAAGATTGTCGGCCTACAATACAAGAATAGGCAAAGGTAGTCGGATAAACTTTCTCATACATTTAAGTAAGATGCCTAATGTGAAATTTACAAAAATATTCACAAGGATTTAGTAGATTTTTACGCTTTATTAAATGAAAAAAGAGGCCACGACAGGCAGCAGCATGGATGCAATATTAGAGGCACTAGAAAACATTTAAAGAATCCCACTGTTAATGAAGTTCTCACTAGAGCTGTTTTCTGCATGCGTGAAGCCTATACATGTGTCATTGTTTCTGTTAAAGGACAAAGAGCGCAGGTTGATGGTTTGAGAATTAAGCAAATTTAAGCTGTATGTGCCTAGTCATTGTTGAACTTTTCAGGCAAGAACAGAAGCTCTAAAAAATGTATATCTTTTCTTTTAATATTGCAGACCCTCTCTTATACTGTAAATCTTTGTTATTATTATTATTATTGTACAGTCATATTAAAAAAAAAATCTCAAAATATTAAAGATTCAAGTGGATAATTAATAAGGATTAAGTAAGAAAGTGTACAAGATAGTTTCATTATGAGAAACAAAAGATTTCGTACTTGCAACATCATACACAATGACTGCAACAGAGGAATCTCTAATGTAGCTTGGAATAAGACTCCTGAATCTCTCCTGTCCAGCTGTATCCCTGAGAAAAAAAAAAAAAATACAAATAAATGCATGGAATAGATTGGTCTCCAAAAGAGAAAACATATTACAAAATATAATTTGCATGATGGCATTTTGGTGACTCTCTGGATTGGTAAATGTGGGGCTCTTTTAGGGTGATTGGTCAGGAAATTTGGGACATTAGGAGGCTTGATTTGTGTAAACTATTTAGGTAAAATAAAAATTTTGTCAATACTTCATCAGTCAATTTTCATTTGATTTATGACTTTCCAATACATTATATTTCAATGTTTTTTTTTTTTAAGTTCTTTTTATTTTACCTTCCTTAATCTATGAGGTTCAATAAGTTGATGCATCCTTTTCTGTTTTTTGAATTATGAATGAGCTAATTTGTTCCCCCCATACAAAGAACAATATAAAACATATGGTTAGATCAGGATACAACAGGGACAGGTAGAGCCTCATAGTCCATAACTGTTGAGATACAAGCATAGGCGAGGCCATGAGGGTTTACGTGCCTCAATTCGGATCAGGTCCACCATGGACGCACCTTGAACCCAACTTGATTTTATAGTGTGAAAGTCATTTTGTGTGTCTTGTCATAATTATCACAAGCTAACCGCAAAGAAAGGATAGTGTACCTCTACAAATCAGATTACCCAAACCTTTCTTCGTGATTAATGAATTGCAAACAAACACCCCCTTAGAGTAGAGCATCCAGCAAGGGCCGTCTCTGTAATTAATGGTAAAGATATAGATAGAACCAACATGCTTCTACAGAAGAAATCTGCAACCCTTTCATAATGAAAGAAACAAGAGTTGGTTTGTCATGCCTTTTCACCTTCTCCCGCCCTCATTTGTATTATTAGGATTAGTGATTGCATGGGCACCTATATCAGCAAAGGTAGTGTTCGGTTATCCAGAAACAAGGTGATGATAACAGAGTGCTTGAAAATTGGAGCCCCATAAAAACTCTCCCATTCACATCAAGAAAGATCAAGTAATTTTTTTTTTGGCCTTGAGACTTCCAGGTTCCATCACATCTTCCAAAGATCACTAGAAAGGAACAATCAAGCTTTGCTACCAAAGAATCCATACCGGGCAGTGTCATTGCTTCATGGGAAGAGATGGGTCCATACTACATTAAAATAGGGCTTATTTTAACTCAGTTTTCAAGCAGCCATGAGAGAAATTTCTCTGGCAAAGAAGTAGAATCTACTCTACACTACACCAGATCTATTCTGAACATGGACTTACTCCACACAACATATCTCATTATTTCGTATCACAATTCACAAGAATGTAGTGATGAAAAGAATTAAGAAATTTCTCAAACTATTGCATGTAAACTGTGGAAAGAAATAATACAAAGCTAAATGAAGTATAACATCTTAATTTTAAATAAGTGGAATAATGCATCATAAAAGTTTAGCATCGCACCAGAGCTGTAATCGAACTGTGCGATCTTCAAGGTACATTGTCTTTGATAGAAAGTCAATGCCTATAGTAGCCTGTCCATCAAATGTAGCAATACATACGATGAGAAAACAATCATAATAATTATAGCAGGAGCAAGCCAACTGAAAGAAGGAGCCATGTTTAGCTGAGAAGTAAAATAAAAGCCATATAGTGCATAACCGTTAAAACCATATAATAACACACTATGATAACAATAAATCCAAATAGTACAGAACTCAGCTCTTGCCACCCTTTCAAGTACAAAACTCTCTCTCTCTCTCTCTCTCTCTCTCTCTCTCTCTCTCTCTCTCTCATTTATCAGTTCTTTCCTTGAGCAGTTATGTCATCATGCCCAAGAGATTGTCCCAACCAAAATTACTGAGATTGTCCCAACCAAAATTACTAGTCTTGCAGTCACTGGATTTATTTCCTCTTTACTGAGAATCATTGAACAAACTGTCCATTTACTAACAGACTCATCAGTCATGATTGAGTGGTATTAGCGCCTTAATATCACACACATGCCCAGGGATCATCTATCCATTTCCAGATCATTGATCAAGGCATTAGAGTTGGAATTCTTCAGCAAGCTCTATCCATCTGGACCCATCAAAGGTGGATTAATGGGTAGTTAGCCTCTCCTGTTGAGCTGTAAAAAAAGTTTACCAGAATCACTTTTCCCTTCAATTGGATACTACAAAATGCCACATTTTATTTTATTCATCAATAGATCTCTGACAAGTCTTCTCCATCCCAGTGATCTTTCAGTAAAAAGGGAATTAGAAAGAAATGAATCCGTTTCCAATTAACGATTTGATCAACTCAGAGAATCACACTAATCATAATAATTGCAGCGCAACCGAGATCTACTGATTCAAACAGGTCCCATAGAGCGAGATCCCATTATAATATAATGAGTGCTACTGCTATCAATTTGATATCGTAGAAAACCTAGATCAAACATCCGATGCCAAGGTGACAAACGCGAAATAAAGAAGTAACATCAATTCCAATGAGAGCAATCTAAGCCTAAATCAAACAAATGGACCGATCTCATGAAAACACCACCAGATCTCTTAAACCAGGAAAGAAAAAACACGGATCTTGAACTGATTCTGCGTAAATACCTGATAGGTGTTGTCGAATTTATCGTACATGAATCGAGTGATGATGCTGGTTTTCCCGACGGACTGATCGCCCAAGAACACGAGCTTGTATTTCGCAAGAGCAGAAACAGGGGCCATTTCAGAAAAATCGAGATCGAAGAAGCAGAGATGACAAGGAGAGAGCTCGCGTTTTCGAGGCGATCGAAGACTCGCAGGAGACGGACTAGAAAATAGAAAAAAACTTTTCGTGAAAAGTTCGAGAAGATTCTGCAGTTTGTCTTCTTTCTAATTTGCGTGGGAGTGGAATGGTACTTTGATTTGGGCGTTAGTTTTTGAACTTTCACTCTTTCTAGGTTCCGATCCTCTGTGGTGGACGCCGCAGGAAATAATAGTCGTGAACCGTTGACTACGTACCGGGCCAAACATTATAAATGGCGAACCTGATTGTGGGGCCCACGACACTGATGCTGATCAGGGGTCGGTGAGAAAAGAGAAATGTTTGGTGGTGGTCCCAATGTGATGATCAGAGACAATGGACCAGATCTTATCAAATTGATTCAATCAAAAGGCCATCTGGAGTCGGGCAGGGCGGTGGACTCAGACAACTTCCTGCCGCGTATGCCACAGAGGATCCCCTGCGGCTGGTGTCATACAGTGATACAGGACCATGTAATACATGCGGGTTCTCCATTGGGGTTTCCGCAGAGTGATAATGCGGACAAGATGAATATCATCATCCCCATCTTTTATTTTGCCACGTAGTGATATATACTAAAATTTCAGTTCAATTTTCACATTTTCAATCATATATTCAATGTTGCGGTAAAGGATCCACTTATATTAAAATGAGATTTAAAGATATATTATTGGTGGAAATGAGATTGATCAATTTTGAGTGGTTCATATTATCTTTATGTGAGCTCTCTATATACGTGTTAATCGGAGTTCCTGGGTAAAGTAGCCGCAAGAGGGGATCCGGACAAGACAAGTGAGGTTATGTTTTTTTTTAAACCCGGTAATGTTTGTCTTTTAAGAGGTAAAGTAAAATTTATGAAAAAAGTATCTTTTATTACTAAACGTTACTTTTATCACATGGTAGAAAAGGAAAGTCCCTACTGCCCTTTTTCTTGATTGATGGTGAAACATTTGAGTATCCTTTTGTTTCATCCGTGCTATATGATGTGAATAATACATAATGATCAGAAGTCACGTACTCGCCTATCTCGCCTATCCAAATGGTTAATTGGATTTTGAGGTCACATTAAGGTCCATTTGGCATCATTAAAATGTATCCATTCCCTTATATATTCCAAACTCCAAGAACTAAGGTGGCTTGTATCAGACTTTTGGCTAATCCATGCTAAACTCGAATTATGAAACAGTAAGTCTATTTGGACAAACTGGCTGGACCGAATTCTAGACCGATCCGACGTGGCCCAACACGTGGCGCTGACGTGTTTAGAAAGTTGCATTCAACTTGTCTGCTGAGCGGGAGAAATGAAAGTCAAGGGGGAAATGGAGGGAAACGGAGGATATACCCAGGAGATGTAGAAAAGAGAAAAGGGGAAACGCAGAGCATTCTAGAAATCGTTTCTGGATCCACCCTCGTCGCCGGCGACGGAATAGTACCAGCGCTCTCTCTCTCTCTCTCTCTCTCTCTCTCTCTCTCTCGGTGATAGAAGAGGAGCAGCACTCTGTTTATTTTCTCTCGGTGACTCTTTATTGCAGTGACGGAAGAGTAGCACGGCGACGGAACGGCGACGGAAGAGGAGCAGCGGTGACGGAATAGCATCGTCTGTGCATCTTTGATATTTTTTCCTCTATCTTTTCAGGTATGGTTTCTGTTTAGTCTGCGAATTCCGGATTCTGTAGACTCGTGATGCCTGTGCTACTGATGACAAGCACCGAATCATGTATTCAGTACCTTGCAGAATTTCGAACCATAAGATGAAGGCTCGTTTAACCATTAGATTGTGAAAACAATGCTTAACCCCAAAAAGTGCAGTTTTGAGACCCCAAACACAACACAACCTTCAAACATATTTTATTATAATAGGAAGATTTTGAGGAATCTTGATTCCTCGACACAAGAGTGAGATCTAGAGCAAATGTCTAAAGATATGAAACCAAAATTGCCAAATGAAAGTCTGATTGAGAGACGGAGAGACTGCTGCAACTAGAGGGTGAAGAGAGACAAGAATATTAAAACAAAAGGAACGGACATTATCATAACGAAAGGAAAATGTGAGCACTTGTCTCTAGATAAAAAAATTTTGTCCATTGTAATTTGTAAATGGATGTTGGAAAAGCATTTTTAGTAGATGTTGAGAATACATGATTGGTGAAATTTTTTTTTTTTTTTTGATGAAGTTGTGCTTTTTATGTTTCGTGTGACTTTGGATTCCTTAGTGAAGATAAATGATTTTTGTTTGGTGTGATAAGTTTCCACTATAGAAGCAAAAGCCTGATACTCTGTTTCATGGCAATTATTTCTTAATGGTAACTATATCAATTTCCCAGTTCAGCATGATCAATTTATCATCAGTCTCTTCTTTCACAAAATAATGTAATATTCATACATTTAGCTCTATTAGCTAATCACCCACTCACTGCAGACTTCGATTATTATGGGACAATGACTGGGGTGACTTTGGATTGCTTAGCAAAGACCAATGTTTTTCTGTTTGGTCTGGCAAGTTCCCATTGTTGAATGAAAAATCATCCAAGTACTCAATTTTTTACTGCAATATTCTCTTCATGATAATTTATTAATATCCCAGTTCAACATTAACATTACTCTTACTTAATAAAATAGCATAATGTTCATATAGCTAGCTCTATTGGCTAATCACCCCATAAGCTGCCACAGTATCAACAAAGGTAAGGTAACATTGCTACTAATCTAAGTTCATGACTTTTGAGCACAAATGACGAGAAAACGGTAACTGTTATAAGGGCACTGCTAAAGAAACATTGCTACTAATCCAGTTGAGTTAAAATTTAACTGTGTGGGAATGAACAAGAGAAAAGAGTGAAACAGAGTCTGCTGGGATCATGCTTTCTTTAGGGTCCTTTGGTGTCTAGATTATCTGACAGCAGGTAGCTCATTGTACATATAAGTTAGGAGTTTAATATATTTGGATATCTCACTTATATATAGACTTTACACCCTTTAACCCATAGAAAAACCTATATAATTCACCTCTCAAAAATTGTAAGGGGGAAGGTCAGGAATGCTCTAGAAGGTCAAAATGTTTGTTTGCCTTTCTTTCGGATCTGTTTGTGTTACAGACACAATTGGAAAAGCAAATGTACATCTCACTTATTGGTCTGCCACACTTGCCATTTCCATTTGAGTTGAAGGTTTTGTTGGGTTTGATGTTTTGGCTGTCATCCTTGGAGTGAACATACCAAAGCAAAAGTAAATGTACATAGAGAAGCACTAGCTACAGGAAAATAAATTGATCCATGAACAGTTGTGTGAACATGTTTGCAAGTAAAAACTGTTGGTGCACTGTGTGGGAATGAACAAGAGAAAAGAGTGAAACATGTCTAAAGTAATTTGCTTCTTGGGTTTCTGCTTCATGCCCAAATGCATTTTACATTTTAATTAGTTACTTCTATTTGTCTGCTTTGATTTATGTGTTAGCTTCTGCTTGTTCGAATGGCACTTCATGGATGTGCTACAATGGATGTGCTTGTCCTAAAGTTGTTTTCTGTGTATGTGGGTATGGAAAAATCAGTTGGACAGGGGTTAGAATATTTGAAAACATTCTATAAATCAGCTGAAGTATTTGTTTATTTTATTTATTTTTGTTTGTTTGTGAACAACTTGAAGATAATGGCTTCATATTCATCAACTGGAAATTCCAATTGGCCTCAACGTGTATGTCGATGTAGTGTTGGCAACTGTGTGGTCAAGGTTTCACGATCAACGAATAATTATGGTAGACATTATTATTCTTGTCCACGACCATTGGTATGAATGCAATATACTTGGTCCTCTTTCTTATTTTCATATTTTATTTTTTTGCACATAGACAAATATGTACCAACTAACGACAAATATTTGTCATTATTTGCGTGAAAAAACAGGAATGCAACAACTTTATTGGTTGGTGTGATGAATATGTGAGATCCACTGTCAATCACCCATATCCTGACCAAAGCACTCTGCGCTATGCCCCTACTGAAGCTGAGAGCCGTGTGGCAAATGTTGTTGCAAGATTGGAGAAACTAGAGCAAATTATTCGAATCTTCATGGTTGTTCTCATTGTTTACGGTGTCTTGCTTGTGGTATTACTGTGTCGAATGTAGCATCCATCATGTACTCTTTTTGATTGGGAGCTGTCATTATGTAAGGCATTGGTTGATAATTGATAGGTTAGATGGTAGACTTTTTTTTTTAGTTTTAATTTTTTGTACTTTGATTAATGGAAGATGTTGTATGAACCAATTGTATTTGGGGTAAATGAACGAATCACTTATTTTTGTATATGATTATATGAGAGCTTATTTGTGGCCAACTGTAAACTTTATAGCCCAAGTTATGTACTCTTGTTTCCATGATGATTGTTGTAGCCCAAATGAAAATTCATATATGTAGGAGATTGACGTGAATATCTCTTTTAAAAGGGAAGTTTCAACCACGTTTGCCAGCTTTTCAAACCGCACACTTTTGCAACAAAGTTTCCTCTTTCTTGATCAGACCCTGCTGAGTACCCCTGTTTGGGGCTGTGGTTAACCCGCTTCCCGATAGAATTTTTGTCCAAAATTTGGGGCTTCCAAAGTCCATATTCTTAACTTAAATTTTGCTATTTTTCGGAACGATACAACCACGTTTGCCTGCTTTTCAAACAGCGCACTTTTGCAACACACTTGCTGAAATCTGATCAGACCCTGCTGAGTACCCCTATTTGGGGCTGTGGTTAACCCGCTTCCCGATGGAATTTTTGTCCAAAATTTGGGGTTTCCAAAGTCCATATTCTGAACTTAAATTCTGCTATTTTTCGGAACGATATAACCACGTTTGCCTGCTTTTCAAACCGCGCACTTTTGCAACACAGTTGCTGAAATCTGATCAGACCCTGCTGAGTACCCCTGTTTGGGGCTGTGGTTAACCCGCTTCCCAATGGAATTTTTATCCGAAATTTGTGGCTTCCAAAGTCCATATTCTGAACTTAAATTCTGCTCTTTTTCGGAACGATACAACCACTTTTGCCTGCTTTTCAAACAGCGCACTTTTGCAACATAGTTGCTGAAATCTGATCAGACCCTGCTGAGTACCCCTGTTTGGGGCTGTGGTTAACCCGCTTCCCGATGGAATTTTTGTCCGAAATTTGGGGCTGCCAAAGTCCATATTCTGAACTTAAATTCTGCTATTTTTCGGAACGATACAACCGCGTTTGCCTGCTTTTCAAACCGCGCACTTTTGCAACACAGTTGCTGAAATCTGATCAGACCCTGCTGAGTACCCCTGTTTGGGGCTGTGGTTAACCCGCTTCCCAATGGAATTTTTATCCGAAATTTGTGGCTTCCAAAGTCCATATTCTGAACTTAAATTCTGCTCTTTTTCGGAACGATACAACCACTTTTGCCTGCTTTTCAAACAGCGCACTTTTGCAACATAGTTGCTGAAATCTGATCAGACCCTGCTGAGTACCCCTGTTTGGGGCTGTGGTTAACCCGCTTCCCGATGGAATTTTTGTCCGAAATTTGGGGCTTCCAAAGTCCATATTCTTAACTTAAATTTTGCTATTTTTCGGAACGATACAACCGCGTTTGCCTGCTTTTCAAACCGCGCACTTTTGCAACACAGTTGCTGAAATCTTATCAGACCCTGCTGAGTACCCCTGTTTGGGGCTGTGGTTAACCCGCTTCCCAATGGAATTTTTATCCGAAATTTGTGGCTTCCAAAGTCCATATTCTGAACTTAAATTCTGCTCTTTTTCGGAACGATACAACCACTTTTGCCTGCTTTTCAAACAGCGCACTTTTGCAACATAGTTGCTGAAATCTGATCAGACCCTGCTGAGTACCCCTGTTTGGGGCTGTGGTTAACCCGCTTCCCGATGGAATTTTTGTCCGAAATTTGGGGCTTCCAAAGTCCATATTCTGAACTTAAATTCTGCTATTTTTCGGAACGATACAACCGCGTTTGCCTGCTTTTCAAACCGCGCACTTTTGCAACACAGTTGCTGAAATCTGATCAGACCCTGCTGAGTACCCCTGTTTGGGGCTGTGGTTAACCCGCTTCCCAATGGAATTTTTATCCGAAATTTGGGGCTTCCAAAGTCCATATTCTGAACTTAAATTCTGCTATTTTCCGGCACGATACAACCACGATTGCCTGCTTTTCAAACCGTGCACTTTTGCAACACAGTTGCTGAAATCTGTGATAAAAACCACTTACTGTTTACATTTGGCTTGGCTTACCCTCAATATTGGTAATAACCTCTTTATGGTGGATCCGATATAAATACAATTGAAAATGGAAACAAATGAAACAAAAAAGTGCTAATCAAATACTAATAGGAAACGAACCAATCAGATACTACTAGGAAACGAACCTAGTGCAGAAACAAAAGCGAAGCAATCAGATTCAGAATATGAAAATTTGGAGAAGCCCACAGAACAGTTTCATCATATTTAGCATGTAATAGAAGTTACAAATTGAGCTTTAAATGCAACATAATTGTTTCACAATTACAAAATTGGTGGATCTGATATATCCAAAATGGCAACAAATCCAACATATCCAACAAATCCATCAAACTCCAACAAAATCCAACAAATACAAATCCAACACCAACATAAAAAGTCAACGTATCTGTGACAAAATCCGACAAATCCACATAAATCCAACAATGTATCTAAAGTAACAACAACGTGAATGGAGACGGCAGTCCAAGTGATCCAAGTGTATGAGGCCATATGCAAGTGGATCTTCTTAATTGATCAATTCAACTTCTACCGCCGAAACCTGCACATGCATAAAGTGTATGAGGCCATGTGCAATAAAGTTACAAAACTATTAGTAAGTTGGGGGTATTCTTACCGTTAAATTCACATTCTCTTGTGTGATGATCTCATCTAATCCCACAGGATTCGTTACAATATCTCCATGATCGACCACAGTCGTACCCTGCACATACATAATTCGAATTCAATTAGATTGTGAATAATTAAATGATGTGTTTGTTTTAAAAAATATAACTGTCAGACTAACCTTCTTTGTCATTTTTTTTCTTCTTTTCCGACACTTCCTAACAATTGTCTCAATTGTAGATTGTCTCCTTTTTTCCGGCGGTCGGCCCTTCTGGCGGCGTTTGATTGGATCACATACTCGGTTATTGCTCTCTTGCCAAGAACGAGTATCATCATGACATAAAGTTGGGGCTACATGTACGCCTATAGAGATAGGTCTATTGCATATTGTAACCTCTTTACAAAGTTCCAGCTCTGATTCCACTCCTAGCAATGAGGAAATTACCATCTGACTCTTTTCATCGGAATCCATGGCCTTATCGCTGACCCGATTGAAAATGGTCAACATTTTCTCGTAACGACGCCCTTCAGGCCTGCGTTCCCAATTGTCATACATGACCTTGATTTTTGTGTGTCTTCTTCTCACAGTTTTACTCCACCTTTCTAAAATGTATTTCCCCGGTATATGATAGACCTTCTTCTTCAAATAAACAACGATTATATGCTTGCAGAGAATACCTCTAAACTCGAACAACCGGCAAGTACAATTAGCTTCTTTTGATATCTCATTAAAATGAACATGAAAAGTAAAAGGCCGGATATTGTTTTCTCCTACAATCACATCTTCCTCTATATCAAATTCTGAAAAGTCAACTCCTACCTTAACCGAGGAAATATTGCAACGGATCTTACCGGCTATTTCATTCTGAAATTCTTTAAATTTAGCAAGAGTATATGCTTCTTGAAATTGCCTCTCAAACTCATAAGGGGTCACACATGGGATATATACATTGAAACAACGGGCGTCTTCCTCAGCTTCCAGTTGCACCTTCTTAGACAAAGCATTATCATACTGCTCAACAAACTGCTTCAATGTCGTCTTAGAATTGATGTAGCCATCAAAAAAAGCATGCATGCTTTCACTACGCTGGGTTGTTGACATCCCTGCCCAAAAAATATCTTTCACATATGCTGGCACCCATCGCGACCTCTGATCGTACAATCCAGCTAGCCATTCGTTGTCCTCTAGCCGATATGCACTAACAAACTTTGCCCAATTCTCTTCAAATTCCTCTTTTTTCATCGAATCATATACAACATTTAAAAGATGAAATTTAATTGATTCGTATTCTTTATATCCCCTCAATTTTTCAGGCAATTTTTTCAAGATATGCCACAAACACCACCGATGTCGTGCTTTAGGAAATACTATTCCTATTGCATTTTGCATGGCCTTATCCTGGTCAGTGATTATGGCATTAGGAGGAGACCCAGACATGCAATCAAGCCAGGACTGAAACAACCATACAAATGTATCTGTGTCTTCTCTTGATATCAATCCACAACCTAACAACACAGAATGTCCATGGTGATTCACACCCACAAAAGGAGCGAAAGGCATATCATATTTATTAACCAAATAAGTTGTGTCAAATGTGACCACATCACCAAACTCGGCAAATGCTGCTCTACTTCTCGCGTCAGCCCAAAAGATGTTCCTGACTCGATGCTCTATGTCAAGATCCATGACATAAAAGAAGGATCCATTGTCTTGTTGCATTTTTTTGAAATAGCTTAGCATTGCTTCGGCATCCCCTTCCTTGAGGTCTAAGCGTCTGAGTTTATCCACGTAATTTCTTGCATCCTTTGCTAACCATGTCAAATTCCCATGCCCCCCTGCCTCTACCACACATGAGCTAACAGTCTTGTTTAATCTAATTCCCGCTTTGTCATTCAATTCAAGCTGCCTCTTCACGTATGATGGGATGACCCTATTACTCTTGTGATATCGAGCTTTGTTCGGACTCATATCATGGTTATGCTCAAGTACAAATGAGTTCAGAAGCCATTTCTCATCTAATTGCAAAGAAAGATTTAGCGCTGCTTTGCAATTTGTTCTTGATTGTGGACGGGGTTTAACTGGGTTGCTTGCACCTGGGGTTGGCTTTCTACCCTTAGTACATCCAATTGTAACAAACCTCTTTTTTCCATCCGATCCCTTTTTTGAGGTTCTTTGGGCGACAGCAAACCCGATCTGCCTGGCATATCTTGCATAATATTCATGTACTTCTTCAATTGAACCAAATACCATTCCCCTCTAAGGTTCCATTACTACCTCTTCTAAGTGTTCGCCTTCCTCTAAGGGCTTCTCCATATCAACAATATTTAATTCTTGATAAACCATCCCCATTTCAATTTCATTGTCGTCTCCATCAAATTCACGTGATAAACCATTTTCTTCCATGCTTCTAAAAAACAAATAAAGCATGCAGGTGTTAAGAATAACTTGATAAAAGAAATGCAAGTGTCGAGAAAAATTAAGCATCATTTTATAAACAACATCAGTCTGAGATTAATTAGGCAAGATCATCCTTTTCCATATCTGTCAAACTCGAGTTGCTTGATATATTTAAACAATTCCATTCTAGTTGCATAAAAGAAACACTTTTCCATACCTGTCAAATTTGAGGTGCTTGATATATTTATACATTTCCATTCCAGTTGCATAAAAGACACACTTCAATTTAGATGTAATCTCAATCTAAAGCATGGCTTTGATGATTCTCATCTTCTTGATTGATGATCCATGATAGCATTTCTCAAATTATTTAGCTAGGAAGGCTGCATTATTAACCTTAAAGTTTTCTGTTCAGATTGTGGTAAGCTTGTGCGTGGCTGCCATTATTGGGAGCTGGTGCAATTTTCTCACTCTTATGTATATTGGTGAGAAATCTAGCCTCTCTTAACTTGTAGAATCTCTTAAATTTGTAGTTTTCATTGCATTACTTTAGACTCTGTTTCACTCTTTTCTCTTGTTCATTCCCACACAGTTAAATTTTAACTCAACTGGATTAGTAGCAATGTTTCTTTAGCAGTGCCCTTATAACAGTTACCGTTTTCTCGTCATTTGTGCTCAAAAGTCATGAACTTAGATTAGTAGCAATGTTACCTTACCTTTGTTGATACTGTGGCAGCTTATGGGGTGATTAGCCAATAGAGCTAGCTATATGAACATTATGCTATTTTATTAAGTAAGAGTAATGTTAATGTTGAACTGGGATATTAATAAATTATCATGAAGAGAATATTGCAGTAAAAAATTGAGTACTTGGATGATTTTTCATTCAACAATGGGAACTTGCCAGACCAAACAGAAAAACATTGGTCTTTGCTAAGCAATCCAAAGTCACCCCAGTCATTGTCCCATAATAATCGAAGTCTGCAGTGAGTGGGTGATTAGCTAATAGAGCTAAATGTATGAATATTACATTATTTTGTGAAAGAAGAGACTGATGATAAATTGATCATGCTGAACTGGGAAATTGATATAGTTACCATTAAGAAATAATTGCCATGAAACAGAGTATCAGGCTTTTGCTTCTATAGTGGAAACTTATCACACCAAACAAAAATCATTTATCTTCACTAAGGAATCCAAAGTCACACGAAACATAAAAAGCACAACTTCATCAAAAAAAAAAAAAAAATTTCACCAATCATGTATTCTCAACATCTACTAAAAATGCTTTTCCAACATCCATTTACAAATTACAATGGACAAAATTTTTTTATCTAGAGACAAGTGCTCACATTTTCCTTTCGTTATGATAATGTCCGTTCCTTTTGTTTTAATATTCTTGTCTCTCTTCACCCTCTAGTTGCAGCAGTCTCTCCGTCTCTCAATCAGACTTTCATTTGGCAATTTTGGTTTCATATCTTTAGACATTTGCTCTAGATCTCACTCTTGTGTCGAGGAATCAAGATTCCTCAAAATCTTCCTATTATAATAAAATATGTTTGAAGGTTGTGTTGTGTTTGGGGTCTCAAAACTGCACTTTTTGGGGTTAAGCATTGTTTTCACAATCTAATGGTTAAACGAGCCTTCATCTTATGGTTCGAAATTCTGCAAGGTACTGAATACATGATTCGGTGCTTGTCATCAGTAGCACAGGCATCACGAGTCTACAGAATCCGGAATTCGCAGACTAAACAGAAACCATACCTGAAAAGATAGAGGAAAAAATATCAAAGATGCACAGACGATGCTATTCCGTCACCGCTGCTCCTCTTCCGTCGCCGTTCCGTCGCCGTGCTACTCTTCCGTCACTGCAATAAAGAGTCACCGAGAGAAAATAAACAGAGTGCTGCTCCTCTTCTATCACCGAGAGAGAGAGAGAGAGAGAGAGAGAGAGAGAGAGAGAGAGAGAGAGAGAGAGAGAGAGAGCGCTGGTACTATTCCGTCGCCGGCGACGAGGGTGGATCCAGAAACGATTTCTAGAATGCTCTGCGTTTCCCCTTTTCTCTTTTCTACATCTCCTGGGTATATCCTCCGTTTCCCTCCATTTCCCCCTTGACTTTCATTTCTCCCGCTCAGCAGACAAGTTGAATGCAACTTTCTAAACACGTCAGCGCCACGTGTTGGGCCACGTCGGATCGGTCTAGAATTCGGTCCAGCCAGTTTGTCCAAATAGACTTACTGATTATGAAAACATCGTCTCGAATCTGATGCAAACGCAATTTCATTGAATTGGAACATTGAACTGGAATTCTACCAAATTTTCAAAAGGGCTAAACTTACAAGTTACAACCCACTTCATGAAAGTAGACCCACATTAGAACGATAGATTTTTTGAGCTACACCCAGGAAAATGAGTCTAAATCCTCTAAGTGTCTGAGTCTAAATGCTTTAAGTGTCTTACTCACGCTTTAAGGAAGTTAGACTCCGCGAGAGGACCGTCTTTCAAAAACAACTCTCTCAATTTGTGGTTTATCCCCCAAATTTTACTCCAATCAGGGACACTAAGTTTCATTAGAGGAAATTTGGAGACAATCCGTTAAAGGGGAGGACATTCACTTTAAGAGTTCATTTTTTTTATAAAATAAAAAATGAGTTCAATTCAATAAAATAGGCCCCACTGCGCATTTAAATAAAAATCATGAATTGATAATTATGCAGTTTCATATGAACCATACTCCAAACCCGACCTTAGGGGTTGAAAAAAATTAAAAAATGTACATGTTTGCCGGAACCATATACCCCATGCCCAACATAGATATGGATAGTTAAAAAAATTAGAAAAATCTGCAGCTTGACCTCTGCTTTAGACCAGTAAAAATATTCAGGATTTCCTCCACTTAGAGCAGTGGAAAAGTTACACCGCAGGATTTCCTTCACGTAGAGTAGTCAAAAAGTTGCATACCTCACTTTTCGTGGCTTACCTTAGTCATGTCTCATTGCATGTCATTTACTCCAATGTAGGGGTAGTTATGGTTCTAGAAAGCACAGGCTTAACCTGAGCTTGACCAACACAATATGGGAATTGGGTTGAGCTCTTAGGCCCATGGGTTAAAGTCAGTGTTTAACCTTTTAGCCTAGATAGCATATTTAATATGAATAAAAGTATATATGGTTTTCAAGTTAGATGGACTGCTTTTATTTTAGGGCTATAGCTAGGTGTCGTCCTAAACTTTAATTAAATAACCAAATGGGTCATGGTTCACAATCTATGGCCAAACTAAATCCAGACAATAAAAAGCCATTATGCCTGATAGCAAGAGGAGCGGCAATTGCACTAATAAAACTTCACGAAATAAAATACATCTATGGGAATGTGAAGCCCATCAACATCCTCTTGGGCCCCAATAGAGATATGAAAATCTCTGATTTCGGCACTTAATAATTTCTTTTAGTGGATGAATAATCAATTTAATAGTGGGGCCAACAATTTTGGCAGATAAAATCGTTGAACACCACGTCCATCGATAGAGAGAGATATATATTTCATTTTGAGCCGCTCGGATACGCGGATCCCACTCACTCAACACGAAGTTCTCTGGTCAAGAACCCGGTGGGACTCGCCGAAGACCAAGAAACCCGCGTAGCTTGATTAGCCAGGTCGTGTCGTGACTCGCGACTCGTGACCGTGTTTATTTATCTCGTTCAAAATCCGAAACTACAGACGCTTCCGAAGAAGAAGAAACAGAAATCCCTAGTTCGCCACCTTCGCGGAAAAAGTCCCAAACCTCGTTTTCTTTGCTTCGAAGGATCATATCAATTCATTCACAGTCGAAGAAATCCCAACTCATTTCAATTCTCCGAATCGAAACCCTAAAAACTTCACACGGAAACAAGCGCGTTTTATCTCGCTTGAACAAGTAAGTGTTTTTTTTTTTTTTTTTTTTTTTTTAATTCGATGCCAGATCTTGAAACCCTAACCGGCCTGTGATTCTGGTTTACTTTATAGAATTGAATTTCCTTTCCGCTTGATCGAAACAAATAATCAAAACAATCAACATCTCGGAATTGGCTCTGAAACATCTCGAATGTTGATTTTTTTGGGGCGATATGACAATTAATCAAAATCAACGACTTTCGTTTTCCGCCACCAACTCAAACGGCCAGTGGAACTGATGATTGTCCGTTTTCTTTGCATCTCCTGTATCATTCGGTGATTTTTAGCTCGCTATAGATTTCTTATCTTTATTTCTCGTTTCATCGTCATCGTATTGATGTTGATGTTGATATTGTTGTTGTTCTTCTTGTTGTAATGTTAATTTGGGTGATTTTTATTTCAGGTTCAAGTGCAGTTAGGGATCTTACAGTTACATATAGTGTTCCAGCTCCTTCTAAAATCAGCAAGATGGTTTCTTTTGATGCCAATGACCGGAAAAGTATGCAGCCTACCCTACTATTTTATTGAGTATTAACTGCTGACTATAGTCACAATCATCTATACTTCACATAATTTTACTGAATTGTTTTCGATAGAACTGTGCGTTTCTGTTACATTTATCTTTTATCTATACACTTTTGTTGCATCTGGAGGATAGAGCTCATGAATGATGAATTGTTTTCGATAGAACTGTGCTATTCTGTTACATTTATCTTTTATCTATACACTTTTGTTGCATCTGGAGGACACTTTGGGTGCATATAGAGCTCATGAATGACAATAAAGAACAAGTCACTCATATAAACCCAAGTGCTCAGCTCAACTAACTCATTAGTTTAACACTGCCTAAGCATCAACAATTAGAAAAAAAAAAAAAGATTTACGGTAATGGAGAATGCAAGTTACTTCTCTCAAGTGATTGTAAGTGAAGAATTCCCCATGAAAGCAGAGTATCTGAAGTTTCAAAGTTATAAGTGTGATATGCGAGTCTGGATCAGGGAATTTGAAAAGGTGATGAGCCCACTGTAAAATTGGAAGGTGCTCATTGTCGCAACCACTATGTTGTGGGTTTTGAGTCATGTTACTGATAAAAAGGAAAAAAAAAAGTATGGCAACAAAGAGTATGAATTTCTCAAATTAACTTTTAGAATGTTTTCTTTTTTTACAAAAATTTGAAATATATAAACAAAATTTCCAAAACAAGGCAATGGAATTTCAATTGAAGAAACTTAATTACTATCCATAAGACATCTCCACAAACATTTTTGCTATAAAGTTCCCTTCTCCTTTATATGGTCATTGAATTTGCTAAACTTGTGTTCTATAATGCTAGAAGTATACATCTAAATGAATTAACTGATTCAAAAGTCATCATGAATCAATTCTCTTTTAACTATAAAATTAGCTAATTTACTTCACAAATCAACGTTTTATAAATTCACCCAAATATACTTGAATTTCTGAATCATTCAGTAGTTCTACTCAATGTAAGTTTAATGAATTAGTGGACAGTAATGGATGGTTAAGGTACAAGTTAACCAAGTTGGTTCTTAGTAGGCTGAACCTTACATGTCAAACCCCAGAAGAAGAATGTGGGGTTCATACCATACATAATTATAATATTCTCTTTTGTAGTACGTGTTATGCATAAAGCTTAATTTTCTAGGTCGATATCTATACGTAGTGGGGCTATCAGATTGGGTTCGTATCATACACAAGCTTGATTTCTTTGATAATTGTTAGGATGTGATCTGTTGGATGCACAGCTTGAGTGACTGCTTACTATACTTGAATTCTAGGTCATGGCATCCATGGGCAGGTGCCGTAAGATGCACGCTTTGGTTCCCTATTAGAAACATACTATGATGATTAAGTATCAAAATTGATTGAAGCTTTTAACAAAAACCAGCCTGCCCTGCCCCAAACCAACCACGCCCCCTCCCCCCAACCCCCCAAAAGAAAAAAAAAAAAAAAAAACGAAAAAAAAATAGAATCTCTTGAGTCTAGATGTCAGCAGGCTGTCAAGGCATGCTTAGAATCAGGTTGGCAGGTGCTGATCCAAAGGTTTCTGTGGATTCCTTGCAGTTCCTGCTGGTACCTTTTGCTGTCAAATAGCAAGGAAATGCTGAGATAGAGTAGTATTTGCTGTTCCAGTGCGCGTGCACCCCACCCCCCACCCCCCCCCAAACACCCACCCATCCCCTCCCCTCCCTCTGCGTGCGTGCGTGCAAATAGTGAATCTGTATCTGGGGTTTGATCTCGAGTCTAAATGTCAGTAGGCTCTTTAGGCACGCTTAGAATGAGGCTGGCAGTTGCTGATCCAAAGGTTTCTGTAGGTCACTTTGATATGGTGTTTGGACTTAACTGTTTCTATATGAGATGGATTCCTTGAAGTTCCTGCCAGTACTTTTTGCTGTCAAATAGAAGGAAATGCTGAGATAGGGTAGTATTTGTTGTACACATGAAAAATCTCCTGTTGTAGCACCTAGAAAACTGATCATAAGGTCTTGTGGCAAATGTAAAAATTCAAATCCTTTATCACTGTAAAGCAAATAATAAAAATGCATGGTTCTGTTATGCCCTCATTGCCTCTATTATATGTTTTCATAATTCTAAATAGCTGCTTAGTAAATGGTATCAAATTCTATTCACTATGCATGCGGTTGCACATTTTTCTCATTTTTGGAGACTGTTTAGATTTGAGCTCACCTCAATGTTATTGCTTTTTTGTTATAAAAAGGGTTACAACTTTTATTTATTTATTATAAATTGGCTTCAGTGCCTCAATCTTTCAACTTTGTCTGTTTTTGTTAGCCTTTTGAAATTTGGGTATTTTATTTCCTGACCTCAAGATCTGGAATGAAACAGAAATTGGGCTTGGACTGACTGGGTTTGGCGTATTTTTTTCATTTCTTGGAATTATTTTCCTCTTTGACAAGGGACTTCTTGCCATGGGAAATGTAAGTGGAGAACATATTAAACATACAATCATGTTATTTTTCCTTTCTTCTTCCCTCTTATTGTAATTGACATGGGCTTTTGGTGTGATACTTATCAGATCCTCTTCTTGTCAGGGGTGATGTTAACCATCGGATTGAAATCCACCATGCAGTTCTTCATGAACCGCCAGAACTACAAGGTTCAGTCATTTTATTAAACCAAGTATGCTCCCTTTTTTTTTTTTTATGTATTGTCCTTTTGACCTTATTTGTGCTTTGCCAATGGAATGGACAGGGTACAATTTCCTTCGGTGCTGGCTTCTTTTTGGTACTTATTGGGTGGCCTATCATGGGCATGATTCTGGAGACATATGGGTTTGTCATACTATTCAGGTCTGAGATTTTCTTCAGTCTTTGGAACCATGTGCTTGTATTATATCTCCTCAGTTGCTGACGTTTTTTTCCTGGCAGTGGATTCTGGTCTACTCTGGCAGTGTTTCTTCAGAGGATGCCTATTATTGGTTGGGTGTTTCAACAACCTTTCGTGACATCGGTATGCATCTCTCTCTCTCTCTCTCTCTCTCTCACACACACACACACACACACACACACACACACACACAAACACTCAAACATAAACACACTGCACTAGAATCCAAATTGCAAGCTGTATGAAAACTTGTGGCAGTCTTCATGTTCATTCATCCTGATGTGCATTTGGGTGGGGGTGTGTGGTGAGTGGTGGGAATTGGAACACAAGTTATGGGGTGTTTGTTTGCTATTGTGAATTTTTCCCAAAAGGGAAGAGGTTCCAATCGTTTGATGAGAAATGGACCTGTGTTCTGTTAGAGCATGTCACATCATAGAGTTGGTGTGGAAAATGGTTCCCACATGGTCTTATGAAAGTCCACCAATTCATGTGGTGAAATTTGATGTTCCCCACTCTTCTGCAATAATGCTTCACCATTCACCCTTGTTCAACTCCGGTTTTTCTCCAGTGTCCATTTGTTTTTTATAAAAATCAAGTGCTAGTCACTTGATTAGCGTATAAGCCTACAGTTGTAGCATTTGGCTGATTTGAGTCGCACATAAGTAGAGAGGTCTTTCATTCTTTGAAACATCTAACTGGGGGGAAACCAGTGTAGGTAACTCCAATACAGAGTAGCTGATTTCCAAGGATCCAAATGGGCCCTAGAAAGATCCACAGATGCAGACAAACATCCTCTTAAGTAGAATACAATATTCTGCTGTTTCCATCAAATCATTAGTAGTGCTAGTTACAGACATTGATATGGGCAGATATGTTTAGTAGTAGACTAGTAGTAACTCCACCTAATATAATTCCTGATTGTTGTGCTGTTATGACATGGTGAATACATGACCATTCCTTTGACTAAGTAGTCAACGAGAACTCTCATTGTCTGGGCTCCTCTATTTTTAAGGTTTTTAGCTATTTCCTTTATAATGTGGCGAGTTCTGTTTATTTTCTTTGCAGTTCTTTGATCGCTACCGGACCAGAAGGGTGCCTGTCTAATATTTCCAAGTTGATGGAGAAGCCAGGAGCCATACATGAGGCGAAACCTTCTGAGATAGCGTCTTATGGTATCTTAGCTTTTGCAATCTTGTTCTCTTAATGGATGTTGTGACCTTATACCTCTGTATGCTTCACACTTGTGGTGAGGATGGGTCTTGGGTGTTCATTGTACAGAATATAGATTCTGATCCTGTGAATACGTCCAATTCTTTGTACAAATATTTCGGGCAGCTTGCTTCTTAAACCTGAGATTGGAAAACCTCACGTGTGGGAATGGCTTGCGCATATTATGGCAGGGGTTGGTAGCAGTGTTTTTTGTGTTCTGGAGTTCGGGGTGCTGGGTATTGGGTGCCTTCCTCCACCCCCATCCCACTCCATATGATGTATATAGATATTTCTTAAGCCCTCTTGGTCAAGGATAACACATACAAATATATTCTGTAATTGCTTGCATGGTGATGTGAAGATCTACACCTCCAGCGCTGAAAAATATCCAAAGTCACGAGAGCAATTTCTTGAATTGTATTAGAATATGGTCGACCGATTACAATAAAGCTTCTCTATATATAGAGTAGCATTAATCCTAAATAAGCAATAAAGGAAATGGCTAATCCTAATTAGCATATGACACAGAAAAAGAAAATCTTCTTAAACAATTAAGCAACCTACAAATCTAGAAACTATCTAAACTAATGATAGGGATCTCAATTTAGAGATCAGGTGGACCCCATCAAGTGGGCCGTCAGGCCTTGCGGGCCTTGGCCTCTGATCGGCCTGCATCAATTCTCCCCGGCTTGAAAAAACTCAACTCCGGAGAGTGAATGGCTTGATATCTCTCGCAAAATTAACGTCCATTTTATGTTGTAAATGAAGGTGCTTGAGAGACTCATGATCAAAGTAAAGCACAAATTCTTTACCTATCAGGTAATGCCTCCAATGGCGAAGTGACTGAACAAGAGCATAGAACTCCAAGGCATAAGGAGAGTACTTGCGATTTGAATCTGAAAGTTTCTCAATGTGGAAAGCAATTGGATGTCTCTCTTGGCTAAGGACACTTCTAATCCCAACATTGGATGCATCGCAAGCAACTTTAAACACCTTGTTAAAGTCTGGAAAGCGGAGGACAGGAGATTTTGTGATTTTTTGTTTGATCTGCTCAAAAGCTCAAGTTGCGGCGTTGGTTCATTTGAACTCGCTATTCTTTAAACATTTTGTAATTGGAGCAGTGATACAGCTGAAATTTCTGATGAATTTCCTATAGAAGGTAGCAAGTCCATGAAAACTCCTGATTTCAGTTACTGTGGTGGGGAGTGACCAATCTAGAATTGCTTTGACTTTCTCTGGATCCATTTTAATGCTTTCTGTCAATATGATGAATCCCAAGAATATAATGGAACTGCTCATAAAGGTGCACTTATTGAGATTGATGTAGAAACTTTCTCTATGAAGAAGATGGCAAATAGTATGGAGATGAATGAGATGCTCCTCCCTGGTTTTGCTGTAAATAAGGATGTCGTTAAAGTGAACAACGACGGATTTCCTGATATAAGGCTGCAATAGATGGGTTATAACTCGCATGAAGGTACTGGAGCATTTGTTAACCCGAATGGCATGACTAACCATTTATAAAGACTATCTCTTGTTTTGAACGCTGTTTTCCACTCATCACTTGGACGGATGCAAATTTGGTGGTAACCACTGCGCAGATCAATCTTGGAGAAGATGGCCGAACCTATCATCATATCAAGCATATTATCTAATCGAAGAATAAGAAATCTGTATTTTATCGTGATCTTGTTGATAGCTCGACTGTCGATACACGTGCCAACTTCCATCATTCTTGGGAGTCAGAAGGGCTGGTACCCCGCAGGGACTGAGACTTTTCCGAATGTACCCTTTTTATAACAAGGCATCCACCTGTTTCTTGAGTTCGGCGTGCTCTGCGGGACTCATCCGATATGCAGGTAGATTCGGAAGTGAAAAGCCAGGGACTAGATCAATGGCATGCTGTATGTCCCTCACAAGTAAAAGAGTATCTGGCAGCTCATTCGGAATAAGATCGGAAAAGTGTTGTAGGAGTGGCTTGACTTCTTCCGAAATGGACTCATGGGGAGAATCATCTGTCACTTGGCGGATAAACAAGGCATACATCATATTCTAATCTTTGCTTTCCTGTTTAAATTTACTCATGATTAACATCTGAGGAGTGCCCGCTTCTTTTGGGGCCTTAGCAGCATGTTGGGGTGGCAGTGGTCATAACCAGGTTTTATTACCTTTCCACATGAAAGTATGGGTGTTTGTGTCATTATCCGTGACAACCTTCAATTTCTATAGCAGTGGGTGGCCAAAGAGTATGTGTGTAACTTTCATTGGTATAACATCACACTTGATTGTATCTTCATAAGAACCCAGTTTGAAATGAACTATGCACTGCTTGTTAACGAAATAGTTGAATCATTTACCCATGCGATTTTGTATGGTCTTGGATGCTTTGTAGTGGGTAGTTTTATATTTTCCACAGCCTTTTTAGCAATAACATTCATAGCACTACCTCCATCAACAATCATATTGCAAGTTTTGCCCATGCAGTAAACTCGAGGGCGAAAAATAGGTGCATGATTAGAATCCTACTCCTCATGTTTATCTTCAGTGATCAGAAGATGGCGCTCAAGATATACAAGTGGCACACTATCAGCAGAAGATTCTTTAAGGCAAACGCCTTGAGTGTCTGTCGGTTTTTCCATTTCCATGTACTCATCAAACTCTTTTCTGTCTTCGGCTTCATTATCTGCATAGAGATTCCTATGAGTACATTCTCAAGCATAATGCCCTTTCTGCTGGTAGGTATGGCAGATCACTTCCCTTTTGTTAGCACGTCCTCGCGCACGAGGATCATGTTGTGGTGCCGGTTGCCGTTGATTTTGGGGAGGAGGTGGCCGTTGTTGTACTCCTTGGGGCGGATTTTTGCAATGCCTATGGTGGCCTCGGTCGATGAACCGACTGTTGGGCGTTATTGGGAGTTGGAGACTATGCCCCTCGAGTGGAAAGCTCCCCGACTTGGGATCTTTCCCGCCTCCACAACTGGATTTCATGATG
Source organism: Umbellularia californica (assembly GCA_028538565.1). Taxonomy (NCBI): domain Eukaryota; kingdom Viridiplantae; phylum Streptophyta; class Magnoliopsida; order Laurales; family Lauraceae; genus Umbellularia; species Umbellularia californica. The sequence goes on from JAPQWN010000012.1 coordinate 1,667,640, forward strand.
TGCTTTGCGAGCTTTACAATAGGCTCTGTTGATATCATTGAAATCAAACATAGAAATCCGTTGCCGAATATCAGGACGTAAGCCTTCTATATATTTATTGATAACGAGTCCATCATTCGCCCGCAGATTGCAGCGCACAATCTATTCTCGAAACAGATTGGTATACTCTTCAAACGAATAGGCACCTTGTTGCAGACTAAGGTATCTTTTATGCAGGGAATCAATATAGTCAGAAGGAAGGAAATTTTGCTTGAGTCGCCGCTTCATATCTTCCCATTGGAAAATGGGATGCCCAAAGGCGAACTCACTATTTTCAACACTTTGTCACAAAATGCGTGCAGGCCCTTTGAGCTTAACTTTTGTGAAGGCTATCTTCTGGGCATCATTCATGTTGTACCGGGCAAAATAGTCATCAAGAGAATTGAGCCAATAGACGAAGGCCTTGGGCTAAAGATCTCCTGAAGAATCACTGATTTCCAGTTTCATTTTCATTTTCATGGTGCACCGCGTGGTTCATTTTCACCGTGTTCAATGAAAAGGCGATGTACCATGTCAGACATGGTTTCACAATGCTGCTGCTGAGGACCAGGTGTGACTGGATTCACATGGGCCATTATTTCGGATGTATGGGGAGTGGGATTTACAGGATTGATCTGAGGTCCAGTCTCAAATGTTTGCGGATTTTGCTCTGTGAGAACATATTCAGTTAAGCCTGTGGTCCGAGTAGGCTTGTCAACCGGGAGGGGAAAACCCGTCGACCTGGTTGACCCGACCCGGTCGGGTCATAAATTACCCGCCCCGTTCGGGTCAACGGGGTTGGTTGACCCGGACTCGGTCAAAGAGCTGACCGGGTCAGGGGCGGGTATGGGGACGGCCGACCCGCCCCATACCCGCCCCGGATATAGATAATATTATATGTAAATTTATGCATATTATATATATTGTGTTTGTGGCTTGAAGGATTATGTTAATTGTTTGGTGTATGTTAATTGAAGGATTATGTTAATTGTAGCTTCTGACCTTTGCAAAATTAACAAAAAAATATATGCTAAGAAACTTTTTTAGTCTTCATTGGTCATTAAAATTGAGAATATGGCAGGTTTGAATACCGGGTCAACGGGTGGGGCGGGTTGCCCATGACCCGTTTGAAAAATAAGTGCTGGCAGCCGGATCAGCGGGGCGGGGTGGGTTTCCCCGTGACCCGACTGAGGCGGGGATGGGGATTCATCCCCATACCCGCCCGAGTTATGAGGCGGGTATGGGTATGGGGATGGGGAATTTATTTCCGGGGCGGGGATGGGGCATGGCGACCCGCCCCATTGACAAGCCTAGGTCCGAGGTCATTGAAGTTCAGTAAGAGCAGCTTCAACAATTTACAGTCGCGCAACCACAGAGTCCATGTCAGATCCCAATTTTGTCAATAGGCCATCCCGTTAGTAATTGGTGAAATACCTATGGTATTGACGTCCTCAGGTAGCCATGAAATTTGAAATGCAGTTTTTTTTTTTGGAATGGGTCGGCTAGGTCGGTATGGGCCTGGACTCAGATCGGGACCAAATGCAGGTAAGGTCCAACTATAGAACGTAGCACGTGGGGTGGGACTTTGGTTCCGCCTCGGTTTTGCACCTGAATGAAAATAAGAGGAGTATCCTCTTACCTGTCGATTTGAAGAAGGAGAAAGAGAAAATAGAGGGGTAGGTCTGGGCGCAGATGGAGGCGATGTTGCTGGATGATGGCCGCTGTAGGTTTGGCGATCGCGCTACGGTGGTTGAGGTGCTGCAAGATAGTGCCGTGACGATGGAAGATGGCTGGTGACGATGCTGGAGACAACGCAGCCCTCTGGTGTGCGGTACTTCTTCTCTCTTCTTCGTCTGTTTCTTTTTTCTTTTCTTTCTTTTATTTTCTTCTTCTGGGTTGGGGACTGGTTGAGCAAAGAAGGGAAGAGGCTGGGAAAGGGATGGGTTTTGATGGGGATCGGTGATCGTGGCTTGTGGGTTTCGGTCGGAGAAGTTTCGGTAGGGTTGGAGATTGGGTCTGGTAGGGTTTTAGGGATCTGGGGTTTTTCGAAAATTAGGTAGGGTTGCGGAGATCTCAAGTTGGGGCTCGAATTGAATGGAGATGGGTTTTGTGATTGGAAGTGGATGGGAGGTTTTCGGTAGGATGGGTGATAATTGTGGTTTGCTGGTGGATGGATGGATTTATGCACTAGGGTTTGGATGCAGGGTGCTGGTATGAAGGGGCTTGATGAATGATTTAGGGTTTCAGGGGATAGATTGGCAGATGTGGTGAGAGATTACGAACAGGGATGATGGGTGGTGTGTGATGAGTTGTGCGATTGGTGGTTCAGGGAGATGGTGTAGGTAGGGTTGTTAGGATAGGGAAAAGGCTAGCGTGGGATTCAGATAATTGTAGAGATGGGTGAATGACAGTAGATGGTGGGTGGATGTCGAATCGGCGATCGGAACGGCGATCCGAGATGGATCGTTGGCTCTGGTACCAATTGATGTGAAGATCTACACCTCCAGCGGTGAGATCGAGTCCTGAGACTTAAACCCTAAACTCACTTAGGAAAAATACCCAAACTCATGAGAGCAACTTCTTGAATTGTATTAGAATATGGTCTATCGATTACAATAAAGCTTCTCTATGTATAGAGTAGCATTAATCCTAAATAAGCAATAAAGGAAATAGCCAATCCTAATTAGCATATGACACGGAAAAAGGAAATCTTCCTAAACAATTAAGCAACCTACAAATCTAAAAATTATCTAAACTAATGATAGGGATCTCAATTTAGAGATCAGGCGGACCCCATCAAGCAGGTCATCAGGGTTTGCGGGCCTTGGCCTTTGATTGGCCTGCATCACAGGGAGAATAATTTTAGCACATGTAGCTTAGTGGTGCATTTGATAACATACATTAAAAATTTTAGAGCGTTTAGACTTTCAATAAGTGGCTCCACTGTGGGATTTTAGTTATATCATACCGGGGTCTGTGCCGCAGGTACTGTGAGCATTGAACATGCTAGTAGTACAGAATGGCTGTGAGACTTTGCCTTGGAGCAGTTGCTGTTGTTGTCCATGACATTAAAAATCCTAGCTACCTTCAGAAAAAGAAAAGGCTACATCATGGCAGGTCATTGTTGCTTCCTCTCCCGAGTGCATGTCTCCATATAAGCTACATTGCTCAACAATTTTAGGCCCCCACTTGTTGCACACAGTTTCTTCGCATGTGAGGCAATTCACGTTTTGTTTGACTGGAGAGCTCTTTATTGCTATGAGGAAGAGTTCTAGCTTGGTATTTGCCTCCAGGGAACTTGCTTGTTTGTTGTATGGTACGAAAAATCAATGATTCAAGGGGCAGCTCTTCTTGACTTTTACTCTATTCGGATTGATCAATCTAAGACAAGTTTACTACCAAAAGGCAAAAGGAAAAAAAAAAATATTATTACATTAAAAAAATCATAGACATATCCTAATTTAATTTAAGGGCCTTCAAGTTTGACAGATTTTAATCCTTAACTGAAGTTTGTAAATAGGCAAGGCAGCATGCTTTGGACTGGGCTTGGGCCCAAGTTTTGTAGTTGTTTAGTCAAGGCAGGGCTTATCATTGAACCCAAACTAGCAACATGCCTGGGACAGGGATCAACACTGTGGGGCCCAAATGTGCAGCCTAGCTCGTATAACTTGAAATAGTTTAGTGCTTGTCTGTTTGCACATGCGCAGCGGTTAGGCGTGATGGTGTTTGTTCGCACTCACGGACTCACCTATGGATGTGTGTAATTGAGGCAATTGTCAACCTCTCATTTACATACTCAAGAAGGTGGTAAATTCTTACAGAAATAATTGATGATGAGAGGCAGTGCTAGGCTTCTACCCCAAATTGGTTGTGGGTTTGAACCTCTTCAACCACATTATCATTTTTTTATTTTTATTTTCTGGGCTCTAAATTGGTAATCCAGACCGTTGATCTTCTTTTTAGGGCTACAAAATTTGAATGCTTTTAATTGCATATTTTAGAATTTTAACGTTTTGAGAGATTTTTATATAAAGTCCAAAAAATCCTAACCTGTAATTTGATTTTCTGCACTTTAATTTGTGGGCTCTATTTCATGATCCAAACCGTTTAATATTCTCATAATAACTTTCCAATATAAAAAACTATTTAACTTTATGTCATAAACTTTCATAGATTTTCATAAACAAGTAAAAACACACACACACATCTAAAATTATTAGACGTACTCGTTTAGTGATGTGAAGATGGTGATTTTGATAAATAAGATACTTGTGTAGTATGTACATACGAGTCCTTATACAAAACCCATTTTGGTACCCGTTCCATCATTGTATGGGACAAAAGATACAGAGACTTGGTCGTAGGCAAGAGGTTGATTTTGACTAGTCCTAGTATTGACGAGAATAAATTAAAACATGCAAGCCTGGCCTTAACTGGTCGGCAGGCGTGTGAATGTGAATGTGATAAGGAATTTTCCACCACATGATGGTTGTTTAAAGATTTTAAAATTCAAAAGAGGGTCTTAATAGAAGCAGATAGGGATGTGGCTTCAACGGTCAACCTTTCTTCCTTTCACATTTGTAGCAGGAGGGAACAAAAAAAGGAAATCCTATTTGATATTAGTTCATGTGTCACCCCTTGATTGGCAAACATGGTATCTACGGACTTCTGTAGCAGATGGTGATGTGTCCCGGACTTTTCAACCTTCTCCTTGTTCATTGATTGGAAAACAATTACCCTTTTGAAACTTAAAAAGATGTTGTTTAACATGTTTATCATGGGGAATCAAAATTCCGTCTTTCACAAGGAGAGAAGAAAAATCAAAGGTAAAGAGAGCCACAGCTGTAATGAATACGGATACTAGACCAAGACCCCAGCAATATAAGTAAGGGTCGTAATTGTATTGGGCTGCAATGATTGCTCAATTCTTCCATTCTTCTATCTTCCCTTCTTGAAGACATTGTTTTCTATTGCCAGTTGCAAGAAAGAAACCTGTGATCAGTGGGGCTCTCTTCCTCTTTGTGCACTCCCAACTCATTTGGTTTCATGTTCTTGTTTAATCTGGGGTAAGTTGGCTTTCTTTTCAATTGTCTGATAGGATTTTGAGCTTTTTTTTTTTTTTTTATCACTATTCACTACCCAACTTCTGTTTTGCTCTAAATCTTGACTGTTTGGTCTTGTCTTTCAGATGCTGAAATCTTTACAAATTGATATTAAAGAGAACATTCAGTTCTCAGATGGGTTGATGCTCGATTTCGTTTATGATGGCCCAAGGAAATTGATAATGGGAGAAGAAAGAAGTGACCAAGTTTTGGTTCTGATTCGAAAAGCTTCAATGAAAGTGGAAGCCCCAAAGATCAGTTCCTATGGCATGGGAGGTATCGGAAAATTCTTAGCTTTTGTGTATTTTAATTCTAGTGGTTGTCATTGAATCAGGCAATCGAGGTTGGAGAGATCATAAAAGAATATCAATGGATGATGAAAATGCATCTCTATAAAGATGTAGAGCATATGAGATGTTGGCTGGAAAAACCAAGTCTATTCTCATATAAGGCGATAAACCTTACAAATGATGACAATACCTGAGCTAAAATGAGATGCTGGTTTCAAGATGACATTCATAGGTTAAGTAGTAAAAGCGCGTTTAGAGATGAACATATATGAAACAAGACATTTTCTTTTACCGAAAAGCTATCATGGGAATTGTTGAGAATTAGAAATTGTCTTGCAAAAGTTATTGGGACTAATTGATGACTAGATTTAGAGAAAGGAATTATTTGAATTGGAAGGCTCAACCTAGGATGAGAAAACATGAAAGATGATTATTATGCATCCTGCAAGGGGGGTAGAGTAAGTTCATGTGGAGATTATATTATAGATATGTGGATATGATTTGAGTATTGATGAGCATAGAATTAATAGAAGATGGGCTGTGTCAAGAGCCATAAGGAGCATTTCACATATTAGAGTGGCAAAGATACCATGATCAGTAATCAGGGGTCCTTCCCAAATACTTTCCCTAAAATTGCCAAAGCTGATGTTTAATGGGAGGAGTAAGCAGGGAGATACATAAGCATCTCACTGAGGCGCGGCATTCAATCATTTTCTTTGGCACAACATTTTTTGAATTCTTAGATCATCATCAACATGATCGTGTCCTACTTCAAGAATCATTCGATGCAGCTTAGATGGGAGTCCGGGCAATCGAAGAGAGCAGCGTCGTCGGCTTCAAGCTCAAGAAATTGTCTCCAGATTTCATCCTACTACTGCAATCAAAACAATCACAAAGTGTTAAGAATATTTTCATGCAGTGTAACTATATGATGCCTTTTTTGCACAAGAACGATTTGAAGTGGGTCAATGTTGAAATTAAACTTGTTTTTTTTTTTTTCCTGCTTCTTAGATCACAACCTGAAAGAGAGGGGATAATTATGATTGCAGGTTGCTTGCAACTTTTTCATATTGTAGCTTAGTGTTTGCATGCCCGTCTGTAATTCCATTCTTGTAGTCATTGCCTTCATATATTGAAAAATGAGACCATTGAGTTGATTTTGATTTACTTGAATTAATGTCATGGTTGGATGCCTTTTAATTGTTTCCATCTTAACCTGAAAAGCAAACTATACTTCCTTATTTTTTTTTTAAACATCGTCATCTCCATCATGGATCCAAGTACACAACAGATCTCACAACGGTGGGTTTGAACTTGCATCCAGTTGTCATGATGCACAAAATCAAATCCACGATCTATTTATGTATGTAGTGAAAAAAAAAAAAAGACGATTTCATCTTAAGATAACATAAGTTGTAGCTTAGAAGAGCTCCTCTCATATATATATATAGGGCAAGGCTCTCCTAAGCTTAAGCTTAGGATAAGATTCCGAAAGCTGACGCTTCTAGGGCCAATCTTTGGTCCATCCAAATGGACCAAACACACGACCCCCCTAAATTGCATATGCCCACCAATTTTTAGTCAGATCCAAATTTACTAGACCATTGGATCGACTGTGCACCAATCCGAATGTACCATTGACCATTAAACTTTTTGTGCCTAGGTGGAGATGATAGAAATCACGGTTATGGCTGATTTTTTTATAGAAAGGAGGGTCCTATGTAGTCCTTGAAATCCCCTCCACCCCCATCCCCATATGGGTCCCCAAGTGGGCTCCACCACGCAATTGAGCTTACTTCAGCTTATCTCATCCTAAGCTTCAGCTTAGGAGAGCTGAGATATGGGGCAAGCTCAGCTCTCCTAAGCTGAAGCTTAGGATGAGATTCCGTAAGCTAACGCTTCTGGGGCCCATCCTTGGTCCATCCAAATGGACTAAACACACGACCCCCCTAAATTGCACATGCCCACCCACTTTTGGTCAGATCCAAAATTACTAGACCGTTGGATCGACTATGCACCGATCCGAATTGACCATTGATCATTAAACTTTTGGTGCTTAGATGGAGATGATAGAAACCACGGTTGTGGCTGATTTTTTTACAGGAAGGAGAGTCCCAGGGAGTCCTTGAAATCCCCCCCACCCCCATCCCCATGTGGGTCCCCAGGTTGGCCCCACCACACAATTGAACTTACTTCAACTTACCTTATCCTAAGCTTCAGCTTAGGAGGGCTGGCCCCATATATATATATATATATATATATATATATATATATATGTATGTATGTATATTTGATTGTTCATTTATGTTTGATTGTTTGACCATTTCTTTAATATTGTATTTGTTATTTTAGCCCATGCATTGCCCAGAGTTTTTACTGGTCTAAAAGCGAAAATGACACCCATGAAAATTGAGTATGACTCATGTCAGAAGTAAGTGTTTAAGTGTTTCATGGTTGTGCATATCCTAAACTTGATTTTCATGGAGATACTCAAGCAATTTCCAAACTAAACACATCTTTGGTTCTATTAATGAATGGGTTTATATAGGGGAAAAAGTTATCACCATCAGAAACCTGAAAACCTGATATTTGGATTTGAGAATATACTTGAAACCAACATAACCTTGATTACAACAAAAGAGTTTCAAAAAATGACTATATTTAAAATATGGGTTGGATTGGTGAGGTACTTCAATGTAAGACCTCTACATTGAGAATCATAAGAGATTTGGATTTATTTACTTACCTACCAAAATAGACAAATAATAAAATAAATTATTGGTTCTTGGTAGAGAGGATTTCTATTTTACAATATATATATATATATATATCCTACTGTTGTGATATTAGGTCCACTCCCTCATATGATATAGCCTTAGCCTAATCCGTGTCTAGCCTACAATGGACTACATTGGGCTCTGATTTAGGCTCATGGGCTAACCCGTGGAGAGGGGACCTTTATCTTCTGTATTGGAGTTTGAGTGCCTTGTAGGCATTCACAAAATCTAATGGAATTTTTCCATTAAAATCATCTGGAAACAAAAGGCAAAATCCTTGAAGACAAGATAGATGTTGATATTAAAAAAAATTGGACCGGTATTTGTCTATTATCTTTGAAGTTAACATATATGGAGAATATTCATGTGCATCCATCCCTTACCATAGGGTGAGACACACTGTCACGACCCGGGCCCGAGACCGGGCTAATCGGGGCCTAACCCGGATCGCGATGTCATCATACTTACTCCTGTAAATCTCGAATTAACCGAAGTTAAGACGAAGACTCACAAGGGATCTAACATACATACCTATCAAATGTACATTTTTGCGGAAATATATACATACATTGACAATGATTTACTTTATATTATGAGTAAAGTTCACATATACAAAAATACAGTCCAATGGAGTCCACCACTGCATATTCAAAATACAATGCATGGGACATCTAATTACATCTCAAAATGATTTACAAAAGTATCTATCAAAATAATTCCCCAAAATAATCTCAAAACATTCAAAATCAACGCCCTCCGAACTATGCCCATTCGATCAATCCTCCTGGAGGAATCGAATTGGCTTCCTCCGCATGCGGCGCGGCCGCTGCAAGGCCGGGAGGGGCAACTGGGCCTGTAATGCCATCAATAACACTATGAACACGACGGTTCAACAATGTATAAACACATTTATGATAACTCATGCTAAACTTGTCCATTGTCAATATAAGAACTCTAGACAATTAAATCTATGTTAATGCAACATCCTGTACAGTGTAGCCAATTGATAATCAATGACTAAATTATAAATAATAGTATTACTATCATTCAGTTTAGTTTCTTTCCAAAGGAAGTATTAGTCAATTCATTTCGTGTCATTCGGGTTACATTGAACATTTATTAGATGGCTTATGGGACTCTTCAGTCCAATACATATTACTTTTCATTACATGACTTATCAATTCATTGACTTTTTAGTCTATGTGTGGGATCTACCAGTGTCTTGATCAGAGATCACTAGCATCACCACGGAGCTCCGGAACACCCGATCCATCTGCTGCAGCAGGATTATTCATTATTCATTGCATTTATTCATTATTCAGTGGTTCATTGCATTCAGTCATTATAGACCCAAGGGGATTAGAAGAATCATTAGTCATTTACGGTCCTATTTGTCTCTATCCCAAATCTAGACAATTTCTAGGTGTAATCATTAATTACTAAATGTACGTGTTATTTTCGATGGACATCACATTTACATTTAATATGTGCATTTAGTCCCAAAAAATTTCCACTCACGATATCAAAATTCACTGGACCGATAGGTCCGATCGATTGGCCAAATTTTTGCTTACAATTCATGTTTGGCCAGTATTAGGTTTGCTCGAGCGGATCCAAGTTCGCTCGAGCGGACAAACAGACAGGGCTTCGCTCGAGCGGACATCTACAAACTGCACTTCGCGTCAGACATAACCTTCATTGCTCGAGCGCACCTAAAGTTCGCTCGAGCGGACACTTACAGAGGACTTTTCGCGTCAGACAGTAAGCGAACTGGGGGTTCGCTCGAGCGAACTGTCCAGAACTCCATTTCTGAAACTCCGAACATTCACTCCTTCATTCCCATCTCAACCACCATCTGCATACATATTTAAGGATCCCATGTCCTCTCCTCATTCATCATTTAAATACCAAAATCACACCTCTATTCCATCATTAAAGCATCATAAAATCCATAGAACTAAACCAATCCATAAAATCTCCATTTCTAACAATAGGGTTTGAGAACCCAACTCTTATAACTCAAAGAAACTTGTAGACTAGCATTTTGAATCATAAATGAGCATTATACTTGCCTCTTAAAGTCTATTAGCAAGAAACCCTTATTTAGCTTGGATTCAAGATGGAAAATCCCCAACTTCAAACCATATTTCCAAGGAAACATCAAAAACACAAACCCTATGAGCTAAATGAGCTAGGAATCACTCCTAACCACTCATTATAACTTGAAAATCCTTTAAAAGCTCTAAGTACTTACTTGTGATGTGAGTAGGGAGCTCTTGAGCTTTTCTTCAAGCTCCAAACACTCCTCAATGGAAGACAAATCAAGGAAGGTGATGAAGAAGATGAAGTTTCTCCAAACCCACTTGTAAACACTCCAATCTCTCTCTTTTGATGAAGAAGAATGAAAGAAAGAAGGAGGAAATGAGTGCCTAGGGTTTTCTCTGCAATGGTCTTGAGTTGAATGAACTTAAGAGTTCATTTCAATGCCTTATAAGGGGTATTTTGCATTTAAGTCCCCCTTATCAAGACTATTCACATTTCGAGTCAAATGAAGGGTCAGTTGACCAAATCCTCGTCAAACGACTTCGAGTTTGTTATGAAAGTTAACGTACTCGTCGAGATACACGCGTTGGTATCAAGAGTTTCCGTATTTGACAAAATACGTTTAAATCCGTATTTACGAAAAAGGTCTTATCCTCTTCGTTTAGACTTAAAACTCATTCAATTCACTTAATCTCTCCATTATTACTTCATTAAGTTTATTTGAGACTAATCTCATTGAGTTGGGTCATTAACCATCATTAGTCTAATTAGACTAGATTAATTATCATTAATTACAATTAATTAGAGTTAATTTTGATTAACTTAGGGCGGGGTCTTACAGACACTTCCATAAATGAGAATTTTTAAGTACAAAAGTGAATTTTCAAGTGCATAGGGTGAGGTACACTTCCTTGTCTTCATATGCAAAAAGGGAAAGTGCCCTCACCCTATGGTGAGGGATAGATGCACATGAATGTTACCTACAATATATATATATATATATATATATATCAAGGCTCTCCAAAACTGCAGCTTATGTTAACTTAAGCTGAAAAAATACTTGTCTTACAAATCAAAGTAGACAATCTTTGTTTTTGGCACGATGGAACTGGAAAATCCAGTTTTGAATGGATTTATCTTGATTTTGGAGACGATGATTTGAGGCAGCTGACGATGGAGATGATTTTACAGACGATTTTAGTTTAAGATAACATCAGTTGTAGCTTAAGAGAGCCCCTCTTCTATATATATAATCTCTGCCTTTCACCATTAAATCCTCACAAAATCGCTCAGTAGTTGAGATTCTGAATTCCCGCACGGCCCAAATATACATATATAATTGTAAGGGAGGGAGTATTTTATATACTTATATTAAAGCAATATAATTCATTTTGCCATGTCATCAGCCATGGAGCTCTCCTTTCAGAAAAATATACATGGGCTTTGGATTTTACATGGGCCATTGCACCTCACTAGATTTACCTCATCACATCACATTCAAATTCAACCAACTACAACTCTTTCCAAATCCTCTTAATCTTACCATGTAAAACAAACTTTGAAAGTTGGGAACCATGGATGTGGGAACCCACTGAATGCAAGCAAATCAATGGATTAAAAAGAACTGGTTGGTCCCACATGCCATCTCTCATATTATGCTCAGTCGGAGCAGACGTACAGAGAATTTTCATATCAATGATTTTTGTATGATATTATATTATTTTAAACTTGAGATATAGGTATTTGAGTGTAGAGTCGAAGGGGCTCCTACCTAGATTCATTGAGCAATTACACCCAAAAGTCAGTGTTTATGGAGTCCAAAATGGTCTATACTTGGTTTTTTTGGATTAAGTCCTTTGGGTAATTAAGGTGGGGTCCAAAGTAATGTGGACACACTCCGTTATTAAATATATATATATTCTTTTTTTTTTTTTTGGGTTCATGTTACACATTACTTTCCCCTATTAAGAGAAGATTTTCTTTATTTATTTCTCCAGTGCTTTTTTTTTCCATAAGCACGAACTTTTGAGACGACCCAAGACATTTTCCAAAATAATAAATTCTTTTATTAAATTTTTTTTATCTAATAATGAGAATTTAAGAAAATATTAAATTTATGTGTGTTGCCAGTTTTATGTTAAAGAAAATGGAAATGCCTGCATGGAATGGATTTGGGCACTCAAGCAGCTTTACCGCCGTTTATATGGGCGGTAAAGTTGCACTTGCAAGTTTTCCTCCGGTTTGAGAGGAGGAAAACTTGCATTTGCAGATATACCCTGGATGTATACAACGGTAAAGTCTCATTTGCAAGATTTCCTCTCCTCTAAGCGGAGGAAAACCTGCAGACAGATTCTTCTTATATTTTGCCTTTTTTTACATCTTGATAGGGTCACGGGTCGGGGCTTTGGTCCACACAATGTTGGATGGGCATGTATAATTAGCATTTAAACGCATTACTATCAAATCACACAGTAAATCACTTGTTTCGTCAATTTACTTTACCGGTGAAGTAAAGTGAATGGTTAAATGCAAAGAGATAACAAAAGTAAAAGTTTGGCAAAATCAAAAGGCGAGAGGGTAGATCTTTGAATTTTTATTTTAGGAAGAGTGTTTTTTTTTTTTTTTTGTAAGGGTGATCATGGACAGGTCTTTCTTGCGTTGGGTCGGCACGGGGTTTAGGTTATAATTGATGGGCCATGCCTAGATTTTTTTATTAGGGCTCGGTGGTTGAGATTCAGAATCCTTGCCTAGCCCAAATATGCATATATAATTATAAGAGAGGGAGTAATAATGTGGGGACTCAAACCCATGACCTCTCATAGAAGGTGATATGATCGGACCGGTTGAGTCGGCCTAGTACATGTTAAGAAACTCACTTTTTTCATTCAATAAGTCCAACAAGGGTCGGGCTCGGGCTTCATCATTTCCATGTGGGATAGGCTTGGGTAGCAACACCCAAGCTTGGGTCAAGCTTAGGCTTCTAGTTTAGAAGTCGGGTCGTTTGGGACATTTCTCAGCCTAGCCCATCCGGGTCCCTGAACAGGCCAAGTTCTTTTTGTCATTCAGTGGCATGATAAAGTATCTTTTTAACTATTTTCTTTTGTTAAAAGGAAGAGGTGATTTTCAAAATTTAGGATTTTTTGATTTGACCCCTCTCTTTCTATCGTCTCTTGAATTGACCTCCACTTTACTTCCCCGGCAAAGTAAGTTTACGAATATGAAGTGGTCAGTGAGTGAGAAGTGAAAAAATTGGGTGGTGTCCACTCGTTATTGAATCATGCGATGAAAAACCAATATCATTTGGGGTCTTGGTATCCCATCCTCACAGATGAATACGGGGGCAAAGTTGCAAGCTGGGTTTTATTTTCTTTTTCTTTTTTTTAAATATATGGGTTAGGTCAGGGGTCGGCTCCACACAATGATGGATGAACATGTATGGTTCAAATTTAAATGCAAAAATATCAAATCACGATAAATTGCCCGTGTGGTAAATTTACTTTACCCAACTTAGGCTAGGCTTAGTTTTTTTGTTTGGCCCTTGTAATAGATGCGTCACTCCAGGACTCAATTGGAGAGAGTCTGAAGGGGGCTAAAACAAGTGACCTCTCATATAGGGTGATATGACAGGACTAGCTGAGCTACAACCTAGATTTTTTTTCTTTTTCTGTTATATAAGTTAAACTTGGGCTATGCTTGGGCTCCATCATTTCCAAGCGGGCCGGTCTTGGGCAAGCAACTTCTGGCCCGACTTGGGCTTGGGCCGGCGTCAGCCTTCTAATTTAGGAGTCGGGCGGGGTATGGACATTTCTCGGCCCAACCCAGCCTGTCCCATGTACAACTCTAGTTTTTTTTTTTTTTTTGGCATTAGAGAGTATCTTTTTAACTTTCTTTTTTTGTTAGAAGGAAGTGGTGATTTTTGAAATTTAGTATTATTTTTTATGTGATCCGTTTCTTTTTATTGTCTCTTCAATTAACCATTTACTTCACATCACTGGTATAGTAAGGGTACCAAATAGGAAATAGTTAGTGTGTGAGAAGTGAAACACATAGGGTGGGGTCCGCACTTGATTAAATCCTACTGTAAAAAAGAATTTCATCTTGACTTTCGGGATCGGATCTTGACACATGAAAAGTGAGTTTCATTATCTAATAGGTTGGGGGAATGAGCTTTCTCATACCAAGTAGAAGATGAACTTAATATGAAGAATTGATACGGTACGTGCCTGTGAACCTCGGTTTAGGCTGATTATGGGCTAACCTCATTGATCCAGTCTGGACTTGACCACTCTCCACCTCTAGGACAGGAATATCTCATTTAGTGAAAAGGCTTCTCATGGTCTGATCCAGTCCGAGCCTAATCCGTGTCTAGCCTGCATTGGACTGCGTTGGGCTCATTTCCATCTCTAGGATAGGCATATCTTATTATTTTAGCCCATGCTTTGCCCATAGTTTTTACTGGTTTAAAGGCTCTCGCCTTTGCAGAAGTATGACTTATGGCAGAAGTATGTGTTTAAGTGTTTCATGGCTTTGCACATCCTAAACTTAATTTGCATGGGATACTCAAGCAATTTTTAAACTAAACATATCTTCGGTTCTATGAAATATTTGATTTTTGGGCGGGTGTATATGGGGGAAAAATTGTTACCATCAGGGCCGGAGATCCTTATATTATCTGGGTTTGAGAATATACCCGAAGCCAACAATATCTCAATTACAAAGAAATAAGTTCAAATAATGACTATATTTATAATTATATGGGTTGGATTGGTGAGGTACTGCAATAAAAGACTTCTACATTGAAAATCAAGAGAGATTTAGATTTATTTACTTACCTTCCAAAATAGAAAAATAATAAAATAAATTATTTTTTCTTTGTAGAGAGGATTTCTATTTTACATTATATATATAGTATATATCCTACTGTTGTGACATTAGGTCCACTCCCTAATATGATATAAGGTCTAAAGTATTCATGATTGTATGCCTTATAGGCTATGTGGACGGAAAGAAAGGTCCAATGGGGCCACCGTCATCTAGTCGCTCCCTTTCACTCAATAATTATCACAACATCGCTCTCTTGCCCAATTTTGGATCATCCAGAATCATTGTCTTCTTCCTTTCCTCTGAGGTGGGTCCCACTAGCGATCTCATTTCGTGATGCAGCTTTTCTAATCGATGGTCAGTAGTCTTTGAATCACAGTGGACCTAACCACTGCTGAATTTGACTGCCTACATCAATCGCATCTTCAAGTCCAATTTTCTGTGAATTCAAATTCTCTTATTGGAACCGTACAATTAGATCCATTAACCAAGCCAATTTTGAAATCTAAACCACTAAAAAATATAGTGTTTTTCTTTGAATTGGCACTGTGACAAATTTCAATCTAGTTGGGATTGATTCTATATCACTCGAAGTGAAATTTAAAAGGAACAGAATCTCCACGTTTAGGCCCTGTTTCTTTAGTTGAATTTCTACCAGGAATTAACCATGTCCAAGAATTCTTGGACATTATGTGACGGGCTGTCCCTTGGAATTTCTGAATTCCATGTATCTTTATTAGCATTGCTGGATTCCAGTCACATGAAAGGTCTCTTTTGACCTTTGAGAATCCAAGAATTCCACTCCCTATGCATTTTGGTGGAATTCCTGGATGCTCAAGTTCAAAGGAGCATCCAGGAATTCCACTTTGTCTCGAAATTTAGGAACTCCCCAGACAAGAATTCCTAAAATTCCAGCAAAGAAACAGGCCATTAAAATAAATGCCTTCTTGATATGAGACAGATTGGATCCTCTGTCGCAACCATTGCAGTGTAACATTGTAAGAGTTACCCCGAACTCCACCTTAGGCCCACACATCTATAGTCCAAACCATTCAAGATAATCCCATCTCATCCGCAGATGAATCCTAAAGATTCAGCCCAAAATGAGTGGGTTGTTATTTATTTATTTTTTTTATATATAATATTATGTACTCTCATCTAATAATAAAGAAGCCACCCCACAAGAAGGATCACCGATTATGTTTAGCTACTTTATCGTTGGGACTTGGTACTCATGTGTTGATCTCTATGACAGAGATTTTGATTACCTGATGAATGGGCTGCCTTCTAAATTTGCAATTCACCTAGTTATGGTCTACTTAAAGGAATGCCTCGTATCTTGATTCTTTCATTTCATGTTACTGGGAACATTAATGCCTGTATCAACTGCCAAAGTTTGCTACTCTTATTTTATTTTATTTATATGCAATATCTTTTACTCTACATCTAATAATAAAGAAGCTAACCCACATGTAGGCTCACCAATTATGTTTTGTTACCATATGAGAAGAGAGAAACTTGCATTTGCAGTTATGCCGCTGATGCATAAAGCGGTAAGGTTGAATTTGCAAGATTTCCTCTGTCTAAGCGGAGGAAAACTTGCACTTGCAGCTCTTACAAACAGATTCATATTTTATTTTATTTTATTTTCTTTTTTACCTTTTTTTACATCTTGGTCGGGTCACGGGTCTTGGCTTTGGTGATTGTTTTTCTCTTGTATATAACCCGATAGGACTACTTCCAAGGTGCACGCACATGAAATTCACAACACGTGCACTGGGTAAATTTGAGGTAGGATTCGAGCACACAACGTGGGAAGCAAATCCACACCTTATGTCGGCCACCGCACAACTTCTGCCAAAACTTTAGCTTGAATTCTTATTTAATGGATACCAAGGAATAAACCTGGATTAACAAAAGCGTAGGATTTTTCATATGGGCAGCACCTCTTCTTGAAGTCATTCATATAAAATTATCACATGGCATACCATTGACATCCTCTTTCAAATTTCCCTGGGTGGAGGTGATATGCACCAATGTACTGATCAAAGTCTAGAAACAAAGGTTCCAACTCAACAGTTAATCTCAATTTTAAAGCATCTTTTTAATTTTATTTCCCAGCCAATTATGAATCTGATGAAATCTATCACTCAGATGATGATCTAGGAAGTGACATTGAGGCAGTACCCATTCATTAGGGGGCATTATGACAGGAATGGTTTGGATAAAAAATAGAGGGCCCCACATGGGTAGACAGGAACTCTGATACAGCCATCGGATCACTGGTACCATTTTTCAATCTCAACAGGTCCATCAAGCACTCCAACTGCCAATTAGATTCAGCTGAATTTCCCTTCAGAACAAGAATAAAGAATCTTATGAATGATTCGTTACTGCCTACTGGTAAATAGTAAGTTACCCTACTCTGTAAAAAACACCCAGAGTCCGCTGTGATTAGTTGCAAATTGCAATTTGATTGATATTCACCATTGATTAATTCATCTCCAAAATGGATCATCTCACCAGTGCGAGTTAGTCACACTGCTGTAATTCAGCTTCATTATTGAATGCACTCATCTCAGAGTGATATTCAGCCCAGTATAATTGGCAACTGGCCATTCCATCACCAGTAGAGATTCATTTCTTCTGTCAAGACCCACAATCCATTTTAAGCTAAATAACACTTGCAAAAGCTGTTGAAAACCAGTTCATTCCGGATTGCAAATACAAGTCCAAAACTGTGTTAGTTTTACATCTAATTGTTACTATACATACATATGGGTTTAAGTATTATGACGGGAGATCCCTTTACTCTAGATTATCATTTAATCAATTATATGACAGCATGTGACTCACATACTTCTTAACTAGGCAATTATTAAGAGCCCATTTGCCTACTTCATATTAAATCCTAGAAATTCATAATAAATGGGATTTTTTGGAAAGAGTATTAAAGAGCGAGCAAAGAGTGAAGGGTCTAAAATGGAGGTCTAAATGGGACTCCACTTTCCCGGGATTAAGTTTGCCAGAGTGATGGGTGTGAAATTATTTCCTATCAAAGTAAAAATTATTTGATAGCTCCTTATGGACCTTCACCTTTGGGGCCCATTTGTTTGCATGGAATTGAATTCCTAAGAATTCATGGTAAAATGGGTTGTAACGAAGGAATATTGAAGAGGTGAGCGTTGAAAGATATAAGGTGGAGGGAGATACAGATGCGAATATTTGACTATCCTAGGATCTGATTTACTAGAATGATGTCTAGGGATTCATTTTCCACCAAAGGAAAGCACACTCAATGGCCATTTGTGAATCTTCATATTTATTTCTTCGATTTTAGTTGCTCTGATAGGAATACATTTCTTTACCCTACGAATTCAATTTCATCCAAGTAAACAGGCAATTGCTCTGGAATACATTTCTTTATCCTACGAATTCAATTTCATCCTAGTAAACAGGCAATTGCCTTTTCACTTTTAGCACCTTTCATAGAAAAACATTGGAAGCAGTGCTTAAAATCCTAGAAATTCAAAACAAATTAAATAAACTTGCTTTTAAATGAAATATATTTATAAAAAACTTAATATTACAAGTTCAATAATGTTTCTTCTAGTAGAAATGTCAAGTTCTGTCCATGTGTCTGACACAAACATGATTGTCAAATCTGATGTGAAGTATCCCCTAAAAATGGAATACAACTTTTACACAAAACTTAGAAGCCCTACCTTCTTGTGAGAAAGAAGGAGAGGGGCCTACATCTAAGGAATAATTGTCTGGTATAGAAGAGAAATCTTCGATATCCGTCATACTGGGAAAGCCATACTTAAGAAGTGGTGTTATCAATTTAAAAGGTTAAAGACAGAGAAGCATCCAACCATTTCATCATCAAAAGATAAGAAACATGAAACATCTGTTAGCAGGCTGCAAGAATGTAAACATTATCAACTTGTAATGTCTGTTCACAACTTATAATTCAGATAAAACACCAAGAAACCATTTTAAAAGATAAATCTCAATATAAAGTAAACTCAAATGGATAAGTTTGTAAGTTTAATGTAACACGTTTTTTTTTTTTTTTTTGTTTTTGCTTGAAGACATAATAGTGACAAAAGTCACAAAACTACTTGTACATAAATCTCTTCTAGGGTTTGAAAATGGAAGGGAAAATATAATTTTCAACATTCAAAGATGGAAGAGAGATCCAAGCAATAAAAGAATTTGGCAGAGAACACACGTTTCATGACCCTAATGATATAATTGTTATAAATCAAGTAGAAACCCAAAATTAACTCTCGTGGAAGCTGAAGATCAACCAATAAAATGATTATCAACCTGTAGCGAGTTTGGAGGGGCTCATTGTCATAATCACGTGAGTGCGTGTTAAAATCATGTTACAGTTCATAATAAAAAAAGAAAAATAATGTAAGATATGTTTGAAATGAAGAAATGAAAAGAAAATTGCATCTCAAGATTTAGCTTTATGTAGTGTCAATAACCTTAAATTTAAGTAAAGTCACATGAATTATAAATAATTTTATGCTCCTAGCTTAATTCAAAGAAATTTTATAAAGAAGAGAGTGTGTTCCAAACTTAAATGCTCAATTCAAAGGAGGATGGCCTTATTGTGTCACATATAGCAACAATGTGTACTCGTAATCTTTACGGCAAAGGTATCTCAGCCTTTCCCATGATTTCATTTCACATATAGCATGACCCCTTGGATTCATAATTAACCTTTCCTGACATACTTTAGTTATCAAAGCCACAGCTACTTCACCACTTCGGAATGCATGTATTACTAAATTATGATTGATGTACCCAAAAATGTCAATGGCTTTCAATAAGCATGAGCTAACCAAAGGTCTTCTATGAAGAAGCTAATGCCAAAAGCTAACAAAAGCACTTCTAGGGACAGACTAAATGACTAATAATAAATTCTAACGGGCAGCTTTGAAATAATGAATAGATCAATCCCAGTAGAAACTATATAAAGTGACTCAAGTGACTAGTTTTTATTTCCACTCCTCTGTGTATAAAGAAAACGGAATAGAGGCCATTTCAGCTCATCTCATCCTATACAGTGTATTTGTATTTCCATCCTCTGTGCATAAAGAAAACAGAATAGATATCATTTCAGCGCATCTCAACTTATACAACATATTATCACCAACTATGATGCATAAATACGGCAAGGACATGCTATAGACACAGCAGGGACACAGATTTTAAACATAAAAAGTAAAGTATCGGATACGATACGATACGATAGATTGCCCATTTTGAAGTATCCGTACATCATAGATCACCAAATCATCTTCAAAAAGACAAATGCAATCGGAAGATGGAATGGAACTGTATCCTGTAGTTTGCTAAAACCCCAAACATTATAGAAACGGAAACCCAATTCCCAGAGTTGATAATCTGGTTCATGAAGAGAGAATTATACCACAGTAATTGTAAACTTGAATTCTTTAATTAAAAAAAAAAAACTATGTAAGTATTTCATACTTCTTCTGGGGATAAAGGAAATAGAATAAAGCCCATTACAGCTGGCATATATTAAATACAACTTACTGTCACCAAACCATCTTTAAAAACATGAATGCCAAGTAAAAACATGGAACGAAAAACCTTGTAGTATACAATGTGAATCCCCAAGCCAACCAAAATGGAAATGCAAATATAGGGGCACGTTTGATTAAGGGGTATTGAATTCCTTGGATTTCTAAGCAATGCCTATCTATTAAAAGTGACTACAAGGAAAAGGATTAAAGGTTAACATCACAAGAAGCTACCAAAAACCTCTCATATGAAGGGAAATGATCATGCACTCATGATGCTAGCTAGTAAAATGGTGGTCCCATCTAGATCTCCACCATAAACCCTTCATTTAGCACCGCCTTAATGCTCCTATGAGACAACCCCGTATCATGAATTCCAAGGAATTCAATACGAAGTAGGCAAATTAACCCTTACAATTATACCATGGTTACTGTAAACTTTAAATTACTATCTAGAGGTATCATTCATTCCCCTAGGGATAAAGAAAATAGAAAGAAAGAAAGAAAAAAAAAGACCATCACAGCTAGCATATATATCATTGCATATATTTCATAGTCACCATGCCATCTTTAACAATATGAATGACAAACCAAAAAAGGCTGGTACAAAGCTCATGTCATATAGTATGTGAAACCCCAAACATGATAAAATAATTAATAATAAAAAAAACCCAATTCCCAGAATTCATCATCCAGTTAAGAAAGAACATCACAATTGTGATTGTAAATTAAAAAACAAATATGATAAGCAGAGTAGTGTTTCGGTGAACACACCATGTTCCAAACTAGACATAACCCATCACAAAGCTTCTTCAATCACAAAAATCACCATCATCAGTGTCATCATTTCCCTATCCCATCAATCCAGGGTGGGTAACAACAAGCCAAGACCAAGTACCCATTCTTACTGACATTGGTGTCCAAAAACTAATCTCTCTCCCTCTCCCAAACACACAAGGCATGTGTTGGCATTTGTGATGGGCCCACGTGTTTACATGTAGGTGGACCTCACTCACAAAGATACACCCCTCACAATTTGAATCTCATGGTGATATGGATAAGAATAGTTTAAGTTTTATCTAAACTCTATATCCTTATCATATCTCCATTTAAATTTTAATTGAGAGAGTTTGATCCAACCTATTATCTTTATCATCTCTCAATTCGAATTTGAATGGAGATCTTATCACCCATTAGCCAAAGGGCTATATATAGACATGAGAATAATAGTTGGCACCAACTTTCAACAATACATCTTTCATTAGACATACTATTCTCCATCATCTTCAACATCCAGGGTGTCCATCCTTATCCCTTAAATCTTGAAGAGTAAATCACATGTGACTGATCTCTTGCAGACAGCAATAAATCTCAGCCACACACAAAAACCAAAGACTAGACGTAGAGGAGAGTAAACACCATTAAAGTTAAATGAGCCTAATCCAATCTATACCAGGTCGACTTTGCGAATTCTCCACTGCGCCCAATTACAGGCCAAGTTATCAGTAACTCCACAGTCTAACTCTAACAAGTCCTCCTCCCTCAGAAATTCAATCTACCAAAGTCAAATGAAAAACAGCAATTGTTGGGAAATCTTCAACAAGCTTTAAAGTTGGTGTACAAGATTGAAAACCCATGATTCACAAGACATAACAAAAACAATCCAGTTCTCAGATTTCCATAATCTTCTCAAAAACGTTACACCCACAAAAAGGGAAAGAAGAAAAAGAGAAGAAATCACCTTCTTGAAACTCATCAACTTTTTCTTTGTCTTCCTGATCGGTGGTAGTTCGCTTCAAAAGTGGTTCGAGCTGCTAGTTTCTCTTCTTGGCGTGCACTAAGAGGCAGTTATTTGGAGAGAATGGAGAGGGATTGGAGCGAAATGGGAAGGAGAGGGCATGTGCAGGGAAAAGGGAACTGTACAAAAACGATGAACTGTAGAAAGGGAAGTTCTTGGGTGCATTCAAATTCCTAGTTACAACCATTTTCATCTCTGATTCCTAAGAAAGGTCGATTTCTCTCTTTAGAGAGAGGGGGAGTTGTGTTTCAGAAGATGGAAAAACCGAGATATTTCGGAGTATCGTTATCGGATTTGAAATCTGCTTTACCATTTACATGTGTAAATAAATGACACATCCAATGATTTGAGATTTATATGGATTGGCTTTTAATTTTTATTTATTTATAAATTTCTCAATTCGAATTATGAATTAAGGCCCAACAGAAGTATAGTATAATAGATAGATGTATAGGTTGGAAATTTTTTATTCATTTTTTTGTAAATTTCTCAAGTATCAAGAAGATTTAAGTTATGAAATTATATTAATATGTTAATTAAACTATCTAAAACTCTAGTATATTGCATATGTATATTGAATTGGACCAAAAAATCATATCGAAGTACATCAAATTATGTATTCGAATTAGTATAATGAACTTAATGAACTCGAACCGCAAACCAAGCGGATTGAAAACAAATTAAGTGATCGGTCCTACCCCATCAAAAATTTGAATCTGGGTTAGTGTCGAACTGTGAACTCAATTGTGGATTGCTCGATGGCTCACAATATCCGCTCTGGGAGCCATGTCATGTTTGTATTTAGATCTTTTTATGGAATCTTTTTTTTTTTTTTTCTGACCAAAGAAGAAAATAAATTATAAGAAGTAGAGAAAGTGGATTTAGGATTACATTAGGTATCTATTAGTGGAAGAACTCAACCTCTCTCCCCATGCATTTCAGACTGAAATGAAACAATTTGGAGTCTTTCCCAAACAAATTCTTATAATAAGAGACTTCAAATCATTGCCCTTTTCCGGTTACCATCCGTTGCTTGCAATACAAAGAATTTATCATGGCCTCACATGCATTTCCATAGAAGTCACACAAACAAAGGCTTCTAGCAAAGAAATATTCTTTGTGTTGAGTAGTGCATGATTTTCAGAGTGAGGAATGAGTCATCGGGTCAACAAGTTTTTCAGTGCCTTTCAACAGAGTGGATTTAGAATTACATTAGGCATCTATTAGTAGTAGAACTCAACCACTCTCCCCATGCATTTCGGACTAAAAAGGAACGATTTTGAGTCTTTCCCAAATAGATTCCTATGAAAAGAGATTTCGAATCATTTCCCTCCTCCGGTTTTCATCCATTTCTTAAAGTGCATTTAGTTTAAAAAAAAGAAACAAAGAATCTATCATGGCCTTGTATGCTTTTCTGTAAGCCCACAAACAGAGTTTTGTAGCGAAGAAATATTCAATGTGATGACTAGAGTGTGGTTTTCGTAAAAAGAATTTGTCATTGGGTCATCAAGCTTTTCAGTGCGCCCTTTAACAAAGTGGTTTTAGGATTACATTAGGCATCTATTAATGGTAGAACTCAACCTTTTTCCTCATGCATTTAAGACTAAAACGGAATAATTTTGAGTCTTTTCCAAACAAATTCCTATGATGAGAAACCTCAAATCGTTACCCTCTTTCGGTTTCCATCTGTTGCTTCCAATGCGTTTAGTTAAAAAAGCAACGAAGAATCTATCAGGGTCTCGCATGCATTTCCATCTAAAGCACACAAACCGAGGCTTCTACCAAAGAAATATTCAAAGTGATGACTATAGCATGGTTTTCGGAGAGAGGAATGAGTCCATGGGTTAACAACCTTTTTAGTGCCCTTTAAAAAAGTTGATTTAGGATTACATTAGGCACTATTAGTGGTAGAACTCAACCACTCTCCCCACTCGTTTCAGACTAAAATGAGACGATTTTGAGTCTTTTTCAAACAAATTCCTATGAAAAGAGACTTCGAATCATTTCCCTCTTTCGGTTTTCACATGTTTCTTAAAGTGCATTTAGTTAAAAAAGCAACAAAGAATCTATTATGTCCTCGTATGCATTTCCGTAAAACGCGCACAAACAAAGTCTAGTAGCCTTTCGCGCTTGCCACATCTGCTTTATGTAAAGCTTTAGACTCGTACAAATAAGTTAAATTGGCCTAAAATTAGGGCATTGCCAAATATTAGAGAGAACGAGTAGCATAAAAAAAAGAAAAAAGATGGAGATGCGGGGTATCGATCCCCGTACCTCTCGCATGCTAAGCGAGCGCTCTACCATCTGAGCTACATCCCCTTATTGTTAAATATTTGTACTTTTATTATTTCTTTTAGAATTCGAGTAAATAAAAAATAATTGGAGATTGTTAGCTCTACCATCTTACATCCCCTTACTGTTCAACTTTTGTACTTTTTCTATTTCTATTATTTAGATATTTTGTTGGAAGTAAGAAAGATTTGATCTCTCCAAATCCTAAAAAATCTCTAACAACCCAAATCTCTCCACACTGCATGCTATAATGGAGCGTTTCCCAAATACCTCATGAATAGTGATGAAGGCTTTTGAATAATGAAAAGTGTGACATCAGCAAAAGTAAAGAATAAATTGCATTATAGAACAAAGAAAAAAAAAAGGAAGGAAAATTAAAAAGGACGACATATTATACTTAGAGGTGGCAAAATATGACCCTACCCACGTATTACCTGCTTAAACCTACCCGTTTAAATAGGCGGGTCGGTCCGGGGTCAAGTATTCATGACCCGCAATTAAGCAGGTCGTATTACAGTTGACCCGCAGAACCGCTTATTTAAGCTAAAATTAAATTTGATTGTTTTAATGCATTGGCTTAAAAAGAATGAATGGACCTTAACCAATTCAACCCCATCCTTCTTATTAATGGAAAGCAAGGTAATGTGCATCAAATGACTGTTGAAATGAGATTAGACCTAATTTGAGCTTAAAAGTCAGTTTTGGTAAGGTAGGGAACCACGGTTGAGTCGATTGATTCACTAGATAGATGTGGGTTATGCGGGTTTAAGTGGGTCGGGTCGGGTTGACCCGTGGTGGGTGTGAGTTAGGGGTTTCTGACCCGTTTAATAAACGGGTCGGATATGGCTTAGACTTGTATAACCTGTTTAATAAATGGGTTCGACCCGTTTAGCACAACCCGACCCGATTGCCACCTCTTATACCGAAAGACACATGGGAGGCATTCCATAGAAAGCGTGAAAAAACCTCATGGTACAGGTTTGAGAATGACTCAATTGAAGTTTTGCGAATTCCATTGTTTAGTGGGAGTAGTGTTATGACATGTTAATAAAAGACATTTCACAGAATACTGGTAGCAATATAAAATCATTGAAAAGTGGAAGTGTTTAACCCATATTGTTATTTGTTAGTGAGGAGCAATCAAATAAGCGTGGAGCTTAATTATTACAAGTTTCTGCTCTTTTGGCCAACTGAGAGATGTTCGAATATGGGCCATTTGGGCCCAATAGGTCGCCACAAAGATCCTCAACGGTAAGAGAGACTTGGTTTCTCTAAATCCCACCTGAAATTCTCTCCTTGCTGCATGCCATAACGGAGCCGTTTCCCTAATAACTCATGAATTAGTGACCGCAGAGGAGTTTATTACATGTATACACAATCTCTGTTAGAGAGTTGATATAGTTGAGAAAACAGTCTAATGCAATTAAATGAAATCTGGGTTGCTGGGATCACCAACTTAATCGCATCTCTCGTATAGAGATGTTTGCGTGATGTGTAGAAGGGAAGAGGAGTCAGTCAATCATCTTTTTCTTCACCGTGAGGTGGCGTCCTATGTTTGAAGCAACTTTATCGGGAGATGTGATTTTGCTTGGTGCTGCCTGAAGAATAATACAGAGGTGGTCTAACCTTGGTTGGGAGGGTGCTTTAATTTGTGGGGGTACGGTAGGGTGTTGTGGAGGAAAATCCCATTTGCCATCTTCTGGTCTATTTGGAAAGAAAGGAACAAATGATATTCAGGAGCTCTTCTTCCTCATTAGAAGTTTTGATCTCTAAAATCGCTTTTAGAATTGTGAAATGGGCTTTGATTAGGAAGGAGTTCTTCGAGTTTTCTTTTGAAGATATTCTTTCTAATTGGGGAGCTTGCATGGGATGTTGCACGCGTAAGGATAGGAGATCTATTCCTTAGAGTCCCCATTTTTATGGAGTTTTAAAGTTTAATGTGGATGGTGCTTCAAGGGGTAAGCCGGGGTTCGGCAGAGATTGGAGGAGTGCTTCGCAATAGTAAGGGTGATGTCGTTCTTATGTTTTCAAAGCATGTTGGTGTGTGCGACTCTAATGAAGCAGAGGTGCAAGCAATTTTTTAAGGTCTTAGATTGTTCTCAACAAGATATAGTGGTGCCCTAGTGTTGTAAAGCGATTATTCAAATGCGATTGCGTGGGTATCTAACCGAAAGTTTAACCCATGGAAATTTCAATTCCTCTTCAATGAAATTAGGGAGATTTCAAGTCGCATTAATGTCTCCTTCCATCATGAGGTTAGATCTACCAACTCAATTGCAGATAGATGTGCTAGCAAAGCAAGGGGTGGATAGGTTAACTCCTTGGGTGGTTGTCATCTTGTAATTAGAGTTGTGATTGATGCTTCTCCCTTGCACCTTCCAACTCGTCTTTTATTTAAATTTTGATGTATTTTTCTCTTCATTCTTTTAATGAAAATTTTGTTATCGTTTTCACAAAAAAAAATAATAATAAATAAAAAAAATGACATGCAGAGATAATCTCAAGCTTCATCAGATACGTTTTCATTGAGGAAAAAGGGAAGAAGTTGAGTAAATAATTTTTCATTCTTTTTTCAGCCTAAGAGCTATTTTGAATTTAATGGGGGAGAGGGATTTGCCAAGGGGTAAATATTTATTTGTTAAGAAAGAAAATCTAAAGGGTGTCATCTATTTCAATGAATTTAAATAGCAAACATATTTGAACTTAAAACATTAGATTGAGTTACAGTTTCATGGGCCACTTCGATGGATTTGACTCATAAATGGCTTAAAATTGGAGTGGTTCATAATTGGAGTGCTCCATATCAATTTTAAGAATACAAATTAACTTCTCAAGGCACAGCTGCAAAGCAAAAAAGACACCATAAAGTATGCAGGACAGCAGCTTTACCATCTCCTCTAATTTAAGAGGAGCCACAGAAAAAAACAATGAAGAAGGTTGGCAACGTAATCCATTCAATCTCACATCATGTCTAAACCACTGCTAGCGATCACCAGCTCCACAAAAACCATACTTTACATCCATTAACAAAACCAGACAAGCAGTCCGAAACTTCTATGTGTACTTGTGATGGTGACTGAAGATGCTGAAGCTATTATGTAACAGTCATTGTTTTAAACCATGGTCACAACCAATTCAAATCAAGTTGGAGCACCCTGTTTGTAGTATATCTGGCATGGACCCGAACCCATAGCAATTTCAGATAAACTATAATGGGAATTGAATACAATGGTAGTAGTAATTCCCAGAGAAAGTTATGTAATTGAAGTTGTTAGATAACCGTCCTTATTTTAAATCCTGTCAAGAGTAGTGTATCTGGACATGACCTGAACTCAATAATTTAAGATAAAATAGGATTGGGTTTGACTGATGGAGCATTTTGGTTGAAGTTAACTAATTCTGAATCCTGCTCATGATCTACAAGCTGTTCTCTCATTCTACCAACTTATGACCGGGTGAGACACAATCTATGGCCCAATTCCACCCACTTTGGAATAGGTCAGGAGATTGTGTTGAGTTTATCTAAACAATAAATATAGATGGACAAACCACTAATAGTTAACATTTGGCATATTAGATTTGCATAAAAAAAAAGGGTGTGTGTAATATAAAATATAGGCATTTGCTCCCTCTGCATATGCAAACCCATCCCCCCTCCTTATTAATTAATCTAAATGGACCATCCAAACCCATCCCCCCTCGCCCTAATGTCACGGATCCCATGTGGTTTGCACTGATTTAAATTAATTAGACCATTATGATCAAGTGTGAATTTTTTTTTATGTAAAACCATTAAATTTGTGGGCAGCAGATCAAGGGGTTAGAATTATTGGATTCGCTTAAAGTTTTATATCATCCACCTGGATCTTTCATCCCCACCTTCCTTGTGATTGTTGTGGAGTAAGGGTGCCTTCAATATTCGTTTCAGTGAAATGATTCTAATTCCTAAGCCTACAATTTTGATGGATATATATTAAGGAAAATTTATTGGGATTTTTTTTGGATAAGGCCTTAAGTTTTTTCTTTATTTAAAAAAAGGGACAGAAGTTTCAAAACTTTTTAAATTAGTCCCTAAGTTTTTTATTAAGGACATCCGTCCATTTAAAGCTATTTCCCGGTAACCTTTTGCCTTATTTTTTTAGATACTCAAATTACCCTTTATTGAGATAAAATTCTGATTCACTTCCTCTATATTCTTCTCATTTTATTAACTGGCGTCCTCACTATGATGAACGACAACCAATATCCCCGCAATGATCGGTTGTATGTAGTGACTGTTGGAACCATGCCATGTCTTTAAATAAAGGGTAATTTAAATATTTGTAAAAAAACTGAGAAAAAAGTTGCCAGGAAATATATTTAAATGGCCGGATGTCCTTAATTGAAAATTTTCCAAGAAACTTAGGGGCTAATTTGAACACTTTTGAAACATGTGTCCTTTTTTGAAATCAAGCAAAAACTTAAGTCCCTATTTAAAAATTTAAATTGTGATAAAATCTAATGATTTCTAATGTCCATGTCATTGTGAAATTAAGATCGGTGCCAATTCAAATGTGATAGGTGCTTGTGATGTGAGTGATCATGTCATAATGGCCAGGCATTTGTGGACATTTCAGAACGTTTGAAAACATGGGACGACTATGGAGCAATCTCATGCCAGAGTGTTAAATTGATATGGAGCATGGACTCTCCTTCTACTTTCCTCGAATTCCTTTACCCTCCATGATCTGTGTATGGCCCACTTCTTAAATGAGTCATGGTCCCAATTGACACTGATCTTCCTACCTGCGCAATCAATGGCCACTCTGGTACGGCCAATAAAAGTTCTGAGCAACGATCAAATAGTAATCAATACATCAAAATGGGCAGCCTTTCTTTCGTGGCAAATCTTGTGCAACCCTTTCATGTAGATTCGCCCATTTGGCCTGCAATGGAGACATCTTCTTTCCTTTGGCACCTACTCCCTCATCCAGCTATTAAGTTTTGTGCCCAATTTATTGAGGGCTTTATTTTAGTGGGACATCAGTGGGACCCCTTAAACAACGGTTTACCCTCGGATTTATCTCCCACCATCTTCCTTGCATGTGCATGTGGTCTTCTTTGTTGCTTGTAGTGGGGTTCCGCGTATTTGGAGTCTTAACTAAGTCTTTTTATATCTAGAGTCTTACATAGGTCCACCACCTTTGGCTGGTTAAGAAAGTTTTTTTTTTTTTTTTTTTTTCTCTTGATTTTGACGCGTCTAGAATGGAAATGGGGCCACATGAACACAGACTTTCATATTGATTTTGATATAATAATATGGTAAATGTGATCTGTTGCCATTAATATATGCCCCCAGTTCATCCGTGAAGTTGCAATTCACTAGACTCTGTGAAGACCCACACTCCAAGTCACACCAATAACTCTTATATGTAGGGAAGCTGTGGAAAAGGTCGATGACAAAACAGGTATAAATTAAGTTGCCCCATTTATATATTTTAGGTCTTTATTTCTCTGCATTCATAACACTTTTGTAGGTTGTTGCGCCTTCTCTTGAAGACGACAAGGAACCAAAATAAGGAAGATAAAAATTGACTTGAGGTCGAGACTTGAGAGCTCAAGGTCACCTCTCTTTATCTATCTGAAAGTATGCTTGTAGTTATCATGTCTGTTTTTTTCTTCTTTAGTCAAAGTTGGGAAGTTTCTAAAGGTCTCCGAGTCTATCTTTGATTAATCTTAAAACTTCACAGAATGACTCTCTCCTTTCT
The DNA here is from genome assembly GCA_028538565.1 of Umbellularia californica. Taxonomy (NCBI): domain Eukaryota; kingdom Viridiplantae; phylum Streptophyta; class Magnoliopsida; order Laurales; family Lauraceae; genus Umbellularia; species Umbellularia californica. The sequence continues at coordinate 1,698,089 of JAPQWN010000012.1, forward strand.
AATTGGCGTAGAGGTATATTTCAATCTTGATTGAGGTATTTTTATTGACTTCCGCTTAAAGACTTATAATTTGTATTTATGGGTCATTTATCTTTTACGCGTATGATATGAAAAGGAGGTATTTCAATTGACTTCCGCTTAAAGACTTATAATTTGTATTTATGGGTCATTTGTCTTTTACGCGTATGATATGAAAAGGAGGTTTTTTTATCGACTTCCGCTTAAAGACTTATAATTTGTACTTATGAGTCATTTGTCTTTTACGCATATGATATGAAAATGAGAGCTTGAAAATAGTTGTTAACCACTTTTATATTTCTCAAAATGATACAATGATGGGTTTTAACTTTCTATGGAGTCAAAATTTTTGAGTGATTTTGGACCCAGGATTTTAGTTTGAGTGGGGTGGATGATAATCATCACCAACTACTTATAATATCCACTTATAGCATGGTTTTTAAAGGCATGATTTAAAAAAAAAAATAAGTAAGGAATCCTACTACTAATTCCAAATTCATACATAAATGAACACATCTCACTGAAAAATAATTTCCCATTCATACAATAAAAACCAAAATCCAATAGGAAACTAAATGACTATGGAAATAATATATCACAGGAAAGTAAATCATCAAATGGAAACTACTACTCACAAGCAAAAAAAAAAAAAAGACGATGCTTCATGTTAATAAAAAGAATTAAAGCCCCATAAAAGAAAATATAATAATAATAATAATAAGGTTTAGGGCAGACAATAGAATCAATCCGTTCTAACATTCTTCTGCGGGACAAAATGGTTTATCTTATTTACTGCTCTATGTCTGCAAAAAAACCTAGGGCGATTAAAGGTTTTCACGAGGGTTTTGGGACTCTTTTAGGGCGATTAGTTTAGATATAAGTAGGGTATGGGGTGGAGCTCTCTACACATAGTTTGAAGATTCTAGATCCGACTTGGTCCGCCACGCGGTGTGGTGGGGGGTGGGGTTTTGTTAACGCCAATTGAAATGATTGATGTTAAATGCCATTGTAGATAAACATTTGAGGATTTTGTTCCTCTAAAGTCAATGTAGTAGGTAATTATATCTTAGTGGAATTTAAGCCAAGCTGGAGTCAAGATTAATATAAAGTATTAAACTTTTTCAATGAGGGCGGCCTTTTCTTATCAAGTGGAGCTTGACTACTTCCCTTAACGACAAATGGTCAAGGTGCAAAGAGAGTTTGAGCCACACTTGAGCTCAGTGACTTTCAAGTGCGTCCATTGCTCATTGTTGGTCCTACCTATTGGTCATATGTGTGAGATCACTTTGACTTGAGATGGCCTCTTAAAATTTTAGGGCCTAATTATTTCATGTCATGGAATGCTTAAGATTGCATTTCTGTAAGTGGTTAAAATAATGATGCAAAAGTGAATATCAAAACATACTTTTTAAATTATTTTCCCTTGAATGGAAATTGAATTCATTGGGAAGAAAAATGAATTCTCATCAGTCAGTCACCTAGCAATTCAAATAAATTCTTATTTACATCACTGCCTTATGTCCTTTATCCCACACTAGGTTGACCTACCTACTGGGTTTTGGGGACGGTCACCCCCATTAGTCAACTAAAAAGTGTCAAACCAGTTTTTTAAATCTAATCAATAATTGGGTCCCAAATAGCCATGCTCATTAGAAATAAGCCCACGCTCCCTCGAACGCAACGCGAAAATAATGAAGAAAGTAACATTATGGTAATCGTCCTCACCTATCCATAACTTCCTCTTTTTATATATATATATATATATATATATATATATACTTTTTAGTGTATTATAGAAAATATAATAAATAATGGAAAAGATTGGAACCTGTTTTGGGGCAACGTGAGCACAACAATTACAGACACATCACTGAAAATAGACAAAGGAAACAAAGGAGAGAAGCAGATCAGGCAAAGAACATAACCCACAACCTGGGCCAGGACAAAAGCAAGAGACCCACACATTACACGTCTACATCAATGGAGTTGTGATTTCTAAGACTAGATGCAAGCCAAGATCATGTAGATGCTTCTTCATCAAAATTAGTGCATACGGTCCAGTTGAGACACAAGGAAAAGAGAGGAAGACGACGAGCATTGAATCTTTGATTCCAAGGAGAGAGCCTTGGGTCCACAATAGAAGCCTGCATTTGTTTCCTGTCTGAGATGTCGGAAGAGCAAACAAATACATGTCTGGGATCTTTAATTCCTATGTATTTAATACAAACAAACACCTCAAGGAATGATCTCTTCTGAGGCCTACTTGCTGCATGTCAATTGTGAGGATATGATTCATGAAAAAGGTTTCATAGTGGATAAGATCTTGAGTAATTTAACAATCTTTTTTACTAACATGGTGTTGATGTTCATTCCAATTGTTTCATGGAAATGAATTTCAAGAAATTCTACTCCGTATTTTTATAAATGGTTAAAAATGGAAAATAAACGGTGAATGTAAAAAATGATTGGAAATTGAATACAAAAAATTAGAAATGAAAACCCAGCCATCACCCTTGTAATTCAAATATATTTTCCGACTAACATATCTTCTTCGCCCATTACCTCTTTAATTAATATTCATTCATGTATCTAATTTGACCATAAATTTATATGTATCCTATTCTAACAAACATGCCAGACTGTTTCCACTCTAATTTGATATAAGAGGCAATCAACAATAAAACCAAGAATCATCAAAGTAAAAGTTTAGTAAATTGACTGTTTTGACAATTTTAAACATTGATCCCACACACTGGCTTTCAGAATTTCCACCTTATCTTCAACATTATACTATTGTATATATTGTAACTTAATTGGGATTTACCCATGCATTTGGAACATCCAGACCCTGAAATCACTATAGCATAAAAAATCAACGGTTGATAATAAAACACTGATTGGACACTGACCACATGAATGGACGGACAGGATTCCAAATTGAAGATCGATCTCTTGGAAGGGTAATTCCGTCATTGCAACAATCCGAATTTCGCCACTGATATTTCACTAAATTACAGATCACACCCCCGTCAACCACCGAAAGAAATGACTGGCCTCTTCTCCGGCCCGGATAGCCCGGTCCATGTCCCAGCTCGTGCCCGAGGAGACCGGAACGCCGTCAATCCGCCGGCTACTCCCGGTGGCGCTGCCTCCTCTCCCCGACAACCGAAACGAAAGCGCCCTCGACGAAGAGAACGACGAAGAAGCCGACGAAGCCAACCTATCCACGTAGTCCTTCAGCCACCCCCTCCCTCCCACCGCCTCCGCCACGTCACCTCCCGGCGGAGGTGGTGCCTCCTCCTTATCCTTCACAACAAAATCAGATCCACCCCGGCGATGCCCGGCGGGTGGTGCCACCACCACCTGGGCCTCGATGTCATCGTCCACCACGTAATCGAAAGACCCCATTGAATAAGACCGCTGGCTCCCGGACCCAATCTCCCTCCGGCTGATGTTTCCGATCTCCAGCCGGAAGCTATCCCCTCCGGCGGAGGAATGGGTGACTAAGCTTTCGTCGACGAGGACGGTGGAGCGGCAGAGCGGGCAGGTGAGGTTGGAGGCGAGCCAGGCGTCGATGCAGCGGGAATGGAAAGCGTGGCAGCAGTTGGGGAGGAGGCGGAGCTGGTCTTGGTGATCGAACTTGGAAAGGCAGACGGCGCAGTCCGGGGCGGATTTTTGAAAAGCGGTGGCGACGGAGTCGAAGGAGAAGATGGGGAGGGAGTCAATGAGGGTTTGGTGTTCGGAGGGCACGTGGCGGTCGAGGAGAGGTGGCGGATGGTGGTCATCGGGAGATGGGGAGGAGGAGGAGGGAGGTGATGGGTGGCAGATGCGGTTGAAGAAGCGAAGGAGGAGGTGGATGGAGGCGGAGACGAGGAAGACGAGGGTGAGGATGAGAACGATGATGAGGATGCTGGGGTTGAGCGAGTGGCTCTTCTGGTGCTGCTGCGGCGGAGATTGCGGCAGAAGGGCCTCCGTCGTCGGAGGCGGTGGTGGTGGTGGGAAGTCTGGTAGAGATAGAGAAGAACGTGGACGAGGCATTTCTCTGCATTTGATGAGGAAGAGAGAGACGTTTTAAAGAGAAGCAGCTTTTAGAGAGAAAAAGAAAGAGCTTTTAGAGAGAGAAAATATAGAGTTTTTAGAGAGAGAGAGAGAGGTTTAAGAGAGAGAAAGAGAGAGGTTTTAGGAGTTGCTTCTTCTGCTTCATGTTGTTGATGTTATATTTTTATGAAGGGGAAGGACATGCAGTGGAGTGGGTGCTGTTTTAAATTAGTGTTGGGGGGCTTTTATGAAGAGAGAAGTCTCTCTCCTTTGTACTGGTTTCTCTGCAGACCCAACCCAACTCGACCTACCAAATTAAATTTTTTTTACTTGATGTTGATAAGTAGATTAGTTCTAAATACAGGAGCAGATACAATGTAGTTGTGTTCTTTCTCTCTTTCTATCTCATTAATCGGATTACTGCTTCCATCTTTTTCTTCAACTGTCTATGTTTTTATCTGTACATGTGCTGCACATGGAATACCTAACATGTGGACGTGTTTGATTTCGAGGACCACTGATGATCGGCCGTTAGTGAAGTGGATTTTTATAAAATTTCATCAACTATTCACGTTAACACTGGAATACAAGATAAACCCAACAATCACGTCTTTAAAGCTCCACCGTGAAGCACACATAATTACAACCCTGATCGCTGTAATATATCCTCAAGTTTAAGTTCATTAGGGGTGGACTGGATCCCATTCCCAGAACACATAATTGAGGAATTGACTAGCACTGATGTGGCATTGTTTTCTGATACAGTGTTTAATCACATTTCAGTCACTCACTTAACCACATTCTTATTGAACTGATAATTGAGGATATATCACTAGAAGAGATGGCATTAATCTCGGACAGTCCGAATTATTATTATTATTATTATTATATAGGCCCCACAGTAGTTTCTCCGATAACAGTTACGGGATCCGGATTTCCTAGCTGTAAAGATTGCAAATATTATGATTTTGGGGAGTCCAATATGGGCAATGGGGACTTACTATGGAAAGATACAAGTCCACGCGGTGGGCATCAAATGAGCCAATGGCACTATGTTTCCACCTATTGCGTTGGTCACTGTCTCTCTATTAAATTATGGTAACAATGTCTATTAAATTATGGTAACAATGTTTTTGGTAACACGGTGTTTGTACACAATAAAAATATAATAACTGCTATCGGTGATCTGGACTGTTGCGATACTGTCACCCTTAGATGTAAAAGTTAACAAAAAAAAAAAAAATGTTACCTCATATTACTTTCAATTGTGGAAATTACATCTGCACGCAACATTTAAGTGGGCCATTTCACTCTGTCGGTTGTGATTTTTTCATCTTGGCACGGCCACGAGAGGAAATTACGGGAAAGAGGATATGTGGATTCGATCTTGACCGCACGTTACACGTGTGTCAGAAAGGAGTGTATAATGCTGTTTCCAGTGGAAAACTCATAGCTGATGTGACTCGTCTAGTTGCTCTCCAAAATCCAAATTGAGAAATGACGCGGTTGAGTCTTGGTCTCTCTCTCCTTAAATTAAGGGTTATATTTGTGCAGTGATTGAAATTTTCAATGGAGAGGAAAATTAGTTAGATTTTTTTACGCACCTTATTTTTCTATTGTTTTAGTGCAACACATTTTTTCCTGAAAAATGAAAAAAAAAATGAAATAATTTTTCTTAATAAAAAGGATTTTGATTTTCAATATAAGAGGTAGGAATTAAAAATTTTCTCTCCTCCAACAATGGTAATTCATTGCGCCCTATGTAAGGGGGTCATATCCTCTTATACCTTTAAAAGCAGTCCTCTGTTGCTGCTCTAGAAGTAGCACACTTGACGCAGTCTTTGGGAGGGTTAGGAATCTTGCAAGATTTGATGTGGCCTTTTGATTTAGTTATCTGACAAAAAATTCAGATTCATTAATCTTGTCATGTGTTTGATTTAAACAATGTGAAATAGATGATTTGCTAATACAAGTATAAACTTTTGTGATTTTTCTCATTGGTCAACAAGTTTATATTTCAACAACTCATCTAAAGATTTTAGACCTGAAGTCTAACAAAATCAATAGTTTTTTAATTATTATCAAGATAGTTAAATCTCAAAGACCTCTTATTTCCCATAACCACTTGTATTATTTCTAAATCTACTTCCAAAGCTACAGAGATTATGATGTTCACCATACAAAATCATTTAATAAACCATCATTAGGTTGGGTCTAATTGAATGAGATATACCAAATATGTCAAATTTGCTTTTTATAATTGAACTGGACATACTAAATAATCTATTTGTAATGGAGTCTAATTGAGGTTACTCCATTTAAAATAAATTTAATTAAATTGGCTCTATTTCAAACTAATTAGACTTGCCAAACTAACCCTAAGACTCAAATAAATGTTAAACTGACTGACCAAAACTCAATTAATTCTCAAAGTCCACTGAATTATTAATTTTAAAGTCAAATCAAGATGTTCTCACGTAGGAAGCATGGTTTTCCCTTCTCTCTCTCTCTCTCTCTCTTCCTACATTTAGTTGCATGCGAGCCATATCCCCTGTAAAGATTTTACCAGTAGAAGCCTCTTTGCTGCTTTTAGAAAAAAGTCTTACTTTCCACTGTAATTGATAGGGCTTTGGGATTTAGTTATCTAAAAAAAATCAGATTCATTAACGTTGCCAGGTGTACTGTTTGATAGAGCTTTGAGATTTAGTTATCTAAAAAAAAAAAAATCTTGCTAGGTGTACTGATTTTAAGGCTAAGGAATCTTACTACATTGACCGGGCTATGAGATTTAGTCATCTAAAGACACCCAGCTTTATTAATGCTACCAGGATCTTACAACATTTGATAGAACTTTGAGATTTTATTATCTATAAATACCAGATTCATGATTGTTACCAGGTGCATGATGACACTGTTTTTAGGCCATGGGAATAGAGATTTAGTTTTCTAAAAAATCAGGTTCATGAATGTTGCCAATTGTATGATTTAACCGGCAAAATAAACATCCTGCTTATGGAAGCAAAAGGTTTTGTATTTTTTTTGATAGCTCAGCAAGTTCATATTTCAACCACTCCTCTCACAACTTTAGATCAGAGTATGACAACATCAATCATTCTCTCTTTTTGGGGTTATTAGATAATTATAAACTTTCAAAGATCTCTTCTATCACATTAACATAGGACCATTGTGGGCCACAAACACTGCTGCTTGTACTATTTCTAAAACCTACTTCTGAAGCTTATGCTCCCCACAAATCTATTTTAGTAAACCATCATTAGAATGGGCCTGTAAAAGTAGCTTTTTTTCCTTATGAATTACCACTATGATCAGTGGATAGTGGCACCACCAAATCCAAAGAGATAAGAAGATAATTTATACTTATTTTACTTATATTTTAAGCAGTACTCTCCTCTGGGTTTCATGTAAATTGAACAAGGAGCACATAATAACCTAATCAAGCGTCTGAAGTAGGTGATGTACTTTGAAAGCATCCTTTAAAAATAAGCACGCTCTCATTAGTTATATTCCCTTTCTATCATTTCTTATTCTGAAGTTTATATGTTTTATGTTACATTGATCAGTGTAACAATTAAAGCTAGGAGGCAGGGGATGAGTGAGTAGATGATATGTGGCTATTTCAGTTGCAGATGGTTTGAGCTGTCCCTTGACATCTACTCATCCAACTTCTATATTTTCATTGTTTTTTGATTTTTTTTTTTTTTGGGATTTGGGATGTGTGTCCTCTCCAATCTTCACCAAACAATCTCACAATGTAATCCCTTGTATTTCAAGCCCAAGTATCTTTATTATCATATGAACATTCATATTTGGGGTCAAAAATAAAAAAATTCTTTCAACAAAATTTACTGAAGTACCATAATGACTCAATTCATTCTTCTATTACCACTATGTCCCCAGATATCTTCACTGCAAGATACACAGATATTGTCATTTGCATTGGTTTCATCCAACATCACTTTTGATCAAATTCATTTTTCAGTTTTATCTCCAATTACTGGGTGTGGAATTCATTGGACGGGTTGCCAAAGTGGGCCTCCAGTGAGGAATTACAGTAATAAACACACTTATTTCTACCACACACACAGTGGCAGATCCAGGATTTCCGTTTGGGTGGTGTGGTATGTAAAAAGTGAAGACGTTAATTAATAAAATTGGATTTTTAAAGATATTATCCAGAGGGTTTCTCGGGTCACACCCGCTTACTAACACACACTTGGGTTCATGGATCAAACTGGGTCTGAGTTGCACTCTTATTGGGAATCAACCCAAAGGTCCTCGTCCATCCAAACTGGGCCATAGCAGGACCCAAAATGCACCAGTTTCTTAACCAAGAAAATAAAAAAAAAGGGCCTATCGGATAAACTAGCCCAACCAGTTTTAAATTTGGGCCTGCGCCCAACCTGCTGCCAGTGAGACATGTAGCAATGTCAATGGGCGGGCTCAGATTAAGCTTGGAAAATCCAATCATAGATAGTAGTTTTTCTTTTTCTATCGGAGGGTTCCCAACCCTTTGGGCTAGACTAATCCCTCCGGGCTAGAGAGAAGCTGAGTCAACAGCCCTGTGGCCCCGTAATGGTAGCACTAGTGGACTCAACCTTCGATTCTTGAAGAAGGGGGAACTGGGGGTCGATATCAAAACCTCTAACTCCGGAAGAAGGAGGAACCATGGTCTTGACTACTAGGCCAACCCCTTGAGGTTATCACATAAAGTAGTTTAAGAATTGAAATTCGACTCGGAAGGTCACCGAGCTGAATAACTCAGGAAAGTTTGGCAGAGTACTTGACCAGACTTGGTCAATTCGCTTGACTCTACTGGGCTGACTTGACTCTGACGAAACAGGGTGAGTTTGAATGTCCCATACGGGCCATACCAGACTCTCGAGGGCTTGAATGTTATCCTGAGTCTGAGCCTAGTTTAGAGTACTTATATGGGATTGATTCATCTTCTGTGGGTTTGTTGGACTCATTTGGTGGGTCACTGTCTCATGTTCATTGCAATATGGATTAGGCCTATTGGGCCTTGGGGCTAGCTTTTGTGCTGAATAAGGGCTTCAATGGTTCAGCCTTGGTTTCACTAGTATGTAGGAACGGGCTTTAATCGGACTCATCTTATAAGGTTAGTGGCCTCAATACCTGTATTAAACAAACAGGGAATTTTGGGCCATTTCTAGATCCAATATATATTTTATAAGTCCAGTTGATGGTACCAGGATTTAAAACTGGTGAATTATGGTTTTTGTGGTATGGATGATGGCTGTCCATAGGCAGAGTGGTTGGCATTGTGGGGCTATGATTTTGGACCTGGGGCCTCAATCAATGGAGCATTTGCATCTCTACACCTAGGTCTATATTAATCAATCACTGGACCGGACTCAAATTGGACTCACATGGGCTTGGGTTTGTGCCCAGTAGGATTTTTTACCTCTTTTTTTATTCCTGTTTTCTTTTCTCTTGCTCGGCCTAGTGGCCAAGGGGAACTACCAAAACTAGGCCTGACAATGGGCTGAGCCAGGCCCGGGCTTCGGTTGTCCAATTCTGTTCCGAATATTGGGCGGGCCTGCAGGGGGTTGTCCAATCCCGGCCCTAAATTGGATAGGCCTACGTCAAATCCCGTTCCATACGGGCCGGGCTCGGCCAGGGCTAACCAGATCTTTCTTTTTCTATTAAGAGTTGGTAAAAAGGACTGATATCTCAAAGCCAAACGCATGTAATGAAATTAAAACCACACTAAAAGGCAGCCGCTGCGGAGATTTTCATTCCACCATAAAGAGATAAATTTGATTCCAAATGTGCAAACCCCATCTCTTTTTATTTATGATTAACTCATGTAGCATCTCATTTCCTTCTTGGATTGATTTCTAGTAATATTGGCATTCATCAGTTGAGGATATATGGAAATGATTTCTTTTAAGGGATGTCATTTTTTTAATTTAAATGTTGGGTTTCTCTGTTCTTCTTCTGATTCATGGGTTTTGTTCACATTAGAACTATTGTTGGATTACCTAAATGCAGAAAGTTCTATTCATAGATTATGGATGCCTTGAAAATCAAAGCGATTGGATTATTAATATTGATTAATTTGGATTTTAAGGCCCCAAAGAATAATAAAAAAAAGGGTGTTTCAACTTGCAATTCAGCTGTGAATATTAGTCAGATGAACACCGAATTGGGGTCAGTGCCAATCCATTGTGTGGTGAGTGGTGAGTGTGAGGGGTTTATGGATGACCTGGAAAACAAAGCAATTGGACTATGTTAGATAGATATGGACTTTGATGCCTCAAAGAACAATGATATATTTTTTTAAAGGAGTGCCTATTTATTGAGTGAGGAGCAGCGAGTATGAGTAAGATGTAATTGCGGTTGGGCCAGGCCTATTCTGTCCATTCCCGGTCCCATTTTGGCCAGGCTTTAAAACTATTGTCCAAGCCTAGCCCGTCGGGCTCAACTTTTTTTTTTTATTTTTTAAAAAGCCCTGTATTTTCGAGCTTGGGACGGGATGGGTCAGGTACCCATTTTGAAGAGCTCATTTAACAGGCCTAACCTAAACTTACCCAACCAAAGATCGATCCCTGAATGGTATGGTGAGAATAGGAGTCCTATCCACATAGACATCCCTATATCCTACCGTATTTCATCTTGATAATGTGTAATTTAATATAAATCATAATTACAAGTTATGTGTATTGTACTTTATAATGGCTGCCTCTCCCTTTATATAGAAAATGAATCTTAGGACTCAAGAACGGGAGTGTCGGTTCTTACCTGGTTGCCTGGGGTTCAAACCCTGGGCACGTCAACTCTTCCTAGGGGTGCTCATGGGCCGAGCTAGCCTGAACCCGAGCCAGGCCTAGCCTACTTTGGGCTGGGCTTGGATATGTAATTAGGGCCTGATTAATAATTGCGCCAGGCTTATATTAAGTGATAGAAAGCCCATAGCTCGGCCTGGCTTGTGTAAGAATTGCATGTAATTTAATTTAATTAGTGCTATAATGCACACAAAAGTGATGAAAAGGTTTAGCCAGGCCCGATGGATTAAATGGGCGGGCTCGAGCCTAACTTTTATAGCCCGTGTTGGGCTTGGAATAGGCCTCTAAAGCTGGTCTAGGCCTGCATATGCCTTAGCCTGGCCCATGCACACCCCTACCTCTTTTCGCTTGTGCGGGCTTTCTTCCCACTAGACTAGGTTACTTTCCCATGTGCATGTGATCTCTCTCTTTGGTTCCAGCTCCCTTGGCTCGGGTATAAAATAATAAAAGTATAAAATATGAACCTTAGGACTCAAACTTGCCTGCTAAGGTGTTTTCCTTTTTGCAGCAGTCTTCCTTGGAAACAATTCTTAATATGCAAAGAACATTAGCACTTCTATGTGTGTAGGAACCATAACCAACAAAAGTTGGTGCTCAACAAAATCTATATGACTATATCACATTATTAAACATGATGCAATATGCTTAATCCAAGCATGTCTTAACACATGAAGTCCATAAATTGACATTGCGATTCACATCTTTACTTTTAAGACCATACAAATCTCTCGATCATCCACCACCATCCGAAACTAGATCCCATTGTTATAGTACTACACGAAAATATTGAGTCATTGATCATACCTTTTAACTGAAAATTAATAATCACTGTATATGTACTGTTTTTAAACACTTCTGTAGAGCTTCAAGTGAGTCCAAACTCCAAATGTTCAAAGCAAGTTCGTGATAAAAGTGCCAAGAAAAGAAGCAGCAAATGTTGAAGACAAACGAACAAATTTGTAGTAATTGTAATTCTACAGCCATCTACTAAAATTTTCTGGACACAAAAAATTAATCTAGAGTTACAACTGAGATAGTAAGATACCTTACAAAGAGCTTCAGCCAATTTAACAATATGAAAAGCCTACTAATTTCATTATAATTTGATAGGTGTGAACCACAACCCTTTCCAAAGTCGAGAAAATAGGGCAATGACTCTGTTAATGGACCTTTTTTTTTTTTTTTATATATATATATAGAGAAGAAGGGTACCTGGGCTGCATTCCTCCTCCATTTACTTCTTCTTCTCTTCCTCCTTTCTTTCTCTTTTTCTTTTCTTTGGTAAGAAAAGGGACCTAGTGGGGGTGTCTAAAGGGGACTAGTAGGGCTTTTTGGTCGGTTGGTTTAAGCGGGTCAACCCTAAACCAACCTGTTTTATGTGGGCCAGGGAGATCGGACCCATGACCCACCCATATAGTTTGTGGGGCAGGTTTGGCTGATAAGAAACAAGTCAGGTTAGGTTGGGCCAGCCAGTCAGGGTCAAATATTGTCACTTCTAGTTGTGAAAAATAGATAATAGGATGACTGAGCCCGACCTCCAATTCCAATCTCAGCCCCATTTTTTTAGGGTAGGGTTGGGGCTAGAATTATTGAAGAAATAGAATTTAGAGAGTGGCTGGAATTCTTTCTGGGCTTCAAGACTCAGGCTCAGGTCTGACCCCTGGACAAGTTCGGTGGAAATGTAATTTCATATGGGCTGGCACATGTGGGTTCAAGCTTCTAATGGGCTTAGTTGCACCGCGAAGAAGCCTTTCCCATCCATAAGCCATTTAAGTTGTGCTTGACTTCCAGGGCAGAAGCCCAAGATCTGTGACCCATACATGAAACAATCAATAGAAAATAAATAGAAATATATTATCTAGTAGTCCATATTCTCCAACCCTGCAAGTTGTTTTAACTGCGGTCTCTAACTCGTTGGGGTAGCTCAATTGGCCTAGGACCACGGTTTGCTCTTGGAGGTTGAGGGTTCAAAATTGCGCCGCAACATTAGAGCCATAGGGGGCTTTACCCATCTTCCCCTGAGCTGCCGTTAAAAAATTAGAAAAAAAAAATGCGGTCTCTAGCTAGAAAAAAAGAGAAGGGTTGTCTCAGATAGGTTGACAACATCATAAAACTTTTGTCACGAGTGAAAACCCCAACATGAATTATGAGGAAATACTATTCCATGATGACCCTGGCTATATAGACTTCAAAATTAGGGCTTACATTGATCAACCAATTTTAATTACTGGCGCGCGGTTAGTGAATTGTGGTTTGTTTCATAACTCTATGATCCTGGTGAGCTAGGGATAGGATGAGGTAGTTCATATTTATGGATTACTCAGGCATGAATTACAACAATTTTCTATTTTTCAATTTGAGAGTGACTTCAGGTTTTATAATTAAGATCTCAAGCCATTGATACGATGGACCCATGTACATATTACTCCTAAATCAATTTCCAATCTAAACGTTAAATTACGAAACATGGGTCATAGGTGAGGAGGATCAAGTTTTCAAATCTTCGAGGATCAAGTTTTCAGATCTTCGAAAACCTGAATAAATTTTTCTTCAAATACAGATGGTCAATTAAATATAGTAATAAAAACTCTGACTTCTGAATTTCCCACTTTTGACCTAAAGAGGGGAAGTAAAATGCTACAACAATATCTACACACTTTGGGGCAAAAAAAGTCTTTTAAGTCTTATTAGTGAAAAAAATAAAATAGTCTCAATTATTTTATTGGTAATTGGAAAGCTTGTATGGGGTGCAGTTCTTCTAAGATGAGGAAGTTTGTTGGGTGTTTAAATTCAATATTAATAGTGTCGCGAGAAGTAAGCTTGGGCCGGCTGGAATTGGAGGTGTGCTTCAAAATAGTAATGGTAAGGTCTTATTTATGTTCTATAAAAATGTGGGCGTTTGTAATTCTAGTGACATGGAGGTGTTGGCTATTTTGAAACTTCTCAAGAAATTTTGACGGTATCCTTGTTGTGGAGAGCGATTCTTCTAATGCAGTTGCTTGGGTGTCAGAATGGAAAGCTAATTCTTGGAAGCTCCAATTCCATTTTAATGAAATTTGAATTTTATCTACCAACATTGAAGTTGTCTTTTGTTATGAGCTTAGATTAGCCAGCTATATGGCTGCCATTCCGACCTTCATTACAGCAAACCAAAAGCTACCTAAGGTTCTTGTGAGTGGATACATTCTCTTGTACCTTTTCTTTTGGTCTATCTTTTTCTAATTTTCTTTTCTTTGAGTTTCCTCTTTGTAAAATCTTCTTCTTTTAAGAAGAGCTTTTGTTACTCATAGAAAGGAAAAAAAAAAAAAAGGGTTTTCCGCGTCTTACAGGTCAATCTACCTCTGAGCTAGACCCAAATGATCCGACCCAAAAATCTTGTTATGGAAACTCTTTTTCAACCGATTCGATTCATGCTCAGGGCCAGGTCAGGATTCGGTCAGGTTTATAATTGAGTATTTGATTAATTTACAATGTGAAGTATAAATTAATAATATATCATATTAATATATATAATAGATTTGGATTTTGAGCCAGGCCCATTAGAGTTGGGTCCGAATCCAACATCCATTAAGTTTTTATTCTATCCTTCAAGCTTGGCATTTATTTTATTGATTAAAGTCTTTAATCTCCTTTTGGGGATAATGCTTAGTTTCAAACTTCATTCCTTTTTCATTACCATCACAGCAGCATTCCTTTTTGGGCCATTTATTTGCATGAATTGAATTTCTCCGATTTAAAAGAAAAAGTACTTCTAAAGTTGAACAATTAGGTCTCCCTTTTTGTGAAAAATGAATACCGAGCTATCACCATAGTAAATGAAATATTCTGAAAGTTTTAAGGTCCTTTCTACATCTCCATCATGTATCTTTCACAACTTACCTCTTTGATTTTCCTAAGAAACCAATAAGTTCCTCGGATTCAATGCAAACAAATAGGCCCAAAATACATGGGTGTTGTATACACAGTAAATTGTGTTCAATTGAATTCCCTGGGAAGATTTATTAAAGAAGTGGGGGTTAAGGGTATAAGCTAGCGATATAGACGAGACTTTGGTTTTCCTAGGAATTGATATGCTTGGGTGATGGTGCATGATGGCCAAGTATTCATTTCCCATCTTCCCTTGATTCAATTTACATTGAAGGAGAGGTCATACAACGGTCATTTTTGGATATTCACGTTTAGTTCTTCATTTTTAACCACTTATAGAAATACATACTTTTAGAGTTCCCAAAAACTCAATTACATAAAATAAACAGAGGTAAGTATTTACATATTTTCTGTTTTACTTGATTACCATCTATTTATTATGGTGAACTGAAATGCAATGCTGCCACCCTTTTTAGATGAGGATCACATAATATCATTAAATTATATCATAAATTTCAAATACCGACATCCATCCAATTTCCAAATTAATAGAGGTTTATGGCATTAGTGCAAGTAGAATAAAGCAAAGAGACCCACAGCATCAAAGACATCCCCCCACCAAGCAAGAGAAGGTTTGAAGGATCATTGAGATCTTTTTCAAAAGATGAACTTCTCTTTTCATAGTGGATGAGTCACAAATTTGGAACTCTTTTATGGGGGTAACAGCCCAATAACCATTTTATGCATAACAAATGCAAATTAAAGATAGCTTTCGGATGCATGAAACTAGACTCATTTAATTATGCATAAAGAAGCTGTAGGAAACATGAGAATAAAGATCATTCACATTACAGATTTGAACTGTATTCGGTTTTCAGTCTTTGTGAAGTTCAACTGCATATTTCTTAGAAGTTCAAAAATATTCTTTTGCTTGGAAGACCTTTGCATCCTCCTTCTAGTCTTCTTGTACACACATGCATTCAGTGACGGATCCAGTGAACAATCACTGGGGGCCAGGCCCCAGTGAATTTTTGGAAAAAAAAAAAAAAAAAAAAAAAATATATATATATATATATATATATATATACACACACACTAAGTTAGATCCAATGTAACCAGGCCCCCAATGACATGTAACCAGGCCCCCAGTAAAAAATATTAGGTCAATTCTTTATACATATTATTAGGCTTATTCTTCAACTATTAGGGCATCAAAGGTAAAGATTGCAGAGTATACCGCCATCTCCAGCTCTCCTTCACCTTCACCGACTCGCCGACTTATAACATAAGCTCCTCACCAATCAGCATCGTGCGATTTACTGAAAGAAATATTAGGCCCCCAATAACATGTAACAAGGCCCCAGTAAAAAATATTAGGCCCATTCTTTGTTTTATTGCTTGAAACTATTACATTATATTCGTCGCATATAAATAACCCAAAAAAAAATGACATGTAACCAGGTCCCAGTAAAAAATATTAGGCCCGACTACTTAATCGTTCCCCCAGTGAATTTGAATCCTGGATCCGCCGCTGCATGCATTCATGTACTGATAGTACTAATCCACTGTGCAGGTGGTTGAACCCATGCTCTTCTCACCTACATACAATAAAGCCCATGGTTATTATATCATACTACACTAGTACCACGGATAGTGAGTGTCATTTAGCGCCATTAATACACATGGCCTTCAGCATGGGGTTCCAACAAATATGGTATTGTGTACATGGATGGCACAGGAAGGTTGTTCTTTAAAAACCATTGAAGGGCAACCCAGCACCATTATTCAAAAGGACCAAACCTGTACAGTCCATGTGAATAATACAGCTTTCAGATATGTGATAGATAACATGGTCCCTACAATGGTTTACACTGCTCAGACTGATCTCACCAAATTTAGTAACATAATCCCAAGCTTAGCAAGGGGTTTTAAATGATTAAAAATTGTCGGTACCAAACAGGTCGGTTTGAACTTTGAACACAAACATGGAATTGGGTCAAATGGAAGCAGTTAAGACTCGAGCCAATTTGGGTTAGCTGGTGGGTGTTTAGCAGTAGCTAGGGACGATGACAGGTACCAAACAACGGCCAACACTGGACTCTAGTGGTGGGTATTGACTTGTTGTCATTGAACCCCTATATATCACATTGATCTGTGGTAAACTTTTTGTGAGTTTTTTCTCCTTTATAATTTTGAAAATCTTATAACTTTTTGACGTAGTGGAATGCAGGAATGGATTAAAAAGGAAAGCACTGTCCTCAATCTAATAACAAAATCGTAAATCCACAAGAAAGAACTAGGGAAAATTCTAAAGAAAAACCAAACTTATATAGCAACCCAAAAGGCCAAAACCCTAACTTTTCCAAAATGGTAAAAGTTATTAAAATAGAAAAAAAAAAAAAAAAAAACTCTTTCTACATGAAAACCAAACTCTAAATTTCTTTTTATAATATTTCACGAAAATCCACTAAAAGACTCAAAAATATGATAAATCGGAAACTACTATAAATTGAAAGTTTTGCACAAAAATTGTAAGAACCTTCAAAATTGCCTTGTTTCGCTTTGAAAACTGCAACCGCCTATTTGCACAGGTGTAGAGCTAGTTGATAGCTTCAAAACAAGTATGTGTCTGTAGCGAGACAATACTCAAATACGAGATTATGTCCATTTGAAGTAGGCATCAGGTGTGGGTTTGCTCCCCATGTCTTGGGTTTGAAACCGCCCCAAATTTAGCTGGTATACGATTGTGTGGCCGTTTAGCAGGAGCCACCCGAAGAATTAGTCCTATTGAGTCTAAGACCTCTATGATACCCACATCATTAAAAAGGAAAAAAGTCGACAATATCCTTCTTGACTTGATTTCATACCATCCTCAAGTTTCTGAAATTATTCTGCCACTTGTTGTCCATCACATTCTTACCTGACTCTTAATTTGTGTATGATGAAGGAAACCCATGATAGACTTAGCTCGAGGGTCAACTATACCCACTTGTATTGCATATCCTTGTTAAATATTTGTATTTATTCAAGTTACGAATCCATCAAATAGAAAGCATTCCTTGTTGATATTTATTTAGACTTTGTTTCCCTTGCCATCAAATAGAAAGTATTCCCTGTTAATCAAAGAAACATGTTAAATTAAGTTGGTGGATTGTGGTTGAGATTTTTATTAATTTTCAGACTCAAACCATGGGGCACTGTCTGGAAAGATATTATAATGGAACCAAATGGTGGTAACAGGTCATCTTGGCTTCAACACCCCATGGGCAAAACTACAAAAGGACTTTGGTGAAATTGATATAGAGATATGCGTATCTCCTTGGAGGAACATGCATTCAGTGAGTGTTGTCGGCATTTTCTAAAGGCAATAATACCAAGTAAAAGGCTCCTGTGTATTCTGCTTTCAATAATCGATGGAGAGCAGGCGGATTCGTGGCAATTGAAAGAAAGCAACGTGAGAATAGGTGTGAGGAATATGGAGGTGAGAATGGGAAAGGTACCCACAACATACATATTAAAGTTGGAGTAGATAAAAGAGAAGGGAGAAAGATAAAGGTCACATGAATGCTAATGTGACCTAACCCAACTAGAGGCTTGATGGGATTTTACCATTTCAACTCCCAAGCCACCATTGAAACAGGAGGGAAAGGGTTCTACTGCATCTCTCACTAGCTTTATGACCAAGAGAAACCCCACCCTTTCTCTAGTTTTCTTCATGACATGACCAATTAATTAGTATTAGGTCTAATCCACCTTTGGCAATCACTAATTATGATACAGAGAGAGGGGTACTTGTGACCGCAGAGAACTTTGTAATTTATTTAGAATTCATTTTTTTTTCTCACTTTTGATAATCCGACTCATTTAGACTCATCCACCTCTTATGAATTGGCATTCATCCCAATTTGACAATGATCAAATCATAAACTACCATTTAATTTAGTTACAACTCGCGTAATTGTTCTTCAAAAATTATAAATTCTAATGGGTTCAAAATTGAGTGTTAGGATAATTTGATTAGAGCGATGTTTGAACTACCACCTATCTTCAATGTCCTCTCTATGCATAAAATCCATCTCAATGAATTGAATGCATCCAAGTGGAAGTGGGTATACAGGAGGAGGGTACCGACTACTTCTGCAGAAGTGAAAATGGGCTGACAGGAGAACAACATCAGCATGCTTTTCATATCAGTATTTGTTTTTATCTACTTGATTCAACTTGTCCTGCAGTACAGTACCAAACCAAGTTCACAATTTTGGGCTTAGAATGGGGTTTTCCAGCCCGGTCTCAGTCCAATCCTAATCTGCAATGGGCCTTTTTTTGTAAGCCCATGGATTCCGCTTGGTCCTATTTTATGTCTCAATGACAAAATGGGCTGGATTGTCCCAGTTATCCAACTATAGTGGACCATCATGGCCCAACGTTTTCACGTGAAAGGGAATGAAACTTGCAAACAAGGTAGCTAGGGTAGGCCTAATGAGCTAGACCGGACCTGTGTATTAGGCTGATACCTAAACAGTAAACAGGATGATGTTGGACAGGGTTTAGCCCAGCCCCACAACTGATTCATATAGATAATTATTAACAGGACTATTTCAAAGGAAGGACTCATTGCAACAAAACTTTCCAAAGATATTCATCTCAGCTAGGAGAACTTATCATGCTTCCAATAGTTTGTAGTGTGAATTTGACACTTACATGCTGTGGGTCCGTCTTGTACTGGCCATCTACTCTGTGGTCGGCTTCAAGAGTTGTACTATTAAACTCCTAGAAAACTATGATAGAAGTTTCTGATATTTTATCCCGTAATCTGATGTTTTGCTGTGACTATCATCTAATTTTTCCTGGCAATGGTCTCAACCAACAACTCTACTAGAATTCATCACCAAGATGATATGGCACCATGGGCTGTTTGGACCAAGCCTCATAGGCGGGGCCTAAATTAATTATTTGATTCATCTGTCATAGGCTTGGCCCACTGATAGCTGTACTCATCCCAAAAATCATCCAGATCTAGTGGGCTAAACCCGATCTGGAAACCCATTTAAATTAGGCTAATGATGGTCGATTTGATGGCTACTTAATAAATGGTTAGCATCTCAGATTTCATAAGCCAATCCCTGCGCACAGTTGGTGATTTACCAGAAAGTTTTGGCTTGGTGAAGACTCAGATAGGAGTCAAGTCTATAGAAACTGGAGGGGTTGGGGTCTACAAAGGTGTGAAGTAGCATCCAAGAATGGAAGATGTTCAGACAACAAGAGGAGGGCCAATGAAGGATGCACCTTCCTTTCCCTGGGTGATCTGAATTTTTGAATTTTCAAAGGGGAAAAGAAAGTGAAACAACTCAAGAACCATGTGATGGGAAGCTGGACAATTAGGAGGAGGAGAAAAGAAAGAAAGAGATTGCTAGTGGTGGGCCCTCCCTACCAATCTTATTACTTTTGTGGGTCCTCACAGAAGAAAATGATTTAGTTGATGAAGGTTAGGAACCTGTTGAACCAACTGAAGTAATACAAGCAATCAAGGGAAAGAGATCTCCCATCTAAAAATCTAAATTAAATTGGTGAAATGGGTACTTAAGGGGATGTGTGCAAGAGATGTCCAGATGAGAAGAGCATGATAGCATATTGAGGCCAACAGGCAGAGGAACGTGGAGGCAAAGGAAAGGGATCCTGACACCATTGCTTGGTCATATGTACTACTAAGGGACTTGTGATCTCTTCTTAATAATAATGTTAGTTGGGGGAGGTGGAGTGGATGAATTGACCCATTCCACCCATGCTACCAATTGGACAGCAAAAGGAAAATCACCCACATACTCCACAGTGGATTATATTCTCCCCCCACCCCCTTTATTCAGCCATCTTTGGCTTTTCCCCCTCTTGTAAGTTCCTGGAATCTCAGTGATGAATGATGAAAAGAAGTAGAAATTGGGTCACTCCTATTTCTCCTTTTCCGAAGACTGAAGAAAAACAGTGAATGAGAAGACTATGCTGCTCACTGAACAGTTACCCTTTAATGTATTATATCTCATTCTTATTGGAGAGAGAGGGATGCCTTGATGGACTGTCCAGTTTGTGTTTGATTACAGTGATCCCACGTGAAGAACCATCTAGATTATTTTATCAAGCACCCACTAGTCTCGTGTTTAGTCTAAAATGGACCACATGGAAGTGCATTTACCAGATTTGTTAGTTGGCTTAATGGTCCAACATAGTCTAAACAGTGTAAGTGTAATTTTAAACAAGACCAATGATTCATGCTGCTGGTCCATACAGGATTATCTAGAGTAGATTATGTATTAAGTCATAAATAATTATATATATATATATATCCAATGATTCATGCCGAGTGTCTCTTACAAGAGCACCTCGAGGTGCTCTTATGAGAGACACTCTCACATTACTACGAGAGATAAAAGTAGGGACCCTCACATTTAAATTGTTGACATTGGATATGGATGTGAGGACCCCCATCTTATCTCTCATAATAAGGTGAGAGTGTCTCTTACAAGAGCAGCACCTCCATATATATATATATATATATATATAGGGGTCTTCATATGCATCCATCCCTCACCATTTTTGGTGAGGGACACCCCTTTTGGGGGTGTTTCAAGTACAAAATGGAGGTACAAAGGAAACACCCCCAAAAGAGGTGTCCCTTACAAAAAATGGTGAGGGATAGATGCATATGAATATTCCCCTATATATATATATATAGTTTCTGTGTAGGTTGATGGCCTTTCAAGAAAAAGGAGTAAGCCAACGAAAACATATATGAAAGTAGCAATGATGATTTGAAGAAGTGCAACCTATCTAATCTAATGATTTGGCCCAAGCATGATATTAGAATGTTGAACAGAATTAAAGCAGTTGACCATAATATAATTGGGACAAGGCTATGACGATGATGATGATAATTAAGAAAAAGAAATTAAATAACGAAGGTTGACGCTTTGGATGAGTGACACCACAACCGAACCTTATCTCAAGCCCACCTAGCCACACCTATGGCAACTCGACCATCACTGCTAAGTCAGGGTGATGGCTATGTCACCTGGTTTCAAATTACCCCTCTTTGATATCTCAGAATTCGGTTGCCCTACACTCAGTTTTTATGGCAAAGAACAAAACAACTGCTATCTACACGAATCATCCATAGACGTTAATCCTCATTTATGCAAAAATTGAGTAATCCCATACCTGATTTTGGCCTTTCTAACATACCCCAATTAAAAGAGGGAGAAATTGATTTATCAAAATTGTGAATATCGCTTCTGATGAGACTGATTTCTAACATACAGCAGTCATAAGGCAGAGTTTGATCCAACTCTTTGCCTTGACTAATATCAATGGAGCATCTGCACTTTGTGGTCCAGCATTTCTCATATCATTGTATCTTATTCTATACTCTGCCATCAGATTTGAAGTAGGCAAGTCATTATTCGAGGGAAACGTATTAAAATGGACCCTTTGTGCCACATATCAGGATAACCAAAAATGGGTCCGGGCACCTGCAAAATGTTCTCTTTCTTTTCTACTGACCAACTCACCTGCTGGTGGGAGTCAGTTGGAGAATCCAATTTCCAAGCTAATGTGGTGGGAAGATGATTAATTGGTAGAAAACGAACAAAGGAAGGAACAGGTCACTATGATATGAAGTGAGCGCAAAACATTTTATAGGCTCCTTGTGATGTGAAATTTCGGCTGAGCTTCAATATAGAGCTAGGGATCTGTGTGATATGAGTAGGATTATAAAGGTTAAAGTAGATAGATGGATGTTGTTAGCACCCTACTAACATTGACATGGGACTGATTCTCCATATTAATTCTGCAAACATTAAAAGCTTAGCAGCAAGAGGACAATTGGAAGTGATAAATTTAGTGTAAAAGCTAAAAGATACAAAGGAACTAGGGACACCATGTGAGTAGCAATTCAAAGCAATTGATATCATGGGTCACAATGTGGATGTCTATCTCATTAACAAGCATCTCAACATCATCCACCCAATTGAGGTCCGTTTTATTTTCCCAAGATTTCAACCCATTTCATGGTCACTGCTTTTTACCCACGACCCACAATATCAATGATTCACAACACTTGGTAAAATCCAGTAGATATGATATTTTATATAAATTATTCATTTCAAAGTCCTCTTATATTTAGTACAAACAACCTTATAAATCACGTCACCGTATTCTGTTTAAAAAATAAAGTGACAAAGAACTTCCTGCAGACAATCATCCGGGCTAATTTTTATTTATTTCTTTATTTATTGAACTGTAATCATCTGGGCTATGAGATCCCTTCCTTTCTTTTGTTTATTTCAATCTTCCCTATCCCACCAATCTAAAATTGGCCACTTGCAAAATGGTCTGTCCTTTACAAAATTCATCTCTCTCTCTCAAAATAAATAAAGGAGAAGAGAGGGACCCTTTTCTCGTCATTATTCCACAGCTCTTTCGCGGGTTGTTTGCATACATGCCCAAGAGAAACGGTCAAGACAGGAAAAGCTATGCATGGTCCTGATTATTGACTTGCTGGGCCTTCTTTTTTCCCCTTTTTATTTTCAAAGATTTGTTGGGTTTTGACGCTCTTGCATTGTCGTTGATGCTGGTAGAAGGAGATTTAAAAGGGGATGCAAAAATGATCATGTGGGTTGTTTGATTGGAATGCTAAGATGATATAAGTGAGAAGAGTAATATTTCTATTAACCCTCAAAATTTTGTGAAGATCTACCACTGCGCTCGCTCATTAAAAATTTAAACCATTCAAAATGAATTTCTCGGTTTTTACCAAAAAATCTAATGATAAATGTCTCGTCTTTGGTAAGATTTCACTAGATGGGTTTATGTTTGAGGGAGGCTTTCTTTTTTGCACGGTTTAGATTATACCTAGATATCAAACCTACACAGTTGGGTGAAAATGGGATATCCAACCAATTTGGTTATCACTGTGTTCTCAAATGGAATTTTGTCAAGTTCAATAACTCATCCTCTATATGTTTTAGTGTGGCATTTATGGCTCTCAAGCTCTGAAGGAGAGGAAGGCTGACATTCACACAGTATTGTCCAATCAAAATCTGAATCTAATGCTGTGAAATGTAGCACTTGACCGAATACATGAAAAAGATTTTATATATAGTTTAAAGTCTTACTGGAATGATAGAATGACATGAGGCCAAATTGTATTATCAGCTGAAAACTGTATTTAATTTTACAATTAGATGGTAATGGATAAATTATAACACAATTTTCTTAGAAAAGACGACAAATGAAATTTAACTCCCTATCGGAAGAGTTTTAAACTTCCTACCAAAATGGCACATTTTATTGTGTTTATATAAATCTCTATATGTTTAGATCGTGCACATATAGAGTAATAACTGGAATTTCTCTGCAAACTTTGAGATCTCTAATGGAATATTTAAGAAATTCGTCATATCTCAATAATTAGGAATCAATTTAGAGGCCAAATTGTCGATCTAAGCACTTAAATCCAAACCATTTGATCGAACTTGTTTGTAACATCATTTAATAAAACAAAAGAAGGTAGTCAAAATCGATCGAAATTGTTGGTCTGTTCTTATTGAACAATGGTTTTGGTTAATTTTTTTTCCCTAGTTTTACAATTTAATTTAACTTGGGATTTAGACATTGGTTTTGATTTAAGAAGACTAGATTACTGTGTCAGTCTTCCACCCATTTGGTTGCTAGTGAGCCCTGTTCTAAGCCCTGGGTAGTAGTGGGTACTCTGTGGACAAGTGGTAAAGGTGAGGAAAAGGATTGTGCCATGAGACCATGACCAAAAATAATAGAGCAAGAAAACCCTAAAAAGAAGAGAGGTTGGGGTCAATGGAGTACATGAAATTGGGTGGATTAGCATTAAAGAAATGCCAAGAATAAAGTGGCTGTGTCTGAAACGCAAGAAAAAATTGCGCCTTACTTTCTGAGATTTATTGGGAATGATGATTGACATTTGGGTTGGACCAAACTCATAAAACAAGCAAACCTTCCCCTGTGCAGCCTGTGTAATGTTGAGCTAAGATAGAATTGATATTTGATCAGGCTAGAATCTAGATACCTTTGGATGTTTCAAACACTCTTCCAGATAAGACGTTTGTTGATTTTTAATACGGCATGTGCCTTGAACATTCATCTTCTACAAAACAAAATGCTTCATTCTAGTCAACATCCCATTAATGTAAATACACTAAATATATTGTGTATAAGTTCAGTTTAGAATGTGAAAAATAGTTATTTTCGATGTTGATCTCAACTTTGGTTAGGGGTAGTGAGCTGCATAGGATCTTATACCCATATCATCCTAAAGTAGATGGTAAATGAAATAAAATGAAAGTAAAAAGTTGAAGCCGGCAAAATTATCTTTTAATGAGTAAAGAGAAGAAACTATGTTATGGAAGCATTTGTTAGATGAGAGGATTCCATAATAGAGAGGCTATGCAAGCCACTTTTTTTCATTCATTGGTGCAGTATGTTTTCGTTATTGAAATAGGGAAGAAGTAAACTGATTTTCCTTGCCGAAAAGGATTTCAATTTCCTCTAAGAGACGTAGGAATGTAAATTCTTTTCTCTCTCACAAAAATAGAACTTTGCGGAGAGTGAAGTCCTCTTATTGTGCAAACAAGTCACGAAACTTTTACACAAGATGAAATGAGGAGGAAAACTCACTCCCTCTCTCTCTCTCTCTCTCTTTATATCCTACTATAGATGAGAAATTATTAAATTTTAATTTTACAAAAGAAAACATATTTCACTGAATTAACATAGTTGTATCTAGTAAAACAAGCTTTTAAATTTGTATTAAACTTGAAACATCCATTAAACAATTTAAACGGAAAAATACCAATGGTCTTAAAACTCTTCTACCTAACTTAGATGCTTATGATTTTTGTTTTGTTTACATTGATTTGGCCTTTGGAATCATTTGTTAGAAGAAATATGAACTCATAAATTATAGTTACTAGAAGAAAATATGCTGGACCTACTTGAAAGTTTCATTCATGCCGCAAGCTCATGTGATAAATCCAAAGACTAATTTGTAAATATACCATATGAAACCTCAGAAGAATCATGGATCTTGTGGTATTGATAAAACCAATAAAAAAGACAAAGATGGTTTGGGTATATGGCATGATTATAACATCCACATCCAACAATAGTTGTAGTGCAACCTCGATGGGGCCAAAAGCAGACCACATGCCCCGACCCAAAAACAGGTGAAACTTGGGTTGAGCAGGTGTGGTATGATTTGGGTTCAAACCTAAATGTTGGTTTCTGTCAATTTTAGATGTCAGGTGCCCAAATTTGAACACATTACCCTTCTTTTCTATAGACATTGTGCATATTTACCCTGTTTTATATAAGAATTATATATGCTTTCTATTTTTTTTTTACTTTTTGAAAAGCAATTGAAAATAAAAGTTTTGGATGCTTGACTTGAATTGACTCTCTAGACTCAACCTAATTTGCAATTAGATAGAGAATTTACAAAGTAAGGGCAACTAAAATACTTTTCAAACACTCTCCCCCGCTCCAGCGAACCCGATCAACATATGATTCATTGCTGAGTCATTCATCTTGTGACCCAAGGGTACGGTCAAATTGGCTATGATACCATATTAAACCATTTACACTAACCAATTTTACCATAGCCTTGAGGCGATAGTTGAAACAGCTAAAATACTTTTCAACATCATCGACCCCACCCGTCCAAGTTGCACCCACCCTAAATTAAACTACTGGTGATTTGATAATGAAAGGGACAAAAGAAAGATCAAAGTCGGGAGAGTTGTGATTCTGCCGTGCCAGCAAGTTAATAATGCAGAGATTAATGGAAGATGCCGCCCTCGTGGGTCCTAAGCAAAGAAAAAAGCAGCAAAAAATGCGTGAATTGGGATGCCTTTGGCCTTAATCAGACTTGGATTTAGGGAAAAACACCAAGAAACCTTCTTACTTTCTATGCCGTTCAAATAAGAAAAGGAAAAAATAAAGGCACCCCTCATCACCTAATTCTGGTGAAGAATATGACATAAACGACCTTGTCATGATGCAACAAGCTTTTGAAGTCTTGTAGAGGGAGAGTTCGACCTCTTTTAAAACTCTTTTCATGTTTGGGTCTTTTAGGAGAATCCCATCACAAAACCCTCTCAAATTATAATTTTTATTAGTTTCATTGGAAAAAAGCTTTCTTCTATGGGTGCCCAACAGTTTTCTCTGTGAGCATCAACTTCATGGTTGTTACAAACAGACAAGTACATACGCCAAAATACTGCCACACCATGTAAAGAACCAGATAGCCTGACTGAAATCTTTTGCTTTTATTTGGATTGAGATGACATACATGGTTTCAAAATGGGGCTCTCTCCCCATGTTTTTCTGCATCAATTTTGTCCACCTCCAAAGGGACCCTAACCATTGGGTGGTGGAGCCCAAATTTGACATGACTCTTGCCAAGTTGTAAAACCCTGCATCTTATTTTTGATACACGTGAAGAACTCACATAGGTGGGCCAACTCACAATCCAACCCATCCAACATGTGGCTTGTGTTTAAAAGATGAAACCAATAATTTCTCTACAGGAGAACAAAAGGATGGCCAAGTTGGTTGGATTTCCCCTTTCTCACCAAATTGCAGTTCAATGATGGGTTTTCTCATTCTATGTGAGCGGGCTTTATCTCTCAACCTGAGCAAGTTTCTCTTTCCACTGTACGGGCGTTATCTTCCATAATTGATGTCGATCATGCGTCTAGCCCTGAGTAGCAAAAAAAAAAAAAAAATTTCCTCCAGTGGACTACTAAACAGATGATCTTAACTGTCCATGTTACTTTAATTGATCCACAATTAGTTAAAAATTACATCTGTAATCTGATTAAGATATTGTGATGTAAAGATCCTCAAGGCGTCATCTCTTTTTACGAGGAGATCCACGTGATGAAGGGTCCGGATTTCAAATAGTTCCATACCACCTTTTGATTTTGGAGAAAGAGAGAGGATTTCATTACTGTTTGAGTATGTACTAAAAAAAAGAGAGGTTACACTCATTAATCTGATGTAAGACATAGCATTCATTTTCTAAGTTAATTTGTCAAAGAAGTTAAATTATACAGCCAAGCGATTAGGTTGGAGAGGAGCGGTTCATCTCCCTTTCTTTCTCACCCATCTTAAGGAAAGAAATCAAAATGAGTGGAAGGAAGAGAGAGAAACAAGGTGTTCAAAGTTTGAACCTTCAAAACCAAGAAAATTTCGTTGGTGGGAAACTTCTTTTATATTTGTAAGGTGCAAATTGCCCTTCCAAAAACACCATCCCTATGAAAGCCAGCTGGCCACATTTACTATGCAGTATGCACCAACAACCCACTCACTCATACCTTCTGCCAAAAAAACAAAAACCCCACATTATCAGTGCCAATATCCAAGGCTTTGCCAAGAGAAATCTTGGGTTTGGGTGGAATTATACTGTGGGTCCCACCTATTAAGAATTCAAATAGTTCACCCCTCATTTCTAGGACATTTCTAAATTTACTCTAAAAGGAGCTGAACCCACTGTAGGATAGACCATTTCATGAAAAAAAAATGTATTTATGTTAATAATATTTTTAATCAAATAATCATTTTTAAGAGAAACACGAGACACCCCACGACAGCACAGAATTGATTTTTAGGCGGGCAGGTTATTACTCAATTTGTCGTTGAAAATGAACAATTTCATTATGGGACCAACTCAACTCAGAATGAAAATGAGAGATATCCCACCGCTGTTAATTTTGTGGACTCAAAACCTTCAATAGTTGGGCGGTGGGTCTCATTATAGAGTTTAATTCTACTCCTCCAACTCGAAATTTCTCTCTAGAATCACCCATAGTCTCTTGTGAAATTAGGTGACGTTCACTAGGTGGGACCCACCACGGCAACCCAATCCCAAAGCTGCACCGTCCATCCATGGTGGGCCCCATCTTGTGAACGGTGAAATATTAATGCAATATCTGTGGCAGTGCTAGGTGTAAGGAGATTCTTCCGAGAATGGCGTTTTATATTTTTCTAATTTTCCAAACCCAACACCACCACTCCCACGCAATACTCAAAAAGTCCTACTCTCCCTCTCCCACGTCCTCTCCCTCTCCTCCTCCTCCTCCTCTTCCTCCTCCTCGTTTTTTTATATATTAGCATTTGCAGCAGTTTCTGGGTATTAATATCGGCTAAGTAACAAACCGAAACCGGAACCTCTCCCTTTGAAAAACATCCAAATCAAGGCCCGTTTTTGGACTGATTCTCATCAATCCCGTCCCACTCCCACCTCTCTTATATGTTTCTTTCTCAAAGTAGAAGATGTCTGATAGAATAAGCTGTCGTTTGAAAGAAAGAGAAGAACAAAAAGGAGATGGTGGTGAAAACAAGAGACGGATAGAGGATTAATTGAACAGAGATCCTTGTGTTTGGATTTGGTTTTTCTTTCTCCTTTTTTCCTCTTCTTCATCATCAACTGTCCATCCTTTTGTATTCTCTTTGTTTTCGCATCTTCAATGGCAGTCCAAGCGCAATACCCATCAAATATCTTGCTTCTAAATCCAAACAGGTTCTTATCTTTCTCTCTATCTATAATCTTTCTTTTATCTTCTCTCTGTAGTTCTTATTATTATTGTTGCTGTTTCTTTGAATTGTTGTAGGAATGGTCAGGAGGGGATGAAGAACATGATTGAAGGAGGTGATTACGCTCTGCAATCACAACCAGTGGAAGTTCTCCATCACTCCCAAATGTTCTATGGCAATGGAGGTGGGATGGGTATTTCTCAATCTTCCTTCCATCTTCAAAAATTCTTCTTTTCAATCAGACAAATTGGGTGAAAGCTGAAATGGGTCTCTCTCTCTCTCTCTGTGGTTTTTTCTTTTGGTGGCAGTTGGTGTGAACCCACGTAAGAGGGTTAGAGAAGCCATGAACACCACAGCAGACACGCCTGTCAATCTCTTTCACTTGCAATCCCAGCCTTCAGCTTCGACTCTCATCGACCTTGCCCAACTCCATAACCACCATTCTCCCATGGTTTCTACCGGCCTTCGATTGTCCTTAGAAGACCAACAGCAGCAGCAGCAACAGCAACAAAGGGGTCTTCTTCTTCCTTCCATTCTCTCCTCTTCCTCCTCCTCCTTCCTGTTAGAAGAACTTTCTCTGCAAATCAAACAACAGAAAGACGAAATCGACCACTTCCTTCAATCACAGGTACAAGATAACAAAAACCCATTCCCCTCCTGCATTTCCTGCTCTCTTTATTCAATTTACTCTGCCAACCAATCCTACCAAAAACCTAAAAGCGTTAGTACGAGATAGATTTTGGGGCGAGTTTTATTTGAACATGCAACCGGCTGGCTTTTGATACCGTATTAAATTTCAATATGCGGCGGCGGATTTTTTCAGGGGGAGCAGCTCCGGCGCATGTTAGCCGAGAGCCACCACAGGCAGCACCGTGCGCTGCTGGCTGCGGCTGAGGAGTCCGCCTCGCGCCGGCTGCGGGAGAAGGAGGCGGAGGTGGAGAAGGCCGCGAGGCGGAACGCGGAGCTGGAAGAGCGGGCGGCGCATCTTAAGGCGGAGGCGCACGTTTGGCAGGCCAGGGCAAGGGCGCAGGAAGCGTCTGCGGCATCTCTGCAGGCGCAGCTGCGTGAGGCTATGATGAGCTGCGGTGCGCACGATAAGAGGGAGGAGGTAGGGTGCGCCGGGGACGGGTTGCCCGTAGACGACGCCGAGTCTGCCCACATCGACCCGGGCAGAGTCGTGTCGGTCGTGCCTCAGTGCCGGGTGTGCCGGAAACGCTCCGTGTCGGTGGTGCTGATACCGTGCCGGCATCTCTGCGTTTGTAGCGGATGCGATACCGTTATCGGAAGCTGTCCTGTCTGCCACTCTGTGAGAAGCACCAGCGTGGAAGTCCATCTGTCCTAATCTTATCCACATATCAAAATTCCTAAAATCCTTTTCTTTTCTTTTTTTATCTTAAATCACAAAAATCGCAAAAACCTACTAATAAATTGCCTTTTTCTCCAACCTCCCCCTCTCTCTCTCTCTCTCTCTAAAATGCCGATTCGAATATTCCGATACCGAGTTGAGACAGGAATCCGATACCGGCACGAGTTTGTGTCCGTTACAGGTAATTAATGTACATGAGTGTTGTTGGGTCATGGATCAATGACCTTTTTCTTGTTGATGACTTTTAAATTCAATTAATATATAAGATTCTTTCATTTGGTTATTGTAGTTGTTTCCTTTTAGTTGTGATAGAGTAAAGTTGTTGTTCCTATCATGAGAGCTTTGGTGGGACTCATCTGAAGATGAGTCTTATGGGCTCCTACTTTGAATCATGGAACTGTGAAATAATCTCATGCTGGCACTAACATGGTCTCATGGCATTCATATGTCAGGCCCACTTCAATGTGATCAAATACCCTCATCCAAACATCTATTTTGCATGGGAATGAGTCATGCAAACCACTAGATTTCTCCTATGGGAAGGCAGTGGTGGACCCAGGATTTTTATTTAAGTGGGGCTAAATTCTTAGCCAACTTTGCTAACTTTTTTTACATTAACAATATAAAAATATAAAAATAAAGTCCATCGAAGTAGACACAACTTTTTTTCATACTCAGATCTCCAATCCAATTGAAGGGTCTTCTCACTACCTCTCTCAAATTCAGGTGATCATCAATTCATCATTGTAAAAACAACATAAGATAACATTTTCTTTAATCTTAGGTGTTTTGATGCCCCTAAAACGGTAATTAGAGTGAGCGAGCACCCATTTATCCAATTTGGATTTCTAAAGGAAATTTATTTGGATATAAGGAATTTGGCTGCCTGCAGTTACCTTAGCTATAAAAATAATTTCCTATAGTTGGTCATTGGCTCATGGCCAAAAAGAAAAAAAAAAAAACTCCACTTAAATAAAACTCGAGTCATCCAAACATATGAACCCTAAGGCCTGATTTTAGGTATGAATTGAAGTTTAAAGTGTGCCTAACGGTGATTTGGTCATCTTCTGACTCTGACTTGTTGATATTTGGGAACTTAGAGTTTGAAATTAGGATTTGGAAACTGAGGGTTTACATTCAGGTATAGAGTGATTATGATTATACTATATAACTGAGGAGGAAGATTGCTTTATTTGGGGTTATTTGGTGAGAGAGAGGCTAACCAAAAGAAGACTGGCGATGAGAATCTTAATCGGTGCAAAGAGGATCTCGGACTTTTACTTGAAAGAAGTCAAAAGAGATCGGCGTAAAGAGGTTTGTTTTCAAACTTTTCAGGTTTTGTAATGAGGGGCGATCACAAGGTTTAAACGTGGGGCGACTGTTTATTAAGTATACGTGGGAGAGGTACAGGCCCATTCAAATATAAGATAATTTCAAAATTGACCTGGAGCGGCCCCAGGTCATTTCTATTTGGGTCCGCCCATGTGGGAAGGTGTAAAACATAGTTTATGATTTTGTGCAAAGAGCCCAACATGATCCAATTACGGTGAATGGCACTTTGAGTTGAGAAGTAAGGTTATCTTCTACTGCTTGTAGCTCCACCCATAACCCATGTGTTACCTCAAAACTGACAAATGATTTTGTCCATAAACTGCTATAAAGGTCCACATGAAATTATCAACAGCATTTTTGAAATTTAACAAACAGCAAAAACCTTTCAGGGGTCCATGTGAAATGGAGCTTTTGATCATGTTAAGAGTGTGCTATACACATGCATGATAAATGACGTTTTAGGTGCCATCAGCACCATACGTTGCAGCATAGGCTTCGAATTTATGAGTCGAGGTAAATGGAGATCCATTGTAATTTTGCTTAAATGTAACCCTGCTAGGTAAGAAATACATTGCATGTCGGTGGCATCTTCAAACTTCAGTAAATGTATGAGGTGATTATTCTTATTTATTCCACCTCTATCTGTTTTTCTTATAAGGCAATGAATTTAGGGGTGTTCAAGGACCGGGCCAGCACGGGCTCAACCCAGGCCTAGCCTTTGTTGGGCCGGCTTCCTGGGTTTGAACCATGAGTTTTAGTATTCATGCCGTGCTGGATCTAGATTTTGGGCCTGATTAATATTTGGCTAGGGCTGAACTAAGTGATAGAAAGCCTGGAAGCCTAAATCAGGCTAGATAAGACATATAGTTTAGTGTCTGATTTGCCAACACAAGTCATAGAAAGCCTTTCCTTGCCAGGCCGATTGACTAGCTAAATGGGCAATCTCAGGTTTCAGATGGGCCTAACTCGAACCGACACTTAAGGGCATTGAGCTAGATATGGTCCTGTGTTTTCAAAGACGAGTTGGGCCTCAATATGCCTCATCCCAGCCAAAGCCAGTACAGCCCCAACAATGATTGATTAATTTTTATTATGATGGTCTTCCTTACAAGGCTTACATTGATTGTTAAGGAAAGATGGCTAATCTACACTACCATTCTTTGTGGGTCCATTTAGTCGCATAAGAATATGGGCCATGAAATCAGGGAAATCATATATTAGATAACGATGGTGTGAGATTTTCAATCCTCTCCGTCCACAAAAGTCGGCCGGACACATTTAGCTACTTAGAATATTACTCTTCCCTTTTGGCCCGGCCCGGTCGGTGGAGATAAGACGTGGTTTAGAAACTTGATATGACTTGCTGTGACTCACCCAAGTTGACCCGGCTTTAATTATTCTAGTCTATCTTTTGAATTTGTAAACTTTGATATGAACAAATTGGAATGGAATATGGAATCCGTTTAAAGAATAAGTTTGATTGCATGCCCTATCAATTTCACAATAATGTCAAACTTTGGAATGAAATTTAGATCAATGGTCATGCTTAAATACAAGGGAAGAAGGTGTTTTTGACTTTTGAGAGTGCTCCAAATATTCTTATTCTGAATAATGCCAGCAAGATATAATGTTGGAGTAATTCCAAATTACAACATTTTCTTGGAATACTAAAATATCAATAAAATCTCAAATTAATGAAATCAAAAAAAAAAAAAAACAATAAATTCTATCATAAATCCTTGCAAAAGAATCAAATTTCTCATGATAATTAGACTTGTTCAAGAAAATAGTGATATTATTGTTATAATCTCAAAGTATTGGCAATATAAGATTTTTACTGTAATTACTAAGTGAAGATAATGTCAGCCTCAAAAATCAATGACCCCTCCTCTCCTCTCTCTCTCTCTCATATTGCCTTTGGAGATGAGATATACTTGTAATGAATGGATGAAATATAGGCGGCCACCATTCTCAGAAGGGATGCATGGACCATCCACCAAGTATTCTAGAAGACACCCTTTTTCTTCGAATGCAGCACAGCCTTTGAAATTAACAAATAAAAGCACACAAAGAAGGAGGATGATGAATGGGTCAAAACAGGAAAGTGGGATGAAGAGGGCTCACCAAGCACACGAGGAGACGTGTGGGCTGGTTATCCACCAAAGTTTACCCTTCCAATCCTATGTCTTGTTTAATATTTATTGTTATCTTGATGACTGAGGTGAGATATCATGGCATTAGCCAAAGGAGGGTAATGGTGTGCCGTGTGCTGTGTGGTAGCTGATTTTGTATGATCATTAGATATGGTTAATGATAACCAATGGAGTTGATATTGATAAATAGCTGACGTATACATAGCTAGGCTTAGAGATGTCGATAACCCCAGCCAGCTTGGCTTGCTGTCTAATGAACCAAGTTCAAGTTAGGGTCAATTGGCTTGGCTTGGTTCGAGCTCGATCGGCTTGTTAAGAGGCTTGAATTGTCCATGTATGTATATTTTGTGCCATGCCAAGGCATATCCAGCAGGCCCAGCCTGATTTTAGAAGCACAGGCCCATGTCCTGGCCAAGCCCGACCTAGTTTGTGAATCTCAGGCCCAAGCCCGCCCATGCACTCAATCAGGCTAGGGGTGCTCATGGGCCGGTCCAGCTTACTTTGCGGTGGGCTTGATATGTAATTAGGGCCCAATTAATAATTGGGTCGGGCTTGGATTAAGTGATGGAAAGCCCATAGCCCAGCCCGGCCCAACTTGTGTAAGAAATGCATGTAATTTAATTTAATCAGTGCTTTAATGGCCACAAAAGCGATGTAAAGTGCGATTCAGCATGGCCCGATTGATTAAATGGGCCGGCTCAGGCCTAGCTTTTATGGCCAATGTTGGGCTTGGCCCAACTTGTGTAAGAAATGCATGTAATTTAATTTAATCAGTGCTTTAATGGCCACAAAAGTGATGTAAAGCGCTATTCAGCATGGCCCGATTGATTAAATGGGCTTACTCAGGCCTAGCTTTTCTGGCCAATGTTGGGCTTGGCCCCGGCCCAGGCCAGTGTTTCTAAAGCTGGGATTATACAATGAAGCCCACCCCAATATGAGCTGGGCCTGGTTAGGGCTCGGGCTGTCCTGGCCCATGAGCACCACTTACGGTTTTTAAACGTTGCTGTTTGTAGGAAGAGACGCTTCCCTCCGCGAAAAAAAAAAAAAAACCGCACGTCCTTACGCACCAGTCATGGATCGATGCATTTATAAGGAAGCCTCTGCAATCTCCATCACCCAATTCTAGTTCAGTTTCATTAAATCATATTCATCTGCTTGCTCGTTTTTCTCAGTTCTTTCTCTTGTGAAATTTCAATAAAAAAAGCCTTCTTCCATGGCCTTTACTCCGGAAGAAATCCCCCAAACAACACCACCCTCCATTTGCCTCCAAATAGCCGGATTTCTCACCGGAAACACCATCCATGTCCAAGGAGATGCAGGTGATATGCGCTTCTCCGGCCAATTCGATATCCATCAACCCCCAAGAACCCACCAACAACCTCACACTCCGGGAACTGACTCACTGGAATCACCACCAAGGTCCACACTATCCATGGAAAAACTATTCTCATCCATTACACAAAACCAAACCCATGGACTGTTTGGTTCTTCTCCCATCACAGACACAACCACCCCATCAACCCCAGTTCACAAAAATGCTCACTCCCTCGAATTTCCAGATCTGGGTTGTCCTGATTTCGATCAATCTCCGGCCAACTGTCGGACTTCGGCCACCCAGATGAGTGGGTGCGAAGTGGGTCGTGCCAAGGTTACGACGAGGCTTAGGAGCGGCGTCATATCGCCTGTAACGTATTTCCCATGTCGGAAGCGTTCTTACGTAGGCGTGTCGGTACGTGATGGGGAACAGGAGAATTGGAGGAGGAGATCGAAATCAAGGAGGGAAAGGAGAGATGTGTTGGAGAGAGTGCTTAGACAGCATAGCTTTCCTGTAAGGCCATGCAATTCCTATACCTTCTTCGTAATGACCAAATGGAGGGATTTGAAAACCTCTTCATTTCAGGAAACAAGCAAGAGATTGGGTGAAATGTGGTCAAAACTTCCAGACATTGAGAAGAAGGTATAATTAAAATGCTTTTAAAAAAATTTCTTTTTAGTTTTTTTTTTTCATGATTTTGCCTTTTAATCTTGTTATCATCATGTAAGTTGAGTACTACTACTAAAAAGAAACAGATGAAGTTGATTTCGCAGTCTTTAAGGCTCATGGAACTTAATTACATAGAGAATATCCGGCAAGAAAAAGATACATGAACTTACTCGTAGGTCATCTGCTATAGAAGGGGTTAAGTTCTTTTATGGTCTTTTTAACCTCCCGAGACTTCATGTATGATCTTTTGATGTGTACAGGAATTTGTGATGATGGCATTAAAGGACAATGAGAGATACAAGAAGCAGTGCATGTTGTTGAAGAGAAGACCCAAGTGTCTTCTTGGTGGGTCACAGTAGTATTTTGGAATTTGTTGATGTTGGAGAAGATGAATAAATAAACCTTCAGTATTTTGGATAACTGACTGTTTCCTGATGAAACAAATATTGTTGTATATCATTTATATCATTCAAATGTATTATGTGTTTAAAGATAGAGAAATAACTTCGATGGTTCAAATCCAGTTTTTGATTTTTTTTTTTTTTTTGATTAATTGAATTTCAATCCACTATTTTAAGATTGCAATAGTGAGCACCTTCCCATATATGTACAAGATGTGAAGTTTGGAAAACATTCACCTATGAGTTCTTCCAAAGCGCTGTGGCGCTCACTTGGGCCAAACATTCGTCAATGCAACCCCTCTTTGATACTCTTTCCATCCCATGATCTGGCTTCATGCTCAATTTTACACTTATTGAACTTTCAAGTCTTTTTTTCAATTTTTCCCTCGACTTGAGCTTGAGAAATGGAAGACGTATCTGATACCAAATGTTATGGATATAACTAATACATCAAAATCAAATGCCCGAGCGAGCCAAGACTGATGGAATGAACCTTTTAAGTCTCTTTTTTTTTTTAATTTTTTTCATGACTTGAGCTTGAGAAGTGGAGTCCGGCTTTGATACCAAATGTTATGGACATAACTAATGCATCAAATGCCTAGGACTGATTGAATGCGTCAAATCAAGTCTTATAGCAACTAGGATGTATTAAGTTTAGGCTAGGCTAATCTGCTGGGTTTGATTCTTTGTACCACCCTTGCCCTCATCCACTTGATAAACTTACATCGAAGTGTGCCCCATAAGTGGTTTGCTCATAGGTGGCAATGTTAAGTTTTTACTTAAATTAATTATTGCTAAAATTTCATGTATAATTTGCAAATTCACTCTCACAAAAAAAAAAAAAATCATGATCGGACTATGAAATCATCGAACAAAACAGACCCCAATCTTTAGAACCAATAAATCAGGAAAAAAAAAAGACTTCCTCAGAAAAATTTTGCGTACGTCTGATGAAATAGTTTCTTTCCCTTAATGAGGTCAAGCTAAAGACAATTAAGGGGAAGTACAAATGAGAATGGTCTCATTCACCTAAAATTTGCCGATACTCTTTTGATATGAAAATTAATAACAACGGTAGGAAGAAAACTTTCTATAGAAACACATTGTGATTAAGGGGTCGATTGTTTGCACGTGTCTACCTATATATAATGATTTACATGTTTAATGATCATGCATAATAACATTTGTTTACGTTCATGAAAATTGTGTGTAAATGAGTCCAATCTTTACCCGATTTACATAACTGAGATGGTGGTAAAATGTTAATGTTATAAATGTTATCATAGGCAGTGCTGGAAGAGTTTCCTCCTGGATGAGCAAATTGCATAGCTCATATGCAGTCCAACTCATATGGCCCACTTAGGTGCATGTCTATCAATGGGAAGAGGGCAAATAGAAAGGGTCTCCTAATGGACAAGAGAGGCTAAAAAATCAGCCTCACCAGGTAATCTTAGCTTTGATTTAACAACCTTCAATGTAATGTTAATGTCATCTTAACCATAAGATTTCTTGAGATTCAATCCAACGGTGACTGCACTAACCATAGGTAGGCCCCATAGAGTTGGATTGCACATGCAGTATGCTCGTAGGAGAACACTTTCTACCTAGGCAGTGGAAAAGGATTGTCCCGGGCTAAATATTTTTAAGTGACTATAAAAGGGTGTATTGCCTTTCTCTCTTTTCACCTAAAAGTGTCTTGAAAAGATTTCCTCTCTCTCCTTAAAAATTTTTGCTAAGTTAGACTCCTGGTGGAAATCTAGAAGAAAAAAGAAAAACCTTGAAGACCCACGGCGGTTTGTTTGATACTAAGGTGCCAACACAAATTTGAAGACACAAGTGTTGGTCACCCTTCACCTATTTAATAATCCTTTGACAGAGTCATTTGTACGCATACAATCCCATGCAAATAACCGGCCCTTAGAAGAACAGGTAATTAGTACTACCATGTTAGGGATGGTTGAAATGGCACAGGCAGACATTCATCACTTTCACATTTGATTGTGACCAGAACCTAGATACACCAAACCTCCAGCCCTGCACTCTATTTAATCTAATTTACATGTAATGAATTGTTTAACAAGAAGAAACGACTATCATCACACGTTGGTTACTGGTTGTCCATAAATTGCTTACCTGTGTTGACCCTAATATCATTAATAATCATGCATAGCTTAATTTCTCTGGGATCCTCCAATCCATAAGAACTAAAAATTTTAAAACTTGGGTTTCTAAAAGGCTAACGACCCTAATAGTTTCTAAAAATGGTGTAACCCTAAACACTGAGTTTTTAGTTGGAAGGTTTCTGTTTTGAAAAGTTTCTCTTTTTCTTGGAAAGGTCTATCCCAATTAACCTTGTTTGTGTGGGACTACTCAATTAACTTTGATTTGGATTTCTTCCACTCCTTTCAAGGGTGGGAATGGTTTGAGGCATACTTCTAGGGAGAAAAGGATTGTCCCAAGCTAAATATTTTTAAGTGACTATAAAAGGGCGTCTCCTGCCTCTCTCTCTTTTCACCTGATAGTGTCTAGAAAAGATTTCCTCACTCTCCTTGTTCTCTCTCACTGTCCCTATCAACCTTTTATCACTCAGACTACAAAGAGTAAGTTTGATCATCAGCATTCCCAGTTGTCATCTTGCTGCAATGCCAGACTTAGTTTCTGTAGAAGGCGGGAGTCTGTTCTTTCTTGCAGATGAGATGGAAGATGATTTATTTTGGGAGAATGAAGGCATAGAAGTTGGGTTTCTTGGGAAGAATGGTGAAATATTCATGGAGGCCTTTCCTTCTCCTTCTCCTCCTCCTCCTCCTCCTCCAACTCCAAGGTCTGGTTTCATCCGCGACGGCTTTTACGAACAACCCTGCAATTTTCTTGATGTGTGCTTTCTCTGCAAGAAAACTCTGTCCCAGGACATGGACATCTTCATGTACAGGTTAGAAATCAAATTTTGATTACTACACGCCTTTTTTTTTCCTTGTCCCTTTGAACTATGAACAATGCTTACGGTAACCATTCTTTATGGCAATTTAGTGACCATAGGAAACTTACTTTAGATTAACTCTACATTTCTATGAACTCCAACCAAAGTAAGCACCATCTTTAGATTGTTCAAATTTAAATTTTAGATGGGATTTTGTAGAAAATCTTGAAACTACGTTTTCTTGCAAGATTCACCTTGATATTTTATTAAGAATGATTTAGGAGATAAAAAAAGCCAATCATCTCATCTGACTCTAATCTAATCATAAGCAAATATGATATTGTAATCTGAATTTAATACAATCCTGTCCTCGTTGTAATCATATCCATCCTTTTTAATATTTTTTGTTATCCTTCACAATCATGGAATGTGATCAATCTCTAATGGTAGCCCCAGCTCCATTGGAAGTACAATTAGGGAGAGAGTTGTATTGAGCTTTTTGCATTTGAGATGTGGATCCCCCAATGATCAATTTACAATACAAGCTCAAACAAAAAAAAAATCGAATCATCAAATGTAAGAAACCATGTACCAATCCAAAAACTTAAGGTAATAGGTGAAAGGCTCTAATACAGATATATTAAGAAATGTCAAGCCTAGCTATTACTTAGGTGATGTGGGATGTGAGACTTTCCAACAAAACTCATATAAAACTAGATGAATTGCTAAAGTGAATTAAATAAACATATCCCACTAAGTTTTTATCAAGATGTGACCCAAATTACAAATTGTTAACGGCAACGTAAATTGTTTGAATCAAGAACCATGTGAACCATACAGATTGTTGAACTTTCTATTTTCTTCACCTTTCTCTTCATTCAAACAAACATTTGACAATAACAAAATGAAACTGCAATTTTCTAGATTCATCATGTGAAATTGGATAATTCGATATAAAGGACAAGGTCCATAATTTGACTCTGCATAGTTGTCACTTGTATAGTGCTATAAAATTTTAGAAAGTGGAAGATGCAAATACAAGAAATTCAACGAGCCCCTTGTTTTCCTTTCTTTCCATGTTTTTCAACATTTTATTAGAGTGTTTGGCCTGGATTCTGATGCTGATATCATATGCAGAGACAGCACTTTCTGTAGCAAAGAGTGCAGGCAAGAGCAGTTTAATATCAATGAAGGCACAGAGAGGAATCAGATTCCATCCGACGTCAGTGTCTCCATCTACAAGAGCAAGTTCTTCCACTTCCTCCAAAGAGTGAGGTCTATCCTTGCAAATGATGTAGCTCAATTAGAAGACACCATAAAGGCTCCAGCTCAAGCATTGATCAGTCTATCCATGCCTAGGAATTCTTCTTTCAATCTCTCCATCTACAAGAGCAAGTTCTTCCACTTCCTCCAAAGAGTGAGGTCTATCCTTGCAAATGATGTAGCTCAATTAGAAGACACCATAAAGGCTCCAGCTCAAGCATTGATCAGTCTATCCATGCCTAGGAATTCTTCTTTAAATCTCTCCATCTACAAGAGCAAGTTCTTCCACTTCCTCCAAAGAGTGAGGTCTATCCTTGCAAATGATGTAGCTCAATTAGAAGACA
This sequence comes from Umbellularia californica, assembly GCA_028538565.1. Lineage (NCBI taxonomy): Eukaryota > Viridiplantae > Streptophyta > Magnoliopsida > Laurales > Lauraceae > Umbellularia > Umbellularia californica. The sequence goes on from JAPQWN010000012.1 coordinate 1,739,215, forward strand.
CCATAAAGGCTCCAGCTCAAGCATTGATCAGTCTATCCATGCCTAGGGATTCTTCTTTCAATCTCTCCATCTACAAAAGCAAGTTCTTCCACTTCCTCCAAAGAGTGAGGTCTATCCTTGCAAATGATGTAGCTCAATTAGAAGACACCATAAAGGCTACAGCCCAAGCATTGAATCTACCTATGCTTTATTTTCTTATTTCTGAAGAGTGTTCAAATTTTATGCACCAAATGATGAACACATGGTACGAAATAATAACTAGTCTTAATCCACGCAACTTAGAGGCACATAACTTTTCGGCTGATTAGTTGAAAATTTCAAGGATATAGAGCTGGATGTTCCATCCCTTTTTAACCATTTTTCTTTTCAATCTTTCATGTGGGGAGGAGTATGAATCGCTGGTGAGATTTGAGTCGATTTTCCTTGTCTTTTATGGGTCTGAAATTTCCTTTTTTACGATTTTTCGGATTGTTCAAACAAATTGTACTGTGATGATTGAAACAACCCTCCTTAAAATTGTGGATCTTAACCATTAATTGGCATGATCCACTTCAATAGACCTGCCTGATATCAGGAAGACCGGATTGACCCAGTGCTTTTCAGATGGTTTTCACACAGTGCCCATACCAATCTATATTACCAATATGGCTGCTGGACTAGTACAGGGTTTCATACCAATACTTGAAACCATGCTTTTAGGTAGCGGTGCTTTTGGACCCTCCATTTAGTTATGGGCCTAATATATAAGCCCGTCTCTTGCCCAGGGCTTGAAACTTAAATTAGGCCCAGACCACTTGAAAATTATATTACTCAAATGTAGTGGGCCAGACCCAGCTTGCTAGTTCAATAATCAGCCCAAGAAATTAGATGCAGGTACAGCATGCAACTTTAGGAAGAGTTCAAATCCAGTACAATGCCATGATAGGCTTGGTCTGACCCCTAATTTTAGGTTGATAATTAGATAATGGCCCATGCCCCTTGTCTTCATAAAGGCCAGACTAGGTTGTGACACTAGATTGTAAATAATTTGCAAGATTTAAAGATTGTAGAGAAAATCTCACTAGGAATGTGGAAAGAGAATAAATTTACTGACTGCATTAGAAAATCTCAATGTATTTTTACCATGTTATTGTTTTTAGACAAAACCCAACTGATTGCATACGAGTCCGGAGCCGCTGAGCCGGTGAGGTAAAACTCCACGGTGACCGTGAGTGCACCAGTTACGGTCCGCCACGTCACCGCTGACAACCTACCATGGATCTGAATAGGGTCTGCCTGCGGTGACGTGACAGGCCCTGAGAGATCCACTCACGGTAACAGTGCATAGACCCAATCAAAGGATCCCGATTCGATTGGGTACCCATATCTCATATAACACTTTCAAAATATCCACGGAACTACATTAGGAGTATAAATCCCTGGGCCTTGCATCAATAAGACAATGCTAAAAATATAAACTTATATACATGAACCGTATTACCTTGTTTGGAAGCATAGAATCACTTTCACATAGTGATATAGGGGAAAACCGCATATCAGTTTTATACAATTTAGTTGGGCTACACCCCAAATGCTTTCTAAAGAGGAAATAGTGGGTCTCACACACAGTGAACGTTTGGATCATAACTTGGGAGCACAGTAAAGTGCAAAAACTAGAACATGAGACTAAGTTATCTTTATGTTTTTTCATGACCCTCAAAATCTATGAAGACCTAAAATATAAAACTTCACACATTCAAGACAAATCTATGAGAATATAGAACATTTTGGATCATGAATTGGGGGCTCACAAAATCGCAGATAATTAGAAAGTGAGACTTAAATGTTTCTTGGTTTTTCACATGTTTTTGTAAAACTTTGAGGATCTAAAATATGAAACTTCATATTTGTCAGGTTTACTGTCTATTTGTAAATAATGAAAAGTTTGGATTGTGAATTAGGGGTCCACAAAGTGCAAAAGATAGACCTATAGGATTGTGTTTTCCTTTTCTAGTTTGTTTTTTCACATATTTATCAAAGTGTGTAAATATTTAAAATATAAAACTAAATGTGCTCACATTAAAATGTTTGGAATAGACCAAACTACGATTTTGGGCCCATAGGGCTGCAAAAAAAAAAAAATGGGTGGTGGTTGATGGATTCTGACCCCACAGCCTAATGAAGTTGAAAATTAGTTGGAAAAGTGTATGAACGCCTCTTAAGCGTGAGGTTTATAATGGTTTCACACCTAATAGGGGTGTGAGATTTTTTATGTGAGAATTAACCACTATATTTTTCACACTATTTTCACATCATGTACTGAATAAATGAGTGCAAACAAAAATATTCACCTGTAAATGTTACACATCAAGAAGCAATGGCCCCAAGGTTTGTTTGTTTGCATTCTTGATTTTATTAGTAGATTATGCCATCCCTAAATTTAGGAGATGAGGTCGAGATGACGATGATAATGATGATTTAGTATTCTTCACATATTAGACATCTCCATGAAAGCCTTAGCCCATCCAATGGTGTGAGCTTTGTACTTTGCAGATCCTCAATCTTTTAGAAAAACGTAAAACATCATTGTTTTTTTCTAAGATTGGAGATAATCTCAATGGTGACCAAAAGTAGCAAAACATTTCAAACGGGGGCAAACACATGGTAGGTGAAAGTCACACCCATGACCCAACACAACTGATCAATGGCATCTACTTATTCTTTCATAATGATAAATAATGAGTTCATGACCATAGACCAGAGAGTAAAAAGGAAACATGTCTCTCTCGTGTTAATTCATTTTGTTTTGCTGCTTCCACAAAAAAGAAAAAAGGTCGCCACATGATAAATGGAGCATGAAATGGTAGGTAAGTGGGCATGGAGAGAACACATTACTCAAAGAGAACCGCATACAAAAAGCATTTGAACCGTTGTGGGTACTTTTGCACAAACCACCATCACCATCACAACTGGCATACAAATTAGAACAAAGAAATTAGTTTAAAAAAATAGAAAAACCAATTCACATTTGAGTGGATGATTAGATGAAGGACGGTTCAACTTTTGATTTAATTCCACTCGACAATAACATCAATTGATAAATATATATATTTCATCATCACTAAATCTTTGTTCGGCTACTTCTTCATATCCATTGTTACTACTTCCATCCATGTTGCCATACATTGAAAAAACTTAACACTTTTCCTCATGAGCATGGCTACTAGCCTATGTTAGACATGTGAAATAGTTCATTTTTCATGGCAAGAAAGTTTGGTAAACTTCTAAAACATGATCAAACATGGTATCATTCATTGTCCCAACTCGATCAAATAACCATTTAAAGAAGATGGGCGGTCACCAAATTTCTTCTGGTAGCCTAAAATCAGATTCCTCTTCGTTGGAATACAATGCTTCACTGAGAAAGAGGACAATTGAAGGGATAAGGTCACAGATACCATCCACATAAAAAGTGTCGGTAATGGTGGAACAGAGGAAGGTCACATTGGCACCGGCTAAGTCGAAAAAACCACACCTTGCAACAAGACGAAAGCATTTGAAATCAGAATGCCAAGATTACCCTACCCAATTGTCTGTTTGTCCTTGTAATTATGGAGGAACAAAAGATTCCTTCTTCCTCTCCAATCTCTTTTTTTCTTTCAAACATTTGAAACCCCATTGAAGTTTCCACATACAAGACGTGTCAGTGATTCTTACACTCATCCGTCCATTTCTCGTTACTTCCAAATTTGAAGGGTTTTTTTTTTTTCAATTGAATTTTTAGAAATTCTAAGACTTGTAACGGCTAAATTTGAAGAAACAAAGATGAATATGTACAAAACTGGTCATGAATAATCTCTCACTTGATGGAAAATGAATCAACAGGAAATGGAAATAAATATTCAGCTGTAGTAATCCAAATTCTGGGAAAGTTGGGCGGGACAACTCCTCTCCACCTTTTATTCGAAACCCTTCACCTTTTTTTCTTGTTTTGCAAAGTCCGACTACTGGTGAAAATCTAAAAGGGAAAGGAAAAACCTTGAAGACCCATGGGTGTGTTTGATACAAAGGTGCCAACACATTCTCAACTGAGTGTTGATCACCTTTCACCTGTTTAATAATCCTTTGATGGAGCCATTTGACAAATAATTCTTACACATACAGGTGAAAGAATAGGTAATTAGTACTAACATGTTAGGGACGGTTGAAAAGACACAGGCACTTCCACATCACTTCCACATCTAATTGTGAACAAAACCTAAACGCACCAAACCTCAAGCCCTGCACTCTATTTAATCTAATTTACATGTAATGAATTATTTAACAAGAAGAAACGATTATCATCACACGTTGGTGACAGGTTGTCCATAAATTGCTTACCTGTGTTGATCCTAATATCATTAATAATCATAGCTTAAATTCTCTGGGATCCTCCAATCCATAAGGATTAAAAATTTAAAAACTTGGAAAACAGAGAGAGAGAGAGAGAGAGAGAGAGAGAGAGAGAATAACCACACGTTCTCCCCTCTCTCTCTCTCTCTCTCTCTCTCTCTCTCTCTCTCTCTCCCATGAGGCTCCCTTATCCGGAGTCAAGCAAGGCCAAAAATAATAATAAATAAACAATATTTCCCAAGATTTTGTAGTCCACATGAAAGGTATGCAGCAAACAAAGACAACGCACTGGAAGTAGGCTTGTGGGGTTTGCTTACGTGTCTACAGGTAGGCAAAAGCCACCTATTGGTTATCAATGGATATAGTAGAATTGACCCCCTAATAATCAGAAGAAAGGAAGAGCCATAAAATTAGTAATCCCTTAGTCCAATTTCCATTAAACTAAAAAAAATCTCTCAGCAAGACCTTTTTTTATTATTATGCTTTGCAAAGTAGTGGCTCGTAAGTTCTAAGTTCTAACTAACGACAGTCTTCACATCCCCTTTAATATAACATAGGAATTAAGCTGAAATGCCATCAATTTCCTTCTTTTAAAAGTAAAGAAACACTTATCAATCAGGAGCCAATTTCTTATGATTGCAAAGTGGATCAATACACTAGAGAAGGGCACATGGTCATCTTTGCAATCCCAAGGCCTAGGGGCACATGGCTCAACTTTCAAGATCCACATGAGGAGAGAGAAGAAACTGGAGACAGCAAATTAAACATTTAGATTGTATCTTGTGAAATGTTAAGTGCATATCACTGTTTAGGATCACTATCATCACGTCTAAAACAGTAGAAACATACCTATTAATACATGAATGCCACGTTTAATTTTACTAGGCAAATAAAAAAAAAATAAAAGAGTCTTTCATTTCTTTGGGGAGAAGGAAAAAGGCCTGATAAGCACAAAGGGTTGATAGAATCAAAAGGGAAGCTGAGTCATTCGCCTTTTAGCACTTTTTCACTTTTAGGGAGAGCCCACAATAGTTGTCTCCTTCAGAAAAATGGGACCCTTCGCTTTTATAAATAGGTCTTCCTCCTCCCCTAACAATCTCATATCACCACTTCCTGTTCCTGTTGCAGAAAAAAAATATGGCCTTAACACTACGTTCTTCTTCTTTCATCACCCCAAAAGATAGTAAGACCCATAAAACACCAGAAGACTTCACCAGCACAATTTATTACACACAATTCAGGACTGCTTACAGTCTAAGAATAAGGAACTCTAGACATGAAACCCAGGTCTTGTATGAAAAGGAGTCGTCATTCTCCAATCAGGAAGACTTTAAGGGTGAGAGACTGCATGCACTTTCAGGTGGTCTGAAGATAGGTTCAAGTGTTCCGGTGTTTGTTATGCTCCCTCTTGACACAGTGTCAATGGGGGGGGAGCCTGAACAAACCAAAGGCCTTGAATGCAAGCTTGATGGCATTGAAGAGTGCCGGGGTTGAAGGTGTGATGGTTGATGCTTGGTGGGGGTTAGTAGAGAAGGATGGGCCGTTGAAGTATAATTGGGAGGGGTATGTTGATCTTGTTAATATGGTGGAAAAACATGGGCTAAAACTTCAAGTTGTGATGTCTTTTCATCAGTGTGGAGGGAATGTTGGAGATTCGTGCAGGTATGAAAGCAGTGGTTTCTTTGTTCTTTTTACTCATATAATTTCTTGTTTATGGGACCATGGAAAATGAGATCTTTTAAAGTTCTAACTTTTTTTCAAATGTTGAGATCCCTTGCCCTGTGATTCAATAGTTCAATGGTTTCAAAATTAATGGAAATTGGGAATTATTGCGATTGCTTTCCTTCTTTATTTGGGATTTTCAGTCACATTCCCTACTTAACAGTTATTTATCGTTTTGCAACTTTGGAAGTTCTCCTTTATGATTTTATTTTCCTCTTACAATCCATCATGATTTGGATTAATTTTTCGCTTCTAAATTCTTCAAGCATCATTCATTATTTTTGCTTCTGCTTATTGTTTGTACCCTTTCATTGTTTTCTGATTTCTTCAAGCATCATTCACCTTTAGCTATTAACAAGTTCATAAAATTCTTTCTTTTTGGTCTTTCTTAGCAGTTGAATGGGCCTTTTTTATCATAATTCGTCTGCCTTGATTCAGACTTTCTTTTTCAATACTTGTACTTTTACTTTAATTAACAAGTTCGTATATTTTGATTCATGAGTATGAAGAGAGATAGTTAAACATCATCTTTTTCTGATTTTTCAGTATACCGTTGCCTCCATGGGTGCTTGAAGAAATAAGCAAGAACCCTGATCTAGTCTACACAGATAGATCAGGCAGAAGGAACCCTGAATACATATCTTTGGGTTGTGATTCATTGCCTGTACTCAGAGGGAGAACACCCATCCAAGTCTACTCTGATTACATGACCAGCTTTCGCGAAAAGTTCAAAAATTATCTTGGAGAAGTCATTGTGGTAAGGTCTCTATTACAATCTACAATTGGAATTTACCTAAGTAACTAACTAGCAAAATCTCAAGTAGGAACTAAACACACAAGTGTAAACCCAACTTATCAGGTATGCCATCAAGCGGTATGCCACAGGTTGGATTGGGACAGCCCAAGCCAATTGATAGTACAAAGTGTAGAACAGAACACAATGCAAGCCTGATAAGGGGTATGTCGTCGTCGTAAGTTCGAGTCCAACCTGACTAAAGATTTATGAGGTATGCCCTAGCATAACCAATGTGTATTAATAAGTCAATCATACACTGAAATATTCTTTTTTTCTAAGAAAGAAAGATTATTACTATGCATATGATTAAGATATAATATAGCATTAGATTCACCCCACCAACCCTATTGATACCCTTATACCTTAAGTAAAACAAGTAATCTTAAAATTTCCTCAATCAAAATAACATAAAACAACACCATTTAAAAATAAATAAAAAATAAAAAACCAAGTGTTGTCTTTGGACTTTATTCATATAGAAGCTTGTATAGATCAAATCCTCATACTCTCATTAATCTGACTTGATAATTACACAAGGAATTTTACCCGTTCTTAGAGATCTAAATCTCTAACCCTTTTTTTCCACTATAGAGAATCAAATATAGCAAGTAGGATCCACCAATACACTCCATTCAGTCATTTTCATACCTTTAAAAAAATCTTAAAGCTGAGACCATTCATTCAAATTCATTTTGGCAGGAAATTCAAGTTGGCATGGGCCCTTGTGGAGAGCTGAGATATCCATCTTATCCAGAAAGCAATGGTAATTGGAGATTCCCTGGTATTGGAGAATTTCAATGCTACGACAAGGTAAATGACGAAAGGAAAACCAAATAGTTTTCAATTTATTTTCAAACTTAGATGAATACCAGTCTTTAACTGAGCAAATGTGATGAGCAGGCTTGGGCTGAGTCAAAGCTAATAACATTTTCTTTTCAGCTTATATGAATAGTTTACTAAGCAAATCTGATGGGCAGGCTTGGGCTAACGGCCTAACAGTCAAAGCCAATAACCCTGTGATGGTTGGACCATGGCCTAGACCAAATCCAGCAGACCCACCAACCATTAAACATAAAAAAAAAAAAAAAAAAAAAGCCCTGTTATGTTGAGTTTCTAATCTTGACAAGATCTTGTTGTACGCAGTACATGAGAGCTTCACTGAAAGCCTCAGCCAGAGAGATCGGAAAACAGGAATGGGGTGAAGGTGGACCCCATGATGCAGGTCATTACAACCAATTCCCTGAGGACACTGGCTTTTTTAGACATGATGGAACATGGAACACTGAGTATGGTAAATTTTTCATGGAGTGGTATTCTGGTAAGCTACTGGAACACGGTGACTGCATCCTAGCAGCTGCAGAGGGTATATACCGCGGCACTGGTGCCAAGCTATCCGGCAAGGTTGCCGGAATCCACTGGCACTACAAAACAAGATCTCACGCTGCAGAGTTAACTGCAGGATACTACAACACCAGGAACAGCGATGGTTACCTACCAATAGCCCGGATGTTAGGCAGAAGAGGCGCTGTATTAAATTTTACGTGCATGGAAATGAAAGATGAGCAACAGCCAAGGCATGCATGTTGCTCGCCAGAATCACTTGTTAGGCAAGTCAAGAAAGCAACCAAGATTTCCAGGGCAGAGCTAGCTGGTGAGAATGCATTGGAGAGATATGATGAGGCTGCATATGGGCAGGTGTTGGCCACAAGTAGAGAAGATTCTGGCAATGACCTGAGTGCATTTACATATCTAAGAATGAATAAGAGGCTGTTTGAAGGGGAGAATTGGCGCCAATTTGTTGCATTTGTGAAGAGCATGTCACAGGGAGGTCGGAAGACCTGGCTTTCTGAATGTGATTCAGGCCATTCTGACCTATATGTCGGTTTTGTTGATAACCGAAATCAGAAGAGCAAGGTTGCTGCACTAGTGTGAAGATCAATATATGAACAATGAAGAATAATGGCATGAATTTGCAGTTGTAAAAGGGGGGAAAACATGTATACTGTATTTGCATGTAATTTTTTAATCTTGAACCTATTTTTTTCTTACACTTTGTTGGGGATATGGATAAGAGATGTATGGGCAGCTCTCTGTACCAAGTTGTAAAACAGGTAAAAAAAAAAAAGAAGAAGAAATTACTGTAATTGGTGAGTATTTTATTAATCTAGAACCTAGAATTACTTCTTTCTTATACTTGTTTGGGGACATAAAAATAACAGGCGTATGAGCAACTCTCCATACCAATAATAGGAAACATTGTTCATCTATGGCTGCTTGCTTGCATGGAGGGGGAAAAACAAATCTCACATTTCTCATAAATCAAAGCCATCTGTCTTAAGTCTTTGACTTGGAGAGAAATGTATCCATATGTCAATGACAATGAAATGAGTTTGTCATCAACTCCTTCACAGAAGAAGAAGAAGAAGAAGAAGAAGAGAGGGAAAGAAGAACAAAAAGAAAAGGGGAGAAAAACTGCCTGAGATGACTTTCATCTTCTGAGATTTTTGTCGGTTTTCCAGGCTACAGTCCTAATTCACAGGAATTCAACCGACCTTTCTCAACAAATAACAAAACCAAGATTTCCTTTCTCTTCTGCTAATTGTTAATCTCTATGTTTTGTTTCCTCCAAGAAAGAATATGCAATAATGCGAACATCAAACAATACATGGAACAGAAATAAGCTTAAATTGAGTTAACTTCGGTCATTTCTTCTTTGTTACTATTAGTCTCTTGGGCACTCTTTCGGGGGGTTGACTAAGCTGATCTCAAATTGATGAGATATGTTAAGATGTTGGGTGATCCACATGCTGTGCAAGATCCATAACACTTCAAGAATTTTCTTTTCAATGATCTCTCAAGTTTGAATCACACCACTATACTTGCATATTGACATTAGTAACACCACATTATGTTATCATGAGCACTATTGAAAGAAAAAGCATACTACTTATTACACTTGTTTCCCAGCTACATCTACACCCAGATAAACCCACCCTCTTCCCACCCCCAAATAGCCAGAATAAGACATTCATTAATGATGATAAAGATTCGATTTTTATGAATTGGACAATAAAGAAGCACCCCCAACACCATATAATCGGGAACAAGACTTTCATTGATGATGATAAAGATTTAATTTTTATGAATTGGGCAATAAACATAGATAGGATACCGATCAAAATCCACATAAATTGCAACATATCTCGATATTCAACTGCGAGTAGCTGTAATCATACATAAAAATTCTCTTTTCCTCCCCTCAAAACCCCAAAAAAGTCATTTTTGATAACAATCACCAAATACAGAGGAAGGGAACCAGCAGCTGCACTGAATGAATCGAGAAGAGGAATTACAAACCGTGAGGATCATCATGAATGTGGAGCTGAGCTGTCGGTGCTGGTGTTGGTACGACGGAGGTCTTCGATTAGATTTCCAAGCTCTTTGCGAGCTGATTCTCTTCCGAACATGAACCCATACCTGAGAATCCAAACACAAGCGCTTTCGAGATGAAAGAATAAAGAAACCCTAACCCTAGAAGAAAAGAGGGAAAAGGGGAAAAAAAGATGGGTTCTTTTTTCATCGATACCAGAAGGAAACGGCAGAAAAGACTCCAGCTGCACCGATGGTTTGAAGCAGAGTAAAGCTTCTCTTCTCCATCACTATTCACTTCAAAACTCCACTTACATTCTACGAGAGGGGTACAAACCAGCAATGCATAATAAAATGGGTAAATTAGCCAAAAGTCCTTGAGCACGGTCTTCTAAGGCATTAAGGACAACTACTTTTTCTCTAATGTCTATAGTCCAGACAGCTGGAGATACTTTAGTGAGAGGTCCCTAATATGCCACGTCATGTATTTTCATGACTAATTTGCCCCATTCAATTGTGCCAGAAAACTCTTTCCTTCTTCTTCTCTCATTTTTCATTTTCCATTCCTTTCCATAGTTGCAGAATATCGTTACAGAGCACCTTCCGCCGCCACCATGACTTCTGATTCTCTCTCTTTCATTTCTTCAAATATAGACACAGTTTTACTTTTTCTTGCTCTTTCATCTGAAATCTCTTCCAAATCTCTCTTTCTCTCTACAACTGATTTGAAAGAGAGCATTTTACACTTTTTCTTGTTTCTCCCCTCTCTTTTCTCGATTGAATTGTGGTCATCAAGTGTTTTTGTTTTGGATTTCGATTTTTATTAGAATCTGATTTTCCGTATTCTAACTTTTGGTGTCGCCGAGCTCAGATAAATTTCCTAGAATCTCTGATAAACTGGACAGAAGCTCAGATAAATTTGTCGAAGTTATCTGAGTTTCTGGCAGAGCTCAGATAAATTTGCCAAATTTATCTGAGTTTTGGCAAATTTATCTGAGTTTCTGGCACAACTCAGATAAATTTATCTGAGTTTCTGGCAGAACTCAAACAAATTTATCTGAGTTTTGAAGAACTTTTCTGAGTTTCAAACAAATAGCTATGTAAAGTAGTGTCATCCGACGACCCACATCCATCTCTCATTTCTTATTGCAGTGGTTGTGATTTATGATTCGCGTTTTCTTTCTCTACCAGCAGACAGAAGGAGAAGAAGGAGCAGGAGCAGGGAACTATGGGAGAAACCAAACATGTTCTGGTTGTTGTATTCACAAGGTATCCTGTGTCCTAATTTCAAGAAAGCCCAAGTCAGTCAATCTATAAGTGGTTTTAACATGTGAAAAGATGGTCCAGGACCACAGTCCACAGGCTACATATCTGATCATAACCATGGTTGAAACAGTGAGAAGACTGATAAATTTATCTGAGTTTTATCTGAGTTTTGAAAACTCAGATAAATTTGTTTGAGTTTTGCTTTTGCTGACATGTATAAGGGCGTTTTTGTCCTTTTCAGTTACAAGAGGACTGCTGTCAGTACAATGAAGTATTGTGGACCGCTTGCAATAAAAATCACAGTTGAGGGACCTCCGCCCAAATACCCCTAATAAAAAAGACTCAGATTTTGCCCGGTCCATCAAGACTCATGGGCCCCATATAAAGATAATCCGACGGTTCGAGATGAATCTCATCCCATCCTCAGCAAGGCTGGAAAAGGTTTGTTATCTCTATATGGGGTCCATGAGGGGATGAAATTTGTGGACATATCCATTGAGGGGATGGAACTCATCTTAAATGATCTGAATTATCTCTGTATGGGCCACACAATGGGGATCCCGCCATGTATTATAAGTGTAATAGCTGTGACGGGATCTGAATGAACTCGTACATGTGGGTCTTTTTTTAATTATCAAACCATCAGTGATGAAACCCTAATCATGGACGGTCAATTTCTGGAGTCACTTGGATCATAGTGGCAGTGGAAAGTACAAAGGGGATGAAAAGGTTTTAATGTTAGATCATACCTTAGCTAAATTCTATTTAAATCACTTAAAGATTTTCATCATCATCTTCAAAACCTTGTATTAAATCGTCATCGTCATCAAAACCTTGTATTAACGATTTTCATCATCATAATGAAGTCTGTTTCCAAATCCTGTGACAGGTCCATGACGTTTTTTTTATAAATTGGTAAGTGTCCTAGTATCAAGCGCTCTCAATTTTAGAATTGTCTAGTATTACATGAGTTAGAAAGCTTTCTTGTAATTTTTTTCTACTAATAAACAGGTAAATTGCTCTTCCAAGCTGTACATCAGCTGGTTGAGATATGGTGTGTGAGCAGAGTTTCCAATGTAGCACAAATATGTAAATTGATCATAAACAGGGAAAAGTATGTTGGGTAATCTATCCAAATCCAACAAAATCACTCCCAAAACAACCCCAAACAAGGGAGAGTCACCCAAACGCACTAACATCCCTATGTAACTAAGAAGCTCCCCATTGTCTCCATTTTTGCGTGCATACAGTGGAATTCTACTTTCCTACCTCCCGCAGGGGAAATCAAATCCCCATTCTCTCACAAAAAATTTGTTTCTTTTCTAATCTAAGAAAGTGTAGCTCAAAATGACAAAAATATAATGGGCTGTGAGAACATTTTTTTGGAGTTTTTCTCTTTTTGAACACAGAATCCTCTTTTTTTCCCAGGCGGATACTGCAATAACATTGATGGTTCTCCCATAAATTTAAATAACAAAAGAAAACTAACATCAATGGTTCTCTTCATGGGACACTGGAGCCCCTCTATATGAATCTAAGCCTTCCAATCAAACCCAACTCCAATAAATTGGCAGCCTGCTCCCAAATATCATTCTTGGATTGATCTCAATGATGGAAAAAAAAAAAGGTAATTCCCAAAACCAGATGAAAGTGTGATAAGATGTTGACTTGGGATTCCCCATATAGGAAGATATCCTTTCATCCTATTAACATTTGCCTGATATGAAGTGACCACCTGTCTGATCATGGATTCGCTTTGACTGTAATATATGGATATCATAAGAGGTGAACCATTAAGTATTAACTTCTTGCAAAGGGAGGTGATGGACAGCAAATTGCACAACAGGATGGGGGACATTAATCATGAGTAAGTTCACCCAAGTCAAATTGTGGGTCCCATTTGAGTTGAGAGGTCTTCTCGCCCATGCATGCATCTAGTGATCCAACGTTCCACAACCTTAGAAGAAAAAAAGTTCGAAAAAGCAATCCCGGCACCATCCAATCGGTTTGACTCAAGGTCCCAGTCGAAACTAATGGTTGGATAGTAACAAATCAATAGCATAACAGGTACATAGTAGGCCCACCTGGCATGGGAACCCTAAGCAATATATATCTTGTCTATTCATCAAGTGAATGCCACCCCAATAAAATAAAATAAAAATAAAAATAAAAAATCAGTGTATTGCATCATCAAAAACCCAATCAAAACAACACAAGAATGGAATGGAAAAGCCAAAAGATCAGCTCAATAGACTCACTACTTGGTTGGCCAACTGCCTTGGTCCAAATATGATTTCATACAAATTCAGGACTAATGAGTGGAGATCACATGAGATATTTCATATTAGTCAAATCTGGAAAGGGATTTTGTCAGCCTCAACTCTCAAGGTTCCCTACTCATATTCTCCTATCATTCCATACATGGTTTACTTAATAGTTAGAAAACATACAAGTTCTCATCTCAATATATATACAAGAAACGATATCACGACTGAAATTCTTGAATTCGCGATAACATGACTTGTAAGAGATTCAGTCACAAAAGCAGTATACCTGAGGCTGAGGATTTGAAAGAAAAAAAGATAGCACTGCATGCCAGCAAAAACTACGACTCTTTTGCACTCTGCATAATTGTAAATTTCCTCCTACCCACAGCATTAGCATTCTCCCTCAGTTTCGCAAGGTGGGCCATCCGCCTCCTCGAATATTCAGAGCCATCAACCTGATCTGATTTCTTATCAATGTCCAAGTCAGTTGTTGCAGAAGATTCAGCAGTCATCTCTTGGGGGCTTCCGGTTTCTGAGATTTCAATCGCTTGCTTTAATTTTTCGACAACCTCACTCATCTTGGGGCGGTCCTTTGAGTACTTGGACAGGCAACTGTCTGCCAACTTTGCAATTGCGCGTGCAGCATTGAGGGAGTACTGTTTTCCTAGCCTCGGATCCATTATCATATAAAACCTCCTGCTTTCAGCTGGAAATTGTTTCACCCAGTCCAAAAGCTTCTGCTCAGCCCTTGGGCGGTTCCTCTCCAATGATCTCCTTCCGGTAAGGATCTCATACAATACCACACCAAAACTCCACACATCACTCTTTGTAGTAAGATGGCCCGTCTCGATGTAGTCTGGGGCAGCATACCCATGCGTCCCTACCACCTGATCACAATAGATTGACTCATTAGCTTGGTGAAGAACTTGTAGCTTTCTTGCTAATGCTAATTCATTTCCAACATAGAAATTAGATGATAACCAAGTTACATAATCAAAGGTGCATCTGGATGCAACCAAAACTGTAAGAAGCCTTGAAAAACATACAGCAAGGATTCACTAGCACCATGCATTTGAAGCAGCTTGGGAATATTAAACCTCATTGGGGAAGATACTTGTGTAGTTTTCCAGCCCATCACCCATTCCGTTTTGCGAGTAAAATTGTTGGAAAAATAAGGTCTAACATGTGGTTTCCAATTTCTGTGATTCCCAGATTCACTGTGGAATGTATACATTCGAAAGAATGATGGAATGCCTGTATTTTAAAATCACTGAACACATTTGTTAATGGTGATTGGTGAACAAGTCTATACGCCAAAATAAACATCCCAAATCTCCCTTGAGAATATGGATACATCCAATTTCACCCAAAATTCCACTTTGCATGTTCAACCACCTTATTGAGAATCTTTTTTTTTTTTTTTACTTTAGTTTTCCACAAGCAATTCCATCATGGCCCATAGTAAAGAATGCTTCATAACTGAGATAGAAAACAACAGCAATGGATACTGTAGACTGCTCATATAACACAAACTTACTGCTGTGGATACATGAGTGTGCCCTGCTGATGGCCCCTCCCTAGCAAGCCCAAAGTCTGAAAGTTTCGGCTTGAACTCCTCATCCAAAAGTATGTTTGATGCTTTAAAATCCCGGTATATGACCTGCTCAAAACAAGTAACAATAAATTAACTACAAAATGGAAATACTGGATACAAGCACTAGAAACATCGGAAGTACCATGATGGTCCGGCCCCAAAACCGACATAAATCAGTGTGACAAAAAAAGGCTGATATCTTGCTCAGATTAGCTCTGTTTTCATCTATAGGTTGGACTTCAGTTTATACTGAGATATTTAAAGAATATTTTAGCTGGAACATTATATACTGATACATCAGCCATTATGGCTGGTATTTATGTCCTATGTAAGAGGATTAGCGCATATCACAGACGTATCAGTGACTAACACATTGTGCACATTCAGTTTCAGTGCAGGATTGAAACCAGCACACATACCATTTTATTTTGGCAGTTAAAAATACCATGACCAAAAAACAACAAAAATTCTAGATCAGAAAGCTGATTTGATTCAGTGAAAAGAAAGATTCTCATTTAAATTCATATCCTACATGTTTCCGTAAGATTGAGCTAGATTAACTCTACCATTTAAAGGGTATTGTCTTCCACAGATTTCTTATAGAGAGCTCATCAACTAAGAGTCCCTGACAGATCCTTCAACTAAAGGATTATTTAAGATGCATAGGTCAATTAATTTATATATAATAGAAACCAAGATTAATCAATCTGAAAAGTCTATTTCTTCCTTCTTTTGCACAAATTTATAATCAAGATTAATAAGTGATTACTCATAGCTAATGTTGTTTCCAAGCAGAAACTCAAGAAACAGAATCACACCTAATGCAAGTCCAATTGAATGCACACCAAAACAGATAATGATCAATTTGGAAGCACACCCTTTGTGTAAGAACTTCAATATTTTTAATTTTTTTGGGAAAAAATGAGATGTTTAAAATTTTCAATAGTTTGTTAACATCATTTAGAGCATAATGTGATCAATTTCTGTTTTGCTGTCAACTGATAAAAGTGAACCAAGTTACCTGGACTTCTAACCCTTCATGCAGATAGGTGAGCCCTTGAGCTGCACCCAAGATGATCTGTAATCTTAAATTCCATGGAAGAACAGGTAATGCCCGGTTGAAGAGATGATCTTCGAGGCTTTTATTGGGCATAAACTCGTAGACCAGCAACCTTTGGAACCCTCTCTCTCCATCTACAGAGCAATATCCAATGAGTTTTACAAGATTTGTGTGCTCAACGACAGCAAGAAATTGAACTTCTGCCTTCCATTGTTTATGACCCTAAAAACAAAGGAAAAAAAAAAATATTCACAAGACCATTATAGAAACAACTGGGCTGCAAGTGACCAACCAAGCTACCACTCATTCAACTTTATGTACAAAAGAAAGAAGAATTGTATTCTCAAGGAAGACAAATTAGCAAGCTATACTGGAATGTCCTGACTCTTGGATGACTTTTAAGCCTCTAGAAAAATGCATCAGACCTCGTATCCATTCTTGAAAACATACTCAGTGAAGAAAATAAAAAAATTATAAAAAGTGCAGAGTGTTTCTGTTCATTTATTCATTCCCGTGTGTAAAGGTATTTTCAAGTTCAATGTAAGTGATATATCTTGACAAATCAAAAGATGAAGATAAACAATAACTAATAAAACAGTTTTCTATAATTAGAAAGGGAAAAAAAAATTTAGGGACGTGGTTGACTAAAATCATTAAAGAAAAATGTTGAGACTTAGTTATGAATCATCCCAGGAGGTCATTTCAATAATAATCCAAACTGCTTTTCTACTGGGCGCCAGTCTGGACTACCCAAAGCAGAAAATCACAGCAACTATTTAAGATTCATTGGATGAGAGATTTCCAAGGTGATACAGACCATGTTTCTTTTTTGCGGTTGACGCGGTTGTTGGTTGTCTCTTTCTTAGAGGTGGTGATGGGAAAGCAAAATGTTATCATTAGTGCCACTTCCCATGTTAAGGTGTAGTCCACCTCTCAATATGTTCAGTTCACACAACCAAGGCATGGTTGGAGGACATTTAGATTGAAGATAAAGCCAACATAGATATCAGATAAGTGAAAACGTACCTCAAGATTTATATCCTATAGGGGACAAATCACAGTAATTTTATGGAAAATGAAAGACGGCAGGAAATTCTACTTCAATGTACAGTCAAAGTAATATGAGTCACTTTCCCCATACAACAAAGGAGGAGGGTTAAGGGGAAAATGCAATGGAAGAGCATCAAATCAATTGTCATAATGGACGTCCCCAGCTGGAGCTGAGTTGGTTAGAGACATGGGTGTGTGTGAGTCCGTGAGTTCGAGGACCCCTTTAGAAAAAAATAATTGTCATAATGGACAACCAAAATAGCAGTTGAGTCAGTTGTTGATGGAGCAATGAAGATCAAGACTAGGTAACAGGCCATAAGAAGCGTTGGTCGATGGATGATTCCTATTGAACAACTCTTTTATCTTCAGCCAAACTGTTAATATGCTATAGCTATTGTTCTTTTGAAGTCAGAAAACACTGTTCTCTTCTATCTATGACATGTGCAGTTTTCAAAGTCCATCAAGGTGTCTCTCCTCTATTCTGCTGGTAAGAGATCAAGTAGAATTTGGAATACAAAACCAATCTCCCTTGGGTTAAAAGAACATCATCTAAATTTAAATCTACAATTCTACATCTCCAAATCAGCATCAGCTGTACTATTAAAATCCTACAAAAGCAATGACTAGCATTGGGGGGGAAAAGGACAACAGGAATATAACATTCATCAATCCTACAAAAAGGAACATGTTAATTAGACAATAAGATTCAATTCCTCATCATTTCAAATGTCTATATAGAAAATGTGCAGAAGAAGAAGAAGAAGAAGAAGAAGAAAAGAAATCTCAGTACTCCATACCTGTAAACCATCTTTATTGAGCTTTTTTATAGCGACCACAATCCGATCCCCTTTACCATCAACAGGCCTGACAAAACCTTTGTAAACACTCCCAAACCCACCTTCCCCTATCTTAAGCAATCTGCTGAAATCATTAGTGGCAGTCCGCAGCTCTGATAATGAAAATACGCGCAAATTGTGCGCCTTTTCTTCAAACAACTCCGGTAAGCTGCGGTTAGGTGACATGGTACCACCCACAGAGCTAGAAGATTTGCTTGCCCGTTTGGAAGGCGAGTTATCAGATTTCCTTCCATCCTTCAACTCTGGAGCTGATTTCCGCTCCGTGATTTTGGATTTCTCCTTGAAATAGAATAGACACTTCATCCTTCTCGAAATTTTTTTGAAGGCTTTTGGAATTGGGTTAAGCTCAGCACCTGGCTATGCCTGCTCAAATCATCTCCAGCACCCAGAAATGGTCTCTCCAATTCCACCCTTTCTTCCTCTCAAACTCCAAATAAATGCCGTGATCGAATTGATCATCACTGAAAGAACACTAACCAATGGAAAACCAAAGAGAACGTGAAAAGACAGGGAATCAAAGAAAGCCCATATAAAAAAAAAGAAGGAAAACAAAGTAGAATAGATAAAAGGAGACAGTAAAAGTAGCAACCCAGATGGAAAATACTCAAAAGAAACCAAAAGAACAAAAGCCAAGAACAACAAAAACAAACCCAAATCAAAAAACAAGTAAACAGCAAAGGCAAAGGAACAATTAAGATGAAACAGATACCAAAATCAACTCAACTCTGTCTAAAAAGAAACCATATGAGCAAACAACCACATACTGTTCTGAGAAAAAGGCACAGAAACAAAAAGAAGAAGAAGAATAATCCAAAAGCTACAAAACTGGAGAAGAAAGACAACCCAGATAAAAAGCGATAGACAGAAAGAAAACCCAGAAGAGAAAACGAATCCAAAAAGACAGACTGAGAAAGCAAACAAATCCAAATGCAATGAAAACGTGGGAGTTTGAGCTCCTTTTTTTGGGATGTAGAGGGAGAAAATAGATATAGAGAATCGAAGAATACTTGCTAGATTTTGGGTTTCAATTTTCTTCTCCTTCTTCAATTCTCTCTCTCTCTCTTTGTTTCCTGGTCCACACGCTTCTTCTGTCCCCGCGTTTCGTCTGATTGGGATCATACGAAGTCTTTGAATATCTGTTTTTTTTTTTTTTTGTTCTTCTAAGCTGACAGTAGACGTTGCAGTCTTGCAGAGGCTAACGAGGAAGTTGTTTGTGTACACCGCGTGAGCACGGATTTGATGGGAAAATACCACCATGAATATTCCTTCCTTGGCAACTGGACTAGTCCTTTCCCCTAAACCACATGAATTGTTGGTGGGGCCTGATGAATGTAGACCGACTAAGTTCAAAAGTTATGATGATTAAACATACAGCTGTGTAATTAATTATCATTTCACATATTATAGACAGGTAATTCTAATTATAAAGGTTTGTGCAAATTACATGAATAAATACGTGACGAGTTGGTAGAATCTGTTAATCTTATATGAAATGGAATGGGTGATTAACAGGAAAGCAAAAATTTGTCTTGGATTCTACTTTTGTGATCTAACAAGTAATATATGTGAACAGGTCACGGGTCAAAATAAATTGACCCGTTAAATGAGGTAGGTTAAAGTCAACTTACTTAACCTATTTAAATGTGTTTGATTAGGACCGATTGATCCATATCTAAACCCATTCAAATAATTTGATGGTTTGATATTTTGATACTTTTTTTGGCTTTTGTTCGATTGGCCCATTAACTAGAGTGATACTACAGACCTGAAGACCCAAAGATCAATCCCTAGACATGTCCTATATGATACCAAGTTACCAACACCACTGAATCATGCACATGAAACAAATAATTTGATGCAGGGGCGGACCTACATGTAGGCCTAGGGGGGCCATGGCCTCCCCTTAAGTTTTCAAAATTTTATTTTTTACCATTAAGTTTTTTGTAATTTTTTATTTTGACCCCTAAATTATTAATATTTTCTTTTAATAATTTTCATTTCCCCACACCTCCCCCCCCCCCCCCCCCCCCCCAATCCATTTCTTGGGTCCGCCCCTGATTTGATGCATAAAATAGTCTTTCTTTTTTTGCATAGAATAGACTGCGCTTGTTGGTCTATAACTACTTAACTTACATATAGCCTTAATATTTGAAATGGGTTAGATTGGAACCAAAATTCTAAAGGTTGTGTCGCCATATCTGGTTAAATGGGTTGACCACTTGACCCATATTATGCAGGTCAGATTGGTTGACCCGCTTCAGGTGCAAATTGAGTCACTTGACTTGTTTTTGAGGTTTGAGTAGACCTCACCTACTACCATGTCAATTTTCGAAACTGTAGCGTTGGCTGCAATGAAGTTTTCTCACACTGTAGAGAATTGTTTTGTGGAGGGACCATACCTTTGCAGGCTTTGCTGGTCAGGTGTGATCTGGGCCATCAGATCAAGTTAAACTCACATCTGGGCCATCTGATTGGGTGCAGTTTGCAACCAATGATCCTGCAAGGGCCCAACCAGTTGGGCTTCTTATTTTTATTTGATTCTCAGAGAGCTTCTTTTTTTTTTTTTTTTTTGCAATCGGAGGGTTTCCAACGCAATCATGTAGTACTGGTGTGGTAGTGTAGTTTCGAATCAACAACTCTCCGATACAAACTGTGGCCTTAGGTTAACTAAGCTACCCGGGTTATTAGGAGAGAGCTTGGTTTGATAAATTAGTAGGAAAGGGACTTCAGTCGATATCATCAACCATCACCGTAAAGGAGAAAGTGACACTTTTTCTGGTCCTGTAAATCCAAAGAAGAGCATCTATCTATTATTATTATTATACAGATGGATACATTGAACAAATGAGAAACGGTGTTGGATGCAGACCAAAGTCAGTCTTCCACAAAACAGAACGTTGTTGACTGAGGTAACTCATCTTCAACAAGCAGGGCATCTGATTGCCAACCTCAATCTATACTGTTCAAATTGCGGCCCTAATGGCTCATAGGACAGGGTCTGATCCTAAACAACCTTAATTAAAGGATCCTAACAACTCAAACTTTACTTGTTGAATGGAGAGAGACACTTTTTTTTATCTTGTCCCATATCTTGAACCCATGATCTAATGGTATAAACCATAGGTTTCAACCATCTTGACTAGGTGGGAGAGACACTCTTTGAGCAGTGCCGTTTTCGCCATACAATTGAATGGTGATCCGCACGAGTTAAGGTGACATTTTTTGGGGATGAAAATAAGTTAAAATCCTTGAATGCACGCCTACTTTGGGTGCATATGATCGTACCCATGGGTAGGAATTCTCATTGAACCTTCTGCTCTGATGACCAATGAATGAAGGCCAATGTTTAAGGAGGGCTACCCAAGCCCTGCCCCCACACCAATCTAGACTTCGAGTCTTTGTAGTCATCGTAAATGAGTCAATGGGTCTGTACGTACTCAAACCCATGATTTTGAATGCTTTTTATCTTCTTCTGAAATTAACCCAGTGATGAGCTGTTTGGCATGTGATGGGAGCATCTCTGCTCTGTTTGGAATTGACAAAAACCAGTCTAAGTGATAAAACCTATTCAACCTTCAAGTCAATCTTCTTTGTTTTTACATGGTATTACTTATACCGGTCAAAAAGCTGAAAGTCCTTCACCAGCTCTAATTAAACGGGTTTAGGTGCACCCAAAATATTTCCACATGAAACATAGGAGAAAAATATGTAAAAGCGAGAGAAAGTCCATCCCTCTCTTTTATTTTTGTGCCCCATGTCGTCAGATGGGATGGGCATGTGGACGTAAGAAAAGGAGATCCTATCCACTTGTTTCGGCCTAAAATAATAAGCTCATGAGCTCCAAAAATATGAATTATCTCATCACTTTTTCATGTTTTTTAGACCAGCGACATGAGATAAACAGCGAGTCCGCGACCCAGAGACCGCGAATTGTGAACCTGCTATCCAGGTAGCCTTGGTCTGAGAAAATTCTAGAAGTATTTAGGATAAGGGTATTCATTCATGCATAGGGCTTCCTTCTATTTAGGGATGGAAACATCTTACCCAACCTCCCAACCCGACCCGCATAACGTGACCCGCAATAAAAACGGGTTGGGTTTGGGTCAACCCACATGACGTGTCCTACCCATTTAAATGGATTGGTTTAGGGCCGACCTACATACATAAATTCATTTAAATAATGTGGTGGTTTGATATTTTCTTACTTATGGTAGTTTATCGTTTACTTTTTAGAGAATGAGTTGAGCTTGTTTCGTCCTACAATTTTACTCAAATGTAGCCTTAATATTTGAAATCGATTTGGTTTTGGGCCATGCTTCTATAGGTTGGGTTGGGTTAAATGGGTTGATCCACATTGAATGCAGGTTATGTGACTCAAGTCGCATTGACCCACAGTAGGTGCCGGTTGAAGTTACTCTTGATCCATTTTTAAAAACGGGTCAAATACATGTTGAACCTCAACCCATAGACATGCTTTGTCAACTCGGACTGTTTGCTACCCCTAAATCTATTAGGAAATGTGATGATAAGGCTTATTTATTTAGAATTGAACATCAAATGAATATACACAGATATAGCTATCAAGCACGGTGTGTTTGTGCAAAGAGAGGACTTCACTCTCCATGGATTTCTATTTCCTCAAAACCTTACATTCCTAACCATGAAATAGGAAATCCTTTTGGTAGAAGAAAATCATTTTATCTTTTATTTTTTATGGCGAGAAAAAGGTATCGAACGAAATAATTGAGAAATAAGCTACACAGAAAATCAAAGCAATTTTCCTCTCTGTTGTGAATTCCTCTCATGACATAAATGCAAGCTGATGGAAATTGAATGAAGGAATGATGGGTAATGAATACCTGACCATCACCCACCCTAGTAATTTAATACCTAGGAGCGTCAGGGTCCCATCTACATCTCCATCCTATATCCTTCACCCACCACCTTATATCATTTATCTGTCACCTATTCAATATGCATTTGATAGAACTCATTTCACTGTGATCCTATGGTTTCAAGTCCTATGTAATCTGATGATAATCTAATGCAAACAAACACACCATTAAAGAGTCTTTTCAAGTGCCAAAATAATTATAAAGTGAGCGCTCCCACATTATATTTATAAGAACTACTCTTTACTTTAGCATAGTGGCAAAGCCACAAAGCATCAATAGTAATTAATAATCCAATCTAATTGAGAGTTGAAAGTTTCCGCTCCAATATTTAACATCTTAGCTCCTCGTTAATGAGAAAAGCCAGGAACATGAGGCCTTTTTAGCCCATATTTAGGTTCCTATTCGTTGCACCTCTACTAAGCACCACATTAACCACCTTGAGCATCTCCTTTTGTTGAATCTTAACTCAAATCCTAGTTAAAACTTTAAACTAAACTATGGTGCTATTTGGCAGGCCTATTTTTTGTGTCTTTTTTATTGGCAAAGTATTTTTGGATGTCTAGTTCAATTAGTTTTAAGAACTCTTTCCCTTTTTCAAACTATAGCCAAATGGTAATGTTTTCAAATAGACATAAATTTTAAATCATTATAATGTTCATAATAAAATAAGTTTGTGCACATTACTTTTACTTCATGACAAAGTTGCATAAACTATTTTTACCATATATAACAACTTGGTCCATATAACTTTTACAATTAAGCAAATTTACTTTTTCATGTTGAATCAAACATATACCAAATGGCCAATTTCTAAAAGGACCTTGTCTTGTGGTCATTGCCATTACAAACCAGCAAGTGACAGTGGAACATTGCTTTGTAATAGGAATAGTAGCAATCGAATGAAATCACATGTGATTAGTCGGACTCGAAAAAAATCCTTTATATTTCTAGATTAGGATTAGATCGTTATTGGGATTTTTTTTTATTCGATGAATCCATAATCTCAAGATTGCAATACTAAGCACATTATATTATCCTATAGGTTGTTGTCTCGATATTGGAGATTGTCTCTTCGGCTGTGAAGTTTTGTAAGTAGTGTGCTTAGGAGTTTGGTTCTCTTCATACGCACAAGAATTGAGATTCATTTCAAAAACTAGTGTTTCTATGGTATTGGAGCCTTGGAGTAAGAATATGAGCTTTTAGTTTTTACAAGTTAGTCTTGCCAATGAACATAATATCTTGATGGTCCGATTTAAGGGGAGGCAGCTTGGAACTTGCAGGTTTTAACTTAAGAGGCTGAGATTGTATTCTTTCTAGAAAGATTCATGAGCCCTTTTATTTTGGGAATGATGGCTTAAATGGAGAATCAATTTTAGAGGCAGAATCACATCCTTCACAGCCCCAGCCATTGGCCATCTACAACATGAGAACCCTTGAAAGGTTATGGGGCTATTTTATATTGGTTATTTCACATTGGGAGTGCACAGACTCGTTTTAAAGGTGGGGAGCATGTCACCCACCAACCAAAATAATGTCTAGTTTGACTCGTTAATTGAAGTTCCATGAGCTCAATTGTTTCTCCTTAGCAAAAAGAAAGAAAAAAAAGAAAAAATCCACATGGCACTAGGGCTGTTAAAATGGCACATGACCCGTTAGTACGATATGAACCCATACAATATTAACCGGTGCCGGTGTGCTCTTAATGGGTTCGGGTCGTTAACGGGTCGAACCCATTAATACGTTAACGGGTCGTATACGAATTAAACCGGTAACCCATTAACAATTCGCTTAACCCATTAAAAAAAATTTTAGTCCCTAAGTGTAGCTAGGATTAATTAATATATATAAATAAAAAATTAAAATTTATTGTTTTATAGTGGGTTTTAAGTGGGATCCACTCAAGATCATCACTTACAGTTTTGTATGGCTTATATATTCTTTTGAGGAAACTACAGGAAAAGGCCCCATAGGAACCCATAAGACTTATGAGAACCTAGTAATAGGTTAGAGACGGGAGGGGTGCTCAAGTTCGTTTTTAGTCTTTTTTTTATCATTTTTCCGTAAGGTTGATATCGACCATTTAGCGTCTCCTTTCCATACTTCTAGAAGTAGTGCTACGCCGAAGTCTTGCAAGCCCGAATCCGGGAGATCTTGAATTTCAGGGAAAGTAAGAGGACCCAACAGTCGAATTCGAATGCAACCTTCTTTTTACAGACCACCCTAGATGAAGAAAAGAAGAGAAAGAAGCCTACAAAGAGCGGACATGATGAAGGGATGCTGTCGTTTGCATTTCCAGCCGTCTTCCCCACCTCCAGCGATGTAAAATCCGGCGACTCTAGCCACTCCGACCTGGAAGCTTCTGTTCGAGAGGAGATAAGAGCGACCAAGGGTGGATCTAGGATTTTTGTTAAGGGGGGGCACAATGCATATAAACTAACACAAAAACATTCTTATATTAAAACTCAAAAGTAAGTAATACAAAAGTTAACCATTGTTCTTGATTTTGACATTTAACTTACAATTGACCCCTACGATTTTTCATATTTTGAAAATAATTCATGACACATTCGTTTGACAAGCTACTAAATATATCTTTTTCAATATACACAACCAAGCAATCATTCATCAACTCATCACCCATCCGGTTTCGAAGCCGATTCTTCACTATCTTCATGGCAGAAAATGCCCTCTCTACTATAGCAATTGCAATGGGCAAAATCAAGGTCAACGTTAGGAGTCGTTTGACAAGCTACTAAATATATCTTTTTCAATATACACAACCAAGCAATCATTCATCAATTCATCACCCATCCGGTTTCGAAGCCGATTCTTCACTATCTTCATGGCAGAAAATGCCCTCTCTACTGTAGCAATTGCAATGGGCAAAATCAAGGTCAACGTTAGGAGCTTGTAAACTAATGGGTATGCCACATCTCTTCTAGTTTCTACCATCTTTTGAGTGATTTCACCAAGTCCCTTTAAATCTAAAAGCTCAACATTTTAAAAGTCAAATGCACAGCAGACTTTCACAATTTTGAAAGTCAAATGCACAGCAGCTGGAATTTAGGGCATATGGCATTTTTGTAATAAATTTAATCTCACATGGGTATTTTTGTAATTTTACTTAAAAAAGAAAGGGGGGTCACGTGCCCCCCCTTGCCTCTTACTGGCTACACCCCTAAGAGCGACCACATTTTAATTCTTTATATTGCAGCTTTATCCTGAGATTGCTGGAAATCTTAAACAATGCAAATCACATAGAACAGAACAAAACAGATGAACATAATAGAAAAGGCTACAATACCATCTCTTGCCCATTACGTCCCAAACAATGCAAGTACAACTACCTTTTAAAACACACAAGAATTCCAGGGTTCCTGTAATGCCGTGACGGAGAGCAGCCGTGTGGTGGTGGAAACCGAGAAGCGGCAGCGTAATGCCGTCTCTCTTTCTTCTCTTGCTCTTGGTAATCTTTCAGTCATTTTGTCGAACATCTGATATACTTTCTTTTCACTTGCTTGCTGAAAAGAGAGGGCTTTTTTTTCTTCTTCTCTAATGGTCGATATCGACCATCTCGCTTGCGGAAAAGAAAGAGAGCTTCTTCTTTTTCTTCTTCTCTAATGGTCGATATCGACCAATCTATCAGTCAGATTTTTTCCAGCCTATAACTGTCTTATTCGTTAAACACGACATAATGACTTCAATGGTCGATATCAACCATTTCATTAAACAAATAAAAAAAAAATGAGCCCAGGTGACCTCTCCGGTCTCCAACATTATACTGGGTCTACATCCATCCATGGGGGTCCTTGAGGGTTTTTTCCGGTAGTTTCCCCTATTCTTTTTCTTATATATTTCTGTATGGATTTTCTTTTAATTTTTGAAATGATTTAATTATTTAACGAGTTAACGAATTGGATCGTGTAACCTTTTAAATTAACGGGTTGTATTCATGTTAGATTTTTTGACCCGTTAAATTAATAAATCGATGTGATTTTAATACGAATTCGTTAACAATACTACGTGGCACCACAAGCAATGAGTGACACCGACTGAATCGACTTCGCCCGTCACACTACAAGTGGCTTGTAGGTGTGACATGTATGTCTACTCAATAAAAGAGAAATTTGTTACATCAGATGCTGCTAAAGATCCCCCACTGAATAAAAGCAGGGTTCCATAGATTCAAAACTAGGCTGATGCCATAGACTATATTCCCTCAGGATCGCAGATCCAAATGATATGTCGGCAACACATTAGCAAATATTATATTCAAGACCCCAAATGAATTTTCCATCTAAAAGGATTCAAATAAAAATAAATAAAAAATCCCTACGTGATTATTAGTATTATTAATTTATTATACTAGCAAAACACGCCCGTGCTTATAGCTGGCAAGATAATTTATAATATTAGAAAATAATTAATAATTTCAAATAATTAATTTAAAATTAACTATTTAACTATAGATCTATAACCATAGATTTATAATTTATGACCATACATCTATGCAATGTGTATACTTATAGGTTAGAAAAAATATTTTGAGATCACATGAGAAAACATATTTATCTAATATTCTAGTGTGTAGATAAATGTGTTGAATGTGTTGGACTCTATATTTAGATGACTAAAATCGAAAATTTCTCCCAAATCCCTAAAATCTCTCCTTAAATTAAAATTGAAATCGAAATTGAGCTCCAATTTTGCAATCAATTGCGAAATTAGATCTCAATTTTGAAATCAAATCCTACATCTATAATATATAATAATTGTCCCTCGGCTGAAAACTAAAATTAAGTAGCTCTCACCTTTTAAAGCAAATAATAAAAGCAAATTAAGATGTACAAGAAAATCTTTAAGTTGTCAATGGTAACTTTTACCGTCAAATAGAGAGTTTGACTTCTTTCTCGAACAATATAATTCTAAGGTATAAAAATTGATTAAATATATGAACAATGAGTCTTGTAGAAGGGTGGATGGGTTGGATATAATAGGTCATACGTGTATATGAAGACAAATGATGCATTGGGTAAGTGGGTGGACCCATTTGGTTGAAGTTAAGATGTGCAAGATAGTCATTTAGTAGGTCTCAAATATTTAAGTTGAGATTGTGAATAACAACTCTTATCATTAATATGGCTCAAGGAGAAGAGGGAGTTGGCCTGTTTTTTGCTCTCACTCGTACAACATTTAAGTGTAAGAATATATGCTAATGGTGATATCTTTGACTATAAGGAATATGAAGGGCTGAATTATATACAAGAGTAGGCATATATGTGTGGCAAATTTTTCATGTTGTTTCATTTTTTTTTTCCAGAAATTAAAAACCAAAGACAACTCCTTGTATTTTTCGATTTTCAGGGATTAGTGAAACACAATAATTATCATGCTGAAATGTGTCTCTGCCGCTTGTAGGATGAAAAAAAAATTATTTTCTAACTCAATCTTTATCCAAAAATCAAAGTAGCACTTCTATATCTATATGAAAAGTGAAAAAAAAAAAAAAAAATGTTGAACACTGAACAAAATTCAACCTTGAAAACAATTTTCATTTTTCGTGTAAAATCCCTTGCACAAGGCTGTCAACAACACTAGAAGAGGCAGAGAGTATTTGTTGTTTAATGGAAAACTTTGGAGGGCACGTGTGAATTGTCTTCACACAGTATGAACGCATTAAAGCCTGGAAGTTTAGTTTCAATATCTTATTAATGTCTTCTGTTTGAATTGCATATCGTGTGTACATTGTACAAATGAAAACTTGAGAAGGGAATCACATAAAGTTGTCGTGGATAGCAACTCCCGTTCTCATAGCCTGATTAGGGATCGGGTGGTTTCCACTTTCCTCTCCCGGCTACTGGGCAACTCAGAAAAAATAAATGTAAGCCAGAGAAGGCAAAGAGGAAACCAAATGGAAAGGCACAGTGGGGTCCACCACAAAGCCAAGAGTTGTAGCTGTACACTGGTGGTGGGCCCCAGCTTACAATGCCAATCAATGGCTTACATTCTATACTTGGTGAATTGTCTGTCTCTGACTGACCTCAACATTAGTCATGAAATGGACTGCTTGATGGGGATACAAGAAAGTAAAAGATGTGCTAGAGTCTTACCTCAACCCATTCATTCATTCATTAGGACGTTGTCTTCTTTTCCAAATTTATATCTACTCAACACCACCAAATAATAAAATAAACTTAAAAGACAAATAAATTGGCCTAGAGAGAGAGAAGGAAAATTAAATAACAATGAGAACGAAAAAAGAAAAAGAAAAACATCACGAGAAACCAACTAAACGATTTTTTTGACGAGACTCAAGAGAGAGCCTGCAAACACACTGAAAAACAACCCGTACAAATGAAAAGAAAACTTGCACAAATAAAAAGAAATGGCTTACCCAGGATTCAGGATTCAAAGTCTAGAACACTCCTTGCCACTAGGGTAAGGAGTTGTTCTCTACCTGATCCGCAGCGCTCATCTCATTGGTCAAATGATCTTTTGAATGGGTAATTTCATTGATAAGAAGATGCTGCTTGGAATATCCGTCAAATGGCACTTGTAAGTCCAGTTATCAGGTGATACAGCAACTGTATTCTGCAGGGGAAGAGTCTGATCATTCTTTTTACGTCAAGTTTGAATCCCAAAGAAGTCTTCTACTAAGTGCAGGTGGGGCCAATCCTGGAATCCCCCGAATGTCAAGTGTTTTTGGATATATAAGCTGATCATTCAAAAGCCAATATAAGTACAGAAACTAAGATGGACAGAGGGTTAATATTGTCAAAAGCAGAGAGATATTCTTTTCAGAAAAGAATTTCTTTTCAGTCTAAGTCCCCAGAGGCTAAGACACAAGAAATTTGTGAGGCTCCTCACTCCTTGTGAGGACCCACTAATAAAAATATATAAACCACACAAAGTAAATACCCTTTATTTAATAGGCTTTCAAAATTTCTCCAATAGAAGTTGGGCGCACCATTGGATTGATCATGTATAACACGCATGGATAAAATATTAATTGGACAAATGGTTCAGAAGTTAGTAGAACAATGGGCGCACCATTGGATTGATCATGTATAAAACGCATGGATAAAATATTAATTGGACAAATGGTTCAGAAGTTAGTAGAACAAAGACGATATTTGTTGAGAATCATAGACAAAATATGGTTAAAAGAAACAAGTATCATCTTTTTCTTAGTTTGTGCTAATGCAACTTTGGTGGAAAAAGACAAAATCCAAATATCCGGAATTTCACTTTTGAATTAGTGTGAAAAACTGCTCAACATCAAGATGAAAGAAGAAGAACAATCAAAAGATAAAGGAGGAAGAAAACAACTTTATTAAAATATAAACATTATAACTTATAAGTTTAACTTGAAGCTACCACTTGTACAAGATATTGACTTGTTAATGATGTGACTTCACTTCTCACGACTTGCATCAATGGGTTTTACGGACATTGGATGAAGAGGTCACCCACATGCATGTGATTTGGGGAATTGCTGGCATAATGAGGTGGTTACATGGGAAAGGAAGACAATTAGTAGAGGATCATGGGAGAGTGAGAAATGGTTGAATGAAATAATGAAATGTATGGAAAGTATAAGATTGGTGTATGGAGAAGTGAAAGAATTAATGAGGTATATAGAAAAGGTGGTTTAGAAATGGACGTTACTAATGGCTTGGTAGGGATAATGATGTAGAAACATGGGAAGATGGAAAAGTGGTTCGGTGGAGAGAAGTAAAGAGAGAGAGAGTGTGTGTGTGTGTGGCATGTGTCATCCACACATGTGCAAGTAGGATCCATTTACAACAGACCCCCAATACAAAATTACATAATGGCCTCACTACAACACTCAAAATAAAAAAGTAAATAACACAAAAAATCAAACTAAGAAAATTCTAGATTGGTCTTGTATGATTTACTGTTCAAGATCCAAAGGCAGTGATGGACACCCTGAATGTAGAAGATGATGATGAACTATTTTAGATCTAGAGGAAGGATGAGGGTATTCTTTCTCTCTTACCTATTCTACTATTATTAGATATGAGTAGTAGGGATGATATCTTTTTATTATTTTGCAACTATTATCTCTCATGTCTATATGTATAGCCTTTTAGCTATTAGGTGATAAGACTTCGATTCAAATTAAAATGGAGAGATGATAAGATAGGGAGTTGGGTCAAATTCTCTCAATTTGAATTTGAATAGAGATATGATAAGAATAGAGAGTTGAATTGAACTCAAATTAATCTTATCCCTATCACCATCGAGACTCCTTGTGAGGGGTGTCTCTTTGTGAGTGGAGTCTACCCACATGTATACGCAAGTGGACCCCATCACAAATGCCAACTGATGTAGCCATGTAGTAACAGTTTTCTACTATTCTTTTCAACCAGGCACAGGCAGGCAACCAAAGTTGTCTAGTGATCAATCTTAGAGTATATATACATAACTAGTTAAGAGTCATTTGTTTCAGTCCATGAATTGGTATATCAGAACACATAGGGACATTTAAATCCTAAGTTGGATGATTCTTTGCAGCTAATGCATTGAGAGGAAGGAGAAATTAAACGAGTTTGTTTCTAAAATTGGTTGGAAGAGATTTAATATAGGTATGATGGCTGAAGTCTTAATACTGCAGCCAACTGGAAGTGAGACGCATGTGCTCCACAGCACCTTGCATTTTTAATAGTATAAGCAACAGCATCACATTGATAATTCTGTCATATAACAATTGCAGGTGGTGCTTCTGTGCTTGTGGCATTTAAAACTTAAAATTCAAAGACTAGCCTAATAAAATGGCATGTCAGCCAATTCCTACAAATTGCAGTAACATATATTTTTATTTTATTCTTCTTTTATCATTGAATTCCTCTTTACTCTGGTACAATTAGATGGCACTTCAACTTCAGATAAATGCAGAAACAGAACTTGGGTCACTTCGCCCAAAGTGTCTAACAATTTGGACATCTTTAAAGTCAGTAACATGATTATGATCTGTTTCATCGAATTCAGCATTTCCTTACCAATTCATCAGTTAGCCCAGAAAAGTTATAGAAACAAATTGCAAATTAATAAATGATGGTGTGTTTCAACTATGTAATCAATAAGAAAAGAAAGGTAAAGGGTTTATGCTGACAACAGATAACTCAGAAAGTACTTCTGGAACAGTTTATAACGATTCATGTCCTGTAGCTCTCTGGGGTGGGAAAACTCAATCATGATGGATAAAAAACATGATGGACAAGAGACCAGAGCAAAGTTGGAACTTGCCCATCATTGCAACAATAAGGTTCAGGATTTTAATTTGTTTCTACTAAAAGAAAATGTAAATCTGGATTCTGGTGTTTAAATATGGATTAACACTGACCTTTATAGAAGTGGACCTCCTTAGTAGCAAGAGTTCCATAAAAACAACTGGGATTCCCATTTTGTAATGGGTAAAAGGTAAATTTTATTATTATTATTGATGGGCCAAGCCTAAGGGCCTAACTCATATTACAAGCCCAAGGGCCCAACTCCAAGAGGTCCAAGCCCAATCCATCAGCTTGGCCACGTCATCAAGGGAGCATCCGGGAGCCTCACCGTCACCGCCTTGGAAACAGTCAAGCCACGTCCCGCTTTTACCAAGTCCTGCGGAGAATATCCCAACTGCCTGGCCAGTCGAGGACACCTCAAAGGCTCCTCGTGAACGGCACTGTAAAGTCGTCCCCATCTGTTAGGGGAAGACTATAAATTAAAGAGCCTCTCAGTATTTGAGGGGCAAGCAAGATCTCTCTTCTACACTCTCTCCAAAGCTTGTAATCTCGGAAATACTTGGGAATTAATACATCCGGCGATCTCAGCCTTTCCGAAAGTGGACGTAGGTCACTGACCGAACCACTATAAATCTCTCTCTCATCTCAATTACTGCATTAATTATTTATTACTTGACCGGTGGTGTGCAAATCCATTTTTGTGCATCATCAATTATTATAAAAAAAAACCCCAAGGAGAGATTACACAGAACAGTGAAGAGCATACATAACAACTTTTCAGATAAATTAATCTCCAACCCCAAGCACAATTGAAAGCATCTCAACTTCTTTTTAACACAGCTGCTTGCTCTTCCAATTTTGTTGAGGTGAACAAGACTGTTGCCATCTTCAAATTGAAGGTGCGCGACTATCTCTCCATCCTGACCCACTTTAAGTCCCCCACCAACCCAAGCTCCTTGGTCTTCCAAACAAGAGTGCCCAAAGCTTCAACAACCAAATTGAACGAAGAATGGGATAGAGGATCGAACTGTTTCAAACCTCTCGAAGCTTTGATCAAACATGAGGACCATTCACCAACACAGGTAAGGATGTGGATGTGATGCTATTACACCCCGTCCCGGTTTAATTGAGATTAACAGTAATTAATTGAGATTACTATGGATTAATTGAGTTTGCTTGTGTCAATGATGATTAGTGACTAAAATGAATTGAGTTAGTCTTAAATAGATGAATTGAGCTTAATGAAATGGATTTAGAAGAGACTAAGTTGGTTTAGTTTTAGACTCAAATTGATGAAACTAAGGACTTCTCCGTAAATATGGAATTT
Source organism: Umbellularia californica (assembly GCA_028538565.1). Taxonomy (NCBI): domain Eukaryota; kingdom Viridiplantae; phylum Streptophyta; class Magnoliopsida; order Laurales; family Lauraceae; genus Umbellularia; species Umbellularia californica. The sequence continues at coordinate 1,773,043 of JAPQWN010000012.1, forward strand.
TGCGTATTTTGTCGAAAGCGGTAAAACTCGATACCATTATGTGTATACTTTAAATGAATCAAATGAGTCCTCATTATATAAATAAGCATAAGATAGGAGGGTCTATATGCAAAAGTGCATTGTATAAGGTTCTAAAAGAACCCAGTTTTAATTTCATTCGTGAGATCATTCCAGAAAAGCTAAGACTAAGCCTAGATTTCTTCCTCCTTGCTTTCTTCTTCATTTCTTCTCGATTGACTATGTTGGGAGCTTTACAAGTGATTTAGAAAAGGGAAGTTTAGAACTTCTTATTCTCTATCATTTTCTTCAAGTTTCTTTGGAGATAGAGTTAAGGAAAATCGAGATTTTCTCTTTGTTGAGCTACAAGTAAGTATAAGAGTGATTTCAATTTTATTTAGGTTCCTTAAACCATTTTTCCATCTTAAACAACATGTTGAATTTGTTATTGGTTGATTTGGTGATGTTATGGTTTGAGATTGAGAGGAATTGAGTCAAATTGAGCTTAAAAGAAAGAGGGGTTTTGTGTTAAACCTCAATTGAAGGCAAGTATAAACAGTTATTTATGTTTATATGCCATTTGGTATGATTTTCTTTTGATTTTATTGTGAGTATGATTTCAGCCCTATTCTTAGAATTGGTTTTGTATATGGGTTGATTGAATGAGTGATTGGTAGGAGTTGTATATGAGAATGATGATTGATGAGAGGACAGGAGGTCCATATATATTATATGCAGGTTATGAATGAATTGAATGTAAAGAAGAAGGAAAGGAAAATCAGTTTCAGAACTAATTGAAAGTATGATTCTTACCTGTCCGATCGATCGGACCTGAACGTCCAATCGATCTGCAAGAGGTAATTGGGACTCGTTTCCTGTTCGATCAATCAAACCTGACGCCCGATCAATCGGAGGACTTAGATTGAGTCCGGATTAGAGATGATTCTCTTTGAATCAACTATTCTTTTTATGAGTATAAATGAGTTTATAAATTAGTCTTGAGACTAATTATAATGTAATTGAAGATTATTAAGATTTATCGATAATGGAAGAAAAGAATATCAATGACTTTAGATGTTGTTCAATATCGTATATTAATGGTTTATTTGTTACAAAACTTCATAGGTGGTAATTAAGAAGACTCTAATGTACATTATATAACTTGTGGTGTCCATTGAAAATAACACGTACATTGGATAACCAAGGATTACACCTAAATGAATGTTTTGAATTAGGAAGTAAAGGTATTCAAATTGTGAATTGTTCTAATTCTTTGGAACTGAGATTGAAATGAAGTGATTTGAATTGTTAAGATTTATTCCTTTTATTATTTTGAATAGAATTATGAATTGAATTGAATCTGAAATGGATTATATATTGAATTGAATCCGTTGAATTGAAAGTAAAACGGATTAAATGTTGAATTGTATTAATTTTTTAGTCTGGCACTACATAGTTATTTTGTTAATACTCATTAGAGTTGTTCCTACTACAGTAGATGATTTGAGAGTATTATGGAGTTCTGTGGTGATGTCAGTAGTTCCTGGCCCGGGCACTGATATATCTCACAATATTTTATATTTGTAAAATAATTCCTTCCTTCATGGAAGATGTGATTTGAAATGAAATACTATTGTAGTTGCCAAATTTAAATAAAGACTCTTATTGATTCTGACTTATGCCTGTATTGTCTAATGTTAAATTTAGTCAGATTAAATTTTTATTTTAGCATATGAGATCATAGATCTGTTTATATATTGCTGAATTGTCGTATTTACAGTGTTATTGATGGCATTACAAGCCTAGCTGCCCGTGCCTGTTAGGCCGAAGCCGCAACACCAGCAAAGGAGACCGCTCCGGTTCTTCTAGGAGGACTAATTGAGTGGAGATGATGCGATATCATATGAATATGATATTTGAGAATGAAAACAGTAAATAGAGATTTTGGACAAGAGATGTTTTTGGAAGTTTCATACTTATCATCCTTACATTGTATCTAGATGTGCAATTGGATGTTGTTATGCACGAAGGGCATTGTACAACTTGTATAAATCACTGTGTATAATTCCGTATAAATGTATATTGATGAATGTGAATATATATAATATCCCTCGTGAGTTTCGTTTTAACTTGAGTTAATTCGGAGTTCACGGGAGTAAGTATGGCACGACTCGGGGTTAACTCAGATTTAATCATAAACTCAGGCTCGGGTCGTATCAGATGCACTCCCAAATATAACCTGATCACTGGAAAGCAAAATCTACCCAGCATGTAGTCTACAACTATCCCATTCCACGTGGTCATACGCTTTCTCCATTGAGAATTTAATGATAGCACTCTTCTTATGAGACCACTTCCTAGAGTGAATCAGCAGTAATCAGTTTAACTTCTTCCATTGATCTCTCATTAGATGGATGGTCCTAGTTAGATATTGGATCTTCGGTTATCAGGTTAAAATATCTTTCATTGATCTCATTAAGCAATACTATATTTGGTTGATAACAGAAGGAATCACTCAATCCAAGCAAAGCCAAGTGCTTGTTCTGGGGTGATGGAAGACACTTAAAACCAAGATTGAGAGATCATCTCAACAGCACAATCCAAAAGGCTAATTGTCATTAAACCTCATTGGCATTTATACAAGTGAGACAACAAATTGGCTAATTACCACAAAGGACCAATGAAGAAAAGAAGTCCACCAAGAACATAGGGCTGTTTTTAAGAAAGAAAAAAATGGAAGATAGGACATAGGCTTGACAAATCGCAAATTGGACATCAGGAAAATGGTCTGTCACTCTGTTACACCTATATTTTTCTCGGGCTGCATCAATGGGTAATGAAATGTGGGACCCGCATTTTTAATGGTCCAGAGTGATTCTTGGATTTTTTTTTTTTTTGTTATATATGTATTGCGTCTAGGAAGCTGAGTGAGACTGAGGGCCTGTTTCTTTATCGGAATTTATTACTAGAATTTGGGAGGTTGGGGTTTTTTGGACATAATGTGACATGATATGACATCTTGTCCCGTGGCATTTGAAATGCTGTGTTTTTTCATTAGAGTTTCAAATTCCAACTTCCCGAAAGACCTTTTGGAATTCCACTCTCTATACCATTTGTTGGAATTTCAAATCCTCCATCAAAAAGAGGAATTTGGAATTCCATCTAAAGGGATAACTTTTGAAGAATTTGAAATTCTCCCCGACATGAATTCTTAGAATTTTCGTAAAGAAACAGGCCCTGAGTGTGTTAAGAAACAACAGGACTATGAATTACAGGAAAAGGGCACCAGCTAAGACATCAAAACTGGCCTCTATGAACTTTGCCTATAGGAACTAAAGTTCCATCTTAAGTATAGTTCCACTGGCAAATTGAGTTCCAAGGATCCAACAGCCATCCAGAATATCTGAAAAGAAAGAGTTTGATATTTGAGAGAGAGTTACCTGTCTACCAATTTCCTCAACTAGTTGAGAAGCTTTCTTGATTGAAAATTGGATAGAGTCCTCAAATGAAATCAATGAACAAAAGTGTGGATTTAAGTTGTAAGAAAAGCAAAGAGAAGTGAATCAAGTTGAACTGTAGAAATAAGAAATCAGTTAAAATGGAAATTCAAATAAAAGTAATGATATAACAGCTATAAAACTCTCAAAGAGATTTTTTGTTTAAAAGATGGGGATATAAAGAACTAGTATCATGCAAGTGATACTGAAATTACAGGGCCAAACGAAAAATAGACGCATAGTCTTGCCAATTTTTGAAGTCCAATATAAGAAAAAAATGTAGTCAGGCCCCTTTTTAGAAGATGGACTACTCCATGTCTGCCACTGTGTTTCATTGTTTCACGATGTGCTGGTCCAATTCCAGGTGAAGGAGAAGGATAGGAGGATTATGTCAGATTAGTAGTAGGCTTCAAAAAATTTGTTATACTTCAATGCGAGTTCTACTCTGAGCAACTATAAAAGTATTTTGAGTGTTTAGTCTTACCTACTTCTTACATCCCCTCATCTTTCCTGGAAGTCCTTCAAGTTGTCTGCTATGCCTATTTGAGTGTTTAATCTTATCCAGTTTCTGGAATCCATTTCTGTAACACAGGCATCCAATCACTGTTCAGAGACCATTATACAGAATAACAGAACCCCATACCTCCAATGTTCCAGTCCCTTGACAAAACAAACATTAACCTTCCAAAAGAATTTACTTCTTGAAAGAACAAAAAACTGCTGAAACTACTACAGGACCATAATTCTTATGGCATCTTCATCCGGTACACTCAGGCTAAAGACCTAGTGCTCAAAAGATAGGTCCTCCTAGAACACAATGAAAAAAAGAGAGCATGATATACATTAAGTGAATCACTCATTAAATTTTCACCTTGGGTGACTCGCCAACATCAGATTAAGACCAATTGTTGGTGGTATATCAATCATACATCAGGGCCACTGATAGAATAATCTAAACAGCATGAAATCAACGTCACGGGATGTGATTATTGACAATTTTCACTTTGTCAAAATTAAGGTTGCAAATGGGAATCTGATTATTTGAGCACCAGACATCTCCAATCCAAATAATGCAGGTATTGAAACCTAATTTTGGATCTAAGGAAAAATCAATCTTGATTCTTGAGGATTTAGGGTCAATATCATTACATTTACATATTAAAAATATATAGGTTTTAATGGCATAAATGGATTGAGTTATATTCATATATGAGACTTTACTTAGCTTTAATCATATGTAATTTAATTATCCCGCTCTTATATTTTAAAAATCTTTTGAAGCTCTTTCATCCAATTAAATTACTGCACTGCACTCTCTGAGTTAATTCGGTTCTAGATCTGAAGCCAGATCCTATGGATGGATCAAAATCCGAATCCATTATGGTTCTGACCAAATCCGACCCTGCATCCCTAAATAAAGCTGAGCATATTGTCAAATTGATAACATGTTAAACACATAATTTTACTTTATTTTAGGTTTTTTTTTTTAAATTACGAGTTTTACATTTAATCAATTGAAGATGGGGCAAATTCAGAATCGAGTGAAAAATCATACTAACTCTACTGTGATTGGAAAAATAAATAAATAAGCTCTACTGTCACGTAGAGATACAACTGAGAATTGCAGTTTTGTAAAGTGAGACGGATTTTAAATTTAAGAGGGTTTTTTTTTTTTTCTTTTTTGGTATAGACGCCCTAAGGTTTTTAGTATTGGTAAATAGGCCCTTATATTTTTATTTTAATATCTTTTGTGTCCCCAAGATTAGTAGCCTTCCAAGTTAACCACCATAGGTTTTTAGAGAGGAATGACGCTTTTACCCATCTCTTTTATCCTTACATGCACACTTTCAAAAGCTTGGACTTATTTCTTTTTATAAGAATGTAGCATTAGCAACTGTACTTAGTGGGAGAGAATAACCCTGCATAATCAATACAAGGCTCATTTTATTAAATCCAAATCGATCATAACGACAATCAACACCAGTGCTTTTAATTGGTTATGAATTATCCAATCAATATGTGACCCAACATTGGATTGATGAAAGTCTCAAAATACATGATTAGGCTTTATATTCATGAGAGAGTTTGTTACACCCCAACCCAAATTAATCATGTTTGGTGCTCATTAATTATATTTTAGTTAATTTAATTATACTTAGTTACTAACTATGGTAATTAGTGTTAAGTAGTCCTTATAGGTTAAGTTAGTTGAGTCTTGAGTCTTAGATATGTGAGTTGAAATTGATTTGACTCGGTTGGGTAAAGTCGAGGGCTTTTTTGTAATTATCGATTTTCTCATTTTGCGTGATTTGCACGTCATGTTGGCGTCATCGCGTGTATCTTATCAAGCACCTTTATTTTCCGTATTGAACTCTACTTCATTTGAGCTATCATTGACTAAGTGGGCCACCATTTGACCATTTATGAAAATATTTGAAATTGGAGGGACCCTCTTATAACTTGGGAATGTTAACCCTTAAAGGCCCATCCAAACCCCATCCCAATCGATCCATCCCCTTTTTATTGGCCACAAGGAGCGTTCCTTCCTCCCCTTTTCTTTATTTTTCGTTCTCTCTTTTCCGATCACTACAAAGGTTGTTGCATGTGTATTTTGAAGCAAGGCTTGGAGTCATCCTTATCTTCATCTTCTTCATCCTTCATCCTTATCTTCATCTTCTTCATCCTTCTCCACTCTTTGTTGATAAGAAATCATTTCCTCCATCCTTCTCCACTCTTTGTTGATAAGAAATCATTTCCTCCATCCTTTATAATTTCAAAATCCCCACTATAGGTAAGAGTTCCACTTTGTTTTATGTTTTTGAGTTGCATTAGAGTCAAGAGGCTCTTAGTTAATCATGCATGCATATTCATTACCAGTTTCCATGTGTATTTGTGATTAATTAGGGTTTGATTTTTTGGGGTTTTTGGTGTATTGAGTAAAGAAAAGAAGTTAAGAAGCTTGATTTGAGGCAAGTATAAGCTTAATTTGGAATTTACATGTTGTTTATTCATTGATTAATTCGGAAATTCTATTTGTTTTATCATTCTAGCCTCTTAATATGATTAATTGGATTAGGTCCATACTTGTACTAGTTGATGTGGAGGTGATTTGGATTGGATTACGTTTAGTGATTATATATTGTAAATGGGGAGCAAGGAGGCTTAATGTACAGGTTATTGTAAAAAGAAGTCGTTGATTAATGGAAGGTGAAGTGAGAGAGCTTCAGAAATGTTGAAATAGCTTAGTTCTGTGCTGTCTGCAAGCAGGCGGTTACCAGGCAGTCACCTGACGGCTAGCCGCGTGACCACCTGGCGGCTTACCACCTTCTGACGGTCAGCTTTACAGTATGTTGGTTTTTGATAAAGGAGACGCGGTCACCAGGCGGTTACCTGGCGACTGTTTCATAGGCGGCTAGCCGCCTGGCCACCGCCAGTTAACCGACTTCCCAGAAAGCCCTTAAACTCCGTAGGATATGTTGAAGACCTTGTAGGGCCATAATTTGGTACCTTGACCATATATATGTTTTAGAGCATGGTACATCTCAAGAGGTTGATATAAACTCATGTTTATTATTCGAAAATCTTTCACCATTCCATGGATGTTCATTTAGTGAATCTTTGTATTTCATGACATAATGTGATACTAAATAGAATAGTAATACATGGATTCTCTAAACCTATATCGAATTGGATGGTGAGGAACAATGGATAGTTAGATTAGATTGGCTAGTAATTCCCTTGATTCTTAAATCAATTGCATTTCATATTGATATTGGATATGATCATTGACTTCAAATTTGTTTAGCAATGCATATTTATATATGATTAATTTATGTATAATTTGATTACTATTTGGGGTTGATTTCTTTGAAAAAAAATGAATGTGAACAATTACTACTCGATTCGATTTGAGATTATAAGATTATATGTACGAAACTTGATTCACATTCATTTATTATTCGATTCGATTGAGTCGACACTACTGAACTTCAACCTTGTGATACTCGATGGGGTTACACTCGGTTTATTATTTGAGACTATTGCAGTAAGTCATCTGGAACATCGGAACTCCAGACCTGCGTAGCCAGCTAGCCTTTGGCCGGGCCGCTGGTGACATTCCAACTAGATTCGCTCTTTTTGAAAGGATGAGCTCAATGTAGTAGCCAAATTAGTATGTTTCTTCTCCATTTGATTCGTAAAGCATGCACTATTCGATTTTGGCACAATTGCTTAGTTGTTACTTGATACTGACATCTTTTAATCAATTTTCATTTAATTCGATTTGATACATTATGTAATTGCTTATTAATGCTTATACTTTCCAAATCGTTGTATTTGAGATACTATTCTTATTGTCACAGGGATCTAGAATACCGAAGAGAATAACTAGTAGCAATTCATATTAGAGTTTGAATAGGTAAGCATAACGATTAGCTTATCTTCCGGAGAACGTGAATGGTGTAATCTTGGTTGGAATTAGAGGTTGCACCTTGCATAGTTGCACTATATCATGGTTTACTTATGATTACATTCGTATTAGGATCATGGTCCATTGAGATAAGAATCTAGTAGAATTTCGTTAAATTGCTTGTGTCCTATGCATTTAAGAGATTTTAAATGATTAGCTTTGTTAAGGATAAATTGTAATTTAATGGAGTGTTTAATGGATAGCTCATGGCTTTGTTATTATTGATATTGTACATGCTTCCGCAGTTAAATATTCATTGACAGGTGTCAGTGAACAATCTTCACACGTGAAATGTGGAATTTTCTCCTTTATGAATTCGGACTTGGTCTAAAACAGGTGTGAGGTCACGGGAGTACGCGTGTCACACATTGGGACCCACCCTAAACAGGGGATTCTCGGGTCTGGGATGTAATAGAGTTATTAACAGAAACCATTGGGACTTGAGATAAAATAATGGTATTTTTATAAATAATGATATAGATATTCTATTTAATGAATGTAAGGGCAAAGCTGTGATTTCTATAAGAATCCTACACAAACCTTACAAAGGTTGCCCATTCTAATTTTAGGGATATGGAAGGTATTAAAATGAAAAGGTCGGGGCTTATTTACAAATTCTAAAACCACAGGGGTCTATTAAATCCTAAAATTCATAGGGGAGTATATACAAAAAAAAACTCTAAATTTAAATGTGGCCTTCATAATTTTCTAATGTCTGAGTAGGGCTCCATATTGGTGGTTTGGATTAGTTCAGCACTAAAACCAATCACCAAACTGAGCCTATCGGTGTTTTAATTAACCAATCTGATCCGACCAATGGAGAGGGCTTAGACCGAACCCAACCGAATGTTCGGTTCGATTCTATCGGTTAAATCGTTTCTTTTTTTCTGAAAATTAAAAATTAAAATTTTCAAAATGATGACATCCCTAGAAGAGGCACAAGAGGTGCATGAGTTGTCGAATGCCAGCCAAATGAAACCCTAAAACCTAAATAGTCAAATACTCAAATTACATAATATATCGGTCGGTTTGGTTTCGGTGGTGAATCGGGGGGTTCAAACCGATAATCAACCGATCCAAGCGGCTTATACAATTTCAAACCATAGACCGAACTAGCCCACTATAAAGCTGATCCGAACCCCTCGGTTCGGTCCGGTTTATTGGTTATACCAGATTTTTTGTGTAGCCCTACATCTGATAGTAACCAACCTTGAATTCCAAGAAAAATCTCCTGCTTATTTGGTAATTAAAAGGCTTAAACGTCACTTAAATTTGGAAACACATTACAAATTAGTAGCCCCCAACCGGGTTCATTTACTTGAATGGAATGAATTCCTACATATCTAGATGTATTCGGTTAAAATTGAAGGGAAAAAAGATGAATACTGTGAATGACTATCAAATTGTCTCTTCTTTAATTGAAAATGAAATGAAAGGAGTTGAAAAATGAATTCTCAATCATCACCCTAGTATCTGCCCTAAGCTTGACCTGGGCCATAAACGTTAGGCCCAAGCTCACCCATTTAGTCAATCTAGCTGGTTGGAGCAAACCGGGCTTTGTAACAATTGTTTGGTCAAATTAATCACTAAATTCAAAGCTTGAAGCCTTCTTTGTGTCTGGTAGTGCTTTGGGCTTTCTATTACTTAATTCAAATGCAACCCAAGTTTTAACGGGCCCAAATAATATATCCAAGTTCAACAAAAACGAGTTGGACCAAGATTGGGCTTAGGATAGTTTGCCTCATGAGACCCCTAGTGTCAGTGGCATTTTGTTTAATTACTTTAAGTTACGGGGCACTTTTGTTTTCATAACCCTATATAATCTCTTGGTAAGGAACGAAACCCTAGTCTCTTATTTCGAAGACGCAAAAAGAAAAACCTAGTAAGTTCTCTATCTCTTTCGGAACTCCGAGAGAGAACCCTAGCCGTCTCTCTATTTCTTTGTTAAAGACGGGGGAGGGAGGGAGAGATTTCGGAAAAGAAGGATTGAAAGTGAAGCCCTACTTTTATCATTATTATTTTTTTCATATTCATACTTTCATTCCATTTTAGCTTCCATTACCCTTCTTTTTCAGTGATCGACGACAAATGGATTAACTCATTTCTCTTTCTTTCCATCAATTGATCGATCTATCCATTTATCTATCTGTTTAAATATTTCTATATACCCTTCATCTAACCCTATCAATTTGGGATGGCCTTATCATCATCTCCAGCTTATATCTTATTGTTCAATGATCGGTAAGTGGTGTATTATCTCCTCTCTTTCCTTGTTTAGGGTTTTATGTACTTTCTTTTCGATCTTCATATACATATAATTATATTTATTTTTTTCACAGGAAAAACAAGAGAAGCCTATTTGATATGATCTAGACATATCCAGCACAAGCTAACAATGATGCCGACGAGGAAAAAATACTCCATACAAAGTGATGGCTCACCAAGTGAAAGGGGAAGCCGAAGGGGGCGTGGATGAAAGTTAATGACAATAGATCCAAAAAAGTACAATCTATTCAAGTAGGCGAGGACTTGACTTATATTAGATCAGAATGGAGAAATAGAATTCATGCAGATGACTCCTTACATAGTTAGGACAAGGCTTTGACGTTGATTATTATAATTTTATAAAGATTCACCAATCCTCTCCCAATCCGATAGGAAGATGAACAAAGTTGTGGAGAGGAAGCCCTACGTTTTACGGTATGTTTTGTGACTTTTTGTGTGTGTGTTTTGTTGTACCACCTTTTTTCGGCCAAAATCGAAAAAAAAAAAAGAGAACGATTTAAGTCAATGGTAAAATCATTCCCTATAGGGGGAGGGTTAAAACAAATTCTTGCAAAAATTTAAGAAAAAAACATGAAATGTGGAATTCCAACGTTCCATCCCTTTTTTTTTTGTGTGTGCGTGTTGTAGTACTGCCTTTTTTCGGCCGAAATAGGAAAAAAAGAGAACGATTTAAGTCGGCGGTAAAATCATTCCCTAAAACAAATTCTTGCAAAATTTTAAGAAATAAACATCCCCCCCCCACCCCCCCCCCCCCCCCCCCCCCCCCCGCGGCCAAAAAAAAAAAGTCTATTCTTTCTTGTTTCCAGATTATTAATTTGTCTTTTCCAATGATGTTCTTATATTGTATTATTCTTTGCGAATTAGGTTGATTATGTAGATGGAGAAGGAAGAAAGAATGTGAATTAGGTTGATTATGTAGACGGAGAAGGGAGAAAGAAATGGAGAACACAATGAAAACCTTAGTTTATTGCATTCTAGTAAATCCAATTACATTCACCAATGTATAAAAAAAACTCTAAGCAAACTTGCTATGCATGAATCATAATTAAAATAGGAAACACACTCATGAGAGATACTCATAAATTTAATTAACCTAAAAATAGAATATCCTACTCTACATAGCATCACCAGCCCAACCCCTACCGATGTGTGTGCCAAGTCAGCGATGACTTGATGCCACTTGTAAGGGGAGAAGGGAGAGAGGAATTGAGAGCACAATGAAAACTTTAGTTTTTCTTTCTTTCTAATAAATCCATTTATAATTCACCAATATATAAAGAAACCCTAAGCAAATTTGCTAAGTAATAATCATAACCAAAATAGGAAACAAAATCCTAATAGATACCCATAAATCTCACTAACCTAAGAATAGAATATCCTAGCCTACATAGCATCACCAGCTCAACCCCTCCTGATGTGTGTGCCAAGTCAACGATGACTTGATACCACTTGTAAAGGGAGAAGGGAGAGAGAAATTGAGAGCACAATGAAAACTTTAGTTTTTCTTTCTTTCTAATAAATCCATTATATTCACCAATAAATAAGGAAAACCCTAAGCAAATTTGCTAAGTAATAATCATAACCAAAATAGGAAGCACAATCCTAATAGATACCCATAAATCTCACTAACCTAAGAATAGTCCTATAAATCTCAGTAACCTAGGAATAGAGTATCCTAGCCTACATAGCATCACCAGCCCAACCCTTCCTGATGTGTGTGTCAAGTCAGCGATGACTTGATACCACTTGTAAAGGGAGAAGGGAGAGAGAAATTGAGAGCGCAATGAAAACTTTAGTTTTTCTTTCTTTCTAATAAATCCATTTATATTCACCAATATATAAGGAAAATCCTAAGCAAACTTGCTAAGTATTAATTACAACCAAATAAGGAAACACAATCTTAAGAGATACCTATAAATCCTACTAACCTAAAAATAAAATAATGCTAATAATATCCTAACCTACATAGCATCACTATTTAACTATTTATTATTTCTTAAATTTCTTAAAATATGTTTGATCTGCCTTATATGAGCTTTACCCCATTTTAGAGACATCCAAATTCTAATACACAGTGGGATAATTGATTTTGACCTGCAAAGATTTTATCTTTTTAATAAATAGGCCCCACTTAGATACAAGTAATTAGTGCGTCGTCACCCATCCGTACTGATTGTCATTGGATGACGCACGTTTCCCGAGGAACCGCCTTAACTCGCTGAGCTGTGACGAGAAACACAAAAAAGGGCAAAAAATAAAAATACACGTCGGTTGCTGTCCGATCATCACCGTACACGTGGAAAAAATCCAAATTAGTACGCACGCCTGCAGCACGCTTGATAGTCCAGGTCCATGTTCAGGTCAGAACTCAGAACCTGTGCATTTCCTTTCCTAAGAGCTGCTAAAAGAAGGGAAGATCTTCTGAAGCAGTAAAATGCAGATTAGAAATAATATTTATTACTCCTCCTTCCCCACTTTGTCCTCGTGCACTGTGCGTGTGGGCGTCGAAGACTGAGTGCATTTTGGTCATTCCAACCCCAATTTTACATTCCAGTGAAAGTTGAGGCCGATCATGTAAGATTTATTAATTGGACTTATCTTTGAAATCTAAACCGTTCACTATCCCATGAGTTTTGATCTATTGAAGTTTATTTCCACCATTAGAAGCGGATAATCCACTTTGCCGATACACCCACCGCTATAGAGAGTTTTGAGCCGGATAGCTAGACCTACGGGCCGATATTAATTCCCTCAATTGTGGGACTAAAACCCAGAGATGAGAATGAGCAGCCCACCTATCCCAGGTGGGAGTGAAGCGGCTACTAATTTTTATATGGATGACTGAGATTGATTTGTTCACGCCGAGAGGGGCCAACGACTTAATTTTTAGATCTACAAGCAAGCTATTCATCTAACTAGTCTTGCCTCGCCAAAGCCTTTTAATCGTCAATGGAGTAAGAAATTCAATTTTACCTATTTAGTCTTTCGTAATAGTTTTCGTTTAATATTTTATTTATAAGAAAGTGAGATATTATAGGATGTTTTCTAAGTTATTCAAATATTTATTTTTTAAGATGTTCAGATTATATTTTAAATTAAGAGATTATATAAAATTTTTTTTTGAAATATATGATTTCCAAACATTCCTCTGAAACACTAAGAAATTAACTAGTTTTTTTCTTTGATTTCATTAATTTTAGTAATGCATTTTAGGTGTAATCCATGCAATGGATCTCATGAGTCATGATTCCGATTCAAGTGAAATTGGGTTGGGAAGGGAAAATCAGACCTAGAGGACGTAGGCTATAAGATCTTCTAATTGATATCTATATATATAAATACATGGACACAGAGAATTCTGTGAGTATCGGCCACAGATTCGGACGGCTATTTTTCGCGGGCTTTTATACCCATCTTCCGTTACAATCGCTTTCATCTAAGCTCTCGAGCTGCCGCTGCAACTCTTCGTCTCCGAGAAGAAAATCCCCCTTTTCTTCACGGAGACTCCTCTCTCTCTTTCTTCCTTTCTTTCATAACGATTTGAATGATATTTCACCTTTCTTCAATCTCCTGAACCGATTCGGAGATGAAGCCTCCGTCTTTCGTCGCGAGCCGGACCCGTTCTCGAAAGCCCCTAACGAGTCCAGGTGATTCGGGTTTGACGAACCGTATCGGAACCGACACGGTTTTGCGAGACCGCCGGAGCAGTAAGAGACTCGCCGGAGGTAGAGTCCGCGCCGGCGATTTCGTCCCGCTGCATGAATCGGAAGTCTGCGATTTTGTCGTCGTGGATGAAGAAGAAAAGGAGAAAGAGGAGCGTGTTTCTGCCGCTGAAGGTCACGTTGCGAAGAAGACTCGATCGAGATTAGGGCTTCAGAACGATCCGTTGAATGCTGGTAATTCTGCATTATCAGGTCAAGAACCTGTAACGTGCGGGTCGAAATCGGATGGGTCGGGTTTCGTTGATGGAGAGAAGAAGAGGAAGAGGGGCGGTTTGGATGGTGATGGAACAGGTATCGTTAGGGTTTCTAGTGAGAATTTGGGGTTTGATAAGAGAAGAATGGGGGAAAGTGTGAGGGTGGAAGATGAAGAAATCACTAAATTGGGTAAAGAAGAGAGCTTTGATTCAGTGATTTTGAATGAAGTCACTGATTCTGCAGCGTCTTGTGTGGCATTGAGGACCAGATCGAGAAAGGGGTTGGAGAAAAAGGTTGAGAACCCCGTTCCTGTTTGTTTGGATGAGACGCGATCATCAAACGACGGTAACACCACCACCACCACCAGCAGCTTCCGTGGTAATGGGGCTTCTACGGGTGAAGAAGAGTCCAATTCCTATAGCAATGGTGGTAAAGAGGAGGAAATCATTGGAGCTTCTCTCATTAGAAAGACTTTTTCCGGGCTTTCTCTTCTTGTTCCGGTAGGCAATGGCAGTTCTGATGAAGTTGATCATAACCCAATTGGTGTAGCCACACGAACCCGAGCACGTTGTCCTTCACAGCCCAAGAGGCATATTGGCACCAACATTGGATCCATAAGTAACCCATATAAGATTGATATTGATTCTTCCTCCGATGATGGCAATGCTGGCACTGATGTGGATGGTAACAATGGTAAGACTAAGGGTGGAGTTGATTTGGAGCCCGATTCAGCATCCGATACCAATGACGTGGACGATGATGAAGATGAGGAAGAAGGCGATGATGCTGATTCTGATGATGATACTGTCAATGGTGGTGGCAGAGTTGAGGAGGCAGCTCAAGGGAATGAGCAAGAGGGGCAGCCGAAGTCGGGGATGAAAAGGAAGCGCATCAGTGCACCCAAAAAAGACTTATTTTACGAGACAATTGTGAATACAATTTTCAACAAAAAAGATAGATTTTCGCATGAACCAGCTTCACCGAATGTAACTCAACCCAAGATCGAAAATCCTCAACCATTGATATTCTCTTTTGATGATACAGTGTCTAAGCTGGAGAATTCAGATATGGAGAAAGAGGAGAATGATTTATGGACTGAACTAAATGTGACTATGTCATTCGATAACATTGGTTCATTCTCTTCTGCCAAGGTAGGTTCAGTTGATATTTCCACACTGGTGCCATTGTTAGCCTATTTTGAATAAGTCTAAACCATCTCAACCGAGCAGCTCTTAATTTATCACCTATTGATGATTCCACTAAATGCCTCTAAATGCATTCATTCATGTATCTAACTTTTCTTGTTTTATCGTATATTCATCTTAACATTCTCGGCTTTGCTACACTCATTTTTGCACTTGTTTTTTCCTTATTTACCAATATTATGCTCAGTAGGTCATAGTTGGTCTAACTGATGTCTTGTAAAATTTTCCTTTCAATCTTGTTGGTATATAAACCAATCACAGAGCATTTTCAGGAGCAAGTCTCCACTTCAACTATCCAGCTCTTGTCACATCCTCAATCTTTCCATAGGTATCAGAAGGAATTTCTTTGTGGAATCTCCCATCCTTCAATTATCACAAAAGTTAACATATCTTTGCACATCCTCGCTAAAGTTGCAATTCATATATTACGTCTTTGTATAACTTATCTTAAAGCCCCATGTGTGTGTTTGTGTGTATATATAATATTGAAAGGACAATACCTAGCTTATGTCATGATTTCCTTATGGATATAGCAAACTGTCTCAAAAATTGTGTGTTTTGGAGTTAATAAATATTGCTATTCAGAATTATTACATGTCTCGAGTAGCTGTAAGATGTCCGCATGATCGCCTTGCTAATAGCTCGGGTGTCCATCTATACTCAGACTCCAAAGAGCAGAAGAATAAAGCTAGGCTCCTCCATTTCTTCATAAGAAACATACATATTTTCCCTGTCATATTTGGCATTTTCTCTCTTTCATATTTTTTTACAACTTGGCTTTAGGTACTCAGCTGTTTGATGATTCACTGTATCCATCCATAAGAACAATGATGCCTTGTCATCCATATCTTTAAAATTAGATGGTAGTCAATGTGATAATTTTAGTGTAAACTTTGCCTTAAATTTCAGTTTCTTTCTTTAATTTAAAAGCAGTCATGATGGTGGTATTCAATACTCAGGTCACTGATGAAGGGACCAAGACAGGGGAGTTTGAAATTGATGCATCAACTCTTTGTTGCCAAGGTAAGCATCAGTTCATACTTGATGAGCAAATTGGAGTCGTTTGCAGATTCTGTACTTTCGTGAAGCTGGAGATCAAATACGTATTACCATCCTTGGTAAGTTAAACTATTAACGAAATTTTCTTATTATTTTTGACTTCTTAATTTTTATTTAGTTGTGTACTTGTTTCTTGCATTTGTGTAGGAAAAGAATGTGTGGGAAAATTCTGGCAAGAAAAGATTTTATGGTGAAGGCATCCCCTTTATGGGTGGGTTTCCTTATCAAAACTCCAGTGGTGACTGCGAGGGCTCTGTTGATCTTTCTGAAGGAACGGTGTGGGACATTGTCCCTGGCATTAAAAACACCATGTATCCGCACCAGCAGGAAGGTTTTGAGTTTATGTGGAAAAATTTAGCAGGAAGCATTACTTTTGAAGAGTTGAAGAAGCCTACAAATCCTGATGACCTAGGTGGGTGTGTGATTTCCCATGCCCCTGGGACTGGAAAAACCCGTCTAACTATAGTCTTTCTGCAGACATTCATGGAGGTATTTCCAGATTGCAGGCCTGTCATCCTTGCTCCCCGCAGTATCGTCCTTACATGGGAGAGAGAGTTCAAGAAGTGGGAGGTTGGCATTCCACTTCATATTTTGAACAAGAGGGACTTCTCTGGGAGAGAGGATAGCACACTTCTTCAGATGGCACGCATGTACAATATCAGAGGTATTAACTGGGTACGCTTGGTGAAGTTATATTCCTGGGACAAAGGGAAGAGCATCTTAGTACTGAGCTACTCTTTATTTGAAAGGATTGTGGAGAAAACCTATGCAAATGACATGGAAGCACAGATAAGAAAAATTCTTGTGGAGAAGCCAGGTTTGTTAATCCTTGATGAAGGGCATACACCACGAAATGAGCACAGCTTGATTTGGAAAGCTTTGGAAAAGATGAAAACGGAACGTCGTATCATCCTTTCGGGAACTCCTTTTCAGAATAATTTCACTGAGCTCTACAATACCCTATGGTTGGTTAGACCAAAATTTGCGGACAAGCTGTCATCTGCTGAGGTTTGTGGAAGCAAGTCAAAGACGGTTTCAGATGATGTATGGAAAGCCTTGCCTGAAAGGCGAGAAGCACGAGGCAGATGGGCTTCTCTAACTAATTCTATTGGCAAAACTACTGATGATCGTTTGAAAGTGCTTAGATCAGTTATTAACCCATTTGTGCATGTACATAAAGGGAGCATTCTGAACAGTCTTCCTGGGTTGAAGGATTGTCTTGTTTATTTACATCCTCCTCCTCGGCAAAAGTGCATCCTTGAGAGTATTCAGAAGATAGCGACTGGGACTCACTTTCTGCAAGAATATAATATATCCATGGTCTCCGTTCATCCTTCTTTGTTAAAGGAATGCAGTTTATCCCATGAAGAAAAGACTGCTGTTGATCAACATTTGTCAGATGAACATTCCTTAGAAGAACTGCGACTTACCCCTGCTGAAGGGGTGAAAACAAGATTTGTCATGGAATTGATCCGTCTCAGTGAAGCATTGAATGAGAAAGTTTTAGTATTTAGTCAGTATGTTCAACCGCTGTCTTTTATAAAAAAAATGCTCGCATCTTGTTTTCAGTGGACCGAAGGGAAAGAGGTGTTGCATATGGATGGAAGTGTCGCTATTAAAGAACGCCAGTCATCAATCGATTCTTTTAACGATCCATCAAGTGGTGTCAAAGTATTGCTCGCTTCGACAAAGGCTTGTGGTGAAGGTATTAGCCTCATTGGTGCTTCGAGGCTTGTTCTACTTGATGTGGTTTGGAACCCTTCGGTAGAAAGGCAAGCTGTAAGCAGAGTGTATAGAATTGGTCAAAAGAAAATGGTCTACACTTACCATTTAATTACATCCGGAACACTTGAGAGAGATAAGCACCATAGGCAGGTCGAGAAAGAACGGTTGTCTGAAATGATTTTTTCTTCAGGAGATGCTGAGGATGCCCAGAAACAAAGTTCATTGAAGATCTCTGAAGATAGAATCTTGCAAGAAATGGTTGGACATGACGAACTGAAACATATTTTTGAGAAGATACTTTATCAGCCCAAAAAATCAAATTTAGTGGAAGCCTTAGAGCCAACACCTCTCCATTAGATGGCTACTGGAATTATGCCATTGAGGGAGTGGACATTCTTTTATAGCCTTACATATAGCTGTACCAATGCAAACTGAGGTTACTTTTAATGTTTGACATTTTTTTGTCCATCCAAATTTTGCTTTGCTGGTTCTCTCCAATCTGTGTTGCACTGTCAAACAAACTATAGCAGCATTGTTTAATACAGTTAAGATGTTCAAATGACTAGTTAACTGCCCTTGTTACATCAAATTATGTAATTAATTTTTGTGGTCGAATTATGAATAACCAAAACTTTTTCACCATTATTTTTCAATGCAATAATGATTTTTTTTTTTTTTTTTTTTTTTTTGTGCAGTTGGCAAGTTCCATCATTGTTTAAAAATCCATTGAGTTGATTTCTTATTCTTACTGAAACTCAAAACGTGGTTGTGTCTGAAGTGGTTCTTCTGAACCTTTTTGCAAGCTGATTCAATGACTCTCCTGTGTTCCATGGTTGGCTTCACCTAGTCAGTATTCATTTTTCCCAGAAAAAAAAATGGTAGAAGGTTCTTGCACAAGAAAAAATTCTAGGGAAAAGTAATATTCAAAGATCACACCTTTTCTTTTGCAGGTCAGTTCGAGGCGATTAACTCATCCAAATCGTGAGCTTGGTGTAAACGAAGGAGAGCATGATTTTTTATGCTGTGACAGAACAAAGGTCGCCATAAAAATTTAGATGCTTTTCTGCTTCTTATCCAACCTATCACATTCAGATCCTCTTATTCTCTTCATTAACCATGCTTATGTTTTTTCTTAACTATCCTTAGCTTTCTTAATTAAAAATTTGCATTTATTTGTCAATCCTCACATTTACCTCTCAACTTTCAAGAATTCAACTGATAGTCGCTCTAACCATCACCTCTTTCTTCTGTTGCCTGAGATTCCTCTCTGTTGTTCATCCAGCAACTTGATCGGGTTGAGCTCGGGCCTAGCGATGTTTTTGTTGGATAGTTTATGCTGAAGACTGAATTCTAAAATCTGATGATGATGATGATGATGGACATTCTGGATGTCCCAAAAACTGCATATTGATAATCATTGTGGCAAACTTGTATGTGATCCAATAAAGAAACCCTCCACATCACATCACTGGGCCATTGTCCAAAAGTCACTGATAATTCTGGTCATCAAATCAAAGAACTTCCTATCAGATTTTAGTCGTTTTCAATTGTTCAATCCATTTATCATCAACTTAATTATCAGACTAGCATAATTACCCATGCTCAGCACGGATATGGCAAATATTGTAATTTAAATATTAATTTATAAAAAAATCCATAACTTTTTTTAGAAAGAAAGCAAAAGAAATTTTTTTTATGAGTGTGTATTTATGTAATCCAAGAGTTGGTATCATAGAATGAAAAAAAATGAGAATTGGAATAGAAAGGGAATGATAGAGTTTGAATTGAAACAAAGTCTTCGGAAAAAAATAGAAAAGAAAAGAAAAGTGGAGAGCATAACAGTTATGAGTGGTTATGATAAAGAGATAAAAAAGATAATTGATGTAACTTCTGGTCAAAATTGAATCCAAAACCTCCTAGCTTTATAAATTATAATGATTAGGATTGTTGTCTCAATGCCATTTTCTTCCCCATGGTCCATCTACATGGGTAGGTTTGTTCATTTGGAGCTATCCCTTCTTTTTATTGTATATGCAGGAACATCTTACTTTATATATCACCCCAATAAAAACTCAATGAGTTCAAATGGTGTTCTTTTTTTTCCTTTTGTCTTTATTGAGAAAGGTCCCTCTAAAGTCTTAAGGACTCGCAAATTATAGATGCCCGTGCTAACCATGGCTAAGCAACTAACAATATTTGCACAGGCAAACAGCCAATAGCAAAATTGAATTCTTTTAACAATATCTATGACCAAATATTATAAGATTTACAAATTTGATGTTGCTTTGTAACCACAAATAATGGATTTTTAGGATATATATTGATTGTAAATCATTAAAAAAAAAGGACCTTTTCTTACAATATTTGTTAAGAATCTAAGAAAAGATTCTCATCCATTCTCTTAATCACTTATTTGGATCATTTTATCTAGATGTGGGCCATGTAAAATGACCAATTCTGGCCTGGAAAGGTGACTGAGAAGAATGATTTATTAAAAATCTCAATAAGGAAAAAGTTATATAAACAAAAGAATTTGGTACATCTCTAAAATGATAAGAATGTTGATAGAATTTGATTGCTAAAAGTCAAAATTTAAAGATAGCAGCCAAAGATAGATACATAACAAAAATGCTGAAGCTAAATCTAGCTTGAACGTGGTCCTTTTTTTTTTTTATAACGCAGGGTCTGTCAGCCCTTTGGGCCAAAATAAGCTTGAACGTGGTCCATGAAATCAAAATTTGATTATTTCAATTACTAATAAATTTTTTTAAGGGTGTGGCCCTTGAAAAGGGAAACATTTCACTCAATTTGATTGAAAATAATCAACATGTTGGTTTAATTAAAATTAACATGAGCGGACCCACCCACCACTTTTTAGTGAAGACTGTCACCATTTTAATTTTTTTGCATGATTTTGAAAGAAAGAAAGAAAGAAAGAAAGAAAAAGGAAAAGTAAAGAAGGAAGATTTACCTTAATCCTTCATTTCTAACAAACCGGTTGAGAATTTAGATATAATTTGGATCTAGATGGGAATTGATAGAGGTTATTTTCATCCAAGTTCATCCCCAAAGTGCCCAAGGTAAGGATTCAAAAAATTGAATGTATTTAAACCTAATTACATAGATTGAAGTAAGAAAGTCCAAGGAGCTTCTTCAATGGCACTTCAATTCATGGCCCAGCATTGGAGGGCTAGAAGTACATGATGGGGTCGAATTCTAATAAAGTCCTAATTCCAAAAGATATAAAATGGGTCCTACAATCACATTTTACCAAGAAAGTCTACTTTTCCCTTTTAAGATATAAAAAAAGGTTTCCTCAAAAGATTCCTCTTTTTAACCTCTTCTTTTTGGAAAGCTTACCTAACCCAAGCCAGAACCAAAAGTTTCCTATTCATTGAAAATCAAATGTTTTCATTACTCAAAAGAAAAAAAAAAATTTTTTTTCATTACTCAAGGCAAATTTGATTGTCACCAGCCCAAGCACTCAGCCAATAATTTTTTGAGTTCAAAAAACCAAGTGCTTTCATTACTCAAAAAGTAGCCAATTTTCCGCGATAAGGTGAGGAATATTGTGAAAATGATTTTTTTTGTCTAAGTAAAACTCATATTTGGTGTGGCCATTTTTGCTAAAAGTACCTATGGGTTGAAACAAAATTCAGAGAAGAAGGAATTTTTTGTGGAACCAATTTCATGCTTATGTGCACAACATGCCAAAATACCTCCAACCCCTGAGAAACTCTTCCGTGGACCAAGCCATGACCTTCCAATCTTAAGTAGTATTGTCTCAACTCATGATAAGTTCTATATGCTTCCCTCACCCAAGTGTTTGGATTTTAACCACCAAACCACGATCAGCGGAACTCGAAATACAAACAAGAAATAATAAATACGAATCTAAAATCACACTCGCACACAAAAATACAAAAATTTACGTGGTTCACCCCAGAATATAGGGTTACATCAACGATCACTGTGGTTTCACTATGATCTTAAAGAGTTTGAATACTATCAAGAGACAAGAGATATGTTGCTCTAATTTTATAAATACATAGAATTAGGGCAAAAAGGGAAAATAAGAAATACCAAAAGTACCCCCAACAAATTAGAGTTGGATCCCAGTACTATCAGGATCCACACTGCCCAACACCGAGAAAGGAGCAAAAAAAAAAAAAAACAGAAAAAAAAATCAACTAGAAAGCTTCACCCCTAAGAAAGGGGTTGCTTTTTCCCATTGATGAAGGTGACAGGAGTCGTTTCTATATTAGACTACACACAGTCATAGATGCCAAGTTATGACTCATGAAATCACTATCAACTAAAATTATTTTAGCATCATCAAATAAAATGATTTTAGATTTTTTTTAATATCTACATCTATATGATTATTTTACATCGTTTTCTTTTCTTAAACATGTGTGGTTATAAATGTTCATCGATTTAAGGCTTTTATTTCTAGATTAAAAAATGCTCCTATGAGAGGGTCTTGAGGTAGCATGTTGGGCCCCCAACATATCAAAATTTGGCTCAATTCATACCTTTAACCCATCCATTTGTAGCCCATAAGTTTAATGACTTTGTATTAAAGAAAAAAAAAACTTGACTCTCAATCCAACGGTCCAGTCCATTTAGTTCAATGTGAATCTAATGAATCCGTTGTAATTTAGGGACCCTATGCTTGTGGACAGTTCAGATTGGTAAATAGTTGGCAATAAATGGGCCTAACTTGCTGCGTCTAATAGGAGTATTTTCCTTTCGGATTTTGAGATCAAACACTAAACTTTTATGTGAGATTTCAGCAGATGATCAACTCAATTGTCTTCATTCACCAACTCTTGCAAATTAATACTATCTCAAACTTTAATATTCATTAACGTATATTATGTAAATTTGACATCTACATGACTTTATTTAATAGTTAAAATTTAGACAATTTTAATACTCTCACAACATTTATCCCTTCTTAAAATTTATCACATATGTCTGACTAGTCAAAGATTTTATTTGATAGGTACAAAGATCGTAAAGCTTTCAGAAATTTATAAAGCTCTTGAGGTATTTTAACCGCTCAAAAATAAATATCTAATTATTTTTAAGCTACCATTCACTATAAATTAGCTAATATCTTTATAATATTTTATTTTTTATTTTTATTACAAAGGTTCGGTATGGATTTTAAAAAATATCTAATTGAAGTGAAATTTAGTTAAAATAGCGTGCAATTATTTTGATATACCCTACCACTTTGACGGTGGAAATCAACTTTGATAATCCTCAACCAATCCACTTCATATAAATACATCTTCCATTTCCCCACCTTTTCCACCACTGTCCATCTATCAACGGTTAGGATCACTCTACATGCCTAATCTAGACGGGGCAGCCAATTTTGAACACTTCAAATTCTCCCTGAATTGGTGCTCTTGTGGTGTACTTATTCTCCCACTCACACTCAAAACACTAACCAACTCCGTTTGACCGTCTTGCAGGTGGGGTTGGTTTTCTCTCTCTTTCCATAAAAAAGCTGTCTCTCTCTCTCTCTCTCTCTCTCTCTACCCGTTTTGATTCCCGCCATGAACTACTTCGATTCTTCTCCCATCGTTTAAAACCCTAATTCTCCATCTCCGAAACGGTTTCAGGTAAAGTCATCGAAACCCTATCCACCCCAAAAGAGCTTGCAGTTGCTTTCTCCTTGGATGTTCTCGAATTCATTCTCAACTTTGTATAATCTTGCAAAACGGTGTCTTTTCTTTCTTTCGTTTGAGGGTTTCTTTGGTGTTTATCTGCTTTTTGTTGGGTCGCGTTGGTTTTGGTGGTTTGATCGATGGATCTGAAATTGTTTTTGCAGAATCGAGAAGGAAAGAGGAGGAACGCGGCTTTAGATTTATGTCCCGTAACCAATCAAGGGCTGAGAAGAGTGAGGCACAGTTGGGGAAATCTGGTCGATCCGGTAGCTCTTCACAGCAGCAAAGGGGCTACTTTTCCGCGAAGGGCGGAGGCGGGACGCCCCCTGTAGCCTCTTCTTCTTCCGCGAATAAAAGGTAATGGGTCTTGCTTCCTCTTCTTATTTTTCTTGTTTGGAATGAGAATTGGGGATTTTGGGCCATGGGTTTTGAGAATTAGGCATCTCCTGGTATTGGGGTTTTGTTGTTATTGTCTATTGATTTGGCTTATTTTGGTTTTGTTTAGCTTTAAGAAGTCTAGTAATGGACAAAGAGGTCACTCTAGGGTGGCCTTTACAGTTGCGAATTCTGAACCAACTGTGGCTGTCACTGCTTCCCATTCTGTGCAGAATGCTTCTCATGTTCAATCTCAATTGCCCGGTACGGAACCAGTACTCATCCTCGAATAAAAGATGCAATCTTTTGATGTTTTAGTGATTTTTACCCAATTTTCTGCTGGTCTGGATTGAGTTGAAATAAGTTTCTTTCATGTGGTTTTTTCTTGTATTCTTCTGCTGACTTCTGTCCTGTTTATTTGTCGGTGTTAGATGCACCAGTATCAGGTACTCCCAGGCCCATGGACTCTTCGATTCCAAGGAGCCCTCAAGGCCTTCCAAGGCCGCCACCATCCCAATCTACTGCAAGAGCATTGGATTCTACCGCACCCACAAAACCTTCGAAAGGTTGAACATCGTTGTCCTTGTCACATGTGGTTCAAGTTGCTTGTGAAATACTTGCTATGAGTTGATCATGCATTTGAATTTGTTTCTTGACCCAAATAATTGGGTTTGCATGGGAACTTAAATTGATGCCTCTAGATTCTAGAAAGCAATCTTATCATGTAGTTTGGTATGAACTTTTTGTTCTTTGCTGCAATCCCTTTATTGAACTTGTACAGAAATCTAGATTTTTGACAATGTTTTGTTGAGGACTTTTTCCATTGGCTTTCCCAGGCAATATTTCCGGGCCTTTTCCTCTTCAGTTCGGGAGCATAAGTCCAGGATTCATGAATGACATGCAGGTACCGAAGTACTTACATTACTATTTTGCTTGTCGCTTGTACATTTCTTTGTGATTGCCTCTGGTTTTATGATATTGCTGCCTGAACCATTTGCTGTGCAACTACAGATTCCTGCTCGAACTAGCTCAGCTCCACCAAATCTGGACGAACAGAAACAAGACCAGGTTTGTTATTTTTCTGTAGTATATGCACATTTTTTAATTCTTCATTTCATAACCTATTTTTCCCTGGAAACGAGGATATTCCTTCTATAATAGTTATGAGTTGAAGATCGTCTTTTCCTTCATTTGTTTCTACATAATCATCATTTTTGCATCATTGTCATCATAAGATCACCACCACCACCTCCACCACTGTTGCTGTCAACTTTTTATGTCATCATCATCGTCATCATCATCATACTGTCTATGTGAATGGATGTTGGACCCATTAATGTTCAAGTCTGCTACAATACAATCTTCAAAAATTTGGATTGGGGGATTTGTTCCTCTTGACCTTTTTTGAGATAGAGATAAAAATACTGAACAAGTGGTGTCTCCCTTGTTGGGATTTATATATTTGTGTCGAAAGTTTCTAATTAGTGCAAGTCCTTTATGTTATATTGTTCAATTAACGTAGTCACTATTGCAACCATCATTGTCATGCTGTTGTTCGATAACTTTTGAATTCAAATGTTTGTTCAACTGTAAGTTGTGATGTGCAGGCACAGCCAAATTCTTTTAGAACTGCCCCTACTGCACCAGTCCCTTCTGCTCCCAAGCGGCAGCACCAGCAGCAGCACCAATTGAGGAAGAATATTGGTACACTTAACCAATCCAACACTACAGGATCTCATCTACCAGAACCTGTAAGGAGGGAAGCACATGTCCAAACTCCCATCGCACCTGCTGCTGCCACAACACAAAAGTCATCAATTCTTCCTGTTGCCGGGATGTTAATGCCCATCAACTTTCGGCCACCTCAAGTTCCTCTACAATTTGGAGGCCCTACTTCACAAATTCAGCCTCAAGGCATCACTCCCAGTTCATTCCAAATCCCAATGCCATTGCCTGTTGGAAATGCCTCCCAAGTTCAGCAGCAGGTTTTTGTCCCAGGGTTCCAATCTCATCGCTTGCAGCCACAAGGCTTAGTACATCAGGGTCAAAGCCTGGGCCTTGCACCTCAAATGGGTCATCAGTTGATTCCCCAGCTGGGCAACCCGGGGATTGGAATGCACCCACGATTCCCTCAACAGCAGGCTGGAAATTTTGGTGGCTCCCGCATTACTGTTAAAATAACGCATCCAGAGACTCGTGAAGAGTTAAAGCTCAATAAAAGGACAGAGTCATATATGGATGTCGGTTCCTCTGGGCCGAGGTCTCATCCTAATGTGCCTACTCAATCCCAGCCCATTACATCATTCCCAGCCAACTACTATCCGCATATGCAACCCAGTCCGTATAACCCCTCTTTTCTCTTTCCAACTTCAACATCCCTCCCACTAACAAGCACCCAGATGAATCCTGTTTCCTTGGCATCGGGATATAACTACACAGTTGGGCAGGGTGTGCAAAATGTATCATTTATGAACCCTTATGCTCTCAACCCTTTGCCTTTTAATAAGACAGGCCATCCAGTGCCTGGCAAATCTGAACCCAGGAAGTTGGAGCACATTCATGATAGTGAGATTGGTTCGGAAAATTGTGTTCAGCAGCCAAAATCTGCTCCTGGATCTTTGGGTTCCATTCCATTGCCTGCCACATTGAAACATTCTCCATTTGTTGTTGTTTCAACACAAGGAGTGTCTCCAACTCCAAGTGCTTCATTGGTTACCTTCATGCCTGCGGATGAGTCTGCATCTGTTTTGACCAATGCAGAGAGCAGAAGAAGTGAGTCTGTTAAAAGATCAAACTCTTTAAAAGAACAGCAGAAAAAACCTAGCAAGAAAGAAGTATGTCATTTTCAGCAACAGCAGGTACAGTATGCTATATCAGATCTTTCTGTAGATTTCACAAATATATCGGTATTTTTCTTTTAATAACTTGGGACATGTATTTTCCTTCAATTTTAATGGAAAGTTTTCGGTACATTTTATTGCTCCTGTGCAGGCAGATTTGATCGATACTGCAGGTAGTTTGAAGTCGCCTTTGTTAGAGACGTCTGTTGATAGCAGTTTCTCGGACTTAAAGGATGATCCAGGATGCACAAATCCTGATGAGAATGTGGTGCTTGCTTCTTCAGAGGCAGTGGGTATTCCCTTAACAACCTCAATGGAAACCTCAATGGAACCAAGCTTCTCATCGAGTTTGGAGCACAATTTTTGTTCTATAGTTGCAGTTTCTGAATCTGAAGAAGCTAAAACAATCTCTTCTAAGTCAGAAACCTCTGGAGTTATCTTTGGACGAGCCACAAAAGTATCACAAGGTCTTCCGAATAGTTGGAATGCATCAAAAACCATGATTGATGGTATTCAAGTTGGGCAGGGAAGTTCCTGTGAACAATCATGTCCTTTAGATTTTAAAACAGATGAGGCCCCATCTGGAAATTCTGATGCTAGTGGTCATGTGAAGCAAGATGCGACTGTTCCACTGAAGGTTGGATTAAAAGAAGGAATTACAGTAGCGATGGAACACAGGAAAACTGAAATCTCTGATTATCCCCCAAAAGATTTCGGAGACCTCACAGGAGGATCTGCTGTTTCAGAATCCTATGAGCCAAAGGAAATATCCCAATTAGGGAAAGGTACGGTGAATATGCAAGAAACAGATGTTGACGAGTCTAGTTGTACAAAAACTGAGCATTTTGATATGAATGTTGAAGCAATGGTATGTAGCTCCGAAGTTAACAGGACAAATGACTCCTTAGTTCAGTCTGCTTCTACACCTTCAGGCTCCATGCATGCTGAAATTGCCCTTTCTCCAGTGGCAGATTTTCATGAAGGCAAAACTTCATCTGCAGATGTATCTAAAATTTTAAGTGGGAAAAGCACCGCTGCTCAAGAAGAGGTTGCTTTAACGGATTCTTGTATATTAATACCGGAAACGGCCCATGCTGCACTGTCAGTATCGACTGAGGCAACCTGGAAACTTGAAGGTAGAGGCATAGACAGTAGCAGTGGTAGCCAAGTTTCTACATCCTTACTGGTATCCAAGGATAGGATCTCAGTGGAGCAGAATAATGCAGAAGGTACTGCTGTAAAGAAGAAAAAGATAAGGGAGATTCTAAAGAAAGCAGACATTGCTGGGAGAACTTCTGATTTGTATATAGCATACAAGGGTCCAGAGGAAAAGCATGAGATGCCAGTTTCTTTAGAATGTAAAGAGAGTTCTCCCGCTGCTGATGTCAAACAGGCATCTACAGACAGCACTGAGAAGGGTGCTGTAGCCACTGAGGATGAAGGAAAGAGCAAAGGTGAAGTGGATGATTGGGAAGATGCAGCGGAGATATCTACTCCAAAACTGAAAGCATTGGAAAATAGGGAACAGCTTCGCGTTGCCCAGAAGCAAAGCAATGAATATGAGAGTGGAGTTACTGGCAAGAAGAAGTACTCTAGGGATTTCCTTTTGACCTTTTCAGAGCCGTGTACCTATCTTCCTGCAGATTTTGAGGTTAGATCTGATCTGGTTGATGCCCTAATGAGTAGACAGGGAGCTGCATCCCATCTTGTTGGCCGTGAATCATATCCAAATACTGGAAGGATTGTGGATCGGCCAATGGGGGGATCTCGTGCTGACCGCCGTGGGATTGGTATCATGGAAGATGATCGATGGAGCAGAGCGCCTGGCCCCTTTTCTGCTGGACGTGACCCTCGTTTGGATGTTGGTTTTGGGGATACAGGTGTGAGTTTCCGGCCTGGTCAAGGTGGCAATATTGGGTTCTCAAGGAATCCACGTTGGCAACCTGGTCAGTATGGTGGTGGGATTCTTGCAGGTCCGATGCAGTCACTGGCATCACCAGGTGGGATGGCCCGTAGTAGCCCCGATGCCGAGAGGTGGCAGCGTGCTACAGGGAGTCAGAGGGGTTTGATTCCTTCTCCTAAGACTCCAATACCGGTAATGCACAGAGCTGATAACAGGTATGAAGTTGGTAAAGTTTCCGATAAGGAAGAGGCCAAGCAAAGGCAATTGAAAGGCATTCTCAACAAGTTAACACCTCAGAACTTTGACAAGCTTTTCAAGCAAGTCAAAGCTTTTAACATTGACAATACCACCACTCTTGCTGGTGTCATATCTCAGATTTTTGATAAAGCTATAACGGAACCAACTTTCTGTGAAATGTATGCTAACTTCTGCTTCCATCTTGCCACTGCACTTCCTGATATCAGTTCAGGCAATGAGAAGGTAACTTTCAAGGGATTGCTTTTGAATAAGTGCCAGGAGGAGTTTGAGAGGGGGGAAAGGGAGGAAGCTGAAGCTAATAGAGATGATGAGGAGGGTGAGATTAAACGGTCTGACGAGGAAAAGGAGCAGAAAAAGGTTCAGGCTCGTAGGCGAATGCTAGGGAACATTCGGTTGATTGGAGAATTGTATAAGAAAAGGATGTTGACTGAAAGAATTATGCATGAATGCATTAAGAAGCTGCTGGGGCAGTATCAAAATCCCGATGAGGAAGACATTGAAGCTCTGTGCAAATTAATGAGTACAATTGGAGAGATGATAGATCATCCCAGAGCAAGGGAACATATGGATTCTTATTTTAACACAATGCTGAATTTATCAAACAATGAAGAGCTATCGTCTAGGCTGAGGTTCATGTTGAAGGATGCAATTGATCTGCGAAACAACAGATGGCAGCAAAGGAGGATAGTCGAAGGGCCAAAAAAGATTGAGGAAGTTCACAGGGATGCAGCTCAAGAACGGCAAGCACAAGTTACTAGGTTGTCCCGTGGGTCTGCTGCTGGTTCTTCTGCCAGAAGAGGACAACCTCTTAATTACGGTGCCCAAGGTTCTACTACATTATCTTCCCTGAGTTCCCAGCAGAGGGGTGCCCTTCGTGGTTCATCACCTCAGTTCCGTGGACATGGGCCACATGGCACTCAAGATGTACGGACGGGGGACAGACACCCTTTTGAAAACAGGAAACCATCAGTTCCCTCGCCACAGAGGCGTGTTGATGATAACAATATTACACTTGGTCCTCAAGGTGGTCTTGCTAGAGGTATGACCAGCAGAGGACAGCCACTGCTGTCAAATGCTCCCTTGGCTGATACTTCTTCTGGCCATTATGATTCCAGAAGAATGGTTTCAGATCGAAATGGTTATAGTTCTGTATCAGATTGGACATCTTATGATAATTCACGTGAGAAACTCATGCCAAGGTATGTCCCAGATCGATTTGTTGCACCTCCTCATGACCAATCAAATTCCCTAGAAATCAATGCTTATTCTGAGAACAGGAATTCAATGAATGCTAATTGTTTTTTTGATAGATCAGGGGCAACCACACCTGCTGCCAGCCCTGCGCAGGGTATTTCAACTGGGTCCCAAAACGCTCTATCTGAATCTAAAGTATCCATGGAACGCTTGCGGGATTTGTCAATCTCAGCAATACGGGAATACTACTGGTAAATTCTTGTTTACACTCATGTAAATGTAGGTGAATTTCTTGCTTTAAGTTTATGAACTACAACAATTCTTTGACAGAATTTTTATATCATATCATCATATGATATATTGAGGTCATGGGTTTGTTTCCATCCTACCTGCATAAGGGAACCACACTTTTTTGGGGAACAATTGCTCCTTCTAGCAGTACAGCTTACGTAATCACTTCTATAAATATGATCCTCTGTACTTGATTATGCATGGCATACTTGTATCCAAGCCCCAAGGAAATTGTTACTGGGTATTTTTTTTGTGTAATGCTTATATTTTACTTTTCAAACAAATAATGTTAGAAGTGACTGTAAATAGGAATTAAGTTGGATCTGTGAAATGGTTGTTTCACAAAATTTCATTTAGAAATTTTTAAATACGTGAAAAGTATTACTTAGTATGAAATATGAACTACGATATTTTGAGTTGTGGATGAGATAGCTGTATCTGTATCGATCCTGGACTTCAAAAACTGCATAGTAGCATCTCTTATCATTGTATCCATGTCTGTAGTTGTATTTGTATTTGGCATCATTGCACTTCTAAACATGTTAAAAATGTTGCCCTTTGCTATTTCTTACCTTGAGATGGTATTGTAGATTTTAGATAAAATATTTGGCATATGATAAATTAGTTAAAAACATTAGATTTTAGATAAAATATCACAAAATATCACAGCATTCTCACTTTCTCTGATATTTTGAAAACCTACAGTAATATTTGAGCCCTTGGCAATTTCTTACCTTGAGAATTGAGATGGTATTGTGGATTTTAGATAAAATATTAGGCATATGATAAATTAGTTAAAAACATTAGATTTTAGATAAAATATCACAAAATATCATGGCATTCTCACGTTTTCTGATATTTTGAAAACCTACAGTAATATTTGAGTTAACTGGTCAACCTCTGTTGCAAAGAATATTGTGTGCCATTCAAATTTATTGTTGACATTCGTGACCCTGCTTCTAATTGGCTATTTTAATATCATGGCTACTTGGATGGCAAAGGGTGTGAGATCCATATATATTATCAAAGTTAGAAGAAAGCAGCAATCCATTCCTTCTCTTAAGCAGTACTGTTGCTTATCCACCTTCGATGGGTTTTATCTTTCCTCCTTTTGTCTTCCTCTTTTTTTTTTTATTATCAATTTTTCTGCATAGATATCAATTGTCGAACCATTTCCAGTGTTCTATATTGAATGCTCTATTAACTTGTTCAGAGGATTGCCTACCTGTGCTTGGCACAGTGGTTAGGCTGTCAAAATCTTCCCATTAGGTGGGTGGAAGTGCAGGGTTCTAGCAGGGAGGGAGGTTCAAAGGACAATTTTTCTTTCTTTCTTCAGCAATGTATTTCCTTCATTGATCTTTCTTTTTTCAACAGTAACAGTAAATAAATTAGATTAATAAGATAATATTACAAGTTTAATACATATGCCTTGATTAATCTATTGAATCTAAGAATACATGATAAATCTTCCTCATTATTGAAATATGATGTTGGAAATCCTGAACCTGGTTGGTAAGCATTAATTTGTGAATCAAATGGTTGATAAGTTCATTCCAGATTTAACAGGCCTCACGAAATAAATGGTTGATAAGCAAGCTATTGTCAATTTATTTAGCTGGACAAAATAAATTGCTTAAAAATTATATGTAAGGAAGACAATGATGTAAGATACGCTGTGCATTCTCTCTTAAACTGAGTGAACTTTATATAGTCCTTTATTTTCGCTCTCTTGATGTTCTGATTGCAAAAAAATGGCTGTCTATTTTTCAGGGCCCGAAATGAGGAAGAGGTTCGGTTATGCGTCAAAGAAATGAATGACCCAAACTTCTACCCTGACATGGTCATGCTCTGGGTCACCGACTCTTTTGATAGGAAGAATGACATTGACAGGGATCTTTTGGCTAAGCTGCTCGTCAATCTCTGCATGTCCCAGGAGAGCTTGCTATATCGAGTACATCTCATCAAAGGGTAAAATATATTACCATGCTATCAACTGAAACTTGCTTGCCTCACCATTTTGTATGTGTTGCATGAATCTTTTCTTACATGGCATGTTTTTTCTGTGATAGATTTGAATCTGTGCTCTCTTCGTTGGAGGATGTAGTCACTGATTCCCCAAAGGCAGCGGAATATCTGGGCTGCATTCTTGGTATGGTCATCTCAGAAAATGCCCTTTCTTTGAAAGAGATAGGAAGATTAATACAGGAAGGAGGTGAGAAGCCAGGAAGCCTTCTGGAAAGTGGACTAGCATCAGATGTTCTAGTTAGCGTTCTTAGAACATTAAGAAGAGAGAAAGGAGATTCTGTTCTAAAGGAGATGAGGACAAGCTCCAATCTCCGCTTGGAGGACTTTCGATCTCCAGACCCTTTAAAATCAAGTAAACTAGATGCATTTTTATAGAAGATACTTCTCTATCATTATCTAGACTTAAAGCTACTTAAACATGCAAAACTTGCTCAGTCAAGTGTTTTCTTTTTTCCTTTATTGTTATAATTATCTCATACCGTGTTTTAATTCTTCAATGGTTCATTGAATTGCTGAAATATTACTTGGAACTTGAGTGACAGTGTAGCATTCCATGAATGCGTTTATGACTTAAAGAGGAATCAATCATGGGGGCTCAGTTTCATGTCAGCAACCATAATGGATTGGAACTATTTAGAGCTGTAATTTGGCTAATTAGTAGAGAGAGAGTCCATATCTTGATGCTTTGTAGACTGGTAGTGTTTTTGATGACTTGGTTGGGGCTCACAGGAGAATGAAATGGCTGTCTAAATCCTTACATTCAAGTATTTCTTCCGTAATTGGGCTGTCAGGGGAGACATTCTGCCCATGGCAATTGCATCCCATATTGTTGCCTATCTCTTAAAACCACTTCAATCGGTTGCCATTTATGGCGTGTATGCTTCCTTTCTTGCTAAGTCATTTCATATTTTTTTCTTTTACATGAGGATAATTTGTGGTGCCAAATGATGGAACAATGGAATGCGCAAAAAAAAAAAAAAAAAAAAAAAATTTCTTTCTCAGGATTCCTCCCATGGCACTAAAGGCATATTTGTGTGCTCGGTTCTCTATAGGAAAGTGAGGATTGTGAAAATATTTTTTTCTCGCTACAATAAAATCTTCATTTTAGTCTGGCCGTTTTTTCTGCAACAAAAAGTATAAAAATGAACTAAATTTTTTATATCTCACGGAAATGCTTTTCCTACAGAGAGCTGGTAAAAGAGAAGAAAGTCGACAAAACTGATTTTCATCTCAACCTGTGAACGTGACCCAAATCTAAATCATTGTATCATGACTCGCAAACTCAAACCCGACCCAGTAAATTAGTTTTTAGATTGGCCTATTTCTGCTTCTTGTCACTCAATAAGATTTGGGTTGGACCTTCACAGCCAAACTCCCTAATTTTATTTTTATGAGTGATCAACAAGGTTGACCACCTCCCCTAGTTTTACCCCGTGCATAGGGGCGGACTCAGGTACAATCACTTGGGTACAGTCGCACCCGTTAAACAGCGGTGCGCTTAAAAAATTCAACAAAAATCACCAGTCCACCTTTAAAATCCATATAAAAATCCTCGATTTGTCCGCAAAACCAAATTACCATTAAGATCTCCACCCGCAAACAAAAATCATGGGTCCGCCGGTGCATGTGGATAGGAGGGTTTGCATGTTGTCTAAAATGGAGTGTCCATTGGGCTCAGGGCTGAAGGCTCATGAGTTGGGCTTGGGCTGAGCGGACATCGGGCTGCGCAGGAGATATCCTAGTTTAAAGAAAAAAGTGATCAACAAGACTGCGGGACCCACTCTAGGGGAACAGAGTTTGATTTTTGAGGGGTAGAACGTGGACATCCGGAGGGTGGCCCACTAAAAGATCAACTGGGCCTGGGCTAGCATTAGAGACTTATAAAAAGGGCTTAGACCGAGAGCAAAGGAACACTGATTAGGGTAGCTCGCGAAGCAGCGCAAAAGAAATGTGGGTACTCCACATCACATGCTATAAATAGCAAAGGTTGAGCGGCCTAGGGTTTCTCTCGCATCCTTATTTGCCTCCTCTGCTCGCTCTTCTAGCAGTCGATTTGGGGGCAAAAAGGAGAAGCTTGGAGGAGTTAGCGAAAATGGTAAAGCTCTCTCGACCTTTGATTTTGATCTTTTTCTCGTCTTACATCATCATATCATATTCAGATTCGATAGATCTTTGAAGCATCTCTCTCTGTTAGGGTTTCTGTTTGTTAATATCTTGATTTGCTTTGTTGCTGTTTCATTTCCTTCACGATCAAAACAAAGAAACTCTATTGAGGAGTTAGGCGAGATCCGATCGTATTTTGCGTTTGCGTTAGCGTTTGGATGAAACCCTAATCGCAAGCTGCTGTGTAGCTGATATTTGTTTGGATGGGAAAGGAACCTATTTTATTCGATTCTGCACTTGAGGGAAATCGAAACGCAGCGGAAATGCCAAATGAGAAGCAAGATTGCTATCTTATGAATATATGCTCATTTTTTTGTAGATCTGGTAAAAGTATTGTTCATAAAAAAATTGGCTAGTATGCTGTAGATCCCCAACTGGACTTCAGATCATCTTCATGAAAATTTCATCCCATCAGTCTTTGATAGGCTGATTCCAACTGAACATGAAAACCCTAACTAGGATGGTGCCAAAATGAATGTTTTAAAATGCATTCATGCTATCTTGTATAGTTGTTGTTCGAACTATAGTTGTCAGAATTTGGAACTTAGGTGTGTGGATATTTTAGAATGCATAGGGGTCTTGAAGTTGTAAGATTCTGAAGTGGGTGATAGAGTGACATCCAAAGCAAAGCATTTAACCGACTATTGTTTGATGTGCTTGTCTCGCACTAGTGTCTTTCTTTGTGATGGGTTGTCTAGTACCAAGTATGTTGGCCTTGTGGTTATAGGTTAAGAATGAACTGAGATTGCTGTTCTGCATATGAAAATTTTCCCAGCCATAAAAACAATAATTGTATCAGTTTATGGTTC
The DNA here is from genome assembly GCA_028538565.1 of Umbellularia californica. Classification (NCBI taxonomy): domain Eukaryota; kingdom Viridiplantae; phylum Streptophyta; class Magnoliopsida; order Laurales; family Lauraceae; genus Umbellularia; species Umbellularia californica. The sequence goes on from JAPQWN010000012.1 coordinate 1,808,736, forward strand.
TTGAACTCTACAGCTTGTAAATTGGATAAGATGTGTCAGCATTATGGGCATGTTAACTTGAAGCAGATGCATGTCTCAACATCTAATATGGAAATAGGGGGTCCCACATTCGTCAACTTCGACGGGCATGGTTTCCCAGCGAGCATTGACAAATGATTTAGCTTTTAAAATATCAACGAGATATACTTTACAAGTGTTATTTATCTATCTTCTTGTATTAAATTAATCTTTGAGACAATTGGGAAAAGGAAAAAAAGAGAAAACCCCTGACCTACTTGAGCATGAAAACAACTATATGCAGAGAATATAAATGCTAGGCCTAGCCCCAAACTATAACTTTGGGGTTTTCCTATTAGAAGCTTTAGCATTCAAAACTTTGCATACCACCCTGGATGTGAGCATGTGACTGGAAAATGAGTGCCCCTATTTAAGAATATTTATGATGATATCACTTATGAAGTTACAATCTTTATTTAATTTTCCATCACTATGGGTTTATCCCATTCCTCCATTATTGGGCAAATCGTATATGGACTATTACATTGAATCACTTTAAGTGGGACACTTGTTGATTGGATTCCATCTCGCTCTTCTAGGTATATCACTACAGTCAAAGTTCTGTAGCATGTTTCCAGGGCCTGAGACAGAATCACATATATTTTGGTTAAGTGGGGGATAGCTGTTGCTATGTTCTGGGCACAGTGAAAACTAGAAATTAGCTTGATTAACACTGCACCATATGTATGGTAGAATGGATAATTAGTTGCGCAAGGAGGTCAGACCAATTGCCAGTGCATCCTAACTGCCCCCAAGCTTCTTTTTGTTCTGGCCTTTTCTACTGTGATTTATCTGCTGTGCTGGGCCTTGTTCATAGTTTTTAGCTGGCATGTGTGGATGTTAGCTCTTCCCTGCAGGTTGTCTGTTTTAGTTTCTTAATTCCCCCTTTGCGTGAACTATCCATAATGTTTTTGCATGTGACTCTGTATTTAATAGCTTTGGCATCTTTCTTGCCATATGGTTCCCCGATTTTCATTGGTCTATAATGCCGTGATACAGAATGGGCAGAGCATGCTTAAGATGAATTTAATTCCTATGAACCATATAAATTTTTTTATCCCTTATCATATTGGTACATGCATTGAGTGTCCATATAGTATAATAGCTTATCGTATTCTGTGCTTGCAGACTAAGCGTACGAAGAAGGCTGGAATTGTCGGGAAGTATGGTAAGTACTTCAAATAATTAGTAGTTTTTTTTTTTTTTTCGTTTAAATGAAAACATGACAAATCTGTGCTGCCCTGGTGTTTCAGGCACAAGATATGGTGCTAGTTTGAGGAAGCAGATAAAAAAGATGGAAGTAAGCCAGCATGCTAAATACTTCTGTGAATTTTGTGGGAAGGTAATTCATCGGCCATAATTTATTTCTCACTTGTTGCGAATACAATGATTCAGATATTAATGTAAATGTACATGTTACAATGCAGTATGCAGTGAAGAGGAAGGCTGTTGGCATCTGGGGTTGCAAGGATTGTGGCAAGGTCAAAGCTGGCGGTGCATACACGTTGAAGTAATTTTATTTTATTTTTTTTATGAATAATTGTAGCAATCATTTACCCTTGATATTCTTTTTGTTTCCATTAACTTTGATGCACTCAATTCATTATGCTGTATGTATTTCACAGTACCGCCAGTGCTGTCACTGTTCGGAGTACCATCAGAAGGCTGAGGGAGCAAATAGAGGGTTAATCACATCTGCAGCATGAGCATCTGTTGTCTTCCTTTTATTCTCTGATGTTTAGGTACTCTAGTAAAACTTCATGAAACTGTTTCATTTGGAAAATTTTGGCTGGTTGGACATTTGAAATTTTCGGTTTGACTTGGTACATTTTAGAACTGTTAAACATAATGATGGTGTATTGGCTGATTTGGTTCCTTTAAGCTGAACACCAGCATGAACATTGTCTCGTCTCATTTTTTTTAAATTCTTCTTTAACATGCATATGCATGAATTCACCCCCTCACAACATCAATGTTAAGTTAGGGCACGATCGTGTGGACACATGTTTGGGTGCTTTTGTGCTCATCTCTTTCCTGTACATTTTTCTCTAGGCAATTGATTTTAAGAGGGGTTGGATGCATGATATTGGGTCCTGTTTTATAATTGTACCTCATGTCAGTCGTAAATGGGTTGAAATGATAAGGGTATCTAATTATCTATAGGTGAAAGTCCAATCCTTTCAACTGGAATGATCCAGTTGTCCCAGCCTCCTGTTCTTATTGTGTCAACCCTACCCCTTCATAATCTACACAAGATGTTGCTAACCAGAAAAGAAAAAGTAGTCTAAGGAGATGCCCCTGCCTTTCACTTTTCGCGTATTAGTGATTCAGATGCATGTTCTTGTTCGCTCATTTTATGATTCACGAGTTGAGGCATGAAAATTGTGTATAAATTATGCCATAGATGACATTTTTCCTTTCGCACGCTTGTGGGCCTTAAATTGGTCGAGCTGTTAAATCGATTTTGTAGTGAGACTATTGTTATAAAAAAATATCCAAATCTATTATTAACTATGGATCAGATTTTCTTCTCCATTATGGGCTTCCAATACAAGATTTGATTTTCTGCACTGTAAAAATATAATCTTGTAAAAATGATAGGCATGTTCAGTTTCGTATTTTTCAACTCCCTTGAAAGAATGGGCTAGAGTTAAAGCGTTTGTTCACCACCTATCACAAATTGTTCTTTTTTATTTTTTATTTCTAGGTCAGACTTGCATGTTCGTTGACTGAGCCGTATGAAAGACACGTTACTCGAAACCGAACGACCTTGCTGGATTCTTGGGCTTTTTTTTTTTTGTTAGTACTCGTTCTTCTGGCGTGCGTGAAAGGATTGTAATGTCAAATAGGGGGGACCATGGAAAATTGGGTTATCCATAGTCCATAGACCATGGAATTGTAGTTTTATATGATTATTTTTATAGGGACCTCCTAGCCTCGTTGGGTTGGGTAATAATTCTTTTTGTAGAAGAGGGTTCTCGTGCCATCTTATTTTATTTCAGTGATCACCGATTTGCATGGATTGCCCAGCTTTGCTCAATAACCCTTGTACAGAGCTTTGGTTTTTGCTTTGCTCAATAACCCTTGTACAGAGCTTTGGTTTTTGAAAGCCCATTTAGTGGAAAGATGCAAATTGTGGGCCCCTGTGAACAATCCAGAAAATTGTAAAGTGTCATCGACCAGTAAGAACATTAGAATGGACGGTGGAAAGAAGAAATTCGAGAAGGCGGCATGGCTTTTCTTCTCATGGAATGGAACACTGAAAAGTGATGATTACTAGCTAGGTGAAGAAATCAAGTAAAAAAGATAACACTCATGGATCATACTAGTAATAATCATTCATGTGATAGCACTCATGCATGGAAGTATCTCAGTTACCTGTGGCATTTGTGTTTCGCTATACACAAATTGCTAGTAAACGGAGAAAGCAAATTAGACTAGGCTCAAGAAAATGATATCAGGGGATGGATGCCCACCGAGTAGAGAGTCATTCTTCAGTACTTGGTTTACTAGAGAGAGCTAGGAAGGATAAAATAAAACCACATTGAATTAATACAATTAATAAAAATTTAAAATAGAAGCTATATAATTAAGTGCGCTGAAAAATCTAGTTTGACAAGGGTAGTGTACTGCCCAGAGTTTTTAGAGCAATATTTTGTCTACATTTTGCTATCGCGATATAGAGTAGGCCGCGTCTCCAAGAGAAATGCAAACTACTCTCCAAAGAGAGTTCAAATATAAAAATGAAAAAAAAAAAAGCCATTGTCCCCTGCTTATCCTCGCTCCTACTTATCCTAAGTCTATTTAACTATGTTTCGGTTAGATAAAAATGATCATACCTGAGCAAACCTACATGTTTTTTTATGAAAGAAAAAAAAAAAAAAAAAACCCCTCTTATCTCAACGAATAGGGGCAAGTAAAATCGAATCAACCTGCAACCACAATGGTTGCAATAATGAGCACTTACCTGTTTGTCCTACGAGCTCTTGTGAATGATTAGGGCTCAGTTCTAGGTGGGTTTTGCACATGACCGTGAATGAATTAATGGATCTAAACCAGCCATTTTACCAGGGGACCCTTTGAAACAACCATCACACCTCTCTCTAACTAACATGACGTCTAAAATGCAAGTTTGCCAACAATTTTACCATCCTAAAACCAAACTTATGTTCAAATCTTTGGAATTCAGTAGTCCTCTAATCAAGTTAGCTGTACTACAACTTATTTGAAACTCCAACTACCTGTAACCAGTCGTGACAGAAAACAAAACAGTTGTATCTTATATGCAACTCCTGTACCATTGTTTACACATAATAAATTACCTGCACGTATGTCTATGAAAGATCCAAATGAACCCTAGAGTAATAAACTAATAACAATGAGAAGGCTCAAGCCAGTAAAGGTTGGCAAAGCTCTCAAGAAAATGCTCACCTTGAGTAAATCATGAAAATATAAACAGAAAACATTGTACATGAATTTTAAAAAAATTGGTAAAAGGAAAGATGCATAGCCCACCAGTGTATGCCACATCAAAACAGCCCATATCTTCAGTGTCAAGTATGTGTGTGAAAGAAAGCAACACATCTAAACAGTATCGACCACAAAAACATGTAAAGTACATATGCATATGCAAGAAAATTTAAAAAAAAAAAAAAAATTACGAGAAAGTAGGCCGCCTAGTGAGTTTCTGAAGGAATATTAGTACCATAGAAGATGTTGAGCACAAGGAAAATGCAGACACTAGTATGAAAACGAGAGCCAACAGACAACACAACAATGCAAGGCATTTAAATTCCCAAACATGATCGAAAAAAGGATGCCCAGGCTATCAGAAAACAGTTGACTTCTAAAGAAACTACAACTTGACAGCTAGTCAATTCACTTCTCAAACATTTCATTGATATATTAAGAGAACAGTAGGTGACTTTGGAGCTCCTCCGACCTCTTACCAGGGCAGAATTCATGTGAGATGGAAATGGTTCCTTGTCGAATAAACAAGGATTATACTCTCATGAAAAATGGTAATTCTTACCCAACCTGTTTTAAGGAACTCTGCCCTCATGGCTTGTGTAACTTGAAGCCAAATATTCTTGGAACATAGCTCTGAGATGCTTTCTGTGGCTTGAGGTGCCCATAAGTCATCATAAATAGGTGAGGAAATGTGGTGCCAAAATAAGCTCCATCAATATCTAAGTCACAGTCAAGAAAAATCTGGTAAAATCATAAAGAAAGGGGCTCTGGGTTTTTCACGATGTCCGAATGTTTGCAAAGGAGCAGCTAAATAGATGTTCCTTCTATCATGCATGCATGCAAACAACTTTCTTTTATGGTTTATTCAAACTACATATAAATTATAAGATACTAAAAACTTAATGTGCAGGTGCTTATGCAACTAAAATTTCAAACGACTTCTACCGGATATCTTTCCCACTCTTCCTTGAATGGATGAGAAACAGTAGTGCGCAATGTCTGAAGCAACTGAAAGCATCAATTTTATATTATGTACAGAACAATGGCACTAGGTAGTCCCATCCATGCATTTACTAATTTAGCATACCCACTCCCATCCCTACATGAGATGATCACACTGCTAAGACAGTCCTTACGTGGTAAGCAGTAATAATATGGGGCCCCAGTTACTGTTATTGCCATCCACATAGCCTTGTGCCCTTAAAATAGCTTTCAACACCTCTGAAAATGTGAGCCGCTAAATCAGATGTTAATGGGTAAGCAATATCGACAAATGCATAGATGGGTATGCATGGTTTTTTTTCATATTCTTCTTCTTTTTTTCCTTTTAGTATCTAAACCATGCCAAGCGCCCAGATACTCTACTTTGGGGTGCATGGAGTACAAAGGGTCATCCCCTTTTTTCTTGGTAAGGTCGGTTGAGATATAAGGATACTGCCTTGGTACTTGGACCTTGGATAATAAATATCTTCACACTTGGGACAGTAGATTTTCACTGTACTTGATCGAGGAATGTCCGACTGACCAACTGGAAGACAGGGCTGACCACAGCAGTAAACTCGAGGGCACCTCCCAAAATCATAGTTCTTGAACTTGTCTAGCTGCAAAAGCCCCAACATGACAACCTCAATCAAAATCAGAAGCATCTCTCTAACGCAATATTGACTACAGAGAGCTTAAAGCAACAACTTACCACTGCAGGTGACAATAAATCAAAAAATTAAAAATTAAAAAATAACTTACCATTGCGGCCATCCCTTTGCTGGTTAATATGTATCGAACATGAATCAGACCATACAGCATCTCTGCCGCTGACTCAACCAGCTCATTTTGTTCCTCGGTAAACATATCACCTATGCAAGTATCCATCAATGGTTCATACAAACTGGGAGGAAAGAAGTGAATCACTAGAAATTGTTGTGTTTTCTTAAGGCATTTCTGGGAGGAAATAAAGTGAATGACTAGAAATATAAATAGAATTCTGTATGTGGCCTGATTCTATTTCACAAGTAAAATTGCACCCAGAATTATCATCAAAGATTTAATTCGTGCATCATAACAATTGCATGACATGCCCTCATATGAACAAAAACAAGGAATAAAATGAATCAGTACCACTTGTAGTTCATCATTTCCTATTACCACTTCCCAACAATGTGGGATAAGTAGTCTACCCTTCTGTAAGTAGACCGAGTTTGGATTGGCAAGTTTTTAGGCCCAGCTGCTTGCCTGATACCAATAGTGATGGCAATGGGGACCCGCCCCAACCTGCTCCCATAAGGGGCAGGTTTGGTAGTTTGTTGGTGGGGGTCTGGGTACAATTTTCACGGTTCCATTCTGAGTCAAGCAGAGGGTGGGTTCAGGTTTTGGCTGTGCCTGACCTGCTCTGCACTGTTCATTGATCACTGTATATATTGGTAAATAAGGTTTTGTACACAGCATTTCATCAGCACAGGTGGTTGTAGTAGTGAAATTCTAATGGTTGTGGGCTCAAATCCTATCATAGACATAATTTTGTTATACTTCAAATAAATAAAAAAATGCTAACAAACCTGACCCGACTCAACCCGTATCTGTCATGGGGCAAGTTTGGTATCACAGGCCATAAACCAGCTAAGAGTCAGGTGGGCTGATCCAACACAACCCAACCCAACCCATTGCCATTCCTAGATACCAACCCTTGCCTGTGCAAAAATGGAGGGAACCATCAAAGTGATAAAAACAAATGGGACAGTGAGACAGGGCATACTAGGCACCAATAAAATGCATGCACAACGTTTGCTCAGAAAGGGAAGGGACGACTGTGAATCTATTCATGCATGTGCTTGATTAGATGACGAGGCATTTACCTACCTTAAAAGAGTCATAGATTACAGAGCTTGATGGCGAAATATCTCAAGAATGAGAGGTAACAGCATGGACTAAATGAAGGATAGAGACTATGAAATATGAATCCCTAAATTGGCACGATTAGGTGGTGTATGTTTTTTCCCCTCATAAAAAAATTATATTTGATCAATCTGACAGTGGATCCCTTTCCTATCAAAGTGAAATTTGGCTGAGGGCCATGTATGAATGCCACATTTATTTTAGACAGTTTTTTTTTAGTGGGCGGGACATATTGTAAAGCCCATGAATTTCCCCAGCCCATAGCACAGATGGGTTGGATGAAAATATTATAGAAGGGAAAAAGGGTCTCAAACGAGATGAAAACCAAAGAAGAAGGATATGAGGAGGAACTATCTCATCCTGTTTGGCCAAAAACTGAATAGAACTTGACAACTATGCAATCAACTGATAGCAAGGAGATTTGATCCTGACTCCTGAGATGTCAGTTTTGAGGCACGTAGTAGCCAACCAGCTGCTCTGTGAACAGTTGTATACATTTCTATATGCATAATCTACACAATACATTGCTACAGAATCAGATATTCAAATCGTTGGTATGATTTCCAAGGACCTGATCCAAACCTGAATTTTAGTTGGGTTTATATAGTGGACCTGAACTCAGACCTAAAATTTATTTGGGTTTCTGCAGTGGAACCGAAGCCGGACCCAAATTAAAGTGGGCTGGGTCCAAATATTAGACCCCTGCCCAATTTTTTATAACTCGGTTCCTTTAGGTATTCAGGGACCCATTTTTATCCCCATAAAATACCCTTGCATAGCAGCATTACAAATATCATTATTGGATTAATGTTGACCAGAGAAAATAACCGGGCAACTTCAAGTTTTGTGTTTTTATTGAAAAAATATCATTAAAATAAACATATAACAAAATCTTATTTAATGATTTCAATACTGAGGGGAAAAAACTAAAAATGATAAAAGAACCATGATAAAAAGTAATGGTTATATGTTAATTTCATATATTTTCCTATATAAAATTAAACCAACAACTACTAGGTGCTCTGCTCTCTCCTACAAGTCATGGGCTTTACCTGTCAACCTTATTATTTTCAGTCATAAAATTGTGATATTATTTTAAATGAGGCAAAAATTCTCTATCAAATAAAATTTAATGATAAATTGAATTTATAACAATAATGTCACCACTAACCAAAAAAGATGTCATGAGACATTTTCAAGAAAATATTGTGATAAATTTAAATTATTACAGATATCTTCAACATGGTTGCATAATAGAAAACCAGATTCTCTCATTTGAGCCAAACATGCAGAATGTAAATAGACTAAATCATCATGGGCACAATTCTTTCTTGGACGGTCGTTTCTAACAAGATTTTGGCGTTAGGCCATTTCTTCTTCTTCATCATCATTAAAGCCTTGTCACAACTATGTTTGGAGGAGCTACATGAATTATGTTTCGCCATTCTTGTCTATCCCAGACCAAATCCTTAGATAGGTTTCACTTCTTCAAATCTACCCTTACTACTTCCATCCTTTTTCGGCCTATCCCTTTTCCTCGAGGGGCCATCAACCTACACAAAGAGACTTTTCCACACCAGTGCTGTTGTTAGCTTTCATTGGACTTGTCCAAACAATCTCAAGCAAGTCTGTCTTAATTTATCATTTATTGATGCTACGCCCTAAATGTTGATGAATGCCATCATTTCTAATTCTATATTTCCTAATTTTACCAAACATCCATCTCAACATCCTCATTGCTTCATTCTCATCTTAACCTGCCAATTTACTACCTCTCTAAGCCCAGATAAAAGGAGGGGGGATTGCGTCGAGTTGACAGCTGGTGTAAAACTTTTGCCACATCTAAACCATGAGTTCCGATGTTAGGCCATTTACATAATGGAAACTCCAATTTCTCAGTAAATGGTGTGGAAGGAAGAAGTTCAAACAGTGAAAGATTTCATTGAAAACTGCATGCTGCAACCATACTACAACATGTAAAGGTCCACTTCCACCATAGCACACCACTACCCTAAATCTCTCCATCACATCCACAACACTAACCACAATAGATCATAGAGTGGAAACAACAAGACAATAATGCATTGAATCATACTTGGAGTTAAGATTGCAGCACACATTTAAACCAAAACACATGTCCGCTTGCCCCACTCTCTGAGATTTTTTTGACATGGAATAAACACAAGCAACAGCTATGCATTTCCAGCAAGTTTTTGCTTATATATATATATGCTCTTAGATCTATAGATGTTTCAGGCACTCAAACCATATATAGATGTTCTAATCTTAGCAACATACATTTAATGCAACCATTCATGTAACTAAAAGTGAATAAATTATACCAAGATACTGTAACCATAGTTTTAAAAATCGGAATTATATCACAAATCGTTCATACCAATGAATCAAATCAAATCATAAATCTTATTGTGATTACGATTCGTAGGATTTTCTATTTTCCTAATAAAAATAAAAAATAATTAAAAATTAAAAGAACAAGTAATTATTCAAAACCATCCATTTTCCCATTTATAGCAGTATAAAGACAATGGCAAATAAGTCAATCATAAAATCATATCATGAATATCATGACATATATTAATATATAATTAATGATATATGTAAATAGTTAAATAAGTTAAAGGTATCAATAAATATTTAATTTTTTTATCTTTAAATCAAAATATAAAAGTAAAAAAATAAAATCCAAACCATCAATCTTATACAACAGGATATCTCATGAAGTTAAGAAAGTATTTATGAAGAAAAAAACCAAAAAAAGATTTAAAAAAGAGAGGATATAGACAAGTATCATACGTATAGTCAAATGGATTAATTAAATGCATGTTTTTTTTATTCATCTCTAAAACCTCCCCAAAGCTTCAAAAATTCTTTAAGAGGTTTCAATAACTATAAAATAACATTCTAAAAGTAAAAACGCTAAAAGAAAGAAAGAATAAAGAAAGAAAAAAGGTAAAAAATTGTTAATATTCTAGCTCAGCCGAATCACTTGAATCATAAGATTCGATGAAATGAGTATAGAATCGTAAGATTCACAAATGAATCTTAAGATTCATCTATAAATGAGATTCATTGCATAGATACAAATCGTTTTCCTTAAGATTCGGAATATGAATTGTAGGATTCTGATAACTACGACTATCACTATTGTACCCCATCAAAAAATGGCCATTACTTACTCCATGTTTATCAAAATTACATTAGCTCGAGCTCTCCGGAAAACTAAGTGAATAACTCATTCAAGCATCTGATTCCATGCTATTTTGACATCATTTGACATGTAAAATCTGGCTGTAAAAAAATGAAAATAAGATACTAGTGCCACCATCTGTTTGAAGATTGATTGTGCATAGTTTGCATTAGGAATCATCTCCTTCTAACTTGAAAGTTCTCCTATAAACAGTCCAAAGCATGTTGTTTTGGGATTTGTTAGGAAAAGTTCACTTCAAAGTTCAAACTCGTTGGCCAGCATTTAAAAAAAAAAAAAAAAACCTTTGGCCAACATCATCAATGATCGAATGGTGGACCATGAAGTGTCAAAGGAACAATTTTGTGGCCACCGCTCCCCTCAGACATCATGTTCATGATTTGCAAGAAGACAAATAGACAGGTCTTTAAATAAAAGCAAGAGGCCTATTCAAGCAATGGTGAAATGGATAAAAGTGGCTCGATGGGCAAACACCAACAATTAGTTTAAGGAATGTACAACAGATGATGCCCTCAACATTTGGAGAAACGCTTCCATGTTTTAAGGGCCTTATATCCTTACTCAACTTCTCATCTTTTAAATGTTGTGTTCTCGGAAAGTCACTATGCTTTTGGAGTTACCACTCACTGATTATGATTGCATTTTCAGTTTCCACTTTTCTACAAATCAATCTTCAAATAATAACATTAGAAATTGAAAAGAAAAGGTCAGGATGGACAGACAGCAATTAAGGCCTGCATTGTTGTATGAGGCTGCATTTATTTAATTGACGACACGACTCAAAACCGCAACCCCATGGTTTCCACAAGCTGTGGAGCTGCATTTTAGATTATAGAAAAAGGGGGCGAAGACAAAATACGTGACTTAGATGTGTAAGCTCCAATAGATGCAAGCAGTAAAAGGAAAGGATAGAATTCTCCTATAAAAACGAAATCGATGATATCATTTGAAATGGTTTGGGCATGTATACATCAAACCACAAACAGCACTTGTACACAGAATGGTGTATACAAACACAAGAAACTTCGTGACGTTGATCAATTGAGAAATCATGAGATTGAGAAAACAGTAATTTTGATTTTTGACTAGTATCAGGGATTAGCAAACAAGATCACACAAAAGGAAATTTACAAAATTAAAAAGGATCACTACTGCTTAGAAAAGAGACAATGAAAATAAATAACTTACCATGAGAGGATTCAACATCCAGAATCAGGTCAAGGGCATAATCATAATAAGGAACTTGACTGCTTAATCCACAAAGATTAAAATCATCCTGGATGTACTCATCATCAACTTCGCAAAAGAACTCATTCCCTCTCAGATTACAAAACCATGAGATCCAAGATGTGTCATCCCCATCAGAACCGCTGACATCCGATTCTTCGCTGTCCGTTTCAGATTCCTCTGCAGTAAGAGCATAACACAAATATCAATATATCATTATGGAATCCACAAAAAAGCATTGAGCGCCTCTTCCATATTGGTAATAAGGCATGAACTTCCATGCAAAACACGATCAAACAACATACCACAAGATTGAAATAAACACAAGAAAACATGAAATGGGTTTCATCAACCACCTAAAACATGAACTGGGTTTCATCAATTACCTAGAAAAAGAGCGCTGAAGAGAGAGAAAGAGATAGAGATTGAAACAGAAACTAACCATCAGAGCATTTGTTCTTCGAAAGCGGGACGGAGCGCGCATCCCGGTGATCGGACGGCAGCTTCCCGGCGGAGGACGACGGAACGGCCACCCTGTCCTTATCCTTGCCGTTCATTCCTTTAGAAGTCGACGTCACCGATTTCTCGAGGTGCTTATCCAAGGCGTCGTTGATCCGCTTTCGATCGATGGCGCCAATCTCTGGTCTCGACCCGCTTCCCCCTCGATCTCTATACATCCTCGATCCTCCGTCTTTGATTTCTCAATAGATTTCAGTTCCCGCTCCCGAACATGCTACAATGAGAACAATCGAAACCCTAGGATTCCCCTGAAGATGAAGAAGAAGAAAAGCTAGGGTTTGAAGATGAAAATAAGAACATGAAGCTAGGGTTTGGTTGGAAGATGAGAACATAAATTAAGGTTAGGGTTAGGGTTTTGAAGCTGATAGAAAGGGATGGAAGAGGAGGGAGGAGGAAGCAGAGAGAAACCTCTCAATGAAGAGAGAGAGAGAAGAGAGAAGAAGAAGGAGAGTGGGTTAAGCTTCTCGTGTGAGTTTTACACAAAAACAAAATTTCTAGGCGAATGCATCCAATGTTTGGGTCCGATATAGAATTTTGAAAAATAGCCCCATGTATGTTGTGGGGAGCCAGGGGATATCAAATGGACCATTGGATCTCCAGTTACTGTCCAGGATTCAACCCAAGGAATTGGGTTTGACCCTTTTCTATTTTGGGTCCAGATCCAGGTCTATTTCGAATTTCCCATCAACAAACAACAAAGTAAAATTAGGAGATTCGGGCGCTATGTGGTAGTTCTTTCCTGCACATCATGTGAATGTCTGAGAGTCTGTTTCTTTATCAGAATTTCTAAATAAAATGTTTTGTGGTGGGGAATTCAAAGATAGCGATGATGGCTATAGTTTCTAGAAGTTCTGGATATGTCTTAAAGGTCAAAAGTAGGCTTTGTGGGACTTCTAGAATTCCAACCTCCCTGACGTTTAAAGATGATAAGTAGAGAGAGAGGAGGATGCAAAAATTCATCCCATCCGTTTGGTAATTTTACTTATAAAGTCAAGTAAAGTTAAATCAGTTTAAACATCCCATCAAAAGCATCTTTTACCAAAATTCCTTCCATCTTTTTCCAAAAAAGTCAAAAAGCAACTACCTTTACTCACTAAAAGACAAAAATACTCTACTTTTCCATACAAAAAGTCAAAAAGATTCCATAACAAACAATTAAAAATAAAATACCATCATAACCCACATATATTTTATTCTTTCTTCAAAATCAACTTTATTTCACTTTACTCAATTAGTAAAGTGCCAAACGGGCCCTAAAGTGATCCATGAGATGGTGCATTGTAGTGCCTGTATAAGTGATGGAACAAGATGGGGCCAGTTACCACAAAATTTAGCTAGAGCGTCGGCCTGCATACGGAAGGAGTGTTGAAAATATCATAGTCTTGTACAATCTTCCGTGCTCGTGGAAGGAATTAATTTGATGTTTGTCTCATTGCAACTTGTGGCATCCAGGTGATGTATCTTTCCTCAAGAAGAAATGGAATCATGCTCAAAATATGTATATATGTTGGCAATATCAAGGCGACTTTGCCTCAATTTATCAACTGGCGTACCCCACAATTAGTCCCTCTAAGCATTGTTGCCAGTTGCCACTCAATGTTTCTGTTTGGGTTTTCTATTTTCATATTTCATGTAGGTTACTTGATAATTGCAACAAAGAGGGTTTTCATGTGTTTGGACTTTGGAGGGCTTGAGTTGCTGGTTTCATGTGAGTGATAGCTATGACTAATGGGGGGTATTGGGTAATTGGGTTAAGTTTTAAGAACCCATAATCTCTTCTTATGCTGTGTTTCTTTTTACAGTATTTTGAAGATGAATGATCATTCGCTGACAGCCACATGGAAGTTTTCATATGGACGAGACACAAATGGGCCCGACATTAACTTGGCATAAACCATTCATACCACATGACCTCCCCTGACATACAGTGCCAATAAACACTTCATTCCTATTGATATAGGCCGCGGTGGATTGGATCGAATATGGATCAATAACTATTTATATAGTGCATGTAATATAAATGGCTTAGATCAAGAAAAGATAGGACCTACATGAAGTATACATGTATTGTTACTCCCGTCCCATCCCCAGGATGATATCCCTAGGAAAAATAACCACTTCAATAAAGTGTCCTTGGATGCATGAGAACTAAGATAAATAATTGAAGCCCCCTTGGATAAAACGACAGGCAACAGTGGCAAGCTGGCACCACCTAGATGCACAATAACAAAGAAAGGCAAGATGATAGAAGGGCTTCGACGTCGATTAGGCAAAATATCAAGTTTATCAAATGATACTAACTTCTTTTTAGGTTTTTTCTTTCTTTCTTTTTTGGTAAATTCATTTTAGGTAGTTAAAGTTCAATGTCTATGGATTGTGCAGGCTTATTGTGATAAAATCAAGAACTGATTAATTAATGACCTAAAACAAATGTCAAATTAGGACTAGTGTTAATTCAAGAAAGGAGTTCAGTCTCCTTTTTCCTTTTACCCTTTTCCTCTGAAATTTACTTAGATAATGCGATTTTTGCACTGTTGCTATGTGGGGTATACTTTTCTTACATTGATTGTCCATCATCTTGATTAACTTGAGCAGTTAGGTTAGGGAGATCAGTACCAGGCGTTACTAAGGCAATACCGGTTGCATAAATTACATAGGAATTCAGGGTGAAATGAGCTCAACAAAGAATTATTAAAGAGGTGGGGGGTGAGGGATATAAGGTGGAAATGCAGATGAACCTTGACTTTTGTGGGTGTTGAATTAATAGAGTGATAACTGGATCTTCATTTCCTATCTTCCCTTGATCCAATATCAATTAAAGGGGAGGTTATTTGATAGTCATTTTTGGATATTCATATCTGTAACTATATTTTAAACCGCGTGAAGAAATACAATTCTAGGAATTCAATTGCATGAAACCAAAAACCCTATGATGAAATCTCGAGAACGATCGCCTAAGGTAACGTTTAAATGTACCCGAATCGCCCGTTTGGTCATATGGGTAATAGTTTTTCCTTTTCTTTTCCTCCTTTTAGTTGGTTCAAAATCAACATTCCTAGATGTGAAGTTATGGGAATGCTAATTTAAGGCCATTGCTTTCGAACTAACTCAAAAGGCAGGGAATTAAGGATGTGAAACAACTGATTTGTGTTTATATATTAGCTTATATTAATGTCAATATTGAGTTTCTACACCTCTTATTTGGGCCCACATGAGCAATCCTTACCCTCACACACACCTTTACCTCAATGAATTGGCAGTCACCCATGTTAAACACTGATCAAATCAATTATTCATTATATACAACCATTAAACTTTTAAGTCCCTATGAGAATTAGGATAATTTGATTAAGGTTGACACTTGGCAAATATGCCTCGTATATATTTAACCCTTTAAAACGAGACTACAAAAAATGGAAAGGTTACAATACACCATCTTGTCCCAATTTTCTGCACATTCTTTTTGTGATGGATAGAGAAGTATGTAATCATGTATCCTTCAAAACTTTAATATAATTCGACAATGGTGCCAAAAGATTGCCTGTACTAATGACAAAATGGAGCTGCAGTTGTTAGCAGAAGAAGCAGCGTTCATGATTCTGTAGAGTCTCTGATTTATTAGAGCTTTATGAGCAAATCATCATCTAAATACTCATTCTTGGAGGAGCTAATCAAATCAGCAATACCTGCTTTTACTTGGAGATAAAATTATGAAAGTAGCATTAGCTTGTCTGCGGTATCTATCATTTGCTGAAGAGAAGATGGAGTAATCTCATCTGGGACACAACCATATGGGATCCTTTGGGGATGCCCATATATGGAAGAGAAACGCTTGATTGTGCTTTGGCCAAAGCATCAGATCAGAGACACAGCATGTTAGATTAGGCTGGCAATGGCTCAATTAGTCTGTTGGGTAGATTAGCTTGACCCACTAGGATGGCCCATGATTTGGCCTATTTTTAAAATTATATGTCTGATCTACAAATTTGCCAGATCCAGCCCTCCTATTGAGGATTATTGCAACTTGCAAACCCAGGGCCATGGATGATCTGTAAAAGGAGGGATGGATTTAAGCTTGAATTTCAGGTCTAGTTCCCAAATGGGTGTCTAATTCCGGATCCTTTTTCAAAGATCTCCAAAGAGTGAAGTGTTTTCTTTCTTTCTTGTTTTCACCCAGATGAGAAGGCAGATAAACAGTCATCCACTGGCAGTCAGATGCATAGGCGGGACATGATACTCGCTTGGATTCGCAACTTGCCCTCAAGAGACCTATGTATTTGTGAAAGGGGTTCTGGGCCTCAAGTTGGGTTGCATGAAAACCTTGGACAATGAACACCCTAGTGAAGGGGATCTGTGTATTGGACAGTGATGGGCCTTAAGAGGGCTGCATAGAAAGAAAACTTGCGCTTGCCTATTTGATTGCATTAATTAAATACATAGAAATTGAAAAAACTTATGTCATAAGTGGTTAAAAATGAAGACCAAAGATGAATATTTTGAAACTGCCCATCAAATAACCTCCCCACTTCAATGGAAATAAAATTAAGGGAAGATGTGAAATGACTACAATGCCATCACCCTAGTAATTCAATACCCAAGAAAATAGGGTCTCATCTACATCTCCACCTTATTTCCTTTCCTCCTCACCTCATATCCTTCACCGCTCACCTTTTTAAAAGAGATCCATGTAATTATGAAAAGGCGAGGGGCCTTAGGTGGGCCAAATGAATAAAATCGTATTTCACGTTCAGGATAACAAGTAACAGACCATATGCTTTATGAGATCCTGAAAAGTGACAAATCAATTTACTCACAAGGGTATGTCCATGGCCAGTTTGTTTGCACGGAATTGAATTCCAAGGATCCTAACGAAAGTATTTCTGATAGTGGGTTACAATTTAAGAAACCCCGGTGAAGATCCATCAATGGCAATTAAATAATCTTCCATTTGATGGAAAATGAATTAAGGGGATATGAAAATCAGTTTCTTACCATGACAGTGAGTCGAGAATCTTAGGAAAGTCAAGGCCCAATCTATATCTTGTACCCCTCCCTTCTTTAATAAGCTTCTATTACAAACCATTTTAACATGAAATCCTAGGAATTCAATCAATGGCAAACACACGGGCCATGAGAGCTTTTAAAGTCTTTAGAACACTTACCATGCTTCATCTGCCAATGGACTCTCAGAGTAGTAATAAGGCTGTTCAACACGTTTAAATGAGAGGAATCTTGCCACAATACTGTTTGCTGGATGGAAGGATTGATGATACATGCCAGAATTGATGAGCCACAATTAAAACCAACAAACTTCTCCTTTTATTTAGAAAATGAAAAACGAAAGAAGAGTTGTGAAGTACAATGAACAGATGATCCTGTTGATGTCCATCAATTGGATCCTCAAAATGTTTAAAACATCCAATGGACCAAAAGTCATCAAATAAACATCCATTACTTGGAAGCAGTACCCTCCAATCAATCTGATAAGAGGGGCAAATCTACAGTAACAGTGCAATCGCACCAATACCTAATCAAGGATGAGTTTGCAATTTGGTGGCTTGGGATGATGAACCCATGATCCACAACTAAAATCAGCTAGATACATGATTTGGAATGTCTCTTGCAGCGTAAGGTTCAAATATTTGAACTGAAAGGGAAGATAAAATGGTGAAGCACGCATTAACCTAAACGTGTAACTGTATACTGAGTGAACAAATTTGTGTTAAAGATGTTTGTTTCAAAGATACTATACAATGCCCACTGTGCAAGGAAGCACAGCTGGCTCAGGTTTTCCAACTACCACAAGTAGAGTCATGGTCTAGTCATCAACCATAGATCGGCCATACAGAGAAGAGAAAAAAATCCCATGAGTTGCAGCCACCTACAAAACAGTGGCAGATGCTCACACACAATCTCGCATAGAACATTTTTTGTAATAGTAATCTCGCACAGAACATCCATAAACAATCTAGGCATAGAAATGTTCGTTGCTTACAAAATTCAGACGGTGAGGCCCAAGCTATCCTGACTTGCTGAGACATCTGTGGACTTCCACTTCTATATGGACCAAAGGAAGATGAGATGCTCAAAACAGAAAACCACAGTCAATGGATGGATAATTCAAGGGTGGCCATCCCTCAAAGAAAGTTTGTCCCCATGCAATGTAACCTTCCAACAACCAGCTTGAAATATGAATACAGAACCCTTTTTAGGTACAACTGCAAAATCCAATAAGCATGTGCATGAGCCAGCAAGAAATTCCACAACTGCCTTCAACAGGTTTTGTCCAACATGGAAGCTGATGTGTTAAACAGTAAAGCAAAAACTGACTTCACTTTGGCATAAAAATATAGATGGTACAAAAGTTGGAATACCTAAGCACTGGTAACAAAAGTTAAATTTGATTTAAAGGAATTTTGCTATAAAGAATAAATTTATAACAAATTAATTTAAATGGATAGGCTACAAAGATAAAACAACGTTAATAATTTTTAATTGGTATGAAGTCATTATAAATAAATCACACTGGATCCAAAATTTATGGATAGATTACCTCGAAATTTATTATCCAACGAGATTATTCCAAATGTTTCAGCAGTTTCTCGAATCATGATACCACTTGCTCCAATGGAGGTGGTAACTTTACATTCAACAACTGGAGAAACAAGAACAGAGGCAGCCATTAGATACCAAATTAAGAGGGAAGAACATGGATACTTCAATTGTAGCGTCCACACAAACATTACGAAGCCACAGAAGAAAAGAATCACTTAATTCAACAAGAAAGTTTGGTTTGCTATAGATTACCTTGTAGATAAGCACCATGTAAATCAGCAGTGAGAAGACATTGGGCTAACTGGGCTCCCTTCCTGGGGTAATAGATCCAAACCCGATTACCAAAAGGTAGCACACTCAACCAAAGATGTACGTGTATGTTGATAAAAATGGACAATGAATGCCATAAAGTCCCACTCTTACCCGATACCTTTGAGAAGTTGAATCATATAATCCTTCCAAATATCATGCATTGGTTTGAACAGATCAAAGCTGCAACATACAACCGACATGGTCAAAACTCTACACTTGCCAGTCTCTCCGCCTCTCAACATGAGTGAGGGGCTAATGAATAATGATTGGTTGATCCAAACCACTTTAATGATGGGCCCAATTCTGAAAAACTATTGCAATTGCAAGATCCAATGCTTCATAATTACCTCAGTGGTGCACATAAGAAGGCTAATCTAAATAGAGCAACTACCAATAAAAAAATTCAAAAAGAAAGAATGCCTGGGTCTTCCAATCTGGGAATGGAATTGGAACATCCTCCCTTCTATGGTCAAGTGGATGCAGGACTACGCATGTAAGTAGTTGGGAGGCATAGAAAACTATGCATATGCTGTAGAAAAGAACTGTATATTTCCTCTCATCATTCAATGGTCCCAGTACTCCAAATAATCAATTAGGAAAAAAAAAAAGAAAAAAGAAAGTAAATTAAGACCCATTTCCGATATATAATCAAGAAGCAAAAACTCCAGATTAAGTCAAGGAAACACATGCAAAGGTATAATAATCAATGGAAAAAGGCTCATTGTTGCCAACAATATCATGAAAAATTAGAGAAGTAACAAGAAACAACAGCACTGAAAAAAAAAATTTATTTCATTCGCATTGAGATTAATATCAAATTTCCCACACTTGTAAATTTATCTTTTGTTTCAAGTTCTTTTGTGTCTGTCTCTACCTTTACAAATAAACAAGGAAAGCTTGAAATAATAATCTAATCTAGTCACATGATCACACAGAGGGAGAGAATAGTAGTAACGAAAAGTTCGATGAAGTCAACATAAGGCTCAGACAATAAAATGAGTTTGTATGCTTTAAGGAAATAAAAGAATGAAAGCAGACCCAATGACCAATATGGGCAGAGCCACAGAGGCTCTTCTGGAAATATACATTGATTTCCCAATATTTTTTCAACTTTTTTTTATTAATTTTGATTCTATCCTTAGTAGCAAGTTCATAATCTAGCTGAAATGAACTTGAATGGATCAGCTTAAGATTTTGCACCCAAGATTTTCAGGAACCTGAAAGCTGATTTTTAGTTTCCAAAACTAACACAACCGGTTGTCGATAGAAAAATAGACAACCAAATGAAGTGTATAAAAAAATAATGCAACAAGGTGTCTGCTAGAAGCACGACTTACTTATGGAACTCATTAGATAAATTGAACGATCCATGTTTTCGATGTTGTCGCATGGACATGTGCTTTTTCGAGCGCTTTGAGTGACTCTGAATGGCCCTCACACGAGCACCAGTTGATAGAGCACGGCCTTGTACAAAGCTATCAAGAAGAAGCTGATTGTCAATTTTCAGGCTTCGAGACCCTTGCATGTACTTCTGAGATGCGTCACCATTTTGGAGAAGCTCATGCATAATTCTATTGGTCGTGCTGTCTCTTCTACTTGAAAGCTGCACAATTGCAAATGTCTCATGATTAGGAACAACATAAGAGGCAGACATCTTAGGACCATTTAATCATGATTAGAGACTTTGTTGGACATCTTTTATACAGAGCAAGTATTTAGAGGGGAGGAGAAGAAGACCCTCATGAATCATGATTAAAGACAACATATGTGGCAGCCATCTTTAGTGTAGATCCAATATTCAGAAGGTAATCTTATGCATGTAGGCCCATGATATAGATGGATGATCCTGAATTGAAGAAAAAGAAATCTTATGTTTGAACATTTTCTATCAAACAAGCATATGCTAGCTACAGGCCTGTCTAATATAATGCCTCCATCAATGAAGTATTCAGAAGCATATGCTGTGTCTTGCGATTCAATACAGTCAGAGAAGAAATATTTTTTTTACTGTTTTCTTTTTCTTATTTTCTGATTGAAAAGAAAATCATTTTAAATCAGGTTGAGGGAAAAGTATTATTCATGAAACCCACCTGGATGGATGGCATGGGGCTTCGGCAATGGTAATTTTAAAGATGATGGTACATCTACTTAACAAGAATATGTTGCGACACATGTTACCGTATTTGAAAACAATACACTTCCTTGCCTTATTGTTCCTTGGCAGTGTTGTTGTCATCTTGTGAAAATGTTTAGTCTCTCATTGGTAAAAGAGAACCTATGAGAATCCTATACGAGATATCTTTACATTCAAAGATTTGTGAAGCAAACAAAAAATGACGAAATATTGGGGGATTGGGAGAACATTTATTTAGTACATGAGTATGGCCAGCTGGGCCATGACATGGCAAGCGAGCCAACCCATGCTAGGTGACGGTAAGGCTACCTGGAGTGAGGTCCATAGTTCTCTTACTCGTGGTGGGTCAAGCCAAGGCATGTTTGTTTTGCCACAATTCTATTTAATAATTTGGTTAGTTACATTTAATCACCTTCTACTATCAGATCTGTAAGTGAAGTTTCTAACCTTATGCAAATTCAAAGTTGGAGCCATTGTGGGAAAAGTTACCATATTCAGTTATGCCATATGGGCCATGGCACTTTCCTACTTAGTTTTCATTTGAGGACCTTCTCTGTATTAGAGTGTTCTCAAAATAGGGGATTTCATATATCTTTTTCCTTTTTTCCTTTTTTGTGAAAATACTTCTCCCCAGAGGCAAAACTTTGTGTCAGAGGGAACAATCTAGTCCATGCTTCATCCCAATCACAAAATACAATCAAGTATACTAATTCTTATATCTACAGGTCGGTAGCAACATAAAATACAAAGCTGCATGAAACTGAAAGTAAGATGGCCAGGAGTACCTTGATACCACTACCCTGCAAATTGTCATGTATGGCTTGAGTCAACTGAATATATGCAGGACCAGATGCTTCCTCTTCTGTAGAAGCATATCATATATCAATCCACTGTTGTCACACCCTAGTAAGTGCAAATACTCTCGATGATGGGTTACCTGAAACTCCATGGGGGTGATCAAAGAATGCAAAATGTCCTGAAAATATCAATAATACCAAATCAACAAGGATCGATCAACACTTTTGGAAAACAATAAAAGATATAACCTAAGATTAAAAGAAACAGAGGGCAGCTAGTGTAAAATTCACACCATAAATTCAAAGGTCGGATGAAGACATAGGTAAGGGAAGACCTTTCTTGGATGAGGAAATAGGCGTGCATGGGTCCTTGAGCTCATGTGCTGGAAAACTAGTAGAAGATGACTGCTTTTTTGGGCCTTCTTCTCCTTCTTTTTCATGGGCTCGCTTATTGTTCTTCTGTTGCTGTTGCGATATCTCAACAGTAAATCTCCTTTCCAAAGCTTCCAAAGCACGTTTCCTTCCATCTGAAATGTAAGGCTTCTCAGATGTCCCCATGGCCTAAAGAGAACACAAGGTCACGTGGCTGTGTACAAATATGAGCAAATGAAATTTTAGACTATAACCCATGTCATGAATTTCACCAAAAATGATCAATTATCAGCGATTTGGAGAGGTTATACAGAGTGCAAGCCTTATTTTCCACCCTCAAGTATTAATCAACTGCTCTGCCATGCATTATGCACACCACTGGCATTGAAAATGGAGGCCAGGCCAAGTTCGGCCAACTTTCCTGGCCAATGGGCTGAAACAGTTCAAATCTTCTGGTAAGATGCACCAACAAAATGGTTGGGCACGGACCTCTTTCTCTACATAAAACCTGAAAAAGACTACATTACTTGATCCAGACCAATAAATTCAACACAAAAAAGAACCAGGGTTTGAGTCAAATGTAGCTCGAATTTTGAACTAATTGAGACGGGCCTCTTCATAATTTACTTTCTCTTATCTCAGACAAAACCGTTGGACAGCCCTACTAAAAACCCCATAATGTGCACTTCTTGTAGAACTTTCATCAAACATGTAACATGCAAGCCCTACTAAAAACCCCATAATGCGCACTTCTTGTAGAATTTTCTTCAAACATGTAACATGCAAGTAGAACATACAAGCGCTTCCCCTCATCTCTCTTACAAAAATCCCCAATGCACATGTTTCATACATATTTCATGACAGGAAATCGGAATGAGTCTCCGCTTCAACAAACACATGACCTAAAACCCACAAAGTTAGAATCTTTCTTTAATCAAAACATCTTACAAACAATGATCGCCTGCAATTGAGCCTTATGATCACTTACGATGTCCAAGGGCTACGGAAATCAAAAGGCACCACAAATGTTGATAGAAAGAAAGGGTCTTCTTTAGATTGTTTCATTACCTGCTACTACTTCTTCTTCTTCTTCTTCTTGCTTCTTCTTCTTCTGTTCTTCTCAGTCTGCGATTCTGCACAGGAAGCCCTAGTTGGGTCTCCGTAAACTCTTTTGGAGAGAGTCCGGATCCTCTTCGGACTGGGACTGATAAAAAACTAACCACCAGTGGGCTCCAGAGTGGGGCCCACCTGAATTTTTTTTTTAAAGCCCATCCCAGACTCAAAAATGAAATATGACACTGATTGGATAGCCCAAGATCCAATCAAATTAATCACACAATATAATGGGATAAAAGAATTCTATAGGGCTGGCCTTTGATTATCAAACATAAGTGGGCCCCTAATACGTCATTAGACTTAGAAGGGATAAGGGATTGTTAAGCTGAGAATTAAAGATAATTCTCGGGGTTTGAACTTTTGATCAATTCTATCCCATTATGTGACATTTCTATCCTTTCATCCTTCTTAACTGGTATGCATCCACGAGGGCATGGCAATTAGAAAAAATGCATTTAATGTAAGTTGATGCTATCATGGATTATCAAGTGTGTACAAACAGGGCCATGGACCACAATCCAATAACTAGGATTTTTAAAATGATGTGTTTCATTTTTTTGAGCATGTAAACACTGAACTTAATAGATCAACAGAAGAAACACAAAATATAAGTTAAATGACTCGGACGACTAATATTTTAATATATATTGTGTACTGCATATAATTTCTTAAAAAATTTTCAGATTTTTTAAACGTTAGGAAACTGCGAAGATCACTGCAACCGCGATTTTAAATCATGACTAGGTTGAGGTTTTGTGGGCTGACCAACTGTAGGGCCCGTTCTAAAGTGCCATGTAACTCATTTTCCGCAGAAAAATCGTAGCAAGCTGTCTCCATCTTCTGCCGACTTCATTTTTTCCATGGTTTTTAGTATAGAGACAACTTTTTATTTTTTTTAAGGTAAAAGCAACTCTCGGACTTTATTTTTTGTGAACACGAGCAAAAGCCTTTTCTATGGGTGTGCAGGAAGTGGTGAAGCATGAATTATGAGCACCTCATAAAATCTAATAAAATCTTGATGTTTTTAATGACATCAAACCATTGTATATGCAATTTAATTAAAAGGCCCATTTGCCTACTTCGTACTAAACCTCGAGATTTATTTTATTTTATTTTATTTTTATAAAAGGTGTTTTATGGAATGAGTATTGTAAAGAGGTGACGAGTAATGGATATTCGATATAGATTAGGGCTGTCAAAATGCCACACGACCCGTTAACACGACATAAACCTACACGATATTAATAGATTTGTGTCGTTAATGGGTCAAACCCATTAACACGTTAACGGGTCGTGTATGAATTAAACTAGTAACTCATTAACAACCCGCTTAATCCGTTAATTTTCTTTTACTTCCTAAATGTAACTAAAATTTATTTATATTCACGAAGAAGAAATTGAAATTTATTGTTTTATAGTGGGGTTTTAGGTGGGATCCACTCGATATCCTCACTTATAGTTTCATGTGGCGTATACATTTTTCTCTTTCTATTTTTGTTTATATATATTTTAATTTTCGAAATGACTTAATTACTTAACGAATTAACGAGTTGGGTCGTGTAACTCGTTAAATTAACGGATCGTGTTCGAGTTGGATTTTTTGACCCGTTAAGTTAATGGATCGTGTATGGGTTGAGGTTATTTTAACTCAAATTCATTAACTCGTAACCCGAATTTGTTAACACGACACAATTGACAGCCCTAATAGAGATGTAGATAGGATCATACCTTTATGAGATATTAATCTAATAGGGATTGTATTGGTAATTATTTCCTTTCAAAAGTGAGATTATTTGATGCCCCCTTATGGATATTTAATCCCTCACTCTTATTATTATTATTGAAATTAAGGAACTACTAAAAAGCAGCAGGTTATCAACACTGATTAAACAAATAGGCTCTAAGCCCTAAGCATGAGGAATTTACGGGGAAACCCCCCCTAGGACTGCATACGTCTCAGTAGGATCCAATTCCATGTCGGATATAGGAGGGGTCCTCATATGGGCTTTTCTTCTTCTTTTTTCTCGTTATTTTGCAATATGGTCGATATTGACCATTCTGTTATTCAGATTTTTTTCAACACAACATAATGGTTGATATCGACTATCCTTGATGGTCGATATCGACCATTCTTTCAGTCATATTTTCTTTAACATGTAACTGTTATTTGCTGAACACAGCAGAATAGTCGATATCGACCATATCGCGAAATAACAAGAAAAAAGACGAATTTAAGTTTTCTCCCTTAGTTGTTGGTGTTGCTCCATAGCCTGTCAAAAGAGGGCCATTGCTTCACTTGAATCAACACACTAAGCATAACCATCGATCATTGAATTCCATTAGACCACATTCTTAACTCGCATCTTGTCAAATACTAATCTAGCAATCTCAATCAAGCCGCATTTCACATACATGTTCACAAGTGCAGTAGAAACATTCACAAGCAACTCAAATCCAACCCTAACAGTGTAGCCATGGATAGCCCTGCCAATCCTCAAAGACCCAACATTAGCACAATGCCTTAAGGACATTGACAAATGTTATTAAGTGGGCCTCTTCCCTTCTCTCAGCATCATAAAAGCAAACTCTAATGCTCTCTTTGCAAGCCTATTATGTGCATACCTAGAAATAATTGCATTCCAAGCTCAAATCTCTCTTAAGCATTCTATCAAACATCCTCCGCACATCCTCAATATGCATACATTTTGCATACATATTCGCAAAAACATTCTATCCAAACCCATGTGCAATCAGCCGAGAATGAAGCTCTTTCCCCCTCCTTAGCTCCACATTGTCGCCGTCATCTCTCTTTATCTTCTTCTTCTTCTTCTTTTTCTCCCTCACAGGCCATAAAGCAGCACCAGCAACCAAGAGAGAAAATCCAAATTCGTATTTTTTCCTGTTATTTCACGATATGGTCGATATCGACCATTCTGCTGTGTTCAGCAAATAAGACAGTTACATGTTGAAGAAAATATGACTGACAGAATGGTCCCCTCCCGTAAGCAACATGGAACTGGGTCTTGTTGGGACGTATGCGATCCTATGAGAATTTTCCCCATAAATTCCTCCCTAAGCATTGAATATAAATGCACATTAAAAAGTTAAATGTTCATAAAAGCATTCCAATTGCATTACCAACATGCCTTATTACATCTTCATGGAGCATTAAAGTGATTTAGATGTTGTTTGGCATTTTTAATTCATTACATATAAAAATAAAGAAGCTACAAATGATACAAGGTGAAAGATAATGTGCAAACAAAAGCCTGGTGAATGAAAAAAGACATCTGCAGTTTGGTATTTGGAGCGGGGCAAGGGATTAAAAATAAAAAATGGTGTAATCTATTCTCAAATATGATTGATGCTAAAATTAGTATATGTGCAACTTGGTATTAAATATTGAGTAAAGAAAACTACGACCTAAAATCGGCCTTTATTTTATATGTAGTATCATGTTGCTGACATTGGCATCTGCCGAGTAAGTATGCATAATGATGATAAATAATTTAAAATGCATAATATCTTAGGGCAGTCCTTAAAAAAAAACCAAAGGTAGTAGACTAGTGGTAATGAAAGCATGCAAAGCTCAGCCCCAAGATGTACAATTAACATGTAGCATATATAATGGCACCACTTGATCAATAATGCCAAATGTATACTGTATTCCACGTAGCTCTTGCTAAGCCTGTTATTTGGATGGACAATTTATTATATTTCAAACTATAGGTATATGTTATCATACTAGGCTGAAAATGTCTTGGGGCTACCTTATGAATAAATGATCAATATTTTGAATGGTTAATCTAATGAAACAATCATGATGGTCAACAAAATATTGTAACTAGTGCCAGTGCATCTATTATAGAAAAAAAAAAAAAAGATCATGGAATCCAAGCAAACTATATAGTCCCATTTGGCCCACGCAATATTGAAAGAATAGGGGTCCTCCCAGGGTTTTGACCCACGGTGACACTGCAGATTGTGAGAGGTCCACTCACAGTCACAATGGATTTAACCATTAGGATCCGGGCTAGTAGTAGAAACATTTTAGTGCTCCATGATCTGTTGTGATCATGGACCATGCAAGGTCCACTAAGGGCCACCGTCCCATAATCCATTCTCATAATAAAAACACTTTAGCGCTCCATGAACGGTTGTGATCATGGACCATGCACTGCCCTTAATGCAAAGAAACCACACGGTGGCTATTAGCAAGTTACATAGGAGTCCGAATCCTCCTGAGGCTTTGGCCTAGAGAAATTATGAGTTGAAGAAGTGAAACTCAACAGTAAGGCCCCACCAATCAAAATTCGAATCAGTATAAACATGATTCAAATACATTGGGTATCACCAAAATTTATCGTTCCACCATTGGATTTTCCATTTGATAAAAAAAAGAGTGCCTGTCAATGTGTTAAGGTTGTGTTAATCACTTTTCACTTTAACTGCCAATCTTATGGTGGGACCAAATTCAACTAAGGTTAAATACGCATATAATTATAGGAGTTTTATTTTGAACGATTCAGATTTCGATTTCTGGACCCCACGGTGGAGCTCCACACCTTTTCGCTCTGGATTTCTCTGAGTTAGAGCCTCAGAGAATCCGGATTGGTAACGGAGGAGTTACGGAGCCGTAACGTTGCATGGCCCACAAGGCTCCGACGTAAGCATTGCCGACACCTATTGCAACAGCTACGTATCGGCCGACCCCTGCGCACGCGCTCTTTCTTGGTTTGGTTTCCCTCAGTCTATCCAGTTATCTATAAGAAAAGAAATGAGTATCTTTCAAGCTACAGATCAAAATGACTTGGTATTAGATTTTGCAAGTCAAGATAAATATACTAAGTCGGTCTGAGATCTTTTCATCTTCCTGGTAATCAAAGTTTCCTTGGAATTGGTTTGTTTGGGAGATGGAGGAGAGATATGAACCGTTGAAAGAGCTTGGTGCAGGGAACTTTGGAGTAGCAAGGTTGGTGAGGGATAAGAAGACTAAGGAGCTCTTTGCTGTCAAATACTTACAGAGGGGAAAGAAGGTGATGGAATCAAATACTTGTTAAAATTTGACACTTTCATCTTCTTCTTTAGTCTGGTTTTCTTGCAATTTTGTCTGAAATAGAATGTTGGGAGGGGTCTGGGACTCGGGGTTATGGTAAGAGTTTGTTCTATTTTTGGGTCATTTGCAAATTTTAACTTTTCTCCATTTGATGTGTTTTTATCATGGTGCTGTTGTTGGTCATGAAATTGGGATTGGGCTGGTGGGATTTGTTTAATAAGTTTGGTCTTGGGGCTGTTATTTTGTTTTGGATTTTGGATTCTCTCAGAACTAGATGGCCCTTTTGTTGATGAAACTCAATTTAAAGTGGTTGGTTGTTTACTATTTAAGATGGTAGCAGGACTTACTGTGTGTTTAATTAGTAATTGTTAAATTGGGTGGTTTTTGTTTTGGGGTCTTTATTTAGATATCATTGGTGTTCTGTTTGAAGCTGAATTTGGTTGTTATGCTCAGATTGATGAGAAAGTGCAGAGGGAAATCATTAATCACAAGTCGTTGAGGCATCCTAACATCATTCGATTCAAGGAGGTATGGGCGCTATATGTTACTCTTGGTCTGGTTGATTTTGTATAAGATGATATGTGTAACTATTTGTGAAAGAATAGCATGAAAGAGATTTGAAGTCTAATTTTCTTGGGGTTGAAACTCATTACTCTCTTTCATTTGATGAGGAATATCGTGAAAGGGTACAATTGAACTCTATTTGCGGTCCGTTTGCCTGCATCGAATTCATAACAAAGGGGGTTTATATTTGGAGTTTTAAAGTGGTGAGGTGTGAAGGGTCTAAAGTGGGGTTGCAGATGCAACCGCTAGTTCTTAGGATATAGTTATATGATGGTTGGAGTGTAATTTTTTCCTATTATGGGGAGATTATTTGTTCACCCCTTGTATATCTTCACCTTTAATCATTCACTTTTAACCCCTTAGATAGAAGGGCGTTTGTTACATATCTTAGGAATTCAATAATGATCAAACCGACCCTATTGTATTAGCTGCAGTCTGATAAAACTCAAGGGGTACTTCCAGAAAAGCTTACATTTGATTCTGCATCGAGTTTTGTGAATAGGACCATTTCAGTATAGTGCAGTCAATAATGGAAATTAGGTTCCCATTTGGCTGTACAGTGTTAGAATCAAAAGAAAGCGGGATTTTTTGGACTACACAACATTTGCATCATAGTCAGATGCATGGACATTATTGCATCTTTCAATAGTTGCTCTTGGATATTTTTTTTTTATCAGTAATGAAATTATATGATGATTAAGGAGAAAAAAACAAAAGAAGGACCACTGACAATAAGCAAGGGGTATAAAATCAGTATACCCTACGAAAAGAAATCTACACTTGGAATATAAAATATATCCATTAGCAAAGATGTATGGAGCTGACTGTATTCAAGATAATGCAGGTTTTGTTAACACCAACACATCTAGCAATTGTTATGGAATATGCTGCTGGTGGTGAGCTATTTGAGAGGATCTGCAGTGCTGGCCGATTTAGTGAGGATGAGGTTTTTTAACTTGTCCTTCATCATTTTCATCACATCATCAATCTTAATGGATCTATCTGTGCATTTCCCTTTCTTCGCATCTCAATTCTCTGCAGTCAATAAACTTCCAGTTTGTTTGGTAACAGGGAAGATTTTTCTTCCAACAGCTAATATCTGGAGTCAGCTACTGCCACTCTGCAGTAAGTCCTCCACTGATAATACTTTGATATGTTGTCACTGGAGAATCAAAGTACTATGCCGATAATACTTGAGATGTTATCAATGGAGAAATCAAATGGAGTCAATGTCTCCTTTTCTTGTTGTTGCAGGAAATTTGTCACAGGGACCTCAAATTGGAAAATACACTCTTGGATGGAAGTGCAACACCACGCCTCAAAATATGTGATTTTGGTTACTCCAAGGTGAATAGCAAAAACCAATATTCTCAATCTCATGGAATTTGTACTTAGTAACCATTTGAAGGGATTTTCTAAGTTGGAAAGGTGACCATGAAAATCGAAGTGTGTAACTACCAAGCCTGTGCACCAGATGGACTTGACCATCTGGTTGACCTGGTCTGAAAATCAGGTGGATCCACTGTTCATGTGGAATGCTATATGAAGATCTAATGTGGACCATCAAAAACCTTTTTTCAGTTATCCTTATTTACATGCATGATTGAACCACGGGATGAGTGGGAGTGGGAGTACTGAATTTGTTAGCAGGGAGGGCAGGGAACATACATCAAGGGGCATGTGCAATGAATGACTTGACCTCACATAAATAACTCCATTTTTATTGGTCCCTCACTTTGGTTCTATTGCAGTCTGCTTTGTTGCATTCAATACCCAAGTCAACAGTAGGAACACCAGCATACATTGCGCCTGAGGTTCTATCTCGAAAGGAGTATGATGGAAAGGTAATTCTCTATCTCTAAAGCTTTCTGTGAAACATTTTTCTGCTGAACTCTGCACAGGCAGTAAACACCCTCCAGTTAGGCTAGATAGAGCTAAACCAGCTAGGACTCTGAAGTCTGAATTCCTATATAGTTAGAAACGTGCCCAAAATTGAAGACCTTGTGCAAGAGAAAGGATAATTAAGTTCACAGACTATTTATATACTTCTAAATTGATGTTTATTAATCTTGCTGACACCTCTGTACTTGGAAGCAACTTGTACAAGATCTAAGCTACTGCAGAACAAGCATGATCCAGTGGGTAATATTCCATAGCACAAAGTCCAGGCCATGAATCAGGGAATCACATGATGTACAAAATGTGTAGGGGTGTTTAAGTGGTTTGCTTAACAAGAGAACCTCCTCATACTACTACCACAGCAAACTGGAACTTATTTCCATAGCAGAAATTAGCAAATGTGTCTGAAAGTTGGCCTAACAAGCCAACCTTTCCTTGTTCACCTAGTTTGTAATGAACTTGTGGGACTTTTCAAGAAATGGGATTCTACCACACTGCTAAATGTGAACGACTAAAAGTGGTGGATCTACACGGACCATCATATTAATCCTGTTTCCATAGGCAGTGATTGTCCACCATTCAACTTATGAAATTAGATCATGTGATGGTCTATCTTATTGTAACATTGATATACATTGTTACACCTTTCTCTATTAGCTTAAGCTTTTAGAGTAAGTGGTTGGTAACATGGTATCAGAGCAGGAGTTCGAGTGTCCGAATCCCTGAGGCTGTTGTGCCTTGTATTCTCTCATGAAGGGTGTGATTCCCGTGCGGAGCCCCTAAATTCTCCCATGGAGGGTGTAATTTCTGTGAAGGAGCAAGAGCCCGCACGTGCGGGGGGTGTTGTGACCTTGATATACATTGTTACACCATTCTTTATCAGCTTACGCGTTTAGAGTAAGTGGTTGTCAACATATCTTAATCTCCACCTTGGAACTTCACTTTCCCAGTCTTCAATACCCTTTCGATAAAGGCCCCCTCCTATGAATTTCTAGGCACTTGGTAGGACTTTGGAAACATTTAGTCCATCAGTTGGAATTTAGTAGAAGTTGGTTAGATAGGCAAGGCCCATGATATACTATAGATGTTTTGGTCAATGCAATGATTTTGTATGTTATTTCAGAATCATTCTACTTCTTTTCTCAAACCTATTTAAAGCTTACTTCACAATCTATCATGTTTTCCCTCGCTACATCATTCAAGGTCTCCAGGTCTCCCCCTTTTTGTTCCTTGAACGTGAAAACCTTTGATACATTGTATAGAGGTTGTTCTGATCTTGTGTATACATGCCAATCATTTCCTTCTATGTTCTTTTATTTTCTGCTTGTGCACCCTATTTATATAGATAGCTCAGTAGTTTGAATTGTTGAATAATGAATATTATACCTGCAACCTGCAGATAGCGGACGTATGGTCCTGTGGCGTGACTCTGTATGTGATGATAGTGGGAGCGTATCCATTTGAAGATCCTGAAGATCCTAGAAATTTTCGGAAGACGATTGGAGTGAGTTCCCTTTACAGAACCTATAGTGTGACATTCACCCAGATACTGACCCACCAGAGCTAGAACTGTGGTTAATCTTACCAAAAATTAATTAAAGCTGAAGCCTGAAGGGCTGTTCTGGCCCCCTGATTCTAATAAGTGTCATTTTTACATTTGATCTTGTAGTTGATTCTCTGTTCCTCTGATGTTTAACAGAGAATAATGAGCGTTCAGTACACAATACCGGATTATGTAAGAGTATCTGCAGACTGCAGGCACCTTCTTTCCCAAATTTTTGTTGCCGACCCATCAAAGGTAAGCTGAACAATACTGATTACCTCCTCTATTTTCTGTAATATCAACTGATGTGGTCACTTTCTTTACTTCTCATTGAAGAGGATCACAATCCCAGAGATAAATAAACATCCATGGTTCCTTAAAAACATGCCTAGAGAGCTGGTGGAAGGAGAGAAAACAAACTACAAGGGCATTGACAGTGCCCAACCAGATCAGAGTGTTGAAGAAATAATGCAAATTGTACAAGAGGCAACGGCACCAGCAGAAGGTGCCAAGGCTGGCGGGCAGTCTGCTGAAGGGACGGAGGACCCTGATGACGTTGAAACTGATGGAGATATTGATGATGTAGATAGCGGTACTGATTTCATGGAAAATGTGTGAGCAAGGCCTTGATTGCATTCGTGAAACTATATGTATGATGAGTGTGATGCCATAATTATACTTATACGCTAGTGTATTTATAGTATGATCAACTTCTGGATAGTGTATTGTAATGTAAATACACAGACTGATTGTGTTAAAACATCAGATCTCTTCCTTTACTATTTACCTGATCGCTTGCATTGTGTCAATTTAGTTTCCTGCTTACTCTCAGGTTCTTTTTACCCGGGCTCTGTTCTGTTGAAATTCACTCAAAGGAGATGTTGACCACTACCATGTACAAAAATGTTGAAATCATGTTCTAATTTGTACAGCATTGAGACTGGGAAAAGGAGGGATCTACTCTTTCCTTTCACTATCATGGAGAAAAATAGAAATATATCAATGTAGTTCTTGGCGAATGTTGCTTTTGGCCTCTGGCCTATGTTGTCATGCTTTGTTTTCAACGGTTCAGTTCTTACTCCACTCTGTTTTAAATCTCAAACCAGTGGACCACCCTGATCGATGTGGTATACATTTCTAACTGCAGATGATGTGATGGCGCCTTGATGATCCTGCTGCGTTTGGCTTAATGTCCACATATCTCTTCACAATGAAGAATTTTCGATGGAACACATCGCCTACGGTGTGCCTCAGGTCCCATGCGAGCCATGTTGGTAAGTGGTCATTTGCCGCGCACATTATTATCAAGGATACTTCAGTTTTCACTAGGCTTATTTCTGTTGAAATGGACCTTATGGGGGAAAAAAAACAGAAGCAAGGGTGATTGGATGCTCATTTCAATGTGTAGTACATTTTTCATGTGTATCTTTTTTGTCAAGGAGAGAAGTGGAGATTTCAGTTGTTAGTGTCTACTAGTAATAATTGTATACAGCACAAATTAAGAATGTTGAATGGAAGATACATACGGATGAGAATGGATCCTGAATTTTTTTTTTTTTGAAGGGTCCTGAATATTATTGAACACCTGAAGGACCCGGCAAAAGGAAAAATATGGGGTATGGATCCAGGATTTATATACATTTTCAATTTGGGACTGGCCTGTGGCCATTGCTTGGATCAAACTAAAATTCGGATTTGAGTCTATGAAGCCATACCAGTGGATCCAAATCAGGTTTGCAATTATAGATATTTCTTTTTAAATGTTTTTCATAAGGTAGGATCTTCAATGTGCATTTATTGTACACTTGAAAAATAACAGAGGATACTAGTGTGAGTCTCTTAACTTTGTGCCAAAACATGCGCCCACTTTGCGTTTGACATCACCCTCCAACTATGAACTACCCCATTCTCAACTATAATGAACATCTGTTGCTTTTCTATAATTTGGAGAGGAAAATTACATTAACGTCAGGGCACGTTTGTGTAGCACCAAATCAGTGAAAAAGTAGCAGGAAAGGGACTCAAATTTCTATGCCTTTTTTTTCTTCTTTTGGTGCAGCTGTACTTTGGGTCGAAATCTTACTTTCACATGTCCTATTCCTTCGCCAGGCCAACTTTCCCCCTCCAACTTCCATTTTTATAGATAAGGGTATTTTTTTTTTTTTCTTTCGTAACATTACACAAACAATTTTTTTATTGAGTGAAAAGCATGTGATAAATATATGGACATGCCCATCAAAATCTATCACACTAGCACCTTTTTTTATTCATGAAATTGTCAGACAGTTAAGCAGAAGGGGGAAAAAAATGGGTTCACTATGGGCATGACTTGGAATTCAATATCACACCAAGGGCGCAAGGAATGGGCGCACTGTGACTCATAAATCATGCCTTGTCATTTACTGTTCATCATTTATCAAACCAAATCCAGAAGTGGTCCATTAACATTGATTCAGAAAATGGCAGGGAATGGGACATATCAAATCCTACTGACCCATTGCAAATTTATTTCCTTTGGCAGCAAAGGAAAGGGAAGCCAACGATGGGTATTTTGTCCTCAAAACTTATTTTACAAACCACTACTGTGAACTGTGAAGTCTGAAATATTATGACCTCCAAACAGTGTTGGCAGATTCGAATGCTAACTGTCCACGACAAGATTGATGATCAGCATATACACTGCTAGCAGCCTGGTCTGAATCCACAGAAAAAGAGAGTCAGAACATAATATCATATCAAAACGAGTCTTGTTATAATAAGTAATTATAAATGTGGACCCCCACAAAATGGGGCATGTATATACTTATCAATCTGCAGGATTCTCCTGCCATATCTAATCAAGACATCCATCATTCAACAAACATCTCATGTGGCTAGGCAGTGCACACGTCCTAGCAGCCAATCACATCCCATTTAATTACATTTCTTCTGGGGGGAAATAAAACCAATTAAGTCTCATTGGATTTGTCTTTAGATTAAGGATAGAAATAATTTATGATAGAAATAATTAACTAAAGATCATGAATCAATAACAATGGAAAGATTGAAATTAATTGCTGAATGTGGTTAGAAGTGCAAGGATTTCCATTTAAAGGTTGGCATTAGAAAGGAGATTCAATGCTAAACATGAAATGAATTTGGTGATTCCATAGTTATTTTGGGCAGAATTTAGAAGATAATTTTTGAGATTTGGCATCTCTAATGTCACTCTAGAATCCATCCATAATTCCCTTGTTAAGAGTTAGGAAACTGGTCTAGTGGGACTCTTCGTGGGGCCTATTTAGTGATAATATGAACTGTTCAAGATGAATCTCATGCCCTCCAAAGATATATGCTAAAAGTTTATATAAATAGAAATGGAGCCCGGCCTCAGATTGAGAAATAATTGAATGTATTTGTATGATATCATACAGAAAACACAAGTTTTTAAAACATAAAATAAAAGTCAAACCACTACTAATTTTGAACGATATGATCGTTTAATTTTTTTAAACTCTACAAGTTAAGTTACCAAATGGGCCATTAGGGGAGTATGTTAAAAAAAATCTTTTAATAAACATTAAAGACACTCAAGGGCAATTAGGTAACTTCTTTAAAAATACCTTCCAACGATCTCTTTAAAGGGTGATTCTAAATGCACCCTCCAATATTGCTGTGCCCACCTACATCCCTCTTATATGAACAGTGATTTTCACTGTTCACATGAGAGGGATGTGGGTGTGTAAAGCACTTAATGGGGTGCGTTTAGAATCACCCCTCTTTAAATTCAAGAACTAGCCGTTGCATTGCCTTGCCGCCGAGTACCAACACCACCATATCACACACACACTCTCTCTCTCTCGAACTTGGATTGGATTTGCAATGGTGCTTACAGGTGCAGGAAATCTCAGCTCCAAAACCCTTTGTTCGAAAACCCAGATTTTCTCAGTCCACACAGCGAACCCCTCGAGAAAACCAGCTGCTGAAGTGGTCGGAATTAAAGTCGGGTGGTCGAATTGGGTGGTTGAAAGCTGGAAATCAAAGAAAGTGCTCCAAATTCTATCGTACCCCAACAAGAAGGAGCTTGAATCTGTTCTTCGGACGATAGAGAGCTTTTCGCCAATCGTTTTCGCTGGGGAGGCGAGGAAATTGGAAGAGCGGCTTGCAGATGCTGCTTTCGGGAAGGCGTTCCTGCTTCAGGGCGGGGATTGCGCGGAGAGTTTCAAGGACTTCAATGCAAAGAATATCACAGATACCTTTAGGACCTTGTTGCAGATGGGAGTCGTCTCAAGGTGGGATTTTTTTTCTCTTCTGCTTTCTAATTTTGTTCTCTTAGAGTCTTTAGTAACGCCCATCTTTTAGATTCTCCTGTGTTTGTTTTTTTTTTTTTTTTTTTCTGGATCTATCAGATTATAATGCCATATTCTGTCATTCATTCGATTTACTTAGTTGGGGCGTTTGGGTTATGCGGCTATTCAACTAACAATATGGGTTTTGGGTAGGGCCCACCGGGCCAGGTTTGCCTTTTTTTTTTTTTTTTTTTCGTTTTTTTTTTAATCTAATGGCCTAATAATATATCACTCCAAACTATGGATGAGCCCAATTAAATTTAATGGTCTAATAATATATCACTCAAAGCTGAGATCATACTCCCATGTCTCATTACGAGAGCTCTATTTGTATACTTGATAAATATGCTTTGGGTTGATTTGTTTGATGCAATTGAATTCCTAGGAAAGTTCTAAGACATTGTATTTCTTAAATGCGACAAATAAAATGTGAATATCAAAAAATGACCATCAAACAACATTTTCTTCAATGAAAATATAATAAGGAAAGATGGAAAATGAATAACCATAATTCAAGTCTCATAAAAGCTAAGGTCTTATCTACATTTATCTTCTGTCCTCGACCCCGTACTTGATATCCATCACCCTTCACTTCTTTAATAATACTTCATGGAGCTCATTTGATCATGAATTTCCATATATTATCATGTGCAACTAACTCGATCTACTCATGTTCAAATAATTAATATTAATTCAACAAAAAATCTTTTTAAAAAAC
The DNA here is from genome assembly GCA_028538565.1 of Umbellularia californica. Taxonomy (NCBI): domain Eukaryota; kingdom Viridiplantae; phylum Streptophyta; class Magnoliopsida; order Laurales; family Lauraceae; genus Umbellularia; species Umbellularia californica. Next base: position 1,846,521 of record JAPQWN010000012.1, read on the forward strand.
CTTATTCTCTCACCTAAATTTACATTTATTATGGCTAGGGCTGTATATATATGGGTTAGTTGGGACCTAATATCTGATTGGACACATTCCAAAGAGATACCTGTGAGTCCAAGACTAGATCCATGGTCTGAGGCACAAGTGAAGAGACCAAACTATACTTGGAGCTGATTATGTTTTAATGGGATAATATATTCATAATAAAAGTAAAAGTAACATTATTTATATTTTTTCGATTACTATTATAAGTTTATAACTATTAACCGGGCCAGAGAAGAATATTAGAAAGGGATGTAATTTCGATCAATAAATTTAGGTTTGGTTTCAATTAGACCCAAGCTCCCAACCTATTTTTCAAGCTTACCTGGCTAAACCAAGCCATCTAGTAATGTTTGATAGGTGCCAAAATAAAAAAATGCACAAAAGAAGTTTGTGTTCTATTTGGGCCCAATTTCCATAGTGATTTTTGTCACAATGGGCCCACAGTGTTATATATTGATTGACATCTTTTGTATATATATTTTTTTTGATAAAGAAGTTTGTGTTCTATTTGGGCCCAATTTCCATAGTGATTTTTGTCACAATGGGCCCACAGTGTTATATATTGATTGACATCTTTTGTATATATATTTTTTTTGATAAATAAAACTTTGATTAAAATAAAAAATAATAGAAGGGTTAGAGTATTTATAGACTTTGTAAAATTGAAAAATGACACAAATTACCCCTTATATGACCGTTTTATGGCTGTTGGGAGGTTAAAATGAAGAATTTTGTCAAAAAAAAAATTAATTTTTGGGCAAGCCAGCAGGCCGTGCCTAGCGGGCCAGGCTGGCCGGGCTGGAGGCACCAGCCCACATGCCAGATGGGCTTGGCGGTCCGGGCCAACCGGGCCCAGCCACCTCGGCCCAGCCCGGCCCATGCCGTTGACCGGGCCGGTCGGGGCCACGGGCCGTTGACTGGCGGGCTGGAGCGGGCCGGCCCGGCCCATTTGACATCCCTAGTTTTGGGTGTGATTATCACTGGATTTTTTTATTCTCTGTTAGTTAATCTTTGTCTTCGTAAGTGTTTTCACTAAATCACGATGAGCTTTCTGACTTAGATTCTTCCTCCTGTCTGACAATGCACAGGTAGGAAGGATGGCTGGCCAATTTGCAAAGCCTAGATCTGGTCCTTTTGAGACCAGGGATGGAGTGAAGCTTCCTATTTACCAGGGAGACATAATCAACAGTCTTGTCTTCGATGAAAAAGCTAGAACACCCGATCCACAGAGACTGATCCGAGCCTATTCCCAATCAACAGCCACTTTGAATCTTCTGCGAGCTTTTGCTACTGGTGGCTATGCAGCAATGCAAAGAATCTCACACTGGAACCTTGATTTCACCGAGCATAGTGAGCAAGGGGGCAGGTACCTTTTAAAAAATATATATTTTTGTATTGTATGAGTTTGGGAATTGGGATTGGTTTCCAATCTGATTTTGCTTGAGCTCTTAACCCTCCTGTGGATATCATTTTTGTTATCCTGCAGCTAAATGTACTTGGTTTTTGAATAAACTGAGTACTGTGTTATATAAACACTTAATCAAAATAGCCAAACTATTCCTTTTGTTGTCACTTCTGTTGAGTTGTAATGTTGATTCAAGTTATTTGCAAGAAAATAGGATTAATTTATTTATTTTTAATACTGAGTGCAATGAACACATACCTGATTTAAGTTTTATCTGATCTGGTGATTGAGTGAAGATTTATAATCAGATAGATTGAGAGGATGATTTTTAGTTAGAGTAATGACTGTTTGAAAACAGATACATGGAACTTGCACAGAGAGTGGATGAAGCTTTGAGATTCATGGTAGCATCTGGACTTACCAGTGAACACCCCATAATGACTACCACTGAGTTTTGGAACATCCCACGAATGCCTTCACCTACCATAGGAGCAGGCACTTACAAGGGAGGACTCGACATCTGGTCTTTATTATGATTGTTCAGCTCACATGCTTTGGGTGGGTGAAAGGACACGACAGCTGGATAGTGCCCACGTTGAATTTCTCCGAGGTGTAGCCAATCCTCTCGGCATAAAGGTTCCACTTCTGTAGAAACCTTCAACTAAAACTTTTTAGTTTTGCAGACTTCTTATTGGAAATTTTACATAACTGACGAAGAAACATCTTTTTAGTTTTGCAGACTTCTTATTGGAAATTTTACATAACTGACGAAGAAACATCTTTTTAGTTTTGCTTTTCCTTTTTGTGGTATATAATTCTTTTATACCATCGTGCTCTTTTTGTTTGTTTGTGTGGTTTCTTATATCTGGCTTTCTCTTTTAATATAATTTATCGTAACTTATCAAATTTTTTTTTTTCTTTTACATAACTGAACTACTCTGATCAAATCGATACAATGCAAGGTCTAACAATAGCAAGTGAAGAAAGTGATCAGGTGGCAGTTTATTAATTAAATCTCATTAACTGCCATTAACTACAAGTAAATTTGTACCATTTGGATTTTCAGCACAGATGTCCATCGTATCAGTTTCATGCTTTATTCTCCAGTGCCGATGAATCATTATCAATTCTTTGGAAATTTTATCATTGAATGTTTTTGTTACTTTCTGGCATAAAACTCGCATGCATGCTTCTTGTAGGTGAGTGACAATATAGACCCAAATGATATTGTGAAACTTTGTGAGATTCTGAACCCTCACAACAGGCCAGGAAGATTAACCATAATTACACGAATGTGAGCGGAGAACTTGCGTGCTAAGCTTCCTCATCTAATTAGAGCCATGCGCCAGGCAGGATTCATTGTGACTTGGGTCAGTGACCCAATGCATGGGAACAGCTTCAAAGCTCCGTGTGGCTTGAGGACGCGCCTATTCGATGCAATCAGAGTAAAATTTGTGTCATAAATTGGTGTTTTGGTTTCTTTCCTTTTGTTTGCACTAATTCATTGGAACTTACCTGGAGTTTTCATTCCTACCAACTTTATCATGCAGTCTGAGTTGCAAGCTTTCTTTGAAATTCGTGAGCAAGAGGGAAGCTACCCTGGAGGTGTCCATTTGGAGATGACTGGACAGAACGTTACAGAGTGCATTGGTGGATCAAAGTCAGTGACCTTCGACAACTTGTGCTCAAGATATCACACCCAGTGTGACCCTAGGCTCAATGCTTCCCAATCTCTAGAACTGGCTTTTGAAACTGTTGAGAGGTTAAGGAAGAGAAGAAGTAGGTCCGGTAAGGCTTTTGTCAGAGAGCAGGAAGAAGGAAGTGTTCCTTACATGTTCTTCTAAGTTTCTCTGTTTGTCAAATTTTTTATTTTGTTGCCTCTCCATTTTTAAATGTAAGATGGATTATTATGTGCCTAATCTTGATTGCATTAGTCCTTTTCAGTATCTACTAAGGTGGGGCCTTCTACTGTCTCATGGTTCATGTTCTTGCACTATCGTGGTCCACGTCCAGAATTTCTTTGTTGCAAGTGTCGTCTCATTTCATTCTTTGTTGCAAGTGTTGTCTCATTTCATTTTCATACCCTCTTTCTAGTTGAAAAAGGGTCTACTTTCCAAATGCAATTGCATCCCTTGTGATCGTATTCTCATTTGCACCTGGCCACAAAACATGGACAATGATCCCTAGCTATGACTTGCATGGATGGTTTTCTTAAACTATCATCGTTCAGAACTATGGATCTCCAATTGGCCAATATTTGAAACTGGTTTAAGGCCAGCTCACAACTCACATCCATTATCCAACATAACTAGTATGACAATCAGGATCACAGTAGTTGTGGTCGCCAACTGCATTATCGCAATCCTATCCATCTTGTATCCTTTGGTTTGGTAATGATCTAAGGTAATAGTCACCATTGTGAAGACCCAGAAACAACAGTGAATTGATAAAAGGAGGAAACCCTTGATTGTGCTTATTTGAAGGTTCGTCAAGCATGATGTGGAAGTACCATATATTCAATGGGGTGGAGTGATTCGGCCTTTGCTGAATTGTCCTCCAAATTTATGTTGTATTTGTTGATGTAAATTATTACGACGTTCATTAATTGCTCGAGTTTTTGGTGTTGCCGGTTATTAATATAGTATCAGAGCCAGAGGTCATGAGTTCAAACTTGGGGTGTAACGGTTCGGTTAACCGGTTAATTTGCGAAAACCGTTAACCGAACCGTAACTGCGGTTTTTTGTCTTTGAAAGCCGTAACCGTAACCGTATCCATAAAAACCGCGGAAATCGTAACTGCGGTTAACCGTATTAAACGGTTCGGTTACGGTTAATAACCGTTGAATGCCTTCCTCACATAATGGCATGAATGTGAATGATTGAAGGTAAAATGACACATAAGGAGCAATTGAATAAAAATCTCATTGATTGGTAATCTTTATTATACGGTTAATCGTATAGTTATGGCTCCTTATTTTTTTCTTTTATTTGTAAACGGTACGGTTAACCGCATACGGTTTGGTTCGGTTAATAACCGTGAATTATTATGGAAAACCGTAACCGAACTGAACCGTGCGGTTTTTTGATTTCATTAACCGTAACCGTAACCGAACCGTGAAATACGGTTATTAACCGCGGTTCGGTTCGGTTTGACGGTTTTCCGAATTTTTTTTACACCTCTAGTTTAAACCTCCTGAGAGGCATGTAATTACCATCTGTCTGTTGGATTCCGAATTCGAACAACCTCCTGCAAGGGAGGTGGGGTGTTGATATAAATTGTTATAACGTTCACTAACAGCTCGAGCTTTTCGTGTTGCCGGTTATTAATAGTATTTTCAGCTCATTTGTTGAGAGCAATCATACACGCAACGTGTATTTTTTTTATTTTAATTTCTTAACATTTCATCCTTTTCTTCCCCATTTGCACTGATTTGCTTGGCATGGTTAGAGATGACAGGAGAGAGATTGTGAAAGTAAATAGTTGAAGTTTCTTTTTTCTTTTTGTTTTTTTTTTTAACTTCTATAAATTGAGATAGTTTCCTCCAATAAAACTGCTATGGACTTATGGAAATGTAGCCTCTTTAAAATTTCTAAAGTATTTACACGCTCCAACTACAGTTGCGGGTCCTAAACGTCTGCAATTGGATTCAACCCTTCTGTCTTTTTCAATCATTTTCTTGACTGCCTACCTCACTGCTTCTACTGTTTTTTGTTTGGATGCGGGTCAAAGCACACGATTTTCTTAATCAAGCACACTCTAGATGTTGGCTTTTGGATATTTCAGGGAAAAAAAAGATAATTGTTTAGGTGCACATGGTCTATATATATATATATATATTCATCAGTTGCCAATTGAACGGTTGGAATTGTTAGATCTGTGTCTCAAAAATATGAAGCATCAAAAGTGAGACATACAAGATGGTTGGTTCAAATAAATAAATGAACCCTTTTGTCATAATTTACAGTAATTGTCAAAATAATCTATAGAAAGCAGACTGGATTCATCTACCTTCATATCAATAAGCTTTTAGTTACAATTGAGTAGATACAAAAATAGACATTTGCAACCACTTAAAGTATGATGATTAACATGTGTGCATGTTTAAAATGCCCCACAATAAGCTTTTAGTTACAATTGAGTACATACAAAAGTTGACATTTGCAACCATTTCAGTATGATGATTAACATGTGTTGCATGTTTAAACCTCCCTCCTCCCCCATGCTTCTCTTAAGTGGAATATGTGGAACTTCACCTTAGGGTTCACCTATTGCCCATACGATTTCAATACGAGTTGCATCCACATTAAAATTGAGCACTTCTTCAATGAAGTAATTAATATAATCTTATGCATCAATCACGTGTTCAATTATATTCTCAATCTTATGGTGAGCGAGACATTGTATTAGGGTAAAATTTTAGGACATGGCATTAGAAAGATTGGATTAGGGATCCACCCCAAAAAATTGTTTAAGTGAACAGATGGGGCCCAAAACCATGAGCAGATATGATATGTAAGAGCTAGGGCGAGAGTGACGACTGCTGGTTTCAGATTTTTTTTTCTGGCTGCCACTTTCTTCTCCCTCCTTTCTTCATCACAGCTTCAAACTCACTCAGCTTCAAAAAAAGGAAGCTAGAGAAAGAGGGGAAGAGCACGAGGTGATGGACGATCAAGATCATCACGAGAACGAGTCGTACGGTGAAGATATTCCAGATGAAGGAGAGATGGAGGCCGATGTCGAAATGACTGGAGCTGATGAAGATCCCAAATCCAACGAGGTCTCTCTCTTCCATTTCTCTAACCCTAACTCTAATTTCCTTCCCCTTTCTTTCTTTCTATGAGATCTTAGGGTTTTTTTTTTTAACCAGAGAGATCTGAATGGGTTGTATTTGATTGTTTGTTTTAGAACCTTGAGGACATGAAGAAGAGGTTGAAGGAGATCGAAGAAGAAGCAGGCGCGCTTCGTGAGATGCAGGCCAAGGTCGAGAAAGAAATGGGCGCCGTGCAAGGTAGAGCAACCTCCCCATCTCTTTTATTTTAATTGTTCTTCTTTGTGTTTTTTTATTTTTAGGGTTTTGTTGTTGGGATTTGTAGCTGAGTGGAGAGTTTGGGAAAGTTGAGTAGCTGACTCTGAGGTTGTTCTTGTTCATCCGGAAGAAGAAAAGATTGGATCTTTAGTAGGATTCGGTTGGGGTTTTGTTTCTGCTGTGAGCTTGCTGGAATCTGTTTTGAGGGACTGTGGGGGCATAAATTTGGCATCTGGTGTTGACATTTGATACAGTTGGGAGTGATGGCATGTGATGTAGTGGAGAAATCTGGATTACTGCTCACCTGAAACTACCTTTATCTCATCCTGTCACGATTCTCGGATAAATAGTAGAAGCCATGACATGTTAGTGGGATCTTATGTAGCAGCTGAAAGTAATTGCTATGCATCTACTATTGGGGTCGAAATGCACCCACTACTACCCCACACTGACAATTTTGAGTGGGAAGGTGGGAAAACAAGCATTCTCTTTCTATGCTTCCCTATATGTATATATATTGCACATATTATCAGCCCCATTTATGGCTTAATGTGCATTCAAGTGTGCATTCGAGGAATCGCTGGTACATCCATATCCAACCTAAATTTCAGATGTGGATGGAGAAGTACAATCCATGTAGAAGCAAGTTTTCACTTGCTTCACTGACAAGATGACCCACATCACAGTCCAATCATCTGAGCCTCTAAGGAGTACAATATGAGAAGACCAGCATCACTAGTCTCACTTTATTTGTTCTCAATTTATACTTGATTATAGGCACACCCGTTTCTTTTTGTTTCGCATCACTCGATTTCCACAGTTGGTGTTCCTTAATCAACCAAAGGGTAAAGCTTAGTCATGCCTTTTCAGTTATAACTCTTTTCCATATGAGTCTTTACGTTACATATCAGCTATGAATATTGAAGCATGCTAAACATGTAAGAACTAAGGTCATCTTTAGCTACACAATGTCTTACATCTTATCACACTCCTTTTTTCTTTTTGTTGGAATTTAATTACACTCAAAATTATATGCTAAATAATGTATTTCTTCTTTTTTGTTTTGTTTTCTTTTACTTGCTAATGAAGATCCTCCATTATTTCGGATGAATCATGTTTATAGATTCTTCTAGTTCTTCTGCAACTCAAGCTGAAAAAGAGGAGGTGGATTCTCGCTCAATCTATGTTGGTAATGTGAGGTTCTACTGTCCTTTGCGTTTAGTAGCAATGTCATACTTGAAGGTTTCATCTATAGTATGGTATTTTCTTACATATGAGTTCCTGGTTGCTCTTTTCATATGGATTGATTTGTTTCTTTATTACCCACTCTTGAAAATTCATTTTGTTGCTATGCACATCTTAAGCTACACTATGACATCTTGAAAACTAACAGTAACATTATGGTTTTAGTTGTTTATACTTTTGAGACTCTTAATGTGAATGGTTGGTTTAATTATATGGTATTATGGTGAGATGAAAATCATAGGAAAGCTTGCCAGGTCATTGGGTGGGACCTAATGAGACGAAGTGGATATGGGTGGCTGAAATATCACCCCCATTCAATTTCCACCATCAAGCCCCAATCACAAGATGGCAGTGATTGGGCAGGGTTGACTTTTCCTTGAAGCCCTATTCACCCATGGCCCACGCATTCCCAACACCTTGCAGCATGTTAGGCTCCATAATGACCTCCAGAAGAAGTAATCAAACTAAGCACATTGAAATGAGAATCATCACAGTAAGCTGAATTTGCATTATATTTGTGTTTGTTACACCATTTCTAGAGCAAGCGCATTGAAATTACTATATATTATCTTTTGCATGGGCCATTATTTGAGCAAGAGCATTTATATTTCCAGAGTAATCAAGTTGAGATGAAATTTACATATTATGCAGTTTCTCTAAAGAAAGTCATTCATCACAGACCTTGTTTATTAAACATGCAGCTGTAGCCAATTATACATGTGCAGCTTAATATCTCTCTGAGCGTTATAGTATGCAATTTTTGTTAAGAAAATCATTCATCACAGGTCTTGCTTATCGAACATGTATGGATCTCTCTCTCTCTCTCTCTTCAATGTGAATTGAAGTAATAAACTTTACATCTGCTTGTGTAATATCATAGCAGCTAGACCTGACATTCCTTTTCATAAACAAGTGATTTTTATGTACTTTTCACAAAACTTGTATTCATGTTCAACAGATGCAAATGTCCATGGCTTCTCTGTACTGCCTATTTGCAAGTATACCTCATGTTTGAACTTTAGAAACAATTTGGGTGGTCTAGAATCATGTCCTGTTTTGATGTTTGTGTAGCGGATATTATTCTGGCATGTCTGAATCAAGTTAAACTAACAACATTACAACTAGAAAGTACATTAGTGTTTTCTCTAAACTTATTACATTTTGTGCGTGTAAGATGTTGAAACATGCACATTTAATCATGCACTTGCTTTGGATTGAAATCTCAGGTTGACTATGCATGCACCCCGGAGGAAGTTCAGCAGCATTTCCAATCTTGTGGAACAGTGAACAGAGTTACTATTTTGACTGACAAATTTGGTCAGCCTAAGGGATTTGCTTATGTGGAATTTGTTGAAATCGATGCTGTTCAGAATGCTCTCCTGTTAAATGAATCAGAGTTGCATGGTCGTCAATTGAAGGTTCTCAATTGTGTACTTAAATGGAACATGTATATATATATTTTTTTACCTGTGCTTGTATATAATGGTGAGTTCTGTTGTTAACCAGGTGTCAGCTAAACGAACCAACGTTCCAGGAATGAAGCAGTACCGTGGAAGGCGTCCCAACCCATATCTTGGTGTTCGATCTCGAAGGCCATTCATGCCGCCTCCTGTCTATTCTCCTTTTGGATATGGGTGAGTTTAAGACTGCAATTTATTTGGTTAGCCTCCACGCTGGCGGCAGATGTGTCTTGAGCTCTTTAGTTTGTAAACTAAGCAGAGCAGAGGTCGAACCCTGTACCTTCTTCTATGGAGGAGGGTATTACAGCCTAACCAGTGCACCTAGCATTTCACTCCAGGTGTTTCTGGCATGTTGTGCTGCTGAACATATAAACCCTGAAAATACGTGACCGGTGGATGACCTTCATAGACTAGGTGGCTGTTCCCATGGCAGAGGCTCTCATCATGAGAAGTGATGGGTTCCAGTTTGCACTATTATCTCTCTTTATTCAGCCAAAAGGTGTCTTTCTAACTTCGGTTTGACAGGAAACATATGATTGCACCTCAAAATAGTCTTTTGCAGATGAAGCTTGGGTTTACATAAACCTTGGCCCTCGAGATCTGCTGCCATGTGTTAAGACTGCTGAAATAGTGGGTCATATAAACAATCACTTACCAAGATGGTCTTCCCATTTATGGAAGGCAGGAGTCTTCAAACTCCATAACTTACACTGTGCTGATGACTGCCAGTGTTTTATTTTTCTTTTACCCTTCGCTATTAGGAGCCAATTTTACATATTTTCAGTTAGTTCTCATTTTCTATTTTGCTGCTGCATTGAATGTTACTGAGAGTAGTTCTGTGTGGTGTTCTCCTACAGCAAGGTTCCTAGATTCAGGCGGCCCATGCGATACAGACCATACTACTGAAGGGATTCAAGTTCTCTGCAGCCCTAGGTGTTTCAAAACATTCTATTGGGTGGCTACAATGCTCAAAAGTGCGAGGCTTGTCTGTGCAATTTGGTAGAAGGAAAAAAAAAAAAAAAAAAAATCAAATTTCCTTCCAAGTTGTATCATCTTTAACTTGAAGGTTAACTCAAATTCTACAAATTTGCATTCCTTTTAAATTCCGTGGCCCTATGGATTTTTTGGGTGATCTTGTAAGTGATCTCATTGGTGACAGACGCTGTGCTCATGTTTAAATACACGGGATCCATAATGCATTGTTTAAGGGAAACGTAGTAATTTCATCTTCTGACAGATTTTATTGTGGACAGGTAGATTGAACACTCTCCTGCACTCAATACGTTGGCAATTGCATCAATTTTGTTTTTCTCATCGTTATTGTTATATCTAATCTACCCATCTTAATTTTAGTGAGTGGTGGCTGATGCCCTTGTTACAACTAGGGATGGATCCTGGCTATCCTTCCTGTCAATTACCAATTGCAGTATGCATTGCTGGGGTACCATTGGCTTCAGATGTCCACATTAAGGCCCTGCGGTATCCTATGTCATCTGGTTCATATTAGATGGAATTGTTTCCCATCAATGTGGTTGTGGGCCCCACTGATGGACTCCGAGCCCTAGCCACGGGGTACGGGGTATCTCTAGTACTGGGAACAAGACTAAAGAGGTTCCGGAGTCTCACGTGATGCTTGAATGAATGATGTTTTGAGTGTGTTAAGGATTAGGGGTGCAAAGGGGGTTCGGATTGGTTTAGAGGGGAAATCATCAATCAAATAGAATTCATCAGTTTTTTATTTTCCCAAACCGAATTGTTCATGTGCTCAAACCGAATCGAACTGATTTGGTACGGTTCGATTACGGTTTTTTTTTTTTTTTTTTTTCTATATAAATTTTTTTCACAAAAAATTGCAGTTTAAACTTGGTCCATCAAATGGAATGAAGAGAAGCTATAATGATCACTAAAATATATTTCATAATTCGTTTCAACCAAGGAAGCATATATCAAACGATGGATCCGGTTGTGTGATTGAATGGCCCAGGCCAGGTTCGGCCAACTTTTCAATTCAATGAGGTGAAGCAGTTCAAATCTTCTGGTAAAATATACCAATAAAATGATTAGGCACGTACCTATTTTTCTATATAAAACTTAGACTAGGCTACATTGCTTCATCCAGACCAATGAATTCAATACAGAAGGAACTATTCTGTTTTGTTTTTTTTTTTTGCCGGCAATATGGGTTCGAGTGGAATGTAGCCTCAATTTTGAACTAATTGAGATGGACCTTTTCATAGTTCACTTTCTCTTAAGTCAAACCAAACCCCTCGGCAGCGCTAAAAACCCAATAATGCATACTTCTTGTAGAACTTTCATCAAATATATAACATGCAGGTAGGATATACAAGCGCTTCCCCTAAGGTTAAAATAGTCAAAACTCAATACTCAAGTTAATACATACGGTTGTTTCGGTTTAGGCAGTTAACTGTGGGTTCAAACCGATAACCAACCAATGTTAGGCGGTTTCAATGATTTTCAAACCGTCGACCGAACTGATCTATATAAAATCGATTCGAACTGTCCGCTTCGATCAGTTTGGTTCGGCTTTGTGGTAATGTTGGATTTTTTGTGCAGCCCTATTAAGGATGGGTTGATCATGTCCAGGCAGAAGGAGTGGGCCGATTAGGTGCAACTGTCGAGTATGCTGGGTACCCTTACCATTTCGTAATGGTGGGCTCCATCACTAATTTGAACCATCAGATTCGATAACCTCCATTGAATACTAGTGCCCTAATCTCTCACTAGCAACAGGGCCCACGCCTCAAAAGCATTTAAATTTAGTATTTTTTAAAGTATTATTAATACAGAATAAATAAAAAAAAGAAAAAATATATTTTTTAGCAAAAGATCTCTATAATTAGAATCGAATAATTTTTTATTATAATAAATCCATAAAATATATAAAGACGGCAAAGCCAGTAAAAATAATTGATATAATGTGTGTGAGAGAGCACTTTATTTCCAAAATGAGTGCACTTTAATTTGTTTGAAACTATTGATTATTTTACTTCAAACATTCTTTTGAAATCAAAAGAATAAACCCATAATAAGAATTTTTTTTCTGATAAAACGACCACGAAAATACAATATGAAAACAAAAGTCCATAGACAATTTAATAATAAAAAAAACTTAAAAGAAACAAATAAATTCGTGGTAACCCAATGCCTAAACACCAAAAATTGAAACCAAGAAATAAAAAAGAAAATATAAATCCATGAAAACCTATCTCATAAACTAAAAGAACTCATCAAAATCGAAAAACAATAATAAAGCAAACTATGATAAAAGGCAAAAAAAAATGTTAAAACACAAAAAAACATACATGAAAAAGGAAAAAAAGATTTAAGAAAGGGAAGATATATGACATGATTATGTTGTAAAAATTATTGAAAATGCATATATAATACCGTGAAAAACTAAATTACATAATGCAATCTTATCATGATATCACATAATTCAACAGTAGGCATAATCAACATCGAAATCAAATCCCCAATTAAAATCTTCAATTCATATATCTCCTTTGTTTTTAATGTCATCATTGTGGGTCCTTTCATGTTGATCTTTTTGTGCAATGTCAATTTTTTGTGGGCCTATCTAAATAAATTAAAGGGGATTTTACCAAAAATATAACTTTAAGTGGCCAATCCACCAAATAGGGAACTTTAGCTAAACTTGGACCAAATAAGGAATCTGTATAGAAAAACCATTTTTCTTTATACCACTTTGTTGAGTTGTCGCTATCAACCTTCATTTTTTCTGTTGAGGGTCGACGACGACCCTCGCTATAACAATCAAGGGTCGCCGTCGATCATGAACAGACATAAACTCATCTTCTTCTTTCTTCCTCTATTCCCCAAACTCAATCCAATGATGGAGAAAACCCTTCATCACTCAATAAAGTAACCGCGGAGCCATGTGGCTCATGTGGCCACCTAAAGTTATTTTTTTGGTTAAATCCCCTAAATTAAAAGTTTTTAAATTGAGAACTTGGCCCGTAAATAATCCAAAAGAGAGTCAAGACCCTTTTAAGCATGATTTAGTAGGCTCTTTTATTTGTGCTAATCAGCTACATTTTTAATGTGCGGGTCCGAACCTGTTTCTTTAATGGAGGAATTCGGGGTCTTTTGTTGGGTTAGAAGATTTAGATGCTTTTATTAAGGCATGATGACTTCTTCTCATATGGACGTACTTATTTAACATATATTTCAATGTCATTATCTCATTCAATTTAAATTTTAAAAATTTAATTATATAAGTTTAAATTCAAAATTTCTAAAACTTGATTAGATTAAGGAGGTATTTTTTGGGAAGGTGACTTTTTAGAGAAATTTGAAAGAGATAGAATCAAAATGTAAACTTCTCTCTAAATTGGACTCTGTAGATTAGTTAAAATCTGAAATAGAAAATATAAAAGAAAATCTTACAAAAAATTTTCAAATTTCATAATCTCAAATGTCATCCAATAAATTATCGGATGTATGCTCAACAGATTTGAAACACAAAAATATAATAAAAGAATCACAAAAAAGCCAAACTTAGAAGCTCAAATAAGATAAAATAAATATCAGATGAAGATGGGATGATTAAAGGGAGAAAAAGCTTACCTTGAACTGACGACAAGGTTTTTTTTTTTGAAAGGCAATGAGAAGTTAGATGTCAAGTAGATTACTTTCTAAATGAAAAAAATAAAATAAAATGAAGGAACTCATATAGAAAGAACTCGATCTTTCAGGAGCCAAAGAAGCAAAACTAAAAATTTAAACACTAACTATTACATTCAATTGGAAAAAAAAAAAAAAATGCTCAAATCCAAACATGAAAAACGAGAGGCAAGTCATATTCATCGTAGGAGTAAGGGCAAAAGAAATAGGATGGACCCCCTCTTCCACTTCAGATCATCTGTGCTCAAAAGCTCTGAAACAAAAAATAAATAAATAAAAACTCATAAAGAAAAAAAAAATCCAAGGCTTATAAACTCAAATGAGATCAAATACATAGTGAATGTAGATGGATGATTGAAGAGAGATACATCAAATGGAGGATAGTTACCTAAAGATCATGCGGAGAAATAAGAATTTTAGTGACTGATTGTTCCCACTTTGGGATTGCATTCAATGATTCATGTACCTAAACTGGTGAGTTGCAAAGCCTAAAACGGCATTGGTATTATGGTCTCCATGTGGAATGATGAATTGAGAACTTTTAATGCTATGGATAAGGGTGAGAAGATAATGATGGAAGCTAGGGATTTGGGTATAGGCAGGAAATAATATTGCCTAAGATGGAAAAGACAAGAGTCCAATCTTCTAAAACTTTAAACAAGATAAATATTCTTGGTATCACAAAAGAAAAGAGTCCGGATCTTCTAAAACTTTAAATAAGATGAATATTCTTGGTATCACTAAAAAGAGTTTCAAGGCATTTTAATTGAAAAAATCAATTGCAAAATTGGAAGCCAATTTCTCAATCAATTACGAAATCAGACTCCAATTTCTTTCGAAATCAATGTCTACTTTTATAATATATAATAATGGTTCAAAGTGGCGATCACAATAAAATTCAATTATTTTTTTAATGTTATCCTAATCAGACAAATCAAGTACTCAACAAGAGAAAAGCATGGGTATTATACAGAGGAAGGAGTTGAGTCTTCGGAGGGAAATAAAATTAGTTGGTTTGCAGGGAAGGAAGAGAAGTTTGGTGGCTGAGAGAGAGAGAGAGAGATATCACATCACCTCAGTGCACCCTTTTGTCTCCTTCATTAGATGCATCTAAGTGCACCCTCTGTAGGTGCATCTAAGTGCACCCTCTGCTCATACATGCATTTGGAAGCACTCAAGCTACTCGTTTGAAAAGTAGGTACAATTTGTTTGGCCTTGGGTCCTCTCAGATGGAAGAGATGTCCGGCCTGTTGTACTTTCGGGGTTAATGGAAGAAATCCAATGCTCTAAGCCTCTGATGGTCGCACAACTATAATTATAATTAAATGGAAGGAGCCGACGCTGCCGATCGGTGTTTGGGGAGGGGGTCGGACTCACTCTTTCATCTCATGTCATGAATTATGCCAACATGATTTGCAAGTGCAATGGTCGTTGGCTCTTAGACTCATCACCAGGGCCCTGTAAGACCCCGCCCCGAGTTAATCAAGATTAACTCTAATTAATTGAAGTTAATGCTAATTAAATGCGTTTAATGAGGCTAATGATGGCTAATGACTAAGCTCGATGAGATTAGTCTCAAAGGATTGAATTAAGCTTAATGAAATGATAATGAAGGGGATTGAATGGATTTAATGAGATTTTAGACTCAAACTAAGATAACAAGGCCTTTTTCCGTAAATACGGATTTATACGTATTTTGTCGAATACGGAAACTCTTGATACCCACACGTGTATCTCGACGAGTACGTTAACTTTCATAATAGGCTCGAAGTCATCCGACGAGTATTGACTCAAGTGAGCTTTCATTTGACTTGAATTGAAAATAAGAAAGAAAGAGAGGGTTTAGTTGCAAAAAGGTCTTATAAGAGATAAGATGAACTCTTTTGAGTTCATTCTCTTCCATTTTCCATTGCATTGAAGAGGAAACCCTAGACACCCTTGGTCTCCTCCCTTCTCCCATCCTTCTTCATCAAGAGAGAGTGAGAGATTGGAGTGTCTCAAGCGAGTTTTGAAGAAACATTACCTTCTTCATCACCCTCCTTGGCTTGTCTTCCATTTTGGAGTGTTGAAGCTTGAGGAAGAGCTCAAGACCTCTTGAACTTGGACCTACAAGTAAGTAGATAACCTTGTCTTAGGATTCTCCAAGCCTATTGAGTATTTTGGAGTAGTATTTAACACAATGACTTATAGGGTTGTGTCTTTCATATTTTTATGGAAATAGGGTTTGGATTTGGGGATTTCTCATCTTAAAGTCAAGCTATCAAGGGATTTCTTGCTAATAGGCTTTAAGAGGCAAGTATAAATGTTCATTTATGATTCAAATGCTAATCTATAAGTTTCCTTGAGTTATTAGAGATGGGTTCTCAAAACCCCTTTTCTTTCTTATGAAATGGAGATTAGGTTGAATGTGATTTGTATGGTTTTATGATGTGTTAATGATGGAATAGAAGTGCTAAATGTGTATTAAATGATGAATGAGGGGAGGATTGAAGATCCTTAAATGTGTATGCAAAGGGTGGTTGAAAGGAATGAATGAAGGAGTGAAGTTCGGAGTTCCAGAAATGGAGTTCTGGACAGTTCGCTCGAGCGAACGAGTTACTGTCTGACGCGAAAAAGTGTCCGCACGAGCGAACTTTATGTGCGCTCGTGCGATGAATGTTCTGTTTGGGTCCGCTCGAGCGAACTTGGATCCGCTCGAGCGAACCTGATACTGGCCCAAACATGAAATTGTAAGCAAAAATTTGTCCAATCGATCGGACCTAACGGTCCGATCGATTGTGGGACTCAGTTTGAGTCCAGTGGATTTTGATATTGTGGGTGGAAAATTTTTGGGGACTAAATGCACATATTAAATGAAAATGTGATGTCCATCGAAAATAACACGTGCATTTAGTAACTAATAATTACACCCAAAATTTGTCTAAATTGGGATAGAGACAAGTAGGACCGTGAGTAATTAATGATTCATCTAATCCCCCTTGAGTCTATAATGACTGAATACACTGAACCACCGAACAATGAATGGATACACTGAACCACCGAACAATGAATGGATACACTGAACCACCGAACAATGAATGAATACACTGAACCACTGAACAATGAATAAATGCAATGAATAATGATAATCCTGCTGCAGCAGATGATTGGGGTGTTCCGGAGCTCCGTGGTGATGCCAGTGATCTCTGATCAAGACACTGGTAGATCCCACATATAGACTGAAAAGTCAATGAATTGATAAGCCATGTAAGGAAAACTGAAATAATATTGAAGCCTCGGCCATGAATGGTTCGCCCTTCCGCCTTGTGCTTAATTAAATTGATTAAACGAAAGTGAAGTAAAGCCAGGCCATGAACGGTTTGCCCTTCCGCCTTGTGCTTAAGTTTCTTCCGTTGGAAGACACGAAATGAAACGAAATGACATGAAATAAATGAAATGAACTGAATAATGCTTCTTTTGGAAAGACATTGAACTGAATGATAATAACACTATTGTAATTGAAAATTTAGCCATTGAGTATCAATGGGCTACACTGTACATGATATTGCATTAACCTAGATGTAATTGTCTAGAGTTGTTATATTGATAAAGGACAAGTTTAGCATGTGTTATCATAAATGTGTTTATACATTGTTGAACCGTCGTGTTCATAGTGTTATTGATGGCATTACAGGCCCAGTTGCCCCTCCCGGTCTTGCAGAGGCCGCGCCACGTGCGGAGGAGGCCCATCCGATACCTCCAGGAGGTTTAGCCGAGTGGGCGTAGCTCGGAGGGCGTTGATTTTAATGTTTTGAGATTATTTTGGGAATTCATTGATAGATACTTTTGTATATCATTTTGAAATGTAATTAGATGTCCCCTGCATTGTATTGTGAATATGCAGTGGTGGACTTCATTGGATTATATTTTGTATATGGGAACTTTACTTGTAATGTAAAGTCAATTATTGTCAATGTACGTATATGTTTCCGCAAAAATGTACATTTGACAGGTATGTATGTTAGATCCCTGGTGAGTCTTCGTCTTAACTTCGGTTAATTCGAGATTTACGGGAGTAAGTATGATGACATCGCGATCCGGGTTAGGCCCCGATTAGTCCGATCTCGGGCCCGGGTCGTGACAGGCCCACAGGCATGTCAGTGAATGAAACTCATGCCAACATGATTTGCAAGTGTTATGATGCTACGGTGCCTTACCACTGATCTGTAAGTCGTTTGGCATTTGACCTTCTGTCGAGCCAATTTCCCGAGAAGATCCTCGCTAAGGCGAGAAAGCCCAGTTCCATCCGAACTCCATGTTGGAGTTTGTTTGGACTTACTTTTCTGATTGTATTTTATTTAGAAGTCTTATGCACGGATTTAGAGTTATATATTGGGCAAAGGCTGCTCTACAAGGTTTCGAGCTTCTACTTCTTTGTAGAAGATTGTGCATCTTGGTCTCAAGGTGTTGAAGGAGGATCAAGCACAGGGAGCGGTACGCGCCAAGTACTCAAGGCAGGGAGGAATTGTACAAAAACAACTACAGTCTTTAGTGTTGGCTCTATTTAGTTTGCAATTTGATGTTAGCATATGAATTCATTTTAATCATAACTTGAAGATTCTTATATGCATCATTATCTTGAAAATCATGTTTTAACAAAACAACTTTTAGTTGATTTTATTATGTTTTCAAACTTGCTTCCTTTGACTCAAAAATCCCATCTTCAGAACAATTTTACAAGATCAGCTTTCCAAGGATTTTAAGTCAGACCTTCAGGTCTTTAGAAAAAACTCTGTTTGTTCATGTCGGTGACCTATCGGCCAGGGTTCGGCTAACCAAGTTGTGAATCGACCCTCACCGAATCATCTTCGGTTCCAATTCCAGAATGTACAGTTTTATTGTCAGTTAGGTTGTCAGTCAAGGTTCGGTTAACCGAACATGCTTTAGACCCTCACCGAACTAAGTTCAGTTCAAAAACCAGAGAGCTCGTGTCTCTGTATTTATGTGTAGTCGATTATGCTGTCAGTCGACTGAACTATTTCGGTGAATTGACCAATAGTTATTCTGGTCTGAAAAATTATGACCGTTGGAATATAACTGTTGAGTTCGGTTAACCGAACCCCAAATATCGGTTAACCGACAAGAGAACCGTTTGACTCATTTTTTCTATAAAATGAACCATTCATTGGGATTTGAAAGACCAACCTTTGAGGAATAATTGAAGAGCTTTTAGACCAAGGATTGGGAACAAACTAAAGAAAGTTAGTAGATCATTTGAAAAGCTAAAGTTTTGTTTCATTGAGTTAAATCTCTTAGTAAGCTTTGCTTTTCCACATCATTAGTTACATGCTTGTTTAAAATATTGGTAAATTAATTTTAGCATGCTAACTATGATATGTTGAATCCATTACATTCACTTTATCTTTGATCTAAATTATCTTGGATTCTTCATTTAGATTCAAACCAAATTTTGTTGTAACTTTCACATCATAATGGTTTCAGTTCATGCTTATTTAAAACTTTGATTTCTCTCATAGCATGAATCTCATACTTGGTTGAATCTCTAGTTAGTTGTTTTTATTCCATGAACACATAGGCAAACTAATTTGTTTTGAAAAACAACCATGCTCGTGCATCACAAGTTTAATCTTAAAAGTTTCATACAACTTGTGAGTCTTTGATAGTCATGTAATTAACAAGTTAATTTTATACATGTGATTTGCATTTCACTTCAATCAAATCTATTTCTGTGCTTTAAACTTTGAAATGCTTTACCACCTGATTAAGAGGCATTGTAATTTGAGCTTAAATTGTATCTCTTCAAGTGTTTGTGTAGACACTTCTTTGAGACATCCAATCTTCTTGTATAGGTTATTGTTTAGCCTTAGAAAAGCAAAGTGTAAGGTTAGGGGTGAACCTTAAAACCCAAGATGTTATTGCTTGGCCTTTGAAAGCATAGTGTAGAGGTTATTGCTTAGTCTTATAAAAGCATTTTGTAAAGGTTATTGCTTAGCCTATTTAAAAAGCATAGATAGTAGAAATCCGGTGAGGTGTTGGATCACAAGCTGGTAGTGGATCTAGACATTGAGGCCGAACCATTATAAATCTTTGTGTAATAGTGGATGAGTTGTGGTGCTCATTATTGTTAGCTTCTGCATTTAGTTTTATAATCATCACTAGCGACTAATTGAATTAAAGAAGTTAAAATTAGACATAATTAAACAAACTTTCACCTTCCATGTTCATTCGTTCATATTTCATGGTCTTAAATGGAAGCCTCGTCTATTGGCAGAAACAGAGGGAGAAAAAAATGTAAAAAGAAACAAGATCATATCATATGCAAAAACTGCAAGATCATATTATATGCAAAAACTAAGGCACTTTATCCATTCATCTCCCCTAGACTCAGCATTGAGCACTCAAACAAGCATTTTATTTTTGTTATTCTTGCAAAGCAAGGACACTATTTGCCTATAAACATGGTGTAGAGACACTACTTAGTATAGGAACCTTAATTAAGTACAAAGCAATTAAAGTAAAACAAGTTGGTTCTGGGTCTGGTTTGAGTTCAGCATGCCAGATTTAGAAGAGCTGAAAGGTTGAGTCATAGGGCACCCCTGCCTTCCAGTCAGCCGGTATCACATTCCTCATTTGGAACCACTTCTGGCCATCGTTGTCGCTGGCTAAGACCCTCAGTGTAAGGGCCCCCTTTGGTGGGCTAACCATGTCCCACACCCCTCCATAGGCCCGGCGCATTCCCTTCCACTGCTTGCTATCTTCCTGTACTCCAAACATACCAACACATTAATGATCCATACAAAACTCAGTTCCAAACACTAACCATTTCTTTTTCTCATGAAAAACAGAGACAGAAGCAACTGGTTAGGTTCATTGGGCCCTGTTAAACAAGAAAAAGAGGACTAGTGAATCCAATACCTGCCACAGTTCCATGGCTGTGACGTCCTTTTTGCCAGATTGGTACAAGATGATGATGGCTATGTATTCTGGAAACTTGCTGTTCTCATGGACCTTGAAAATGAGGTTGTGTCCTGGATACCGGCATGAAATCCTATAAAACACAAGGAAAAGGCATAACATATTACATATATCTATATAAGACTGATAAGCTGCTAATCTTTCTTTTGTTCATGTGCCATTTCATGTTGACTATAACATGTGGAATATCATCACCACCTTCGGTATTCGATGTCCACCACCCCACGGGCCATCAGTTCTTTAGCCATGCCAGGCCGGGCCAATTTTGCGAACCCACTAGCGCTTAGGATGAAGTCAGTGTTGTCACCTTCACCGTGGTCAGTGACGACGATCTTCAACCCGTCTTCCAAGCAGAGCCGTGGGTTAGTGCAAAGGACTTGGTAGCACGCACCACATCCAGCACCATTCCTGTACAGCTTCGCAAGTGCCCCTACATCTCCACCGTTGATGTTTCTTCCGAATTCGCCAAATCCACATGCCCCAGCTGATTAAAGTACAACCCAATCAATCATTCAATCATCATCAGCATCATTTTAGTATTATCCTAAGGTTGGTTTAAAGAGTTCTAATAATAAACTTTGAAGAATTCTATGTCATCTAATTAGCAAAGTCAGAGACAAAGGTGCGCGAAAGTGCGGTATCATTCTCTATTACTTTCCACTTAAATAATCTTAATCATTGTATCATGTATATATTTACATAAAGACATGTCGTAGGATCTTACACCCCATTGAGCTATCACTTATCCCAAAATCAATTGGTGATGGGAAACGGCACAACAATGGTTTTATGGTGAGGGTGAGGGCTTGACCACAATTATGACCACTCAGGGACGAGGATGGACGTTGACCTCGACACATGAATTCATTGAGAGAGAGGAAACGTACTTGGATTCCCGAAACATTCTGGGCTACCGTAGTAAGCGGCCCTAGAGCTGACAAAGGGGTCCTGCGAGCTGCACAAAACAGGCAGGAGGACTAGAAGAGAGAAGAGACAGGAGAAGCTGAGAGAGAGGCCCATGACTTTTGAGAAATATCTTCACCTTGCAATAAGAATAAGAACGCGAAGGAAAGAAGAAGCTTGT
The DNA here is from genome assembly GCA_028538565.1 of Umbellularia californica. Taxonomy (NCBI): domain Eukaryota; kingdom Viridiplantae; phylum Streptophyta; class Magnoliopsida; order Laurales; family Lauraceae; genus Umbellularia; species Umbellularia californica. The sequence goes on from JAPQWN010000012.1 coordinate 1,868,420, forward strand.
TTTGATGGTGCAGGATATATAAAACCATCTCATATTTATAGTTGAAGGTAGTGAGACAGCTGTAAAGAGTGATGGACACCACTTTTTCCTGTTACGAGTCAAGTTTAAACTAGAGAGACATCCATATTGATCCACATGACTATACTAATTAAGAAAAACAAGTGAAAAACAGCCTTTAGCCTTACCCACATGACTCACACTCATTTCTCAGCTGTTTCTTTAATATCCAGGCTATGGCCATTAGGCATGGCTTCTTGTTCAAAGAGCTGGGTGTGAAAACTCACAAATACAAGTGCCAAGAGGCTCTTGTTGGATTGGAATTGGTGGGCTTTGGATGGGACTTCTTAATTCTTATCCATCACAGATAGAGGGATAAGGATATTGGTAGATACAACAAGTAGTAGCAATTTGGGTCCAAGATAATTCATTCTTCAGTGGTTTATGTATGTGATGTAGTTGCTGGACTCGCTTTCCAGCTTTGTGCATGGATGGAGCCCACAGCCCGATTCCACTAATCATCTTGATGGGGCCTAGTTGGATGGGGTACTGCCCTAGAAATACCCTAGATCGTAAGATTTAGATCTCTTCTAGTCTAGTCTAGTATATTATGTATTCAGGAAATGGATAGAATATGTGTCCTCTTGGGAAGAGGAGGGAAGTTGCTATTAAGTTTCAAAAATTTCTGTTTTGAGTTGTGAGCGAGTCTTGCCCAAGTCATGATAATATCAGCAGAGATAATATGCGTACAATTTTAAATTTTATGTTTTTATCGAGGTATTATTTGAAAAATACTTTAAAAAAAATCAAGTTGACTACCTCCTATAGTTTTACCTGGTGCATGTGCCCGTAGGCATTCGCTCTCTGCTATTTAAAATCGAGTGCCCTTCAGGTTCAGGGTCAAAGGCTAATAGATTGTACTGCGCGGGAGATACCCTGAATTATGAATAAAAAATAAAAATCTAAGTTGAACTCTTTTGAGTGCATGTCACATTATACACTTCAAATGGATGCTTGCAACTAGTGTATCCGGTGCCCACTTGGCTTTACTTAAACTAGCATGAAGGGTATGTGCGATGTACAAGTTAAGTCTTATGTAACTTAAATATATAATATATGAAAATTAATATTTCTTTCGTATAAATCCATTTATATGAAACAAGTGAAACAAAGTTGCCTCTTAATTTCTCACCTTTATTGTCTTCTTATAAACATATTATGTTCTTGTGCCTTATATAGATTCTACACTGCATTTGTCTCATACACAGAGGGAAGTGGGTGGTCTGATAGAGAGATTTAGAGGAAAAATGGTTTAAAGAAATGAAAGGGATCTTTCCTTTTTTTAAGAGATGCAACCATTGATTCAAAAAAAGATAAAAGTTGGCATGTCCTTTGGGCATGTCTTTTGAAATAATAAATGAGGCCCAATTACTGGTGTGGCGGAAATAAAGATTTGAGCTTTTTTTTTTTTTCCTAATGTGACTGCTTTCTAACCACTATTCATATTCAAATTTAAGGAGAACGAACGGTGTGCCACTAATATCATAACAAAAGCATCATGAGGAAATGATATTGTTACTTACCGACATGACACCACACTCATTTTTCACTGATTGTGCTGTTCATTAAGCAGATGACCAGAATCTCTGTATTTAATGCCATCACAATGACATCTGGATGATGGGAGTACTTTCTAATGCATGGGCCCGATGCATCCACGTTCCCGGTACTTGTCAAAGTACTGCATTTTCAAATATTTTAAAGATAGCAATGATTATACTTTTTCAGGCATTAGTGATTTTCTACTCACCTTTGAAAACGATCGAGTAGGTTTGGATTTAACCAATCCATGAAACAGCAAGAGGGATTTTCAGGTGAGGAGCAATGATGAACCACTTTGACATAAAATATGAAGAGTGGGGTGGGTTAGGCAAGGATTCGCGTCTCCTCGTATGTGAATTTATTTTAGTGGGGGTCTTGTGAGTCAACAATGCGAGGATGTGTACAGAGCCTTTTGAAGTTTGGACGCATCCCCATGACTCTCTACACAGCCCCTTTGCACTCCCAAGTGGACAAAAGATTTCCTTTGGATATATCAGGCATTTTTGTTAAGATCTTTGGACAGTGAGGTGCTGAGGTTCCTTGAGCATGGGCTAGCATCTCAGCTTTTCTTGTTTCTATTCTATTCCTAATAATGCTCCTGCCTGCACTCTGTAGCTTGCAGGACCTCTTTGTTGCCACAAAATTAGGCTTTAATCATGCCGAACGCAAAGATCTAAATCCAGATATGAAATATCCTATATTTTTCCTCATGTATTCAAATCGGTAATAATTTTTATACTCTTCTTCCAATCATCATCATCATCACCGTGACGGGCCCATCACCCACGAAATCAACAGTCCAGATCACCCTCTTGCTACAAGAGTGAGGACTAGGTAGACCTTTTGATCCTTGGAACTCTGTTCTGTCACTAACGACCCGTAACTTTCATTGCATGTAATTGGTCACTCCAATGAACGTTTTACTCTCAGGTTATAGAAAACATCAACCATCATGTATGCACAAAGTTACCAGCACTTTGATGATTTATCAAGATGCAAACAGGGCCAAATCTTTGACAAACTTTCAAATAAAAAGAAATCAACCTCGCATTCATGACTACCACCGAAGAACGGAATGCATGTGGTAACTTTCATTGCATGTAATTGGTCACTCCAATGAACGTTTTACTCTCAGGTTATAGAAAACATCAACCATCATGTATGCACAAAGTTACCAGCACTTTGATGATTTATCAAGATGCAAACAGGGCCAAATCTTTGACAAACTTTCAAATAAAAAGAAATCAACCTCGCATTCATGACTACCACCGAAGAACGGAATGCATGTGGTAACTGCCCGGGGGGCTTGGAATGGCAGCAATGAGGGGAAGAAACGAAAGAAAACAAGCACAAAGAGATCACAAGCCCTATAGTGCACACGAAACAAAATCACTAACGGCCTGTAACTTTCATTGCATGTAATTGGTCACTCCAATGAACAAAACGACTTAATGTCCACCTCAGGTCATAGAAAACATCAACCATCATGTATGCAAAAAGTTACCAGCACTTGATGATTTATCAAGATGCAAACAGGGCCAAATCTTTGACAAACTTTCAAATAAAAGAAATCAACCTCACATTCATGACTACCACCGAAGAACGGAATGCATGTGGTAACTGCCCAGGGGGCTTGGAATGGCAGCAATGAGGAGAAGAAACGAGAGAAAACAAGCACAAAGAGATCACAAACCCTACAGTGCACACGAAACAAAATCAGGAGCATATATTCATGTACAGTAAACAAAATGTGCAACATCCCATACATCCTCCTAACCACAGAAAAGCAAGAGCAATGTCATGTGAATTGGCTGACAAATTATGTGATTCATTGTATCTTGTTAGGCCTGTCTCTAGTGCTTTACAGGACTACACCATCGCATTCTTCTCCTAAGGAGAGATACCAACATAACACAGTTAGTCTAGCAGTGCAAACAGATTAACTAGCAAGCTGTATGTCACCATTCAGGGACGGTAGCTTCCATATCCCCCGCCAATTCCAGAGGACCCATATCCTCCAAGTGATTGTGTTGCCAATGACGACGATGGATAAGAGGTATTTGTCAACTGAGAGTAAGACCTCAAGCCAGTATCAAGTTTGCTGTAGGTACTAGTAATAGGTTCTCTGTGCCCAGCTATGAAATCCTGCAGAGAAAAGTTCAAAGCAATAAGACCATAATCCCATTTCACGAACCAAAGAGCTGGATACGTGCCTGAGGAAATACGTAATTTTCTTCATTGTTCAATCAAAACATTTTGCTCAGCCATCAGCTACATGTGGATGATGGCCCCAATAATCCCCTTCTTTTAGGATTGCTATGGAGCAAACTTTTGTTCTCATCCAACCAATTGAGATCAAGATAACCACTGATCTTATGACAAGTCGCCCCAGATGAACAACCATCATTATCAGAGGTTAGGGCTTATATTTTCTTGTTAGGGAAAAACATGGGGCATCCCTGTCAACCGGGTTATCATATAACCCATTGCTACACTTCTTCCCCATTGCATCAGATTGTTGGGATGGTTCTCAAGGAGATTATTCCCCAATTACTAGTATCAAAGAAGTTGATATTCCTTAGCAATGATCTTTCTCTTTCTTACCTGAATAAGTTGTTGAGCAGTCTGAACCTGTGTTGAAGTGCCCTTAATCTCTACTGTGATTTCATCAGGCAAGCCCCTACTCTCCTGAACAGTAAGGAATGCTCCACTTGTGCGGCGTATGTAAGCAATGTTTGCCCCTCCAACACCAATAATGTCTTCCGCATAGGAAAGGGGGATTTGCATTGTCTGTTTAACCTGGACCAAGAACAGCAATAAGATAGAATGTTAGACATAAGAACAATGGCTAAAGAAAGCATTGTAGTCATGCCTATTCCCTAATTATCTCAAAAAGTTCCAAAAAAATCCCACAAATTCAAAAGAGTTTGTTGATCACAATATTATCTCTTAAAAATAGAAATATTAAAAGATAAGAAAAGTAAAAAATTTCTAATATTAATCATTCTGTTGTAGCTGTTCCTTCCCAGACGAATTGCAGATAGTGAGATTCAAAAAAGCAAGTATTGAACCTCAATAATAATATTTACCTGTAAATGAATTTTTTTCCAGCATAGATACAAATCTTTTTCCCTAGGATTTGATATGAATTGTAGGACCGGGATTCGGGATACATATTGAATCCTCGGATTCTAACAACAGCAATGAGAGGGAAAGTAGAGTTCACCAAATCAAACACAAATAGGTGAGGTAAGGACTTAATGATTGTCTAAAACATAAATCATGGAACCACCATTGTAAGTACGAAATTATAATATTTCATTCCGATTCAAGCAAACACAATATATGACAGGGTTGAGCTTGTAAATAGTTCAACAATGATGTTTGCCACAACCATGGGGCATCGACTACATGTCTATATCCCAACTTACAACAACAATGATGAGGATGACAATACGTTCTGTTAAAGTCAATAAGCACTTAATTGTGATTGCAATCATATAGATTTGTTTAGTATTAGATCACTACTGGTTATATTAGAAGCAAAAACAGCACTCCCTTTTGGAAACAGAAAAAGGAAGTTCTCTAATAACTGAGAAATGCAGGTCAAGAGGTTAACACTTCAAATAGAGCTTACACCAGACAATGCATTAGACTTTTAGCAAAACTCACGAGATTATCAGAATTCAAATCAAGAAAACTACGTTTGTTTCAACCATGAGTAAAAACGAAAGGAAATATATATATATATATATATATAGCTATGTTTATTGGTGACATCATTGAACATAAGAAAAGATCAATCGAGAGGAATTGCAAGAACTATCAAAGAAAGAAAAATACTACCTGAGTAACTAAAGCTGCAGCAGCAGCACGCCCAATCCCCGAAGTACGTAATCCAACAGTAGCCGAATCTAGTCCATAAAGTGACAGTGCAGAATATTGAATTGGAGGCTCAAGTTGACTTTCATGATCAAGAATTAAATGATTCCTCTTAAATGAAAGAGGATAATCACTGCTTATCCCGGTTTGTGAGGATGTTGGGATCCCGGACTGTGGTTTATCAGCCCACGTCTCCGTTGGATGATCTTGAGAGATCGCTGAACTATACTGCAAATTGGACAATGATGCACACTAGTAAGTTACAAAAAACAAAAAAAAAAAAAAAAAAAAATCATTGAATTTAGACCAGAAGATGACAAACTTACAGCTTTTTCAAATAAAGGAATAACACTATGATCAACCAAAAACTTGCGTAGATGTCCAACAGATGCTTGTAGTGCTTTGAGAACCTTCAAGTGCTCACCTTGTATCTCTACTATTCTTTCATCTGAGGTTGCATAGAATGGCAATTCATCTAGCACAAGAAATCCACGTATCATATGCCTTGTCATTTGGAATGCCATTAGTAGTAGATTCCATGGAATAATTTTATATAATTATAACTATATGTATATATCCACACATACATATATTGATAATAAAGAAAAGGCCACGATATCAGAAACTTAAGTATACATATATATATATGTATGTATTTGTGCATATTGCACATTGAAAATCTAGAGATTTCTTATCTTTGATATACATAATAGAGCCGATATAGAGACTTATAGTATGGGTACTGGAACAAAGGTGGGTGAATCATGGGCTACTGGGATTTGCATCAACTTAATTTCTTAGACTGCCTGCTTCAGTGACTGCAATCTGGAAGGACTTTATGTATTTACCAAAGACAATAAAACAAACGGAAATCTATAATGAAGCAATTACAATTTACTAAGATGCACATGTTCAAGAAAAAGAATCCAGGACAGATTCAAAAAAGAAAAAAAAAAGAGGCTACAGAAGGAGTGAGGAGTGAAGATGGGACCTTTACAACTTAGTATGGCTGATGGAATAAAGGTGGGTGAACCATGTGCTAATGAAGCAATTACAATTTACTAAGATGCACATGTTCAAGAAAAAGAATCCAGGACAGATTCAGAAAAAAAGAAGCTGAGGGTACAGAAGGAGTGAGGACTGAGTAGTGAAAATGGGACCTTGACTACTTATGGAATAGAGGTGGGTGAACCATGTGCTATTGGGATTTTGCATCAACCTTAATTTCTTAGACTACCTGCTTCATTGACTGCAACTGGAAGGACTTTATGCAATTATCACAAACAAAATAAAACAAATGAAATCTATGATGAAGCAATTAGAAAGATGCACATGTTCAAGAAAAGAATCCAGGACAGATCCAAACAAAGAAGCTGAGGATAAATAAGGAGGCAAAGTGAAGATGTGACAATCATTCGATTTCTTAGGTCCTCCAAGTGATTGTGCAAAATTTTAGATCCATCCAGCTTGATCTAACAGCTAAGAATTGGACGACTTTGAGGCCCTCTAAAGAGTACCTCATTTGATTGGTTGGTTCCAATTTCTAATACATTAGTAGGTCATGTGGAGACCCCCATCAACAGGTTAGGCCCATCTTTTTTTGTTAAATCTAGGGGTTTTCAAATAAGAGAGGAATATTTTTCCTTTTTTCATTTTTTTAATGGTACACCAAAATAACAAAAGAAAAAAAAAAAAAAAAGAATTACCAGAAGCAATAAAAAACAAGAGTCCCCAAACAAAAACCAGAAACAACACCCAAAACCCCAACCGGAATGACAATGATGAAAATTAAACTAGATCATGACCAAGGTTCCCTCCACCCTATTATCCCCTGGATGATCGTAATTATCAAACATTAGGGAATTTTGAGCTTGTGCTTTTCTTTCCCTGCAGACGCCCATTCAGATTTTGATCCTTGCTCAAAACTCCCTCAATAAACATATGCAAATCAACATCAATTTTACCATATGACACACATATTGCTTTACCTACTTTTAGAATATACTCTTCCATACCAGCGGCGGCTCCAGAAATTCAAGTAAGTGCGGTCAACAAAAGACTTATCTTCTACAAATCGAATAAATTTATTTTCCCTTTTATTAACATCTGTCATATACTTTTGACAATTCGACAAATATCATATAAAATTCTCAAATAATCTATTTTCGATAATCCGACAAAGATAATATTGAATTCTCAAAAATAAAATAAAATAAAATAATACATTGTTACTAATAGTTCTTAATCCAAAAAGAAAATCCAAATACATAAACTCCTACAACTGCCCTCAACAAGTTTTCATGTGTTGAAATCGTTGCATAATAGCTTCATTATCAACACTAGCAACCACATCCTTTTCAATATATGTGACCAAATAGTCATTCATCCATTGATCTCCCATTCAGTTACACAAGCTGTTATTTACGTACTTCATTGCTGAAAAAGCTCTTTCTACCGTCGTTGTTGCTACTAGTAAAATCAATGCCAATTTTAGAAGCAAATAAACCAATGAGCATACGATATCCTTCTTTGTTTCCACTAATTTTCTAGCAATGTCATCAATTCCTTTAAGTTATAAAAACTCGCTGCTAGAGCTCATATCAGGAAAAAAGTCAAAAAAAAAAAAAAAAGGGGGACCTTTCTTCTTCTTTTTGGAGATTCAGGACCTCAAGTGCACTTTTCTTCTTCCTTTACTTCTTCTTTTTTTTTCCTCTCTGTTGCTCAGCTAGGGTTGGGAGTCTATATGTGCCTGAATCTGAATGTTAGGGTTTTCTCCTTCTAATATGGGGAGAATACCGTATTTAGAGGTTAAGTTAGGATAAATGAATAGTTACTGACAGAATGTCTAAAATAGAAATTTTTCTTTAAAAAATAAAAGTTGGGCCCTTTTTTTTTTTATTTTTGTTTTGGTAGACAGATGGCCCATTAACTTAGACATGGAGTGGGGTCAAAAGCTTCCCATAAGTTCAATTCATGAAGGATATTTTTATTTTTTTAATATTTTTTCAGATCTTAGTGGGGTCAATTGAACCCAATATCAATGTAGCGCCACCCATGATCAAGACCCTCATCATGTGTGTTGTCTGCAACACACAACAGCTCTTATTAGAATTATCTCCCTTCATCACTATATCGATCAGCAAAAGTCCTCATCCCATCTTCATCTTCTTTAACACCTTGAAAAAATTAACTGCAATTGCTTATGAATCAGCTTCTGTGAAATACTGCAACACTCTTTTATTTCTTTATTGGGGATTTTACCAGAAAAACACTTTAGGTGGCCAGTGGACCAAAAAGGTCACTTTAGGGGACTTCACACCAAACCAGCCCTCCCGCTTGAAATTCCTTTTTTTTTTTACCTGCTTTTCGAGGGTCAACGTCGACCCTCGCTATAATACACTAAGGTCGACATCGACCCTGGCCTTCACATTCTACCAAGGCCGAATGTCAATACCCGTGTCACTATCAACCCTGGCAAGCCTAAGGAGTTGCTCAAGCTAGGGGCTTTTCTCTAGCAGGAGTAATCCATCGACCCCAAGGCTCTGTTGCGGGACAGAAGCCATGAATCCTCCACCTCCAGCGAAGGTTAGCCCCAGGCTTCAATGCAAGACCACCAAGAGCCCGAGGCTGTTTCAGGCCTCCAACCCATCTTCCCCAAAATCCCCTTCCCGATTTGCCCTCGCCCTCTTCAAAACTAGCTAGCGCTTCTCCAAGGTATGATGTAAAAATAGTCTTTTTTTCTCGTATTTTTTTTTCTTTTTTTCTCGTATTTTTTTTTCTTACCCCCTTCCTTCATTGTACGCAATAACGAAGGGGTTCGATTGGAGAAATGATGAAAGATGCTTGAAATTTGACTTTCTTGGTACGGTCTTTTGTTATTTTTACAGAGCAGCTGCGGGATACGTTTGAGAGCATCAAGACAGGGGCATGGGACTGCCATTTTCATGGCCGAGTGCACCCATTCTTTCCACTTTCCATGTATATCTATCTGCTCACGTTAGAAAGGAAGGCACCCTCGTCTGCCCTGTTTGCAGCACCACCTGGAAAGATGCACCTTCCTTGCCATCCACAAAAACCAGCCACAAGAACAACAAAAAAAAAAAAAAAAAACCATCAGAGGAAGAGCTCATCAACAATCTAGATTCAGTAGTAAAGGAAATCAAACGAGAGAAGAAACCTGGATCAGATTCCAAGTTATATGATAGAGAGAGCGGCATGCGGTTTGGGAAAGCTGAGCACAATGGGGAGAAGGGACTCGCATTAAGTAAGAGAGACATGAGGGTCGATGTCGACCCTCAACAATGAAAATGAGGGTTGACGTCGACCCTCTAAAAAAATGGTAAAAAAAGAAATAAGGGTTTTTGGGCAGGAAGGCCTCTTTGGTGTGAAGTCCCCCTAAAGTGCTCTTTTTGGTCTAGTGGCCATCTAAAGTGTTTCTTTTTTGGTAAAATCCTCTTCTTTATTTATTTATTTATTTTTGAATGATGACTGAAAAATTATTAAAAAGCTCATACTGCAACGCCCTTTGAATAACTCCGTCTCCGTTAGCACAAATTTCCATCAATTTTTGCTCAAATTATCCTAACTCATTTGCACAAGGGCAATTTCCTTCTCAAGGTTATTGCTCATGCTTAGTTCAGCATGCTGATTGGGCAATCAGCCATAGTTGTCAATTAATTTCAGACCCCATTTCAGTTGACTCTAGATTGAAATTTTCAACCATCAATAAACTACATGTCATCATCAAAGCCTTGTCCCACCCATGTTGGGGTCGGTTGCATGGATTCTGTTTATCTATTTTGATCTATCCCTAGCCAAATCCCAGGATACATTGAACTTCTTCAGCCCTATCGTTAGTACTTCCATCCACGTCCTCCTCGACCACTAATAAACCACAAAGATTAAAATGAAGGGCCTCACTGAGACCAATCCTCAAAGCTAATAAGAATTATGGCATTTCCCTAGTCCAGGGATGCAAAGGGATGCAAAACAATCTAATCCAAAAAAAAATTCAATAGAGGCCTTAAAACCCCCATCCTTCAATACACCTAGATGGTGCCTCGCTACAAGAAGACCCATTTGAATGACAGATCTTCTACCCTTGTTTGTGATAGTATAATCCATCACCACATGTTTTACATTAACTTTGAAATCGTATCCCCACCTACCCTTTTGATCTCATTCTCATCTACATCAATTTCGATGTGTTTGTGATAAATGACTGTTAAAAGGAAGTCTTCTCTTGATCCAGGACTTCTTACCAATAAGGTGTCTATGAATGTAATCATGGCATAAAAAGTAAATTTATAACAAGACAAACAACTAGCATGTCAGACCACAAGTAAGCATTCAAAAGAAATATTTGACACATACCACCAGTTAGCACCCGCATTGAAGCACCAGTATTCTCTTGAATTGACTTAATTAGAGAGCCTTGTTTTCCAATTAAATTAATTGCTTGTGGTGATGCCACCAACAATCGGACTGAGCACATTCCTGTGGATGCTGAAGCTGCACCATCACCTTCACCCTCAGATATTCCATTGATGCGTTTGAACACTCTCAATACAGCATCCATTGCGGGGGGAATTTCTGCATCTGGTTCTTCTTTTCCAGATATAAGAACCTGGAAAAAAAAAATCACAAAACACAATGCGATGAGTTATCAAGTTACTTCAAATATCCAATTTCTCAAAATAATCATTGGGTTTATTATAAAAAGGGGACTCTTCGGACCATCCAAATTACAATTACGAGGACAATTTTTTTAGAATTCAGTAACAATAAAATGTTTGGGTAACAAACATCAATGGAAACAACAGATAAATAATTCCAAAATTATACATCTCACAAGCAAAGAAGAAAAACCTCCAAATACGTTCCCCTATTCATTTATTTAATTATCTGTTATTTTGCTACTCAAACGGTAACTGATTAGATTGAAATATAAAAGACAGAACAACACTTGAAAGTTGAAATTACAAGAAATAAGAATCACTTCCTAAAACCATCTGCAACATGAATAGATTAAGTTAGACTGTAGGACTAAAGGAACATTAGACTTTTAGAAGATATCACTTTCTCCTGGATCCAGTTAGCTAGTCACAATTGATACAATGAAACACCACCCCTAGTAAGTTGGCATTAGGGAAGCTTCTTTCTGTGCTGCATGCATTGATGGCCCCAAAACATGTGAGCTACCTTTGGCCAGTGAAATTGGCTAGCAATTCCACCAGTTCCCACTAGTCATCACCTTGGCATCTATCATAAAACACCACAAGGTAAAAGTAGTTTGCACAGAAGGCCATGAACAGTTCTGTACTCACCCATGTAACAACCTTGAAGCATATAATTGGAATTACTTTATATGCAGTCCAAGTTAAATACAATCAATTAGATAATAAATCAGTACACACTCAAAATCTTCCAAAGCAAAACCTAAGCTCCAAGCCCTAATCTCTAATCATCTTCATCTATAAAACAAGAAACTGATAGATTTATTACTCACAATGCGATCAGAAGTGCCGAGGGCGCCTTCGAGAATGCGAATGCGGGCGCGGGATTCCTCGCACATCTTCTTGATGAGCTCGCCCTTGCGGCCAATGATGCTTCCGACTTTGAGGACGGGGACGATGAGGCGGAATACACTGTCGCCGGGCCACCCCGTCCATCTGTGGCTATCCTTAGAAGCGGCTGCCGGCGCCGGCGCCGCAGAATCCTGAGGTTGAGACGGCTCAGATGCCAAATCGGTTGCTGTGCCGGTGCCGGTGCCGGTAGCAGAGATCGGGTCAGATTCCGGCACCGTCGTGGTGCCGTTATTAAAGGGGTTGGTGGCAGAGGCGGCCATTCGTCGAAAAGAAGAGAGAGAGAGAGAGAGAGAGGGGTCTTTTGGTGAGGTCACTCAGTAACTGAGTTCGATTGGTTTTAGGTTTGTCCGGGAAAGCAATTTACAGGAGATCACTGCTTTTAAGGTTGTTGAGATTTGTTATTTAGCCCCTGTACATTCTCTTAATTATTGTCATTATTATTTTACGCCTATACTTTCCCTTTATTATTTTTATTTTATCCCTCTACTTTCCCTTAATTATTATTTGGTATCAAAAAAAAATTTATTAATTGGTGGTTGAGATTTTTGGAATGTGCAGATGATCTCTAACCTTTTTGTTAAATTCATCTGGATCTAATTGGCTAAACATTAACCCCTCATATTTGTAGCCTATGCTCGACTTTTTTTTTACTAATGTTCGGTGCAATGTGGAATCTTCAATGAAAGTTAACCAAAATAGCCTACTTTTGTTTTTTTTTGAAGGATAGGACTTGCCTTTCTATCTATATAAAAATAAGCTCCGGCTAATCTGATAAATTTACTTTACTAGTGAAGTGAGGTGAATGATAGTTTTAACATACAATAGAGGAAAATGGTCAATCAAAAATCTCATATTTCAAAAAACACTTCTACTTTTCACTAAAAAAAATTCAAAAAATTACTTTTCAACAACAAAAAATGACAAAAAAAAAAAACATCATTAAAAAAATGGCCAAAAAGTTACATTCTTATTTCACTAAATGACAAAAGGTCATTATTTTTTTTATTTGACCCATCTTTTTTTGTCTGCTAATTTGATCATTCGCATCACTTCACTTTACTAGTAAAATTGTCTAACTAGGGTGCCTTTGTGCAGCCTAATTTCTTTGAAAGCAAATCACTCTTTTTCTCTGAAAACAAGTTAAGCTTTTCTTGAAGCAAAGTTGAAGAAATAATGGAACTCAACCCGTTTTCCTAGTGTGAGGAAAGCAGAAACGGATTTCCACTTCTACAGGCAGCATTAGTCAAACCAACCCTAACATGGGTCAGAGAGTTTAGGGAGTGATAAGAGGTTCGAGGGTGATTGTATTAACATGATTTCTCAAAAATTACAAATTTTGGAAGACTCGAGCACAATAATTTTTTCTATAAGTTAAGCCAACTACTTTCATTGGAAACATTCGACTTTAGTGATGCCTCCGTATTATGGCCCTGAAGCCCTAGCCGATCGAATTTATGAACCTCAATTAGTGGTTTTCTACAAGTACTAGCAATGAATAAACCTCAAATGTCAAGAGGTTTTAGCCGAATCCTGGATCAGGTTGGATTCAATCATGTATCTCTCTGGAACCCCACAACCTGAACGAAGACTAAACTCCTAACCTCAGCTCAACATAGTCTCAGAATTAGCCCTGTAACGAGCCCGACCGACCTGATCGACCCAATTCAGCGAAATATATTCTGCCTTGAAACTCCCAATCAGTGCCCTAAACCAAATTCCGGTATTGAATCAGAAATTAATACACGAATGTCCATTTCGAAAGCATAATGATATTCAAATAAAAGTTGTAATTTAATAATTCTGCTATATTTTCGAATTGTTACTCGATACTCAATAAATCACATAGAAACCACCCTCCTGAGGACATCAATTTTGAGGCAATAACTTTAATACACTGCAAGGAAGGTAGACTAGACTGGATTCCAATAGGAGAGAGACAGAGAGGACTCGAGAGCCCAAATGTACCCATATCAGGAAATAGTTTTATAGAATGGTCGGACTCAGATGGTAATATATTATACAGATTCCTGTATCATTGCTAAAAGCGGATACAAATTGAAAACACAAAAGTCCGTCATTGTGACGACTGGGCTACCATCCACATGATATTGTCCGCTTTGGCTCATGGGTTCTCACTCCCCTCTACTTGAAATAGAGCAATCATCGGCTCTCTGATACCATTTTGTCAATACACGAAATTCGAGACACCCATATTTTGGGTGTGACAGTCATCAAATTCTCAATTTATCAATTGAAAAATATCTGCAAGAGCCAGAAAACAACGCAATGGATGCAAAAAACTTACCAGATTCTTTCAAGCACCTGCTTTCAACCAGTATAGGCAATAGTCAAATTAAATCAGATAATAAATATTCCTATTGACAGAAGCAATTTCAAAATGAAGGATTCATTTAGATTCCATGGCAGTCGTGAAGCCTTTCTAATTAGTGACTTTCTATACTTAAACATGAGAGGAAAATCTAGGTAGGACGGATCTCTGCATGAATGGAGATGATGCCGAGAACGTTTTCAGGCTCATCACAAGTTCTGCACTAATTATAGTTCGGTGTAAATTCACAATAAAAATGATTCTCTGAAACAGTTATTTACAGCACACTTTTAACAAAACATATTCATAGTTGAATTCTTTTGCCACCCCAAGATTGATCGGATAAGGCTGGATGATGCTGATGATTATAATGATGATGATGATGGATATCTAAGTCACTAATCTCTACATTATGGAAAACAAAATACAGCAAACCCATCCAAGCTCATCCCAGTTCAAATACTCCAAAGTTTCACATCCCTGTTGGTTCGGTTCTAAATGATATAGAGCACGTCTGGTTGAAGGAACATCCAGGTTGATCTTATATCCGAATGATGTCAAGCACCTTTAGTCAAAAGGATCGATCCGGGGATCATGCTCACTTGCCATTGCCATCCCTGTGCAGAGGCAAGTAGGACACATGACCTGTAACAAATGAAGATATCAAAATTGAAACTGGGTTACAGCTCGTTTCATACAAAGTGTATAAACTCATATTAGCTATAAAACAATGACTCCTAATTTATGATAGCAGCGCCCCTTTAATTGAGGCCATGATAGGGAATCCCTAAAAAAGTAGAACCTGCCTTTTCACTAACAGGGATAGAGTAGATTTGGATAGCCATCTGGAAGACCGCAATTTAGAATCCCCAATTCCAAATTCTACAGCTTTTGCCTTATACTAACAGCTTGAACATCTCCTGGTGTTTTAAAAGATGTCCAGACACGGGACCAACCTGATGAAAAATCCTGATCTACACAACACCCCGCCCAACACAAAATGATTGGCATGGCCCCACCACACCATCATTATGTGAGGGCAATTCTTATCTAAGCTCTCTCTTACATATTTGTGTACTGGAATTCTCTCTCTCTCTCTCTCTCTCTCTCTCTCTCTCTCTCTCTCTCTCTATATATATATATATATATATATGGGAGATGCTCCAGATGCTCCCTCTTTGCCTACCCATTCATATACATATGGGCCCCTATATATATGTATGGGTAGTGGAATTCTAAGAAGAGCCCATTGAAAAGGGTCGTTTTTAGCCCCTCTTCCACTTTCCATGATGCATATATTAGCAAATGAATCGTTAAGATATGTTTGTTGTAGAAGTCAGATTTGGGTCCCACCCAGAAAAATCTACACCACTTAAAATAAATGCACGCCCCTTACATTAGCCCTCACCAAATTGCACTTTAACAGAAGATGGGCCCACCATCAAATTGATCATACATAAAACACAAATTTGTCATATTTTTATTTGAGTGTATAATACATGATCAATCCTATAATGGGCTTAAAATGTATTAAAGTGAAATTTCGCCATATCCCATATAAGAGAGAGGTACTTATAGTTCAAATTTTAAATTAGTGGGCCATATTGTAGAGACTTATGAATTTGTATAGTATCTAACGGACATCTGCACCGAAAAAAGCACTTAGCAAAAGAAACGGAACAAATGAAGAAAGACACGATATTGTCAGAGTGGGGGTGGGAAAGGAGTTTTGTTTTTCAAAATGCCCCAAGTTTTTTTTCCAAATCTATTTAATGCCCCCTTAAATTAAATTACACAAAAAATGAGGATGCTTTTATTGGCATTTTACTACCAAAATAGAACGAGCATTTGTAGTCAAGCAGAGAAATTCTACAAACTGCCCCTTTAAAAAATGGGTGTTTCTGCCCCTACCTGAGATACAATAAAAAGCAGTCATCTAGCTTATCATAAATGCAAGAAAAAGAGCTATTCAACCTTTCTTTAATTTATTCCCCATTCTAGGAGATTCTTTTAAACATGATTGGGGAGAAAATTGGAGAAGTAATAAAAACTGTCGTTCTTTATTTACATCCCTTTTGCCCTTCTTCTTTATTTGTATATCTTTAGATCAACCCAAGCGCTTCACAGTCACCTACTCCTATAAATTGGAATTATTCCCAATTTGACTTGAACTCAACCATAAATAGTTGTTGAGTTCAATCACAAAAATGAAAGTGCCCCATTGATGGATTTTTTAAGTTGCTATGAAAGCAATCGATAAATCCATCAGCGAGCCCCACTTATAAAATCTAAAACCGTTCAAATTTACGATCTTTATGTGAGGCAGCATCAACCTAAGTTTCACTTCAATCAAACTTAGGTTCACCACCACATTTTCCATGCAGGCCCCAACCCTGGAGTTTCTACAGTTTTCTTTCCTTCTTGTGGTTGGATTTGTCTTTTGGCTTTATGAACCCATGAAATGGCATGTTTCCACTTTGACACCAATGTGAACATTAATTGCCGTTGGATTCGATCACAAACATAAGAGGGCCCTATAGATGAATTTGAAGCATTGCCATGAAAGCAGTCCATGAATTCATCACTGAGCCCACTTACAAAAACTGATCCATTCACAATTACTTTTTATGTGAATTAATATTGATCCAAGTTTCACTTCAATCAAACTTAGATCCACCACTATATTTTCTGTAGGACTTTCTACAAGAAGTTCGCTTCTTCCTTTTGGTTGGATTTGTCTTTTGTGCTATAAAAATTTCTATTATAGATTAAAAACTTATCAGCGGGACCACTTATAAATCCAAATAGCAGTGCCTCAAGCTTCACCTCAATCACACACTTCAACCCACCACAAGATTTATGAGGGCCCCACCTATGGAGTTTTAATGTTCAAGTATTTCTTTTAAAGGAGAAAAAGTAGGGATTGTTTTGACTTCCTTTTCTGAAAACTAGCATAGGATAACTCCACATCAGCAACCTACAAGAACAACTCCTATTCTCATTCTTAGATCATGAAGGGGCACTTTTTGTAGCATGACTTGTGTGCGCTGGCTCGCATGTGCTTGAATTGAAAATGCCCAAGGGTTTTTTTTTATAAGAAAAGGTCCCTTTTCAGCCAAAAAGAAGTATCCACTTATCTATCGTGATTTATTGCAAAAGAGACATTAAGGAGATTTAGGAAAAGGATGGGTCTAAAACATGGCCCACCAATTTAAAATCTAAACTGCTCAAAATAAATACCTTCTTGTTTTTCATAGGATATGGCAAGACTTCACTTTAATATGTTTTGATCCCACTGTTAGATCGGTCATGTATACTACACATGAATAAAAATACTATAAAGAATAATGTGTTTTATGCATTATCAATCCAATGGGAGGCCAATCTCCAATTAGAGTTAAATTTGCCTAGGCCCATGTATAGTGAGGTATTTATTTTTAGCAGTTTAGATTTTTAATAGGTAGCCATAAATTTAATTTCTAAAAAAAAACTTAATATAGATATTTGTTTGCTAATAGGTGCATCACAGAAAGTGGCAAAGGGGCTAAAACAAATCTTTTTCATATGGATATTTGTAGAATTCCAATACAACATGCACAGGTTACGTTCTACAACAAGGTACCTCTCATGACTTCCGTGAGAAGTAAAAATCCAAGTCCCCAGTGGAACCTACTTGGTTGCATGTCAATCATGGGAAATAGAATGATAGAAAGGTGTCATTGTAGATATGATTTTGGGCAAAAATCCTCTCTCAATCAAATCATCACAATCATTTACTAAGGGGAAGGGATTAAAATTTTATGGTTTCTTAAGTTACAATTTTATGAAATTCAATACAATGGTGAGTATAACTCAATTGGTGTCAAACAAGGATGAATGCAAACTTGAGGGATTAGCTAGCATGAGGGGGTTGGATGGATCATGGGAGAGGTCCCATGTGGTGGTAAACAAGTTATTAGTTAACTAATGCAAGCCTTGTGAGGTACCTCTTAGCAGAAAAGAATCGCATATGAATATACATATACATATATATATATCTAGGGTCCTACTCAGGTGCGAATGTCTCGCATGGAATACAGTGTGGACTAACCTAAGGGGCTCCAACAATATGGGGGATGTGGGGGATCACAAGATATGGGTGTGATCCGTGTCACGAGATTGGGGGTTTGTGTGTGGGTGGGTGGGTTTTTTCTTTTAGGGTGGGGGTGTCCCAGGTGGGCCCCACATGATGTCTCGCACAGTGCGAGTGCGAGTGCAAGGCATCAGCACCTGAATATTGTCCATATATATTATAATATATATATATATATATAGAGAGAGAGAGAGAGCTGTCAACACTTAGTAGGTGCGAACTTTCCGTGGGGGCCCACCAGTGACCACGACAATTATAGCGGAGGTAGGGAATGGAATGATCGCAATGAGACATGGTTTTGCAAAAATATCAACCCCATTAGATCATCTAACCCCTTGATCAATGACCCTCAAGTAAAATTGTTTTAGAAGACATCATTTCTTAGGCTTCAATCCAACGGTATTAGTTGTCAATTTTGACCTCGGGCAATTCATGAGAGGTAACTTGATCATAAGTGGGCCCTTTGGCCCCGAAAATAAAGTGCACCGTGCATAAGAACCATGTGGTCGGTTCTCACTTGGAAGAGTGTGTACTGTGTACAAAAAAATTATCAGGTAGAAACTCGCTGCATGATTCTTACATGTGGTCCACCCTATTTTTTTGGGCCATCAGACCAAACTATGATCAAGTCACCCCTCACGCACCCACCTCAACCCCCCAACCATGAATTTCCACAAGCCCAAATTCAGCACTCGTCCAACCACGATCCTAATGCCTTCTAAAACTACAAAACTTGGTCATACATAGATCAAGGGGTTAAGATGATCAACCGAGGTTAATATTTTGCATAACCCTAGGTCTCACTTAGATATTTCCATCCCCCCACCTTTCCCATAATTGGCATGGCCTCAGGTAGACCCCACAAATGAGTACGCTAACAAGATAAGGAGAAAAGAAGAAGAAGAAAATTTGCATCTGAATTGATGACCATCAATGTGATCGATCACCCTTTCTTATAGTAATAGGACAAACTAATTACAGCAAGTATCCAATAATTGTATCCCCTGAATTAGGGGTCTTATCCTATGGATTTTACACAATAGACTACAATAATTATAACAAGATAATTATAGAACAAAACCTCTCTCTCTCTCTCTCTCATGTGTAGCTTAGGAAAAGTCAATCCTATGGGGCCCATCTGGAAACAAAAAAATCATGGGACTTTTAAAGGTTTGAAAGTTCTACCTATATGACCTACCTGTGTGCAAAAAAGGAACCATTCGATTGAGGCAGGTGCTATTGTAAGGGCTTCAAAGAAGTCAAAATCATATCCATAGATAAAGAGGGATGGGTCCCAAGATTTGCGAGATCAATTGGTGGGCCTATAACTTGGATGAGTGCCAAATTTGGGTTAGTGCAATGCATGGGGGTTTAATGAATGTGAAGGGCCAAAAAAGGAACCATTCGATTGAGGCAAGAGCTCTTTTAAGGGCTTCAAAGATTTCAAAATCATATCCATAGATAAAAAGGGATGGGTCCCAAGATTTGCAAGATCAATTGGTGGGCCTATACAACTTGGATGAGTGACAAATGCGGGTTAGTGCAATGCATGGGGGTTTAATGAATGTGAAGGGCTTAGACTGATCATAGGAAGGAGTAGGTGGGCCCCGTAGGATGAAGCATCTCTAAACTAGGAATGGTCTGACTGTTCTTGAAAGCTTGGCATGCATACATATATATATATATATATAGTGGGGGATAAGATACTTGTTCCATCTTTTTTCTTAACAGATTCATAAAAGGTTCCAAGTACTAAATATATTAGCAGATATCAAGGTTGAAGACACAAAGTATTGTCACCCAGCAATTCAATTGGTCCCATACTGTTCATGGATCAAATCATGCAAAATGGAAAATCCAACAATTAATTACAGAGAAAGGGTAGGCTGCTTCTTGTTATTTTCCCTTGCACTGTTTTTGTTGGCAATAAAATTGTTATGGTTTCAGAAAAAAAAGAAAAAGTAGTAGACAATCAATCAAAAGATAGACAAAGTTAAGACAAGAGATAATAGTCAAAACAGAAATTTATTGCCACTGTTTTACCTTTCCAGCCCCTGAGCAGTTTGAACATCTTTCTGTTCTAGGCAATGGTAGAGGTTGATCACCACCGCTGACTGTGGCCATGGGCTCAGTTAGGACGAGTGTTCCTGTACTCGAGCAGCGAGCACAAGCCAGATACCCTGCATCAATATGTCAATATATTGATCAGACAATTATGTAGCAGATGAGGAAATTATAGCTTGTTTGGCAAATCTGATCTATTTGAAATAGAGCTGATTCAGTTAGGTTGCTTTGAAATAAAGCTTTTTTTTTTTTTTTTTGAAAGAAAAAATAAAGCATTTTCAATTAGACCTTTTACAAATAGACCGTTTGAAATGTTTGATTTGATAAAGAAAAACAGAAGAAGAAAACCTGACATATAGTAGAAGTTATAAGGACAAACTTGAATAGTACAAGTAAACTTGTCGTACAATAAAAGTGATATGGGCAAACTTATCTCCACACAAAAAAGAAAACAGAAGTTGTGCAATTGCTTTAGACATTGGTGTATGATTGTAAAAGATATCCTTTGTTACTTTATGAAAAAAGAGGTAAAAGGCCCTAAAGCTGATTCAACCAAAGATTCACATAAACTTTTCCCAAATAGTTTAAAGCACACGATAGCTTGTTTGAATTAGTTTTAAGTCAAATATACCCTTAAAGGAGACTTGCCAAATGGCATTTTTAGTGTAAATCTCGACATGTCAACTTCTTTGGTTTTTCTGCTGAAATGTTTTGAGTAACTCTTCCCTTCATTCTATTTTGGGATCTTTGCATAAGGATACTAGCTTCAGTATTCCTAATAATAAATTGAATCCACAGGGTCAGACACCTCACATCCATGTCCAACATTTGGCACACAAGCCCAGGTCTTTCATTCATGGAATAGATTGAAAACTTTGAACCTACAGTCCCTTAAGTGACTGAATCATGAGATCTGTATTATCATTTGTTGTTCTAGTAATAGTAAATATATTTTCCTAAGACTGTCTTAACAAAAAGAATCTAGAGAGAGCCTATGATAGGGTACACTGAGATTTGATTTGGTGAGTTTTGAATAAAAGAAATTTCCCAAGAGGTTATATTGTCATCATTAAATACATGTACGATGGAGCAGTAACTAGTGTGAGAACTGCCTGTGGAGAGATAATTAACTTGTCATATTCGAGAGGAGGTACCATGGTGCATGTTGTTCATAAATGAAATAGTGTTGATGATGAATTGAGAGAGAACATGAATCTAAAATTTGAGAGATGGAGAGAAACTTAAAAATATAAAGGCTTTAAAATAAATCGTACAAAGACGGAATATATGCATTACAACTTCAGTAAGGATAGGCAAAGAGACAACTCCAGTGAGAATTGAAGCTCAAGAGATGCTACAAAGAGATTCCTTTTGATTCCTTAGCTCTATGATAAGTAAGGATGGAGAGATTGAGGAGGGTGTCAAAAATCGGATGAGAGCTTGATGGTTGAAGTGGAAAATTACTTCTAGAGTCATCTGTAAGTGGCGCATACCAATAAGACTGAAGGAAAATTTTTTTACAAGACACCGATTAGACCAACTATTGCCTATGGAGCAGGATGTTGGCTCCTTAGGCAAAAAACATGCGAAAAATGACTGTAGAGAGATGATAATGTTGAGAAGGATGAGAGTGGTAAAAATAGGAAAGAATAAAAAATTGGCATATTTGGGAACATTTTGGAGCAACATTAACAGATGATAAACTAAGAAAAACTCGTTTGAGATGGTTTCAACATGTTTACGCGGGCCAGTGGTGGCACCAGCGAAGAAAAGTTTTTCTATATAAGTTGATGGCCCCTCAAGGAAAAGGGGTAGACCGAGAGGACATAAAACCATACAAGTAGTAAGGATAGAAACAATTTCTGACCCTTCCCAACACAAAATGTATTCATCTTCAGTTCTTGTTTATAGATTAGCAAGGAATGAAATTACCAGTTCCAAGACAATACTTGCATCGCTTATGTTCCTGCTGCTTAACGTTGTTGACCTCAACCACCATCAAAGCAGAAATCACACCAACTGCTCCTCCCGAGAATGATGCTACTATAGGATCAACCTGACTGCACTTAGCAAGAACTGAAGATATCAGAAGGTAGAATAGTATCACAAAATTGTTTACATTACAAGTGGCTTGACTCTCTTGAGGCCAAGAATTGGGTCAAAGACCTTAGAACCGAGCAGAACTTTGACAATAATGAAGACAGACAAGAAAATAATTTTCTGTTACCGGACAGATCTACACAACTGAGTGAAAAGTAAATTTTGCTTATCATGTGTGAGCTAGTCTGAGTAGCTCAGGCTGAGGAACAGCCAAGGACACTAGAAGCAAATGGAGATTTTTCTTTCTACCAGGTCCAATACAATTATTTCTGAAACATATAAAGCAATTATGATAAATATATGTGCAACAAATAAATGTATGCATGATTGCATGACCATATGGGTAACAAATATTGTGGTTAGTACTGCAAGTTGTCATTAATATAAAGCCTATTATAGGGTGTACCTCAGTTGCATAGGCAAATGCATACTATGGATGAAATCTTCATATGAAGTGCCACCTAATCCCAACTTAAGCTCCAACTGAAAAGACAACAAGAAGTAAATAAAAAAGGAGGGTTCAACTGAGTAGACAAAATTTCTGCTCTACATTCTTGTGAGTAATTTATTACAATCATACAGATTAAAAGTGCAAGAAATTGTTACAGTAGGACAAAAAGTGCAAGAAATAATGGTAGGAATGCCTCCCTGGAGGAGAAAAAGATGAGAAGGGCATTCAGCTTCCGGTAGAATGTAAAGCTATGAAAGCATGCATTCACAGTTTTTTTTAGAAAGTAGATGGAATTCTCAACCAAATCATTGAGCCAATGCAATACAACATACAAGGAAGATTTTCAAGCATAAAACCCTAGCAAGTTACAGCGGGTTCGGAACTGGTAGTTGATGGAACAGATTTATGGACAAAAATATTAAAAAAAATTACATAAAGCAAAAGAGACAAAAGAAGGAAAAAATGAAGATCCAATGAAAAGTTGTGCGCTTACAGCATCTAGCAGATAATTCATGGATGCTGATTACACTAGAAAAAAAAAAGATTATCCAATGAAAAGTTGTGTGCTTGCCTTACAGCATCTAGCAGATAATTCATGGATGCTGAAAACACTTACAGTTGGAGCAAGAAGGCCACCAAAGATGATGATTCCAGCAATAAGTGAAAAACATGTAGCATAATACTGCTCAAGATTTGCCGGGTTCTGCTTGCAATACACAGGTAAATAAAGAGAGCATCACTTTCATGTTGAGAAAAGTAGTAAAATGGACGCATAAGTAAATGAATACAGAACTAAATTTTGTTTTTCCTTGCAAGACTATTAATTAAAAACTAAAAAGCTTACCAGCGGTGGCAAAAATGGTATGAATGATGGAAAATCAGGAAGTTCATTTTCTTGTTTTTCATTTAAGATGCCAAGCTCAGCGTTCTTAATCCTCTGTTGTATCCTTAATCTGCGAACCTACAATGAAGCGATGATTTTCTTTAAAAGAAAAAGACTAATTAGAAGCATATGGCTTTGAGAATTACATGGCATTCAGTATCATATCGGGAATTTGCACTAGAATTATAATAGTACAAGTGAAAGTTGAAACCTATCCATCCTTGTTAATTTTTCACATGTAAACTGTGCAATGATTACCAATAAAATGCACAATAAATGCCTGGATATAAATTATTAGGCTAAATTTATTTATAAAAAAAAAAAAGGATTAATAGGCTTTGACCTATCCCATCCATCCCCAACTTTAAGAATGCACACAGCATGCAGCCACCAACAGACAAGCAGACGGCTAAACAGAAAGACAAGTTGTTCATAGAAAGTGATTGGCAGGTGCTTGGAACTCACAAAGCTCAGTCAGTTACTCAGAGACCGGTACTAATGTTGAATGATATACCAAAGTTCCACACATTCTTCTACTTTCCACTGATTCTTAACTATCATCCACACAAAAACAGTAGCCAATGTGACTAGTTTGAATCTTTGCCGGAACTCAAATATGCTTAGTCAATGCTTTTAGAGTTATGAAGTGCTGCCTGAAAGGCATTGTCTTTCAGGTCTAAACTCCCAATAAAAAAAAAAAATTCAGGGCTAAAATATATAGTGATGCCAATGATGATGGTGATGATCCACTTATCAAGCTCATAACTCATCATTTAATCTTGCATTAAATAGCAGTTATGCAGTAGAATATCAAGCTACATTTTCCTGAAAACATAATATAAAAAGAAGAAATAGCATATATTGTTATTTTCCAAAGTTCTAGAGTACAAATTAGCATCAACGAAAGTTCACCTCCTCCATGTGTAGGAAAATTTTATTTCTTCGACTTCGAATATTGTCTTGAATCTCTTGCAACTGCATTTGAGCAAAGTCTTGCACTGTTTCAGGTCCTTCTATGATACAAAATCTGTATTTGAGTTCAAAAAAGAAAAAAAATCACATCAGCAACTCAAGCAAGTGGAACACATCTTCACCATTCTTATGAACACTCAAGTTAATTTCACGATATTTTTTATATTATCTTTGTCCACCCAATTGTAAAGGTACTGTAAACTGTTGAACCCGTTGGAAAAATTATTGAAAAAAGTAAGTGAAAATATAGAAAAATACTGAAATTAGATATAGGAGGAAGAAGCAAAATCCTTCTGAAGACGAAACAAGTCCTATGAATTGTCCTTAGACAATGTTTTGCATCTACTGTTAGTACCAATGGTTTGACAAAACATGCTACCTCAGGATACTATGGCCTCCTCTTGGGTTTTTTTTAACATTGAATGTGTACTCAAGCAGTGATGAAAGATCGAATCAAGAAAGCCATTTTTTATACCTTGCCTAAAAAAAAGAAGGATTGGAATTTTTTTCTGATCCATTGAAACCAATGGGAATAGGTCTTATAAAGCCCCAAAAGACTGACATTACACACAAAATCTCTTCAAAGCAAAAGCATGAAATGGTCAATAGTTACACCCTTCAAAATCTTCTCTCGAAAAAACATATTTGAAAGGTGTGAACTCTATTTCTGACTTTCTTCATGTTTATTCCAGAGTACTTGCTCCTTTTTTTTTGATAACAAAAGAGTACTTGCTCCTTAGAATGTTAGGTTTTAGACAAAGGAATGTAGCAAATTTGGAAAGTGCTAAATTGTTTCAACCAAGAGGCAGGGCCTACAAGTCAAGTTATCAATATAAAAAAAAGGACAAGAGAATATTACGTTGTACTGCGCAACTCGCAAAACGCGTATCCCGTGACTCAAACACCCGACCTACCAGGCTCTGATACTACTTGTAGGATCTTACACTCCATTGAGCTACCACTTATTCCAAAACCAATTGGTGATAGGAAACGGCACAACAATGATTTTATAGTGAGGGCGAGGGCTCAATGGAGTGTAAATTTGGAAAGTACTTGCTCCTCAGAATGTTAGGTTTTAGACAAAGGAATGTAGCAAATTTGGAAAGTGCTAAATTGTTTCAACCAAGAGGCAGATCATACAAGTCAAGTTATCAATATAAAAAAAAAAAGGACAAGAGAATATTACGTTGTACTCCGCAACTCGCAAAATGCGTATCCCGTGACTCGAACACCCAACCTATCAGGCTCTGATACCACTTGTAAGATCTTACATTCCATTGAGCTACCACTTATTCCAAAACCAATTGGTGATAGGAAACGGCACAACAATGGTTTTATAGTGAGGGTGAGGGCTCAATGGAGTGTAAATTTGGAAAGTACTTGCTCCTCAGAATGTTAGGTTTCAGACAAAGGAATGTAGCAAATTTGGAAAGTGCTAAATTGTTTCAACCAAGAGGCAGAGCATACAAGTCAAGTTATCAATATAAAAAAAAAAGGACAAGAGAATATTACGTTGTACTCCGCAACTCGCAAAATGCGTATCCCGTGACTCGAACACCCAACCTATCAGGCTCTGATACCACTTGTAGGATCTTACATTCCATTGAGCTACCACTTATTCCAAAACCAATTGGTGATAGGAAACGGCACAACAATGGTTTTATAGTGAGGGTGAGGGCTCGACCACAATTATGACCGCTCAGGAGTAAGGGTGGACGTTGAGCTCAACACTCTCATTTTATGATGTAGACCTTATTTACAAATTAGAGCTTTTGCCATGGAAAAAAAAAAGGTGGTAACTAGCTAAAGCAGATGGAGCTGGACAATGCAAAACTTACACGTTTTGGACAAAAAAGACCTCACAAAATTTTCAAAATGCTGCAAATGGTGGGTCTTAAAAGGTGGGCGTAATCACCACAATTCCTAAAGGTGGCTCCTATTACCTCATGAAATAAGAGCTTTTCTGTAATTTACCAAACTGACTAATTGTAAATTAGAACATAAAAATCGAATCTTTTATTTTAGATCTTAATCTAATTATGTCTTATTAATTAGACTAGAGTTTCCAAATGCCCCTTGAGTTTTTTCAGTTCAAACTAAACCTTTTAAGCGAACCCCAGATTAAATGGATAAAGCCTAGAGATGATTATGACTACAGATTGGTCTAGGCGGACCCAAACTCGACATACTGCGCAACATGTACGCACACAATCTCTTTTCCACGCTAAACCCACTCCACTGCAACAGTAAATAATCAATCCCAGCTCTATCCCATAAGAGCACAGAGCTAAAATCAATCCATCAAACAGATGATTAGCATATTCAATATAAAATCCTTCATTCATTGTTCCCTTCGAGTTAAGATCCTGGATTCGTTATGAACAAGAGAAAGGAGGCCGACATCATCACATCTATCATTTTTAAAAAACGCAGAGAGAATTAGAAGATAAACAGGAATTGGAAGATGAGAGTACCCGGAGGCGTTGTTTCTGTCGACGGAACTGGGATCGGTAGAGGTGGCAAAGGAGGACGAATCTGGTCCGACCGCCATCGATCGCCATCTGGGGGTGGATTTAGGTCCTCTTTGGGGAAATCTGGCATCTGTGACTGGGGTTTTGTGAGGAACAAGAGGCGTTGGAGAGAAGGAAAGAGCTAGGATTCGACCTGAGCAGGTCATCTTGGAAACCCTAGACTACCAATTGGAAGGATCGAGGAAGAAAACATAAACAAGAAAGAGAGAGCGAGAGAGAATACAAAACCATTTAAAAACAACCGGGATTTTACTTTACCGCAAAAATACAAACAAGACCATTTAAAAAACAATGCTGGTTGTATATTGAACTCCCGCGATTTTATTTACCGCAAGGTGGGTTCGACCATCTTGTTTGGCCACTTTATTAGTAAAGTAGAGTGGAGCAAAGTCTCCTTTCACCGAACAAAAAAATAGGGTCGTGTCAAAATTATAAAATTCTCTCCTTCATTTAAAAAAAAATGCTACATTCTCTTGCTATTAAAAGGCTAAACACTATCTATTTTTAATCAAAAAGTAAAATAAATTCATTATCGTGCCACTAAAATATAAATTTTCATGATATTATGATCCGACTCCCTAATATTTTATTAACTCTTCAATCTTCACTTCAGCTTACAAGTTTTTTTTACCAAACAAAACCAAGCTCACGAGGTCACTTTGATACATGTCTCTCTCAATAAGAGAATGGAAAGGTCTTGTTATGGTAAAGGGAAAGTAAAAAAACTAAAAAGTCAGCCCCAATAAATATTTTTATGAGTAGTTTTTTATGGAGATTTTCTTTATTGGAAATTCCTAACAGCAATGAGGTCTTGTCTTGTGAGAAATCTAAATCTTCTATTTAAATGGTGAAAATTCATAAAGCTAGTATTTTAAATATCACTTTTACTGTGTAGAATTTTCATAAATTCAATATTTTGACCGCTGGACAAACCTTAAATAAATTTTGGGATGTGAGTTTTGCGAAAGAAAACTAACAAATATCCTTAAACCTTCAAAATATTTTTTGTTGAGATCAAGTTCCACCCTCAGTATAAAATCATTGTTGGGCTGTTTTCCATCACTAATTGATTTGGGATAAGTGGTAGTTCAATGGAGACTTTATTTTTTTGAATAAAATTGCCATTCACTGTATCTCTCGCGATACGATCATGATTTCACTGCTGAAGGTCTGGACTTTAAAAATTCACATAAACAATAATCTAATAAAATTATCTTCAATATTAATATGCTGCAAAGGTGGGCCCCAAGAGAATAGGAAATGTCGATGACCGACTGTGGCCACATGAACCTTTCATGCGCATTAAATCAGTGGACCCACCCACCCAATCATCCAAATCAAGATATTTTAGTGACTACTTCTGTAGTGACCACTGACATTTTCTCAGTGGCCTGAAAAAACATACAGAATTGAAATAATCAAAGATTCAAGTGGTTGTTTCCCATCCCCTTTTTTTTTTCTTGGACACTATCTCTAGTTATGAATTGACTCCCGACCGCAAAATACATAGCCACTAGCCAGCCATGGTGAAATAATAGTATGCAAGGCCATCCATCACAGATTTCCTAAACATCAATGAATATTGTGAATGGACTGAGTATCAGCTTTTTTTTGCTGGGACCAAAGGGAATGAATACCATCCCTTGTCATCCAAGTGAGAGGCCGGATTGCCAATCTAAATGCAGTTGGTAAGCCCATATCAAATAGACTCAAAATCCAACTTTGCAGTGCACAAAATCAGCCAGTCTTTAAGAACTTGGTCAAAATTGACCAAGTTTTATTTCTTACATGTCTAGTGTATTGGACTTCAGTTTCACCACTTTTACATTCTGTTTAGTTATTTTATTGACTTCTAAAAACACTCTAAATATAATCTGTAGACAAAATTTACAATTCTTGTTACTAATTATTATTTAAATTATATCTTTTATCTAGTAAAAAAAGGGTTAAGAAGCAATACACTGGAAGATACATAAAAATCATTACATAACAATGAACTTGTACTACCAAACGAAGATTGTAAACGGGTTGGTTCCGGTCTGGGTCTATGGTGGACCTGGAACCGGAAACGTTAAGGACAAGGTGGAACCGGATCCGGACTCGGAACCGATTTCTTGGCTCCGTAACCGGAATTGGAACCAGAACCATATATGGGACGAGTCTAGATCCGGGTCCAAGTTTAGGTAGAGAGTGATATTAAAAAAAAACGTTGTGTTTAAGAGAGATTTTCGAAAATTAAGATAATATATCGGGTCTCGGGTCCGAACTAAGGTGGAACCGTGTCACGACCCGGGCCCGAGATCGGGTAACCCCGAGCCGTGAGCCCATACTTACTCCCGTAAATCCCGAATTAACCGAAGTTAAAACGAAATCCACAAGGGATAACAATCTCAGTAAACCTGTCAATCACACAAATCTGCGAAAACGATTTCACTTGACAATAGCAATTAAGATGTACATGTATACAAAATAACGTCCCTTATACATGTGTACTATCCATCATTTGCCCATCAAATAGTGCATGTCCAAAATATTATGCAACGACCATTAATCACATCAATGACCATTAATTACAACCCAAAATGATTATACAAAAGAATGACTTCACAAAATATTTCCAAATGTACTATTCCTTCTCGCACTCGGATACCCGTGTCAAACGGTATCCCGGCCATTCCATTCGATCAAACCTCCTAGAGGAACCGGAGCAGTCTCCTCCGCTCCCGCCGGGGGTGCTGCTGCACCTGCATGGGTAATCTGGCCTGTAATGCCATCAATAACACTAGTGAACACGACGGTTCAACATGTATAAATAATTCTCACAATATTATGTTAGTACATAAGTCAAACTTAATCAATCTATTATTGACAGTTCCAATTCTAGATAAGTGTAGAAAGTTCCTACAATAACAATATACAACTATAAAAGTCAATCTTGGGGACACGTTTATGGATGGTCACTACCATAGCAGTCATTGTCATTTCATTCATTTCATTTACCATCTTCCCTCAAAGGAAGGATTTATCATTACCATCTTCCCTCAAAGGAAGGATTCATCTTCCAATTGGAAGGCATCGATCAATACCCATAGATACGATCGGAATTTAGTGGGACTTACTAGTGTCTGGGCTAGGGACAACTAGCATCACCACGGAGCTCCGGAACGCCCCCAAATCCATCTACTGCAGTAGGATTAGTCATTTCTTTCATTTATTAATTCATTGAACTCAATAGAGTTCTAGTACAATTGCTAGGTAGTGCCAGACTTCAGGGTTAATGTTTTTCAGGAAGCAATCCAATCCTGGATTCAATTCCAATCAATAATTCCCATCATGACGAGGGAAGGAAACAATAGTGATACCAATCTCACTAGATTGGGGCACAAAGTTACAATGAGGGACTTGTCAGTCAGCCCTGTTTCTATTTAACTCTATCTCCAATCTAAACAACCGATGAGGTATAACTATTGGTTACCGAATGCACGTGTTATTCTTGATGGACATCACATTTGTAATATTAGTGTGTGCATTCACATCTCCATAATTATCACCCATGGAAGTTTAGTCCACAATAAATTATCTACGAGATCCCTTCTTTATTATTCATAATTCTTATCGGTCTCAATTTACCCCATGATTAGTCTTAAAACTAATATAAGGGAGTATCTACACTCACGAGGAGTGTTTCAAGTTTACGCCAAAATCCAAAACCCACTGGACTCAAACTGAGTCCCCCGATCGATTGGACCGTTAGGTCCGATCGATTGGACAAATTTTCGCTTACAATTTCATGTTTGGGCCAGTATCAGGTTCGCTCGAGCGGATCCAAGTTCGCTCGAGCAGACCCAAACAGAACCTACATCGCACGAGCGCACCTAAAGTTCGCTCGAGCGGACACTTTTTCGCGTCAGGCAGTAACTTGTTCGCTCGAGCGAACTGTCCAGAACTCCATTTCTGGAATCCGAACATTCACTCTTCCTTTCATCCATTTCAACCACCATTTGCATATGCATTAAAGAATCTCATACCCCTTCTTCATTCATCATTTAATACACAAATAACACTTCTATTTTATCATTTAAAGCATCAAAATCCATAGAACCAAACAAATCCATAAAATCTCCATTTCTACAATAGGGTTTGAAAACCCATCTTTATAACTCAAAGAACAACTTAGATTCTAGCATATTCAATCATAAGAAGCATTTATACTTGCCTTTAAAGTCTATTAGCAAGAAACCCCTCTTTACTAGCTTGCCTTGATGTTAAAATCCCCAATTTCAAACCCTATTTCCATAAAACATGAAAAATACATTCCTATAAGTCATTTACACTAGAATCCATGCCCAATCACCTATTACAACTTGGAAACTCACTAAATGATCAACTACTTACTTGTAGTTCCAAGAGAAGGGATTCTTGAGCTTTTCTTCCAAGCTCCAACACACCAAAGATGGAAACAAGGTGAGGAAGAAGATGAAGAAGATGAGGCTTCTCCAAAACCCACTTGAAATACTCCCAATCTCTCTCTATTTTGATGAAGAAGAGTGGAAGGAGGAAGAAGGGAAAGGGGTGCCTAGGGTTTCTCTCTTCAACGGAATGAAGTAAAATGAACTCAAAGGGTTTCATTCCTTTTATATAAACATCCTTTTGCATTTAAGTCCATCCCACTAAGGTTATTTACGTTCTGAGTCAAATGAAGGGTTATTTGACGAAATCATCGCCAAACGGCTTCGAGTCTATTATGAAAGTTAACGTACTCGTCGAGATACACGTGTTGGTATCAAGAGTTTCCGTATTCGACAAAATACATATAAATTCTTATTTACGAAAAAGGTCTTGTTTCCTTAGTTTGAATCTAAAGTCATTCAATTCACTTAATACCCATCATTATCATTTCACTAGGCTTAATTCAATCGTTTGAGACTAATCTCATCGAGTTGGGTCATTAACCATCATTAGTCTAATTAAACTTGATTATTTAGCATTAATTGCAATTAATTAGAGTTAATTTTGATTAACTCGGGGCGGGGTCTTACAAACCGGACCCAAACCCATTTAGTTATCAGGGCCTAAATAAGGACCCAGATCCGATTTTTAATGGTTCTGAACTTCCGGATAATCGGAGAATTGGTTACCCATTTACATCCATATACCAAACTCACTCCTCACAAGAGGAAGTTGGAGAGGAGATGACACCCATTTCACACAATCAATCCACTGACATCCCTATATTATATTCAGAACTGAATATATATTATGCTTGATAAACTAAATGGATGGGCCTGGACAAGCTTGACCTTGAGCCAAACTACTACACAGCTAATTATTTTGCACGCAGCCCATTAGCCCAACATGTAAAAAGGTGATAAAGATGAAGTTGGTTTGGCCCGAAACAATGGTTGGATTGAAAATCAACTTCATTTTTTAGTTATTCTTAAAACATCGTATTTAAGAAAATGAAAATGACTGATCAAATTAATTTTACCTTGGCCTTTAATATGATTGTCATATAGAAGTAAAAAGGATTAGAAAGAAGTATGGAGGCTGATTTTAACCTGACCTTCTGTGTTGGCCCCACCCAGACATCATGTGGCTCTATATTTTTCCACTATTGTGATTTTCTACAATCCTGAACGAGAATGTAAAATCTAGATTCTTGAGTTCTCTTGGCCTGTTTTGTTTCATGTAATTGAGTTTTATGAAATTCTAAGACTCGTATTTTTGAAAGTTGTTGAAATTAAAGTAACCAAGGAGGAGATCATAAAAAAAAAATTACCACTAGTTAATTCTAGATTTAATGGGAAATGAATCAAGGAGAGATAGAAAATCAATAATTGCCATCACCATATCTGGATCCCCACCTCCACCTTATTAGATGGCTGGTCTCATTAGCACTTGCAAATGCCTTTTTTTGTCTTTTTCTAATATTCTAAATTCATGCCACTTAAAAAGTCTCAAATAACTTAATAAATTCTCAAAATTCCAGACTTCTCGGCATTTGCAGATCCACCATACAAGAGGAAGATTTATGAATTCTATCCTATTAGGCAGTTTTAAAGAATTTATAAATTCCATCTCCATACATAAATTCTTCAAAGTCTTGATAAAGAAATAAGGCTTGTATCTTTCATCCCTCCGCTCTCTTAATTATAATCCTTTATTGGAGCTTATTTGACCAAGAGTTACATGTATTTAATTCCCTATACATAACAAAGGAACCCTTAATTATAAGGCATAGATAGACCACATCCAGCACCATCAATTGCCTGATGCCTCTGATTGTGCTTATAGAGAAAGAGAAGGTTGGCAGAGGGCAATATTGATGGGTGTAAAGAAGTCAAGGTAATCATATCATCACAGGAAAAAAAAAATGCATTGCCATTAGCAACATCCATTTCCCATCCGCCGAGAAAGAAATATAAATGAAAAAGAAGAGCGAGCCAATCACAGGATTGAGAAGTGTTGCATTGCCATTTGCACCATCCATTTCCCATCCACTGAGAAAGAAAGATAAATGAAAAAGAAGAGCGAGCCAATAACAGGATTGAGAAGTGTTGGTGCAGTTGGGATGGAGGACGTGTAGCCATGCCAGCCTTGGCTGGTAAAAGTCAGGACGTCTAAAAGCAAAGTAGGCCTTCTTCTCTCATGAACAGTTTGCTCAAAAGTGATGGAGGACGTGTAGCCATGCCACTGCCTTGGCTGGTAAAAGTCAGGACGTCTAAAAGCAAAGTAGGCCTTCTTCTCTCATGAACAGTTTGCTCAAAAGTCCCTCAGATTATTTGAGATCAGTGAAATGCGCACATCACACCATGGTGAATGTGGATCAGAAGGTCCTGAGGACCTGAACCCATTATCAATGGAGGTCGTGCTGTTTCATTATTGCGATATTGCAAGACTTTATTGCGATATCACAAAATTTTATTAAGGAGAATTTTACGAAAAAAATCCCGAAATATAGCCGTATATCCCGAAAGGTTCTCACAAATTGTGTTGCACTAATGAAGTCCTTCAAGCCTTATTTCTTCTTTTTTTTTTCAACTTCGATAGAAGCAACGCTAGCGTTGCTCGTGTCTGATGAGGGCGACGTTAGCGTCACTCGTCAATGTCTACCGTTGCTCGTCAGCGCATCTCCTAATGCCCAGCATGCTCGTGTATGGCGCTTGCTAGTGGGGGAGATGGAGAAATATACACAATTTACTATATCGTTACTCGTCAGAACATCTCCTAATGACTTGAAACCTTTCATCAAAAAACAAATTCCTGACTGAAAAATATGAAGGTGTCGTTTGAACATGGAGAATGCAGGATGATGACGCTGTAAAAATTTTGAAACAGTAAATGTTTTCCCTTTTCTAGTTATCCAAATAGACCATTTGAAAGAGTTTTGAAAAGTTCTTTTTTATTTGTAAGTGTTCGGGAATTCACACTTGAAACAACCGGATTTATGTATCTAACTATTCAATTTGGAGATCGTAACTAGCATTTTCATGGTTCGCATGCTTGGATCCCATTGAATCTAGCATTGGGTTTTAAATGATTACGCTAAAAAATACAATCTTTCCAAAGAACACAAAGTTGCATGATTTTAAAATCCAAGAAAAACCAAACAACGAACTCTTATCATGAAAAAGTTGGTTATTGAAACACAAAAGGATTGATTTATGAAATGAAACTTTCACTGCAATCAACCTTCCTTCTTAAGAAGAAGTTGGATTGGATCTCGACATGAGTACCTATTAAATATGGTGGAAATTGATTTGACTTTTTTTTTATGGAAGGAACCAAATCTCTTGAAGTTGGTGATAAAGGGCGGCCCTATAAAAAAGTGGAGGCGGAAAAGGAAGGTGGTTCGGGTGCTTTTCATAGCTGGTAGTGGCCAAGCGTAGGCGTTGTGGTGAAAAGACGGGTGATATTAGATTTTTAGAGGGATTTTAGAGTCGGTTCCCGCTTTTTTCAAGCCTTGATTTTTTAGTTTCCTTTCTTATTTTCTTTGAAAGGTCTCAAGACTCAAGTCTCAGGTCTTACGCAGATGGTGTGGAGGAGAGGGAGAAGCAAACATTAGGCGACGCTAGACATTAGGAGATGCTCCGACGAGCGACGCGAGCGTCATCCTCGTCAGACATGAGCACGCTAGGCATTGGGAGATGCGCTGACGAGCGACGCTAGTCATTGACGAGCGATGCTAGCGTCGCCCTTATCAGACACGAGTGACGCTAGCGTCGCTCTTATCAAAGTTGAAAAAAAAAAAAAAAAAAAAAAGGAAGTAAGGCCTGACGGACCTCATTAGTGCAACACAATTTGTGAGGACCTTTCGGGATATATGGCTATATTTCAAGATTTTTCCTGTAAAATCTTCTTTATTAAATTATGTAGGGTAAACGGTGCTCATTGAGTCTGTTTGTTGAGTCTTTAAGAAGATATATAATTTTACGAGAGATCGCATGATCCATTTTGTGATATTACAAAAGTAAGCAATAATGAGAACTTTTAGGAAAATATCTCTACTTTGGTCACCCGGCGTGTAAATTGATGTCTCATGGTGACCGTAGAGGAAAAACCCCCTCTTGTATTTTTATGCTCTATTATCATCATTTATTTTGTTATTTTTAAGTTGCAAGCGCATTCTTTGCGTACAGTTTTGCAATGCATCAAGGCTTTATTGGTCATGCGTTCGTCTTACTATTTCATAATAGAAATTGGATTAAGTAATAATTCTATTTTATACTTCTTATAGAAGGTATAATTGATGAATTGTATATTGGTGCACCATGTGACTCCAACCGTGCCCTCCATGGATACAATAAATTAAAGGTGCCTTGCAAATTTCATGGAAAGTTATATTCAGTTGAGACTAATGAAGGTGGCTTAGATTTTTATTGAAACTTTATTAAGTTGTGAACAGTAGTTAAGGGCATGTTTACTTGCACTAATAAACTAGGCAATTTATTTTCTTCATTTTTAAGAGTAACTTGTTCTTTAAAATATATGAAAAGCCAAATTATATACTACAAATAATCATTTCTTCTTATTTGCAATCCTCTTTTATTCCCTTGCATTGCATGGGTTTTCTCACTAGTTGGAGTAGCTTAATGCATTGTACTCAAAACTAAAAAACAAGTGAAGGTTCCATTGTTAGACTAGTGTCTACATGTGCTTCATTTTTATTTTTTACAAGACAAACAATTTATTTCATTTAAGTATTCGATCAACCGAGTTTGTTGGCATCCCAATTGTTACTTGGCTGCCCACGCAGATCGAACCATGGGGCAATGGGGGACTAGAATTTTCATTTGAGGGGTGTGAAGTTTAATATGTAGTTTGGTTTTAGAGCCAGAGTGTAGATGGACCCACAATTTTTATAGGGTTTTGGGAAGTGCACCTTGGTTTAATGGGTGCAGCCCCATTCGTGTGGTTGTACCTAGGCTTGCCGTTGTCCTTGAACATGTCACTCTTCCCACTTGGATGAGCTCTCTTGGGTTCCAGCATATTACGCTCTGGCTGCACACAAATTACTTGATAAAATCTCCATTATTTTATCCCATGGACGGTGGTGCGTAGAGTGCCAAACTTCTATCTCTCGGGCGTGGAGTTTGGCATGATTCCATCCCCACCCAACTCCTATTTAGAGTCAACACACAACACAAAGTAAGTGCCACTCCACTCTCGTTTGTATACATGATTTCTATAGCGACAGCCATATCATACCAGAAAAGAGAATGCAAGCCCACATGAAGCACTTCATCATCATCTTCTTCTTCTTGGCACTGGCCTGCGCTTCCTTAGGGTCTGATAACACCAAGGGGAGAAAAGAGTTCCCCCCAATGAGTGGAGGAGGCTCCGGCCATGGTTCGGATCCTAAAGGCAGTTGGGACTTCAACTGGGGTTGGGGCTCAGCCCCTGGAAGTGGCTGGGGCTATGGCTCCGGATCCGGTCGCTCCCCAACGGGTTCCGCGAAGGGGGTCGGCTTCGGATATGGATCTGGGTCGGGATCCGGGTCGGGTTTCGGTTTCGGGTATGGTAGCGGTGGGGCTCGTGGTGGTGGATATGGGTTCGGAGCTGGTTCTGACGGTGAGGGTGGCTCAGGTAGTCCAAGCAGTCGTTCTCCCTTAGTTTCTGCAAAAACAGAGGAAGAACATAACTGAAATGGGTTAGTTTGTGTCTGTCACATGCTCCATGAAGGTGACAAATAACTGAGTCTATTAGGAGAACATCTATATACTTTCTATGTATGTATATATTTCATATCTGACTCTATCCTGTGTGAAGGTGCTGTGATGTTGGTGTTCTACTATTTCCATTCTAGTAGATAAAATATATTCCAAGTTTGGACAGCTCTCTCTCTCTCTCTCTCTCTCTTGTGATGTTGGTGTTCTACTATTTCCATTCTAGTAGATAAAATATATTCCAAGTTTGGACAGCTCTCTCTCTCTCTCTCTCTCTCTCTCTCTCTCTCTCTCTCAAATAAGGTCTGCTTGTATGAAGCATTGAGAGTGATATTGTCATGTATAATAGTTGTTTTAAGTCTGTCACGACCCGGGCCCGAGGTTATGATAATCGGGGCTAATCCCGGATCGCGATCCTACATACTTACTCCCGTAAATCCTGAATTAACCAAAGTTAAGACAAGACTTACAAGGGATCTAACCTGCATACCTGTCAATTGTACATTTTTGCGGAATACATGTATACATTGACAATAAGTAACTTTACATTAAAAGTAAAGTTCACATATACAAAATTATAGTCCAATAAAGTCCACCGCTGCATATTCACAATACAATGCAGAGGACATTTAATTACATCTCAAAATGATTTACAAAAGTATCTATCAAAATAATTCTAAAAAATAAATCCAAAATATTCAAAACTAACGCCCTCCGAACTATGCCCACTCCGCTAATCCTCCTAGA
Source organism: Umbellularia californica (assembly GCA_028538565.1). Classification (NCBI taxonomy): domain Eukaryota; kingdom Viridiplantae; phylum Streptophyta; class Magnoliopsida; order Laurales; family Lauraceae; genus Umbellularia; species Umbellularia californica. The sequence goes on from JAPQWN010000012.1 coordinate 1,906,863, forward strand.
GGAATTGGATGGGCCTCCTCCGTAGGCAGCGCGGCCTCTGCAAGGCCGGGACGGGCAACTGGGCCTGTAATGTCATCGATAACACTATGAACACGACGGTTCAGCAATGTATAAATAGATCTATGATATTTCATGCTAAATCTGTTCATATCTCAATGTAATAACTATAGACAATTAAATCTAGAACAGTATAAGATCATGTACAGTGCAGCTAATCAATAATCAGTGACTAATTTCAACTACAATAGTAGTATTATCATCATTCAATTCAGTTTCTTCCCAAGGGAAGTGTTAGTCAGTTCATTTTATGCAGTATTCATTCATTTCGTTCAATTCATTCATTTCATTGAGTATTCATTAAGTGGCTTATGGGACTCTTCAGTCCAATATATTTCACTTTTCATTACATGGCTTATCAATTCATTGACTTTGTAGTCTAAGTGTGGGATCTACCAGTATCTTGATCAGAGATCACTGGCATCACCACGGAGCTCCGGAACACCCCAATCATCTGCTGCAGCAGGATTAATCATTGCATTGTTACCTTTAGTAACTGTTTATTAATTCATTACTCATTAATCATTACATTGCTCAATGGTTCATTTCATTCATTGTTCAGTGATTCATTACATTCATTATTCAGTGGTTCACTACATTCATTGTTCCAATTGCGTCATTTATAGCTCTACCTATCTCTATCTCAATCTAGACAACTAATTAGGTGCGAATATTGGATACCAAATGCACGTGTTATTCTCGATGGACATCACATTTATATGTTTAATGTGTGCGTTTGGTTCCCAAAATTTCTCACCCCCCACTTCAAAATCCACTTCCCGAATGGTCCGATCGATTGACCAAATTTTCACTCACAATTAATATTTGGCCAGTATCAGGTTTACTGGCGGTTAGCCGGAACTTGGCCGGCGGCTAGCCGAAATGCAGTCGGCGGCTAGCCGGAATGTGCCTGGCAGCTAGCCGAAATTTCAATTTCTTTTAACCGCCATTTCGCGGTTAGCTCACGGTCAGTTTTCCAGAAGCTAACATTTTTTTACAGAAATCTTGACTCAATTTCGGTCACCTCACGGTTACCTTACGGCTAGCCGAAATTCAAATTTTGGCTAACCGAAAATTGGCGGTTAGCTTTCCAGAAGCTCGCCCATTTTACAGAGTTTGACGGTTGGCTTCACGGTTAGCCTCACGGCTAGCCGAAATTCACCCAGAATGACATTTTCGAGCTTCAAAATTTCTGAAGCAAATCCTTGGATTTGAGTTCCTAGAACTCAAACCTATCTAATACCTTATGGAATCCAAGAAAATACATACCTTACCTTATGGAATCCAAGAAAATACATACATTGGGAATAATCATTGGTCATTTCCATTCAACTCATGAAAATCTCCATTCTACAACAAGGAATGGGTTTGAGAACCCAACTCTCATGATTCAAGAAAGCTTGTAAACTAGCATTGGAATCATAGACATGAATTTATACTTGCCTCTTAAGTCAAATAGCAAGAAATCTTCTTCAATGATAGTTCCAAGAAGGGATTCTTGAGTTCTCCCACAAGCTTCAACACTCCAATATGGAAACAAGATGAGGAAGGAGATGGAGAAGATGAAGTCTCACTCCCAACACTTGTCAAGCTTCCAATCTTCACTTTAGATGGAGAGTAATGGAAGAAGAAAGAAGAGAAGAAGATGAAGACTGTCTAGGGTTTTTCTCTGTAATGGATTTTAGGTGAAATGAACTCAAAGGAACCCATCTCTATTATATAAGCCCTCTTTTTGCATTAAAGTCCACCAAATCAAGGTTATTTACAATTTGAGTCAAATGGAGGGTCATTTGACCGGATTCTCGTCAAACGACTTCAAGTTTATTACGAAAGTTGACGTACTCGTCGAGATACGCGCGTTGGTATCAAGAGTTTCCGTATTGACAAAATACAAATAAATCCGTATTTACGAAAAAGGTCTTATTCTCTTAGTTCAAGCCTAACTCTCATTCAATTTATTCAATCTCTTCATTATCACTTCATTAAGTTCATTTGAGACTAATCTCATTGGGTTTAATCATTAACCATCATTAGTCTAGTTAAACATGATTAACTAGCATTAACTTCAATTAAATAGAGTTAATCTTGATTAACTCGGGACCAGGCCTTACAAAGTCCTAGTAATTAATGGGAAATATTGGATGTGAGGTTGGGGGAGTAACCAAGGCCATGCATCAATCTTATAAATTTACTGATCATTTGCTCTCTCTCTCTCTCTCTCTCTCTCTCTCTCTCTCTCTCTCTCCATTCTATGAACTCAAAGAAATAAGAGAGATCTAGCGAAATCAGATCAATGGACCAATCAGAATTTCCATTGATTACTTGCACCACTTCAAGCGCATCCTACTGCATATGAACCTTGTAGCGACATTTCATAATTTGATGGTTGATTTGCACTGCCACTTGATGGGCCCATCATGAAAAGAACTGGCCATTCTAGCCGTCTGAAAAGAAAATTGGCCTTTCCTGGTTATAAGTTTGCCATACACCGACAGACGATTGTCATTCTCCAATTAATGGGAGTGCCACTACATGAATTGCCTTGTCTATAGTGGGAGTGATCAGTGATGTCATGTGATTCTGGTTTAAGATAATGTTACCAGTTTTAGCTCTAGCATTCTTCTCATCAAATTGTAGGCTTTTGAATTGATCGTGTGAATTTTTCACTCATCCAACTTTATCTAATGACTAACGTTTAAATAATTTCAGAGTCCAAATGTATAACAAAAATATTAGTGGGTACTAATCTTTTTTCTACAAGGAGGGGGAGCATGGAGTCCTTCCTTTCATGCTCCCTGCCCCCACAATGATAGTCATCCTTTCCAGTGGGCCCTACAAGGGATGCCATTCCATCAGCTTGGCCAATCTAGAAATTTTTTTAAGGGAACAAAGGAACTATATTATAATTTGTATACAACTAGCAAAAAGAATCATGATTTGCACGGACCCATAGAAAAATGAATAAAAACTTAAAAACTACATTCAAATTTAGATTTTACATGTTTTGACAAAACACGAGAAATTACAAATATATGGGAAAAATAGAAAAATATTTAGTAGAAGAATGGAAGGAGATAATTCTATTAGTAAATAAAACTAACTAAAAATTAAAAAGAAAATAAAATGCTCAATTAAGAGTAGTGAGTACAACTTTTTTATAAAAAAAAAATTGGTAAAAGAAGGATGTACAAACTTACTGAAAAACCGATTTAATTCAAGAGCCATTATATATATGGAGAATATTCATATGCATCTATCCCTCACCATAGGGTGAGAGACACTTACATAATTGAAAATATTTATATGTAAAAGAGGAAAAGCCATATATAGTCATTTGCAGAAAAAGAATGTTCATGTGCAAAGAGGAAAAGTCATGTAAGTGTCCCTCACCCTAGGTGAGGGATGGATGCACATGAATGTCCCCTTATATATATGTTTGAAATTTCTAACAATAAAAGCGGATCAAAAATAAGTTAGGAAAAGAAAAAAAAAGTAATAAATGATTGTTTTTATCATCAATGAGAAATGAACATGAAGCTACAAAATATAAAACATAATAACTACAATATACGTAAAAAGATACCCACCTGGGAATTTTTTGAGTGGTATAACCCACGGCTTGTGTTCGAAACTACACCATATTTGCTCGATATGTGCTTGTGTGAGCTTAGTGGGCTCCACTTGGGAAATTAGTCCTATTGGGTCAAAGACCTTAGGGATGCCCATGTCATTAAAAAAAGAATGTAAAAAGATAAAACTAAGTAAAATAGAAATGGAATTAAAAGTTAAATATTAAACTTGAAAGAATTTCTGAAAAAAGTAGTAAAGAGGAGTAAATGATCTCATAGGTGAAAGAAAATAATTATTTGAAACGAATATGAAAGGCTAAAAACTCTTAGTTTAAAAAATAACAAAGTTATAAGTCATCGATGCACAAGCATGTGATATTTGATGCGATAGTAAAATCTGTAATATGGTAAGAGGTAAGTAGATGCATCCGCAGTTCCGCACCCCTATTATAGCTTTGATACTTGTTTGTGCATCAAGAGGATTCTGTGCTATATATATTTTTATCTACAGGTGAGAGAGAAATGTTGCATTCCTATCCATCAATAGGAAATCAAAAGCCTATTCATTAAGAAAGTCAGTTCATTTCTTTTGTTGCTTTGCAAGGAAAATATATTGCACCAAACAAAGAGCTGCGAGGAAAATTAGAAGTTTTCCTCTTAATGGTGAAATCCTCGTCACACAAATGGACCCTTAGGTTCCATATGTGCAGCGGTAGTTTTCCACATAAATGGGCGGGGACAGAGCGTCGGAAACATGCGTTTGGGTGTAGAGGGGATTCCGTCTTCCGGAATTTTAGGCGACATCATTGAGTCCCCATTTGTTTTTGGAACTCCATTGCAAGAAACCAACCGCCGCGGAAGAGGAAACGCAATGTTTCTTGTTCTGCGGCGCTGCACATACAGACCCTCAAAAGGCTAGTACCAATTACATTCACAAAAGCTTTGGCTGTAATGGCTTGAAGTGCAAAGAATTTTGAGAACCTCCACAAACAAACATTTCTGATTTGCAACTACACACAACTTCTGGTCCTGTTAGTGTTCTAAGAGTCTCAGAACGACAGAGCCTTTGTTACATATAAGAGAGAGCCCCCCCTTAAATACTGAATCATTTAATGTAGGCTATAGATGGCCTTTTTTTTTAGGCTATAGATGAGAGAGGGCCTCCTCAAAAACTCGCTCTGGGGTTATTGTTTTTTTATTTTTTTATAACACAGGGCATCTCCAGCCCACCCAGTTCACTCTAGAAGCCTTTGGCCATCTGCCCGAGGAACACTCATTCTAAGTGCCAAGAATAATCCATAGGGGTATATGCAAACCCTCCTATTCACATGTACCGGCAAAAACTACAGGAAATGGCTAATGGAGGTAAGTGCCGAATCATCTTGGGTTATTGTCCTGAGGCCTAAAATAAAAATATAAAAAAAGGTGCATACTAGCGGCTACATATGGCGAAAAACGAAGTAGATGGATCAATCAAATGTCACAAGGGTAGGTTGTTTGGTGAAAGATTCAATCAAAAAATAAAGACCAAACCCTCTTAGATGCCAAGAGGAGGAAGCCTCTATTTAGCCATGACCAACCCAATAATTCTTGCAAGAACTTAGCATTTCTGAAGTTGAATATCATTTTATCTCAAAAATAAAATAATGATAATAAAGTTGAGTGGTGAAATAGTTCTAGCTGATGTCAATTTAGGAACAATTAGCAGACACATTCACCAAATACTTGAAGAGAGGCATGAACTGATCACTGGCGAGCTTTCAATTCTTCAGAAGAGAATTTCAGCTTCAGGGAGACTGTTAGATGTGCGCAACCTATGCTATGCCGGTATTTCCCTTTAATGTAAAAGTGCCTTCGGAAGAGAAATGCTCTCCTACCAGGAAGGCCCACTTGGGCACACCTTTGATCACTGCAGGCACACATATCAGGCACTAACCCCAATCTCACTATCATCAAACCATATCCACTACTGGTTTGAGTCTAAAAAATAATCTATGGTCAACGAACCACTAAATTTCATGGCTATTAAATCAAGACTAGGATGATATGGTGAGGCTGATTTTTTCACCGACCATTTTCCATAAGGAGACCTTTACATGTGCACCACCCCCACTAATAACTAGATATCTATGTGCGCCCCACGAGAAAGACTGCACGTGGCAAGTATACAGTCTGCTTGTAGGAGAACATTGCCCATCTTTAGAATACACAAAACTGCCATATGAGAGAGAGAGAGAGTTCTATTCTTAGAGTGATGGGTGATGATGAATTGAACGACATTTTTTCTTGTTCTCTTGTCTAGAGTGGAGAGAAAAAGTCAAGTGCTGAGAAGCAAATAGAAATGGGGCTCCATGAGAGAGATGGGACAAGAAATCCAAGAGAGAGAAACATGGGAATTATGAGATGGAAGTGACATGTTTCTCCATTGTGTTAAATTGAGACGTGGAGGAACCAAATCTGTGAAACCTATTTACGACCAAGATTGCATACTGTGGATGCTGGATATTAAATGGAGAGTTTAAGACACTGAGAGAAAAGATGGAGAAAAAAAAACAAAAGAAAAAGAAAAATGAAAAATTATAGAAAACTCAAGACACCTCGTCTGAGTTCTCAAAGACCAATCTAAACAACTCATAGTATAAGAAAATAATACTGTTAATGACTCAGGTAAGTACCATGAAAAGGACACTCAAAGCCACTATGGTTCCACGAACAACACAAGAATCACCAAAGGCAACCTCCATAACAGGTAGGTGCTTGTGTTAATAAAGAAACAAGAACTAGTAGCAGCACCAAAAAATTATGGACATATAGAGTACAAACAGTTTCATCCATCCTTGAGGATCTGAGTCTCAAAATGACACTAAGAATCCAAACAGGCTACAAGCATAGTAAAGCACAAATCAAAATGGGCATGTTAGCATCTGGTCCTACAAAATCAAAGGTCCCCAAAGGGAGAAAGGAAATTAATAATGCCAAGAACTCCATTAGCAACTTCATACACAGAACAGGAACAGGATAGGCACTTCCAATGAACAGGCAGGGCTTTTATGTAAGCAGTTATGATGAACACACATACAATATGCTCAATACAGTCTGCCGGTGCACTCATGAGAACCACAATAGCAATTTTTCTGTTTTACATTACCATTTGAGTCATGAACTTCGCCAATTGTATAGTTGTAGTGATATGTGAGCTCCTGTAATGGGGGAATATTCTCTGCAGCAAAAAACATTATGTGGGGCATGCTCTTGTCATCGTGATCATAAAGGACATTCTGTGCATAAAGGTTAGGGGAACAACTGTGGTTGATGAATCTTCCTACGTTGCCACACTCAGCAGCATCAATGGTGTACCCCCCATCCTCCACAACTTTTTCAAAAACATTTGATTGTGACTCTGTTGGTGCAAGAGCTGAGAGGCCATCCCAAAGTGACTGTTCCTTTAAGTTCTTCCCAATATCGAACAGATACTCATCATTACCAGTCCTTTGTTCAGCCTCTTTATCCTTAAGCAACTCCCCTGTATACTCGCATATGAAACTTCCAGAAGGAATAGAAGCTAGTGATCTGACTCCCCAACCCCTCGATTTGGTCTTGAAGACCTCCAGTTGGAGTTTTTTGCCATGCTGGCTAACTCTGTTGTGACAGGATGGAGGACATTTGCAAGAAGGGCCACACTCATAAACAAGGGGCTTGGCTTCTACAATAGCACCATTGTAATTGAAAGGGATCTCCCCACCATTCTTCATGACACAAACACACTTGTTTGAATCTGAGCATCCTCTGGGGCAATCACAACCCTTAGGAGGAGTTGGTGTGTACCATGAAGGATATATCATCTTGGTTATGTATTTAAATGGTAACAGACGATCATTGTCCACAGTATTCACGACGCAGATGGCCTTCTTCTCCTTTTTCTGAGAAACGTCCTCCATGCAAAGACCTTCACGCTTTGCTGACGTTTTCGACTTCCTGACTTCTTTCAAGGCCAGCTCTGGCTGCCCTGGCATTCTTCTCATTTGAAACTTAAAAACAGCACAACCATGATCACCCTTTTCTTGCCAGTACTTTTCAACTAAGTACAACCCATCATATGTAAATGTACTAGTCATCCTTCCCCTTGCATCTGGGGAAGGTACCTTAAATCCGTGAATGACACGAACAGGTGTTTTGGCATCTATGCTGTTTTTTAATGCCAGGTTTCCTCGTTCAAGCTTCTGGTCTTCAGGTTGCTTATCTCCACTGGCAGGTTTTCCTCCTTGGCCTGAATATATCATGACATCTGAACTGTCCATGTCATCTGCATAACCCCCAGAAGCCACAACACTGGTGGCAAGGATTGTTTTCCCTTCCCTAGTGTAATCAATTCCACTTTGATATGGACGGTGAAGGCCTACAACAGCAAGTTCCACCCTGAAGCTGAATTCATCACCGACTTCAATTCCAGGCACAGGTCCCAAGATTGCCGCACCAGTATTTACACATTTGTTGCCCTCTTTAAGCAGCTTAGCTGCAACGAGATCAATACGCCCAAGTGCTTGAGCCGGTCTGTTCGACTTCGTTTCCTCTTCTCGCAAAAGCTTTCGACAAATAGCTTGAAACATGCGTAGAGTTTCTCTGACTTTTCTGCGAGGACTGGCGTTATCAGAGTCATCACTTTTACTGCTGCCTTTAGGACCAAATGGAATCAAATTCGAACTGAGCTTTTGACTAGAAAGAACCCCTTTGCCCTCATCATCAAGTGGTAAAGAATCCTCCTCATCCTTGACAGCAGCTTTATATTTCTCTCGAGAAGCTGACTTAACCATTGTAGATTTCTTTTTTGTTGGTTTTTCTTCCACACTATCTGTAATCCTCAAGGAACTCCTGTCACTGTTCCTTTTCTTGGGAACAGCTCTCGGTGTGTAAGTGTAATCAACCACAGGCACATCCTTCTGTTTCTCATTTCCAGCAATTTGAGTATCCAAAACCATTTTATCACCAGAATATTCAAAATCAATAGACCCTTCTCCTTGAGACTGACTTGCAGTGGCATTCTTGTAGGCTGCAGTGCAGGGCAGAGCCACGATCCATTCTTCGGTTGATTCCTCCTCAGACTCTCTCTTAGGATCCACAGTCTTCCTGTACTTCACAGATTCTTTGCCCTTTTCCTCTGCTGATCTTCCAACTTCTCTCTTATCCTTTTTGCTCGTAGATTGGAGTTTTATATACAGTTCAGATGATTTACTCTCATGGGCAGTGCTAAACTGAATCTTTTCAGCAATTTCTTTTGCATCCACACCTTTCAACCCTCTCCTGGTAGCTCCTTTAACTGGAACATCATCAGTCTTTTCTTCTGTTTTGTCTTCAGTAGCATCATGCCTAAATGCAGATTCAATATGAACCTCTCCTTCAGGCTCCTTGGTAACTTTCCCCTCTGACTTACCTGCAGAACTCTCAGCATTAACAGTTCCATCCATCTCAGTCGAAGGACGATCCCCAGTAGGCTTCTTGTTGCCCAAAGGAACGGCTTTCTTGCGTTCTTCTCTAGGCGTGATTGGTGGGGCATTTCTCCCACAACCACGAGGAAAATCTCGAATGCAAGAGACTCTTCTTGAAGGAAATTTTTTAGGCACAATTTTCTCCGCAGCTTCTCCAGGAGCAGATATGTCAAGCAGCTGAACAGTATCTTTTTCCGCCCGATCCAAACCACCCATCACCTCAGACTGATTAGCAATTTCAGGTTCTGAATTATTCAATGGCTCAAGCAAGGTGGTCTGATTCAGACACTCTGAAACGCCTGCAGTCTCAGGTTTCAGACCATCCAACAAACTGGATGGTTCCATCTGATCTGAACTTTTTGACAATTTGGGCAATTCAGATTCAGCAGAAACCCCAGACGGCGCCAACGAGCCCAAATCAGCTGCGCGAACAATCAAACTCTCCGCATGCAGTTTGGCAGCGGGTTCCAGAGCATTCCGCCCGCATCGGGGTGGAAAATCTCGTTTGGCAGAAACACTCCTCCGCTTAAACCTCACATGGCCCATGGAAATGCCATTACCGTTTTCCAAACGATGATTTTGCACAGACACTGCATCAACACTGCAGTTTCCCAGCGGACCTGCTTTCGACGGATCTTCTAATACGACCATTGTTCCCAATGCTGAGAAGAAGAAAAACCCTAAATGGAGCAGAAATCAAACTGAATGGCGCATGAAGAAAATCATGAAATCATTGCTGTGGGATGGAGAAAACAAGTTAATCTTAGGGTTTTAGATAGATTAGGGATTTCAGAAACCCTAGAATTTTGGAAGAGCAAACAGAGATGAATGGAGATTAGGGTTTTAACCGAAACAGATGAGGAATGTAAAAAAAAAAAAAATGCAGTTGTGTTTGAAGAATCTGACCTGTTAATTTGAATCAATTACAAATCCAATTGCGTTTGTTTGCAGTTCCATTCGAATCGTGATGATGGGAAGAACCCTACGCGCCGTTTGGGATTGAGATGTTTTGGGGGGAACGGGATTATATACATGCAGGCGCCACTACCATAAAAAAGCATGTAGAAATAATCTGGTGCGTCCAAAAGTGGGCTAGGAGCTCACTTTTGCTGGTTCCACCAATTTGTATCACAGGCCCACCCCTTTTCAAATTACAATCCAGTACCCACCTTTTGCTGGTTCAACCCTCACTTATTTTGCATAATGGGGCCTACCCATTGATTGATTGAACCCAATCACACTCACTACCTCTTACCAATTGGCACACAGGACACACTTGGATTGAAACAAAGTCATTTCTTTTGTATTCAGTTTGGTCAAAATATATGCATGGTCATTTTATTTGCATGGAATTGAAATCTTTAGAATTTATAGTTAAATAGTTTCAACAGAGGATTATCAAATAGCTTTTAGGGTGAAGGATGAAGGAAATAGAGTGAAGATGTAGGTGGAACTTCTTACATTATTAGAATTTAATTTACGAAGGTTATGGTTGGGTATTCATTTTTCATTGAAGGGACATTTTTATGGTTATTTTTGCATCTTTACCTTTACTTCCTCGATTTTTGCCAATTTTAAAAAGATATTTCTTTGAGTGTCTCAAATTCCAATGCCCGTGTGATTGCATGGAATAGGACACCTATAAATCTCATGGTAAAATGAATTTCAATGCAAGATTGTTAAAGAGGTAAAAGGTGAAGGATATAAGGATGAGATGTAGATGAAATCTACACTTTATAGGATTTGATTTATGATGATTAAGTATTCATTTGCCATCAAATGAGGATTATTTGATGGCCATTTATGGATTGCCACCTTCCTTTTTTCAATTGTACCCATCTTTAGGAATTCATTTATGCATAAACCAAGGAATTCAATTCCAGGCAAATAAACTAGCCCTTAACGAACAATGTAAACACTCCTCAACAAGCCCTTAACGACAATTCATGATCTAACTTGCTCGTTTGACTTAAATATATCCCTATAATTAAAGGTCTTACTTGATCCCTTCTTATTTGTTTACCTTTTTTATCCTACGGGCAAATGTACTAGTTTCAAATGAGTACATTCACGTGATTCTATTTTGACCAACCATCTTGACCCAACTTGACATGTTTGCACTATGATCTACCAGTCCAATCTAATTTTGTTAAACAAAATTTTAGGGTTTACCTTTTTAACTTCTAAGTTGATTTGAGTTGACCTAATGGATTCAATTGATAAATGCATTGCAGTTGGCTCTAGTTTCTACAGGTTGGATTAAGTATGCGTGTTGAATAACAAGAATGGACCTAAACACAACACCTGATCCAATTACCAATAAGATAAAAATAATTTTTACTCAAATCCAACGTAGAAGGCATTCTACCCCATGAGGCGGATACTTCTTATCCTAGTTGGACGAAACATAAAAATATTGTTAATGAATAAAAGTACGTCTTATTCATTAACGAGAGGTGCTCCGAGGATATCTCTCACCTTACTATGAGAGATAAATACGGTTTGATATAGATGTGAGGGCCCTATATTATCTCTCATAATAAGGTGAGAGCATCTCCCTTCATTAACATCCCGGAAATATTATCTCAGTAATTAAATATATTGTGGAAAAAAAAAACTACACTAATAAAGTTGTCCGGGACCATAACATAATCAGCAATGCTATCAAGACTCTTGAATAATTAGATCAAAGGGTAGAGACTATAAGATAAATTTCTCATGTTCCATCTTTTAATATCTAATGAACTTCCCTTTTCAGCCAAAAAAAAAAAAAAAGAAAATAGTTTTTAATCTAATTCCAGTGTTCATGGGCTTTTCTTTGTGTTGTGTTCTACCAGCTATGGTGGTGTGCTTTTCCTAGGGACCTGCTCTGTTACCAGGTTGCTAGTGTTGATACATACAACGCAAGTAGTCATGTTTTAAGACATTCAACCAACTTGAAATCTGTATCACACAAATCATCAGTACACTAGCCCCAACATAAAATGTGGACCAAAAATAGATCCCTTATGGATCAAATCCTCATTAGATTCAAGCAAAATATTGATCTGATCTAAGAAAAAAAAAATCACTTTCACAGAGTATTGCTTCTGAGCTGAATTATTGGAGATGACATGATGGTTTCAATTAAAATGAACATCATTCTTCTTTCACCTGGAGAGTTACAGAAATGCATTTGTTTTCAAGAAACCACGAGGGAAATCTCGTATGCAAGAGACTCTTCTTGTAAGAAATTTTTTAGGTACAATCTTCTTTGCAGCTTCTTCAGGAGAAGATATGTCAAGCAGCCGAATAGTATCTTTCTCTGGGCACGAAGGTTTTGGCAAATCCGAACAACCCATCATCTTCATCATCTCAGACTGATGAGCAATATCAGGTTTTGAAATATTCATTGGCTCAAGCAAGATGGTCTGATTCAAACACTCTGAAACATCCAGTGTTTCAAGTTTCAGACCATCCAACAAATCAAATGATTCCATCTGATCCAAACTTTTTGACAAATTGGGCAATTCGGATTCAACAGAAACCCAAGAAGGCGCCAATGAGCCCATTGTAGCCGCGCAAGCAATCGGACTCTCATCATGCAGTTTGTCATCAGGTTCTTTTGCACTTCTTCCACATCTTGGTGGGAAGTCTCGTTTGGCAGAAATACTCTGACGCTTAAACCTCACACGGTCCAAGAACATGCCATTACCCTTTTTCAAACAATGATTTTGCATGGACACTGCATCAACATTGCAATTCCCAAGCGGACCTGGACCTGCACCAACAATGGAATCATCTAATTCTACCACCTTCCTGCTCTAGACTACTGAAGAGAAAAACCTTAACGGGAGAAGAAATCAAACAATAAGAAGTATAAGAAGCATGTAGAAAAAAAATCATGTGGCCGGGATGTTGAGAGAGAAGGGAAGAGTGGAAAGAACAACACAAAGTAAGCCTGATATAAAGAAAATTCCCTAACCAAACCTGCTGAAGTAGAATCCTAACCACAATAGGAAACATAATCATAAAATCAAATCCTAAAGCAAAAGGAAATCTAATTAGATAAGAACAGCAAACCTAATCCTACTCTACCCAGTGTCACAAGGCCAAATTTCCCATGCTTTATATCTAATTCTAGTGTTCATGGGCTTTTCCACATGCAGTGTTCTATCTGCGTTTTGTACAGGTATGGGGGTATGAATTTCTTCGAGATCATGTGCCCTGTTTCTTAGGTTTCTAGTTTTGATACTAGAATGGAGTAGCCACGTTTAAAACATTTAAACAACTGCAAATTAGACTAGTCCAATTTTAGAATGTGGTCAATCACCAAAATAGATCCAGTATGGATCAAATTCTCCTTAGGTTCAAGCCAAAATATCACTATGACTCAGAGAATGCTGCATGCTGTACCGAATCTAATATGGTTTGCAGCATAACTCAAACCCACGGATCTAGATTTAGACATTAAATAATGGATAATCCAAGATAATGAAAGCATACCTTGCGCCTTAATTTTCATGACAAGCGGTTTGGACATGATCTTTAAACTGTCCCCCCTTGTGATCAAATAGAGCTTTCACATATATTTTTACTCTGATGTGCGTGACAGTTAATGGGTACCGTGCAATATGAGTTGACTAAAAGTTATATAGATAGGCACAGAGAGATTTCTTCCTATCAAAGAAACCCTATTAGACGTTGGTTTCCTTAATTCCCAATAAGACTGGGATTTTAAAAAACGAATCCAAATTAAATTTATTTAAATCAAAATTAAATGGGAAAGCTTATGAAAAATCAATTACTTAAAGTGGGGCCATATTATTATTATACATGTGGTGCCGTGGACAACTATACTTTTGTCTAAAACTCTCTTACTTGATCGGAGATAGAGAGGCTCTTGAGGTGTAAGATTTTGGACCTTTAAAAGGGCAGCCCTCAGAGGATCTGGATGCAAAACCGACAGGCCAACATGCCTTGTTACTTTGCCTTCGTCGGCTATGCTGCCTATGCTGCCAACTTTCACATCCTTACATCCTTACAATAATCTCAAAAGGAAAAGGTAGATCATGGAAGCACCAATATATTTATGCCAGTACAGTTTGGTAGCCAATATATATTAGCGGCGGCGGATTCAGGATTTTCATTTGGTGCGGTAATAGTAAAGTTAAGAAGTTAAATAAATGTACCTTCCCTTAGAAATCATCTAATATAGCAAAACAAAAACGTGCAAAAAGTAGAAAATAAATAAATTGATGAATGGTTTGGTTATTACTTATTAGCCAAAAGATGGGCAATTGGCCAACTGCCCATAGTGGCCTAAATTTTGTCTCCCACTAGAATGGTTCTGAACCTCTGATAAGAAATGCTCAAGGTCCAAATGCTGGAGCACAGTTTATAAAGGTGATCCCACTTCCTATCCTCAAGCCTCAAAACCCTCTTAGTCACATGGGTCAAATGACAATTTGGAACCAGCAGAACATGGCCAGCTGTAAATAAAGTTGGAATCTGTACATATCATTAAAAAAGAAAAATATACAGCCCCAATCAAGAGAGAAATGGGTCTACTACACAAGGTCACAAGTGCCAACCTACTAATGCAAAAAAAGGAAGGCTTAGAAAGAAACAGCAGAGAAGTTGGAGGAGAAAAGGTTATCCAAATTTAGTCTAAACCACTCTCTCTTACAGATCCTTCTCAAACAGCTAGTTGGGGCTTGTGAGGAGTAGACTCCTCCTCAGAGAAGCAGCATTGTAGCTTTAGAGATTTGCCTATAGTAGTCACATTGAGAGGAGATTCCAATTGCATGTCTCTTTGTAGATAGGAGCAGTAAGTGTAGAAAGTGTTTGGGGTGACGTTTAAATGGAAGCTCAAACCAAACAGGAAATCCAATTCCAGAAAGTTCATCTCTGTTGTGCTGATTCCTCCTACTTTGGCATAGTAAGCATTGCTATAAAACCTGCATACAAAATAGAGAGCAATGAAAAAATAAAAATAAAAATAAAAATGGGGATTCATTTCCTGTAAAAAATCATGTAGAACTGTTGAGAACTGAAAAGTCAAGAGAAGTCAATTAAAGCAAGAACTGTGTCTCAGAAACCAAGAAACAGAGAGCTGAGAATTCCTAACAAGATCATTAAAATTCAATTCAAGCAACTGGAAAAAAGTGAAATTCTCTAATTTTCAGAATATAAATAGCAGAAAAACCCATCAATCGATTTATCTGAAAAAGATAAAATCTAAGGTTCCATGATCTGGGAATTCATCAATTATATCTACTAAAACTACCCAAAAGCATAAAAATTTGGAAGACTATAAATTTCTCATCTTTAAAGAGGTGGGACTTTCCCAATTGAATCAAAAGAACATGAAACCCATTTGACCAATTAAATCAAACCCAACTTCTCTATCTTCTAATACTCACATATCATCCATGAATTTAGCAGCAACCAAGACGCTGGTGATCAGGAGCCGATGGACGTTGAATGAATTGAGCGGCAGCGATGGCTGCCTCTGCGCGAACCGATCAAGGTAGACATAGGCAACAATGAAACAGGAAGAGCTGCAATTAGCATATTTGAAGATCCTGGCTAAGTAGCTGTGAATGGAGATGGTGGGCCTTGTTAGGCCATGGAAGACTGTGATCTTCTGCTGATCGAATTGTCGGTTCTCGTCGTTCGATTCGGCGACCCTCTGCAGCAGGGAAGAGAGGAAGCTGATGATCTTTGGCATCTCATGGCTGCTCTCAAGATCTGCCATGGATGCTTGTGTGTGTGGGTAAGCTTTGGACAGCTCCCTAAAGAAGATTGGAAATGAAGAAGGGTTGCTGATATAGGGAGGGTGGTAATTACGCAGGGGTGGTCGTTAGAAAATGAGTGGAATTACGGAAATGTCCTCGGGATTTTTTTTGAATCGGTGGTTGTGTCTTGGTAATTCGGATTACCAACTCGACGTGCAGTTTTTCCCAACTTCATTAATGGGAAAAGATGGAGATTGTGGTGTGGAGTGGGATTAATGGAAGATCAGGGTTGTTTTTGGTATTTCGTTTCGTATAAATAGAAAATAGACGCTCGTTTGTCTGAACAAAATATATAAGAATTGAATACATAGGCATCCATGTAAAAGAAAAAAGTGGTTGAAAATGAATAAAAATGACTATCAGATAACATCATCTTTGATGGAAAATGAATATCCGACCATCACCGTATTAATTTCAAAACCTTTTATCATTCACTTCTCACCTTTATTCACACTTCACTTTACCCCTTGATCTAGAGCTTATTTGACTAGGAAGTTGAGGAGAGGGCTCCACTCAAAGGAGAGAGAGTATTGTAAAGTATTGCCCTAAAAGCCCCAAAACTCCTTTAACTTTGGGTTTCATCTATTTATTGCTAAAGCATTCCACTTTTTTAAGGGCTTTTGTTTGAATGGAAGTGAATTCCTAAGAATTCTAAGAATGAATTTTGAGAGAGATAAAAATTGAAAAAAAAAAAAAAATAGATGAAAACCCATTAATGGACATCAAATAATCTCCCCTTGATGGAAATTGGATTTATTGCCATCACCCAAATAATTAAATCAAATTCTAGGGTAGTCAGGGTCACATTCATATCTCCATCTTATACCTTCTTACTCACTTTTTTAATAAGCTTTTATTGGAAGACAGTTTACCTTAGACACCTGGGTGTATTAATTATTTCCATCTAAACAAATGCACCCTTAGAAAATGCTATTCCCAAAATAAAAATTGATTTAGTAAAATGTCTAAGGGGATAAGATGATGAATGATGATGATTATTTACCAGACATGGAGTCTGGTTTTTGTAAACAACAAGGAATTTGGGTTACATGTTGATGCATTTACTGTTCAAGAAACTAGTGCTAGAAGGGAGTATCTAGACATCACCACCTATGCTAGGGGTGCCAAAACATGACATGCGACCAAATGCCTCCACCAACTATGTTGGTGAGCTCCTTTTAGTATATCTATATCAGATAACATGAGATGATGAGATAATAATACAAAATATATATATCAATACAATATTTTATATGACATATAGCGTTGTATAATTATCACTTGGGTAATAGGCATTCAAGTACAGATCTGAGTAGATACAGAACGTACCAATTATTAAATGGGTCCAAAAATAGAACCAATGTCCAGCTTTTGTCAAATGAGACCTTTGCATTACCGGGTTATTACTAATTTCCAAGGCATACATATCTATCTACCTTTCAACAAAAACGAAGGACTTGGGTAGTGTTTGTGTGGGTGCGACTATTTACTTAGCCAAATAAAAGAAAAAAGAGTCCAAGGGACACTTCAAAAAATATGACTTATAGAAGTGGGAATTTTTTGAGGCAGAACAATGGTTTATGTGAATTTTGAGGCAAACCAACTGTTTTTTTTAAAAAAAAGACTATTTTAGTATAATGAGGCCCATGGTTTGATCATTCCCATGCATAAAAGTAAAAGTGAAGTTCCTCTGCATTGTGGTTTCTCCTTGACTTGTTCACTTGGTAGAAAAATTTTTAATCTCACTTTCAACCTAGTAAGCTGAGAGTGAGAAAAGTAATAAGTATTAGCTGTAAACGTGCAGGGATGAAATGACAATCACGAGGAGGCCTTTGGAAGTGAGAGAGAGGGAGAGGTGTAAAGAAACAGGAAAGCGTGTTTCACGCAAGCTCTGGCCTCCTTCATGTGGTGACCATGTGAAGTACCTTTTTTTTAAACACACCCCCCACAAAACACTTCACACCATCTCCTGTCCCACTCACCATTCATTGCCAATGGGTGATGCCCCTTAATACCTTACTATATATAAAAAAAAATGCAATAAAAATATTTTTAAAATGGGTTCTTTCGTACTTGACAATCATGCAAGACAATCGTTAAAAGATAGCTTTATGGGGCCGACTTGGGGCCCTGTCAACTATGAAGAGGTTGGGGCGGAAAAATCTCAATGGGACCTAATGGTGTGTAAAGTATCAACCTCAATAGTTTATCTTAATTTCTTGATCCATGACCGTCAAGTTTAATGTTTTAGGAAGCCATCATGTTTTTAAGATCTAATTCAATGGTCAGTAACAATCAACCCGAGTGTCAAATTTGAGCTTGCACAAACTCATATGGAAGTGCTGACTATGAGGGGTTGGAATTGGATTGATCACAAGGGTCCCACCACAAGCCTAAAAAGAGGGATCTGCATGATGTCTTTCATTAGACATCCTCAAGGAAGCATTGGCCTTTTTTAATTTTAAATATAAGAACAAGTGCCCTAACGTGGATGAGGACCTAAGGCACTATCTTCTAGCAGCCAATCAGAGGACCCATGTGACCATCTTAGGTGATGGCTTCCTCCACACCCCACAAGGGTGCTGGTGGTCCTGATGTTTGTTTACATGACATGTAGCCTCGGCCTCCTTGGGGTTACTTTCATATGCACATGTACAGCCTCATTTAAAAAAAAACAAATCCTAAAAGCTTAAATCTTTTCATATATTCTAATTGATTATCAGCTACTTCTTAACTTGTAAAGTGGACTTCATTTATTTTTTGCTCTAATTTTGACTTATTTAACACCCCATCCGGCAGAAATAAGATAATGTTATGCTGGTAAATGTCGTGCAAAGCATTTTACTCTATCTGATAATTTTTCTTTCTGCACATTAATTTTCCATTGTAAGATAATATTGCGGTTAGATCATTATCATCATTCTCATCAAACTCTAATTTTATTGGTTTAGATTAGCCTTTGTGAGTTCTAACTTTCCACTTCGATGCATACCTTGGCTTGTCACAATCGAGGAATGATTGTGTATTTCATACAGTAATATGCTGACAACAACTAATATGTGATTTTTCATGAAGGGTGCCTTACCTTCCTTTGATCTGACTGAAAACGACATCTTATAAGCATCATGAATTTCACAACAATAAGGATTGATATATACCGTTGAATTTAGATGTGTGAAATATGAAGGCATATTAATATTTTATGTTACATGATATTATATGATAAGCAAACGGTGTATATCACTCGTGCTAAAGTAAAAATCTTACCAAAATTGAGACGCATAATGTGAGACCATCAGATTAAGACCAGGTGAGTCCCAGATTTGAAAGATCATACATTAGCTGGTGCTAATTCGGTACCGACTACTGACAGAACAGCAGAGGAAGGCGTATGGATGATATACCTTTTGTGTGATTAGAGAATGCCAATTGCTTAGGGTTTTGAAAACCCACAAACCCCATTTTTATCTTTTATGGAAAGTGCATGATGCACACTACTTGTTTCTTTAATTATAGTGTGGGGATACTGCATAATATGGTAAGATTAGCTTACATTTTAAGCTATCTCAAGTGGGTATCATGTCCAATATTGTGTTATGTTCAATTGATGATTTGTAAGTGGTTCATACTTGACAACCCTAAATGGCTGTTTGCTTAATCAAGTGTAGTTGGTATATATGGAAAACCATTTTACACCCACATGAAGAATTGTAAGTAGAATTCAATTTAAAAAATCAAGAACATTTATTTCTCTCTCTTTTTTTTTTCCCGTTCTCTTTCACTTCTTCCATTTGATCCTTCATCAATCTAAGGAAACATTTGTGTGGGGCTGTTTTTCAAGGCATTATACTTCCATAGCAGTATCTTTTTGCATGGAACATAAAATTTATGGAGTCATTTTCTATGGGTTTCAGGGGCTACTATATGGTGTGGCATTTTTTTAGCCTTGGACCTCTTGGTGGAGAAAAGTGTTTGTATATCTGGAGTAAGATTGAAGAGAATGGTTTCCCACCTTTTACCGTCCGAGTGTTCTTCTTTCTTCAAGAGCAGTATTGGTTTTCTTTAAGTCTGGTACATTTTGGAGGGTCTGCAATCCTGAAACCTGTCTCAACTGTCATTAATTATTAATTAAGAATAATATTCAGGTTGGTCTCTAAATTCCTGTAGAGATATTAACTTCATTTCATCTTATTAGATAAAAAATCCTTTGCAAATGCCATGTTTTTTTCGTACCCCCGCCGAGAGGGCTAGGACTAGAGGTGAAAACTAGGCCATGCCGTGCTGTGCTTAGGCCAGCTGAGGCTCTGCCGAGCAAGGCCCAAGTCCGTGCCATGCTGGGCCGGGCCGCCCCCGGGCCAGCCCACGTGCCTCTTATAATTTTAATTTTTTTTATATAAAATGAAAGGGACTTTATGGGTTTTTAGGGATTCTTAACTTGAAATAAAATTGAAACTATTATAATAAATGCACAAACATTAATGCTAATTTACAAATGAATAATAAATCTTTAATTATTTTAAATTTTAAATTTTATTTATATAAAGAAAGTTATATATATATATATATATATGGGATGTGCCGTGCCTCGCCTTTCCTTGGCCCAGCACTGCACGGGCAAGGACTGGATCGAGCCGTGCGGTGCCATGGCCCATGGCTCCGTAGATGACATATGAAGTTGCCAACCAACCGAGCAACCCTCAACCCCTGCATGGCTGCAACTAAAAACACCACCATCCTTACAGCTAAGACGTGACCTCATTTGCACTACAAGACATGATGCAACTCCTGTCAGCCTAAAAAAAAAAAATGACCTCATTTGCACTTGCACTTCAAGACATGATGCAACTCCTATCAGCCTAAAAAAGAACAAGTAGAAGAAAAGTAAAGAAAAACCAGCCACATTCATCTCTAGGTATTACAACGGATCAGGTTTAAATGGGACCCACACATGATAGGAATATAGCAAACAGGAGCAAGTTGCACTCTCGCACACTAGCATCTCCAACTTCATTTACATAAATGTAATGCGTTTGACATTGGATATAACTAGTGAATGAAGGAAACCCAAGGCTGTGACATGTAGTACCAGGGAAATGAAGATGGCCCTTTAATAAGATAATGCTGCTTTGTGTAATGCTGCATGTGAGAAGATGCAAGTTCCTTCTTTCATGGAAACAAATATTTTAAGGAGAATTCTGTACAACTAGCTAGAGGATTCCGCGGAAGAGAAAAAAACTTTTTTGATTTTTTATACAATCCAATATTGCTCCGTCGTTTGGTGTGAGTGCCATACATTTCCTTTGAGAGACTTTTGAATTTCTCTGAGAGGGATAAGAACGTAGTATACATCTCTCGTGAAAATAGAAATCTGTAAAGCATAAAATCCTCTTGTTGCACAAACAAGTCTTACTAATTGGTCTAAGAAAAAAATTCAGCTACAAACTATCCGCAAATTTCAATCCTACCAACTGGTTTGTGTACTAACATGTTTTGGATGCATGGTGGATTGAAGTGAGGTGAAGTAAAGCCTCCATTCTCTAGACAAGAAAAGACATAGGGTGGTATCCAAAGTACACAAATTCAAATTTTCCTCGTTCTTTTTATAAAAAAAAAGTCAAAAAATAATCCCCTTTTTCCACTAAATTACAAAAAAAAAAAAAAAAAAAATCTCCAGTAAAAAAGATTTCCTATCAAGCAACTAAAAAGAAAAGACTATCATAACTCTCTTATATTTTATTTTACCTTGATTTAATGTTTCACCTCACTTCAATTCACCTACATCCTAACACGCTTGAATTAAAGATGCAATGGATAACAGTAGATCAGATTTCTGTTATCATGTAAAGGGCTTATGAGACCTGCAAATCTCACACTAACTTCATAATTGACATACGTGGAGGTGAACTGCCAAAAAATAAAGAGTAACAAAAATATGGCTATAAATGGAGCAAAGGTAAAAATAACTTACAAAACTAGCCCTGTAAACATTCCACTGCGCAACACAAAGAAATTAAAATTAGAAAACAGTAAAAGAAAAAAAAGGAATGCTAGAAAAAACACATATGCATAAAAATTTTGCGAGTAGGGTGAGCCGGTTATTTCTGTAGAGGGAGGAGCGGGACGTGCCTCACCAAAGAGCTGGCACTGGATTGGCAGTAGAAGTAGATGGGTCATGAAATTTTCTCCTGCAAGAAGATCGCATGTTACTCTAATGCAGTCCAGCTCGTGAAGCGCACTTAGAAGTAAGCTTATCAATGGGGTGTGATAGATTAAAAGGTCTCCTTGTGAATAAGGGCTAGCACTAAAAAACCAGCTCCATTAGATCATCCTAACCCTTGATTTACCAGTCTAAAAGTTTAGAGGATTTTTTTTTTTTTTACATTCAATCCAACTGTGGGTATAGGTTTGATGAAAGTAAAATTAAACCTAGTGCCTACACTGATCGAAGGATGGGATGCAGCTCGTCATGTAGACTATTTTTATTTTTGAGTACTTCGGTGCTTAAAAAACAATGTGCCCAGCCATAACCAGGCATATGGAAAATGTCTTAACCCATGCTGCTAGATATCAAATCTGACCCATACCACTCGTGAGCCTGTAATGATTTTAAGTATAGCATATGAACCAACAATGTGACACAAGCCCATTACAAAACAGAGACTTTTGAGGCCTGGCCAAACTTGAATCTGCTTGACCCGATCCAAAAAGTGCACTTACCGAGTTTGGCTCGGGTTTGATCCTGAAATCTGAAACCGCATGGATTTCGGTTTCATTTTCATTACGGGTACCAGAATTCAATCCCCGGCACCCGATCCGATCCAACCTAGCCCAAACTGAATTGCATTCAGGTAGGGAATTTGTAATCCAAGTCGGGCATAGATTAGATAGGTTTGCGTATCGATTAGGTCAGCTTCGGATTTGGGCTTCACCCAGATGCAATTCGAAGCAAGACTTGATTGGGTCAATCGCCAGACTAACCCAACTAATACCCATACATTCACATGTCAACAAGCAAGTTATCAATTCCCAGACGAGAGGACATGCTTCTGGTTACATTAAGAAAACAAAACCCCAACTCATCATATCACACATCACTGTTCTAACCTCCAATATTTCTGGCAATTTGAAGTAACCCCTATACTTAATTAGAACACAGTTTTAGAAGTATTGTGTACAGAGATTTACAAAATTAAGACCTCCTTTTCCTCTTCTCTTTCTCAGCCTTCTCAAATGTGTTTTTCATCTGCATCAACAGTAAACAGATAAATAAAGGAACTCAATCTAAGCCTCCATTGCCTTACAAGCAAATATTCACATGCAAACATTATAGAATCAGACAAAATCAAAATTTAGGCAGTCAGAGTTTAACCAGCATTCCTACTCACCAAAATGATGAGGATGCGAACAAAAACAGCAGCAAAACCAGTGAATAGGGTCAAGGCATGCTTCACATAGTCGAGATCCCCGAGGTGGGCCCTTTCAATGATCTCTTGGGTGTCTACCACCACGTACCCCAAAAATACCAGTAGCCCAAAGTAGAGCTGCAAGATTTCAACACATTTAGAGAATGAGAGGGGCACTAGCATATACTTCATTTATACATAAGTAACTGCAGTTCAGTAACAGATTAATGAAGAAAACCAATTTAATGGAACTGTAAGAATTATACTGAGACCAGCTTTGTTTCCTTGGAAAATAGATGAACTTTTAGTACTGAAAGATTTGAGGAGAAAACCAATTTCATGAAACTTGAAGCCTTTTGAATTCTTCTGGGACCAGCTTTGGGAATTATACTTCTACACTCATCACCCAATTCAGTGGTATGTTTAGAACGATGGGAACCACATAAAGAAGAAGATGCAATTAGACATTTACCTCGAACTTGAAGATGGCCATGGAGCCACCAAAAATTGCAGAAGTGAAGTGCAACCAGAATAGGATGGAAACGCCAGCCGATAGAAGCCCACCAAGGTAAAGATACTCCCTTCGCTTTGCAACAGTTGCAGCTGCGGAAAAGCACCCAAAAGCAATAGCAGTCCCCCCAAATGCAGTGACAAGGATGCTGCAATTTCGGACACAAAACATAGACAAGATGTTACTGGTAAGCCATGGCATCTAATATAAACTTTACCATATCGCAGACTCGAGTAGTAATTCATTAACAACCATGTCAAATAACTTGTTTGAAATGAAATCATGGAGAAATGACCACCCCAATCCATTAAAATCTCACAGAGATGGAAGAAGATATTCATGGAAATAAGCAAATTGTCAATGAAGTCAATTACCTTGGATCAAACTCAATTACAAAATCTATCAAAGGACCCAAAGAGGCTCCTTGAAAAAGAGAAGCTGCCATGAAAAGACCAAATCTCTTCCTCTGCACCACAAAAATGAACCAAATTTAGAAGAAGAAGAAGAAGAAGAAAACAAAAACAAAAGCAAAAGAAGAAAAGAAAGTAAAAGTAGAAGTAGAAAAAGGCAATACCTCTTCATATGTAGGTGATGATAAAAGCCACACAATGCTTCCCATGCAAGCAAGGGTTGTGAGTAGGCCACCCATGTTCCAAACGAGATGCAAATACGCACCCACGGCCGAAGCAACCAATGAACAACATAACGTCAAATAAACCTGATAGAGACACAGAGAGATAAGATGGTTAAAAGTTATCAAAGGAAAGTGCTAGAAAGAACAAAAACCCAAACAGTACATGAATCAAAATTCTTCGAAAACAGAGAGAGAGAAACAAATCTCTAGATCTCAACACAACGGATAAAGCACAATAAAATGGGAAAAGACAGCCGGATTTCAGTCACCTGTTTGAGGTGGTGCTGGACAACGGGAGAGATCTGTCTGAGATTCTTGTGTGATTGGTAGCTCTGATTCCTTCCCGAATGAGGTTGAGAATGGAAAAACGAGGCAAAGGAATCCATATATTCGAGTGAAACAACGGGATCTGCGAATGAAAACTGAAACGAAGGCACGGAAGAGATGGTCTAGTTATAGAATGAGAATATATTGGCGCTTCAGAGAGACTGTTTCGTTTCAGTTTCCTGCGGGAAAGGGACACGAATCTGCTGGGCCATATGTCTTGTTATCTATGCACCATATGCTGTTGTCGTTGCTGCTGTTGGTCATATTTCATCCAGAGTCAATGAATGAATCAAAATAGGAGGGAAAGATCAAGATCAAGGGAGTGACGTTTGGGGTAGGGTGTCAAGGTCAATGGGTCTCATTCGTCGACACGCAGTAGACCCGGGGGCAACACGGGAACCATGTTGGTGTTTGTTGATGGGCTCGGTCGGCAGGGTCAAATCAAAGCTTGTTCTAGTCCAGTCGGTCCGATCCACTGCGATCTACTGCACATCGCAGATTGCGTGATGGTACCTCTTAGCAGAACATGATCCTGTAAAATTTAGCCCACATCGGAATTATCTTCATATCAGGCCCACCTTCGGATTGATCACATGTTTTACATAGAATGATTTCTTTTACCTTTTTCTAATCTAACGGGAGAAAACAAGGGAGTCCACAAACGGGTCATTCCCGCTAGGAGGAAATTTCGCAATCAATCTAACTGTAGAATTAATAAGATTGGTTTAAAATTGCATGTGGTATCATCAATACAAGGGGTGTTGGAGCTAGGGAGTTAAGGAATGTGGACCCCCCTTATTAAAGTGAAGAGAGCGTTGCAGTGGTAGTTCTGCTCTGTTTAAACAATGAACACCAGTTGGATCTTTCACCAACTATGATTAGATAAACCACATTAACCTGAGGTTTCCTACGGATATGAAATTCAATTTAAAGCGGAAAACCCAGCAAAATGATAAAACACAGCGTTCTACATCAATTTGTAAGCGTTCTACATCAATTTCTAAGACCAGACAGCCTAATCTGACAGAAAATATAACCCCACCTTGCTTTCTAATAGGACCCATTAAGATCTTACATTGGAAGCCACGGCATTTTTGTGATGCCTAGAGTCAGGGGATCTGGATTCTTGGACTCAAACCTGTTACATCGACCACCTCCACCAGTTCCTCCTTCACATGCACCTTCCTATAAAAATCCAGTAGACACTATGAAATGCTAGAGTTCATCCTTCATAAAAGATGCAGCTAACTTCAGGTTGGTAACCGGTCCCCTTTGGAACAAACAATATAAACTACCTATTGATGAAAGCCTACAAAAAGATGAGTTTGCTTTCTAACTCAATCATGTGATTTACTGGTACATTAGTAATCACAAAATTTAAGAATCTGAGGCCTCCAAGGTTATGAAATACTCCAGAGAAAAGAACATTAAAAAAAACAGAATAATATCTCTATTAATCTTGACAATTATACAAAGGAATTATAATATAAAAAAAAAGATGACATGCAATGGGGCATGGACATGCCATCATTTCCAGGACAGGACGCATTCCACTGAACATATATTAAGAGTAAAATAATTTAAGTCAGGGAAAGGATAGCAGCAAAATCCCATAACTGCTTCAGAATACAAGGCTGCACAACAAGATGATCTTCACAATAAGTCTTTTAAGGTTGGTTGCAAACAGAGTTATTCCGTAGGTGGAGAGGACAATGCAAGATTTAAAAGGAACCCAAATATAACACCAAGAACTCCAACAAAAGCAGCAAACATCAAGGAGAAGCCTGCATTGCCTTTGTGGTCTCTATGTCTCTTCAGCAATTCCTGAAATAATTATTCCAATGAATCATGAGAGAGTAATCTTTCACGTTGCATAAAGGAGTTGGACTCAAACAGGCTAAACTTCTTTAAGTCTTACACAAAAATGAATAGATCATTAACTGCATTGAGAATCTTAGCTATCCAGCATATGTTTCATGTTTCAAATTCTCAACTTTAAGTTGGCTCCATCAGATCATGATGTGATGGTAATATTACAAGAAGCTTTTGATCCTATAATTCACCTAGGAACTTCTTTTAATTACTTTTTTTTTTTTTTTTTTATAAAAAACACATAGGGGAAAAAACCAGAAGTGAATTAACACATTGAGCTTGTGCTTCTGTATAAGCTTTTGAAGTCAGAACCTTATCTTTCATTTCTTTTGTTACATAACATCCCTCACATGCATGGGTCCGAAGAACTCTTCCCTAGCAGGACAATGCTAGGTGTGTGGTTGGAAACATAATTTTCTTTTCTATTTTTTGACGAGATGAGGCAAAAAATAATAATAAATAGAGGAATTTACGGGAAAAATCCTTGTAGGACCCCATACATCCTACCAAGACCCCAGGGGTCCTCATGTGGCCTTTTTCTTCTTCCCCTTTTTTTTTTTTTTTTTTTTGTCATTTTACGATATGGTCGATGATAGTCATATTTTCTTCAACATGTAATTGTCTTATTTGCTGAACACAGCAGAATGGTTGATATTGACCATATAGTGAAATAACAAGAAAAAAGACGAATGTGGGGAGGAGGAGGGACGATCGCCTCAACATGCCCATCTTCTTCTCTTTCCCCATTCAAGACCTAATCCCACACACAAAACAAGCACAATCTCTCTCTCAAACCGTTCAATGGAGGAAAATTTTCTCTTAGGCATTTCATCAAACACCTTCATTACGCACCACCAACTAACCCTTCTTCCAACTGCTTCACTCACGCTCTCTTTATTACAACCCTCCCTACCTCTCCTTAAGCGTGTACCTCTCAGTCTGTTCAAGGGTTTCATGGTAACTCATGCTCTTTTTCTCCAACTCCAAATATGAGATATGCACAATCTTGTCTCTTTTTCTATCTACTAGTTATTTTTTATTTAATACTCTTCCAATTTGCAATTCTTGCTCTCTCCCTCTCTCTCAAACCTAAGAGCCTACAACAAAAAAAAGGTGGCATCCAAGGCTGCTTGGATTTGACCCAAGCACTGCATGGGGGACAAGGGCATTCTCCTAGTGAGATCGGGACAACCTTCGCTGAGTCTGAGAACTAGTAGCTCCTTCCCTAAAAAATATTTGTGCAGGACTGGTTTGTGGAAAATCAAAACCCAGGACCTCATCTTCTGTGTCTTTAGTGGTCATGTGGTGATCATTTTATTTAGTGACCTTTTATCTTGCATATATTTGTTTTCTTTCTTTTGGCTGTTAATTTTGTTTAAACTCTTATATTCAATAGAATTTGATTTGCATCTAATGGGCGTGAGAGAAAGGGCATTGATTGTTCATGAAGCACCAGCAACCAAGGGAGAAAACCCATATTTATCTTTTTTTTTTTTTTTTTTGTTATTTCACGATATGACAATTACATGTGGAGGAAAATATGACTGACATAATGGTCGATATCGACCATATCACAAAACGACAAAAAGAAAAAGAAAAAAAAAACAAAGAAGAAGAAGAAGAAAAAGGCCACATGAGGACCCCTCTAGTGTCCAATGTGATACGGGGTCTCGGTAGGACGTATGGGGTCCTAGGGAGATTTGTCTCGTAAATTCCTCTAATAAATAAATTGTGTGCTCATGAAGACCCATTTCTAAAACTCCGTATTTTAAAGATCAAAATACCACAAACTTCTAGTCACCAAAGTGCATGCATGTCAGCATGTGTCAGAACTAAGAATCCAATCTCGGTAATGAGTGTACAATTCGGCAAATTCATATAGGATTAGTGGGGTCAACATGGTGTTTAAATATATCTAGATTAGTTATTTTAAATAAAAACTATACGCAAAATTAAGACCAATAAAATCTTACTCTAAAAAATAAAGTAATAAGCGTTTTAGTATTTTAAATGGTATTAAATAAAAAAAAAGAAAAGAAAAGAAAAGAAAGAAGCACAATAACATTTATTTGATAGAAACAATGTTTAAGTTAGTATCTAGAAAATCCATGAAGAATTTGACAAGGTGTTATGTCCAACAACAGAATATTGCTCATTTCAAAGAATTCATGCAACATAGGTGTGAAGAGGATAAATTGTAAGACCATTAGATTTCAACATGTTCAAACAGAAATTAAAACAAAATACATAGGACAAAAGTATATTGCATTTATACCAGCTCTTGTTGCAATTGCTTGCCCTGTTGAAGTGCAGAATCTCGTTCCTCCTTTAGACGCATCAATGTCGGAGTCTACTCCAGAAGACAAACATAAAATCATCATAAAATTTATAAGGAATTACAATGTGTAGGAATGAAATGAACCATCATAGTGTCCAAAGAAAATCCCCAGGGAGTACAAGGGAACACAAGAAATCGAAAGGTCCTGGCCACCCCAAACTTTTGAATTCTCTTTGCGGTAATACATCCAAACTTCTTGAGATATTATTATAAGGTTGTGGAGAATCTTCTGAGCTTCCAGGGTTCTCAAGTCTTTATTATTATTATTATTATTATTATTATTATTATTATTTTTAAGTTGAGTGAGTCATCTAAATGAATTCAAACATGAGTGATAATACAAAATGCCCACAAAGCATTTCACTGGATGTTATATATGTGGTTAAGACTACAGAATATTTCCTGGATGAGATTCCCGAAAATTTGGTGCCATTGGTTATAAAATTTGTCGGTTATTGGGTGATAATCTTGATTTTCAACTTAACCAAGGATAAAAGTGGACAGCTACCTTTGCATGATTACCAATTGCTGCCCAGGGGCAGTTTTGCTTTGCTGGCCTGGTTGTGTTGTAAAGCATTTTTACTATGAACCAAAATAAGAACATGAAAAAGCAGGTTTGTGCAATTACGTGCAATTTGCATGTTTAAATTTCGAGATAGCTTCTTTGATCAGCAATGTTTCAACTTTCTAGACATTAGAAAGCCTTCAAAATAGATCATCCTTCACACCGAAGTATGAAATTTAATAGTAGAACTAGGAGTTAATGACAAATTTTACCACAAAACTAATTGCAAGACTACTTAATACTTACTAATTTCAAGAAAGACATGGAAAATGACAAAGTATAAATACAATTAATAACAGGAATATCTCAGACTTATTAATAATGAGGTAGATATAATATATATATATGGAAATATTCAGGATGTTTCCTCTAGCTGCAAGGGAAAGAAAAGAAGTTGACATCTTAGGTACCTAGTGAAACCAGATACACGTGCAATTAATTAAAAAAGACACGTGAAGCTCTGTGCAAAAAGATGATTCTTTTCAACAGCTTGATCGAAGCACATCATGGTTCTGATTCATCGGCATACATCATAATGACTGCTCATCATGATGCACCCATATCAGCTTCTAGACACCAGGTGGTTGGAGGCTATTATGCAGACAAAACGCCTTAATCATTCACAATTGCCACAAAACTTAAGTTAAAATTTTGGACACGATGATTAGCAGAAGGGACTGATCCTTAAATCCAGTTGAGTTTTAACACCTTAACAAGAGAACCTACCAAAGTCATGATAAAGTTCAGTTCATTGAAATGAGGAGAATGAATGAAGTTTGCTCAACATTTGCATTAAAAGTCAAATCATCTAATCACGAACATGAATTAATGAAGGGAAATTTAATGAAACAATATTCAAACCAGAACCATATCCTAATGATATGAAAAGAGAAATCATTTCTCAAAACAGTAAAAAATAAAGAAAATGGAAAGAAAATACTAGATTGCTACTCACATTGTCAAAGATTGAGCTGCTATGCATCTGTCAATCAAAACAAACAAGAGACGTGACCTCAAAACTATCATCTAGAGCATGAATTCCATTAAATGAATGAAGACTCATCCTTAAATCCATGGAAAAAGAGATATAATAATGCTATAGTAAGAAATTCAGGATCTCACAGAAGCAGTTTCAGAAATTTGTTTCAAGCCCTTTTGTTCTGACGGCTCCATGAATGATGCTCCTGAACTTCCACAACCAGAATCAGATGGAATTGTGTAAACAACCCTGAGCTTGCATTCCTCTACTACCTTTTCACCATCTTTGTTGAACTGTAAAAATTAAACAAAATCAATTTTAGGTAAAAGAAAAGTGTAACGTCTTACGTCTAACTAACAGCGAAAGCTTTCTCTGGATCAAATTCAAAAGCTTACAATATCTTGGGTTATCTCATCAACATCAGTCGTCGGAGGAACTATTGTACTCAGCAGAAGAAACTTATCTTTGCACTGCATATCAGGTGGATAATCTCGTTGTGCTTGGAGGGTGACTTCACAGATCAGATGGAAAATATAGTTTTAAAAAGGTAGAAACAAGCAGACTGTGTATTATGAAGAAATGCATCCTAAACCGAAAGATACATGAGAGTTTGAGGAAAAAAAATGGATGGCTGCCTGCTCCTTCCTACATGCATTTGGACCCACATTAGGCGGGTCTAAAATTTTTCTTTTTTTTCAAGTCATTTTGACCTTGATTATTAGAAAACAATTGAAGACACAGATTTGGAGGGGAAAAACATTATCACCCGAAATGTGATATCTTTCAATTGTGATTCTTGGGTTATATCCAAGTGCACCCTAAATTTTGTCAAACCAAGTTGAAAAGATACCTTTGACAACACATGAGTCCCAAGGTTGTATAATGCCGGTATTGGGCCTCACGAAGTACTTCTTAGGAGATGTGGTTTTGACCTAATCAAACAAAGAAAAACACAAATTCTAAGGTCGGATCTGTTACAATTCAATAACTTAATACTAATAAGAATAAAAACATAGTCTTGGAAGACAAAAAAGATGCAAGATTTGGAATAGAAAGCAGTAGTATCTACTTTAAAGGCAACATGATGCTGTGTGTTGTTCACTACTTTGAGCTCACAATAGCTCTGCTTCTCCAGCTCAACTGCCATGGAAAATCATTGAGCATAATTTCTCAAAGAGGAATCAGGTAATAATAAATAAAAATTGGAAATCCCAGACAATTGCATGGAATTCAAAGTTGTTTTCATTGAAATCAAAGCTAATACAAGATTTGACAAGGAAAAGAGGGGAATTTACCCTGAAATGTGAGCTCTTCTGGGTCGACAGAGATCAAGGTGCTACTGCTGCCCATGGCTGCTGATAGATATAGATCTCGACCGTCGGATCAAACGCTGGAATCTCGTGAGTGAAACCCTAGATCAGGAATGAAAGCTGACCAGAGACAAAGATGAGAAATCAAACCCAGGGGGAGAAGGAGAAGGAGAAGGAGAAGGAGAAGAAGCGCGATGACAAACGGCAGAAATGTCGGATTGGTCGGTCCAGATCCGGCTTGGAGATTTGGGGATGGGGGTTTATAGGGAGAATCAACGGCTCGGATCGACTCAGACTGGAAGCGGGAATCTAGGGTTTCTTCATCAGTTCCAGTTTGTAGTGTGTTTAGAGAGTGGAAACAGGGATGAATGAATGATGATGTAATAAAAAGGGAGCGTCTATGTCTTGTGTCTTGACGAAGAAGCTGCATCTGTATCTGTATCTGTATGTATGCGGTAATGTAACGAACGTGTCTGTCCTTCAATGGAGTTTGAACTATGCTGCCACGGACACGTGGCATCCAATGCTGCGTCCACATCATTTACAGTCTAACTCGAGGTGTCAAGTTGGGTTCACGTTAAAAGTAGTGTATATATCACATCCACCGTATTTTTTAAAGGGTGTGAAGTTAAGGCTTGAAATACAATTTACTCTTTTACTCATTTAACAAAAGTATTTAGAGTTGAATCGAAATGAATTTAAATATGTGTCCAACCATATATCATCCCTCATAGGCGACTTACACAAACATTATAAACTTAAAATTTTAAATTACTAAGGCCCATATGTAACTTGGATTTATTCAATTTTTTGTCTATCCAAACAAACCCACACACAATGATTGCATTGGTGGTGGGAATATTATATACTCTCTCATTGGCTTTCTAATTTCTGAAGCCATAATGTAGATTGTCAGCAAATGAGTGGGGAGATTATATTTTGACCCTCCCTTTAATGACACTTGGATTGGATGATTATTAAATCAAATTTTATCGCGTGGTTAATATCAACCATTCCTACTCTCACATATGGCATGTATTTGGATTTTGATTGGTTACCTTGGATACTAGTAGCAAAATTGCATAAGTAGCTCTTAATATTTTATATTTTCTTTGGGTACCCTAGTTATAGGGGGGCTGGGACTCAAAACTGAGGTGGGGGTGATGGAGCCCAACCAGGTAAGACAGCCGGTTCTCAAGTAGCTCTCAAGATTGGACGTCTGTCTAACACTTTTGTTTCTAAGGAGAAATTGGATAGTCCAAACCAAAGCCTTTTCAACTTCATAATACTTTTGGAATTGTCTTCTAATTAGCACCGAATGAAAAGTCTAGGGAAGTCAAGCTTCTTGTGACAGGTTTCTGCTTTTATATTTTTACCCCACAGCAGAGGTCCGAAGAAAGTTGCGAGCAGCTAATGTGTAAAAATGAAAACATGCCATTTCTTGGTTCCAGCTGGCCCACATAGTGAAGGGCATTTTAGTTTGACATTTACTGAACGCTCAAGTTATCAAATTATCAACCCCAAGGGGTAGTTCAGTTGGCATAGAACCACAGTTTGCATTCGGTGGTTGTAGATTCGAAACTGCACTACTACAATGGGGCTACAAGGGAGTTTATTCGGCTTAGACCTGAGGGATTAGTCCAGCCCAAAGGGTTGGGAACCCTCCGATGGCAAAATTTTTTTTTTTCTCAAATTATCCATTCAATTTAAATAATTGAAATAAGCACTTGGTGGATATAGGGCAGTTTATATTTTGATGTCAACTTTATAAACAGTAGTAAGAAAAGCCCAACGATACCAATTGATATGATTCTCTGTGGATGTAGAAAGAAAGTAAAGAAATGTATGGTTTATCGTTACCTTTTTGGACAGGAAATGACCAAGTGTTAGTTCATTACTTCTTTATCAGCCTTTCCCTTTCTCCTTGTTTGTTCCTTGGTACACTTCTCACTTTCCCGTATAACAGCTGTCTAAGGTCTTACTTACACAAACGTGTAATACTAATGAATGAAACATTAAATGCAAACTAATCCAGAAGTCAATATTTTCTATCAAAAGATTGCAAATAGCCTCGTAGGTAGGGCAAGATAACTCCAAGATCTGAAAATGAGGTTATAGACAATAATCAAACAACAGTAGCAGTACTGCCGAGGAGGAATCCTCTCTCAAGATAGGAAGCCATGAAATTTTAAATGGACAAGTGTAAAAACACATGTATTTCTACGAAGAGTTACCTTCCAAAATAAAACCAGGCATTCTTTGACCCAACATAGATAGCACGATGTATTTGAGAAAAGCCATGCACTGCTGGAATCTAGATGGGCTTCATCTTACAGTGGAGAGATATCAGAGAGAAAACAAAGCATTTCAAGTCCTGCAACCATAGAAAACATTCAAAGGCAAATGTTAGGAAAGCATGATAGAAATAAATATGGAATCCATTTGTTAAAATTATAGATCTAAGGATATTCTTTTCCCTACTAATTCACCGAAGAAAGAAAAATATATATTTACAAATCATGTAAAGTAACAATCACACAGGAAAAATTAGCAGATAACTTTTTTTAATTGCTTAGACTAATAGATAATTCAACAAAAGATGGCATAAACTGAAAGAGTGTTGGTTCAGTTGATACCACTAAATCTCAAGAAGAGAACCATCAGATGCACAAAAAATACTCTAGCCAATCATTAATTAACAACAAGTCCAACATTCAAGCATTCCAGTAACAGCAGTGGAAGTTTCTCACTTGCAATAAACTTGCCTAGTACACCCAATGTTGGCAGTGGCAACAAGCACAAACTCTTTGTAGCAACAAGACTGGGATTGCTAAAAGGAGACTGCTACTTAGTTATTCCCTTCTAAATAATTCATTCTAAATAATGACTAAAGATGCCCACCTTTGATCCATTTATGATCCTTTTGACAATCGCTCAGTAAAAACCCCAAGAAATCCCAACGATTGAGGAAAAGGTTACAATTACACTGAAACTAGAATTTGAGGGCATATATGCCTCCGACAGCTATTATTATGGGTCTGCCAATGGCCGGTGAGATGGGGCATTCCTCCAATGGAAGTTCTGAAAGTAGACTGCCCATGGTAGCACAATAGGTAAATCAGCGCCATCTAGGGTGCTAAGCAACGAAACTATGGATATGATCCTTGCTGTATGATGGCAAGCAGATGAGTGGGACTCTAACGAGGCCGATATTTTAGCAATAGTGGAATATTTAAGGCTACTAGACAGGTTCACTGCCTAGTTCAGGTAACATATGGGCTGCTTTGGACATGTCCAATCATTTTAAATGAGTCTCTCTTAATTTATCACCTATTGAAGCTACCCCTCAATGTATCCAAATGCGCAAACTTTTTGTTTCATCTTTCCTAGTTTACCCACACCTCCATTTCAGCATCCCACCTCTACTAAACTCAATTTTGTGCATTTGTTACTTACTGATTGGCAACATTTTTCTCCATAGGTCATGGGTAGTCTAATCGCCCCAAGTGAAGTCAAATTAATAAAATCAAGGCTAGAATTTCCTAACTAAAATAAGAAAGAGAGGGGAGAGTACTAAGACAGCCAATGACAATCACTAATCTATGAACAAATGAAGAGAACTTTGCTCAAACACCAAAGGGTTGAGTGCAAAACACGAAAACCTTTTCTTGTCATCTGAAACATTGTAGCCCCTCATGAATGCAAAAGTGACTATAATCAATACATCAATATATTAGATGGACAAAGGCCAAGGCAATTGAAGTAGGATCAGCCCTTTGAGAGTCAAGTACGTGGAATAGGATCCCCTGTTTGGACCAAACAGAGAAAGACACATAAGGGGGCGGAGGAAAGAGAAATTGTTTCTCTTTCCTCTGCTCAAACTAATTTGAAGCGTATTTAAAACCCTTTAGGGGTTGCTCATGTCTAGGACATAAATAATTAATTACATTAGTAGCACTAGCACCCTTTTTCTACTTCTTCTCCTTTGCTTAAATGGTAGCATGATGCGAACCCACAACCTTATGGTTGTGACACTAGGCAGTTTTCAACTGTGCTATAGGCTCTTGACATTTAACTTAACTTGGAAAATGTACTGACCAGTTAGGACACCTAATTACAGTAAGAAAAAAAGCGATAAATATGGCACTAAATCAATAATCTTAGGACTTAGCCAGTGCCCAAATAAATGATATTCTATGTAGCCAATGTCACCATAATCATCTAGCTTTATCCATCAACGCGGCATTAGCAAATATGTGTGGCCAATGTAAGTTTGTAGTCCCTAAATCTTGTTGAATACTATACATGGTGTAGTCCCTAAATCTTGTTGAATACTATACATGATGTAGTCCATATTAGAGGCTTATCATATTCGTTATATCAGCAACTACCTTGGTCAAATATCAGATGTTATTCAAACTTGATATTCCTTAGTTTTATGTGTGGGAATATTTCCGAATTCCCCATAGCATCGGCTGGACGCTCCACCTCGGCCCCCTGCACCATCTCTTCCATCTCGGCAGGACTCAGTCTCGGACTCAATCAGCTCAGTCAAATGCCCCCGCTTCATCCAGCTCGGCATCAGTGCCAGACTTCTTAATACCTCGGTGGCAGCACCAGGGCACCGACCGAGATCACCAGCATGGCAAGTAATCTCGGCCTCATCCATCTGTCTCATCCATCGGTTTCGTCTGACATTGGTCTCGGCCAAACTCTTCACTGCAGCCAGCACCAGCAGCGCCTCGATAAGAGTGCTGACAGCTATCTCCTATAGAGACTACACTACTACGACCCATGTACGACAAGAGAAGGGCGCCGCCCATATCCCTAATAGTGCAGCCCATATCTCTGATAGTCGGCGTCCACGGCTCCCAAGGCACCGACAGATGGGTCAAGTACCTGTCAAAGGTCCATCAACAGTCAGGGATTGTCTCCTCCTTCCTTCTATAAAAGAAGCTCCAAGACACAAGAGAAAGGGAGGAAAGGAGGGGGGTATGCCATCTTCTTCCTCAAAACTTTGTCTTCTCCAGTCCAAGTACTGACTTAGGCATCGGAGGGCCTTGTGCTGCTAGCAGCCAGGGTCTTTGACGATGGCCATCTTCTTCTTCTCCTGTTCCAGGTATCAGGCGGGTAGCGGTTCATCATTAAAGAGCTCCAGCTCCCCCTCCTTTGGATAAGTCCTTTCAGGCACCCTCCTACCTCAGTGAGTGAATTTTTGTGCACTTACAAGTTTCAACCTGCCCTGTATTGTAGGATCTCAAACAATGATTTGTTATCTCGTTTTTGTATTTAAACATTGTAAATGTTAATGAAAAATATACTTCTGAGCACTTGTTCATATGGTATCAGAGCAGTAAACTGATCCAAAATTTTTTTTTCCTTTATTTCCAATTCTATTACCTGTTCTGCAACTCATGGCCACCAACACCACCAATACAACCATCCTCAATACCAATGCACCAAACCAAACCCTTGTCAGCATTAATGTTGCCGCACAAACTCCTCTCAAACTAACCTCCACCAATTACCTCTCATGGAAACTACAATTCCAAGCCCTCTTTATTGGCTATGATCTTCTTGGATATGTTGATGGATCCAAACCTTGCCCACCAGCCACCATTACACAATCAAACACAACCATATCCAATCCCAGTTATACTCTCTAGACCCGACAGGATCAGTTGATCCTTAATGCCATCATTGGCTCCATCTCACCCACCATCATCCCGTTCATAGCCCAAGCCAAGACCTCCAGACAAGCCTGGACCATACTAGCCAATACCTATGCCAAACCATTTCGTGGCCGCATCAAACAAGTGAAAAATCAACTCAAAAATACTGTCAAAGGATCCCTTACCATCACAGAATTTATGCAAACAATCAAAACCAGAGCAGATGATCTTGCTCTCCTTGGAGCCCCAATTGATGAAGAAGAAATCACGGATAAAATTCTTGATGGACTCAGTGATGACTACAAAGAATTAGTCCAAGCCGTTCAAGCCCGGGACAACTCAATTACCTTTGAAGAACTTCATGAAAAACTTCTAAACTTTGAAGTTTTTCTTCAATCTGTCACACCCGAGCAGTACCCCTTCCCAGCCACTGCCAACCCCACATACAAATCCAACAAACCTTGGCGCCCCTACAATCCTCAACACACCACCAACACAAACTGGCATAACCCATATCCCTCTGCCCCACGCCCACCTGCTACTACTAATGCAGCATCCCCCTCTCAACACGGCCCAAGACCACCTCCCAGACCATATCTTGGTCATTGTCAGATCTGCAGAATGCAAGGCCACACTGCCAAAAGACGTCCTTCCTTTCGTCTAGTACCAGTCCAGACGTCCAACACATCCCCAACCAACCCTCCATGGCAACCACAAGCTCATCTTGCCACCAGTCCTTCCACCAATCCGTCATGGCTCCTGGATAGCGGTGCATCTCACCATGTCACTTTTGACCTCAGTAACCTCTCGCTGCATACACCTTACATGGGCCAAGATGATATCATGATAGGAGATGGCACCAATCTCCCCATCACTCACACCGGTTCCACTCCTCTCCACACTCCTCATAATACATGTACATTAGACAATGTTCTTTGTGTACCCTCAATGCAAAAAAAAAATTAATCTCTATATCTCAGTTTTGCAGCACTAACAAAGTTTCTATTGAGTTCTTACCCAACTCTTTTCTTGTGAAGGAACTTCGCACAGGGCCAACGCTGCTGAACGGACACACTAAAGATGGTGTTTATGAGTGGCCAAGATCCTCCCCATTGACTGCCTTTTCCACAATAAAGACCAAGTCCTTCGACTGGCATCACAGACTTGGGCACCCTGCCTTTCCAATTCTCAAACACATTATTTCTAGCAATCATTTAGGAATATCTTCTTCATTGTCTTCTGATTTTTCGTGTAATGCTTGTCTATGCAATAAAAGCCATAAGTTGTCATTTTCCAACTCTTCCATTGTCTCTACTCAGCCCCTTGAAATTATATTTTCAGATGTCTGGACCTCTCCAATTTTATCAACCAATGGCTTCAAATACTATGTAATCTTCATTGATCATTTCACTAAGTACATCTGGTTTTATCCCCTTAAACACAAATTCGAAGTCGAGAGTTTTTATCAGATTCAAAGCTATAACCGAAAATCACTTCCATACAACCATTAGAACTCTATACTCAGACAATGGTGGTGAGTACATCGCCCTAGCCGATTTCCTCTCCACATCTGGTATCTCACATTTAACCACTCCACCCCATACACCCGAACACAATGGATTCTCCGAAAGACGTCATCTCCATATTGTTGAAACAGGCCTTGCTCTACTCTCCCATGCTTCCTTACCTCTTTCCTACTGGCCTTATGCCTTTGCCACATCCGTATATCTCATAAACCGAATGCCCACACCCACCTTAAATCTCTTCTCTCCTTTCCAAAAAAATATTTCAAACCATGCCAAATTACTCCAAGTTAAAAAATCTTGGCTGCTTATGCTATCCCTGGCTCAGGCCTTACACCTCCCACAAGCTAGAATCCCGGTCCAAACCTTGTATTTTTCTTGGCTACTCACTCACTTAAAGTGCCTACTACTGTCTAGATCCATCTAACTCCAAAATCTATGTCTCTAGACATGTCAAATTCGTTGAGTCTAAGTTTCCCTATGCCTCACTGTCTAGTAAACCTCCCTGTCCGTCCTATACTCCCATTACAACCAGGATACCTCCACTCATTCGGGTTGTGCAACCTACTCACCAGCTGCCACTCACACCACCATCTGCAGTTGTTCTCCCTCAGCGTCTCCCGTGTGAAGCTTCAACGTCAGCTGCTGTACCTGTTCCAGCCTCCAGCCCACTTCCAGACGCCCAACCAGATACCACTCCCCTGCCCGCTTCACCCACTCCTACACAAGCCATAACCAACCCAACATCACCCCAAATTGAACAACCAGAAGCTGCTCCCATTCCCACTCACTCTATGACCACACGAGCCAAGAACCACATCCATAAGCCCACAAAGAAAATGAATCTTAACACCCAGCTTGCAAAATCCAATGAAGTGGAACCAACATCAGTAACCAAAGCACTCACTGATCCTCAATGGCGTAAGGCCATGTCTGATGAGTGCGACGCCTTAGTTCGAAATGGCACTTGGGACCTTGTACCACCTGATTCACACTAGAGCATAGTGGGATGTAAATGGATTTCTCGTATTAAACGTAACTCTGATGGCTCTATTGACAGGTTCAAGGCGCGATTGGTAGCAAAGGGCTTTCATCAACGCCCAGGAGTTGATTATCTAGATACTTTCAGTCCCGTTGTAAAGCCAACAACAGTGCGGGTTGTTCTAAGCCTTGCTATCTCTCGAGGTTGGACATTACGGCAACTTGATGTAAATAATGCATTTCTTCAAGGACATCCCTCAGAAACTGTTTTCATGCACCAACCACCTGGTTTTGTTGATCAAGATCATCCATCCTATGTTTGCAAACTTCGCAAGGCAATCTATGGTCTCAAACAAGTACCTCGGGCCTGGTATCATGAGCTTCGCACTTTTCTTCTTCAGTCCGGATTCAAAAATTCACATGCTGACACTTCCCTGTTTGTTCTCACTACTTCTGGTCATATAATCTACATCCTTGTATATGTGGATGATTTAATCATCACTGGTGACAATAATCAGCTGGTTGATTCTTTTGTTAGTGCTCTTGCTCAGCGATTTTCACTCAAAGATCTTGGTTCGTTATCCTATTTCTTAGGTGTGGAAGTAGTGCCTAATCAACATGGCATCTTGCTTTCTCAACGGAGATACATCTTGGATATATTAGCTCGAACTAAGATAACTGAAGCCAAACCTGTACTCACACCAATTCCAACAAGCCCACCTCTGATGTTAAAGTCAGGTACTCCTTTAACTGATCCCACAGAGTACCGAACCGTTGTTGGCAGCCTCCAATACCTTCTGATTACACGGCCTGCTCTTGCCTTTGCTGTAAACAAACTCTCTCAGTATATGCACACTCCAACAACTGACCACTGGATTTTTGTTAAACGTCTCCTAAGGTATCTCTGTGGTATAGTCAATGAAGGCCTACAGCTATACCGTGATTCACCATTGCAACTTCATGCCTTTTCTGACCATATTCATAGTGACATCCCGGTGCACTTACAAGTATTTTTTGATGCTGATTGGGCAAGTGACAAGGACGATTTCTCTTCCACCAGTGCATATGCCGTCTATCTTGGTCACAATCCTGTCTCCTGGAGCTCCAAGAAACAGAAAACAGTTGCCAAATCGTCCACTGAAGCTGAATATAGAGTGGTAGCCAATACAGCAGCAGAACTCAACTGGCTCTGCTATCTTCTTACTGATCTCGGTATCCAGTTCCCTAGTTGTCCAGTTATATACTGTGACAATGTAGGTGCAACTCAGCTCTGCTCCAATCCTGTGTTTCACTCAAGAATGAAACATGTTGCAATTGACTTTCACTTCATTCGGGATCAAGTTCAAAGTGGTGTCCTCCGTGTTGCTCATGTGTCTTCTGCAGACCAGCTTGCTGATGCACTCACCAAGCCTCTACCACGTGCTCGTTTTCTTGATCTCAAATCCAAGATTGGACTTCTCTCTCGAGCTCCATCTTGAGGGGGCATATTAGAGGCTTATCATATTTGTTATATCAGCAACTGCCTTGGTCAAATATCAA
Source organism: Umbellularia californica (assembly GCA_028538565.1). NCBI lineage: Eukaryota > Viridiplantae > Streptophyta > Magnoliopsida > Laurales > Lauraceae > Umbellularia > Umbellularia californica. The sequence continues at coordinate 1,948,405 of JAPQWN010000012.1, forward strand.
ATGTTATTCACACTTGATATTCCTTAGTTTTAGGAATTAGTTTCAACCTGCCCTGTATTGTAGGATCTCAAACAATAATTTGTTATCTCGTTTTTGTATTTAAACATTGTAAATGTTAATGAAAAATATACTTCTGAGCACTTGTTCATAGTCCAAACCCTCTGAGTCAGTATTTCGGTATTCATTTGCATTTGATAGGGGCACAGGAGTCATCACCTTAGGTGCCCAATAAAGTCATCACACTACAGGAAGCCCTGGAGGTAGATTAGAAACTATAATGTACAATTCATAGACAGACATACCATTGCCTTAGTTTACCAGTAAAAGCTCATTTTCTTCCTTCCTTGGTTTTCTTATCTTAAGTATTCTGGGACTTTCTTTTGAATTTATTTGTCTTTGAGGAACAAGATGATTCTTCTTGATCAATACAATCACAAGACAATAAAAAGAGGTCAAAAAAGGCTACAATTTGTAAAGACTACTTGGATGCACAAATGCAGCAGGGTTAGATTTTTCCCACATTACCTACAGGGCAACCCAAGAGCAATCTTCTCTGGGGAAGAGAAACACACCCCTGTATTTATTTCGACTCCAAAACGAAAACGAACTAATAAAAAAAAGTATCAATCTCATTTGCTTCCCCTTGAAGGTTGGGCCAAAACAATCATCCTACCAAGCACTGCCACAACACTGACATGGACATAATCCAATTCAAGTTAAGATTCAACAATACTAATTCTTATAAGTCCCCTCTTCAGAAAGAAAGCATAGTATCCAAATCCTAACTATGTCATTGCAAACTAAATCCAAAACCCAAAACATTCTCTATCTTAACAATCAACCAACATCGAAACAAGATAAATCAAAGAATCCTATCACCAGAATCGTTATCGAAATATGGACCTGCAACGAGATAATAGAAGATCCGGAAGGCCTTGTGAATCTCTGTTGCTCTGCAAATCAACCAGCGATCCAATCTTAGGAGTGGTAAAGGAGAGGTGTTCGTTCCCCATCACGATCTCCAGTTCGTGCCTCCCCACTCGATCCGGCTCAGGCCAGTTGTTGTCATCTTCCTTCATTATCTGAAACAAGAAAACAAAAACCCTAACCCTAATGACAAAGATAGAGAGAATAAAAAACAGAGAAACCCTAGAAGTGGAATCGAATGGAAAGAGGGGTAGAATAGAAACCTCGCTATAAGAAATGATTCTTTCGAAGTCTTTGAGGAAGACAGGAGTGTTGAAGACTTCCTTTCGGAGCATGGTATCGTTCTTGTAGTTGGAATTGTTGGTGTATCGAAGGTAGAACTCTCCTTGCTGCTGTTCAATGCCTGCTATGGTCATTTTTCATCCTCCTCCTCTTCTTCTTCTTCTTCACTCGGTGTTTGCTTCCCTCGCGCGGGACTGGTTTGATTTGCGGTTTCAAATCGACATCGATTTTGGATTCGCGGGCAAATGAGACCGAGATGGCTCAAACCTTAACGAGTCCGGATCGTCCGACTCATTAACTACTCTGCATTTGAAAGACTTTTTGTGCTTGTCATCTTCTGCAAAGTTGAAGATATTTCAATTCTTTTCTCTCGCTAAGAAGTTGAAAATAAATGGTACATTTTTTTCCCATGTAATTTAATTTCCTAGGCCGAAGCTCCTGTAATTAAATTTGAAAATCTTCTATTTTACAGGATTTCCTGACAAATACATTTACATCATATCTTTAGAAAAATTTAAATTGCCAACTTTCTTCACAAATTTATATTAATTAATTATGTTTATCATAACATTTACAATTATATTTCTGGTGGTGCTAAAGCACATGCCTGTTTTGCTTGTACAAGATTAATTATACGATGAGTAGGGTTGCAAACATGATGGTTTTGGATCGGAACCATAGTGGATTCGGATTCAGACCCGATTCTAAATAATGGTTTCGGATCCGGTTTTGACTCGAAACCTGTTTTTTCGGTTCTAAACTCGATTCCAATAGAAAAATCCAGATCTGTTTTCGAAAACGAAACTACCGAGAAGACTAGAATCTAGTTCCAAAATTGATTCCAATTTCTCTTTATTCTTCATTTTTCTTAAAATAAACATATCATTCAACGTATAACAGTGCATCAAGTCTACTACCTTCAGTATTATACATAAAAAAAGTCTCCAAAAAAAGTTAATTTTAAATTAAAAATTGCAATATCAAAGGCTAATATGCTGGACCTAAGTCTACGGGTCGGAACCTATATGAATCCGGAACTGAACCCGTTCATCAATGTGAACCTAAATTGGGTTCTAGTCCGCAACCGTTTATGAATCGAAACATAAATAGGTTCTAAATCCGAATGTTTGCGGATCGAAACTTCCGAGTAATCAGAGAATCAAATACCAGTTTGCAACCCTAAACATATGTAAGACATTAACAAATACAGTTAGCATGATCACAGCCCTCAACTATGTTGGAGTTGCTACATGAATGTCATTTCTCAAATTTGATCTATTCTCAGTCAAATATACAAGATTATGTTAATTATATAATGCGAGGTGCTCCTATGAGAGCATCTCTCACCTTATTATGAGATATAAGGTAGGGGCCCTTATATCCATTTTCAATGCCAACAAACTTAAATGTGAGGGCCCCCACCCTATCTTTTATAGTAAGGTGAGAGATACTCTCATATGAGCAACTCCCTTATATAATCATGTTATTTGCAAGGGAGTAAAATTTGGAAATTGTTGCATACATGGTGGGGCATTTTATTTGAAGCCACTCAGAAATGGGACTCCAAGATTAAATGCAGCAACCGACCTTATAATCTAGTAAAAAATTTACAAATCATCATCCGTGATGGGACCCAGTCAAACGAACGGCTCTGATCTCCACCAAGGTCAATTGACAAATGTGGGGCCCATTTCTTCAACCGTCATCTTCCCGCATAAAGAAGCGTCTGAAACAAGCGAAACACGCATGAACGAAAGCAGTTGTTGTCGTGGCACAAAAAAACGGTAGAAGCCAATATCTCCAAATGCGGAAGCGGACCACGTCAGCATATCCTGGTGGAAGATTTATACTCCCTCTTTCTCTCTCTCCAATCTCCCCCATCCATTTTGATTCCCAATCTCCATCAGACATCTCTTTCTCTCGATCTCTCTCTCTGACTCCGCCGTTCTCTCCCATCCTCTCCCTCTTCTAACCGTCACCATTTCCCAAAACCCTCCAAAATCCTCGTCGAGTCTCTCGTTTTCTGGAATTCATGTCGCAGATCTTCCCCACCTTCAATCAATGCCGCTCTTTCACTGCATCGCGAATTCCATTTTGTTGAGAATCTGATCCTCGGTACGCTTTCTTCAGCTGATTTCCGCATTGGATTTGATGATGATCATTTGTATGATCTTTTAACTTTTTCCTTTTTGAGTTTGATCTGATTGTTGCATTTTGATTGAATTGCAGGCTTTGCTTGAATTCTTTAGGTTTTGGAGTGTTTTTATATCTGCATTGGATTTGATGATTTGTTTGATCTTTAACTCTCTTAGAGTTTTCCCGGATTGTTGCATTTGATCTTTGAGTGGACCGATTGAACGAAGCAGCTTTGAGTGAATTCCATTTTCTTGTGAATTTGATCCTTGGAAGGCTTTCTTCAACTTTGATTTGATGATCATTTGTGTGATCTTTTAACTGTCTCTTGAGGCATTTGATTTTTGAGAAATCAACGACATTTGTAGAGCAAACGAAATATCAGTGAATGATTTCTTGTATTGCTGGCTTTGCTTGAATTATTTAGGTTTTGGAGTGTTTGTATCTCCGAATTGGATTTGATGATTTGTTTGATCTTTAACTGTCTTTGAGTTTGATCCGATTGTTGCATTTTGATTTTTGAGGAAATCGATCACGTATGCACGGCAAAAGAAATATCAATCAGTGATTTTTTGAATCCATGGCTTTTGCTTGATTTCTTTAGGTTTTGCAGTGTTTGAATCTTGAGAACAATGACATTTGGCACGATTTTAGTGTAATCATGAGGGGTCTTTGATCTTTAACTGCCTTTTAGTTTGATTTGATTGTTACATTTTGATTTTTGAGGGAATCAATCGCGCATGCAGAGGCAGAGCAAACGAAATATGGGAGAGTGATTTCTTGAATTGAAGGATTTACTTGAATTCTTTAGGTTTTTGAGTGTTTGCATATTGAGAACAACGGCATTTGCCATGAATTTAGTGTTATCATGGTCGGTCTTTTTATGCATGTATCTTGATTCTTTGATCAGTTTGTCAGTATATAAGGATTTCTGCCTAGGAATTTCAGAATCTGTGTTTTCTTTTTGGAATGAAGAAAAAGGTTTAATCATGCATGGTTCCTCTTATACAGGTATCTTGATTTTCTGATCAGCTGTCTTTAGTTGGATGAAAGTTGGTAGAATTGTTTGTACAAGACAAGATGGTTGGGATTCCGCCAGGAATTACGCTTATACGTAGGCTCAGGGGGGGCAAGAACTGGAGCCTCGATACGTACAAGCACTTTGTTTTACTGCTTACTTTCCTGGCTTACGCCTGCTACCATGCTTCGAGAAAACCCACTAGTATTGTTAAGAGTGTTCTTGATCCACAGATTCGCAGGAGCGGATCATCATATCCATGGCCGGTTGGGAACGTCTTTGTTAAGGATGATGGTCTAGCCATTAATATGACAAGATCCCATGGAGAAGGCTGGGCTCCATTTAATGGAGAAGATGGGACTGCGAAATTGGGAGAGATCGATGTAGCATTTCTTTCTTGCTATTCTATGGGCATGTATGTGGCAGGGCATCTGGGTGATACACTAGACCTCCGCCTGTTTCTTGCAGCAGGAATGATGGGAAGCGGAATTTTTGTGGGGCTCTTTGGAATGGGATATTTTTGGAACATCCACTTTTTTGGATTCTATCTGGGAATGCAGATGATTGCGGGGTTGTTTCAGGCAACAGGGTGGCCTTCGGTTGTTGCCGTTATCGGTAATTGGTTTGGAAAGGCAAGGAGGGGCTTGATAATGGGTGTTTGGAATGCTCACACCTCGGTTGGGAATATTATTGGCTCACTTGTTGCTGCAGCTGTTCTACAGTATGGGTGGGGCTGGTCTTTTATCCTACCTGGTGCATTGATGTTTTCAGGAGGGATAATGGTTTACTTGTTGCTGCCACCTTATCCTGAACTACTTGGGCTTCCTTGCCCGTATGGGCGGAATGCGCCTAATACACAGGCAACAACACCAAATGATGAAGAATCTCTGATACAAGGAGATGACATTCAATCAGAGGTGAGCAGTAGCCATCAAGATAGATCGGTGGATAGGGGCGGTGCTGTTGGACTAGCAGAAGCTTGTCTTTTACCAGGGGTGATTCCATTTGCGTTGTGCCTCTTTTTCTCCAAGCTTGTGGCTTACACATTCCTGTACTGGTTGCCATTTTATCTTAGTCAGACCGGTAATGCTCTTACGTTTCAATAAATATTATATGTTATATTTATGGTATTGATTGATGATGAGTATTCTAGCTAGATGCATCATAAGATTAATGATAATTATGGTTCTTTTTGTAGCTAAATCTCCTTTTGAATAATTTTATATCCCAGTTTTGTTATAGCCAAGATATGAATGATTTAACCCATAGCATTGAACCGTTTGAATGAAAATTGGTGGTCAAGGCAAACCATGGGAAGCGGAATTCTGACTTAAAAGAGGAACTGCATGGCCTGTGTCATACTGACTTAAGTAACTGTCAAGAATTCTCCAGCCTAAATAATTGAAATGAATCTAGTTGCAACAATATAGATGGAAGGATTGACCATACAGAATCCTCTGGTTAAATGCAGGGTTGGATTGAACATTTTCTATAGCAGGAATGACAAGACTACAGCCATGTTTTTCACCTGATGAAACTTACACCTGGCGGAAGTTACTCCACCTAAAATCATGTTCCCTGTGTCACAGTCTGTTTGCTTAATTTTATTCATTATGATCGCTTAATTTTGTTGGGTTTTCTTTTCTGTAAGTGATAACCCTTAGCTGTTTATGTTGACAAAAAAAATGAATTAGAAGGATATTCATTGAATTCTTGCTTATTTCCAAAATTAGTATTTTTTATTTTCACATTTTCATGCATACATCTCTTGAGAAAACTTTACTTAAGTAGTACTTTTCATAGAGGAAACAAGTAGATCAGATTTAACTGATATCTGAATTACTTTTTTAAATATTTCGAGACACAAAAGTACTATTTTTCTTTGTTGGGGGTCCTGATTACTTTGCAAATCTCTCGAGACATAAAAATAACAAGTTCTTCATGGGTACATATAAAAAAATCCCTTCATGGTCGGGCTTCTAATCATCTTCAAGCCTTCTGATAAGTTAGTTTGAAATATTTCTCATCATGTTCACTGTCACCCAACATGCAGCCATTGGTGGTGAGTATGTCTCAGTCAAGTCAGCTGGAAACCTTTCTACCTTGTTTGATGTGGGAGGCATTATTGGTGGAATTCTTGCGGGCTACATCTCTGATAAACTCAAAGCCCGGGCCATAACAGCAGCCTCCTTCACGTTCTGTGCAATTCCTGCGTTGCTTCTCTACCGTATATATGGGGGACTGTCACAGTCTTCAAACATAGCATTAATGATGCTTGCTGGTTTATTTGTCAATGGGCCCTACTCACTCATCACAACAGCTGTTTCAGCTGATCTCGGGACACAATCTCTCAGGGGAAATGCCCGCGCTTTGGCAACGGTGACTGCCATCATTGATGGTACAGGATCAGTTGGTGCTGCTATTGGGCCTCTTCTTACCGGTTTCCTTTCGGAGAAAGGATGGGATGCAGTATTCATCATGCTTGTCATCGGCGCCGCTGTTGCTGGCATCCTTTTAACACGTCTCGTTGTTGCTGAAATTGCAGCAAGACCTTGGAATCAGAATTCTCAAACCAATGACTCTGGCCAACAAGGAATTAGAGGTACTATCTTTTAACTATCTGTGGGGATTTCAAACATAAATCCACTTCTGAGGAGATGTTTGATTGAATTATTGTTTGGCCCCTGAAAGCGTATAAATGGGGTCACGTTTTTGTGATGTGAACCCATCATCATATTAATGGATGGAATATATCCTAAAAATTTCCCAGCAGATGATATCAGGCTCCTGATTTGGCCCTGTAAAGTCCAATTGTCCATTTGCAAACCTCCAATCAAATTACAAGGTTCATCCAAAAGAATGGGCATCTTCCATCTCATGTTCGGTTCCACCAGATGAATAATTAGATTATTTTTAGGGTTACATCTGGAAGAAATGAAAAGTTTCAACAATTTTCTTGTGAATGTGTTTTTTTAAAGATTTAGTTTTTACCTATGCATTACATCAGTTTGGGCCTTACTGGGATTTTCTCTTTTTCTATTCTGTAGGATCTGCTGCTGAACCTCTTCTATATGAGGAAAGAAGAAGATAATGTTCTTTTAAACAACATAATCAGGTAGGAAGTCAAGAAAGATCATGTTGACTCCTGAAATTATGAATTGCATGAATTCCCATCTCACATGAATTATCTCCATCTCGCAAAAGAAAACAAAATGAGGTAAAACTAAATTTAGAAATAACAAAATGAGTTTCTGGATTGCTGCAATTAGCATAACTTTAGTCCAGTCTACTGAAATAATCAATTTCACTCCTATGATTATTGATTGACTTGAGGGTTTTGATAGTTGGCAATTGATAGGATCTTATTTATTTATTTATTTATTTATGAATTTATTTATTTTTGTGAAAAAAGTGGCTCATTGATGCAGATGGGAATACTTTGCTCCTGAGTTCTGAATGATATAAGCTTCCAATGATAGCAGTTCTTTTTGGGCAATTATTGAGAATGGTGAAATGGTGCTGCAATTGTATGAATTAAGTTGATTACATTACAATTAAAAAAAAATCAAATAAGGGTTTCTAGAGCAACATTTTCCTAGGGTATGCTCTGCTAATACAGTGATGCAATGATTATCAGTTATCTCACCCTATAATCAGGATATGTCAGCATCTTGAGTGTTACAAATCTGGGTCCATCTATTCAATACATGCTTGAGAAGATTAAAGCAAGTACTGTTAATCTGGCAATGTGGTTCTTCAACAAAACATGTTTTCTGTGTGATGAAATCATCACTCAGGTTTTTTTCTTCATCTAAATTTTGTTTCGTTCGAGGAAATTTACAATCTTGGATTGGGTATCGGCTTACTCATCAAACTACAAATATTGGGAAAACTTATGCGGTCCCAAATTAGACTCCCCCATTTTTATTATTTGTGCATTTCTGAGTAAAATAAAACTTAGTTTGCTTCTGATTAAAAAAAAAAAAAAACTAACTTTCATCTTCTTCGTTCGTCATAAAATGTTATATCCTCTAGAATTTTTATTGCTTAAAAAATTCAGTTAAAACTGACATAATCCAGTAGAAGTTTTATTCTGGTTTTCAGACTCTGTTTGACATTAAGGGAAGATTAAGGTGTAGTTTTATTCTTATAGCCTACTTTATAATTGACTAACGATGTGATACTGCAGGGCATAAAGATGAAATGGAAGGCTTTGATTTTCCAAATTGTTTCTTGAGGAACCAAGATTTAGCTGATACAAACAGGAGCTGAATGGTGTGAAGGTGGGGTTTTGTCCATAGAAATTGCAGCGTTTTAGTTCCGATATGGATTACTTTTGAAACTTCGGTTCGGGTATGAGGGTGCTTTGAGATTCCTTATATGGTTTGACCTATTGGTCCAGCCCTTCGAATGAAAATCTAATTGAGCAGGTGAATACATTGGTAGCATAATGGCAAAACTCTTCATTCTTTGTAACTAGAATACAGTAGATACGATATATGTGTGATGCAGTGTGCAAGGCTCAGAAATAGATCATAAAACTCTACTCTTAGCGAGACCTTGTAACATTGTTCGATTTCTAGTTTCATAAATGCTTTTTTTTTTTTCAACAATGTTTGATCCGTTCTGTTCACATAATTTCTCAAGTTTTAAGCTGTATGAGCACCAATTAACAACGCAAGATGAATGAGATTTGGCACTTTTGATTGTGTGATTGAGATCTTTTTATTGTGGGGTGTGTGTCCCCACCATCAAGAAAGCATTTTATGTGAGTAGCTCTGTTTGAGTGGTATCTAAAGTTATCATTCAGTGATGGTAATCTCCTCAAGGGATCAATGAATTCTGCCCCATCAGATCCCCTTTCTTGTGTATCAGCAGGGTTATTAGCTGCTGCTTGATACCCTTCATTGTGACTTCCTTCTCAACTGTACTCCTTACTAGGCAACGTCGATGGTGGGTACAGGGGGTGGAACATCATCAATCATCATGATATCGTTATCTCCATGCAGCATGTGGGAACCCATTTCAATGATGGTGCTGTCCATTTGGTGGCTATTAGGGATAAGGCCTGTCCCAAAAAGCCTGCCCCACTGCTTGACTTGAATGGTGTATTTCGTGGCCTGCAAATCAACAGTATGAGGCTTTTCAAGATTTCTTTTACTCTCTTAAGGGGGTACTGTGCCTTCGGAAGAATTTCTGGCAGGATTCTATATGTTTGAAATTTCTCTTTCAGCATTTGAAATTTCCATGTTTGTTTTCAGAAATTCAATTTTGCGGATTGTCACTTCTGACTTCCAGCAATTTTCAAATTTCAGCTTTTAAAATGCTGGTGTACTCGAGCATTTGTGAATATCCCACAAGAATTCTTAGATAACCTGCAAGCAAATAGGCCCGAATGGACAATGGAACCTTAGAGTTGAACCCACCCCTTGGTAATATTATTTGAATAGACTTTGAGGCCTGGTCCTATACAAGTATTTCTAAATTCATGTTTGGTGGGTGCTAGAGAGTTTGGAAAGCTGGAATTTTGAGAAGCTGCTGAATTCTATCATTTTCAATTTCTTTTTTCTTGTATGAAAATTTATGCATCCTGAATTTTATAAATTCCCAACTTCATTCACAGCTACTAGAATTTCATATTGGGATTACTCCTGTGTGTGTATGATAGATGTAGTGTAGATCGCCAATATGAAATTCATGTATGGGTCCCATTTGGTCTTAAAATGCCATAGGTCCACAGTGCCAAATGTGGTGGTGCCCTTGCTTCAGATGACTGTTTAGGGTGGAGTAACACTGCAAGGTTGCAGGAAGAAATTATAATCTCAAATGCTTGTTGGGTTTTGGCGGTGCTTGGTTTTAAGCATTTGAGAATGCTGGAATTCCTGAATTCTATAAATTCTAATGAAAAGATAAGGAGTTTTTTTTTTTTTTTCCTAAAGGATTACAAACCAATATTTCTGATGTATTCAGTTGAGTTGAGTGAGACAACTCTCTCTCTCTCTCTCTCATAGTAGATCACAAATGAGACTCTCAAGCCGGTAATAATACTGTCTAGTAGCAGTAGTAATAATAATAATAATAATAATAAAAATGAATAACTAAGTAAAAACGAAAAAAAGGAAACCTCTCATAGCCAAAAAGACCTAGGAAAGTGTAATTATAGAAGCCTGCCTTCACACTAGAAGAACTTTTCACATGAAATGTCCCTGCTTTTATTTTGGAAGAGGTACACACTGGTTTTAACTTGCCAGTCTCAACTTCTCCAATCAAGAAATGAGAGGCAATTTGTAGAGCTTATTGGAACTACGAAACACAGGAGGTTGTGGAATAGCTTTTTAGATCATTATATCAAGTAATTTAAAACTGATTACCAAGATTATTAGAAATAGTTAATGGCTAAGATCAGCTCCTTAGCTTAGACTACCGAAAATGTATGATGATTCTAGAAACATCTTCTTAAACCAACATTCTCAATATTATCAAACATGTTACATTAGATGGTTGGTCACTGAAAGTAGTCAAATGGCTGGGAGGGAGTCACAACCTTTATATGAGATAGCTAAAGCACCTTAGAAGAATACTTTTACTGGATGCTTAATCCACGAACATTACTAACAACTTACTAACATGCCAAAATCACATTTAGACAGCCTAACGTCCGTGTGTCAACTTCATCAACCACCACCGACATTATCAAAGTCTTGTTCCAGCTATGTTTGGGTCAGCCATATGAATTTTATTTCTCAATTCCGATCAATCTTGCACCAAATCGCCATATTGGTTACATCGTCAACTTCATTAACCAGCAAGCCTATTGGCTCAGGCTGGCCAGCAAGTAGATTGCTTGTAAAATATGACCAGCCATCACTATGATATGGCCACAGGATTGATCCTTTTGGGGCTCGGACAAGAAGAATGTTGTGAGATTCCTCAGTGGGGTCTACTTTAGGAAAATCTCATCTGCTCGAATCATTGCCTCCCACTCATATGAGTCCGCTTAAATCTTTACCCAATAGGAATTGTGGCTCACCATAAGATAAATTACTGCTAAAGTTTTGACTACTTTATTCATATAATTTACAAGTGATCAATCCGATAGTGGGCTCAATTTCTTTTGAAGTCAAATTAATGAAAGCACATGAAATGGGGATCCATTATTTCATTTTACGTTAAAGGAAATGGAAAGGTCTGCTTGAGATGAATTTGGGCACTCATGTGGCTTCACCGATGCTTGTCCTCCTGTATGAGCGGAGGAAAACTTGCATTTGCACTATCCCGCTAATGCATAGGGCAGCACTGTAGCATTTGCAAGTTTTCCTCCTCTCTGAGCAAGGAAAACTGGCATTTGCATACATAAGGGGTAAACATGTAAACCGATTCTTTTTTTTTTTTTTTAATATCTTGGTTTGGACTTTGGTCCACACAATGATAGATGGACATGTATGATTAACGTTTTAATATAATAATATTAAATCACGACAAATACACAATAAATCACTTGTGTGGTAAATCTACTCCTAGCTCCTCTCTCCTAGTAGGAGCAAGCATTCTTTCCCCATATCTAGGGTCCCTCATGAGTCCAACCCCTTTGGGTGAATACCAAAATAAATAATGAAAAGAAGCATCCCTTGGTCTTTTCTTAAAGGGCCATCCACCCCAATAAAGCCCAACTTTGAATCTAAATCTCTCAATATCATCAATAAATATTCTTAAAAAATTCACTTCAGACAAAGTTATGTCCACCATCAGATTCAACATGTTTGAAACATGTGAGTGAAAAAAACATAGAGATGAATTGGGTATTTAGATGTGGTCAATCTAACATCCATCACATTTCTGATTAGGGTAAGATTAACTTAATAATAGAACAAGGTGGTACAATGATCTTGAGTTATTTGAATTTCAACAACCTGATAATTTATAGCCTTTGCAATTTGCACCTAGAAAGTTGACACTAAGAATCATTGCCACGCCCCCAAATTAAAAAAATGGAGAATGAAAGAGGAAGAAAACAAACTCGGAAAAACATATTTGACTTCAATTTTTACTAAAATAAAGAATTCCTGAATTCTTGGCTCAGACTGGCCAGCAAGTAGATTGCTTGTAATATATAACCAGCAGTGAATGAACGTTTCGGGGCTCAGACAAGCAGAAAGTTGTGAGATTCCTCAGTGGGGAAAATCTCATATGCTCAAATAATTGCCTCCCACTCATATTAGTCCGGTTAAATCTTACCCAGTAGGAATTGTGGCACACCATCAGATAAATCACTGCTAAAGCTTTGAATACTTTGTTCATATATTTTACAATTGATCAATTTGATGGTGAGCTCAATTTCTATTGAAGTGAAATTTTATGAAGGCACATGAAATGGGGATCCATTTATTTCAAGCCATTTATATATTTTTTTTTGTAGGTAAGACTCTACTAAGGGGATCAGGAACTTCTCGCAAGTCCAAACCTCATAAGATACTGAACTCATGGGTATATACTGAATGCCTGATAGCCAATTAGGAAGAGTTCAGCTTTAGCTTAGTGACATGTATTAATTTTCAGAAGATTTGTCATGTGAAGAACTCGTGTAGTTGTCGTGCAGGATTTCTGGTTATTGCATGCCTTTAATTTGGAGGGTTTTGCATCTTTGGATGGTTGGGATTGAAAATCCTAGAGAATCTGCTTGTTGGACATCCTGAAGCAAATGAATGCTTACCACTAACTGCCAGTTGACATGTACATTTTTAGCGTTCCCCAGTATACAACATCCATGTTTTGGGCATATCCTGTAGAGTACAACTTGTGAACATAACGCATCAGATTTTTTTTATTTTTATTTTTATTTTTTTGGTTCTTTTGAACAAAGAAACTCTTGTCTTAATCACTTTCATCAAAATTGAGAATTCTACTGAATTGTAGAAAAGTGAAGCACAACATTCTCAAATTTCCTGCAATGCTCTAAACCCTTAAAAAAACGTTAGAGAGAAAAGAAGAGAGTGGAGGGTATTTTATACTTCTAACTTTATAATACATAAAAAAAAAAAAGAGAGAGGTAGCTGCTACCTCCACACTGCAAAACACTTTCCACACACCACATTAAAAAAAAAAAAAAAAAAAAGAAAACCCCAAACTACCCCTCTGGCTCTCTTTCCCTCTGCTTCGCCCGCCGCCACCCCCGCTCCCTCTCCCTGCTCGCCACTCACCTCTGCCTGCTACACCCTGCAACCGACCCCTCTCCCTCTCCCTCTCTCCCTTTCCCTCTCCTTCTCCCTGTCTCTCTCCTTATCCCTGCTCGCCTCCCTCTCCCTCTCCCTCTCAGTGTCCCTGCCTCTCTCCCTCCTTGCTTTGCATCTTTAGTTGAAGTCGTGTTTTGTTAAAGTTTTGAATATTTTATTCATATGTTTTACAATTGATCAATCCGGTAGTTTTTTCTTTTTTATCTTTAATGTGGTGTGTGGAAAGTATTTTACAGTGTGCAGATAGCAGCTCTTAAAAATGAAAATCTCCCTCCCTCCTTCCCTCCCTCTCCCCATGGACATTGATTAAGCTGTGAGTCCGTGACAGCAAAATCCCATTAAAAATGCCTGAATGGCCTAAAATGACATGAAGACATGTTATTAAATTGATAATATATAGACTATGACAGCGTTACTATATACATAACTTGTGGAGCCTATGTTGAGCCAATTTAATTTTTCATACACACCAATCTCCATGAATCAATAAAATTCTAAATTTGATATTCATCCGAATTTTACTCACCGTTGGATTGAAATCCGAAGCAATGATGCCTCTAAAACTATAAACTTTAGACCACAGATCAAAAGGGCTAGGGTGACTAATAAAGTCGAAATATTGCACATAATTAGGTCTTATGCAGGCGGACCTTTCCATTGTTAAGAAGATGGAAGTTGCGGAGATGAGAATGCTAAGATGGATGTGCGGGATCACAAGGAGAGATAGGATTAGGAATGAAGAGATTAGGGGCAAAGTAGGAATAGCACCGATTGGAGATAAAATGAGAGAAAATCGACTAAGATGGTTTAGCCATGTTAGAAGGCGTCCAATGGAAGCACCTGTTAAAAGGTGTGAAGGCATAGAAATTGCCAGGAGTAGGAGAGGGAGAGGGAGACCCAAGAGAAGTTGGAAAGAAACTATTAAACATGACATTGCCTACATGGATCTAATGGAGGACATGGCCCTAAACAGATTTGATTGGCGTCGTCAAATCCATATAGCAGACACCACCTAGTGGGAAAAGGCTTGGTTTGGTTTGGTTTGTTGGCATGCACATAGTGGGCCCACCGGGAGAGGTGTTTTCTCAAAAAAAAAAAAAAAAAAAAAACACTCGCAGTGTGGTTTTCTAGTGCCCCTCATACATGAATGCATTAAATATCCTAAAACATGTCATGCATATCCATTGCCTTATTACCCAGTAAATCTAATGGGTCCAATTTGATGAGCCCACAAATGTTAGTTAAGCCAATCATCATCAGCTGTAATTTGTCAAGCACCAATGGGTCCCATTTATATAATACTGAACAGTTTGCACCCATTCATTCCCACCTTCATAAGACCAATACATCTTCTCCTCACGTTTCTTCCAACAGCACCAATAATTCCATACTTGAAAAGGTATATATATATACAGTTTGCGATTCTTCCACCACACGTACATGAGCTGTTTTTCATTGGTTGGTTGTTGGTGATTGATTCCATGTGAGAAGAGAACATGCTCTCAACATGAATTAGAAAGTTAATTAGCACTACCTTATGCATTACTTGTTGGCTGTTAAGGAGTTATGGAGGTATTCAACATGCTGGAGAGATTGAAAAAACACTGTATAATCTTCGCTCCATCAGATCCAATGAACATTTGTCATTTCTACGGTCTAAGGACATGAAGGGCCGGTTTCCTTCAAAACCTGTCCCCTCTTAGCGGTTGGTATTCAGAATTATAGCAAAGAAAAATGTACAACTTTCTCGGTAGAATGAAAAATATACAAAGGACTTGGAAATACAAGGCAACAATCATCACATCACTGTTCACAAATCTCCCACCCCACACATTCCTCTCAGGTCTTATGCTAAAGAAACGGGGCCAGATGAGTTAATGTTAAATAGAGAATCCAAACTGATTTACATTGAGTTTGGGCTAGAGAGAAGCTCAAAAGAGGGCATCACTTGTATGAGTGCATTCATAGGGCGTTCAATCTTAGTCACCAAAAATCAGGAGAATGGAAAAGCAAAAAAGTTTATGCATGCCATGAATACAAAATAGCCTAAAAACCCATTTAATTGTATCTATGTAGAAGTAAAATTTGAAGGCCTCAAAGATCAAAATATATTTTGGGGGCTTGGGTAACTTGTATAAGACATGGGTTTGCTAGCCACGTCGTGTGCTAGTAAATTAGGACCCGCCCTTGTTTTACCCGTGCACATGTGTGTGGGTTTTATGTGTGCACCTAGAGAATAGTCTTGTCCGACAAATACCTCTGAGAAATCCTCGTAATAAATAAATAAATAAAAGAAAATATTTTGAGTGGTTAACAATATCAACAGAATGTATTGTGGACCAACTGCTCGATTGAATATCACATGAAACGTTTTTACAAGAAGTCTTGGTGCCATGTGCAATAATGCAACTAGTAGAGATGAAGCAAAAAGGGCCAGCTACATGGAGGAAACTGGAAAGAGATTGATTGGCGTTGATTTACGTTTCAACTTTCCCAAACCAAAGTAGACAGTAGACACCAACAGGTAAGTTTTGCCTATGGGCTGGACTGCTCCTGGCCTTAGGATGAGTACTCGTTATCTTCAGCCTGGCAGCAGAGAAATCAAGATGATCACAACCGTCCGATAGGTGACATCAGAATGCAGATAATCATTGACTTGAAATGAGATGGGTCACATGATTTTAATAAAAGATCAAAGTCAAATTAATATAGGAGAAACTCAGCCCAGTCACCTTGTTTTGATGAATTATATACATTTGTAACCATTTTATTGGTATGTTTGAAAACAACTGATGTAGATTTTTAATTAATTACTTTGATTTTAAGCAATTGATGTTTAGTAGACTTGATTTTAAATTGTATGCTTGAGGTATGGAGTTGGCAACTTAAAAATGATTGGTTAAAATGTAATTTAATACTTGATCTCTTTACATTCGATGTTTGGACTTAAAACAATCTTTTTATTATTACTTCCATATTATAGTATTTTTCTTGCATATATAATATTAACAACTTGAACTTAGTATACGATGTGGCAATTTAAAATGATACTTTACCGCCTGTTATAGAAGCGGTAGAGCTGCAAATTGCAATGCCACCTTTCCTCCACTCAAAGAGGAGGAAAAGTGGCAAATGAGGCCCACTCGCCACTTTTCCTCCTCTCAGAGAGGAGGAAAAGTGGCGAGTGCGGCTCTACTAGAAGTGGTAAAGCTGCACTGCCACTTTTCCTCCGCTCGGAGAGGAGGAAAAGTGGAAAATGCGACTTTACCACCCCTAATAGCAGCGGTATAGCTGCAGCCCATACAAACCTTTCCCGTGTCTAAGTTTTTATCACGTATCTCCTTTACAACCTTATTTTCACACACGTTCGATCTATGGGCCCCATTTCTAATCTAATGTATTTCATCCAAGTGGAGCTAATCAATAAATAACCTCTATCATTTGTCGGTTAAGGCCCACACCAGATGGAAAAGCAGCAGAGATTGGCACATGAATCAAAAATCTAAATCATTTGTTAGGAAATATTAAGACGAAGGGACCCATCTTTTAATTGAGTTTTGGGCTATCTTTAGATTTTAATCTACCTCTCTTTCATTTAAGATTTATTTCATTCTGCTTCCCACAAGATTGTTTCTGTGGTTGGAAAACCGAATCCTGGGATTGTGATTAGTGGGTCCTCATTCTGGTGCTTCGAACCGTTGAAGAGATGATGTCTTGATAACTGTAGAGGGATAAAGCAGTCCTAACCATCTCTGGAAGATCTTTATAATAATGTTAGCAGAGTTAATGGCCCACATGTAATTCCTTGAGTCTTCGAGGATGACTTAATCTCAATATATAATAAATATTAATAATGACGGATAATATATTTGTCCGTTTTATGAATATTTTAAAATAAAATTTAATTTAACGTGCTTAAATTTTTCAGCTTTTGATTGTAAACATCATTATAAATATTTTATTAGTCTCTTTTGGGATTCCAGTACGAACACTGATAAAAACTTACTTACGTGAGTCTCACGGTTTTGTATTATTTGCATCTATGTCTAGAAAATTAAAAATTAACTTTCGCTATTGTATTAATAGCTTGATTAAATATAGCGATAAATACACATATGATTACGTTAACTCCGTTTTTATATAAAAAAAAAGTCAAGTCGATCGGACGGTTGGATTAATTCTGATTCTCGATATCATATACACTTTAAGGCATTTTCTTTTGTAGGGCTCGGATTTTAGTAATTTGGCTCTTCTTTCTCAATATAAGCCCAATTAAGGGTCTTGAGAAAGCTTAATGTTGCTCAAACTAAGACAAGTTAAAATATATAAGAATACTCCAACCGGGTGTTAGCTCGGTTCAGACACTGTCATTCCCACCAAATGTAGGGATACCCTGAGATATCAAAAAAAAAAAACTATATAAGAATGAAGAGGGTGTTTAGGATGCTATACATGCAGCCTCATTAAACGGTATTAGCTATTCAATTCCATTCATCATATCAGAAGGCCTTTCACGTGTAAAATTACATAAATTATAGAAATTGATTTTTAACTACTTATTTCTTTTTTCTGAAGTACAACAAATCTTCTCTTTCACCATTTTGTTGATGTGGAAAAAGGTCTAGCAAAGTGTAGAAAATGTTTGCCCTGCCTAAATAAAATTCCTAGGTCCGCCACCATCTCAAAGAAAGAGATGTAGATAGGGTTGCAAACGGGACGTCTCCTGATCGGTACCATAGTGGACCCGGACCCGTTTCTAAATAACGGCTCTGGTTTTGACTCGGAACCTGTTTCATTGGTTCTAGACCCGGTTCCGATAGGAAAATCTAGATCTGATTTCGGAACCGGATTCACCTCGAGGACTGGAATTTAGTTCCAAAATCGATTATAATTTCCCTTTATTCTACTTTTTTTTATTAAAATAAGCAAATTATACAACTTTTAACGGTGTATCACGGCTACTACATCAAGTATTATGCCTAAAAATGCCCCAAAAAAGGTGATTTCGAGGTGCTATTTGCAATATTAAAGGCTCATATGGGTCCCCGAGTCCATGTGTCGGAACCTAATTGGACCCGGAACCGGACCCATTTATTAGTCGGAACCAAAATTGGAACTAGACCCGTTCTTGAATTGGAACCTAAAATAGGTTCGAGACCTAGTGTTTTGCAGTTTCTAACTTTCGAGTAATTGGAGAGTCGAATACCCGTTTGCAACCCTAGATGTGGAGGAGTTACCCAACTACGAGGGACATTTATGGATTTTCTCCTTTGACTATTTCAGTAAAAGTTCTCTGATCACTAAGAGAGTTACAATAGGAAAGATGGATCCATGTATCACCCATTTCGGATACAAGACTCTTTATCCGTCATTAAGATAGTCAAAATAAGGAAGATGGTCAAAATTAAATAAAAAATCAGCTTCAAGATTGAATTGAAAACCGATCTCTCTCATATCTTATAAAAACCCAGATGATATTGATTTTTCACCGTAGGACTTAATCACGAGTGGACACCGCCATATTTGTTCACTTCTCACTCGCTATCTACTCCATATTTGGTAAACTTACTTTACCAGTGAAGTAAAGTGAATGGTTAGTTCAAGAGAAAATAAAAGGAGAGCGGGTCAAATCAAAAGATAGTAAATTTCAAAAATCACCTCATCCTTTTAACAAAAAAAAATGTAAGAAGATATATTCTCAAGCCTCTGAAAAAAAGAAAATTGGGGGTTTTCATGGACCACGCTGGGCTTGGCCAAGGAATGCCCAAAGCGGCCCGACTTCTAAACTAGAAGTCTAAGCCTGGCCAAAGCTTCAGTCGGGCCTGAAGTTGCTAGCCAGACCCTAGCCCCGCATGGAAATGATGAAGCCCGAGCTCGACCCATGTTAGACTTATAGAAATATAGAAATGAGTTTCTTACCGGCTCGTAGGTCAGCTCAACCGGTCCGATCAAATCACCATCTGTGAGAGGTCAGGTGGTTTGAACGCCCCCCCCTATAATAGTTATTTGTATATTTGAGCTGGGCTGGTATTCCAGCTCTTAACCACTTAGTTCAAATAAAAGAAAATTGAGCACGACCCATTCATTATAGCCTAAACTCCATGCCAAACCCAAAGGGGCCCGGCCTTATCCATGAGCACCCTTATAAATAAAAAAAGCTCTTCCTTCTAAAAGGGAATCTAAAAAAACTGATCTCTCACCTTTTGGTTTCACCATAACTTTACTTTTTTTCTCTCTTATATTAACCACTAACTCCACTACACAAGTAAAGTAAATTACCAAACAAGCAATATATTGTATATTTGTTGTGATTTAGTATTATTCCATTTAAAAGCTAATTATATATGGTCATCCGTTATATATTCTTTGGACGATCAAATCACCATCTGTGAGAGGTCAGGTGGTTTGAGCGCACACCCCCCCCCCCCCCCCCCCCCCCCCCTAATAATAATTATTTGTATATTTGAGCTGGGCTGGTATTCCAGCTCTCAACCACTTAGTTCAAATAAAAGAAAATTGAGCACGACCCATTCATTATAGCCTAAACTCCATGCCAAACCCAAAGGGGCCCGGCCTGATCCACGAGCACCCTTATAAATAAAAAAGCTCTTCCTTCTAAAAGGGAATCTCAAAAAACTGATCTCTCACCTTTTGGTTTCACCATACCTTTACTTTTTTTTTCTCTCTTATATTAACCACTAACTTCACTACACAAGTAAAGTAAATTACCAAACAAGCAATATATTGTATATTTGTTGTGATTTAGTATTATTCCATTTAAAAAATAATTATATATGGTCATCCGTTATATATTGTTTGGACCTATGCCCCTACCCGTGACCAGATAAAGATGTAGAAAAAGAAAAAGAAAAAGGAAAAAAATCGGTGGTGACATCGTTAGCGTTCCAATGCAAGATTTCCTCCTCTCAGATAGGAGGAAAAGTGGCAAATGAGACTTTACCGCCTGTTATAGAAGCGGTAAAGTTGCAATGCCACCTTTCCTCCGTTCAGAGAGGAGGAAAAGTGGCAAGTGAGGCTTTACCGCATCTTATAGCAGCGGGAAAGCCGCACTCGCCACTTTTCCTCCTCTTTGAGAAGAGGAAAAGTGGCGAGTGTAGCTTTACCGCTTCGCACTGCCACTTTTCCTCCGCTCGGAGAGGAGGAAAAATGGCAAATGCGACTTTACCGCCCCTAATAGCAGCGGTATAGCTGCAGCCCATACAAACCTTTCATGTGCCTAAGTTTTTATCACGTATCTCCTTTACAACCTTATTTTCACACACGTTCGATCTATGGGGCCCATTTCTAATCGAATGTATTTCATCCAAGTCGAGCTAATCAATAAATAACCTCTAGCATTTGTCGGCTAAGGCCCACACCAGATGGGAAAGCAGCAGAGATTGGCACATGAATCAAAGATCTAAATCATTTGTTAGGAAATATTAAGGCCAAGGGACCCATCTTTTAATTGAGTTTTGGGCTATCTTTAGATTTTAATCTACCTCTCTTTCATTTAAGATTTATTTCATTCTGCTTCCCACAAGATTGTTTCTGTGGTTGGAAAATAGAATCCTGGGGTTGCGATTAGTGGGTCGTCGTTCTGGTGCTTCGAACCGTTGAAGAGATGATGTCTTGATAACTGTAGAGGGATAAAGCAGTCCTAACCATCTCTGGAAGATCTTTATAACAATGTTAGGAGAGTTAATGGCCCACATGTAATTCCTTGAGTCTTCGAGGATGACTTAATCTCAATATATAATAAATATTAATAATGACGGATAGTATATTTGTCCGTTTTAAGACTAGTTTAAAATAAAATTTAATTTAATGTGCTTAAATTTATAGCTTTTGATTTTAAACATCATTATAAATATTTTATGAGTCTCTTTTGGGATTCAAGTACGAACACTGATAAAAACTTACTTACGTGAGTCTCACGGTTTTGTATTATTTGCATCTATGTCTAAAAAATTAAAAATAACTTTCGCTGTTGTATTAATAGCTTGATTAAATATAGCGATAAATATACATACAATTACGTTAACTACATTTTTATAAAAAAAAAAAAAAAAAAAGTCAAGTCGATCGGACAGTTGGATTAATTCTGATTCTCGATATCATATACATTTTAAGGCATTTTCTTTTGTACGGCTCGGATTTTAGTAATTTGGCTCTTCTTTCTCAATATAAGCCCAATTAAGGGTCTTGGAAAGCTCAATGTTGCTCAAACTAAGAGGTATCCATCCTTGCCCTGGGTCACAGGCAGTGAAAAGAGAGAGCACATTTTTCTTAGTTGGTTCTCATATCATCATATATATATGTCTTGGTCCTCAAGAACTTACACTATTATAAACGCTTCTAATAACCTTAAGATACCACCACCATATAGGAAATGATGAGAAGATTTTAGGTTTGCAGGGCCTGTGATGGTTGATAATCCTCAGGATTATAAGATACGACTTGTGATTAAAGGTCTCCAATAATGTCCAAGATTAGGAGATTCAAAGTTACCATGCTTTCTCTCTGTTTAGTTGTATTAATATTGGATGTGTTAGTGATTTTGGGCTAAAAAAAAAGAACCAGTTGTGACAACGAACATCTCCCAACTCTGTAATGAACTTTTTAGTCACAAGCGTTTTCAGTAGTTACGAAGTTAAAAAGTTTTCATAGCTCTAATTATTGTCCAAGAGTGATTTTTTTGGGAGTGAAATTGTCACGACCCGGGCCCGAGATCCGGTAACCCCGAGCCGTGAGCCCATACTTACTCCCGTAAATCTCGAATTAACCGAAGTTAAAACAAAATCCACAAGGGATAACAATCTCAATAAACCTGTCAATTACACAAATCTGCGGAAACAATTTCACTTGACAACAACAATTAAGATGTGCATGTATACAAAATAATGTTCCTTATACATGTATTCTATCCATCAATTACTTATCAAATAGTGCATGTCCAAAATATTGTGCAATGACTATTAATTACATAAATGACCATTAATTACAACCCAAAATGATTATACAAAAGAATGACTTCACAAAATATTTTCAAAAATATAATATTCCTTCTCGCACTCGGATACCCGTATCAAACAGTATCCTGGCCATTCCATTCGTTCAATCCTCCTGGAGGAACCGGAGCGGTCTCCTCCGCTCCCGCCGGGGGCGCTGCTGCACCAGCAAGGGCAAACGGGCCTGTAATGCCATCAATAACACTAATGAACACAACGGTTCAACAATGTATAAACAGATATTGTAAGAGCATGTTAACCCATAAATTAAACTCATTCCATCTATTAATAACAGTTCCAATACTAGATAAGTCTGGAAAGCTCCTACAATAAGATGTGTGCACATAAAAGCTAAACTTGTGGTCATGAGTTGGGTGGTCACTACCATAGCATTCACTTTCTATTCCATTTCATTTCATTTACTATCTTCCCTCAAAAGAATGATTCATCGTTGCCATCTTCCCTCAAAGGAAGGATTCATTAGTTCCATCTTCCCTCAAAGGAAGGATTCATCTTCCAATGGAAGGCATCGATCAATACCCATAGATACGATCGGAATTAGTGGGACTTACTAGTGTCCGGGCCAGGGACAACTAGCATCACCACGGAGCTCCGGAACGCCCCCAAATACCATCTACTGCAGTAGGATTAGTCATTCATTTCATTTATTAATTTAATGAACTCATTTAGAGTTCTAGTACAGTTGCTAGGTAGTGCCAAACTCCAAGGTCAATATTTCTCAATGAACAATCCAATCCTAGATTCGATTCAATTCAATTCAATGATTCCCTTCATAATAAGAGAAGAGAAGAGTAATGATATCAATCACATTAGATTGGAACACAATGTTACCATAAAGAATTGCTAGACAATCATGATTCTATTTAATTCTTTCTTAAATCTAAACAACCATATGGATATAACCAACGGTACTAAATGCACGTGTTATTTTTGATGAGCATCACATTTATATTTAGTGTGTGCATTATAGTCCTCGTTGTTAACATCCATGGAAGTCTAGACCCCAATTTAATTAACTGTGAATTTCGCCCTTCACTATCCTTAATTCTTAATAGTTCACTTTAATCCATGATTAGTCTTCGAACTAATCTAGGAAGCATTATACTCACAAGGAGTGCTACAAACTTTCGCAAAAATCCAAAACTCACTGGACTCAAAATTTTTTACTAACATTCTTTCCCTCGATTTTCTATACTTAATAGTCCTTAACTATGGTACACTTAGTTCTAGGACTCATTTATAGTCCATTCTCAATCATAAATAAAGTACCGGCACAATTAATCGCCGATCTCAACCGGACTCAAAATGAGCCCTCCGATCGATCGGACCTTCAGGTCCGATCGATCGGACTGAAAACACGTCCAGTTAGGGACAGTCCAATCGATCAGCCAGTTGGTCCGATCGATCGGACCTGGGACGGAACTCTGCTATGAATCAGCTCACAGCTGATTTCCTCTTCCTCTTTTTCTACTTCCCATACGTTCTAAACTTTACAAATCAATTGGAAACCTCCTGTTTCCCTCCTTATACACAATCCATCAACAAAACTACACATTTAATCATCCATTTGTCATTCTATTCAATCCATGAGAAAACTCAAAACTTAACAATATGCACAAAATCTAGATCCATGGAAACTCCAAGCATTTCTACAATGGTTAACAAATACTACAACCAAATGCTTATACTTGCCTCTCTTGAAGATTAGCTACCCAAAGTCCTCTTTGTTTAGCTTGCTTTGAAGATGAAAAACCTCCAAATGAAGCCCTAACTCCTTGAAAACATGAAAATATACAACCATTGAGCCATTTGTGCTAGAAAGCTTCACTAACCATCCAAGGAAACTTGAAAGTCATACTAAAGCACTTATCTATTTACTTGAGGTTCAAAGAAATGGGTTTTAAGATCTTTCTCAAGCTCCACACCTCAACAATAGAGGAAGCAACTTGGGGAAGAAGATGAAATGGAATGTCAACACTTCAAAACCCCCTTTTGAATCACTCTTAAACTCTCTCTTGATGATGGAGAAGGGAAAGGGAAAGAAAGAGATGGAGATGAGCCTAGGGTTATGAAAATGAACTCTTCTCTACATTTCACTCTAATATAAGGGTGCTCTCCCACTAAAACCCCCCTTTGGTTTATTCTTATTTCATTTTGAGTCAAATGAACTCTCACTTGGCCCATTGGAGGTCAAATGGGATCGCGCCTATTACGAAAGTTAAAGTACTATTCAAGATACACACGTTGGTATCAAGAATTCCAGTATTCGACGAAATACGCGAAAACTCGTATTTACGAGAAAGTCCTTAGCCTACTTTATCTAAGTCCAAATTCATTTTAACCAACTCAAATCTATTCAAATTCATTCTATTATGCTTAATGCATCACTTGAGACTAATTTGTCTCTCTTTGGTCCTTAAATTTCATTAACCCAATTATCCGTGCTTAATTAGTGTAAATCTTAATTAATTAACATTAATTTCGATTAATTAGAGTTAATCTTGATTAACTCGGGCGGGGTCTTACAGAAACTCACATCCTACCATCCACACTTTATAACTCATTCAATTTGGTTATTCAGTTTTGTCACTCTTTTGGAGCACTTAGGCACAACTCTATCATTGTTGTCATCATCATCATTTATGTCTTGCTTTGATGCATATAAAGACAGCTTTAATTGCGGGCAAAGAGTGATTTCATGGGAGTGAAACTTAAAATCCAACCATGTACACATTATAACTCATTCAATTTGGTTATTCAGTTTTGTCGCACCTGTTAGTTTGGTGCACATATAGGAGATATTGAGTTTGAATGGGTTGATCGTTGACCTATCATATAGGCTATAGCCGTGTGATAGGTCAATAGCCATAGTTCTATCATCATCATCATCATCATCATCTATATGTCGGTTTGAAGCATATGAGATAGCTCCAATTATGGCCCTAAAGCGATTTCATGGGACATCCATCCTTTCAATCAGGGGCGGGATTCAGGTATGGCCATGGCCCTCCAAAGTTTTTGAAAAACCTTATGTCTTTTTAATATAATGCCTCCTCAAAATTTTTCTTTTACACAGTGGTCCTTGATGCCAGCTTTTCTCCCTCCACCCTTGCTTTATATATCATTCAATTGGGTTATTTATTTGGGTCACACCCATCAATTTAGTGCACCTGGCCACAACTATATTATAGTAATAATACTAATTAATTATTAGTCACGTGTTGCTGATTTCAACCATGTTAGAATACCTATAGATACTACAAGCACCATCTAAGATAGATTAGAACTCAAGTCAAGCCCAAAAGTTTTCTCAGCTCTTTAAGACTTGTTTGAGGATTAATCCATGCGAGGACTTCTATTTCCATGGGAGAGAGAAATTATGCATTTCTATCCTTTTTATAGCAAATCAAAATCCTACTCATAAATAAAAATTAATTAATTTTTAATTTTTTGTGAAAATATAAATCGTAGGTAATAATAAAGAGTGGATTGCACGCAAAATTAGAACAAACGCACCCTTATATTTGATAAGTAGGGATGTAGAGAAGATGAGCCAAGCCAAGCTTGAGCTTTTACCTTCATGCGCATTTTTGTGAGATCGGCTCTAGCTTGAACTCAATTGTGAATTGGAAAATCTCAAGCTTGAGCTTGGCTTGCCACAATGTTAGTATATTAAAGATCTATATGATCATATATAAAACTTGCACACAATATTACTATTGATAATGACTACTCCACTTAAATATAATATTGTATTAATTTACAAATACAATATGCAATATTTATATTATATAAAACAAATATGTATAATTATATAACAAAAATCAAACACTCGCTAAGCCGAGCTTGAGCTCAAGTCGAGACGAGCCTAATAGGCTCACTAAAGCTCAGCTTTCAAGCTAAGTTAGCCAATTTGAGATCGGCTAGCTATATTGCAAACAGGCTCAAGTGGAGCTCAACCTTGAGCTCAGTCAAGCTGTGCTCAGCTCATTGTCATACCAATTTGGGACCACTTAATTGGAAGGCAGGGAGTTTGAGAAAGAATATGAATTCCTTTATGACAACCAAATCAAAGTGTGGCAGACGGCATAGGACTATACAATTCCTTCATTTCCGGTTTCAAGGCCGATGAACACGGGCTCATATCAATTTGAAAGCTGGATGTAACTCCATTTCAGAAGCTATGATTTGTACACACAGATGCAATATTTCCATTTCCTTGTTACTCTTCTCATCACCACTCCGCGGTTTAAGTTTTGACCAACATGAGACTTACCAACATGAGACAAAGCTGTAGGGCAATGGGTTCTCTTTTAAATTTAACATAGCCATCAGAATTAGTTACCTATCCGATTTAAGTCCGTACTTAGCTTGGGGCAAAAGGTAAGATATTACATTTTAAATTTATGAGATATCAAAATTAATTATAAACATATAAGCATATATTCATGCATATTTATGTAAAAACAGTCAATACATCTCCAATCACAAATGTAAGTGATCAACATTAACAATAAATTATTACAAAGATAAAGCTAAAAAAAATTCATTCAACAACAACATAAAAATAATAATAAAAACAATAACAACTAAAGAAGATATAGAAAGCGAGTTTTGTTAATATATATAATATTAGTAATAAGAAATGCATTCAAGTTTTTGTTACCCATTGATAATTTCAAAGCCCAATAAAACAAAGCCACCCCATTTAAACTTGTTTGTGTAAAGAAGACTCATTTTAACTTGGTTGGATAGAGTTATTGAGCAGGGTGAATTTTTTTCATATGTACTCTTTAGTCAGCTATCCATAATAGAAATATATTAAAATTTGAATTCACATAAAGAAACTTAACAAAAGTGGACTATGAATTGATTGATAGAGCTTATCTCTTGAAATTGATTTGAGATCCAATTTCTCAAATTGATTTGAAATTAGGGTCCAATTTTACAATGGATTAGCAAATCGGACTCCAATTTCGAAGAGATGCCTACGTCCATTAAAATCAGTTAATGAGGAAGGGACCCAGCCCCATTTTGGAATATCGACCGGGAGTTGGAATTTATCTACGAGGTATTTATGAAAATAATTATATTTTTAGAATATTGGCCCCTATAAATATTGTTGTTATTATTTTCATACTTATGCATTATACTTTAAGTATGGATGATCAAACTTTTGAAATAACTATTTTATATGATTTCCTATATAGTCATTAATTTTCTATGACAACCATTTTATAATAAAACTAAACTCAGATGAATATATAATATATGGAATTGATCAAATATGAAGTGAACTGAAAAATCAGAGATTAATTACAATGTGATTTGGACCCTGTGAATTTTGTTTTGACCCCTTCTTTTAATAGATTGATTCTATCACCTCTGTTTTTAAACCCTCTTTAATTACTACCGAAGCTCTTCCTTTATGACTCTTTAATATTGAAACTCCACATTTCTCTCCACTCCTTTCCTCTTCTCGGTATGTTTTCAACATTTTAATGCATCCTTTCATTTTCTCTATGTGTCCATTCTCTTCCCTTTACTCTCTACAACATCCCTCTCTATTTACAAAGCCTTTTTTTTATAATAATTTTCACTATATAATATTGTGAATTACGTTGCCCGTGCTAAGCACGGGGCTTTTCGCTAGTTCTTATATATGAAAGGGACTAATTGTAATTGAGAAATCAACATCAATTCAATTCCACTTGATTAATTGATTTTGACGCTCCCTAAATAATTGACTCTCAAAATGTCTCCTCACATCCTCAACCCCTGACATTAATTATAATTTAAAATTTTGACTTTTGGCATGTCTCACACACACAAAAATTATAAACTAATTAAAATTAAGTTAATTGATATTAATCGTAACTAAATAGAGGCAAAGTGGATTGATGTTAGTTTCATAACTCTTCAAAATGGTTATCAAATTTTCTCTCACTCCCTCTATCTATTTACCATCCTCTCAAATGTTTTTCCCTCGTTATTACTACCAAACTCGCCCCCAACAGAAAAATATAATATTTTAAATTGACTATAAAAATTTCTTTCTCAATATAAGAGATATAATATCATATTTTTAATTTCATTTAGAAATTTAAACTTTTTACAATTTTTTATATACTCTGGATTATAGCAGGGGCTTGTTTTGCTAGTAATATATTATAATGGTTAGGACCAAATATTATGGGTGAAATCGAACGGTTCAGATTGATATCATCCAATTGGTGATGTGTTTAGTATATGCTTATTAGACTGTGGGGTCCATGGGATGCAGGTATGCCTCAAGTATAGGTGTGAAATGCAGCAATCAGTGACTTGTGGGAAACATACAATGTTGCATTCAGATACAGAGCTGGCATGTGGCAGTTATTTGGGTTAACAAAACTCGAATTTAGCAATTTGGGTGGAGCCCATTTAAATTATGGAAACTGCAACAGTCCCACCACTTCCTAGTAATAAATGAAGTACAGTTTATCCATTCGGATATCATACACAAGGGACCCACATAAATGGTACGAAAATACCCAAATTTCCTAAGGCACATACAGCACTGTCCATCACACCGTTCATCCTCTCATCATGTTTGCAAGGATGGATGGCGAACGAGTTTCAGGTGAGTCCTGCATGGTCAGTTAATTTTTTTGACCGTGGGCTCCAACTAAAATGACATCTAGGCCATGTTCCCACATTATAAATTCATTTTACTAGTAAAGCGAAGTGAAGGATTATTTCAAGAGACAACAAAAACGATTGGGTCAAATAAAAAAGTATTATATTTCAAAAAACATTTCGATATCTTAACAAAAAGATCAAAAAGTTATCCAGCCACTAAATAACAAAAGGCCATATTCTTAAAAAGAGAAAATAAAAATAAAAAAGCTACATTCTCTTCTGATTTCACTAAGTGACAAAAAATCATCACTTTTTTATATGACATATTTTCTTTTCTCGTCTCTTAATTTGATCCTTCATCTACAAGCGAAGTTATTAAACAGGTGAGCATTCCGGTTAGGAATATGCTATTTTGGGGTTTTCAGGACAAATATGTGATGGTGTTTCCTTGGCATTTTCAAAGTCTACATTTCTAATTTGTTAAAATTTTAAATCATGACCATATAAGAAGTAATTTTTAGCCTTTAAAAATATACCGAAAGCTCATATTTTTAGATGCTCCAGCCAAGACTAGGATTAGAGAATTCCACTAGTGAACAACTTTTGGAGAATTCACTTTATTTCCTCATTTTCACTTTATTTATATTTCTATGAAAAGGGCCTTTCTTTTCTTAAAAGGACCCTCTAATGAGGGGAATGACCTACCAGCCGCATCTTCATGATTGTCTAAAAAGGTAGGGAAATTCTTACGCGTCTTTCCCAAAGTGAGAAAGTTCAGAAGAGAAAAACCAAAGTTATTGGGAAAATCTTTTACATACCCCATACGTGTGGTTTCATGAAAGGGACCTAACAAATGTTAAAACTCTTCTTAATTTTCACACCCCCAAGATTTTGCCAGGTTGATAATATGTCTAACGTACAAGGAAAAGAATCTTAAAGTGTGTAGTGTAGCTTATACTTCTTCATTCCCTGTGCAAATGGGAATTTGGAAAGTGACATTAAGGTATCGTTTGGAAAAGAGGTAAAATGTGGGGAAGAAAAAAAAAAAAGAGGGGGAAAATGGAGGGATTGTTGAAATTAAGGGTGTTTGAAAAGGGGGGAGGGAAATTTGGGGTAAAATTAGTGTGGGGGAGGCTCCAAAATTTTCTCTTCAAAACTAGGGGGAAATTGGAAGGCAAAGAGGGGATTTTTTTAAAAAATTACTAAACTGCCATTTTGTCAAATTGAAGCTTTTGCAAAAGTAAGGATAAAATAATAATTGTCTATTTACCTCACAAACAAACAAAATTATACTTTTTCACTTTTCTTCCCCTACTTTTTAACTATCCAAATAAGAGGAGGTAAAATTAATTTTCCCTCACCTTCCCTTCCTTTTATTTTCCTACCCCCTTAAATTTTCCCTCCCCTCCCCTCCCACCTTCCCAAACATAGTGTAAGGGTGTGTTCGGATGTGCGGTGAAGTGAGGTGAGGTGAGGTAAAGACTCTATTATCCAGACAAGAAGAGAGAATGGGTCATATTAAAAGTATACAATTTCAAAATTTCCTCCATCTTAAAAAAAAAAAAGTAAAAAAAGTAACATCCTTTCTCCACTAAAAAACAAAAAATCTCCACTTTTTTGTACAAAAAAGCCAAAAAGATTCCATACTAAACAACTAAAAATAAAATACTATCATAACACCTTATATTTTATTCTCTCTTGATTTGATGCTTCACCTCACCATACTACAACTAACCGAGCATCCAAACCGGATTTAAGACTTTGTTAAACATTCTTACTTTAATGAAAGGCAAAGCGCGTGCACCACGAGAAGAAATAGCAGGAACCGACTTTTTTTTGTTATAAAACACATGACAAGTCAATCATTAACCTCTTCACCACAAACTTAGCAAACGCCAGCATCGCTTCTCATTGCTTGGCTGTCACCTATTCATCTCTTCTCCTAGTTTTCATCCCTTTCTCCCTATATATTATCTTCTCTTCCCTCCACCCCTTTCCCCACAAAAACACCTACCTCTCTCTCTCTCTCTCTCTCTGGTTGTGTGCGCGTGACCATATCAGCCTTAGGGAGAGAGATCAAATATAGATTGCAGATTGCGTTTGTAGCGATTGTGTATTCAAAGATAGAAGCCTAACAAAAGCTCACAAGAGAGACATGGCCTACTCACGAACCACATTGGCTCTAACTGTGCTGCTTGCTCTCTTGGCCACATGCACTGCACAAGCGCCTTCCTCGCTGCCGCCGATGCCCGTCTCTATTCCACCGACAGCCACCACAACTCCTCCCCGATCATCCCCTCCGACCACTTCAACTCCACCACCCGTCTCTACTCCCCCCACAATTACTCCCCCATCATCTCCTCCGACCACTTCATCTCCACCACCCGTCTCGACTCCCCCCACCACTCCTCCAGTATCAACTCCCCCTCCAATGGCCACACCAATGGGATCTCCGGCACCTTCCGTCACCTCTCCACCTTCTCCTCCTATGTCTTCACCTGCACCAACTCCTTCCACTATGTCTCCCCCTGCGCCTTCTCCAGTGGCTCCATCTCCAATGTCTACAACGCCGCCTTCTAGCAGCCCCGGACCATCGCTCTCTAGCAACCCCGTATCTGGGTCCTCATCATCAACACCGGCTCCGACACCCATGTCCCCTGGCAACGACAATTCGGGAGCGTTTGCATTGGGAGCTAGCGTGGGCTTGCTAGCTTTAGTTGGAGGGATTGCACTCCTCTAGTTAGAAAAAAACACTATTGGGTCATTGATTTGGAGTTTAATTATTCTATGTAGATTAAGTTAGTCCATTTCTGTATTCATTTCTTTGCTTTTCCTTCTTTGTGATTTTTGGGACTGCATTTGTGAGGAGTATTGGAGATGGATCGGATGTTGTTTCACTTCTGTATCATTTGACCTAGATCAATAAAGATTTGTGTTTCTTGTTTATGTCGCAAGTGTCTTACAAATACTTCGGATTCTTTTCGGTTGCTTAAACACAATAGTATAGAAGAAAAAAATGTACATAGTAGATATGGAAAGATCCAACTGTTGCACCCTCTTTTTGTGTATTAGCTTGGGTTCGACCCTCGACCGCAAACTTGGCTAACCCAAAGGGTCCTTTGATAGTAAAGAGAATTATGGGTGGCTCAAAATGGTTGTGGAGATTGAAGAACAAGATGAGGTTTGGTAGAAGCTCAAGGATGGAGAAGAAAAGAGTATTGAGTTATGCGAGTGAAGTGGGATTGAAGGGATGGTGGAAAAGATTAGGTGCTAGCTGGAGGTAGGAATCATGTGAAAGGGAGATGGAAAGGAATTATGGGGTAGCTGTGTTTTGCTTTTAGTGATGGCAGGGTGTCTTTTGGTTTTTGTGTGCGGGGGAAAGGGAAAGGAGAGAAATAGAATAAGATTCACAGGACATTGAGAGAATTGTTGAGTGGTGGAAGCATATGAGGAGCATTTTTGGTGGTGGGTCAATGTGGAGACAGGATCCGAGGGCCTGAAAGTGACTGGCACATGCTGGTGCTCCACACCACTAAAATATCGACGGAGAGATAGAGAAGAGTCTAGAATTTACCATTAATGCTCAGAAATTAAGAACAGAGAGAATGAGGCAAATGAAAAAAGAACAGAGATGGGTAAAAAATAAAAGAGAGAACTACCAAATGAGACTATTGGTCATGTTTGAGTAATGCTATGTTTTTGACCAATTATTTTATTGTGCCCTTGTGGAATTGGCGCTCCAACTCTCTGTGTTCAGATTTTATTTTATTCTATATCATGATAAATTAATTCAAAGAATTTGTCTTTTTATAAAAATCTCTTTGCTAATGGTCTAGAATTGATCAGCAGTCTGTAAAATGTAAAATGGAAGGGACTTTCTTCTTTATCATAAACTTCCCACATTGGATAAGAGCATGTTCGGTAAAATGTGAGGAATTTGTGGATTTGAGGGTTTCTCATTGAGAGTTTATAATACCAAGGATTTCATTAAGGGTTTTTTAATGTTGAAGAAAATCATTGAGAAATTGTCAAGGAATTGGTTTCCAAATATAACCGGTCCTAAATGTCTAATCCTAGCCTTGTAGTGTTATGGACACGTGAAGCATGAGGGTGTGTGAGTTCGAATCCCTTGCAGTCCTCTTGAGACTCTATCATGCAACTTATCAAGGCCATATTTTGACACATTTGTAGCCTGTAGATCTTTGTTCTCTAAATCATTAGCTTTATCATGCAACCTATCAATGCCACTTTTTGACACATTTGTAGCCTCTAGATTTTTGTTCTCTAAATCATTTACTTTGCCAGCTAGCAATGCTTCTTGCTTAGTTGGAGTCTGAATCTTTAATCGGACTGACAGCAACTTTGATGATGCTAGTTGGAGTTTTCATTCTAAAACTTAATTTATACACATCAAAATAACATCCTTCATCTGTCCATTGGGATTTTCACAAATTTTACTCTGATCCACTCAAATTGATTAAAAACCCTTTGATTTTTGGCTCATCAAGATTTAAAAAAGTAGGTCTCGACATCTATCTAGATGGGTGCCAGTTAGAGACTTCTCCTGTCAGTCTTCTTTCACCAATTTATTTACATAGGATTACTTTAGTAAGGAGGAATTATTTACATGGGATCCTCTGGTGTCGGCCCAGAGTGACCTTCCCTTTTTGGTCAATCTCACTGTTATCTTTCTGTCAGTTTTTTACAAATAATGTAGAGGGTAGAAGTTCTTTTCTTGAATTTCATTAATCATCAGTCATCACCATCTTATATATTTCATTAGACTGTGATAAGCTGTGGGTTTGCCTGCTTGTTTATTTTTATAAGACTGATTTCTTTTGTTATTTTTTTTCCAGATATCGAATCTCGCATAGAAGCAGCCCCCAAAATAGTGTATGAACAGATGTGGCACGCACATGTGAAGGAGTCTGAATCCCTGAGTCAAGCGAAATCACCCTCCCATTTAACATTAGAGTTGCTAAAGATAAATGCCCTCACTATATATGAGGTATCTTCAAATTTTACTCAGATAGGAGTTAGCCCTATCTTAAGATTGACCGCACTACGCTAATGTGATTAATGCAATTTTATCCATTATTAATTTTATTTATTAATCAGTCATCAAATGGTCAATCTTAAGGTGGGCTAACTTTTGTTGGAGTAAAATTAGATGACATCTAGTACACATCAATGCCATTCATTTTGAGCGGATTGAATTTTCTAACCGGTGGCTCACTATCGGTTCCACTCCAACTGATGAGGACTTTTCTAAGTCAGCATGGTCCTAACAACGTTGAGATTGGACAAATAATAGTGGAGAAAGTAACAATAACAACTAAATTAATAATTACAAGGCAACTCAGTCTCACAGTACCTATCGAAATGATCGATACTTGGATATCTCACCAGAAATCTAATCCGACGATGAGGGGAAAAAGTTTGATAATAAAAAGAAACAGTAGGAAGATGCTAATTATTTTGATTTATTTTCCACCATACATCTTCTCTTAACAGATCATCTCATCAAACAACATGAATAACCCAATGGTACAATCAGATCCTCATCAATAAAAAGGAACCCAAATTACTCCATATCCATCGATAATAATGACACAAAAAAAAAAAAAAAAAAACCCTATAGAAAGCACTGCCTCTCCCCTAGCCCATGAGTACAAGCAAGGGACCAAAGACCATGGAAGCTCCCAACACCAAAGCATCCATCCGTTTGAAGCTGCCCATTGCTCCATTGACAGTAGGTGTTGATGTGGTTGGGGTTTTTGAGCTGGTGGGAGGAGTGAGATCAGATGTAGTGGTGCCAGGGGTAGATGAAGGCGGAGACGATGAAGCCGGAGATGGGGCCATCGACGAGACCGGAGATGGGGCCATCGACGAGACCGGAGATGGGGATGTAGAAGGCGGCAGAGACCCAGTGGGTGCGGGGGGGCTACTTGCGGCAGCGGAGACAGAGACAGACAGCTTCATCCCTTGACTGCAGTGGTTTGGTGTGGAACAGATGAAGTAATGGGGTCCGGTCTTGTTGAGAGTTATGGTGGTGTTTCCATTGTTGAAGGAGCTGATGGCGTTGGTGGCAGTGCAGCTATCATAGTCGGCTTTGTTAACTTCATTTACCGTATGTAAACTCCCATAGACGAACGCTGTAGCAACAGACACACACAGAAGAGAAAAGGGTTAGTCATTTCCATCCTTCCGGCAAGGCTTCATGCAATTGGTCAGGAGGCATGTCAATATTATTTCTGTTCATCTACTGATTGATTGATTCAAGCATTTGTTACATAATGACAGATTGGCAGGAAGAAGAAGATTAGTCAAATAAGAACAGAAAATATCAGTGCACGTTGCGATTCAATTCTCATGATCTGGTTAAAGCGGTGAGATGACCAACTACGCTTGCACTAAAGTCAGAATCATGCCAGTGCGACCAACATGTGTATTGAGTCCAGTTTTTTTTTTTTTTCTTCTTCTTCAAGTTAAGTCCCCGCTTGGAGTGGGTTGCTAACGAGTGAAATCTACGACCACAGCTGCATTTTGTGAGGCTTTGATAGCTTCTAAACCCCCAATCACCACTTAATGTTTCAGAATGGACACTACTACTTTACACCCAAAGCCTCTACCACCCGAAAGCATTGACACCACTAAATCATCACCTGGTGCTTCTATTAGGATTCGAAGCGGACACCTCCAAAAGTTTCAACGAGGAGCCTCTGCCATCAAAACATATAA
This sequence comes from Umbellularia californica, assembly GCA_028538565.1. Classification (NCBI taxonomy): domain Eukaryota; kingdom Viridiplantae; phylum Streptophyta; class Magnoliopsida; order Laurales; family Lauraceae; genus Umbellularia; species Umbellularia californica. The sequence continues at coordinate 1,984,389 of JAPQWN010000012.1, forward strand.
GTGATGGTAAACATATTCGCTTTGAGGCTTTGACCTCATAGTAGGGTCTATATATTTAAAATCCGCCACTCAAAATGTATGCCCGCTGTGGATGGAATCATCTCCAAAATCTACTCCAATAGAAATGGTTCCACCATCTGATTCACCATTTAAATCAATTGTAAGCTTATTAGCTTATTAATCATATATATATTTTTTTATCAAATGGTAATTGTACAGAACTTGGATGTACTCCTATTCTGATAAAATGAGTCTGGATCCTTCGCAGCTATTACACATGCCTGGAACTCCAATATTGTGGGGGCACACATATAGTGATGACCCAAATTGTTAAAGATGAGTCCCACCCAATCCACTAATACATTTCTGAGTTGCGGTCTAAAAAGAGAATTATAATTCGGTGATATCCTGGGAGGGAGTTAATTTTGAAGGATTCAGATTTTCTTTAATGGGCTCCACTGTGGAGTTTCACTCGTTCAACTCCAGATTTCCATAATGATAGTGACCTCATGTCCAGGTATAAAGCTAGAGGTGGGATGGGGCTGGTGCTGGGGGTGGCCAAAACCCCCTTTAAGCTTGAGAAAATTTTATGTTTTTTACCCTGGAAAATATCCTCCCTCCATCCATGACACTGGGAATGTTGGTAGTTGGTTAGAGCTCACAATTTAAAATCATGTTTGTTCATGGATCAAAGCCCTCTCTAGCTTCCTCGATGGAAGGAAGCAGTCTCCCTCACATATGGCAAATTAAGGGGAAAAGAGACAAGGATCGGTAACGTAAGCCATCTAATAATTAGGTTGACCTTTACACAGATAATTATATAATCTAATACATATATAGTTTACAAGGTGTCATCTCAAAGAAAAATAGTTGAAGAGTTTATGGAGCTCACTGCACCTAGCTGCCACATAAACCATTACATGTCACAAAGTTTTCTTATATTTCCTCTTTCCAATCATTCATACTATGGAACAGTGAGCACGTAGTTAATTTGGGATGTAACCGGCAAATATATACTATACTGTTTGCAAACCAAGGTGTCTTGTTAGAGGGGAAGGCCAAAAACATTGAATGAAGAGAGAATTTGAGAAACAAGAGTGTTTCAAGCACGGGTCAAGTAAAGAGTGACCCATATATGTTAACAAATCAATGGTCTGTACAACTAAATTCCGGCCCATTTCATAGTACACTGTTGTAAATTAGAGCGCACCTATTATCCATAAATTGGATGGTGTCTATTTTTCTAGTCTCTCGAAGAAAATAAGGGTATCTTTGTGCAGCACTGAGGAAAATTGGTTCTGCGGACTACCTTTTACATCGAAATCAAATCCGACCCCTCCATAGGAAGCAGTTTTTCACAAAAGAAAAAAAAAAAAAAAAACCAAGAAAAAGCGAATGTGGAGCATTTAGCATTGCAGCAAACTGTCTCCACTTTTTTATGTTTTTTCTATGAAAAAGTGGATGTACAAACGTACCCAGATCTATCCATCTACTACTAATCCATATCAATTGATTGGCATGGAAGATGGAAAGTATGTAAGCTTACAGAGGGTGTCTCCAACGCTGAATGTCTTGCCAGAAGCCCAAGTAGTATAGTCTCCGCTGGTATCCCACCCTGTGGTGCCGCCCACCGCATAATCAGTGGCATAGCAGGCCGGAACAGCCAAAAGAAAAATTAGTAAGGCAACTGCTCTGGACATGGCTCTTTGGGCAATTGCAATAACCTCACTAATTGAAAATATGATGATGGACGAGACTCAAAGGGCCCTATGAACACCAATTTATATAGACAACTAATGTCTATCTGGGATATGAACTCAGTATTATCTTATAAGGAGTTGGAAGGCTAGAACATGTCACCTCCAACAACTTTCCATTATTTTAGTTTGATTGCTATCTGTCCTCTTTGTTTATTTCCTTTACTCTACCTAATGTCTCTAATTGCCTAATCATTAGAGAGCAGCTGACTTTTTGGCTGCTACGAGTTCCATATTCTATGGTCCACAGGGTGATTAAGTATAAGGCTTCTCTGTCATCTTGAAAGAAGGATTAGGGTGCTTTCGAAGTAATTATAACTGAATCTGGATCAAAGATTTGTCTCTCTATTTGTATAATCGAACCGCTCAAAATATTTGTCTCCCTTTCGCATTGGCCCCCACCAAACTATCTCTAATGGGAGGGTCGATTACATATAAATATGCCGGTTTTCTATAATATAATAATTCTTTATTTTATAAATGATTAATCTGAGATGGGTCAAACTCCCATTTGCTTGTGATTTTGGAAAAAGCCATACAAGCAGGGCACATTTACTTTGATAATTTGCTACGTTCTTAAGGACATGTTTTAAAATAATTCCTGTGCCTTGTGATTAGTTCCTTTGCTTTTCTGCGTAGCAAAATTGCTGTACAAGCAAACGTGGGCATCACTCTTCATGCCAAAAACATTTTCGTCAAAGCTAACAGACTGTGTGAATTCAGCAATGGTAGATTGCTGTCATTGTCACCAACGGTTTAGATCATCTATTTCATCACTCATCTGGACCACATCATTGACTGGCGAAGCAACCAACCTTCTATTAACTAGAGCTATATATAATATTGTTTGAGTTGTCATGTTTTCAATGGTCTTACGTACTGCTTTTCCAATCTTCTTCTTGTAATGACGTTTTCTATTGGAGAGGTGGTTGTAGCCAGAAAATGTGAATCCAAACAGACCCAGTACTGGTTGAGTTCCACCTAAACGGTGATGGGACCCATAATCTTGGGCCCACTGTCTGGCTCACATCCATCCAGTTTATTGGAGTGTAAATGTTACCTTCCTTTGTTTGTGACCCACCAACTACGTAATACAGACTTCTTTTTTGTTCTTTGGCACCAATTTGGTGGTCAGCCACTAACTGGGAACATGGCTGGGTCCGTATCACTCCACAGGCCTCACTAAGAATAAGACTGGACATAGATATAAGACGAGTCAAAACTTAGCCCCAAAAATTTCTTTTAACCGTTTGATCTAAGACATGCAGACGATCCAAACAAAAGGAGAATTATTTTGACTATTCAATTTATTGATTCCTTGTCCGTGATTAGTCCCACTTGGTATTTGCTAATAAGCAGGAATTTATGCCACATGGTCCATCATTAGCTGACTTTGAAAAAAAGCATTACAAGTTGACTTGCCCAGTTGTCATGTGACCCAAACGGCCAATTGACTTGGCTCAGCAAGTGGAATCAAGTTACATAGGTAATCATCTGTCTTTTCTTTTGCACCCATATACATATGTAAATGTAAGAGATATAGAGAAGATAATCTCATATTCAAGATTTCAACCTAAAGCTTACTCATTCCCTTGGATCTCTAACAATTTTTATATACATACATATCTCCAACATATGCTCATCTCTAAACATCGATGGATACAACTTCAATCAGTAAGATATTCATGCCAGTTACGATTCATTGTAAGAGAATGATAAGTAAACATTACATCAAGGATTCTTGTATGCCAGCATATAAATTAATATGGCAATCCGAGCTTCGTGGGTCAAGTCGGATGGCTAGGACTATGATCTCAATATCTGGATAGGCATAAATGTCTTCTTTCACAAATCAAACTAATCTCACAACTAAACAGGGGCCTCTCTCAGGAAGAATCGTAGGAGGCAATTTCGGAAGTATGTAAAGAAATAACGCAAGGTCCTCGTCCATATAAAGATATATCATTCCTACTCCTCTCTATTATAATAACACATTAATGTAAGTTCTGGGCAAAGACCAAGACAACCTAACCCAAACCAAAACCATGATCCTTCCCAGTTCTTTCTCATGTAAATGCCTTCCCCAGCATTCCAATCTCAGTTCTTTTAAATATCACTACATTTGTATTGTTTAGTCATATCATATTCCACCTAACCTCCCCAAGCAAATAAAGTGTGAGAGAAAGAAAGTGCATCACCAATTTCAAGAAGATGGCTGGTAGTTATTGAATGGCATAAAATAAGAGGGTTTTGTTGAGACATTAATGACGCTGTCATGATCTCAATGTTTGATAATTTGTTTGATTTCTCTCTTTATATGGGAAAATAAAGGTGAGTGATTTGCAGGCAAAGGCCCAATGATGAGATCATTGGTTGGATCCTAAATTCGCCCAACTACTGAAATTTCAAAGGAAATATTAGGCAGGCAATGGACATCTGATTAGGTGGGTCAGTTGAGGTTTACCAACTATATGTATACTTATAAATCTATCCAAACAAGATTCCGTTAGGCCCAAGTGTTGAATTCAGAGTATGATGTGCTCTCAATTATAAGAATCTGAACATAAGATATTTGAAGTTGCACACTTGTTTGAGATTGAATTGCTTGTTGACTATATATATTTTGCTATGAAATAGTAGTCCAATGTGATGAACCTTCCAAACAATCTGTAATCAAAGTCTTCAAAACTAAGTCTGATTAATATATATACTCGCTTCTATTTTCTCTCCGTTCCAGTATTTCTATACAAGATTAGTTGCTTGATATTTGGGCATTGAGTATTACTGTTAAAATTGTTTGGTGGATGGCTTTGCTTATTTGACCAACTGGCCTAAAATCAGGGGCGGACCCAGAAAATGAAATTAGGGGGGGCCAAATGAAAATTATTAAAAGAAAATCTTAACAATTTAGGGGTAAAAGTAAAAAATTATAAAAAATTTAGTAGTAAAAAATAAAATTTTGAAAACTTAGGGGGGGCCATGGCCCCCCTAGGCCTACATGTAGGTCCTCCCCTGCCTAAAATGAAAACCACCCAGCTCTGGTCCTGCATTTGAAATGATATTAGTGAGAGTTTTCTCTGTTCAGAACTCCCTTTGGGTGTATACATCCCGTTGGGTTTTTTGGTGTTTCAAAACATTTTCAAGGTTTTCTTTGTAAATTTACTTATAAAGTTAAGTTAATTTAAACATCCCATCAAAATCACCTTTTACCAAAATTCCCTCCATCTTTTCCTAAAAAAGTCAAAAAGCAACTACCTTTACTCACTAAAAGATAAAAATACTCCACTTTTCCATAAAAAAAGTCAAAAAGATTTCATAACAAACAACTAAAAACAAAATACCATCATAACCCACTTATATTTTATTCTTTTTTCAAAATCAACTTTACTTTACTTTACTCAATTAGTAGAGTTACCAAACGGGCTAGTACCTTTTGCTTTATGGGTAGTGTAGGTTATTAAAAAACAACCCATCCCACATTGCTAAAGTTCAACTTTTGAAGATGGTTTATATGTGTTTTCATTCATTTACTCTTTAAAGACTCTTGTAGGCTTTTGCCATGGGTCCTATGCGCGCACGCGAGCCAGGCTTGACCCGCGGTCTTGGGTCCGAAAACGTTTAATCTGGCGTGAGTCCGCGACGCGCATCCTGCGTGTATATCGCGCGCAGGGGGGGTGCGATTGCGACCAGACCTGAATCAGATTATAAATTAGGTTCGTCTTTGTGAAAAAATATTACACAAGTTTTCCTTCTTTTTCATGAGCTTTTCCCACTGAGCATAAAAAAAGGAGTCTTCATTTTTGGGCTGCGTTGCAACCAGACCTGAATCAGGGAATGCCGTTGTATCCTAGGGGCGATTCTGCCGAGAACCTTCGCACCTGGATTTAATCCTAAGGGGCGGAACTCGTCCTAAAGAAAGCGTTGTCAGACGTGCCTCGGTCACAAATCTGTTGCCGTTGCTGCTCGCCGACTTCCGCCAACAAATCACAGCTGCAGAATCGGGTACTATTGTTTCATTTTTCTATTTGACAGCAGTCTCTATTCTGTTATATTTCCAACACATCCATCCGCATAGTACAGGAGATCCATATCATAGTGGAGAATTTTAAAAAAACAAGCAATCTAATGGTTGGATTTTAGTTTTATGTCAGCATTAGCTGAAGGTCTCAATCCAATTTGTAATCTTTAGAGTCGTTAATTTGCCTCCTTTGTACTGAATTCCTAGGAATTAATATAGTAAGAAGCATTATCTGAAGGTCTATCAAATTTGTATTCGTAAGGGCCATTTGTTTGCCTAATTTGTATTGAATTCCTAGGAATTAATAGTAACGAGGTGTCTAATGAATTATTGAACTTTTGTTTAGGACCATCACTTTTCTAGGATTTTATTTATAAGGGTGATGACTAAGTAATCATTTCCTACAAAAGGGACGACTATTTGACAGCCCTGGACCTTCACCTTTACACTTCAATTTTAGTTCATTTTTTAATAGGAGGACACCAACTTGAATTCTTAGGAATTGAATAGCGATCAAACAAAAACGCCCTTTACAAACTACTTAGCTATCTACTTTAATCAATGGCCATTATTCGGACATCTAGTCATTTGATCATCTTAATTTTATTCATACAAGTTATCCATAGTTCGAGATTTCTTTTCTTTTCTTTTTTACTTTGGGTAATGACTAAAGACACAATTGAGAGTGTCAATAAGTACCGTGTCACTCTTTTGCTTGAAAGATCCGATAAGAAAAAAAAAAATCAAGGCATGGCTATTTTTTTCTAATCTATTTCATGATCTACTTTGGATTCATTTTGAAAACTTAATCTGCTTCATAATCATTTGGTTATGGAATGCAAAAGTCAGTGGATTTTTTTTTCTTTTTGCTTGAAACAGGGGTTTCATTAAAACAAAAGATCAGGTACAAAAGATAGCCAAAACATACATAATTGAACTCCGCGGAATGCTTCTCCCTCCATTACACAAACCTGCTGCAAATTTTATTCCCCAGCAGAAGTTTTGTCTGCATGTCTTTCTTGTCTGCTTTTGCAACACATCTAATTATTGAAACATTGGCCAATCACATGACTAGCGCATTCATAGATGCATTTCCCAAATAGAAGCGGTTACCATGTGAGTACTTTTGAATTCTGATCCTCAATGAGAAGGTGGTAGAGGATGCCCTCTGGGCCCATTGAATGTGCTCAACACATAACACATAAAAAAAAAAGTTGTTCTTTTTAATAGCAAAACTTCTACTCCTCTAACTATTTGTGTTTTTCATTTTCATATGGAGAACTATATATTACATCACATATACCCCTTGAATTAACACTGGTTTTAGTTTAACAATGATCAAGATATTAGCAACCATTGAGTTTTGCGACAGCAAGTTTCACTGGTGTGTGTGTGTGTGTCTATATATATATATATAGATATATATATATATCCATTAAGCTTTGAGGACTTCAACTTAATTAAGGCCCATGATCATCTGCTCGGATTCGATATTGTGTGTAGCCCTAATCCATACACCTATCTATTGCTGGAACTCCCTTGATTTTCATGCATCTAGGTGAGTTTCGCATAAGGTGGACATTTGTAAGGAAAAGCATTTAAGAACCACCATAATTACAAACAATTTCCCTCAGATGAAGGGTCAGTGTAGTTCAAACAGTACTGTTTTTTTTCGGATGATGGCACATCAACGTTAACTCCTACAAGATGAATGGTTTAGAACCCAATACATATGCACCAAGTGTACTGGGTGGAAGTCCATGACAATGACCAAGTAAAATTGCCAAAACACCCCAACTTTCTCCATATGGCCAATCATGAATTTGCTATTTCTTTCATTATTAAAGGAACAACACAATTCTACCCTTAAATTCGACAGCAAAAGCATGCACAATGTTAAATTACATGTCATGAAATATAAAGGGAATCCACTCTAGCTACCCATAATTAATAGATGCTTCACGAACTCAAATGATTCAAATTAAACTGAAACAACAACCAAAGAGACGAAGATATATAAATATATATAGCACATGAACACTGCTTAATAGTTCCAATTCTCTCTACTTAGGAACCGTGATGCTGATTGTTGTCTCCAAGCTTCCCTCCTCCAAAGGTGGCATTATCAGCACAACCCCTTCAGCAGGTTTGGGCACGATATGATAAGAAACACAAACAGGCATGTTGGCTTTATAGAACGATACCTCCTCACCCCTTAAATCATCCCAAATCGTGGGGCTCAGCACACCTTCAAGGCTCCTTATGGACTCATCTAACCCTTCTTCTTCTCTCTTAAATATACTGACCTTCCGGTCTCCAGAACGATCAATGAAAATCACAGAAATGGTGGAAAGCTTCTCCCCTGCTTTCCCAAAGGCGAGTGCGGCAATCTTCTTGTATGCATGGCTCTGATCTGGGGCCCCGGTGAGCTTATAAATGGTGGTTTGGTAGTGGATGGGATTGCTTGGGGAGGGGGTGAGGATGGGGGAGCGGAGTTCTTTGGTTCTTCTGAAATTTGGGTAGAAAAACTTGGGTATATTGGGGTTGTTGTTTTCGGTGACTACATTGTTGAGGGCGGAGGTCCACTTGTGGATGAAGCTGGTTATGAGTATGGGATCTGCGAGAAGAAGACTGCTGGTGATTCCAATGGAGTAGCCATCACCCTGGAAACAGGTCACCTGAAATACAACATTTATAGGAGTGGTTCAACTTATGAGCACTATTGTGGCTTTGATAAATATGGGGGTGGCACATTGGTGTGACCCACTAACTAGGGCTGGGATGGGCCGGATTTGGGCTGTTCTACTATGGCTCATATCCAGGCTTGATAAGAATTGGAGGGCCCAAGTGATCTTGGTCCAGTTTCAACACATACCTTAGATCTTAGGTTTTGGGGCCTCAAATTAGTGAGATTTAAGGGTAAGTGTCAACTGATGAGGGGTTAGTGAGTGTGAAAGGGTTAAATTGCTAATAGGTGGGTCCGATGGGCCTATAAACTGAGAGTTGAGTGTAGGCCATTAAAAGGATCCACACTCTAAATTGGACCCCAACCCTTCGACCTTCTGGACAGTTTGAATCTTTCTCATATTAGCTTCGGACTCAAGTTTTGGCAGATCCAGGCCAGACCTGAGTCCCTTGACCATCTTACCACTAACTCTATAAAATGCAAGTAGTGATTATAGATTAGTCTTCTGCCAAAAATCAATATCAGGTGAAATTTCTAGCACCTAGTTTCAAGCAATAATTGCTCGTTGTTAACAGATGTTGACCCACAATTTGGAATTCTTAACTAGATATATATATGATGCTTAGAAATGTCACATGATTTTCTCTTTGGGTAATCAAAAAGTGGTTACAGGAGATTAGGCCACATCAATTTCAGAACCCAGGTCCCTCCCTGATAACCCAAGTCACTTGTGAATCTATCTACACGTGCCCGTCAGTCTCCAATGTCAATGTGAGTCAAAAAGTCAAATCGCGACCGTCAGACAGCTGTGAACGTTAGCACATCGTGGTTGTTCTTACTAATATGCGCCGAAATTTGTCAAAACATTCACCTGAACATAGAACAAGGCCGAGTGCTGAGGATTCTGCTCATCGACGTCCTTCCAAAAGGCAAGCTGAGCTTCTACATCCCCTCTCTCTTCCGAATTCAAGAACTCAGACACCGTTGCTTCCATCTGTGCATTCACCAGCCTAACGCCGGAGTCGTTGAGAGTGATCGCCATCTCTCCCTCGTTGTTGTCTGGGCTGTGCTGGAGCCTCCCGGCGAGCATGGGTTCCTCGGACAGCGACCGTGAGAGGGAGTCCTTCATCCATCCGGTCAGAACCCACCCATCTTCTTCTTCGTGAGCTTTGTTGTAGTATAGGACCATGTGGAAGTGTTCTTTGTACATTTCAGGCCGGGTTTGGCCTGAAATGCGGCGCCTTTGTCCCGGGTCAGTGACCTTTGCTGGAACCACTGTCTGCATGGCTACCATTTGTAGTTTGGAGGCAAAAGAAGGGGTTGTTTCGGGCGTCGCCATGGGAGAAGAGGAGAGAGTTACAGCTGCATTTAAGAGATGGTGTTTGGGCTCTTTATAGATAGATGGTGTTGAGACTGTGTTGTGACTTGCGAGTAGAGCTAGGCTTTCGCTTTCCTCGCTGGGTGAACTGCTGGAACGCCAAACCTTTTGGTCAAGTTACTGCATTGCCCTTTTCTAGAATTTTTTAAAATTTTATTTCTGGACATTTGAGAAAAGGAAAATACTTAATGGGCCCTGCTCCTATGCAGATGTATCGAGGGAATTCATGGGGTGGAAGATCGAAAGATCTAAATGGAATCGTACATCGCAAATATTAACTTTCAAATCCGTCTTAATTTCTATTATTTTCCTTCCCTCTATCACCATTGACATGGATGAGGGGGTGGATCTTGGACAAGCTTCTTTTTTTTTTAATAACGCAAGGTTCCAGTCCTTTAGGTCAGAATAATCCATACGAGCCCAGGAGAGACAGCCGGGGTAAAATCTCCCTGTAGCCTCAGTGTGGTAATGCAGTTTTAAACTCACAACCTCGGGTGCAAACCGTGGTCCTAGGACAACTGAAGGGTGGTAGTGGGTCATGTTAGGTTGAACACTCGATTGAAAAATTATAGTTTCAACCTATACCTGACCCATTGATTAATCGGATGGACCAAGTTAAAGCTAATCCATGTGGGAGTTAAAAAGGGTCAACCCAAGAGCATTAAGGAACTAGCCGAGTTTGGGTAGAATTGATCCAAGTTGGAGAGTCAAATAACAAGTATGAACTCAAACTCAATCTGTTTAATAATTGGGTAGATGAATGTGCATTAATACTGTTAGTCATCCTGCTAAACATAGAATCTGCCAATTGATAGCCCTAGGGTCAACCTAAACCCAACCAAAAATTAGATAAGGTCGACCCAGATTTTGAATGACTGAGTTAAGGCTTGATTGACTTGACAAGTCAGTTTAATAATTACCACCTCAACTTATAATGAAACCAAAGTGACATTGATCTTACAACGATGAAAAAAGATAAAAAATTAAATCTCATAATTTCGTTCTTGACAAGGGTGTTTTTAGAAATTAAAGCCAGGCTGTTGTGGGTTTTGCCAACAAGATACGGTTGGGCTGATATACCAAATGAGCTCAAGAGACGTGTGCAGGAGGAGAATAAGAGGTGTGTTGTTTCTTAAACTAAGCTTTGTATTTGGTCATCAGATTCCATCTAATTTAGTAAAAGAGTCATCAATTGTAAGGACGGTTAGGAGAGTCTAATTCCAGAAACGGGTAGAATACTTCATCAAGTCAATAGGTCCCAAAGCTTAGTGATCACCTACAGCCAAGAAACAAGCCTCATCCATGGTTCAGTGCTGTTGGCATGAGGACCCCCACCAAAATCTTAAAACTTAGACATCCATCCAAAGCCATAACACTCTCTCTGTAACTTTACTGGAAGGGTCCAATTCTGGCTAGAAGGGCCCCCTTTTTTTTTAACAGTGGGTCATGCCACAAAAGGGCCAGGAACTGGGTGCTATGCCTTGTTCTGCTGCGTGTAAGTTGATCTCGATCTGCTGTGTGGGTGTGGTTCGGTAGAGAAGACTACTGAATGTATCTGTGCGGGGTTTCTGGTAACGTGTAGTACTTACTCCTAGAAATTAAGAGTGGATTTGGTCTAAGTTAGATACATCAATCGACCAAATCTCCAGTAAGAAGAAATGCCAGCGGATGTAAGTTTCTTTGTGTCAGGAATAAACATCATTTTCTTCATTAAAAATCAGACTATGCATTTCTTCTTCATGCGGGCCTCATCTGATTGCTTTGGGACCAATGGCAGTCAAGGGATATATTGGGTTGACGTAAGAGGTGTATCTAAGGATGCATGGCAACTGTGGAAGGCCGAGTTAGAAAGGTTTAGAAGTAAGGATTAGAATATAAGCTATTAGCCCAATTCCATGATCTAACTTTTAGGGAGCGTTTGTGCGCAGGCAATTTATATAGAAAGATGAAATTGCCACATCAGCGGAGACTATGGCTTTTAAATACCTCGAAAAAGGGTTTTACACGGAAGTTTAGAAATTCATGATTGGTGCAGGTTTTCTTATCTCGATTAATTAGTGTTAATGTTGTTTGGTGCCACTGTGGAATCCTTATTAATAACTAATCCCATTTAATCAATCCGGGCTTTTCATCACTTTTGTGGGCATTAGAGCACTAATTAAATTAAATTACATGCATTTCTTACGCAAGCCGGGCCAGGCTGGGCTATGGGCTTTCCATCACTTAATCCGAGCCCAGCCTAATTATTAATGGGGCCCTAATTACATATCCAAGCCTAGCCCAAAGCCAGATCGGGCCTGGGCTGGCCCGGCCCATGAGCACCCCTACTTCTCATACCCCCATAGGGACTCTATTTTTTCGGCTATTTAAGGAAAATGCTAACATGGTGGAAAAATATTTCCGCAGAAAATTGCAGCACCAAACGCACGAAAAAATAATTTTCCGTAGAAAAACAATATCCTTTTTTTGCAAAAATGGGTTACACAAATGTGCCCTTAGTTTTAAGCCCTTAAAACAGTATATAGAATGACCTTTTTAATGAATCCAACGGTAAATAATGTTTGGAACAGTGTAAAACTTGGGCTTTTGCCGAGTCATATATATGGGGATAGTGAGTGTGTGAAGGATTTGGATCGGCTGAAAGTGGGCCCTATGACCTCTGAAGAATGGTATTCTTATAAAGGAGGTGTTCTGTAGAATTCCCCATTGTAAGATATGCAGGCATCAACTGCATAAGTGTGGCCCATAATGTCAGTTACCTTCGGAGAAGGCGGTTCTACTGTTGGGAATCCCACAGCCCAAGTAATGTGTTTGGTGGAGCTTAAATTTATATAATTGTTTGGGCCTTCCACCTACAAGTTTAAACTTTTGGATTGGTACATGTATCTTACGTGGTAACAAAAACGAATCTTGTTGTTATTGTATACGTAGCCCACATGCAAGACCCGTACATCCTTTAAATCTATTGGGCCTGCGGGGGAGGGGGAGCGTCGGAAAAAATCCCACAGCCCAAGTACTGGGTTTGATAAGACTTAACTAATATACATGTTTGGGCCTTTCACCTTTGAGCGTAAGCTTTTGGATTGGTAGATAGGATCTTAATTAATCCATGTGAAGTATAATCGCGAAAGAAAAAGTTGTCTAGGTGAGCATACTGGTAAATGAATGGATAGATCGGAAGGAAATATATGGCATTGGTCCTGCAGAAGGTGCTGCCCGGCACGGGCCCAGGCCAGCACGGCCAGGGTGGTCCGGTCTGCGGTACAGAACGGCACGACCTGCCTGTCAGGCACGGCCACGAGACGTACGGTCCGCGGCAAGTTTAGTGAGAAAGTGAGGGTTAGGGAATTGAGATGCAGTTGGGCGTCCTGGTTGTTTGGTTGGATGGATAAATGGGCTTGAGGCCGATGGTGGTGAAGTGGACCAAGAGGAAGAGATGGGATTAAGCGTGAGAATGGGGTGTTGGTGGCTGTTTGGTTGGATAAATGGGCACAGCACGTTTTATCATCCCTATCCTGCATGTGATGATAGTAAAGGAGACTTAAATCTGTCAATCACACTGATCCTAAGATTAGGGGGTTCTCCTCAACTTCTGCGGAGTTAATTTCTAAGATTACTTTAACAATCGCGAAGTGTGCTTTGTATAGAAAGGAATTCTCTAATTTTTCTCTTCATGACATTATTATTAATTGGGAATCATGTATGAGGTGTGGCCTAGTTAAAGTAAGAAAATCTATTCTTTGGTCTCCTCCTCCTATTGGTTCGTTTAAGTTCAATGTTGATGGTGCCGTTAGAGGGAAGCCTGGACCAGCTGGTATTGGAGGGGTGCTTCAAAATTGCAATGGGGACGTTTTATTTATGTTCTCCAAATATGTGGGGGTTTGTGACTTTAATGAAGCTAAGGTTTTAGCTATTCTGTAATCTCTTCGGTGTTTTTCGAGGTACTAATATGACAATTTTATTGTGGAGAGTGATTCTTCTAATGCAGTGAGTTGGGTTTCGAACCGGAAGGCTTATCCATGGAAGTTTCAGTTCCTCTTCAATGAAATTTGGGTATTATCCACTACCATTAGTGTCAGCTTTCAGCATAAGAGTAGGTCATCAAACATGATTGCAGACGCTTTAGCCAAACAAGGTGTTGAGAGAGTTTCCCCTTGGGAGGGTTTAATTATGTAGTTGTGGTGTGAGGGGGTACATTTCTCTTGTACCTCTATGTTTCTTTCCCCTTTTTTTCTTTTCTTATTGTATTCTTTGTTTGTATTCTATTCTCTTTTAATATAAGTTACTGTTACCGATAAAAAAAAACACCGATCTTAAGATCACAAGTAGGGTTGTAAACGGGTCGGTTCAGGTCCATGGTGGACTCGGAACCGGAACCGTTAAGGATAAGGTGGAAACGGATCCGGACCCGAAATTGTTTCTGAACCGATTTCTTGGCTCCGGAATAGGAACCAAAACCATTTATAGGAGGGGTCTAGATGCGGGTCTGGGTCTAGGTAGAGGACGATATTAAAAAACATATGATTTTTAAAATAGGTTTTTAAAAATTAAGGTAATATGTCGGGTCTCGGGTCCATGGGTCCGAATCAAGGTGGAACCGGTCCCAGACCCATTTACTTATTGGGTTCCTAAATAAGGACCCAAACTCGATTTTTAACAGTTCGAAACCTTTGGGTAATTGGAGAATCAGGAACCTATTTACATCCCTAATCACAAGCGTTGTCTATGACAAACACTTAAAAATTTCAGGCCTTTTACTTTACCTCACCCTTTGTTTAAAGACAGTCCATTTATAGAGCCTTAGATAAGATGGGTTATCTATCCCAAAGGAGTCATCACTTGTTTTTTTCTTTTTTTATATGTACTCACGCACACCAACACCCACACAAGCCTCTCATCATTAGCGCTATAGTTAGGGATCCCTTGTTGGTATGGTAGAAGGGAGGTGCCTCCGCAGTGGATTCGAAACAAAAGAGTTATGCGTGTGCTCTCCCATTAGAAAAAAACAAAACCGTAATGCAACTTACACAAGGTAGGTGTGATGATAGCTAGGTGAGGCTTTGATATGTAATCTTGGAACGTTTAATGATTAAGCCAGTCCTGGATTAAGTATAGAAAGCCCAAAGCCTGACCCGACTTGTATAAGGAGTACATGTATTTTAATTTAATTTGTTAAAACAATTGCTAGTAAGCCCACAAAATTGAATATATTGATAAAAAGACCACTTGGCCTGGCCCAATTGAGTAAATGGGTAGGCTCAGGCAATACTTGGGCCTATGTTTCTAAAGTTAGCAGGATATGCCTCAGCTTGACCATGAGCACCCCTATCCATTGGGCCCTTTCTTGGTGGTTTTTGTTGCACACGTAAATCTGATATGATTCATTTTACTAGGGTGCAGTCTGCGTTAAACTTTCACATAAAAACTGCTTGATATTGGCACCATTTTCACATCATAAGATGTGTAAATGATTACACATGTACATGAGTGCAAACAAAATCACCGTTGTTCATGGCCATGTTAGACTGGGCCAACGCTTGCTAGAGCTTGGCCTATTTAATATTATGGGCCTAATATCTTAATATCTTAACTTGGACTAGCCCATGAGCCTTATACTCAGACCCATTCAAAGCCCATTTCAAAGTTTACATGCACTTTTAAACCCCAGAACATTGAACTTCAGGGTAAAAGATAAAGCCTGAATACAGCCCAATAATGGTCCAGGCTTCGTCTGGGCTTGGATAGCTCCAGCCCATGAACACCATTCCCCTCTACCTCCCATTTTTTGAGCCCCCAAGATCTACTCTCCCCCACCCAACACTAACAAACCAGGGAAACGAACCGTGCCACATCACACCATCAACTGACTCCTATGGAGCTGGGTTCATCTTCTCAGCTCACAACAACAACAACACCATCAAATCAAGCAGGAAGAAACTTAGAAAACGCGAAAAGGGTAAAAAAAAATCAAATTCCAAACCAGAGAGCAGAAGATTATCAGCAAAAATTTCAAAACAGATTCTTTCTCCACAAACATTCCATAGCACAAAGGAAAAAAAAAAAAGGCCCATGCCGGATGAGCTTCTAACATCCGGCAGCAACCCCACCTGCATCAAATTCCGGCGATGTCGATGGGCCCTGAGTCCTTAACCACTGACCCAGAAAACCGACAGTCTCTCCCTCTCATACTGACCATCATCCTCCTCGTCTTCTTCTTCCTCGGCTTCTTCTCCATCTACTTCTGCCGCTACATCGCCAACGTCACCTGGATCCACCGCCACCCCCCCAACGCCAACCAGCCCCCCCTCCACTCCGGAAACAGCCCCCATAACACCGGCCTCCACCCTTCCATCATTGCCTCCTTCCCCACCTTCACCTACGCCTTGGTCAAAGACCACCGCCGCGGCAAGTGCAGCCTGGAATGCGCTGTCTGCCTCTCCGAATTCTCCGACAACGACATTCTCCGGCTATTGACCGTCTGCAGCCACGCCTTCCACCCCGACTGTATCGACCTCTGGTTCGAGTCCCACACGACGTGTCCTGTCTGCCGCAGGAATTTAGACCCAGCGGCGAAGTCGCCGGAGAAGACGCCGGAGGTTAGAATTCACATGCCGGAGTCTCAGCCGAGGGAGGAGGCATTAGAGAGGGAAGAGGAGGCGGTGGCGGTGGCGCCGCCGGGAGTAGAGAGTTGGCATAGGATTTCGTTCAAGGAGGAAGAAGAGGGAAGGGGCGAGTGCGGCGACGGTGGTGACACTGCCGAGTCGAGGGGTGAGAGGTGTCGCTTGGCGGCAACGGCGGCAGTGGAATGGTTGCCGAGATCGCATTCGACGGGGCATTCGATCATAGAAGACGATCGGTTCACGTTAAGGCTGCCGGAGAATATCAAGGAGAGAATTGCAAGGGAGAGGAACTGGACGGGAAGTTGCATTGCGTTTGGGGACTTGTCCAACGCGGTCGTCGATGGCCGGAAAGACGACGACATGGGGGCGGCGGAGGAGGGACGTTTCCATTTCTCCAAGACGAGTCCTCAGCCCCCTTCATGACTCTTGCTTCTTCCTTGGTTTTACATCTTATTATCAGTACTATTGCTTAAAGAGCACTACACTACCTTTATTTTCTCTACGTCTATACACATATGAAGAATTGATTCATCATATGATAGTAGAATTCTAGCAATGCTAAAACTCAGTTATGACTTCCACCCAATCAACATCATCATTATCACAGCACCATTATCATTCACGTCTCTCTCTGAATTACTGACCAAAGCCCAAACAAAATTGGATTGAATGGGGTTTAATTTGTCTGAATAAGGTGAAGTAAAATGTTCTTTGTTCTCTCCATGACAAGTTATACGTTGGCATCTCCCATTTTGTAAAGACCAATCTATGATTATTGCCCTTTTGCTTAGGACTTAGGACTTGTGTAGCATATATATGTAAGTGTCTGCACAAGTGTTTATTAGAGAAAAAAAATATCACCTGACTTCCATCTGAAATTTGAATAGGTTCCGCAAGATATTAGTTTTTTTTGTTCTTATATGCATTAGATTAAATATTGGAGCAGGGTGGTCCACATGACCACACATCCATGTTGGGTCCCTCGATTAAAAGGGCTATGTATTTTAGCATCCTCTCATTTTTGTTTTCCTTAGGTTTTCTTATAGGGTCAAAAAGTCATATAAGGGTTACCTATAATTTTATTTAAGGATAAGGGACTTACTTAGGGTTATCATATTGTTATGGGCTCGACGAATCAAAGAAATACCCTTTAAAGAAAGCATCTGGTTACCCGTAGTCTTATAATCATTTGCTTTGGAACTTCATCACTAACATATGCATCAAAGGAATTAAGCATAATCTAACAACAAGGGGTAATCTAACAAAAAGGGGTTGCTCAGTTGGTTGAAAATTTCACATGTCACTTAGCTATCAAGGAATTGATACCTAAGTACACTATTCTACCCACTTTGTTGGCTTCCTCTTCCCACTTTTATGGAGTCTCTTGAGCTCCATCTCTGTGTACTAGGGTACAAAAAAATTTAAGCTTAAATCCAAACAAACATCATTGGCAGCGGTTGAATTGAAACCTAAGAGGATCATATATATATATATATATATATATATCTCACCACCTATGACAAACAAATTAGAATAATAGTAGTTGAGCCTTTGAGCATCTATTCTTAATCCAAGATGACAACTACAATAGTCATGAGTGTGATTCCACTAGCAAAATGTGACGAGATCCAGCCCATGATTCTCTTTCAGTAATAATGCCGTCGTCATGATGTGTTTGCATCAGACAAGTGTGCATGTCAACAAATACCAATATATCCCGCCAAGGACTCGGAACATTGATCTGTAATTTGTGTGCAATCTATGACTTGGAACCATGATGTATTTTTTTTGTGCAATTTTATCTATGTATGCTCTATATAGCAGAGGAGACTCAAGACGATTTAACTCCTCGTAGCCGAGTGGAAACATCATATATATATGCACCCATGGCTGAACCATATGCAATGCACTCACCTAAAATCTACTTTACTTATAACCACCCATGCACTTCTCCATTTCTTCTCTCTATGCTTACCCATCAATGTGCAGCTGTATTAACTCATCCAATCACTTTGGGTTAGAGAACCAAATAGTCTCTTGTACATCATTTTGAACTTGAAATGTCTGACTGCACCACTTACGTTGAGGACAAAAAACTGTTGGACAGAATAATGTGGCCCAAATGACCATCCAAAATGATCGGTTATCCTACATTGAAGGATTCTTTTAATGATTTTTTTACTGCTTTTATTTTCCTTTTATAACCGCCATTATGTTAATTTGAAGGTTAAAAGGTATTTATTCTCTTCTTGATGGAAGAAAAGATTTAGCACCTATATATAAAAGTCAATCCGGATAACTCTCTTGGCTACATTGTATCTTTGCAATCGCCACTTATTGGAGAAGAAAGGCAAAAGCACAAGAGAGTTGTGATTCCCCATTGAAGATCAACCTTCTATTGGATCGGAGTATCAAGATGGCACAATCAGGTACCATTTAACTATTCTAATGGTTTAGATTTAATGTTTATAGTGTTATTGGATTGGTTCCGGAGAAGGTTTAAAATCCATAGTTTTTTAACAATAACTTCATGGCTCAGACCTCACAGATGCATATTACATCTGTCATTGATGCCAACTGCACTGAGTCACTTGGTCTTTTCAAAGCCGCGCACATCGCGTGAGTTTTTTACGTCACTTGGGGGCGTCCATGCACTCCTGGTAAAAGTCCCATGTTTTTGTTTAGGAAATTCTAATCATGAATGTGACAACTCCATTATTGAAACTAGTCTCTGTATGATCAAGGTGGGGTTTCGTCGTTCTTCTAAACATTCCAAGACATGTTCTCACTGCCTGTCTCAAAGACAGGAAACAAGGTGACTAGGGAAGAGATTATCTATAGAAGTCTATTCTTTTTTCCATTGTTCGAATGTGATTTTTGAAGAAGAATGAGAAATGATTACACTTTGTAATGTGATGGAGAAGACAACACTTTTGTCTCAAAACAGTACTCACTTTCAAAGCAGCGCACGTCACGTGGGTTTTAAGGTCCCTTGTGGCGGCCATGCAGTGCTTGTAGAAAAGTCCATGTTTTGGAGCATGGAGGCTAATTTGTTCTTGATTAATTAGAAAGTCTGGGCCATTGGTGTGACAGTGCGATCTATGGAAATGGTCTTTAGATTGTGTTATCAAGGTTGGTTTTGGGGAAATATATACTTCATTCACTAGCCAATTTACAGCTCGTTTAGTGGATGGCCACTTGGTCAGGACCAACGACCAACAGAGTTATTTCAAAATGCCCCTCATTGATTGGGGACCATCTTATCAACAATAAACTAACATAGTCTACATATGGAAGGAAAGAAAAAAATGACTCGTCTGAAGAGAATAAACTTCTCCACAGCCTGATGTAACACTTTTCCATATGAAAGGAAAGAAAAAAAATTAAACATTTATTTTCAAGTCTACATAAACAATCAATTTTACTCTTGGTGTCTTTAAAAAGTAAAAAAAAGTATGTGGCGTGGGACCGAAATGCTAACACCACAGAAATGGAGATCCCAAGTAAATGTAATTCCAATGTCAACTAAAACAAACCCTTTCAAGACAGTGAACAGAGTTCCAATCTAGGTGGATAGACTTGACTGTTGTCACCGCCGGTCCTCAATTGAACTTCATCCATGCGGACTACGGGCCCATGAAAGAAATCCCATGCCATACTGCATGTGTTTTTCTTCTTTGTAATCTTATTTTTCCTTGTGGTCATTTGTCATATCCTTCTTTATAGGATTACAGATGCTCACATTTCAACCCGGGCTAGAAGACTCGCGTTCCCATGACATCACACCAACTGACTAATTAACAGCCACAGACCATGGAGTTTGTAGCATTCTTCCTCTTATTCTATATTTTAGTAGCCATAATGTGTGTAAGCCAATTAGCATTAGTCGATCCAAAAGGGTCCAACTCATGGTACTCCGGCAGAATTTGATGATGGATTATAACACAATACAATATCTTGGCAGTGTACCAAAAATCTTTCCACCATACTGACACTATAAATAGACCATGCATGCTCCAATAAAATTAGCATAGCAAGAACACACTTGCATCGGCTAAGTAAGCTATGGAGATAGACATCCAGACCTTGTGCTTCTCCTTCCTTGCTCTCCTCATCCTCCTTGTTACATGGAGGAAGACTATAGGAGGAAGATCTCTACGACTTCCTCCTGGTCCCCGGAGGCTCCCCATCGTCGGCAACTTGCACCAACTGAGTGAATTGCGGTTCCGCTCTCTTCGTGATCTTGCCAAAGTACATGGTCCTCTAATGTACTTAAAATTTGGAAGTATACCGGTTTTGGCTGTCGCATCGGCTGGTATGGCCAGAGAGGTTGTCAAGGAGCATGAACTATCATTCACCGGGCGGCCAGCAGGGATGCGTCTAGAATTCTCTCCTATGGGTGCCTGAACATGGTCTTCTCCCCCTATGGCGACAATTGGTGACACGTCCGAAAGATATGCGTGCAAGAACTCCTAAGCATCACTCGGGTGCAGTCCTTTAGGTTCATAAGGGAGGGAGAGGTGGCTCAGATGTTGGATTAGATCGGGCGGTCTGCAACAGGTTCCAGTCCCACTAACATGAGTGAGGTTCTGCTCACACTTACCAATGGCATCATGTAAGACCCTGCCCCGAGTTAATCAAGATTAACTCTAATTAATCGAAATCAATACTAGTTAATTGGATTTATGCTAATTAAGTACGGATAATTGGGTCAATGAAGTTTAATGACCAAAGAAAGACAAATTAGTCTCAAGTGATGCATTAAGCATAATGGAGTGAATTTGAGTGAATTTGAGTTGGTTAAAATGAATTTGGACTTGGATAAGTAGGCTAAGGACTTTCTCGTAAATACGAGTTTTCGCGTATTTCGTCGAATACGGGAATTCTTGATACCAACGTGTGTATCTTGAATAGTACTTTAACTTTCGTAATAGGTGCGATCCCATTTGACCTCAAATGGGCCAAGTGAGGGTCCATTTGACTCAAAATGAAATAATACTAAACATGAAGGAGTTTTAGTGTGAGAGCACCCTTATATTAGAGTGAAATGTAGAGAGGAGTTCATTTTCCTAACCCTAGGCTCATCTCCACCTCTTTCTTTCCCTTTCCTTTCTCCATCATCAAGAGAGAGTTTAAGAGTGATTAAAAAGGGGATTTTGGAGAGCACAACTCCATCTTCATCTTCTTCACCTAGTTGCTTCCTCCATTGTTAGAAGTGTAGAGCTTGAGAAAGGTCTCAAGATCCATTCCTTTGAATCTCAAGTAAGTAGATGAGTACTTTAGTATGATTTTCAAGTTCCATGGATGGTTAGTGAAGCTTCCTAGCACAAGTGGCTCAATGGTTGTGTATTTGCATGTTTTATGGATTTAGGGTTTGAGATTTGGGGGTTTTCTTCTCCAAAAACAAGCCAAACAAAGAGGACCTTGAGCTAACTAACATTTAAGAGGCAAGTATAAGCATTTGGTTGTAGTTATTGTTAATCAATGTAGAAATACTTGTAGTTTCCATGGATTTAGATTTTTATACGTTGTTATTGAGTTTTGAGTTGTTTATGGATTGAATGGAATGATTAATGGATGATTAAATGTGTGGTTTATTGATGGATTGGTGTGAAGAAGGAGATAGAAAATTTCCATTAGATTTGTAAACTTTAAGTGTATTAGAAGTAGAGAAGGAAGAAGAAGAATCAGATTTCGGACTGATTTTTGGAAGGGTTTCGTCCCAGGTCCGATCGATCGGACCAGCAGGCCGATCGATCGGACAAGTCATTAACTGGACATGTTTTCAGTCCGATCGATCGGACCTGCAGTCCGATCGATCGGACAAGTCGCTAACTGGATGTGGTTTCAGTCCGATCGATCGGAGGGCTCATTTTGAGTCCGTTTGAGATCGGCGATTAATTGTGCCGGTACCTTATTTATGATTAAGAATGTACTATAAATGAGTCCTAAAACTAAATATACCATACTTAAGGACCACTAAGTATAGTAAATCGAGAGAAAGAATGTTAGTAAAAATTTTTCCAATCGACCGGACCTAACAGTCCGATCGATTGGGGGACTCAGTTTGAGTCCAGCGAGTTTTGGATTTTTACGAAAGTTTGTAGTACTCCTTGTGAGTATAATGCTCCCTAGATTAGTTCGAAGACTAATCGTGGAGTAAAGTGAAATGATTGAGAATTAAGGATAATGAAGGAAGGACTTCATGGTTAATAAGTTGTGGTCTAAACTCCATGGATGGTAACCACGGGGACTATAATGCACACACTAAATATAAATGTGATGCTCATCAAGAATAACACGTGCATTTAGTACCGTTGGCTATATCTATATGGTGGTTTAGATTTAAGAAAGAATTAAATAGAATCATAATTGTCCAGCAATTCCTATTGTAACAATGTATCCCAATCTAAGGTGATTGGTATTATTATCCTTCTTTTCTCTTACTATGAAGAGAATCATTGAATTGAATAGAATCGAATCTAGGATTGGATTGTTCACTGAGAAATGTTAACCTTGGAGTCTGGCACTACCTAGCAATTGTACTAGAACTCTAAATGAGTTCATTAAATGAATAAATGAGACAAATGTCTAATCCTACTGCAGTAGATGGTATTTGGGGGCGTTCCGGAGCTCCGTGGTGATGCTAGTTGTCCCTGGCCCGGACACTAGTAAGTCCCACTAATTCCTATCATATCTATGGTATTGATCGATGCCTTCCATTTGGAAGATGAATCCTTCCTTTGAGGGAAGATGGCAATGATGAATCCTTCCTTTGAGGGAAGATGGTATATGAAATGAAATGAAATGAAAAATGAATGCTATGGTAGTGTCCACCCAATGCATGACCACAAGTTTAGCTTTTATGTACACACATCCCATTGTAGGAACTTTCCCAGACTTATCTGGTATTGAAATTGTTATTAATATTATGGAATGAGTTTGAATTATGGGTTAACATGCTATGGCAGCATCTGTTTATACATTGTTGAACCGTCGTGTTCATTAGTGTTATTGATGACATTACAGGCCCGGTTGCCTTTGCCGGTGCAGCAGCGCCCCCGGCGGGAGCGGAGGAGACCGTTCCGGTTCCTCCAGGAGGTTTGATCGAATGGAATGGCCGGGATACCGTTTGACACGAGTATCCGAGTGCGAGAAAGAATATTACATTTTGGAAATATTTTGTGAAGTCATTCTTTTGTATAATCATTTTGGGTTGTAATTAATGGTCATTGATGTAATTGATGGTCGTTGCACAATATTTTGGACATGCACTATTTGTTGGGCAATTGATGGATAGTACACATGTATAAGGAACATTGTTTGTATACATGTACATCTTAATTGCTATTGTCAAATGAAATCGTTTCCGCAGGTTTGTGTAATTAACAGGTTTATTGAGATTGTTATCCCTTGTGGATTTCGTTTTAACTTCGGTTAATTCGGGATTTACGGGAGTAAGTATGGGCTCACGGCTCGGGGTTGCCGGATCTCGGGCTCGGGTCGTGACACATCATCTGCAAGGCGGCCTTTGGTTCCAAGTATGGTATATAGGGCGATGGCGATAGCAGGTTCCAGGGAATACTAGGTGAGTCACAGGCCATCATCATCGGGTTTGGCAACGCCAACTTCTTCCCTTACTTAGAGTGGATCAACAAAGTAACTGGGTTCGAGGAGAAGATTCATAAGGTGTTTCGCTCTTTGGATGCCTTCTTTGAGGAGGTTATTGAAGAGCACTTGGAGCCTGCAAGGCCTAAACCTGATCATGAGGACTTCATTGATGTTATGCTTCGAGTTCAGAAGGATACAAGCCAGGGAGTTACACTTAGTAGACTACACATCAAGGCAGTAATCATGGTTACTTTGCTCACCCGCCATCTAGCTAATCTCTATTTATTTCAATATCGATTGATTTCTATTTGCACCTGATAGGTACTGACTCTGCCAATATCTCTTGCCAGTTATATTGTCCTCTCGTTTGGGAGATGCGGATCTATTCCCTTGCATGTGAATTACCCAAGGAATTTAACGAACATAATGGCTATGAGCTAAAGACAAGCTACTGTGCCAATCACAACCAGTAATCTATAGAAGAAAATAAGTATAGCAAATAGTCAAAGATTAATACTAATTTTACCAGGGAAAAACATCTATGATAAAGAGGATAATCATGAAGTTGCCTATCAGATCCCCTTTGTGAGAATGAGATTTAAAAGTTTATTCATCTTAAACCAAGCAAATACAGTACCATAGTAAGGTTCACCTTCTCATGTATATAGGAACCCCTGTTTCAAGTCTTGATGGATGAGAAAATAAAAGGGAAAAAATCTCTACCAAGTCTTTCTACTGGCAGAAGATGTTGACATGAATGAAGCTCTTGGCCTCGCCCTGCACAAGAAATGTGCATTGCAACTAGTTGCCACTCCAACAATGTGAGAGGATCCATGAAAGTTTAGCTTGTTTGGATGTTTTCTTCTTTTAGTAGTATGATGCAACATAAGAACCTGCTGGAGGATCAAATATGGACATTGTTGGGATTATTACTTTTAATTTTTCAATAAGAAAATCAAGAAATCTCCTAGAGTATCCAAAAGTCATTTTGGAAAGTCTAAAGGTCAAAGGTCATGGGTTTTTTTATTGTTGTCTTGATATATGTAAAGTCATGTCTTTTGGAAGTGTACTTTAGTAGTCTATATAAGGTTAATTATGTAGTAGTTGTTTTCTAGTGTGTGAAGCAAAGAGTGTGTGTGGAGGTCTTAGAGATTGTCAAGTGTTTGGTGTAGAGAAATCTCTTGATATTTTAAGGTTTAATTTATGTATAAGTCTTTTGTTCATTTGATTTAGAGCAGGGGCTCTGTACGACCCTTTGGCCGTACAACCCCACATACACAAACACACACACTCCATCGTGTTTGTTACAAAGAAGTTTCAGCAGATCTATTTATGTTTTCATTGTAACTTCAGTATTTCGTTCTGTCAACCTTAGTACACGAGAAACTAAACCTGAGTATTTGTTGAAGACAACCTTAATGTACACAGAATACGAACTTCAGTTCGAACAACGTTGCACAATGTTTTTCATCAAAGTGGTATCAGAGATCTTATTTTCATCAAACCATTGGCTAAGTCGTTTTTGAACCATTGGATGATGTAATAATAGGTAGGATTGAATAAGATTGCAGGATTGTATGTGTGGATACATTCAACTTTCACTATTATTCATGGGGCCCGCCATGGGCAGGGATCTCCAAAAATCTCCCATATAGCTAGGAAGAGGAAGATGCTAAGCTTTGAGACCTGGAGGACTTCCGTTAAATATTTATTGAAATCTGCAAATTGGTTGTCTATAAATCTCAGTGTTTTTCAAGTATTGTCAAGTAATTACTACTAGCTGAGCAGTAGATAAGAATACGAAATTGGTGATTAGGACTTCACCTGATCTGGGTACCAGGGACTGAGTTTGTAGGCAAACATACATTTATATCCAATACTACAAACTTTTCTATTGTTCTAAGAAGGAAGATTTATCCTGAGAGATTCAGGGCTTTACAAAAATTAAAACAGATCAAATGAATTAATAATAAAAAAAAAAGATGAACTATGTATGTACAAATAGTAAATAAAAAGCATGACAATCAAATTCCATTGAACAGACCCACAAGAGAAACTAAGAATGAACACCTTCACCATGCATTTTGTAGGAAGAGATAACTTCATTCCAAAAACCAAATACAAGCACATCTAAAGATTGCTCCCATTCCTATGTTTTCAGGAAATAACTTCTTTGATTGAACAGGATCCGATGCACTCACTTTACATGAACTGGTGATGGGACAGGATTGCAGTTGGGACACCAGCCCCAACCCGCCATTGGACTTTACCAAAGCCTATTTCCTTGGGCCATGAGTAAGTTTTGGACCTGAACCTATACCCAGTTATTGTCTTGTCCAGGTTCAGGCCTGGTTTGAAATAGACATATTAAGCTAGATCCAGACCTCCAAAATAACTGTAATGTTGGATCCAGGCATCGATTTTAGCCAGATAAAACAAATGGTCAGGACCCGAGCTTCACTTTGAGGGGGATGGTTAAAGAGGCCCACCGAAGACTAACCCAGCACTGCTCAAAGCAAGCCCACTGCCATCCTTCAGATGGTTCTTGACAATGTTCCTCCTTTCATGTCTAGGAGACAAGTGCCGCCTGCTTGAAGAGGACCTTTTCATTGCAATGGGACTCATGACACTGTGTAAGATGCCACTTCTTTTATAGCCTTTGCTATAATAATAACCCCTGCATCGTTTGATCATCGATCCAAAACCAGCTGAAAACAGGCAATCTCTTCCTCGAAAATCGCCTTCCATACTAATATGCATTGAGTCGGTTATAGAAACACGAGAGTGAAATGAAGGTGTAGAAGCCACTCTTCTAATCGGTTGAATCTCCTCATCTTCAATCTCAAGTATAATGTCTCTCGATGCGGTGCCCCCCAAATCACTAAGAGCACGCGGAAGGTATTTAGAGACAACAGCATTTGAAACTATACTCTCTTCTGTAGCACCCCTTTCTAAATCATTAGTGGCAGCAACTTCTTCATTGTCACCTTGGATCTCCATAAAAGACCCGTCATTAGGCAGGCTTTCGGGCAGTAGAGGCGGCAATTGAAGTGGCAAAGGACTAGTAGCAGAGCTGATTGTTGCACGACACAGAGGACAATTTGAGTGAGATCTCAGCCATGTATCAATGCAATGAAGATGAAAGGCATGGCTACACTTGGGCAGTAACCTTAGGCTCTCTTCTTCTCGAAATTCATTGAGACAGACTGCACAATCCGTCCCTTCAACAAACCCATCTTCCTTCTTGTACTTGCATACAGCTATGGACTTAATGACTGCCTCATCCAAGCCTGTAGTCGCTATTTGCCAAGGTTCATGATACAGGGGGTGGCGGCCGTCTTCAAATTCTTCATTTGGGCCTTGTTGGAATCTCCCTTCCAACGATTCCAAGTTCCTACAGTACTTGGAGACAATGATGTAGTAGCTTGTGAGAAGGAATGCACACGCTAGAATTCCAATGACGGCCATGATAAGAGGAGAGAATTTCAAGCTGGATGCTTGGATGGGAAAGCCGGAAGGTGGGGGAGGAGGGAAGATGATATAACACCACTGGGGGCAATATAAGGTACAAAAGCCTTGGGAGCAGTCCTTGCTGTCATAGTAAGGTAACCATGGTTGCGGGTTATCTGAAGAGGCCATGGGCAATCCAAGTACTCAATTGGGTCAAGTGCTACTTACAATTACACCATAATCTTGGATAAAGAAACTCATGACATATATGAATTACACCCACCTGGACGTTGCATCTGAATCCGATATCCGACTTATGACAAAGTGCAGTAGTTTAAAATGTGGCCAAAAAACAGTGTTACTACTACTTCATGGTATCTTGGAGAATGTGAGATATAGAACAGGGGAAGAAAATCAGGACAAGTGTGGAGAAAGAAGATTTCTTTGAGGTTTTTCCTTTGAAGGGCAATGTGAGATGAATTAGAAATGATTTGATGGGAAAAAGGAGGAGGGAGCTGGGCATTTCTTGTCTTGTTTGTTTGTTGGAAGAGATGGAGGTGATGGTTTGTTGACTAAAGGCTCGTGTTGGGTGCCATGGAAGATGAGTTTCTTCCAAGTTATCGATGGAGTAGTATCCCATAAGCTTTTCAATTAGAATGATTATTTCATTATAATGAATAGAAGTACAAATAGTCCTAAAAGCTAAAAGTGACAATTGTGAAAAGTTTTTTTCATGCAAATCAATGGCGCCGTAAAAAAAAAAAAAGTCTATCAAAGAGGACATGGATGAAAGCATTAAAATTAAACCCGACAAAATTGAAATCCTAGTACCACATTCTCTCATTACATAGGCTATAACTGTCGTTCCAACATGCAGAAATTTGTTGAGAAGATATGTTTTTGTGAGGATATATATTACTTTGAAAGTAGAAAAAAGTTCATTACATAAGCTTTATAGAATAATGATGACATGGAGAACCCCATTTCCCTTTCTCTCCAACCAACTACCTGCTTTTCTCTCTGTCTACTATTTAGACCAACCACCCCAAAACTTGATGTAGGCTCTTCATCTTATTGGAAACAGGTATCTTTTGTTTCGTTTTTTGCAAGTTAACGCGTGGATTTTCCTTTACGACCCTGCATGTTTAGGAGGCAAGCGTTTATACTTTGGTAAATTTGGAGAAGCTCAGGAAGGTTTCTTATAATTAGTAACAGTAAGCTGTAGCTTGAAAGGGACCTATCACCTTTTTCCGGACCATTGAAAGAGAGAGTTAATCCGAGGGAGAAAAACTAATGGCTTGGCTTCTTCTACTATGTGATTATCACAAGGAAAGTGGAGTCAAATGGCAGAATTCCTGTTTCCATGATTAAGGGCGGCCAATGGAGGATTCTGAAGAGTAGCATTCGGCAAGATAATTCCTAGATGGGTTATGAAATGAGGAGACCCATATCATGAATGGGGTTAGGTTGGTTGAACAACCTGGGTAAGATGTATAAAAATCAAACGGTACCTTTATTCATTGATTAATAGAAAATCACAAACGCCCCACGGCCTAGTCCTGCGTGCTGCTGCAAATGCGCGCAGGAGGACTCCCCAAGATTTCACTAGGTCCCACATGACCAATGGCACCAATGGCTAGTGCACAGTGTGCAATTGGATAGAAAAAAAATTGTCCTTCATTAATCAGTTTTAAATTAGCACACAGAGGGTCAAGAATAACCCTGCATTAGTGCAAGTCGAGTAGGCAGGTCAAAAATAATGATGATGATGATGATGATGATGAAGAAATCAATCAATTGTCACCCCTAGCTGCATTTATCGGGTAAAAACGTAACTCAACTCAATCAAATTTATTAATTCGGTTAGAAATATCAACTCGGATTTGACACCAGAATTAAGAAGGGTAAATCACATTGTTGATTTACCATTTCAAGTTTGGATTAGTTGTGCAGATCAATTCAGGAGTAGCCACCCTTAGAAGCATAGAGATGGAGATTAGAAGGAAACTTATAAGTTGGGAATCTTTACTAGATGAAGGAAATGAGGGAAACTTAGAATTGGAGAATTCTATTTGTGAAAGATTCTCACTTTTTTTCTGTCATGATTATTTATTGTCTTTGCATTTAGATTTAATTAAATTAAAAAGATATTGAAGGAAATGATAAAAAAAATTCACTTGCACTAAAGAAAATAATGTTCTCTCTCCAACTTCAAGGAAAAAGTAATTTCTCCAACTTTTTGCAAAATGGGAAATGATGGGAAAATATTCCTTCTCATCTAGAAGAGTTTGCAGATAGATCAGGGAAGGTGTTTTCCTAGAGTCCTTCACACTTTTATCCAAACCCAAATGGCTTGTAAATTCAGTTCTCACACGCAGCGTTCTCGACATTCTTGGAGCTCAAGCTTGAACCTTTTCATTGGTTTGCAGAACTTGAGCAAGGCCTAGTTCAACTTCAACTCGACTCAACTCGATATCAGACTATGAAGTTGCTCTGACAATTTAAGCTCAAGCTCAAATTGGGCCTTTTCTAAGTGGTGTAGTCTATGAGGCAGGCAGACTTATCCGCACATCATCAATCTAAGCCCTCGCACTCATTACTCTGTGCCTAAATTAACAATGACCGGAATTTTATAGCCATTCAAATTCTAAAGGCTGTTTAGCTATTTATGAGGAATTGGCCAGGCACCCCTTAACCTTTATTTGATAGCTAGGATTATTGCCCTCAAACCTTTAAAAAAAAAAAAAAAACCATTACTGCCATGCCTTAGAACTATTTATGAAAATTAACCACATACATACATACCTAAGTACATATATACATACACGATAAGGAAAATTGCACTGGTGCTGTGGAGTGCTGTTCATATATGCAAATATGAACCGCACTCCACAGCACCAGTGCAACTTTCCTTAAAAGCGGCCACCTAGAATGGGGTCCACCTGGATGCATAAAACTCAAAGGGGCATGGCAATTGAAAAGTTTGAATGTGGATTGGTAGAATAAGAGACGCCTGCTCCTTGACCTGCAAATCCTAATGTTTCAGGAAGGACCAGATCTTGTTCTGACTTTCATGCCCTTAACTCACAAGCCCAAGGTTGTGGCCATAAGACTTGTCTACGTCAAGGATGAAAAACCTATCCAGAAAAATATGATATTTGGACATGGACCAAAACGAAATGGATAAGAAGTCAAACCAAAGTGGCCTTTTTTCCAGTAAATTCCACTAGAAAAGCACAATCACCGAGGCAAAGACCCCAACACACTTATGGCCGAGTAGTGCAGGTACCTTGTATAACACACATGTCCAGGGATCAATCTCTGGATCTTCAAGTGGAAGTATTGCTCGTAGAGTTGCCCAACCTAACAGAATGTTTTTAAATAAAAAAAGAAAATCTATAGCAAAGACAACATTAATATATGTTTGTAAGCACACTCAACATAATTGGTTGACTTTGCAAATTCATTTCCCGATTTAAATTTTAATTTGATAATTATTAATTAATAGCTGGATTCAGCTTTTGATAACTGAATCAATTAAATATTTGTGCTTATCTAATTAAAAGAGGAATTAAAGAAATCTTACATATTTAGCAAAAAAAAAAAAAAAACCAAGATGAGAGCCAGAAATTAAGAACGTTTTGATCCCTCTCTCTTCTCACACATTCATCCATGAACCCCATCCAATTCATGCATCTAAGAGTGGCGTGGTACAAATCCTAATTTGATCTAGACCGTTGATCAAAGTCAGGGCACACTTAAGGTCAGATCCAGTCCACTCATCTTGCAAATCCTTTGTCCAAAAGATTATATGATATAAGTTCCTACAATCAAATCATAGTTGAATACATAAGTCATGATCCTTAAGTATAATTCATGATTACAAACCATGTGAAACAATTACATAAGAAATTTTTTATAAAAAATTCCTGTCCACTTAAACCACATCTAGTCCAGCGGCATTATTATTCTTACTAATACCATCAAACAAAAGAAAGCACACAAGAACAGAGTTCCATTCCCACCCAGTCTCAGGACAAGATAAGTCTCTAACTCTGAACTGTATTAGTAGCCCAGAGAGCAGCACCATAGATGACAACATTTCCATCACTCTGAACTATAAGCCGATAATTGTTGGATCCCCGGGCGGTGCCGCTTTTCCAAACCGATGTAGTGCCCGAGAACACGACGAGGTCGCCGTCGTTCTGTAGGGTGGCCCTGCAGGAGGTGCCCCTTCCGTCTGTGCGAGAAGACCACAGCGCCCTTGTTTGGTTCATGTAGAGAACAAGGTTGCAGTCAGTCTGCATTATAAAGCGGTAAGGCCTGTTCTCAAGGAATTCTCCAGCGTTGAGGTTCTCGCCGCTGAAAAGCATTTCCTCTGCAACAACGCCATTGCCCAAGAGCAAGAGGAGGACAAAGGATAGAGCAAATACACCTCCCATGTTCGACATTTGAATATCAAGTAGAAAACAACAAGTGCTTTTGTTGATGATCGAAGAGAAGAGGATGAGGAAGAGAATGTGTTGATGAGAGGGAAGGGTTGCATGATTGTTGTCATATATAGTGAGAGAGTTGGTTTGGAGATGGACCTTTTCTGCGCCGGGTTTATTGATCGATTCATCTTTCATTTTTGTATTGTGTTCTGAAAACAAAATCTGGAAATTAAGTCATGGTTGGTGGCTTTGAACAGGACTTTAAGAGGGAGCAGAGGTAATTTGACATGGTGAGTTCAGTGATTGGTGGGGGCCCAGTATACACATGGTCCTTGGGCGATTCCAGTGACATTTATTTAGCCAGCTTCTGCCGACGTGAGTTGGTGCATGTTTGACATGCGACCCAAAGACACAGAACTAATTGATCCTTCTAAGAAGTGGACCCAATCCAACTTCCTGAAGATGTCTTTCATCAATTCACAAGTTGAATTGAGTTGTAGAAATCTTCATGTCTGCATTCCAATGATAGCTGGATTTTGGCGGCCACATAAGACGAATCAGCAGTGTAGGTCTATTCTGCCAATCACCCTTTAGACAAGGATCGAGAAACCATTGAAAGGTCATGTACCACTCAATCATTTTATATAGGGCAAAGCTGCAGTAGCTTATGGACATGGGTGGAGATCAGGGATGTCAAATGGGCCGGGCCGGGCCGGGCCACGCACAGTCAACGGCCCGGCCCGCAATGGCCCGGCCCGCACATGGGCTGGGCCGGGCCTAGGTGGCTGGGCACGCTGGCCCGTTCGGCCCGGGCCCGCCAGGTCCGCCAGGAACGTGGTCTGGGGCTGCAGCCCGCCAAGATTATGAACCATCAATAGAAAAAAAAAAAAAAGGAGAATCCAGGTTTGATCTTATTTTTGAGGTGTTATTTCATAATAGGCCATCCTTAATTTAAAACGCTGTAGGATGGACGGTACAGCTGCACCAGCCATGCAACCACTTTTATGGATGATAAGAGTCAGAGCCTCTCTACCACTCTATATATCATTTATGTCCAAGTACTTTTTGGACTGTTGCTCCTAAAAATGGCGTTGTTGTTAATCAACCTGTCAAATCAGAGTCCTAATTTAAGATCTGGGGTGGTCAAAGTGGAAAGCCTTTGATTGGACGATGGGGATCCACTTTCATGTACACCAACCAATAATTTGCAGAGTTCATATCATCCTATCCATCCTTATTTGCCAGAGCCACTTTTGATGGCAACTAAAAGAATTCACTCGACCAGGTGGTGCCTATCTTTTTAATTTCAAATTGCACAACACTATCATCTTCCTTTGTCAATTTCACCTCCAATCTGGTATGATCAGATTCAAGGTGGGCCTTGCTCGATTGTTTTATAAGTGATCAAAATAGGATAGATAAGATAACAAGTGATTAATTAATCTGTGTTTCATAGGGAACACAAGCTCTTTTTTTTTATATAAAAAAAGTGATTAAATCCTTCTTTTTGTTGGGCAGTGATTAATCTATTGATCTTTTCCATTTTCATTGAAGCAGAATTTTATTAACTACTAAATCAAGTAAAAGCATTTTATTAAGGACGGTTTAGATTTGAGAAAATAATCTCCAACTCCACTGAGTGGGTTTTTGTTTTTCTTCCTTCACCGGGTTTTTTTTCCTTTTTTTCTATAAGTGAATAGAGAAGAATTTATAATAATAAAATGGATTCCAACAAAAAGATCTTCTTTATATTTTTTAACCCAACCAAAGTGTTAGGACCCATAAGACCCCAATCATGGGAAAGAAGCTTGCTCCTTGTGAAAAGAAAAACTCAGAAATCCAACCCCTCCCAGATAGATGAGAAACCGGGCTTATTCAACCAATTGGGCTACCTCTTATTCTCGACAAATGGTTATTAAAGAAGTAATATTTTAAGAATTAATACACCAGCCCAATATAAGAGACCTTACTTTCTTTTGTAGTATTTGAAACATTCAAATCCAAGGTGGTTTCATTTTTCATCTCTCCTAAATTCATTTTTTTACTAAAAGAGATTATTTCATAACCATTCATATGATATATGTTTTTCAATTTTAATAACTTTTAAAAATATTTTTTTATTAAAATTATTAAAAACTCAATTCCATCCAAACAAATAAGTTCTCAAAAGATGATGATTCTCCATCTCCTTATCTTAAAACAACCCCAATCTCTCTCTCTCTCTCTCTGGGGGACCATGCAAGAGGGAGAAGAGAATCAAGCTGTTTTTTTAATACTGAAAAAAAAAAAAAAAAAGTGCAGGCCCGCCCGACCCGCTGGCCCGGCACGGCCAGGCCCGGCCCGCTGGCACGACGGGCCGAGTCTGAAGCAGGCTGGGCCGGGCCGGGCCGGCCCGTTTGACATCCCTAGTGGAGATCACCTTTGAGAAATTCAAATGCCTTCATTGATTCTAACATCCAACCTATTTTTTTTTTTTTATCTATAACTTTAAAGTGTATTTTGTGGGGCCTACTGTTAGATTGATTTATCGATATTAAAAATGTGCCCAAACAACTTCTTTTTCCATTAGAAAAAAGGGAGAAGGTAGATAAAGTTGAATCATGTGATCAGGATTTAATTAATCCAACGGTGTGTATATTGTTGATTTAAATAATATTTTATATGTATATACTATGGTGGGTGTTTGAATCAATGAACGGATTAAATTTCTAAAAGGTGATTCCCACCCATGTGCATATGCCGAGTGCTGCATCATTATATGTTGCAGAGCCGCTAGCTTTGCCCCATTTCGGAATGGGGGCCCATGTTTTAACCTTGAGGCAGAACCGTTATGTAATTTCTAAAGGTGGTTACTATGTATCACAACCTCTAAAGATGGTTCCTTGTTGAATTTCTACATGTGGGCCCACATATCACAATTACTCAAGGTGGGCCCCATGCTATAATTTCTCAAGGTGGGCCCAATATACCACAATGCACATATCAGCTTTTAAATGAGTAAGAATGTCTAACAACTATGAGACAAGGAATTCATGATCTGTGAAATTTCCGGGCAGAAATTCCAGCAAAAAACGAATCTTGAAATTCAAGAACAATGAAATTCAATACAACTCAAACGTGTTTTTTGGCCTTTTTTTTTTCCGATGACGTCATCCACCAACTCCACCTGCGATTGATCATTGGTAAAATATTGGATTAGATTTCTCAAATGACCATTGACATGAATTTAATTGAGAAGTTCTAGTAAATAAAAAAACCCCTCCTCCTTTTTCAAAAAAAATAAAAAAAAAAAAACAATTTCCTTAGGCCACTAATAGACAAAAAAAAACATTCATTTTGTGCACAAAAAGTAAAAAAGATTTCCTACCAAACAATTAAAGGCAAAATATCATTGTAACTTATTATTTCTTGATTTTAACATCTACTTGTTATACTATTATTAACATGAACCCTAAGATCGTGAACAGCATGATAATCACGTATAGGATTTAATCTTAAATAAATTAAAGAGTACCTCCAGACATCCTGTCACGACCCGAGCCCGAGATCGGGGCTAATCCGGATCGCAATACCACATACTTACTCCCGCAAATCCTAAATTAACCGAAGTTAAGACAAGACTTACAAGGGATCTAACCTGCATACCTGTCAAATGTAGATTTTTGCGGAAATACATATATACATTGACAATAAGTAACTTTACATGAAAAGTAAAGTTCACATATACAAAAATCACAGTCAACATATATCAACACTGCACATTTAAAAATACAATGCAGGTGGTATCTAATTACATCTCTAAACGATTTACTACAAAAATATTAATCAAAATATCCAAGTTCGATCTCCCTCCGAACTATGCCCACTCTACTAATCCTCCTGGAGGAATCGGATGGGCCTCCTCCGCAGGCGGCGTGGCCTCTGCAAGGCCGACACGGGCAACTAGGCCTGTAATGCCATCAATAATACTATGAACACGACGGTTCAGCAATGTATAACAATCTATGATAAATCATACTAGGCATGTTCATTTCTCAATGCAATAACTCTAGAATTAAATCTAGAATAGTACAAAATCCTGTACAATGCAGATAACCAATAATCAATAACTAATTTCAACTACAATAGTAGTATTATCATTGTTCAATTCAGTTTCTTCCCAAAGGAAGTGTTAGTCAGTTCATTTCATTCAGTATTCATTCATTTCGTTCATTTCATTCATTTCGTTCATTCCATTCATTAAGTGGCTTATGGGACTATTCAGTCCGATGTATTTCACTTTTTATTACATGGCTTATCAATTCATTGACTTTTCAGTCTATATGTGGGATCTACTAGTGTCTTGATCAGAGATCACTAGCATAACCACGGAGCTCCGGAACACCCTAATCATCTGCTGCAGCAGGATTAATCATTAATTCATTGCATTTATTCATTATATTGTTACCTTTAGTAACTATCCATGAATTAATTATTCAGTGGTTCATTACGTTCATTATTCAGTGGTTCATTACATTCATTGTTCCAATTACGTCATTTATAGTTCTACATGTCTCTATCTCAAATCTAGACAACTAATTAGGTGTGAATATTGGATACCAAATGCACGTGTTATTATCGATGGACATCACATTTATATGTTTAATGTGTGCATTTAGTTTCTAAAATTTTCACCCACGATTTCAAAATCCACTCCCAATCGATCGGACTGTTAGGTCCGATCGATTGGCCAAATTTTCACTCACAATTAATATTTGGCTAGTATCATGTCACTGGCGGTTAGCCGGCGGCTAGCCGAAATGCAGTCGGCGGCTAGCCGAAATGTGGCTGGCGGCTAGCCGAAATTTCAATTTCGGTTAACCGCCATTTCGCGGTTAGCTTACGGTCAGCTTTCCAGAAGCTGGTATTCCTGACAGAATTTCTTACTCAATTTCGGTTACCTCACTGTTATCTTGCGGCTAGCCGAAATTCAAATTTCAGCTAACCGAAAATTGGCGGTTAGCTTTCCAGAAGCTCGCCCATTTTACAGATTTTGACGATTGGCTTCACGGTTAGCCTCACGGCTAGCCGAAACTCGCCCATAACTCTGTTTTTGAGCTTCAGAAGTTCTGAAGTAATGTCTGAAGCTGAGTTTCAGGAACTCAAACCTCTACTATAATCTACAAAATCCAAGGAAAAATATACACTTGGAATAACTACTAATCATCTCAACAATCCATAAAAATCTCTATTCTACAAGAAAGAAAGGGTTTGAGAACCCAACTCTTACAACTTGTAAGAAAACTTGTAGAATAGCATTT
This sequence comes from Umbellularia californica, assembly GCA_028538565.1. Lineage (NCBI taxonomy): Eukaryota > Viridiplantae > Streptophyta > Magnoliopsida > Laurales > Lauraceae > Umbellularia > Umbellularia californica. The sequence goes on from JAPQWN010000012.1 coordinate 2,021,642, forward strand.
CAATCATAGATAGACATTTATACTTGCCTCTTATGAAGATTGACTGATAGAACTCCTTGTTTTGCTTGGGTTTGTGAAGGAACTTCTTGATTTGAGTGTCTTTCTTCAAGAGAACTCCAAGAAAGTCCAAGAAGAAGGTGAAGAAGGTGGAGAAGATGAAGTACTCCTCGCTTGAATCACTTCAATCCCGTTTTCGTGCCCGGTGGAGTTGAAACGGAAGAAAGAAGAAGGAAAAAGGAAAAAGGGAGAATGAGAGGTGTCTAGGGTTTCGTTTGAGATGGAGATGAGATGAATGATTCATCTCATAAGCTTTATAAGCTTATTTTTGCATCAAAGTTCACTTCCATAAGGTTATTTACATTTTAAGTCAAATGAAGGGTCATTTGACCGGATTCTCGACAAATGACTTCGAGCTTATTACGAAAGTTAACGTACTCGTCGAGATACAAGAGTTTTCGTATTCGATAAAATACGCGTATATCCGTATTTACGCAAAACTCCTTGTTTTCTTAATTTAAGCTCAAAACTTATTCAATTCATTTAATCTCCTCATTATCACTTCATTACATTCATTTGTGACTAGTCTCATTGAGCTTAGTCATTAATTACCATTAACCTAGTTAAATATGATTAACTAGCTTTAATTCTAATTAATTAGAGTTAATCTTGATTAACTCGGGACGGGGCCTTACACATCCTGATGCAGAGAGCTTTCTGATTCTGCAGTCTGTTGCTGTTGCTGATTGATGCTGTAATCCGTCGAGAAAGAGACTAGGTGAATGGTTTCGGTTTCTCTTTCCTTGCCTATAAAACCTTAATGTGTTGATTTTCATGAATGCCTTTGTGATGGACGAAAGGCTTTGTTTTATAGGTGAAAAGGTGACCGAATTTCCAATTAGGGTTTCCTTAGACTTAATCTCAACCATCCATCAAGGTAGAGAATAGTATCTCATTTAGAAACCTTTTTGAGTAATTAATAGCATATGTCCTATGAAAACGGATTTCCTTTAATGACCACAATTCGGGAAAGGAAAGGACTTGTGGTCCAAGTAATGGACCTAAAGATAATTTCCTTACACTACTTCACTTCATTCTACATGTATAAAGTTTCCAAACACGAAGGATGCAATTGCCTCTTCATCATCATCATCATAGGCAAAGCATTGTCCACCTATGCTAGGGGAACTACAAGAATTTTGTTTCATCATTTCAGTCTACCCTAGGTCAAGTCCATGAATATATTACACTTCCTCAAATTTATTTTAACGGCTTTCATTCATGTCTTATTCATCATGCCTTTTTTTTTAAAGGGCCATTAACTTGAATGAAAAAGAAATCTCGATTCAACATCGTTGTTGGCTTGCATTGAATATGCTCAAATCATCTTAAGCCTGTCATTATTAATTTATCATCTTCTGATGACACACCAAGATACTTCCAAACATGCTCACCCCAACTTCAGTTGATATAATACACACCTACATATATTCAAAGTAAAGACCTATGAAAGTCGTTTATTTTTGCCTAGTTTTTTTTATTATTAAAAGAACAATTCTGCACAATTGTATTGGGTTTATGTCTTATTTTCCGGTTTGATCGGATTGGTTCATTGGGTTAGCTAATTATCAGGTTCAGGGTCAAGAGTATTTTGATCATTGTACCGGAGCTTTCTTGGAGGCCAAAAAAGCATATATTACATATTGATGTAATCGGTAACCCTAGACTTGAAGTGAGAGAGGTAAGAGATCTCTTTCCTGTGGTTCCCAACCATGGAAGGGGGCAGATGTGAGACCAAGATTAAGCCCTAGAGAGAGAGAGAGAGTAGGCTAAGTGTCAAGAGGGTTTTGAATCCTTGTAACGAGTTGTCCAATTTCCTGCATAGTGAAACCCTCGTAGGCCCATGGACGTCGGCAATTATCAAACCACATAACGTGTTTTCCATGATTTAATTCCCCAACAAATTGAACCCCAAGTCTTGTTTTATGCTCAAAATGAAAATATATACAATTATATATCAACTAATGAGATGGCCAAAGATACAATACAACACCAGTTCAAAGCACATGTCCAAGGAAGGGGTGCTCATGTGCAGCATTTTCAAGTGACAGGATGCAGGCAATCCAACTTTATATAATTAACTTGTAGACCTCAAATCTTTTCCCTGCTCACGACAGCTCCAAATTGATTAGAGTGGACTCCTAAAAATCCGTGATGGCTGTCTCTTTTTCAGGATTCCCACACATTAGGACATTGTGATGACAATTTAGTAAAGTGATTGGCAATGGACACAGTTTAGTTCTTTATTTGGCTTTGGTATTCAAGAAATTCGAACTCACCCAACACACACATACTATACGCCCCTGACCAGCTGAGTCAACATCTTTACGGTAATTGCAAATTGCTCAAATCTGCTCCTAAACCCATCTGTATGGATACATAGATTCATTTGGAAACTTTTTTGTTGCATAGCCATGGTATAAATGGTAAGTGATTTCATCCCTCTAATGTCTTGGACATCTGAAACCTAGTCCCTCATTAAGTCATATATGTAACAAGTACTATGTACAACATTTCCTCTCTCCAACAGCTCAAGTGGCTTAATATTTGGGCATCCATGACTATATGTAAATGGATCTACAGCTTCCACAGTAGAGGTCTAATTCTCTGCTGATTTCAAAGTTGAACATGGGTCAAAGTTTGTTGAGTCTATTGGCCTATCATATATTCACAATTAATCTGGATTTCTCTTCCTTTTGAATAATTAAATTTGAAGCCTCAATTGTATGTAATATGCCGGTCCATTCTACAAACTGAAGCTACAGAGGGAGGATGTAGTTCCATTTCAATGTTGCAGATTATGCATAGAGCAATCCCACCATGGATAGATGTCCCAACGGGAGTTTATTCCATCAGCTTTGTTGTTTATGTGATAAGATCAAAGTTGAAATAATTGATAAGAGGATCTCGGACAAAAAACTAGTAATCTTAGAAGCATCCACCTATTTGACTTCCGAGTTGTGGCCTAATTAAATTGGTTGTTTGACTTGAGATTGGCACTTCTCCCATCAATTTCATTTACTGAGAGTGGTTGCTCCTAGGTACAGATTCATAAGTGTGAGAAAAAGGGGAAAAAAGTGACTTCCATTAAAATCTTGGGGGCTTCGGCCGAGGGTCCCTCAACTCATGACTTTGTTACAAACAGTCCACAAAAAAAAGTCATCAAGCCAAAGGTCCCTCTCACACTTTTTCATACATGAAATGTCTAGTTTACCCTTTCTTTAAATCTTATCCCATGCTTGGTGGGATATCCCATTAATAATGCCCAACTAACATTTAATTCCCCAAGATTAATGGGATCCCCAGATTTTCAAATAAATTCTAAAAACACACAAATAAATTTCAAAATAACGAAAATAAATTTTTAAAAAATGCAATAATTTCAAAAAACGGAATAAATTTTTTTAAAAAAGCAATATATAATCAAATAACACAGATAAATTTAAAAAGATGCAAATAAGTTTCAAAATATCCAAATAAATTTCAAAAAATGTAAATAAATTTCAAAAGACTAAAATAAATCTCAACAGATCCAAATAAAATTTAAAAATACAAATAAATTTATAATAATTAAAATAAAATTTAAAAAATACAATAATTTCAAAAAACTCAATAAATTTGAAAAGACGCAAATAAATTTAAAAAACGCATATAGATTTCAAAAAATGCAAATAAATTTGCTAAAAAACTCAGATAAATTTTGAAAAAAACTCAGATAAATTTACCTAAAACACAAAGAAATATAACAGAAGACAAATAAATTTGAACAACACTCAGATAAATTTGAAAAAAAACTTGGATAAATTTGAACAAAACTCAAATAAATTTGACAACAACTCAGATAAATTTGAAAAAAACTCAGATAAATTTGACAAAAACTAAGATAAATTTGGTAAAAACTGAAATAAATTTGACTAAATAGATAAATTTGCGTGGGTTGAGTCAGCCTGACCTAACCCGACCTATACTTGGACTAAAAGACCCAGAGAACCAAAACCAGGTCTTCTTCTTCACGTTCTGGTTCTGAAATCAAAACCAAAACCAGTGCTTCCTCCTTCGGCCACGGCAAGCAGAAGCGGACGGAGCTTCTCCGGAATCTTCAGACGGCGACGGCAGGACTCTTCTTTCTCAGCGACGCATAAAATCCGACAGATCCAATAATCATCATCATCACCGATCTGTGTGGCTCACCATCCAATTGAAAGGCAGATCCAAGAATCCACGTTAGACTGCTGCAGAAAAATGGGACTGGTGCGTGGCCGACGAAGACGTTGTGTTTTGTTTTTTCTTTTTTGGTGTAAACATCATGGATGCAGGATCTTTCTCTTCTACTTCTCTCTCTCTTCTAGTAGCAAGACCTTGTCTCCTCTCTCTCTCTCTCTCTCTCTCTCTCTCTCTCTCTCTCTCTCTGTGTTCCAAAACCCTAATTCAGAAAAAAATTAAAAAAAAAAACTCATTTTTCCATCCAGACAGAAGAATCTTCAGAGCAGAGCAATTCCACTATTCTTGGAAACCCTACTCTCTCTGTTTGTGTCAATTCTCGAGAACTCGATCTTGCGTAAAGATTTGAGCTTTGGAATCTAGCGGCCATGGCGACAACGAGTCCGGCGGGCATAACGCCGGGAACGCGAGCAGCGAGTTCTCGCCTCGGGAGCAGGACCGGTTCCTTCCGATCGCTAACGTGAGCCGGATCATGAAGAAGGCTCTTCCGGCGAACGCGAAGATCTCCAAGGACGCGAAGGAGACAGTGCAGGAGTGCATGTCGGTTGGTTTTCATTTTCTAGCCATTCCTTTCATTCTTCCTCACATTTGAAGATTTGGGACTATTCTTGAATTTTTGCAGGGAGACAGATTCATCCCAGACATATCTTCGATGGATTTCGACATGGCCCGGTGAGGAGGAAGATTGAGAGGATTTAGGGAGGAGGACGATTGAGAGGATTTAGGAAGGAGGAAGCAGGGAGGAGGGAAGATTTGAAATTTGAAATTTCAAAATTTTATGCCTAAAACGGTTGGAAGGGCAATTTAGTCTTGAAAAATGAGATCATGTGGATGCAGGGACCAAGGGCTAGAAAAAGTCTAGCTGAGTGGACCATAGGCCTTAACAAGTTTTTCCTTGGACTGGAGGCCGGAAACATTGACTTATAGAGACTTTTTGCTAATTTCCTCTAAAATCTTCACTGTAATCTCACGATCTATCCAAAAGGATTATCATTAACAAGACCAAATAACTTGATTTACATGAGATTAGGTTTCTAAAAGTCTAATGCTTCCGAAAAGTCAAAATAGAAAAAATTATGAAGTAGTTGACATGTATAAAATGCTATCAACCCAATGAAGGTTTGATGGTGATACATTTCCCTTTCTAGTGCAACCACTTGGGGATTAGTCTCTAGTTGTTGTATTACTGATTAGAAGAATCAAAGGCTGCTCATTCAGTTGGGCTTCCAAGGACTAGCTAAATTGTCTCTATCATGGTTAATTGTAAAATTTCTCACATTAGGTGGGTTGTCTATTTCTCATAGATTTTAGTGCTCGGCACCAAGGGTGGATTGAAGAAATTCCTGGCCATTTCACAGTTCTAAACAAATATGGAACACGAGAAATCCTTGGCTATTAAATTTTCAGTGAGGATTTTCCATTTTCAATGGCAGTGGGGAATCAATCTTTAGATTTACAGATTCCTCAGTAGTTACCAAACGTGCCATTGGGGCCATTAACTTGAATAGGAAAAGTTTTCCACATTGACTCATTTATTTCTGCAGAATTGAACACTTGAACCCCAGGTCTTTTGATGCTCCAAATAAAAATACGAACAATATCAACTGATGAGATGGCTACAGATACACCGGTTAAAAGCACATGTCCAAGGAGGGGGTGCTAATGTGCAGTTCTTTTTGCTATATCACCCCCTCATGTTTTTGATATCTGAAGCCTAGTCCCTCTATTGTAACAAGCCCTGTATACAAAGAGTCCTCCTTTGCCATGAAATTTTGCATTTCCTCTGTCCTACAACAGGTCATGTGGCTTAATATTTGGGCATGTAGGAGTATATTTTAATGGATCCAGGTCTTCTATAGCTTCCACAATAGAAGTTTCTCTGTTGAGTTTATTTCAAAAGTTGAACATGGGTCAAAGTTTGTTGAATCTATTGGCTTATTATATATTCACAAAAATTCACGTTTCAAAGTGGGTGCACTCATGAATTAATCTGAGTTTCTCTTCCTTTTGAATAACTAAATTTGAAATCCCAATTGTATGTAATATGCCAGTCAATTCAACAAATTGAAGCTACAGAGGCAGGATCTAGTTCCATATTTAGTGTTTCAGATTATCCATAGGGAAATCCCACCACGAGTAAATGCCCAATAGGAGTTTATTCTATTATCTCTATTTTTTTTTTGGTGATAAGATCAAAGTTCAAATAACTAATCAGAATCTAGGCCAAAAAACAACTAATGATAGAAGCATCCACACATTTGACTTTTAACTTTATTTTTATTTTTATTTTTTTTTTTACTTGAGATTGACTCACTGCTTCCACCTATTTCAAAAAGTGATGAAAAAGAAGAGAAGGGAGGGAGTGGGGTGGGTTTGGTTATCTAAACCTTCAAGGTATTAAAGAAATAAGAAAGATACTAAAAAAAAATTTAAGAAATGGTGAACATGTATATAGTGCATTCAACCCTCTTGCTGTTTGGTGGTGAGACATCTACCTTACCACACGAACAACTTGGGATTGGTCTTCAATGGTTGCTTTCGATATTGATTAGAGCAGGTAATGACCTTATTGATTAGAGACTAGTGAAGTATGTGGACTTGGGAATTAAATATATATTGAAGGAATAAAGAGAGCATAAACAGTTGCAGCACGAAAACAACTTGAATGTGACACCCAAAAGGCCAAAAGGCATGCCCATGCCTATGCCTGTTTGGTTGCAAACATTTGGAGATATCATTTGTAGAGAACTTGAAGAATCCCAAATGTCATCCACCAGAAGTAAAATTCCAAAATGATAATGGGTATAATGGGTCAAGAGCATTCCGATTAATTGGTAAAAGTAACTTTTCACACTCAGCAAACTTTCACCTCAAAACCTAAAATCAAAGTAAGGAATTCAAAGATCTGTGTGTTAGGATTCCCCACAAGAGTGAATTCTGAAATGCTCTCAGCACAACCTTGCTTTAACCGACCTGTTCTGTATTTTCTTCGTGGCAGTTTACACAAGGATCTTCAAGGCCGGCGGCTACACATACCATTGGTTCCAATTGAATCAGCCCCTATCTATCACCAACAACTTTTGCACCGAACCATTACATGCATTCCACATCACTGATTTTGATATCATCAATCTTTTTATAACAATTACAATTCTACACACGTGTATTACGGATCGTGTCTGCCCAACGATTCCAAGTCGGCTGCTACAAGTGGTCCCCACACGTAGACCTTTCCACGGTCCAACACACAAGAATTGTCCTCTTCACACTTCACAGTTCACACACACCGAGTAACCGACCTTTCATTTCACACCACTGAAATAGACATCTTTCTTCATTATTATTATCATTACAACCCTCTTCAATTCTCATATTTACATTTAGAGCCCCAACAGAACCTTGCAATCCATGTTTCTTCTTCTCCCTCCTCCTGCTGCTGCATTCCTCTCTTCTCTCTGTTTCTAATAACTAGATTTTGTTTTCATATCATACAAACAGTAACAAGACACAACGGCACATGTTGTTAATAATAGAAGATAAAGTAGGTGCTACTTTTTATATGCATACACAAAGCATTGGGTGTATAATACTAGTCTAGTAATATTCCAGAATAAGTCCTCCCAATGGAGCTCTATGGGGGATCCCCTTTCTTCTCTTTGTAGTCCTGAAGCTTGTTGCAGTTGGGGGTGGTGTTGAGGGAATGAAGCTTTGCAGGGTCTTCTCATGGCCTTGGCTACTGCTGGAGAATGAGTCCTCTTCCGAGTCGGAATGAAAGGCCAAAGCCCGCTTCTTTCTCTTGTTCTGATCCTTGGATGATGTTCCGGCTATCTGCAAAACACCCCACAGGCAACAACATAACTATCATAACAGATGATGAATTACTATAAAAAGAAAAAAAAACATCCCAGTTGCACATTCTTGGCTTGGTCGAGTGGGGAATTGGACAATTCCAAATGAGAATCACATTACACATACCAAAGATGAGATTTTGCTTAATGGGGTGGATTTTTTTTTTGGGAAAAGGGGGTACCTTGCAACCCAGAGAGCAGAATCTGAAGGAATCCAGAAGGCTTCTTTCGCAGACCTCGCAGGTGTTGAGGACGCCCTTTCCAGGCCTGGGCTGAGGCCGTTCGTTGATGAATACTACTCTTGCACTGTTGATAACGTAGGTCTGCACCCCTGTTATGTCTAAGAACTTCTGAATCTCAGACACCCTGATCACATCATGGTAAGAAGACCTCCTAATCTGTCAATAAAAAGGGCAAGGATTAGAAATTCATTACATTGGTGAAGATAAGAACACGCCCAAATGAGTTAATGACCCCAAAAAACCAAAAAAAAAAAACAATTATACCTGTATTGTTCTATGATCTTTGTGATGGGCGAGACAGAGAGAACAGAGACTTCCATTCATACAATCCAAGCAATACATATTGCATTCACTTTTGTAAGAGTCTGCATGAAATTTGCATTGACCAAAGAAGCTCGTCTTTAGAAGAGGACGAAGCCAAGGAGGCCACACATTCTCCTCATCCGGACGTCCAGCTCCCTGACTCAAGATTAAGAACAAAAATGTTAAGAAACAGAGCCTAGTAGTTAATAGAAATAAAAATGAGTAATAACAGATAGAAAATGAGAGGGAGAGGGCATTATTGCTCACCATGATTCTTCTGTTCTTGGGTTTGAAAGTGGATTCTTGATCGATCGCCATTTTGAAGAAAGAGAGATAAACAGAGAGTTGGATGGTTATGGAGAGGTAATGGGATAGAAATTTTTTTTTTTTTCCTAAATGGGTTAGATCTTTGGGCTAATATGGGTGTTCTTCTTATAGACTGATTCTTCTTTCTCTTCTTCCTAAAATGAATGGAGAGAGAGAGAGAGAGAGAGAGAGAGAGAGAGTCTGAAAGTTGAAATGGTATGGAGTGGAGAATGGGGCGGGGGGGTACTTATAAAATGGGTGAGAGACGATGTATCTGATGTTTTGGGTTGTTCTTATCCCCCAAAGCTCTCATCAAACCGAGCCTAGCTCCCAACCTAAACCAAGGTGCGTTTATAGGAAGGAACCCACCTCTTTCTTTCCTTTTTTCCCCGCTCTTTCTCATGTTATATATAAAATCTTTGGATTTTAGTTTTTGGAGTATATATACATGAGAGGGACTGATGGGTGTAGACTACTGTAGAGTGTAGACTTTAATTTGGTGGACCATACATGCATGTACATGAAAGATTAGCAGTGTATTCTAACCTTGATCAACAGTTCACAAATAACTTATATCCTACCACATCAATGGCTCAAGTCTCAACCACAGGCACCATGTTAGTATATATATGTTAAGCAGGAGGTTTTTTTTTCTTTAATCTTTTTCTTTTTTTTTTTGGGTGAATGTGAGTATGTTCTTAGATTGATTTGTATGCGTGATATCAATGCCTAAGATTTCATGGTAAAATGACTTCCAAAAGGAATAATGGTAAAGAGGGATGAAGGATGTAAGGTATAGACGTGGATGAGACTCTCACTTTCCTATATTTTTATTTTTACATGATAGCTTGGTAAACATTTCCCATCAAAGACATCAAAGATGAGCTTCCCCTTTATTTCTTTTATTTTAGATAATTTATAGCAATGCATTTCTTAGGCCATGGTTTTTCACATTAAAATACATAGGAGTTGAAAACGGAGAATTGTTAACAAGGAAGATAAAAGGTTACTTCCAAAAATGAGGATCAAATATTATCTTTTTAGCTTATTTTCTCAAAAAAATATATATTATTTGATGTCCATATTTAGAACTTCACCTTTAATTTTCATTTGTAACCACTGACCACTCTATGCATTAAATTATTATGCGCAAACTAACAAGCCCATAATTCCTAAAACCTCAAATCCCATTCAAATTAATGGACCCTAGCCGTAGTTGGAATTCGGAATTAGTATTTGATCTACTATTCTTTCAATTTGGGTCCCAACATTTCTTTTCAACTTTTTGTATCACTATTTACATGGAACCCCCTTTAAAAAATTGAGGGATGGGGTATCTACACTAGATTCCCTTTAAAGCAATCTCCTTACTTCCATTAATAAAATTCTTTGGTGAGTAAGACTAATAAAAATTTGCTACAACTTTTGAGACAGAACAAGATTAGGCCACTATTGTTGTCCATGGAATCACGGAACTAGTATTGAAACCTTATCAAAACTGCAAGAAGGGTCTCACCTAGGTCAGTGGGCTTGTTTTTTGGTTGGGACCCAAAGCTTTGTAAGAATCGACTAGATGTGGACGTGGCCTCCACCATTAAAACGTGGACCTTTCAGAAAACAAGAACATCTTTTCCAGATGAGAAAATTCAGCGGATCTTTTAGTGGATTTCCATCTAAAGCCACTAACGCATGTGTTTATTTTCCTCAGTGGGGCCCTTCAAAACATTTTTTAATAAGATCATCTAACTATGTGTCAGGTGTTATCCAAGTTTCAACCATCAACTTAGTGTAATTTGATCATTTTAACAAAGCTGCCTCAAACAAATTCAACTATGTCTTAAATACCACTTGGAAAGATTGAGGTATTTGGAACCTTTGTCCGACATTGGCAAGAAAAAAATATATACAGAGAGTGATTAAGATATGTGGGACGGCGGAGAAAATTTCTGATTTTTTTTTTGTCAAAATATGTTCGGCTGTATGGACTATAGACATTAAAGAAAAAGTTATTGGACTGCAGGCTTTACAAGACTCAAGACTCTGTTGAGAGACCTTTGGTTAATTTACTCTTCCTTTTATCTATTTATAAGTACTGTAAAGGCACTTACTGGATTTCAAAATGTTTGTCTTCTAAGAAATCCATCCAAACATGTTTTTTTTACTTTCTTTCATGGAATGTTATTTTATACATCTTAAAGTTTGATTCATGACAGTTTGTAAGGCCTATTGACCTAAGGCAAGAGGATTATAAGAGCTGGTAACTAAAACAAGGATCTTGATCATTGGACGTTCCAAGCTTCTTAAAGGCCCTCAAATGGAAAGTGAAAAATTGAAACTTTGTCTACCAACCACTTTATTATGGTTTAGACTAGACAATTGATGAGAAACATCCACTAAATCTATTTTTTCATTCATTAAACTAGAGATTAATGCCCTTTTTATGGTCAATGGGCTCTACAACTCTGGATCATTTTCAATTTTATGAGGCAACAGAGAGCCTTCCACCATAGAAGCTACAGAGGACTTTGATAATTTTCTTCAATTAATCCAGGCATATACAAAATAATCATTTCAGGTGCCAATTTACAAAAAAATATGTATAAATTATTCCCATATTAACTTCAAATCTCGTAGAACGATATAAGAATCTTCGCATGTACCCTTGAGTACGTTTGTTTGCATAGAGTAAATAGGAATTTAATGTGAAATGAGCTATCCCAAAGGATTATTAGAGATGTGAGGTGTCAGGGACTTACGGAAAAAGGTATAGAATAAAAGCTATCAATGTAGATGCAACTCTCACTTTCTTAGGATCTGAATTACTAGGGTGGTAGATTGGTATTCACATCCCACCTTCCCTAAACTCATTTTACGTTAGAGAGAAGATATTTTAATGGTCATTTTTTAAAAGCACATATATTTTAAATAAAATCCTTACAATTTATTGGTAGGTAATCAATGATAAAAAAGAACACGCCCACATAGGAAAAAAAAAGAAGAAAAACCCTCACATTTCGGTAATTATTCAAACCCCATATTTATCCATAAAATCTCCCAGCACCCCTAGATCACCAATAATTGACCTCTTTTTGGAAAACCACCACCAATAATTGTAGCTGTTAACAATAAAATAGCTACCCATCCATCTAGATTAGATAAGAATTTAACCACAATTAGATATGTAAGAGAGAGAGAGAGAGAGAGAGAGAGAGAGAGAGAGAGAGAGAGAGAGAAATTTCCACTGGTTCTTCATTGTTTTGTGGGTCTTCTCTGGTTGGACTTGGATTGCTTGTTGACTCAACTGGTCAAAAAGTTAGGTTGAAAGTCAATCAGTCCAGAAACCACGAAGGTGAGGGCGTCGTTTCGTTCCACACCCAGCAGCTTCCTTGCAGCCGCATGTTGGTCCTGTCCTCTTGGCAGGGTGCGACGAGTCCCAAGTGGGCCACACCATCGTGGACTGCTAGGTGAGGGCAGAAACCACTTTCACACGGAAAACCCATCTTACAAGTGTCCTAGTTGTGGGCCCCTTGATGGCAATGAGGCGATTTAAAATAAAATAAAATATAATTCCCCTGTTGCGTCCTACCGTTTTAGACATCATCTATCTCTTCGTTTTAGACATCATCTATCCCTTGCTTCAGTTAGAAACTCTTACCTGCAGGCTTCTCACTCGTGATTGCGCGAAGATAAGAGGAATTAGTCTTGCTTGTGCTTCTCGGTTGTGCTTGAAAAATTCAAATTACAACCCTCACTTTTTTTTTTTTTATGCTCCGCTGCCATTAACGTTTGGAAGCTCATTCTTTATATGGGTCGTTTGAATCTCCCGTCCAACCCTTCAGCTATAAGTCTATGAAACAGCCTATCTTATGGAGCATATGCTAAAATCATAAAAGGCATTTGAGCTATTTTCCTTTCCACTTGTTTCTCTATCTTGAAAATGACATGCACACGGTTCTTTTCCAATATCAAACTAGCTCCCTCGCAAATTCTTAACTTTGTCATGGTAAACTTATCCTTCTCTCTCAAGAGGATGAAGAGAACCCCTCCAGTCATATCTTAAGAAGTTTCTATAGCTCTCTCAACATCCTAGAATGACCTTTTGATTTGTCTTTTATTTTTCTTTGCTCATTCTGTTGTTTAGCGGTGGTCTTCTTTTTGGCCTCTTTGGCTTGTATCCTTTACGGGGTTTTTTTCTAAATCCTTTTCCTTAATGAGATTCTTCTGTAATTTAGCAAAAAATAAAAAATAAAAAATAAAAAATTCATGTTTGGATTGTGACAACATTTTATATTGACCGTCAACTTGACAAATGCAATCCTCTTCTTTTACCTTTGGACTTGGACAAATAGTTAAAAACTGATAGAGGTTTTTTTATTTTATTTTTTAGTAAAAAGATATTTCATTAAAAAAATCACAAGAACAACAGGAGGTAAAAAAGAAAAAAAAAAAGAGAAAACAGTTAACCTCTAGAGAAAATGATACTTGATGCCCATTTCCAATCTACATCCTATCTATTGGAAAAGCAAAACTTAGCAAGCCTATGAGTTTGCTCATTGATAGCCCTATGGATAAATTCAAAGTCTACAAAAAGAAATAAGGAAGCAAAAGATTTAATATCTAGAATAATTGAGTTAATGAAAAACTAACAGAGTTTAACCGGCTTTTATGATGATAATGACGACATGCCACACTCAGCGCTCTCTCTCCCCAATGTGATTAACTGTATTAGTTGTCTTAAGATGGTATTACATATTGAGAAGGTTAGATGTAGTTAGGTCAATGATCTTTATTTTACTTTTGTAGGTGCACGAAAATTCACGGACCCGGAGATGGTGAATTCTGGACCCACTAGAAATGTGGTATGATGTCTCAGAAAAGAACCTGAAAGGGGAAGAATGGAAAGAGCAGTCAAAGACCCTGGCTGAGGGCAGCGCAAGGCTCTCCGATGCCTAAGTCAGTACAAGGACGTGACAGTAGGGTAGAGATTTTCAAATGTGAATTGTAAGTGTCTGAGTGCGTACCTTTTGAGGAGACTAAGTCCTCTTTTATATAGTGATAGGGACTCACAGATCGATCGACGTGATTCCCCCAATCGGGGTAACTGTTTCAGTCGATCACGCCCCTTAAATGGTGATAACGGCTCAGTCAATACCTATCCCCCATTTATAGTCGTAACGTTGCCCATTCCCCTTAACGTTCGCCGCCTCATAAACCATACAGCCACGTCCCTCGGCCGTTACGCCATGTCTAGGCGACCGAGACCGAGGCGAGTACATCCGAGGTTAGATGCGTCCGAACTGAGGTAATAGTGAGCTGAGGGAGATGCGTCAGCAATACAAGCAAGTCTACCGAACTGCTTTGGCAAGGATGAGATCTCCGCCGAACTGTGATGCTAGAGCCGAGATCAAGACGAGTTCGGTGCCGAAATGCCGCGTATTCCCCTTATTACTGACGGAGTGGGCCCAATCTCGGTGTTCGAGAAATGCCCCCAAACAACTTTATAAATAATTGTGTTATTTTGAAATTTCAATGAGAAGTAATACAAAATTATAAATAAGTGAGTAGCTAATGGTGGGGCATAAATACTATCTAATTTACAAATATTCAGAAGATGATCATATGAGTTGGTGAATTTTATGACCCTGTGTCCAACCGCAGTGGTGGTCCCATCAATATGGGCAGATCCAACCACATTTATTCACCCGCGACAATGATGAGATTCACTTCACTTTCCCAAAGTTTTTTTTTTCAGGTTCATCCCCCCTAATCGAAAGCAGAATCTTGGCCATATTGTCGAGGCATTGTCTACTCATTAGATGCAATTGGCCTGGTTTGTCCATAGAGCACCAATTGGGCTGATCTGGGACTGACTGCCCTGAATTGACCTGGGTTTGAGTTATGGTTCTACTTTCAGGCCTGCAGAGATCAAACTGGGGGATAAAATGGGCTAAAATTAGGACAATTAAGGTCACCCGATTTAATATTTTAGGCTTTTCTTTTTAGTATCCCAATTGAGGGGCTATAACCCTGTGAGACTCGCACGTGTGAGGTTATAAAAACTCGCACGAGATAAGAGATACAAACTTGTAGGCAATTTCAACTCATACATAGGAGGGGGAGGGCAGATTTGAAGCCTGAAGGACCTCCCAATGAGAACTTTCACTTTTTGAAAAAGGACAGAAAAATAGTGACGGTGAGAATTATCAAGAGTTTCTCCACATCCAAACAAATACTTTTTTTTTTTTTTGGAAGATAAAGCAAGTCTTTCAATGCTTATGGATTATAAGAGTGACAGAAAAAGAAGAATCAACTGTCCAAATGGGGCCTTGGGATCAATGGAGTGTTAGAGGGACTAGTTAGTTCCACCAGATCAAATAAAGACATGTGAAAAAGGTTACTATATAAAAAAAAATCCACCCAATCAGATGTCGCAATTATCTAATTAGAGTTAACAATCGGAAAATCATTACCCTTTTTTTTTTGTTCAACACTTATTTCATGGACTTTGCTCAAATGGCTAATTATACACCTACTATATATGAAATATCTTTATTTTCCTTGACGAACAGATGTCCCACCAAAAAATCACATGTATCCCACTGTTCAGTCAAAGTAATTTGCCACAACTCAATTGTATAATATGTTTCAATCACAAAAATCTTATAATCAATTTGCTCAATCACAATTCACAAAAATCTTATTGATTCCAGAACCCTCCAATTTGGATGTGCTGAGTTTTATTGTCGCATGTTTTTCTTCTTTTGTTTTTTGAATAATATTTATCTTCTTCACCAATAAAAAGAAAAAAATGAATTAATTTCATGGAGATTCTAAACATTCTTCTTTTTTTTCCTATGGAACAGAGACACCCACACACCCTCATAAACATGGGGTTGATCTTTATAGATGTTTTTGTGGATGGGAGATGCCTAGTTAGCAATCATTCAGACAAAAAAAACTTAAAAATTGAAGAAGTAATTGCAAAGACCTACAAATGGCCACCCCAACAACGAGTATGGGTACCCACAAAAGAAATTCAGGAGTCCGTCACCTAGAAAATGGAATCTAAAAAAAAGGTGATGGCCCTACCTCTTCGCTCTTCCACCTCTAACATTATTCATTAAAACCAAATGACCTTTTGGGGGTTTCCATACATATATAAAATGACCTTGTGAGATTTCCATACATATATAAAATCAGGCCCTCACTACAATTAAAGTACTTGAAAACATAGTTTGTTTCCATCATTATTCTTCCAAGTTATAATTGAACCCTGGACCTCTTCGACAGACTCCTAATCAAGCAACTAGTGATACACAAGGAAGATTGATATCATTATTCTTCCAAGTTGATAATGTATTATATCATGGAATTTTAACTAAAATCACCTCTTTTATGAGAATCTCATATCCAACATGGAACACGGATCCTTCTTGGAATGTGGGTTGCACCTGGCTTTAGACGACCAGCAGCAACATCTCTTTCATTCCCACTCCCGATGGGATAAATCATAAATCTCCAATCTTGGAGTTAGATCATCACACAGTACACATTCAATCCAAGAAATGGAAAAGCAGTCCCTTTCTGCCCATTGGGCATTGTTTTTAAATTTCAAATTCTAAACTGGTTTATTTTTTTATTTTGTTTAGTATCCCAGTTAGGGGGATGGGAGAGTGAGCCTATACATGTGATGTGACTGAAACTTGTATGCATAAGGACACACAACTCACTCATATAAGGTGACAAAAATTCATACATGTGAGAAAATACATCTCACACATGTGAAGTAATAGCAATTCACCACATATGCAAAGAAGAGGAAGGCCAGGTTTGAAGTTTGGACCTCCCAATGAGAATTGTGAGGAGCCCTTCTCATGCTTGGGTTAGTTTTAAGGCCACTAGAGTCCATCCCATGTCTGGTGTGTACGGCCATGATCCATATATATATATATCAAAGAAAGTCTGGGTCTTTTGAATATTCCCTAAGATAACGTGGTGAACCGTGATTGATCCATGCAAGACCACCGTGGGAGAATCCTCATTTGATCCCTATTCATATATCAATCCATTATTTGCCTCTTATCCACAATAACTATTTCACACTTGGACTGATTTACCAACGTCATCAGCCTCTTCATCTTTTGAGGGTGGGGCTTTCATTCACACCGAAAGGGAAAGCTCACCTGCCCAATTGATGTTACGTTTAAAGTCTGTTTGTTTTATATAATTTAATATATAAGAATTGTGAGTCTTTTATTTATGAGAAAGGTGGCTAAAATTAACTGGAAAAATTTAAACAAATGTGATTTTTCAAAAATAACTGCTAAGAAGTCAACGCGGTGTCTCATAGGACTCTAGTTCAACTCCCACCCCTTGAGTAATCAGGTAGCTATGTGTGCGTATAAAAATGAATTAAAGGAGGGTGGAAAATGAATACCCACCCTTCACCCTATCAATTCAAATCTTATTGTGAGGAATACATCTACATCTCCTCCTTATTAATAATAACTATTGAAGCCAAGACCCAATAAGTTCTGCAAAAAGAATTCTTCTTGACACACTTTCATAGATTTGATCAGAACTCATGAAAATCCTGTAATCTTCCTATGAAAGTTGATGTCCCTAAGACACAGCTATGTAAGTTATTTCTCTGTGTCTATTATTTTTGCCTTCCCTTTCATACCTGGACTAGAATTTCTGGACAAGAACCTTCCAGCCTGGACTTGAGTCTCAAGATTCTAATTATAAAGGGACTGGGTGATCTAGAGTCTAGACCCATCTTTATAAACATATTTAACCAAGTTTTCCATTGGTAACCAACGCATGAGACCTATATATACATACCAGTGGTCTGAATTCTGATCCACCATAACCAATGAGATGAACAAGGAATCTTAATCTCATAGTATCACTTTAATCTAATATTATAATTCTATTAATGAGAGATTATCTCTCAATTTAACCTTATCATACAAACCATAATATTAAAATTTTATCCTTGAAGATCTTAAAAGATCTATCAACCACCCCATAACTACCATATATCTACATTCTCTGTAACAGACTTAGTACTGTTTGCCCAAACTCCTCTAAAACCTCTTTCATTAATCAACTTCCATCCCCAAACTTCTCATAATTGATAACATGGAGTTCCATAAGAACAAAGAAGAAGAGAACTGGAAATGCCGAAAACACCCTTCCCAACCCCATAACGGCGTCTGCCCCACCTGCCTCAGGAACCGCCTGGTTCTCCTCTGCCCCGACTGCGCCAACGTCGGCCCCTGCGCCTGCTCCTCCGACACCGGAGCCTTCCACCGGTCTAGATCCGCGGCTTTTCAGTTCCTCCGGCGGAGTTCAGGCGATATCCGTCCTCCTCCGCCGCCGCCTGAAAATGAGAGAAAGTCGTCATTTTGGTCCTTGTTTAGGTCGGAGAAGAAGGCCTCCGATCTTGCGAGATCTACGTCGGTTGGGTCCTCTTGTTACAAAGATGCCGGCGGAGATGTCGGAATAAAGAGCCGGAGATGGTATTTTCCGAGCTCGATCATGGCTTTCCGGCGGCCGAAGGCGGCGAAGGTCGTAAACCAGCAGTCGCAGTCGCAGTCGTGTAGGAGGTGACGGCCGGGGGTAATTTCCGCTGCTCGTTTGTTTACTTTTTAATTTCTTTTGTTATTTATTTATTTATATTATATTAATATTAGTATTATTGTTTTGGTTATTTACTCATTTGCAAAATCAGTTGATGAGATGATGATAATGGATGGATGGATGTGATGAATTATTAAATAAAGCACGATGAGTAGCCCTACCTCGCGTGCCTATAGGTGGTGGGGCCTATGATTTGTATGGTCAGAAGCGGACCCAAATGTAACACTCTTGCGTTGAAGCCCCCATCCAAATTTGAAAAATATTTAAGATTTTTAAAATATTCCTACAAATTTCATTTTTTAACATTTGCCCCTTTCCCAATTTTCTTTTTTACATAAAGTCCATCCGAGAAGAATTTTGGGTCCGCCCCTGTGCATGGTTTGTCACGTACAACACCCAGTTGCGGACCCAGAAAATATTCCTTTATGTAAAAAACTAATGATAAAAATTATTGGGTCCATATGAAAAAAAATGCATGGAGCCTAGGGGTTTTTTTTTTTTTTTTTGAAATTTTCAAATGCTAGGGTGGTTTTAGAAATCTTGGGGGCATCTGGAAAATAATGCATAAAAGTCTTCCTGTTTTGTATCTGTAAAATTGGCATTGGGCACATGCTAAGGGGGTTTTAGAAATTTTGGGGTATCTGTGAAATAAATCCACTGCTCTCAGACTTGTCATTGGGCAAAAGGTGAAGGTCGGTCGTGGTGGGACCGACCTTCCAAAGAATACCCCAAAATAAACGTGATGTAAGCAACTTCAACTTGTGTTAATAGATTTGGTTATATGAAATTCGTAACAGCCATACATTTCTGCACTACTTGCAGAAAAGTGGACAAAGTTGTCAGGTTCAAGTCCTTTGTCTTCGAACTGGTTATAGTGTGACAAGGTGTTGGGTGCGAGTCCTCTGTTTGACATCCTTGACCCTTAATTTTTCAGTTAATGAATAAAGCTGAGATTATGTAGAAATATAAGCCTAGTATTATAAAGGTAATTTATGAAGAGTGCAACTTGGGAAGACTTTAATTATGGGACCATGCCTGTGTTGAGTTTAGATTGAAATGGTTTGTTATTCCTTGAGTAAGTGACTTGCTATAGTAGTAGAAGAAGAAACATCATCATCATCAGATGGAGAGACATCAATGGCTTCTTTGTGTTTGAGGTTGATATGGGGTTGTTCCAATTTCCAACTTCCAGTAGTGGAACTAATGCAGTAGGATTGAAAGTAACATTAACATCATAGAAAGTACCTTTTAAACCGGAATCATAAGGAAAAACAGGAGAAGTGTTCCAATTTCCAACTTCCAGTAGTGGAACTAATGCAGTAGCATTGAAAGTAACATTAACATCATAGAAAGTACCTTTTTAAACCGGAATCATGAGGAAAAACAGGAGATTTGATTCACGCAAAGCTGTTGGTAGAACATCCCCTGTCGCATCTTTTACATGCTTTTCCAGTGTAACAGATGCATGGGACTCCACCATGACCGTTCAAGATAAATTTCACCCTTTTTAATGACACATCCTTAAACTTTACTTCAACAGGAGCATGTCCCATGGTTGAATTGAACACATGACTAATTACCCATTGAATGTTATGTGGATTATAATTGGCCTAAAATATTAGGTCCAATAAACCAACAAGCTAGGAGTGTGCCCAGCTTCACTCCTGGACCTGGTATATGGTGGGCTAGCCCCACTTCTGATTTGGACATAACCATATAAGGCTCAAACTCTGTATTTTGGTGACCTAGGCACAGCCGAGCAGCTGAGGATACAAGAAGCCAACAGACCTGTGCCCCATTGAAATGGACTTGCAGCATGCCAGCACAAGAGCTAAAAAATGAAGTGGTTGGACTTGTATTAACCACCAAAATGGGACAAATGCGTACAGCCAAGTGCATGTGTAATGATATGTAACGATTGTCAAGGATCTATCGTCGTTTTATGTAAACAAAGAATCTCCAATGTCATATGGTTCTTCTGTCTTCCAAATGAACCCAAAATCTTAATCATCCCTGCGCAAATTGAACGTTCCTTGACTGCTTGATTGATCACAGATTAATATTTTTATATGTGATTAACTTAATAATGGGCCCAATGCTTCCTTACTGAAAACTAATTTAAACTTTGATAGATGAGTAAAAAAAATTTCGCATAAAGTTTGCCGGATACAATGCCACTAGATTTCAACACCATAGGCACATTTGTATTGCCACTTTTTCTTGAAAAAAGCAACATTTTTTTTTACAAAAGCAAAGGTTTGTTTCGACTATCTACCATCTCATGGTTGCTCAATGCAATGCAAACATTTATAAAAAAAATTATCAAAGGAATCAGCGAACTGGTTCGATTTGGGTTCTAGTTCTGCTATGGATCCAAACCAGACCCGACCCATTTAAATCACTAGTTAGTGGTGTCATTTTTCTGCTAGAAAAAGGAGAAAAAAAAATTTCCGACGTAAGAAAAAGATTTTCTGCAATACTACGTAAACGTGCCAATAAAAAACATGATAAAGTAACTTTTTTTTTTTTTTTTTTGCTATTAGAGGGTTCCCAACCTTTTGGACTGGACTAATCCCTCCGGGCACAGAGGAAAGCCGGCTGAGTAAACTCCTTTATAGCCTCAAGTGTGGTAGTGCAGTTTCGAACCTAAAATCCTCCGGGTGCTGATATTAAGCCAATTCAGCTACTTTGAAGTTGAAAAAAAAAAAAAAAAAAAAAAAGAGAAAACATTGAAGGATGGGACTTTAGAAGTTCCCAAGGGGCTGATGAGACTTTAGAAGTTCTCAAGGGGCAGCCCAAAGTCAGCCTAGCCCTATTTAACCCCACTCAGGGCTATGGCAATGGCTCTGTCTATGTATTATCTTTCTCCATCTAACACAGTGGTGGATAAGAAGAACCATAAGAGGAAAAGGGGCAAAACCCAACCAAAATCCAAACTCTAAAATCTCCATAATCAACCAAAACCATGGGCCCCGAGGAGGGTATTCATCTTCTTCACAACCATTGTCCGACCCTCATCTTCACCTACGGCACCCTCAAGAACGGCTTCCCCAACCACCCACTCCTTCAAAACCTGATCCAATCTGGCGACGCCCATCCCCTCGGCGTCTACTGCACCGCAGACAAGTACCCCCTCGTCTGCGGCCCCTACAAGGTCCCTTTCCTCATCAATCTCCCCGGCCAGGGTCACCACATCTGGGGCGAGCTCTATGCCGTTTCGAGCCACGCCTTGACCCACATGGACGAGCTGGAGGGCACGGAACGAGGCCACTATGAGAGGATTCCAATCACGGTGAGAAGAGGGGAGGAGAAAGAGGTGGTGAGTGTAGAGGCGTATTACGCGCACAGGAGCTATGGAGAGGATCTTTGGAAGAGAATCGGAGAGATGGGCATTTCTTGTTATACTCATGAGGAGGCTAGTGGTTATATCAAGAGGAGCGACAGGCCTGCTAATACTAGTTTTCTCGATCAGATTCGTCTCTTTCTAGACTCCTCTCTCTGACAATGAATGATATTCAAAGACATGTATATGTTGCAAACATCTACCTATTCTTCCTTAAACTTATCACCATCATCATCATTGTTACTATTATGAATTGTTACTATTATGAAGTATAAATTTTCTGATGGTCTTGTCATCCTCATCTTCTTTTCTAGTTTTTTGGTGAATTTGTTTTTGCTGTGGATTGGCGAAAAATAAATTATTAATTCGTTTGCTTCAAGGTAGCACATATTATTAACAATGTCAGTTGACTTCTGATTGTAAGAAACTTTGCTTCTGGAATGCTATAGATTGCGTGTATCCAGCTGGCCTAACAGTAGCATCTTGAAGTTGCTTCACATCCTCGAATCCTTCTGTGTTTCTTTTGGTTGAGAATCAATGAAAGAGGTTTGGGGGGGTTTACAAAGTCCACTTCTGCCTTTTGAATGCAATTTTGAATTAGTTCTTCAGTTGAAAATATGTTACCGAGTTTATATCAAAACAGAGACTTCGTGTTATATAAAGCCCACGCCTACCTTTTCACAACAGCTTTCAACTATCAAAGGGAGAAGATCTCTCCAATTTTCAACTCATTCCCATCTGCATTAGAAGTGAGAACTATCCATACGGGCCAATGTTCTTTAAAAAAAAAAAAAATTTTCTCCACCTCCATGATTGTGGATAACCAACTTAGTTTCAAAAATGAATATGAAAGGAACATCGCATTTTATGTGAGAAGGGATATGCTATTATGATTACAATTCTATGAAATGCCCTCATTCCCACTGGAAAAGCTCCTGACATGGGCCACCTGAATGAAGAATCCATCCAATTGAAAGTGACCCATCCCTGGTTTTTTATTAAATTGTGCACAGTGGCTGCTAGAGTCAGATTGCTACCATAGTCCTTATTTATGATCTTGGCTTACATGTAATGGGAGAGATGGATGAATAAGACAGCAACATGTATCATCAGTGAAAGCTGCCATCTAAGTCCATACAGCAGCAAACAATACTGACTGGAATTCTACCAACATTCACCCAATAATTGGTCCAGGGCATTTTCCCCCTACTCTCTAATCTACGCTCTAATCTACGGTGGCCATTTCTAGTATTACCCAGAATAATCCATCTCCAGACTGGAGTACTGCTTGCTTCCTGGAGGGAATTGACCTGCATATTTAGGTAATCAGTTCATCTATTTATCAGGGGGATTAATTCGTTGCGTTCCAAATTCCTGTCCGAAATATATATCAAAGAGAACACCTCAATTCGGAAGCAGCTAGTGAAATAAAGATGGTTATATGATATTTCAATGGTCAAATTCATAATAAAAACTTAGAGATGTGCAGTAAAATTAAGACCATCGGACATTGTGGTCCTGGCCGAGGTGAAAACCTTCATAAATGAAAGAAAGCAACCTGATTAAAACCCACAAAGATAGTTCACATCTCCTTTTGCTGCCCTGTTTAATTTCATGTCCAAAGAAGGAAAAAACCCCACAATTCCAATCACCAACTCATTTTTGCTCATTTGCTAGCCGAAACATCATAGAGCATTTTGATAGTATCCTTTTCTATGGGATCAACCAATCATGTCCCTAATGACCTAATATGCTGAGAAACAATATTCCTGAAAAGAATAAAGAATGAACATTTTCTCATCATCTATCTTAAGCTTTATAAGATTTATACATATCAACCTGAGTATAATAAGAACACAAAGTAAAAACTGCTGCTTAGAGCACCAAGTTTATTTGATAAAGTACAAGATGACAACAGAGCTGGCAATGACCATACATATCAAAATTGTAAGTGAAAAAAATGGAAAGACAAGAAAATTTCCCTGTTTAGAACTATGTTATCACAAATTTGTCTTGAGCCTTAGGCAAGTTAATGCTTTCAAAATATGATCAATGGCAAAATCTGTTTCCCTGGTTTACATACAACCTAAAACAGCATTAGTAATAGCACTTGCCCTTCACAGACTAAAATGTAAATGTAAAATTAGTATGGAAAAGCAGCTTACAGATATTGGAGCAAGAAAATGAAAGATCAACATAAAAAATGCAAAAAAAAAAAAAAAAAAAAAAAGCAATATAAATGAATAAGAATTACCAAGCTCATTGTTCCAATAGATCATTGCTTTCCATCAGCTGTTGGGTCCTACACAAAATATAAGCATTAATAGAATATAAAAATTCCAATCAGGTGCTCATTCAACACAGTGGCTGTCTAACTGTTATAAAGCATCTCAAAGAGATGCGACAAAAGAGTAATAAAGACAAAGAAACTGACAAAAGATTACCATATTGAAGCATGATTGATACCAAGCCCATTGCAGGTCAATATCATACCTTTGAATCTCGTAAGATATTCCTGTTGTATCCATCAGAAAAAGAAAAGAGGGCATCAGCTGAGCTTCAATTCCTTACAGATGGAAATAAGACAAATTTAGATAAACCAGCAATGCAAATCATCATTAGCTGATAAAACATCTTACCCGCAATGTGTATTTCTCTACCTCATAATTTCCAGTTATATCATAATCAAGACGCTTAGCTGGATCACTCAATACTGCAGAGGACAAGGAAACAAATTTGATAGGGTGTTTCAATCATTACTACAATACAGGATATGAATTTTATGTTGCATGTAAATATTGAGCAAAGTCAAATCAATCTAACTTCATGAAACTAAAAGAAATGAATGGAACTCGATGAAATCTGCTAACATGGACTTTAATGGGCTATTTGCCTGCTCCCATGCCCTGATGTACTCCATAAGGACACACCTTTACAATATTTCAACTGAATTCTAAGTCTAGTTCTGATTTTTATTCATGAGAGTGGACAGCTGATTACTGAAAGTGACACTACTTTACTGGAATTCACTGACTGCCTGCCTATCCTTGATTTATTTCCACTTCTTGGATATGTGGGAAATTGAAGAAATAGAAACCACTGTAACAAAATAGCTCCTCAAGTCGCTGATGTTGACTTTGCTTCCAAAAGTGAATAATAATATCTGAAAGCAACTCAAAAAAAAAAAAAAAAAAAAAAAAAAAAAAAAAAAACGAAGAAGAAGAAGAATTCAAGAAATTTACCCTTGTAAGCTTCATTTATCTCTTGAAATTTTGTAGTTGCAGAACTGTCGCCATTATGTTTGTCGGGATGCCACTTCTACGGATGGAATAGAAGGTGATTAATATTCTCAGCAGGTCTTCCAATTTGTAAAGAATGTACTAAAGAAAGAAGCATTTAAATTAAATAATAGCAGAGTTCTGGAAAAGGAAGCTGAAAAGAAAATGTAAACACTAACCAGGGCAAGTCTTCGGTAATTTAGTCTGATTTTCTCATCTGTTGCGTCGTATTCAACCTCCAAAACTTTGTAGTAATCCTTTAGTTTCAAAAAAGGTACCAATTAGAGACTCAAGAGGCACTAATTCACATACACTATACTTGTGATACAGCATCATATCTGTCACATCAATACTTTAGCATATGATGCTTGCAAGAAACCACATGAGGAATGAGCAAAATTTTATCCATGCAAGGAACAAACTAAAAATATATTCAAACCCATTATTTAACTGCTGATCAAGTACAATGAATTTGCAAATAGGTTTATAAAAGTGTTTTTTACTACATAAATACATTAAAAGCAATAACAATGTTAAATATTTAAACAATTAATGAAATTACCATTAGACAAAGGCATGAAATCCTTTATTATGTTGCAGTTGACAATCAACACTACTGTACAGAATGACTACACGAATGAACCTATTGGAAACACCGACAACCAAATCACCAAGTTCAGCCGATGGTGATGCCCCAGTGTCACTCAAACAGGCTTCTCATCCCAACTACTCAAGTGAAATGCAGTAAGCCTCATCATGTGTTTGTTCCATTCTAAGCATCTCATTTGAGGTTTTAACTTCTTATGCATTTTTCTCATGTTTCGAGTGCAGAATAGCTCAAAAAGGAGAAAACCATATCCAAACAAGCACCAACACAAGAGACTATTTATGTTGTTCACCACTAGGGACTACGGTCACAGGCAAGAAGAAGGCTTATTCCACTATATCAAGAACGAAAAAGGAACAATGTGTCAACAAGAACGAGAGATTGAAATCAACCCAAAAGAATCTCTATGACAAGTTAACTCACACGAGGTAATGTTAACAAAATCCTTAAAAGATAATCCACAATCAAGTCCCTCAAAAATCTCCCTCAGATGAAAACCAGGTGGCAGCCATTTTTTTTTTTTTTTTAATTTTTTTCATTTAGGAAATATTACAAGGCTTCTCAAAATAATAGTGAAAACAACAACAGCAACTACTTTTAGACATAGTTAATTAAAGTCAAAGAGGCAAGTTCAGAACCCAGCAATATCTCAAACAATATTCGCCCTGGTGAGGATTCCATTTGAACACCATCCAGATGCTCAACAACCCCTTCTTCAAAGCAGGAAACATGATGCAAAGTGAAAACCCTGTTGAACTAGTAAAATAACAGTTTTCCTTAATGAACTTCTCCACCTGAAAACTTTGCATTCGAGATCCATGCAGAGATTGTAGAATTTATACACATGCGCAAACCACTAGCCGATGGTGTATAAGCCAAACCACAACAAAAAAATCACCTCAAATCAAAGACAATATCCAAAATAAGGACCCACAAAATATACAAGATTTTGTGGTTCATCTGTTCATCACTAAGGACAACATTCATGTTCGAAGGGGAAGGTATTGTATCAAAATGAACCCAGATGAACTTCTCACACAAAAGGAGAACAAGAGACTACAATGAACCCAGATGAACTTCTTACACAAAAGGCATTGTGTCAACCAAATCCTTGGAATGGAATCCACAACCAAGGCTCTAAAAGAAGCTCCTTCTAACAAACCCAATATATGGACCATGAAGTTGAATATGCGGTCCTGCCTGTGAACCACAAACCCTTTTCCCTTTGCCAAAAA
The DNA here is from genome assembly GCA_028538565.1 of Umbellularia californica. Lineage (NCBI taxonomy): Eukaryota > Viridiplantae > Streptophyta > Magnoliopsida > Laurales > Lauraceae > Umbellularia > Umbellularia californica. The sequence continues at coordinate 2,048,727 of JAPQWN010000012.1, forward strand.
TGGATCTCTTTGTTTTTATTTTCTTTTCCTTCAAATGATCAGTGTTTTAAATGGTTCAACTACATAAACCAGACTTTTTAAAAGATCTTTACAATCTTCTTAGTAATATAAAGTTGCAATCTTTTATTATATTAATCAAACTTATTCCTAAAATATAGAATGCATTTTAATATAAGATGGAGGACTAATGACCAAAAGAAAAACTAGCAAAGCAGCAACTTCTCAAGCGGTAAAATTGACTTCCAGACTCATCCTAACCAATAAATGTAAATTCTAAAATGAATGAGCAGCAACCCTTGCTTGCAAATCTTTTAAGCAGAAACTCATAGCATTCACATTGCCTCCTCCATGGTCAAAGATGGAATTCCCAATTGATGAATTTTCTATTGAAAATGTTAAAACACATTACATTTCACAGACAGAAATCCAGTGATTACTGAGGGGGGAACAAGAAAAGAAAACTCATGCAGGGCTTTAGTTCTATACAACCAACTCATTCAGGCTTCTGTCTGAGCCAGAGGTTTAAGGAATGAACTGATATCTCTCCACGAGAAGTTGTCTTATGGGCCTAATTGCTGTTCTCAAATGTTGCTAACCCAGCCCAAGTTGCATTTTTTAGGTCAACGCATTCAAGATTTCTCAATTCCAACAGCTTAAGTCTTTGTAAGCTGAGTTAAGGCACGTTTAATCTACACATAAATGAGGATTCATGCATTTCGATAACCCTAGTTACCGGTCAATTAGATTTAGGCGTAAACTAAGCGCAGAGCAACCAAGCTCCAAGGACCCAAACGGACCTACAAGATCTTCTAAAAGACTTGACCAAAGCATTCAAACAAAAACAAATGTCAATCGAATGATGATAACGAGAGAACAATGAGGCAAACTACCCCATGATTGATATTTGGGAATAACCCTTATGCTGATTTAGGACAGAAAAGAGTAACCCATCAATGCAATGTGTCTTCTGTTCAATTCTTTGCCCCAAACGCACATGATCTTACATCTATTAGATTTGGGGTACATCCAAACAACCCCATGCCCCTATAAATCCCAACGAATTCAAAAACCCAGTCGGCAGAAATGCAGGTAAACAGAGAAAAAAAAGTTTTGGGGGGAAAGAAGGAACCCTAAAAAGAAGTTGACTTTACCTTGTTCTTATAGTCATCACTGATTTCCATCTGCTAGAATGCGCTGTGGGTACAAAGGATTCTGCAGCGGGAAGCAGCCACCGATTACATCCTTCATTGATAGAGATCTGGCGGTGCAGAGAAGAAGCAACAGCAGCAGTTGCAGCCAAACTGGGGAATTGAAAATCCTTTGAATGGCCACGAAGCAATTGCAGAGAGAGAGAGAGAGAGAGAGAGAGAGAGAGAGAGAGTTGTTGGAAGTACAGAAAATCCAACGACTCCGTGAGGCCCGCTCTGTATGTATGTATGTATGATTGGAAGAAGTTGTTGGATAATCGTCAAATAGCCAAGATTAGAACTCTGTTTGGGTCATCATAACCATTGAATTAGAGTGTTTACAAAATGAATGGCTGGATTGAATTGTTGTAGCAGTTTATTTTTTAGGCCCACCAAGGAGGGTAACAATCATCACATGCTCAGTATGGGTTTCAAATTGTGGGCCCAATCAGGATGGAGAATATCAAAAAAATGGGGCCATCCTGACCATCCAATGTGGTAGATATATTGCTTTTGTGGGTGTGGTTGTGGTTGGGAGGATTTTTTTTAGAATGGCTGTATCCAATTCCATGAATCGAATTGAGCACGTAGATGCCTTAGGGACCATTCATGAGGTGCTAAAAAATCATAATAGTAATGAAGCGTTGAGAATCAGCTTCCATCTTTCTACTTTGTTGGCCTTGGAAATGACTCAAGGAATACAGTTCAGATGTGATTTTTTGAGTTGCCGAGTGGAATCCCATGAGTCATTTGGCAAGTGGAATGAACCATCTAGTGAAAATGGGAGCAACTCAGAATGAAAGTACAATGAAACTCTACCATAAAGTCGATCCACCTATCTAGTGGACCAAGTGAATGCTCTGCTTGTGTATCGGATGCACCCAATTTTACAAGAACGTAAAGAAGTTGGTTCTGCTATAAAATTCAGCATATATATAATAAAAATTGTTATTAATAAATATGATTAATAATGCATAAGACTTTGTTAATAAGCTATCGATCGAATTTAATTAATAATGCATAAGATTGAATTAGAGACACTAATTATATGCTCGATCTTAAGATGGGACTAAATTTTATTAGAATAAAATTCACGAACAATATCCCATTTACCGGTATGGCATTCATTTTCTGCGAGAAGTGGGCCCCACGTTGGAGTTCTACTATTTTCACTTTTTTTTTTTGTTTGCTATTGGAGGGTTCTCAGCCTTCGGGCTAGATTAATCCCTCCAGGCCCATAGGAAAGCAGGGCAAACACCCCTGCCGCCCTAAGGTAGTAGCACTAGTGGATTCAACCTTCGATTCTTGAAGAGAAATGGATCACCGTTGTTGGATAATTTCAAACACATGCAAATGGGAGTGTCGATTGGCTTGCACCTCTCCATATCCAACTGTTTTAACACAATGTCCCTTTCGGACCCATGTGACAAAATTCGTACCATATTCGGCTTACATGGTTGCTGCATATGCCTAGTACATCATGCCTCAACCAATGTTTTCTATCTCGAATCAAGACTTCAACACTATTGTTTGGAGATTGCTTCCAATTCGCCACCAACAATCAATATGTCATCCAATGACAAGTAAATAACCACTCCCACTGCTTAGACCTAAATGCATATCTCATATGCTGGGGATAAACTGATTTCACGTATAGTCTCATGAAATTCTATGTTAAGATAATTTGTACACATTTATCCTCATGATCTTTGCACCACTAAATGTGCAGATTACATGGTAGATACCAAGACCTCTTCCTTTAAAAGAGGAAGAAACCGTAGTCCTGACCACTCGGCGAACCCGTTGGGGATTATTTTTTTACTTGATTGAGATACCATTGACTCCCCATTTTGATAAAACCATCAAGAGAGAAGAAAATATCCCCATTTTACTATAACTACAACGATATGGGCCTCACTTATTATGGAGGATCTAGATCCCCTGTTTGTATCACTCGGGGGGTGCCACATGGGAAGAAAATTTTTTTTTTTTTAGAGATGTGATTTTTTTTAAAGAGATGGAATGTGACATTCAACCCCATAACCCCATCTGGCACCCCCCGATTGGTCCAACCAGGGCTTCCCTGTTTGGTCCCTTTCGTATTATGGATGTAAGCACATCACTTGCAGGTTCCTAGAAGTAAATGTACGCTCAATCGCACGAGCACTGGTCCTCATTGTAGTTGTAGCGGTCAACTAGCCAACATCAGGTTCAGATCTATGACTATGTGGCACCGGTAAAATAAATGAGTTAGACAAAGTGGACTTTTCGGTGGGGCCATGTATTAAAATCTAAACGGCCCGAAATGAGTATCTCCATCTTGTATTACTGGCCAAATTTTACTTTAATACGTGTGATCCAGTGTAAAATTAATCATATAGTTCATATATTAAACACGAGTTTTCTTGATATATTGCTCCTGGTTCTATATACGTTTCAATTGTACAGTGGGATAAACTATTATTGGAAGAAAATTCTGGTCACACGAGTTTTAAGCAGTTTGGACTTTTAGAAGCTTCATTCATCTCACTCATGCATCTTATTTGTGCTAGCCTCATCGAATTCAGACTAATATTTCCTCCACGCCTGGCTTGTTTGGTAATTTTACCTTAAATTAAGTGAAATGAAGTGAAGTAAAGCGTCAAATCAAAATGGAATAAAATATAAGTGGGTTATGGTGGTATTTTACTAGGGCATGTTTGTTTGCAAAAGAGTAAAGCAAATGAGGGTTGAAATAAGTCCTAACGGTTAGATTCTTTATCCCATGATGTGTTTTTTTGCATTAGCCTAGAAAGTAAAGTAAATAGGTCTGTCTAGTTGGCAGTTACTCCAACTTTACTTTTTCTCTCTCACAATTACTCAGAGATACTATGATAAAGTGGGGTAGAGTACCTCATTCCCCATTCTCTTTATCCAATCAAATACAAAATTTAAATCATTTTACTTTACACCAACTATCCAAAAGCATATAAAGTAATCCATCTACTAATTTATTTCAACCCACTCATCTTTAACTTTATCCTCACGTAACATCCTACTTCTCTTCTATTCCTCCCCTAATGCAGACAAACACGCCCTTGGTGGTTATTTGTTTGCAACCTTTACAAGGAAAATATGTTTTCATTGCACAAGAGTGTGCAACCCGGGCCTATTTGGGAAAATGAGGCGGATCAATTACTTAGTTTAGATGCTTGGTGCGAAGTTAAGGTTTAGATTAAAATCGGATTTTACTCAAGGAATATGAGTATTTAGAGCATGATTCTTTCCTAAATTTCCTAACAGGAATTTGGAATGCTGGGTTTTTAGGACATGACATGACATCTTGTTCCCAGCTGCTTGGAGATGTTTGTTTCTTGCCTAACATCAAGTAATTTCATCCACATAAAAAGTCTCAAATGACCTTTGAAAATTTAGAAATTCCACCCTTTTTATATTTTAGTAGAATTCCCATATGCTTAAATCCAAGAGAGTTTCAAGGAATTCCACTATGTTTGAGAATTCAAGAATTCCCTAGGTAGGAATTCCTTGAATTCCAGAAAAGAAACGGGCTCCTAAGGCTAAAGTGAAATGGATATACGTGGTTGATAATACAAAACTTTATATATCAGGCCAAAATCATCCAGGGTTGAAAATTTAAACCGTTAAGAGTCCATTTAACTTCACTCTATTCTATTTTTAATCTACCCAAACGGAGGACAATTGTCATTCGGTTTTTATTGGGGAGGGACATGATTGTCTTTATAAAAATAGAAAACCAATCACAGACCGCAACTTGCATTCAAAAATAAGATTCATATTCATATCTGAATCCTTATTACTGGACCATCGGATATGCAGTATCCCAATTAAACATCCTTCCAAACATACGTAAGTGGTCTCAAGGTTCGAAACAAGATTTCATCAACAAAATTGTCGGAGCAAATTCATCATATCATAATAATGTCTTCGTTCTTCCTACTTGTTCCCGTACTCCTTGAATTAGAAAGAAATAAGCAACAGATTCGGATCTCCTTTCCTCACTTTTCAAAAAGCCGTTATGGTAAATTATGATGCCAGCTCCACAAACCTCATCCAATCCCTTCCAAACCAACACCAACTCCTCTTCAAATACCACACCCCCCTTCCTCTTTTCATTACCATTACCATTCCTTCTCTCCACAATTGAAAAAAAAAAAAAAAAAAAAAAACCTCAATTCCAATCCCCATCTCCTACCTCTCCAACTCTCCTCATCATCGGTTCCCCAAATAAGAAAATCTCCTCCTCCTCCTTAGTGTGAGTGTAATTAGGGAAGGGAGACGCCATGACCCTCTCCTGCCTCACCTGCAAGACGCCGCAGAGGACTAATTCGGACCTCGAAGATGACCACTTTGACGCTAGGTCTGGCTGACTACTTGGCTAAGCAAGGGGTGGATAGATCTTGTCCTTTGCTTTTCGTATCTTTATAATTTTTTTCGCTTTGATGCAATGATATAATACTTTTATAGCTTCGCATCCCAGAATTGGTGCCTTTGTTCTTTTGGTTTTTGTTAATGAAATCCTTTGTTACAAAAAAAAAAATACAGGTTCCAAAGATTGCGACCGACACGCGCCGACCGGAACTGGTCGGGGCGCCTCTTCCCATGCAGCTCCGAGGACACCATGAAGACCAGGCACAGGCGTGGGAGCACCACCACTGATGTCATGGACAATGTAGGGCAGGGGGAGAGCTCCGGTAAGAGCGAGCCAAGGCTGGTGCGCAGCCCCGGCATGAGGAGGGATTGGAGCTTTGAGGATCTGACGAAGAAGAACAGCAGTGCTACGCGGGCGTAAACGTTTATTTGGAGCTTTCACATGTGTTTTCTAGCTAGGAGAATAGTGTATATACTGCTTTTATATCTTCTTCATCAAACAAAGTGCGTGTATTCATACTTCATAGGCCCATACAAAGCTATATAAGATAGGTACTCAAATGATCGAGTTGGATTGAATGTGTTATTGCACGTACGGTTGCTTCTTCAATCCCACCTACATTGTTAGATTGAATGTATTAGAAAAGTTAAAACTATAAAGTTCACACATAATGAACTTTACTGTGCTTATGATTCAGATTGAGTTGAATCAGAAAAGAGGTTTGCATGCTTATTAGATTTCACAGAGCTAAGCATTAATCAACGGGCTGATCTAGGCCCAGCCTTTTGGTAAACCTAAAAAATCCAAAAAAATCTTGGAACTGTCAAAATAGACCATTTGCCATTTGCCAATTCTGTGTCCCACATGTTGAAGTTGCAGTGATCTTTTCAAAAATATTTAGGCTAAAAACAATCTCAGTCAAAATCGGAAAGAAGAGTATATTCTTGATCCCGGCCGCCCTAATCAAGAAAACATTTCCTAGCAGTTAAAAGTGTTCTCTAATCTCTATTTATTAATGTATTTAGGCCGAATGACATTAAGGTTTTTCTTGTTGACTCTCCAATTCCTACCTCTATCAATAGATAGTTTCATTTTTCTACATATCGGTCAGTAATTAGGAAACCTTGTCTGCCTCACCAATGATTGTTATGTTTCAAAGTGCACCTCGTAGGCAGGGGTAGTGAAACTAGGGAGGGACAAGAAATTTTAGAAAACCCTCCTTGTTATTGTCCTTTCTTTTTTCATGTTTTGTTATGTTGGGCTGCTGGTCTCATGCCTTTACTTGGAGGACCGATAGATTGTTCCCTAAGCCTGTTTGGATGTATGGTGAATAAAATATAAGGTGTTATGATGGTGTTTTATTTTTAGTCGTTTGGTAATGAATCTTTTTAACTTACTTTTCTTATAGAAATACAGGAAAGTGGAGTGCTTTTTTTTTTTTTTTTTCTGTCTTTTAGTGGGGGAAAGGAGGTTGCTTTTTTTACTTTTTTTACTTTTTTTTAATTTGGAGGGATATTTGAAATTATGTACTTTTGATATAACCCATTGTCATTTCTTGTTTGAATTCACTTTATTTTAACTTAACTAGTTAATTGCCAAACACGCCTTTCTCACATGGTGGTCTCCCGAGGAAGGCTGAGACTAGTCTGTCGCCCTTTATCACCAAATACCAAATAAGGTTTATGAATTACCAGAAATTAGGAACGTGGGACATTGACAGTCTCATCTTATCTTAAGCTTTGAAGTCGGTGTTGAAAAGCAGCAGTTATAGTTTATCTACTTATCTGTCGACTTAGATCAATGATTAGCCAAAGTTATATTGAGCTGAATTTTGTTAGATTAACCCTTTTTTTGTTAGAGCCAGTTGCCTTCACTATGAATCCAAAATAGCTTAAAGCCCAACTTGTGAAGCAATGAGAATTAGAAAAACTTCAACCCTTTAGATCTATGAAATACTGGCAATAAATTGCATTGGCCCTGACCGCTGATCTTCAGTTTCCCAGTGTCCATTTCAAAACCTTAGACTGAATGTTAGGCCTGAAATGAGAATGAGCTTAGGTTGAACGGTTTGGATTTCTTTTCTCATTACCTGGATCTCAGCAAATAGATTGCCTTTATGCCCTTCATGGCTTTATAATTTTTCTATCATCTTTCACTTTTATTTGGGCGACGATATAGTTGCGTGCTCAAATAAAATTGAAAATTGAAAATTGGAGGGTGGGCCTTTCTTTATGAGTGGACATTATTGGGTTTTTTAACCCTCGTTGACTAACTTTAAGTGTGAGGTTTCCACAAACACAATTTTGCCTTTCTTGAATCTAACAACAGAATAACTTAAACAAACAGTGACTATAATAATTTTCTGGGTCTGCCCTATAACGTAGAGGAGAATTCTTCAGCTTGGCAGTTGACCCTCGAAAAAAAGTGATGATAATAATGATTATTCATGAATCTTCATCCATAATCGAATGGATGGAAGAAAAAAAAAATGTAAGAATGAAACTGGATCAATACCCACATTGATTGGACCATGTTCTAACATTGTGGGGTCCATTCATCAAAATCGGAGCTGATTGTCCTCAAAATATATCTAGGTAGATACCAGGTCTTACCTTTGGTCAGCCCTTTTTTTCTGTCTGTATTTGGGCCGAGTGTTTGGCCCCACATGGAGTGACTTTCCGGCCAATTAATTTTAATGGGCTGGACCTGATCTTTTTTTAAAGGCTAGATGGCCCAGATTGGCCCTTATGTTTTAAAGAAAGAGTTTCTTTATTCCCACAGACTGAGACTGATCTTATCAGGGCCTAAAAATTAGTAAACAGGGTGGACCCTTTTGTAACTTGGAAGACTTGCAAGAGACTTAATGAATCACTAACAAATTTGTGGTTCTGGACACTGCCCAATATCCTACAGTTGGGCTTTGTACATGTGGGCTTCAGATTTTGGTGATGTATGCAAAACACATAAAGGGCCCTATCATTGATAAATAATGTCAGAAGTTACTCAGCTTGGAAGATTCCACCCATTTAATACTCAACTTTGCCATGTTTCGTCAATTTGGAGGCTGTTGATCAAACAAGTAAGATTTCCAGATTGGTCAGATTTTAGTATGGCAGCCCTCTGGTCCTCAAATGCTACAGAACCACAAATGCATTTTGAATGGTTCAGATTATCTCTATATGGGCCCAAAATGGAGAGCCTGGCATGTGTTACATTATTCCCATTTCACAGCTGCTGCAGGGGATCGAGACTCGGATTCAAAGATCTGATGATGATGATGATGGTGGTGATGATGATGATGATGGTGATACCATGCATGTGATCTGATGTGTATGATCAACGGTCACAATGGTCAAAAGTGGGTCCACATGCAGAACCTCAGTTGATGCCTCAGCAACTGCAACTCTGCAAAAGCTGTATACTTCCTGAGACCAGAGTCTGGGACTCAAATCTCTCCTTTTTCTTTTATCCCCCAATGCCGTATCCAGTGGCGTTACTGTTAAATTAGAACACATCAAGGGTTCAATTGTCAACAAAAAGGGTTCAAAAATTACAGTTTTAAGGAAAAGCAGGCATTTTGGGAATCTTAAAATGGATTTTGTTCTGGAAAGGGAAGGCGGTAGTGGGTAGTTCTACTTCTTTCTCTGCTCCTGGAGGTTGAGACTGGAAACCAGACCGACCAACTGAAACAATTGCCTTTTTTTTTCTTCTTCTTCTCTGTTGTCTGAGAATCTGTTTCTACCTCCAACCAATCTCTGTTACAGACAATGTATGTATTCTAGCAGCTTCTTTCTCCACTCTCCAATCCCCCACCTTTTTTTTTTTTTTTTAGTTTGAATCCCTCCACATCCATTTCCAGCTTCCTGGGCAGCTCAAAGCGACCATGATCTCCAAAACCAAGTAAGCCTACTTTTTGGTACCAGATCTGATCTGGGTTTTTAGTTTTTAACGTAGATTTTTTTTTTCTTTTGCTTTCTCTTGATATTTTCCTGTGATGTGTATCAGGGTACTTCATTTGGGCTTTTGTTGTTGTTCTGTTTCTTTTCTGATCTGGTTGAAGAATTGAGGTAGTGGGTTTTTGGGGGATTAGATGTTTTCGGATTAAAAAAGGAATCTTTTTGAGTTTTTCTGCGTTTTTGGGATGATTCGTATATGGGTTCTTCTTCACATGGGTTTTTTTGCTCTTCTTTTTTGATTGATGTGGTTGTTGATTACTGGGCTTTTGGGATTTCCTGGTGTTAAGATCCAAGATAGCTACTTTTCGAAATGTCTCTGTTTTGGTATGTTTTTTTAATAGATTTGATTGTGTTTTCTTCTTACATGGATTTGATCTAGTTATTGAATGATCTTGGGGGTTTTCATGATTTGGGATCAGTGGAGGGTTACCGCCCATAATGTAGAAATCAGTTGTTTTTAGCATGATTTATGTTTGTGTTGTTTCATGCCTTTGGGTGTATTGAATGGGCTTGATCTGGTTATGGAAATCTGAGATTTCGGTGTTGGACAGGACTGGTTTATCTGAAACTCTACCCAACAAAACTGCACCAGCAACTCCTAGGGTTAGCAAACTAGCCAAGGCGCCAGCTAAATCAGACTCCAATTCATCTTCTCCATTGCCAAACACTCGCCTTTCAATAGATCGCTCACCTAGATCGGTTGATTCAAAGCCTTCTGTGGAACGCAGATCGCCGAGGATCAGCACACCGCCTGATGTGAGTTGAAGATTATAGCTTTAATCCTTGAAACCCAATTCCTTTTTTTTTTTTGTTTTTGTTTATTTTATTTACTGTTCATTGTTCATTCCTTCATCCCGATTGTAGAAACAACGCCCCTTGAAACCATCTGAGCTGCAAGCACAGCTGGGTCTGGTTCAGGATGATCTAAAGAAGACGAAGGAGCAGTTGGCTTCAATTGAGAAAGAGAAGGCCCGGGCTGTTGAGGAATTGAAGGAGGCAAAGAAGTTAGCTGATGAGGTGAATGAGAAGCTCAGTGAGGCTCTGGTTGCTCAGAAGCGAGCTGAGGAGAGTTCCGAGATAGAGAAGTTCCGGGCTGACGAATTGGAGCAGGCAGCTATTGAGGCGGGTCAGAAGAGGGAAGAGGAATGGCAGAAAGAGCTGGATGCAGTCCGAAACCAGCATGCTGTAGATGTTGCTGCATTGCTGTCTACAACTCAGGAGCTTCAGAGGGTAAAAAATGAGCTGTCAATGACATCAGAAGCAAAAAATGTGGCACTGAGTCATGCTGATGATGCGATGAAGATTGCTGAAATTAATGCTGAGAAGGTGGAGATTCTGTCTGGGGAAGTTAGTCGCTTGAAAGCTTTGCTGGATACCAAGCTGGAGACAGAGTCCAATGAAGCTGCTGAAATGGTTAAGAAGTTGCATTCTGACGTTGATTTGTTGAAAGAAGAACTCATGAGAGCAAAGAAGGCAGAGGAGAAGTTGTCCGAGATGGCAGCTCTGATTGAAGGGCTTAAGATTGAAGCTAATGATGCGAAGAGAGCCGCGTCAGGTGTGGGTAATTTAGCGGATGAGTGGAAGCGGAAGGCAGAGCTGTTGGAGAGACAAGTCAAAGAAGCAACAGAATCTGAGAAATCCTCATTGGAATCCCTGGCCTCACTGAAGCAGCACTTGGAGGCGAATGCTGCTTCGTTGCAAGAAGCAGAATTGGAGATTTCTTCTCTAAGAGAAAATGTTGAGTCTTTGGAGATTTCAGTTGGTAGGTATAAAGTGGATCTTGAAGAGTCGGATCGCCATCTTGAAATGGCAAAGCAAGAAGCAAAAGAAATTGCGGAGACTGTTGGAACTTTGAAATCTGAGCTTCAAAGTGTGAAAGAGGAGGCCGCACAGGCTCTGAGCAATGAGAAGCTTGCACTTTCGAGTGTTCAAAGTCTGCTGGAGGAGAAGGACAGGTTGATAAATGAGTTGGATGCCTCTAGAGATGAAGAAGAGAAAAGCAAAAAAGCGATGGAAAGTCTAGCATCTGCTTTGCATGAAGTCTCCATGGAAGCTAGAGATGCAAAGGAGAAGCTCACTACAAATCAGCTAGAACTTGGGAATGCTGAGTCTCAAATAGAAGAGTTGAAATCAGTATTAAAAACAACCAAAGAGAAGTATGAGGCCACGCTTGATGAAATGAAATCGGAGATGGGTCGGCTTGAAATGTTGGTTGAAAAATCTCAGACTGAAGCCAAAAGTTCAAAGGCAAAATTGGATGAAAAAGAGAATGATTTTGTGAGGGTTGTAACAAAATCACAAGAAGAATGTGATGCAGTTAGAAGAGAAATGGAGTTGCTTTCTGAAAATGCAAAGGTTGAGTGGCATGAAAAGGAGCTTGGTTTTATGACTTCTATAGAAAAATCTGAAGAACAAATCACTTCCCTCAAACTAGAATTAAATGAAATGGTGAATTCACTCAAAGTGGCAGATGAAAAAGCACAGGCTGCAAGGGTAGATGGAGACCGGCTGCGGAATTCGTTAAAACAAGTTGAATTAGAGGCCAGTTCTGCAAAAGAAGCTGCAGAGAAAGCTAAGGCAGAGAACTTGCAACTAAATGAAAGGTTGCTTGACAAGGAGAATGAATTGCAATCCATTACCCAAGAGAATGATGACCTTCGAACCAGAGAAGCTGCTGCACTTGAGAAAGTCGAAGAGCTCTCTAGGTTACTTGCAGAGGCCTCAGCCAAGAAGACAGAAGAAAATGGTGAACTATCGAATAGTGAAAAATCATACGATTTACTGCCAAAGATGGTAGGTTTGGTAGAGGAGGATGTCGATGAAAGTGATGAGGAAAAACCCAAGCCAGAACATACCACAGAACAGCTGGGGGAACATGGAGGGGGAGAGGATTTATCAAGGAATGTTGATGTAGTGGAACAAAATACGAAGAATGGAAATGGAAATGCCGAAAACGAAGAAGACTCTGTTGATGCCGAAGTAAAAATGTGGGATAATTGCAAGATTGCTGACAAGGACTTGTCCCCCATGAGGGGGCCTGAGCCAGAATCATTTGAAGTTGAATCAGAGTCAAAGATTGATGGTGATACCTTTGATCTGATGAATGGGCTGGCATCAGAAACTGTGGATGGCAGCGGAAGCTCTCCATCTAAGCAACATCACAAAAAGAAGACACCGTTGTTACGGAAGTTTGGGAGCTTGTTGAAGAAGAAGAGCAACCCAAAGTAGGTGGACTTGAGGTATTTACTGCTATCTTTGCCGAACTTTATGTTCTATTGTGTGGTTGTGGTTTGAGCCTTCGAATTGTGTTCATGATTTCTGCTGCTTGCTACGATTTTCACATGTACCCATTTTTCAATTGTAGCAATATCAGAGATGCTTCTATGATTACCTGCTTCATTCTGATCTGCTTCTTATGTTGTGACAGCCTTTGGGTGCTGTTTATCTCTTTATTTCTTGTCTTGTATAGTTGTATGCTTGCCATTCTCATTAATTTGAGAGATCATCAACTTCTTTGAAATCTGAATGGCCATTAAGAAAATCCTTCCAGATTTCCACTATTTTTTTTTTTTATAGAGAACTTTAACCAAATTAGCATTTGCTTCACCTGCCAGGACTCGTGAAACACTTTCCTTTTAACCAGGAAAATAGTTATATATGGTTGCCACTCTCCATTACAGGAGAAAACAGTGGTGATGAAAGAATTTCATTCAGTTGTTTTTCTGAGGCTTCTGGATTCATTAATAAAGGCTTCTGGACTCATTAATAAAGGTGATGAAGTTACAAAACAGAACAGTGCAAATCACTTCTATGTTCTTTGAGAAATTCTAACCAACTGCAGTTACACAGCTTGTATATAATGTACAAAATGTATCTGAAAATACAGAAAACAAGATTTCTGGCCACTGGTGATTTCTAGTTTGAACTGCATCTTTAGTTCCCATTAGATTGAATGATTTGGGAGGAGAATCTTATCTGGAAGAATTTTGAGTTCTTTGTGATTGTAAGATGAAATTTCTCAAATGCCTGCAATTCTTTGGAGACTTCTCAAGCTGAGTTTTTGTCCAAAGTGGAATTCATCCAGATAGGATTTTTCGGTATGAATTCTGAAATCTAACCAAGTAGTTAGCCTCCGTACATGCTACTTGCCAAATTCTTTTACCTAACAGGTAGATGTCTGAAATATATGTAGGCTGCTTAGAAATGAACACTCAGTCATTAATCCACATTTAGGGGTATTACAGATCCATGATGTGGCCCTTTAACACAAATCAAATGGCTTGGGTCGCCCACATAGCCAAAAAAGTTGTGGGGCCGCTGATTGGTACAATGGGGCACTATATTTTGTTTGCCATTTTCGCAAATATCATTAAGGAGAAATTCTCTGGGGAAAATGTCAGGTTAATGTTAAACTAGCCGAATAACCCGTGGTCAGCACGATATCTCCCTGCATTGCAAAATAAATAATCACATATTAAAAAAAAAATCACCTCTTTCCATAGGACAAGTTTGATAAAATAGAAATAGAAAAATTGGAGCAAAAAGGGTATACTCACATAGGAACAACTGAAACATAAGTGGTTTGATGGAAAAATGAGTGGGTAATTACATAACCGTGGGTCAAAATTATAACCGTCGGTCAAATTCGAATCCAAAGCCTCCTAGCTTAATATATTATAATTTGGGTTTTTTGTGATATTATTTGAAAAAAGTCACAAAAAACTAGTTTAATTTAATTTATAAAAATTCAAATACTCAAAAAATAAATGTGATTTTTTGCTAAAATAACTTATAATCTTTACTATTTTATAACAATATTTCTACAGTAATTTTCAGCTTTTACAATATTCTGAAAATATCAAAAAGCAATCAGAGACAACTGAGGGGAGGGCAAGTGGGTGGTGATGATGAATGTTGTTGTAATGGGTGCTTTCAAATTGAAAGTTTCCCCAGTGTTTAGTCTTGTTGATTTTGTGGCGGTTAAAGGGGCATCCCTTGTGTTCATGCAGTTGGTGGTATTTATTATGTTAGTTACAAGGCTAAGATATGTGGCTGTCCCAGTTTCATTACTCCAGCTTACAGTACAGTGCAGTGCAGGGTTTTAAATTTCAAAGTGAATGAAACCAAAGATGTATGCATATACATCACATGCAATTAATTGCCTTCCCTTCCTTGGAGTTGAGATTTTTAATTGATATGCCCAAGACAGAGGAAATTTATCACCTTCAGTTCAATCATGTGAGGCTTTACCTAACATCTGATATTTATTCTCAAAATACATGATGGGCATTGTCATGCCATGCTCATTTTATCAAATTCGCTTCCTAAATTTGACCGCAATGCCCCTGGCGCATTCCTGTTCCTTGCATTTCATGCAATTTACCTGCTAGTGCATTCTTTACTTCTCTTTTTTTTAGTTGGTGGTCCCCTTGATATGCTGGTGTTTCCTTGGATTTTTTTCTCTTTTTAGAGATTTTTTGGAAACTCGTTCTTCAAGACTCGAGGACACCCGCCCTTGGGTATTGGACCTATTGGTTCATTGGCATAAGGTGTGACTCCCTCATATTTACTTGGTGCACGCATGTTGTAGGGCTGTGCAAGGGTTGATTGTTCCTGTAGGCCATGGGGTCAAATACCGTGGGAATACCCTCCAAAGTTTTTCTGTGAGATCACAGTGAAACTTATCTTACTTTAGATGGTGAATTGAATAGGATCAGTATACTTTAGTTGGTGAACTTCTTTTGTGCAGTTAAATAAAAAGCTCTGGCTATATTTCTCTTCGTATCTCCAACGTCTGTCACAGAGAGAGAGAGAGAGAGAGGTCCACCATGGTTGGATTATTCCTCCTTGGAAAATGGGCTATGGACTGCACGTACGGATTCTTTTTGTGAAGAACGTGGAGGAGTGCGTTGTCTTCTGGTTGGTTTATTCATTGAATTAGTAGCAATAGAATATGCAAGGGAGAAAGCAAAGTCGTTTGGTTTGTTGGGTGGATCAGCTGCAAAGGCACGTTCTAGTTGCATCCTTCCCATCACATGGAATGTCTCATCTCCTGACCTCTCGCTCTCTATCCCTCTCTTTCTCTACTGCTTCCACGATGGCCACGCTCTTCTACTACTAATACTAATACTAATACTAAAACAAATGCAGGAGAGTCGAGAGAAAGCATCTTGTACAAGAAAGGAGAGGAGGATGGACAATGACAAGAGAGGGGGAAAGGAACCCACAGATTTTTTTTCTTTTTTTTTTTTTTCCACCTTTTGGATGCATTTGTTTATTTCTATCTATCTAAAAAGTTACTAATTAGGTGAGTTGATTCCAACTTCCAAGTGATTGTTTATTAGGGCTGAAATGGGTTGGATTAAAGGGTATTGAGATGTGAGAAAAAAGCCCAAAACGGCCCGAACACGCAGAGGATCCACCCTTAAAAATCGAGTATGGATCATGGTTTAAGCACAGGTCCTTTGCATGGATCCAAATAAAAAATCGAGTTCCAGTTTTGGTTCATGGGTTCTTCCTGCAGAAGAAAGTACTTTTGTAACTCGATTTGTATGTTGAGTTCTCTTATAAATAGTATCTTAAACAGATGTTTAATTTATCTTAATCAAACATGGCCAGTGATGGATCCAGGAAATTTTCTCCGAAAAAATTTTAGTTGGTTCCGCCCCTGGATACATGTTTACACGAAATAGACCCCTATATTAGGCTATACTAATACTACTAATTGGTTTGGCCCATGCCAGGCATGCCGTAGCTCATTGGTTAATAGCTGGGCCCAGTCGCCTAGCCAACAATGCCAAATAGGGCAGGCCAGATTGGTCACTTGGCGTAAATTTAGTCTAAATAGATCCCAGACCTTGCCTAGCAATAGTGGTTTTTATGGGCTAGTTTTGACCTGCCCAAAGCTTGCCGACGACCAGCTCATTTAGTACAGTGGGATCCAGCCCAAGGGCCAGAAGAGAGGCACGATCAGCCCTCTTTGAAATTATCTCCTTTTTGTGCTAATTGTGTTGGGCTATACCACCATGGTGGACATTTAATCATACAAATGTTCAAACATGTCCAAATTAATTATTAGGAAAGAAAATGAACCCAATGCCCAACTTAAGAGCATGAATTCAACCCCAAATCTATCCCAATGGGGCTGGGCTCGGATCTGGCCTGGGCTGGCCACGTCCATGAGTGCCCCTACCTGCTCCATTGATATATAATCATTATAGTCTAATACATAGTTAGCATACCAACCCGTGCTCAGCACAGATATGGTCAACATTGCAATTTAAATATTCATTCATTAAAAAAATTCATAGATTTTAGGAACCAAAAAGAAGGGAAAAAAAAAAAAAAGGTTACGAGAGACCCGTCTATGTAATTTAAAAACTAGTGGCATAGAAAGGAAAGAGGAGAATTTGAGTAGAAAAGGAATGGTAGATTTTGGATAGAAATGAAGTGTTTGCAGATAAAGAAAAGTGTGGTAGATTTTGGATAGAAATGAAGTGTTTGCAGAAAAAGAAAAGTGGAACTTCGAAAAATGAGGTGTGATCATTAGTGCTTTCTATAATGGGATAAAGTGGGTAGTTAAGGGTAGTTGCATAAGATTAGTGGGGAGAGAAGATTTGAAAAAAATAAAATAAAATTAAGTTATGGTCAAAATCCCAACCAACAAGTCAAAATTAAAGCCAAAACCCTTATCGTATAATTGATACTGCGATGTAGCCTGAAAATTTCTGAAAAACACAAATAAACAGTGCACAATCTGGTTTCAAGCAGTTTTGAATATTTTGATAAACGTGATTATGAGAAGAAGATTGGCGTTTTGGTTTGTGTGGGAATCAGAAATCACATTTGAGCATGATGCTACATTTGCGGACCCAACATCTCAAAATCTATCCAACAGATTCCCAATGTATGTTTAGCATTTTTCATGCCCTCAAAACGCACAACGGAAGTAGCTATTCATAAACTTCTACCAAAACATTCAACATCATTCAATGGCCACCATCTGTTTGGCCAAAATATTCAAATCATACTAATGAATATCAACCATGTTCATTCTACTTGCCAACCGATCCATTTCTTTCCCGGTTAATGTCTGACCCTTTCTTCTTTTTTGCACTCATTTATTCTTTCATGTGCAGGGCACAATTGGGAAGCTACAAGTAACTTCAAACTATGTCCATTGCCCAGCATGTCTCATTCAATCAAGCTCTCAATCACAGCCATGTACTCGCGTTCCTGAATCATTAAACCATTAAACCATCCAATGTTAAAAGAGTAGGTCTGGCTGATTGATTACTCAGTTGCCAATTCAAGACTGTGCAATTATGACATGATTTGAAGTTACTTCCCTTTGTAAATATGTGGAGCCTTTTATTTTCACACCTGATTTTGATAATAAAATCTTAAGAGTTCTTTATTTGTGAGTTTTCTCATTTGTGTGTTCTTCGGGTGAGCAATCCCAAAAAACTTGAGCCTTTGGTTTGCTATATTGCCCCGTCCAGCCATTAGCATGAGAACTGAAATATACTTTGGCATCACCAGAACTCCCGAAGCATGTATGAACAGACTTTACCCATGTTTAACTAATAACTGAAACAATTGCGGGATTACATCATAGCCTGGAATAAATTCAACTATGACATTGATATATTTTTTTTAATTCTTCTTCTTCTTCTTCTTCTTCTTCTTCTTCTTCTTCTTCTTTTTTTAACAAGAGTCCAATGCATACATCTGATACAGGCTGGACACTGCATATAAATAAATCCAGTACCTCAAGCCTGTGGAACCAGCAAGCTGGGTCAAAATTCATTTGCATCTGCACATATCTCAGGCTGGTCTGTGTAGACATTGCAAGGCCAATTCATAGCCTTCCACTGATGATGCAGGCAATTGGTATCAATCCCCTAAGCCTAGATGTTTTGCTCTTGCTCATCAGTGTTGGGGTGACTGATGCTATCCCAATGAAAAGTAGGGCCACAACTGCTTGGAAATCATAGAGGTCCCCTATTGACCTCAACTCTCCAGGAGCAATTCCAGCCTGCGTGAACAAAGAAGATTACAGATCAAATTGGGGCCATCTAAAAAATAATGAAAATATGCAGATTGAAAATATTAAAGTGTTCGTACCCTGACAGTGACATAAGCAGCTGGAATGAGACCAATGAGAGTCACCAGGAATAAGATATGGTAAGGCACATCTACAATTGGTGAAGCTACATTAATGAATGTGTTGAGCAGAGTAGGGGTAACTCTTAGGAACAGCATGTAATTTAGCAGACTCTCTCTTCTTTTAGCAACCTGAAAGATGGAAAACAGTAGATGGATTGGTAGATAGAGACAAGCGTGAATGGTCGATTTAGAATAAAGAAAAAACTGAATCCTGTATCGTCGTGGAAAAACCAACTAAAACTTCTTCCATTCATCCTCTATTTCTCACTCTATTATCCAAGCAGGGGCTATTGTGCATAGGAAGCATGACAAGAATAGAATAGCCGGATTCCAAGACTTAGGAAATATAACATAATATAATACAAGCCAATTATTTTAGACAATCAAGTCCAAGATTCATACACATGATATTGATGAAAAGTACTAAAATATCACCAAATGAGGTATCCCATGTTCACCTGGGCTTGGAAGAAACTCAGTTCGTCAGGCCACAATGAAAACACCAAGGGCCTTCCTATCAGTTTTGATAGGAAATAACATGAAGATGCAGCTGCAGTAGCAGCAAAAACTACCAATGCGACCCCTTTGAGTACTCCAAAAAGGGCTCCAGCAAGAAGAGACATAAAAACAGTTCCTGGAATCATGAACGTCTGCATAAAAATATAGACCATGCAATAGCCCAGAAGCACCTGTATGGTGTAGTCACTAGTGTAGCTTTCAAGTTGATCCCCACAAAGCGAGCAGTAAAAACTGGTATATAAAAAATAAAAAATAAAAAAGACTGATGACTCTACAACGGGCACTTTGTAAACATCACACAAAGCCAATGAATAGGACTTATATTCAGAATAATATAAGTATATAACATATGATGAAAACATATCACATGGGTTGAGATTAAAACCTACTAATGAAGTCATACTCTACCAGTCTATTTATTTAAAATGAAGTGGCAAAATTAACAAAAAATTTCCTTCTTTTAGAGAGAAACAAGAGAATACATCAATTTAAAAGTTATGAGAAACCATAGTTATCCGAGGATTAACTTTAACTCTATGCATGCTTCTTCTTCTTTTTTTTTTTTTTTTTCCTTCAAGTGATTATTGAGATCTGGTGCGTAAGTGTTTCTGACATATCATTGATTAATTCTATAAAACAAAATAAAAAAGGTTCCTTTGTATGGAGTTTGTTTAAAAGGCCTCTGTATATACTCTGTGACCTCTATTAATGCCCTTTGTTAGAATAGGAGACTGTTAGCGCAAATTATTGATGCATCCACGTATATATTAAGAAATTAAGGCACTATAAAACCGTCGCCCGTCAAGATGATAAGTTGGTCGGGTTTTTCAGTATATACACATGGGGGCTCATGGTGCAGCATCTTAAATTGTTGATATAAAGGAATCCACCGCTCATCATGATTGAAGCCTTAGTCCATCTATTTGGGGTCAACTTTGTGAGTTCTACGTCCACTCAACTCTATCTAAATTGATGTTCTCTACCTACACAATCTAGCATTTCTTTTACCACCACTTCATTCCATGCCTTTATTGGTCTCCCTCTTCCTCTAGTTCATTGAATAAAGTGCATGAGGCCGTTTTTGATGTTCTTTGACGTCCAAACCATCTCTAATGGTACTTGGGAGGGCATTGTTTTGTACTTAAGGTGTGGGATGGGGTGCAATTCTCTTGTACCTTGTTGCTCTTTCTCGTTTTTTTCTCATTGTGAAATTCCTCTCATGTACTCATTCAATTATACCTTTTATATGGCCAACTTTAACAAGAATATGTAAACTTACAGCAAAAGAAACAAACCATAATCCTTTTGCCAAGAGTACAATCGCACTAGTATGAACCAACCAAACAAAATACACTGGCTACATGTGTTATAGGCATAGATGACTTCCCCATCCCATCCAATACCAACAGCATCTACTTGTCTAAAGGATGTGGCTCACCTTACTCCCAGCATGTCTGTGCTATACACAACCTAGGCAACATATTCATGCAACTTTACTACCCATGAAATGTGCCTAGAAAAAAAAGACTTCTAAAATTGCATTCATCAAAAGAACATGATTAACCCAACGCAAAAAAGGCCTCTTTAAGCGTCTAACCAACATCAGTATGGATGAACTCCTCATTCTATTATTAAACTAATGCCAATTTCCAAGCGCACATGTGCTGATTTTTTCTTACCTTACGTGCTGTTGTTCTATTAGTCAATTGAATTGTAATATCAAGATCAAATTTGACATAAAAAAGAGAACTTTACAGCAAAAACAGATCATCCACTTAAAAGAAGAGTTCACAAATGCAGATACTTGATCAACGAAGCAGAGAAGCAGGAATTCCAGCTATTAGAACCTAATTTCAAAATTCACAATCCACATATGAATCCAAAACAAACCAAATCCCAAATGCGAGAACCACTGCATCAAATCGAAAGCAAAAATGAGTAAGAGATCTCCAAAAAAAAAAACACATACCGAAGGATTCGGAGATCTTCAATGCTGCGAGGGAGCTTGAGGAAGCTGTAATCAGATGCCGGCATGGTTAGATAAACGCACAAAAGCCCAAACCAAACCCTAGAACGACCGTAGAAGCACCAATCAACTCCCAAAAGCTTAAAGGAAACTTGAATCCGATTCCACTCCTTCTGCAAGTGATTTGAACTCCCTTCTCCATCTTTTCAGCTGAAATCGGAGAAGCTTGACGAAGAAGATTACAAAAAACCCTAACCCTAGCTCTGATGAGGGTTTTCTCTTCCTTTCCGTCTCGCTCTTTCTGAATCTTGGTGGTATTTGAAGGTTTATGGTATCTTGGATTAGAATCTGCAGCCAAGAAGTCCATTTTCGAAAGTGTGTGCCACGTCAGCCACGATGAACACGTGGAGAGCTGGCTCTACTGCAAACATTCGCCGTAACGGAGACGGCAGCATGCGGCACGGATCGCTCCTTTGTCTTCATCCTCACCAAAGGAGTGAAGGACCGCCTCCTGTAGTGCTTCTGATTTTTGAATGCAAACCCCAATTTTCTTTCTACACCTCTCATTTTTAAAAAAAGGATAGGAAAAACTTAAAAAAAGGTGTTAAGTTTCATCCTTATTTAGAAATAAAGGGCACAAGTTTAAAAAGTTCTCAAATTATTCTCTAAGATTTTCGGGAAGTCTTGAATTATGGACGTCCGCCTGTTTAAAGCTATTTTCCAACAAACTTTTTTTGATTCTTTTTTTTTAAATACAGAAATTAAGTTTTATTGAAATAAAACTCTCATTCACTTTCTTTATATTTTCCTCATTTTCTTCACTGATGTTTTTACGATGATCAAGGACAACCAATGTTCCCACAGCGACCGGCTGCATGTAAATACATTTAAATGGCCAAACGTCCTTAATTGAAATTTTACTCGAGGACTTATGGACCAATTTAAAAAGTCTTGAAAGGTTTGTCCTTTTTTGAAATAAGACAAAAACTTAAGGTCTTATTTGAAAAAAAAAATTATTACGAATATAGCCTTATGGAAAATCAGCAAACTACCCCTCTCCTTGCTCTTTGCTGCCAGCCGCCTCCCCATCTCCCTCTCTTTGTCTATCTCACACTCTCCCCATCCTCGGCTCCCTCCTTGCCTGTCGCTCTCCCTCTCCTTGCCCTCCGCCACCCACTGCTTTCTTGTCTCCCTATCTTTCTCCACCATCCGCCACCTCTCTATCTCTCTCCCTCTCCCTGCTCGCCACCCACCTCTACCCGCCTCCTGACCCCACCCCTCCACCTAGCCTTGCTTTTTAGGGCTTAGCCCCTCCGCCCATCGCCCAACCCACCCGTTTCGCAAGCCCCCCGGGAGAGGGAGACAGATAAGGGCATTTTGGGAATAATGGGGTGTGTAGAAAAAGTTTTGGAAAGAAAAGTAACGTGGAAGGAGAAGTTTAGTACATGGCATTCGCAGCTTTCATATTATTAGGTTGAAAGACCAAATCACCTTTAATTTTGTCTTCTTCCCTCAGCAGCAGCACAATGTGTGCGTCTAATACTGTTACCACGCTGGAATCTCAATTCTTCACAGCCCACGAATCTATTGAATCAATGAATCTTTCTTCCAGCTGAATGAAAATCAAAGAAATGGATATAGAATAATGGAAACTTGGTCTCAACTGTCTGATTTTCTAATAAAGACCTACGTGGAAACCAACAAGGCCAATGTCGTCGCCATCATACAAGAATAGTCAAAATAATATTAATTCAATGGTTGTTGAAACTTCAATATCCCACCATTACTTAAGACAGTGTCATGAGGTTTTTTTTTTTTTTTTTCCTTTTTTGTTTTTTTGATAACGCAAGTTTCTAGTCCTCTGGACCAGAATAATCATATGGATTTAAGAGAGAAAGCCATTAAAAATTTTCTTGTGTGGCCTCGGTATGGTAGTTTAGTTTCAAACTCACAATCTCCAAGTGCAAACTGTAGTACTAGGCCAACTAAGCTACCCCTCGGGATTGCAATGTCATTAATTTTACTACTCAGTTTACGCTAGTAGCTTCACTAGTAAAGTGAAGTGAGGTGAACAACCAAACTAAAAGACAAGAAAAGTAGAGATGTTAAATTAAAGTGATTAGCTTTTGTCATTTAGTGAAATGAGAATATGAATTTTTTAAAATAAAATAACCTTTTGTAATTTAGTAGCATAGAAAAGTAACTTTTTCACTCTTTTTTGAAAGTATAGGTCTTTTTCAAATGTGGTACTTTTTTATTTGACTCCTTTTCTTTTATATTTTTCATCAAATAATCATTTACCTCGCTTCACTAGTCAGGTGAATTTACTAAAACGTAGAAGTATTTTTTAAAATATAATCCATGTCTTATTACCAAGTAAGACTTTACCAGCCTTCCAAATTTTTAGCAGTTTACTTGCAACACTGTATTCTTTTTAAGCAAATGTCTTAACAGTTAAGGCAATTCTTGTTTTGAATAAGTGAAAATAGTTTCCATTGAGGATTTTCTTGTTTTGAATAAGTGAAAATAGTTTCCATTGAGGATTGAAAATCAGGTTGCTTTTCAATTTGTGCCCCCCCCCCCCGCCCCCCCCCAAAAAAAATCTTTTTAAGCAAATGTCTTAACGGTTAAGGCAATTCTTGTTTTGAATAAGTGAAAATAGTTTCCATTGAGGATTGAAAATGAGGTTGCTTTTCAATTTGTGCCCCCCCTTTTCAATTTGTGCCCCCCCCCCAATTCTTTTTAAGCAAATGTCTTAACGGTTAAGGCAATTCTTGTTTTGAATAAGTGAAAATAGTTTCCATTGAGGATTGAAAATGAGGTTGCTTTTCAATTTGTCCCCCCCCCCCCCATTCCTTTAAAGCAAATGTCTTAACGGTTAAGGCAATTCTTGTTTTGAATAAGTGAAAATAGTTTCCATTGAGGATTGAAAATAAGGTTGCTTTTTAATTTGTCCCCCCCCCCCCCCCCCCCCCCCCCCCCCTTTTCTTTTTAAGCAAATGTCTTAACGGTTAAGGCAATTCTTGTTTTGAATAAGTGAAAATAGTTTCCATTGAGGATTGAAAATCATGTTGCTTTTCAATTTGTGCCCCCCCCCCCCCCCCCCCAAAAAAAAAAAAAAAATCGGTGAACTCCAAATGTGGATTTCGATTAGGCCCAAATCCCTTGTAATAAAATTTTATAATTATTCAAAACTAAGAAACACAATTTAGATTGCAATAAAAAGTAATTTAGACTTATTAGAGGTTCCCTTTCTTTATTTTGACCCCAAGGGGTAGCTCAGTTAAAATTTATTTTGACCCCAAGGGGTAGCTCGATTAGGCCCAAATCCCTTGTAATAAAATTTTATAATTATTCAAAACTAAGAAACACAATTTAGATTGCAATAAAAAGTAATTTAGACTTATTAGAGGTTCCCTTTCTTTATTTTGACCCCAAGGGGTAGCTCAGTTAAAATTTATTTTGACCCCAAGGGGTAGCTCGATTAGGCCCAAATCCCTTGTAATAAAATTTTATAATTATTCAAAACTAAGAAACACAATTTAGATTGCAATAAAAAGTAATTTAGACTTATTAGAGGTTCCCTTTCTTTATTTTGACCCCAAGGGGTAGCTCAGTTGGCCTATGACCAAGGTTTGCACCCGAAGGTTGTAGGTTCGAAACTGCACTACCACACTGAGGCTACAGGATAGTTTACCCCGCTTCCCACTGGACCAAGAGGAATTAGTCCAGTCCAAAAGGTTGGAACATCTGATAGAAAGAAAAAAAAAAGTTTCCCTTTCTTTCTCCCGGAATCCACCTTCATGGAATAAAATAAACAACATAAGATAAGGTAAGAAAACGTGCGTAGGATCTTAGACAACAAAGGAGTTTGATTTGTTCGCACTAGTGTTAATTTTTTTCCTTAAAAATATGGATCCAGGACCCCAAGGGTTTCAAACTAAAATGAGCTTCTACTGATAATTTGATTTCCCATCCAATGTTTTTAGATGTGCTACTAGTACTACAGCAGCGACATTCTACCAAGTGTTTTACATCATTACAAAGAAAATCAAAGAATCGGTTGACGCAAGAGACTAGCACATCGCTCTCACGAGATTGATTTTTTGACTTCAGTTTGATGATGCCTTAACCGTTATACTGCTGCATGACTGGTGATATTGCTTCATTTGACCTAGTGTGTGTGGGATGAAAATGATCGTTCTTTCCATCTTCCACCAATGTTCAAATGAATATTTTTGAAAAAAAGAAACTACTATGTTCCTTGATATCAATCGCTGAGGGACACTTCTAATTTGTGAAAGAAAAATTGAAAAGCTCTCTCCTTCCCATTGTGGTGTGTCTACGCATTTCCATTTGGATGTGCGGAATGTTGGGGGTGAGAGAAGCAATTGCCTAAAAGCAAATATTTTTGCCTTGGCTTGATTGAACTTATTATGGATAAAATAGACCACTCGGTCGAACATTTTCACCTATTGGGAAAGCTAAAAGCCCAGCAAAGATTTATTGGAAGTATGATTTTTTTTTCCCTCCACTTCGCCTTTCACATACCTAATACCACTTTGAAAAAACTATGAAACCATAAAACCTTATTTAAGGATAGAAGTATAGAATGCAAGAGAGGAATTCTACATTTCTACCCCACATATAGGTAGTAATAATTATCTTTAGCTAGAAACATCAATTCATTTTTTTTTTTATTTCTCCCATAAAAATACATTGCACCAAACAAAACAAAAAAAGAACTACATGGAAAATTAAGATGAATACTTTTCCACCTCCATTTCCTCTATGTATAAGGAAGTGTTTACTATTTAAAGTAGCTTAAAATTATAATAGCACAAATATCTTTTAGAAGAGAATCAAGAGAAGTTCAAATAAAAACACACAATTTTCTTTAAATATTTGGGATTTAACTGGAAAAAACAGATTAGGTGACCACCATACCAGAAAAGTAATTTTAAGTGCCCTTGCATCAAATCAGTCATTTTACCCGAAAACGTATTTTTTTTAACATTATCTACTAGGATCCCTATCAACCTTCATTTGCAATGTTAAGGGTCGATTGAGACCGTGCGGTCATCCTAACCTTCACAGAACTCCCATTTACTTTGTTTGTAAGGTCTCAATTGACCTTTATTTGTAATGTTAAGGGTTTTTATCGACCATGCGGTGTACGCTTATAAATGAATGAAACTCATCCCTCATTCTATATTTTTGGAAAAAAAAAAAAAAAGAAGATCATGCTCGACTTGCTTCCCCTCCATAGGATATTCCCATATCTCGAAGACCATTAAAGTCAGATAAATGCATATGCTATTGTTTGGGACAAATGAATAAAAAGGTGGGGTTTGTACTTTCCCTAAAACATAATTTTTACTTTTAAGAAACCCTTTTCACAATTTCTAGTTCTATATCACCATAACTCAGTGAAGAACCATTGGATGTTACTGTGAATACGCCAATTGATGTGGAGTCGCAACCAACAGCGAGGAAGAAAAAGAAAACAAATAAGCGAGAAAACCGGACTTCTAAACACTAAAATATATGAACAGGTGGAATGCAGGACACTTAGGGATCCTTAATATTAAAAAATAAAATAAAATAACTACATTTTTGGAAAAAATTATTGATTTGATGCAAATACACTTAAAATTACCTTTTTGGGAGGGTGGCCACCTAATTTATTTTTTCCGATAAAACCCTCTTAAAATTTTAAAGCAAATATTTTTCTTCTTTCTTTCGTCTTTATGTTTTTTTCTACATGTCGCTTTCTCCAATGTCAGTTGCAGTTACAACCACCTTTGTCAAGACACTGTAGAGATAGATAACTGCGATAGCTAGAAGCTACAATTTAGTGACAACTTTGTTTTCCAAGGTGGGACCGACTCTTTGTGTGGCCCTAGATCTCCACTCGAAGGGGCCCGCATGGAATCAGTTTTCGTGCCACACGGTATATAACTTATAATAGGAACAAAACGTTGGATCCAAGGGGACCAGAATCAGATTCATATTCCATGGCAGCAGCCATCCCATACGTGATTCATAATTCATATCATCTTTTTTTATGATCCTTCCAACTATTAAGATCCACGTGTCGAACAACTATCGACACACACGTCACCTCACCTCACCCCGCAAAGGGTGCTTTGTTTAGAGCCAAAATGCTTGCCCATCCATGCGGGTCCCACACGAAATTCTAAACATTGACATTGCTTTTCCAGTAACAACAAGTCAGATGATGGGAGAGGACAAATTGGCGACCTGGAGTCAACTTCCCCCACGACTATCTCCTGGGCCCCACCTGAATATCCCCTGACCAACATCCACCGTCCATCTCTGTGGCCCACCAGCATATGCCGCACGATTCATCTCCCAAAGATCGTGCACCTGGGCTTTTTTACACCCGCCACGTCCGTATATCTCTCTTTCTCTCCCTCTCATCGTCCCTTCCCTTCTCTCAGCTGCTTCTCCTTCTTTTCTTTCGCCCTAATCAGACCTATCTTCGTGAAAATCCCCAATCTGTTTTCCTTTTCACATTCATTGCTTCCAAGCAGAAGGAAATGCCTGATTTCGCAGATTGAGAGATTGAGATCCGAAGCTCTCCTTTCATTTTCCTCGCTTTCCTCTTTTCGTTCGTCTTCGTGTTTTGGTCTTCTGATCGATCGCTGTCTCCATGTCTACGGATTCTTCTAGAAGGTTCTCGATCGGATACGCCCTGGCGCACAAGAAACAGAAGAGCTTCATCCAGCCGTCGCTGGTGAATCTTGCACGAGATCGAGCCGTTGATCTCATCCCGATCGACACCGATCGGCCGTTGATCGATCAAGGCCCCTTCGACTGCATCCTCCACAAGCTCTCCACCGCCGATTGGAAGGAAAAACTCCAGGAATACACCTCTCGGAACCCTAAAGTCACCGTCGTCGATCCTCTCGACGCGATCGAGCGCCTCCGCAACCGGATCTCGATGCTTCAGGTCGTATCCGAGTTGGAGATCCCGCAGGAAACCGCGACCTTCGGCGTACCGAAACAGATCGTCATCTTCGACTCCGCAACGCTCTCCGATCCCGCCGCCGCCAGCGGCCTGAAGTTTCCTGTCATCGCCAAGCCGCTGGTGGCCGACGGAAGCGCGCGGTCGCACAAGATGTCGCTGGTTTTCAACCGCGACGGCCTGATCAAGCTGAAGCCGCCGATCGTGTTGCAGGAGTTCATCAACCACGGCGGAGTCATCTTCAAGGTCTACGTCGTCGGCGACCGCGTCAAATGCGTGAAGCGGAAGTCGCTGCCGGACGTGTCGGAGGATAATCTTGAGCGGTCTGAGGAATCGGTCTCCTTCTCGCAGGTATCGAACATGACAATGCAAGATCGGGCCGATGACAAGTACTATGAGACGATGCATTTGGAAGACGTGGAGCTGCCGCCGCTGAACTTCGTGGAGGAGATTGCCAGAGGGCTCCGGCAGGCGCTGCGGCTCCATCTCTTCAACTTCGACGTGATTCGAGAAGTCAAGGTCGGGAACCGCTACCTGATCATCGACATCAACTACTTTCCAGGTTATGCGAAGATGCCTTCATATGAAACCATTTTGACGGATTTCTTCTGTGAAATCGTTCACAAGAACCCGAAAGACGAAGCGAAACCGGCGGCATTGTCTGAGAAGGCGGAGATTCGTAAGCAATCTGATCTTGATCTGGTGGAGGTTCGGCATAATGATCAATGCAGTGAAGAGGAGCCTGCAGCTCAATCATGCGGAAACTGATGGCGTATCTTTAGCATACTGGCATTGTCATGTGGGTGGGGATCTCTGGTGGATTCTATTGGCTGAAAGATTGGGTTGGAACTTGGAAGGCGTTCTTGCTAACCTTTTTTGCAATTTTTTCTTCTGCAACCGGGAAGGTACTTTTTCCACTCCACTCAATTGGCCGAAATGAACATAAGGAACTAAGGAACCATACTTGTGTTTTTGAATGGCAGGTAGTAGAATAAATAGGGTCAAGCCAATAGAATTGGGGTTTCTTTTTTCGTTTCTTTTTTTTTTTTTTTTCTGACTTTGGGGGATGTCTTTACTTGAATTTCCAGTATCAATCTTGTACATTCTGCCATTGTTTCTGAGATAGATATTGTTCAAATACATGAAATTTTTGGATGGTCAATGGTGCGTTTCTGTGCTGATCACTGTACTGATAATCTGTTTTTGTGTCTTTAGTACATGGAATGTCCAACTCTGTCCAATTTCTTTCATTTAATCCTTTTGTTATGTTAATGGGGGTATAAATGAACTGTTGATATCCTGCCAATTGTTGGCCTCCGTTTGAATCTCTGGAAGTAAATGACATGATTAGTTCAAATTTCAGGTACATGGGAGCCTTATCTGGCACACATAAAAACAGAGTATAAAATTTCTGATCAAATATAGTGCTCATGGGTTCCAATCCTGTTGTGTAAATGGGGTAAGCCTAAGTGCTGCTAACAGTTACCCAGAACATATCTGATTTGTTTCTGTACAGAATTTAGAAACCATTTATGGTGAAATATTGTTCTGATGCCTTCATTACACATTTTATTCAGCACCGCTAATCACTGACATTGAGTTGGAATAGTGAAATTGCAAAAACAGTAAACCTGCTATGTGATTTCTGACTCTTGTGCTGCCTCAAAGGTAGAATGAAAATGATAACCATTTATCATGGATGCCGTGAGCACTGTATGCTTGAGAGTCTCCTTGAGTTTCTGAGATGTTATCACCTACCCAAGAGATGAATTTGCCTTTGTTGAAATATTTTGTGTTAATGTTGGGATCCAATTTTAGATTTCTAACTAATCCGAATTTTAGATTTCTAAACTTTAATTATCTTTTAAATAGGCACTCACCTCTTTGGCAAATTCTAAATACCTCCCTCCCTTGTCAAGAATAATACAGCAGCCTGACTTTTAGTAACTAATCTCCAAAGAAGCCCTTGTACTTCACGGAAATCAACATGTGCTGATGAAAGCTAAATTGCAGTTTCCAAGGACAATTGTTCTTGTCTTTACCTACCGCTGATCAATTTCGTATTTCCATAAGTGCCCTTTCTCAAAAATTAAATTTCAGCTTTACCTAATAAAAATATGTTTTCCTAACATCTTTCATTCCCTTTGTCCTCAAGCATGCTGATGGCCATCTCTCTCTCTCTCTCTCTCTCTTTCTCAAAACAACTTAAATCCAATTAAAATTGATGATGGGGTTATTATAAGAATGAGACTATCAAGCAAGGATGATACAAGATGAGCTTTATAGGAAAGTTGGTTTCATGTATGTTGTTGATTGTGGCTGTTAAGATGTATATTGGATTCATTTGTGAGCTATATATATGGTGCTATGGTGTTGTTTGTAAGATGGGTATAGGATGAATGATGGGTATGAGTTTGGAATGAATGAGACTAGAGTGAGAGGTGTAGAGCATCCACACCAAATAACCATTGAGGTGTGTCTTTTGGAAGCTTTAGCTTTACTTTTTTCTGCCATTTTAATTCAGTAGGTTTGGAGAGGACTGGGATGAGTTTAATTGGATATTTCGAAGGTTGGCATACTGAATACTAAGATGTTGATGTCTGCAGTAGAATGATGCATTGATGAGTTTAAATGATGTGTGGTTGTTGGTGGCATTTTTATGGGGTTATGGACATTGTAGGCATGGGGACTCTAGAGTGAAGGATCAAAGATGGGGCAAAGGGGCTGACAAGATGAATCCACTACTCATATTATCTAGAATCGCAAAAAGAAAAAAACAATCTCAATATTAATTAGAAATGAATGATTAAAAGAAGATGGATTTTCGTTTCATTACTGTTCAAAAAAAAAAGAAAAAAGAAAAAGAAAAAGAAAGATGGCTGATGATAATGCAAAATTTTCATATCATGCTGCATACTGACATTCAAATTAAGCTGAATTTATTAGTTGCATAGTCCGTAATATGCAACAACCCAAATTTATCTTGGCCCTACTACCATTAACAAAAAACCCTATCTGGTCCAAGCAATTATGTTAATATCAGCAAGCTATTTTATGTTTTTCCCCTTGAGATGCCATATTGCCGTTATTCTCTTCATATAGGTGGACCCATCACCATCTATACTGATTTCTCTCAAATCTTTCAAGTTGGAAGGGCACAAGTAAGAAACAAGAATTAGCGTTCGCTTCAAAAACAGAATAAGAACGAATGTCAATTTGGTTTCGCATGCTTTTATGCTACTTAGGTGGTCGATGAGTCAAAACTAAGTTTTGCACACGTCTAGCTGGAGGCAAGGATTCTGGAAGTGTCCAAAGTTTGTTGATATTCTCGGTGTACTGCTGTATCAATGTACAGTGTTGTGCAGCAAAGGTTGATAATAGGAGTTGAATGATTACTTCAATAGGTCTGAAAACATTATTTTATTGATACAAACTTGTATTTTTATTTCTGGATGGGATGAAGACCATTGGCATTCGGAAAAATTTGCTGGAAATGTCTGGTTCATCTCGGAGAGTGAAGGAATCCAGAAAAATTAGCTGGGACACTGGATGCATATAAATTTTCTGCCCATTATTGTGCTTTTAGCACCAAAAGTCAAGGAGGCTTTGGTGGAAGAAAACCATTTCATCCAAATGAAAGACTACTTGCCACTTTCAAGGACGGCTGCCCAAAAAGTCTGACCAGAACCCAGGCCCATAAGTCCAACATAGGACCATCAGATTTTTGATCCTGAATTAGATCTTTCTTCGGTTCTTCTCAGAGCTTTGTTTTCACCCTTTCTGTTGTGATTATTCTTGGCTTTGTTTCTATTTTGGACCTCCTGAATGTGGCCTTGAAGACCATCGTGGATATGTTGCTGCAAGTAGGACCATAGGATTTGATTTGGCCTTTTTTCATTATTTGTCTGAGCTTAGTAATTCACATATCTGATCTGTCTGAATGTGAGTTCTTTCTGAATGTGGTCTCAAATACCTAACAGATGGTGCTTTGCTGAGCCAGTTTCCTTGAAGCCACTAAACTTACTGATACTTATTGTCACATTTTATTTTTCATTTAAATTGATTCTCTACAGCAGTACAGCCTCATTCATGTTTTTTATTTTATTGCTATAATTTGTGTTTGAAAAGTTTAGGGCATTTCTTGGCTTCATCCTAGACGTTCATTTCTTTGCCAAGTATGTTGGATCTTTTTCTTTCAATGTGTTTTATCCCCGTCTCACCAATTCAGCAATGCTTATTGCTGGGTTAGGAATTAATGCATTTTATAGTTTTCTTTTTCAGAAAAGCTAATTCTATTTTGAAGGAACATAATCTTGACCTATCTATCTATCATGTATGACTATTTGAACTAATGAATTGAGCAAATACATTGAAATGATCTCCATCTCCTTGATGTGTGCTATGTCTGACTATTTGTGATAATATTGATTTGAAATCACATTGTAACTCTATGGTTGCATGAGTAGAAGCACACATCCTTGAAGGAACATAATCTTGACCTATCTATCTATCATGTATGACTATTTGAACTAATGAATTGAGCAAATACATTGAAATGATCTCCATCTCCTTGATTTGTGCTATGTCTGACTATTTGTGATAATATTGATTTGAAATCACATTGTAACTCTATGGTTGCATGAGTAGAAGCATCCTTCAAGGGTCAAGGCTTCAAGCATTGGTACTTCATAAAAAAAAAAATCACATTTATTAGCATGTGCTTTTTTCAAAAACTTAAATAGCATGATAAAAAAATGATGTGATATATAAGGGTGAAGGCTGTTTCCTTTTCTTTTTCTGTGTTTTTTTTTTTCTTTCTTGTAAATAGCTTCATTCTCCTCTAGAGGTATGTGTCTCCAATCCCATGGTAACCCATGGTGGAGGGTAATAATTGATGTTCCATACTGCATTGATTTGTATTGAAAGTTATAATGCATGAATACTGAAAGCATGTTTTAAAGATCAACCAGCAGAATGGCAGTGTCTTTATTGTGGAAGATGGTGCTATGGATGATCTCTTTTGAACATTGTCTTTCTTTAAATGGAAAGAAGCAAGAGTCATATGTGTTGCTAGCTATTATTGATCTGCATCTTCCCAACACAATGACAAAAGCCCAAGCATATGAATCAGCAGAAGGTGGTTAATACTCCCAGTGATTGCTTTGAGATTGCCTGCTGATTGAGATTACCTGCTCTGCACTTTTGGGTTTCTAGCTAGTGGTTTGTTTACCAACTAGGGAAAATTGGAAAGGCAACAAAACAGGTTTAGATGCATTCTTTCAGAAAGTGCAGAATCAGAAAACTGGTTATTATTAGAGAGAATTAATTACGTGTAAATCATATTTTCTGCTAAATTTATTTTCTCTGATATAGAAAAAAATACCTGCAACGAGGAATCATTTTTGCCAGAGGAATAGATTTGCTGTCTTCGTCTCACCAAGCCTTGGTGATCAATGGGGACTACCTTATTAATAGGGAAGGCCAAGGTCTGGAGTTACAGTTAGTTAAATTACTGCTAACTCCTGCCAGTATAGATTGCAACGGTAGATCACTTGTCAGAACCAAACATTTTACAAGGTCTATAAAATCTATATGTTTTGCAGGATAGTTTTATTCGCATGACCATTTGTATCGACTCGGGCCTGTTGTTCACATGATATTGTCCGCTTTGGCTCATGAGATTTCAACTTAATCTTGCCTCACAGTTTTAATGCAAGTAGACCATGCGAGTAGCAATGATCTGCCACAAAAGGTTCATTTGAGTCTAGTCCTCTATAATGTCAGTTCTCCCTCATATGTGTGATTGCACATTATATGTATTCCCAGTTTCATATTGGCCTGCGAAGCCCAGCTTTGGGGCCACTTTCACGCTTACCAATTATAAGGGAGGAATTACGGTCTGTATGGCCCAGGGTGTGCACAAGATAGGTCGATCTGATCACTTTAGTACTCTGATTTGGTGAGGACACAAATCAAGGTCAATTCAGTTGGCTGGAAAGATTTGCAACGTCATTGTTCTGGTTGGCTTCTTGTTATTGTATAGGCACTGGGCTTCTCCACTAGCTCATGCCCATTATATTATAGGGCTGTTCAAAGAATTTCCTGTGCTGCCCTAAGAGGACCAGGATTTAAATATTATAATTCTTCATGTCAATGTGGGGGTCGGTCGACATGTATTGGTTCAGTTTTGTTTTTACAAGTCAAACCGAGTGTCCATCAGCTCATTCATGCACTGATTCCTGAACTAAGCACATAAAAAACTTCTAAAACATTGATTAAAGATATAATCTACTCATGCCATCACCAATGAGTCAGTGAGTTGAATTGTGTTTTTGTTTATTGGTAGTTTATTTTATATATCTATGCATCTGAAGCCTTCTTTCAAACCTATCCGATTCCATAGATAGCAGTTAGTTTAAAACGTTGGGAGTGTCATGCTCTTCTTGGGAAAAAAACAATAGTCTGGTCTTCTCACAATCATCGTCTCTAGAGAGAGAGAGGACTTGAACTCAGGCACTGTTGCCCCCTTGGGTGATATATATTTCTTATCCCTTGGAACCTTGGATTTGTCTAAGCGTTGTCTCTAATTTTGATGACACTCAAACTCCCTCTGGTGGATGTAAGTTGCAACCTTCATTTGTAAGAAAATCCATCGTTTTAGTCAGAGAACTTAAATGCTTAATTGTCAACTTCACTTAAGGTTAGAACAATTGTTTTGGATGTATATATTTACATCTTACAAGTTTCATTCACATTGCATAAGTACATACTCCTACGTGCTAATATAAGTTACATTTTTTTTTTTTTTTTTTTTGCTATTGGAGGGTTTCCAACCCTTTGGGAAAACATCCAGGCCTAGAAGGAAACCTGGTAAACTCCCCTGTAGCCCCCAATATGATAGTGTAGTTTCGAATCTACAACCTCCGAATGCAAATCGTGGTCTTAAGCCAACTGAACTACTCCTTGGGGTTAATATAAGTTACATTCATATTATAGATGTACGCACTTCTACAAGCTAATATAATTATGAAAACAGGAGTTACAAAAGTGAAAAATGACCCTTTGAACTTCTCCCTGCACTCAGTTTATCTCTAAAGCTTATTACATGCAACTGTGATTATCTTTTATTAGAAATGGCAAAGAAAATATGACTGTGGCTTGCATGTGATCAAGTCAACCAGCATGTGATCAAGCCAACCACAAATATGTGTAGACCGAGTCCCCTGCTCTAGGTTTTGTGAAGATCCAGCGGGTGATAAGTTGAAGGATGTTTATCATCATCATCATCATCATAGCGTTAAGAGTACATCAATCTGAAGGTAATGGATGGCTCTCTCTCTCTCTCTCTCTCTCTCTCTCTCTCTCTCTAAAAAAAAGTTCCCTACAATGAGACGATGACAGCCTGACAAATGCATCTTGTGAGTAAGAACCTTAGAGGATCCGAACTCAAAAAAAAGTAAAAAATAAATAAATAAATAAAAGTGCACAAGAGGATAATAATTTCTCATTGTCTTATCCAAAGCGAGCAACTCTCTCTCTCTCTCTCTCTCTCTCTCTCTCCTAGCATTGACACAAAAGTCATTTGCTCTGATGCAAACCGCTTGCATGGTCTTATTGTGCGAGACAACACGTGGGCCCCACTGACCATCCATCCAAACCCTCCAATGTGTCATGAATCCTATGAGTTTCCACCGATCAGAATGGATTGGTTTGTTGGATCAAGAGCTTGGATCTATTTTATTTATTAACTTGTCGCGACAGACCAAGGGTTATAGGATTATTGATTGACTGGAAATTTCATATTTGAGACGACAGACCAAGTCTAGCAATCACCTCCACAAACTAATTTTCTTTTCTTCAACTTGCTGCAGGTACCATCTGCCAAACCCAATAATCTAAACAGTATACATGGTATCATTGCAATAATAAATATATTTCATCATTACTCGTATGATGAAATTAACTGACGTTGCTTAGGACTGGAATCTCACATATTAGGAGGAGGTCGTTTGGTTATTTATTTTATAATGATCAATTAGCAAAGACACATCTTTTAATTTTTGCATGTTCATGCGCATGCATGCGCGTCATATTAAACTGTGATTGATCCGGCCTGCAAGCTTGCAATCTCATGGCCAAGCATGCATCCTTCCCTTGCAAGCTCTTGTCAAACAATATTAGCTTGGTAGATAGAAATGATCACCTGATTAAGACCAAATTCAAGTCCTCCCCTTTCTCAAGAGTAAAAGATGACTTGAGTTTTACAAGCAACACATGAGAAATATTAGAGAGAGAAAGAGAGCTTTTAGGTTGGCTGTGTGTGCAACAGTCAATGGCTTGCACCAAACGGAATGAGCTTCATCTAATGGCTAACAAATAAGCTGACTTTGTTGCAAGGCACATACAACAATGTAGCATTCTAGTGGGTCACCCTGGATCATTTATTTACTTTAATTGACAAAATTGAGGTGACACATGAAGACCACCTTAGAAAAAAGAATATTCCAAGCAAATCTTAGACCATATGGATCGCTTTACTCAATCTTAAAACTGTCTACGTTAGACACTCGGAGGCAGCTTATCTGACTATCAAAGGTCAAACCCTCTCATTAACTAAATGGAAGCATTTAATAGATGGTCATTTGTCGTTAGCTTCACCCACTACACTGGGAAGGTGGGCTACTAATCCACAGAATTAAGAAGACGTACGCCAAGAAAAGTGTCCTATTTAATTTGCATATTTTTTTTTCTTTTCTTCTTATTATTGGAGGGTCGCCACCACTGATTCATCCTCCGATGGATTAGAAAATATTTCGGTTGAATTGAGTGCTTCTCTAATTGAGGGCATGAACAAAATGGTTTGGCCAAAAATCTGACACTAAAGAGGCTCCTAGGAGTGAATCAATGGGAATTAATTGAAATAAAAAGATTTGTGGTCTGGATCAAAAATTTTGTGGGATGATTGGTATAATTGGAATCAATTGGGCACGATAAGGACGTGGATCGGAACTCTGGGTCGTTGATTGAGCAACATTATTAACAACATAGATTGAGGTTACATAGATTAAGGTATTTGATGAATGTGATCCAAGTGTTATATTCAACCCCTCTCCTTCCATCTCTCTTTTGCGCTAAAGCACAAGGGTCAAAAAGATGTGGCATATGAGTCCAAGCACAGCCAAGGTGGTTAGAGTGTTTGCAGCTTTATGATTTAAGGCCCAAAGTTGGATTTAGGTCTTCTGGGTGTGATTAGGATCCTAATGAGCTTTAGAGACTACTATTGGACTTGGGTTCGGCTAATGATACAGAGATTACACGTTTTCGAGGATTTGATGGAATATTAGAGGGCTTGATCATGTGAAGATCGAAAGAATTTCTCCAAGCAACTTGTAAGATATTTAAGTGAATAATGACCGTTAAATTTATAGGCTCGGATGTGAATATAGATATTTGGACAAGGGAAAACCGGGTCCAATTATACAAGGTCCGATGGAAAATGAGGGTGTCTACATCATATCATTTTCCCCATCCGTCTCACAAACAATCTCCAACTAACTTACTTTCAAATAATATACTGTTTATCATGTTTCAGCCATGCATTCTTAACTTATGTTTTTGTCTTTTGAGAGTCCTTCTTACGCAAGGAATGGTACTCATAAGATATCATATATTTGCATTTATTTAGGAGGGGATGCCAAAAATTACTCAATACAACAAATACTATCCATCTTAGAAAATGTTTACATGAAATATATAGGTCCTACTTATGAAGAAGACTTATTGTTACATACTCTAAGAATCAGAATAAAAAAATTTAAAATATATCCAAAATGTATTTTTGTTTTTTTAAATGTGCAAAGGGCCCTTTATCTCACATCTTTCATGCTCACAACTGTTCAGTAGTCCAAGAGGGTGGTGATGTTTGCCTGCAAAAAAGAAAGAGAAATAGAAGTTAATTTATTGTAAGAACCCTATACAAGATAAAACTAGAAAAATGAATGGAACCCAACATTTCATCTGTTTTTCATATGTCCACATCAGTAGGAAAATAAGATGAGAATTGCTTACTCTATGATATCAGCCCAGCTTTGATTATCCAGATTGAGTTCTCTCCAAGCGTCAAAGGTTGTTGAAGTGGATGAAGGGGTAGAAAATTCAGTTGGGTTGACATTGTCCTTGAATGTTTCCAAACCGTTTGAGAGCTCCGGAGAGGATGAAACCAACGGTGGAGTAGGAATTGCTGGTGGAATGGCACAAGGAATTGCCATTTGATTATAGATGTTGTTACTACCACCATACATATCGCAATCTGGGGTTTTCGAGGCTGTCCCATTGATTGCTCCCTCCAAAGAAACAGATGATTCCTCAAGGGCTTGATTGTGATATGGTACTTGTTGGATTCCCAAGTTCGAAAAATTAGAATGGGTTGGTGTATGATCATTGGTAACACCAAGAGAGCCATCTAGGAGTCCATCCAATTGGCAGTTTGATCTCAGGAATTCGTTTAATTTGTAATCATTGAAGGAAGATGATCCCATCAGATTCATTGCTGGATGAAAATTACTAGTCATGGCACCTAAGAGGGTCTGCAATAACTGAATTCTCGCCAAATGAGCAGTGTCCCATGGATTCAACAAACTGGAGACATTGGAGGCAGCAAGAAAGTCGGAGAGGCCTCCGAGGAGATTGAGATCAGTTCTTGGCCTGTGGGTTACTGGGTCGATACCCATCTGAAGGAGCTTTTTCCTTAGATGGGTGTTCCAGTAGTTCTTAATCTCATTATCTGTCCTTCCTGGAAGGTGATTAGCAATGGAAGACCACCTGAAACAAAATAGATAAAGCTATAAATTTTCTCTTCCACCGGAATGAATTGTTTAAGCCCATTTTGCCTAATTCATGTTGAATATGCCTTTTAGGGCTTGTTTGGATGTATGGTGAATTGAAGTATGGTGAGGTGAAGCATCAAATCTAGAGAGAATACAATATAAGGTGTTATGATGGTGTTTTATTTTTAGTTGTTTGGTATGGAATCTTTTTGACTTTTTGTATAGAAAAGTAGAGTTTTTTTTATCTTTCAGTGGAGAAAGGATGTTGCTTTTTTTGTACTTCTTTTGAAAAAATCATAGGAAATTTTGAAATTGTGTACTTTTAATATAACCCCTTGTCATTTCTTGTCTAGATTCACTTTACTTCACTTTAACTAGTTAATGTGAGGGGTGAAGGATATAACGTGGTGATGTAGATGGGAGCGTGATTTTCCTAGGATTTGATTTGATCGAAATACATTTATTTATGTTTATAGGAATTCAAATCCATGCAAGGGAACTGGACCTAAAAAAAATAGTCCCAAGAGATGACCCATCATGCTACTATTCTTACCTATTCAAGGTTAATTAACAAGAAATTCTTCATGCAAGCTAAAGGATTAGGGAATGGAAAAAATGAATGAACAAACAAAAGGGTGGAGGTAATTACTTATTCCCTAGATGAGAATGAAGTTTGATAATGACCCTATCTTCTTCTTCGGTGAACCTTCCTCGCTTGATATCAGGCCTTAGATAATTAGTCCATCGGAGCCTGCAGCTCTTGCCACACCTGTTTAGCCCGGCGAGTTTCGGAAGCGACCTCCAGCTGCCATGTCCATGTCTCTGGATGTAATCCATAAGCATCTGATCCTCTTCAGGAGTCCAAGGACCCTTCTTTATGCCAACTTCATCACAGCAAGGAGCTCTTCCCATTGTTCCTTCCTGTCAAAAAGCATACAAAAAGAAGTTAGTGGGGTTGTTGCTGCATTGTATGTTATGATGAAGTTGCTGTGTGGATTTGGCCTTGCACAAACCTGAAACCGAGACTAGAAATTAGAAGGTGGGGCTCTATGAAAGGGAGGGATTGCTTGCTGGTGTTGGAAAAACCCCTGGGGGCACTTGTGGTTTTATAGGGTTTAGGTTGTTGTAGAAATTAACGACTTTGTGTATGGAGAAAGCATTTTACGTTATCATACTTGACCTTTGCACTCTCTTTTCTCGTTGTTTAATTTTATACGCACTAGAATAAAGTATGATACACTCGAGTAAAACCCATGTACATGTGGACCAATGTTGGCCACTGTTGAATTCGATCCACCAATGTTATAAAATTGCTTCAGAAATCCTAACTGTCCAATCAATCAACTTTGTCCAAAACACTTGAAAGAAGGCGGGTGGTCTATCTAAGTAGAAGTTCATGATGAGAGGAGTAGAGGATACGTGGTAAGGCACGAAGGATATAAGATGGAGATGTGTTTAGGGCCTTCACTTTTCTATATAATATTTTACTATGGAGATGGCTTGATTCATATTCATTTCTCATCTTCTTTTGATAGAAAAGCGGATTTGATATTTTTTTCATACCAAAAACTCATCTTTAATCTTTATTTTTAGACATTCATGATATGAATCCTATTCATTCATTCAATTTCTATATATTCTAAGGTCATTGTCCTGTATTTCCACATTGGGTCTCAATATTCATGTTAAGGCTCACCAACGGTACATTGTATCATCTGACCATACAATCGGTTGATAATGGCAACGTAGCAACGGAGGGAAGAGAAATATGAGGTCATTGCGCAGCCAATTGGGTTAGAAGTTGCAGGTGGAAACTGGTTACAGGGTTAAGCTGTTTGAATGTCCAAACGTCAAGGAAGAAGAAAGCACAATGTGAGACTCTTTTGTTTGAGACATAAAATATTCAATTCCTGAGGGCATGCGGACCCATCTATGTCTGCTTGTGGGGCCCACCGATCCTAAATTCTTCATCATGGGTATCTATCATTTTGTCAAAGCCAAGCAAAGCTGGGGCTGCCGTGTCGTTTTGTGCCATATTAGTTTGATGGAGCTGCACCCCACAACTAATTAGTTTGACGTTTCATTTCATATTCATTCCATTAGTTTAGAGGGGAAAAGACCCAATCTAACATCTTTGTAGCAACCATATTTATTACAAATTCTTCATTTCCATAACCTCATCATCATGATCAAATCGGCGCCAGTGAAAATATCATGATAAAGAACAGTCCTATCTAATTTCAAAGGAGCTGAACATGATGGAAGTAACCGCCAAAATTCATAAGGGGCTATCAAATAATCTCGCTTTTTATCAATACTCTGACATCACCTTATTAAATTAAATTCTAGAAAAGTTAGAATCTCATCTACATTCTTATACCTTACAAGCTATATATGTGAAAGAATAAAGGCCAACTCTCCTTTTCTTAAGCTACATAGACATAGAAGTTGCTCCTTACAAACTCAACTTAAATGTCACGGCCTCCTTACTTAACCCATCCTTTGTCTCCAGATACATATGACCCATTACTTACTCACATATTGTTAAAGCACTATATATGAATTTCTTACCCTCTCTCACACACATATACTTAACTCACATATTGTTAAAGAGCTCTATATGAAGTTCTTTCTGATTAATCATATTATAATATGAATTTATATTATGATTATTACATATATGAAGTTATCATTCAACCAAATCATATATTTTTCATTAAAAATACTTAATTTGAATATCAGTTTTAATTCTTATTTGATTTGCATGAAACTTCACTACATTGGCGGCATTCTAGTCTCCACTAGGTTGCGTTTGTGCAGCAAGAGGATTCCTCTCTCTGCGGATTTTCATTTTTGCAAGAGAGAGGAATCCGACATTTGAGATGGAAAAATAAAATCCTCTCTATCAAGGAAATTAGTTTACTTATTTATTTTCACAAGGAATTCGCATCGCACCAAACAATTGAAAAAAGGGTTTGCATGGAAAATTAGAACAATTTCACCCTTTATTGTGGATTTCTCTCATTGCCGTTCATTCCATATCTGTAAGTAAAACTGCCTGCACTAAGAATTCCTACTGATTCAATACTAAGTATGCACACAGGCACATAAGAAATCTGTCACTGCTATTCAAGATCTTAAATTTGCTTAATCAGTCAGAAAGTACAACCATACAATTTTTGTTATTAAGATGAAAACTGATCATAATCTAAAATCGCCCGAGGCTTAGTTTCAGGAGCATATTAATTGGTCTTTTCATCAAAATCTTTGTTGTCATCATAATCTTGGTCATGTCATCATGCAAATAATATCTGCAACTTTAAAATCCCGGTTCTATATTTAATACAATTCAAGAAAATCTTGCAATCACTCAGAGCGTCGTCATTGCATAGTTCAGTTCAGCTCCCCTTGCCAAAATTTTAGTAAAATAATATTGTGGTACCCACTTCTTGAGTTTACTTGATTACTGGGTCATGACACACACCCATGCAAAAATCTATTCAAAGAGGAATAAAAATATTAAAATCAGGAAATATGGTTAAGAAGATAAAACCAGAAAAAGGGCCCCATAAGCCATAATTTGTTAATAGATATAAAGCTTAGATTCAGTAAGATATGTGTCTACTTTGGTGTGGACTGTATTTTCTTAATGGAGTACTAAAGCCTTGAATGCCAACAAATTAGTCGCCCTCTGTTTTTATTAACTTATTAAGAAGGCTTTGTGCTTGATACAATGAACCTGGGTCGCTTCATTGCAACCCATCTGTGGCCAGTGAATGTATGATTGGTGAATCAAGACAGTCCATTGGGTGGCCAGTACTCGCCCCCTTATGAAAAGTTATCCTTGGCACTAATTCTACAGTGTGAAAGATCCTTTTTGACCAATCCATGGACACTCTTTCTATCTCTATAATCCATTTATCAAGTGATGGGAACTCAATTTTGAAGGTCTATTTTGGATAAAAAGATTATTACAAATCTATTCAACCAATTTCAAGAAAGAAATTAGCATGAAATTTTTTTTTATTAAGCGATGGAAAACTAATATAAATAAGGGCAAAGTTTCTAGATCTGTGTATATGGACAGGGTCAAGAAGAATAGTTGGAGGTGGTTATGTTATGGTATAGAAAGATGGCTATATTTCAAAGATGGGCAAGCCAGGGAGGGAGCTTCCTCCAAGGTTCTATGGTGTATGGACTTACATCACCCTGTTCATCATATCAATGTAGAGTTAAATCTGTCGGATTTGCAATTACCCATTCTCTTTCCATTACCTCATTTCTTGCAAAAACAAGTCTCACATACATTAACAAATTAACTACTAGTAAATCTAGTCAACACATAACAAACCTCTGATTTTCCTCCCAAGATCTTCACTGGACGGTTTTCTTATCCAACTTGGTCTCCTAGGAGGACGACCATGCATGGACTTCAACGCCCATAAAAAAAGATATATGTTCCATTAATCAGTTTCAAACTATTTCACAAAAGTAGAGACTGGCTCAGTGTAAAAATACGAGGGGAATAGCACAATAATATTTTTTCATGTGTCCTTTTCATAGTATCTGCTAATGAAAGACTGCGAAAGAGGGCCGAGTGCATGAATGGGAGCTAGGAGGGTCCACACATTTCACCCCATGACCCACCTAGGTGATGAGGAAAAGATGGTGTTGAGAAGGTGGATTTATGGGTTGAGATCCGACCAATATCCAATCCATTTATTACTCTGAAGCTCAGCCCAGCGCAACCCGCTAAAGTTTAGGTTAGGATTTCGGGTCGCAGTACGCAGGTCAGACCGTTCATCTTGTTTTTCTTGATTACAATTATGCTGTTCGACTATCGCATTTTAATTTAACACATGCTGATAATTATGTGAAATGTTCACTTACTTCTAACAGGTGAAACCATAACTAACTTGCATTAGTTCTGGTCATGATTTGCTAACCAGCATCAGTCCTGTTTGGGTTACATGGGTTGAGTTTGTTGGTCGGGTTAGGTTTGGCCGCCTCTAAATATAAACAGTGTTAACTTTGACTTGATAATGGCATTGGTCTCCAGGTTGTGGTTGAAATTTTAACTCCATGTTCTGCTTGAAACTGCATAATGTTAGTGCATTCTAGTCTAAGCATGATAAGAACGTTTAATCCCATTAGGACATGGAGAGTTTGAGAGTGGAATGGATATAATAAAACATACTCTCTGGAATAATTGTAGTATTATAAGTACACGAAGCGTCATTAGATAGATCCCATCCGAATTAGATATCAACATTGTCTGTGTCCATGGTAAACTCTTCTGAGTTCAAACATTGCCATCTAATAGGACACTAACAAAAGGTTTACAGACATACATGAAAGTCCAAATAGAAGGATTGGTCGGTAACGTAACCGTGTAAATATCACTTCACATGAAAAGGGATAAGTAAATTTCAGCACGGCAAGCAAAATGTGTCCCTTTACAAACAGTACAAGGCTACTGTACCCAATGTTCCAAATAGATGCAGTAAATTATATGATATGCAATAACCTTACCAACTACTGGTTTCTTTTCCTTGAATGTATTCAAGGATCGAATTAATTAGGTTGCTTAAGAAGCTAAACTAAAGCAAAGCCCTTTCTGGTCCAAATGCTCGCCTTCTTCATGCTTGGTATGCTTTCTTCTTTGTCGGGCGCATTACGT
The DNA here is from genome assembly GCA_028538565.1 of Umbellularia californica. Taxonomy (NCBI): domain Eukaryota; kingdom Viridiplantae; phylum Streptophyta; class Magnoliopsida; order Laurales; family Lauraceae; genus Umbellularia; species Umbellularia californica. The sequence goes on from JAPQWN010000012.1 coordinate 2,093,410, forward strand.
GGAAACAAAGATTTGCAATCGACAATCGAATCTCACACAACGCAAACACATACGCAATTTACATGGTTCGAGGAAACACTCCAGAAATTACTTACGTGGTTCAATAGTGTGCCTTGACTAAGAGAGCTTACAATCTCTTTACAGTCGTGGTGCCAATACTCTTAGATAGGGGTCAAAATGGCCTTGAACCAAAATTTGGCCTATAAGACTAACCCAATGGACAGATTTAGTTAACCCGGATTACAAGACATAAAAGCCAACATTTCAACTAATCCTTTATGTACGTGGTCTTGATACCTATAGGGATCATCAGTGATGTATGAATACATTGTTCTAGATGCAGGAAGGAATGCTTATATTTATCAATATATTTTTATATCGAAATGATTTATCATTCCACAGCTCCTTTAACTTGAACTGAATTGTATTTGTAGGGACAAATGCTAAATCAAGAATACTTGGTGGATGATCTGTATTGCCTACCTGCATTTACTTAGAGCTTGTGTATGTGCATAGAATACATAGGAATTGGATATATAGGAATTTATAGTCAAATAAGCTCCACCGAAAGATTATTAAGGAGATGAAGGTTGAGGATATAATAAGATAGCCATGTAGATGAGACCTTGACTTTCCTAAGATTTGAATTACTAAGGTGATAGTTGGATATTTCAATCTCATTATCTCTTGATTCAATTTCTATTAATGGGTAGGTTATTTGATAGTCTTTCTTTCTTTTTCTTTTTCGTTATTCGCCTTTGATTTTTCATTTTTTTTCAAGGAACAATTACATGAAACAAACAGACCCTTCATTTAAGATTTTCTTGAAAATACAAAAAATGGACAATGTTTGGATGCCTTCAGATTTACATAGTACATTTTTATATTCCATCATCTCCTCCTTCCTCTTGTGCTTATCTCCCCATTTCTATAACAAGTGAAATAGAGAGTGAAATTGGTATGCATGTAGGATTTTAAGTCATTCTTAATTATTCACTCTCGTTTTTATAAATTTTGAACTATTTTTAAAATCACAATGAAATGGCTGGCACATTGGCTGATATTTCGAAATGCATACCCAATATGTTTGTTACCTTATAATTTCTTGAAAAACTAACATGGAATTTCATTTCTTTGCAAGAAACCACCCACCACCTTAGAATGAGTCTGGATCCCCTGTTTCTACATCCAATCCACGATCGTCCGTTATGAAAAATCTTATGCCAATTAATGCACCATCTCAAATGCTTTCTTGGAAAGAAAAAAAAAAAAAATCAAGGAAGAGATTTTACACCGTTGATGATTGTGGATTAGATGAAACAATATCCCCATGTTTCTATGAAACAAGGGATTTAAGATATCTCCCTAACTTCTTGAGGAGAGATAAGGTTTCACAATTAATTTTTTCTTTATCTCTAATGGAATATGAGATAAGGATTCCTCATATTGTGTCAACTTGAGCCCCAGCAGGTTAGTCATGGGGGTTCTCTCTGCCCGCGGATCCTCTCATGGGTCCAGCCCCCTTATTGGACTAAAAAAAAAAAAAAGAGGTTAGAGGCTGTATTGGATCGAGTGCGTGGTTGTGCCTTGGTGATTTAGATGTGGCATTGGGTCAAAAGTACTGACTGTTGGGCCTCAGCTCAAATTGCAATTGAAATTGGATCTTTTAAGGGACTGTTTGTTTGCTTGAAATTACATTCATAGGAACTCTAGGAAATGTATTTTTACATGTGGTTAGAATTTGAAGAAACAAAGATAAAAATCCATACATGTGCATGTGCACGAGAGTGCATGAGTTTCTTTTTTCTTTTTTGTTGCTATATGGGCGAGCAGTATAGCTCCCTTGTGATAACCTAACTGCCCCAGATAGATCCTAGGGCAACTATGTGGAATAAGACCCGGGCCCTTAATCATTAGAGTGCTTGAGTTTCAGCCCTTCATGTTAAAAAGGAAACACAAAAGAAAAGTTGAAGATCGTCGTCATCAAATAATATCTCCTTTTCATTTTAGAAAAAAAAACCCCAAAGGGGAGAGATAGAAAATGAATACCCAACCCTAATCAACCAAATCCAAGGAAAGCCAAAATGTTTCATCTGGATTTTAACCTTTTATCCTTCACTTCCTCAATAATCCTTTCCTCGAACCAATTTACTATCAATCTCTAAGACTCATATCCATGCAATCAAATGGCTCTAAGAGAAAGAGCTACAGGAGAATTCCCTAACTCAGGCCCAAAAGCCATTTTCTTAAATCCGGACAGCTCAAAGTTCACATCATTGGCCTAAATTTCAATTTTGCCCGAATGGGCCTTTCCACCAAAAAAAAAACCCAGAATGGGCCTTCTTTCGAATTAAACATGTACGAATAAAATAGTGAAAGGCATGTGATCAAGCTCAACAAAACAAGAGAATTTTGAGCGGTTCATGATATTGTTAGATGAAGATATAAATGCTTAGAACCACTGAGCTGAACCAAACCAAGCCTTTTCCCACTAGGCGGGGTCGGCTATATGGATTTGACGACGCCAATCAAATCTGTTTAAGGCCATGTCCTCCGTTAGATAACCGAATTCGGAAATTGTTTGGGCTATACATTCCCAGAATCCCCCGATTCCTCTTTGATGGTTACATCTCAACTTGCAACAGCCAGAAAATTCCAAATTAACCGGTGGAAGATCCTTATATATATATATATATATATATATATATATGCTCCTATGAGAGATAGAGGTGGGGCCCTCACATTTAAGTTGTTAACATTGGATATGGATGTGAGGGCCCCACCTTATCTCTCATAGTAAGGTGCTCACCTTATTATGAGAGATAAGGTGGGGCCCTCACATTTAAGTTGTTGGCATTGAATATGAATGCGAGGGCTCCCACTTTATCTCTTATAGTAAAGTAAGAGATGCTCTCATAGGAGCATCTCCTAAACGGCCCTCACATTTAAGTTGTTGGCATTAGATATGGATGTGAGAGCGCCCACCATATCTCTTATATAAGGTGAGAGATATCTCTTATAGGAGTATCTCCCTATAGGGAAATTTTCAAAAACTCATATATATATATATATATATATATGGGAAGTGTTCCTATGAGAGACACTCTCACCAACTTTATGAGAGATAGGTGGGGGCCCTCACATTTAAGTTGGGGGTCCTTGCATTTAAGTTGGTGAGAGTGGATATGGAAGTGAAGGCCCCCACTCATCTCTCATAAAGTTGGTGAGAGTGTCTCTCATAGGAGTACTTCCCTATATATATATATATATATATATATATATAAATATATATCAAGGCTCTCCTAAGCTCAAGCTTAGAAAAAAATTTCGTAAGCTCATGCTTGTGGGGCTCAACTTTGGTCCATCGAAATGGACCAAATACGTGACCCCCCTAAATTGCATATGTCCACCAACTTTTGGTCAGATCCGAATTTATTGGACGGTTTGACTGACTATGCATCGATTCGAATGGACTATTGATCATTAAACTTTTGAGCTCATACGGAGATGATAGAAATCACGATTGGAGCTAATTTTTTGCTGAGAAGAGGATCCCGGGGTAAACATCCCTTGTTTATGTGGATTCCACTAAGTAAATATCCATCCAGGAATGGCCAACAGCCGTTGCCTTACACCTTACCTGACCCAACCTGCCAACCAAACATTTCCAATTTGCCTTGATGCCTCCTAGAAAACATTGCTGCAAAAGCTCTGATAGGAATAACAACGCCAAAAGATAACATTGGAACAATTTCAAGTTTGTGTTTCGATCAATATTGTTCAAAAATGCTGTTATAAAAATATTTCATAATATTGTATAAATCATTTTGATGCTAAGTGAGAATATTGAAAATACAGGACCATGGGAAGAAGAGTGATTTAGATTGAATAGAAACCAACTGATTCTTTCACATAGTATTTTAGATCAACTTAAACCAAAAACCTCTTGTTGTTATAGGGTAATGGATGTTTATCACAATATTATCAAAAATATCATGGCAACAATAATTTTGGGATAATTAGATTTATCACAATAATCTCACACACACACACACACAAAAACACACTTTTGACAAAATGATTGGAATGTGGCAATATTTGCAATATTTGCAACAAGGCTAATGGGTATATGAGAGAATTCTCAGGATGCTTCCTGAAGGGGAATCATGCTTACCTTGAGATAGAGTTGCCAATAGGTTATGGGCCGGGCTGGGTGGAGCACCTTATTATCAACATGTATGGGATCAACATCAACTCATCCATTCATTGATAAAATTTGAAAGTGTCCACCCAAACTCAACCAGGAAGTTGTTAGGGTCAAATCAAAACCTTTAGTTAACAGGTCACATGAATGACGTTTTGGGGCCCTAGATCATGGCCTGGGCCAGCCCACTTTGGGCCAACCTTGGATATGTGATTTGGGCCTTTCAATAATTGGGTCATGTTGGATTAAGTGATAGAAAACCCAAAGCCCGACCCGGACCGTACGAGAAATGCATGTAATTTAATTTAGTTAGTTCAAACAATTGCTCAAATTCCCACGAAAGTGATAAAAAAAAAAAAAAAAAAAACTCTCTTCAGCCCCACCCGATTGATTAAATGGATGGGCTTGGGCCTAACTTTCACAGCCCATGCCGGGTTTGGATGGGCCTAGGCCACTGTTCTAAAGCTGGACCGGGTCTGGATGTGCCTTAGCCCGGGCCCATGAACACCCCTAATAGCAGCAATTAGTCGGATAGGTCTGGCCGCGGCATCCTAATTAGAATAGACACAATTTCAACCAACTAAACCAAAGGTGAAAATAAAAGGTGTAAACTAGACCTTGAAATATGGGGTTAGATTGGGTCGAGTGGTCGGTCAGGTCAGGTCATGATTTGCCACCCTGCCATGAGCACCTCGGATGGGAAATTTAACAAATATAATTGGAATGTGGCACTTTGACGGCTGAGAAGTACATCAATGCAGAGCAAAACATTCAGTGATTTCCAAACCAATTACATAAGATGGGGCCTTGTCAAGAAGAATACAGCAAAAGATAAGAGTCTCGGTTCAGCTTGGCCTGATTGATTAAATGGGCAGGCATGGACCTGATACTTCCAGGCTTAAACCAGACACGGGCCAAGGCCTGGATTTGCCTCCGCCCTACCCGACCTGGCCCTTGAACATCCCTAAATAGAGCCATTAAAGCCTTACATAGTCCTTTATTTTCATCATAGTCGACTGGTTGCACATTCCAAGGGGTGGGGGGCCCACATGGAACAGCTGGCCTGACCCATTCCCAGTTCGGTTCATTGGCATTTGCAGATCCAGGAAAGCAACAATCTATCTATTATTTTTCATTCTCATGGTTCGTTGCTGCTTGCATGTTTGTTTGCTGGAATGTAGAAAGTTTCTAATTAATATTGAAAAGAATTAGAAATTCTCCAAATGTTTTCATCGCAGTTTTTTTCGAACCTCAGATGCACTTAACCTCCAAGATGCCATTGGAAAATTTAAGAAGCTAAAAATGACATCTCAAAAACTTGGACTTCTGAAATTCGACTAACAAAACAAGGAATTTCATTTACGCTACCTGACATTGCTATCAGAATTTTCAACACATTGAAATTTCATTCAGAAATCTGTGCAAATTAACAAGCCGTTAATGTCCATCTATTAATTATATTTTTAATCTTCTGCTACTGGAGCAATGTCATCCTTTGTCCTTCCAAATTTCATGGCTTGTGGCAAAATTCATAGAGCTCCAAAAGTGCAGACACTTACTGCAGATTTTCAAATATGAATATAACTCAAGCCATTTAGACTCTTTAAACCACAATATATATATTTTTAACATGTGAGTGTAATCATTTTTAATGTAGATCATCCAGTCGAAACATATAAGGATTCGGTTCCAAGTGCTTTGGACCCGATATGTATGGATATCGATCCAGATCCAAAGATCCAAATTTATCCAGATCCAAAAATTGATCCATGCCCACTTTAATTTATTTAGAATTAGGGGCTTCGAACGCTCAAACATTAAGATACCCATTTGCACCCCTACTTGTGTTACAATTGGTGAGAGCAACATTCCAATGCAGCTTTAGCAGCTCAAGATCCTTATTATTATTATTGTGGTGGTAGTGGTGGTGGTGATGGTGAAGTGTATCTCATCCTAGGCCTAGAATCACCTGTAACGAGACATAGATTTAGCTATAAAACTCTCTCAAACCAGAAAAGTGGATCAAAGGCCCAGCAATTAAACACAAGGGACTCGAGATATCATGGAGTAGAGCAACAATGGTGAGTCTAATTACTAGTTCGATTTAACGGCCACCTGGTGAAGCTGACTCAACCCAATCTCATCGGAATCTTTCATAATAGAAATGAACAATATTCGTTGGCAGTCCAGAACAGAAATGTCCAAGAAGGTCATAAACGTCACTTCCCCTCATATATAATTTCTTACATACAAGATGCTTATAAAATTTCCAGCTACAGGGCCTTTGATTCATCAACAACAAGAAGAACAAGAAGACAAGGCATCAAAGGAGGAAGAAGAAGATGAAAGGACAGCTCTCACACGAGTCGGAGATAGACGTGCCTGCAGGGGTGGTGTGGGAGACTTATGGCACGCTTGAAGTGTCCAAGCAAATCGCCAAACTGCTGCCCAACTTGGTCCAAAACATACAAGTCTTAGAAGGTGATGGGGGCGTTGGCACTGTCCTTGCTATCACCCTCGTTCCCAGTAAGTTAATTCATCTTATCATGATGGTGATGATCTCAGACAGTTCTCCATTAAATTCTTCAGTGGACTGATAAAATATCTCGAAATGTCACCAGAGTCGCTTGACTCATTTTTCCTTTCTTTTTTTTTTTTTTTTTTCTAGTCATGCCCTTGAGTCGCAAACAATTTCATGACTCATGAGCTTAAGCCCTCTTTTCCTTTCTGCCTTTGTTTATTCCATTTGTGGTGACAGTTTTTATTCATAAAAATCTCATTTTTATTGTAGTCATTCCATATAAAAAAAAACCATATCCATGTCCTAATGAATGAGGATTGGTGATTAGATGTGGCTGGATTCAGTGGTTACAAAGAGAAGTTCACCAAGGTGGATAATGAGAAGCATGTGAAGGAGGTGGAAATGGTGGAAGGTGGATTCCTGGACTCGGGTTTTCTCCTGTACCGAGTCCGCCTCGAGATCTTAGAGAGAGATGTCGATTCATCCATCATCAGATCCACTGTGGAGTATGAGATTGCAGAAGAGTCTGCTGCATACGCCTCTCTTATCACTACTGATATGCTCGCGATCATTGCTGAAGTTGTTGGAAAGCACATTGCTGAGGCATATAAAGCCAAGTTCAACGCTTGAAGAGATTCAACTTATTTTTGGGATTTTAGAGATAAAAGAAACTCTCTCTCTCTCTCTCTCTCTCTCTCTCACTCTCTCTCTCTCTTTCCTTCCTTCCTGTTGTAAAAGAAGTTCCAATAGAAATTAGAAATAATTTCTCCTTGTCATTAGAGTTCCTAAGGCCCATTTGGATCCTTGTAAAACAATAATTGATGCCCTGCACTCTGCTTTTGTGAGTGGTTGCAACGTCAAACAATAGAACAGCAATAATGCAAGTTTCCAATGAGTGCAGATCTGTCATTAATGGGTAATACGAAGTAACCCACACTTGTTTGTCTAATCTTTTAGAAAATGATTAGAGTGGCTAAAATGGGTTCCAGTTAGACTCCCTTATTAGGAGCATCATTGAAGGGTAATACACTTTCACTATTGCTTCTTTAGTGACAGTCAATTACTAAATCTTTTTATTTGCACCCAAATCTACTCCGGAGCAATAAGACACCCCCACCAATTAGGGGATTTGGCCCAGCTACTGCTAGCCTTGTTAGGGACATTCATTTTTCAATCCAACTTGTTGATTTAGGGCACGTTTGTGTACACACCCTTTCAGCGGAAAGGAGAAATTGCCACATCAGCAAATTTCATAGAAATAGAAACCTCAAAGAAAGATTTCTGTTGAGTTTAGAAAATCATGTCTGGTGCAAAAAAAAATTCTTAGTTGAATTGGTGCTAATGTTGTTTAGTGCGACTGTGGACTCCTTATAGAAAATCAAATTTTCTTATTTGGTGAAATAATTTTTTGATTAAAAATAACATAACATGTATATTATTTATTCAATATTAAATAATAATTAATTTAAAAAATAAAAAATGAAAGAGTTGTAGGGTTTTGGGTTGAAATAGACACGAGTGAGGAAAAGAGGGACAAGTTTCTTAAGGAAATCAATTTCCCATATCCCCATAAAAAACCCATTTCTTCCATTATCAAGAAAAATGCTGACGAGGCAGAAAAACGTTTTCATGAAATTATTCCGCACCAAAAGCTTGAAAAATGGGTTTTCCAAGAAAAACCGTCTAATTTTCTGTAGAAAAGTGTGACACAAAAATGCCTTTAATGAAAAATCTAAACTATTTAAAAAATATATTATTATTTTAATTTTTAAAAGGATAAAACACCCCGGATTAATATGGAATATGTGCATTTCACTCAAGGAAAAGTGGCATTTACTTTTAGTAGTCTGGATCTTGAACAAGTGGACTCAAAATAAACCCTCCTATTCACTTTAATAGGAATAGGAATCAACAAAGTAATAGCTAATAAAGGGCGTGAATATCATTGAGGATTCTGAGTCATGGAAGATAAGACTTTTGAAAGATTAACCCAACCAGTGGCAGTAGTACAAGTGGAGTCTCAGTTGCTTCTTCTTGGTCTAGGAACCATCGCCCTTCTTTTATAAAAATGGACGGGTCCACTGACACGAAGACAACTACTGGGACGGCCACAGATGTATTATAATTTATAAGCCCACAATATAGATCCATTAGCTAGTAAGACACATTATTGAAATTTAAACTGTTCAAATTAGTCTCACTTTATTTCACCATCAAAGAAAATTTAACGTAATAAGATTATGCATAGTATTATATTGATTATTTATAAAAATAAGGTGATTTTACTTTTCCTTCTTCTAATTAAATGATTTATACATGATCAACTTAATGTTATTTATTACCGAAAAGTATTTATACTTCTTCTACTAACGTCACGCGAGTTCGAATCCTGAGAAGAACGATTGGGCATGAAGAAAATATATATACCGTTAAAAGTGTGCCGACTGGGTTCCACCTGGGGGAAGTTCTATTTACGAGTGGGGTGCGCCCACCAGATTCCACCCGAGGGAGAGTGTTGAGGAATGGGTTCCACTCAAGAGAAGTATTTAAAAGCATTTATGCTGCATCTACTAACCTCTCAAGATTTATCTAGGAAGAATTTTCATAGGTGATACAAGGTGGAGCAACGACCTTGATCAGGCTGGTTATGATTCCAAAAGAAAGCCCACAAAAGACTTTTATAACAATTGAAGGTTTTTCAATTGATCTCTAGATTGGGCAACTCAACAGCCCAATATGTGCAAAAAATAAGATAATATGCTGCGAAAATAAATAGCAAATCACACACCACAAGTACACAAGATATAATGTGGAAAATCCAAATCGGGTAAAAAACCATGGATCCAAATTGGATTAACAATCAAGCACTAAAAATCTCGCAATCACAAGATACTCATAGATCCCTCCGTAGATAATCACTACCTAAGGACTGTAGTTACCTCTTGTGTAGCTTCACGCGTCAACAACTTCACACCGTTAATTGCAATAGATTCAAACCTGCTTGACTTCTGAGATCTCCTACAAAAGAAGATGATTTTCTATGAGGGATGTAGAAGAAATTGCTCTTTAGATCAACTCTGCAGTACAATCTTTCAATTGAATCTCTAGATAAGAATTCTCCCAATTAGATCTTACAACGCTGAACACTAAGCTGCCAGCTGCCATCCGATCGATCAGGCCAACCATCCTATCGATTGGGTAACTGTTTCGCTAAAAATTAAACAAAAACAAGTATGGAATTGGTTTTATTTAATTTCAATGAATTACAGGAAGACACAAGAGTAACTTGCATGTATGTTTGGCTGTGTATTGAAAAGTCACATTTGCTTTTATTTTTACAAGGGTTATATTTGTATTACCTTCTAAGTGCACGTTGTCTACAAATTTTATACAATCCTATCGTTGGGCTTAGGAGATTGAATGTAAAAGGAAGTGTAAAATACAACATTTAAGGAGAAAGAAAGATAGAAGATAGTTGTTGTCTTCATAGAACATATCCTTCCTTGAATGTAGTCTCTTTCATCAATCTTTGTAATCTATCACCACTTATTGAAAGGATGGCCTTGAATGATGTTTGTATGGACATCACTGTTATTCCCTCTTTGTGTGAAGAGAACAAAGAAAGGTTTTGGAGACCCTCAGAGAGGCTTAAAATCACTGTCGACTGACCATTACCTTGCAAAAGGAATTAGGTTGAGTCTTTTGGCAAGAGCACAATAGGATTTTTAGACTTTTTGCGTGAATGCCTTCTGTGTGTGCAGAAAGCTGCTTTCAACCCCCCTTTTATAGCCATTTGTAACTGCTGGAGATCGGACGGGCAGGGGGGGTTAGTTTCAGGAAGTAGAGTAAATGGGGTATAACTGCCATTTCTACATGTCCCGTTGCCATCAACCTTGATCAAGGGAGGAGATCGTGGGCGCTTACCGCTTATTGGTTGTTAGAATAACTTCACAATGCCTAGTGGCTATTGAAGTGCATGAACTGAACCCAGTGGTTATTCAGGTGCTACTAGCGGCCAGTCAAATGCGACATTACTGGCTGCTTGAGGGATGTAGCTGAGGTATAGTTATTAATTTCATTTTTTGTTCGGTCGAAATGGCCGAAATTTTTCGTTTCGGTTGAAATGGCAGAAATTTTTCGTTTCGGTCAAGTGGCCGAAATTTCGGTCTATCTCGGCCGAAATTCAATATTTCGGCTGATTTCGGCCGAAATGGAATTTTATATAATTAATTTTTTTTTTACTTTTTCACACATATATATATTGTATTTCTTATATTTTCAAAAAATATAATTCCAAAAAATTTACTATAATGGATTAAATCTATATTTCTTATTTTTTCTATTTTTTACTTATAAATGTATATATATTATGTTATATTTTTCCTGAAATGTAATTTCGAAAAGTTTCGCCGAAATACCAAATCGGCCAAAACTTTTCATTTTGCAAGCTAGAGCGAAATAAGGTCCGAAACTATATTGACAGCTATGGGTTGCTGCCATTGAAGAGCATCTCGCAACTAGTGTCTTTGAATAGCGTTCAATGGCTGATGTCTTTGGAGAGCGTTCAACGGCTAGTATGCTGACTGGCTGTTGAGAGCACACATATGACGACTATTGTAAAGTTCAAAGCGGCCGTTGAGGGAGTGCAATCATTGACTACTGTACTGTGTCCAATGGTCATCATCGGTGGGTTTCCCATTATCTTGATAGTCAGTAGTCAGGTTTCAATGTATTGGCTGATCTTTTCTAGCAGTCAATGGAAAAAGAGCATTTTACCTTAAAAAGATTAGGAACTTAGTAATTGAAAATTTACATGTCAACAGTAACCTTTGTTAAGTGAGAGGTCTTCGATATCCGATCGATATGCCCTATATCCGATCGATCGGGTAATGCACTTCACCACTGATTTTTTATGATTCTCCACTTTGTGCATACAATAGCCGGTCCATAATAAAAAAAATATAAAATTACAACTCAATGAATCCAAAATTTTATCTTACCTATGAATTAACCAACACCAAGGCGACTACTCTTGTGGGAAGCCGTCTATGTTGTGGCCCACTTTTCACAATCATCCGACGCTTAAAGGATTTAGCAATAAAAGTCTCAAACGAGATAAGAGAATCAATGCCCACCAAAGAGTGACTAGCAATCAAGAATGGCCTCTTATCCTTCCTACACCCGAGGGACGTACTAACCTCACCGAGGTGTGACTCGCAATCAAGTTGACCCAACCGAGTAAGGGCAAGCCTCGGCCAGTTATGAGCTTTTGAACACTCATAAATAGCTGTCTTTAAACTCATCAAAATCTCCCCTGCTTGCAGGCCTGGCCAGCACAGGAATATCCGAAAAGGTCGTTTTCCCTCGTACTTTCTCAAAAACAAGGGCTAAAGAAAGTCTTCTACTAGAGTACCTTCTAGTTCTTCTCCAACAACCACAAGAAGATGATTAAGGGGCAGCTCTCACACGAGTTAGAGGTAAGCGTGCCTGCAGCTGTGGTATGGGAAACGTATGGCTCGCTTCAATTGGGCAAGCTAATTGTCAAATTGCTCCCCAACGTAGCCCAAGATTTACAAGTCTTGGAAGGCAATGGAGGTGTTGGCACTCTCTTTTCTCTCAACTGGTTCCATCCCTGTAAGTTACTGGTCATATTTTGATAATTATGATGGCGGTCTCACCTCGAATGGAATCTAGATTGGGTATCCATCAATCTCTTTTGAACTTTTTTTAACTCAACCAAGGGGGCTAGGACCCCTTAAAAGATCATCCCAGGGGTTATATCCTTAAATTTCAACTCAATTGGAGTGAATCCCACCATCTGATTGAAAACACGACATAAATGTAATTAACGTCACATTAGCAGTTACGTTCAATCTTACAGTTGAACTCACTCCAATTAAGTTGAAAGTGACATATATTACATTGTTCCTATGTAATTACTGCAAAGGAAGATCCAAACTCAAATCCGTGTGGGATATAGAGTTCGATCCCTTAGTACTAAAGTGGGATTTCCAACCAACCGGAAAACCCCTTAATTAGTTCTCATAAGTCTCTTGATTTGATCTATTAAAAGATAAAAATACACTAATGAGATTGGTTGTTATTAGATAATCCTGGATCCAGAGTTTACAAATGGAAGCTCACCAAGATCGACAACGAGAATCGTGTGAAGGAAGTAGTACTGGTGGAAGGTGGGTATCCGGATGTGGGTTGTCTCGTATTCCGAGTCCGCTTCGAGATCTTAGAGAAAGACGACGATTCGTCCATCATCCGATCCACCATCGAGTATGAGCTAGCAGAAGAATCTGTCATCTACGCCTCTCTCGTTTCTATTAATTCGCTAGCAAACATTGCTAAAGTCGCCGGAAAGCATCTCGCAGAGCAGTACAAAGCCAAGCTCAAAGCATAAAATGAAAAAAAATCAACCCACTGGGATCCTTGTAATTTGTAATTGACGCGCTGCACTCTGCTTTGGAATTCAATCCATTTTGGAATTCCGGGATTACAAAGGGCTGTGTGTTAATTATCATTACCTTCTTTTTCTTACTTGTGTTTAGTGTAGTTGATAATTAAAGAGTCCTGCTACTTGTCCAGGTATTTAGTAGGCTTTTTCATAATTAAAAATGTGGGAGTTTTCTTATGATAAGTACAGACCATACATGTGCACACAATGGAATTCCTGGATTACTTGTGTTTATTTTCTGTGACCTTGAACATAGCATATATCAAAAAATAAACACAAAAATCTAAGTAGGGATGTAAATGGATTCCCGATTCTCCGATTACCTAGAGGTTTCGATCCATTAAAAACCGGATCTGGGTCCTCATTTAGGCTCTGATAAGTAAATGGGCCTAGGTTCGGTTCCACCTTAGTTCAGACCCGTGGACCCCAGTATATTACCTCAATTTTTAAAAATTTCTCTTAAAAACCATGTTTTTTAATTGCATTCTCTGCCTAGACCCAGACCCGGATCCAGATCTGTCCCATATATAGTTCTGGTTCGGGAGCCAAGAAACTAGTTCCGGGTCCGAATCCGGTTCTACCTTCTTCTTTACTATTCCGGTTCCAGTTCCGGGTCCACCGCGGACCCGAACCGGAATCAACCCATTTACAACCCTTAATTTAACTCATGTATGGTATGAGAATGAGATAGAGACATCTGTGATGGACCCCTACTGGTTGGGCAGTGGACGTAAAAACCAATTCCATCACCATCCATCTTTATCTATCAAGATGGTAAGTTCTCATGTTGCATATGGATCATCTATTGTAATGATCCACTGGCATAATATATAGCTTGGAAAATTTGAGCCTCACAAATAAGTAAACAACGCCAAGACCCAGTTGGGGTCGTTTTCGAGCAGGAGAAAATGAGAAATTAGAGAACTTTTGGCAGGATAAACAAATGAGGAAAAATGTAGGGGTGAAGTACCAATTCTGTATGGTTGCTTTTACTCCACTGATGTTTGGACTTGAATTGATTAAGTCAAGCTAAGGAGAACTACTTAAAATTTCTGAAAAATGGAATTAAATGATAAATATAACTTTTAAAGTAACACATAAACTAATTTCTTTAGGGGCTTGTTTCGATGCAAAGGACTGAATTCCAAGGAATTCTATAATGGGTCGCGACAGTGTATTATTGAAGAGATAAGGGGCAAATTAAGACATTAGAGACCCATCTTTTCCTAGGATTTGATTTACTGGGTGATAGAATTGGGTATTAATTTTCCATCTCTCCTTTAAAAAGGAGATTATTTTAAAGTCATTTATGGATCTAATTAAACTATGTTTTGTTAATTTTAACCACTTTGAATACTACAATTCCTACAACCCTAGGGTTCAATTCCTTTCCATTCAAACAATAAGTGATTACAATCCTAGCATATAGCTTGAAGTCCCCAATCAATAAGTGATTACAATCCAAGGATATATCTTGAAGTCCCCAATCATTAAGGGCCTATTTCTTTACAGGCATTTCTGCTTATTTTTTTACAAGCATTTCTGACATGAATTCAGGCCGTCTGTGGAATCAAGAATTCCCGTCATAAATTCAATGTTTTTTTGGTGAGATTTTCATTTTTCAAGACAGTCATGATTTTCAAATGCCAAAAAGGTGAAATTCCAAAATGCTAGCTCTTTTAAGTGCATTTTAGAATTCTGGAAGTCCGAGAGGTTTAGTTGGAGTTCTGGCACTTAACGAAGGAGGCCAATCTTACCTACAAAAAAGTGGGCCCGATATTTTCAATTGCAACAATTGGGGCTATGCAATTTCTGTCAAGATGGGACCATATTCATATTTTTAAACTTGGCTTGCAATATGCTTTAGTTTCTAAAAAATGGGCCTATGTACAGGTGGGTCCACAATGTAATTCTTATCATCTGGTCCCAAATTCACAACAACATCGTGGGTCCCATGTGCTACAATGCATAAAATGTGTAATTCCAGTCAAGAATTTATGTAGCAATGAAACTGGGAGTTCATAGAATTCAGGAATTTAAAAATTCCCAGGCAAGAACTCATGTAGGAATGAAACGAATAATTTTCAAATGACATAATTTAGTAGCATTTCAAAATTCTAACTTTTAAAATTCCCAAACAGCCTCTAGACATGAATTCCATAAATTCTACTTAAAAAATATTCCCCCCATAAAGTGATTGCAATCCTATGATATATAGCTTGAAGTCTCCAATAAGTAAGCGATTAGTAGTCCTTGATGCAACTACTCCCTTGAGGATTCTTTGCCTTCGAATACTCTTATATTTCTTACTTCCCTGTCATTTATTCTCACATGATTTGACCCCTCTTTTTGAATTGGCTTGATCCCATCCCAGTATAAGGAATGAAAGGAAACCGCTGTAGCCCATGCCACAAAGAGGAGAATTAAGAAGGTAAACCAGATGAAAGGTGGAAGCGGGGTATGGTTAATACTGATCTTCTCTATTCTCCCTTCTTACCCTCATTTCCTTAGTAGATGCATATTCAGTCTTTAATTGAATTGACCCATATAGTGAAAATCTAAACTGCCGAACATAGATCCTCTTAAGAATTGGTTTTCCAGATTTATCACTAATAATATATGTGAATTTCTCTCCAAGAAGAGGCTGGGGCATTTATTTTAAGTGGTTTTGATTTTTGAAAAGTAATCTCAAAATAAATGCCCCTATTTACTCTAATAGGAATTATCATCACCAAATTGATCGCTAATAAAACAAAATACTTGTTTTAAGTAATTTAGATTTTTCAATGGGCCGTACTTTAATTGAGCATAGAGGAATCAGAGTTGTTTAAAATAGATTTACTATCAAAGAAAATTTAGCCCAATAAAATTATGCACAATGTTGGATCGATTATTTATGAAACACATGACTCAAGATTTTTTCTTCTTCTAATCATGTTTTTTAAACATGATCAATTTAACGATATATAGAACTTCAATCAGTAAACTTTTCCCTGCTTGTTGTACAATGCTGACCTTGAGCATTTTAATTTCAAAAGTGAGCCCCACAAAAAGATTAGCAACAATGGAACTCACCCTTCTTGTTAGGAGTGTTGTTGGGAAGTCTCTCTGATGGCCTATTCTATATTGTCATCCCAAAATCTAACGGATTTAGCCAAAGAAGTTTCAAACAAGAAAAGAGAATCAAACTGTCACGACCCGGGCCCGAGATCCGGTAATCCCGAGCCGTGATCCCATACTTACTCCCGTAAATCCCGAATTAACCGAAGTTAAAACGAAATCCACAAGGGATAACAATCTCAATAAACCTGTTAATCACACAAATCTGCGGAAACGATTTCACTTGACAATAGCAATTAAGATGTACATGTATACAAAATAATGTTCCTTATACATGTGTACTATCCATCATTTGCCCATCAAATAGTGCATGTCCAAAATATTGTGCAACGACCATTAATTACATCAATGACCATTAATTACAACCCAAAATGATTATACAAAAGAATGACTTCACAAAATATTTCCAAAATGTAATATTCCTTCTCGCACTCGGATACCCGTGTCAAACGGTATCCCGGCCATTCCATTCGATCAAACCTCTTGGAGGAACCGGAACGGTCTCCTCCGCTCCCGCCTGGGGCGCTGCCGCACCGGTAAGGGCAAACGGGCCTGTAATGCCATCAATAACACTAGTGAACACGACGGTTCAACAATGTATAAACAATTCTTGCAATAGCATGTTAATTCATGAGTTAGACTCATTCAATGTATTAATAACAGTTCCAATTCTAGATAAGTCTAGAAAGTTCCTACAATAACAATAAGTAGACATGAAAGTCAATCATGTGGACATGTATAGGGTGGTCACTACCATAGCATTCATTGTCATTTCATTCATTCCATTTACCATCTTCCCTCAAAGGAAGGATTCACCATTTCCATCTTCCCTCAAAGGAAGGATTCTTCTTCCAAATGGAAGGCATCGATCAATACCATAGATATGATCGGAATATAGTGGGACTTACTAGTGTCCGGGCCAGGGACAACTAGCATCACCACGGAGCTCCAGAACGCCCCCAAATCCATCTACTGCAGTAGGATTAATCATTTGTTTCATTTATTAATTCATCGAACTCATTAGAGTTCTCATACAATAGCTAGGTAGTGCCAGACTCAAGACTCAAATCAAATAAAATTAACAAACTCTATTCAATTCAATTTCTCTATTCAAAACTATTCATAATTCAAACCATTCATTTAGGTGTAACACTCGGTTATCTAGTGCACGTGTCATTTTCGATGGACATCACATTAGATTTATTATGCATTAGAGTCCCCTTAATTATCACCTATGAAGGTTTGCAATAAATGAAAGATTAACACACACCATTGGAATAAGGTTCAAACTCATCAATACTCCTTCTTCTATAATCCATAAACCTCAATTACACTAGAAATAGTCTCCAAACTGATTTATAGACCCATTTACACTCATCAAATGAGTTTTTGATTCAATTAGAATCACCTTTGTTTGGACCCAAATTTGAGTCTTCCAATCACTATGATATATAGACCACTAGATTCTACGTTCCAAGAGCTTTCCAACGATATATAGAAGTCCAAATTCCGACATACGGGTCAAAAGTTATGACCATTCTAAGTTTATGCTGTTGGGCCCAATGGGCCGACCCGCTCGAGCGGCCCATGACCCGCACGAGCGAACGGAGCTGCTGTGACACCTCTTTTTGTGCACAAACAGAGCCTAAATGGTCTGTTTTTGGGGTCTCTTCTTCCTACATGAAATCCATCTTTACAAGACATGGATTTGGACCAAAATGAGCTTCCAAAGTGCTCACAAAAACCATGATCCACCAAATTACATTCTACATTAATTGATTTCATTCAACCCATAAGCAAATCAAAACTCAATGAAAAATGCACAAGTTCCAAATCCATGGAAATTCCAAGAATCTCTACAATGATTAACACTAACTACAAGCACATGTTTATACTTGCCTCTCTTGAAGATTAGCTACCCAAAGTCCTCTTTGTTTAGCTTGTTTTGAAGATGAAAACCCCCAAATGAAGTCCTAACTCCATGAAACATGAAAATACACAACTATTGAGCCATTTGTGCTAGAAAGCTTCACTAACCATCCAAGGAAACTTGAAAGTTCTACTAAAGTGCTTAACTACTTACTTGAGGTTCAAAGGAATGGATCTTGAGACCTTTCTCAAGCTCTACACTTCTAACAATGGATGAGTGGCTTGAGGAAGAAGATGAAGATGAATGTCAACTCTTCAAAACTTCCTTGAATCACTCCAAGCCTCACACTTGATGAAGAAGAATGGAAGAGAAAAGAAGCAAAAGAACCTAGGGTTTGGCTTGAAGAGAAATGAAGGAATGAGCTCATTTCATTCTAATATAAGGGTGCTCTCACACTAAAACCCCCTTTGGTTTATTCTTATTTCATTTTGAGTCAAATGAACCCCCACTTGGCCCATTTGAGGTCCGATGGAATCGCGCCTATTACGAAAGTTAACGTACTATTCGAGATACACACGTTGGTATCAAGAATTTCCGTATTCGACGAAATACGTGAAGACTCGTATTTATGAGAAAGTCCTTAGCCCACTTTATCTAAGTCTAAATTCATTTTAACCAACTCAAATCCATTCAAATTCATTCCATTATGCTTAATACATCACTTGAGACTAATTTGTCTCTCTTTGGTCTTTAAACTTCATTAACCCAATTATCCGTACTTAATTAGCATAAATCCTAATTAATTAGCATTGATTTCGATTAGTCTTACACAAACCCAGCCAAGAACGACCGAAAGTAACATGGAGGTGCGTAAATGACAAGAAGGACCAGAAGGAACATCGAGTTAACTTTGGTGAGTGGATACTCTGATTACTGACCTCCAACATAGTCAGCTCAACCGAGTGAATACGAGGCCAGTGTGAGTCGTTGAACACTGGAAAAGAAAAGACTCACTGTGGATGGCTCATCGGAATCTTTCCATGTTGAAATGTACAATATTCGTGGTAGGCCAGCATAGAAATGTCCAAAAAGATTCCTAGACCTATTAAAAGAACCAACCTAGAAACCATAAGCTCATCTCCAACAACAAGAAGAAAAGCAGAAGAAGAAGAAGAAGATGACGATGAAGGGGCAGGTTTCACACGAGTTGGAAGTAGGCGCGCCTGCAGCTGTGGTGTGGGAAACGTATGGAACGCTTCAATTGGGCAAGCTAGTCGTCAAGCTGCTCCCCAACATCTTCCAAGATATACAAGCTGAAGGGGATGGAGGTGTTGGCACTGTCCTTTCAATCACCTTCGCTCCTGGTATGTTTGTGCTCTGTACTAAACCAATATTGTGTGGACCCAGGATTTTCATTTGAGTGGCAGGTCCAAATAGGTAGTCGGGTTTTTTGAGGTGGACCAAAGATTTTCATCTGGGTTTCGGAGGCGGATCCAAAATTTTCATGTGGGTTTTCTCGGCTTTGTTTTTACCAATGGGGTGACTGCCTCCGAAATCATATATGTGGGTCTGCTCCTATTTATTTAGATAAGTAATCTTGACGGTCTGGATTGCGTATCCAACAATTAATGGCCAGACCATTCATCAATCTCTTGATTTGATCATTGTGATTTTATATGAATAAGGAGAAAAATACAATACTAAAACAGTGGTGAGTTGTTTGTGGATTACTAGGTGCGCCTGCATTTGCTGTTTATAAAGAGAAGTTCACCAAAATCGACCATGAGAATCGTGTAAAGGAGACTGAAGTGGTGGAAGGTGGGTTCCTGGATCTTGGTTTTCTCCTGTACCGAGTCCGCCTCCAGGTCTTAGAGAAAGACAGCGATTCGTCCATTATTCAATCCACCATTGAGTATGAGCTCGCAGAAGAGTCTGCTGCCAACGTCTCTCTCGTCTCTGCTGATTCGCTAGCGGCCATCGCTGGAGTCATAGGAAACCATCTCGCTGAGGAGTACAAAGCCAAGCTCAACTCTTGAGACTGTTGAGGAAAATTCAACCCATTTTGGGGTCCTACCATTATTTAGGGTTGACTATTGTTACTGTCATTATTGTGGTTGTGTTTGGTTCACTTAGATAATGGAAAGGGTGGGAGCTTGGTTGCTTTGCCCTTACTGGAAGTTTCGTATTTTCATGTTTTCTCTATTTTATTTTTGTATGATCTTGTAATAAGCCATATACCAACCCAAAATCTTAAACTCATAGGTTGAAGGCTCATACAAGTATATTAAGACATGACAAACCTATTACTTAGGCGATGTGGGACTTTCCAACACTCCCCCTCACGTGCAGGCCCAACAGATTTCATAGACGGGCCTGACACATGGGCTAACAGATTTCATGGACGGGCCTGACACATGGGCTACACAAAAACAATGGGATCGGAACCCACTCTGATACCATGTAATAAACCATATATCAACCCAAAAACTTAAGCTTATAGGTGGAAGGCTCATACAGATATATTGAGACATGAGAAGCCTATTACTTAGGCAATGTGGGATGTGATACTTTCCAACAGATCTAAACGTACATGTGCACATAAAAAGGGCACATGACTTGTATAGTAGTATGCCAATTTGTTCTTTTCACCTTGAACAAAGGAGGTAAAGGGTCTAGCCAGAACAGTAGGACCCACAAAACCAATTCATATATGGTTTGAGATGGTGATCACATCTATAATGGACCATACTCTTTATGCAGAAATGGACAACCGAAATGGATCGGACCGAAATAAAATGAAGCGGAACTCAAACTGAAAAGCTTGGAGCCCCATTTCATTTCTGTTGAAGGACCAAAACGGAAAGCTCCATTTGACAAGCAGGAGAGTTCTCACTATATTAACGAATGAGAGAAATTTTAGAGGTGAATTATATACCACTTTTGTGGTGTTGCTTTTCTACACTATGTTTGGCCTTTATTAGAAAAAGTTGCTGAGTAGAAATTATTTAAAAATTATGGAAAAAAAACATTATATGACTAACGTCACTTTCTAGTAATACAAAATTTAATTCCTTTATTTTTCTGTTTGTTTGGGGAGGATTGGATTCTAATGAATTCTAAAATAGGTTGCAACCAAGTATACTCAAAGACATTAGAGGTGAAGGATACAGCGGTGTTATGGAGCCGAAAGGCCCTAAACCTTACTTTCTTAAGATTTGATGTATTGGGTGATAGTTAGGCATTCATCTACTATCTTCTCTTAATTATTTTTTACAATAAAAGGGGATTATTTGAATGCTATTCATGGATCTATAAAGTCCCACATCGCTTATGTGAGTGTCCATTGGCTAATATAGAAGACTCGGCCTTTCTCTAGTATAACGCGCTTTGGGTACACCAATGGGTGCCAGAAATAAAGCCATTCGGATACGCCTATGGGGGCTCAAAGCGGACTATATTATGTTGGATGAGCTGGATCATTACATTTGGTATCAGGCGGCTCTCCTCTGAAGGTCTCATGTGAGCGTCCAAAGCCTTGGCTAATACTGATCTTTACCTTTTGTCCTGTCAATTTCAACTGCTTCTAATAAGAACGTAATCCTAAGAATTCAGTTTCCCCTTCCATGCTGAGAGATGGAGTTGACTTTCCTAAGATTTGATTTACTATGATGATTCATGGTTCACCATTTTCCCGTAAAAAATCATTTGACAGGCAATCATTTGTGTATTCTCATTTTTGTTTCTTCAATTTTTATCACTCTGACAAGAAAGTAGTTTTATCAGATTTTAATTCCATACAGCGAAATGTCATTCCCTGTGCTAGGTGGAAAAATAAAAAAAATAATCTAACTTGCATAAGTTAGGCTCACTTAGATGCATCATTTGACAAGCAAGAAGGCACGCGCGCAATGGAAAAATGAAAATAACCAATCGATTGCACAACAAGAAAAGTGTAAATCAAATTAATGTTTTGAAATCTGAAGCTCAGTAAATTAAAATAATCTTATTATGTTGATTATGTCCAATGCTAATTTATAAGGAGCATTTTATTTCTCTGTTTTCTCTGCTCCCTATAGTTTTGTGGATGCCCAAGGCACAAAACTTGTATCAACAGGGGGAATGCAACTCTTTCTCTGAGAACACTGTCCAGTTAGAATTTCTATCAAATGGGGAAAATACAATGTGTGGACCAGAGTGTTTGACTGAGCTGGACTATAATAATCTCCTCAAGCTGGGGCCCAGCCCGTCTACTGAAGGGCTGTTTGGAGGCCTTACTAATGGAGTTGGGTGAAGTAAAAATTATTTTGAAGAAAGAATAAAATATAAGTAGGTTTTGATGGTATTTTATTTTTAGTTGTTTATTATGGAATCTTTTATTTTTTTTTGTATTGATTGTGGAGATTTTTTGGTCTTTTAGTGGAGAAATAAGGTTATTTTTTACTTTTTTTTAAAAAATATAAAACTTGAATTAAAGTACTTTTGATGGGAATTTTTTTTTTTTTTGAGAAATGAAGGTTTTATCTTACTTGACTCTATTAGTAGAGTTGTCAAACAAGCTAGAGGGAATATAAATTCTTTTCAGATTAACCCAACCGTTGCCAATAAGAAAAATGTAGCTCAGTGGATTACACAAGAATGACAAGAACTATCTTTGATACTACGTAAAATACCATACACCAACCCAAAAGCTTAAGTTAATCGGTAGAAGGCCCAAACAAGCTCCCAGTAAGTTAATTCATCTAATCATGGTGGTGATGATCTCAGACAGTTGGATCGCATATATAAGACCATTTATCCATTAAATTCTTTAGTAGAATGGTAAAATATTCGAAATGTCACCATAGTCGCTTGACTCACTCTAACTTTTTCTTTTTTTCTTTCTATTTTCTGATCATACCCTCGAGCCACAATTTCATGACTCGTGAGCTTAAGCCCTCTTTTCCTTTCTGCCTTTGTTTATTCCATTTGTGGTGACAGTTTTTGTCCATAAAAATCTCATTTTTATTGTTGTCATTCCATATATAAAAACCATATCCATGTCCTAATGAATGAGGATTGGTGATTAGATGTGGCTGGATTCAGTGGTTGCAAAGAGAAGTTCACCAAGGTGGATAATGAGAAGCATGTGAAGGAGGTGGAAATGGTGGAAGGTGGATTCCTGGACTCGGGTTTTCTCCTGTACCGAGTCCGCCTCGAGATCTTAGAGAGATGGCGATTCATCCATCATCAGATCCACTGTGGAGTATGAGATTGCAGAAGAGTCTGCTGCATACGCCTCTCTTATCACTGCTGATATGCTCGCGATCATTGCTGAAGTTGTTGGAAAGCACATTGCTGAGGCATATAAAGCCAAGGTCAACGCTTGAAGAGATTCAACTTATTTTTGGGATTTTAGAGATAAAAGAAACTCTCCCTCTCTCTCTCTCCCTCTCTCTCTCTCTAGCTCTCGTTCTTTCCTTCCTGTTGTAAAAGAAGTTCCAATAGAAATTAGAAATAATTTATCCTTGTCATTAGAGTTCCTAAGACCCATTTGGATCCTTGTAAAACAATAATTGATGCCCTGCACTCTGCTTTTGTGAGTGGTTGCAACGTCAAACAATAGAACAGCAATAATGCAAGTTTCCAATGAGTGCGGAACTGTCATTAATGGGTAATACGAAGTAACCCACACTTGTTTGTCTAATCTTTTAGAAAACTAGTGGAGCCCTGCACATGCAATGCATGTGCAAGAAACATACTCTTTTTGCGTGAATGCCTTCTGTGTGTGTAGAAAGCTGCTTTCAACCCCCCTTTTATAGCCATTTGTAACGACCGGAGATCGGGGGGGGGAGGGGGGGGGGGGGGGGGGGGGGTGGTGGTTAGTTTCAAAAGTGGAGTAAATGGGGTATAACTGCCATTTCTGCACGTCCCGTGGCCATCAAGCTTGATCAAGGGAGGAGATCGTGGGCGCTAACCGCTTATTGGTTGTTAGAATAACTTCACAATGCCTAGTGGCTATTGAAGTGCATAAACTAAACCCAGTGGTTATTCAGGTGCTACTAGCGGCCAGTCAGATGTGACATTACAGGCTGCTTGAGGGATGTGGCTGAGGCATAGTTATTAATTTTGGCCGAAATTTTTCGTTTCGGTCAAGTGGTCGAAATTTCGGTTTATCTCGGCCGAAACTCAATATTTCGGCTGATTTCGGCCGAAATGGAATTTTACATAATTAATTTTTTTTTTTACTTTTTCACACATATATATATTTTGTATTTCTTATATTTTCACAAAATATAATTCCAAAAAATTTACTATAATGGATTAAATCTATATTTCTTACTTTTTCTATTTTTTACTTATAAATGTATATATATTATATTATATTTTCCCCGAAATGTAATTTCGAAAAGTTTCACCGAAATCTAAAATCGGCCGAAACTTTTCATTTTGCAAGCCAGAACGAAATGAGGTCTGAAACTATATTGACAACTATGGATTGCTGCCATTGAAGAGCGTCTCGCAGCTAGTGTCTTTGAATAGCGTTCAACGACTGATGTCTTTGGAGAGCGTTCAACGGCTAGTATGCTGACTAGCTGTTGAGAGCACACATATGACGACTATTGTAGAGTTCATAGTCGCCGTTGAGGGAGTGCAATCATTGACTACTGTACTGTGTCCAATGGTCATCATCGGTGGTTTTCCCATTATCTTGATAGTCAGTAGTCAGGTTTCAATGTATTAGCCAATCCTTTCTAGAGGTCAATGAAAAAAGAGCATTGTACCTTAAAAAGATTAGGAAATTAGTAATTGAAAATTTACATGTCAACAGTAACCTTTGTTAAGTGAGAGGTCTCCGATATCCGATCGATATGCCCTATATCCGATCGATCGGGTAATGCACTTTGCCACTGATTTTTTATGATTCTCCACTTTGCGCATACAATAGCTGGTCCATAATAAAAAAAAATAAAATTACAACTCAATGAATCCAAAATTTTATCCTACCTATGAATTAACCAACACCAAGGCGACTACTCTTGCTTCCCACTGTTGGGAAGCCGTCTGTGTTGTGGCCCACTTTTCACAATCATCCGACGCTTAAAGGATTTAGCAATAAAAGTCTCAAACGAGAAAAGAGAAACAATGGGAAGCCGTCTGTGTTGTGGCCCACTTTTCACAATCATCCGACGCTTTTAAAGGATTTAGCAATAAAAGTCTCAAACGAGAAAAGAGACTCAATGCCCACCAAAGAGTGACTAGCAATCAAGAATGGCCTCTTATCCTTCCTACACCCGAGGGACGTACAAACCTCACCGAGGTGTGACTCTCAATCAAGTTGACCCAACCGAGTAAGGGCAAGCCTCGGTCAGTTAGGAGCTTTTGAACACTCATAAATAGCTGTCTTTAGACTCATCGACATCTTCCCTGCCTGCAGGCCTGGCCAGCACAAATCGAAGCTCACCAAGATCGACAACGAGAATCGTGTGAGGGAAGTAGTACTGGTGGAAGGTAAGTATCTGGATGTGGGTTTTCTCCTATACCGAGTCCGCTTCGAGATCTTAGAGAAAGACGACGATTCGTCCATCATCCGATCCACCATCGAGTATGAGCTAGCAGAAGAATCTGTTATCTACGCCTCTCTCGTTTCTATTTATTCGCTAGCAAACATTGCTGAAGTCGCCGGAAAGCATCTCACAGAGGAGTACAAAGCCAAGCTCAAAGCTTAAAATGAAAAAAAAAAATCAACCCACTGGGATCCTTGTAATTTGTAATTGATGCGCTGCACTCTGCTTTGGAATTCAATCCATTTTGGAATTCCGGGATTACTAAGGGCTGTGTGTTAATTATCATTACCTTCTTCTTCTTACTTGCGTTTAGTGTGAGTTCCCGAATCTCCGATTACCTAAAGGCTCCGATCCATTAAAAACCGGGTCTGGGTCCTTATTTAGGCTCTGATAATTAAATGGGCCCAGGTCCGGTTCCACTTTAGTTCAAACCCGTGGACCCCAGACACGATATACTATCTCAATTTTTAAAAATTTCTCTTAAAAACCATGTTTTTTTAATAGCATTCTCTGCACAGACCAGGACTCGGATCCAGATCCGTCCCATATATAGTTCTAGTTCCGGAGCCAAGAAATTGGTTTCGGGTCCGGATCCGGATCCTGTTCTACCTTCTCTTTTACTGTTCCGGTTCCAGTTCCGGGTCCACCGCGGACCCGAACTGGGACCCGGAACTGGAATCAACCCATTTACAACCCTTAATTTAACTCATGTATGGTATGAGAATGAGATAGAGACATCTGTGATGGACCCCTACTGGTTGGGCAGTGGACGTAAAAACCAATTCCATCACCATCCATCTATATCTATCAAGATGGTGAGTTCTCATGTTGCATATGGATCATCTACTGTAATGATCCACTGGCATAATATATATATAGGTTGGAAAATTTGAGCCTCACAAATAAGTAAACAACGCCTAGACCCAGTTGGGGTCGTTTTCGAGCAGGAGAAAATGAGAAATTAGAGAACTTTTGGCAGCATAAACAAATGAGGAAAAATGTAGAGGTGAAGTACCATTTCTGTATGGTTGCTTTTACTCCACTGATGTTTGGACTTGAATTGATTAAGTCAAGCTAAGGAGAACTACTTAAAATCTCTGAAAAAAGGAATTAAATGATAAATATAACTTTCAAAGTAGCACATAAACTAATTTCTTTAGGGGCTTGTTTCTATGCAAAGGACTGAATTCCAAGGAATTCTGGAATGGATTGCGACAGAGTATTATTGAAGAGATAAGGGGCAAATTAAGACATTAGAGACCCATCTTTTCCTAGGATTTGATTTACTGGGTGATAGAATTGGGTATTAATTTTCCATCTCTCCTTTCAAAAAGGAGATTATTTTAAAGTCATTTATGGATCTAATTAAACTATGTTTTGTCAATTTTAACCACTTCGAATACTACAATTCTTACAACCCTGGGGGTTCAATTCCTTTCCATTCAAACAATAAGTGATTACAATCCTAGCATATAACTTGAAGTCCCCAATCAATAAGTGATTACAATCCAAGGATATATCTTGAAGTCCCCAATCATTAAGGGCCTATTTCTTTACAAGCATTTCTGCTTATTTCTTTGCAAGCATGTCTGAGATGAATTCAGGCCGTATGTGGAATCAAGAATTCCCGTCATAAATTCAATGTTCTTTTGGTGAAATTTTCATTTTTCAAGACCGTCATGATTTTCAAATGCCAAAAAGGTGAAATTTCAAAATGCTAGCTCTTTTAAGTGCATTTTAGAATTCTGGAAGTCCGAGAGGTTTAGTTGGAATTCTGGCACCTAACGAAGGAGGCCAATCTTACCTACAAAAAAGTGGGCCCGATATTTTCAATTGCAACAATTGGGGCCATGCAATTTCTGTCAAGATGGGACCGTATTCATATTTTTAAACTTGGCTTGCAATATGCTTTAGTTTCTAAAAAATGGGCCTATGTACAGGTGCGCAATGTAATTCTTATCATCTGGTCCCAAATTCACAACAACATGGTGGGTCCCATGTGCTACAATGCATAAAATGTGTAATTCTAGTCAAGAATTTATGTAGCAATGAAACTGGGAGTTCATAGGATCCAGGAATTTAAAAATTCTCAGGCAAGAACTCATGTAGGAATGAAACGAATAATTTTCAAATGACATAATTTAGTAGCATTTCAAAATTCTAACTTTTAAAATTCCCAAACAGCCTCTAGACATGAATTCCATAAATACTACTAAAAAAACATTCCCCCCATTAAGTGATTGCAATCCTATGATATAGCTTGAAGTCTCCAATAAGTAAGCGATTATTAGTCCTTGATGCAACTACTCCCCGTGAGGATTCTTTGCCTTCAAATACTCTTATATTTCTTACTTCCCTGGCATTTATTCTCACATGATTTGACCCCTCTTTTTGAATTGGCTTGATCCCATCCCAGTATAAGGAATGAAAGGAAACCGCTGTAGCCCATGCCACAAAGAGGAGAATTAAGAAGGTAAACCAGATGAAAGGTGGAAGCGGGGTATGGTTAATACTGATCTTCTCTATTCTCCCTTCTTACCCTCATTTCCTTAGTAGATGCATATTCAGTCTTTAATTGAATTGACCCATATAGTGAAAATCTAAACTGCCGAACATAGATCCTCTTAAGAATTGGTTTTCCAGATTTATCACTAGAAATATATGTGAATTTCTCTCCAAGAAGAGGCCGGGGCATTTATTTTAAGTGGTTTTGATTTTTGAAAAGTAATCTCAAAATAAATGCCCCTATTTACTCTAATAGGAATTATCATCACCAAATTGATCGCTAATAAAACAAAATACTTGTTTTGAGTAATTTAGATTTTTCAATGGGCCGTACTTTAATTGAGCATAGAGGAATCAGAGTTGTTTAAAATAGATTTACTATCAAAGAAAATTTAGCCCAATAAAATTATGCACAATGTTGGATCCATTATTTATGAAACACATGACTCAAGATTTTTTCTTCTTCTAATCATGTATTTTAAACATGATCAATTTAACGATATATAGAACTTCAATTAGTAAACTTTTCCCTGCTTGTTGTACAATGCTGACCTTGAGCATTTTAATTTCAAAAGTGAGCCCCACAAAAAGATTAGCAACAATGGAACTCACCCTTCTTGTTAGGAGTGTTGTTGGGAAGTCTCTCTGATGGCCTATTCTATATTGTCATCCCAAAATCTAATGGATTTAGCCAAAGAAGTTTCAAACAAGAAACGAGAATCAAACCCAGCCAAGAACGACCGAAAGTAACATGGAGGTGCGTAAATGACAAGAAGGACCAGAAGGAACATCAAGTTAACTTTGGTGAGTGGATACTCTGATTACTGACCTCCAACATAGTCAGCTCAACCGAGTGAATACGAGGCCAGTATGAGTCGTTGAACACTGGAAAAGAAAAGACACACTATGGATGCCTCATCGGAATCTTTCCATGTTGAAATGTACAATATTCGTGGTAGGCCAGCATAGAAATGTCCAAAAAGATTCCTAGACCTATTGAAAGAACCAACCTAGAAACCATAAGCTCATCTCCAACAAGAAGAAGAAAAGAAGAAGAAGATGACGATGAGTGGCAGGTCTCACACGAGTTGGAAGTAGGCGCACCTGCAGCTGTGGTGTGGGAAAAGTATGAACGCTTAGATTGGGCAAGCTAGTCGTCAAGCTGCTCCCCAACATCTTCCAAGATATACAAGCTGAAGGGGATGGAGGCGTTGGCACTGTCCTTTCCCTCACCTTCGCTCCTGGTATGTTTGTGCTCTGTACTCATCTAGATCCAGGATTTTCATTTGAGTGACAGGTATGTTAGTGCCGAGTACATTCAGTAATAGTTCAGTGTTTAGAAGACAGATCTGAACACAGTGAATTTAACAAGTAGTAAATACAATAAGAAGTCACTCACTATTTGAAGACAGAAACATGGTGTTGTTGCAGAAGTCTTGAAGTTCTGTAAATCACAGAAGCTTGGTGATCAAGGCTAGTACGCAGCACTATTTCCTTAAGACAAAAATCGCCCCCGCAATAGTGCTTACGAGCTCTATAACGTCTGTCTCCCAGGATACAGTGATCAATCACACACAGTTGCAGCACTACAAACTGAGTGTCTGACGAACCAAAGGTGCAGCGAAAAATGGATGCCCAAAATGCATTTAAATAGCTTAAACAGGTCTCTTCAATGGGGGTTGCATCTGTTCAGAACAGTGACTGTTCAGTGAACAGATGCATCTTCCTTCTATGGACACAAGGCCCAACTCGCTCGCCCAAGCCCAAGCCCGGCCCGGTTCGGTGCGGGGCGGTGCGCGCGCGTGGTGGTGACCCAACCTTGATCTAAGTCCTCCCTCCCCCACAAAAGTGGAGTGTCCCTTGGGGCTTATTTTATACTACCAAAGTAAGTATATTTATACCCAATGACTGTTTTGCTCCCAAACAATGTGGGATGCAAGTTCACTACTTCCTTTGTTTCCATGTTTAACATGTTCAAGTAGTGGTGTTTAGGAGGCAATTTCTCATTCAGTCCTTAATGGATTAGAGCAACCCAATACATGTAATTACTCTACTCATAGAGTAGAGTACATTCCCATGTATTCCCACCAAAAAGGATTAGTGGGTCCCACTTAGTTTTTGGCTCAAACTTTGACAAAAGTAATGGTGCTCTAGCCATTTTTCCAACAAAGTCCAAATAGGTAGTCGGGTTCTTGGAGGTGGACCAAAGATTTTCATCTGGGTTTAGGAGGCGGACCCAAAATTTTCATGTGGGTTTTCTCGGCCTTGTTTTTACCAATGGGGTGACTGCCTCCAAAATCATATATGTGGGTCTGCTCCTATCTATTTAGATAATTAATCTTGACGGTCTGGATTGCGTATCCAACAATTAATGGCCAGACCATTCATCAACCTCTTGATTTGATCATTGTGATTTTATATGAAAAAAGGAGAAAAATACAATACTAAAAAAGTGGTGAGTTGTTTGTGGATTACTAGGTGCGCCTGCATTTGCTGTTTATAAAGAGAAGTTCACCAAAATCGACCATGAGAATCGTGTAAAGGAGACTGAAGTGGTGGAAGGTGGGTTCCTGGATCTTGGTTTTCTCCTGTACCGAGTCCGCCTCCAGGTCTTAGAGAAAGACAGCGATTCGTCCATTATTCAATCCACCATTGAGTATGAGCTCGCAGAAGAGTCTGCTGCCAATGTCTCTCTCGTCTCTTATGATTCGCTAGTGGCCATCGCTGAAGTCATAGGAAACCATCTCGCTGAGGAGTACAAAGCCAAGCTCAACTCCTGAGACTCTTGAGGAAAATTCAACCCATTTTGGGGTCCTACCATTATTCAGGGTTGACTATTGTTAATGTCATTATTGTGGTTGTGTTTGGTTCACTTCGATAATGGAAAGGGTGGGACCCTAGTTGCTTTGCCCTTATTGAAAGTTTCATATTTTTATGATTTTATCTATTTTATTTAAGTATGATCTAGAAATTCATGTGCACATAAAAAGGGCACATGGCTTGTATGCCTATTTGTTCTTTTAACGTAATAAGATTATGCACAGTATTATATTGATTATTTATAAAAGAAGGTGATTTTACTTTTCCTTCTTATAATTATATACTTTGTACATGATCAACTTAAACTTAATGTTATTTATTATCGAAAAGTATTTATACTTCTTCTACTAACCTTGCGCGAGTTTGAATCTTAAGAAGAACGACTCAGCGTAAATATATATATATATATATATATATATATATATATACCGCTAAAAGTGTGCTAATTGGGTTCCACTTGAGGGGGTATCTATTTATGAGTGGGGTGCGCCCGCCGGGTTCCACCCGAAGGAAAGTGTTGAAGAGAGGGCTCCACCCAAAAAGAGTATTGAAAAGTATTTGTGCTGCATCTACTAACCTCTTAAGGTTTATCTAAGAAGAATTTTCATAGGTGATACAAGGTGGAGCAATGACCTTGATCAGGCTGGTTATGATTCCAAAAGAATGCCCACAAAAGACTTGAAGGTTTTTTGGATTGATCTCTAGATTGGGTAACTCAACAGCCCAATGTGTGCAAAAAACAAGATAATATGCTGGGAAAATAAATAGCAAAAGCACGCACCACAAGTACACTAGATATAATGTGAAAAATCCAAACTGGGTAAAAAATCACGGATTCAAATTGGACCAACAATTAAGCACTATGAATCTCGCAATCACAAGACACTCACAAATCCATCCCTAGATAATCACTACATAAGGACTGCAATCACCTCTTGTGTAGCTTCACGCATCAACGACTTCACAATGTTAATTGCAATAGATTCTGATGATGCACAAAATGGATTGGCACACCACCGGTCAAGTATGAGTAATAAATGCAGTGATTATGAAGAGAGAGAGATTATAGTGGTTCGGTCAGTGTGACCTACGTCCACTTCAGAAGGGCAGAGGTCGCCGGATATATTAATTCTCAAGTGTTTCAGATATTAAAAACTTAGGATAGTGTGTAGAAGAGAGAATATTGCTTGCCCCTCAAGTGTCGAGAGGCTCTTCTATTTATAGTCTTCCCCTAACAAATGGGGACGACTTTACAGCACCGTTCACAAGGAGCCTTCTAGCTGTCCTCGATGGGCGAGGCAGTTAAGATATTCTCCGCAGGACTTGGTAAAAGCGAAATGTGGACAGACTATTTCCGAAGCGACGTGGGTTGCTGTGACGTAGTCAGGCCTCATGGATTTGGGCCTGAACTCCATTGGACCAAACGGATCTTCATTAATTTAGGCTTTGGCTCATCACGGACTGGGCCACTTGGGCCTGACTCATCATTTGCCCCTCAATGCCCCGCACCCAAAGAAGCTTTGAAAGGGGGCATTTTAAATATCCAGGTCTCTTCTCCCTTCCAAGAATTTTTCCTCATTCCAAAAAAGAATAAAAGTGTTGGAATCTTTAAGGCCATGAAGCATCCAAGTGAAGACAAAGCATGTTGACACCAAAAATGTCACTTTACCTCTTCAACATCAAGAAAGCTGCATGAAGTCGCAACCTGCCATAAATAGGCAATGCAATTTCTCCAAAAAATCAAATCTTGTCAGAATCAAACAAAAACTGCAAGATCCTTCAAGATAGCCAAGAGAAGAGTACACATGAAGTTTCGGGCCATTTCAGAATCATTTGGCCTAACTTCGCTTCTCCGACAGCTAAAATGGCGCTCCCTGCGGCGACATCATCGGAGACGTCAAAACTTCGATCAGAGCCTACGGATGACTCCAGCATGTCTCAAAAGGGCTCCATGCCAAATTTCAAGTCAAACCGACAACGTTTGACCCTCCATCAATGCTCGAGCAGCAAAATCAAGCCTCCCGGCGGCGGGAACCACCGAAGCCTTCGCTCATCAAACCAAGTGCATGAGTGGCTTCAACATGCTTCCAAAAGGCTGCACGTCAAATTTCAGGTCATTCCGACAACGTTTGACTAGGTTTCGATGCTCCGAGAGAAAATCAAGCCTACCGGCGGCGGAGCAACCCGGGACCATGACATCCAAAACGGAGCCCATGGAACGTCTCAAAATGACTCCAATAGGCTCCCCGTCAAATTTCAGGTCAATCGGACATCGTTTGACCACATATCAAAGCTCGGCATTTTCCACACAGCAAAATCAAGTGAAGCATCGATGGGACCCCAAACGGCTTCAAAACTCAAACAAAAGCCTATGGTTGGTCTTATTTATTGCTCAGGAGGCTTCACCTCAAATTTCAGGTCATTCCGACATCGTTTGACCAAGTTTTAGCTTTTGGCAGAAAATCAACAGCTCTACGCGACAAAGTCTTCGGCTTTCCCGGAAAATTGGAAACTTTGCACTCTAAAAATGCAAGGATTCTCATCAGGTTTTCTACAGGGAAATCAAGCCAATAAATGAGAAGAAATGTCAAGAAAAATACAGAAGAAAACGGCGACGAAAAATACCGCAAAACGGACCAAAAAAGGGGGAAAAACCCCAGGGTCGCAGCCCGCGACCCTGGCCCAGGGTCGCCGGCCCATGGTCGCCGGCGACCATGGAAGTCCGGGTCACCGGATTTTTCGCCGGTGACCCGTTTTTCCGTCCCTTTTCGCGTTTCGCACACATTGGCCCCTGTGGTTTCCTGAAAATGTGATTTTTAATGCTTGAAATTGACTCATATCCGACAACATCTCGGATCCGCCATCAAAAGCATAAAATCATCAGTGATCGCTCCAAGATCGCCAACCGGTCGACCAAAAAAGTGCTCTTTCTGTCCGACCGATCGAGAAATCGACAAGACAGATGTCACCGGCCCTCTCTTAGCTATCAGTGTCTGAAGTTACATGTTCATCCGATGTCGATCAGCATGAAGATCCATCGATGATCATCGCCAGAAGAATTCCAGAAGACACGGCACGGCCCGCGGCTCTTCGACTGCTCGGCGACCAATTAATGTGGTTAATTGGCTAGCTTTATGGCAGTCATTAACTCATTCTATTGGACGGCCCAATCAGAAGCAAGCATTCAGGAGTTACAAATCAAGAGATTAATGGCATTCAAGCCATGAAACTCCTCCCATTATGGTAATTAAGGTGATTAAAAGCCCTTAATCTCCATCGGCCAATCAGATTCAAGGAAAAAGGAGTTACAAAATCAAGAAATAAATCTTGTAACTCCTCCCATTAAAGCCATTAAAGCCCATAAAAGCTCTCCTAAATGGCTACCAAAAGCCTATAAATAGGAGAGCATTCCATTGAAATCAGGATCAGAAAAAAAAAAAGAGATCAGAGATCGAAAAGAATCCAGAGATCACTTCCCCTGACTTCGGAAAAAGCACCACAGATCCAGAAATCTGAGAGAAAGAAAAAGAGAGAAAAACTCTGCTGAAGTTCTGCACCGACCACCACTACAAGGTGACAAAAGTCCCTTGGGGGGCACCCCCCCCCCCAAGGTCCTTGCCTTCTCCCGCTGCCTCCAATGGCTTGGACGTGGCTTTTCAGCCCGTCTACTTAGCTTTTTATCGGACATAGGACCTCCTCTTGGTCTTTGTCCTCTAAAAATCTGAGGTTATAGCCAAGCCATGCGAATCAAGAGCATCCTCTGTTCTCATCTGCATGGATGATGGCGAAGCCCACACATGGCTTGCGACCGTCAATCTGAACGAGTCCCCCACAATCTCCTGAGAAGTTAGATCCTCCTTTTCTTGCTTTTCATTGTAGTTTGTATTTTTCTAAAAGAGACAAAAATCACAACTCTTGTCTTTCATTATTGATGAGAATTGTAA
Organism: Umbellularia californica; assembly: GCA_028538565.1. Classification (NCBI taxonomy): domain Eukaryota; kingdom Viridiplantae; phylum Streptophyta; class Magnoliopsida; order Laurales; family Lauraceae; genus Umbellularia; species Umbellularia californica. The sequence goes on from JAPQWN010000012.1 coordinate 2,128,401, forward strand.
ATCGGCTATAAACGCCAAAATCGGCTATAAATGCCAAACAAAATCGCCTTTCACGGCAAACCAAGAAAATGTCTCTTTTCTTAAATATTTGTGCAATGGAAAACTTGAAAGAAGTTGATTTCCTTTTTACTTGCGAAGGTTGATCTCCGGATTACCACTTGCAATTCCAAGTAAAATAGAAAATTTGGCACACCCACACAAAATAAATGTTGATGTACGCTTCAGCCCCCCGGGCGTGAAAGGGCCGGACCCGACGGACTCCCACGTCCGCCGACCCCGGTAGCACCCTCGGCATTGGAGCGCGTTCCATCAAAGCATCTCATGAGAAGAAGAAGACAGGAAAGAGCCTGCAACTTGTCAAAAAGGATGCCCCAGATGCTGCCCAGCAGCATGCGATGGACGGCCACACTGCAAAGGCTGGCCTGGGCGCCCCAGGCGCTGGCCTGGGCGTCCCAGGCACTGGACCGTAGGATTTGGCGGGCGAGATGGCTGCAGAGGTTGTTGGAGCGGTGGGCGCGGCAGCGACGCCCGGCGTGGGCGCCCTAGATTTCAGCAGCGGCGGCGGCAGTGCCCGCACGGTCGCCTAGGTAGCGACGGCTCCAGGGGAGGAAATTTCAGCGTGAGCGCCCCAGGCGGGGGGGATTTTTGCAGCGTCGGCGGCGGCGCCCGCATGATCGCCCAGGCAGCGACGGCAACGGCGCCCAGCGTGGGCGCCCCAGGCAGGGAAACTTTAGCACCGGCAGCGTGGGCGGCGCCTGCACGGGCGTCCAGGCAGCGATGACAGCGCCCGGTGCGGGCGTGGCGGGTGCGAGAGCGTCACCCGGCGTGGGCGCCCAGACAGGCGGTTCAGCAGCGGCAGCGACGCCGGCGCCCGGTGTCGATGCCCAGGCGATCAAGGGGACGACCGCGGCAGGTCGGGTGGATGCGGGGATGACCGCAGCACCCGGCGCGGGCGTCCAGGCTGGCGGGAGGACAGCAGCGGTGTCGGCTCCCGGTAATCCACATCATTCATTTTTCCATCAGTATCCTTTCTCTTTTTCTTTTTTTGAATATAAAGAATAGTTATAGAACATAGATAATGTAGAATAAATCTTCTTTTTGAACAAACACATGCCATCATTAGGATGTTTTGTATATATTTTTTTTTACTCCAAGTTCAATCACTGTGAGGCTGGGCGCCCAGAGGCGTGGGCTTCGCTGCTGAGGGGCTGGTCGCTGTCTGCGTGGGCGAGCAGCTCGTGTGCTGTCCAGGCAGTTGATTTGGGTAGTGGCTAGCAGATTGGGAACAAGCCTGGGCATGCAGGAGCTGGGACTGCTGATCTAACGTAGTCCCTCGGGTTACAGATGACCTAAGCTTCAAGATCCTGCCTGGAGATGTCGAAAACAATGTTATTCCAAACACTAAAATGTTTGACATGATTACCTGGAGAGAGAGGCTGTTTGCGCGAGAGCAAAGACAGAGTTTGAGGATTGCTCGTGAGAGAGCTACACCTTTTGAGATCGAGCTTTTAGCGACCCGCGAGAGAGCCGTTAAGTTGGAGATAGGCTGCCTGTTTGAGAACAGTACAGAGGCCAAGCTTTTTGGCGACCCGCGAGAGGGCCGCTAAGCTGGAGATAGGCTGCCTGTTTGAGAACAGAGCAGAGGCCAAGCTTTTTTGGCGACCCGCGAGAGGGCCGCTAAGCTAGAGATAGGCTGCCTGTTTGAGAACAGTGCAGAGGCAGGTCAAGCTTTTGGCGATCCGTGAGATAATTCACCTCGCCTGGACCTGTTGATTTTCTCAGCGTTCATATATTTTTGAGCTTTTGCCAATAGTTCTGGCATGCTCTTTGGTAGTCGCTTCATTACCGAAAAGAGGAAGTTTGATGACCGGAGGCCTCCTAGGAAGGCGGTCATGCTGACTTTATCATCGAGCTCCTCGACTTGAAGGACCTCCTCGTTAAAATGAGTGAGGTAACTCCTCAGGCTCTCGTCTCGATCCTGTTTTATGTTGAACAGATGGGCGGCAGGCTTTAATTGGCGGCGTCCACCAATAAACTGTGCCACAAATGATCTGCTTAGTTCGGTGAAGGAGCCTATGGAGGCCGGGGTGAGACTAGCAAACCATTGTCGTGCGGAACCCTTCAATGTGGTTGGGAATGCCCTACACATAATCTCATCGGGGATATTGTGCAGCTGCATCAAGGTCTTAAAAGTTTCGAGGTGGTCTAATGGATCATTCGTTCTATCAAAGGTCTCCACGGATGGCATTCTGAACTTCCGGGGAAGTGGGTAGTTCACCACGTCGGGTTTAAACGGTGTATCCATTCGTCTGACTAGATAATCCACTGTCTCTGGTGCTTGCGCATTCATGGCGTTGAAGACATCACCCAGCTGATTTTGCATTTCTCTGATCTTCTCGTTCCAGCGATTGGGGGCTTCCCTGGTCTGATCATGGAAATAACTCCCATCCTCCATGCTTTGGTTTTCACTTTCCCCCTCTTGGAAATGAGGATCCTCCCTATTAGAATGAGAGGGAGGAGGTGGAAGTCCTCCATGATTTGCTCCCCCCAATGGTGGGGGTCCTCCAAACTGTGCTCCACCCGGAGGTGGAGGTCCTTCGTCATGGCCACCAATTCCCAGAGTAACTCTAAAAGGGACGCCCAAGGGGACTCCTTGGGCGCCCAGGGGATGGGAGCCCTGGGGAACTCCATGAAGGGCGCCCGGGGGAGGAGCTCCCCGGCGTGGAGCTCTTGGATGCCCCGGGCGCAGTGCTCCTTGTGGTACTCCTCCAAATTGCGCTCCTCCCTGCCCTGCTGTGAGCATGAGCTGTAGGATCTGTTGGTTTTGAGTCACCAGCTGTTGCATGGTCTTCAACATTTGTTGAGGAGTGGGAGCAGGGGCATTTGGAGCAGGATTAGTAGATAGAGGATCATCCTCGCCCTCTCGCAAGGGATTATCCTCTGGTCGTCTTGTCGATCTAGTGATGATCACCATAATTTTGACAAATGAAGTATTCTGAAGCAAGAACTTTAGTCGTTCCCACAGACGGCGCCAAACTGATGATGCACAAAATGGATTGGCACACCACCGGTCAAGTATGAGTAATAAATGCAGTGATTATGAAGAGAGAGATTATAGTGGTTCGGTCAGTGTGACCTACGTCCACTTCAGAAGGGCAGAGGTCGTCGAATATATTAATTCTCAAGTGTTTCAGAGATTACAAACTTAGGAGAGTGTGTAGAAGAGAGAATATTGCTTGCCCCTCAAGTGTCGAGAGGCTCTTCTATTTATAGTCTTCCCCTAACAGATGGGGACGACTTTACAGCACAGTTCACAAGGAGCCTTCTAGCTCTCGATGGACGAGGCAGTTAAGATATTCTCCGCAGACTTGGTAAAAGCGGGATGTGGACTGACTATTTCCCAAGCAACGTGGGTTGCTGTGACGTGGCCAGTAGGGATGGCAACGGGGCGGATCGGGGACGGAATTGGGGTTCCCCGCCCCCGCCCCGAAATTGCCCTGCCCCGCCCCGAACCCGCCCCGCCCCGCCCTTCGGGGTAAATTATATTCCCCGTCCCCGCCCCGCCATGCCCAGCGGGTACCCCGCCCCGCCCCGCCCCGCCCCGCCCCTCAATTGTAAAAATTTTAAAAATGTGCTAACTTGGGATTCGAACTTGGGTGGGGGAGCAACTAGAGGCCTTACCACTAGACCAAACTCCATTTCTTGTAATATTTTACCTTATTTAAGATATATTAATATATTCAAGATTGTTACACACATATACATACTTCACTTACTTACTATATATATTATGACTTATACATTATTTATCATTTATTTAAAAGGAAAATGTTAAATGTAGACAACTAAGGAATCTGATTGGAAACCTTAAAGCTACATTGAGCTCGTTTCCATCTATTGGATTTTGAAATCTTTTGGTCTTGTGAAATGAATAGAACTTTATTTTAAAAATAATAATTTCGCGGATCAAACATTTTGTTTGGATATCTATTGGACTCATGGCTTGGAAATTCTAGAATCCTTTGAAATTCTGAAATATTTTTTGGACATCAATTGGGATTGGGCCTAATTATTTATTCTTGTGTTTCTTAATAAAAGCTTCGAAATCTTTATCACATGAATTAGGGGTGCAATCATAATATGCCCTGCCTGTTTAAGATGAAAACATGATAAGCACCCACCAAAAGGAAAATTACACAATTTGCAATTCAAATTTATAAAAGTCTTGAAATGTAGAAAAAATTCTAAAAACATATACCAGTAATTTTGTTTAAAAAAAAATAGAATTTATATATGAACTTCAAGTATTGTCATATAAATATTAAATCATTATTTATTGTATAGCTCTGAATTCATGAACCTCCTATAGCGGGCCCAGCTATATTGAAAGTACATACTATATTGAAACCCTCATTATCAAAGCCTTGTCCCAGGCTCCTAGCTGTGACGGTGTTGGCTACATGTATTCTTTTTCTCCATTCTAAATCAAGACCCAAATAAGAAAATTTTTCTTAACTTTATGATTTTTCTTTCAAGGCAAAATAAATTAAATTTTGGATCAACTACAAAGAAAAAGGTAAATTTATTTATTTTATATGGTAAAAAGCACATGAATGATTCATCTATGTTGTCCCCATGCCTTTAATAATATTAATAAAAAAAACCCTCAACCATGCTGACTCATTTGCCCGAAACTCAGGCCCCTCTCAAAACATCAGTCTTCCTAGGGACCATGACATTTTTCCCAAAATAGAATAAAAAGATCTCCCAGCATAAATATTTTATAAGTGGGGGGCACTATTAGATTGTTTAAAATTTTTTAAATTATCTAATATTAATATTATAAATTTTCCTTTTCCTGAAATTTTACCTATTTAAAGTGAGATTTATTCTTATAAAATTTTCTCTAAACCCTTGAAGGCCACTAACATACACTTGAAAATATCATATATGCTTTGAGACATTTTTTTATGAAAAAGACAATATCTCTCAAAAATATCATGAACTCCATTAATACATGATTTCACTTCATTTCTGGTATTGAACTCCACTCACTAATAAAGAGGTTAATTACACATATAATTAAAATTAGTATAATGTATAGTGTTGTTAGTATGATTAGAATCATTTTAAGTTACTAACTATAATTTAGCTTGCTATTTCTAATCGTATGAGTTATTATAAGCGTATAGCATGATATATCTTGTAATGCTATATCAAATTAGTATAATTTATATTGTTATTAGTATATGATTAGAATCATACCAATTATAATTTACCTTGCTATCTCTAATCATATATGTTATTATAAGTTTAGAGCATGATCTATCATTCTATTATATTCGTTTTATTTAATATGATATATCATGTCGCAATTTAACATTATATATGATTAAAGTCAAATAAGCTTAGATAGATTTTTGACAACTTTAATTTCATTAAATTTGAATTAGAGGGAATGTGATCATATTATATGCTTTTATAATATCTAGGGTTCAATCAATTACATGTTTAACTTTAAAAAAAGTCTTCAATCAATCTACTTAACCCGTAATAACAACATAAAATCAATATATACATTTACATATAAATATGTTTATTTATTATAAAAGAAATCTAAAAAATATATATTTTTTAGAGGATTATTAATTTCGGGGCGGGTTACGGGGCGGGGCATGAGGCGGGGCAACGGGGCGGGGCATGGGGCGGGGTAACAGGGCGGGGCAACGGGGCGGGGCATGGGGCGGGGTAACGGGGCGGGGCAACGGGGCGGGGTAACGGGGCGGGGCGGGGCGGGGCATAGGGCAGACCCATCCCCGCCCCGCCCCGGCTTCGGGGTATGTTTTTCTCCCCCGTCCCTGCCCCATCTAAGATTCGGGGCGGGGAAAACCCGTACGGGGCGGGGCGGGCACTCCGGGTTGGGGCGGGGCGGGTAAAAAATGCCATCCCTAGTGGCCAGGCCTCATGGATTTGGGCCTGGACTCCATTGGACCAAACGGATCTTCATTAATTTAGGCTTTGGCTCATCACGGACTGGGCCACTTGGGCCTGACTCATCAGATTCAAACCGGCTTGACTTCTCAAATCTTCTACAAAAGAAGATGATTTTCTAAAAGGGATGTAGAAGAAATTACTCTCTAGATCAACTCTGTAGTACAATCCTTCAACTGAATCTCTAGAGAAGAATTCTCTCAATTAGATCTTTACTCTAATAATCTCAAAATAAATGCGCCTATTTACTCTAATAGGAATTGTCATCACCAAATTGACTGCTAATAAAACAAAATATTTTAATTGAGCATAGAGGAATCAGAGTTGTTTAAAATAGATTTACTATCAAAGAATATTTAGCCCAATAAAATTATGCACAATGTTGGATCGAGTATTTATTAAACACATGATTCGAGATTTTTCTTCTTCTAATCATGTATTTTAAATGTGATCAATTTAACGGTATATATAACTTCAATCAGTAAACTTTTCCCTGCATTTTAATTTCAAAAGTGGGCCCCACAAAAAGATTTACAACAATGGATGTCACCCTTCTTGTTAGGAGTGTTGGGAAGTCTCTCTGATGGCCTATTCTATATAGTCATCCCATAATCTAATGGATTTAGCCATAAAAGTTTCACACAAGAAAAGAGAATCAAACCCAGCCAAGAATGACCAAAAGGAACATGGAGTTGAGTAAATGAGAAGAAGTACCAGAAGGAACATCGAGTTCAGTTAACTTTGGTGAGTGGATACTCTGATTACTCGTTCAGGTAAATGACCTCCAACATAGTCAGCTCAACCGAGTGAAAACGAGGCCAGTTTGAGTCGTTGAACACTGGAAAAGAAAAGACCCACTGTGGATAACTCATAGGAATCTTTCCATGTTGAAATGTACAATATTCGAGGTAGGCCAGCATAGAAATGTCCAGAAGGGGCATTCCTAGACCTATTAAAAGAGCCAACCTAGAAACCATAAGCTCATCTCCAACAACAAGAAGAAAAGCAGAAGAAGAAGAAGATGACGATGAAGGGGCAGGTCTCACACGAGTTGGAAGTAGGCGCGCCTGCAGCTGTGGTGTGGGAAACGTATGGAACGCTTCAATTGGGCAAGCTAGTCGTCAAGCTGCTCCCCAACATCTTCCAAGATATACAAGCTGAAGGGGATGGAGGCGTTGGCACTGTCCTTTCAATCACCTTCGCTCCTGGTATGTTTGTTCTCTGTACTCATCCAATATTGTGTGGATCCAGAATTTTCATTTGAGTGGCAGGTCCAAATAGGTAGTCGGGTTTTTAGAGGTGGACCAAAGATTTTCATATGATTTTTGGAAACTGATCTAGAATTTTCACGTGGGTTTTCTCGGCTTTTGCTTTTTCCAAATGGGGTGACTGCCTCCAAAATCATACATGTGGTTCTGCTCCTATCTTTTAGATAATTAACCTTGACGGTCTGGATTGCGTATCCAACAATTAATGGCCAGACCATTCATCAATCTCTTGATTTGAACATTGTTATTTTATATGAAAAAGGAGAAAAATACAATACTAAACAAGTGGTGAGTTGTGGATTACTAGGTCCGCCTGCATTTTCTTTTTTTAAAGAGAAGGTCGCCAAAATCGATCATGAGAATCGTGTAAAGGAGACTGAAGTGGTGGAAGGTGGGTTCCTGGATCTTGGTTTTCTCCTGTACCGATTCCGCCTCCAGGTCTATGAGAAAGACAGCGATTCGTCCATTATTCAATCCATCATTGAGTATGAGCTCGCAGAAGAGTCTGCTGCCAATGTCTCTCTCGTCTCTACTGATTCGCTAGCGGCCATCGCTGAAGTCATAGGAAACCATCTCGCTGAGGAGTACAAAGCCAAGCTCAACTCTTGAGACTCTTGCGGAAAATTCAACCCATTTTGGGGTCCTACCATTATTCAGGGTTGACTATTGTTACTGTCATTATTGTGGTTGTGTTTGGTTCACTTATATAATGGAAAGGGTGGGACCCTGGTTTCTTTTCCCTTATTGGAAGTTTCATATTTTTATAATTTTATCTATGGAAAATATTCATATGCATCTATCCCTTACCATGTGTGTTGAGAGACACCACTTTATCTATTTTATTTAAGTATGATCTAGACATACATGTGCACGTAAAAAGGGCACATGGCTTGTATGCCTATTTGTTCTTTTCACCTTGAACAAAGCAGGCAGAGGTTCTAGTCAGAGCAGTAGGACCCACAAAACCAATTCATAGATGGTTTGAGATAGTGATCACAGTAGGACCCACAAAACCAATTCATACAAGGTTTGAGATGGTGATCACATCTATAATGGACCCTACTTTTTGTGCAGAAATGGACAACCGAAATGGATCAGACCGAACTAAAATGGAGCAGAACTCAAACTGAAAAGCTTGGAGCCCATTTCATTTATGTTGAAGGACCAAAACGGAAAGCTCCAGTCATTGGAATGGAAATAAAACAGAATTGACAACTATAAACATTATACTTGCATATACCCTATGAGTCGTTTTGGATGAGAAAATGAAAAACGGGAGAGTTCTCACTATATTAACGAATGAGAGAAATTTTAGAGGTGAATTATATACCACTTTTGCGGTGTTGCTTTTCTCCACTATGTTTGGTCTTTATTAGAAAAAGTTGCTGAGTAGAAATTATTTAAAAATTATGAAAAAAAAAAAAAGAAAAAACATTATATGACTAACGTCACTTTCTAGTAATACAAAATTTAATTCCTTTATTTTTCTGTTTGTTTGGGGAGGATTGAATTCTAATGAATTCTAAAATAGGTTGCAACCAAGTATACTCAAAGACATTAGAGGTAAAGGATACAGCGGTATTATGGAGCTGAAGGCCCGAAACCTTACTTTCTTAAGATTTGATGTATTGGGTGATAGTTAGGCATTCATCTACTATCTTCTCTTAATTATTTTTTACAATAAAAGGGGATTATTTGAATGTTATTCATGGATCTATAAAGTCCAACATCGCTCATGTGTGTGTCCATTGGCTAATATAGAAGACTCGGCTTTTATCTAGTATAACGCGCTTTGGGTACACCAATGGGTGCCAGAAAAAAAGCCATTCGGATACGCCTATGGGGGCTCAAAGCGGACTATATTACGTTGGATAAGCTGAGTCATTACATTTGGTATCAGGCGGCTGAGAGATAGAGTTGACTTTTCTAAGATTTGATTTACTATGATCATTCATGGTTAACCATTTTGCCGGAAAAAATTATTTGACTGGCAATCATTTGTGGATTCTCATTTTTGTTTCTTCAATGTTTATCACTCTGACAAGAAAGTAGTTTTATCAGATTTTAATTCCATACAGCGAAATGTCATTCCCTGTGCTAGGTGGAAAAATAAAAAAAATAATCTAACTTGCATAAGTTAGGCTCACTTAGATGCATCATTTGACAAGCAGGAAGGCACGCGCGCAATGGAAAAATGAAAATAACCAATCGATTGCACAACAAGAAAAGTGTAAATCAAATGAATGTTTTGAAATCTGAAGCTCTGTAAATTAAAATAATCTTACTATGTTGATTTTGTCCAATGCTAATTTATAAGGAGCATTTTATTTCTCTGTTTTCTCTGCTCCCTATAGTTTTGTGGATGCCCAAGGCACAAAACTTGTATCAACAGGGGGAATGCAACTCTTTCTCTGAGAACACTGTCCATTTAGAATTTCTATGAAATGGGGAAAATACAATGTGTGGACCAGAGTGTTTGACTGAGCTGGACTATTAAAATAATCTCCTCAAGCTGGGCCCCATCCCATCTGCTGAAGGTCTGTTTGGAGGCCTTACTAATGGAGTTGGGTGAAGTAAAAATTATTTTGAAGAAAGAATAAAATATAAGTAGGTTTTGATGGTATTTTATTTTTAGTTGTTTATTATGGAATATTTTTTATTTTTTGTATTGATTGTGGAGTTTTTTTGGTCTTTTAGTAGAGAAATAAGGTTATTTTTTACTTTTTTTTAAAAAAATATAAAACTTGAATTAAAGTACTTTTGATGGGATTTTTTTTTTTTTTTTTTTGAGAAATGAAGGTTTTACCTTACTTGATTCTATTAGTAGAGTTGCTGTTAGGATATTTTGTGAGGATATTATTTTATCCTAGGATATTCTTTATATAGGTGTTTGCTTTGTTATAGGAAACTAATTCCTAAAATTAAGACTAATGAGGGCCGTGTATTTTGCGGCATTAGGGGAGCTTCTGCTTTGCCTTTTGTATAAATACCATTCATTAGTTTAATGAGAAAAGAGGATTACCCTAATCTTTACATGGTATCAGAGACAGGTTGCTTCATCAAACCCTAAACTATGGCTGGCGGAGAAACACCTCCACCATCGGTGAAAATTGATCCCAGTTCGCCATTTTACTTAGGGTCGCAAGATCGACCAGGCGACTTCATTACCCCAATTCGTCTAAAGCTTGACAATTTCGATGATTGGTCTCATGCAATTCGCGTCGCCCTTTCCTCTAGGCGCAAATTCGGATTTCTTGACGGGACAATCAACGATCTAGTCTCACCTTGTACGAAAGATGATTGGGTCACGATCCATTGCATGCTTGTCTCATGGCTCACGAATACAATTGATCCCGAGGTACGCTCTATGCTATCGAATTACGATAATGCAAAACGCTTATGGGATGACTTGCATGAACGTTTCTCGGTCGTGAATGGCCCGCGTATTCAACAACTTAAGGCAGATATTAATCGATGTGCGCAAAGTAAAACTATGCCTGTTGCTGTTTACTTTAGTAAATTGACTGTTTTATGGGATGAACTAGATAATCATGAGCCTTTGATTTGTTGCAAGTGTGGTAAATGTACTTGTGAGGTTGGTAAACAACACGGGAAACGGCGAGAAGACGATAGGCTGCAACAATTTCTTCTTGGCTTATGTTCTGAGTATTATGCCCAATTGCGATCGACTATTTTGTCGCAAGATCCTCTACCTTCGTTGAATCGGGTTTTTCAACAAATTGCTCAAGATGAGCGGGTTCGGGGGATCACACGCATCACCGAAGAGAAACCCGAGGTGGTCGGATTTGCTGTGCGTATGGCGAATAGAACACAACCGCGTCTTGATAGAGCGGAGAGGGCGGCCTTGGTATGCTCTCACTGCCACAAATCGGGCCACGACATCGCTACCTGCTTTGATCTACATGGTACCCCAGATTGGTACTTGGAGAAATATGGGAATACTTCTGAGGGAAAAGGCAATGTGAAGGGAAAAACAAACGCTCCGTCAACAAAGACCTCGGCTGGTCGTGGACGTGGCGGAGTGCGTGCTAATGCCACAACACCAGACATCACTCCCAGCGCACCACTTGGGCAGCCGAGTCCCGCACCTGGTGCGCAACCTCTTCCGGGCTTTACTGCCGAACAGTGGGCGGCGTTAGCAGCCGCGTTCGGTACTCCTCAGACCCCTTCTAACAGGTTGCATGGTAAGTTGGGATTGGATGCTTGGATAATTGATACTGGATGCTCTAACCATGTTACCAGTGAAGAATCTTGTTTATTGGATATTAAAGCTGTTTCGGCATGTCCCGTGGGTCTCCCAGATGGTCAAACGGTGGTTGCTACTAAGGAGGGTGTCGTGCAACTAACGGACAAAATAATACTCCAACATGTTCTTTTTGTTCCCAAATTAAACTGCAATTTAATTTCGGTTTCACAGCTTAATGATGATCTAAATTGTTTTGTCCAATTTAATTCTAACTTATGTGCTATACAGGACCTACATTCGAGGGAGGTGATTGGCACGGGTGAGAGACGGGATGGACTTTACTACCTACGGCAAGGATCGAAGGTGCAAGCGGTTTCGGTTGATAGTTCGCAGTCCTTGGAGCTATGGCATAGTCGATTGGGTCATCCTTCCGAAAAAGTAGTGAAGTTGCTGCCTTTTTTTAACAGTTCTAGGGGTAATTTGAATAAAGGATGTGAAGTTTGTCATCGTGCTAAACATTCTAGAGATAGCTTTCCTTTAAGTGAAAATAAATCAACTCGGATTTTTGAGTTAATACATTGTGATTTATGGGGTTCGTATGATGACATTTCTTCTTGTGGTGCCCGTTATTTTTTAACTTTAGTGGATGATTATTCCCGTGCTGTGTGGGTTTATTTGTTAATTGATAAAAGAGAAGTTTTTAAGATGTTTATGTCCTTTATTGCCATGATTGAACGTCAATTCTCTCAAAAGTTGAAAATTGTTCGTAGTGATAATGGTACGGAGTTTAACTGCATGAAAGATTATTTTGTGGCAAATGGAATTTTATTTCAAACTTCTTGTGTGGGTACCCCTCAACAAAATGGAAGAGTGGAGAGGAAACATAAACACATTCTGAATGTTGCTCGTGCATTGAGATTTCAAGGTGGTTTGCCAATTTATTTTTGGGGGGAATGCGTTTTGGCCGCTGCTCACATAATAAATCGGACTCCGTCTAGTGTTCTCCTAAACAAAACTCCATATGAAATGCTCTTTGGTTGTACACCCTCTTTTAGTGACTTGCGAATTGTTGGTTGTTTAGCTTTTGCACATAATCAACGAGCTAGAGGCGACAAGTTTGCTAGTCGAAGTCGTAAATGTGTTTTTGTGGGATACCCGTTTGGTAAGAAAGGATGGAGTTTATTTGATCTTGAGAAAAAGGAGTTCTTTGTGTCGAGGGATGTGAAGTTCTATGAGAACGTATTTCCTTATTTGACTGTGGAAGCCACAAATATTACTCCTACTGTTGAAAGTGATGTGACTTATAATGGAGGGGACATTGAGGAGTTTCTTGACGATATGGGTGGTCATAGGGCGCTGCACGAGGATGTCATCGTCGCCACTCAAACGCCTCAAACGGCCTCGCCAACGACTAGCGACACGTCTAGTCATGAAGAAACGCAGCCCTCCTCCACGTCCGTGCTGAGCCAAAATGCTCGGAATGTGCCAACTGTGGCCGCATCATCCACGGGTGCAGGGGGGGTTGATGGTACTACAGGTGGCTCGAGGGGGGACAATTTGGGCCGCGGGTTACGGGAGAAATTCCCATCGGTAAAATTGCGAGACTACGTGACACATACGGTTATCAAGAAAAGTCCATCTCTTGCTCCACCTGATCCGGACTCTCACACTCCCTCAGGTACGCCTATTCCTATAGCACATTATGTTAGTTGTGACAAATTTACTGTGAAACACCGGAATTTTCTTGCAGCTGTAACTGCAGGTGTTGAGCCACAGTCTTTTAAGGAGGCTGTAAAAGATGTAGGATGGTGTACTGCTATGCAAAAGGAGATTCGTGCTTTGGAAGATAATGGCACTTGGACTATGGAACAATTACCTCCTGGAAAGAAAGCTCTCGGAAGCAAATGGGTGTACAAAATTAAGTACAACTCCGATGGTAGCATTGAGAGGTTAAAAGCCAGATTAGTTGTTTTTGGTAATCATCAGGTTGAAGGAATTGATTATAATGAGACATTTGCCCCAGTGGCGAAAATGGTGACAGTTAGAACTTTCCTGGCAATTGCAGCATCAAAGAATTGGGAGTTGCATCAGATGGATGTCCATAATGCCTTCCTTCACGGAGATTTATACGAGGAGGTGTATATGAAACTCCCTCCAGGTTTTGGTTCTGCTGATTCTGATTTGGTTTGTCGTTTGCGTAAATCGCTGTATGGTTTGAGACAGGCACCTCGATGTTGGTTTGCAAAACTTGTGACCGCTTTAAAAGGGTATGGTTTTCTTCGATCCTACTCTGATTATTCCCTTTTTACTTACACTAAAGGGTTTGTACAGATTAATGTACTAGTATACGTTGATGATTTGATAATCTCTGGTAATGATTCCGCTGCGGTGACGGTTTTTAAAGCCTATTTGAGCAAATGTTTTTATATGAAGGATCTTGGTGTGCTTAAATATTTTCTTGGTATTGAGGTGGCTCGAAGCTCTTCTGGGTTGTTTTTGTGTCAGAGGAAATATGCTCTTGACATTATTTCGGAGGCAGGACTATTGGGCTCAAAGCCGGCTTCATTCCCGATCGAACAGAATCATCAGCTGGCGCGTGCCGCGGGGCCTTATCTTACGGATCCCGAGCCCTATAGGCGTTTGTTAGGGCGCCTTATCTATTTGGCAGTAACCCGTCCTGATTTGGCATACTCGGTTCATGTCTTGTCACAATTCATGCAGAAACCGAGACAAGAACATTGGGATGCTGCATTACGGGTTGTTCGATATTTAAAGGGATCCCCGGGTCAGGGCATTCTATTGCGTTCCGATAGTGAGTTGTCTTTGAAAGGTTGGTGTGACTCGGATTGGGCAGCTTGCCCTCTTACTAGGCGGTCTCTTACTGGTTGGCTTGTGTTTTTGGGGCATTCGCCAATTTCATGGAAAACTAAGAAGCAGCATACTGTAGCTCGTTCTTCGGCAGAGGCCGAATATCGCTCTATGGCTTCTATTACTTGTGAATTAAAATGGTTGAAGGGACTACTTTTGAGTTTGGGAGTCCATCATCCAAAGGCGATTCCTCTTTTCTGTGATAGTCAGTCTGCGTTGCATATAGCGCAGAATCCGGTATTTCATGAACGCACGAAACACATTGAGGTTGATTGTCATTTCGTTCGTGATGCCATCCAGGAAGGTCTTCTTGCTCCGTCTTATGTGCCGACGACGGTCCAATTGGCGGATATTTTTACCAAGGCTTTGGGGAAGAAGCAATTTGATTTTCTCCTTGACAAGTTGGGCATTTTCGACTTGCATGCTCCAACTTGAGGGCGGGTGTTAGGATATTTTGTGAGGATATTATTTTATCCTAGGATATTCTTTATATAGGTGTTTGCTTTGTTATAGGAAACTAATTCCTAAAATTAAGACTAATGAGGGCCGTGTATTTTGCGGCATTAGGGGAGCTTCTGCTTTGCCTTTTGTATAAATACCATTCATTAGTTTAATGAGAAAAGAGGATTACCCTAATCTTTACAGTTGCCAAACAAGCTAGAGGGAATAGCTCCTTATATCAGGAATTTCTGCCATTGGATTGATGAAATTCTTTTCAGATTAATCCAACCGTTGCCAATAAGAAAAATGTAGCTCAGTGGGTTACACAAGAATGACAAGAACTATCTTTGATACCACGTAAGATACCATACACCAACCCAAAAGCTTAAGCTAATCGATAGAAAGCCCAAACAAGTATATGGTGACGTGGGATGTAAGACTTTTCTAACATCTCTTACGTCCTATCTTATATAATCATCCAAGTTTTTTTTTTTTTTAATAAGTAATGTTAAGATATATTAGAGAGGAAGATGATAAAGGGATAGGATAAAAGCAATGGTATAACATAGATATACCATAGAAAATTAAATAAAGAAATTACCGAGTGAAACCTAACAAAGTAGGAAGGATGCCATTTTGAGTTGTTTTTGGTACACGGCCCAAGAGACCTGACACAAGTGGAAAGAACAAGTCCACAAAGTGAAAAAGATAGTCCACACACGTGCAGAGAGTGGCATACGTAGAATTAATTCTTGAGCAGCCAGTGACATACAAGGTTCGTTGATAGTGGCGGACCTAGGATCTTCGTTGGGGTGGGGCGGACAATGGTCAATTGAAAAAACTGGTATCATTAGCAAGAAAAACATCAATATCACTCGCTTTCATAAGAACATGAATACATGATGGATAGCATAAATTGTGAAAATTAGTCGATAGATGTAACAATTAAGGCACAAGATGATACAACAACAATCTAAGCAAATCATAAGCTCAAAGGCACATTGGTCAATAAGAAATACAATCCGCACTAGATCCAATTTTCAATTTCTTTAAATCAAATAATTCATGCACAAAACCTACAAATCAAAATCTCTTCCATCCATATAAAATTCAACAGACACAAATTACAAGGGCAACATGAGTAATATTGTGGATCAACAAAATAAAATATGAGACAAGTGTTTGAAATCGTAATGAAAGTGCAAGTATAAAACATGCCAAAGGCCTGTTTATCTTTTCTCCAAGGATTAGTGAAAAAATAAAAAAAATAATAATTGATTTCCAGCACCAAATCATCCAAAAGAGAAAGTAAAAAATGAAAAAAGGGGGAAAAATCCAATAACCCTTACCGGCAACAAAGTTGGATAAGAGCGAAATGGATTTCCTAAGATTTAGATAGTTTGAAAATCATCGAGCCATGGGTATTGTGGGAAGATGGGAGAGGTGTGTAAAAAAAAAGGCATTTTTTTTAAGAGAGGAGACGAAGGCTTATACATAGACATGTGGGATATGGTCTAGGGCCATCCAAATCTCTGGGGTTTTAAGATGCAACCTGGGGGGCGCCCCATATGATGATAACATGGGTCCGCCCCTGTCCGCTAAGGGCTGGAAAGGACCCCGATTCAGAACTTATCGGAATCTATATTCGCGGCAGGCCAGCACAAAATGTCCAAAAAGATCAGATACCCTATAACTCTTATATACAAGAGCTATTCAGAACTAGCCTAGAAAGTATCCTAATTTCCACCACAATCCCTTTAATTTATCTCCAACAAGAACAAGAAAGTTGGAAGCTTGTGCCTGCAGCCATGGGAAACGTGTGGCAGGCTTCGAGTGGCCAAGCTACTCGCAAAACTGCTCCCCAGCTTCTTCCAAGATATACAAGCTGAAGGCGATGGAGGTCATGTTGGCACTATCCTTTCTGTCACTCTCTCCTAGTAGGTTCGTAGTAATATGATAATTCCGATTACAAAAAGTCTAAATGGACAAACTTTTTGGCCAGAATTTGGGACAAACTCCCATGTGGCACAATCCTAGAGGTGCAACTTTTGAGAGAGGGGGAAAAAGCACCTCTAGGATTGTGCCACATGGGAGTTTGTCTCAAATTCTGGCCAAAAAGTTTGTCCAAGTAGAAGGGTTGTTCCGATTATGATCACTCATCTTGGACGGTCTGTAGCCACGGCAAAAGTGGTAAGGCCCATAATCGGGCCCGGGTCCAGAAAGGCTCTTTTTATCTTTTCCTCCCACAGAAAGGTCCATACTCTGATTTCTCTTTAAAAGGGGGTACCGGCAGTCCCCCGTAAGCTTAATGTAAAGCCCGGAATCTCTAGTTTGTTGAAATAGAATTGCTATACGCACCTACATTTCTTCTTTATTACATGTTTACGCACACCACGATTTTAATTTCTAGTTACACGGTCTGAGTAAATTCATCAATCTCTTGATTTGATTATTGTTAAAGAAAATAGTATGAGCTTTCTCCTGTACCGAATCCACCTCTAGATCTCAGAGAAAGACAAGTATTCATCCATCTCTTGGTTTAGTCCGCTTGATAATTAGAACACTGGAGACTGCTTGGTTTGCCCTTGTTGGTAGTTTCACATTTTTTATCTATCTATTTTAGTTTATGTATTTTAGTAGGATCCATTTGTTGGGCACATAGGCTTATATGTCTATTCGTTTTCTCACCTGAAACGTAGCATGAAAAGAGTCAAGCCGGCAGAGTCGGACCCACAAAATCAACTCATATATATATATATATATATATATATAGGGCCCTCACATTTAAGTTGGGGGTTCTTGTATTTAAATTGGTGAGAGTGGATATGAAATTGAGGGCCCCCACCCATCTCTCACCAAGCTGGTGAGAGTGTCTCTCATAAGAACACTTTCCATATATATATATATATATGGGGGATATTCAAGTGCATCCATCCCTCACCATTTGTGGTGAGGGACACCCTTTTTGGGGAAGTTTCAATTGTACATTTCTTTTCTACTTGAAACTTCCCCAAAAGAGGTGTCCCTCACCACAAATGGTGAGGGATGGACTTGAATATTCTCCTCTATATATATATATATGGTACGAGAAGGTGAAATATGTTATGGTACCCTATTACTTGGACGGTTGCCCCAAAAAAACCCATGGACCATCACCATCCATCTGTATTTGTCGTGTTGGTAGAAGCTTTCACGTTGAGTGTGGATTATCAAATTGAATATACCATTTGTACTAGCATTAGGTTAGTGCCTACTGAATGTTGTTTGGATAAGGAGAAAATGATGGTACCCTATTACTTGGACGGTTGCCCCAAAAAAACCCATGGATCATCACCATCCATCTGTATATGTCGTGTTGGTAGAAGCTTTCACGTTGAGTGTGGATTATCAAATTGAATATACCATTTGTACTAGCATTAGGTTAGTGCCTACTGAATGTTGTTTGTATAAGGAGAAAATGATAAAAGAGAGTAGAATTCTCACTGCATGAACAAATGAGGAAAAGTTTAGAGGTGAAATGCCACCTTTTTGTGTGGTTGATTTTCTCTACTTTGTTTTGACTTAATAGGAGAAAGTTGCTAAGGAGAGATAATATAAGAATTATGAAAAAAGATTTATGATATGACAGAAATCACTTTTTAATAATAATAATTTTCATCCCATTATTGGTCAGTTTGTTGTTCGCAAAGGGTTGAATTTTAAGAAATTCTAAAACAGGTTGCAGCAAAGTATTCTTAAAGATATGAAAGGTGAAGGGTAAATTAGAGTGAAATGGAGACCAAACCTCACCCTATGTACTTGAAAATTCACTTTTGTACTTGAAATTTCTCATTTATGGAGGTGTCCCTCACCCTATGGTGAGGGATGGATGCACTTGAATATTTTCCATATATATATATATATATATATATGGTACAAGAAGGTGAAATATGTGTTGGTACCCTATTACTTGGACAGTTGCCCCAAAAAAACCCATAGACCATCACCATCCATCTGTATATGTCGTGTTGGTAGAAGCTTTCACGTTGAGTGTGGATTATCAAATTGAATATAACATTTGTACTAGCATCAGGTTAGTGCCTACTGAATGTTGTTTGGATAAGGAGAAAATGATAAAAGAGAGTAGAATTCTCACTGCATGAACAAATGAGGAAAAGTTTAAAGGTGAAATGCCACCTTTTTGTGTGGTTGATTTTCTCCACTTTGTTTCGACTTAATAGGAGAAAGTTGCTAAGGAGAGATAATATAAGAATTATGAAAAAAGATTTATGATATGACAGAAATCACTTTTTAATAAGAATAAATTTCATCCCATTATTGGTCAGTTTGTTGTTCGCAAAGGGTTGAATTTTAAGAAATTCTAAAACAGGTTGCAGTAAAGTATTCTTAAAGATATGAAGGGTGAAGGGTAAATTAGAGTGAAATGGAGACCAAACCTCGCTTTTCTAGGATTTGATGTATTGAGTGATAGTTGGGTGTTCATCTACCATAATCTCTTAATTCATTGTTCCAATAAAAAGAGAGATTATTTGGGGCTCCTTGATGGGTCTCTACCTTTTTCTCATCAAATGTAACCACTTTTAATAAGATTGATACAAGTCTAATTACAAAGGACCTTTAGGAATTCAATTTTCTTTCATGTAAACAAACAAGCATGTTGGTACACATCCTTCTAAGTGAAAGATGTTATACTATTATTAACATGAACCCTAAGATCGTGAACAACATGATAATCACGTATAGGATTAAACTTAAATAAATTAAAGAGTACCTCCAGACATCCTGACGCAGAGAGCTTTCTGATTCTGCAGTCTGGTGCTGTTGCTGATTGATGCTGTGACCTGTCGAGGAAGAGACTCGGTGAATGGTTTCGGTTTCTCTTCCCTCGCCTATAAAACCTAATGTGTTGATTTTTGTGTACCCCTTTGTGATGGACGAAAGGGTTTGTTTTATAGGTGGAAAGAGGACCGAATTTCCAATCAGGGTTTCCTTAAACTTAATCTCAACCATCCATCAAGGTAGAGTTTGTTATGGAATACATCTCATTAAGAAACCTTTTTGAGTAAGGAATAGCATGTATCCTATGAAAACATATTTCCTATAATGACCACAATTCGGGAAAGGAAAGGACTTGTGGTCCAAGTAATGGACTTAAATGTAATTTCCTTACAAAAGAAACATGTAAAGCTAAAAAAACATTTTCCACGTTACAATAAAAAATTTCATATTTGGTGTGGTTTGCTTTTCTATAAGAAAAAGTAAAAAAATAATTGAGTTTTACATGAAAATACCAGTGTCTATGCAGAAACGTCAGGTTACCGCAGCTATACACAAATGTGCCAAGGGCCAAGAGAAGATTAATGGCCCATAATTAAATCACCCGTCATAGATAACATGGCGTGCTCCACCTGCAATGCGCAATGTTGGGTGCATCTAAAGCAACAAGACTCATAGTCCTGCAAAGCCTAACCACACATCCTCATGGAGATAAGATGTTATGTTCTTATCTCTCTTCCTATTTTATGTGGAATTCTTGGTGAGAGTATGAGATTCTCGGCCTCACTTGGGAGTTGGGAGATTAAAAAAAAAAAAAAAAAAAAAAAGAGAAAGGGAGTGGGAACCATAATAATTAATGCTATTCCTCTGTTCCAAATTGCAGCTCCTTTTTCTGAGGTTGATTTTTTTTTTTTTGTTTTTTGTTTTTTTTGGGTGGAAGACAAAAGGAATTCATTGAAAAGAAGAAAAGAAACATAACCACAGGCATCCCCTACACAAAATTGAGCCTATTTTTAATCCACTTGGGAATATTTTCCTCCCAAAAACAATCCCTATGAGGTTTAGTGAAACCCCACAAATTGATGTCCCTCATGCCATGTGCCCATGTTGGAATGTAAAATAAATTGAGGCTTTATTAGGTGAATTGGTGTATACATTTTCACCATTCTAAACTTTCTCTTTTAGAGGTAGATAGTTGGATCCTAATCCTTCCCTTTGAATAGTGAGGGTTAATAGTTGCCAAATCATTCAGAGATGATTAAAATCTCTCAGAATTTTATTGTTGCTAAGTCTCACTTTCTAGTCATCTGCACTATTTTGGGACCCTAATTCATCCTAGCTGTTGCATATTCTCAAGCATATGATAAACCTCATATGGAAAGTTTGACATCTTAGATCCTCACAAATTTTGTAAACATGTATTAGGTGACATAAGCTCCCTATCGCCAAAGGTGATCACCCTTGTAGCCATGCATGTCATTAAATGGAACAGTGTTTACTTTAAAAATGAACACGGCCTTTACCATTCCGGTTTTGTAAAAGCTATTGGTCAAAACTCAGCAAAACCTGGTCAAAATCAACAGCTGAATCCATAATTATTTAAAGTAACTTTTTTTTTTTTTTTTCCACTTTTCAAATTTTAGTCATCATTGAATTGGATTAACCAATCGGTCAAGCCAGTGTAGACAAGACCATCTATTTCATCAGTTCCCCCTGAAATACAGCATGAAAGACTAGGATTGACAGCAAATCAAAGCTTCTTTCTCACGAGTCAACAACGCCCCAACTTTTGACTGATTGATCTGGACTCTAGGCTTGGGCGAATGCCTATTAAAATGGCCGACTTTTCAATGCTCAGGCCCAAGTAAGGCTGTAAATGGGTTGGTTCCGGTCCAGGTCCGTGTCATGGTCGACTTTGAACCAAAACCGTTAATAAAAAGGTGGAACCGGATCCAAACCTGAAACCGTTTCAGAACCGATTTCTTGGCTCAGGATCCGGAACCATAACCATATATGGGACGGGTCTGGATCTGGGTCTAGATCTAGATAGAGAATAATATTAAAAAAATATAGATTTTAGGAGAAATTTTCAAAAAATGAGGAAATATGTTGGGTCTCGGATTTGAACTAAGGTGGAACTAGACCCAGACCCATTTACTTATCAGGTCTAAATAAGGATCTACACCTTATTTTTAACAATTCAGAATCTTCGGGTAATCGGTGAAACCGACACCCATTTTTATCCGTAGGCCCCGACACATTGACAACCTGAGGTAAACTCCTCGTTGAAAAACTTCTGCCATTGGATTGGTGAAATTCTTCCACATTAGATATGGAATGCTTGCCTGTCTTGTAATCCCAAGCCCCAACTGACCATTAACAGCCCACTTATATCAGATGAGATGGATGAGATCCCTGCTCCATGGCACATCCACTAGAAAGGCCCAGAGAGAGCTTAATCACCTGTCAACAGGGGACCCACCTGTCCTGGACAGTCGTAGGAAGAAGATGTGATCCACTAACAATCACAATCACATTGAGATAGGATAAAATTCTATTCTGTACCTTTATTTTCCTTTCTGTACGAGTACAATATTTTCGGCCTCACTTTGGGAGCTAGAATAAGATTGAAAGCATGGACCTATATGGAACAAGACCCCTATAATTAGTTCTATCCATCCTTTCCAAATTTCAGCTCATCTTTTATGATGTTGAAATTAAACCCCACGAATTGATATTCCCCTGCTACAGTGATGGAATGTAATTAATCCTGGTGCTTTATCTGATGAATTTGTGCATCTATTTTCGGGGTCCTTTGTTTTCTCCTATAGTTACCAAACTCACAAAACACACCTACTGAAGAAGTCCCTAACCAATATAGGAACAAATAGGAATTGATCTCTAGTTGTCCCGGTGTGAAGGGAGATGCTTTAATACAAATTAATCATTGATCAAAGTTAAATGCCTATTTATTTACATAAAAAAAAATGAATTCTTAGAAATTCATGAGTTTTGTTTTATAAGTGGATGAAATTAAACAACCCCAAAAATGGAAAACAAACTAAAGATAGATGGAATGTACAATAGTGCACATCACATCTTGTGAAATTGTACTTGTGCTCGCCGGCAGACCTTCCTTATAGACTCTCTCATGGGGCCACCTAAGGCTTGCCAATCATAAAGGAGACTGGGTATCGGAATATCGAAATGGGACATATATCTATGTGGAGATTTGTTAGATTATCATAACCCTTTTGTCTATGGCCCTCAATTTTACTGCTTCTGAAAGGCACCAGTTTTCCATTTTAGGATTTCGATTAAGTGGCTACTATTAGTTGGATGAATAAGTGTCGGCTTTGCTTATATCCTATGAAAGGAAAGGAAGGGAAAGGGAGAGTGATTGTGAGTGGGTTGGATTGATCACGGGGGGTCTCATCAGCCAAGAAAAGGAGAATCGATCTAAATGTGGGCCCATAGCCGGAAAAGAAATTAAAAAAAAAAAAAAAAAGTCACATACTTTATACATGTTACATCTCCAATGCATCCAAGGGAGGAGCCTGGATACATTCCTTACACTTTCCTAGGGGACGGAGTGGAACTCCACCGTGGAATTGATCTACAACATTATGAATTGTATAAAATTAATGCCTTCCTCAATACCAAACATCATAATAAGGAAGAGGTTTTCCCATGAGATTTATCATATGATTAAGAATGTATAGTCAATTTTATGGGATAGACTCCTTTTGAAGTAAAACTTGAAGATATCTAAACACATCAAAAGACGTTTATTTTAAGTAGTTTGAATTTTAGGAAAGCTTAACGTGGAATTCCACTTCACCAACTAGGGTTGTTTGGGTAATTTACTTGTATAGTATTGTGAAGTAAATGATTAAATTAAAAGAGAATGAAAAAAGAATAAGTGGTTTTTTTTGTAATTTAGCACTTTTGACTTGACCCCCTTTTTTTCTAATCTCTCTCGTAATTTGACTCTTCTTTTATTTTCACTGTAAAAGTAAATTATTAAAGAGAGACTTGAGGGAGACTCGTGGGATGATTTAAAGTTTTAATTTAACAAGTGATTGGGGAATTTTTCCTTTGTGCAATTATTTTTATCGGTAAGAAAGCACCTGGCGTCATCCCACTTGTTGGAACCCGCATTAACGTCATTAAAAGTTAAAACTTCATAGTCGGCATTTATTATTAAAATCTTAAGCGGAGAACGCCTTACGAGTTTATCATTAGCATATTACGTTTGCAAATTTTATTCTAATAAGAGTTATCCTCGCAATCCTCACCATAAAATTAATAATAAAGTTCATTAATAATATATAAAAACAAGAAATGCTCTCATCAGAGTTATCTCTCATAGTCCTAAATCGGAATCATTTAAGATGGCACACACACCGTGATTGTAGGTGGATCAACCACAGTTCGCCACGCCACCATAAGGCAGCCTTACACCGTGGGGAGATTTGGACTCTTATAGTTTTACAGTGAAAAACACATTATGAGCCCGAACGGTTATATGAACCATTCACACATTGAACCCCCTCATAATAACGTCGGAGCCCATGGATTTGCACACATCTGAATGGACTGGACTAAAAATTAACTCTCATAGTCTTAAGGTGAAAGTCATCATGATGAGAGCCACTTACCACCGATCTGAACTATCCGTTCCCACGGAACCCCTCATAATAAAGCCAGACAGAGCCTATGGATTTACACCCATCAAAATGGACTGAAGTGTTAAATTAAGGGTTAAATTTCTTCTTTAATAGAAGTCGTTAAGTTTTATACCACGAATCAATGGGTTAGAGGGGTAGGATTGAGTCCAAACTTAATAGCTCAGCCCAAAAAGGAGGACTCTTTCAACGGTTTGGTCTTGTGGGGTAAGTGGGGCCAGATGAGCCAATCATGATGTTTCTCATTGTAAGAGTGAAAGCTACCTACCTACCAATATGGAAACATTTTGCTTATAAAAATATATTAACTAGTCCCACTTGCGGGGACCCTCTTCCATTTGAGTAGAAACTAGAAAGCCAGATATCCATGCAATGCAGGGCACTCCTTTTTGGGCGGCTGAGATCATCATAACAAAATATAAAAGGCCTGCGGACTCCTCTTCCACTGATAAGGAGGAGGCTCAGATGCTTGAGCTTGACACGATGGAAGTCACCATAGCTTCCCTTTTGATTCCCACATTCTAAACTTGGACAGATTTTCCTCTTAAAAGGGAAGAGAAATCTCTCCTTCTTCCCAATTCCAAGCACAAACCTCTCTTCTCTCCCACCACCCCTTTGGTTTTCCTTTTTCTCATTTCACTCCAATGGCCACATCCAATCTCTTTCCTTCCTCCCCCTTATCATCATCAACATCATCATCACCATCCAAAACAAACAAATCCCCCCTCCATTTTTTTCATAAAACCCCTTCCAATTTTACCAAAACCCTTCTAAATCCCTCAAAACCTCCCTCTCTCTCTTTCAAACTATCCTCCTCCTTCAAAACCGCCATCTCCACCTTCTTCCCCGGCGACGACGACCCCACCTCCCCGGAATCAGACAAGCCCCGTGAGGAATGCGGCGTCGTCGGCATCTACGGCGACCCGGAAGCCTCCCGTCTCTGCTACCTCGCCCTCCACGCCCTCCAGCACCGCGGTCAGGAGGGCGCCGGCATCGTCTCCGTCCACAAGAACATCCTCCAGTCCGTCACCGGCGTCGGCCTCGTCTCCGACGTCTTCAACCAGACCAAGCTCGACCTGCTCCCTGGCAACTCCGCCATTGGCCATGTCAGATACTCCACCGCCGGCTCCTCCATGCTGAAAAACGTCCAGCCGTTCGTCGCCGGGTACCGGTTTGGGTCGGTCGGCGTCGCCCACAATGGGAATCTCGTCAATTACCGTCTTCTCCGGCATGCGCTGGAGGACCAGGGCTCCATTTTCAACACCAGCTCCGACACGGAGGTGGTGCTCCACCTCATCGCCATCTCCAAAGCCCGGCCTTTCCTCCAGCGCATCGTCAGCGCCTGCGAGCAGCTCCAGGGCGCCTACTCCATGGTCTTCATCACCGAGGACAAGCTCGTCGCCGTCCGTGACCCCTACGGCTTCCGCCCCCTCGTCATGGGCCGCCGCAGCAACGGCGCCGTCGTCTTCGCCTCCGAGACCTGCGCTCTAGACCTCATAGAGGCCACCTACGAGCGCGAGGTCAATCCCGGCGAGGTCGTGGTCGTCGACTCCGCCGGAATTAGCTCCCTCTGCCTCCTCCCCCACCGACCTCGAAAGGCCTGCGTGTTCGAACACATCTACTTCTCCCTCCCCAATTCGACCGTTTTCGGCCGCTCCGTCTATGAGTCCCGCTATGCCTTCGGCCAGATTCTTGCCGCCAAGGCGCCGGTAGATTGCGACGTTGTCATTGCCGTCCCAGACTCCGGCTTCGTCGCCGCCCTTGGCTATGCCGCCAAGGCCGGAGTCCCCTTCCAACAGGGTCTAATCCGATCCCACTACGTGGGTCGCACCTTCATCGAGCCATCCCAGAAAATTCGAGACTTTGGGGTCAAGCTCAAGCTCGCCCCTGTGCAGGCCGTCCTGAAGGGCAAGCGAGTCGTCGTCGTCGACGACTCGATTGTGAGAGGGACGACTTCGTCGAAGATAGTAAGGTTGCTCAAGGATGCAGGAGCTAAAGAGGTCCACATGAGAATTGCAAGCCCCCCAATCATTGGGTCTTGTTTCTATGGAGTGGATACTCCCAGCTCTGAGGAGCTGATTTCCAATAGAATGAGTGTTGAAGAGGTTCGCCAATTCATCCAGTGTGATTCGCTTGCATTCCTTTCATTGGAGAGCTTGGGGGAATTCTTAGGGGAGGAAGCGCCGAGCTTCTGTGATGCTTGTTTCTCTGGGAATTATCCTGTTCTTCCACCCCCGCCCGAATCGAAGGTTAAGCGTTTGGGCGATTTCGTCGATGATGGTTTGAATGGGAGTGTGGATGCTGGATGGACTGAGACTCATGTGAATCAAACACCTGTGAAAGTGGAGAAGACCATGTAGCAATGTTTGCCAGGTGAATTAATTCTCTTTCACTTGCCAGAGCTTTGAAGATGAATTTCTCCACTTGCTTTCATTTTTCTTTGTTTTCTTTTTACTTGATAGCATATGAAATCATATAGGTTCTGATTTTTATTTGAATGATGACTATTTGAGCTTTTGTTTTTTGTTTTTCCCTTTTGCCTTCTCTTCTTTTTTGTCAAAGATGGAAAATATGTGTGGGTGATTAATTTAGTGGATAATTCTGAATCTGTTAGGCTTTGTGATAGTAGATGTCATTTAATATTCTTGTCTGTGATTGCTACTTATTCTTTATTCTTTGTCTGTGTTTGTTAGTATGCAGTATCTCATGGACTCGGTGTTAAGTTTTACAGTGTTTGGAATTTAGCTTCTGACTCCTATGTTTATAAAATGTTATATTGCTTGTCTGGTTGGTTTACCGTGCATGCCAGGATGTTTCTGAATTTCTACTTGTGATTTATTTTTATGGGAAGGGCCATCTGACAGTTACCGGAAGTAGATTACCTTGTTCCATGTCGACCATTTACTTACCTAAAATAATTGGAAAAGGACTTGGGGATGTAGATTAAAAGTAATCTATTTCTCTTTTCTTCACTTTTCTTTATCTCTATTATGCAGTTCATTCACTCGCTTAAAATTATATTAATGGGGAGGGCTGCTTTCAAAATCACCATATTTGCACACGTAGAAAGTTCGAGCCAAAAACATCCTAGAATGCTCTGTGGTCTGGGGAAGGACATTTCACTTGAAATGATTTGAGTTACTTGATGGGTTGGAGCCCAAGAAACTATGTTCCTTGTTCTTTGAAATGCAAGTGGGAGTTGCGGATTAGCCATTAACACAAATCAGCTTCGTCATACATTAACACTTTTCTGCTCCAAGGCACTGTAACAGCTATCAATTTGTGCCTTCTGATTGAACAGCTAGCAATGTATTCACATAAACAGTATATGGTCACAAAATGTTCGAGGATCCTATCTAAAGGACTCCAGAAAGTATTGTGATACCCTCATGTCACATCAACTCAACATTTAAATCTAGGGCTTACCATATCATATGAAGACAACTCCAGAATGTAATAAAGGTACCCTAACTAAAGGCCTAACTTGATATATAAATATAGGGATTGAATCAGACTACACAACAGTTTATTCACACTTTCTGCTATTAAAACCTCAGGGCTTTGTGTGTTTTTGGTAATATGATGCAAAAACAGGTATTGGTGGCATGTAGGTGGGGGCCCACTGGCCAGCTGAAACAGGGGCATTTTTGGATTAGCTATCTACGTCAAATCAGTTCTGTTGGACATTGGCAGTCATCCAGTCTAATGTGATGATTACGAACCATTCCTAACATTAATTTTGGTCATCTTGACTGATGAAGATGATTGTTGGTAAATATCTAATCCTTTTGGGCGTTGTTGCTTTTCTATTGCAAGTGATGGTAGTTTGGCCCCTTGTAAAGAACCCCACTCGCCTGACTTTGCAAGTGTCTTGTGTGATTTGGCCTCATCAGGTGACATGGTTATTGGTGGGACTCACTGGCAACTCAAATGCAAAAGAAATTGTAGATTTGGCACCTTGAAAAATCCAGCTCCATTGGACATTGCTTGTTGTTTGGTTTTAGATGACGACCAGAGACTGTTGACTGACTTATTTTGACCCTTGGTTTTCCAATGCCTTATATCGAATGATTGTCGATGTGTGACACAGTTAATTTGTGGTTCATGGCTAATCCTCTATCCCGCTTGCATTTTGGTCCGCCATTAGGCCCCACTAGCATGTGCATGTCACAGATGAGGCGAAGTATTGCAGAAAATAATGTTTTTGTATCCATAGACCTCTGTTGTTATTTTCAAGTTCATATTAAAATTTGAGGGATCTTACCTATGAAGGATTATTTTCTCTTCATGCTCTTGGATCAACTGGAATTGTTAAATCTTTCAACTGTGACATCTTGTGGGGAACCTCAGCGTCGCCACCCTTCTTGAGCTCGAGGTTTTAATCTCCTTCTTGTTATAAGTTTCTAAGAATCTACCCTTTGTTAGAAATACTGTGATTTGCAAATTCCCAGCTATTATCGGTTCTTCTCGTCCTGGGTGGTTTATGATGGATTAGGACCATTGATTTTGATTCCTTATATGAAAGCTGATTTGTGGTTCATGGCGAATTCCTAATCCCGGGTTGCAATTTATTGCACCATTAGGTCTCACCTGCATTCCTGATTCATGAATGAGGCCAAGTATTGCAGATCATGTTTTCTATATTCATTAATCTCTATTGTTATTTTCATGTTTACATTAGAATAGCACAAACCCTAGCCACTGTGGATTACATTCTCTTCTTGATCTTGGGTCAACTGAAAACTGCGACTTGTTGGAGTGGTTGTTAAATCTTTCAACTCAGCAAGACTTCTTGTAAGAAAACTCAACATCTCAGCACCATTATTGAGCTCGAACTTTAATTCTCTTGGTTGTCATTAATTTCTTCCCCTCGTTTTCTTTACAGATCATGTCAAGGTTCTGTATTTTGTTTTCTAAGCACTTACCCTGTTCCTTAGAAATACTATGATTTGAGAATTTCCAGCTATTATCAGTTATTTTCTTGCCAGGTGGGAATCTTTTATGATGGATTATGACTGTGGATTTTCATTCCTTGGCATTTGTGATTTGTCTGTCTGATCCATTCTCCAAAGCCCAGATACATCTCCCAGACATTGGACTCATTGGATGACTGTCGGGTGTGGTATTTGTGACCATCATATATTATTCAGGTCACACTATTTACTGTAGCAAATTCTTTCTGCTAGTCCACATGACCGAAGATATAGTCATATGACAATCTTTAGATCCATGAAGACGAGCGATTGACTCCCTTGACATTATTGTATCTTAGTATTGTACCCAAGACTTGATATATCACGAAGGGGGGAGGGACTACTAAATTACGTATGATCCTTCAGCTAAATGTCATGCCTAGCAGAGTCAGGCAGCAGGAGGAGATTCTTTCCGTGATTAGAGATTTCAGTTTGACTTACCCAGGACGATCACATCTTCTTCAAGATGTTCAAAGTCCTTGTACTTAAAAGCCAAGTATCAAATTTGAAGAAGAAGCGAGAAGTCCCCCTACATCTTTATCATGAACCAATATCCCAGATTGGAGAAAAGTTGCATTTAAATTGAATTGCGGACAGGGCAGCTGGAGCCATTTCCATTACATCAATTCAAACAATAATTGGTAATATTTTAGTAGGAATTAGCCTCAGTAAACAAACCAGAGAGGAAAAATGAAAAAAAAAAATGCTGCCCAGTTTGAATGTAGCTAGCGAATATATCAGCTTGCTTGCTTCTTAGGCGGACTTTGCCTGGGCAACTGCAGACTAGGCATCAGGAACCTGGCCATTAACTACCATCCAACGTGCCACTTGGGATTTAAGAAAACGTATTGGCTTGTGGGCTGGGCTGAAGATGAAATCTACTTCAAAAAGGAGCAGTCCTAAAATTCTAATTGTTTCAAATCCTACCCCTGTTTAGGATAGTTGCTCTTTGCTAGTTAGCCTAGGGACACACTGTTTCTTGTATATTTGATGATCTGAATCTTGTGCATGGTAATATGTGGACTAACTTGAGCTCACAAACCATGTCTGTCTTGATGCATCAATCATGATGGTAGGATGGGGTGAGATCTTAGCATAATCACCTATGTAGGGCTCCAAAGCTAAACTCAATCTATTTGTGGGTTTCTCATGTGTCCTTGAAAACTCAGCCTTATTATATGCAAGGAAATTATCTCATGCTGATGGTGGCATGGGACTTCCCTATGCTGCCGCTATCAATTAAATTGCGTTGGCTTGATCTTGCTTGATAAGATCCATTATGCCCACGTCACCCAGTGACTCATGTTGGGCCAATCTTCTTTGGAATGGATTTGGTATATTATAATTGGATTGATGAAAGGATGGATAGCTATTTACACTTTATTGTACATAGACCAATGAGGGGATCTGCAATTAATAAAAGGTTATCATTATCTCGATAATAAAAATTAAACAAGACTTCCTCAAACACTGTAAATAGGACTGATACTAAGCTTTTGATGGTGCATATGGTGTATAGCATTTTTTTTTTCATTAAAAAGACTAAGTGCGACTATCTTTTACATTCTTTAAATTGGATGGTGGTGACATCTTCAATTTGCGTGCAAGGCACTTGTCCCTACTAGTATCATCCACTTTGACTGAAGTTTCATGTAGTTATCTAGCACTGTCTCTTTTTATTGGATGTCCAATGTTTAGCTAGAAACTTTGATGTTTTTGACATTAAAATATTCCGCAGGGGAACCTCATAGTCTTGCCAAGTCTGGGGAATCTGGGCTTGCTTGCAGAATTCTCTAGGATTGATGATTGCTTCTTTTTTTTCTTTTTTTTTTTTTCTTTTTTTGTTGACACAAGCTTCTGCCAAAAGAAGGAAAAGGCTGTGAATGACACAAGTGCAAGCAGCGTGCAAGACTCTAGCTTTAAGGCAAATGGAAATATCAGAAATCCAAAACAGACATTGCTGCCTTCTCCCTCTGAATACCCAGTTCGAGACATGGCATCAACAAAAAAGTTGATGGGGTTGATTGGTCCTACCAGATTATTATTGGCTACTGCTATTGTTTGATGGTTTTCATCTCACCATGTGATTTTATGAATACTGCATTAATGCACCGGTGTTGATAAATGGGTGACTTTCACTTATGGCACTCCCCCAATGTTGTTTTGCAGGGATTTTGGTAACCGCTTTTAATTTAGGGGATTTTTTTTTGTAGATGGTGCAGATTAAAAAAAAAAAAAAAACCTCACACTGTTCATATGTGGAAGTCCCATAAATGGAAAAAACACTGTTATAATAATATGCCGGAGAGTGCATGTGTGCTTCTTCTCCTAAACTTAGGAACCCCATATCCCTCCTTGTGGGAGCATCTTTGCCTCAAAATGATTGTAGTGGGAATTAGGAAAAGAAATTGTGGAATGAAGCCTTGTCTAAAGGCAGAGAAGCAAAGTTGCAGATGTATCATAGAGTCATGTAAGTGGGCTTCATTGGTGCTATTGGATAATATCTCCAAAATAGTAGCTTCCTCAAATTTGGCCAGTGATCTTATCAAAGGCAGTGATTATTGATAGGTAGAGTTGCCTTTAATATTTATTGCCTGCGCCGACTCTAATCATCTTTTTAAGGAACCTAACAATATCCAGCATGCTTATTTCTCATTGATGGTAAATCCAAACATCCTAATCTAAACATTCTTTTTCTGCATTCGACAGAATACAAAACAACTGTCACACAGGCAATTCAGGTGTTCCATACACATCCACTTTCAGTTAATGAATAAATGGAAATCTTCCAACATAATGTTTAGGCCCAATCCAAGACATTACATCGCATTATACCATTGCTTCAAACTTCATGGGTGGATAGAGATATTGATCACTGGTTGGGTTGTATTTCTGCATGGCTGAGAAGGTTTTAAAACTCTACTAGAATTTTATGGAATCTCTTTTAATATCAAACTGGGATAGTTCACTCTGAAATCGCTGACAAAACTATTAAAGTATGTAAGGAAGTAGAGAGGAGAATGATCACTACTATCTAGAGAGAACCTTGCATTATTGAGTCAAGTTGGCTCGGAGAATAATCAAGAAAGGCCACCAACTGACCAACTTCAGAAAGAACACAGCACATTGGCTGTGATCCGCTTTTGACGCCATTAACCTTTTGGCACTTTGTATGATTGCTTTTTGTCAAGATGGAAAGGAATCATAGACAACCTTTTCTATAGTTTGATGTGAATTCCACTTTTATGAAATGACAGTTTTTTCATAGACAACATTTTCTATTGTTTGATGTGAATTCCACTTCAATTTTCCATGAACGCACAGAAAAGTATTTTCCGATGAGAGGGATAGAAAAAAAGGGGGGGAAAAAGAAAATTTGGACTTCCATTGATGGGGACGCTACATAAATGTGGCTTCTCAAAGGATAGTATTTCACCTTTCAGACATATAGCCAAGCTGAAATAGATCACATTATGATCGAGTTCATTGGCTCTGATCAATGCAAAGGTAGATTGTGGATTAGAATGATGACTGATGCAATGGATTAAGCAAAGAGGAAAGAAGTATTTTCTTAATAAATTTGAAGCTGTTACGTTATTTTAAAAATATAAGTTTAGTAGAGTCAAATAATTTTAATTTAAAATTTCTTTTCCTCAATAGCATTTTCTAAAATCTCCAATCCTTTGTATAATTCTAATTTATTAGAAAAACACAAAATAGGCTCCTATAAAAGATTTGAGATTTTTACACTAATAAAACTCACATTGCTACATCACTATATATCGTTGCAATCGCGCTCGCTATGTAGCATTTAGGAGTGCACATGGGTGGGTCGGATCAGTTTAGATGGGAAACCATCAACCAAACTGAACCTATCGGTTTTCTATTTTTCCAAACCGAACCGAACAACCAATGTGCTCAAACCGAACCGAACAGCACCGGTTCGGTTCGGTTACGGTTTTTTCTTTTATTTTATTTTTTTCACAAAAAATTGACAATTCAATTGGTGAGAGACATTGAACTTCAAATAACGGAACGAGGGTTCCAGTCTTCTTCAAGTAATTTTTCATATTCCTTTATATATTTTATAAAAATATATATTTATATAATTGGTTCAATTTGAATTGATTTTTGAATTGATTTAAACGGTTTTATTGTACCTCCAAATCGAAATCCGAACTGCCTTTAGTTTGTAGGAAATCCAAACCATGATCAAACCAATCAACTGCATAACCGATTTGGACCTTCGGTTTCGGATCCATTTAGCAAATTTAAATTGGAAAAAAAAAAAAAAAAACAAAAAAAACAAAACAAAACAAAACGTTTGGAGTGGCATATCTGTTATTTTAGCAATCATCAAGCCCATTTGAAAGAGTCAAATGGCGCGAATCGCTTCCCGTCTTCGTCCGTCGTCTTCTCAGAATCTCCAGGACCGTACGACTCTCTTCCTCCTCGTCCTTCCTTTTGTTCCTCAATGCATATTACCTCATCTCTCTCTTCTATCCTTTCTAGACCCTAATCCCACCAATTTCCAAAAACCTTCTTCTTCTTTTCGTATCCTCTAATCCCTAATTTCTAGATTTTGCTTTTGGATTTGATCTATCACGGCCCTCTGATCATCGCAATATGGACGGAGGATCAAATAC
The DNA here is from genome assembly GCA_028538565.1 of Umbellularia californica. Lineage (NCBI taxonomy): Eukaryota > Viridiplantae > Streptophyta > Magnoliopsida > Laurales > Lauraceae > Umbellularia > Umbellularia californica. The sequence continues at coordinate 2,162,259 of JAPQWN010000012.1, forward strand.
AGTCTCAATCTGGAACGCTCCGCCACCGTTCCTGAGCAAGACGTACGACATGGTGGAAGATCCATCGACCAACGCAATCGTGTCGTAGAGCCATACCAGCAACAGCTTTGTCGTTCGCGATCCGGTCGAGTTCGGCAAGAGCCTACTCCCAAGGTAGTTCAAGCACAGCAGCTTCTCCAGCTTCATCAGGCAGCTCAACACCTACGTAAGCCCTTTCCAATTGCAGATTTTGCACATTTGCCTTTTCTTTCTCTTTTGTGTTTGTCCCAATTCAGTCGCCTGTTTGGTTGATTGATTGGTATTGAGTTTTTAGTAGCTCATGGTAAATGGGATTCTATGGAAAAAATAATTCTCAAATCTATAGATTGTGTCAAGTTCTTGACAATCGTATCTGTTAATTCCTCGCCCCTGATGAAGAAATCCAATGGGGGGCCATATAACTTGAACAAGGGACAAGTAAATGAGTAGATCAGAAAATCCTCTTATGGTCGGGAATAGTCGATGTGGCTGATTTGGAATAAATTAAAGCCAGTGGATTGTGAGATGCTTGAAAATTGTATCTTTGAAATCCTAATCCTGATGAAAACCAATGAAGAGAAAAATCAATGGGGACTATGTTCAAAAAAAAAAAAAAAAAAGAATGTATATCTAGTTTGTCTCCCTTGAATTTGTGGTTTAGAACCAATTGAGATGGTGGATTTCATTTGCCTGCTCTCTGGAATCTGGAGGTTTCAGAAGAGTTTCCATGGTGAGGGAGGTCCATTCTTATCTGCATTAGTAAATGAGTTTTGAGACAAGCATTTGCAAGGGTATTCTCCATTGTATTGTGGGCTCATGGTTTGGTGATCCAGAGATAAATGATCGGGTGAGCCAGCGTTGGATGGGAGAAATTCTCAAATTTCACTCATTAGTCATCTAACCTTCTTCATCATCATCATCTTCGAAGCCTTATTCCAACATTTTTATCCCCTCAAGACAAGAAGCCTCGTCTCAGCTCTTTTATTGACATCTGAAAAATATTAATTTGTTCGATTGATGATCTTCGAGTTGTCCTGCGAGCTTACTTTTCATGGTTTGTAACCCATCAATCAGATTCTATCATAAGATTCTGTTATTCAATCAAATTCTATCATAAGATTCTGTTATTCTTTTTCTTTTTTTCCATTCCTGAATCAGTTTACCTTTTGACCTTATATTTTCCGACTGGTATTTCTAATGTATTTTTTCTTTAACCCTGATGAAGTGTATTTTTGCATTATCTTTTGCTTCTTCTTTTTTTTTTCTTTTTTTTTTTAACAGGGCTTTAGGAAGGTTGTTCCAGATCGGTGGGAGTTTGCGAATGAGGGCTTTCTAAGAGGTCAGAAACACCTGCTGAAAAGTGAAAACTATTATTAGGCAGAAGCCCACCCATGAGCATACTCAGCCTCAACTGCCCCAAGATAAAAATGCATCAGTCAGGACATGTGTTGAGGTGGTAAAGTTTGGGCTGGCGGAAGAAATTGAGAGGCTGAAACAGGACAAGGGTGTGCTCATGCAGGAACTTTTAAGGCTAAGGCAGCAGCAACAGGCTATTGATCACCAGTTGCAGACTGTGGGACAAGGCCTTCAGAGAATGGAACAGCGCCAGCAACAGATGATGTCCTTTTTGGCAAAGGCCATGTGGAGCCCTAGGTATTTGGCACAGCGAGTGCAACAGAATGGCAACAACAGACATATAACAGGTGCTAACAAGAAAAGGAGACTTCCCAAACCAAACTCTGATGGTGAATGTGCCCCTGGTTCTGATGGACAGATAACCATTCTCATGAAAATACTAAAGATCGACAATATTCCGTCATCATCAGAGATTGGACAGTGGGACTGTGGGAGTTCTTCAAGTCAAATTTCGGGGGTAACTCATATTTGCCTGTGGCCAATGACATTCACCCATCTTCTGCTGTATCTGAGATTCAATCTCCTGTTGCAACAGACATGGTAGTAAGGTCTTAGTTTCCTGATACAAGTGTTCTATCTGCAGTGCTTGAATCCCTCACTCCATCCCAGGCAGATATGGTCATTCCTGAATTACCTCAAGTGCATGGAATGGTCAGAAAGCAATGTTGTTGATATTCCAAATGAGAACTTTGCCCTTCCTGAAGTAGTGGGGAATGGCTTCATCAGCCCTATGTGTCCAGGAGTGGATGAGATGATGCCAATGGAAGATGGGGAATTCTTGAGTTACACCGACATAGACATTTTGATTGATGGGATGCCTAGCTTCCAGGCATAAATGGTTCCTTCTGGGAACAGTTCCTTTCAGCATGCCTGCTATCAGAGGACATGTAAGAGCTTGAGTCAAGCACACAGGATTTTAATGCAAGGACACAGATGCAGTGAGAGCAGACAAAATTGGACAAAGTCCAGCATATGGACAATATAATAGAACAGATAGGGCTTCTTACCTCAAAAGGCAAAGAAGACACTACATGTATATTTTGTGTTTTAAGTAACTAAAGGTAATCCAAAATACTCTGCTATAATTATTCTCTCATTGCAGCTGTTGGACAGAAACCTAATAGGTATCTTCTAAGATCCGCACTTGCTGATAGTCATTTGGGCTATACTTTTTTCCAGATCAGCACAAGATAATTGAGGCTAGCAAGCATGTGTAAGCACCCATATGTGGACTTAGTACAACTTCTATAGTTTGATTTAATACCATGGGTTATAACTTTTCGTTGAGATCGAGTAACACAATAGATGCTTATGAAGGTACGCAAGTCTTCCATGATAAAATTGCTTTCTACATGAGTTTAAGAATGACAACTTTTGCAGCCCCTCTTGTTTGTGCAAGAATTACTGGGTATTGTCTTCAAAAATAGTAGTTAGTTTTGTGCCTTTCTACTATTATTGATGGTATACAAACATGAAAGCACTTGCACACAGTCATCTATGGTTACCCACTACTCTTTCTGCGTTGAGGATTTATTCAGTTCGTCATTAAAGTGATTTACTTATAGATGCAGAGTCACTATAAATGTGCAAAATTAGATCGTCCGAACTGTGAGCTGCATTTGGGTTAGAGTGTCATACGAGATACACAGGACTATGTGCCACTTGAACAAGTGTGCATCCTGCAGGGTTGTAATCTGCATGGAACATAAGAAGAACTTGACAACACCTGTAATATTACCATTTCTATTCTGGTACCTGTAGACTATTGGGTTTTTTTATTTTTTGATCAGTCTGTATATTATCATTTTCTAGGTGGGATATCAGAAGATTGTGGTTATCAGAGTTATGAATGCCAATTGGTGATATGAACTTTTTAACTTGTCATTTCAATTGACTGTTCAGTTGGTTCTTGGGAAAGGGTGAGTTCAATACACACAGACACACATATACTATAGGGTCCGAGTCATCTCTCTTTTATCTGGCTTTCCTCCATATATCATTGTATTTTACTATTTTATCATTTTCCTTTTAGAAAGAATCTCAGTTAACTTTCATAGAAAATGGAAAAATAAAGTGCAGTACTGTGAGTGCTATAATACCATTTACAGTTTGACATTTGTAACATTGTTGGTGTTGCTAGCATTTGGAAAATCATTAGACAACTGAAACTGAAACTGAGCTACAGAGGATTCAGTTGAATTTTAAGTATTCAGAGTTAAAAGAGTTGTTTTGTCCTGCACTGTCCTGGGTCTGCTTCCACACTTTTTAATCAAGCTGCAACTGGAAAAGCCTATTATCACCATCATGAAAGCATTGTCCTGTCCTTATTCAGGGCTAAGTTAGATGTTAGTACACAATCAGACATCACTCCTTGCTCTATATCGAGCCTTTGTCCGTCTTCACTTTATCAAGTTCTTTATACAGGGTTGTTCCTAGCCTTCTAATACTCATTGCTTAAACCAGCACAAATGGCTTCAATGGTTATCTTCTATCATCATCACCAAATTTCATTTAATGTACTCATTCCTAATCGTATTTTCATTTATTTCATCGATTATTGCATACACATATCAACTGCATGTACTTTGTGTTCTAGATTTTTTGTCTTTTGAGGATAAATTCCAATTTCACAGGACAATGCAGTTGTAACCGTCCCCGTGATAATTCAGCAGCATGGAATTGCAATATTTCAGAATATCAGGAGAATGGTATTTGCATCTAATGTTTTTAGAGTTTGGCCTTTTCTTCCTTGAGTATTGAAAGTGTTTCTCTTGTAGAAATAAAAATGAAGAAGAAGTACGTACATAAGTGTCATTACAGTATAAGCAAGATCTAGTGGAATGCGGAATCCTTCTATTCGTTGTCATGCTCCCTTAAATGCAGACAGAAATCCAAGGGAAGCTGATATGTAATAAAATGTTGTTGAGGACATTAAACCTGATGCTTCTGTTGAACAATGAGAAATGAAGATAAAGGGGCTTGTACTGGATGACAAAATATTAAGACAGCAGAAGCCAGTGGGTTGGCGATGGTTGAAATTTCACTCAAAGTTAGGATGATTATTCTCATGTGATTAGGGCTTAACAATAAACAGGTAGAAAAGCCCAATTTACCGGCCATTCCAACCATCCATTCTGGGAGCCCTTAAATACAAGACTACTGTCATCCAAATGCAACGAAATTCCAACCTTCTGAATCCACATGTCCTATTCACTCCTCTTCTCCCTGGAATTGGCATGCATTCAGATAGGTCGACAGTAGCCATTTGCACCACACAGTGATTGGATGCATCTCACTTGTTTTTCCTCTTTTAACTCCAACATTTTATATATATATATATATATAAAATCTGTTTGCTTGATGAAAAGAACTCAATTTCAGAAAAAGAAAATGGTAATTGTAAGATAGCCTTGCAGTGGCACTTGCAGTGAAGTTTTGTCGTGCATTGGCTGTACTTTCTGCAGGTTGAATGCAGGTTTCTCCAAGTTCTGTGGGGTATTTTTTTTTTTTTTTTAAAGGACACCGGGCAGGTTTGACTGTATCACTGGCCCTATTAAAATAAAAGAGAGCATTCAGGATTTTGGCTTCTACTACACTCAGCTCCATCTAAAGTTCCATTCCAAGTCCATGAAATAGATGGTCAAGATAGAAATGAAGAAAGATAGGGCTTTTTCATGTAATTGAACTCTTAGGAATTCCAAGACTCTTATATTTCTAAAATCGGTTAGAAAATAAGAATTAAAGGTGAATATCCAAAAACAACCATCAAATAACTTCTCCTTTAATGGAAACTAGCGAAATGTCGCGCTCGCAATGAAAGGGGGAGAGTAATAAATGATATTTTATTAAATTAAGTTGGATTAAATAAGGTTAAAAGAGGCTTGGATATTGGAAATGATTATTGTCCTTTGGTCAAAGTTGCAGGGGATGTTCAAAATCAATAAGAGTTTATTTCAATTTGAAATCAGTCACTTTCGTATATAATAACTGAATGAACAGAAGAATCAATACTAGTAATTCAAATCCTAAAAAAAGTCGAGGTCCCTTTCATATTCCTTTTTAACAATGACATAATGGAGATTTAAGTTAAGATCCTCTTTCCTTTCTTTTTTTTTTTTTTTTTAAGATTTCTTTAATATGTATCTCATTGAGTTCATTGAAACAGATATCAATATGTTGTTAAAAAATGGGAATCGAATGGAGAAAAATAAAATTTTGGTGGTTGGTTCATGCGTTGTCAAGTAGGCCTTGTGCAGAAGAGTGTCCCCGAGCCACAAAGGGGTGGCTAAGTAGCTCCTGCACGGTGGCCCGCCTCCTCCAATCCTTCTCCAGACACCTCCTTATAAAGCTCTTGAACTCCTCCGACGCCGTCTCCGGCACCTCAGGCGGTCCCCCCAAGCATATGGCGCACATTAGCGTTGCCCAGTCAGCCCTCTGCCCGGCGGAGATCAAGGGATAGCGTCCCACGTGGCATTCCAGCAGCACCACTCCAAGCGACCAAACATCCCCTGCAAACCCATCGTACCTCGCCCCGCACGTGTCCGGGTCGAACCTTTCCGGGCTCATGTACGCGCACGTGCCCACGTACGAGTCGCAGCAGCCGCAGCCTCCGCCGCACGTGTCCCCCGCCACCACCCGGCTCACTCCGAAATCGGCGATCTTCACCTCCCCACGGCCGTTCACGAGCAGGTTCGACGGCTTCAGGTCCCTGTGCACGATCCTCATCCCGTGAAGATACTTGAGCCCTTCCAAGACCCGCCTCGCCACGCCGGCGATCGCCCTCTCCGGCAGAATTCGGAGGATGCGCAGCAAATCATGGAGAGAGCCGGCGTCCATGTACTCCGTTGCGAAGCAGAGGTCGCCGGATTGGCCGTCGAAGACGCCGTGGCAGCGGACGACGTGGGGTGAGTTGACCCGTTTGAGGATCTCCGCCTCGCGGGTCGCCTGGTGGCGGATGGCGATGGTGTCGCAGTCGAAGCGAAGGACCTTGAGGGCGAAGACGGCGGAGGAGTTGCGGTGGCAGACCTTGTAGACGGTGCCGCCATTGCCGTGGCCGAGCACTGCTAGCTTGTCTAGGTCGGAGAGGCTCTCGATTAGTGGCGAGTCAGGGCGGAATGTTGTTGGCCTGGGATGACGAGGAAGGAGTTGTTTTGAAGAGGGTGGTAGAGGAAGCCGGAGTGGTTGCTGTTTCCTTCTTTCTTTTACCAACGCCGTTGCCATCTCTCTCTCTCTCTCTCTCTCTCTCTCTCTCTCTCTCTGAGTTCCAGTGAGCAAATAGCATATGCGTATGAGTAGTATTTACAGGGCTGAGTTCCGTGAGAAAAGGAAATAGAGTCCGGAACTGATTCTCTCAAGATTGACTTCAAATGGCAACTGTGGGGCACCTCCATAAGATTGACCTTGAGAGTCTTTTGTGGAGCCCAACTGTGGGTCCCATCTGTCTTGTAGGAACTCAAAAGGGCAGTCAAGCCACGGACATGTCAAATTTTTACCATCATCTTCATCCTACAAGACAGAGCCTAAGTATAACAGCACATGAAAATATTTGATTAATGATTCTGCTGTAAAATTGACTGAATGCTTAAAAATATGATTAATTCAATTATATATATATATATATATATATATAATTTTCTTTTCACGCTCGGCAGCGTGGAGAAGGGTCCAATATTGTCACCACTCTTGTATTTCTTTTCATTTTTACACTTCTCGCCTAGATGGCTACATAGTTTTGCGGCAAAGTTGGTTTGCCCAAGTGTCACGTTTAAGAGCCTAAATTTTTTTTAGGTGATATGTTTGAAAGTTGTGATAGAGAGAACAATGCTATGATCCCACCACAATGGATGGTGATGAATGCTCACTACCTATTAAATTGGTTTCGATCATATTTGAGAAGGTACGTTGTTGTTGTTGTTTTCCTCATTTCCATCCTGGCCGCTCGTAGGTTTGTTGCCACCTGCATGCCGTTTGTTATGCTCCAAGATCACGGATTGTAGGGTGGGAAGATCTTCAAAATCCATTACTAAACAAGTAGCTCCAATCCCTTTCTTTCTACTATAAAATTGGCGATGAGGAAGATGTGTTTCTGGGACTACAATACACATGTAAAACATTCTTACCTAAGCCAACCTCCTGCCCAGCTTCGGCTCTACAACGCTTTCCGCATTCCTTTTAACAAGCCTATGCAAAGAGAGCAACAATGTGGTTGATCGAAGCAGCAGCAGCAGGTCGCTTGTTGCATGTGGGATGGTGTGTGGTTGGCTCATTGCACCCATCTGGGGCTCGCCTGGGGCTCCAGCAAACTCAACCTGTACCAACCAACTCGAACCCAACGTCAACTTTCAAATGATAAAACTAAGAAAGAGAATTTGTAGCCTGATCCTCAAGAATGATTAATCCTACTTATTAATCATAGTCCCTCATCTCCCCTTTAATACAACTATGAGATTTGGATTTGTTGCTATTCAAAATTGAAATTGAAATTGAGCTCCAACTTTGCAATCAATTGCGAAAGTAGAGCTCCATTTCGAAATCGATTCCTACATCTATAATAAATAATAATTGAAATGGAATTTGGGCCACTGAAAATTAATGGGCGCCTGTTTGTGAGTGGGTCAGATCTAAGAATATATCTCTCTCCAACAATCGATTGGCACGGCCATCTTCTGTCTGCACCGTTCAAAATTAACCTCTCCCCCTGCTTTGGCACTTGACCAGATCTCAATGCAAGTGGCGTAAACTCTGCCATTAGATTTATCACACGACCAATTTGACAATTGCTGCGTGCATTCCTGTTGGCGAAAACTGACTGTATGATAGAGCAGGAAGAGCAAGAGGGATTCACTTTGAATTATTAAAAACAAGTAACTTGGCTTTGCTCCACAGAATGATTTATATGGCTGCATACAGAAAAACTCAATGAATCTCACACAGGATTCTTCTTGCCTGGGACTCATACTGTTGGGGCATGATTAACTCTTTGATTCGATATCTATTTTATGAAAGATGAGTAGCCCCAATAGAATTAATTGCTCCTCTTTTTCCTTTTTTCACGAGAGTCCAATTATAGTAAACTAGTAATTAACAAAAAAGAAGGTGCATGGGAATTGGGGGTCTAAAATAGAAAGGAGCCATCATTCTGGCTCGTGAAGGATCATGAGAAACGACTTTTCTGCTCTCTGTCCGCTAATGGTGAAGCCAGTCATGTGAAGTGATATCTAATCATAAAGAAGTAGACCAACCGCTGGGCACGGGTACGTATAGAGACACCTTTGAATAAGCTTTAAAGTAGTATGGTGTTTTTAAGGGTGGAAAGCTTTACAGGAGTTGGGATGGATAACATTTTTAAGGCAATATTTGTGCAAAAAAATGAAATTTTTCTTAGCATGTAATTGAATTTTATAAGTGGGGGGGCCCCTTTCCCTTTCTTTTCTTTCCTTATTTTTCTCTGTGTGTGGTTGTGTTGTCGTTTGGATTTTGTCTTTCTTCTTCTCCCTTCCCCCTTCTTTTGGTTTTCTGTTCTTTTGTATGCCTTCTTTCTTTTTCCTAATTGAAGAAACAGGGATGAGGCTGCGGTTGTCAGTCCCTCCGCTTGAGACCTCTGTGTAAAGTAGTATTCTAACAATTACTGTTCCACTAGCATGCGCAAGAGTGCAGAAATTTGTACTGGAGAAACTTTTGACAACTTTGATGATTCCCAAGGTAAAGCTCAAACTTTTCAAATACTAGGGCACAAGCACTCTCCAATCAAGACTAACACCAATGTGAAAAAAAAAAAAACACCAACACTAAACTGTATTTTTACTGTTATATTTAAGACAATTTTAAAGATCATAATCGTCTGAGACCAAAACTATTACATGCTGCCAATGGGGATTCAACCATAAGGTCAAAAAGATACTCATCACCCTTTATTATGAAAGGCTTAAAATACAATATCTTATAGGACTCTGTGATATCATATACATCACCTATGTGAGATATTTTAGGACCGTTGGATATCCTACTTATTGTAGGAACAACTTGTTGATAATATTTAATCTTTAAGTCCGTTTTGAAGCAAATGTCCGGTGCAAAGATAATTGTTCTATCTATATTCTAAAAAAATATCAAAATTAGCAGTTCATTTTCAGGCGAGTAGGCTAGTCCGGCAGGAATTGCCAAGGTGTTGCGGCAGCGTTATGATTTTCCATCGACCCACATTGTCGGCAGCGAATAGTCGAAAAGGTGGGCCAAACACTTGATGGGACGCACCAAAGCATCTTCGTCCTCAACGGTGTGTAATAATAATAGAGGGTACTAAACCAGAACAGTAAGTTATGCACCAGCCACCAAACGCCACCGACAGCCCAACACAGCAAAATGCGGACATCTACCAATCTACTTCAATATGGAAGAAAAGGTTCAAATTAGGTTCCATCTTTTGGCCCAAATTTCACACCAGCAAGATCGATTGGTCCCTCCCCTACAGATTAGAGATGTTTTTTTATGATAGCCAACAAATTAATAGTGAAACTCTTTTACCCTAAAGCTTGATTTTAAAATCCAGCTCCTGCTGGATTCAAACAAATCACATGAGATAGATATCACCCCATTGTGGTTTTACTTTAGTGGCCATTAGATTTCATGACATTGAAAGTGGGGTTCTGAAGCAGCAAGTATAAAAACATGATGAGCTTGATCTTCAATGACATTACAAAGGGATTTTTTTTTTCTTGGCAAATAGGGTTTTAGACCCACAATTCTGTACCACTCACCCAATCTAGCAAGAAGAATTTAGAAAAAAAGACGAGAAATCACCATCATAATCATTTTAATATTACCCCATCAAAACAAGTGTCCACTAAACAATTAGAATATAAATAAAGCAAAGACAAAGTAAAACAATATACAGGTATAAAAGAGCTCAACCATACCCACCAATAAAACAGAACAGTTTGATTGTTTCACTTTTTAAATCATCAAAAAATAGTAGTGCATTTATGACTTACCCCATGCAAGATAGCTAAACAAATGCAAATATTTTTTTTTTTTTTCATTTGCACTGGATGGGACACCTTTTGTTTTACTAACCGTTGTAATGCAGGCCAGCTGAGCTGAGCTGACCTGACACCACAAACGCAACCCAAGAACTCTATAACGGTCAGGACTCCAGAGACCAAACCAGACCAGAGCACAGCTGGCTTCCAGTGCTTATTGATGGCCAAAAGAAACATGTGAAAACATACAGATACAAATGCAAATACATTACCTTTTTATAGGATTTACCATTGCTTAGATGGCCATCGTTTCGTACATCATTCCAAATCTTAAAAAAGATCCAACCCATGTTAGTTGAACATATAATAATAGCAAAACACCATCACTTGCATCCCATTGCATACATGGGGCAAAGCTTGGTACAGGAAGAACAATCCACTTGTTCTTCTGGTTCATTTGATCAGGTAGAGAGATCTGACCCTCCATACGTTTCTAAAAATAGCCAAATTTGCGATGGAGATTGGTCGGACGGAATCTGATATCCTCCTTTAAAGTCCGACGGCCGACCAGAATCGTCGAAGATGCGCTTTTTCCAATCTCTAGTAGTCTCTCAAATTCTCCAATCTCCGTTGGATCTTCAAACCAAACACCAAAAACATCAAAAGTTAGTGAAGAAGATAAATAAAGAGGAAACATGACCTACTGTGGAGTGTGGAGCATTTGCATTTTTACCTTTCTGACGAAAATACCCTTTGAAAACACCTGCATTCTCCATCTCTGCAAGAAGAATGATGATCAGTAACAGATGGAGAAGAATGCTGTGAAAATTAATCTTGATTTGTTTTTACCTTTCTGCGATGGATCGTAAGAGGCAAGATAGAGAAGGAAGAAACAGAAGATGGTAAGAACCGGAATGAGATGAATGGATTTATCGATTCTGTGAGTCGCTTTGAGAAGAAGCTTGTCTGCTTTTTTCACCTCTTCTTCTACTTGCTTGCGTTTCTCTTCTTCTTCATCTTTCCTTTCCTCCTTCCCAGCACTGACTTGCAGCTTCGAAGGCGACCCCAGCGATTGTCGTTGCATGCTGCCTACAAAGAGAGAGAGAGATGGAGGTGTTGGTGGTAAAGTAAAAGGAGGAAGTAGGCGAAAGGGAAAGATGAGGAGGAGGTTTTTTTTTTGGAAGAGACACTAGCACAAGTGGGGCTTTTTAATTTAATAGGGCAACGTCCGTTTTAACAGGGCGATATGGAAATGCTTAGCTGGGACTGGTACGAATGCAGTAGTCCAAACACTCCCACGTGGGTATTCTATTCATCAAATTTGGATTGTGATTTAGACGTCCATGGGAGGAATTGGCCCACTTGTAATGGCACTAGTAAGAGAGACAACCAGCTTTTAAAAGATGATATAACTGAAATGAAGTGATGATGATATGTTGGACTGATTAAGGTGGTGAGGACGAGGGTGATCATAACAATAACAAGGAAAAATGGACAACAGGCGGCACTACACTGCTACTGGTGAAGTTTCTATCACTCTGGCCAGTTGCCTAACCTAGCCAACAAAAATATATATATACAAAAAGTCTAAATGGACATACTTTTTGGCATGAATTTGGGACAAACTCCAATGTGGCACAATACTAGAGGTGCAACTTTTGAGAGAGGGGGAAAAAGCACCTCTAGGATTGTGCCACATGGGAGTTTGTCCCAAATTCAGGCCAAAAAGTTTGTCCAAATAAAAGGGTTGATATATATATATATCCCGCCCTCTCTAAGTGTCAAAATAAAGTTATGTCTTTGCATGAGCTCAAAACCGTCTCTCATTGTAGCTCAACTGTTAATTAAGAAAACGCCCTTGCATGGGCTCAGAATCCTCGAAGAAGGAAAATAAAATGGTTTATACAAGATCGAGCCCTAGCCACATTGGAGCTCATCTGGACCGTGTTTATGGACCTTAATTTTACGTGCTCATTGTGATGATAGGGGCCATGCCATGGCCATCCAAATGGACGGGAGAGGAGAAGCACAAGACAAAATCAGATGCAACGGTTTATTATGAAAATTTGAATTTAAAAATGGCTTGGGCAGCGGAATAAGAATTTCTAGTGTGCCGTTGGAGCCGATCCGATCCGAAGTCACAAATTTCTAGTTAGCGAAAGTTGAGAACAAAAGGAGCGTCCGTAGCTGTAAAGCCGGGGATTTTGAAATTTGGTCAGGATTCTTTAGCCGCGCGCCGCGCCCTCTTTATTAGTTGGTGTCCCACTTATATCATACATAATGAAAAATGCTAGAGCAGATCAGCACCTTCCATTTTCAAAGTCGCTCTGCAACAGTGCAAGACACTGACTACTTTCTTTCTTTTGGGAGGACTGATTCATCATCAACTAGAGGCAGAACCAAAAAACTCAATTTGGGACTCCATGTCTAAGAAATGTCGAGTCACAGGGGCAAATGTTAAAAAAAAATAATAATAGATAGGGGCTTCAGCCCTTACTCCTGGCTCCGCATCTGTCCTCAACGGATCTCTTTACTCATGTATATGCTTTGTATGATGAGTGATGCCTGGAAAGGAAGTTTGAACCCCAACCAAAAATGACTTTTGTAGTGCATTCTTTTACTTTTAAGGCGTTATACAAACACACCCTTAATATTGTAGAGTGAAAATATTAAGTAGATAAATTGTATAAAGCATCATACTATGACCAAGTAATTTGATAAATTGATATAGAACCAACTGAACATTGAGGGGATCTAATTATTAATTGGGACATAAATTAAGGTCCCCGCGGAATGCTCATGCATGGTCTTATCCCAATAGGTGGTTTTCAAGGTAACAATCAATGTCGTTGTCTTAATTTAAAGGCAAGATATTAACAACTCAACCATAGGCTTTCCATCTTCACATTGGTTTAACATTAAATATTATTTCTCCCAAAAGCAAATGGGATAAGTAATCCAGTTTGTTAAAAATAAAAAAAAGATTAAAAACAATAGGCTCACCTCTCACATCTTCATTAACCATTGCCCAATGTTGGGCTTTTTGAGTTTTACTATTCAACAATCTATATCATGCTTCTCATTATTCATTATATCTGTATGCTAGTTTTTGGAGCCTGGTCCTCTCAAGCTTTAAGTTAGAGAAATCCAAAGTTGCACATTGGACCCCCATTGAAAATCTAAGAGCATCTCCAACATATGCTTTATTTGGCCATGTCAGCATCCTTTTGTTTTAATTGGCATATGAGAGAGACTCTAACAAATACTTCTTTTGCCTACATGGATTTGAAGTATGAGATTGTATGCCAAATTTGGCATACCATAAAGCATACTTCAAAAGACCAAAATACATATACCACATCAGCCTTCATTTTTTAAAAAGCACATCCAAATTTAAAGTATCTCTTGGAGATGCTCTAAGTTAGTCAAAATAAAGGCCCTCCTAATTTATCAAGTATTCCTAACTTTTATCCCAATAGAAATTAGTTTCGCCATGGATCGCTTTATTTAAATAATAAAAAAAAAAACATAATCAAGGGCTTTTTACAGAACAGTCAACATGGATTCTCTCTCTCTCTCTCTCCTGAAATTTTAATAATCTCCCTCCATGTGAATATATGTTATGGATTTTTGGTTATGGGAATAGACAAAAATGCCTTTTAATACTACAATATAAAAATTTTAATTTTTCTGATATCTCAAAACTTAATCTTCTTTCTTTGTGATGTCAAATCAGTGATTTATATGTATGATTTGTGCAATACCACATATATTGCAAGCAGTTAAGTAAATTTTCACTTCATGCCGTTGATGTTTTTTTTATCAAAAGGTCAATCTTATGGGATGGTCAACTCCTATTAAAATAAAATTTAGGGCTATTGCATATATATGGGGAGGGCCAAAATTTAAGCGACTTGGGTTTTCAACAAGTGGGTCCCATGTGGAGTTCTACTGCTTGAACCCAGGGATTCAGTTTATCTTTATTCCTGTTGTTTGAACATGTATGTTTGTAATATATATCGTGTATAAACTATTTCCAATGAGTTTTCTTGCACGTCACCAGACCGTTTCAGATAACATATTATAATCTCCTATTCAATTGAAACTTTACCTTTAAACCTGTTGTCTCTTCCCATTATCATATTGACAAATTAATCTGATTTGAAAATTGATCCAAGTTGAATCCACTTTTAGATTTTATGAAAAGATACCAAAGACTTATAAAATGATTAAATCTTAAACCACTTGAATGAAAACACCATCAAATGATTACACCCCGATCAACATCCGAGCCATATTTTACTTTCTCTCGTATAAATTACATTCATCCAAGTGGTCTCCATCAATAGGGAGAGAGGGGTTTTGGTGAGGGACACCCCTTTTGGGAAGGGGTGTTTCAAGTACAAAAGTGAGGAAGTACTCCTTTTGAGAGACCCCCCATGTATATATATATATATAGGGAAATCCTCTCCTCAGCTAACGCTGAGGAGAGGATCCGCTCACCACGTGCGAAATCGTTGCGCTGGATACACTGTTAAGTGACTTAAGTGCATGATGCGTGGAGTTCGCCCATGAGAGATTTCGTTTCCCGCTCTCCATCTGAGGGCAAAATCAAAACACCAGCAACGATTTGGCTCTCCACTCTCTCTCTCCAGTCCCTCATTTCAGACGTTGGCCATCTCTCCTCTCTCTCCATTCTGCCAGGCACGATCGTCATCCTCGTGCGATCGATCTTCTCCGGCGAGACGCTCCTCTCCTCAGGCGACTCTCCATCGATTTTTCCCTTCCCCCATTTCTCCATCTCCTCTCCCTTTCCATTTCGCCCGGCCCTGGAACCCATTTTCTCCTGCGAGGCACCGATTTCTCTCCAGCGGCGACGTTCTGGCGACGCAGTCCTCTCTCGGGCTGCACAGTCCTCTTCTCCGGCGACGTAGTCCTCTGCCCTAGGTATGCCGTTTCTTCCTTCTTTCTCTCTTTTTTTTTCCTCTGTTTTCTTTCTCTACCCCCTCTCTCCCTGCAGTCTGAGTTTGATATGGGGTTTGGAAGGCTTGGAATTAGGGATTCAAAAGCATATATGGTTTTTCATTTATTTAACTATAATAATATAGAACAACCTCAAGAACAGGGGAAAGAATTCAAAAGCTCTGATGGGGCCATAATCCCTCTATAATACATATGCTCCAAAAAATTTTCAGACACATGATTTAATTTTCAGAGCTTGAAAGATATTATCACGAAAGTGGTTTACATTTTGAAGAAAGAAAAAAAGAGTGAATAAAGTTATTCAACTATCTTAAACTGTTATTGGGCCTTTAGTTTAGACTGGATGGGAACCCCCCAATATTTCTTAATCCTACTCTGTTGATATGATGGCTCACAAAATGGATGCATACAAAAAAAAAAAATGCCTAAATTAGAATTTAGAATATCCAACCTATCACTCATTGGGGTATTTTCTTCCCACCCCATCCAATCACAACTACGATGGTAAAGAGAATAGTAAATGAGGGTGGGGATGATTTGTGGATGAAATTTGAAACTCTGGGCCGGTTTCCTTAACCATTTTTTCCTCTTGTTAACCCATCTTTCTAAATGACCCATTTTGGGTTGGATGGAACTGGAATGAAATCAGATGCACTGCATGCGATGAGTGGAACTGGAAGCTGCCCTTGCCTTAAAACCACTGCCTGCTAAACAATGTTGCCATCAAAATTCTCTTTTCAGAGTATGAAACCTCTGCCATTCAAATACCCCCAACTTGAGGACAAGGGACCCTATTTGACTGTGCATTATGCACGTGTTTGCAAGATCAGGTCCCTCTCCTATCTCAAATCTTTAACACCATTCAAATACATGACCTTCCAAACCCCCAGTTTGTTCTGATTCCCTCTTTAACTCCCCTCTTAATAGAGAGTTCATAGTCTGATTCATTTCCTAGGATGTTAAGCCCATCCCATACAATTTCTAGGCAACAAAAACTGATTCATCAATAAAGGATTGATCGAAATGGGGAAAAAACCTGACTTGGAGTTAAATAAATGAAAAACCATATATGCTTTTGAATCCCTAATTCCAAGCCTTCCAAACCCCATATCAAACTCAGACTGCAGGGAGAGAGGGGGTAGAGAAAGAAAACAGAGGAAAAAAAAAGAGAGAAAGAAGGAAGAAACGGCATACCTAGGGCAGAGGACTGCGTCGCCGGAGAAGAGGACTGTGTCGCCCGAGAGAGGACTGCGTCGCCAGAACGTCGCCGCTGGAGAGAAATCGGTGCCTCGCAGGAGAAAATGGGTTCCAGGGCCGGGCGAAATGGAAAGGGAGAGGAGATGGAGAAATGGGGGAAGGGAAAAATCGATGGAGAGTCGCCTGAGGAGAGGAGCGTCTCGCCGGAGAAGATCGATCGCGCGAGGATGACGATCGTGCCTGGCAGAATGGAGAGAGAGGAGAGATGGCCAGCGTCTGAAATGGGGGACTGGAGAGAGAGAGTGGAGAGCCAAATCGTTGCTGGTGTTTTGATTTTGCCCTCAGATGGAGAACGGGAAATGAAATCTCTCATGGGCGGGCTCCACGCATCATGCACTTAAGTCACTTAACAGTGTATCCAGCACAACGATTTCGCACGTGGTGAGAGAGACACTCTCACCAACTTTATATATATATATATATATATATATATAGGAAGTGCTCCTATGAGAGACACTCTCACCAACTTTATGAGAGATGAGTGGGGGCCCTCACTTCCATATCTACTCTCACCAATTTAAATGCAAGGACTCCCAACTTAAATATGAGGGCCCCCACCCATCTCTCATAAAGTTGGTGAAAGTGTCTCTCATAGGAGCACTTCCCTATATATATATATATATATATATATATATATATATATATATATATATATATATGGGATCCTCCTATGTAGGCTACAAAGAAATATGGAACTTTGATGTCTCTTTTACCGGTCTCATATATCACTATCAACTAAGCCATCCAACTGGGAGGGGCCGAGTGGTCAGGACCACGGTTCCTTCCTCTTCCGGAGTTAGAGGTCTTGGTATCGACCCCCGGTTCCCCCCTCTTCAGGAATCGAAGGTTGAGTCCACTTGTGCTACCACCTAGGGGCCACAGGGGTTTTACCCAGCTTCTCTCTGGGCCCGGAGGGAATAGTCCAGCCCAAAGGGTTGGGATTCCTCCGTTAGCAAAAAAAAAAAAAAAAAAAAAACTGGGAGGCAGATACCGGAGCAATTGAATGTGAGCCAATGTTCACATCAGGGTGGGCCTGGTGAAGAGATATTTTTGACAAAAAAGGGAGATATTTTGCATTCCTTTTGGTCCTCTTAAGTGCCCGTTTGGTAATTTTATATGTAAAATAAAGGGCAGTAAATTATCGAATCAAGAGAGAATAAAATATAGTAGGGTTATAATGATATTTTATTTTTAATTATTTGATATGAAATCTTTTTTACTTTTTATATAGAAAAGTTGAGCATTTTGGTCTTTTAGTGAAAAAAAAAGAGGATTTTTTTTTTAACTTTTTTTTAAAAAAAGTTATGGTGAAAATTATGAATTAAAGTGCTATTGAATTGACCCCTTGTCTGAAAAATGGAGGATTTACTTAACTTTAATTAATCTAGTAAAGTGCCAAACAGACAATGAATCTTCTCTAAGTAAAAAAAAAAAGTGGGGGGGAAAGATGGTGTTTTCATTTGCTCGTGTGAGAAAATTCTCATCAATAAATTAGTCGATGAGGAATAATGTAATATCTGAATGTTCTAAAAATTTTGCCTAAATATTAACCGTGGATTCTTTAAAGCTAAATTTTTTGAAAGCCTCTCAATATCATCCCATTGCAACTATGGAATATTAACGGCATAATTTATAACAGAGAGGTACTCCTATGAGAGTATTTCTCACCTTACTACGAGAGATAAAGTAGGGTCTTCACATCCAAATCCAATGTCAACAACTTAAATGTAACCCCGAGGGATAGCTCAGTTGGCCTAGGACCACGGTTTGCATCCGGAGGTTGTGGGTTCGAAACTGCACTACCACACTCGGGTACAGGGGAATTTTACCCGGCTTTCTCTCCTGGGCCCGTAGGGATTATTCTGGCCCAAAAGGGATGGGAACCCTGCGTTATCAAAAAAAAAAAAAAAAACCTTAAATGTGAGGGCCCCACCTTTATCCCTTATAGTAATGTGAGAGATGTTATCATAGGAGCATCTCCCTTGTTGGAAGGTGCTTTTGGTAAGGGGTGAGGCACTGCTGGTTAGAAGCATGGTGTTAATGTGAGATTGAATGACAAGAAAAAAAGTGACCAAGTTGGTAAAGTTCCAATTTTATCCATGCATTTCAACTCTTATTCTCAACTTATGGTAAGATAACTAGTGGTGAGACACCTCCCTACCACACAAATAATTCATGATTGATCTCTAGCGTTGATGGTGGGGTACTGGATTAGGGTGAGTGTAGGTGCGTGAGTATTTACCAATTACCAGAGACTAAGAAAAAAGCATATCAACAATTCTCATCGTGTTTTTGATTCGTTTGAAAGAAGGTATCACTCTTCTCAGTTTTTGAGGATCCACTGTGAAAAGCCAAAACAATCGTGACACACATACTCAAATCAAATTTCAGTTTTTCACTGTGTTTTCCCCACTCCAAGCCCAATCAACACACCTCGTCGGTGCATTCTAAAGCAAAACATCCTGCAAACATTATGACAATGATGCAAAAAAGTCAATCCATCCCCACATGATTTGAGGTGGATTTTGCTTGAGTTTCTCAGTGACTCAGGAAATGGAGTAGACGATCCAAAGATGGGTTCATAAATGATCCAGAGAAGGGTTTTCATGGCAAGGATGATATTATCTATGGATGCTCTTTTTCCAGTCACATGGAGAACCAGAAAGCTCTTGGATCGATTGATCAATCTATATTTAAGGTTTAGCATTTTCTTCTTTCATAACATTGCTTAAGCTATTAGCATTTCGGATTCACATGATTAGTTCATATGCCTTCTTGATCTTCAATGACGTGCCGAACTTTATTTGCAACTGCATGATATTCAAGACAATTGACAGATGAAATCCACCCTCATTTGCAACTTCAGTTTCAAAAGCATCCGACTTCATTTCCATTCACAAGTTTTTACACTCATAATACAACCACAATGCTGTTGCTTGAAGCATTCACATGAAAGTAAATGGGTTTCAGGCTGCTTAAGGCCATTAAAGATTACTTCCATAGATCCAAAGAGCCAATAACAATGGAATAAAGCAGTAGAAAATAATCTCCCTAAACCTGTAACGAAGAGCAGAAAAGTTCACACCAGGTGAAATCTATGTACCCATCTAAAGACGCTCAACTATGAGTCAGATTGGATAACAATGAAAGATTAACATAATAAATAACAAAGCATCAGAACAGATAGAAGTACTGGAATGAATGAAAAAAAAATGGTAGCACTCAGGAGAATTAGTAACACGAAATATCGACATAAAAGAGCCGACGAAGTCAGAAACCTTTAAAAATACAAGAGCAGGAATATCCAGTCACCTGCTCTAGCAAACGGTAAGACATTTAGAACATGAAAAATGTGTAAACAGTCTGCAACCTAAGTTGTTCAATATGGGGAGGTGCGCGCGTGCATGTGTGTGTGTGTGAGTGAGAGAGAGAGAGAGGCATGAAGATGCTTAACATCACCCCTCCACAATTAATCACGATTTTGTATTGCAAAACATATATGTCCAACAATTGATACAAACCAAATAATTGGACTTCACAAGATGTACAGCTCCCACATTTTTATTGTTTTATTAATAAAACCTGATTATAAGCCCCTACTGATCTTCTAATAGGGCACTCCCTTCCTTCACAAGCACAAACAAGCCACCATCGCCCCTAGAAATTCGAAGATCCTGGTCAAGGTAAGTTGTAACAAGCCATGACTGAGCCCTTTCCCCAGGAATCGGAACTTTGAGAGGTGGCTGACCGGAAATCGTACGTAAAATGTTTGCCACAGCCTCCTGCAAAGGGTTGAGTGACCGTTGCACGGGCAATAAGTCAACTTTCTGCCCAAAAAAATCAATGCTTTCAGGGAGATCAATGCTTGACGATATCTCCGGAGGTGGGAAGACTCCTTCCTTGAATTTGACCTGCACATTCCGATGAACCCATTGATTAACAGACCCATAGTTCCATAAGGCCGCATTGACAGGAAAAGTTCAAAAGACAATGGTATCAAAAACTTATCAGAGGTTGAAAAAAAAAAAAAAAAGAGTCCTCCCTTGCAGATACATTTAGGATGAGATAATCACCCAGAGGTAATCAGGTTCATATGCGAATAAATAAATGCAACTCAATTTCATCATATATCTCACTAGAAACAGCCGTTCGGCTAAAATTCAACATATTCACTAGCGGCCAAGTAGTTAGGTAAGTCCTGACTCTTTTATTAGGTCATTGTAAAATATACAATGATAAAGAAAAAAGAAATACAAAAGAAGAAGTGTGAAGGAAACTCTAGAGAAAACCCCAAAAAAGCGAAATATTTTTAAAGAAAATCATCAAGTCAAATAAGCAGCACTGCCAGTCACATACAATAAGACAAACCGAAAAATGCTCTAAAACGACACCCATTCTGCGATATTTAATTTAAGGCCTCAAGAATGGCAGAAAAGTCTCTTATCAGTTATCTCTAAGTGCCCGTTTAGTAACAGAGGGAACACCATCTAAGGTAACTGCCACCGAAGGCACCTTGGGATCAAAGGAATTTTCTTGGCCTGCACATGCAATCAATGGGTATAAAGTAGTGATCTGGACACTTGCAAATGAGCAATGAAACACGTAGAGCACACCTAGGCCAGTGCCAATGCACAGTGTTAGGCAGGATGTTTAGGGAACTACTTGGATAGGAGAATAGTTAAAACCACCATCATCGTGTTGCCCTAGCTTTGAACTCTTAAGTACAAAATAAGGCTATGTTGATGATGATAGTCATGAATGCTTTTAGCCATGCCATATCTTGGTAGTATTGCTACCAAGCGCAGGCAAAGGAGAACTGCGTCAAACAGGTAATCAGCTGTATGAGTTTGCCAAACCGTTTCATTAGTTAACACAAAACTACAATGAGATGGGTCGGTAAGGCATCAATGGCGAAGATAGTCACATATCCTTCAGTTGATAAATCATACTAGTGCAGGTATTTCTGCTTTAAGCAGAAATATAGGTGTGTGGAGTCACATAAATTTTTGCAGACTCATGTTTTGAGAAGTTCGTCTTGTAGTTATAAGATGTTTCCACAGTATCAATAACCACCTATGCTCCCAGGATGATGGTTACCTGTATCCTCGAAGGACTTCGAACTTCAAAAGAAGCAACTGCACTAAAGGAGAAAGTTGCAAAAGGGCTGGAATAGGCTGCAGTGTTCTTTATGGTGAAGCTTCCAGTGTCAATCTCTTGGGATATCCTTTTAAGCTTTAACAGTGGCGATGTCCCAGCTGCTATAAGAGGAAGCAGCTCAGAAAAAGCTGTGTACCTGAAATTTTAAACAACTCCTGAAGTCAATTTGTGGGGAAGGAAACAGCATACAGAAAACACAAAATTCAAAGACACAAAGCTTCCCACATCCAAACCCTCCCTCCCTCTCTAAAAAATCATTTTACAGTTTCACAAAGTGGTTCAAGTTACTTAATTTAGAAATAAATTCAACTGGAATTAAACCTGAAGATTTTTTATACTGAAATTTTAATAGTTAATTAGATAGAAGTGGTAAAAATTCTCCAATAAAAAAATAAAGAATTGGTAAAAGTTTTCCAAGTTAGCCTGCTCAGATATCCATCAACTGACTTTAATATTATGATAATAGAGTTCCAATTATATCATCACCCCAGACTTACCCGGTGCATGTGTGTTTGGGTTTTGTGCATGCGCCCGTGGGAATAGTCCTGTCGAGTTATATACTACAGGGAAATGCCCGTCATTAAACACACATACATATATGACAACAAAAATGGCAGATCTGTGAACAACTTATATTTATTAAGAAGTGTTTTGTCATGAATCATGGATTAAAAAACAACCGATATAGTGTGTATCGCCTGATAAGTAACCATTTTTTGGGAAAATCAATATGGGATATCGGTGGATACACCATATACCCTTATAGCATCAATACAGCAGATACGGATCTCCTATTATTTTTGACAAAAAGAGGAGTAATGCAAACTGATGTAGGCTGTGATTATTACTTTGGTACTAAGGTTAGGTCATATGTAATTATTTTGAGAAGATTTGTTAGTATTGGGGACTCTTCATTTTATATATGATGCCCGTATGATATAAATACATAGATTTAAATTTGTAGAGAGAGGTCAAAAGATGGAGTTGGAGCAGTGAAAATTGTCTCCATATTTGTTATTGCATCTTCTTTGAACCATGAGGACTTAAACACTAATGGGAATGCTGTTTGGACCTATTTGAGGGGCATCGATTAGGGATTTAGTTGTGTGAGTGTGATTGAACTTGAATGTTAATAGGCCAAAATAGTAGCTCTTGTTGATGTCACTTATCACAAGAACGCATTTCAAATTATTTCAACTTTCCAATTAATGCATATTCTAACTCTGCCAGTTTTGCTGCAACTGCCAGTTCCAAGCCAGATAAAGGAGGGTTTCGTCAGGTGGGTTGACAACTGGCATAAACCCTTGTCACAACTGCAACATGAATTTTGAGAAAATGACATTCTGGGTAGACTAGAATGGCAAAACAGAATTCATGTAACTCACCCGACATAGTCGGGACAAGGCTTTGATGATGATGATTAGTTAATAAATAGTCCATAAAGCTGAAGATATCTCACTCTTGAAAGATGTAGATGACATTGGTCTAGGTAGTTCTCTTTGGTGATTAATGACAACAGCATTTGTAGACATGAAAATGGGCATAGCATAAAAGATGGGCAGGGGACATCAGAGCTATGACGTGAATCATCGAACCAGGGGCGCTGCCCGTACATACTTTTAACATTGTTCAAATCCAGACATAAGCCACTTCTGACATTTAAATCTCACAACTTTTGTTAGCTAGCATTATGAGTTTATCATTAATGGATCTTTATGTTAAAAAAACTGTAGAACTATAGAACTATCCTTCAGATATGACACGGGATGAAACAATGTCCTATGATAGTACAATACCTGACATACAAATAAAATAGGCCCACTAATCTCTAAAAGCCAGAAATTCCAAAATTTTTTGTCATTCTATTTCTAGATCCTTTTAAAGATTAAAAAAATGAAATCATGATGATCGGGCCGATTTGCTGATACTTATTGTTACACCCCGACCCAATTTAACCCTGATTAGTGCTAATTAAGTGTGTTTTAGCTAAATTAATTGTGCTTAATGTTAATTAGCCTCTTTAGACTGAGTTAGTTAGGCCTCGAGTCTTGAATAATTAGTTGGAACCGATTTGACTCGGTTGGGTAAAGTCGAGGGCTTTTACGTAATTAGTGATTTTCTCATTTTGCATCATATGCATGTCATCTTGGCGTCATCGCGTGTATCTCGTTGAGCACATCGATTTTCGTATTTAACTTTACTTCATTTGATCACTTGTTGAAGAAGTGGGCCCTCATTTGACTTAAAATGAAAATACATGAAAACCACTGGATCTTTGTGCAAATTGGGCACCTTTATCACTTCAAGCACTCCACTCATTCCATCCATTCGTTGTTCATTGTGGCTGGGAGAGAAGAACCATTCTCCTCATTGTTTTCTCTCCAGTTTCTTCTCCTTTCTCTTTCCATTTGCTAGGAGAGATTGTTGCTTGGGTTTGGAGAGATAACTTGGGTCCATCTCCATCTTCTTCATCCTCCTCTGCTCATTGTGACAAGAACCCGTCTTCTTAACCTTTCACAAATTCGAAATCACTTCATAGGTAAGAATCAAACCCCATTCTTTTATGCTTTTGAGTTGAAATGGAGTCAAGAGACTCATTTATAGTCATACATAACCATTAATTGTATTTTTCATTTGGATTTGTGGTTAGAGTTTGTTATTTGAGGTTTTTGAATCTTTTGAGCAAAAGTTACAGAAAATTCTTGAAAAGCTTGATTTGAGGCAAGTATAAGCTTTAATTAAGAACACATGTTGTTTACTTATTTGACTAGGTATTAAATTCTATTATTTTCCTTTTTCTGTGATTAGCCTCTTTGACCATAAATTGAGAATGATTATAGTATGGGTTGAGTTTTGGGTGTTAGTAGTCTTAATATGGAAAGGTGAAGAGGAAATAGGATTGGTGATGAAGTAGTGTAGTTAAATAATCATGAAAGGCATGTGGGTGTACATGTAAATATATGTCCGGGGAGCATTTTATCTAATGCATGTGCAGGAAGTTGAAATGGATGGAATCTTTTATACAAATGCATGTGCATGTGGAATCTTTTATACAAATGCATGTGAAATGGTGAAATGGGTAGTTTGGATGATGACATGTGTTATTCCATGATGAAAATGTTAGTTCTTGAAACAATAGAAAAGAGGGTAAAAGAGATGAGTCCATCGCTATAGCGAGGATGGACCTCGCTATAGCGAGACCACTTCACCTTTTGGGTGGGTTCACTATAGCGAGCCACAAGCCCGCTATAGCAAGGTGGGGTTCTGTGTTGGGCCCGGATTTTTTACCAAAAAATGCTTCTTTTTGCACACTGAAGTTGACGAACACCTTATAGTGTGTATTTATAAAACCAATTAGGATCTTGGACTCCGAGGGATTTATAGGACCCTAGAAAATGGTATCTTTGACGAGATCAACGGACCAATGGTAATTAATCACATGAGAGATTATTGAGGCTAAGATCATCTCATGTGAATTTTATCTTTCGCCTAACACCTCGTCATGGATGAAGCTCGGAGAACCCGGTATACTACACGTATACAAAGTGGCACCAAATTAAAGATAGCTATACACCGGATCTCCAAACTTCATCGTGTGAGAATGTGAAGGACGAGAGCCTAGTAAATGACCCTTGATTCTTCTTAATTAATGAATGTGCATATTGATATTTATTTTTTATTCACCTTCCAAACTCTAAAGAATGATTTATATACATAAATTGTTTCGTATCTATTCGTTATACTTGTACACTTATACGATATTCAATTGAAATTCGAGATGAGTAAGTTTATGTGTGAAATATTCTAGATATTAATGATTTGATTCAATTCAAGTAAAAACAATCTTACTCATGTGTGTATTTATTCGATTCGATTGGTCTGGCACTACTAAGCTTCAACCTCGTAATACCCGACGGGGTTAAACTTGATTTAGTAATTCGAGACCATTGCAGTAGATCATCTGGAGCATCTGACTCCAAAACCGGGTAGCCAGCTAGCCTTTGGCAGGACCACCGATGACATCCCAACTAGATTTGCTCTCTATTTGAGAGGATGAGCTTAATGTAATAGCCAATTAGTGTGTTTTATTCCACATGGATTCGTAAGGCATGAATTTTTCGATTTTGGCACAATTGCCTAGTTATTACTTGATATTGACATCTTTTAATTAGCCTAGTTATTACTTGATATTGACATCTTTTAATTAATTGTCTATAACTTTGATTTGATACATCATGTAATTTATTATTAATGCTTATACTTGCCGAATCGTCGAATTCATGATGCTATTTTTGGTGTCATAGTCACAGGTGCAACCCCCGGCCCTGAAGAGGCCAAGGAGGGAGAGGATGTTACCCAGGAGGTACCTCTAGGACTAGAGGAGTGGCCAGAGCTAGGGGCCATATAGATTCTTCTCTTTGGAATGCGCTGTATTCATTTGAGGGCTTCTTTAGAGTGTGGCTAGCCCCTTTTTGTGTGGGCCACCCTTAGTGGGTAGTTATTCTTTTGTTTATACTTTCGGTAGTGTTGTTTAGGATTCTTTTATACACCCTCTTTTGTAAATAATGTATATAATTGTATAATTCTTTTGTATTAAACTTGAAAAGTGATTTGACTGAATGGGAAATGATACCCTTCGGATGTGAATTACAACTTCCGCTATGATTTAAATGTCATTGATATGTTCTAGCGAGTCAGACTCACGTGTGGAAAAGTTATTTTTCTCTCCTTCATTTGTTGTATTTGGCTCGAGAC
This sequence comes from Umbellularia californica, assembly GCA_028538565.1. Classification (NCBI taxonomy): domain Eukaryota; kingdom Viridiplantae; phylum Streptophyta; class Magnoliopsida; order Laurales; family Lauraceae; genus Umbellularia; species Umbellularia californica. The sequence goes on from JAPQWN010000012.1 coordinate 2,188,823, forward strand.
AGATACAACATCATGAGAGTACGTGTGTCGCACCTCGGGGATTACCCTAGGCAATGGTGATTCGGGATCAGGATGTAACCCTTATACTCAAAAGTCTGATATGTATCTTTTTCTTTTTCTTTTTCTAGCTGAAATCTGGTCTGATGCTGATATTTTAGTCCCTTGTCTAGATTTGTATGGTTCTCCTGCTTCTTCCACACACACACACACACACACACACACACACACACACTTACTTTATACTCAAAAGTCTGATATGTATCTTTTTTTTTTCTTTTTCTAGCTGAAATCTGGTCTGATGCCGATATTTTAGTCCCTTGTCTAGATTTGTAGGACCTGCTTCTTCCTAACACACACACACACACACACAAGGCTAAGGGCATAAAATCTGGAAACAGATGGTTCAAAATGAGATGCAAACTTGAACAGGAGGTAAGGTTCCTATAAAGTTTAGCCATCAAAGATGCTTCCTTAATCTATGAAGTATGAACAAAGTTCTCTATCCCTCAATTTCTTGCTGTAGCAAACCGTTTAATGCATTTTGAATTGCTTTTTTTTTTCTTTTTGATAAGAAGGGGTTACACAAAGCATGGAAAAAGTCTCTGGATGATAGAGCCCACACTTCAGGCCCAAGTTAACTATGGTTCCAAAAGTAATATCAGAATATCATTGCAAATGTAACAAGAAAGCAGCCCAGTGTAACTAAACTTCTGAGGCCCTTATCAAGTAAGTTTTATGCACATTCCTCAACACATACATACAGTTCATGTACCCAAAACAGAAATTGTTTTCTGACTTATTCATCCCAATTCAATTAGGAATTAAAGCTGACAAAACTTGGGGCAGTGGAGAACATACTATTGTGACCAAATTTTGCCCCACCCATGGCAAGTAGTGGACTAGACAAGACAACCAACCATCCCACCAAAACACTCAAACAGCATGCAACTCATCCATCCAAATTCACCCTTTTAGTGGGTCATCTGAGGGATTGGAGTATCAGACAACCATGCTGGGTAATATATGATGAGTAGTTAGTGTCCATTTCTCCATAAATTTTGTTTTTTCAACTTCAGTCCATTGCACATACAATTAAAAAGCTAGTAACTCCAAAAAACCAAACCTTCTGTAGCTTTACTTTCAATGGTTCATTGAAAAATGAAACTAATCAAGCAAAATAACACTATAACTGTAGTACCATGAGGTAAAAAGAAGAAGAGTAATCATCTGCAAACTTACAGAAGAACCCAATTTCCACCTACAAGGGCCGCTTCCTCCATTGGCGCCGGAGTGGGATTACCGGCTTCCAGCTGATTAACAAGCTCCACCACCTCCGCCCTAGTCTCAGCCGATGCTCGAAACCCATACTCAGTTCCATAAACCGAATCCACCAAACACCGTTTCAACTCCCCAAGCTTACCAATCACACCCGCATTGCCATTTCCGGAAAGATAATCAGAAGAACCCGCTGCATCATTTCCCCATTCGTCTTCGTCCTTGGCCGGATCGGCCTCAGAAAGCTTCGTGGTCGAACTCACCTCTTCGTATTCAGCTTTCTCTCCCCATTCGTCCACAACTGAAGGTTTCTCCTCAACTTCCTCGACTGGTTCTGCAACAGGACGCTCTGCGGGATCTTCTTCACTCGAGGAAGTCCCTTCGATCGGGATTTTCCTGCGAATCGGGCCGGTTTCCTGATCTCCGTCGGAAAAGGTGGATCGAATGCGGAGAGAGGGGAATCTAGGGTTTGTGGGAGGGATTGAAGAGAGGGAGAGAGAGGGATTTAGAGATCGAAGGAAGTAGATGCGGAGATTTTTAGGGTTTTGGGAGAGAAGAGAAGGATGGGAGCTGAGGAGGAGCGCCATGTCGGTTCGAGTCCGACACGACTGTGGGAAGTAACGTTACGAGAGAAGATGATAACGGGACGCCTGGTTTGATACGGACGAACTCCGTATGGTTACAATAGTGGGAGCGGTTCAATCCCGGCCATCTATTTTTAAAGGCTATTGGGGTAGCCAGGCAAACAGTGTACAGAAAAATCCGAAAACTACATTCATTTATAAAACATGGGACCCTACCGATTTGTGGGTGTATAGTCCCTTATTTGAGATGTATGGATCAAGTTGTAATTTTTGCTCAATATGAATTTACTTTTTTACTTCTCCAGCTTAATATGTACATGAGCAGACTAACTATTGCTAAGCATGAGCATGTTTACCAAAATTAATTAAAAAGAAATTCAGACCACATAGAATTATTCTGAAGTCTGGGGACATTTCGTAACCTTTCACTCAGCAAATTCCTAGTCCCGTTTTCCATGTTTCCATGGAAAACCAACATTTGGTGAAGCATGGAAAATGGATGCTAACAATTTTCCTATCCATGCATCTGATTATTTCCGGACCTCCCCCGTCTGACCTTGCAAATCAACAAAGTAAAAGAAAGTGGAGCAATAGTACCCCTAGGCGATAGGTTATAGGTTACCTGTTTTGTGTTTGGAAACCTATTTTGTGGGTCCCACGGTTAGGATTTGAATCGTTAATCAGGTTTAAAAGCCCAAGACATCTATATGATCAAAATATCACCCATTGATTCTTCAAAGTTTTTGAGATAATTGAAAAAAAAAAAATCCAAGCCCTTAGATCATGATTTCTAGAATTTTATGGGCTCTTTTACAAAATCTAAACCATTAATTCTCTCAAGAAGGCCAAAATTAACTATGAAGTCAAATTCTATGGCGTAAGTCATCGGGGATAATGAGAAAATGACCACTTATTCTAGACCATTGAGTTGCCACAGTACAAAATTCGGGATGATTTTGCAATAAAGTTTTTTTTTCAAAGTTTTTTCTTCCTTCGGGCCCCAAAATCATGATTTGACTGTGCATCATTTCCGGAAGCTCGAACACAGCTAGAGGGTCAAAGTCCATTCCTGATCCACCATGGATTTTTGAGATATTTATGAATAAGTCCGTACCCTAAAATATCAATTTTCTATTCTTATGGGCCCTACTTGCACGATCCAAACTGTTTAAGTTCTTCAAGATGCCTCTCTTATGGGTGAAAACTGCAATGCTTGAATTTTCATGAAGTACGAGAGATTTGAAAAAAAAAAAAAAAAAACTATTATGTTCTTCAAGATGCCTTAAGCTATTATGAATGACACATATCACAGATGGTTGAGAGCCTATGGTTACCAAAATTGGATTTTCCCCCCTAAGTCTTTTTCAAAGATATTTTGTTTTTTACTCACGAAAGAAAACCTCTAAAATAGAGGATTCCTATCAATTTCTCAAATGTGCCCTTAATGACAAAAAAACAAAAGAAAAGAGGATTGTAACAGTACATCCCTTTCCCCTCGGTCCAAGAGTCTTTAGTGTAGAAATTAAGTAAGAAAAGTGGGGTAAAAGGAATATAGGAGATTACGTAGAATAATCGGACATTTGGATGGAAATGAAGTGGTTGAGAGAAATGAAAAGTGGGAAGAAGTTATAACAATTGCATGCGGAAGTGGGGGAAAATGCGTGTAAGTTATAGAGAAGGGATGTAACTCCAGATCAAAATCAGTAGTTATAGTCAAAATCGACTTTAATAAAGTGTAATGGTTAATCTGAATCCAAATTTATTATTATCTCAGTTGAGTTGAAAATATCATCCCAAACTTGACCTCAAAGTTATAAGAGTCGATTTGATCCAACTACTATAAGTTTTAGTCCGGGTTGGATCCGCAGGTTATAGAGTGATTTGTCATATTCGGTTGGATTGACCTGCCCAAGCAAGAACAGTGGATCAACTGAAAAACCCAAATCAAAATTGGAAATTTTTTTTTTCGTCCACCTGAGAACCAGGGGAAAAAATTATTAAACCGAATGCGGGGGGGGGGGGGGGGGGGGGGGGATTTCTTCCGCACGCACCCTCAATCACATCATCCTGTGAAGTATCTTTGTGATTGTGGACATTAAAAAAAAATCCTTTTGATCTAAAAAAAAAATGTAAATATCTTGCAAAATCGATCATCATGTCTTCTTGGTGATCGCGTCTGTCCGTGAATCCATCATCCACTAATCACCAATATCCTAACAATCCTAGTAATCTAACCATATACGGTTTCTTCAACATTTCTAACATCATGGACTCTCAACTTTAAGTTTAATCCTATAAATGTTGCTGCTCCTGTATGGGCAACTCTACCGGATGTCCATTTGGAATACTGAAGTGAAGACACAATACGTGATATAGTGGGCCAGTGGCTCCTGGAACAATTTATTAAACTCAAAGATACAACGAGATCCCAGGGAAGTGGCAATAGATTTGACGACAAAACCAACCCCGCCAGGTATATATTAATATCAGTAGTCAAGGTGACCAAAATTGGTTTCAGAGGACTCAACTTCTCTCCCCACACTAAACGTAGCCAATGCCATATATTTTCGGCAAATCACCACTTCCATCTTAACTCGAAAATATTTGTGAGGAATTTTGGCCATCAGGAGCCATCATTGAAACGCACGTCCCAAAGAGTTGAACCAGAGGAAACCCATCCAGACCGTTGGATGGTTCATTGTTCACCACCATTGGTCTCCTCAACCGTAACAGCCAATCACAAGGCAGTAAAGGTCAGACCAGGAGACCCACCTAGTACCAAGCTCTAATGGACAATATTTGACTCGGTCCTTCATCATAATAAAGTGATTGGAAAGAGTTCAAGAGTCAACTCACCTGGTTTTCCTGCTTTGATTAATTCTATTGAGAGAGTTGAGTTCTTGTAGCTGGCGACAGGAAATGTCTTACTTTCGGCTAACAGCAATCTTCCGAGAAGGTCGTGTTGCGTGATGGGGACATTGTGATCCGGCAACAGCATATCCGGACCTTAGAATTTGCAGCTTGTCTGCCTTTGTTTCCTTTGATTCGTTGAAAAGGCAAAATGCAAATGCGTCCCATGTTTCAACTTCTGACATAGGATATGTTCAAAATTCAAAAAATAAAGGAGAGATCTGCAAAAATTCTACTGGGATGTCTGGCAGTTTTCTAACAAGGTGTATTAATTTAATCAGAGGGGCCCAGCTTTGAATAATCAACCAACCCCTCTCAATTTATAGTTTACACACCGACTCCTCTCAATGAGGGATGATTTTCTCCTCTAACATCGTGTCACTCTTCGTGAGGGACCCAGTGAAATTCAGGGGTCCCACCTTCGATGATGGTCCGGATGTGCGCTCTCCCAAGAGTGCATGCGGAGGAGAATATTCCCATTGCAAGTTGGAAGATAGACGCATGCCATGAAAGGTTGGCGGGGACATATTCAAATACTTGATTTGTTTAATGAATGCTTTATGAAAAGGTCACATCCTTTCAAATTAATCTAAGGCAGTCATTTTATGTTCAATCATACTAACTAAGAAACGGTGATAACTCCATTTATACATAACAGGTCATAAATCAAAAGTAGGCAACATGTGAATAAAGAATAAAAAAGATGTTATCATGGTTAGACCTTTTTTTTTTTTGTTAGAAAGAAATATCAATAGAAATGATCTTAGTAGTATGATGCCAACAATTCACCTAATTTAACACGTGTGAAGCTCACCTTTATTTGATTAAAACTACTGATGTTATATACCGGCCTTTGGCCAACTGGATAAATATTAATATTAAACTCAGCTTCAATTGCAATGATGTACACTTCTAGATTAATAGCATATAAACATGACCATATTTCCAAATGTGATAAATAGAAAATGTATTGGCTATGGGCTAAGACTTGGGCCAAGTAAGTTCTGAGGCTGTCAAATTCAAGAGAAAACGTAAATGATGGCCAATGTCTTCGATCAGGTGTGAAATGCATGGCTTTAGATCATCCTACTTGGTTTGCATTTTCCAGATTGGGTTAGTTGGTAATGTCATTCATGACTATGACATTTTCCATTGACTGCCAAGCCAGTTCATTTTCACAATTCGGGATATTAGCTCTCGTGCGCGCGTGCCTTGTGCAAACAAATGTGGCCAAAGCGGTCCCACACGGAATGTAAACGCAGTACAACCTTCATTCACTAAAAAAAAGTAAGCATTTTGCCACGTGGCACGCGTTTGAGAATGGGATCAAAGGAATATTAGCGAGTATAGATACTGGTTTGACCTGATCACGTAAAACTCAGTTATAAATCTTCAAATCCATCCATCATGGTAAAACAAAAACAAAAGGATAGTAGGCCACTTCATTTACATTCCAGGGCAAATCTATGGTGGGACCCACTTTTGAAAGATCCGAACTGAATATTGACCTTAAAACCCATTGTATTCATTGAATGGGAACTTCAAAGTCAATTTCAGTGTGCCAACCTTTAGATTGATCACACAAGAATGACTCTCTCCATTTCTAACAAATGTTCCAAATTTAGTCAATCCAACGGTGACTACCTTCCCTTACCTTACTGATTTGAGTAGACATTTATGGCTTGACCACCGCATAGGGTGGTGGTATATCAAATCAGTTTGAATCTTTCAAATGTGGGTCCCACCATGTGTTTAAAGATGGGCGATGCAGCTGCGCTGCACTGTACTTCTTCCCTACGTTTCCTGGAGAAGATGATTGATGTTAATCGATCCTAGCCTGTGAGTTTGTGGCAAGGAGTGCAAAAGGATAATAATTAGATAAAAGTTCCAATCCTAGGGCAAATATTACAACAATGAGTGTGATTTTATATCTCATGCCCAGATTCTGTTTCAATAATTAGATGTAAAAAGATGAGCGGCACATAGAGTACACATTGAATTGAGTCCTGATCCCACGGGCCTTCGATTTAATTTTGACTTAAATAGTTGGAACTCCAAAGTGGGCCCACCCCACCCCCACCATCTGATCAAAGGGATACCCGTTTTGAAACATTTTGACAGCTACTTCTGTAAACGTTTCGTGAAAACCACAACTTCTCTACCCTGATCAGATGTTGGCCGCTTCCCAACTTATGAGTAGATAACCTTATTATGGGGATCCAAACAGATCAAATGAAGAGCCCTTTATAGATTGATATTATTACCATCAGATGATCCTTATACTGTAATTTTTACCAAGTTATAAGTGGACCATTAATGCAAGCACCCATTTAGAGGAGACAATCCTGAATCCCACGATCATTCGATAAGGAAATTATTAGCCAGTGGCTAAATCCCATGGATAGAAGATAATAGCATAGAAAATGAGCAGTGTAGACTATTGTCCTCAGTCCTCTCCATTATCTTTAATGGTTTAAACGAAGGAAATGAAAATGTCTCTCGACAGAACCTCATGTATATCCTCTGCTTTTCCATCACCAAAAATCGCCACAGGAACACCATCCATCCTTGAAATGGTGAAACCGACTCGTATCTCTGACGATGATGAGCCGGCCTGTGATCCTCGACACAAACTTCATAACTGAGTGGCAATCCCCACAGATGCGAAGATTCTTCTTGATCTTGATTGGTGCACCCAAAGGTATGGTAATGAGACCAAAAGCAACTGCCAGCTTCTCACTGTGGAGACGCAACAGCTCCTCTTTCTGGATTGTCCCCACATCATGCAAATCATACTCAATCTTTGCTTGATAATCCAACTTCTTCATCTCTTTCTCCAACTCATCCAGTTTTTTATATATCTCATCAATATTTGGATGGTTTCCTTTCCCGGCGACAAAAGTGTGGACTCGATCCCTCACTTCAATCCAACTCTTCCCCATCTCCTTCTTTGCCCCACTGTCTTTTAAAAGCCTCCTCGCTTTCATGACTTCATCCCATCTTTTGTCTGCTGCATATACATTAGAAAGCAAAACATGGTTTCCTGCATTGTTTGGCTCCATCTTGAATAGATGCTCCGCCGCAAGTTCTGCCAATTCAAGATTTCCATGGATCCTGCACGAACCCAACAATGACCCCCACATAGAAGCTGTTGCCTCAAACGGCATTTCCTCAATCAGTTCCCAAGCCTCTTGAACCAATCCTGCACGACCGAGAAGATCAACCATACAAGAATAGTGGTGAACATTGGGTTCTACATTCCAATCATCTAGCATCCGAGCAAAATAACATCTTCCTATCTCTACCAAACCCACATGACTGCAAGCAGCTAAAACAGAAATGTATGTCACTTCGTTCGGGCATAAACCAACCTGCTGCATTTTCTCGAACAGCAACATGACTTCAGCAGAACGGGCATGTTTTGCAAATCCGCCAATCATTGCATTCCACAAGACAACAGTCTTCTCTTCTGCACTCAAAAATACAACATAAGCTTCTTCTATACTCCCGCACTTTGCATACATGTCCACAAGTGAAGTAGCCACAAACTGATTCGAGTTGAAACCTGTTTTCACCAACATGCCATGCACCTGAGTACCTTCAATCGTAGCCGATAGACTCGCACAAGCACTGAGAGCAGCTGAAAGTGTGAACTGCGTACGCTCCAATCCCATTTTTTGAGCGCTGTGAAACAGAACTAAAGCCTCCTCATAAAGATCATTTTGCACATACCCCGCCACCATTGAACTCCATGTAACTGCACTTCTTTCGGGCATCATGTCGAAAACCCGGCAAGCATCATGAATAGAGCTGCATTTCGCATAGACATCAAGCAGTGCAGTGCCCACATAAACATTTGAATCTAATGCAGTTTTCAGCGCAAAAGCATGCAATTGTTTGCTCTCACCAACAGCTGACTTCGCAGCGCAAGCACATAAAACACTAGAAACAGTGAATTCACTCATCATAACCCCTTCTCCGTGCATGCGCACAAGAAGCCCCAAGCCCTCCTGCGCTTCTCCTTGCGACGTATACGCACCAATCATAGTATTCCATGAGACTACACTTCTCACAGGCATTTCTTCAAACACCAGGCGTGCGGAGTCAACGACCCCACATTTAGAATACATATTGATGAGAATGTTTGAAATCAATGTGTCCACATGTAAACCCAATTGAACCACAAGCGCATGGAAACTCTTCCCTTCCATAACCAACTTATCCTCTGCGCATCTCTGCAAGAGATGCTTCAAATCCAATGCTCCAAAGCTGTCGGCATTGACCCAAGTAACATTACCTGACTTGGGTGTCTCAAATTCAGCAGTAAAGTTGGCAGAAAAGAATCTAGAAGAGTGACCAATACAAGAAACTCTCCTGTACATGAGAATTGAAGCTTTCATGTAATGTTCTATAAAAGAAGCCTACCCATCCATTTCAGTAACAGAAAGCTTTGAGAGATGAAATTTCATTGTATATAATCATAATGATGAGTGTGATTTTATATCTCATGCCCAGATTCTGTTTCAATAATTAGATGTAAGCAGATGAGCGGCACATAGAGTACACATTGAATTGAGTCCTGATCCCACGGGCCTTTGATTTAATTTTGACTTAAATAGTTGGAACTCCAAAGTGGGCCCACCCCAACCCCCACCATCTGATCAAAGGGATACCCGCTTGAAACATTTTGACAGCTACTTCCGTAAAACGTTTCGTGAAAACCACAACTTCTCTCCCCTGATAAGATGTTGGCCGAAAGAGGCACACAAATTACAGCAATACCACAGCCCCTCCGCACGTATCTCAAGCCAGAAATAATTTAGGCACGTGCCAGATACCAAACATCAACGGACCACGGCGTCTCTTTCCCACCCTCCCTCCTATAAATAAACGAAAAAAGCTTTCCTCTTGTTCCCACTCCTGCAGGAAGATTCCAAAACAAGAAAAACCCTGCCCTCACTCCATCTCCTTCGTCTTCCTCTCCCTCTGCAAAACCCTGACGCGTTCTCATCTCTCCGCACTAAAACGCGTTTCTTCAGAGCCAGCGATTGCAGTCAGTTCCTCTTTTTCTTCTCTGCGTTTTGTTTATGGTGAAATAAGAATCCTACCTAATACACGCCATATCTACCAATAAAGAAAGCTGGATGATAAAAGTTCGATGATGGCGTATAGAGCTTGGACTTTGTCATCAGAGCTGGACGCCATGGAAGCTTTCTTCAGTTGGACTACGCTTTAGCTGTTTTTCTTTTGACTCTTTCATACCAGCCCATTCCAGTAGGGTTTTTTCTTTGTTTTCTAGAATCAGATTGGTGGAAGGTGGGACGAGAGATCTGATATATATAAAAGAAGGATATGTTGTAAGGCCTTCATTTCTGCTGATCTGGTTGGAGGAGAGGATGGATCCGATGGCATATGATGTGGTTTCATGTGAGATTCATTCTATTTCGTCAGTGATTTAGGTAAATCGGGTTTTGTAATTGATTTTATTAACAATCAGAGATTGATGCCTGTTCTTTCGGGAAAAGTAGTGATTTTAGTGATATTTTTTACTTGAAATGCTGCTGATTGCTGAATCTCTTCTCAGAATCGGTTCTTTCGCTTTATATGCTGAAAACTGCTTTGATTTGATGCTTTTCTACTAAAATCTTTGCTTACGTCTTTGAAAGCTCTGTTTTTCTTTTCCAATGGGCCAAACGTTGTTCTCATCAGTGGTTTCTAGGGATTCTGCTTTCACAAACCTCACGAGATTCCTAGGAATCGTTGAAGGCATCAATACTAGCTAACTTTTTTCTTCTAGTTTCAGTGACTGGAACTGCATTGCTGTCTTCTTTTTAGCAAGATCTTAATTTCCTCTGTTTCTTTAATAAAACCTCAGGATCTGTGATGTGTGTTGCCGATGATCCTAAAAAAACATGGCTTTTTAGTGATTCTGCTGTTCTCTTTTCATAAACCTCAATGGATTTCTTTGTTCCTTTGATGGCATCAACACTTGCTAACTTTTTATGAGTTTTAGTAACTGCAATTGCATTGTTGTCTTCTTTTTAGCAGTATCTGTACACTATTCTAGTTCGTTGTAAATGAATCTGTTTTCCTGTTTTTTCAGCTTCTCGCAGTTCTAATCGATCTTGCAATCGAACTGCATTGTAATTTGATTGTTGTTGGTGATACGGAAAAGAAAAAAACATGGCTTCCCATTCTTTTAAAGCTAGCCGCTCTTCTCGATCAATGGCCTCCACGGCAGATATTGAAATGGAGCAGGGCAGGCCTCCATTTCCTCCTACTGTTGCCTTTGCAAGGCGAACTTCCTCAGGAAGATACGTCAACCTCTCAAGAGACGATCTTGACAGTGAACTCGGCACCGGAGACTATGCAAACTACACTGTCCACCTACCTCCGACACCCGACAATCAACCTATGGAGCCCTCCAGATCGACAAAGGTCGAAGAGCAGTACGTCTCGAATTCCCTCTTCACTGGCGGATTCAATAGCGTCACCCGCGCCCATCTTATGGACAAGGTGATTGAGTCTGAGGCTAACCATCCTCAGATGGCTGGCTCCAAGGGGTCTTCATGTGCAGTTCCAGGCTGTGATTCTAAGGTCATGAGTGACGAGCGCGGAGTGGATATCCTTCCTTGTGAATGTGATTTCAAGATCTGTAGGGACTGTTTTCTGGATGCTGTTAAGTCAGGAGAAGCTGTTTGTCCCGGCTGCAAAGAACCCTATAAGGTGACTGATCTGGATGAGTTGAATATGGATACAAGGCAGCCTCTTCCACTGCCACCGGGAATGTCTAAGATGGAGAGGAGGTTGTCAATAATGAAATCGACCAAATCGGTGTTGATGAGAAGCCAAACGGGTGACTTTGATCAGAATCGGTGGCTGTATGAAACGAAAGGAACTTATGGGTATGGGAATGCTATTTGGCCAAAGGATGGGGGTTTTGGAAATGGGAGTGATGGTGGTGATGGGTCTGCACCTGGTGAAATAATCAACAAGCCATGGAGGCCACTTACGCGAAAATTAAAGATACCTGCTGCAGTTCTCAGCCCTTATAGGTATTGATCATTTCCCAATTTTCAATTATTTGATTGTCTGTTTTCATTGTTTCCCTTTTGGAATGGTAACATTGGGATTTCATTAAAATATGGGGAAAAGAAACTTTATAGTAGAAGAAAAAGAAAAGATAACATATACAGTAGATGAGACAAATGCTGTAAATACATGATAGTTCCAAGCTAATGAGGTGGATTCTTTTGCTAGGTAAGACCACTTCTTGTCTCTACCTTATACTGGCTTTTCCCATGCCCCCATGTAATCTTTTTCTTCTGGTAATAATTTTGTTCTACTAATTGAAAGATAAGATATATAGAAAAAGTTGAAATCTTCTAACAACAATTAGCATTTATTGTTAAAAAAAAAAAACACTATATAATACTCAGTAAATAGTTTATTGTTGTGTTATCTCCTGAATTTTGGGAAGTACCGAGTTGTGTCCTGGCTTCTCATTACTGGGATGTAATCCACTTCAGCGATATCTTTTCCCATTTTTGGGGGTTGTGTTGTGGTTAGAGATGTCTGCAAGGTAATAAATAAATGGGGAGAAGAGCATGGAAGTAGTTCTGTCTTATGATCCAGTCCAAGCACATTTGTTCGAATCAGAGTCAAAAGCAAATGAAACCTCCTTTGCCCCTTATGTGCTGAGAATAAGAGGAGCCAGGTAGTTAAAGTCATTCAACTTCCCAACACATTGCTATGGGCTTTACCAAAAAAAAAACACATTGCTATTGGGAGAACTTATGGAAGCATTGAAGGGTCCTATTATTCACTCAACCTCATTAAGAAATAATGAGAGAACTAATCCTTGAGATCCTGGATTATTGGCAATAAGAAAATGCATAGAACTGTTTAAAACATATTCTTTACTCTTTAGGGCCAGTAATCCCTGCTGAAAAGCCATTTAATGCTTCTGCATGGGCTGACGGGATGGCAAAGGAACCATGGAGAATTTACTATATTCTGAACAACATCAAGGCACAAATGTCAGATATTTCGTTTTCTCATACATTCAAGGAAACTAATGAGGAGGATTACAGGGAATACGCATCATATGCGCCATCTCTTAATTTCATATTCTGAATCTTCTGCTATTTTGATCCTTCGCTTGCTTTGTGTACTGCATTCCCATCTTAATAAAATATTCATTGGTACAATATGAAAAAAGATGTTTCTTGAATGACATTGGTTTCTATATGAAAAAAAGATGTTCCTAGTTTTTTTTATTACTTGAATATGCTTATTTATATATATTTTATCACACACTTCCTCCACAGGCTTCTCATCTTTATTCGGATGGCTGTCCTTGGCCTCTTTCTTGCATGGAGAATCAATCACCCAAATCAGGACGCAATCTGGCTATGGGGAATGTCTGTTGTATGTGAGGTTTGGTTTGCTTTCTCCTGGCTCCTTGATCAGCTTCCCAAGCTCTGCCCTGTCAATCGATCTACTGATCTCTCTGTCCTTAAAGAGAAGTTTGAAGAACCAAGTGCTGACAACCCCACTGGAAAATCCGATCTTCCAGGCGTAGATGTTTTTGTCTCCACTGCTGATCCAGAAAAAGAACCACCATTGGTCACTGCAAACACAATACTCTCGATCCTTGCGGCTGACTACCCTGTCGAGAAGCTAGCTTGCTACGTTTCAGATGATGGAGGTGCCCTTCTGACCTTTGAAGCCATGGCAGAAGCTGCTAGTTTTGCCGACCTCTGGGTCCCATTCTGCCGTAAACATGGCATTGAACCTAGGAACCCAGAGAGCTATTTTAATTCCAAGAGGGATCCTTACAAGAACAAGGTGCGCCCAGATTTTGTCAGGGACCGGAGACGGGTGAAGCGAGAGTACGACGAGTTCAAGGTCCGGATAAATGGCTTGCCCGATTCAATCCGGCGTAGGTCTGATGCATATCATGCTCGGGAGGAGATCAAGGCCATGAAGCTTCAGAGGCAAAATGCAAATGATGAACTGTTTGAAACTGTGAAGATCCCAAAAGCTACTTGGATGGCTGATGGTACCCACTGGCCTGGCACTTGGGTGGTTTCTGGACCCGAGCATTCCAAGGGTGATCATGCTGGAATCATACAGGTTCCGTTCCATTTGCTCAATTTATTATATTCTTGAGCTTGACGGAGAGGATTTTCATAAATAGTAGTTGCATCAGATTCTTCTCAACTAATTCTAGTCACTAACTAATCTTTTGTTCAAGTTTGCAGGTGATGCTGAAGCCCCCAAGCGATGAACCACTGACAGGAATATCTGATGACACCAAGCTCCTTGATCTTACTGATGTTGACATCCGTCTTCCCTTACTAGTTTATGTTTCCCGTGAGAAGCGCCCTGGTTACGACCACAACAAGAAGGCCGGTGCCATGAATGCCTTGGTCCGTGCCTCTGCAATCATGTCCAATGGGCCCTTCATCCTCAACCTGGACTGTGATCACTACATTTACAACTCCCAGGCTATGAGGGAAGGCATGTGTTTTATGATGGACCGTGGTGGTGACCGCCTTTGCTATGTCCAGTTTCCTCAGAGGTTTGAAGGCATTGATCCCTCTGACCGTTATGCTAACCACAACACTGTCTTCTTTGATGTCAACATGCGTGCTCTCGATGGCCTCCAGGGCCCTGTCTATGTTGGCACCGGCTGCCTCTTCCGTAGGGTTGCGTTGTATGGTTTTGATCCACCTCGCTCTAAAGAACACCACCCTGGATGCTGCAGCTGCTGCTTTGCCCGCCGGAAGCGTGCTAGTGTTGCTGCTACCTCTGAAGAGAACCGTGGATTGAGAATGGGAGACTCTGATGATGAAGAAATGAACATCTCGCAGTTTTCAAAGAAATTTGGCAACTCGAATTTCCTTATTGAGTCTATCCCATTAGCAGAGTTCCAAGGCCGGCCTCTTGCTGATCACCCATCAGTGAAGAACGGTCGCCCGCCGGGTTCTCTCATCCAACCTCGGGAGCCACTAGATGCATCAACAGTTGCAGAAGCAATTAGTGTCATTTCCTGCTGGTTTGAAGATAAAACAGAATGGGGACAGCGTGTTGGGTGGATTTATGGATCTGTAACAGAAGATGTGGTCACTGGTTACCGGATGCATAACCGGGGATGGAGATCAATTTACTGTGTGACAAAACGAGATGCTTTTCGAGGAACTGCCCCAATCAACCTCACTGATCGACTGCACCAGGTCCTCCGCTGGGCCACCGGCTCTGTTGAAATCTTCTTCTCTCGCAACAACGCCCTCCTTGCTAGCTCAAGGATGAAGTTCCTGCAGAGAATTGCATATCTAAACGTTGGAATCTATCCTTTCACATCGATCTTCCTGATCGTGTACTGTTTCCTCCCAGCGCTCTCACTCTTTTCTGGCCAATTCATTGTCCAAACATTAAATGTCACATTCCTTGTCTACCTTCTAACCATCACTTTGACTCTCTGCATGCTTGCTGTGCTTGAGATCAAATGGTCAGGAATTGAATTGGAAGACTGGTGGCGCAATGAGCAGTTCTGGTTGATTGGAGGCACAAGTGCACATCTTGCGGCTGTCCTTCAAGGGCTTTTGAAGGTTCTTGCTGGAATTGAGATCTCTTTTACTCTCACCTCAAAGTCAGCTGGTGATGATCTGGATGATGAGTTTGCTGACCTGTACATTGTCAAGTGGTCATCTCTTATGATACCACCCATTGTCATCATGATGACAAATCTGATTGCAATTGCTGTCGGGGTCAGCCGGACCATATACAGCACGATACCACAATGGAGTCGGCTTCTGGGCGGTGTTTTCTTCAGCTTCTGGGTATTGGCCCATCTCTACCCATTTGCCAAGGGGCTGATGGGCAGGAGAGGGAGGACACCGACAATTGTGTATGTATGGTCTGGACTCATTGCCATCACCATCTCACTACTTTGGGTGGCAATCAATCCTCCATCAGGGAGTACCCAGATCGGAGGATCATTCCAATTCCCTTGATTAGATTTTGATGCTAGCCTTCTTTGTATGGCAAAGCCTATTGATGGATGAGTTTCACTCGATCCTTTTCTCTGGCAATATTGATGGTGTTGCGCGGTTGAAGTTGACAGATCTGAAGGCAATTAAGATAGTGGCATGTTCTGTAAGTATGGTGGGAGTAGGCCGTAGGCAGGTACTAATGATTTCCAAAAGCATGTCATTGTTTTTTTCCTCATTATTGTTTTATTTGATTCTATTTGATGTTCAGTAAAAGGAAGCAGAGATATGTAAGTACATTTATAAGCTTATATTAAAGTATGGTTATTTATTGATTCTAGAAGAGTTTGTTTCTTGTTGAGGAATGATATTGCAACCTTTTTTTTTGTTTCTTTTACCTAATTTGGGTAGTTGACTGAAAACTCAACTAATCAGAGGAAATGATTGCGTCAGTGAATTCAACAGCTTATGGAGAAAGGTATGGACGTCCTCCCCTTCTACCTTTGCAGGTTTTTATTTGATTTAGGTTGTGGAAATTTAGGTACTTGGATAGTTAGACTTATGGTACTTGTTTGAAAAATGTATGGAGAAAACGACCTCGAGGTTCAGTTGATATGGGATGGGCCTCTGACTTGGTTGCTTTTGTGGAAGACAGCTGAGAGATTATGATGCAAAATTAAGGTTGGTTGCCAATGGTCTGGGGCCTCTAGAATCTAGTACAAGAAGTGGGGTTTATTTTGTGTAGGGCTGTTAATGAGCTCGCTCGGCTCGAGTTTTGCTTGTTGGGCTTGGCTCGAGCTGAGCTCAGGCTAGGGCATTTTCAGCTCGACTTGACTTGAGCTTTACTTGATTAAGTTGACAATTTATATGAGGGAAAGCCCAAGCTTTGCTCGAGAATGTACATGAATTTATTTGAGGTTTAGACAAGCTTATCACACCTCCCAAGCGGACAAACCGATTCTCTGAGTCTTGACTCAAGCTCGAGTTTGCGCTTCAGGTAGTCAAGTTCACACAGCTCCTTGTTCACTACCTCAATTGTGTGGAGATCATTGTTCCAAATATTGTTCTCTGGGAAATATTTGAATGTCGGAATGTTTTCAAGCTTCGATTTTTTTTTTCTGTAGATATTCCTGTAAAATGTGTTGTGGGAAAAATAAAACAATGTAAACTGTAAAAACTATTTTTACAGATTTTCCAGTTCTTTTAGTTTCAATTGCGATTTTATTGCAAGTTTCTCCTGATATTTCCAATCTTGGTAATATTGTGAAATAGAGCACCTGCAGGTCCCATGGAGCATCGAGCTCAACCATTTTGAAGGCATCTCTGCTGGCCTACCAACACAAAGCCTCAAAAAATGAAAAATAAAATACTGAATTTGATGTGAGTGTTGTTATTTTACTGCTAATCAAAATCAACCTCACAGTTGCGTGGTTGGATCCCCAGATGTCATATCTCACCACAACGACCATCATCAATTAAAGCCTTCTCTCAACTATGTTGGGTCATATACCTAAATTTTGTTTTGCCATTGCAGTCTATTATGAGCCAAATTTCTGATTCCAGACCGTGATCCGTATTTTAGTAATTAAATAAAGATGAAACTTACAATCTTTGTCAAACTATGATGTTCAAAAGAGCAGACATTCTGTTTATCGTGATCTGCATCAGAGTGCAGATCCTCGGAGTCAGATTCACTGGATGCTAGAGGGCTTCAATGGATTTAAGTGGACCTTAATGGATCGCACTTATAAAACATCTAAACCATTCGAAATAAATGCCTAAACCATTCGAAATAAATGCCTCTTACATCCGTTATGACTATTGGATATCCACTAAATGGGTAAGGACAGTTGACTAATTCCCTGCCCAATCTTCATTAGATCTATTCTATTAGTAGCCTCGGATTTAATTTCATCACGTGAAGGCGGATGTGTGCATGAGTGAAAAACAGGGGCAAAAGGCAACACCGTGGGCCTGTTTGTTTCATATGATTGAATACATAAAAATTGTAAAAGTCTTCATTTCTGAAAATGGTTAAACTTGAAAAAACAAATGTTATATTAAAAAAATGACTGGAATGATCTCTCCTCTTGAGGAAAATGAATCAAAAGGGGAGGTAGAAAAAAAATACACTACCACCACCTTAGTAATTCAAAACTTAAGAAGTAAGGCTTGCATCTATATCAGAACCTTATATCTTACAGCCTAAAAGACAAGGGTGACACTTATTTTGTCAATGCACATAAATGGTGGTTCTCAATCATATTAGCAAGGGATGGTCGGATGGGATTTAACAAGAGATATACATGGATCAAGCATTGCTTACTAAAGACTCAATAAAACCAAAACCTTAGGCTTTGTATATATAAAACCATTACACGTCTACATACATATAAATGCATGAACCACATCACATAACAGTTAAAAGACCACAAGAAAAATTCAAGAGCCACCACCAATATATGCATGAGAACCCATCACATAGCTGCCTGGCCACCAGAATTTCTCACCCCCTGCACTCGATTCCGCCGCTTTGGATGGCGGCGGTGGCTGCCGCCAAATTTAAGCCTCCTCCCACTGTCCTTAAACCGCTGCTTCTCCGAGGGGATTATGACACACTCCGGTGGGGGAACCGGGTAGCGTCGCAGGTCATAGCAATATGAGTAGGTCATGTACCTCTCTCTGAACTTCTGCATGGCTAGCCGCCCCTCTGAGGTGATGGCCGCATAATCTGCATTGGTCACATTGGCACCCAAGCACTTGGTAGCTGAGGGGAGCTGTTGGATAGGGTCCACGGAACATCCTTCCAAGGTAAGGTTGGTAAACTCGGAGACGAAGGGGGCATGCTTGTAGTTCACCTTGTATCGACCGCCGGAGGTCGCCCAGCTAGACGCATCCCATATGGTGGCGTAGAGAGACATGGGCTTTGATGGGTAGTCGCCTCCCATGGCATCATTGCGTGCCACCTCTCTTATGGGAATGTCATCGATGTAGAAACTGAATTAACAAGGAGAGGAAGAAAATCTACAATTATTGTTATTATTAATGTGATTTCTTCAAATGTGGTTTATCATCTATGAGCTTGGATGAGGCCTTCATGCTTTCATCAGGCTAAGGGCTGCAATCTATTCCTAACCAATTGGACAATGTTTTTTAAAAGGTAAAGTGAAATCCATGGGAAAAATAACTTCAATGATAAGTTTTTTCACTTTAAGATGTTTTTTTTTCTTCCGCTAACATAGGGTTCCCAACTCCTTTTATTGGACTATTCTCTTTGGGTAGAGAGTGAAGCCAGGTAAAACTCTTTGGTCTTTAGGTAGTAGCACAAGTGGACTCAACCTTCAGTTTCCGAAGAAAGAGGAACTAGGAGTCGACACCAAAACCACTTTACTATGGTTGGTCACAACAAATGAGAAAGTAAATAAAATATTATACTTTTATCTTTTTTAGTTTTGGGGCTTTGGCTCACTCGCAAGGAGGAAGGAGTACAAAGGGATAGGAATGGGATTCCTTACCAACCTTTACTTCTTTATTTTTTTTTTATGAGATTTGACATCTCAATAAATTATTCAAATTAACGGTCAAAATGAGCAAGTGAAGAAGTTGCATACATGATATTGTTGGCTGTCCATAGGATGCTGTATTGATGAAATTCCCTGGCAGGGTTGAACCACATCAGATACCTCTCTTCCCTTCCTCGGCTCGTGCTTCCATTGCCGTACACGTTCGTCTGCACCCGCCATGGCTTCCCCTTTACGTTTCCAAGGAATTCAAAATCCAGCTCGTCGTGTGTCTTCTCAAACACGCCTCCATTAGAAGTCTATAACCAAAACAAAAGAAAAAACCACATGTACATATTACAAATACACCCTTTTTAATGTTACTAGTCATTCACATGCATCAATCATCACATTCCAAATTCCAAATATCCCTCCTTCCCTTTATCTTTTTCTTGAGAAATCTAGAAGAAAAGGAGTACCCTTTTCTCCTTTCCTTCTTGTTTCTACTAGGAAGGAAAACACTATGGCGAGATTCCAGCGGAAAGGTAAACGTTTTCTGCGGAAAGCAAGGCGAAAATAACGCCATAGATTACGAATGGAAGCAAACCCATGATTTGGAAAAACTAAAAAAGTCCGGGAAGTGATTGGAAATGAGGCCCAATGGAAATGCTGTGTATGTGTTACTCACGTAGAAAGCAACGACGACGCCGGCCGTGTAATCCGTAGGAAGCTTGATAGCAGCACTGAAGAATCCATGGTCATAGAAATCCGAAGATATGAAACCCGATCCTTTTCAAAAAATAAAAATAAATCAGTCAATTCAATTAATTGTTAAGTGCTCGTTTATTTGGATTAAAACACATAAGAATTCAATACATAAAAAAATTTCCAAGGCATTCAAAATGAAGATCAAGTGTTAGGTAAAAAAAAAAGTTTATTTGATGCTCATTTTTTAAAATTCACCTCAAATTCCTATGTGTTTTCATGCAAATAAATAGGCCTAAATCAAATAGAAAACATATTCTTCCGGTAATTCAGTTCATTCAAGTGGAACAAAGGTCGATACAAGTGAAAAAGGAGCCTGCACAAACAAGAATGTTACGTACGTGTAGTTTGAACCCTGGATAACTAGGTAAGAAGGAGCCGTTGTTATGAAAGAGGAATTGTTACCATGAGAATGAGATTATACCTGTATAGCGGTCCAGGAGCAGACGGACGGTCTTTCCATCGGAGGAGCGAACGAGGTTTCCATCACCAAAAAGAGGAGAATAGGCATGGTCAAACGAAAGCGAGGTGACATTGAATGCAAGGGAGAAGGAGAATAAGAAGGAGAGAAGGATTGAGAAGACCAAAAAAACCACAGCCATCTTTTCTCTTTCCTTTCTCATTTCCTATCCATCTCTCTCTATATCACAAATATACAAGAAGGAGAAAGAAGGTGAAGGAAGAGACCGAGAATCTCGCAGCAACGTTTGATTCTCATTCGTTGGGAAAGCGGCTGCTTTATGTTTCTCTTAAAAATAACTGAACTGAACCATCTCGCATGCGAATGTCGTCTCTATCGGAAAGGGATGCGGAAACAGAAACGAAAGGAGGAAATAAAAACACTATGCAAGTCTTGACAAATGCACGGACGAGAATTTGCCAAACATAAACATTCATGTGTAATTGTAGGATTACAGACCCCCAACAAAAAAATCAAGCTTATTAGTCACTGCTACGGTGAGACCCAACTCATGCCATCTTTCCATTTTGAGAAATTCTTGGTGTTTTATAGATGTTTGAGACTATGGTCAGGATCTACGTCAAACTGGAAAAATGGGCCAATTACCTTTCAGATGTTTTGTCCATGGGCCATCTGCTGTGGGGTCCAAGTCCTTTTGGGATGGCAAGAACAGGTGGGCTCCATTTATTGATAAAGCTTACTCAGTAGACACTGCAGAGCGACTGCCTCTTTTTCCAGTCTGTTCACGTCATTTCCCATCTCTTGTCTGAATGCACCTGCTTCAGCTTTGAAAGGCGGAGAAAAAGTCCCAACCTCCAATGTCCAAATTGTAAGAGAATCTAAAACCGCGTCCGAGATGGACGGCAGCGTGTCCCATTAAAAGGTCACATCCTCTATCTGCTATGGCCTATGGGGTTGGCCCAAAGAATATAAAAAATAAAAACACCAAGCAAGTTTTCAGCTGGGTCTTTACCCAACCATTTGATTAGGCCTAATGCTGTGATGTCAAGTAGATGGATTTTATATATAAAAAGTGATGTATCGGATACGATATACGATAGAATACGATGCATTGTCAAATTTGAAACATCCGTAATCACAGTAGGGATGTAAATGGGTCCCCGATTCTCCAATTATCCGAAGGTTCCGACCAGTTAAAAACAAGGTATGAGTCCTTATTTAGGCTCTGATAAGTAAATGGGTTATGGTCTGATTCCACCTTGGTTCAGACCCGTAGACCCGAGACCCAATATATTACCTTAATTTTCGAAAATCACTCTTAAAAACCATATTTTTTTAATACAATTTTCTACCTAAATCCGGACTCAGATCCAAACCCGCCCCATATATGGTTTCAGTTCCGAAACCAAGAAATATATTTTGAAACGGTTCTGCGTCTAGATCCGGTTCAACCTTCTCCTTAATGGTTCTGGTTCCGGGTTCACCATAAACCTGGACTAAAACCGACCCGTTTACAACCCTATTTCAAGGCAGGATATTCTTTATTCCACCCACCTGCATGGCCAATCCACACCACGCCCATCCTTTCGCCACCTCAAACCATGCAAAGCACAGAACTAATTTGCATATAAGTCTTGACAAATTTACGGTTCTAATTGATGGACGAAATATTTCCAAGCATTCTTGTGTAGTTATAGGATCACACTTCCGCAACAACAAAAATCTATTTATTCATTCAATCCCCTCAACCACAATATCATTTCAAATAGGTGGGATAGGGTAGCGAAAGGCATATAAAGTTATGCCTTCTTTTCCATCTTGAGAAAACATGCGTTGATGCCGCCAATATTGTTCTCAATCTGTATTATTAGGACAGGGTCCACCAATTATGGTCTAACCACCACAAATTTTGCAGATAATGGAATCAAAATGTCAATGTCTGACATGATTCTACGTCAAACTGGAAAACGGGCCAATTATATAAGATATTCTTCTGTCCATGCAGGGCAATCCGCAGTGGGGTCCATCAAGTCCTTTTTGGGGTGACTAGAACAGGTTGGTTGGCCCCATACTAATTTGTTAAAAAAGCATACTAAGAAAGAGTGATCACAGCGACCACCTCCACCTCCCTCCTTTTGCACTTCATTTTCTCATCCCTTGTCTGAATGACTGAATCTGAATCCTCCTGTTTCAACTTTGAACAAGTTGGAACGGTAGAGAGAAAGATCTCCACCACCAATGCATGCATAAATTCTAACAAAATCTAAAACCGAGTCCGAGATGGACGGCGACATGTTTCATTAACAGGATTGGGTCGTCTTATCTGCTGTGGAGTGGATTTGCCCAACGAATTAAAAATACAAAATCAAATCCGATCATAATCGAAGTTTGGAGCGGTATTTTTTTCCAAACACTACTTTTGTAATTGTTACAATCCCACTGATCATTGGTCCGAGAGTTTTCTCCTGCAGACGCTCGCATATATATATATATATATATATAAAGAGAGAGAGAGAGAGAGAGAGGGTTTTAGGTTTTAATAGGGCCTGCCTCTTTAAAATATGAATTGGGACGACTGCATGAGAACTTTTTCATAAAAAGAAGATTCCTCTAGTTGTCGCGTTGGCCCCTAAACTGTGCGGAGGAGAGGGATGGCTCAGATCTCATTGGTATTTGCTAGGTTAAGGCAGACTAGGGTTGCAACTTAGCCATGTTGGGTAAGATTCCACCCAAAATGAGTAGCCCAACTTGACACAGTTGGTGGTAGTGGGTCTACTATGGGGATTTGACAGTGTATCCTGAGATCTTGATCGTTCTAATCTCTTCTTAAGCACCAACTATATATTGTGAATTGGCGTTGATCCTAATTTTGCACTATTTTGTCCATTACTCATTGGATTTTATTTTAATAACTTCGCTTGATATACTTTTTTTTTTTTTGTAAAAGCAATTTAATTAGAGAGGAAAGAAAACAAAATAAAATCAAGAGGAGCTTCCCAAACTACATAGGAGATCAATCCCTTGTTAATCCCACACAAACCCCTCGTCTATATAAGTTCTTGGCAAATTCATGAGCAAATTGATTAAGCCTTCTAAGAACATGGAAAAAGAAAATGTCTCCGAACTTGGACCTCAACTCATTGATGTTTCGCAAAATAGGTTGGATATCCCAATCCATCAACCCGTTGGTGGCTCTAATCACTTCGAGAGCGTCCGACAAAAGGTGGATCTTTTGAAATCCCCGTGACCTAGCCTCCTTCATTACGAAAAGGACAGCTCTTCCTTAAGCTTTTTTTGAAGTGGAAACCTTGGATCCATTGGTTGATCTTGTATGAACCCAAGAACCGTCAAACCAAATAACAAAGATAAAGCCTGCTTTTCCATCCTCGGCTCTAAAAGATGCATCCGAGAACACCTGAGTTGTGCCTCTAGGGCTCCTCAGACTGAGATTATGTGGATTGTATGAAAGTCCTTTGAATGCCTTTTCATTATGGGCTATTGAGGCAACAACCATTCTTCTATCGCGTATGATTTTGCTAATAGGGTCAACTTTTGTGCCCCCTAAATATAAAATCATTCCTACTTTTCCATAAGGCCCACCAAAGAACGAGAATCCAGGATTTCGTTTGAGGACCAATTGCGGATTCATCTTGCCACAATAATCCATAAAGGAGTTCCACCAGTCTCTAATCCTCAGAGAAGTAATAGAATGTGATAACATTCCTGTATCAAAGCCAAACCATGATGCTCTTGCTTCCTCGCATGATCACAAAGAAACAGAGCATGCTCAATAGATTCTTCTTATGTTGTAGGACAAATGGCATCATTAGAAATATTTTGGTTATGGAGTAACTTACGTACCTTGACTGCATTATTAAGACATTTCCAGCCAAACAGAAGGACTCTTTGTGGTAGAGGGAGGGACCACAATGTCTTCCAATTAAAGGGAGAGTTGTGGGTAATCCTACTTTCTTTATGAATGATTTTGTATGCTGATCCTGAAGATAAATCGCCCCCTTTAGAAAAGGACCATATTCTCCTGTCATCACTTCTGGAACAGGGAATATAAATTTTCATAATATCCTCAACATCAGAGGTATTATTAAAAACATTTCTAATTAGCTGTTCGTTCCAATTTTTGTCTCCATACCAAAGATCTTTAACCACAAGATCTTGGTTAACAGCACTAGACTTTGGTTTCCTAAGACCTCCTTCTGAAGGGATCCAATTGCATTTTCAAACTGAGATTTGATCTCCATTACTTATGATCCAACCCACTCTATTATTGATAAAATTAGTAGCTTCTACAAATCCCTTCCAAAACCAAGAGTTACCTTTCTTGAAGTTTGCCTCCCATAAAAGTTTGTTCGGACATGAGTACTTTGCTTTCAACCTTATCATTTGATTAGCTTCATATACTATTAACGTTTGAGGATCTAATCCAGGACTAAGATCATTTGATTTACTTGTTATCCTTATTCTCGTATTCCACGTCCAACTTTTGAATTGTCATGCCTCCCTTGGTTTCCATACTTCCCTCAAAAACAGGTGGCCTTTTTAATAAGGAAAAATCCATGAGTACTGGAGCCTTGTTATTTGATTAGCCAGATATTCGTTATTCCACTCACCCACACTTGGCACGCCCCAACCACACCACTCCTATCCTTTCCCCACCTCATACTTGGAATTTTAAGGGCCTCTTAGATTATCTTTTTCCTTGATAAATCTGGGCTTAGATCAGGGTTTTAATTAACTAACAGACTTTAAGGATACCAGCGGGTTTAAAATGGGCAGATTCGATCAGGCCATCCCATTAGCCAGATGGGCGGGCTCAGATCCACAAAGTAGGTCCTTATTGGACTTGGACCCAAACTTGGACTTACTCAATTGTAAATGGAAATGGACCAGTCGGACGTGGGTGAGCGAGTCTAGCCTGAATTCGGCCCGTTGATACTTGATAGCCTCGGTGAGATCTCATAACGAGCACTTTGGGACAGATTCTAGCTACCAAAAGAGCCGTCAATTGATGCTTGTTGAATATCGATGAAGGATGGCTGTTTCTTTGATCTCTGGCTGGGATGGTATGAGGGTACTGTGTAAGGACAGCTTCATTGTTTATAGTGGAATTCACGAAGCAGATACATGGGATTAGGCATTGATGAAGAAGAAGAAGATGATGATGATATACCAAATACTAATTGTATCTTGATCTCAGGATTCAGAGCTACATGAACCCAAACCCGACTTGAAATTTTCTTGGGTCCATTGCTGTAGATTGGAGCCAGAACCTGAAAATAAACACTGTCCAAGCATTCGTAAAAAGAGTTGAACATGCATGACCATTGCATCTGAAAGCTAACATAATGGGTTAAAGATGATAAGATGGTAACTATCTTTGGCCCGTATTATATGCCCCTTAATGTGATCCTCATCCTACCATTAGTCTTTCTATCTGTGGGGCCTGCACGAGATGAATGACAACAGGGACATCTTGTTTCCTCATAATGTCGGTGGTTTAATAAAGTTAAATTCTGTGAAGGGATTATTTGATCAGAAAAAAAGTACAAACCCAACACTTGGATCCATTGAAACTTACCTATTTTATGAGCACAATTACAAGTCCAAAAACATAAGAAACTATTATCCTGATCTAGTCTGAAATAGTGAGCTAGAGCCTCATTTCAATACAAATATGCAATTTGTTATTGCACTGATAAAAGCCAATTCCATTTACCATTTTATCAACTTTATGAAGAGATCAGCCATCATCAGCTGATGCTATATTCGAGATTCGACAACCAACAGTATCAAACAAGCAGTTATGATCCCAAGTAATCCTGCATTTAGCTTACGAGAAGATTCTGATTTTGGCGGTGGTGGTGGTGTTGGCGGCTCAGTTGGAGTAACCGGCACAGGTGCAGGGTGAGGAGGGGATGCAGTACCACAAGAAGGTGAGTGCGAGGTAAGTTTCTTCCCTGGCTCTAGTGCTGATAGGACAGCATCTATACCATGGCATCTTATTGAGGATCCAGCAGTGCAGAGGTCTGGGTGGCTAATCCTTGCGTTATTGAGGCGCACTTTTCTTCTCCTACTCTTGGATATTGTCAGATTGAAGCCTGGCTCATTAGTAGGGATGATGGATCCAGGGGGGAAGTGTTCTATGTAATCAGAGAGTAATGGCATAGGGATGGAATGCCTCATCAGGAATTCTGAGACTGCATTCTCAGGCAATGAAACATTTGATAGCATCCTGTCATTCGGCATCAAGAAAGTAATATTGCATGGTATGCTGCCATTTAGCATTTTAATCAGCATAACGAAGGCAAAATAATGGCCAGACTTCATCTCTTCGAGCGCAACTCCAAGGTCATTGTTTGTAAGGGACCCATTGGCAGCTGCTGCTGATAGAATTAGACCCACCAACAGGATAGAGACCAGGCTAGCTCCCATATAGAATTTTTGTGATGACATGATCTCTTCTCTTATCATCAATGGCAGCTCTCAGGCATTATGAAACCTGTGTGCTTTATATAAGGCTTCAGGGTTACATGCTTTTCTGATGCTTCAACAACCGACTTCACATTTTCTGCGTAGTTGGGGACTTTTAAACTAGGAATGATAACCAGTCACACGATTTCAATGGTTCCGAAGATGGTGTTAGCATTTCCTGTTCCGGCTCTATAATGTAATCCTACTATGGTAGAATTGAATTTGAACGCAGTCACCGGATGAAATTGTACGAGGTTTATATAAAAGCTCAAGTTTGTATGGATTGTTAGAGCACAAAAAAAGATTCAATAAAATCATGGCACCCATGACGCACCTGAGAGTTAGTGGAGTGGCATAACATGTCTTTTGTTTGAAACCCGCACAAGGACAACCGATGTGCATTTGTGTGGATTTAGCAGGCACCATATATTGGGTCATAGACCTCAAGGATATTGATGTCATCAAAATAATAATAATAATAATAATAAAAAAATCTTATTGGCATGTATTCGCATTGAAGTATTTATATGATCTGTTTGATAAAATCATAAAACTCTGACTTGCGTAAAGCCCCAAGAAAAGCCCAATCAAAATCGAAAATGTTAGGCAAACTACACTACTCATCTATCATACAGTGTGTACTTGCGTCTCATTTGATAATTTTGTAAGTTGGTTGTAGAATATGTGCTTCCTCCCATGCTTTGGAAATGATTTAGAGTTAGCTAATTGTTGGTTCATATTTATTAAATATCAAATCCATAATAAGAATTGAGGATAAATGCTTTCAGAATCAGGACTCAAATAAAGGAAAATACTAGCCAGAACTAAAGAGAATCAACCCACTGAATCAAAAATCTCAGACAGAACACGGCCAGCCATGCTATCAGCTCTCCCTTAGGGGACACCCACCCTACATATATATATATATATATATATATATATATATATATATATATATATGGGAAGTGCTCCTATGAGAGACACTCTCACCAACTTTATAAGAGATGGGTGGGGGCCCTCACTTCTATATCCACTCTCACCAACTTAAATACAAGGACCCCCAACTTAAATGTGAGGGGCCCCCACCCATCTCTCATAAAATTGGTGAGAGTGTCTTTTATAGGAGCACTTTCCTATATAAATATATGTGTGTGTGTGTGTGTGTGTGTGTGTGTGTGTGTGTGTGTGTGTGTGTAGGCGAGTCTAAAATGGTCATGCTTCCATCTAGAAGCAATTTATGGGGCACCCCTATCAAGTGACCCATCAACACCTATATATGAGTGTACAGTTCTAATCCATTGTCTAGCACAATTACAAATTTTTTTTTCGCTATCTGAGGAGGGTTCCCAACCCTTTGGGCTGGACTAATCCCTCTGGGCCCTGAGGGAAGCCAGGTAAGCCCCATTGTAGCCCCAATGTGGTAGTACAGTTTCAAACTTATAACCTCCCAATGCAAACCGTGGTCCTAAGACAATTGAGCTACCCCTTAGGGTTGCACAATTGCGAAGTACTGGTGACTCTAGTAACATAATTTCTCAAATTTTATGTCACCTTCTGTGTGAAAGGTAGAGGAGCACTTGTGTACAACACGAGGAATCAGCAATCAAACGGTCATTTTCTTTTTCTTTTCTTCTCTTTTTTTTCTCTTTTGGACGCTATTTCACGATAGTAGTTCAGGTGTAATACTTTTGAAAGGTTCGTGCAGAACTCACTAAAATGGATGCTAGTCCAATTATCCAATGCACAGCGGAAGTAGAGACCAAATAAAAGCAAACTAGCAAATAAATCTATCAAACACACACCACAAGAAGGCAAACACAGATTTAACATGAAAATCCTTTTTGGGAGAAAAATAACGATCAGAAAAACCAATCACTATTAAGCGGTTACAAGATATACTCACGGTTCCTTTATCCTAATCAGTACATCAACCTAAAGATTGTAGTTGTTCTTGCACAACTTCTCGCTGCAACGCACCGCTCCCTGTGCTTGATCCTCCTTCAACACCTTGAGACCAAGATGCACAATCTTCTACAAAGAAATTGAAGATTCAAACCTTCTAGAGCAGCTTTTTAGAACAATCTCTCAATGACTGTAGAGAATAATTCTCTTTCTAAGAGATCTCTTGCTCAAATTAATGAAAAAGGTGGTGTATTCCTTTGGGTTGAGAGAAACACCCAATATATAGCTCCAAATCAGCGCATAAGACTCTTAGTAATAATACAATCAGAATAAAAGTCGTATTAAAACTCTAAGTAAGAGTTCGGACGGAACTAGGCTTTGTGCACCTTGCTTGCTATAACGAGCAAGGATCTCGCTGTTGCGAGCCCTATCTCTGCCGTTTGGCTTGGATGCAACTTCGCTTTAACGAAGTCCACGTTCGCTATAGCCAACTAATTTGCTGGAATTTGGCTTGAAAGTCCCAAAATTTCTTTAGTCTTCGCTTCAGCTCTTCCGGCGGCTCCACTACAGTCCATTCTAAAATAAATAAAGAATTACAACTCGAACGGACCTAGAGCTTTGTTCAACCCATTAATTAGCCAACATTAATAAAATCCTAACATGTTTAACTTGAAGACCTACCTAGGCATGTACGTAAAACTACAATGCTAAAGCCACTTAACCATGAAGGTTTTCGCAAGCAAGGGGAAAATTGCTCCATTTCCAACAAAGCCCCTTTCCCCACATTTGATTTTGAATTTCTAGTACACTTTCCTTTCCTGAATTTCTTTCTTGATTTTGAGTTTCAAATTTAGTAAGCATTAGATCTTACGAAATCCGAAGTTTCCTTTCTTGATCTTGAAACTCTAAATCTAGTATTCCATTGTTGACTTTTCAAACTTTCTAAAAATACCAAGATATGTAGGTCCATCATGAAAGATGTTTTACCTTGACCTCTCTCAAGTTTCACCAACGTGGGCCCCATTCTTGATTTTTCTTACACAAATTGAAATAAACAAATTCAACGATAACCACATGTGAGAAATTTGAATGGACTATATATGAATGGGATCTTACTTGTCTCATGATTAGGAGTGAAAATCTGGGCGGGCGGCCCAAGCCCATCACGGGCCTGGCACGAAAAAATCGTGCCTGGGTCCGTTGACTTGGTCAACGGGCCGGCCCGGCAGTCCCACTGGGCCAGGGCTGCCAGGCCCGGCATGGCACGGTTAAAATCCGTGCCGTGCTGGGCCAGTGCCCCAAAGCCCGTGGGCGGACCGGCCCGGCACAAGGCACGGCCAGGCCCGGCCCAGGCCCTTGCCTGGTAGTAAAAGGTGCATGCATATGATGATGAAAGCAGGTTGATTTTTTTTCATTTCCTTTGTTTTTTAATGTTTAATGAAGATAGGGGGCTTGGATAGTGTGCTTAGGCCTAAACCAGTATTAATATGGGTCAGTATAAAATCCATACCCATGGTTCAACCTAGAGAAGCCACAATTTATACAAAATTTTAGTTAGGCCCAAACTTAATGAACCTGTACCATGATAAAGGGCTAAATACTGTGGCCCAAAAACTTATGTAGTAATGTTAACTACTTATGTGGGTCAAATCTTTGAAATTTTGCTGACATTTCAATTTGGGTTTTTTATATAAAAATAAAAAACTCAATATATATATATATATATATTTATATGTATCCTTTTTTTCTTTTTTTTAGGCAAATGCTTGTATCGTTTGCACTATTATAAGGATCGATCCCGATCGAGTTGTTTCTACCAAGGTTAGAAAAATTGTGATTTGGATTCAACTAGGCTCTAAGTCTCTAAGACTTAAAGAACTTCAAAAAAAAAATTTTTAAAAAAAAAGGGGGAAGGAGATATGTGGGCCGCCCAAGGGCTGCATGGCCCAGGCCCGACTAGGGTCAGGCCCAGCACGGCACGGCCAGAGCCGTGCCCTGGGCCGTGCTGGGCTGACCCCAGAGGCCTTGGGCCGGGCACAACACGGCCCGTAATTTATCATGGGCCTTGCCGGCCCGGCCCGGGGCACGATTGGGCCCTTCTTCAGTGGGCCGTGCCGGCCCGGCCCGGCCCAGATTTTCACCCCTACTCATGATGCATCAAAATAACCAACTTTCCAAACAAAGATTTAAAAATGACAAGTTTCATGAATTTATGTAAAAAGTATGAGTTTTGAGCAAATTACGCATAAATGCACTACAATAAATCCTAAATGCATAAAATCATTATTTGACACTAAATGAGGCTCAAATCAATAAATTCTTAAAATGGTCTAAAATGTATATGAAAATATGCGATTTTTTAAAAACACATCACTTATTGCCCTCCTATAAGCCACATAAGGTTTCCAGCACTTAATAACGGCAGGTATAGTCATCAACAGTCAGCTTTCCCTATTTCAAATTAATGTGCTGCGCAAAATAAAACTCTTTCTCCTAGTACTGGTTTCCATATCTGAACTCATACATAAGAGCTTCGATGTATCTCATATTGATTTGATAGGCAAGGCTAATGGGCACTCTGAATGAGTCGGATTGGAATTGGGCCCACCTGACTCGGATTGAAGAATTCTGCACTTTTTTCTTTCTGTGTCGGTTAGTAGGCTGGGCTTGGATTCGGATCAGATCAGACCCGAACCGTAGGCCAGGCCCATTTGCAAGACCCAAGTTATGGAGGACCCAAACTGGACTCGGGTCAGGCATGTGGGACGAAGGCCTTGTTTGCTGTCTTGGAAATCAATCGTGCAGAAAGAGAAATAAGAGAGAGTTTCGCCTCTCACGCTCGCCTGTTTCGACTCAGAGAGAGGGAAAGGGCGAAGAGAAGGCGGAAGCTGCTGTTGTTCGCTGCTTGCGGAGGTGAAGGTGAGGCTCCCGGACGTCTACGTCCGACGGTGCTGCGCTGCAAAATCTCGCCGGTGCCAGGTACTTCTCTCTCTCTCTCTCTCTCTCTCTCTCTCTCTCTTCAGTCTTCTGCTCCTTCTTTCTCTCTCTCTTCTGCTTTTCTTTTCTCTTTTCTTAATCTGGGTTTGGGGATGCTTGAACGGAGGTAAAGGGGACAGGGTTTCGTTTGGGCAAAGGGGAAGACTGTTGGTTTGGAATTTGGATGAAGAGGGTTCAGTTGGGTTTTAGTCTTTGATGGATTAGGATCGGTGGTGGGCTTTGGAGGTCGACTGGAGTGGGGGTGACGATGAAGGATGTTTTGGTTTCGGATTAGGGGTTTAGGGTTTAGGGTTTATGGTTGGGCTAGGAAGGGTTTTGAAGGTTTGTGGTTTTCGGGTTGACTGACAGAGTTTGGGTGTTGTGGCTGTCGGATTTGAAAAAGGTTGGGTTTATGTTGGGTTTCTGTGAGTTGGGGAGGGACTCGTAAGGGCTCATGGTTTGGATGAAGGGGTTGGGCCGATGGGGGCATTTGGTGATAACCTTTTGAGGTGAGGGATCACTTTGGGTCTCGTACTGATATTTTCTCTCTTTAAGGCGGAGAGGGAGTGGGTCGATCATCTTCCTCTCCATTGATGATTTTCTTGTCAGTTGTGGAATTACTTTTCATTGCTTAGTGGATTGGGTAATATCGGAATCTATACGGGTTGTTCCAGAGGCCTGGTTTGCCAGTCCTTTTGTCTCAAGCAAGCAATTTGAGTGGAGGGTGCTGTGATTGGCCGTTTGGAAGGAGAAATGATAGGATTTTCGAGGCCAAAGAACGAATCTGGATGAGATGGCTTCAATGATTAAAATGTGGGTTTGTAAATGGGTGTTGATCAAGGAAGAATTTCAAGATTTTGCAGTTGGGTTCTTGTCATGGAAAGTGAGGAAATCTTTTCAGTGGTCTTCTCCAATTGGAGGTTTTAAGCTCATTGTGGAGGAGTTGGTGAGAGGTAAGCCTGAGCTAGTGGGCATAGTGGTGTGCTTTGGGACAACAAAGGAGTTCTGTTAGTTGGTTTTTTGTCTATTGAGAGAGAAATTCCAATGAAGTGGAACTTTGGGCTATTAGGAAAGCCTTCAGAGCATTGAAGCTTTTTTTCTTTGGCAAAGTTATTTTTGAAAGCAGCTATCTGATTGTTGTTAGTAGGCTGCTGATCACAGTCTTCCCTGGAAATATCATTTCATTTTTTCGATAAGCTTAAGGTCACTGTGAACTTGTTTGGTGGTGGATTTTTGTCACTTTGAGAGTAGCTAATTCTGCAGTGTACTAGATATAACTTCCTTTTAATTGACCCTTTATTATAGTCTCATAGTTGTGTTGTTTTCTTCTCCTCTCTTCTGTTTATTGGTGGTATAGGTCTCATGTACCACCCACCCCACCCACATACACAGGGATCCTACCAAAAGGAAAAAAAGATGGATAAAAGAAGAAAAAAAAATGTTGATAACAGTATATTGCATACTTTTTCCTTCTTTTTTCTAGATGCTCATATTAAATTACTATACATTTTTATAGTTTATTCAAATTGTTTTATGGTACTGACTTTAAAGACAAATTTTCATATATTCTTAAATGTTTCTGTGTGACTAGGTTCGACTTCGAATTTCCAAGGACTTGCCTAGTCAGTGGTCTTGATAATCCACAATGTCTAGTATTGGACTTGAGTCTCTAGTTGATCGTATGGACATTCTTATCATTCCTTTTCAATTGTCTTATCTATTTTATTTTATTTTTATTTTGGTCATGGGATACCTGTTTGGATGTTCCATAATTGCGGGATTGGTGGTATGTTTCTCTGCTCAATCCAATATCTAGAACACCTTATGTCTTCTAAGATGATGTGGATGCTACTTGGAGAACATGCAGAAAAATGGGTTGGAACATTCTGCGTCACTCCTACATTTTTTATGGAAAGAATAGTAGCCTTAGGCTCCTGCAGTTTTGGGTGCCTCCAAACTGGCCCTAAAATGGCTTATTTGTCTTACCTTCATAGCATTTAAAATTTTTGTTGTAGTGTTGCTTGTCAGTCTTCATATAAAATTTTGGGCTGACTGTTATTTCCGTATGATCTCCCATGTCTGTGTAGAAACTATATCTGTTATCACAAACGATGGACGCAATATAGTGGTAAGTCTTGAAATTTTCAACCGTCTCCCCTTGTCGATTTTCCAAGAATATTGACAGTTACATCTTTATGCTTAGGGAATTTTAAAAGGTTTCGACCAAGCCACAAATATCATTCTCGATGAATCCCATGAAAGGGTTTACTCCACCAAGGTTTGTCTATCTTTCATTACAATACGTATCATTGATGAATTTCATTAATGTATTTACAGTGGTTTGGCTCTGTCACTGATAGTGCGTTTCTGATTATATATTATTTTTTAAAAAATTTTAATATAATTATCTGAAATGAAACTCCGAAATGTTGGATGATTCAACCATTTTATTTTTCATCCCTTGATAAATGTGGACCACTGTCTTGAAGTGTCCATCCATTTGTAAGCTAGTGATTGAGTTGATAGTAACTTTTTAAAAAGGCAAATGTCAGGGCATTTTGCGCATCCTATGATTATGCCCACCAGATAAATTGCTTAAATCTACCATTGATGGCCTAAAATCGATCCTGTCTAAGGTCATTCCCAACTATTCCTTTGCCTATAAAACCTATCTAGCAAGGAAATAGCAGTTCTCTTAGTCAAAAATCAAAATATGACATCTATTAGCACACCTTGCACAGATTCCAAACACCTCCCCCCATCCACAACCCGGGGGGTGTTATTTTTGCTTCATTACTGCATCTACATTTTTTCTTATGTATTTTGGTGGCCCAATTGCAGGAAGGCGTCCAGCAACTTGTGTTAGGCCTGTATATTATAAGGGGCGATAACATGTATGCCATCTCTGCCAGCAGTTGCTTTCCTTGTTTTTATGAATTCATAGATCTGGGGTGTGTCACTTTGTAGGTGCTTTTAATCCAGACCTTTTAAATAGGCCCCACAATGTATTGATGGTATTCTTGATGTGGCGCATCAGAAGATCCTGCCATCCGACAATTGATTTTTTGTCGAATTGGATTTTCAATGTCTTAACTTTTTAGCTTAATTTCAAGCCTCAGTAAGAGGTTGAATATTAAAAAAAAAAAAATTAGATCATTAAAATATAGACAATCCACCATACCTTACAATAATGGATTAATGGTGTGAATACCAAGATATGGGTCCTAAATGTCCAAAATTCAAGGCTGAAGGATGATGACAAAATCATAGGGTTGAAAATCATATGATTTCTCCAGCAGTTTTACTACTATATACTCAATTTTCTTTTGATACTTCTTTTTACAGAAGCGTTGTTGGAGAGTTGGATGAAGAGCTTGACTCGAATTTGAACTTGTCGGAACTGAGAGCACATCCTCTCAAACCTGTCATACATTGATATTCAGGGCAACAGCTTTTGTAGGTTGTTGACGGATTGACCAATTCTATTTCTGTTTTGTATTGTTTACTTCTATTGGTATGAGTTGTGCTACTGTATGTTCAGAACAGTGACTTATCATGTATTTAATCTCTGGGGATCCTGATTTGCAAGTTAGGATTGGCATAATTTCCTAGTTATATCTTTGCATATTTGGTTCTCTTTTCACTTCAGTATGTAAACAGCAGGTAAAAGTCAGATTGGTTTCAGGGCATGCGCGGATAATGCTACATGTCAGCAGCACCTTTGATTTTGTAGAGCTGTCTGATCAGGACTTCCTGCATGTTGTGAAAGTGAAATCTTGGGCAATGCTTTCTTCCAACCTTTCCAGGGTATGTCTCTGTCTTAAAGCTTTTAAATATCAATCGTCAGCTGTCACTTTGGAGTGGATAAGGGTCAGTTGGACCTGGTAGGCATTCAGGTTTTCTCAGACCCAGGCCTGGCCCGTGATAGCCTAAATTCACTATTGAATGGATTGCAAGGGTCTGTAAAGTCAGACTCAATTTTAGACTATCTTTTGGCCTGCTTGTCTCTTTTCTTAGTTGGTCATTGTGACATAGGTTCAGACTACCTACAACAATTACTATTTGTATTGCCCTTTTATTACTCTTTATGAGGACCCTGGAACCTGCTTCGGATTTTTTGGTATCTGGACTTCTGTTAAAATTAAGAACCAAATATTGGTCTTACATTTTGAACCCTGCTGAGTGGTACGAGAGTTTAATCGACTCTCTGTTGATACTCAAACTTGATCAAAGTCATTTGTCAAACTTAAACAAGTCCAGTGACTGTAAAACAGTTGTCTGAACCAGTTGAACAGGCACCATAACCAATTTAGAGTGGGGGGTTGGTCTGGGCATTGATTTATCACAAACTTAGCAAGAGTTACATGCAACTAAGCGTGATGAAGCCAAAAATGCTAGGCCTGAGCTACATCATGGACTCCCAACTTTGTTCCTACAAATGCGTGCATTGTTGCGGCTCCTATATGGGCAACTCTAACGGATCTCCCTTTGGAATACTGAAGTGAAGACATAATACGTGATATAGTGGCTTCCTGGAACAATTTATTAAACTCACAGATACCACGAGATGCCTGGGAATATTGGATTATCAGGCCCAGATAGCTTCAGCCCTAGTGGGAATAGAGTTGACAGAACCAACCCCGCTGGGTATTAATATCAGTCATGGTGATCAAATTTGGTTCAGAGGATTCAACTTCTTTCCTAGCAGGTGGAATGCAATGATTGTAGCGAATGCCAATTATAACCATTGCCATGTATTTTCTGCAAATCACCACTTCCATCCTCACCCAAAAATTATCTCAGGGGGATTTTGGCCAAACTAATGTAAGGCGGTCATTTTATGTTCAATCATATTAACAAAGAAACGGTGATAATTCCATTTAGATTGATAGCGTATAAACATAACCATATTTTTTGAAATGTGATAAATAGAAAATGCATCGGCTATGGGCTTAAGACTTGGGCCAAGTAAGTTCTGAGGCCGTCAATTCAAGAGACGATAAATAATGGCCAATGTCTTCGTTCAGGCGTGAAATTCATGGCTTAGATCATCCAACTTGGTTTACATCTTCCAGATTGGGTTGGTTTGTTTATCTTATGACTAGGACATTTTCGGTTGACTTCAACTGGGCCCACCCCACCCCCACCATATGATCAAAAGATACCCCTCCGTTGACGAACCTTGTGGAGGAACCCTTTGGTTTTCGGGGCGTTGGATTCTCACCAATTTTTGCATTACTCAAGCCGGCATTCTCACTTCCGCTTCGTCGACACTTGCTCACCATCCCACAGCTTAGGCAGATAGCTTAGCCTGATTTGAAACATCTGACAGCTACTTCCGTTGAGAAAAAAAAAAAAACATATTGGCATGTAGTTCACATTGTAGTATTTATATGATCTGTTGGATAAAATCATAAGAGCTCAAGAAAAGCCCAATCAAAACTGAAAATGTTCGGCAAACTAGACTCATCTATCATGCAGTTTGTACTTACGTTTCATTTGATAATTTTGTAATTTGGTTGAATAGATGCTTCCTCCCATTCTTTGGAAATGATTTAGAGTTAGCTAATTGTTGATTCTCATTTAATAAGAATTGAGGATATGCGCTTTCAGGACTCAAATAAAGGAAAATTGTAGCCAGAACTAAAGAGAATCAACCCACTGAATAAAAAATCTCAAAGACAGAACACGGCCAGCCATGCTATCTTGCCCTCCCTTAGGGGACACCCACTCCATATATGTAGGCGAGTCTAAAATGGTCATGCTTCCATCCGGAGGCAATTTCTGGGGCACCCCTATCAACTGGCCCATCAACACTTATATATGAACGTACAGTTCTAAGTCATTGTCTACCACAATTCCTATTCATGTGGCCCAAAGTACTGGGATTCTAGTAACATAATTTCTCAAATTTTATGTCACCTTAGGTGTAAAAGGCAGAGGAGGTAAACGACCTTACGAGCACTTTCGTATAACACGAGGAATCTGCATTCAATCAAACGGTCATTTCCTTTTTCTTCTCTTTCTGTCTCTTTTAGTTCTTTTTGAAGCTATTTCACAACTGTAGTTGAGGTGTGTTATACTTCAACTTGAAGACTTAGGGATCAATACGCGGGCATGTGCATAAAACTACAATGCAAGCACCACTCAACCATGATAGTGTTGGCAATAAAAGGGAAAATTGCTCCATCTCCAACAAAGTCCCTTCCCCGACATTAGAGGCATCCTTCCACACAAAAAGGAGAAAAAAGAACTGATTTTCAGTAATCGAGGATCTTGATTTTCCATTAGAAGGATAGGAAAGAAGGATTCGTCTCCAGTGCAGAAATGGAAATTGATAAAGCATGGAATTCTCTTGCAGCACCAACGCGCTATAGGTGAAACAATCACACAGGCCGACCAAAATGGGCCAACATCACAGGTTTAAACCATATGCTTCTCCGGGTCCTAAATACCATTCCCCAAGGTAATCTTTCTATTCTCATTGAAATAAACTAAAACATAAAAAGGGATAACTAAACTAATTATCCCTCAATGGGCATACCCCATCAAGATGCCCACATTCCGGGCCCAAAAAAAAAAAAAAAACCCACAATCAGTTGGATCAGCTCTTGATCTGAGAAATGCTTTGCAGAAATTGATATCCTTTTCATGTGCTTGAGCAGCTGCCAAGAAAGTCGAGTTAGAGCCCGAGGATTTCACTTATGATTGGATACATAAGCTGACTCCGTAAATTAATGACTTTGTGACTTCTTTCAGTCAAATTGCAAAGGACTAAGAATTTTGTCATGCATACTCCACCTTACAAATGTGATGAAAATTTTACATCAATACAGTGCACATTGTCATCTCGACAACCAATAAATATTCGACCACCAATCATTACAGGTGATGAAAAAATGTCTCCTGGTAAGTCAATGCTTGCGAATTTCTGTACAAATTGATCTGTCGGAGTTTCTAAGCATTGGCTCCTCTCTCTTACAGTTTTCTGGCTAATTCTAAGTACATAAATGCTCCCTGAACAACTGCAAATGCAGGCCAACCTGGGAAGAAACTGATTACGTAAGGAGATGTCAAAGGATCGCACAAGAACATCACTTTGTCAGTCAATTTAGTAGTGGTTTACCTATCTGACAGACAGGACGGGTCAAATATCAATTGAATGTTCTCATCAACGTA
This sequence comes from Umbellularia californica, assembly GCA_028538565.1. Taxonomy (NCBI): domain Eukaryota; kingdom Viridiplantae; phylum Streptophyta; class Magnoliopsida; order Laurales; family Lauraceae; genus Umbellularia; species Umbellularia californica. The sequence goes on from JAPQWN010000012.1 coordinate 2,227,821, forward strand.
AGCAGCCGAAGTAATTGGATCTCCAATCTGATATTCCCACAGTATGTCTCCACCCTCCTAAGAAAGCAGCAGTGAATTTTGGTCAGTAGGATGTGGGACAGTCTTCATAAATCAGTATAGAGGACATAAGGCCAGTGGACAACAAACTCGAATTAACATGGAAAAATTAAAAAGTAATGAAGTTAAAGTAATAAGCAAAAAACCATTATTGTGTTGTAGTTCAGAGGTAATTTCTGATCAGATCATATTCTTCACATCCTATGAAACAAGGATTAACTAATCTTGGGAATTGGTAAGGGCACACACTACTTTTAAGTCCTAAATTAATAAGAGATGTAAACAGCTGGATCTTGCCTCTTTGGACCACCGAAGCTTACCAATTCAAAAGAGTAAATGCTCCCATTACGGCAACAGACCAGCACCTGCAGAAGAATCAAAAGAGAATCATCAATAAATTGAGTGCGGGCACATGGTGTAGAAGACAAACACAATACTTGAGCCCATTAATTAGGCATGCAAGTTTGCCATTACCAGTACTGGAAATGGGTTGTGCCCAAAAGACTAAAATTAGTCCCATCAAACAACCCACTGCCAACAGAAAGTTGACTCCAATGAGTTGTCAAGAAAATCTTAATCGATCATGCCTCCAGAGTGCGTGTGTGTATGTGTGCGTTTGATCGTTCACGTGAACTTCACAGGTCAAAAGACTATAAACTTGGAAATTAAATATCACTAAACAAGCATAGATTTTCCATGCACTTAAATGTTCCAATACTGATGCAAGTGTATAGTTCAAATCCTTGGAAAAATATATGATGATGATTATGATGACCATGATCAAATAAAACGAAAAAAAAAAGAACTGTAATAAGAAATCATACCTGAGAAGGAAGTGCAGAAGAAATGCACGGACCAGCAAATATTGGACCACCTGTGATTGCCTGAAAGGAAGTGATGCTGTCAGCCAATGAATGCATGATAAGTGGGAAATTTTCATCAAGGTTCCATGATTGACAGTTCAATATGAGCAAAACTGAACTACATAGATATTATCAAATTAGTTCACAAGAAAATGCCCCTTCAATCAGCACTGGTCCGATATGGGCATTAATCTGTTAGATTTTATCATAATAAGTTTTGACGATGTATGGCCATTGAACTTTGGGGACCTAAAACCAATAGCTAGGATGGGTCGGCAAGCCTGATATTTCCCGTATCCCTAGTCCATGCCCAGACCTTTCCATCACAACCATCACCAGCAACGCCTTGTCCCAACTCTGTTGGGGTCAACTTTCCATCACAAACTTTTTGTGATAAATTCCAATGATGACTAAAGCCCAGATCAATGTCAAATAGGTATTGGTGCCAATTCAAGGGCTTAGGGTTGTGTGTTTAAATTGGTAAAAGGTCGCCCCCGATATAAAACAAAATGGGCCCAAAAGAGGTGTTAGAAGAATTTTCTAACGTACAGATCCAACGTACAATCTGTGCAGACAGCCTTGTGGGCAGGGTTGTTTTACATGGGGGGGCTCCCAAGGAAAATTTCCTGGGTCTGCCCCTGCTTGTGGGCCCCACCTAGGTCCACGTCAAACATTTGGGTAGGTGGGAGATTGAATGATCCAAATGGAACCTACCTACGTGTAAAATTTCAAGTCCATTAGATCATCCGAACCCCTTAATTCATGCCCTGAAGTTAAACAGTTTTAAAATTAGAAGGCATTCAGATGAGCGTCAAACTGAGGGCTTATGACATTCACGCACAACCGAGTTGTTGTGTGTGTGTTGGGGCTACTGGGTGGGTTTGGCTTGATCATAGGGGGTCCCACATGCCTTAAAAAAGGGCATGTGCACAGTTTCTCCCATGGGAACTGCCCTCATGTATTTACACACACACACGTGTGTGCATATGAAAGAGTGTGTATGCATGCACATGTTAATATGTCATCAAACCGTTCTACTCGTGCCAAATCCTACTGTACAGTTTTTAGACATTCAAAGAAGAGTATTGTATTATACCTTCCATATGATAGAGCCACTTGAGTCCAATGCAACCACATGCCCATCCACCAAGCAACATATAACTACAGAATCAGAAAAATATTAACATGCTGACAAGATACTCAACATCCTACATATAGGATAAACATGTAGGATGTAACTCGGAAAACCAAAAAATTGGAAATATACATGTCTGCCTAGCACAGTTTCTAAATGAACTCGGGCAGATCTTAGAGAGTGACTGTATATAATATGGGTTGGTCAAAAGGAAAAGAGCAAGTACCATTTCCATTGAGGGAATTGATTGAAAGAGAACCAAAAATCGGGGCTCCCAACTCGCAGAGCCATGCAACATTGAATGGTATTGCCTGCTTTATTTGAAACATGTTAAACTGTGATATATAAAAACATTTGAAAACAAGAAGATTATCAAAAATCAAAGACAACATACTTGCATATAACAAGAAGAACCACCAAGAAATCAGCCATCTACACGTAGCTATAGATGACCACCTATTCAAAGTTTGTTGCTGTTATACTATTTTCTATTAATCAATTATACTATTTTCTATTTATCAAACCATTAGAATGACTTGTGGATGTGAATCAACCACTTCATTGGGCTGCTTCTCCTTGGATTAACAGCTGTGATCCATACTTTTTATTTTGACCGTCTGCATTCCTTGATGTGGAAGGCTTTGAAGGCTTGGAACATGAATATCTTGGATTGGGTTGCCATCCTCTGCCTAGGTGAGTCCCCATCATTATTTTCTATTATACACAGCCGCTCGATTCAATATTAACACCTTCGTAGTTTCATCAATAAAAACTACATTTCTTTGACTGATTGTTGAGAAAGAGATGTTGCTGCTAATACTCTATACTTTTGTGGCATTGAGGATCTCATCTATAGTCCTACATAAATCCATGTCGGAATTTAGATGAATGACAAATCACCTTTGGGTTCTACCTGATTTGGTGATTGGGTACTAATCCTGTAATACATATGCTGGATCATAGAACAATATTAACGTGTTCCAGGGGTAGTGACATTTTGAAATCTGTGGGCTGTCTTGCATTTCATATTTTGACCGATCATCAAAGTCAGGTCCGAGAAATATCATCTGGCCCTTGGTCTGCATAATTATGCTCGTCTTTTCAAAAATAAATAAAGAAATAGATTAATAGCAGTCTGCTCACCATTCAAAAAGAAGAAAAAAGGTAGAAGTCTATGCTTGTGTTCAATCTCCCATTTAATTAAATATTCTGACACCAACGAAAAAAAAAATCAGAAGATATTTTGAGATACTTCAACATATAGCTTTCGGATTTTCTACCATTTTGATACATAATGGCGTGGACCTTACTACAGCTTTTTTTTCCCTTTAAACAATCCCTGCCTTGCATTTAACGTCTATATTATATAAACCCTTTTTAATGATTATATGATATAAACCTTTGATGTATATATATTCTATAAACCTATTTAAACTATAATTGAAACACCAAGGAGGAAAAAAAAAAGAATAAGAAGAAATGATAGGGCTTCAAAATCAAGGAATAATTTTCTTCATATTAGAACAAGTTCCAATACCTCTATCGAAATAGCTGTTACACGCCCACTTGTAGACGCCACATAGAGCTTGTTACACGTCTAAAGAAAAATAGCAATACTTGAGTCATGTGGTAAACAAGGATGATACTAGCATTCACTCTGTTCAAAGTCATGCAACATACTTCATTCTTCCAAATAACCAAGAAAGACTAAATAATAACTATGAAATTCCATGTTATGGATAGAATAGTCTATCGGTTTCTTGGATTTCAAAATGTGAAATCACATCCCCAATCCACACAGTGGTGTCAGATACATATTCGTATCTGAGCATCATAGGACTCAGACAATCTCTAAACCAGATCAATGATTCTTGAAAACTGTCTTCCCCCCCTCTTTCTGGAAAGGGTGTAAGAGGCTGTTAGAGAGCTTTTGCGTTTGAAGATCAATAACTGCACCTCTTGCAATATTCAAGCAATCCTATATCAAAGTTAATAAACAATTGGGTTAACCTCAGTACCAGACATGCCCATCTATAATAACTTAAGTTCACTGATAATAACAATTAAAACATGGTGAGTGGCTAAATTCTTGCGTTATAGGGCTGAAGGCATCTTCTTTTTTTTTTATTTTAATTCTTGTTATTTTCCATCTTTTTTAAAGATTTTCTGCAAGGTTGAGTGAGATATCATTCTACTTTGCTCGAACAGAAAGGTGATTTGAGTTCCATATTCTAAATCCCTCAGCAATGATGGTTAGACATACCCGCCATTATGGAGGGCAGGCATACGGGTTTGATTTTGTATACTTTCATGCTTGTACTCCCTATAGAAGTCCCATTGCCACAAGGGCAATGCATTCAATAAAGGGTAAAGGTGTCATGTGAAAGATGTGTTTGAAAGCTCAGTTTTGTTTGTGACCCGCATAATAATGACTGCAGTTTTTTGTTCCTTCCGCCACATGGACTGGAACTCAAGCACTCTCGTGAAGGGTATACAGCTACTCAATATGAGCAAACAACTCTGCTAACAGACAAAGAATGCAACCACACGACTCAATATCATCATCATCTTAGCCTTATCCTGGCAGTCATGGTAAAGGCACTCGCCAATTTCAAATCTTTTTACCAGGGCAGAGATTCAATGAGAATTTAGGTCGTCTCAGACAGAACCACAATCAAAAGAGAGTGCAAGCAGGAACTAATATATAAGTTTACAAGTGAAGGAGTTTTGGGGCACATCCATGTCAGATATTTTGAGAAACTGGAAGGTTGCTTTGGATGGGCCTCCGGTGAAGGGCCCTGGCATATATAAGGAAGTATGCCCTATGACTGAAAGTTAAAACTATTTTGTAGATGGTAGCCCCAAAGAAAACCCAGGGCCATCGGTCTGAGGAGGAGTCATTATGGAGAGTGGGGCAAATGTAGTGTATCATTCTCCAAGCCATCCAGTACCAAGGATTCTAACAGAGCAGAAATCATGGCTATCAAAGAGGGCCTCCTCATAGTTCGCTCCATGCTTCATTAGCCAGTGAGAGTAAAGAGATATCCAAGGGATACCATTGCTTGGGAAAGTAGAGAAGAATTAGTTCCTAGGCATTTTCCTACACTCTCTAGGAGATCGAAGACATTTTAAAGGAGACAAATGCCGCAATCTGTCATATAACTTGAGAAGCTAATGGAGTTGCAGAGGCATTGGCAAAAGCAAAGGCAGATATGGGAAGTATGTTGATTGTTCATGGGTTAATATTTGGGGGGAAATATTCATATGCATCTATCCCTCACCATTTTTCGTGAGGGACACCCCTTTTGGGGGTGTTTCAAGTACAACAGGAAGGTACAAAGTAACCCTATTGTACTTGAAACACCGCCAAAAGGGGTGTCCCTCACCAAAAATGGTGAGGGATAGATGCATATGAAGATCCCCCATATTTAGGTATATCTGTTTACATTTTTTTTTTCTTTCAATAATTCAATTTCCTTCATATTATTAACAGAGGCATCTTTTTGCACAAACTTTTTGTTGGTGCAATTTAGTTATTTCTCATTAAAAATTATTGGTAATATGTTCTAAAAGTATGAAATGCTTCTTTTTATCAAATCACTGCTTTCTTTTTAGAACTCACACACTCCCATGATTCTAACCAGCCCAACAACAATTGGTGATAAAAGCAGTGCAATGCCATACATATATAAAGTATAAACGTAAAAAAGAAAGAAAAAACGTTGATAAGAAACGAGAAGAAAAAAAAAAACTTCTAAACAACACTTACATGCATACCAAATCAATAGCAGGTGATCCATAAATGCTGCCACCGCATGAGACCATATAAACACAGCAGTGGTGTTTGTAATCTAGAGCATAAAGATTATGATCATGTGATCCACACCTGCAGTTTTATAAAAACATCAGAACAAAATAGCTTTTGGAGCCAAGTACTTCCAGAAAATAAAGTCATAATGCATAAGTTATTACTGAGTGAAAATATAAGCAGTTAAAAAATGACAATAGAAGCCGCTTACTTTTAGAGTTAGTACCAAGAATTTCTTCAACATAAATCACAAGATGGGAAAAATTTTTCCACATATACAGTAATACAGTAATACTTTGTTAATGGCAAGATATTAACTTTATCAATGGCAAATCCTTGATAGACATTAATACAATAATACTTAATTCCCATCATACAGTTTTGGTTAGAAATTACTAAGTTTGAGTTTCAGTCAACCCAGTGGCTGAGAACTCACACAAGTGAACTCAGATCTCCCTCAAACTTGGCTATTTATTTTTGCATAAACAATCTGCAGGTCCTGGGTAATAGGGACAGGACAAGATTGGGTGAACATTGTGAGGTGAACAAAAGAAAACAGAAAGGGACTAGGAAGCAGTGAGCACAAGCTTCACCCCAAGGTGCTACTTGTTCTTATTTTATCGAAGTAGTAACTCCGAGAGTGCTTAATTTAATGTGCATGAAAAATAGTAAATCAAACTATTCAAAAAAAAAAAAAAAAGAAAAATGAAAAATAGTAAATTAGAAGTACTAGAACATTACCAGATCACATTTCTATATTTGTCCACAACTGGCTGTGATTTAACCTTAAAGAAACAACAATAATTCAGTAAATGGAAAGTTAATCTTAGAGTGAATAAAAAAAAGGACATTAAACAGATGAACGCAAATGAGAAATATTTTTTTTTATCAGTAACAGTAAATTCTAGTAATGAAAAGGAAGATCCATGCAACAACCATGGCTGGAAAACTACATAATTTTAAACCAAATCACAAATCCTGATTTATAAATTTGACAATTCTGAACCCACGATCCAGCAAACTATTTTTAGGACTTCTCATCATGCTCATCAGTTTGCTCAGTTTAGAAATTAAGCATGGCCGGAAATTACATGATATTTAGGCACATAGAATCACATAATTTGTGGATAAAATCCATGGGAAACAAGTGACCATATATACTTAACAAGTGAAACTGCATTCAATGGAACATAGCTAAAATAACCACACCAATCAAGCACTGCTATCATGAAATTGAATTTCAAACTTAATAGAGAAAATTTGTGGATAACAATTCATGGCAAACAACTGACCATATATACAAGTGAGACTGTGCATTCAACGGACCATAGCTACAATGACCACACCAATCAAGAACTGATAACATGAAATCAAATTACAAACTAGTATATCGAATAGGAACTCCAACACTTCAGAAAAACCAACAATTATTATTATTATTATTATTATTATTATTATTATGGCTATGTAAGATTATTGTTAGGTGTCATCTGCATGTACTTTTCTTTTTTGGGGGGGAGATGGTAAGTGAAGTTTAAGCATGCACTAATTACTATATCCCAGAGTAACTGTCAGCCAAACCAAAAGGGTTCATGAAATGCAAATGAAATACATTGACCAACTTAGAATGACAGCACTTTTATTAACCTAAAACAATCAGTTTAAATAAAAGCGGCCATGCATCATGAAAATCATACCTCACGTCCTGTTTGGAAAACCCAAAAGATGCTCCCACTCATAAAATAAAGAAAATGTAAATGTAATGCATTTACCAACTCAGGCTGACAGGCCTGTTAACCTAAAACAATCTGAATAAGTAGAAGCAGGCATGTATCATGAAAATCATACCTCACCTCCTGTTTGGAAAACCCAAGAGATGCTCCCACTCATAAAATCAAGGAAATAGATTTTTCCCTTGTAACATCCAACCACAACCTATGGAGTTTAAAATCCAATTAGCCAAAAACTTCTCCTAGAGTTAAGATTAAAAGCACAGCTTGGAGGACATCTTATTTTAGCTTCCAAATGAAATAACTTGGATGTGATAACCATCATATAATAACAGACCTGAGAGAAATCACCAGTGATTGCTGCTGAACATTCAACACGACCTTCCAATTTGACCTCCCAACGAACCAGACCACTTAATGAAGTAAACAAAAAAAAAAAAAAAAAATCAATAAACTCTGTCAAAAAAGCTCCAATATTGGTTCATAATCATTCAAAACTTTTAGTCACACAAAACCAAAAATAAATTAACAGATGCAAATAGTCAAAACATGTCATTCTTCGGTGGCACTTCAATCATTGCTTTGGCTTTGTGAAACAAAAGGAGAAGGTTGTAATAGTGCATTAGCAACCGTCATTGCTACATCATCATTGTCATCGTCGTCGTCATCTTGGCATTGTCATCCTAGTGTTTTGGATATTTTATTAATGTTTGGACCTGGATTATGGGTCATTAGTTTTGCTTGGTACCCTGGCTGTGGGTTATTTTGATACTTTTAATGGGGTTTGCCCCATTGGAGGGTAGCTTCTTATATGCTTATTTGAGTATATAAGTAGTTCTTTGCTCTCTGTAATATAAATTCTTTATGAAAATGAAAGTCCAACTTAACTTTCAAAAAAAAAAGTCAAAACGTGTCGAGCTGCTGAGGATCTGAGCATTTACCACACAAAACACAAAGCAGAAGTTCATAATGTTATTCCATTGTTACATACAGACTTGTGCTCAATAATAACTAGAACACTGAATCAATTAAAACTTGTTATCCTTAAAAAGTTTTTTAAGAAAATTAAAATGGCAGAAAAGAAGTTTTGAATGGATCACATAAAGGGACGACATCAAAAGGAAACAGGAAAAGATGCAGGTATCTAACCAATATATATATATTTTTTTTGAAGGGCGGTATCTAACCAATAATTAAAGAACCAATGGCTATCACATGTCAAGATATGATATCAAGTTACAAACCACTACAAGACTCATGTTCTAAAAATTATGCTAAATGGCGCTCTTAGTTGCTATATCCTTAATTAAAAAGAAAGGTCAACATGTATCACAAGTGGAGCAAATAAATTATTCGAATTGGCAGTCTCATATTAATGAAGAAAGCTACAGTTTTATCTAACACTACCACAAACTAAGCGGCACAAAAGTGCACTATGGGCTTGCTTGGAAAATCATGATTCCTGCCATAACCAGCATTCAACTAATCAGCTTATAGTGCACAATGTAGCTTGATTGCTTAAACAAGAGCGAAGGATGCACAAACTCCTAATCATTAATAGGCAATAGCACAACAAAGTAGAGAAATTTCTCAAAATAGAATATAGATACCAAAGTACTATATTTAGCAGTAGCAGTAGCAGCAGTAGTGTTGAATTCCAGTTAGTATGTGATGAAGCTAAGGTGCAAAGGATTTTTCCCACCTTTTCACGTAAATGGGATATAAACATATTGCCAGTGATCACAATTATCGAATGCTCTAGGAAAAAACAGCACGATTCCAAGCTTAACAGTTGAATAACAGGCCCAATTCATGCAAATGACAAAATGTACAAACCTTAAGGCATTGATACAAAGAAATAAGTACGAATGAGATCCAATTAATAAAGAGACGTCACCATCCTTGAACACAACCAATGGTGATGCATCCACACATGACCTTAGATGAACTTTCCACATTTCTTGCATAACCTTATTTTCATTTCTTGGAATTTCCACAGAGATACATTCTTGATGTCCATTATTCACTTCTAGCTCCCGCTCATACATGACCTTGTTACAACGGCTAAATGAACTAACTGCTGGTAAAGAAAAAAAGGAAAGCCAAGCAGTACCACTTGAAGTTGTACATACACTTGCATCCGTCTTCAATGATGTCATACTAACTGGAGAATCATCATCCCATTTAGACAGGCTTCCCTCTTGACCTGTATCCAGCTTCTGGGTAAAGTTATGTGCCCATTCCCCAAATTCCATTTGCACTGAACTTCCATGTGACTTAATACTGTGGATATCATTAGTCATTCGATCAGAATCTATCATGTTGTTGTCAAAAGCTTCACGAGAAGGATCAAAGCTGAACATATTTTCATATGAACCTTTCCTATCAAGTACAGCATTTAGAAGTTGACATGGGGTTGAAAAGATATAAAGCAGCCTCATATCAATCCCCAACCTATGGGCGACATGTGCTGCAGCAATTGAGTTTCCACCCATCACGAAGAAATCATCAAAATCAGCAATTCCTTCAACCATCAATGCTTCACAAAAAGCCTGCACATGAAGAAGAACCTATTCTGAGAAACCAATAAAATCTAAATCGGTATATTAAAATGCGAAGAGATAAGATAAGGAATAATTTAATGTAAGTTTGGCTAGGATAAACCTTTTAAAATTAAGAAATAATGCATCAAGTGTCTGCAAGGAACAAAAACATAGATCGATCAAGTCATTTTAAAGCTAGGTGGGGCTAATTGATAGTGTAGATTTGTGGGAAGGCCTAGTGTAACATCAAACTCTACTTGATTCCACTAACATGTTCCGAATAAACTTATCTAACCCAATATAACCTGACCAACTGCATTGGAAGGATTATTAAAAATCTCAGTTTTGGCCATTCCTCACCGTAAGAAAAATAATTGGAACATTGAAAATAGTTAGGTTTTATCAAGACATGCAGGAAAATTTAGTTGAAAAATAAATAACTAGATCATGGAAAAAGGAAATATAGGATGATAGGATGCGGGAAAAAAAATCACCAAACCCCTATCCATGTGCGTTCCTATAAATCCCCATCCGCCACTGCGAATCATCACTAGCCTAGGTGGCCGTGGCTCCACATGAGCCATCACGTCATCATTCTGTCTCAAAGAGATATAACAAATCCAAACCATTCAATAACGGGCATGTCCAAATTTGTTCCCAACCAGAGAGATATTCACCCTTCAACTGAAAAATAAAATAAATAAATAAAACAACCTTGAAATGTTACACTTTATAGCTCTTAAACAAATAGTGATCATCATAACCAATATTTTTAGCATTGATTAATCCTAATGTGAAATTACTACCATTGCATGCTCTCAGCTTCTTAAAAAAAAGTGGTGTTGATTCAAAATGAAATGATTAACCGCTCAAAAATGTCAAAATGAAGGATCTCCATAATTAACGGTTGCTACCAAACTCCAAACATGTTAGGTTGCCAAAAGCACTGGCTTTAAGTAGGGTTGAGTGCATAAGTAGAATTCACAAAGAAATGACCCCAGATAGATGACACAAGGTTCGTGATGAAAGAAGTTGATGATGAGGACAACAATGATGCTGATGAAGACAACGCAAAGCAATATAAAATAAAGACATGACCTGTTTAATAGCCTGGTAAAGAGCACTTGCAGAATGGTAGTCATCAATTTCATTTCTGGCCCGTTTTCGGGCAAATGTTGACCCTGTCAGCAAACCATAATCTATTTTCCCAGAGGCAGACAACGGAAAAGAATCTGTGCAGAAATAATGATTGGGAATCATGACTGCTGGTAGCCTTTCAGCCAACCACCTTCTCATAGAGAAGCTCAATCCTTCACATACATATTTCCCTTTGACAAGGTGATATTCTTTGTCCTTTCTTTTCAAGACAAGGTACGCTTCAAGGTAGGCATGTTCTTCACGACCTTTCTGAAAAGTTACAGCAGCATCCACTACATTAGAATGTTCCCTAAGAACATTTTCAATCTCCTCCAGTGCAACGCGCTGCCCATTTACTTTTACAATACGATCTTTTCTTCCCAGAAAGACAAAGTTGCCGCTCTGTAACCGTCTAGCAAAATCCCCAGTTCTGAAATATAATAGAGATCTGTTGTCCCTAACAATGCCATAAAAAGGCCCATCGTCTCGCAGAGACATTACATTGTTTGAGGACAAAATAACAGGATAACATGTGTAGCCAGCACATAAGCAAGACCCCCCCACATGTATTTCACCTTCATCAGGTTCATCTGTTTCTCCAACAAGTACAATGTCACAATTAGAAATAGGTATCCCTATTGGGATACTGGTGAGCACCTCAGTCTCTAAGATCAACGGCATATTTTTACAATCAAAATACATACAATCACCAGAAACCTGAAACTCAAACATATTGATACATTAATAATCCAAGATAGAAAAATATGAAATGCCGAATACTAAAAATAAACCAAGTCCAGAACTAAAATGGACAACTAAAAATTAATTATCCCATAAGACCACTGAGTAAAAAATGGAAGCATGGACTCCTTATTCTAGATGAAGCTTTTACACATCGGTAGCACGTATGAAGATGAGAATTTCCTAAATGATGCATTGACTGAAAGCAATTTTAGTAGGAATATGCATAGAACCAATTAATTACCAGTGGCACGAAAACGTTGAAAGAATGTGCATAAAAAGAGGACTTCTATGATTACAGCAGTAAGTTAAAATCCTAGAGAAGAAAGATATACATTGAACACTGATGCTGATGCAGATAGTACAGCAATTTTGACATTGCAATTTTCAAATCTAGAATATTAATAAGAACAACGCAGTACATAACTCAAGGAAACAAGGAGAGAAGGGAGGATGGCAATAGCTGACCTCTGTACTTCCATACAAATTTAAGATAGAAGTCTCTGGCAACAATTTGTGGAGAATCTCCCACAAAGATACAGGTAGAACTTCACCACTGAGCACTAGCACTCGTAAGGACTCCTTAATTTGCATCTTGTGTGGGCCCTGCATAGCAGGAAGAATGACCCTCATAAGCGATGGAACAGCGGTCAGTCTTGAAACACAATAGACCTGCAAAGAGAACAAAATAATTCAAACTTAATTAATTTTTATCCCTTCAAAATGTAAACCAAACTCTAAGTTACCAATGAACCAAAATAAGACCTCCACAACACTTTAGCCAACTTATAATGCCCAGGAACATTCTCAATTAAAGGTGACATCATGTTGAGCAATTTAAATCCACCTCCTTTAAGGCAGATATTTTTCGCTAACTTTGATACTCCGACTTTTTTCCCTTCTCGTTGTGTGAGTCTTCAAATAGACCTCTTAGTGACCTAAATATCTGCATGTCCAACTATGGTAAGCGCTGACTTGGTTTCTCTTTTTTCTAAAAAAAAAAAATGGGAATGGAATGTTGTAGAGATAACCTTGAGCGAATATACACCTCAGGTGAGTAGCAAAGTTCAAGGAAACAAATTGCTCATTTCTCATATTTACAGGCCCTCCCAATTCCCATATTCCTCTATTGTACTAGCTCATGTTTCACATGACTTAAAATATCAGTGGTATATTAAAATTCATAGAAAAATATCCAAAATAATCTAAGCAACTTGCTCAAGCTTTTAAGAAATCATGGAGTATTGTGAGTTGTGACACCAAGTCCAATTTTAAACAAGGCTAAATTAGCGCTTCTATTTCTCATGGCAGTTAGTATAATTAAAAAAGAGGCTAAACCAATAAGATCACATGTAATTTTGTATCTTATAGTTTCTATCAAAGGACCATACATTTCAAAACCATCTTGATTAAGACAAGTACAAACGCACTGACAGTGATAAGTTTTATGTCTTTATTTTTTTTGCATGTCACAGAAGCACTAATGGTGAGGCAGACATTTTCACAGAACAGGTATGTCAAAGGCCGCTATAATGTGGGGAATGCAGTGTCATTACCATCTTAGGGCCCTGTTAGCCTGGTTTGCGTGCTTTTCTTGCACAAGTTCACTGTTTTTCAGCATTTATCTATAGGGCAAGATAGAGCCTTGTGTCTGATCTGGCTTTTGCACAATAGCTCTGTATTTGTTAGAGCATGCCACATTATCATCTCTTACACCGTATAGCACCTCGTGTATACTCTTAGTCATTTTCACTAAATTAAAGCACTTACTTGTTATTGTTCAAAAACAATATACATATATATATATATATATAGGGAGATGCTCCTATGAGAGATATCTCTCACCTTATATGAGAGATAGGGGTGGGGGCCTCACATTTAACTTGTTGGCATTGGATATCTCTCATAGGAGTATACAGCCCCACCCAATCTCTCATTTAAGGTGAGAGATATCTCTCATAGGAGCATATCACATATATATATATACACACACACACACACACCTTTAAAAAAAAGACAAATATATAGAGGGAGAGGGAGGGAGGAAATTATAAACAGAGATACCTTCAAAAAGTTCACTAGATATAATGGATTTTCTTTCAACACGTGAAAAGGAGGTATTATCAGCGGAGTACAAGTGAGAACAGCACTAAGAAATTCCTGTAGATGATCAACAAAGCTGACTGATGTCTTGAAAATTAAAATTTCTCCTTCATGTAAGGGAAACAGAGCTTGCATCCACAAAAACCGATTCAGAAGACCTAAAAAAAAGGAGAAAAGTTAAGATAGCTATGCTCATCAGATTAGAACAGCAGGTCTTCTAGGAAAATTGGCAGCTTGAAAAGTTAGGTCTTACATCCAAAGTTTCAGCTAGAAGACCTATGAAGCAAATTAGTGACAGAAACATCCAGATGTTTACCTTTCTCGGTTCCATAAACACCCTTAGGCTTTCCAGTTGATCCAGATGTGTACATTGAATAACAAAACATTCGTGGGTTTCTGTTTTCACAAGGCCACGGTAAATTAGACCTCCCAAATTTCTCCTTACAATTCCTTTTGATAGACATACATAAAACCGAACAACTCTGATCTTGAAACCATTCGGCACTTCCAATCAAATGACTTCTGCTTGACCCAAAAGAAGAAGTGCACTTAATGAGAAGGCCAACCTTTGAAGAGGAAACAATAGATAATATCCTGTCTTTCGGCCAATAGGGATCCAAGGGCAAGAATCCCTCCCCACATCTTAGAACCGAGAGAACAGCAACAATGTATTCTACAGAGGGGAAAATCAATATTCCCACTACCTGTGGAGTACCAGCCACATCAGATTGCTCATGAGTTTCAGTTGATGTACCTTCATTGCAACTGAACGAGACCGAGGCAGATGACTGAAATGTACATTGAGAGCCATTTGCCAGCTGTCCAGTTAAACCTACACTAGTAGGGGACTCTGAAATCCGATTGTTCGCAGTCAACTTCCTATGAAAATAACCTGCAACGAAGCAGAACATTAGCCTAGGTTATACATGAGGATAAATAAAAACACTATCGAGGAAGTCCTAGTTTTCATAATTTACCAGGGGTACTCACTTTCTCATCCACCTAAAAGGCCAAGTTATCGACCATAGTAGGTTCGAATTTATCTTTGATCCTGTTTTAAGCAATGCCATAATTTTCTCCGCGAAGCAACAGAAATACTTTCCAACACTGAGGATTGTTGAAAAAATAAAAAACCTCATCTGTGTAAATCATCATTCGCTCGCATAGAAATCAATTCATATCCACGCTTAACGGCTGTTATGACCTACAAATACGCACTATTATGGGAAATGAAGGCGAGCATATCGGCTCTGAATTCCATAGGGGATCAATTTACCACTTAAGCATCAATGCGAGGAAACCTTGTCTCCAAAGAATCTAGAGAATTACCAACTTTCTACGAACAAGCGAGAATTCACTGGAAAAAAATGCAATAACTGAGGATTTCTACTGATTGAAAATGCATCCATGGATATAGTGGAAGACACTTCGGAAAGAACTGATAATCTACAATCAGATTTCTACTGAAATGAAAACAAAAACAAGCAGAGTCGGAACCCTAACCTTTCGGCCTGACGACGTCTGGATCATCGCCACCGTCAAGAACATGGCGAATTTGTGAGCTCAGCGAATCGACTGAGGACAAAACATCCGCGTATGTGAAGCATTCGTCTCCAGAGTAGACAGGAGGAGACGAAGATTCTCGACAGCGATCGAAGAGCTCTGCATCGTCGAAATTGGGATCGTCGATCCTGGAGCGTGATTCTTTGCATATTCGAGCGCCACCAGAGGCGTGGACGACTGCGATCTTGCTAGGGTTTCTCAAAGCTTCTGTGAAGAAGACGTGAGAGAGGCAGCAAGGTCTCTCGCTCTTCTCTTCTTCTTCCATCAGATTTCACTCGAACTCGAACTTCCGTCTCTCTCTATATCCCTGCTGCTGCTGGAGTAGGAAACGAAAATGGGAAATTCTACATGCACCCACCCATTGTGCCGTGCACACCCACGTTCTTCTATGAAAAATCACCGTTCGTTGAAGAATGTGGGTGTGTTCAGCAGAAAAATAGGTGCATATAGAATTTCCCAATGAAAATCGGCCGTGTTTCAAATTGGGATGCAAATGGTTCCCAATCGGAGGTTCCCACCATGAAAAACCGGGTTTCCGTTTGGGTCCGTGTCCAGCGGCTCCCATGAGTAAATGGGTCCGGGTCAAATAGGGATGTAAATGGTTTCCATACAGAAGTTTCAATCCGTTAAAAATAGGATTTGAGTCCTTATCTAGCAGCTCCAATAAGTAAATGGGTTCAGGTCCAATTCCACCTTGGTTCAGACCCGTGGACCCGAGACCCGACATAGTGCCTAAATTTTATTTGGTTCTGATTCCGGAGCCAAAAAACCGGTTCCGAAACGAATCCGGCCGGATCCGGTTCCACCTCTCCCTAACGGTTGGGCCCGAAACGGAACCGACCCGTTTACAATTGTAGTTTCAAAGTCCTCCTAGCTTAACTATTGGGCCAAAGAAAGGGATCTGAATATCTGATTCAGCCTGTGAGCCTAAAATTAAGGCTAGAGTTGGATTGACATTGGCCCCAGCCACGAGCACCTTGGGTTCATTGTATCATCCATCTTTATTTTTAGTAAATGTGCAACTCTCGGACGTGACATTAATTTTTTTTTTTTAAGTACTACACACCCACTCACGATCACTCTCCTTTCGAAGCCATCGCATCCTTTAGGCCGGACTAATTCCAACAGCCCATGAAGAGCCAGGTTAATTCCCTGAAGCCCCATTGTGACAACACAGTTTCAAACCCACTCACACACACTCTCATCATTGGTGCTACACCCAAGGATTGATCCAAGGTAATTATTGAAGGATAACATGCATCATAAATCACAAGTCCAACTAGTTATGACTAATTAGTGGTCAAACCAATTTTCTGCAAACCCAGTGGAACCGCCCTTTGACATGTGGTGGGTAGTTGCTAGTTAGGAATGATCCCTCGTTGACGTACAACCAACTTTTTCAGGAAAAAAAAAATAAACTGCATTGAGGCTAATGAGATGTGATCTTGCTGCAATTTTCATTTCCAAAAGTAAAAATTGAGAAGAGATTGTAACAATTCCTATAAACAAGCACATGCACCTCAAAGTCTGAAAAAACCAAGAGTGTTCTGAGCAGGTTAAAATGCATTTGTGAAGTGAAAGGATTCTGCACTATGTAGATTTCGATTTTTATGATAGATAGGAACCCTGCATTCCACTTTCTGCAAATTTCCTTTTTCGCAATAGGTAGGAGTCCTACATTCCCAACCCTCATGTACGAAATTGGGATCAAATCAGTTCCGTCTTCTTTTTTCTCTTTTGCAAGGAAAATGTATCACACCAAAAGATCAAAAAAGGGCCTACAAGGAGATTTTCCTCTCTACCACAAATTCTTTTTTATTGTGAGCCTGAAACAGGATCCTCAAGGCTCAAAGTCTCACCTTGATTCAGACGAATTCAGACAAAAAAAAAAAAAAAGGGTGTTGAGTACCCTTCTGTCTGTAGAAGTGGGGAAACACACCCAAATGAACTGTGAATAGAGCTGCCAAGTTTTAGAGCCTGTTTGTTTGCATTACAAGACAGAGAAATTGAATGCATAGGATTAATGTCATTAGTGATTAAAAAAGAAGATCAAAGGTGAATTAATAAAAAATGATCATCAAATCAGCTTTCCTTTTATGGAAATAGAATGAAAGGAAGATGGGAAACGAATAACCAAGGGTCAGGATTAATTGTATCCTTTGTTATACGATGCAACTAATTGCATATATATGATCTTACCGGTCCCCTTCACTAAGTTACAACTCAGTTCAGAGACTTAAGTATATTATTTCCTAATGCCTAGGCATCAAAATAAAGAAGTAAAATACAAGGACAATCTGGATCACTGGAATTAACCTAGGAACTTATCCCATGCACTTTTTCAGGCTCGGCTATTCAGGACTATGGATTCTTCTACCATCCTTTCACAGAAGTTCATCACAAATTTACATCTTCATGAATGAAAATAAATACAAAATGAAAGAGGAAAATGACCCTATCCAAGTTAAGAAACTAAAAATTCTGCTCAGGAGCTCCATACAAGCTGAATGGCACCCCATTCAAGGCCCAACTTCATATTGATACATATAATGGGGTGGGGAAGGGGAACTCAGTTCACTTGTTACAGGTGTATCCACACAAGATTGGTTCTTGTCTATCCTTAACTCTCCAGCTTCCAAGTCTTCAATTGAATGGAAAATCGGGTGCAAGTATGCATCAGCTAAGTAAGCTTTAAGGTTAAGGTTTGGTTCTGCATTTCGTTCCATTGTGTCCTTTGCCATTGCTTCCTGAAGGATCAATCAAAGAAAAGACTTGGTAAATGAAGCAAAAGGAAACCGAAGGCAGCAGACTAAAATCATTCTTTTTAGCAACTACAGTAACTATACTATCAGATTTTAGGAGAAAGTGTAATGTTCATCATAGCATTTTCTCTACTTTTCTCTAGAATATGGGTACATTATGGGCCAGGATGGGTCCTCATGGAGATGGCAACAGTCTGATCCCCATCCCCAAATGACTTAACTGCTCGATTTAACCCTCGTTGAATGTGGATCATTGATGGGTTCATTTGCAATTGCAACAGGGTAGCTACTAACTAGGGCTAGATATGTGAGAAGTAGTTTCAGTAACTGTATTCATGGATTTTTAGAGAAATATACAATGTTATTATAACTTGTGAGAGGGTGATTGATGTTCGTGTTCATTTCATGTTATTCATCTTTCACTGAAGATCATCCATGAAAGCATGTTCAGTTGTGTATAGATGGATACATGCATGAGTGCAAACCCACATGCATTCATTTCATCAGAGTGAAATTCTAGATGGTTGAATCATAAATCAAGCTAACCACCAAGGCTCTTTTTTGGCTCAAAAACCATATTGATTTTGAGATTTGGAAAATGAAGGGAATCTTTATCAAAATCTTTCTCCTCAACTGCAAAAAAATTTCAAATTTCAAATTTTCATATGGGTACAAAGATATATGCGTATAGGGAGAGAGATTTTATGAAGCTAACCTCTAGTGGGTACTTCCTGAATGCAGGTTCAAAGCGATTCTTGCAATATATGTGGAACCATATAGTCAACACAGGTAGAACAACAAGTAGAGGTGTTGAATTAGCTGCTTTCTTTGTGCTAAGAAGACCGAGAAGTAGAAGATGCGATATCAACAAACTCGCAATAATTCGACTATGAACTTGTGGCCAAAACGCAGCAACACTTTCATATTCTTGATTGTAGACATTAATAATCTGAACGAAGCATTGCAAAGGGGAAAATCAAGGTAATCTTCCAAAAAATTGAAAATCACAAGCTTGATATAGAAATACTTTCTATTCCACAACATTAATGAGAGACATATTTCAGGGGGAAGGAAGAATACAATGCAGGCACATGGATTCAAAAGCAAAAGGAATGTGACTATAGGGCTTTGATGCATCTAGCATGAATGGCTTCTGATGTTTCGGTCTGCGCAAGTGGAACCCATGTTTTGTGACCCACATAGTAGAACTAATCAGTCCCACATTGAAAATGGGCCGGCTAAAAAATCTTTCAGATTGGGGGATCCAAACCCCACAAACCAGAGTTCTATAATAAAAGGATAAGGAAAGAAAGAATACATTTACAGTACAGAAAATGAGGGGGGAAATGAAAAGATGAGATGATGGCTAGGATCTTTAAATCTGTGAGGTCTCCAAGTCCTATAAAAACAAATGCATTACAAAATCATGGGTCTCACCTGCAATGCCTGGCTTTAAAACATTGAATGTCATCATGCATCAGTACCATATAACGATTCTTGGTATATTACTAACCTGGTGGCGGTAAACGAAGTATGCCAAGGCGAAAAAGACGAGTATAAAAGGAAGAAGAACTGGAGTGACCACAGCATAGACAAGCCCAAGTAGGAAGTATAACTGAAGTGTTGGTAGAGTCTCAGGGAGCCCAACGCTTCCAGGGTTCATTGCCCTTTCTCGGTCTCTATCAGTTTTCACTAGGAACATGTTTTTCAGTTGATATATGACAAGTGGCTTCAGTCGAAGAATCTCACTAGCAATACCAGCCCACCCATCTACCATTATATAGGTAATGAAGAATGTAGCCTTCATAGGTATTGAAACCCCAATTGTTCTCGGGATCCTGTCAGAAAGTGGGAAAAAAGGAGTCTGCATGAGTGCACAAGTATATATGAATACATCCTACTAGATTATTCAGCACTAGAAAAATAGAAATAAAAGATACACTAATTCTAACTGGGATTCATAATCACTCAAAAGAGGAGAATGTTACTGTGTTGGTGGCTGATGAAGGAATGCGTGGAGTTGCTCAAAAGCTGTTCCAGTCACTATGCTTCCCAAAAACACATTCACCAACATGAAGTAATAATATTTGGCAGCAGCCCTTCTTTCAAGTTCTGATAATGACAGATAGCCTTCAACTTTTGACATAATCATCAACACTGTAGGAAGAATGTATAAGAAGATCTTCAAAGCCAGTCCAGGAAGGAATCCCTGGAGGACTGATTTGATCACTTTCCTGCATTATAATACATCTGTCATTCATATTGGAAATAGAAATTAACCTAAGGGTGGAGTTGAATATATCGAGTCCATATCATTTTGAATGGTTTGGCAGTAAAGATGGCAACAGTTCTGGTATGATTTGGTATACAATGGAGATGAGAGCAACCAAGCTCTGATAACTGATTTTCTGCTTCTGCCAAATAATCAATGGCTCCACTTAATGATCTGATCTAGAGCACTATTTCATTTAAACAAAAGACAGTATCCCGCCAATGCTATCTCCAATGTCTGCACTGAAGGCACAATACACTTAACAATCTATTTTGGCAACTCATTCTAACCTGAAGCCTTTCTAGGTACCTTCAAATGCAACATTATGCATCCCATCAAAAATAGGCTATTTAAGTTTCATTTCCATTATTAAATCTAGTAAAAAATTGTAGGTGTTAGAACAAAAAGAAGAAAATTACTTACACTTCAATCACTGGCCTGAGGAAAGGAGCAACTCTTTCAAGGCCCTCAAGATTTGCAAGCGATTGCACAAAAGCAATGGGTATCATGTAAAAGAACACCAATGCAAAGACTGACAGCGTTATCACAAGCCTCCTGATGCTGAGAGAAAAAAATGGTATAGCTAGATTTGTCCAATAGACATCACGTGGCTCTGGTGCCCAATTAGTTAACCAAAGTGTGGGGTTCTTGCTTTGTTGTGTCTGTGCACATACAGCTGCCCCCCATCGTGAATCAAATGAGACAAAAGCTACTGGCATAATAGCCTTTGGATCTTTAAGAATTTTCAGGCGCTCAGATACAATCTGAAACATAACAATATACAAAAATATTGATTCCATATAAA
This sequence comes from Umbellularia californica, assembly GCA_028538565.1. NCBI lineage: Eukaryota > Viridiplantae > Streptophyta > Magnoliopsida > Laurales > Lauraceae > Umbellularia > Umbellularia californica. Next base: position 2,249,340 of record JAPQWN010000012.1, read on the forward strand.
GCTAAATGGCAAGCTCTTTCAACATTCTGGGAGAAAAGATGACTACCCCTTGTGATATGCATTTCCAAAGGTGTATAAATCAAAAGGTGGACCAGGTAAGAAACTCCCCATACTTCCTCCACAGATCAATCAGCATTTGGAAAAACTGTGTTGCACTTGACGTGAAATTAGATTTCTGCACTCTCCAATTACATGGCAGAACTTAAACAGTTTAACCAGGAAAAATATTACATGATGGAACTGAAATCCATCATGACAAATGATCAAGTTGCTATTCATCTGGGTTTCATCACTGCATAGGAAAGCAAACTTACGCATCTAAACAAACAGAAAGAAGATAGAAGACATACTTTTTTCTCTAGCCCGTTGATTGTATGTTTATAATAGTCAATTGCATCCACCCTTGGACCACAGCAGCCAAGAAATCCTCCCTAAAACATAACATTAAAACAGTTTGTCAAATATAAACATCCAAAAAATCCAATTACAGTAATCTTAGTCCATTGCACAATTGTTACAGAAAATCAAAGCTTGTACATGTACAGGTGGCATTGCATAATGCATAGGCAATGGATTGGGCTACCTTACCTATTCAACTAGCATGCTTGAAATTCAGGAATAGACTTGGTCGACTTGATAGAGCATGAATTTCAAGTATGTACCATGCAGCAACTATTATGAACAGGCTGGTATTAGCTCAGTCTACGAATGTTGTCAGACCTTGATCCAGATTCAGTCCATTTACATGGCGGGCCTAATAACCAGGCTCAGGCCCAAATCATGAGCATTAAAAAAAAAAAAAAAAAAAGTGGCCTAAGTGCACTCAGTGGTCTGTGAATCCAATGGGCCCAACCAAACTCTACGCCTTAATGCCTGCTTTAGCATTTGCAACATTTTGGGATTTAGTGATGGCTACCTTTATCGTTGGCCTCGTATCTGGATGCCTTTCGAACTTCAGCTGGTAATAGTCTAACCAATTTTGAAGCCTTTCTTTTTGCCTCACAAGTTTTGCAAATTTGTTTGCATTGTATACAGCCTGAGTATAACAACATTAATAATTAGGATAACAGTAACAACCAAAGTACTGTAAAGATTCAATAACGCAATCAAACAAATGGATGCATCACATTGGTATCTAAACTGCACTGTTTAATGTCAACCTCCAGAGAAAACAATCCTTCTGTCATCAACTGCAGAATCTTACTTTGAGTTCAAGAAAAGAATTCCTTGAAGAAACAAATTTCATTGCAAGAATGTCTCTTACCTGGTGACCAATATAATGGTTTGGGTGGTTAGTTTGAAAGAATTGATCCACACTCTCTGATATTGAATGACCATTGAGAGATGGTATATTTTGAACCACTACCTACAAAAAAAAAAAAAAAAAAATACAGGAATTGAGTTTAATGTGAACTATAGACTCTAAAGTCTTGAAAACATCAATCATGCAATGTTAATAACATTACTTTATTAGAAAATATATACTCATCATGAAAGAAGAATACCTGTTCTGAACCCCTAAATTTAGTCATCACTCATCAATTTTTCTTGGTAGACCAAAATTCAATGTTTCAGGCCTGTTCAGCTCATGGGTTGGGTCAAGTCTGAGAAAGACAGTCCATTCAAAAAGCTCAGCTTCTCCGATGCCTCACAAATGAGTTCACAATGTCCAGAATTTGAGGATGAAAGAACTTCATGAGGAAGATGCTCACAACCAGGCTTTCAGGATTCAGCTCACATTTTTCAGGATTTGCTGGATTTTCATCAAAGACAACTGACCAGGAAGAGGGGAGAAGCTTTCCAGATTTGATTAACGAGCCAAACAGATCCTTGGTATCTATTTGATGGTGATCAATATGACTAGAAAACTAGACAAAACTGACAATAAGAGAATGCCTCCCTATTAGCCAAGTTTCAACTTGCTTTCTAGTAGGAGCAAAAATTGATCTCAAAGACCAATTATTGATTTCAAAATTCTGCTTTCACTGAAAACTTGCAGATGCCTTCTCTTCCTTCTAGAAAACATAAATTAAGTTCTATAGTCATTAAAAATGAGGATGTGAATGTTTTCTTGTGTGCCAATTTGTTAAAGTGGAACATGTAATTTTATGATCCAGACCACTGATAAAATGAGCCCACCGTGGAGAGAGGATATCCCTGAACTCTTACAGATGGGAAGATCAATGACCTCAGATCTTTGATCCACAAGTAGAACAAAAGAAAAATATAGCAACGATTACTAGGAAGCAAATTTTGGACACCGAGAACATTCAAATATGAATGTTTTTAGGGCAACCCGCATATAATAGGAGCCACCAGAGCAATGCTGCAATCACTTAATTATGGCCACACATACAAAAAGGGTGTCTCGTGATATTTTGATGACCTAATGCAATAGACCCTTACCGGTCCACTTAAGAGCATCCATGCAAAAGCAGTGAACAGCAGAAGTTTGGAGACAAAAGCATGATATGGAACTTTTCTTTCACTACCTGATGCTTATCTACGATTTCAAAGACACTGTAAAGCTTCTTCAATTTTACCTTAGGTTGCTTGGAGCAACAGGTAAGGCATACTATCTATTATGGAGGGAGTAAGTAAGTTTGAAACTGTGTAGGTAGTGCTTGCACTCCCTCTAGGTATTTTCCCCATTGTGGCAAGGCAGCACATAAGCAAAAGAGCAAATAATAATAATAATAATAATAATAATAATAATAATAATAATAACAAAAAAAAGGAAGAAAAAGAAGCTTCTGCAACTTTCATCCAGTGCTTACTGTGAACTGATCGACACGGCGATGTTGTGAAGCCAGAAAGTGTAATCTCATAAATGCTATTCTGTCATATTCCACATAGAGCATATAGCAAGTCCATATTGTGAACACATATGCCATTCCTAAGTGGGCCCAGAACCTGAAATAGAACGAAGAATGAAATCCCAACAAATGCACTCTTTGGAAGTAAATGCAATTAGCAACGGCATGCTAAGTGTGATGAAAAAAATGTAGGATTTTGAAGCATGTAAATGATATTAAGAAAAGTTATACAAAGCACTTTATAAGCTCATGGTAAAATACCAAAGTTGACCATCAGGAAAGCATAGTGAAGCTCTTATGACGTTACACTGAGAAAGGGTAACAAAGAATTTAAGATTGAGCTAAAAGCCACCTGTGTATATGGCATTGAAAGCAAAACTAGAAAACAGAACAACAACTCTATGGAAAATGTCAGTCTGCCCTTAAATCTCCTTTTGACTGCGACTTCATTCAAGATTTTGTGGCTTTTCAATAAACAAAGATTAAACACAACCTCAGAAGAAGGTTGTTTGATATAAAGCTACCTTATCATTGGGCATTGGAAAAAACCTGCAAGAATATTATAGGGTTTAACCTAGGTCACTTAAAAAAAATGTTCACAGAAATTTCATTTTCATTTTCCTCCAACTCCGTTAGCCTTTAGGTCTCGATGGCCATAATTGCAATATTAATATACACTTCTTTAACTAGTTGCAACCACAACATAATTGTAAATAAGTAGATACAAGAATGCCTAGTATTTCGTTCCTTGGCTTCCTTGCCACCATTCAATTGTTTTTTTTATATATATTGGATAAACATTTATGAGCAGTTTCAACATACTTTTTATGTGGGAACCATCAAATGTTCACATCCAAAGGGTTACAGATGCTGTCATATGAGAGAAGGTGAATCAATCCACATCTCACTTTTGGCTTATTAGTTGGCTAATACATAATAATGATCAGATGCATAAAATGGCACATTTCCGTCATCCTCATTCACTAAGCAATGCTCACCTTTTCATATTGTAAAAGAAAATAATCAAAACCATTCAAACATACAAAAGGGAGAAATCATTATAAAAATAAGCATGCACTAATACAGAAACTTACAAAAATTATTTCTTGCATTAGTAAGAGAGGTACAAACTTGCCTTTGTGATCCAGGACTAACATTTGATATTGAAAGCTTATCAATGTTACTGAAAACCAACTCCTTTCTTAGAAAGAATAATGTCCCGCCACCATATACATTGACTGGAATAAGAACCAAGATTGCAAGGATTGTGATTGGTAAAAATATTTTCAAGCTGTCACAGGAAACAAGTACCATTAAGAGCCACAATCAAATAGTTTGACTTACAGTACATGCTGATTATAAGAACTTAACAAATAAGTCAAACCATAGAAAATATGAATACATGCGGGACATAGAAATGACATGTTGGCCTAAGAAACAAGGATCATGAGGCATGCCAAAGGTCCAGAAGGAGTCTACATTCACCGAAGAAGTTATTTTACTGGGTTTGGTCCATGTGGAGAGGCCATACAGCTTGGTACCATCACCAGAGGTGTTAAGACCCATTAGAATTGCTATAACTTTATTGCTTTAGTTTTTTTTTTTTTTTTTTTTTTTGAGTTGATTTGGAATTGTTTGGTTTGATCAACTTAAGTGAGTACGTGCATCATGTATTCTAGTAATTGGTTTATAATTAGTTGTTTAATGGTCAAAATGCAAATATATATATATATATATATATATATATATATATCATGTCCATTGTTAGTAGTGCATTGATAGAGAGATACAATTTAGGGCTGTTTTTCATTGAAGACAATTAACAATCTAAACGGACCAGAACTTTTGGCACTTTTTCTGATTCTTTCTTCAAGAATTGGATGAGTGCTTCTAGATAGGATATATCACAAAAAAAATATTTAAAAAAAAAAAAGAGTTCTATGCAAGAGTGTTTCTTGGATATTCTTATATTACGGTTGTCATCATTGATGTGAAGTGTGGACTTTTCTTTTCAATATTTCCTTTTAACATTTGGGTTGAATCAAGGGGCGCTAAGCATCCCATGTTTTAAGAAGCATACATGGCTGCATCAATTGGATAAAGATAACTAAAACTGAGAAAAGCATCATCCGGAAAGTTCATGGAAAACGCAATAGGTGTGTCCTGTAGTCACACACAATTACACAAGTAGCTACAGAAACTGCCGCTTATAAGTGCATCATTTATATAACTTTACATCAGAAAATGAAGAACAAGACCTCCACAGTTCGCAGATGGAGCAAACAACCGCGAAGATAAGCAGGATCTAATTTAGAAGAAAGACAAAAAAAAAAAAAAAAAGGGAAGCTAAAAGTTCCAATCAAAATCAATTGAGATAAGTATGGCCTTCCAGTAAGAGCATTTTGGCACTCAGCCATTCTCCAAAGCAAACTGCATCTATCACAGCAGAACTTGACAAATAAAAACCCTTTTCTAACCCAGAAACCCCCATTCCATCTCTCCAAAGAAGAAGAAAAAGGAAACAAAAATCATGTGAGAAGATAAAATCAGAGAGGAACACGAGATGGAATAATTTGGAGATGCACAGGAGCAATTCTCCCTTGGAGTAAAAACTCGGCACTCCTAAAAGTGATTAAGATCAGCTGAGCTTTCAGTAACAGCTTTTCGAAATCAACCCCACACATAAACACTAATTTGAAACAACAAAGAATTCATAATCCGAAAGATAACACAAAGAAAGTTTTGCAACAGAGTAAATAATAATTTGAAGTCAATTGGTGCATGGGGGCAGTCTAATTTACAAAAAACCAATCTCTATCAGAAAGTCATCCAGTAAGAGAACGCTCCAGATAAATTTGAATGTAACCCAAATTATGCTGAATTTGACCGTTCCAATAAGTGCTTGGAGGCACCATGGAACCGGGTACTGTTTTCTTAAATTTTCTTCCACACATCATTATCAACACTGAAAACCCACTACAAACTACAATGTTCTGTAATTTTGGTGTCACCCCGGACTCACGGCACAACTGAAAAGCAGCATTCCTGTCCTGTCCTCCTCTATAATATCAACCCAGTTACGATTTGGGGTACATCCAAACACTCCTAAACAGACTACATTTAGTATAACAACATAAACAAACCAATAAAAAAGAACCCATTTCAAAAAAAAATAAAAAGGAAAAATTCTCCAATACCCCAGAATATAAATTCTAAGATAGACAGCAGAATCAAGCCCCGCGTGCTCAATTATCTCTTTCTCGCTCATCCGCAGCGCCTGAGGCATCCAATTGAGGAAGGTCAGGTAAGTCCTGAAATTGAGGTTGACAAACTTGCCCACAATGTTCCTGGATCTCCTTGTGCTCTTCCTCCCCCCACTGATATACCACTTTGGGAAGTAGACCCTGTCATTGATGGGCTGAATTCTCAGCAGAGCAAACGCCAGCAAGAAGGCAAATGCACTGAGTATGTTTATAAATGCAGAGACTCCAATATCTTCAAGAGTAGCCATGAAAACCCAAAGAAGCAGGCAGCAGAAAGAAAGAGAGATGGATTTCGAGAGCAAAAGTGAAGAAAGCAGGTGGGGTTAGTGATTGGAAGGAAATGAAAGTGGGAGGAGAATAAAGGAAGCGTTAGTGGCGTGTAGAGAACATGGTTTCTGTTTTATATTGAATAAAATAACAAAGCAAGCATCTGTGACAGGAATAATGGGTAGATGGATTAGTGGAGATGGATAAAGAAGGAAAGTTGGGCTACTTTTGCTGCTCCTTTTCTTTGTTTCAACTCCTGTAGATGGCCTTTTTGAGCTTTTAGAGTGTTGAAGGAACAAGAAAGAGTGAGGAAAGCATGAAACCCTATCGATTGAAAAAAAAAAAAAAAAAGATCGGATTTTTTCATTCACTATAGCAGAAAGCCAGAAATGGAGACCGAGGGAGAGTAATAAAAGGAAATGACGTAGTAGGGTAAGCTCACAGAGATAGAATGCAGAAGAGGAGAAAAAGGAAAGTATACTGACACTGTAAACCATATTGCTCGGAAGGGAGGTTCATGTATCATGTATAAAAACACCCTACAGAAAGCCTTTCCTTTTTTTGTAATATCCTTGGGACACACACCTTGACTGGTGGCTAGAGGGAGTTTGGTCACCATTACCTGAAGGGTTTTCTTTTAAATGACAGATTTATCAATTACCATAACCTAATAGACTTAGATGAAAGGATTTTACTTGGTCAAAACCTTGTTAAAAGGATTTACCTACTGGGTGTCCCATCCTCTCTGCTTGGCTTATGTTGCCTTTCACCCTCTAGCAATTGACAATTTTTTTTCCTCCTATTTTCTTTGTGCTTGTGAGAGGGTCTTGCGCTCTGGGAATCTGCATGTTTTTATTTGTGAGGCAGAGAAATTCTGCATTCCTACGTCTCTCAGATAATCAAGATCTTCTATCTCAGTTCATTTATTTACGATTCATTAGAGAAATATCGCACCAACAAATATAAGGATATGTTGCAAGAAAAATCAAAGCAATTTTATTCTTTATTGCTCACGCATCAACAGTTAAGGTTTACTGCCAAGGGCCAACCCAGAAAATGGAACTTGGGGGGGGGGGGGGGGGTGCAAATGAAAATTATTAAAAGAAGTTTTAATAATTTAGGGGTCAAAATAAAAATTACAAAAATTTTAGTGATAAAAAATAAAATTTTAAAAACTTAATGAGGGCCACGGCCCCCCTAGGCCTACATGTAGGTCCGCCCTGACTGATACATTTATTATGTCCCATTATTAAAGAGATTGTGAAAGCTCAAGGAAGAGAAAGTTAAAAACAAAAGGTGTTTTAACTTTTAACCCCTCAAGGCAGCATCATGTATTTTGATAATTTGGTCAGTAAAGTAGTCATATTTATTAATGATGGACTAACTAATGATTGAATGGTAATTTGGAATGACTTTAAATCTTAGAGTTGTACGTGAGAGAAAAAACAAATGAGGGGTGTTAGGCGTTTGAAACTTTTTTTTTCTCTCTCCTGATTTCTGAGTGCTTATTGAGTATGGACTGAATATGCAAGCGTCCCGTTTTTATGCTGTACATGTTCAAAACAGTCAAAAAGTCTATTTGTCCCGGGATTTCGGACAAGTCCCGACTCTATATGGGAGGGGCAGGGGCAAATGACCTTTTTGGCATGTACTAAAGGTGCCTTCGGTTGGTAGTTGACAATAATTTTGCTTTACATTGTTAAGGAGAATGGGCCCCACTTTGGCTGAAGGGATAAAATTCATCAAATTGGATAGAACGGCGGAAAAAAAATGAATAAATGATTAAAGCATATGAGATACAGCAACATTGCTCACCCGTTGATTTTTTTGTCTGTCACGAGGTCATTTAGTGAGGAACCATTAAAGGTAAGAAAATCATGAGAGATCCAGAGGGAATCAATTAAGACCAAGTAGAAAGAGCTTATGAGGAGAGCAATGAGACTGTCAAAATTTTCTTTTCTTTTCTTTTCTGTAACCCGGCCAAGGGAGCTAGAACTCAAGGGAGAGCCTACACATGGGAAGACCATCGGCACAAATGAAAAGAAGGCTCACACAAATAAGTAAGAAGCCCACATAACCGAGAAAAAAGCCCACACAAGTGGAAAATGGTAGCATAACTTGGGTTCGAACCCTGGACTACCAGATTCGAGGTAAGTGGCAGTTCTCATGAGATAATCAAAGCTAACTCCCAATGGGGGTCATTAATCCATGTGCATTGGAAAAAAAAAAAATGAAGATTTTCACAAGTATATAGAGCATGGTTGTCAATTTCATTTTGTTTCAGTCGAAATAATTGAAATTTTTCATTCCGGTCCTCCAACCGAAAAGGAATGGGGTAAGAAAAAATCGATTTGAATTCTGGTCCAATTTGGTCCATTTCGGTTTATAGCATAATTTTCACTATTTTATAATGTCTTTTCTCAATATTCATATAAAGAAAACATGCATAATTTATATATTTTTTATTTTTCGATTTTTAATGTTATATTTTTCAATTTTTTATTATTCCGAAGAATTACTTTGAAAAGTTTTTCCTAATTTCTGAAATACCAAAATATTCTATCTTAGATGCTAAACCAAAATGATGAAAAAAAACAGAATTGACAACTATGATATAGAGATAACCTAAGCTATAAAAAAACCCAAAAAAGTCCATATTATTCATTAATATTAGTTAATAGAGGAAGAAAAAAAGAGAAAATCGGGCGGGAGGCCCTCAACCGTAAATATTCAAAGTTTAAATCCACTGTCATCATATGTAATTATAAGTGGATTTTTTATAAAATCCCTGAAAAACAAATACACAAGTAAATTTGGCCTTGATAAACAATCATTCGGTAATATGAGGGGGGTTATATGTAAATGGAAAGTTGAGAGCTTGCAGCCATATAAATGAGAAATGCTTTGAGCCAGCGCTATCAAAAGCAGACGCCCGCAATGTCCGGAATTATGCTGAAAAAAAAGGCAGACCTTTGACTTACATCTGGTCTTTGGGTAATCGGTTACTTGGTTTTCTCAAAAACTAATTCTCTGTTTAGTGGACCCAAACGGACCATTTGGAATCCAAAGCGACTCCAAGAAACTAAACTATGGTCCACACCACAGCTTTTGTTATTCGGTGGTCTGCCAGCCATACGTACGTCAGCATCATTTCACAGGGATAAGTCTATGCCCCGACGACTAAAAATAGTTAAGTACCAACACCTGCAACAAATTAATCAAGAGGTAAGTGGCATTAGTCAAATTGAGAGAGCCGTTCTTTTATTAGGGGTATTTGGGCGGAAGTCCCTCAACTGTGATTTTTATTGCAAGCGGTCCACAATACCTTATCATACTGACAGCAGTCCTCTTGTAACAGAAAAGGACAAAAACACCATTGTACATGTCAAAAAAAGTAAAACTGAAACAAATTTATCTGAGTTTTCAAAATTCAGATAAAACTCAGATAAATTTATCAATCTTCTAAGGCAGTCTTCTCACTGTTTAAACCATGGTTATGATCAGATATGTAGCCTGTGGACTGTGGTCCTGGACCATCCTTTCACATGTTAAAACCACTTACAGATTGACTGACTTGGGCTTTCTTGAAATTAGGATACAGGATACCTTGTGAATACAACAACCAGAAAATATTTGGTTTCTCCCATAATTCCCCGCTCCTGCTCCTTCTTCTCCTTCTGTCTGCTGCTAGAGAAAGAAAACGCGAATCATAAATCACAACCACTGCAATAAGAAAGGAGAGATGGATGTGGGTCGTCGGATGGCACCACTTCACATAGCTATTTGTTTGAAACTCAGAAAAGTTCTTCAAAACTCAGATAAATTTGTCTGAGTTCTGCCAAAAACTCAGATAAATTTATCTGAGTTGTGCCAGAAACTCAGATAAATTTGCCAAAACTCAGATAAATTTGCCAAATTTATCTGAGTTCTGCCAAAAACTCAGATAAATTTATCTGAGTTTCTGGCAGAACTTTGACGAATTTATCTGAGTTTCTGTCCAGTTTATCAGAGATTCTGGGAAATTTATCTGAGCTCGGCGACACCAAAAGTTAGAATACGGAAAATCAGATTCTAATAAAAATCGAAATCCAAAACAAAAACACTTGATGACCACAATCCAATCGAGAAAAGAGAGGGAGTAAACAAGAAAAAATGCAAAATGCTCTCTTTCAAATCAGTTGTAGAGAGAAAGAGAGATTTGGAAGAGACTTCAGATGAAAGAGTAAGATAAAGTAAAACTGTCTATCTTTGAAGAAATGAAAGAGAGAGAATCGGAAGTCATGGTGGCGACGGAAGGTGCTCTGCAACGATATTCTGCAACTATGGAAAGGAATGGAAAATGGAAAATGAGAGAAGAAGAATGAAAGAGTTTTCTGGCACAGTTGAATGGGGCAAAGTAGTCATGAAAATACATGACGTGGCATATTAGGGACCTCTCACTAAAGTATCTCCAGCTGTCTGGACTATAAACATTAGAGAAAAAGTAGTTGTCCTTGATGCCTTAGAAGACCGTGCTCAAGGACTTTTGACTAATTTACCCCTTTTATTAACCATTTAAATCAAGAGAACGGATCAAAGCATGGACTTCCATGAAAAATGCCGACATTTTGCCATGTACATCGGTCACGTTCATCGTGTGGGACCTAATGAAATTCAGGAGGGTTCTGCCTTTCGGTGACGGTCTCATTAATTGGAGCCAACGCAAGAAAATATATTATTTTTCTATTAATTTCAATAGTAAGTACCAAATGTAACATTTGACCACATACTTGTGCATTGATGCCATTTGTCACTCAGGATTAATGAATAGAGGATCTTACCTTCACCGATAGTCCAAATGTGCACTCCATAGAATAAAATAGCATATAAATATTGTTTCATTTTGGTAAGATGAAATTTGGCCATGAAGGTTGATGACCTATCAAGGAGAAGGGATAGATTAAAGAGGATGTTGGTGGAGATGGTAAAAATGAATATTAGAAAGTGTAACTTATTTGAGAATTTGACCTAACATATATAAGAATAGTGAAATATTATAATTCATGTAGCTGACCCCAACGTAGTTGAGTCGACAAAATAATTTGATGATAATAACGATGAATCATGGGATTGATTGCATCTCAACATGCAATCAACTTTCTACACTTTACTTTCAACATCATCGCATGTGACATGCTAATGTCATCTTGGGTTAAATGCAGACAAATTTTGGTGCAGCAAGGCCTGAGGTTTGTATGTGGAGCCCATGGGGCTCTTCCAACATCTGTGATTGTCTCATCAAGCTAATTTTGAGCAATCATCTAATGCATAGACAGTCGATAATGTGTTACACCCGGTCCCAAATTAATTAAGACTAACACTAATTAATTAAAATTAGTGTGAATTAATCAAGTTTAATGATGAATGTGAATATATGATATCTCTTTGTGAGCTTCATTTTAACTTCAGTTAATTTGAAGTTCACGGGAGTAAGTTTGGATGCGACTCGGAATATACTCGAATTTAATCATAATCTCAGATTCAAATCATGCCATAATGTAAACTATAAATAGGGCCGATGGTAAAAGATGGACCCACTAAGTCGCGTATGAACACTGTTGGAGTTGGGAAGAGGATTCCCTAACTGATCCAAAAAGGGCTTGAAGGGGTGTCACATGGGAAGCAAAAACATTTTTATTTTTAAGTGGTGGAGATGAAATGTCATTAATAGATATCTCCCCAACATGTGACAACCCCTGCCTGTTTGGACCAAACAGGGATCGGCTTCCTGTGGGTCAGGATCTCTTAGAAGTCATGCGATGGGAACGTCAAGTTGCTAATTAGAATCATGGGTGCAATGCAACGAAGACAGCGACTTTCTTTGAACCCGTGATGCAATGATTGTCTGATGAGCTGTGTGTGCCTTGAAACTAGCAACTGATGCTTTCGGCTTCAAGTGTTCGGTACACCGTGGGAGCAAGTGACTGTCAAGTGTCAACAATGTCAACAGCAAAACAGTCAGCATTTGGGTACCATCGTAAATAAGACATGGCACGTTATAACCTAACCAGGACTTTTTTAAAAATTAAAGTTTCTAGATTTGAATCACTAGTAGTGCTAAATTTGTATTTCATTCAACTCACTGGCCATTGAGAGCAATACTAATTTAGCTGTAGTCATTTTTCGACTCGTTCAAACGACTAGTGTAACCGCACCATGCATCATTCTTTCACATCTAGATTGTCCAGTAAATTATACTGATAAGCGCAGGAGACTCTTATCAACTAAGGGCGGCAAAATATACATGTAGATGGCACATACAAGATCATTTGAATATTTGATGGAAGTGTTATTGGATCTATTTTGTGTGGAGCTTAATTACATCCGCATTAAACTATTAACTTAGGTCCACTATCGTGCAAAGGTATTTTCGTTATATTATTACCCTACGCCTTTATGTAATCTTAGTATAGCCGCCATAGATTTTGTATTTTTTATTCTTTTCATTTTCTGCCTCTTAGTAGAGTAGAATCAGTGTGATCCATGAACGTACTTCAAGATAAAAAAAAAAAACACGTAAATCTCTGTATCTTTTTTATATGGTTAATTGCATCTTCCGTTGTTTATTTCCTATCGGGATCCGGTTATTGTACATGGAAAACTTAACAGCCCTCGTACTTGCGGTTGTGATTGGGCTGATCAGGATGAATCGTGTCCTCATGCATATGATATAATTAAGTTGGATGGATTTCAACTCCATGGCATTGTCGGTCCTTCCCGGTCAATGTGTTTGGAACCTTAAAATAAGGCCCAAGCTAAGATCATTGTGCCTGTTGGAAATGGGTCCATCAACAGCCTTGCTTTTAAGCTCCCTCCGTCGATTGGCTCCGCAATTTTCTCCTTTCTCCTACTTTCTGTAAGCCAGTCCTCTTCTATATTATATGCACTAATCCTTTTGCAGTCTAGAAAGAATCATGAAAAAGAAAACCCAAAATAACAGTAGAATCATGAAAAAGAAACAGAAGAGGCACGCATGGAATTGACCCACTAAAACCGTGGATTAAGATTCAAAAAATGGAAAATTCTCAAAAGGAATGAGATATTTTTTCCTTGTTTTCAAAATATATATATATATATATATATGAAGATTTAAAGATTTGATAAAAGTATAAAATTTTTCACAATTCTTTCAACCAAATAATCTCCATAAAAAAATAAAAAAAATTGACAATAATACCCTTATATGATTTTTCAAAATCATCCTTTAAAAGATATGATCAAGTCCAGTCCAAATAACCCAGTGGAGCCTATACCTTTATGTATGAATGGTTTAAAAAAGGAGATTCCAAGTGAAAACCAACTTCATGAAATGGTTATGGTCATCAAAATTAAAATGGCCAAGGAAAGAGGTTAAAGAAAGGCAAAAATCATTGATAACATAAGGGTATTTTATTATTTAAAAAAAAATGAAGAGGACCTGAAATAATTGAGCAAAAAATTTATATTTTTTTAAAATATTCAAATCATTATATGCTTTTTTGAAAATGAGTCGGAGAGACACAGAGATGACTGATAAAAATGTAGAAAAGGACAAGACAGGAACGCAAGCTCAATTTATGCAATCGCTTTTTTTATTTCGCGCCAACTGCGAGCAGTGCACATGCATCTTACTGAGTTTTGGGAGAGCACAGTCAAAGCATCACATGGGGTCTGTGGAAAAAGGATAAGAAGAAGAGGAAAAAGGAGCACCATTTTAGAAACTTACCCTGTTCACCATCTTTCATTGCAAGTGTTCTGTTGCTAGTGCTAGGCTGCTAGGATACTTAATAAAATAATAATTGAATTAAAATAATCATTTGATGTTCTAATCAACAGACAAAAAAATGATATATATTGTGATGTCAATTTCCTATAAATCCTTGTTTTCTTAATATGAGGTGGGTATGAAGAGGGAAGCAACTGGGGATTGGTTGCAGGCTTGAAGACAGGAAACCATTGGTGGTATACAATGAGAACAAGTTAAGTGATGGTTGAGAATGACTAGGACCAGAGAAGATAAAAGCACTATAAAATATCTATTAATTATCTAACTCTCTGCACTATAAAATTTAAATTATATAATTATCTGTCTTTCAAGATTCTGGGCAGTGTGGTTGATATGATTCATGGGTTCCGCCCATTTATAATTTTTCATTTACCTTTTACTTGTGGGCCACAAAATAGTCCATTGCACACCCACTTGCATTTTTGAAAATTTGAAATCCAGGTCACTGATCTTGAGTCTAATTGGTTTCTTTTATTAAAATGGAAGAACTACAAAAGGTAGAGATGCCTATGCATTTCCATGCAAATATCCATCCATCCAATGGTGATCATTCACATGTAGGCATTCAATACAATGGTTTGAAAAGAGTCCCTCTCGGTTGTAGGTTCGAAACTGCACTACCACACTGGGGCTACAGGGGATTTTACCAAGCTTCCCTCTGGGCCCGGAGGGATTAGTCCATCCCAAACGGTTGGAAACCCTCCGATAGGAAAAAAAAAAAAAAAAAAAAAGGTCCCTCTTAATTTGAAAAACTAGCGCATATTTACTTTGCAATAGGGGTTTTATATCTTGAAAAGTGTCTATGAATTTCTTTTTCCTCTCATTTGAAAACGATGGGTAGCCTCTGAACCAACTTAATGCAAATTAGGATTGTCAAAATGCCATACGATCCGTTAACACACCACAAACCCACACAATATTAACGGATTTGGGTGGGCTCTTAATGGGTTCAGGTTGTTAACGGGTCAAACTTGTTAACACATTAAGTTAATGGGTCGTGTATGAATTAAACAAGTAACCTATTAACAACCCGCTTAACCGCTTAAATTTCCTTTTCACCCTAAATGTATCTAAAATTAATTTATATTCATAAAGAAGAAATTAAAATTTCACGTGTACGGGTGGGTTACGTATTTTTCACGTGGCTTACATATTTTTCTCCTTCTATCTTTCTATAATTTTTTTTTTAATTTTCGAAATGACTTAATTACTTAACGGGTTAACGGGTTGAGTCGTGTAACCCGTTAAATTAACGGGTCATATTTGGGTTGAATTTTTTGACTCGTTAAGTTAACGGGTCGTGTACGGGTTGAGGTGATTTTATCCCGAATTCGTTAATCCGTAAACCAAATTCATCATACACGAGACGATTGACACCCATACTGCAAAAGAAATTATTTGTGAAAGAAACTGTAAATAAAAGATTTTCGAATTTATCCAAATGATGTCTCTTTTGGCACACATGGGATAATCCATCATCCTGCGGACCAGGTAAGCACTCCGCATAGGACCATCAGGCAATTTTTTTATTATAAAAAATAATATTTTTTAGAAAAGATTAGGTTTTGTAAACATGAAAATCATGCTTGCTCGCCCCCAAAGCCCACCATATAGTAATTACTTTGCATAAAGTTTGGACATTATCTTGGTACTAGTTTGGATCAAATACAGTGTCACCTATCAAATTGAAGAGGCAAGGGATGCTATGGGAGGTACTTAATGGTTTCCTTGTGCTTAGTTAATTTATACACATTAGTATCAAATTATGCATATGATGCGCTACTTTTGATGTTTGAAGGAGAATAAACTGTTTTCCACTGCTCTTGGATGATATCAAAGGATGTTTGTCACGGGGTCAATTCTTTCGCATTGAATAACTCTGATGCTTTCGTCAGCCTTCAAATATACTTTGCAAATATAAACAATGAGATACAGGTGGAACCAACCCCGAATCATAGATAATCAGCCATACAGAACACCAAAAAAGTTGTTAAAAGTGGGCCTCATTTTTATAACCGGGCCCAAATTTCAATTTATATGAGGGTGGCCCCTACTATTATCATCATTGAGTGGGCGTGCAAAGAGAAAAAATTGCAGAAAATATAAAATGAAGAGAGATGCGTGATGGAAGTTTGGAGCTCCGAATTCTATATTACACCTGTCCAATTCTCATTAGAGGGCCTAGAATAAGTATCAATAACAAATCACTCACAATGCAATGTATTCTGCACGCGATTTCTAAACGATTGAGATGAGTCAGATTGGAGAGCAGGTTTTTCCATCCAAATGATTCCATATAACTTCCTTCATATCTCATATGTAAGAACTTTCAGAGCTGGTATCATCTTCTTCATGATGAAGAAACCTTTCTCGTCTTCAAGCTCGGTCACTCGAACAACTGGTCCGTAGTACTCTAGGAAACGAAAGAGAGGAGAGTCAGCGTCATCAGCTCCTGCTACCAAGGGAAACCCTCGTCCCCTTCCTCCTCCTGTTGTGCATGCTCCTCCACCTCCACCACCTCTAGTAAAATTACAAAAACCTCTTCAATTATAATATAGATTTAAATTAATATTATTACTTTGTATCTCCTAGATGGCTGATGTGAATGCAGTATCTGCAAACTGGATAGAGCCCTACGGGCTCCCGATTGTTGCAAGATACTGCGAGAAATGCATGAAGAATGTCGAGAATTTTGGGATTGATTGTCCTTCCTGCAACTCTCTTGTGAAACCAACCTAGGAGATGGCCGCCTGGGCACCGGAAGCTGGTGGAGAGGCACAAGGAGGAGATGCGCCGGCACCACTCCAGTAAACAAATGGATATTTGAACCGATTATAATTTGGTGCATAGTATTTTAGTGGCAACTTGATCTGCGTCGATGGATCTCATATGTCTGTTAGGTCTGCAGACGTACTCTGTTAATTGCTTTTAGATTCTGCTGTGTAGATGGATTTGATCTGTTTAGTTCTGTAGACATCCTCTGTTAATTGATTTTAGAATGTTATCTTCTCTAATATATCATGAGACGTTAAAACTTGTGCTCTAGGATGAGAACAAGAGGTCGGAATAGAGGTTTAAATGCGAAAAAACGATTTTGGAATAAATGTTGGAACATCCAAATGTCATGGGTGTTTAAACACTAGAGAAAGAAATAAATAATTTTATAGGTTTTGTTCTTTTTATGATAAATCAATGAGGTTTAGTTCTTTGATTTTGCGAAATCATTGGCAGTGTTGTGTCTAATGTTTGTAAAGTGGATAAGAATGGGAATTAAATACACTTACACTTGCACTTTCGGGTAGAGTACATAGAACATGAGTATTCGCCTAGCCAAGGAACTGTTCCTTTAATTTTATTAAGAAAATCTTTTTCCACTTGGCCTAAATGGATATTCAAACGTCTTAGACTAAGCATCATCACCCACTATCCCAATTGGTTTCAGACGCCCAATGAGCTCTTTTAGCATTTGTTTGCCAAAAGCTCAATTAATCCCATGCACGTACAAGTGAGAAAGCCCATCCCTTTGAGGAATTCACCAATATGAAAATAGACAAAAACATCACCTAGGCAGCAACTGAGTTTTTAGCCTGCAGTTAGTAGTTTGTTTATTTTTCACTTTTTCAAGGAAAATCAAGGATCTAAATATCATTGGAAGTATACAATTGACAATTGTTAAAATATTGAGACAATTCTACTTCTGTTTCCAATATTTCTTATATGATTGTCTAAATTTTTATTATTATGATTTTTTGTGTACCCACCTAAAGGGAGCAAGGACCCCGCCCTCGAGTGAGGTGATGGGGCCCTTAGCCTCGAATTTCTTATTACACCTGTCCAATTCTCATTGGAGGGCCTAGAAATAAGTGTCAGTCACAAATCACTCACAATGCAATGCATTCTGAATGCGATTTCTGAACGGTTGAGATGGGTTCGTCAGATTGGAGATCACATTTTTCCCATCCAAATGATTCCCCAGTAGCTATATAACTTCCTTCATGCTCTATTTAATCTCATATGTAAGAACTTTCAGACTTGGTATCATCTTCTTCGTGATGAAGAATCCTTCCATGCCTTTAAGCTCGGTCATTCGAACAACTGCTCCGTAGTACTCTAGGAAACGAAAGAGAGGAGAGTTAGCGTCTTCAGCTCCTGCTACCAAGAGAAACCCTCGTCCCCTTCCTCTTCCTATTGTGCATGCTCCTCCACCTCCACCACCTCTGGTAAATTACGAGAACCTCTTCAATTATAATATAGATTTAAATTAATATAATCGCTTTGTATCTCCTAGATGGCTGATGTGAATGCAGTATCTGCAAACTGGATAGAGCCCTACGGGTTCCCGATTGCTGCAAGATACTGCGGGAAATGCATGAAGAACGTTGAGAATTTTGGGATTGATTGTTTTTCCTGCAACTCTCCTGTGAAACCAACCTCGGAGATGGCCGCCTGGGCACCGGAAGTTGGTGGAGAGGCACAAGGAGGAGATGCGCCGGCACCACTCCAATAAACAAATCGGATATCTGAACCGATTAGAATTTGGTGCAAAGTATTTTAGTGGCAGTTTGATCTGCGTCGATGGATCTCATATTTCTGTTAGGTCTGCAGTCGTACTCTGTTAATTGCTTTCAGATTCTGCTGTGTAGATGGATTTGATCTGTTTAGTTCTGTAGACATCCTTTGTTAATTGATTTCATATTGTTAATTGATTTTAGAATGTTACATTCTCTGATATATCATGAGACGTTAAAATTTGTGCTCTAGGATGAGAACAAGAGGTCGGAATAGAGGTTTAAATGTGAAAGAACGATTTTGGAATAAATGTTGGAACATCCAAATGTCATGGGTGTTTAAACACTAGAGAAAGAAATAAATGATTTTATAGGTTTTGTTCTTTTTTACGATAAATCAATGATGTTTAGTTCTTTGATTTTGCGGAATCATTGGCACTCTGGTGTCTAATGTTTGTAAAGTGGATAAGAATGGGTATTGAGCTACAGGAATTATATAATACAATGTCTAGCCTATGTAGGTTGCCACGTTGGATTGAATGCCATACTTGGCTGCACGTGTAATCTTGAGGGCACCAGTGTGTATGTTTGACCATTAGCTTGTAATGCTTTTAAAGTGTAATCCGACAATTTGTAGATAATCTGATTGAGGGTAATGAATAACAAATAAAATTTCCAAGAAAGTAATCTCAACTTTGAAACATCAGGTTAATACTTTAAGAATTCAAGTTGATCTCTTAGAACAAACATTCCAAGATTCAAATACCACCAATATTGAAAGTTTTTGTGGATCCATCCAAAATCACCCTTTTAAAAAGTGGTATACCACAATCACTTTACAAATTCAAGAATTTTCCTATGAACTCACTGTTCTGATTGATTCGGGAGTCAATATAAATTGCATCAAAGAATGTCTCAACCTCATATGTCTCCTAGAACATAACCCTTCTTCAATCACCACCGCTAATGGAAATACATGTTTCATCCAGTAAAAATTAACTAATGCCATTATTTTAAAGGATAGTATTGGTATTCCCACTAATTTTGTTGTTATCCCAAATCTACAACATAATTTAGTTCTTGGAACACCCTTTATAGCACAAATCCAGCCCTTTTTAGTCACCATAAAAAGGCCTACATACCACAATAAAAGATAAAAAAGTCAATTTTCAATTTAATGCATATTTTCATTCATTCATATTTTCTCAAATACTTAAACATTATCTCCTTTCTTTCTCTCAGCAACTAATGTCTTTTAACGAAGGGAAGCTGCCAATTCAATCCAATCAACCTTCTACCATTCAAGAGCTGTTTCCACTGCATATCCCATTTCTTTCCTCCGATCCACTCCCTTCTGCCTAGTCTCAAGCTCTTATTGACAGAATATGAAGCACGCATCTCTCTGGCAAAAAAAACTCTCGTATGAGAAAAAAATATCTCTGATTTAGTCACACATCTCAAATCCTTAGAATCAAGGATATAATTGCTTGAGCAACAATGTGCATCGTCATCTAATAAAAGAATAAAAAACAATTCAGACAACAACTCCTGGAAAATGTTGATAACCTCTTTCCAGATGATTTATCTGTGCGGATTAGAACTCAAACTCTAATTCTCATTGGAGGGCCTGGAATAAGTGTCAATCACAAATCACTTACAATGCACGGCATTCTGCATGCGATTTCTGAACGGTTGAGATGGGTTCGTCAGATTGGAGATCACATTTTTCCCGTCCTAATGATTCCCCAGCAGCTATATAACTTCTTTCATGCTCTATTTAATTTCATATGTAAGAACTTTCAGAGCTGGTATCATCTTCTTCGTGATGAGGAAACCTTCCCCCGCCTTCAAGCTCGGTCACTTGAACAACTGGTCCGTAGTACTCTAAAATTAAAGGTTAAGAAGTCTTTTATTTCCAATTTCTAAAATTAATGGGGTCAAGAAATATTATAAAAGTAGCATGTCAAATTATTTAATTGGGTTCCTTAAAAACTATGGGGCTTATTTCTAATTTTTGAGACAAATAGGCTATGGTATTAAAATAAATAAGTGGTGTTATTCACATGCACCTACAACTACCATAAACCCATCATTTCACCTTTCTTCACATGGCATGTCCACCATTTCACCTGCTCTCACAAACCACTAAGCTACTCACCCACTTTTTCTTTTTACCACTATCCACACACGTCACCCATCTTCTTCTCTTCCTCATCAAATGTTCTGCAACAGAACACTCTAACAAACAGAGAACGCATCTCATGCCTAGGTTATTTTGTTCCACAAAATCGTGGGCCCCGTTGACCCAAGCCCAGATCAAACCTCACCATTGAGGTTGCCCAGGGCCCTACTACAAGATGTAGGGTCCAGATCAAAGTCGGTGGCCCACTTGGGCCCCACACTCTAAAGAAAACGGAAACTACATTTCCTAATTCGTTACTGACATGCCATCTCTGGGGCTTTGGATGGTGGACCAAACGGGGTCCACCTCACATGGATTCACATCCCCAATATCGCCCCGCCATTTCCGGCCCGATGGACAGACCAGATCGACGATCGGATCAACCAGTGGGTCCCACAATTATGTGCTGCAAAACTGACTTTTATTCCAAAAACACATCCCCTGTGATCAAACTAATGGATAGTGGGCCAGGGGTGTCCACTCCCTATGGGACCAATCCCTTTAGGGTCGCCCGTGGGTCCTCTATCAGATCCACGGTTCAGATCGATCATCGGGTGGCCCACCTGGATCTCGGCCTCAACGCAAAGAAATTGGAACCTTCTTATTTCCATGACAGGAATTGTAACAGTCACCCATTTCCATCCGAATTCTATTCAAATCAATTCCACTCACCTCCATTCATCAAATAAACAATTAAAATCATAAAAACACTTCAATGCCAACCATCCATTAATCCATCCGGACTATTGATCTTCTAAATGAGATAAACCCATCCATCAATGGCCAAAAACCATAAAACCAAGCTCAAAAGGTAGATCTACTCATTTCTAGCATAATTGAAATGGAAATATAGAATCAATAATAAAAATCATGCATACTATGTTAGGTGAGTATATTGCACTTGCATCAAATCCGAGTTTGCAAAAGAAAATAATATGAAGATCCAATCCAAGCTATCTAAACCAACCCAATCTACCAAGCCTAATACCCATTCCACAAGAGAACCAAATATTAGCAAAGAAACCTAGGGATAGAGAAAATCCTAGAAAATCATATGGAAATTGCCTAAGGAATGAGCCTTACCTTGATTGGTAGAAGAGAAAGAGATTGATAAGAGAGGTAGAAGATGGCTCCTCCTTCTTCTTGCAATTAGGGTTTTGGACGTAGGGATTTTAGCTAGGGTTTTGTGAAATGAGAGGTAAATTTGGGATAAATGAGAGTAAATTTAGGGTTCATTTCCCAATGCAATAATTTAAGTTATATAGTCTAGGGCTTTTGAGACACTTACCAAAAGAGCCTTCCTTATTGTATAGGAATGTGGATAAGGGCATGGGCATTTAGGTCATTTGGTGGAAATTCTAGAATGTTCTCAAGTGTGAAAAACATCCTATATAAAGGCTTATTTACTAGGAAGGGCCTCAACACTGCAAAAATTATAAAAAGACACTCTATAAATCTATAAAATACACAATAGGCCTAAATTCTATAAAATAGACTAATACTTAGGAAAATATCTATTTACCCTTACTAACCCCTATTAATTAGTACAATTATGCTATATTATCATAATTAATAGTATTCAAATTCAAAATGAGGGCCCACCAAAGGTGGGGCCTCACATCGTCCCCTTCCTCTTCCTGTTGTGCATGCTCCTCCACCTCCACCACCTCTGGTAAATTACGAGAACCTCTTCAATTATAATATAGATTTAAATTAATATTATTCCTTTGTATCTCCTAGATGGCTGATGTGAATGCAGTATCTGCAAACTGAATAGAGCTCTAGGGCTCTCGATTGCTGCAACATACTGCGGGAAATGCATGAAGAACGTTGAGAATTTTGGGATTGGTTGTCCCTCCTACAACTCTCTTGTGAAACCAACCTGGGAGATGGCCGCCTGGGCAGCAGAAGCTGGTGGAGAGGCACAAGGAGGAGATGTGCAAGCACCACTCCAGTAAACAAATCGGATATCTGAACCGATTAGAATTTGGTGCATAGTATTTTAGTGGCAACTTGATCTGCGTCGATGGATCTCATATGTTTGTTAGGTCTGCAGGCGTACTCTGTTAATTGCTTTCAAATTCTGCTGTGTAGATGGATTTGATCTGTTTAGTTCTATAGACATCCTTTGTTAATTGATTTCAGACTGTTAATTGATTTTAGAATGTTATATTCTCTGATATATCATGAGACGTTAAAATTTGTGCTCTAGGATGAGAACAAGAGGTCGGAATAGAGGTTTAAATGTGAAAGAACGATTTTGGAATAAATGTTGGAACATCCAAATGTCATGGGTGTTTAAACACTAGAGAAAGAAATAAATGATTTTATAGGTTTTGTTCTTTTTTACGATAAATCAATGATGTTTAGTTCTTTGATTTTGCGGAATCATTGGCACTCTGGTGTCTAATGTTTGTAAAGTGGATAAGAATGGGTATTGAGCTACAGGAATTATATAATACAATGTCTAGCCTATGTAGGTTGCCACGTTGGATTGAATGCCATACTTGGCTGCACGTGTAATCTTGAGGGCACCAGTGTGTATGTTTGACCATTAGCTTGTAATGCTTTTAAAGTGTAATCTGACAATTTGTAGATAATCTGATTGAGGGTAATGAATAACAAATAAAATTTCCAAGAAAGTAATCTCAACTTTGAAACATCAGGTTAATACTTTAAGAATTCAAGTTGATCTCTTAGAACAAACATTCCAAGATTCAAATACCACCAATATTGAAAGTTTTTGTGGATCCATCCAAAATCACCCTTTTAAAAAGTGGTATACCACAATCACTTTACAAATTCAAGAATTTTCCTATGAACTCACTGCTCTGATTGATTCGGGAGTCAATATAAATTGCATCAAAGAATGTCTCAACCTCATATGTCTCCTAGAACATAACCCTTCTTCAATCACCACCGCTAATGGAAATACATGTTTCATCCAGTAAAAATTAACTAATGCCATTATTTTAAAGGATAGTATTGGTATTCCCACTAATTTTGTTGTTATCCCAAATCTACAACATAATTTAGTTCTTGGAACACCCTTTATAGCACAAATCCAGCCCTTTTTAGTCACCATAAAAAGGCCTACATACCACAATAAAAGATAAAAAAGTCAATTTTCAATTTAATGCATATTTTCATTCATTCATATTTTCTCAAATACTTAAACATTATCTCCTTTCTTTCTCTCAGCAACTAATGTCTTTTAACGAAGGGAAGCTGCCAATTCAATCCAATCAACCTTCTACCATTCAAGAGCTGTTTCCACTGCATATCCCATTTCTTTCCTCCGATCCACTCCCTTCTGCCTAGTCTCAAGCTCTTATTGACAGAATATGAAGCACGCATCTCTCTGGCAAAAAAAACTCTCGTATGAGAAAAAAATATCTCTGATTTAGTCACACATCTCAAATCCATAGAATCAAGGATACAAATATTGCTTGAGCAACAATGTGCATCGTCATCTAATAAAAGAATTAAAAAAATAATTCAGACAACAACTCCTGGAAAAGGTTGATAACCTCCTTCCAGATGATTTATCTGTGCGGATTAGAGCTCAAACTCTAATTCTCATTGGAGGGCTTAGAATAAGTGTCAGTCACAAATCACTTACAATGCACTGCATTCTGCATGCGATTTCTGAACGATTGAGATGGGTTCGTCAGATTGGAGATCAGATTTTTTCCGTCCAAATGATTCCCCAGTAGCCATATAACTTCCTTAATGATCTATTTAATCTCATATGTAAGAACTTTCAGAGCTGGTATCATCTTCTTCGTGATGAAGAAACCTTCCCCCGCCTTCAAGCTCGGTCACTTGAACAACTGGTCCGTAGTACTCTGGGAAACGAAAGAGAGGAGCGTCGGCTTCATTAGACTCTGCTACCAAGAGAAACCCTCATCCCCTTCCTCCTTCTGTTGTGCATGCTCCTCCACCTCCACCACCACTGGTAAAATTACTAGAACCTCTTCAATTATCAATAGGTTTAAATTAATATTATTGCTATGTATCTCCTAGATGGTTGATGTGCATGCAGCTTCTGCAAACTGGATAGAGCCATATGGGCTCTCGATTGCTGCAACATACTGCGGGATATGCATGAAGAACGTTGAGAATTCTGGGATTGGTTGTCCCTCCTACAACTCTCTTGTGAAACCAACCTGGGAGATGGCCGCCTGGGCACCGGAAGCTGGTGGAGAGGCACAAGGAGGAGATGCGCCGGCACCACTCCAGTAAACAAATCAGATATCTGAACCGATTAGAATTTGGTGCATAGTATTTTAGTGGCAACTTGATCTGCGTCGATGGATCTCATATGTCTGTTAGGTCTGCAGACGTACTCTGTTAATTGCTTTCAGATTCTGCTGTGTAGATGGATTTGATCTGTTTAGTTCTGTAGACATCCTTTGTTAATTGATTTCAGACTGTTAATTGATTTTAGAATGTTATATTCTCTGATATATCATGAGACGTTAAAATTTGTGCTCTATGATGAGAACAAGAGGTCGGAATAGAGGTTTAAATGCGAAAGAACGATTTTGGAATAAATGTTGGAACATCCAAATGTCATGAGTGTTTAAACACTAGAGAAAGAAATAAATGATTTTATAGGTTTTGTTCTTTTTTTATGATAAATAAATGATGTTTAGTTCTTTGATTTTGCGGAATCATTGGCAGTGTGGTGTCTAATGTTTGTAAAGTGGATAAGAATGGGTATTGAGCTACAGGAATTATATAATACAATGTCTAGCCTATGTAGGTTGCCACGTTTGATTAAATGCCATACTTGGTTGCACGTGTAATCTTGAGGGCACCAGTGTGTATGTTTGACCATTAGCTTGTAATGCTTTTAAAGTGTAATCCGACAATTTGTAGATAATCTGATTGAGGGTAATGAATAACAAATAAAATTTCCAAGAAAGTAATCTCAACTTTGAAACATCAAGTTAATACTTTAAAAATTCGAGTTGATCTCTTAGAACAAACATTCCAAGATTCAAATACCACCAATATTGAAAGTTTTTGTGAATCCATCCAAAATCACCCTTTTAAAAAGTGGTATACCACAATCACTTTACAAATTCAAGAATTTTCCTATGAACTCACTGCTCTGATTGATTCAGGAGCCAATATTAATTGCATCAAAGAAGGTCTCGTCTCCTAGAACATAACCCTTCTTCAATCACCACCGCTAATGGAAATACATGTCTTATCCAGTAAAAATTAACTAATGCGATTATTTTAAAGGACAATATTGGTATTCCCACTAATTTTGTTGTTGTCCCAAATCTACAACATAATTTAGTTCTTGGAACACCCTTTATAACACAAATCCAGCCCTTTTTAGTCACCATAAAAGGCCTACATACCACAATAAAAGATCAAAAGGTCAATTTTCAATTTAATGCATAATTTTATTCATTCATATTTTCTCAAATACTTAAACATTATCTCCTTTCTTTCTCTCAGCAACTAATGTTTTTTAACGAATGGAAGCTGCCAATTCAATCCAATCAACCTTCTACCATTCAAGAGTTGTTTCCACTGCATAACCCATTTCCTTCCTCCGATCCACTCCCTTCTACCGAGTCTCAAGTTCTTATTGACAGAATATGGAGCACGCATCTCTCTGGCCAAAGAAACTCTCGCATGAGAAAAAATATTTCTGATTTAGTCACACATCTCAAATCCTTAGAATCAAGGATACAATTGCTTGAGCAACAATGTGCATCGTCATCTAATAAAAGAATTAAAAAACAATTCAGACAACAACTCCTGGAGAAGGTTGATGACCTCATTCCAGATGATTTATCTGTGCAGATTAGAGCTCAAACTCTAATTCTCATTGGAGGGCTTGGAATATATGTCAGTCACAAATCACTTACAATGCAATGCATTCTGCATGCAATTTCTGAACAGTTGAGATGGGTTCATGATGAAGTTACCTTCCCCACCTTCAAACTTGGCCCCTCGAAGAACTTGTTCGTAGTACTCTAGGAAACGAAAGAGAGGAGCGTACAAGAGAAACTCTCGTCCCTTTCCTCCTCCATTTGTGCATGCTCCTCCACCTCCATCACCTCTGGTAAAATTACTAGAACCTCTTCAATTATCAATAGATTTAAATTAATTTCATTGCTTTGTATCTTGTAGATGGTTGATGTGCATGTAGCTTTTGCAAACTGGATAGAGCCATATGGACTATCGATTACTGTAAGATACTGCGGAAATGCATGAAGAACGTCGAGAATTTTGGGATTGGTTTTCCTTCCTGCAACTCTCCTGTAAAACCAACCTGGGAGATAGCTACCTGGGCACCGGAAGTTGGTGGAGAGGCACAAGGAGGAGATGCGCCGGCACCACTCCAGTAAACAAATCGGATATTTGAACCGATTAGAATTTGGTGCATAGTATTTTAGTGGCAACTTGATCTGCGTAGATGGATTTCATATTCTATTGGGTCTGCGGACGTACTCTTTTAGTTGCTTTTAGATTCTGCTGTGTAGATGGATTTGATCTGTGTAGTTCTGTAGACATCCTCTGTTAATTGATTTCAGACTGTTATTGATTTCATAATGTTATATTTTTTTAATGAAAATACAAATAATATATTAATGATTAAAAGAGATTACATCAGTCTCCAACAAGTGGAGTAATCAGTCAGGATACAAAGAGACCCAAGTGTGGGTAATATGTTTAGATGTAGCTACCTTAGCAAGATTATGAGCAATTTTGTTGCATTACCTGCCTATATGTATGAACTGGACAATCCCAATTTGTCTACTCAAGGCTAAGCAATCATCATATAAAGGACCAGCAAGAGCAAGGGAGGAAGCACCTATACATAAGGCTTGGATGGTTACCAACGAGTCCTTCAATATGATATTATCAAGTTGCAGTTGTTGTCCAAGTTCAAGACCAAGTCTGCAAACAAGGGCTTCGATTGTGTCCACATGGTAGTTGGAAGCAAACCAAGAAGCATGACAAGCAATTACACGACCACACTAGTCACAGACTACCACAATAGCACCGGTTCCATCCCTACCAACCCCCCCATCCACATTTACCTTGCAGCAACCATGGGGTGGAGGAGACCATCGCAAATGACTACCCAGATTAGGCTATACAGCCAATGATGGAGCAGTCAAAGAGGCAGACTCAAAATCCTGTAGCTGATCATGACTCCAAGCTACCAGTGCTTCAGGAGATCTACCATATCCCTTAAACAATCTGGAATTTCGATCTGTCCAAATTGCCTAAACCATCATCGCCCAAAGCTGCTTCACTTTCGACCCAACCCGTGTTAAAACTTCCTTGCACCATGCCTTGAAGCTATTACCAGAAGGTTTCACCTCACTATGCCAATCACATATATTCCAGATTTTCAAGGATTCAACACAAGAGAAAGCCATATGCTCCACGGATTCCCAAGCTTCTCCACGACGTGCACATAAAGTAAAAGGAATGACCTGTCTCCTAAAGAGAGCAGCAGCAGTGGGCAAGGCATTATGACAGGCTCGACACAAGAATATCAGAACCTTGGGAGGGAGTTGAATCTTCCAAAGAAGGTTCCACCATATGGTTTGGTCATGAGAGCTTGAACTCGCAACCTGCAAAAAATTCTTGTCCTGAACATAGTTCAAAGCAACTTGATACCCCGACTTTACCTTATATAACCCGTTAGAGGAGTAGTGCCACACCCGCTTATCAACGCCATTATACTTGGGCAAAGGGATTTGAAGAACTCTATCAGCATCCCTCAAAAGAAAATGATTGTGTATCAGCTCTGTATTCCAATGCCCATCTCTAATTAGAGAGGCCACCCGAGTATGGTTGCCCAACGAAGGAGAGGAATATATTTTAAAAGATAGTGGCCTAGGCAGCCATTTATCCTCGTAGATACTAACATAACGCCCATCCCCAATTTGCCATCTTACACCATGCTCCAACACAACCCTCCCTTTCATTAAACTCTTCCAAAGAAAAAAGTGATGAGGGAGAACTCTAGCATAAAAAAATTGTGCTCTAGGATGAGAACAAGAGGTTGGAATAGAGGTTTAAATGCGAAATAACGATTTTGGAAGAAATGTTCGAACATCCGAATGTCATGGGTGTTTAAACACTAGAGAAAGAAATAAATGATTTTATAGGTTCTGTTCTTTTTTATGATAAATCAATGATGTTTAGTTCTTTGATTTTGCGGAATTATTGGCAGTGTGGTGTCTAATGTTTGTAAAGTGGATAAGAATGGGTCTATTGGGGCTGTTGTTGAGGCCAAACGGCCACTTGGTGTGTTCGGTGCATGTTGCTATGGTCTGCAAATGCTAGTGTGGTCCGTCGATGCGAACGGTGGGTGCAGGCTTAGTCCGTCAATATGCATTGTGTGGTCCATTGGGAGTTGGTGCAGACAGTGCATGTAGGCACTTGGGTCAGTCGATGTGGAGGGTGTGAATCATGAGACTCGTGACAAATTTCACCAAGTACATGACAATTCAGAGTGGCGAGTAGGAGAAAGGGAGGGGAAGTTTGGGGATTTATTTATTTTTATTATTTTTATACAAGAAATGGGGAGTGTGAAAAGTAAAAAGTAGAGTGCAGATAGCAGCTTTACAATTGTCAAATATGGATTTTCCACGACTTTAGAAAAATAAAAAATCTTTTCCATCAAGCTTCACGTGAATAGTATTTAAATCAAGGGTTGAGATGTAATATGAGATCTTAGGGTTTTAATAGCTTTAAAATACTATATATATATATATATAAAAGGCTGTATAAGGGGACATTCAGCCCATCCTCATATTATCTCAATAAAATTGTGTGATTGATCATAAGTGGGTCTAAGTAGGGGTGTACAAAAAATCCGCCGATCCGTAAAACAAATCCAATCCGATCTACAGATTTTTAACCGAACCGAAAGTAAATGGATTTGTGACGAATTAAAAATCTTGTAATCCGTTAGCCATAGATCGGTGATGGATCAATCTGATCCGATCCGTTGACATTAAAATATAAATTAAAAAAACTTCAGGGGCCGAAATATAAGTTAAGAGCTCTAAACATAAGGAGTCTAAATATAAGTTAGGGCTCTAAATATATTTGTAATTTATATGTTTTTATGGATTGTTAGATCTCTTTCTTTAACATTAGATTCAACGGATTGAACGGATTAATCCGATTCGATCCGGTCCTCCACGAATCGGATTGGTTTTTAACAGTCATGGATTGGTGACGGATTTCAAATCGATCAATCCGTAGGTAACGGATTGGTGACAGATTTGGCCTAATCCGCACCAATCCGATCTGTGTACACCCCTAGGTCTAACAGTGAGATGAGCTCTTATCCTATCTATTTTCTTTATGACGTGGATATCTCTAGGTATTTGATATGACAGAACTATTCCTGTGAATATCACCTGCTAAACTCACAAAAATGCACAGCGGGCAAATATGCCCCTCAAATCCTATCTTTTTTTATGTAGTTTTTTTTAGGAGGACACTTTCAATCACTATTCTAATGCCCATGCCATTTCTTGGGTTTGATTCCGATCATCAGTTGAATAATTGCGCATTTATATATTAATACTCTTTTTGAAATCATTTTTTACATTTACATAATCCCTTAAGATATCTAATATTAAAAAAAATTGGACTTAATTTCCATTTTTTTGGGCCCACCATTTGTAAGGGCACGCTCATAATAATCTAACATGCGTCATATCTTTGGTTCATATCAATGTAAGCTAGGATTCGAAATAACGCCTTTGGTCCTTAAAATTTTTAAGAAGCCCTACGAATTTTGAGAATTATCGTGTTTTTTATGCACTTGCCCCCCGGGCCGTTATCACATGTGGCTCATCTCAGATCCATAAACGCATGCTACACTGAAACGTGTGCGTGTAGCGTGTTGCGTGCGGCTAGAAGCGTTGTTGCGGGCAAGCTGCCATGTTTTCTTCAGCGTATGAGTTGTATCTTGCAAGTAATGTCATGCCAGAGATCGCTAAAAGTCATTGCGTTTTTAGATCAATTTGGATGATGCCCACCTTCGAGTAGATCATGGGCTGGCCAGATTTTACTCTAATAACTTGCAAGTAATGACCAATATTGTCAATTTTTGTTAGAGATGAGAATTGAAAAGTAGACACTTACACCCAATAACTATAACCTTTGAATTGGAGATGAATGACACTCATCTTCCTTTCTCATGTGCATTGGACCCATCACTGCAAACCTTTGGATTGCATGCTCTCTACATTTACACTTCTTGGAGAGCCAAGAGTTAAGAAACCATATTTCCCAAATATTAGAAACAAATCCTTCCAACAGAGAAGGACCACTTGAGTCGTTTTGACACCTTCAAGATAATCACTTGCAATCTGACACAAAAGGGCAATTTGGTCACAGAACACCCAGATTTTAAATTACAGGAAGTCCCTAACTATGCTTTAAATGAAGGCATGTTTGGAGGTGCAGGCAAAGAGAAGAAACTAAAGGCCTTTGCTTTACAGTTAGCAGATTCGATGGGCATAGAAGCAACTCTGGAGAATGGAACTCAGTTGGAAAGAGGAGGAGGAGAAACAACGCCTTTGCTAGATTACCAGATGTAAACTTCTCTAGAATTCATCATCATCTCCTCTTATTTATTTTTGTTTTGTTTCGGGCTTATTACTTAAATTCTTCTGGTTATAGTTTATAACCATCTTCTCATTCCTCCTCAAATTCTGCCATGTATTTCTTTGGAACTAGATAGCTCTTGAGAATTAATCCCATGTCCAATTACATAATTTGGGGTGTAAGATACCTTGGGTTTGAGTTCGGTAAAGAAAAAAATCCCTTGTTTTTGCCCAATCCAAAACCTTCTAGAAGTGGTACATTCCAAGTTCACAATCCACCAAAGCGCCTAAGTAAACTCCAATTGAGTGATATGATAGGGTTCAGCATCCCTTTCAAATCATTAATTTGACGGTTAGTGTGTGTATGAAAATGACAGTGCGCAGAACCAGGCACAACTATGTAGATACGGTTGCACCCTTTAAAACACAGTGCGATTTAAAAAACTTATTAAAAATTATAGATTCATTCTCAAAATCCATACGAAAATTTCTTGATTTTCCCCTAAAACCAAACCACCCATTAAGATTTAAGGTTCGCACCCCAAATCCTGGGTCGAGTAACTTACAAGGTAAAATCATACTCGGCCTCACTCTCTTTAATCCAACTTCCCGTGTGACAGATATTATGATAGTGGTTATCTCATATTCTTTATATAAGTTTGAAATGAATAAGATTTGATTCTCATAATAAGTAATATAGTAGTAATTTCTACGCAAAAAAAAAAAAAAGTGATAAATCAGTTATAAGTTCATGAATAAGTCATAAGGAAGGCAAAGTTGAGTGTCGAACATTGACTCTACACCAAAATATACATATCAATTTATAACATGGATATTGGAAAGATTACTTTTCTATTAGACTGCTCAATTTTATATACCCCCATGTGAGTCAAAAGCTTGGTATCTCATTCCTATGTTACTCTATTTTGAGCCAAGTTTTGAATTTATACAAATCTATTATATATATATATATATATATATATATGTGGGAAGTGTTCCTATGAGAGACACTCTCACCAACTTGGTGAGAGATGGGTGGGGGCCCATAAGAGCACTTCCCTATATATATATATATATATGTTTATATATATTTGCGAAAATTGCATAAAGGCATGCTCGTGCCTAGCACGTGTTATTGTGCTAGTAGTTCTGAGTCCTGTGACCTGAAAGTGAGGCCAGGGTCAGCCAATAATAACATAACATCGTCTGTTTTGCTAAATTGTCAAGAAGGGACCGGCTGTAAGCATTCGTAGGCCTAGCAGGGCCAATGGACTATCCGGCCCAAAAGTTAGGTTTTGGTGAAGCCCACAGGTCTAAAAATAAACCCAATGGCCGATGCATTTGATACTCATTCTGGCCAGCCCATGAGCGCGATCATCCCTTGGACGACAGGATGTTCTTGGTCTCATACATGCAATTATTCGGCTATGCTGACGCATGACTGAGCCTGTAAGGGATGATTTGACAAGTGTTAGTTGGCTGAACCATCCATCTTGGGATCTATCTTGCTGGCTCCTTTTTTCTTATGGGCAAACTCATAAATGGAAGGGGTGCCCATGGGCCGGGTTTGGATATATAATATGGCCTCATTTAAATTGGGCAGGGCTTGAATTAAGTATAAAAGCCCAAAGTATGGATAGGCCCAAATAGGAAATGCTTGTAATTTACCGATTAATATCTCCAAGTTTTTTCTAAAAAAGGCCTGAACAACTGATAAAAGCCCATTTTGGCCGGACCCAGCAGACCGTGACTAAATGGCTGTTGTAAATGGGATCCAATTTCAAAATTAAAACATGGCCCCACCTTTATAGGAATTCCAATGCAGGCCCACCTTTTTTAAGTAGTGCTTTTTTAGCTAAAGCAAATGGCGGTAAATAATGTAAATTGGACCAAAATGAACTTATAGAATTTGCAAAATTATTCAAATGGTGGGTTCTCATGCTCACAATCACAAAAGATGGGCCGACGCGGTAATTCATATAAAGGTTTGCCCACATTGTAATTCCTATGAAAGTGGGGACCTGTGTCACATAATGTAATTCATATAAAAAATGGGCCCCGAGTTTTTAAATGTGAGTCTCCTATTATAATTTTTATAGCAGGCTGTATCTCTATGTTCAATAACTTATAAAGGTGGGGCCCATTTTTTAATTTTGAAGGGTGGGCCTCATTTTTTGCAATCCAAAAGATAGGCCCACATTTCAATTTTTATGAGGGTCGAGCCATGTTAATAACTCATACCAACGGATTTAAGATATTGTTAAAGAGTGGGCCTCATTTTTACGACCACAATTGCGGGCCCACATTTCCATTTATATGAGAGTGGGCCCTACTATTACATCATCGAGTTGGCGCGCAAAGACAAAATGCAGAAAGTGAAGAGAGATGCGCACAAGACAGGAAAGAGTAGATTTGGAATGAAAAACGTGGAAGAAGTATCCGTAAATGCAATGCATTCTCCATGTTATTAATTTCTGAACGGTTGAGATGGGTTCGTCAGATTAGAGATCAGATTTTTCCCGCCCAAATGATTTCTCAACATTTAATCTCATATGTAAGAAGTTTCAGATGAAGAAACCTTCCTCCTTTAAGCTCGGTGACTCAAACAGCTGGTCTCGCCTCTACTATTGGGAAACGAAAGAGAGGAGCGTCATCAGCATCTCCTTCTACAAAGAGAAACCCCGTCGTCTACCTCCTCTTCCATCGCCTCTAGTAATTTTACAGAAACTCTTCAATTTTTTTTATTATCAATAAATTTAAATTTAAATTTTATTATTGCTTTGTATTGCAGATAGTAGATGTTGCATGTAGGTTCTGCGGACTCGATAGAGCGATCTGGGCTCCCTGTAAATAGAAGGATATAAGATACTTTGTTGTTTGGTTTTTATGTCCATCATCTTCTCTGGTTAAGAAACGAGATTACTTTAAGCTATTATGTAAGCTTACATTTTTCCTATGCCACCCATTTTTGATGAAGATTTTATGACTGCAATATAAAAAATAAATTTATAATTTATTTAAAAACGGAACTCATCAAATTTATGGAAGATGTTCAAAAGTATAAGATTAAGGCAATTTAAAATAATATCAGCATAAATAAAAAATTTAGATATGAAACTAAATAAAAATATAATCAAGTAGTTTTTCATATAAGAAATAACCCTTTTAACATGCTCCATTGATTTTTGAGAATATGTCCTATCAATAAGCCAGATTCAAGCCATATTTGTAGCCGTATTCAACTTTTAGTCTATCTATTTGGGAAATCAAGAAGTTCGGATCCCTTTTGTTTATAGGCAATTAATATACTTTTAACTTTGTTCTAGGTTATATGATTGTGGTTGAACTAATTAAATTCTATAAGAAAATAATTAAAGATTATTCTCAATTATATAAGTTTATACGATATTCTATTTTGTTAACATATGCATATATAATACATACATAAAAAGTAATAAGTAGAAGTAAAACCTTTGAAACAAAAATTGTTGAAGAATTCATATATTCTTTGACATAGACTCAAGCACCCCTAGAGTTGGCTTAGCTTGATTTGGGTAATGAGATATATTACATTTCCAAGAAATGAAATAAAATTAGGTAAGGGTGAGAGACTAATACATGAAAAATGAATAAGAGTGTTTGAAGTAAACGATAGAGCATACCCTTTTTGTTAGCTAAAAGTGTTATAGAAGTTTGACAAGTGTTATATATTCAATTGACATTAAGAAAGTGGTGACTCCGAATGTCACAAATTTAAACTTCCACACAAAAAAAGATGATTACAAGTATATGAAAAAATGATAGTTTAAAGATAAGAGTTAACAATTGACAAGTGTCATTTATCCAATTGCTATAAAAAAAAAAACTTTATTACAAATATCACCCATCGAAATCATCACACCAAAAGGATGATAACAAGTGTCAGCAAAGGAAAAAGTGACAATTTATAAAACTGCTACTCCTATAAATATAGTCTAAAACTTTATAGCTATTTTACCAACTACCTTATGACAAAGTTCAACTGAGTCAAAATTGCTACTCCTATAAATATGATCTAAAACTTTATCCAATTAAAAGATTATAGCTATTTTAGCAACTACCTCATGACAAAGTTCTTATTAATTATCATAACTTAAAATAATTTATAAAATTAAATTACTTTAATTTCATTTGAAGGTAACTTGCACCTGACCTAAACCTAACATGTTACCATCAACTTAATTTGATTTTATATATAAGTTTGTAAGGACCTTGGTAGTTCTTTATTAGGTCCGAAGATTCATCCTGGGCCAATCCTTTGCATATGATTCAATTGAGTTTAAAACTTGATATTTTGTTCAATGCATTTATTACCATTGAATTGACCACTATATTTATGACCTTCAAATCAATAAAATATTATAATTTATTTACAAATGTAAATGTTGTGACCATTTTTATCTCAACCATAATTATATATAATAAAGTTGTTACCAAACCAATCTCAGTTCTAACCCTTTCAATCTCGAACTTGACCTCTAAATTTTAAATTTTTTAACCTTGATTTCTTTTCAGGTGTTAAATCATTTAAGGGTAATTTTAGTTATTTTTTATTTTTAAATATTATTAAAATAATTATCTCATTTAATTTATAATCTCATTGATCAAAATGTACATAAAAGAGAGATTTTTCTTTCTTGATAGGAGAGAAATTCAAGCTAAGTTCATTTCACTTGACAATTCAAGATTACGATAATACACTCTCTACAACTATATAACTTTTCCTTTAACAAAAAATGATCTCAAGAATTGTGCACTTTATATTTAATTTTTCTCAATTTGTAAATGGGGCTTACTTTTAGGCTTATACTTAATAAATCTCATCATGTCACTCCAATTGAAATTAGACTCATAAGATTGACCATGCTAAAAATACTTGATCAGAAATAAAGGAAAAGCCAAATTACTTGATATGTAGTTGACATTTATATTAATTTCTTACTTTTCATAAACTTATATATTTTTTATTACCTTTTATTTTTTAACGTTTAAACATTGACACCAATAAAGTCCTAATAATGTTCAATTCATAAAACTAATTCTATCTTTAAAATTTTGACCTTAAACAAGGCTACTATGATAAATGTCCGTACTTTAAGTATGAGTAGTTTGGCTAGTAAAAAATGAGAGCTGCTACATGCATGCTCCCTTTTACTTTCCACAATCTCCATTTCTTGTACAGAAATAATAATAATAAAATAAATCCCCGAACTTCCCCTCCTCCTTCCCTGCTCTCGCCGCACCGAATTGTCATGTACTTGGTTAAATTTGTCCAAGAGTCTATGATTCACGCCCTGCACACCGAGTGACCCAAGTGCCTGCATGCAATGTCTGCCCCAACTCCCAATGGACCGCACAATGTATATTGACGGACCGAGCCTGCACCCACCGTTTGAATCGACGGACCCCACCAGAATTGGCTAGACCGCCTGACTCTGCATACCATAGCAACATGCACCGAATACACCAAGTGGCTGTTTGGATTCAACAACAGCCCCAGTGGACCCGAGCACTCACTGGCTGGGCCAACCACACTAGCATTACCAACTGGACTAGTTGAGGCGATCATCAACCAAAGTACTGTACCAGCGACCGAACCAGAAGCCTTTATGTAGCAATTGACTGCATCGAGAGTCTGCCACATACATTGACCGGTTTGAACCAATGTGCTACAATCCAATGCCAACTGCGCCGACAGTGTGCACAACAACTGCCCCCTAGGCGGGCCAAGCCCATGCCCTTACTAAGGTCTCTGTCTTTGCATGTCTAAGTCCCCTATCCGCAGGGCCTGTTTCCCTTTTTTTTTTGTCCACCCCAGCTATAAGGGCTGGGGCCCCACCTCGGTAGAGGGTAATATACCTCAGTTGTTGTTCGAGATGAATTGTTCGCAATTCAAAGGCCTTTACCAATGACCTAACTATTGCATCCGGAGGTTGTGGGTTAGAAACTGCACTACCACACTGGGGCTACAGGGGAATTTACCCGGCTTCCCTCTGGGCCCGGAGGGATTAGTCCAGCCCAAAGAGTTGGGAACCCTCCGATAGCAAAAAAAAAAAAAAAACTATGGTTTATGGTACGGTACAGAGTATTTTGTTTGGGTCTGACATTGGTTTTAGGTTGGGTTTGAGTTTAGATTGACCAATGTAAAGGGCTGGAAAACGTTTTGTGACCTTTCTCGGACATGACCTTATTGTCTCAACATGTAAGCTCGATCCTGAATAAGTATGATGTAGGGTGGACGTTGACCTCAACAATTAATCACTCCCTCAACGGTGGCTCCTTTTGCGAACTCGCAAAACACGTGTCCCGTGACTCGAACACCTGACCTACCAGGCTCTAATACCACTTGTAGAATCTTACATCCCCAAAGCTACTACTTATCCCAAAGCCAATTGGTGATAGGAAACGGTACAACAATGGTTTTATGGTGAGGGCGAGAGCTCGACCATAATTATGACCCTTAAGAGCGAGGGTGGATGTTGACCTCAACATATGACGCACTACAGGCAGTGGTGAAATGACTGAAATCTCCTACAGACTTGTGTTGGACTTGGGATGTGTTCAAGTCTGACCATATGCATTTCAGGCCGGACAAGATGGACTTCAGCCTTTGACCGACACCAGGTACTCATACTTGGGATGGTAGCAAATTGGATAAATATTATTTTCCTATATATTGGCAACATCGAAGGGCACGTTTGTGCTAGGTAGTTTCCACATAAGTGGAACTCCTATTTCTGTTTTGTGCTTAGTTGTTTGGTGTGACACTATTCTCAAAATTGAAGTTTTTGTGCGAGTCTTTTTTTTTTTCTAGAGAGGAAAGCAAACTCCAACCTTTACCCCCCACCCATGGCGTTATTCAAACTATTCATATGTGTTCAACTTTATGGGGCCCAATTGGGCCCACCTTTCTGCCCTCTATGGGTCACACAAACTGTGCAATATAAAACTGCCCTAGACCTAATTTGACGCTATTCCAATATGCATTTATTGTTTGATTTAATCTTTAAAAAACATGCATGGTGAAAGTACAAAAAACTGATCTGGTCACTAAATGAAGGGATGAAAATAATTAATATGGCTGTAGAACCCTAATCCATGGGAATGCCTTTCTAACTTCCTCCTCTTCTAAAGATTGGCAGGCTTATAGGTTGGCTGGATGGAGTTGGACTGCATATAAACAATATATTAACCTGCTTATAAAAAACGGCACATAATATAAACTTCTATCAAGACACATACACAATGAAGATTTTAGGAGTTGCAAAATCATTTTTAAGCTCTCAACTGTGTAGCTCTTGGGGTCCACCTAGTCTCTGGTAACTACTCAGTATTTGTTTTGAATTATCATCGAGTCAAATCTGACACTCATCCTATTTTTAGGCCCTTCAATTGAACTTATTTGAGGCTTTAAAAAATGTCTCTTCCTTCATTGGATGATTCCATCTCAAAAGCATAAAAACCAACTTATATTTCAATAATCGTAACAACTAGAATCATGGGAATTATCATGCCTCAAAACACAGTTATTTTTTTAACACACATCATTTCACCGGTCGTTTGGTCGTCACAGATGTCTCGGTCGGACTTGGACAAGTTGTGCCCCAGCGCCCTCACTCCACATGGAGCCTGTAACAATACCTCTAGCCATCTCCATCTCAATCATGGTATCATAAGACTTTGAAAGTTGCGCTATTTGAATGGATGCTAGTTCAAAAAACAATGCACAGCGGAAATAATAAACCAAATAAGATAATACTAGCAAAACTATCTACTAAGCACACACCACAAGAAGTATAACACAATTTTAACGTGAAAACCCTATTCAGGGAGAAAAACCACGATCAGCTCCTTGATTCCAGTTAGTACGTTGACCTAAATACTGGAGTTCTTCTTGCACAACTCCTCACTACCATGACTACTTGCCACGCACTGCTCCCCATGCTTAATCCTCCAATAACACCGTGAGAACCAAGATGCACAAATCTTCTATAAAAAAGTAAAAGGTTCAAACCTTCTAAAGCAAATATCTATAGAGGTTAAAGAAAGGAATGACAACCCAACTATAAAGGGGAAGAACCCTGTTGGAACCACTAATAGGGAATACAGGTCTAGGCTGATCGTTCTTTCGCATTCTATAGGCTGTTGATCGATCCTTGAGTGGTGCTATGGGAGCGAGCAAAGTGATTCCCACCCAATGGTTCTTGTTGGCTTGCGTAGTGGAAGCAAGGAGTCATGCTATGATCATTCTTGGCTATAATGACAACCATAGTAAAAGCAAAGAATAATTAACATTAAGAGGAGCATTTATTAAAAATATTAAATATTTGGTTGTCCATATACATACAAAACGGTCTCAAAAGGAGAAAAATAAAAACCCCTCTTACTTGGGTGACTGTTTGCAAATTGACACAGATACTTAAACTCATTTAAATAAAAAATAAAAAATAAAGGCTTCACTAAATTGGAAAGACACGTCCATAACATAGACTTAATCAAAATTCTTTCCCCTGTGATGAAATCTATACAACCCAATCACAGTGGGGGCGCGATCCATATTGGCGGGGACAAGATAGGATGACCTCTGTCTGTGAAGAGTCGTTGGATATTCTTATCCTCCATATTGAAAACGCCCAAGTCTAAATATCCAATTGGCGATTTATAAAAACAAGCTTCCATAAAATCGTCAGTGAAATATATTCGATTCCCCTTGAATCCTGGAATTTGACCCGCCATGAAAAGAATAGAAGAATTTTGGCCTAGGAAAATTATACGGTCGCCTAAGCTTGTTACCTCCACTGGATTCTTCTTCCACTCTCCGTTTTCGTCCAACGCCAACTCATAAACCTTAAAACCCAAAGTCTTGCGGATATTGTAATCGCATGGTTCAGGTACTACTCCCAGAAGAGAGGGAGAGCTCCTGACGAAAATGAGGAGTCTCTCAGAGTCTGAGACCAAATAAGTTCGTGAATAACCATCTATCATTACCTCCTCGGACAGAAATTCTACACATGGATCCTTGGCGTTCATGCGGATAACTCCGACCCTTCCTTCAGTATTAACGACGTAGAACTGCCCTTTGTGATATATAACATCACATATATATTGAAATGAATTGTTGAATATGGGATTTATAAGTGTCCAGACCTCGTCCCCTATTCTGCAAAATGCAGAATGGTACCCGTCATAGACTACCGCAACCACTGATGCATCATCAGACATGGATGCCGTGCGGATTTTCATGTTGGCTGTACATGGACAAAGAGGGAGTTTGCGTGGAAGGGAGGAGTGGTCAGGAAGTTGCAATTGGATTTTGCGCCAAGGGTGGAAGAGCAGCGACTCAAAATTATCATCGTCTATGGCAATCAACCATCCATGAGCGTTGGCATTATAGAAAGACCCGCAGCAACGCTTGCCTCGTAACTCTGGAAACTTAATTGCATTGTGGATGGTGCCGTCCGAAACACTGAAGAAGCAACGCGCTTCTTCGTCTTCTACAGATGAGGAATTGGGGTTAGAAATCATCATCAGCCATGGCAGTCGAGTACTGCTCCCTGTACTCCACCTAGAAAGCTGGAGCAATGTTTTGGAAACAGCTCTCAGTCGGATACAATCGCGCAGGCTACACTGATTGAGGATCAAATACAATACATCTTCATCTATGCC
This sequence comes from Umbellularia californica, assembly GCA_028538565.1. Classification (NCBI taxonomy): domain Eukaryota; kingdom Viridiplantae; phylum Streptophyta; class Magnoliopsida; order Laurales; family Lauraceae; genus Umbellularia; species Umbellularia californica. The sequence continues at coordinate 2,290,501 of JAPQWN010000012.1, forward strand.
AAGTAACTTCAACCGCTTATCCATTGAAATCAAATGGAATTATTCGTACAGGGCAGATGGAAAAGAGATTGAACACTGAAAGTAAGAAAAAAGTATAAATTAGAAAGAGAAAAACAATGTCCCTCATGTAGAAAGCAATGTAGTTTACTTTGGTTTAGTTTCCTAAACAGTATACAGTCCTTAATATCTTGGGTTTCCTAATATGTTTAAAATACTCGTTTTATAACTGAGTGAGTGTAAGTGTCCGATTAGGGCTTCTTTTTGCTGGGATTATTTTCTGGAAAGTTTTTAAAACTTCTGTCAAAAAAATTTCTTTTTCTTTTTCAGGAGCAACATTTGAAGATTCCAAAATTCTAAAATTTGCCCCACTTTATAATTCATAAAAGCCAGGTTTGATGTTATATTTTTAGGAAGATTTTAAATTAGTCCCTAAGTTTTTCATGTAAGTTTTCAATTAAGGACATTCGGCCATTTAATTGTATTTTTTTAAGACTTTCTCCCTCAATTTTTTAAAATAACTAAAGTACCATTCATTTAAAGCCATGACTTGGTTCCGGCAATCACTACATTCGGTCGGGTCACCGTAGAAATATTATTTGTCATCGATCACTATAAAGATGTCAGTGAAGAAAAGGAAGAGAATATTAGAATGAGTGGAGTGAAGTAGGATTTTCTTTTAATTAAGGGTAATTTGGGTAGTTTAAATTTTTGAAGGAAAAAGTCACAAGAAAATAGCTTTAAATGGACGGATGTCCTCAATTGAAAACTTTCTACAAGCATATGGACTAATTTTAAAACTTGTGTCGTTTTTTGAAATAAGACCAAAACTTAAGGTCCTATTTGAGATTTTCCCTATATTTTTAAAGGTAGGCCCCACTGTTTATGTAATTAGGGATTTGGGGTTAATGGGATTAGGGGTTTTGTAAGACATTGAGAGCCAGAAAGAGACAAGGAGCAACCCACATAGAGAAGATATGACTACCTATTTGAGATTGGCCCCGGATCCACTAAGCTTTTTCTTCCTCTTTTCTCTTCTTCTCTGGCTTTCTCCCACGCACGATACAGAGACGGAAGCAGCAGATTTACTTACCCAAGTGGTGATGAATTTAAAAAGGAGTGGAACCATAAGACCCACCTTTTTATGGTTCTATTCTATATTGCCTTGGGCCTTCTTATTTTTAGTGGACTTGTATTCTTTCTCAAACACTCCCTCGTCTCAGCATCATCCGAACCTAATTAGGAAAGTTAACAAATCTCCTTAAATATCCCCAAAACAGAATCTCAATTTAGCCCGTGTTGAAATAGATATCCGGCCCAGCCGGCCCGTCATAAGCTCGAAAATACAGGGCTTTGAAAAGAATTTGGGCCCTGGATAACTTTTTGAAAGCCCGACCAAAATAAGACTAGGAATGGGAAAAGCAGGCCCGGCCCTGCCCTGCCCAGCTACAAGATAATTTTATTAAATTTTCTATATATTTACCGGAAATGTCCCCACTAACAATAAAATAAGGGCTAATTAGGAGGGGTAGCTTTTAAACTTCGCCCCCCCTAGTTCTCCCCTCCATATAAAAGGCATCCCTCCCCCTCATCGCAATTTGTAGTTGTGCCGAAGGTATTAAATTCATTCTTTATGAACTTCAACATCATGATTAGTACCGTGAATTGCCTAGTACGTATTAGTATTAGATAGTGTAATGTTGTAATGGCTAAGTACTTACCTCTTGTCCTAAAAATTACTGTTCACTTCAGTTTTTTGTTGTATAGTATTGACCATAAGGGTCCTACTAGTCTGTGAATCTCAGTGACACTGTTGTCTGTCATTATTCTTCTGAGATTCAACATATTTTCAGGTAATCGTTGTGGCAGCACTATAGTGTGATGTGAGTTTCACTTGATCATATCTACGTACACACATATTTTCATCCATATACGTATGTAAAGAGTAATTTTGAGATAAAACATTTCCTTATTCTAAAAGAAGGGATTTAAAACGTCCACATGGATGCATGTTAAGCATGGGAAAAGAGGGAAGGGGAAAGGCTACATTGGATTAGAGGTTGAGAATGTTTAGCTTATGTTTAAGATCGGGCTAAGCCCGGGCCCGCACGGGATGGAGTTTTACGTAGCCCGTTCAATTTAGGGTCAGGATTGGACAACCCAAGTCCAGGCTCGGCCGGGCCCATTGACAAGCCTACATATGAGGTGTTTTTCACACAATTAATATGGTTCAAATTGAGCGAATCTTCGGCTTCTGAAAGAGTGAAATGACTCAGTGATTATAAGCAGCAGTGAGCCCCAATTTGGAATCTATTGGGTCAAGTTCAGGCTATTTTTAGATCCAAATATGGCATGCCTCCAATTCATGATCTGGTTCTCTCTCTCTCTCTCTCTCTCTCTCTCTCTCTCTCTCTCTCTCTCCACTTTCTTTTATTTAACGGAGGGTCTCGAAGCCATTTGGGCCAAACTAATCCCTACAGGCCCAGGGGGAACTGGATAAATCCCCTTTGACCCTAGTGTCGTTGTAAAGTTTCGAACCCTCAACCTTGGTGAGCAAACCGTGGTCCTAGGCTAACTTGGAATTAGCTTCTTTTTTATCCTTCTTAATCTCTTATGTCCTTGTAACATTTTCAATGTAGTAAATAAATTGAATTTTATAAACAGCTAAAAACCAGGTTTGGGTCTTTATTTCGGCCCCGTTTAGTAAATGGGTCTGGGCCCGGGTCCTTTTGGACCCATGACCTAAACGGGTCCGGTTTCCGGTTCCACATTGGTTTAGACCCGGGACCACACATTATTTCAATTTTCGATAATCTTTTCTTAAAATTAGGTTTTTCCCCATACCATTCTCTAACTAGACTTAGACCCGGACTTGGACCCAGAGCCAGACCCGCCCCATATATGGTTCTGGTTCCGGTTCCACCTTCTCCTTAGTACGTCCGGGTCCACAAACTAGAACCGAACTATTTACATCCCTACGTGTTCATGTGATGGCATTAATAGAATTAATGTTATGAACATTGTGTAGTTTTTGTGTAAAAGAAACCCGTAGGGATAGGAATTGAGTTTTCTTAAATTTTAGGGATGATTAGTTGTACTAGTTAATATAATGAAAGTTCGTCCTCTATCTTATTTGTTTGATAAAAGTTTGAAAAGACCTTTTGTTTTAGAAAATTAAAAATCCTAGATTATAGAGAATTTTAGGAAATTAAGAATAATGAAGGATAGATTTTATGATGTAGCAAATTGGCGGGTCAGGTGGCATGCTCGGGAGTTCTCTATTTCGAATCCTAGCTTATATATTGATATGAACCAAAGATATGACATATGTTAGATTATTATGAGTGTGCCCTTACAAATGTGGGCCCAAAAAAATGGAAATTAAGTCCAAATTTTTTTCATATTAGATATCTTAAGGGATAATGTAAATGTAAAAAATGATTTCAAAAAGAGTATTAATATATAAATGCACAATTATTCAACTGATGGGAATCAAACCCAAGAAATGCAATGAGCATTAGAACAGTGATTGAAGGTGTTCTCCTAAAAAAAACTAAATAAAAAAAGATAGGATTTGAGCGGCATATTTGCCTGTTGTGCATTTTTGTGAGTTTAGTGGGTGATATCCACGAGAATAGTTCTGTCTAATCAAATACTAGAGATATCCACGTAATAAAATAGATAGGATAAGAGCTCATCTCACTGTTAGACCCACTTATGATCAATCATGCAATTTTATTGAGATAATATGAGGATGGGCTGAGCGTTCCCTTATACAACCTTACATATATATATATATATATATATATATATATATACACACACACACACACACGCTCCTATGAGAGATATATCTCACCTTATATGAGATGTGAGGGCCCCCACCCTATCTCTCATATAAGGTGAGAGATATTTCTCATAGAAGCATATCTCATATATGGGAGCCCTCACATTTAAGTTGTTGGCATTGGATATGAATTTGAGAGTCCCCACTCAATATCTCATATAAGGTGAGAGATATCTCCCATAGGAGCATCTCCATATATATATATATATATATATATATATATATATATAAAGCTAATAAAACCCTAAGATCTAATATTACATCTCAGCCCTTGATTTAAACACTATTCACGTGAAGCTTGATGGAAAAGATTTTTGAATTTCCTAAAGTTGTTGAAAACCCGTGTTTTACAATTGTAAATTCGTAATGATTTGGACGAATGAAAATCTTCATTTGTTAAGATTTTTAGATTCCACGTCCTCCCATAAGATTTGGAAATCCTCAATTAATGTGGATGGCTTGTAGTTTCATGGTGTTTTGTTTGGGTTAATTTATTCTTTCTTAATTTCTTTTTTTTTTTTTTTATGTTGTTTCTTTTCTTATATTGTCTGTTTTTTCTGTTGCTATGTAACCCATTCGATGTAGAAAATAAAAATTAAATAAAATTGACATTTAATTTGACTGTTGCTGTTAAACTGGTTTTCACTTGCCTCCTGAACTAGGTCTAGGTCATGGGTTCTGGGTCACTTCTTGAAGTGGGTTTTTGGGTATAGATCAGGTCACTTCTTGAAGTGGATTTTTGGGTATAGATCAGGTCGACCTAAAACTGTACCAATCCGATCTAGAAAGAACTTTGAACAGTTGATGTAATGGGTCAGGTCAAAAGTACACACCTGACTTGAATTGATCCAGACACAATAGCCAACAAAATTGGTTCAGGTGGAAATTAATGTATCAAGTAGGTGAGGAGGTTTTCAAGCATGACAAATAACGGAGAAGTATTGAGATGGGCAGGCATCAAAGGAAAAGGAGGCCATTCATGCATCCTTTTGTTTCTATTATGAACTCTTGTCTGTAATGCCTGCCCATCAAGGTAGATCGTACTCTATCAGTTCAATTACGACCAACAAAAAATCACTTTTACTTAATTTCACGAGGCAACAAGAAATAAATTACAGCTGTTAATATCAACAAAATGATATTTACCTGGGAGCCATCAACATATATATACAAAAAAATCTATTCCTCCCAATTGCTTAGTCTGGGAACCATCAACAAAATGATATTATCTACATCTTAAAAATATATGTTTGATCTTCGTAAAATAATTAGCTCTTCGAATATAAATGTTAACGGTGTTTTTTTTTTTTTCCAAAATCTTGATTGAAAGATGTTTTTAGTGATTTTGTTGTATTGGACCATATCCCTAAACTAACTTTCCTTCTCTAAGGAAGGGAGGCAGGAATAACTTTTCTGATTGATAAATAATGAGAAAAGATTATGGACAAAAAAAGAATACTTACATATATTATTTATTAAGGCTGTTACCGAACCAATTTCAGTTCTAGGATGGTGGGGACCCGTGTCACATAATGTAATTCATATAAAAAATGGGCCCCAAGTTTATAAATGTGAGTCTCCTATTATAATTTTTATAGCAGGCTGTATCTCTATGTCCAATAACTTATAAAGGTGGGCCCATCTTTTAATTTTGAATGGTGGGCCTCATTTTTTGCAATCCAAAAGGCAGGCCTGCATTTCAATTTTTATGAGGGTGGAGCCACGTTAATAGGTCATACCAAAATATTTAAGGTATTGTTAAAGGGTGTGCTCATTTTTACAACACAATTGCAGGTTCACATTTCAATTTATATGAGGGTGGGCCCTACTATATCATCGAGTGGGTGTGCAAAGAGAAAATGCAGAAAATGAAGAGAAAAGCGTAGGAGACAGGAAAGGGTAGATTTGGAAGGAAAAATGTGATGGAACCTCGAACATGTGTCCAATTCTCATTGGAGGACCTGGAAGAAGTACCAGCACCAAATCACTAAGGGCTTGTTTGGATGTATGGTAAATTGAAATATGATGAGGTGAAGCATCAAATCAAGAGAGAATAAAATATAAGGTGTTATATGGTGTTTTGTTTTTAGTTGTTTGGTATGGAATCTTTTTGACTTTTTGTATAAAAAAGTGTAGCTTTTTTGTCTTTTAGTAGAGAAAGGAGGTTGCTTTTTTGATTTTTTTTGAAAAAGATGGAGGGAATTTTGAAATTGTGTACTTTTGATATGACCCATTGTCTTTTCTTGTCTGGATAATGGAGGCTTTACCTCACCTCACCTAACTTCACCACACATCCAAACACGCCCTAAGGTCGAGATGGGTTTCTCATATTGGAGATCAGATTTTCCCGCCCAAAATGATTCCCCTATCATCTATATAACTTCCTTCATGCTCTTTAATCTCATAGGTAAGAACTTTCGGATTTTAAGCTGGTATCATGTTTTTCATGATGAAAAAACCTTCCCGTTCAAGCTCCCTCATTCAGACAACTGGTCCATCCTCTATTATTGGGAAATGTAAGAGAGGAGTGTCATTAGCAACATTCTGCTGCTAGGAGGAGAAACGTGGTGGCCATGCCGCCGCCTCGTCCTCTGTCTCCTCCAGTTCAGTTGTCCATGCTCCTCCATCTCCGCCGCCTCGTCCTCTGTCTCCTCCAGTTCAGTTGTCCATGCTCCTCCATCTCCGCCGCCTCTGGTAATTTTACAGAACCTTTTCAATTTTTATTATTATTATCAATAGATTTAAATTTAACATCTATCATATCATTGAACAATCTTCAAAGTTTTATCAAATCAGTTGTATTTTAACTCTGAAAGGAAAACCTACGTCATGATTTGTATTCAGTGTTGTTTTATGATCCTTGATGCTAGTTGGCCAAATAGAAGGATATAAGATCCTTTGCTATTTGGCTTTTATGTGTATACAAGAAGCAATCACAAAATCCTAAAGAACATCTTGCAATCTCAAGAAATATGTTACAGTTGATTATACAAATATCTAACTTGGGTTGAAATAATTAAACTTCATTGAAGTGGAACTGGATGATCACAATGTTTCATTTTTCAAATGGTATCCGTCACCCAATTCAATGGTATTTTTATGGTCTTAAGAACTTAAAATGAAATTAACTAGAACTAACAATTGGCAATTTATGCTAAACATGTTGAGCTAACTCTGCTCATTCTACAATGTTGGAACTTAGTTGTACCAATCGTCCAAAGTTGTAGATCAGTTGGTGGCACATAGATGAGTGAATAACATTGGTTTTTAACCACATGAACTTTTAGTTTTTTTTCTTTTTTTTTTTTCCAGCGTTAGGGGGGCTACTGTATTGGTGCTACGTCTGGGGCTACCATTTTTTATTGGTGGTTATGTCTTCATATCTTTCAAATTATTTGACCGATTTCTTTATATTAGTTTCAGACATGAATGTTTGATTGATTTCTGTAAGTGTATTTGATTCTTGTAAATTTGTTTAAGAGATGTACATTTAACTGATTTTTGTAAATTCGTTTGATGCGTTCAATTCAGCTTTTAGATTCTCGGACATCTCGTCTGTCATCTTCCCTGGCTAAGAAACGAGATTACTTTAAGCTATAATGTAATTTCACCAAAAAAAATTTAAGCCTACATTTTTCCTATGCCACCATTTTTTATCAAGATTTTATAACCGCAATATAAAAAATAAATTTATAAATATAATTATAATTTATTTAAAAACTGAACTCATCATGTTTATGGAAGATGTTCAAAAGTATAAGATTAATGAAATTTAAAATAATATTAGCATAAATAAAAAATTTAGAAATGAAAATAAACAAAAATATAATCAAGTAGTTTTTCATATAAGAGATAATCCTTTTAACATGCTCCATCGAGTTTCGAAAATATTTTCTATCAATAAGTCGGATTCAAGGCATATTTGTATCCGTATTCAACTTTTAGTCTATCTTAAACAAGTTCAGATCTCTTTTGTTTATAGGCAATTGATATACTTTAACTTTTTTCTAGGTTATATGATTATAATTGAACTGATTACATACTATGTGAAAATAATTAAAAATTATTTTTAACATAATACATACATAAAAAGTAATAAGTAGAATAAAAACCTTTAATACGAAAATTGTTGAAGAATTCATATATTCTTTGACATAGACTCAAGCACCCCTAGAGTTGGCTTAGCTTGATTTGGGCAATACGATAGACTAACTTTTCAAAAAATGAAATAAAATTAGATGAGGGTGAAAGACTAATACATGCAAAATGAATAAGAGTGTTTGAAGTAAACGGAAGAGCATACCCTTTTTATTAGCTAAAAGTGTCATAGAAGTTTGACAAATGTTATCTATTCAATTGATATTAAAAAAGTTGTGGCTCCAAATGTCACAAATTTAAACTTCCACACAAAAAAGATGATTATAAGTATATGAAAAAAATGATAGTTTAAAGATAAGAGTTAGCAATTGACAAGTGTCATTTATCAAATTGATATAAAAAACTTAATTACAAATATCCCCCATCGAAATCATCACACCAAAAGGATGATAACAACTGTCTGCAAAGACAAAAGTGATAAATTAAATATAGGGAGATGGAATTGAATATGTTGAATAGTGCATAGTAGCATGTGTGCTCAACCTAAAGTTTACTCATTCATTAATTATGATAAAGATGTCAATCTAAATGCTTTTTAAAGTTATAAAGGTTAACTCAATATTTAATTAATATGTCTCATTCAAGTTAAATTGTTGGAAGGTCAAGGAATGAGGTAATTAAAGTTGGGTCGGGAGGTCATGTCATATATTGACTTTAATCCAATCCATTAAATGTTAGCTCAAATGTATAAAAAAAATATTGAACTCAAACTTTGGATTACCAAGTGGGTTGAGTTTCTAATTCACAGGTAGCTTAGTAGTGAGGCACCTCCCTTCCAAAAAAAAAAACTAAAGATCAATCCCTAACTGTAGCGCTGATGGTGAGGGACTTGGTTGAGTGAGTGCGAGGAACATGATTATTTATATTGGGGGGGTGGGGCGTTCTAGTTACGTTGGTTGGTTGGGTCAAAATTGCTACTCCTATAAATGTGGTCTAAAACTTTATCCAATTAAAGGGTTATAGATATTTTACCAACTACCTCACGACAAAGTTCTTATTAATTATTATAACTTAAAATAGTTTATAAAACTATATTACTTTAATTTCATTGGAAGATAACTTGCACCTGACCAAAGCCTAACATGTTGCCATCAACCTAATTTTATTTTATATTTCTAATTTTGTAAGGACCTCGGCAGTTCTTTATTAGGTCTGAAGATCCTCCTAGGCCAATCCATTGCATATGATTCAACTGAGTTTAAAACTTGATATTTTGTTTAATGCATTTATTACCAATGGATTGACCACTATATTTATGACCTTCAAATCAATAAAATCTTATAATTTATTTACAAATGTAAATGCTGTGACCATTTTTTTCTCAACCTTTATTACATATGTTATATATTAAAGTTGTTACCGAACCAATTTCAGTTCTAACCCTTTCAATCTCAAACTTGACTTCTAAATTTTAAAATTTTTCATCCTAAATTCTTTTGAAGTGTTAAATCATTTAAGGGTAATTTTAGTCATTTTTATTTTAAAATATTATTAAGATAATTGTCTCATTTAATTTATAATCTAGTTGATCAAATTGTATATAAAAGAGAGATTTTTCTTTCTTTATAGGAGAGAAAGTCAAGCCAAGTCCATTTCACTCGACAATTCAAGATTATGATAATACACTCTCTACAACTATATAACTTTTCTTTTAACAAAAATGATCTCAAGAATTGTGCACTTTATATTTAATTTTCCTCAATTTGTAAATGGGGCTTACTTTTAGGCTTATATTCAATAAATCCCATTATGTCACTCCAATTGTAATTAGACTAATAAGATTGACTATGCTTAAAATACTTGATCAGAAATAAAAGAAAAACCAAATTACTAGATATGTAGTTAAGATTTATATTAATTTCTTACTTCTCATAAACTTTTATATTTTTATTACCTTTTATTTTTTAACGTTTAAACATTGACACCAATAAAGTCCTAACAATGTTCAATTCATAAAACTAATTATATCTTTAAAATTTTGACTAGTAAAAAATGAGAGCTGCTACATGCACCCTACCTTTTACTTTCCACTCTCTCCATTTCTTGTATAAAAAAATAATAATAATAAAATAAATCCCCAAACGTCCCCTCCCTCTCCTTCCCTCTCACCCTGCTCGCCACACAGAATTGTCATTTACTTGGGTGAAATTTATCCAAGAGTCTCATAATTCACACCCTCCACACCGACTAACCCAAGTGCCTGCATGCACTCCAACTCCCAATGGAACGCACAATGCATATTGACGGACCGAGCCCGAGCCCGAGCCCGCTCCCACCGTTCGCATCGACGGACCACACCAGCATTGGCTAGACAGCCCGACACTGCAGACCATAGCAATATGCACCGAAGACACCAAGTGGCTGTTTGGCTTCAACAACAGCCCCAGTAGACCCAAGCACTGACTGCTTGGGCCAACCACACCAGCATTACCAACTGAGGAGTCCGCACTAGCAGCATGGACTAATTGAGGCGATCATCAACCAAAGTACTGTACCTAGGCCTGTCAATGGAACGTGTTGAAACAGGTAGAAAGCTCGGCCCGTCCCAAGCCTGAAAAAACAGGGCTTTTAAAAAAAACTTGAGCCCAGTGAGCTGGGCTTGGGCAATACATTTTAAACCCGCCCAAAATGGGACTGGGACTGGGCAGAAACAACCCAGCTCGTTCAGGCCCGGGCCGGCCAGCTGCAAAGTCATTTAATAATAATTATTTATATATTACTGAAACTACCCTTCACTAACAACAAAAAACAGTTAATTAGGTTTTAACCAATCCTACATTACTTTAACTTGACTCATATAGGATACTCATTCTCATTTGTTTCTATTGATTTTTTGATTTTCTACTCTCACCGGCAAAAAAAAAGAAGTTTTAACCATTCCTACATTACTTGACCCATATAGCCTATAGGATATTCATTCAATTCTATTGATTTTCTACTATCATTGGCAAAAAAAAAAAAGTTTTTAACACCACCATGTTGCTTGTTGCATTGTATTGCTGGTCCTAAGCCAGAAAAAAAGGAAGGTTTAAAGTCCTGTTCACTTAGAGAATGTTTTGATTATGTCCAGGATCGGGCTAAGCCCAAGCTGGCCCTGTCTTAGCCCGGGCCGTATGGGACGAGATTTGATGTAAGCCCTTTCAATTTAGGGTCGGGATTGGACAATACCTGGAGGGCCCGTCCAATTTTCGGGACGGGATTGGACAACCCCAGCCCAGGCCCGGCCCGTCCCAACCGGAAGCCTTTATGTAGCAAGTGCCTGCACCGAGAGTCTTCCACATACATTGACCGGTTTGAACCAATGTGCTACAATCCAATGCCAACTGCGCCGACAGTGTGCACACGACTGCCCACTGGGCGGGCCAAGCCCATGCCCTTACTAAGGTCTCTGTCTTTGCATGTCTAAGTCCCCTATCCGCAGGGCCTGTTTCCCTTTGTTTTTTTTATCCCAGCTATAGGGGCTGGGGCCCCCACCTCGGCAGAGGGTAATAGACGTCGGTCGTTTTTTTTTTTTTTGGGATAAGATAGACCTCAGTTGTTGTTCGAGTTGAACTGTTCGCAATTCAAAGGCCTTTAGCAATGAACCAGGTAACTACGGTCTATGGTACGGTACAGAGTATTTTGTTGGGCCTGACATTGGTTTTAGGTTGGGTTTGAGTTTAGACTGAGCAATGTAAAGGGCTGGAAAATGCTTTGTGACCTTTCTCGGACATGACCTAATTGTCTCAACATGTAAGCTCGATCCTGAATAAGTATAACGCACTGCAGGCAGTGGTGAAATGACTGAAATCTCCTACAGACTTGTGTTGGACTTGGGATGTGTTCAAGTCTGAGCATATGCATTTCAGGCCGGACCAGATGGACTTCCGCCTTTGACCGACATCAGGTACTCATACTTGGGATGGTAGCAGAATGGATAAATGTTATTTTCCTATATATTGGCATCATCGAAGGGCACGTTTGTGCAAGGTAGTTTCCACATAAGTGGGACTCCTATTTTTTCTTTGTGCTTAGTTGTTTGGTGCGACACTATTCTCAAAATTGAAGTTTTTGTGCGAGTCTTTTTTTTTTTTTTCTAGAGAGGAAAGCGAACTCCAACCTTTACCCCAATCCCGTGGCGTTATTCAAACTATTCATATGTGTTCAACTCTATGGGCCCAATTGGGGCCACCTTTTTGCCCTCTATGGGTCACACATACTGTGCAATATAAAACTGCCCTAGACATCATTTGACGCTATTCCAATCTGCATTTATCGTTTGATTGAATCTTTAAAAAACATGTATGGTAAAAGTACAAAAAACTGGTCACTAAATCAAGGGATGAAAATAATTAATATGGCTGTAGAACCCTAATCCATGGCAATGCCTTTCTAACTTCCTCCTCTTCTAATGATTGGCAGGCTTATAAGTTGGCTGGATGGAGTTGGACTGCATATAAACAATATATTAACCTGCTTATAAAAACCGGCACATAATATAAACTTCTATAAAGACACATACACAATGAAGACTTTAGGAGTTGCAAAATCATTTTTAAGCTTTTGGGGTCCACCTAGTCTCTGGTAACTACTCAGTATTTGTTTTGAATTATCATCGAGTCAAATCTGACACTCATCCTATTTTTAGGCCCTTCAATTGAACTTATTTGAGGCTTTAAAAAATGTCTCTTCCTTCATTGGATGATTCCATCTCAAAAGCATAAAAACCAACTTATATTTCAATAATAGTAACAATTAGAATCATGGGAATTATCATGCCTCAAAGCATAGTTATTTTTTTAACACACATCATTTCACCGGTCGTTTGGTCGTCACAGATGTCTTGGTCGGACTTGGACAAGTTGTGCCCCAGCGCCCTCACTCCACATGGAGCCTGTAACAATACCTCTAGCCATCTCCATCTCAATCATGGTATCATAAGACTTTGAAAGTTGCGCTGCTTGAATGGATGCTAGTTCAAAAAACAATGCACAGCTAGCAGAAATAATAAACTAAATAAGATAATACTAGCAAAACTATCTACTAAGCACACACCACAAGAAGGCAAACACAATTTTAACGTGAAAACCCTATTCAGAGAGAAAAACCACGATCAGCTCCTTGATTCCAGTTAGTACGTTGACCTAAATACTGGAGTTCTTCTTGCACAACTCCTCACTACCATGACTACTTGCCATGCACTGCTCCCCATGCCTAATCCTCCAATAACACCGTGAGAACCAAGATACACAAATCTTTTATAAAAAAGTAAAAGGTTCAAACCTTCTAAAGCAAATTTTCATCCCAATCTCTCAATAATAACTCTAGATAACAAGAAATCTCTCTTAGGATTTTTCACCTTAAAACAAGATAGAGCAACTTCTTGTGATAAATCTCCACTTAAGGTTGAGAGAATCACCCAATATATAGCTCCAAAACCGTGCTTTAGACTTCTAATAAAAATCCAATCAAAATTGTAAGACATCTCAAACTCAAACTCAGAGCTTGAATCCAATTGGGCATCACCACCATGCTTGCTATAGCGAGCTCCTCCTCTGATCTCGGCCTCGCTGCAACTTCACTCTAGCGAAGTTATGACTCTCCAGTCTTCTCTTCAGCTCTTTTGGCTATTCAACCGCAGTCTATTCTAAAATAAAATCGAATATTACAACTCAAATGGACTTAGAGTTTTGTCCAACTCATGAATTAGCCAACACAATAAAATTCTTAATAGAGTAGCATGAGAGTTATGAATCTGAGACCCATTTCAGTTTGGTCTAGGAATTGAGCCACGCAATGCAACATGGTGCAGTGGCCCTTCTTTCTTTCGGCGAACAAAGTACCAAAGGTCCAAAGTTGTCACGACCCGGGCCCGAGATCCGGTAACCCCGAGCCGTGAACCTATACTTACTCCTGTAAATCCCGAATTAACCGTAGTTAAAACGAAATCCACAAGGGATAACAATCTCAATTAAACCTGTCAAACACACAATCTGCGGAAATAATTATATTTGACAAGATCAACTACCATTTTCATGTATACAAAACAATGTCCTTTATACACGTATCATTTGAACCATTTACCTGTCAATCAGTGTTTCTCCAAAACATTATACAATGTCAATTAGTTACATACCAAAATGATTATACAAAAGAATAATCTCTCAAATGTTTCTCAAAATATTCACTCAAAATGTCCCGATCTCTGTTTCGCTCTCGGATACCCATATCAACCGGTATCCCGGCCATTCCATTCATTCAGTCCTCCTGGAGGAACCTGAGCGGTCTCATCCGCTCCCGCCTGGGGCGCTGCTGCACCGGCAATGGCAAACGGGCCTGTAATGCCACCAATAACACTAGTGAACACGACGGTTCAACAATGTATAAACAATCCTTGCAATAGCATGTTAGTCCATGAGTTAGACTCATTCAATATATCAATAACAGTTCCAATTCTAGACAAGTCTAGAAAGTTACTACAGTAACAATAATTAGACATGAAAGTCAATCATGTGGAAATGTACATGGTGGTCACTACCATAGCATTCATTGTCATTTCATTTCAATTACCATCTTCTCTCAAAGGAAAGATTCATCATTACCATCTTCCCTCAAAGGAAGGATTCTTCTTCCAAACGGAAGGCATCGATCAATACCCATAGATACGATCGGAATTGGTGGGACTTACCAGTGTCCGGGCTAGGGACAACTAGCATCACCACAGAGCTCCGGAACGCCCCCAAATACCATCTACTGCAGTAGGATTAGACATATGTCTCATTTATTCATTCATTGAACTCATTTAAAGTTCTAAAACAATAGCTAGGTAGTGCCAGACTCAAAGGTCAATACTTTTCAGTGAGCAATCCATTTCTGGATTCGATTCAATACTATGATTCCCATAATAACAAGGAATGGAATAATAGTGATACCAATCTTATTAGATTGGGACACAGTATTGCAATAAGGAATTGCTAGACAATCATGATTCCATTTAATTCTATCTTAGATCTAAACAACCATATAGGTGTAACCAACAGTTACTAAATGCATGTGTTATTTTTGATAAGCATCACATTTATATCTGGTGTGTGCATTATAGTCCCCGTAGTTAACACCCATGGAGTTTTAGACCACAATTTATTAACTATGAAGTTCTTTCTTCATTATCCTTAATTATTAACAATTTCGCTTTACTCCATGATTAGCCTTCGAACTAATCTAGGAAGCATTTATACTCACAAGGAGTGCTCCAAATTTTTACTCACAATTAATGTGTTGGCCAATATCGGTCAGCTCGGCGGTTAGCCGAAACTGCGTCGGCGGCTAGCCGAAATCTACTTGGCGGCTAGCCGAATTTCGACTGGCGGTTAGCCGAAATTTCGGCGGTCAGCTTTCCAGAAGCTGACATTTCTGTCTCGATTTTCGGTCACCTTACGGTTACCCTGCGGCTAGCCGAAATTTCAATTTCGGCTAACTGAAATTTTAGCGGTTAGCTTGCCAGAAGCTGTCTTTTTATAGGAAATTCTGACTCAATTTCGGTCAGGTAGCGGTCACCTCACAGTTAGCCGAAATTTGGATTTCGGCTAACCGCCAAATTTCGACTAACCGAAATATGGCGGTTAGCTTTCCAGAAGCTCGCCCATTTTATGGATTCGGGCGGTTAGCTTCACGGTTAGCCTTGCGGCTAGCTGAAATTTGCCCAGAACTCTATTTTCGAGCTTCAGAAGTTCTGACGCAGATTTTCGAAGGATGAGTTCCTTGAACTCCCCTCATTTCAATAATCTAACAGTCTTAGAAAGGGTGTGTTTGCTGGGGATAACCATTGGAATATCTCATTTTCTCCTCATACACCCACTATTCACAACCTTACTTCCAATACCTATTATTCATCACATTCAATCCATAGCAATTCTATAAAACTCTACAATGGTTAACAATAATCACAAGGGAATGTTTATGCTTGCCTCTCTTGAATCTTAGTGGTAAAAATCCCTTTTCGTTCAACTTGGTTTGCTTTTGGAGATGAAAAACCCCTAAGGCTCAAACCCTAACTCCATGAAACATGAAAACAAACGACCCTTAAGCTATTTATGCTAGAAACTTCCCTCATTACTCAATAGAACTTGGAAATCCCAAGAAAAGTACATCTACTCACTTGTAGCTCCAAACAAAGAGATTTTGGGTTCTCTTCCAAGCTTGACACTTCAACAATGGAGAAGAAGGCTTGAGGAAGAAGATGAAGGTTCGATTGATGAGGCTAGTAACCCTTTTTCAATCTTCCACGAGGCTCCTAGCTTGTCGTTTGATGAGAAAATGGAAGGAAAAGAGAGAACGAGAGGGGGAGTGAGGAATGAGTCTAGTGTTCTGCTGGAATGAGCTTCATTCCCTCATTTCACTCTAATATGAAAGGTTCTCACACCAAAACCCCTTCCCATTTATCATTATTACAACTTAAGTCAAATGGAACCTCACTTGGTCCATTCGAGGTCAAATGAAAACACGCCTATTATGAAAGTTAACGTACTATTCGAGATACACACGTTGGTATCAAGAATTTTCGTATTTGACGAAATACGTGAAAATCCGTATTTACGAAAAAAGTCCCTGGCCTTGCTTCTTTGACTCTAAACTCATTTTTAATTCACTCAATACCACTCAAGTCCATTCTATTATGCTTAATGCATCATTTGAGAGTAATTTGTCTCTCTTCAGTTATTAATCTTCATTAACTCAATTATCCATGCTTATTTGGCATTAATCTCAATTAATTAGCCTTAATCACAATTAGTTCGGGTCAGGATGTAACAAAAGTCCTTGCTGATTCATGTTTTACTTGGTAAAGAAGTATCCATTTGTCTTTTTGGTATATAGAACCATTTGTTGGCACCCAATCTACCATAGTATTCCTAGGATTCCTTTTTGCAAACTCATTGAATATGATATGGGGGTGGGAATTCGATGGTGGTGGATGAGAGCTAGCTATCTACCCATAACCAATTCATTCAAGTCACTTATCAAGGGCAATGATTTGAAGTTCACATTTCATTGTCTTTTCATTGTTTATTTTGTAATCTTGGATTCTTTGGTTAAAAAAATGTCATATGGTGTAGTATTTTGCAGATGACCGATCGACACCCTCCACTTGTAATCCAGTAGGCTCTGTGCAGACTGCCATGTACTCTCTCCTTGATGTGGCTTCTTAAAATTCTATCATGGATCTAGCCCAGTGGCCCGAAAGGCTAAATACGCAACCCATGCCCAGCCCTTTGAACAATCTGGATCATTTTTCTAGATCTCTTCAAGTCTCCATTCCGTTCATAGCAATTACAAGAGTTAGCCTCACTGACAAAATTGAATGTTTGGTGTTCCGACCCAATAAGCCCGGATCGACCTGTTCAAAACCGAGGCCATTAACCGATCCAATCCCAACAGGTTGAGATGTCTTCGTTGTTACTCATCAGTTTCGACAGTTTATTAGCAAGACCTGTCGATCTCGACATTCCTTCCAAAAGGTGAACATTTAACGTGAAGCATAGATTTAACAAAGGTAGTCAAAAGATGCTGCATGGATAAAGCATTGTTTCCTAATTGCTTGGAATAAGAAAGGAACAATTCTAGTTGCCATTGCCACGAAGTTATCCTTTTAGACCACTGTATGACGAAAATAACTTTGATTCTGTTGGGTTTATCTTATGTTTCGAGGTTAATAAGATTATGATTTTTTTGCTTGTGATTGTGTGGATTTGTCCTTAGATTTCGCAGTTCCACCCAATAAATTCAACAGTCAATAATACTAGGTAGTTGGACAATAAATGCTCCTTAACTGCAGATTGCTTCCCTCTTTTAACACAGATTTTTTTTTCTTTCTGAACAATTGGTCCTGTCTAACATAGAAAAAGAACTGTATGTGCTCTCTTTTCTGGGTTTGAAATGAATCTCCCTCACAGGAAAAAAAATTTAGAAAAAGAAACTATAGAAAAAAAACTATTGCACTTTAAAGCTTAAAAGAATGTTGACAAATGAAAAAGAAAAGTCTAGCAATGATTTTTAACTACTTCCATAAATAAAAAGTCGAAATTAAGCTTACCAGTAAGTGCCAAGAAAGAAATAAGGCATGGGGTTTCACCCTAGACTTACCGGGTGCATGCCTGTTGCGGGTTTATGTAGCCTACGCCCCCTAATGAGCGTTTATTAAGCTCACTCATTGGGTGCACACGTGCCCCATTTCAGGATCGAGTAGGGAAAAACACACCCATGCCAAACTGGCCAGGTGTGCCTGTAGGCGTTGTTGCGTCTGCCAAGTCTACTTCAGCATACGAGTTGTGTCTTGCAAGTAATGTCATGCCGGAGATTGCTGAACAAACTTGGGTTGCGTTTTTAGATCAATTTGCATGAGGCCCACCTTCGTCCATGCAAATCACAAAGGATAATGTAAATGGGGAGAGTATTAGCGTGTACATGGGCTGGCCAGATTTTGCTCCAATTAAGAACTCAGTTTTTATGAAGTCATAAATTTAACTTCAAGGGATACCTTAGCTGGTCTAGGACCATGGTTTGCATCCGAAGGTTGTAGGTTCAAAACTGTACTACCACATTGGGGCTACAGGGGAGTTTACTCGGCTTCCCTTTAGGCCCAAAGGGATTAATCCAGCCCGAAGGGTTGGGAACCCTCCTATAGCCCAAAAAAAAAAGTATTTTTTAAAATAAATCCTATATTGCATTGGATGATTGGATGATTTTTTTTCCTGCGCTACATCGGTGTGGTTCATCGAGCGGGACTCGATGAAATTTAGAGGGGTTGTGTCTTTGGTGACGGTCGGGATGCCTGCTCTGGGGAGAAGATTTTCCATGTTGGATTATGGTTTGAATAAGTATTAATAAGGTCAAGATTTGGATTTGGATTTGGCAGAGTGGGTCATGGGTGTGAGAGGGAGGGTTTAGATTGGCCATGGTGTGGCCCACTATATGTACGTAATAGAATGTTTATCTTCTCTCAGAAATTAACATGGATATTTTGATGAGCTTACGTGTAACGGGAAAACTATGTTGCTTGGCGTAGAATGGAAAATGAGATGTCTCCTAGAATCTAAATAATGCCTGCACTCTTGTATTAAGCGACCAAAAAAACCTAATTGAAATGACAAAGTTACCCCTTTTTCCGTGTGTATTCATTGTATGGAGTGATGTCTGAATACAAACGGACTTATGCGGGCTGATGCTTATAGTTACACGAAGAACTGAAATTTTTATTGGAAATAGGAGCCGTTCAAAATAGATGCTCTCATTTATTATATATGAAAAAATTCCTAAATCTTATTCCAACTGTAGGGTTCATTTAATATGTAAAATTTGGGGACAATTCATGCATTAGAAGGGCTCATTTGTGCAGTTATTTTTTGCAGGCAAGACAAAGATGTCCAGTTTTCCATAGAATAAATTTTACGTTTGGAGCGATTCTTTTTCCCCCAAAAGAGAGTAAAAATGAGCTAAGTTTTTTTATAATTCCACAAAAAAATGTTTTTATAGAGGTAGAGATTATTTTTTCCACCCCGCAAAACCAGTTTTCACAGATGCTATGTAAACCATTCAATCATCCTAGGGTGTCCACTTAGCCCCACTCAAATTTCCAATAGTTGGGTCCCACTGTGGATTATCACTCTTTCAACTCAGTAATTATCTGAGTAAAAGTAACTCAGAGGATCCGGAGTACTGGTCTTAAAATCCCACAATTTTCTTGTTAGAGATGAAAATTGAAAATAAACATTTGCACCTAGTCACTATAACCTTCTAATTGGAGATGAATGACACGTATCGTACTTTCTCATGTGCATTGAATTGAACCCATCACAGCAAACCTTTGGATCGCATGGTCTCCACATGTACATTTCTTAAGAGAGTCAGGAGTCAAGACACTGTATTTCCAAAGATAAGGAACAAATCCTTCAGAAGAGAAAGGCATTTAAGTCATTTTGACACCTTCAAGATATACCACTTGCAATCTAAACACAAGGGCAGTTTGGTAACAGAACACCCGGATTTTAAATGAGAGGAAGTCTCTCACTTTGCTTTAAATAAAGGCTTGCTTGGAGGTGCAGGCCAAAGAGAGGAAACTAAAGCCTTTGCTTTACAGTTAGCAGATTCGATGGGTGTAGAAGCAGCTCTGGAGAATGGAACTCAGTTGGAAACAGAAAGAGAAGAAACAGCGCCTTTACTAGATTACCTGGTATAAACTTCTCTACAATTCATCATCATCTCCTCTCATTTATTTTTGTTCTGTTTCAGGCTTGTTTCTTGAATTCTTCTGGTTATAGTTTATAACCATCTTCTTATCCTCCTTAAATTCATTCATGTATTTCTTTGAACTAGATAGCTCTTGAGATTCCTTCCCATGTCCAATGACTCAATTTGGGCTGTAAGATACCATGGGTTTGAGTTCTGTAAAGAAAAATTCTTTCTTTTTGTCCAATCCAAAACCTTTTAGAGGTGGTACATTCCAAATTCACCAAACACCAACGCCCCCGAATAAGCTCCAATTGAGTGACGATGAAGTTCAGCATCCCTCTCAAAATCATTAATTTGATGTTTAGTGCTAGTTTAAGAATAACAATAAGTTCCAAGCAAGAATCATACCCGACCCCACTCTCACCAACCCAACTTGTCCCATCACGGATATTTTGATAGGGATCATCTCATATTCTTTAAGATCATAAAATGCTGAGAAAGGTTCTCCCATAGTCACCTTGAGAACTTTATGTGGGCCCAACCAAGGGTCCCATTAGGAAATGGGACTAGCGGAATGGAAAATGGGACCTCTCTAAGTATCAAGTTTTACCCCAATTCTATGTCCCTAACGGCTTCATCCTGGCACACAAGTTTACCGTCTTCACGTTAAAAAAAACAAAAAGCCTTCCATCCAACAGTTTAGTACATTCGGATGAATGTCAAACCTCAAGATCTTGGGGGTCCTAATTTGGGTAGGGTTTGATTGGGTTGCTAGGTGGGCCCACCAATAGTTCTCATGGAAGCATTGGCGGAACGAGTTTTCACTTGAATAAAATGAATATCAAACGGTTTAGAAAGATGTTTATTCTCACAATATGTAATAACTTAATAATAAATTTATGATTAAGTTGTAATTATGAGGGGCAAGAGAGTCATGGCCGTAAAAACAAAGAAACCATCCCAGCCCCAACTCCAATATAGTTCAATAGGAATCTTGTAGCCCATATCCACCTCAATTTATAAACAATTCAACATCACTATCAAGGGCAGCTAGTTAGGGATACCAAACTGTCGGAGTGTTATATGGTTTCAAATCTCTTATAAAGCCAAGGCCCACCTCCTCATAAGGGGTGGATCGCCAGTCTAACCACCTAAATGGATCTCAACAGCATTTAAGTCGTGATCAAGTATTTAAAAGGATAATTCAAGATCTATCTTATCAGGGAATAGATTAACAGACTAAAATGGCCCCACCAATCATATACACCTATCAAAAATCCCCGGGCCCACCCCTTGATGAAATTGCTGCTGATTGCCAGATTGCCTCGATCCAACCCATGGACCTGAAAATGAGGCCATGCTTAGATTAGGTGGTAAAATACCCAAAGATCAGCCCGGCCAAAATAAGGAATGCCTGTAATTTACTAAGTAATTTCTCCAAACAATTGCTAAAAAGCCTGAAAAACTGATAAGAAGCCCAGTTTGGCCTAACCCGGCCTGGCCCGATTGACAGAATGGTGGGTTGTGCCTGAAATTTACGGCCCACATCATCGAGCTTGGACTGGATGTGGGCCTGTGTTTCTAAAATCGGACCTGGATATGCCTCTGCCTCCCCCGACCCAGCCCATAGGATCCCTTAAAAATGGCGCTTCATTGAATGATCCTAACTGTTCTATTGCTGCATTAGATTAACGGATTAGTTGTTTTGATTCAGGTGGGAGTAGAGGGGCAGTACACAGAAGATGGATCAGTAGATATTCATGGTAGACCAGCATTACGACATGGATCCGGCAATTGGCGAGCTTCTGTCATACTTATGGGTGAGATTACATTTCATCATAAAATTAGCATGCCTAAAAAAAAAAAAAATCAAACACATATATTGACTTCATTCTCTGTCAATGCTAATCCTGCAGGTGTAGAGTGCTTTGAAAGCTTGGCTTACTATGGCATTTCTACAAATCTAGTTATGTATATTGGCAAAACTCTCCATCAAGGCAATGCTTCAATTGCAGCTAGTATTACTACTTGGATTGGGACTAGCTATCTCACACCCTTCTTAGGAGCTCTTATAGCAGATTCATGTTGGGGAAGATACAAGACTATCTTTGTCTCTACATTGATCTTTTTGTTGGTAGGTTCTTTTATTAAACATTGGTTTTCTTTGTCATTTATGATCTGTTTTTGAGGAAAGGAGATTGGTGAGACATTAATGTTGAGACTAATAAAACCGTATGACTAGATCTCCACTCTCATTCAATGAAAATGAAATCAGACTCATGAAGGTCTTCAAACTTTTATCCATATTATAAGGCTTCCCCTCTTCTCTTTCTATGCAAATCAGGTTTGGACACAAACTTCTCCAAAGAAGTTCAAACTTAAAACAAAGCTTGGGATGAACATACTTTATTATGCTTTTTATGATACAAACTAGCATAACATAGAGAAGAACTAAAGTTAAAAGAAAATATGTGGCAGGATGAGAGTTGCAGTGCCAAAAGCATAAAAATGTGTTCTACATTAATTAGGCTTGTTTCCTTGATTGGTGTTCTACATTAGGCTTGTTTCTTTAATTGGATTTCAAAGTTGATGTTTTTCTTATATTTTCTACGTTTCTTTCCACTGTATAGGGAATGATAATTGTCACCCTTTCCGCGTTTATTTGGTCCTTGAAGCCATCTTCATATGAAGGAATTTCATGTCCATCTGAAGCTAAAAAACTAGTATTCTTCTCTGGATTATACCTCATTGCATTTGGGAGCGGTGGACTCAAGTCATCACTGCTTCCCATGGGTGCAGATCAATTTGAAGAAGGGAACCCAATTGAGATGGAAAAGAAAGGGTCTTTCTTTAATTGGTTCTACATCTTTGGCAACTTTGGCGCTCTACTTTCAAGCACTTTTGTAATTTGGATAGAAGAGTACATCGATTGGGCTCTTGGATTTGGAATTGCTACATTGTTCATGGCACTTGCTGTTGGAGGTTTTCTCTTGGGAACATCAATTTATAGGCTGCACAAACCAAGTGGGAGTCCATTAACGAGACTTTTTCATGTTGTGATTGCATCCCTCAAGAAGGCGAGCATGGAGGTACCTATTGACAGAAGTGAGTTATATGAAGATTGGGACAAGAAATCAACTGTTTTGGGAAGTCGAAAATTAGTGCACACTGATGAATTCAGGTATAATTCCTGTGTGTGAGTTTATTTTGTCAATCAGAGCACTTTTCTCAGTTATGATAATTGCAATGATATTTAGTTTACTCTTCAATCGGTGATAACATAGATGAATAATATTAGTTAAAACATATATTATTAAACTCGGTTCTGATAGTCTTGAGCGAATTGAATTGTATTAGAACAACACAAAGAAGACAACAAAATAATGGAGAGGGTGGATCTATTTTGATCCATAACGACAACCAATCCCCTAACTGTAATTCTATTTCTTCTTTTAGCAGCTTAAGTTATTCAATTCATCACCTTGAGCATGCTTGGTCAGGCCTAATGGTATGCTGGTTTGCACTGATATGCACAAATTTGAAAGGTTTTTTAGATGAGAAGTGCGAAATATGGCAAGAATTGTTGTTGGTTCTGCTCAATTCTGCAACATCAAAATGACCTGCTAATATTGGACTCCTAGTTGATTGTTTTAACACTGCAATACCTAGTGAATGCAAGAAAAGTTGCAACATCGATCCCCAATCTGCCGCTTCCCTAGATCAATCAGAAGATGAGGAAGATGTTTTGTAATGTAGTTATTCATTTTATTAATTAATAACCTTACGATGTTTTTTCCTTAGATTCTTAGATAAAGCTGCAATTATTTCTGCTTCTGATGTAAAGAATGGCATTGAGTATCATCCATGGAGGCTTTGTACTGTAACACAAGTTGAGGAGCTGAAGATAATGCTCAGGCTGGTTCCAATTTGGCTTACAAGTGTCATATACTTCGCGGCATATTCCCAAATGTACACCACATTTATCGAACAAGGGACCATGATGGACACTAGGATTGGGCCCCTTTCTGTCCCTCCTGCTACTCTCTTTGCCTTTGAAGTGCTCAGTGTCATGCTTTTAGTTCTCATCTATGACACATCTATTTCAATAATTAGAAAGCGGTTTACGGACAACAAAGGTGGTATAACAGAGCTACAACGGATGGGGATTGGCCGTCTATTGATCATTATATCGATGGCATTGGCTGCATTGCTGGAGAGGAAGAGATTGGAAAGTGTCAATGGCGGAAAATCCATGAGCATCACATGGCAACTTCCCCAGTATTTTATCTTGGGCGCATCTGAGGTTTTCAATGGTATAGGGCAGCTTGAGTTCTTCTACAATCAGGCACCCGATACCATGAGGAGCATGTGCATTGCCTTGTCCTTGCTTACAATGTCTCTAGGCAGTTACTTGAGTACTCTTATAGTCGCAATTGTTTCAGTGCTGACAACCAAAGGAGGGCAGACTGGGTGGATACCTGATAATTTGAATGATGGGCATCTTGATTATTTCTTCTGGGCACTAGCGAGTGTCAGTGCTCTAAACTTTGTGACTTATCTTGCTTGTGCAAAGAGTTACAGGCTTAAGAAAGTATTTGTTGAAGATTGAAATTTTAAATAGAGTATCAATAAAACTGTATCACAGTTGAGTTTTCTAAGTGGGGTATAGTAGAACACAATGAAGCCCACATCCAGTAGCAATAAAATTTGTGGCGTCTGCCAACACAATGATGGTTGAGTGATGTTAGCAGCTTGATGTTGGCACCTTTATTTCACACATGTGCCTATTAGTAGAAGAAAGGAGTCACGCTAACAACCACAGTAATACTATGCAAAAAGCAAATAAGGCTTCACTGAATTGGAAACACATCCATAGCATAGACTGAATCAAAATTCTTTCCCCTGTGATGAAATCCATACAATCCAATCAAAGTGGGGGCGCGATCCATATTGGCGGGGACAAGATAGGATGAACTCTGTCTACGAACAGTCGTTGGATAGTCTTATCCTCCATATTGAAAACTCCAGAGTCTAAATATCCAATTGGTGATTTATAAAAAGAAGCTTCCATAAAATCGTCGGTGAAATATATTCGATTCCCCTTATATCCTGGAATTTGATCGAGAGTTTTGGCCCAGGAAAATTATATGGTCGCCTAAGCTTTTTCCTCCACTGGATTCTTCTTGCACTCTCCGTTTTCCTCCAACCCCAACTCATAAACCTTAAAACCCAAAGTCGTGCGGATATTGTAATGGAATGGTTCAGGTATTTGTCCTGACATGTCTAAAAGAAGAGAGGGAGAGTTCCTGACGAAAATGAGGAGTCTTTTAGAGTCGGAGACCAAATAAGTTCTTCTATAACAATCTATCATTACCTCCTCAGATAGAAATTCTACAAATGGATCCTCGGTGTTCATGCCCTTCCTTCTGTATTAACAACCCTTTGTGATATATAACATCACATATATGTTGAAATGAATTGTTGGCAAAACGCAGAATGGTACGCGTAATAGACTACCACAATCACTCATGCATCATCAGACATGGCAGCCCTGCAGATTTTCATGTTGGCTAAAAAAGGACGAAGAGGGAATTTGCGTGGAAGAGAGGAGTGGTCAGGATGTTGCAATTAGATTTTGCGCAAGGGGTGGAAGAGCAGCGACTCAAAATTATCATCGTCTATGGCAATCAACCATCCACAAGCATTGGCATTATAGAAAGACCCGCAGCAGCAACGCTTGCCTCATATCTTTGGAAACTTAATTGCATTGTGGATGGTGCTGTCTGAAACACTGAAGAAGTAACGCGCTTCTCCTTCTTCTACAGATGAGGAATTGGGATCAGAAATCATCATCAGCCATGGCAGTCGAATACCGCTCCCTGTACTCCACCTAGAAAGCTGGAGCAGTGTTTTGAAAACTGCTCTCAGTCGAATACAATCGCGCAGGCTACACTGATTGAGGATCAAATGCAGTACATCTTCATCTGTGCCAAGTAACTTCAACCGCGTATCCATTGAAATCAAATGGAATTATTCGTACAGGGCAGATGGAAAAGAGATTGAACACTGAAAGTAAGAAAAAAAAGTATAAATTAGAAAGAGAGAAAAACAATGTCCCTCATGGAAAGCAATGTAGTTTACTTTGGTTTAGTTTCCTAAACAGCATACAGTCCTTAATATCTTGGGTTTCCTAATATGTTTAAAATACTTGTTTTATAACTGAGTGAGTGTAAGTGTCCGATTAAGCTTCTTTTTGTTGGGATTGTTTTCTGGAAAGTTTTTAAAACTTCAGTTAAAAATTTTTATGTTTCTTTTTCAGCAACAACATTTGAAGATTCCGAAATTCTAAAATTTGCCCCACTTTATAATTCATAAAAGCCTGGTTTGATGTTATATTTTTGGGAAGATTTCAAATAAAGCTTTAAGTTTTTGCCTTTATTTTGAAAAAAGACTTGAGCTTCAAAATTTTTTAAATTAGTTCCTAAAAACTTTCTCTAATAAGTTTTCAATTAAGGACATCCGGCTATTTAATGGTATTTTTTAAAGACTTTTCCCTCAATTTTTTAAAATAACTAAAGTACCATTCGTTTAAAGACATGACTTGGTTCTGGCAACCACTACATTCAGTCGGTTTTCGTAGAAATGTTATTTGTCATTGATCACTGTGAGAATTTTATTTCAATGAAAGGTAATTTGGATAGTTTAAAAATTTTGAGGGAAAAAGTCAAAAGAAAATAGTTTTAAATAGACGAATATCTTTAATTGAAAACTTCCTGTAAACATAGGGACTAATTTGAAAAGTTTTAAAAATTTTATCCTTTTTTGAAATAAGGCAAAAACTTAAG
This sequence comes from Umbellularia californica, assembly GCA_028538565.1. Lineage (NCBI taxonomy): Eukaryota > Viridiplantae > Streptophyta > Magnoliopsida > Laurales > Lauraceae > Umbellularia > Umbellularia californica. The sequence goes on from JAPQWN010000012.1 coordinate 2,317,552, forward strand.
GTCCTGTTTGAGATTTTCCCTATATTTTTAAAGGTGGGCCCCACTGTTTATGTAATTAGGGATTTGGGGTTAATGGGATTAGGGGTTTTGTAAGAGATTGAGAGTCAGAAAGAGACAAGGAGCAACCCACATAGAGAAGAGATGACTACCTGTTTGAGATTGTCCCCGGATCCACTATGCTTCTTCTTCCTCTTTTCTCTTCTTCTCTAGCTTTCTCTCTCTCCCTCCCTCCCTTGCAAACCCACACGCACGATACCGAGACGGAAGCAGCAGATTTACTTACCCAAGTGGTGATGAATTTAAAAGGGAGTAGAACCATAGGACCCACCTATTTATGGTTCTATTCTATATTGCTTTGGGCCTTCTTATTTTTAATGGACTTGTATTCCTTTTCAAACAATCCTTCACCTCAGCATCATCCGAACCTAATTAGGAAAGTTAACAAATCTCCTTAAATATCCCCAAAACAGAATCTCAATCTATTGGGACATTTGCTTTGTTTCCTTATCAGGCATGGACCACGCTGAATGGTTCAAAAGAGAATGAGAGAGGACTAGAGGAGGAGGACAACCCAAAAGTTCGGGACGGGATTGAACAACCCAAGCCCAGGCCTGGTCAGGCCCGGCCCATTGACAGGCCTACATATGACTTGTTTTTCACACAGTTAATATGGTTCAAATCGAGTGAACCTTGAGGTTCTGATAGAGTGAAAGTACCCAGCGATTGTAGACAGCAGTGAGCCCCAATTCGGAATCTATTGGGTCAGGTTCAGGCTATTTCCGATCCAAACATGGCATGTATCCAATTCATGATCTGGTTCTCTCTCTCCTCTCGCTACTTTTTTTTTTTTTTTTTAATATAAAGGAGGGTGTCCCAGCCATTTGGACCGTACTAATCACTAAAGGGCCCGGGGGAGTCGGGTAAACCCCCTGTGACCCCAGTTGTGTAGTTTTGAAACCTCAACCTCCGGGAACAGACCGTGTTCCGATGCCAACTTGGAATTAGTTTTTTTTTTCCTTCTTAATATCTTTTGTCCTTGTAACGTTTTCAATGTAGTAAATCAAATGAATTTTATAGACAGCTAAAAATCGGGTTTGGATCTTAATTACGGCCCTGCTAAGTAAATGTGTCCGGGCCTGGGTCCTTCTTTTGGTCCCATGACCTAAATGGGTCTGGTTTCCGGTTCCACATTGATTCAAACCGGTGGACCCGGGACCCGACACATTATCTCAATTTTCAAAATCTCTCATTAAAATTAGATTTTTCCTTGTACCATTCTCTAACTAGGCTCAGATCCACTCCATATATAGTTTTAGTTCTTGGTCTGATTACACCTTTTCCTTAACAGTTCCGGGTCCACCTTTTCCTTAGCGGGTTTGGGTCCACAAACCGGAACTTACCCGTTTACATCCCTAGGTGTTTTTGTAGTGGGATTAATATAATAAATGTTATGGACATTGTGTAGTTTTTGTGTAATAGGAACCCGTAGAGATAGGAATTGAGTTTTCCTAAATTTTAGGGATGATTAGTTGTACTAGTTAATATAATGAAAGTTCGTTCTCTATCTTGTTTGTTTTGATAAAAGTTTGAAAAGACCTTTTGTTTTAGAAAATTAGAAATCCTAGATCATAGAGAATATTAGGGAATTAAGAATAATGAAGGATAGATTTTTTGATGTAGCAAATTGGCGGGTCAGGTGGCATGCTCGAGAATTCTCTATTCCGAATCGTAGGTTAATGATATGAACCAAAGCTATGACATATGTTTGATTATTATGAGTGTTTCCTTACAAATGGTGGACCCAAAAAAATGTAAATAAAGTCTAATTTTTTTTAATATTAGATATCTCAAGGGATTATGTAAATGTAAACAGTGATTGAAGGTGTCCTCCTAAAAAAAAAAAACTACATAAAAAGATAGAATTTGAGCGGCATATTTGCTTGCCGTGCATTTTTGTGAGTTTAGCAGGTGATATCCACGGGAATAGTTCTATCATATCAAATACCTAGAGATATCCACGTCATAAAAAAATAGATAGGATAAGAGCTCATCTCGCTGTTAGACCTAGGTGTGTACACGGATCGGATTGATGGAGATTAGGCCAAATCCGTCATCAATATGTTAACTACAAATTGATGATGGATTTGGAATTCGTTACCAATCCGTGACTGTTAAAAATCGATCCGATCCGTGGAGGACTGTATCGGATCGGATTAATCCGTTTAATCCGTTGAATCTAATGTTAAAGAAAGAGATCTAACAATCCATAAAAAAAAAAAAAAAATACAAATACAAATTACAAACATATTTAGATCCCTAACTTATATTTAGATCCCTTAAGTTTAGACCTCTTAACTTATATTTAGACCCCATGAAGTTTTTTTATATATATTTAATGTCAATGGATCTGATCGAATGGATCCGTCATCGATCCGTTGCTAACGGATTACAAGATTTTCAATCCATTTATCTTCGGTTCGGTTAAAAATCCGTTGTTCAGATTGGACCAGTTTTACGGATCGGCGGATTTTTTGTGCACCCCTAGTTAGACCCACTTATGATCAATGACGCAATTTTATAGAGATAATATGAGGATGGGATGAACGCCCCCTTATATGGCCTTATATATAAATAGCATTTAACGCTAGTAAAACCCTAAGATCTAATATTACATCTCGACCCTTGATTTGAACACTATTCATGTGAAGCCTAACGGAAAAAGATTTTTTATTTTTCTAAATTAGTGGAAAGCCCATGTTTGACCATTGTAAATTCGTGATGATTTGGACGAATGAAAATCTTCATTTGTTAAGATTTTTAGATTCCACATCCTCTTATAAGATTTGGAAATCCTCAATTAATGTGGATTGCTTGTAGTTTCATGGTATTTTGTTTGACTTCATTTGTTTTTTCTTAATTTCTTTTATTATGTTGTTTTTTTTTCTTATATTGTTGGTTTTTTTTTAATAAAAACCCTTTTAATAAATCACATCTTCCTTCTTAAAAAAAAAAGGTTAAAAAGAGACTCTCCCATGCGTCACTAAATAATAATAATAATAATAAAAAAAACAAACTAGCCTTGGACATGGGACGGGCTGGGCTGGGCCAAGGAACGTCCATGCCCGGCCCGACTTCTAAATTAGAAGCCTGACCCCGGCTCAAGTCCAGGTCGGGCCAGAATTTGCTTGCCTAAGACCGGCCCGCGTGTAAATCATGAAGCCCAAACATATCATGAGTTTAACTTATATAATAACAAAAAAAGAAGAAAAATTTCTTGTAACGACCTAGGTTGTAGCTCAACTAGCCTTGTCATATCACCCTATATGAGAGGTCATGGGTTTGAGTCCCCCCATTACTACATCATATCTTACCATTATATATGTATATTTGGGCCGAGGAAGGATTCCCAATCTCAACCACCGAGTCCAAATAAAAAAACTCTAAGCACGGCGCATCGATAAAACCTAAACCCCATTGCCGAACCAACGCCGGCCGGCCCTTTCCGCGATCACCCTTACAAAAAAAAAAACTCTTCTTAAAATAAAAATTCAAAGAGCTTTTCTCTCGCCTTTTGATTTTTCCAAACCTATACTTTTGTTCTCTCTTCGCATTTAACCATTCACAGTAATTACTTCACCGGTAAAGTAAATTGACCAAAAAAGTGATTTACCGTGTGATTTGATAGTATTGAGTTTAAACGTTAATTATACATGTCCATCCCTCATTGTGTGGACCAAACTCCGGACTTGTGACCCAACCAAGATGGAAAAAGAGGCAAAACACAATAAAAATCCGTTTGCAGGTTTTCCTATGCTTAGAGGGGAGGAAATCCTGAAAATTACAAATTACCGCTGTACGCACTAGCGGTATACCTTAAAATTCTAGATTTCATCCTCTCTAAGAGGAGGAAATCTGGAAAATGAATTTTACCACCGATGCAACCAGCGGTAAACCTGCGTTAGTGCCCAAATCCAAATCCATTCCAAGCCGGCCTTTCCATTTCCTTTAACATTGAACTAGAGACACACTTAAATTTAATATTTTCTTAAATCTCCATTATTAGATAAAGAAAATTAATAAAAATATTTATTATTTTCGAAAATGGCTTGGGTCATCCCAAAAGTTTGTACTTACGAAAAAAAAACAATTGAGAAATAAAGGAAGAAAATCTTTTCTTAATAGGGAAAAGTAATGTATAAAACAACATGAACAAAAATAAAATAAAAGAATATATATATATATTTATTTATTTAATAACGGAGGTTGTCCACATTAATTTGGACCCCACCTTAATTACCCAAAGGACTCGAATCCAAACAAATCCAAGTACAGACCATCTTGGACCCCATAAAATACTGACTTTTGGGTGAGAGTTTAAATAACAGGTTGCCCCATTGGACCTTTTTTTCCATCCACATGGCTTATAAGTCATATGATCGTGCACAGAGAATATCTATGGGCCCCACTCAAAATACTTTAGATATTATATCATATTAGGTACTGGACCTAATATCACTGGTGTCGGATATATACTGTATATATCATGAAATAGAAATCCTCTCTACCAAGAAAAATATCTTATTTTATTATTTTTCTATTTTGGAAGGTAAGTAAATAAATCCAAATCTCTCCTTATTCTCAATGTGAAGGTCTTGCATTGAAGTACCTCACCAATCCAACGCATATTATAAATGTAGTCATTTTTTGAAATTCTTTTGTTGCAATCAAGATTTTGTTGGTTTCAAGTATGTTCTCGAACCCAGATATTAGGTTCACCGGTTTCTAATGGTAATGATGGTAGACATTGTATTGGATGGCCTTGGATAGAACAGAAGATAGAGTTTCTCTCTAAACATAAGTGCACCATCTAGAATCCGTGAATCAAATTCTTCTTCCGTCCATTCATTGTCTCCAATTCTGCAAAATTTGAAACTGCGCTTGGGCTCAGCACCAGTCATTATGATCACAATGCACTTGGGGTCTGTAGGAGCACATGAAAGTTTGACTTTATAGAGATGCACGGAATCATATGCGGGTAGGTTGATTCGTGCTGCCGTAAAAGGATCAAAGAGAAAGATTGTATATCTCATACAACGAGTCTACATGGACCAAATTCGGTTTCGAATTTGGGACCGAACATCTCTCTCATGTTTTATGTCTCTCTCACTTCCCCAAAAAGTTAAATGCTCTTATTGTTCACATCATGCTACTTGGTGATTCGGTCCCCAAGTCGGGACCTCATTCGGTCTATTTAGACTTTTTGTATCTCATACGCGGATCCAGAGGGTTTACCAACAACCAGCCATGAAAGCAACCGAGATATTCATAACTATTGAGTCCAGGCAGATTCTGTTATACTATTATTAACATGAACCCTAAGATCGTGAACAGCATGATAATCACGTGTAGGATTTAATCTTAAATAAATTAAAAAGTACCTCCAGACATCCTGATGCAGAGAGCTTTCTGATCCTGCAGTCTGGTGCTGTTGCTGATTGATACTTTGATCCGTCGAGAAAGAGACTATGTGAATGGTTTCGGTTTCTCTCTCCTTGCCTATAAAACCTTAATGTGTTGATTTTCGTGAATGCCTTTGTGATGGACGAAAGGCTTTGTTTTATAGGTGAAAAGATGACCGAATTTCTAATCAGGGTTTCCATAGACTTAATCTCAACCATCCATCAAGGTAGAGTTTGTTATGGAATACATCTCATTAAGAAACCTTTTTGTGTAAGGAATAGCATGTATCCTAAGAAAACAGATTTCCTATAATGACCACAATTCGGGAAAGGAAAGGACTTGTAGTCCAAGCAATAGACTTAAAGATAATTTCCTTACAGATTCAGCCTATATATAGTATCCGTAATCCAATGGACAGAAGAAGATTTGAGTGCCCTCATCAGGGTCTGGGAGGTAAGAATGCATGAGCAATGGAGAATGCAGGCATCGGGCTGCTGCTCTCCATGTTGGAGAACACATCGAAATCTGATATAATCGCCAATACGCAATCGGATCAATACGAGCTGGAGTAGATGCTCAGGAAGATCTGACCATGATACGAGATTTTGCAGGCGTCTGCATTTCATGTTTTCGAGCTAATTGTTTCCTGAGCAGACAAAGAAGGATATAATCAAATAATGAAAAAAGAATAATGTGTGTGTGAATGAATAGTGAGTAAAAGAAGCATAATAAACAAAGAACATACATAAATTATCTATCCTGATCCTTGATTATGACTCTATAGAAACTTGAATGTCAGCCCCAGTCATAAGTACCACAACAAAACCCATTAGCAGATCCTTTCCTAGAAATTGTATTAATGATTAGGACTCTATAGAAACTTGAATGTTAGGCCCAATCAGAACCACAACCCAACCCATTAGCAGATTTTTCATGTTCTTTTTGTGGTAAATATGTTCGGCGAGCTGGTGTATGAAAAGCTTTAAGCATCCATTGTCTAAGCTTTAGCCACGACATGAATGAAATCGGTTCCAACCATCCATATATGGGTCCAGTCCTGGTTAATTAGATAAGCGACGAATGTGAATGTGAGAAAAGAAATGGACTGGGGTTATTGGCTAACAGATATTATTCAAGCCTACGGGTTGGAAATTGGAATGATAGATTATTATTATTGGTAGAAAGCCCTATTGAAGCTGGGTGATTGTTTATTATCTTTGCTTTTACGAAATTGTTTTCTCAAGAATTGAAAATTTTAGTCATCAACCTGCCTAATGTAATCCTCTTTCTTTACCCCATCTTTAAGACCGTCCATAGCAAACTGCTGGCATCCTCAAAACCCTATGAAGAAATTTTAAGATCTCTTACCATTCAAAAAAAAAATTAAGATCTCTTTCCTAGTTTCAACAAGATTGAAAAAAAAAAAAAAAAGGATTTGTTTAGGAAAAATTACATTTTGAGTTGGTGTATGATTGCAAATTTGGGTTGACTATGAACAAAGTTGGGATTACCAATGGGATTAGAAATCGGTCTCTATTCTTGTTATCTTTTCAGGCTTCCCAAGTTTCAGTTCCAATCATTTCCACATTGCCAAACAAATTCTCTCTAATTTAACTCAAGTTCCAAGTACAATTTTAACCCTTGAATGCCTGGGTGGAAAGAAAGGCACCAATTACTATGACCGGAATCATTAACAATCCAAAACCTCTCTCCACCCACAAACCCGGGGAAAGAAAAACCAGATCACATCCTGGGCAATAATCATGCAATATGAAAAGAAAAGAAATATACCTTTGACAATGGGTCCATTGAACTCTACCTGCATCCTAATCTCAATGCTTCAGGAAAACAAGCCAAAAATTTTCATGTGTAAAAAAGATGAAACCCGAACTTAAATCAATATTAGGATATTGACAAGACACAAAGGGAGTTGTTGATAAATGATTCTGTTTCATTATTCCAAAAGCCTTCCTTTTAATCCCGAGTGGTAGTTCAATTGGCCTAGGACCACGGTTTGCACCCGGAGGTTGTAGGTTCAAAACTGCAATACCATTCTGTTTCTCATTATTTGTTACATAATTCTCTAAAACAAATTAAGACTTATAAACTAAGGAGAGAAACAGAGAGTTTAAGACAGAAGATAAAGCTAGTTTAAAGCCCTCCGGCCCATTACAAACCATTAAAAACATCAGTTTTAAACAAACACCCTTCCATTAAAAACATCCAACTTCAAACAAATTAACAGCCTAAAAATTAGCATTTCTGAAAACTTCGATCCAGCTGAATGTGGTTACTGCCATATGATAAGCACTTCTACTAAGTTTCACAAAGGGGCTCACCTAAATGCAACAACAAGAATTAAATCAAATCTTCTATGTTTATACATCAAGCTAGGGAATGACTTTTTACATCAAAGTAGCGAATATGGATTGGATGAAACAATATCTCCTTATTTCTATGAAACAGGGATCTGGATTCATTTAGGAAATATTCACAGTTAAATGACCCCCCTGCAGCTGTTGTCATCAAAAGATTGGTATTATCTATGTCCCAAAAACGAATTGTTGACTCCACCCCAACTGCTAGTAATGAGTTTTTGCATGTGGAAGTGCACTACTTTACTATGTCCAGTTTCTCTCGTTTTTAAGGATCCATAAGCACCTCTTAACTCGGTCAAATTGTTTCTGTGTGAGGGTATTTTCTCCCCCCATATCCACCCCTGCCAAGTGCATGGTTTAGAGTGGCCTGATGGGACTGGGCCCAGAAGTCAGGCCCGATGGGACTGCAGAGTGGGCTGTGATGGGATCAGGCTCTGACAGAGCCTCCCTCTTGTCTCCTCTTTTCCTCTATGTACACACAGATACAGCTCCAGAAGGAGGATGGCCAACGAACACCACACTCATTGGTATGCCATTTCTTCTCCAACTACATCTCCTACCTTTGCTTAGTCCTGCAACTGCAACTAACAAAGGCATCGGGGAGCCCTGCGCTGCCCAAGCTAGGGTCATCTGACCTTCTTCTTCTTCCCCTTTCAGGCTCAAGGCAACGGTTCTTCCATCACTACCAAGGAGCTGCAACCTCCATCTTCTTCCAGTGGGCCGCAAAATCACTCCCCCCGGGTCTGTGAGTTTTTGTACGCCTACAACTGGCGCCGTCTGTGGGGAACAATCAAAAAGTCATCTTCCCAAAACACCATGCCTCGAAGAGCCTGAGAGGGACGAGTTGGTTTGAACTTGGGTTTTCTATTAAGGTGCTGGAGCTGCCATTTTCGAAGACAGTCGACGTGGAAATCTCCGGAGCAGCTGTGGAGTCCTCGATCTCGACGATGACCGAGGGCTCCGTGATCTAGAGTGCCGATGGGAGCAATTCAAACAATGAGTCCGTCCTGATAGGTTGGTTTTCTTCATGTATATTTGTGTTTAACTTTTTTTTTTTTTTCTTTCATTTGCTTACGATAAAGATAAGAAGGGTAATGACATATAGTACTAGTAATTGGCTTTTTAGAAATAATTATAAGGCCTTGAAATCATGTTGGATGAAGCACAGGTGAATGATACTATTATCCATGTCAGTTGCACATGGAAAGTCTTTCTCAAGCCTCTCTTTATACCAATTAGTGAATGAGTATCCCACAATCATCCCAATTATTGTTTTCTTTTTTATTTTTGGGTTAGGTTAGAAAGGGTGGAACATTCACTCCAACAAACTGTAAAACAATTGTCTCGCCCTCATCCCAGTGGAGGGGCACATCCACTCCAACAAACTGTGAAACAATTGTCTCACCATCATCCCAACGGGGGAGGGGCACTTGCTATTACAGAATATTTTAGAGAAGGGTTGATTTGGTGAGGATGAGATTAGATTATAATGGATTTGGACCATCCTAGGCTAGAATCGTATTTAATTATGTATATATTTATTGTTTGATTAGGTTTCCTGCATGTTATAGGCATGGTAAGATTTCCTATCTTTGGTTCTATATAGTGATTGGCTATTCTCGATAAAGATAATTAAATATGATTGATCTCACAAACATATGTATTTGCTCCTCCTATTTTATGAGCCATCTCACAAACATATGGATATTCATAAAATGTTCTTTTAATAAATTGTTTGGTAGACTTTTTGTCGAGGAATGTGCAAGCTTCTGATAATGCATCATACATATGAGAAGAACAAGAAAAGAAATGATCTTGAGAATGAGGTCTCCATTTTCTTTTTCCTCTGATTTCAACATATCTGCACAGGAGAGCCAGAACAGTTTCTTCCTTAAAAAAAGAAATTTGTTTCAAGTATTGCAATTATTATATAAAGAAAATGTCATTTAAATTGCTCATATGTAAGTCTTGGACTTCCGTTGGCTCTGATTTTAGTTGATTTTTTTGTTCTTATTTTCCTTATTTAGTGAGTCTGTTGTGAGTCTTTTGAGCATGAAATTGCTATAATCTTTAGTAGTAAATACTTTCAACATCTTGTTAAAGATAGAGAATGGGATACAGGGGAAGGGTTATATGGTTGGTTTTATGGAGTCTGATGGTTATAGAGAAATTGTCAATAATATAAGAACTCATATGGATAATTAAGCCAATCTCGAAAGCAGTGATGGGTGGGTTTCAGATCATAAAATATGTGTATTGGAAACTAATAACAGTAAAAAAAAAAAAAAAATTTAATGGGTTTTATTTTATTTGTGTTCTATGTATGAGCAAACTATCTAAATACACAAATGTTACAAACATGCTATGATTGAGTAAGTTATTTTGTAATATGCGAGAATTATTGAGCCAAAGCCATCTGTACATGGCAAGATTTGATGGCCTCTTATCAAAACTACATCAAGAGAATAGAATGAGATGAATGAACTTTAATGCATTTGCAACTAATATACTATGAGCATAAGATATTAGTTGCAAATGCATAAAAGTTCATTCTTCTCATTGTATTCTCAATATGAGGCCATTGAAGCTTGCTATGTACAGGTAGCTTTGGCTCAGTAACTTTCGCATATTGCAGAATGACTTCCTCCGTGATAGGATGTCTGTAACATTTGTGTATTCAGATAGTTTGTCCTTACATTGAACACAAATAACATAAAACACATTAGAATTTTTTTTTTACTGTTATTAGTTTCCAATACGTATATTTTAGGATTCGAAATCCACCCATCAATGCCTTCAAGATTGGATTCAATATCCATATGAGTTCTTATATCATTAAAAATTTCACTATAATCATCAGAGTTCAAAAATCAAACCAAATAAACTTCCACTATATCCCATTCTCCATTTTTAACTAGATCTTGAAAGTATTCCTTATTAAAGATTATAACACTTTCATGCTCTAACCTGCAATAGAATTACTAAATAAGGAAAATAAGAAAAAAAAGAGATTAAAATCAGAACTAGTGGAAGTACAAGACTTATTGATGAGCATTTTGAATGACATTTTCTTCATGTAAGAATTACAATAATTGAAATATCATTTCCTTCTTTAAGGAAGTCATTATTCTGTGCAAATATGTTGAAATAAGAGGAAAAGAAAAGGAACATGGAGACCTTATGTTGAATCTCGATCCAAACTTACATTATGAATGATCAAATCTGGCATTTAATTTAGGTGATCTAAAAAAAATGTAACATTAGGAAATCAAACAAAAAAGTATGGTTCATGTGATTTTAAAAATTGGTAAGACTGTTTCAAATTATCCTCCGGTTATATGTCCCAATTTGCTCAAGTGGGCTCCACTTATACTCCACAAATTAAACAATAACACCACAAAAAATTGTGATAAAAATCTTTCAAAATCTCAAAATCCAAGTTTGAAAAAAATTTACGCACTTGTTGCCTTTCTAGGTGTCTTTGTTTACAAGTGTGATAAAGTAAAAGTGAATGTAACATCTAAAATAAAATATATGGTGAAGTAAAGTGGAGGGAGAGTGTGGTAAAGTAGTTTCTTTTATAGAGTATAATATACTCTGTTTTACATCATCATGAGTTAGAGAAAAAGTAGCTTGTCGCAGAGCATATGGTAAAATAAAGTGCTAGTTGGACTTGACTTGACTATATTACTTTTTTATCCCAACATATAAAGAGAGATTATTTGACTATTGGGCTTACCTTTACTTTATCTGTGCCAAAATAAACACTTGGGGATAAATGTTTCTTTTATTTAGTGCTAAAGTAACCACTGTACTTGTCTTTTTTTCTAGTAAATTAAAATAGAGTTTTTGGAGGTTGGAACTTTACTTTCTCACTTGTTATTCAAACAAATATGGGTAAAGTAAAATTTCTTGTAGTGCATATTTTACTTTACCACATGCAAAACAAATATTGCATCAGAGTGCATATGTTTGGATGATGATAGGGTGGTGACAATGAAGGTGATGTAGTGAAGATGTGATGATGATGTTGATGGTTATGAAGATGATATGATGCTAGTGTTGATGACAATTATGGGTAAAGTAAAATGATGATGTTGATGACAATGAAGGTGGGGTATGATTGATGATGATGATAATGAATGGTGGTGATGATGGAGTGGTGTTCATGATGACCATGGTAACAAGGATGACAGTTATGGTGATGATAATGATAGGGACGCGGCGACGGCGGGGGGTTGGCGGTCGAAATGATGGTACTAGGGATGTCAAATAAGCCGGGCCGGGCCGGTGGTACATGGTGGTGTTGGAGTTTTACTTAATGATAAAACAATGAGGAAAAGTGGATTTGATCTTCTTCAAAATCAAATCTGCCAGATGTTCCGCGTTCCAATCAATGTGCGTGTCCATCTTCCCCCTTCTCACATGCAGACTGTGCTAGCTGTTTGGGGAATCTGAGCGTTGCTGAAAAGGGGCTTCTCCCATGGAGCAAGCCGTTTGGATACAGTACTTTGTTTTGGGATGCCTGGTTTGCTGGTTTTGACTGGTTTTAGCTCGGGCATCTTGCAGTCTCTATGTGTGGTTTGTGTTTTGTCTTTCCTAGTTTTGTGTGTGTTTGTATGTCCTTGTGTTTTCTCTAGTTGTTTTGTCCTTTTTAGTCCTTTGTTGCTTGGTTAAATGAATTCTCCTTTTCTAGCAAAACAAAAGTTGATTTCATCAGTCATTTGGATTTCAAAAGTGGGCTCCAACCAAGGATTAGAAAGTGACAAATTACACTCAATAAAGTGTATTAATAGTGGTTAATCTTGTAATGGACCCTACTCTTATAGTAGAAAGTAATTATCATCAAACTATTTTCAAAAGATACATTATAATTTATAGCGGTGCCAAAACTATCAGACAACAAAATATTACAGCATTTTTATTCTAGCAATATTTGAATATGTAAATATATTGTTATGTGCTAATCCAAATAAGTTAAGATTAAAATGGCAAGCCAAAAATAGCATTTCCTGGTGGAGTCCAATCTTGAGAGTTAGAATGAATGATATCTCCAAAATTTTGCATTTGGATCTTATAAAACTTTTGCTTAAATAAGAATCCTAAGTTGAAGGAGTGGAACTACATAGTGTGGTCCACTTATGGAAAATTTGAGCCGTTACTTGTTTATATGGTATCCCTAAATTTTACCTTAGTATGGTTTTTTTTTTTTTTTTTTTTTTTTTGTAGATGGGAGAATATATGTATTAAAAAGCAAGGAAAGATAACACAAAACCCACACGATCAAAACATCCAAAGCCAAACCCCGTAGCCTCGTGAAAAGCTATCACACTTCTCAAAATAAAATCAATGGAGTAACAGTGCTTAGCCAAACGAATAACAAAGTAAATTTTATGAGAACACCTAGAAACCGTGGAAATATTTGAAATTACGAGAGATATCGCGAAACAATCTCTTTTTTAATCTCCTTGCTCAGGGTCAAGTCTTTTTCTTTTCTTTGTAATTTTAATAGAAGTTGAATCGACCATATTTTTTACTATTACAAAGTTTTAATTGATTTAAAATTACGCCCTTAAATATGAATTTATTTCCCGCATTTCAAATGCCCACCATAAGGCAAAAAAACCCAAACTTTGGAGAGGATATTATGAGACAAAAGAGTTAATTGGTTGATCTTGGTTAAAAGCAGCTTTCCATGATTCCATGATTCCATGATTAGGGATGTTATGAGACAACAAAATCAAAATGGATCCTAATGTAGGTAGCCCTAGCATGGTCACAATATAAAAGGGTACATTCAACTGATTCTTTAGAACCATTGCAGATGGCAAAAAGGGCATTACAAATTATTTAATTTGGAGTTAGACAAAGATCTTATTGGAAGAGACTACGTTTCCAACCAAACAATAGGACATTTTGTGAGCGGGAGCTTCCAAAATCTTTTCGATTACCCATGTAATTATTAGAAGCCGCATTATTAGAAATGATTGCCTTATATGTGGATTTCGTGGTAAGATGGCCGCTTGACCATTTGATTACAAAAGTGATCGACGCAGTCTTATACCTAATAGGTGGATTTAGTGGTAAGATGGCCACTTGGCACTTGATCATTTGATTACAAAAGTGTTCGACGCAGTCTTATACATATTAAACAATCACGTTTTTACTAAATGGTCAACTCCTATTGATGTAAATTTTTGAAACACTACTTGTTTCAATTAGATATTTATTTTGAGTGGATCAGATTGTGACAAGATAGACGCCAGTCTAGAGTACCACTTCTTCAACATCGTTTTTTCTAAGTCAAAGCCTTATTAGGGATTTAAAATCCAAAATCTTATTCAAAAAAGAGTTGGCCCCACGGTAGTATATTTTGTTTTAATTTTATTTTTTCCTTTTTGGGCGCCAACTAAGGAGGCGAGACTCGATTAACGTGATAATGAATACAATACATGCTAGTGAGAATACCACTCATACATGCATGGAAGAAGATTGCTTGCACACTCAAGGGAGAGAAACCAAGGGCCGAACAATGGGCAATTGGGTGAGAAAGAGACACCCAATTGTAGGATCAATGCATAAGACTGTATTAATCGTACTATTAATTATATGGTTAATCTTATGATAAGACCAACTCCTATTGGAGGCATATCATGCATAATGATGAAATTTATTTAGAGAGTCCAAGTCTTCAATAGGCGTGCCAACTAAGGAGTTTCACTTTGTCAACTTTTCAACACTTCATTGACTCAAAGGATATTCCATACTCTTTATTGAATATGACTAGTTGGTTTAAATTACAGTGACAAGCCAAAACCAATGTTTGGTGAAAGATTATTATTATTATTATTTTTTACATCGGCCAAGCGGGATTGGGACCTAAAAGAGAGGCGAAACATATATGGGAAGAAGGCCCACACAAGTTTGAATCTGGACGGCTAGGTGAGAATTGCCACTCTTTACCATTCTTTTATTTATTTATTTATTTTTTGATAAAATACTATTTACCACTCGGTTAAAAAGCCATTAAACGCTTGGTGATTAAAATTGAAACAACAAACTCAAAAAAATGCCATTAAGGACACATGCCCCACAGAGATCCATGCGGGAGAGTTTTATAGGAGGTCAGTACAAGAAATCCACAAGACAACGCTCAAAATCCAAGTATCTCATCCAAAACCGAATCCCACCCCAAGCAGCATTGGATACAACATGTGTTTACTGGCAATTCAAATTTGATGTACTTTAATTGCTTCTTTTACATAAGGCGGTCTGACATGAAACTTCACCCATACTCCAAATACAATTTGGGCGGTTAGGATTTTGCAAGCGGCCCACTGAATGATCTAGATTCATCCCTCTGACCTCACACAGTCCATGTTCTAGTTCAACCGGGGTGACCAGCTTGGCTCACTCCACCGGTTTCCCAAACAGACGTATGTATTTAAGGCGTATAAACAGTGACTGAGTACTGACTCGAGATTTTATACTCTTAGCCTTCTCGACAAGAAAACCCTCTTCCTTCTCCAGTTCTCCCTCTCTCACACTCAAAACAGAAGAAGAAGAAGAAGAAAGCAGAGATTGAGAGAGAGATATATAATTTAGATGTCGGAATTCATAGAACTCGAATCCCAAGATGGTGTCCGAATGCCATGGAATATAATCCCAGGCACCAAGCAAGAAGCCAACAACTGCGTCATCCCCGTCTCCGCCATCTACACCCCTCTCAAACCCTTCTCCGCCACCCCTCCGCCTCCCCTCCTCCCCTACGCCCCTCTCCGCTGCCGCACCTGCCGATCCGTCCTTAATCCCTTC
Source organism: Umbellularia californica (assembly GCA_028538565.1). NCBI lineage: Eukaryota > Viridiplantae > Streptophyta > Magnoliopsida > Laurales > Lauraceae > Umbellularia > Umbellularia californica. The sequence continues at coordinate 2,333,205 of JAPQWN010000012.1, forward strand.
TCCGTCGTCGATTTCTCCGCCAAGATCTGGATCTGCCCTCTCTGCTTCCAGCGCAACCACTTCCCTTCTCATTACTCGTCTATATCCGTCGACAACCTCCCCGCCGAGCTCTTCCCCCAATACACCACCATCGAATACCAGTCTCCGTCTCCTTCTCCGTCTCCGGCCACTCCTCCCGTCTTCTTCTTCGTCGTCGACACTTGCATCATTGAGGAGGAGCTCTCCTTTCTCAAGTCGGCGCTTTCGCAGGCGGTCGATCTCCTCCCGGATAATTCACTCGTCGGACTCATCACCTTCGGCACCAACGTCCATGTACATGAGCTTGGGTTCTCTCACATCCCTAAAAATTACATTTTTAGGGGATCTAAAGACGTTTCCAAAGATCAGATCTTGGATCACCTGAATTTCTTCCTCAAGAAGCCGAAGCCGATCACCGGCGTCATTGCGGGCGCCCGCGACGGGCTCTCCTCTGAGAGTATCTCCAGATTTCTCCTCCCTGCGTCCGAGTGCGAATTCGTATTGAGCTCGGTATTGCTACTCCTCCTCCTTCTTTTTCCTCAACTGTTGTTTCTGCTATTGTTTTTTCTGCTTACAATCTTGGATTTAGGTTTTGGAGGAGCTCCAGAAGGATCCATGGCCTGTTATGACGGATCAGCGCGCAGCCAGGTGCACCAGCACGGCGATGAGCGTGGCGGCGAGTTTGTTAGGGGCCTGCGTTCCTGGCTCTGGTGCCAGGATTATGGCATTCGTTGGCGGGCCATCGACCGAAGGATCAGGCGCTGTAAGTTTCAGTCTTTAATCTGATTCCCTTGAGAATTTCCATAATGAGTGTTAATTGTTGTTGTCTTTGCATTTTTTTGCTATAAAATGATTGTAGATTGTGTCAAAGAATTTATCTGATCCAATTCGATCGCATAAAGACCTAGATAAAGATGCGGCTCCCCACTACCATAAAGCTGTTAAGTTTTATGAGGGGCTTGGGAAGCAGCTTGTCAATCAAGGGCATGTTCTGGATTTGTTCGCGTGTGCTCTTGATCAGGTTTCTTTCGCACTCTGCACTTACAATCTGCTGTGTTTGTGTATCTACTAAGTGGCTGAGAGTTAAATTTAGTAACTTTTTGTTGTTTCTGGGAGTTGTTCATGGCAGGTTGGTGTTGCAGAGCTTAAAGTGGCAGTTGAAAAAACTGGTGGTTTGGTTGTGCTGGCCGAGAGTTTTGGTCATTCTGTTTTCAAAGACTCACTCAAAAGGGTTTTCCAGTCTAGTGACTATGAACTTGATTTATCTTTTAAGTAAGATCTTGCTCTTGGATTACATTGATTTTGGTTTAAGTAACATATAAGTTGTTTCTTTTTATCATTTCATTTGCAAACAAGTAAATGAACTTACACTGTAGTAGGTTACCTTATAATGCATCCTACCTCAGTCCATCATTGCGAGCTATGAATGGTTTTGTATTGTTTCAACATTATTTTTCTGAGACTTAATTATACTGTTGCCTGATAATTGAAGAGTTACCTGCACTTGAAAACCGATGAATGTGTTACACTACCATACCAGCTATCTCAAATTATTTACTGATCTACAGTAGGCAAGCGTGAATTTTTAAACTGTTCATTTCCAAAATTAGGAATGGCTTAGAATTCATATTTTCAAATGTGTGTCCTGAACAGTGCCTAAAGCTACAAGTGATTCATGAGGTGCCTGTGGGGGCTTTTTTGGTGGATATCTGATCAATTTATGTACTTCTTACATGAATTATATAAATTGTTTCAACTCTTGATTCTGAACTTTCTTTCTTGCTTTCTTTCTTTCTTTCGCTCTTTTTTTTTTTTTTTGGGACAAAAGCTCGACTAGTATGTTGATTCCGAAGCTTTTGTAACACCTATTGGTCGTAATTTGCCTGTCATTGTGGCTTATGTTTGAGCATATTATCAAATTCCTCCATTTTCAAACAACCTAACTACAGGGTTTTGCCCATAAATGCACGGTAGAGTTGGAAGACATGCTATTTCGTACATTTATGTGTAATATTTCACAATATAGTAGTTTCTTTGAGCAGACGGACATATTGATGTTTAATATGTAATAAGATCACTCTTAAGCATGGTTAGCTAGGATACCCAGATACTTCAAAGTAGGCAACATACCATGTGATATTGTTTCTGATATTTCTATGTGTAAAATCCATGTCCTTGCCATATCCATGTCGCTGACTCATTGTCCATACCATATCCATGCGGTATGTGGTCATCATAGGTTGTTACTTGTTAGGCATTTATGTTTTTAACTTCATATGTTTATGAACATGGCTATATGAGAAACTAAGTTTCATTTTATCTGGTTGGGGCACTCTAGGTTCATAATATGCAATTATGCATAAACATATGCTTTCTATGTATGAAGAACCTTTACTTTATTAGCTGTATGTATGCCTCTGATTCACCTTGCCTTGCAGTGGTATATTTGAAATTAGCTGCTCAAAGGATGTAAAAGTTCAGGGTATTATTGGTCCTTGTGCATCTCTTGAAAAGGTATTCAGTGAAGCGTTTCAGTTTTTCAAATTGGTCTATCTTGCTATTTTTAACCCTTATATTAATTTTTTCTGATCACTTTCACAGAAAGGTCCTTTGGCCTCTGAGATAGTTGTTGGCCAAGGAAATACTAGTGCATGGAAGATGTGTGGTCTTGACAAAGCAACATCTCTGTGTTTGGTATTTGAGATTGTGAGAAAGGACATCCCAGATGCAATTGGTCAGCCCACGAGCAATCAATTTTTCTTCCAATTTTTAACTTAGTATGAATTCGTGGCCTATATTATATTGTCTTCAATTATTACCAAAAAAAAAAAAAGTCTAAATAGTATTATCATTTATCATCCGTTGGTGCTTTATCAATTGCAATTATTTTACTGCAGTTATCAGCATAGCAGTGGTCAAATGAGACTTCGTGTTACAACAATTTCTAGGAGATGGGAGGCTGGAACTGGCAGTAAGCAGGTAAGCTTATGTTATCTAGACCTGTAGCTTATCATGCTCTTTTGTTAGTAATGCATTATATTTAACAATGACAATACTCGATGTTGTTACATATTTCTTTCACTTGGCCAGTATGCTTTTTCTGCATTCTTAACTTAATACAAGAATTGCTGTGAAATTTTTATGATTAATGGTTTGATTCCCATGAGGTTCAAATCCGAGCATTCATTAGTTGCACACAATCACAAAGCACGCGTGCACGCGCGCGCGCTCACACACACACAGAGGTTTATGTTATCCAGACTTGTAGCTTATCATGTTCTTCTGTTATTAATGCATTCTATTTATCAACAAAAGTACTCGATGTTGTTACACATTTCTTTCACTTGGCAGTATACCTTTTCTGCATTCTTAACTTCACTATAAGAATTCCTGTGAAATTTTTATGATTCATGGTTTGATTCTCATGAGATTCAAATCCGAGCATTCATTAATGCACGCAATCACAAATAGAGAGAGAGAGAGAGAGTGCTAACGTTTTATGATATTTTATAAATAATTATAAATATATATATCATGCGTTAGTTACTCTTGTAAAAAAAATCTAAGATTTTCTAATATTTTGGATTTTGAGTACTTTTTTATTTACACCACTACACCGCTACGTATTGCACACTTTTTTTCCCCTTGAAACTGGTATATGTATTTCCCATGGTTGTTTCTTTGGGTCTTTTAATTAAAGGTATTATCCTCAGTATATTTTATCGTGCTGTATATGATGTTTAGGATTTAATAGCTGGATTTGATCAAGAAGCTGCTGCTGTAGTTATGGCACGCTTGGTTTCTTTCAAAATGGAAAATGAGGTAAATCCTGAAGTGTACTGTATGCTTATTAATTCCAAAGATTACTTGAATGGCAGAAATGACATTTAGATTTTTTTGCTTCATATGTTGTCATAAAAAGTCCTGCCAACTGTTGGTTTCTCTTGTGCCGTTTTCACTCCCTTGTAAATTGTGAAATAAATAATTGGACATTGCATTGCATGTTGCTTGTAAGATACCATGTACCAACCCAAACCCAAATGTTTAAGTTGATAGGTGGAAGGCCCAAACAGGTATATGAAGTCCTATCAAACTCATAATTGGGCAATGTGGGATGTGGGACTTTCCCAACACTCCCCCTCACGTGCAGGCTCAACAGATTTCGTGGACGGGCCTGTCGCATGGGCTACACAAGAACGATAGGAACCAAAACCACCTTTGATACCATGTACCAACCAAAAAGCTTAAGCTAATAAGTGGAAGGCCCAAACAGGTATATGAAGCACTATTAAATCCATTACTTAGGCGATGTGGGATGTGGGACTTTCCCAACGCTACCCCTATCAGAGCCAACGTGTTTAGAGAGTTTGAAACCACGCAGGGCAAAAGAATGCCCCATGACACGTTATGTGTTTGTGTGGGTGCTGGGCAAGCAGGCCCCATGCCGCGTTGTAGTCTTCTGCGGGCGTGTGCTTTGGATCAAGACGGTGTCCTGCGGGGGTTTTTTTGTTTTTTTTTTTGGTTTTGTGGGGGTTGTTAAGCTGTTTTTTGTGCCGTTTCCCATTGCCAATTGGTTTTGAGATTACTGGCTAGCAACTTTAAGAGTGCTGATCTTTATTAGGCTACAACCATTAAAAAAGATCTTTATCGGCTACATACCAACTGAAACTGTTGAAATGATTTTATTATAATACTAATAGAAAGATGTTTTATGTTACTGTTTGAAGCAAATCATAATGCTGGCACTGCCATTCGACGCGCGCGCACGCGCGCGCTAGCTACCATTGGGTAATGAATATCACACCAAAGTTACATTGAAAGCCAGCTTGGACCTCATTGCCGTGATCTCTTTTGCAGTTGTCAATTTACTGATATCACTGCATTAAGTGCTTACTTTCATGATGTGGTTTTGTTGCAGGCCGAGTTCGACCCCATTAGATGGCTTGATAGGTCATTGATACGCTTATGTTCTCAGTTTGGTGATTATCTGAAAGACAACCCTTCATCGTTCACCGTCTCTCCTCGAATGTCGATATTTCCTCAATTTATGTTCCATTTGCGACGGTCTCAGTTTGTCCAGGTAAACTGGTATTTCATTTATAATGTTAATATTTGTTTATAGTTTTCCCCCCTATAGGGATGTAGCTAGTATAGATTGCCTGCAGCCCCAAGCAGGGATCCATCCCTGCCCCCTTCACAGTGCCGCTTTAGGAAAGATTGAAATGAAGGTCTTCACGTGCCTTGAACACTGGACCCTCACGTACACGGGATATGTCTGACCATTGCATAAAGCACTTGCTATGAATATTTGTTGACAGTATTTATTTTGTAATTTCTTGTGTATTATTACTCATCTTTGTGTTTAACTTGGTTGTTTCTCCTCGTGCAGGTTTTTAACAATAGTCCAGATGAAACAGCATATTTTAGAATGATTCTAAATAGAGAGAATGTTGCGAATTCTGTTGTGATGATTCAACCTTCATTGATTTCATACTCCTTCCAGTCAGCTCCTGAACCGGTTCTTCTGGATGTGGCAGCCATTGCTTCTGATAGAATTTTACTTTTGGATGGCTATTTTACAGTTGTTATCTTTCATGGTATCACTATTGCTCAGTGGCGAAATGCTGGTTACCAGGATCAACCAGAACATGCGGTATTGTGCATAGACAGTGTTAAAAGTCCTTCCTAATTACTGGTTAAATTATGAAAAAATGTCCATACCTTTTAGCCAATTAAGATAAAAGGAATATATATATATATATATATATATCTTTCATTCCAGCTGCATTCTTCAAACATTACATTATTCTGTCTCATATAATTCCCTTATAAAGATACTATGGAAGGAAAGTAAAAAAAATAGTTGTCACATCTTATGTAAGAAGGGAAAATGAATATAATTTTTTTGGTGAATGTTACCCTGTTTTACATTTCAAAGTCAATTGAGATCATGGATCATAATTCGCTACCTGTAAGAAATGTTTTCAGTTTGTATGATTGTTTGATGAACCCCATTTTCAATGCAATTGAATCTCCAAAATTGCATAGTCATCAACTCATCATGTTTGATGAAGATCACTGGTCGGTGATAAGGAACTAAGTAAATACCATATTTTGAATGTTGTGACTAGCAGCACATCTGGTCATCATTATCAACAGAATATCTTTTATTTATGGAATGCTAAAGGATAAATTTTTTGGATGGGCTCTTTTGTTTACAGTGGACTTTAATTAACCAAGCTGTCCTTTTTAGTTTAAACATAAATAAAATATCTTTGGTCCACTGATACTTAAATTGGTATGTTCCTTTGCAGGTGTTTGCCCAGTTACTACAGGCACCGCGTGATGATGTGGATGCGATAATCAAAGAACGTTTTCCTGTTCCTCGTCTGGTCATTTGTGATCAACATGGTTCTCAGGTCACCTTCATTTCATTGTGTTTGTCTTAACATCCCTGCCAATTAAGATACTTTTGTCGTGTGTGCTAGCCTGACTTGACATGCTTGACACAAAGCCTTACTTATTGTGGGCAGGGGACATAGCATGTGGGTAGACCCACATACCATGAAATACGAGGTCTTAATTAGCTATCTACAAAAAATCAGCTCTATTAGTTGTCAGATGCAATGCTTTGAGCTAGACAGTCCAAGTAGGAACTGGTGAATGACTTACAATAATCATCAACATCTGTTAGAGCTAATTTTTGTGTAGAAGGCTACTTGGGAACCCTCCTATCATGTGGAACAACTGTTTCCCACATGTCAACTGGTTAGAGAAAGTCAAGCTTATGTCTGCATGCTGAGTCAAAGAAGTGATTCTGTTGCTTTTTTAAAAAATAATTATTACAAAATTTATCATGTAAAATGAGGATAATTGCAAAAAATGAAACAATTGAAGATCAATTAGCTCCTCCCTACCTAACTGATATGGTAATTAATATTGTTTGATTTTCACATGGATATATCATATATATGCATTTTCTTTTATATATATATATATATATATATATATATTAGTAATCCAACGAAGGGGCTGGGACCCTAAGACTCATGACACAACTCACACATGCAAGGTGACGGAAACTCATATATGAGAGGAGAGATAGACACAACTCACACATGCGAAGTGATGGAAACTCGCACATGCGAAGAGAATAAACACAACTCACACACGTGAGGTAATAAAAACTCGCATTTGAAAAGAGGGAGGAGGCAGTGTTCAAACCCAGGACCTCCCAATGAGAACTGCCACTCCTTACCACTAAGGTAAGGAGCTGTTCTCCTCTTTTTCATACTATTGGTGACAGCATAAACTGATGACCAATGTCTAATGTCCAAATTTATTTTCTTGAAAATACCAATCTCTAATATATTTCTTTGAACACCTCGGAGGTTTTAAGTTCAAGTGACCACTGGGTTTGGCTTTGCATCCAAAATCACAGTGTCTCCATTGAAGTTGACGAGGAATGGAAAATGTGAAAAACCTACGATGCCTTTATATGATAGTGCTTATAGATTTTACGTCTAAAATTGGAGTGGTGTGATACAATATGATTCGATATCTATTTGGAGTATCTGGGTGATACAGGAGAAAAGAAATACTCATGAATAAATATAATTTGAAGACTGTTTCTTTGCCTTCCTCTTAAGCCTTAAACTATAAACGCATTCAATGCCTCCCACTGGAATCTTTATTGCTTTTTTAAAATGTGGGAATAAATTAACAAGTTCACCATAAGCATTTGCTGGTGTTGGGCGCAAACGTGGCCATGGAAAACACAGCACTTCTAGACAGTATGTATAGTTATGTGATAAATTACTATTAATAATTTGTTTTAGAAAAGAGATTCACTTCTTGATGACAAGAGCACAATCCCAATATTTATTTTTAAATAGCAGTGGCTTAAAATTTTATCTGATTCTCATGGAACCTGGTACAATTTCACGCACGTGCACATTTCACTGCATTTGTTGATGTAGTTTCAACATAAGAGCTTCCTTATTTTTCTTATTCCCAATACTTGTATTATGTATATGTACATTGGCAACTTGGTGTCGTGTGCGGGGGAGTGCTTGTCTGCATTTTTTTCCAGTGCCATTTTGTGTGCTCCCACATAAGTTTCCACTCTGCTACCGCTTGCTGATTCTGACCATCTGAATATGCATTTGTAATGGTTGCAGGCCCGCTTTCTGTTGGCAAAATTGAATCCATCTGCTACATACAACTCTGATGCTCCCCCAGTACCTGGAGGGGATGTCATTTTCACTGATGATGTAAGCTTCGGGGTCTTCATGGATCATCTCCAGAGATTGGTCGTTCAGTAATTGCGGAAAATTGTCAAACCATTTTTGTAAGCTAATTTTTATGTACAGTATGGATTACTTTCTTCTTGCTTTCCTGTACTGTTTTTTTTCTCCCTTTTGCCAGCCAAGTTTGATTCTGATTAAGCTTGTCCTCTTGTACAACAAGTTTGCCCAAATCTAGCATGGTTGTTTATAATAATTTGAAAAAAAAAATCTTTTTAATATTTTTAGTCTGTTGTCTTGTGACTTGGCATCTAATATGAATACCTAGTCTTTGCCAACACACTCAAGGTTGGGTGGTGTTGGCACTTTGGTTTCACACACTTGTTAGGACGTAAATGGGTCTCTGATTCTGTGATTATACGTAGGTTCCGACCTGTTAAAAACCGGGTCTGCGTTTTTATTTAGGCCCCGATAAGTAAATGGTTCCAGATCCGGGTCTTTTTTTTTTACCCTTGATCTAAACGGGTCTGGGTCCTGTTCCACCTTGGTTCGGATCTGACATATTACCTTAATTTTCAAGAATATCTCATAAAAATTAGTGTGTGTTTGTGTTCTTTTGTCCCCTTACCTAGACCTAGACCTAGACCTAGACCCGTCCCATATGCGGTCCTGTTTATGGTTTCGGTTCCATCTTCTCATTAACGATTTCGGTTTCGGAACCAAGAAACCATGTACAGAAATGGTTTCGGGTCTGATTCCACCTTCTCATTAATGAATCCGAGTCCGAGTCTACCATGGACCCGGACCGGAACCGACACGTTTACATTCCTAACAAGTGGAAGTATCGCTCCTTGACCACTAGCCCAATATAGCAAAAAAAAAAAATCTAGTTTTTGAAGTTGGTGGAGTTGAGTAAGGCAAGGGTTTGCTCTCCACCTACATTTGAAATTACCCCAGATTATGGTGTGTATTTGTGTGGGTTTAGCGGGTGTCGCATCGGATTAGCCTTGTTGGAGTCGAAGACCTCATGGATGCCTAAAAAAGAAAAAAAAATTGTCTTTAATAACTAGAAATAGTCTTTTGAACTTTGTGTTCTTTTTAATATTTACCTGAGCATCTAATATGGATATTAATTAATCTTTTACCTGGTTCGAAATTTCTTCAGTTCTCTTTTCGTTTTAACTTGTTTATCTGGGATCTAAATATGACATCTTAAGAGCAGACAAAATGTCTTTGTAGAATTAACCGCCAAACTAGGAGAGAATTTCAGAATGAAATATGGAGAAATGTAGCCTTATCTTTTCCTTTTTCTGATTTGGTTATTTGAAATGATAAGGAAAAACTTCAAAAAAGATAATTAAGTTTTGGTCAGTTTTCATAAAAACTAGTAACACTTATTTTTTAATTTAATATTTTCTTTAGAATAGTATTGATAAATAAAAAAAAATTATAAATATATTATTTCAAAAAATGGCTTGGGTCATCCCAACAGTACTTATTTAGGAAAAAAAGCAATGGAGAAATGAATAGAGAAAATCTTTTCTTAATATCCCAAAATAATGTGTAACATGAACTGATAAGAAAAATAAAAATAATAATAAATAACATATATTATCCATTCACGTGCACATTTCATGAGGTTGAATCACTAAAAACCAATAAATGAACATCAAGAAAACACAATGGCAAATGCATCAAGCAAAATCAATTTATTGAGTTTTAGATATATTATTCATTTATGAAAAATTCTTTTAAAGAAGAAAAAACCTTTTCAATCTTCTTATTCGTGGAAAAAAAGAATAAAAAAACAACTGATGAAGTTTTTGCCACTAAACATTAATGATTATCGATGACATTTGGAATTTAATATATATAACTCCAACTCATTCCTAAATTCAGTATGAAGGAGTGCATAAAACCTAGCGAGGTCTCAAAGAAGAAATTAAAATGATCAATAATATGCATTCACAAATGCATATTATTTTCTTTTGGGGCCTATTTGTTTCTCCATTGATCATCCAACTCCTTTGGTTCTCCTTAAATCAAGGTTAATTTCTATGGATCAATGGCATGTGGTGGGCCACTTCAAGTATGCTTCAAGCTTTTGTGAAGTAAAATCTCTCATGTGGGGCTTATGGATTTATTATAAGATTTTCATCGGTGAAAATCTCAGAGCTTCATGCATATCATTGGATTATGAGTTTTTTATGTGATTAATGGCATATGGTAGGCCACTTCAATTAGACTTCATGCCTTATCTTACATGTGGGGCCTGTCGTGCAAGTCGTATAGCCAATTAGAAACCAAAAGGCGTGGAAACTAACAACAATTACATACCAATAATTATGTGGGACCCACCTTATAGATCTCAATTACATGTATGGTCCATATGCTTCTAGTGATTGCAGGCGTGCATAAGGGTGGGCCCTGATCTATGCTCATTTTGTCAAGTAATAAATAGATTAGCAGAATGTAATGTGCATGAGAATCCATTACGTGAGTGAATCCAACAATTTATAAAGTTAATACTAAAATCATAATGATAAGAGGATTGGTTAGACAGATTTTATGATAGATTAAGATTAAAGAGTGATTTGAGGATTAAGATAAGAAGATAAAATAGAAACGTTGAGAAAAGAGAGATTTGAGGGGAAGCTAGAAGGATTTTAGAAATGTAGGTTTAGGAAACCATAATCTTAATTTTAATGGAGAGATTTAGGGATGAGATTTGAGAGGTGTAGTGGCCCACATTAAACCCAAAATTATGTGTGATTTTATAAGTATTATTCTTAAATGACGACAGGCACCTCTTGCAATTCACCTCCTCCTTTGCTTTAATATATATAATATAAAGGGACTTACGAAGGAGGCTGAACTCTAAAGGTGTATTGCCTTCGCTTGCACAAAAGGATTAAATGCTGATGAGGCAATTAGTTATATCAGAGAAGAGCATCCTGAAAGGATTAAATGCTGATGAGGCAAAGTTCACTACTCAAAAACTGACTGTTTAACAATTGAGGAAGTGCCATGCGGCTGGGGCTGCTGGCTCACAGTTCACTGAATGGCACTGAATGGCATTGATTTTTCATGGTGAGACTTTCCAGCCTTCGCCTTACCACTCATTTCATCGATTCACCTGGGATCTTCATTTTTAACCACTTATGGCATAAATTTCTATTTATTCTTTTCATATGTATTCCTATTCAAACAAACAGGCCTATATGTCTGTTTGCAGAAAATGCATAGTAATTGAATACGTAGAGATTCACATTCAATGAGCTCCAAAGGATTTTTAAAGAAGTGCATGAGGTGAGAAAGAAGGGACGGAATAAGATTGAGCTGTAAATGGGAGCTTGACTTTCGTGGTTATTGAATTACTAGTGTGATGGCCAATATTTATTTCCAATATTTCCCTGACTCAATTTTCATTAAAAGAGAGATTATTTGATGATCATTTTTGTATATTAATTTGAGCACTTGTGACATGAATTTTAATGTGTTCGGTTCTTATGTATTTTATGCAAACAAATTAGTATGTTCTGGATTATAGGATGTAGAAATTATAGTGGTCGATTGGATGATTGGCAGTTGTCATCGATCTCATCATCATCCTTATTAAAGCCTTGTCCCAATTATATTGGGTTGTCTACCCTAATTGCGTTTATCATTCCCAACTATCTTAAGCCAAATCCACAATATTATTGAAGTTATAAATTTCAATTGAAAAGAGTGTAATCTCTATTCTTCTGAACATCAACTAGTCTTTCTAAAAAAAAAAAAACATTGAATTTTAAAAGAATCTTTACAAAGATTCAAAAATACGGAAAGAAAGCACAAATGCATACAAGATCAAGATCCAAGTAGGAGAACAAGTCCCATACTCCCATAATCATTAAGTGCAGACGTAATTTTACAAAGGCAGTGCCAGTAGAGCCAACTACATAAAACATGTGCGTATTTATTATATAAGAGACGCAGCAGCATAATTTATAGATAACATTGGAGAGAAAAGAAGGCAAGATGAGACGACAAAAGGCAGAATATCAAGCAGCCCTCCGTGGCTGGGCCCTCGTTGGATTGCTATGCCCTTTTCTCTCTCTCCATCTGTTTTGCCCCACTCAAAAGTCGTGGGGCTGATCAACGCCCTCGAGCTGGCGGAACCAGGCCTTCTGATCCAGGACTGAAGAACCATTCGTTGGCAACAATGGCAAGGCTGATGAGGAGGATGATGAAGTGTGGTCCCCACCAGGGGGCCCAAAGACTCCGGTCTGGGGGTGCGGGGCCCAGTACTTGTCAGAGTGGGGAGGGATCAAATCGTCCGGTACAACAGTAGAACTTACATCATCTTCTTCCACGTTCTTCTCGTACACATATGCAGAGAAGTGGGAAGCCCTTCCAGTCCCAATCCTGAGAGGAGGAAAAAAAAAAAGAAAAAACAAAACGACGACATTGATTCATGGATGCATGAGAAAGGAAAGAATCGGAATCATCTGAAAATTTTCTCCCACGGTGACCTGAGTGGATCAATCACTTCCCACAACATCACCGTGGGCTGCGTGCCCAATAGAGCAGCAGCCACGTACTCATACATAGTGAGGATCTTGTGAGGTATTTTCCCACGGTGACCATGAGTGTACCAACCGAGGTCTGCCACATGTGAGTGGGGCAGCCTGCCATGCATGCAAGCAACTACTCGTGTCCATGGTAGGGTTGCCCCATGGTGACGCGGTATATCATTGTTGGCCACTGCGTGTAAACTCCTTCAGAGGATCCCAATTCATGCATGACAGTGATTGGTACATTCAAGATCACTATAAAAAGGCAGTTGGTAAAAGTGGACGTCAAAATAATTTCAAACCCCCACCCCCACCCCAACCCACATACACAGTAATAAATATATAATACTTCTTCAAAATCACCACAAGACTAGCGAGATGACTGAAATGACTCTACAATACACCAAGATGATTTTCGGGTCCATTGCTTCTTCAATGACGGCTGATGAGATTCCAAAAGTTTTTCTCAACTGACAGAATCTAATTCCTATAAAAAAGAAAATGATAAAAAAAAGGGGATTTATCGGAAAAATCCCCTAAAACCCAATGGAGACCGAAGAGGTCCTGAAAATTTTTTATGTACTATATTGGCTATAGAGACCCATTTTTGGACTTTTTTTTCCTTTTTTCTTTTTTTTTTTTTTTCTTTCTGAGTTGTGATATCGCTGCTCACCTAAATAGCTCACCGCATCAACTTCTTCCCCACTTCGTTCACTTTTCATCCAGGGTCTAGGCTACGGCTGCCCAAGTAATTTAGAGAAAATCGAAAAAGAGATAGTGGGTGAATGCACGGGACTACGCCCATGTTTGACATCTCTATTTCAGCCTCTATTTCTCTAAATGTCTAAATTGGACAGAGCTTTAAACAATTAGAGCTTTTGGCACAAGATTCTAGACTCTATCCGCTTTAGACATTTAGAGGCAAATCCTCTAAAATCCAAATGCTCCAAAAATGGGCAGATGAGAAATAGAGCTTTTGGGTCTTAAAATATAGAGGCGATGTATTTAAAATAGATTCGTGCGTTATTAAATGCGTTTTTTTTATTCTACCCTCTTTTTTTTATGCTCTTTTTTTAATGGCTCTATTTTAGATGGATCCATAAAAAAAAGAGTAGAGATGCCAAACAAGCCCTACCTCTTGATTAGGATGTGGGTTGTTGGGGGCTTCATACAAGAAAGAGGAGATAAAGCAATGATGGAAGTTGGAGAGAAATACTTGTTGGAGCTGATCCATAGAAGTATGTTTCAAGTGTCCCAAATGAACTTCAATGGCACAATTAAAGAGTGTGCATCCATGATTTGCTTCTAGATCTTACCATCAAAAAAGCTAAAGAAGACGTGTTTCTTAGTGTTTATCGGAATGTGGATTCTGCTCCACAAACTGTAGCACATCGACGCTTCATAACGCATCACCCATTCAATTTTAGATGTTCATATTTGAAACAGAGTTTGAACAATCAGAAGCCTTGGGTGAATCAATCTCATCAAAATCTGGCAGTAGCTCGAAGTAAAAGATAACACGAGCAGTGTTATCATTGCTCAACAAAATAATAAATAAATAAATAATAGCAGGAGAGCTTTTATGGCCTATATTGAAATTTAAGGGCCTTTTTGGTCTTTATCCATATTGAAAATCCCTTAAAACCAACAAATTCCAAATCGCAGAGCTTGGGAACCATACGATCTTCACAGGAAGACCAGAAAGTGCAGGCACACAAATCTGGATGCTAAAAATAAGACCCAACCATATTGATAGCTTTAGGAACACCTGTGATTGATCCATACTGTTCACACTCTAACCGTACAGATCAGACCCTCAACTCAAGTTGACATTAATCGGCTTCATGTTTTACGTTGGATTGAAAGCTCACGCTTACTAGACGAGAGAGGGGATGATATGATGATGAAAAAAAAAAAAAACTTTTACATAAATCTCATGAGAAAATCTGATGGCAATGTAAGGCATCCAAGATTACTTGGGATACAACGACTTGAATGCTGTTGGAAACTTGAAAATATTCTCATCCATTCATGTGATCTGTTGTTGGCTGCTGCAAAAACTTTTTTTCTTCAAAAACTATTATGACAAAAGACCGCCACACAGTGATATTCTAAAATCCAATGAAAAACGTGTTTTCAGCTTAAAAAAGATCAAGTCAAAACTACTTCCAGAACCATGTGCAGAACGCACAAGAGACATGAAGAAATGAGAGATAGAGAGCTCATTTCAAGTCAAAACTACTTCCAGAACCATGTGCAGAGCGCACAAGAGACATGAAGGCATGAGAAATAGAGAGTTCATTTCAAAATACAACTCAAATGCTAGGAAAGGGTGGTAAGAAACCGATAGTCCTCACCATTAGGAAAACTCTGTGGTAGTAGAGTTTGGATCAAGTTCAGACTCCTAGTTGATAGAATTCTCACGCTGATCAGGAGACGTGGGATTCCAAGAGGGGTAGAGTCCGGATAGAGTTGTAACTTCTAGGATTGCTCTATATAAGGGAGATGGGAACCCTTGCTTGATTATTTAGTAAATCTGAGAACATTTGCAGCGAGTTCTCACGTCTACTTCACAGCGAAACGCACTAAGTTCTCCGCAAATTCGATTCTGACACCCATCTGGGATCGGTAATTCTTTCACTAACCAGATAAATACAGCAAAAGGAACCGAGAACTGAAAGAAATCAGTCTCCAAGAAAATAAAAAGGGAAGGTATAAACAAACAGAGCAATCACCTTAGTCCTTAAAAAAAAAGAGAAAAAATTTCCATGCAGGATGTACACACAGGGAAAATCTGAGAAAGGAACAAAACAATAGTTTCAGAGCTTTCCAGATTACCTGGAAGCAGAAAAGCAAGCTGGGTCTGAAACAGTACCGATCCTGTTTCCTTCTAGGAATAGCTTACCAAATCTCGCAAATCCTCCCCTCTGCAAATTGGCTGCCATACAATATATAGCACTACTTCAGAGTTCAGAAGCTTTTCTTTTCCCTTTCTTCTGGTGTTCTAGTAAAGGAAAAAGCACAGCACAGCACAGATAGTGAGAGAGAATGCAGCTTTGGTGTTGTCCCCTGTATTCCAAGACCCCAAATTTATAGTAGGATTCACATCCGATAACATATGCCCAAACACGGGGTGTACATCTAAAAACGTCGTTTTCCTTTTTCAGTACATACGCGTACAAGCAATAAAGAGAGAGTTGCCGTTTGATTACGCGGATGGTGAGAGCATTTCCAAGTCTATGTGGAAATAGCTGGTGATTTGATTCTGCTATAACGGCCTTACGTGTCTGTTGGTAAGTGGCAGGTCCACTCTTTATCATCTATACCCTTCAAGGCTTAATATGTTTTTTTTTTTTTTTTTCATAGTATGTGATTGATTACGTGATTAATATATTTAATTAATAATATATCTAAGTGTGTGAATGATGTTCCGAGCGTGTACTCAATCTTACAGTCGGATCAACTCTTGTGGAAGTAAACTATGAGGACATGAGACTACAGGAAAAAGTATTTATTTTGAATGGTTTTTATTAGCAATCTGTGGTGGAGTTCTACACATCCCACTCACGCAAAGCATGTGGGAGACATTCTCGGGTGTCTATTTTGGCTTGTTAGTCATGCATGTTTATGGTAAGTACTATTATATATATATATATATATATATATATATATATAAAGGGAGGAAAGAGGTTCCTGCATTATTACCCCACTTCTTTGTACATTGTAATTATCTTTTTAAAGAAATATAATTAACTTTTTTTTACTTTTCACAAATAAAGTGATGCACCAACAAGAAAAAGGTAGATGCATGCAATGATTGGAACAAATTTTCTCTCTATCACGGGATTCTCTGGTCACACAAACATCTCTTGCAGCGCATTTGTATAATGTCATGGATTTCATAATTTGCGGATTCTTGTTTCTCTGAATCCATGTAAAATCAATTTCCTTCCACCATTAAAAAAACATCACATCAAAGAGTTAAAAAAGAAACAAATAAAGAAAATAAAAATAAAAATAAAATCTAGAGATAGTGCGGGTGTATCCCTTTATCTATCTCATTGGAGGTGATTGATGAAAGTGAACTTTCAGCAGCAGAAAGAACATAAAGAGGGCCGTGCGCCTGCTGTGGAGGGTCGACATTATAAAATAATAGATCAATACATGTAACAAACATTTATAAAATATATGAATTGATATATGATATGATAGTATAATATATGATATCATCTTATCTTATCTTATATCATATAAAATTATACTGGAACCAATTGAAAGGATGCTCTACTATTGATGATGATTTTCACCATAGCAAGTAGCATCAACTTTTCAGCCAGTTCGTAGTCTGAGTAGAAATGAGTCTAACTTTACATTTTTATCTGAGTGCAACATGCAACATATGCACCGTGTCCAAGCCAATGCACACCCCCAAACTCCAAACTCCTCCAAACTCCACAACCCCCAGTTCAGACTTCAGACCCTTTGATTCCAACTTTTTTTTTTTTTAATTTTTTTTATCACCTATAAATAAAAGATCCTGGCATATTGATTATCAGGAGGAGCTTGCAGAAAAAAGTTTAAAAAACAGGAGTAGATTTAGTGAATTATCATTATATTTAACAGCCACCATTTTGTATCTATGGTCCATGAAGATGCCGTCTGCACTGGAAGCAATGCATGACCCTGCAAGTAGTGGCGGACCTAAGTGTAACCACGCAGGTGCGGTCGCACCCGCGAGGTTCGGGAAAATCCTTAAATAATGCCTAAATTTTTTTATTTTTTTATTTTTTTTCTTAGCTTGAGCATTGCCCGCACCACCCAAATGAAAATCCTGGGTCCACCATTGCCTGCAAGCAAGGTGTAAAAGTATGACCGAAATAAGTGCTAGTGAGTTAACACTCATAGTCAACTGGTGGTAACCAATGTAAGGTGAGGAGATCATAAGCAATGACCTCACCACCTCCCTTGGTCAATTACCCTTAAAATGCACCAATCACCATCAAGGCCTAATTTCACTTTCTTACAGCGGGTAATCACTATTAAGTAATACTCTTCTTTCACAGATAAGAGAGCATCCAAATGGGCCTCAAACTCTTTAAAGTCCATTCCATTTAAGAATATCACTTTAGAAAAACAACAATGATTAACATTCCTTGTCGTCCAAATTTAACTATATTTGCAACAAATCCTTATACTCCATCCTCAAATAAGTAATCGGCTTTAAAATAATGAACGGTGTCTGGCCTACTCAAGAACTCCACTCACCCACCAAATGGAGACTTCTACGGCTGCTTTCTGTTGCTTTATTTGTGCAATGCTCATTCACTTCCAACGGCTATGCCTCTGTAGTTGCACTTATCAACAAATTCCATATATTCCATATACATGCAGTGCAAGGCTCTCCTAAGCTCATGTATGTGGTGGGCCCACATGGGGATAGGGATGGAGTACACAATCCAATCGGGTCAACAATCCATTTGAAACGGTACACGGTTGTTCAATAAATTCGGATTTGACCGAAAGTTGGTGGCATATCCAATTTAGGGGGATTGTGTGTTTGATCAATTTGGATTGACCAAAGGTGGGCCCCACAAGCGTGAGTGTACGAAATTTTATGCTAAGCTTAAGCGCATATATATATATCATCTGCATATAATGTAAGAGGGATTTTTTTTTTTATAATAACAATAATGATGACATGCATGGTATCTTGCTTTTCCATTTATGCTTTGAAGATGAAGATGGATGGGAAAGAGGTAGGGAGGGCATATCTGCATTGTCAAAGCATTCCTTGTTTATTCTAATCAAAACTTGCAACCTCACACTTGGCAGTAAGATAGTGGGCAAGCATCATTGGCATTATATGGGGAAGGGTATGAAATACATCATCTGAAAGTGATTGACTTTATCCAACCCTTCCTCCCAGCCATCTTATGGTTAGATCGGCTGAAATTATTAGGTTATGCATTCTAGATGGTGGACTCTCTCTATTATATGGTCATGCTCTAGAGTTTAGACCCAACTCCTTTATCTACAATTAGAAAAGATCGTACCCCATTACAACTGATGTTTCACAAAAGTAAGCACTACTACGTGGAAGAACTAAATTTTTTTTTAATGGTCATGGTGAAGAATTAAATTGGGAGGGATATGTTGTAATATATATATATTTGTAACTTTGATATATATTATTATACCATTTTCTATGGATTTAAGTTTTTAAAGTAAGTGGTTGTTAATTTGATATTAGAGCAGGTCGGGTGTTCAAATCCTATAGCTGTTTTGCATGCGATAAATAATATAATGAAATTTGGCCAAGGATGCTGACAAGAAGGTGGCATTTGTTTTTTAGGTGTTCTGTGTTTTAAAAAGTGAGCCTAAGTCAAGACTCCACGGATCCAAACTCCTTTAGGTTCACAATAAATTAAGTATTAATGTCATGGTTATTAGGACAAAGGGTTATTATTGGTTTTTAAAATTGAAACTCAAATGTTATTACGCGTCATGATTATGAATGTCCATACCGACCATTCAAATGAAAATGGGATATGATTCTGATGTTTTGTATTTGTACTTACTGATATGCACCACATCCGCTCATTCTAAATACATAATGTATAATCAAATCCAGTGTCCAAACCCCTCACTGGCCTATCCACTTGCTTCTCATGTGACCATATTTTAGTTTAAAGTTACCTCACATCGAGCATGTTAGTGCAATCCTAGGATTTTGTTAAAGTCATTCTCAGCTTTACATCCTAAATATTTTAACCATAGGCCCTTTTCACATTCACTTTCAAATGCCTTTCATATGTTTTATATTTATTTTTTTATGATGTGGGTAATCCAGAGGTCTCTGACCCCACAAGACTATTCCCCCAGTGACACCCGCTAAGTACACAAATGCACACAGGCAAATTTAGGGTGGGTCTCATTAAGGAGATCATGAAAAGCAAACCCATGCCTTGTCACTCCACCAACTTCTGGGTGCATATGATATTTTTTATACTTGTTTTTTCAAATAAAACTAACTACTGGAAGTCTGGAACCTGCATCACATTTCACATATCATGTTTCACGCCTTCTTCTCCACCCTGTGATGAGCATGACTTAGGGATAGTAGCTAAGTCATGCTTATCAAAGCTTATCACCCTGCACTTGAATTCGTCAACCACTCCGGTAACATGTGCCAACTTACACACCCATAGAAAAGGAACAACAGAGCATTGGTTATTAAGAACACATCCTCACGTGCCTCCTTTCCTTCACGAATGCGACTTCATGCTACACGTCACTCAACAGTCTCAAGCAAGCATCATTAGAAGAGCTCAATCCTGCTCTTGCAATCTGTTTATTCACAGGTGCAGTAGAAACATGACATGGTAAAACCAATTACATCTTACAGTCACTCGCAGCTTCAACTCCTGCCTGTTGCCAGCCAGAGAAGAAGAGCCACCCACATCGAGGCTACAACTAAAGTTCTCTACATCCTCCCATATACCCCAAAAAAAAAAAAAAAAAAGAGAAGACTTATGACTAAACATCATACATCAGATGATGGATCCATTCATATTTTGTAATGTTCATGCTTGTGGGACAACCTAGATGTGCTGTGGCCTGATATTCACTCATGCATTCTTACTTATCTCTGTAAACTAACCAAGTCTAGTCAACTTAAGTTATGATTAAAATAATGTTCATGTTTTACACTTGATTAGAGTTATTCATGACTTGGGACTTGGGTGAAGGTAACAGGGTACCTAAAACCCAAGCATGGCATATGGAAAGGTCCTACTTCTTAAATGCGTAGAACATAATAATTCAAGCTCTGATTTACTAAGGTTCTGTTTCCTACAAATTCTAAAATTCCATTAAATTGATGGTTTTCAATTATGGAATGTTGAGGAGTGGAGGATATAAGCTGGCAATGCAGATGTAATACTCACTTTTTAGGGTTTTGATTTACTAAGATGATGACTAGGTAATTGTTTAAGTATAGCTTATTTGGTGGCAATTTATGGATCTTCAGCTTTGCTTAATATTTAGCTCCTGTAATTGGAATGCATTGCTTTGAACTTCCAGAAACTTGATATCAAGCAAATAAAAGGTGCTATACTCTGCTTGCAAATTGTTCAAAAACAGTCTAACACTAGATGATGCACCATTACAACCAGACTGCAAGTCCATAAGAAACAATACCATATTTTTCAACACCATCTATAATATTAAGCATACTGCACGAATCAGACCACCCAAATTTCTCAATCTCCTATAACCAATTTGAATTGATTGCACGACATCTACGCCGAAATAAATTTAGATCTGTTGATCAAAGTTTGAGCAAGATGGGGCAGGATGCCAGTATAGTTTCCTTATTTTCTATTACGTTCTAGTCATTGTTGATGGGCGTTGGCTACATATTTTCCCCAAGAGGATTGTACAACTTAATAGACTATATCCAAATGAAGAAATAAGACTCTCTTTCAGCACTCCAAAAGTGGAGAAATGTCTCACGGTCAAAATTCACCAGCCAAAGATATTGAATCCAAGGAGAAACCTCCTGTCATGTCCATGTTTCCATTCTGCTTGGATGATGGACTTTCAACTTCCAGCATTCTACTGGATACCAGTTTCACATGGATGCATGTTGTTCAAGGCACTATTCCCCTGGCTTGATTGAGTCCTCTTCTTGATGCCAGATTTGGGTTCTCTGTTGTTGGCAATGATCTTTCGCTTGATTAAAATAGATGGTGAATATTACGGATCCTGTTCTTCATTAACCTCATATTGTGGTTCTAGTTCAAGTGGCTGGCATATGGCTTACCAGCTGAAGGATTGATTTGAAGGTATGAGTCGTGAATAGGGTTAGCGATCTGCTCAATCTTACAAGTGATACCAACTCCTATTTGAGGAAAATTTGGAGACATCCCACTGAAAGAAGGGCTTTCATTTAAAGCCATTCAGATTCTAAATAGCTTGTCCCCAACTATCTAGTTTCTCGTTGGCATGGGACCACGGTTTGCACCCGGAGGTTGTAGGTTTGAAACTGTACTACCACACTGGGGTTACAGGGGAGTTTTCCCTCTGAGCCCATAGGGATTAGTCCAGCCCAAAGGGTTGGGAACCCTTCGATCGATAGCAAATAAAAAAAAAAGGGTTCCCCCCTCCAACATGAGTGAATTCAGATGATCCAAAATATGAAAGATTAAAAAACTCTAAAACGAATTTAATAACATTATAATTAATTAAATATATTTTATAATGTTTTATTCCAAGCGTGGTTTCTGCTCAGGCAAGAACGGAGAAGGTCAAGAAGAAAAAAATAGGAAAAAAAAAAGTATTTGGATGAAGGTAGCAGAAAAGATAAGGTAGAAAAAAAAAGTGAGTTGAGAGATGTAGTATTTTATCTTTTGTAAACTTAAACTTGATAATCAGGTCCTTAAGAATTAAGATGCATTAAATTAATGGTGCTCTCTTATATTTATAACTAAGGTGATCAGCATTACAGCAAAGATGTTTGGACGAGTATGTGAAATAATTTCATAAAACAGGGACAAAACCATAATTATTAGTTTGTGTTACTCTTTTTGTAATTAGCAATGAGAGTAGGGACTATCTTGAAACTTCTCCTCCAAAACCCTCAACATTTCCTGACGTTCTCCACAATTTCGATTGGATTTACATCCCCTTTCTCTCCTTTCCCAAACAACGAGGTTTGTTGGATCTTCTCTTCCTGCATCTCTCTTTCTTTCTTTCTTTCTTTCTCCATCATTGATCATACCCATCTTTTGTTTATGCAGTTGTCTTCATCTTGTTCTTGATAAACTAGATGAAGTGGATCAAAGGGTGTTGTTGCTTTCTCAAGCATATCAGATACCCAAGTGAGATTTCTAAGTTGGGGTCTTCAAGATACCTCTTGACAAATACATGGCAGCATGATGATGTATGTAACACTGAAACAAGTCTAAATTGGAAATGTTTGGGAATACAATCTCAAACACGAAACTTTTCTTCAACACCCATGCATCATCATGACTTACGCAGCAGGAATTCACAATCTTTCAAAATTCCCATCTTGGCCAATAATGGGGTACATGGGTTTGAAGGACATTTGAGCACAGGAGGTCATCAGAGTCTAAAGCAGTGCTATTGGAGCATTTTCCGCCAGTTTGTGCAAACTGCTCGGAAAGAATCCCGCATAAGTCGAGATTGGCTTGTGCAGCAATGGCTTGGAGATAGGAGTCTAGAAATAGCTAGGCTTAAAAGAAGAGCAAGAGCTAGTCAACATATCCCAAGTAAGATGACCATGTTTCAAAATCATTCTTCTTTTCAGCCACTATTTAGGAAGTGGTTTGTAGGAGGATCAGCTGCGCAAGTAACATATGATGATATGGAGAAACCATTTATCAAGCAACCGCCTTTTAGCCAATATGCGCCTGGTTTTTTGGAGCCAAAATCTCTAGAGGAGGTGAGTGGGTACATGGTGACAACATTTTTGTTTTTGGGTAACCTGTGTTGGGTCTATAATAATTGAGAATGTGGTTTTGAAGAGATTTTTTTTGTGGTGCTGACACTCTCTTTTACCTGGTCCTGGCATTGTTTATTGACTCCGTTTACACTTGAAATGTTGGAAACAGGTATGATACCTGTTTAGAGCTCTTTCCAATTTTGCCCACATAGCTTCAACATCTTTCCTCCATTTTGTAATGATTAATGAGTGATATCTCTTGTCTGTGGAAGAATTTTCTTCTTTGCATTTTTGTGGCAGTGATTTGATGTGAGACCCAAATCTCAGATTAAGTTCTGTTATCCCCAAAAAAAAAAAAAAAAAAGATTAAGTTGTTGGCAAAAGTACAATTTCTAGTATGAAAGTTCCACATTGGATAGAAGACAATGACCAGTGTTGGGTTAATTTCTTACAACAGGATACAAGATGGGTGTGTTAGTACTGGCATCTCAGCTGGTAATGGTTGCAACGCAACAATGCTTGCAATGCATTTGACTTGCAATGTTTTTGGTGAAACTAATTGCATTGTTCATTTTACATAGGAGGGAAAGGTATTTGATGAAGCCCTTGGGGCATGACGAAAGGGAGGCCAGGCTTTGCCTGTGTCTGTTGAGAATGGCGTGCTATGTTGGATATTGGACTCAACGTTGTGCTATGTTGTATATTGGACCTTAATGATTGTAATTACCTTTTTGGGCATTTGCTTTGCAATGAGCTTTAGCTTAAATTTCAAAAGACAAACGGACATAGCTGTTGAGGTTTTGAAACTAATTACTTTAAAGTTTTTGGTTGTTCAATTGTGCCCCCAAACTTCCCATTTTTTCTATTGTTTCATGGATTCTTTGAAATATGCAACATCCCTGTGTCTGACTGGTAGCAGATACGATACTCATGTTGGATTCCTTCACGGATTCTTAAGTTACAATTCAACTGTTTTGTAGTTCATACAATATTATTGCACTTCTTTTGGAAATGAACCTAAATATTGGAATGATTATTATTATGATCTATTTAGAGTAAGATTTGTACATTTTTTTTTTTATATCTAGACCGTGTTTTATATTTTATTTGTAAGTATTAAACACACATGCACGCAAGAACACAAAATTTCTTACACTATAGCTGGATAGAAATTGTTGCCATAGCTTGTTTTTGACAATATTAGTAGAACTCTTGAACTCTACCCCATATATGCAATAAGTCTTTGATGATATTGATATATATCAGTAAACATTTATTCAAATTGTATGCCAAATCCACAAATCCTCTGTCTTTGAGATTTACTAAATCAGACGAGTATGAATTATATTTAGAGCACACATACCTTTACTCATGCAACGTAGCTTGTTTAGTTGTTTTTAGCTTTAATGTTTTCATCTAGACAATGTTTTTCATAATGTAATCATTGGTTGAAATGTGGTGAAGATTGTGTTTGGAATAAATTGTGACGATATGACCATTATTGCTGCACTGTGGTTTTTCGTTATCACAATCATCATCCTTTTTCATGTAGAGTTATCTTTTATTCAAGTTTATTCTGTACTTGCGTGGCCAGTCTACTGCTTTAACATGCCTTTACTTTGTTGTGCTTTAACATGCCTTTACTTTGTTGTTGTTTCATGAAATCTTCAGGCGAAATTAGCACCACTTCTAGCAAGGGCCAATTTGTTCATAACTAGAGATATTGAATGGGCAAATGTTATGCTAGGTTTTGAGCAGGTGAGCTGCTTCTTGTTGACTAACCCTTTTTGTCCATTTATTTGTATACATGGATAGTGGTCTACAAAGTTAAAATTTTAGTGGCTGCCAAGCTCTGCTTTTAAAAACACAAATGGAAAACTTTGTACTGCTGTCCCCAGCCTTTATGATCTCAATGCATCTCAGAGATTTTTGTTAGCGAAGAGCTCCGATTGGGCCTTTCTTCCATTACTTGTTCTTATTGAGAGAGAACAATGCAAACAAATAATAAATGGAAAATTTCTGTCTATTCTAGGCCCTATTTTATATTCACAATACAACTTAGGAGACAGAATTTGATGGGATGAAGGCTGAAGCTATGCACTTTTAAGTCGCTTGTTGGATCCGTTGATTGAGTACACCATCCAGGGCAGGCGCTCTTTGTAAATCTTTTCTTCTTTCTTCTTCTTCTTCTTCTTTTCTTCTTTCTTAAAGAAGGAACAACAATTTTATCACTTGAGAATGATATAATGATAATCATTCTAATGAACATTGAGTGCTTCAAGTCGATAGAGGCAAATAAAAAAAAAAAAAGAGTGAAGTCTTTAGCGAATTGGCATTGTCACACGTAGATGCCCCATGAACACAATGTACCTAGCCTCGAGAAAGAAATATCAATGGAACGATTCAGCTCCTTAATTTCTTCAGTGGAGCAAAATGACTGTTATAGTTAATTTCTTAGACTGCTTGTTGGATCATTCAAGTGATTGTTGAAATTAATGTGAGCTGGTTATTATCAATCCCAATATTGTGTTGCAACCTATTTCTCTGTGTTGATTTTATTCTCTATCTTTCAATTATTCTTCAACCAGTACTCTTATTCTGATAAAATCATTTCCATTTTTATTCATTTTTTTTCTAAAAGTTTCAACCAGTGACTGTATTTGTTACAATTGCAGGAGAGTAAATATGCTATAGTAGATGCTTGCTATCCCCAGGCGGTATGTAACCAATCTACTTTGCCTGAATGTATTGAGCTTTTAACGTATTTCAAACCAAGACTAAAATATCAGAAACATCCACTTTGTACATATACTGGCTTGGGTATATTCTGATAGTGCTTGCTGGTTTTTCTTTTCAGCCTGTGGGTTTCATTCGTGAGCAAAGCAATGTCATCTTTAGGCAGGTATGCTCACCCGACTTCTTTATTTCTAGATTTCAAGTTCCCTCAATTTTTTTCTTCTTCCATTGTTTTGGATCTGGCTTTTGATACTCTTTGCTTTTGCTAGTTAATACAACAAAAATATTAGTTTGCAGTGATGCAGGTGTGTGTCTTTTTTACAATAATGCTTGTGGCTTGGC
Organism: Umbellularia californica; assembly: GCA_028538565.1. NCBI lineage: Eukaryota > Viridiplantae > Streptophyta > Magnoliopsida > Laurales > Lauraceae > Umbellularia > Umbellularia californica. Next base: position 2,359,571 of record JAPQWN010000012.1, read on the forward strand.
TATGGGAAATATAAATAACATATTTTACTACTTGCTGAAGGTGTATTTCTGTGAGCTTGCTTTCTGAAAGGTGAATGTTTATGAAGCAATGCAATTAGATGTTGTAGCTAGGGATTTGTCATGTTATATATGTAACATAAAAGTAGATTATATCAGTGCATAAAGAGCCATAAGACTTTTGTTTGATCTTTTAGCTTTGGGTGCTAGAAATGTTTCCCCTAATATTGACAAGAACCTTTAGTGCAGTTGTGTTAATTTATATTAAGCTGCTCCTGCAGACTATCATATTTGAGGGAATATTGAAATGAGTGATCTCCCTTGAGGATGATAGCCTGCACTCTGTGGGAACAATGAGGCTGTGGATTTGAGTCATGCCACCTATAATAATCTCTAATGTTTTTTTTTTTGTTTTTTTTTTTAATATAAAAAAATTCTGAAGTATGACAGTGTAATTTACATGTGTTTCCAGTACCTGCAAATCTATTAACTTTAGTTAACCAGATGCCAATATTCATAACTTAATGTAATTTTTCACCTATCTTCCTGTATGGCAATACTTTTAATTTCACGATTTGTATTGCCACTTCCATATTCACCTTGTTTCTCAATCTTGGAGCTTATGTATAAAATTTTTGCAGGTACTTGGAATCAGGCGTCCTTTCGTTGCTTACATAACTGATGCCATGGGGAATGAGTTGTTTAGAGTGAGTATTTCACGTCCCAATCTTTGAATCTTCACCAAAATACTTGCATTTTAGTTGTTTTTGCTTTTGCACCTTTTTCCTTATTAATCATTAGGTTTAGGTGCGCAGGCCAATTTGGTTTATAAACAGTACAATTCATGCAGAGGTAGATGGTAAGGTATGCAGTGCGATCCATTTTTAAATTGTCATTTTTATGGTTTATCAATAATTGAGTCTTGAAATATATTTTTTTTTTTTTTTAGGATATTGGCGTTGTTCATAGACGATGGCATCTATGGAGGAGAATATATGATCTGTATTTGGGGTGATGCACTTATCTTTAGTTTCTTTTACCTATTAGTTATAGAGGCAATTTGTCATTGTTAGCTTTTGTTTTCCTTTATTGCTCAACATGTTCTCAATGACATTATTAAGAGACAAATGTTATGGCAGGTGGTCTTGCAAATGAACTATTATGGTCATTCAACTATCTGTAACAATTAGCAAAAAGAAAACCTTCTAAGTTAATTTGTTTGCTATAGTTTAGGGTCTTAACTTGGAGTTCAACATTTTGCCTATTTGATATGAGAAATTTGCCAATCATTATCTTAATAACTTCATTTACAGGAAGACGCAGTTTGCTGTGGTTGAAAACCCTGGTTTTTGGAACTGGACATTTACTTTAAAGGATGCTGATGAAAATGTGCTAGCTGAGATCAATCGTGATTGGCGGGGTGTTGGCTTTGAGGTTGTCCCTTTTCTTGTTGAATAGTATTGCGTCATGCTAGCATATTGACAAACTTCTATCATTATCTCGATGATAGGTCGAATATTGGACATGTGGCATAGAAGTGGGGCCCAATGGTCCTCTTCATAGAAAAGTGGGTTTCCTAGACAGCTAACTATAACAAACAGACTAGTCATCAGACACTATTAGCCATCTAGTCAAAGGAAATGAAAGTGGATGGTGAATATGGAGGCCTTGAACATTTTGAATCCATTGCCTTGATTGAATGGATAGAAATGTTAAGAGTTTGACTTTTTTGGATAGCTAATCTATCCAATCATCTTTTATTTTGTGGAACCACTTGGCCCCACCTTCGTTCTTTAAGTCATATAATCATACTATCATCATGGCAATAAAGAACACATTACATTATCATTTTTGTAGTATTTTTTACTTGCTTTCAAAAAAAAAAAAAAAGGGAAAAAGAAGGAAAAGAGAAGAAGAAGAAGAAGAAAAAGAAAGAAATAATAGTATTTTCCATGTGAATTTATTTGCATTTTAAAAACACTGCACCATCCACTTCTTGGTAATATGATAACATAAACAAAATTTGTATAATAAGAAATAAGACGAAAAGAAGGTCAGGTACTAGTTACTCCTATCTGCAGCTTCGCACCTAGGTCTCCAAAGCTCATCTGAGCATCAGTGACTCTCTGCAGGAGCTTTGAATCCTTGATCTTGTCCATGAACATCTCAGGTGTCTGAGAAGGTGCCCCACCCCTACCATTCTTTCTTGCAGATCATAGCACTGCATCTCTCATTGTAGGACAAGGAGTTGAAGCACTTCTTAACTATTCTCGTCTGAGAATCCATCTTCCTTTGATTTCATATGCGACAAGCATGTCTCAGGCCTCCCAAGGTGCCAAGCTGCACACAACATGTTGAGTAAAGGGCCACCTCTTAGTTATGATGTAAATGCTTCTTTGGTATCTATTAGGTTCTCACGTCATTGTCATACTCGTGTGCTTTGGTAATGGCATCTTAAAGAGTTTCATGTGTTTTATTATGTAATTTGGAGATTTATGCTGATTGGCTGTTTGGTTGAAGGAATCCCATTGTGGGACCCACCTTCCCTAATTCATCTCTTATTCCTCTTGTTGCCTTTAGTCAGATTCGTGTTTTTGGAGCCATATCTTAGTTCTTGGATAGACCATATTGAATCTTTTTTTTTTTTTTTTTTTGGAGTTGCTTCCAAAGCTCAATCCTTTTGATAACAAATATAGATGAAAGATGAAATCTAATTGTCCAGTTGATGTAATATATCCAAGTCTCTGTTTTATTTCTGTCTTGTATGGGGGCTGCTTCATGTACCTTTACCCTCCAAACCAGTCAGTGGCCTTGGTTGGTGATGCCGTGATGCATTTTTCTGAGAGCAGAAACGACTTTTCTGTGGGTGCAATCGGATGTTCCCCAAAATGTGAATGTGTGTTTTGGCTGAAGTAATTGATTTACTTTCAACTGCATTCTGCAGGATGCTCTGTGCATTTGGGGGTATTCAAGCCAGCTTAAATCTGATCAACACCTTTCACGTATATATATGTGCATTTCTATTACTGGAAGTCTGGAACAAAGCCTGTGTACTAAAGTAATCTAATGCTCATTGAATTGTGCATGCAGTTCCTCACGGATGCAGGACAATATGTAATTCGATTTGGTCATGCAGACCCCCTTTCTAAAACTGGGCCTGCGAGTGCGGTAAGTTCTATTTTAATTATCTTAATTGTATTTCCACTCATTATTTTATTAACCACATTTATGCATGCATTTCAGATTCAAGAATTGGAAATTAGCCGCCCGCTGACTCTGTCGGAGAGAGCTGTGGCAATTGCTCTTGCTGTATCACTGGATACTGACTACTTCTCTAGGCACAGAGTGGGGTAAGCTTAGTGACTATTTTTCAGTAATAGGGACAATTTTTTTATTTTTTTTTCAAATTGTTTTAGGTGTGTACAAATAAGTAGGGAAAAGAAAAGTTAAGGTAATTTTCTGAATTTTCAAAACAGCATAGGTTCCAATGACGAAAGTTGAGGATTTCATTGTTACTTCTGTCATGTCATACTTCACCTAGTTTACAATATTTGATTCTTAGAATAAACTGAGATTGGAGGTATGTCACAAAAAACTGATTGGAGAGATTGGTAGGAAGTTGCAGTGTGCTGGTTGTAGATGTCCCTGTAAAAACATCAACTGAATTCTGCTGTCTTAGAACCTGAAAGGTTATTATTAGCATGAGAAGAGAAAAACAACTAATAGGGATGCAACTATGACTACCCTCTTGCTACATCAGATCTGAAGCATTGGTCTTATGATTTCTTTCTCACTAGTGCTATCCTTTTTTTTTTTTTTGCTATCAAAAACTGAGTGAAAGAGGCTTCAGAAAATGCATGGCCACTTACCCCTGCAATCCATCCCCACCAACTGCCTGTCCACTTAATTTTCTCATTTGAATGTGACATTCTGTCGAGGGACCCTTATTTCTTCTTAATTTGGGATCGGTTTATTGGGATTTGCATCTTTACTACTGGGTTTTGTTTTAATTTATTGAGCATTGTTATTAATCTTGATTCATTCTTTTGCTTTTCTTCTTTCCCTTTCTTTTTTTCCTCAGGTTGTTAGCTTTCCATCTTGTTGGTGAATAATATACGGACAGGTGAAATGAACACTTCCAACTCGTTTTAAATCATCATTATGGAAGCATTATTCCCATTGTCTTCGGCCACAATGCCATGTTTCCCATCTGGATAGACAAAGATGAGGCTTTGATGATGATGATTACGTTAATTTCTTTCATTTGTTTGTTGAATCAACATTAATCTCTCAAATTTCAGCTAAGCATCTACATTGTTGAGGATGGATGATGCTGTTGTTCAGATCCTTTTTTCCGTTTTACTTTCAACTTTTTTCTTCATTTACTGGTGTGACAGATGGCTGTAAATCTTTGGGCTGAGTATCAATCATCGTCTACTTAATTGAATAAAGAAAATGAGTGCTCAAATCCTTATGAATTGGGTTAGTGGGGTGTCGACCCATTGATCGATGGTCTAAATTGCTGGTGGAAGGTCCTCAAACGTTGAAAGCCATTGTTTGGTTAAGTTACAATTGGCAGGACTAACGTGATGTTCTGGGTAGGCCCCTCAATCCAAACAGTCTTTCATTAGTTAAAATGTGTACAAATTGTGCAGGATGTCTGTAGGAGCATAATGGGCTAATCCATATTAGCGACTGGTTGAGTGTTATCTCATAATGTAATATGGAGGTTTTCGATAGTTTCTTTTACTTGAATACTTTTAAGGCAACTGTGGGCGAAACCCACTAGTACCGAAGCATGCCACTCGGTAGTTACTAGTTAGTATGACGTTCTAAGTTGATTCTACAATCTATACACGCTGGAGGTGAAAACCACTAACTAGTCTCTGTTCATTCAGCATGTTTTGAATGGTGAATACACGATTGATGGACAAGATCACACTGAGACAATCTTAATCATTTGATTGTTGCCGTAATTAAGTCATGCACTCTTCCCCCAAAAGGGGGCCTTTTTGTGTCCCTAATCAGCTGAGCTACTGATGAGGGTGGATATGTGGAGTTCCTTGTCTTTCTAGGCTCATAGAAAACACCATAAAAGCCCTTGGAGTTGAACATCTAGGGAATAAGAGGGTCTCGTTTCCAGACAACACGGATCATATTACATGGAAAACAACATGGGCAGAGCACATCCTGGCAGAAACTGTGAAACATTGTATTAACAGTTTCCTTGGTGGGATTATACACCTGATTATTGTTTTGACAAATGAAGGCACTTTAGTGCAGTTCATAGCTGGAGAAGTTGAGGCAGCTGGTGCTTGTTTCCTTCTCAAGGTCGTCCTGTTTTTGGAGAAGGCTGGGAATGTCTGAAAAGAGAACCAGCTTTGGGCTAGTAAGAGGAACAGTTCAAATTTCTGTACATGTGTGCCATGCATAGAACTGATACAGTTTAGGTTCTTTTTTAGTAAGAATAAAGCAACAGAGAGGTCACTGTTGTAGCTGTTGCAACAAAGTTAAAATGATCGAGTACTTCTAAACAGAGGAGTTTATATGTGAACAGCGGCAGACCCATGATTTTTGTTTGATGGGGGAGGACGATGGCCATAGGACCATAATATTACTTCATTATTTTGCAGTTTGAGGGAGGCAAGGGCTTATTTCCGACGGGATATGGGCCGTTTTGAGACTGATTATTGCTTGTTTTTTACTGCTTGGCGTGGGTGACTGCCTCCAAAACCCAATATGTTGGTCTGCCCCAGCCAAATGTCTCTTGCAGTGAGAAAAAAAAATAATAATATGAATGTTTTGGTGAGATGGCCACATTAAGCATCACACAGACGCAATTTACAATGCATACAAATATTTTATGTTTTACAACAGTCAGAAACCAAGTGAGAGACATCTTTTCTTTATCCAGCTCTCTGTTACAAATGACCCTAACTACAATATTGGAATTTGGAAAGCAAAGCTGCAAACAAGTCCTTTTCATCCTCATGCAAAACCCATCAAGGAACTTGCAGCCTGTTGTAGGTGTCCTCGTGTACAAAAACTGGTTGAGTGTTCTGAGGTGTGAACTGTGGCCTTGCCAAACCAATCTCTTGGTTCTGGTGGGCACCCCCAGCCCCAGGGTCCATGTTCTTGGCCGACGATATGATGATGAAATAAAAGATGCCAAGTATGATGCTTGCAAGTGACAGTACTGCTGCTCTTATGAAAACCATTGGTCTTACCAAATAACACTCTGAACTCTCTTCTTCTTCCCAATGTCCTTCATTCAGTGCAACACCAATAAACAACGACACAAATCCAATTAAGAAGGTGACCCTATATGACAATTTTGCTGCCCATCACTTCACTTTGAAATAGAATTTAATGAAATGTGCAAAGTCCACATTTTGTTCTTCTATTAACTGTACAAGTAGGGGAGTATCTCTGAAAAGTGCACTTTGTTTTAAACACAGTATGAACAGAGTCACAAGAAATTTTCCAATGAACACTAGCAGATAGAGGTTTGGGACTTGGGAGTGAAACAGTTCTATTACTGTCATCATGATCATCGTTTAAGTCCTATCCCATCTAATTGGGCTTGGGGTCAGCTATACAATTGATTAATGAAAAATGCAATATCATTGGGTACCATTGATGTCTATAGTCAATTGTCTGAAAAGGGTATGTGTGCTTTTGGTGTAACTTCAGCTGGTTTGGGATTGTCCACTTTTTGGGGCATATTCCATTCGGCCACCAAACCATGGTCACAGATCAATACAATACCCCTGGAGTTAGATGAGCTAAAAGAAAGGAACAAATTGGTATCATGATTGAGCTTAAGGGCTCGTTTGTATGGCTGTGTTCCACAGAAAGGCGTGGAAAATTTGGCCACTTTTTGGTGACAGAAAATTTTCGGGCATGTTTGTGTAGCCTATTTCCGCGGAAAAGGCTGTAGTTTTCTGCGGAAAACTTCTTTTTCATGTGTTTGGTGCTGCAGTTTTCCGCGGAAATGTTTTTTCGCCACATCAGCTTTTTCCTTCCTAGGCATGGAAATAGACTTCCTATGGGGGGGTATGGGAAGTCCATTTCCACGGAAAACTGACCCCCCAATTTCCTCTCTCTCACCCTCACTCCACCCGGCCACCCTTTTTCTTCCTCCTCCCCTCCTAACCCCACCCACCCACCCACCCACCCACCCAATAGTTTTCACTAAAAAGTGGTTTTCACTAAAGAAATCCATAGCTGCACCAAACAACATTCGCACTAATTCATCAAGGAAAACCTTTTTGCACCAAACATGAATTTCTAATTTCCTCAGAAAATCATTTCTGAGGAATTTAAAAACCATAGAATTTGCTGATGTGGCAATTTCATATTTCCATGGAAGTTGCCTCAACACAAACGTGCCCTTCAAGTTTGGCGCAGCCACTTTTCCCCGTGGGAAATAACAAAAAATAAGTAAAATTCTCTACAATTCCTTGGAAAAGCCTTCCTACAGGGGTCGAATCTTTTTTCCCATGGGAAGAGGAAAATTCTATATATATATATATATATATACAAACGTGCCCTTGAAAGAGAAAAACAAACTGAGTCAATAACCAGAACAGGAGCTTCAATAGAAGGAAACATTCTGTAATATAAAACATGTGTACTAAACGCTGTTCTCATGTTTAGGAGGTACCCATGTAAGCTTTAAAGTACCAATCAGTTTTCCGAAAAAGCTTTTGAAACCAAGAAAAAATAGTGAAAGTGGGTGTAAAAACAGATACATTCCTCTCTGCAAGAGTAGTGTTAGACGACGAAGATAAGATTAGGTTAGCTAGAGATTGAACGGAGATTTAGCAGACTTGAGTTTGAATAGGGTTGTCATTAGCTTGTTTGAATTGAGAGGGTTTCCTCCGATGAAAGGCATCTGCAGCTCTTATGAAAATGCAGTACCTATTCAACTTACTAGTAAAGTGAGATGAAAGGTCAAAAGGTGTTGAACAAAAGTATATTATTGAAATATGTCTATGAATGGTGACTTTCAATCTGTTGAATGAGGAGGAAACATACCAAGACCCGAAAAAGCAGGTCATTGCTTTTGCCCGATCACATCTTGAAGTAAGCTGGCGCTTCTTGCAAAACATGCAGCAAGCTGCAGTGTTAATGATTATTTGAGCCATCACAAGAGCCAATCCCGAAATTAATCCAAGACCAAAAGCTGGAGTTCTTTGATCTGTACATGTACCATCTTCAGAAAGCTGCAAGGTTAAGAAGAAAGTGAAGCTCAAACTATATCCCCGTAGACAACAAAGTTGGTGGGTTGGTAAGAAAAAAAAAAAGAATATATATATATATATATATATATTTTCGAACCTGAGGATTTATTTTAATAATTTTCTCACCCTCCCCCATGCGAATTTATTTTTCAAGGAATCTTAAATCACTTTAATTTTTTTTTTTCACTTTTTCTCATAAAAAAGCAACCGCTTGAACATGAATTTTTATGTAGCACGGAACCATTTCTGCAGTGCTCACTTTGTCCAAAAATAACTGGCTTATTGCCCTAAATTCTAATCCAGTTGTCTGAAGAACTGTTGTCCACTCTCCCAACACAAGGCAGGTTTTTGCCAAATTATATTGCATGCATATTCGACTTTATTAAGTATCAAGTCAGAGGAAGAGAGAATTTAAAGAGTAACATGATAAAAGGAGGTGCAGAAAAGGAAAGGCAGGCTACAGTTTAAGGTACCTTGTTCCTTGTGGCCGCTGCTGCAAAAGCTAAAGCAGCAGAAAGGAGGCCTAGAAATCCCAAGAGCACCAAGATTACAAGCACCTTCCTCTCCATCTCTTCTTCCTCCAAGGAATTCCGAAAGGGAAGAAGAGGACTGATATTTTGTTTCAAGTTCTGTGAGGTTGATGTGTAAGGAAGAAGACGGCATACAAGTGGGAATGACTGGAAAGAAGAAACAATGCGTTAAGTACACTGCGGGAATGACTCAGAAGACTCAGAGTTAAGGTCCTCGTCTAAGACTGAGACACCCATGGCCCATCACTGGTAGAGATGGTAGCCTTTGATCTGTACAACCCTTTTATAATTAATTGAGGATCGGGAACATGCCTCATTTTACTACACTCATTAAATCTTCTCTCACCATTAGATTAAATCTAAAATAAATTTACATTTAAGATGATAGTAAATTTTAAGGAGGTTAAATCCTGAGTAGGATAGTTTGGTTCAGCTGATTTTTGTGCTCCTCATTCTTCACATGGACACCATTCCATATGCCATCCTCCTATGATAGATATTTATAGAAGTGGGCCCCATGAAATGGACTAAATATAAGCAATATACAGTCTGTTATGGGCATTGTGAAGCAGTTATTGTTAACTATTGGCTGAGGGCCCCATCCATATCATGTAGATATAAGTTGATCATTGTCATTGCCTCTGACACTTTTTAGATTCAATAGTATTCAATGACTTGGGCACCAATTCAGTGCAAGTGTGATACCTACTTCTTTTGTACGATGGATGTCCATGAGAATGGCTCTTTATTAGTGATAAAGAGCCACAAATCTCACCTAGCTGTTCAGGGTTCGACCCCTAAGTACACCACCTCTTTCCACTTGTGTGGGCTCCTTTCCTGTTTGTGTGGGCCTTCTTCCCACTTGCACGGACTACTTTCCCACTTGAGCTATCTCTTAGATCCCAGCCCCATTGCTGGGTACGGAAGAAAAAGAAATATGATTGGTGTGACCAGCTATCTGTTAAAAAAAATTCCAAGATTACTCAAACAAGCCTTTTCCTATGATTGTGAATTAGATGATGAAACAGAGCATCCAACCTAGGGTTCCCTTTTTCCAACTAAATATGTCACCCCTCAAACATAGTGCCCATGTTATCCCTAGCTTCATTGCCACCCAAGAGGTTTCAATATTCTAAAAAATAAAAATGAAAGGCTTACAACTTGAACAATGGAAAATCCCATTGACTTAAGAGGAATGAACTTTCAATATTCATTGTTGAATAGTACCTTCTTAATAATATAAAAAAGATAGAAATAGCAGTTCATGGGGCACAATTCAAGGTTGGTTATCTGGTTTCCTTGACCAGGGATCACTCCTTTGAGAATAAAGTAATTTCAAAAAGGCAGAATTCTAAAGCATCTACGTTGAATGAAAAATATAGGATTATTGGACCTCTCTAAAAGCCCTCTTCACGTTTTTAGCAAAAAGAAAGGGGAAGAAACCTCATTTACAAACCACATCCTCATCAAGGGCCAACCTCGACTACAGGAGGTATATACTATACTTACTCCGTCTTTGAACCGGGAAATTCTATATGCACCCCTATTTTTGCTAAACACACCCACCTTTAGAAGAAAAAAAATTACACATGAAGAAGGAATGTAGGTGTGCTCAGCAAAATTGATGGGTGTGTATAGAATTTCCTTTTGAACCAGCTGACAGGCAAATTTTACCAGAATTTGGAGACTGACTTTGCGTTTAAACTCGTTAAAAACCCCTAACGAGACCAGTCTTGGATCTTTTCATCTTCAAAATTTAGATTATTTGCGGCTTGGGTCTTTCTATAACTTGCTGATAGGGGAAATCCCTCCACAAATGATCCAATTCCTCTCTCTTTCAACTTTTGCCCCTTGAAATCACAATTTTCCATATTTCTTGACAGAAGCTATGTCAGCAATCCAGGTCTATGAAGTAAAATTTTTCGTTTTTTTTTGGGTAAAAGTTCTATGAAGTAAATTGCACATGCAACATGCCACTTCACAAATAAAGTGAATTGATCAAGCATGCAAGGAATTACTTTGGTATTGGACCAACTTGACTTAGCACTCATAGATGGAGGTAAGAGCTATAGAAAGGATCAACCCAACTGAGATAATCTTTTTTTAATTCCACCACTAATAAGACAGTTTGATATAACACTAACAAGACATAGCAAGTGTTCTAGAGAGTTAAAAACAACAGAGCAAGAAAAATGAGGCGCCGCAGCCCACGCGAAACACGCGTCCATATCTTTCACATTGTGGCTCATCTCGCGCCACTTTCTCGCATTCTATTTCTACGTCTCTCGGTCAAACTCTCAGTATTCACACCTCTCTCATCCAACGGCCACAATGTCTCCATCTCATCTCCAAGATTCCTTATGATGAAAAGTCAAAATCCCAATCCACTCAACTCATTCAACATCCTCCTCCCCTTTCCAATCAACGGCCAAGATTATAAATCCAGACCCAGTCAACAGAAGCGACCACGTCAATTTCGATATCCCAGCACAAACAACACCGACGGCTGCGACTCTGTCTCTTCGATAATCAATGAATCAATCCACCAAACATTCATTGAATTGTGACGCGTTACGACAAATTTTGATCGTACAACCGGGTCGTAACTCGAGACGGGTTTTCCCATAAACCCGAACCGAACCGAGAGAGAGAAAGAAAAAAAAATCTTGTGTTCTCCACACGTCCGTTTTAGAAAGCGGGATCGAAGAAGAAGAAGATATCGGTGTTTGCAGAGGATTTGTTCTGAAAGCTTCGATTCTAGGTGATTTTAACTCTCTCCAAACAAACATAGGCTTTGATTTTTTGTTGAAGGGATTGATGTTGCTTGCATTTGCTGGAAGTTTGTTTTAGGGTTCATTGTTTGATTGATTATTAGATATGAATCTGTTGCTGAGTAGAGATTTTGGTGGACAAGTTGCTGATGGGTTTTTAATTTCCCATTTATGATTTCTAGGGTTTTGTGTCTGGAAGGATTGTTTTTTTGGTTTTTGCATGAAATAGATGAATTCATTGGTTGATGAAGGAGCTAGCTTCTTCTAGGCATGTTAATTGATGGGATTTTGTGACTCCTTTCGTTCTGAGTTTGAAAGATCTTGGTTTTTGGGGGGTTTGTTATATGTGATTTTTCATAATCAAGGCTCAAAATGTTTAGATCTGACTTTCCTTAAGTCTCTTGGGATTTTGTTGCCCTGCACTCTGTTTACCTGTAAATCTAACTGTCTGTAATTGTAGAGGACAAAACAGTGATTACTTAAATGTAACTCAGATTAATCATAGTTACCTGCACTTGGTTTGCCATGGCCGGCAAGAAAAGTTGTTATGATGGCTATAAATCAGGTTGTGTCTAGAGGGTTTTTGAGGTTTCCAATATGAATTCTTAGCTTTAGAGAGTGCAGTCAAGTTAGAGGGTCTTTGCAACTTGGTTTACATGTAACTGGAGATTTTTGAACTACCTACCTGTACATAAACCCGAGTTAGCTGCAATTGGTGTTTGCATGGTTTAAATAGTCCATTGATATTCTTTCCCCCTTCTTGTTGTATTGATGGGGTCGTAGGCATCTGAAGTTCAGATCTTTACCAAAGACTTTTTCCTCACTTTTGTTGGCATGTTTTGGGTTTTTTTGTCTTTCCTCATTGTGCAGGTCTGGATAAAATGGAGTTTTTCTTCAGAGGTTTGAACAATGATTTGGCGTCATCTGAATGCTCATTTGCTAATCAGGACATCCAAAGATGTCCATTCCTGAAAAACATTAATGAGCCTACAAGCTTTTCATTCTCCTCATCCTTGAATTTCCCTGTGCCTGTAAGTCACTTCAATTTTCAATTCTATTCAGAATTCTTTCAAGTGTTTTTTCTTAATGATATTCGTTTGCTTTCCACGTATGCTGTTGTTGGTTTACTAAATTTATTCTTGATATATGTATTTTCTTTTCTCTAGGGAAGAGGAGCCAAGGGGCCAATTTTCGAAGACGGACCCAATTTCGACTTGGCATTTAGGCTATTCCATGGACAGGATGGGGTGGTTCCTCTATCAGGAAGGTCAATTTTGTATTCTGAGAGTTCACAGCCTGAGGTGGACCCCAAATTCAATCCGTTAGCGGCAAGGGCAGCCACCATTAGTCTCTCTGCCTTTGGACCAGGAGGACCCTTCAGCTTTGGTTCTTTTGCTGACAAATGGAAGAAACAGAAAAAGAAGCCCTCCAAGAAAGATTCTTCATCAAAGGTGAGATGCCTGTTCAATACATTTTAATTTATGATTGCATTGCATCTTTGAATTCGAACCTATTGCTTAACATACATGATACATTTTGTTCCGAATATGCTCTCCCCTGGAGATTGTGTATTATGTGTTTCAGGCTCTACGCATTCATTTTCTATGGGTGACAGAAATAACATTACATTTGTGAGAGAGATCAAAACTTTTATCAGTCTGTCTTGTTGAGAACCTACTTGTTCTATTCTTGCAGGAAGGCAAATCATCACACGAGGCTCTAAGTAATGAATGGCTTGAAACTGGAAATTGCCCGATTGCCAAGTCATACAGAGCTGTTAGCAAAGTTTTGCCCTTGGTTGCAAAAACTCTGCAGCCCCCGCCAGGGATGAATTTCAGGTGCCCACAAGCTGTGGTTGCCGCAAGGGCAGCCCTAGCCCGGACAGCTTTTGTGAAGAACCTCCGCCCTCAACCCCTGTCATCAAAGATGCTGGCGATTGGCCTCTTGGGCATGGCAGCCAACGTCCCTTTGGGTGTATGGAGAGAACACACTGAAAAGTTCTCTCCGTCATGGTTTGTTGCCGTGCATGCAGCAGTACCATTCATAGCCATGCTTAGGAAGTCTGTTTTGATGCCCAAGACAGCAATGGCGTTCACAATCGCAGCCTCGATTCTGGGTCAGGTCATTGGCTCCAGAGCTGAGCGGCTCCGGTTAAAAGCAGGCAACACAGGGGTACCAGTAGCAGTGCATGCAGAAACTGTGACTATAAGTAACTCGGCGCACGGTCAGGTCACGGGTTTTAACAATGGACGCTGTGGTGGTGTAGCCGTTTGGGAGCCACATACACTTAAGGCCACAGGATCTTCTTCACCAGTTGATGTTTGTCTCTGATTCAGTCAGAAGGATCATCTCATTCATTTTCCTTCATCATTCAAAAGACTGGTAACATTTTCATGTATTCTGGTGCCTAAATGTGAGCAGGGCACATTGAGGAAACTATGGTGGCGAGTGAGAATAATAAAATACAAAAATTGTTTACATTTGATGTAATGTGTTTTGTTAATTTATGTCATCTCTTACATATAGTCATTATGTCGTTAGTGTGGCTGTTTCCTATTCTCATTTTTATTTGTATTTGGAATTATGTTTTCATGGACATAGACTAATCAATTTGTAACAATTGCTTAGATCAGGAAGAATAATTCAGGCAGGTCTAATTTAATTTTGATTCGAATGCAATTAGATGTGTTGGTCACCTTGAGTTGAAGTGGATGGAAGATTTGAAGATTGTCTATATGTAAGAGATAATTACTAGTTGACTTCATTTCCCACCACAATCAATACCTCTGATTGCCTTGGCTCAAAATAAAGGAAATCTACTTTGCCAAAAGGCCAAATCCCAATAGATCAAACACTTATTTGGAACTGTTTTCTCCATTTGATTACAGAATGGTAGAATTGACAAATAGCATTGTGGGATGGTTTTGTCATTGGAGTTGGAATTTATAATTTCTAATAACATGCGAGTCCTTGGAATGAACATCTGTTTTATTTATTTTTGGGTATGAATCCACCATAACATGTGAGAAGAAAACACATGAGACCAGCAGCGAAAAGGAAATGTGCAACCTAGTGTTTTAAATACCTCCAGTGGGTGAATTTGTGGAGTGGAAAGTTTGGTCCAACCTGGTTCAAATACCAACTTTAAACGAGCTCAACCGTCAACAAATAAATAAATATTTCTATGATTAATAGAGGTTACAACAGCTTGATATTGATTTTGAATGCATTCGACTATTTTTTTTTTACTAATAACCCAGTTCCTAGTTATTTCAGGGAAATATCCCTACGAGGCTTTAACATAGAGAAATCCTGAGTAAAAGTAGTAGAACTTGCACCAACAAAAAAAAAAAAAAAAATAGTGGAACTCCACCATGGGGCCCACCTATCAAAATCTATACAAGTCAAAATAAACAACCTTAAGGTATATAGGGTATCTTAAAATCTTATTCACCGCTGGACTGACCCATTGATAAATAACACGATTAACACAATTTTCTGCATAATGTTTTTCATCAAATGATCGATCCAATGGTTGGACAAGCTCTGATTGATTGATTAATAACTTCCTAATGGATTTTAATTTGAATGGTTTAATTTTAACATGTGGGCCCCCACTCTGGATTTCCACTCTTTTTTTTAACTAAGTGGCAGAGGGTTGACGGCCACACTTTTTTTTTTTAAATTAAGTGGCAGAGGGTTGACGGCGACCCTCACCATAACAAGTGAGAGTCGTGTGAGCAAGTATAAACTCTTCATCTTCTTTCTTCTTCCTCTCTTCCTCGAACCAATTCAATCAATCAATGTAGTGCATATAACAACATTCGGTGTTCAACCCGTGTCCCTCATTTGAGAAAACAACTTAAAGGCCTTACCGAAATCACCCATCTCACAACAACCTCTAATCATGTTACCAAAACCAGAATTACCCAATTGAATTGCATTCTTTGAATCCTCAAAAGTCCGAAGAGCCTCTTTAAAGTGGTGGGATTTTCACCATTTTCTATATAAGATGGAGAGCATAGTTTCTTTAGGACATTTTAGATTTGTGGGTGTTTGAGTTTTCGATTAAAGAAAAAGAAGACGAAGACGAAGACGGAAGAAGATGAAGAATTTATGCCTGCTTAAGTTGACGGCAACCTTCGCTTGTTATGGCAAGGGTCACCATCAGGGTCGATAGCGACCAAAAAAAAAAATGTTTGAAAAATTTACTTTTTCGTTAAGTCCCCTGCAATTGTCACCTAAAGTGTTTTTGTTTTTAGAAACCCCTTTCTTTATTGAAGCCTCACAGGATTCGGACTCAAACGAAGCCGCCCTCAACTGTTTTTCAAAATTTTCACAATTGGGTGGCCTCTGCAATGCCTGAACTTCTAAATGGAAATCACCACCATGAGCCAAGCAATGCAGCTCCACGCCCAGGTAATCAAACAGGGGAATCAGGAAAACCCCCTTGCACTAAGCAAGCTCTTCACCTTCTCCTCCCTTTCCATCTCAGGTAGTGTCACCTACGCGCGCTCCATCTTCGATTCCCTCCATAACCCAAACTCCTACTTCTCAAACACTCTTCTTAGAGCCTATGCCAAAAGCCCAGACCCCAACCAAGCTCTCCTCTTCTTCATCCAATTGCTGCACCAACACCGCCACCACCCCGACCGCTTCACTTACCCCTTCCTCCTCCAGTCCTGCAGCCATTTGCACGCTGCCCGCCAAGGCAAACAGCTCCATGCCTCCGTCTACAAGGCGCGACTCCATGAGGATCGCTTCATTCAAAACTCTCTCATCCATATGTACTCTACCTGCGGGGAGTTGAATTCCGCAATGCTGGTGTTCGACCAAATGCCTGTAAGAGATGTGGTCTCTTGGACTTCGATCATCGATGGTTGTGTCGACTCTGGCTACTCGACTGAGGCCCTCATGCTGTTCGAGCAGATGGAGGACGCTGGTGTTGCACCGAATGATGCAACTGCGGTCTCTGTTCTTAGAGCTTGTGCTGATGTCGGTGCAATGAGTGTGGGGCGGAGAGTTCATCAGCTCATCAATCAGTGTGAGCTCGATTCCAAGCCCAATGTCGTTACAGCTCTCATAGATATGTACAGCAAATGTGGGTGTATAGATACTGCTCGACGGTTGTTTGGCGAACTTGTTGATAAAGACGTTTTTGCATGGACTGCAATGATATCTGGCCTTGCAAGCCATGGGCAGAGTAGAGATGCCATTGAACTGTTCCACTGGATGCAAGAACACAAAATTAGAACAGATGACAGGACCATTACAGCGGTTTTATCTGCTTGTCGAAATGCGGGTTGGGTCAGCGAGGGCTGGGAGTTCTTTAACAGTATGGAGAAGAATTACAAGATTCGGCCCAAGATTCAACATTATGGATGCATGGTCGATCTATTTGCAAGAGCCGGGCATCTAAATGAAGCAGAAGAATTAATCAAAAGGATGCCTATAGAGCCCGATGCAATTCTCTGGCGTACGCTGATTTGGGCATGTAAGATTTACGGAGATATCAATAGAGGTGAACGCCTAATGAAACAACATCTTTTAAAGATGGGTTCTATTGATTGTGGTAGCTATGTTCTTCTTGGAAATATGTATGCCTCAGCTGGAAAATGGCATGAGAAAGCAAGAGTGAGAGGACTGATGACACAAAGAAGAATTGAGAAATCACCAGGACGTAGTAAGATCGAGGTGAATGGCACTATACATGAATTTGTAGCAGGCGATTCTGGCCATCCGGAAGCTGAGAGAATCTATGGAAAATGGGATGAAATAGCAGAGAAATTGAGATTAGAAGGTTACCAGCCGAAACTGTCGGAGGTCTCGCTAGACATCGAGGACAGTGATAAGGCTTCCCAACTGCAACACCACAGCGAAAAGCTTGCAGTTGCATTTGGGTTGATCAGCACAAACCGAGAGAGCAAAATCCTAGTTGTAAAGAACTTGCGGTCTTGTGAAGATTGCCACTCTGCAATGAAATTTGTTTCAAAGATGTTTCAGAGAGAGATCATCATCAGGGACCGAATTCGATTCCACCACTTTAAAAATGGAGTTTGTTCTTGTGGAGATTATTGGTGAAAATTGTACCTTGCAAAAGAACTCAAATGCATGAATGGAAATACAAAACTTGAATTACTCTTGGATCCCAAGGAACTTAATTTAATCACCTCCACATATGAAAGTGACAATTTTACCGGTTCTTTTATATGGTCAATGGATTTTTATAACCTTTCCGTGGAAGACAAAACAATTCCTGTGAAATGAAAAAAGTGCACACAAAGATGGCATTCTTTCAATCTTTCCTGCTCCAATTTGGGGGATGTAGTGGTGTTAAATCTTATACACTTCTTCAGTTACTGTTCTGGTTGCTCATGTCATATATTTGTCAGTTACGGTTAAGAGAGTGGAAGTTGAACATACACAAGCTGTAGGATCTTACACCTCATTGAGTAGTTTTATGGTGAGGGCGAGGGCTCGACCACAATTATGACCGCTTAAGAGCGAGGGTGGACATCGACCTCTACACAAGCAATCACATGGACAATTCAATGCACAAGCCATCTTGAAGAAACCAGACTACATTCGGCTACAAATTGTAGGAATCATGAGAAATGGTCAAACAGCTGGATTCACAGGCTCTGTCATTCAATTGTTTAGCTTCCTAAGTTCCACAAGTGCACCAAAAGCCTGACATAACATTTACAATGAATTATTGCTGTCTGATAAAAGATTCATACCATGAACCTGTTTTGTTGAGAAGTTAAACTAAAGATTCGCCAAACTAAACTTACCACTTAACTCTAACAAACAACATCTAAAGTACATGCCAAAGGTAAAGTGGAAGTGGTCATGAACATTTTGACTGGAAACCTGATTAGAAGTAAAACACCTTGCTGTGGTTAACTTCTAAAGATTTGGATGCCAACAGTCACATTTGAGCAAAAATGGATGATCTTGTTTGATTTTCCCTAGGGCAACAGGCAAAAAGCAATGAATGCTATCCAGAGTCAACTTGTGGTGAGCAAGCTACCTGTTTTGGATCCTATAAATTCGGTTGTCCCATCCTATGTTTATGGTTAATTGAATTAACTGTAGCTCTATTTACCCAAAAATGGTTATGGTGTAGAATTGTCTATAAATCGGGTGTGACGACAATTGCTTGGCCTGACAAACTGCATGTGGGGGCCGCCCACTAATTCAAACAGACATGCAGTTGGCTCTCTCTTTCAAATCACTTCAAGATTCTCACCCATCTGTGAACTTAACCATTCCATTTGGCCCTTATTTAATGTTAGACTGTTGCAGGCCACCAATGAGATAGCTAGGGCTGTCTGGTATGGCAGATATATGGTTGAGGTGCAGATTGAAAAAGTAGAGGGGTCTCCGGGATTTCTAGATTAGTCTACTCAAATAATCAACCCAACAGTGTGCAGAGATAAACAATATATAGCGGAAAATAAATCAACAAGCACACACCATAAGGACACCAAATTTTAGGTGGAAAACCCTAACCAGGTGAAAAACCACCGATTCAAACTAGATCAAATCAAGCATTATGAATCTCGCAATTACAAGAAACTCAGATCTCTTCCTTAAATATCCCCTATCCAAGGACTGAAGTTACCTTGTGTCGCTTCACGCTTCAACGACTTCACACCGTTGATTGCAACAGATCCAAACCAGCACTTGACTCTTCAAATCTTCTCGCAAGAAGATAATCTTATACAAAGGATGCAGAAGAACTGACTCTAGAGAACTTGACAGCACAACTTCATAAAAACTCTAGAAAAGAAAATCTCTCAATGATAACTTCTAACTCAGCACTATAAGAGGTGAGGGTCTTGGTTTGGAATAGCCCTTGAGTCCTTTAAATAGCCCTTGGTTCGTGCTTAGGTTTCCTAAGAGGATTAGGAGTAAAACAAGCAGTTTGAGCACAATTAGAAAGGAATTTCCCAAATACGTCCCACTGTCTGCGCCCAGTTCGCTCGAGCGATCTCCATGTTCGCTCGAGCGAACCAGCCTCTGTTTCAGAACTGGGCTGTTCGCACACAGTTCGCTCGAGCGAATATACTGGTCGCTCGAGCGGACCCCTCTCTGGAATGATCCGGGAATTCAGCAATATTTCTCCAGCAGATTTCTTCTAATCCCTTCAGGCTTTCTTCTTTTGAGTCCTTCCAATCTTCTAACTTCAAAAGCCTTAACAAATAAAACATTACAACCCAAAGACTCAGAGTTTTGTCCAACCAATGAATTTAGCCAACACTCAAAAACCTAACACAGATGATGAGAGAACTCAGACAGAGATAAGTGCTGTGAATTTTATGGATATTACCGGATGATACTTTGTAGGCAGCTGCCATTCTGCTATTCTGAAGAAACTGGCGTCAAACTCTTTGTAAAAAATCATATACGATTCTGTTCACCAAAAAAAAATATTGAAGAGAGAGGATAATTAAGATGCATGGTGGCAGCATGCCACCACCATCTGAAAAACCCCTGCATTGGGTCCACCTTTCTTTAATCCATCCCTATGTGAACCACATCATCCTTGACTAATTAATCACTTTGTTGGCTCCGGGTCCCACCTATTAAGCAATCCTCACGGCAACCACCCTACTACAGAAGAAAACCAGGAAAGAAGAAAGAAATTGCCACGTCGTGGGTCCAAAATTCACCCTCCCCAACCTCCAACAACCTCCATATTTAAATCACCTATCACAATCAACAACCCTCGTGAATTTCACTATGAAATACCATCAAGTATGATTGGTCTCACATGGGGCAGTTAATACAATCTTAATGATAATGTTTTACTTTCCTTCTCTTTATTATTGACTATGAAAAGATCCTCAGCATCTCTGATAAGAAATAGATGTGATAATGAGAGTGACGTGTGATATCTTGTGAGCTTATACATATGTTTGGAGAAATTCGTGACTCGTGTTCCTTGTGTTGAAAATTTATATATAGTGGTCTGTGATGGTTCTCTATAGAGTATTTGAAATCTTATTCAATAAATAAAATTCCAAAACTTTTAGAGGCAAACAGAGGGATCTTGGCTAAGTGTTAACATGTTTCGGTTTATTCAAATCTAGTTCCCAAGTGGTTAGAGGTGGACCAACTACCCTTTCTCATCCAACTTCAAACCAACAACCATCTGTCCCTTTGCCAAATCCCCAACAAAAACTTGCAGCCATCTAAAACCCTGTATGGTGGCTGTAAGGAACCATGAACATGAAGCACTTTCCCTCAACAGAAGGGGTTCCCAGATTGGATCCACCACTAATGGGACCAGTGGTTCAGATGGCCAAATCATGGCAGCAACTAACTTGTACCTTGGATAGGCATGGCATGGAGATAAAATACATGTCCACAGCTGAGTGCCATCATGCCATTTCCATGTGATGATTATTGCTTCCAGTATCCATTTGTTTCATCAGATATCATTAAAGCCTGTTTTGACACATGGCCAGCACATGGCTAACTAATGTGGGACGGCACGGGTGAACCCCATCTACATCATGTACAGTATGGTGGCATTTTCCATATTCAGATTCGTGGAGCAAATGAAAACCAACGTGGGTGGATGCTGTTCACTGTTCTACTCCGAGTCTGAATGTCTGTACTGCCTCAGATTGAGGGCCGTTTGTATCATCAATTGAATCTTTAAAACTTTTTTTTATGAAATTAGCTGTGAAAAATAGTTACATTGATGGAAAAAAGGAAAAAAAAAATCATAAATGATCATCAAAAGAAATAATTAAGAGAACATAATAATAAACAGGTGAATTAAGTCCTAACAAAGTCCCCTTTTTTTAATAATCAGGGAGTCCCAGTCTTTTGGGTGAGACTAATCCCTACAGGCTTAGAGGGGAGCCGGGTAAATGCCATGTGGACCCAATGAAAAAAGACAAAGAAAAAAAAGGAGAGAAAGTAAAAATAAAAAATAAAAATCACTCTATTTGTTGATCTTGCATTTGATATATTTTGATGTATTAAATTACATTAGAGGAGCCTTCTTTTTATAAAAAATTAGCTCATATGAGCCAGTTGCATGTCCAATCCAACTCTTTATCTACAAAGAGATCTTTCCATCTGCCCTCCTCCCATGGATGGATATGATCATTGAGGATTCTATGAGTTGAATACCATATAAAAAATCAAAAAGAATTCCTTAAATTCAATTCCAACAAACAAACATTCCCTGTAATTAATTCAATTCATTTACAAAACTAGCCTTTCTTTATTTAAGCTGGGCTACCCATTAATAATTATATTTTAAACTTAGGAGGCCCAAAAATGAAAGCAAATCGAACCAAATGCTAACACCCTTCAACATGAGTGTCCTGAATTTACCCAACTACCTTTATAATGGGCTTGCAAGGGTAAACTCCATTTGGATGGGTGGCAAACCTCGGAGTTAGTGACTATATGACACTATTTTCCATACATAGTTATATAATTATTAAGTTTTAATTAACCTGAGTTAGGGCGTTTAGGTGTAATTAAATGGCCAAACCCCAATAACCTCCGAGATGTCTATTCAAACCGACTCAATGAGTAATTTGGATTTAATAATGTGACCCCACACTTTGTACCACTCCAAAAGATCCGCATCCAGACTCCATCATTCAATTTCACAACTCACGAGAGAGTCCCAATTTCGTAATTTCTTAGAAATCCAAGGCTATTTTGCTGCATCCATTCTACTTAATCAAGTGTAAGCTTCCTTTGGATCTGCAACAATCGAAGGGAGCGAAAGCGAAGCAGAAGAGGAGGGAAAGAGAGTGACAGATATGGGCTTGAAGGTACGTTGATTTTATCCGATTCTCTTCTTCTTCTTCTTTTGAAATTTCAAGTTCCTAGCTACAGATCTCAGTTCATGTAATGGAATGGAATTTGATCTGAAATTTCCATGTTTGATACTTCGTATGCTGTTTCTGCGTTTTCAGTTGAGCGATTTTTTCATGTATCTAAGAAATCGGATCTTGGAATTGTTGTGTTAGTCTCAGATCTAACGAAATTTCAACGTGCAGTGACTGAAAAGGCCCTTTTTTTTAGAGTTGTTTGATCTGATTCTCTGGATCTGCAATTTCTTCTCTTGAAATTATGTAATGTTGGTAGATCGAATTAAAGAGATAACGTTTTAGTTTAATCCTCCAGATCTTAAACTGTTTGGATCATCGTCCCTTTTCTTTGATTGCATTGGATTTCTTTCTAATAGGAAGTAGTTGTTAGACATGCAGAGATTGGGAAAGTCCTCTTGCTATGAAGTTTTAGCGTTCTGCGTTCTGCTCTATAAAATGGGATACGGCTTAGATTTAGTAAAATCTCTTAATTTTATCATGGTATCTGAGGGATTTTTACAGTACAACTGCCCTTGGACGTAGGGATATGGAGTTTTTGACCCGTAAGAAATCGTGTTTGGAACGGTTTCAGTTCTGGGTCCATACAAGTTCCTGCCCTTGGACCCGGACCGCATACAAGTCTTTAATTTTTTTGACTGTATCTTAAAATCTTTTTTTTTTTTTATGTATAATCATGCAGGTACTAAGACAGTATAACAGTTGAATGATATCCTTATTTTAAGAAAAAAAATAAAATAAATGAAAAGAAGTTAGAACTAGATTTTGGTCCTCTAGTTGGACCCTGTTCCGGTCCTCCTATAGGAATCGGGTCCAGAACTAACAAAACAAGTTCTGAGTCGGAATAGGACCCGGAACCAGAACTTCTGAGTCGGAATCGGACCCGGAACCAGAACCCTTTTTTAGAAATGGGTCTGGGTCCGGGTTCAGTATGGTTCCAACTGGGAATCGTCCCATTTACAACCCTACTTAGACCTGTCATTTACCTTAAAACAGTCAAAGTTGAAATATTTCCTGTAGAGTTGTTTGTACAATATCAAGGTGATATTGCATAGCCCTAGGATATCACACGGGGATATGTCCAATATCACACGGCCCTAGGATATTGCACGAACGGCTCTGTGGGAAATACTTAAACTTTGACCACTCAAGGGCCAATGTCAGGTTTCATGGCAGTTGTACGGGCAATACCCCTAATTCCATTGGTCATCTACCCAAATTCAATCCAACATCTTTGATCTTACTCATGTTCCCATAAATTTTTTTTAGCATTTTCCCATCACACTCAGTAAGGGCAATCTGCAACCTGCCATGGTACTCCTTTGGACCCTTCATATGAACTGATTTGCAATTGACCCAGCCTGCTGCAATTTCTGGCTTCTGCACTCGGCCCTGATTTTAGTTAGATTGTTTATTGCCCTATCTAGAACTACGCTTGACCCTTTGAGACTCAATCAGATTCTTATCCTAACTCAGTTACTGATTTCTATTATCATAAACACTAAGATCCAAGGCTTTCAAGCTTTCAATTCATCAGATAGCTTTGCATGAGCATGTGATTCTTCTATTATGGAACATGGGGTTTTGAATAGCGATTTAAGATGAGAAAGTTGGAGATGATTGTGATTTTATGATGTTATAAAATTTATGCTAATCTTATGCATCTGCTGCACCATAATGACACATGTACTCACTTATATGTGGAATCCCACATGGTGGGACTTCCCCCCCAAGACCTCAGCATTCATGTACATGCAAAAATGAGGTGATGATCTGCTTTGTTCATCCAGTGGATGATGCTATCTTGGATGGGTTGAACTGTTGAAGGTGGTTTATATGTTTTGCTTAATGCATCAATCATTAGTCCTGATCATTGCCTGTTGGTATTGAATCATAAAATGAGAATTACTGGTTATATTCAACTCTATTTGTCAGCTTCCAGTCATCCAGTAGTTATATTTATTTGTTAATTTTGGTTGTTGCATTGGCCAGAAAATGGATAGCTAGATAACACAAGCAATTCTTGCATGAAAGTTGAACTCTTATAAGAATGGCATTTGTAGCGTAGCCTATGTACGCATTATATTAGAAATGGTTTAATAAAACCAAAAGGATTCAGGAATATGACATTCAAGTAAAATGTGTGAGGTGCTACGAGGTATGTATGGTACATAATTATAGTATCAAAGCATTTTCAGTACTGCACAATATTAGGTCTGGATACTGGGAAAACTGTTTACAAAATAGTATGAAGTAAATTACTGGTCAAAAGGCTGTCAATACTGGTGAACATGTATCCATATGTGCATTGATGATTTTATCTTATTTACACCAGAGGCTGATTCATCATTTCTGGTATTTGAGGGTGACTGCCTTTCTCATGATTTTAATATGACGTGGTTATGTTGCATTTTTGGTCATCACCATTACAAGTTTGCTTGTAATGATTTCAAATTTTAACTAGAGCATCATTACATTCACTAGTGTTGCCTTCTAAGCCTTTTACTTTTTCCCCCTTACATCTAAAATGTAAGCAACCATAAAAAAATGAATATTTCCATCAGATTGAGAACCATTATGTGAATATACTCTATCTTTTTTTTTTTTTTTTTGTTGCAAAAAACACCATTATTGCCAGGAGCCATTATTTAAACCCATGATCTTTCTTGATATGTTTGTAGTTTTTTACTAGATTTGTGACGATTAGCTATCTTTTATGGGTTCATCTAGAACATACTGCTTTGAAATGGCTTTTCAATTTTTGACTAAATAAGTGACAAATGGTTCCGTGGATGGATTTGGTTTGGGATTTTCTGCAGGAGGAGTTCCATGAGTATGCTGAGAAAGCTAAGGCCTTACCAGAAACTATTTCAAATGAAAACAAGCTCATTCTCTATGCACATTACAAGCAAGCTACAGTTGGACCAGTGAATACCCGTACGTAACAATAGAATAACCATATGACCAATTTAATGATTCTACTCTCTCTCTCTCTCTCTCTCTCTCAATGGGTACTTGCGCAAAGGTTTGCATGTGTCCCTATGTCGAGATATGCTGAAATCATATGTAGATTTCTATGGAACAAGCTTACTAGGAGTAACTTTACAAATGAAAATTTCCAAACAGTTCCACAAGAGTATCCTCTCAAAAAATTTATGGCAAGCGAAATATCACCTATGAACTCTTCCACATGGTAAAACTATGTGAGTAGTGCTGGAGTATCTCCTATCTGGAGAGGGGAGGGTGAGGGGAAAAAAGTATCCTGATCAGAAGATGATCGAGTGATTGTTTTAGAGATAAAATGCTATGTGCTTTGAATTTATTTTTCCTTCCCTCTTTGTAGCCCGTCCGGGGATGTTCAATATCAAGGACAGAGCGAAGTGGGATGCATGGAAGGCTGCTGAAGGTATGGTAATATCACTTAAGTCAAAGCATTCTGCAGTATCTAGGGTTTTTTTTTTTTTTTTTTTTTTTTTTTTTTTTATTATGATTGATTGATTCTTACAATTGCTCCCTCTACAGGAAAGTCGACTGAAGAAGCCATGAGTGACTACATCACCAAGGTAAAGCAGCTACAGGAGGAAGTTGCTGCGTCTACGGCTGCTTGATTTTCTTACCCTTGTCTTAGTGATGTTTATTTCAGTTTATGTTATGAACAAAACAGTAATATCTTGTGTTGGCTTGAAACTTGGTTGTTTAGCTTACATGCGTTTTGCTTTTGGTACATTTCAGTAGTTCTGATAGAGATCAAGCCATTTATAACCAACCCTAATTTGATCAAAGTTAATAACAAAGCCATTGATAACCAATCCTAATTTGATAAAAAAAGATGATCTAAATCTAATTTAGG
Source organism: Umbellularia californica (assembly GCA_028538565.1). Lineage (NCBI taxonomy): Eukaryota > Viridiplantae > Streptophyta > Magnoliopsida > Laurales > Lauraceae > Umbellularia > Umbellularia californica. The sequence continues at coordinate 2,385,833 of JAPQWN010000012.1, forward strand.
TAAATCTTCAACAACTAAGAAAAACAAGTATCATTATACTCTTTCAAGGTTGTGGATAAACAGGTGTGATGCTACCTGCTTGTTCCAAGTTGCTCTGGTCTTGGTAGCCAAATGGCTCAATTTTGTAATTAGTGATGTGACGAGTAGATAGACCCTATGGAATATGTTCTTGGACGAGCTATTGCAAGTGCAATGCAGCACTGTGGGGCCTACTTGGGGCCACCTTTCATCAGTGCAGTCCCTTAGATACTTTTTTATTCCACGGTCTGGAATCAGTTCCAAATTTTATGCAGAAAATCTATGGTTAATATGTCATTAAATTTTTAAGGTTCTTTCATAATTCAAGGGCTAGGATACTTTGCAGGAGCTACCTTGTTTCCAAGGAAACCTTTTCGATTGTTTTTATTGGTAAACTTGGATTTGAGTGGGCTTCACGAACTAAACTAAGCTATCCACTCGTTCTATGGTCCTGTTTGCGGATTACAATGGTATCTTTACCTAATGTACGTGCTCTTCTAGGCACATTCTATTTTTTCTCTATGGAAGTTTCCTCTGGATAGTCAAGTGGAAGTTGCTTCAGGGTAACCATGAAGACACGTTTATCTGAACTAGTTCTAATTCTTTATAGATGTTTCCCAAAAGAAAATTCTATATAGAGGCAGTGGGAGTATTTATTCTACCCGCCTAGCATTGTAATAGGAAGTAATGAAGTGGCATTGGTATCCTTGAATTAAACAGAATGACCATTAGGCGACCCGCCTTCATTGATGGAAATCTACACTCTAAAATAGTGGGGTGGGGATAAGAAGGTGATGGTGGTCGATCATGAAGATCAATGGATGCCTTTATCTAGGAGGCCCTGCTGAGTCACCTTCAACTAGCCATTAGTGCTCATCTCATATGGATCTCACATTTTTGGGTTAATCTAAACTAGTGAAACTGGTTTACAAGCAACTGCATGATTCATTTGCCTGATCAACTGAATTGGCAAGTGAAGTCTCAGTGTTTTGCTGCCCGAAGTCCAGGATAATAATGAGAAGGGCTCATGTGCTCTTGCCTCTTGAAGGAGAAGTTATTTTTAATTTCAACTTGGTCTCACCAAGTGCGCATGGTGGCTTTGTTGGTAAGAGTTGCCACCAAGGACTAAAATAGCAGTTGCGGCAGGCGTAGTGGTCAGTGGCCAAAACACTACGTAGCGAGCAATATAGCGGTGTGAATTTTTTAAATGATCAAATTTTTTTGAATCTTGTATAGCAAAAAATATTGTATTTCCTTGGTGATTTGAAACTATGTAAGGGTAGAGATAACTTTAGGAAAGACTATTGAGGAGAAGAAATAGGAAAAACAATATTTAAAACTAAAATTACTTGGCTCTATTAGGTTTTAGACTGTAGCGCCGCTATTTTCAAAATAGCGTAGCGGCCTTGACCGCTACAGCTGATAATGCAGGCGCTACGATACATAGCGGCCGCTATTTTGAACCCTGGTTCAAACAAGGCATACTTTTTGGAGATATAAATAGTTGGTTCACAAAAATGACGCTTCATTTCTTAATGAAAGTATGCGACCTTTGCAGAATGAAACTGAGACCTATGGAGGGAAACAATTGCTTTTACTATGAATCATTCAATCCTGATGATAGAAAATTGCAGAAGGGTCATTATCTGACAATGGCCAATCTCTAACTAAATTAAAAGTTTGACTAATTTCCATATATAAGCCTCCATTTTGAGTTATCTTGATTTCTAGTAAGTGGCTGTAGAGTCACAGCCCCCTGGGCTGGGGTGCCAAAAAAAAAATAGTAGCACAGTGGAGCCTTATCAATTTTCACGAATTTGTAATCCTAGTTAGCAGCCCCGCCAGCGGACTCCACCTTGAGATGCACTTAGAAAGTTTAAGTTCAAGCCTGACATGAGCCATAAATGTTAAGCCCAAGCTCACCCATTTAGTCAATCAGGCCAGACCATGCCGAAATGGGCTTTTATCAAGGATCTAGGAAGATTATTTGGTAATGGTGATTTGGTGCTTATTCATGTCTACTGTACGTCGGGATCCTCTAGCCTTTTTTACCCAGGGTGACTTTGAGTGGACCAATTATAGTCCACCACTCACTGTGGAGAGGGCTGCCACCTGCCCACGTGAATGGTAGGCATTCACACAGTGACATGGCAGACCTTGATTGGTCCACTTAAAATCACGGTGGGAAAAGCTTGGACTCTGTAGCAAGCGCCCCCATACTTGTTGGTTCTTTGGGATGGTACATTTCATCTTTGAGAGAGGTAAAAAAGTGCCTTTATAAGAGGCCACCATTCAAAAATTCCAACCGTCGACACACCCCATCACCCATTCTGATGAGACATAAATATTGCCCAAATCCATAAGATGGAAATCGATTATATCTTATTATCGAAAGGTGAGCCCCACTTGTGCCTTTAATAGTGGTGCTAAATTGAAGCAGCAGGCAACTGACAATGGTGGCCCACAGTCAAGAAGTCTCACGTGACAAATACATCACAATGATTGGTCGCTCTGATGAAGAAATGGATGGTCAAATCCAATTTCAAGAGTCCAGTGAGAGTCTTCCAACTGAAGTGAGCAGCTAGCATGTTAGAATTATATTGGGTGCACAGGTCCTATGAATGGGGCATACCATTTTGCGATTCCTGACTGTCTATTAGATGCACGGTTCATGAACTTCAAGCTTAATTAGAGATACATAAACTACTGGATTTGCTGGGAAATGTTCACCTATTGGAAAACTTCTTATAAGCTAAATGCAGTCCAGTTGGAGGGGGCCATTTAGATACAAGTTTCCCCATGTGAGAAGGGCAGATTGAAAGGTCTCGACAAGGGGAATAAAAAAAATCAGCTCCACCAAATTATCATAGACCTTGATTTAATGGATTTAACGTTTGATGGCATGAATTGGACATGGTGGAGTTCTTGACAGTTATTCACAGGTTCTTACACTATATTAACTTGGGTGCTTAGCACATGAACATCACAGTTTCAGTTACAGGGAACCACGGGAAACCAAGGCAAAGAACACAACACAGGCGTGCACAATTTTTTGAGGAAAAACAAACAGGTGAGATTCTGATACGTGAGGTTGAAGTCCCTTTAGCAGATATCAGAACTTACCATGACTATACAATGTGCCAAAGGAGATTCACCCTACTTGTATGCAATGGTCTGCAACATGCTTTCAAATCTGGACCACGGCCTCCTGCACTAAAACGATCACAACGGAATTTCTAGAAATGCAGATTGGATGATTTACACCGCACTGCCGTCAGTTTTCTGCTCCAGTGCATCATCTTCTTTCTTGGCCTTGTCTTTCTCTAGCAAGTATATTCTCTCAGCTTCTGGCATGGCCAACATGGTGGCGCGCATTCTCAAGTTCATCTCCTCAATCTTCTCCATGAGCTTGTCATTTGTTAACATTCCAAGAAAGATACTTTGGATAGTTTCCCAGCTCTCAATTAAGGGTAAAGCAATTATTACAGCAGATCCAATGGTACCCCACGCTATTGCAATAATTGCCCAAAAAGTGAAGTAGCCTAAACTAAAGTTTCCTGCATTAAGATAAAAACAATCAGCATAAGCCACTTAATAATGCATGGATACATGAACTACAACCGATTTTCTTCCAGGTAGCAATTTTCATTTCCCCTAAATGGTTATCATCAACGTTCTTAGAAATTTTAATTAACTCAATAAACTGAATTCCTCATGAGTTTTTCCAATTAAATAACACCTAAGAGGGAAAAAGAAGTTACTTCTTGATCTGAAGGGCCACGTTGTGTCCTTGTGAGGAGGCTATAGCTCAAAAAACAGTATTCAAACTGTCAAAAGTCACTATATAGTGGCTGGAATGAGGGTGATTAGAAAGAAGTTGAATAGAAGCTATGACGACAACAATCAGGGGAAAAAAAGAAAAAGAAAAACAATCTATGATCTATTTCATATGAAGGAAATACAATGTTTGGATCTCTAGGATTGACACATCATCTTCATGTTTTGATATAATGTGACATCTAGAAGCAAAAACATAGCTGCATTGGTATATTTACCTGCTGGAAGAGAGAGCAGTGGCCACAGTAACACAATCACTGCAGTAAAGCCAACACCCCATTTCACTATCCAAGCTTTAGCTCTCAACAGCCTTTCCTCCCTAAACTCATCTGCCGGCAAGTCGCTCTTGTCTTTCTCAACCATGCTTATCTTCTTGGTTGTATCCCATTCATAATTCTGTGGCCTAAAAACACTACACAATGCATGAACAAGTCCTCCAGTTAATATAGAGACAAGGTTGCCAGCAAGCATCGGCGCATTCCGGCCTGTTGTGTCAAGATTTATCCGACCATACTCTATTTTTGTCACTGCCAACCACGTTACTACTCCACAAACACAGCCTAGAATGGTTCCTAGAATGGCTCCTGTTGAATTTGCCTTCCTCCAGAGAAGCATGAAAGAGATGGGAATAAATGCAGAACCAATAAGAACTCCCATGGCTAGATACATCCAACCTAATGAAACTCCAGCCTTGTTGAGCATCACGGCTAGTACGCCCATGAAACAGCCAAAGCCTAGAATAACCCCTCTTGAAATTTTGAGGATTTGCTTCCCACTTGCTGCCGGATTGATATAGGTCCGGTAGATGTCATAGGTGCACAAAGAGGAGACTGCTATAAGTTCTGAGGAGCCGGCGGATGTCACAGCCCTGCAAAAAGTAGAGGCTGACAAATGTGAAGGGGAAAGTGGTAATGGCTACAAGGCATTACATAAATGGAAAAAAAAATAAAATAAAACTCACATAAAAAGCATTGTGAGAAGGAGAATGGAGCCTCCTTTTCCCATCAAAGCTACAGCGACAGCCGGTGGAACAAGTCCATGGCTGGCCTCACTTTCTGTTATCGGAAGATCAAGAGCAAGTGCACCTAGACCCAATGATGTCGCTAAAGAGAATGGAACTGCAAACCAAACAAGTCCACCGAGCAAGTAGCCCTTGTGAGTTGATGAAGGACGGGCGGCTATGGCACTAACCCAGGCACCCTGTGTCATGACAACAAACATGAGAGATTTCCCATATCACACGCCCTTGAAATAACAGACGAATTTAAGCAGATACAAGTAGACATGCGGTTGGCTAAGTTCAGACACCTGATAGAAATTGATTTTAAAACTAAAAAATTAAAGAAAAGCACTAGGCAATGTTTGATAAATGCTAATCATAAAGTGAGTGGAAACCATGGATGACAAATGATGGAAGTCAGAGAAGCCACATAGGGATGAAAAGGAAATTATATGCTTGATCCGGTGCCCATTGTTTAGCTTGTCTGTTATCGAATTTATCTACCTTCTCTTTTCCAGTGAGCGAAGTACAATTGAATGTACAGGATGGCACGACTTCAAATATATTTGGGGCAAACGACCAACTTTTACCAATCCAAAGGTGCACCCTTTTCATAAAGTTATGAGCTAACAATTTAAATCTATGTATAAATCAATTAGCAAGAGTACTTAAAAAGAACAGGCATTCACAATGATGACAAGGAAACTTAAAAACCAACATTAACAGAACGAGTACAGAAAACAGAAACTTACATTGTCAACAAAGATAGTACCAAAGCTGCCAACAATGTTGATTATTCCAAAAACAAGGCCACCAGAACTCAGCATAGTTAAATAAGAGCCCTTGAAGTTGCCACTTACAGGCCCACAGGCTTGCCCATAATGTGAAATTGGTTCGTTGCATATTCTTGATTTGCTAGCAACATCCCGAAGATGGTTATACACAACTTTTGGGCTACCAAGTTCACTGCTAGCTGTGTAAACTAAATAGACAAATATGACCAAAACTAGATGCACTGCACAATAATAAAAGAGTGCTTAATTTAGAAACCCTCAAAAGGTATGGAAGCATCAGTACTAGTACCCAGCTGAAAAATATTTGTGAAAAATTAACTATAACATGCACAAAACCTCAAAAGTTAAAATATTCACAGTCAGTAATATCACTGGGTCCCAGTATTCAGATCACAAGAAGAACTGAAATAGTATACAAATAAACAGAAGAAACTTATAGATGATAGTATTTCATTCTCTAAATATTTGGTTCCAACAATGTTTGCACCGCTATAGATTGATAAAAACTGATGGAATAATTGGAACGAGCTAACCATATTTAACAGTATGCTCATAACTATGCTTATAACCATTGAAACAATAAAACTGTGGTCCCATTAGAATTAAAATATCCTTTTTTTTGGTAACTCAAAATTATATTAAAGAAAGAGAACCGTACAATACAAAGAAAGCCTAACCAAACTGAACAAGGAAAAATCAAACAACCGGTATACAAGGATTATTCCGAAAGCCAAAAAAAAAAAAAAAAGTACTACACTGAAAAATAGACACCAACTCACGAATTCTGAAAATTCATAATAACAAATCCTTTCACCAGCTGCTCCATTTTATCTACTGAAAATTCATGAATTGTCCCATAGATTTTCATTTTTTGGTTGAATGCTTCATCCACCACTATGCTATGGTCATTCAATTCTATTGGTCTCTATGTTCTTTCTGTCAACCAGGAGTCCAATTTCTATAGGCACTCATTCATACAGTCCATAATTTCATAACTGCTCTTATGTCTTCATAATAAGGGTGTTTTAGGTTGCTTCTAAAGTGCAACTTATCTGAACCTTTTGGAAGAATAGACGGTTATTCATTCTGTCGTGTACTCCTGTTATTCTGCATTTCCCCATCTCATATCATTAGCATCCTTAATACTAATTTGAGGCAGATTGAAAATAGCATCCCATAACTATCCAGTGAAATATATGATGTCTCTACCTTTTCAAACGTACAGGGGAAACACTGATTGCGTTTAGGATAAACCCAAAAACATCCTAAATTCCTCACCTTGTACATATCTAAATGAAAAGGCTCACCTTGTATGTATTCTGACTATAAGGTTGAGAAGAGTAACGATGGCTCTTAATGAGTGACTTGTCTTTCAAATCCAATTACTTGTGATACAGTTTATCTAAACTTCTGTCTTTGTAGAGTAATATATGACATTAAGGATTATTAGCTAAGAAGAAAAAACGAATCAGTGAACTAAGGTCGTGGCTGAGGATGTAGGGGAACAATATCAAATTCAATCATGATTAAGGTAGCAATCATTCTGCAAAAAGGGGAACAGACCCAACCAACATGCAAAATGCAGATCGAAAGATGCACAAGTTTTAGTAGAATGTTCGTATCGCATTAAGCGAGTTGTCATGACAGAACATGAAGTGAATGAAGAAATGTGGTCCCATTAGTGAATTACAGACAAACCTGTAAGAGGTATTAAAAGAACTGAAATAAAGGTCAAATCAGCAATTCAGCATACCAATAACTGAATGAATGTAGCTTGCTAAAAATGTGGCCTTTAATCCCCCAGCCAAAGTATATACTATCACACCAAGAGGTATTAGAAAGCTTGCAGCATATATATTCACACCAGTAAGTGCATTTACAACAGCAGAACCACCAAGGAGCAGCATGGCCGTTACGATGATATTTGTTAGGAAGCAGAATACAAGGAAGACAATGTGTGCAGCTGTTCCCCACCTGTAACAGAACAGATTATGGCTACACTGGCTCATGCAACTTCCCAAATTTCATATTTCAACATGAAAATACAATTATATAACATACCGAGCTCTTACAATTTCACAAACTGTGTGAGCATGGGGAGCTTTCCTTTTGATTTCAATTGCCATCACACCAAACAAAAGCACCTGCTTGGGACAAATGAAAGGATTATGATTTAATGAGATGCACATTTCAAACAATACCACTTTGATCTACAAAATTGCATTTAATAAAATCATATGGAAATCCATATAGGTCTGTTCACTGTATGAAGAGAAATCAAGAGACCTGCATTGTAGGGCCACTCGCATACCAAAAAGGACTGCTTATGCCATACTTCCAGGCAACATTGGAGCTTTGCAGGATTGTTGCAGCCCAAGTCCACTTTATAGAAAGATGATATTGAGGTTAGCAGATCCAAAGATTAAATTCAGATACCAAGAAGCATGCTTGTTACCTGGGATACAATGCCACTAGCAATCAATCCTGTTTTAACATTCCTGCCAGCTGTGTTAAACCATTCCGATGTGTGACGGGATCCAACGTAACGCTTTTCTAGCCATATCTACTCCAGCATTAAAATATACATTAAAGAATTTACAAGTAATGATATAATCAATTTTGAAACAGGCAGATTTCCATAATCCATTGTTACTGTACTATTATTTCCAAAACCTGCTTTAGTTTGTAAAATCTGAAAAAATAATAATAATAATAACAGGTTGCATTTAGGCTCAAGGTCATAACATTGCAAGGTTTCCACCTTCTGTAATATATTGCAATATAAAATTTTTAGTAACTTGGGAATAACTTTTGTTTTTTTTTTTGAACGGTAACTGAAACTTCTTAATTAATTAAAAGAAGGTTACAAAAAAGGAAAACAAAGAGGAAGAGATAATAAAGAACATAAAAGAAAGGGGAAACACAAAAAGAGAAAAGAGCAACTAAGTACAGGAGCGTTGTACCCTACCGAAGCAAACTACAAGATAATACCCTTCCAAGGAGATATCCTCTCAATCCCCTGTTTAGCTAAAGCATCGGCGAAGTAGTTGGCTGATCTAAGCTCATGGCGGAAGTGAACATTGATTGAGGAAGATAAAGCCTGAATTTCATTAAAGAGGAATTGAAATTTCCATGGGTTCCTTTTCCGATTAGTCACCCAAGCGATCACATTAGAGAAGTCACTCTCCACAATAAGAACACCATGAATGTTTCTAGAGAAGCAACGAAGAGCTTCCAAAATCGCTAAAACCTCTGCTTCATTAGAGTCACAAACCCCTGCATGTTTGGAGAACATGAATAAAACCTCTCCCTTACTATTTCGAAGTACCCCACCAATTCCTGCTAGCTCCGGTTTACTTCTAGCAGCTCCGACGACATTGAACTTAAGAACACCAAGAGGGGGAGGAGACCAATGAACAGACTTCATCACCTTAAAACGACCACACCTCATACAAGCTTCCCAATTGACTAATATGTCATTAAGACTAAAATTCTAGAACTCCTTTCTAACCAAAGCCCAATTAGCAATCATCAAAGAGATCGAGGCAACTAACTCTTCTGAAGTAGAGGATACATTTCTAAAAATTCTGTCATTTCTTTCTTTCCACATGCACCAAAGACTAGCACAAGGAATCAACCTCCACAACATAAACCCACATCCAACAAAAGGACCTTTTGCCTAAGACTCTACCACATCTGCAATATTCTCTAAACTACACCAAGCTACTCCACACCTGCCAAAGAAATAACCCCATATACCTACTGCAACTTCACAGTGAAGAAAAATGTGGTTCATTGTTTCCTCTTTCTTATGACACATCACACAGATGTCGGAGATGCTAGACGTTGTCAATCCTCTCCTTCTCAAATTGTCTACCGTAGACTTTTGCTGCAACAACAAGCCAACAGAAGACCTCAACCCGGGGAGGAACCAGCCCCATCCAAACCAAAGAAGAAGAAGATCTAGAGATATGGTTCCCCTCCAAGGCCAAGTGAAAAACTCTAGCTGAGAACTCTCTGGATAAGGAAGGTTTCCAAATCTGAGAGTCCTTGTAATCCCTGCAAAAAAATACATTAGAAAGAAGACTCAACAATTCCCCATATTGAACCTCCTCTAACAAGCGAAGCCCTCTCCTAAAGAGACACATTCCACATAGTCCCACCCTCCCTCACCTCATAACAATCGTTGACAGTAGACTCCTTATTTAACACCACTCTAAATAACCTAGGAAATAATTCAGACAAAGGTCCTACCCCTACCCAATCATCCAACCAAAACCTGACCTCCCTCCCCTCACCCACCACAAAACCAACCCCTTTGGACAATACTTTCCCCATTCAAAAGACACATCACCAACTGAAGCAATGGCACTCCACGCTTTCGACTTTTGGTGTCTAGGACCAGGTGAAGGCCACCACCCCCACCTATCCTCCCTATATTTAGTAGCAATGACCTTCCTGCAAAGAGCTTCTTTCTCCTCACCAAACCTCCACCAACATTTCACCAATATAGACATATTTTTATTCTCCAAACTACCAAGACCCAAACCTCCACTCCACTTTGGTTTAATGACCTCACTCCACTTTAAAAGATTTAATTTCTTCTTGTCCCCCTGACCTTCCCATAAAAAGTTCCTATGGATATGATCCACCTTTTTCACCACTGCCTTTGGCATTTTTAAAAGAGATATATAATAGACTGGGATATTAGATAATCATGCTTTAATCAATGTAATTCTCTCACCTACTGATAAGTATTGCTTTTTCCAAGAAGATAACCTTTTCTCAATTTTACCGATTAGTGGATCCCACAAATCCTTGGATCTCGGCTTTGTTCCCAATTGGAAGTCCAAGGTATAAGATAGGGAGTCTTCCAACTTTACAATGGACTAAGTCCGTTAGAGCATGGACAATATCCTCAGAACATCCTACTCCCACCAACATGTTTTTGGAGATGTCAATCTTCAGACCCGAAACCAATTGAAAACACCGCATTCCTTTTAAGAGCCAAAATTTCTTCCCTGTTAGAAGAGCTGAAAAGAAGGGTATCATCTGCATATTGTAAATGGGTAATTACCTCCCCATTCTGGGTCACCTCAAAACCATTAATGACACCCAACTCTCTCGCTCTTAATAGTAGAGAGCCCAACGCCTCCATGACAATCGTAACCAGAAAAGGAGATAGGGGATCCTGTTGCTGAATGCATCTTGAAGCTTTAAATAACTTTGAAGGAGATCCATTGACCAAAACTGAGAAGGATGTAGTAGAAATGCACTCACGTATCCATCACGCCAGGTTTCCCCAAAGCCAAATCTGAGCAACATATAATCAATAAAGTTCCAATCTACATGATCATAGGCTTTCTCAAAGTCAATCTTGAAAATAACCCCCTCGATTTTAGATCTCTTTCTGGAGTCAATGAGTTCATTGGCAATCAATACTCCATCGAGAATCTGCCTTTTTGCCACAAATGCACCTTGTGAAGGACCAACAATGAGAGGTAGAACACGCTTCAGATGGTTTGCCAAAATCTTTGCCAACAATTTATACACACGTCCAACAAGACTTATGGGTCTGAAATCACGAAGCTCCACCGGATTAGGCACTTTAGGGATGAGAGATAAAAAGTCTTAATTTATTTACCGGAACTCCCCAAGCTCCACTTGGGAATAACCTTTGAACCACAAATTAACAGCTTTGATTGATTTAATCCATCTGGGTTAGGCCCTTAGTAAATAACATACATATAGTAGAAGAATATACTGTAAAGAATAAGAAAATTACTCTAACAACTAGCTCTAAGTTGGTTCTATCATCAAGTATTCGGGTCAGTTACATCTTAGACAGTAGAGCAGCCCAAACTCCTTATCATTCAGTTGAGTCACAAGTCCAACTTAGCTCTTTTACAGCCTTAGTTTATTAATCGGGCTGCTGGATATGTGAACCCATATCAAACCTGAAAGAAAAGATTTCAAATTTTGATTCTTTGAACTATTTAATGGCGTTCACTTGCAACTAAAGTCCTAATCCAAACACAGAAGATTTGTTAATGAGACCAAAAGTCCAATCAACACCCACCGTATATAGGCCTTACTTGAGTCACCTGAATCTATGCATGGCTCAAAAACTTCTCTTAGTTTCATGCTCTTAACCAATCAGAAATTGAAATTTAGACCATACCCATATCAATATGCCTAGGAAATACATTTACATAAAGAAAAAAATAAAATAAAAGATCTTACCAGAAAAGATGTGAAGACTGCAAAGAAGGCCCCAAAACCCAGAATAACAGAGTACCCAACTCCTTGATTGAGGACAGCTTTGCCCTGAAAGAAGCTGCTCTGTCGTACACATCCTCCTTCTCCTGTCACATAGTACTTCTCTGAGAATTTGAAAGGGGGGCATGTTGAAGAAGAAGAAGAAGATGCCATGCAGAGAAAAAGAAGAGTAGTATTTAGGGAGTCTGATGAAAGGAAGCTGAACAGTCAAAAGAGTAGTATCTCCATTTCTATTCTTCTCCTACTACAATTGATTTTAGCCCACATCTATCTGCCACCTCCCAACAGCAATGGATAATATACTAGAATGAGTGGCGATAAGAGGAGATATCTGTGCATCAATATCAACAGACGAGGATGAAAGTTCTAAGGGTAGATCAGAGAGTATCTTGGGTGGAAAAGAATCTTGGGAGAATCTTGGTCGGCCCTTTTCTTTTTTTTTTTTTTGACTTTGGAGGCAGGGGAACGGCAAACGGAAATGCCAGAAGAAACACTTATTGCGGCCTTTAATTGGCCGAGTGAGAAAAAAGTTGGTAGACAGCGTGAGTTCGGTAACAGGAGAGGAATAATTGCTGAGGATTTAAAATTTCTTACTATGGAAAAAAAAATATTTGCTGAGGATTTGTATAATTAAGAATTGATCACATTTCACCATTGATTAGAATTGCGAAAACGGGAGAACTTTTTTAATCCATACTAGCAACAAAAGTCCTTGCTAAGCCCAAGTCTAAAAGTAAAAAAATATATTGCGATTTTGACGCATATTATTGGAAACAAAATAAATCTAAATGAAAAAACAACTATATCATTTATCATTCTTACATTTTATATATTAAAATATAGAGGAGAAAAAATAGTTAACTCACACAATTTATAAATAAAATTCAAATTTATAATTTCCACTTATGTTGATTTTTCATATAATTTTTAAGCAAATAAGTAAAATAATTATGAATGTAAAAATTAGAATAGAAGTAAATGTAAAAAAAAAAAAAAAAACACTATGGGGATTAACAATATTAAAAAGCATGAAAAACATCTCCAAGAAATCAGTGACGGGCTTTATATAGTAGCCATATGAGGGAGAATAGAAATTGCATATAACAAAGTAGTTATGGCATTCTAAAGCAAGATTTATAATTGATTCTCAATTAGATAAAATCAAGGAAGATAAATGTAAAGACATTAATACCAAAATGATTTTAGGAGCTAATAGATGTTGCATGGACGTGGAAATTATTAAGAGAGATTAAAGAGATTTTAGAAAAAAATCATGGACATGAATAAAGAGATTTCACTTGGTTGCTGGTAGGCATGCCAAATTTAACAAATTAGAGAGATTTTATGGGGGTAATGATGAATAGATTTTAAGAGATAAGTTTGCGGTAGCAATGAATAGACATTTAATAGATTGCGTAAGTGAGAAATAGTTCATTTAATAGCAGGGTTCCCCAATTGCTTTAATACATATAATTTGGTTTTGATCACCAAACTCGGTGGATATCAAACAACCCACTTAATATGAGGCTTATGACTGAGAAATGAGAGAGAGACACACTAATGAAGACCTTCTTCGTGAGAGTCATTTGCGAGAGAGATTGAGAGAAGGGATGATTTCCGAATAGGGGTGAAATTTGGACTTTTATATCCATTCCCTTTCAATTGAGGATATTCGTTGTGGGATCAGATCTAAGGAGTAAAAAATCAATGATGATATGTGATTGTCAAATTTAGATTCAGTGCAAAATTGTGAAAGCGGAAATATTTTCACTACAAATTTTGTTATCTAACGTGACCAAAAATGGAAATAAAATAGATTCCAATGAAAGTGAGAATTACTGTTTTACCCTTGTACATTATGGGATTTCAAAACTTGTTAGAGGTGAAGAGGTACATCGGGAGTGGAGAATTGTAAAAAATAAATAAATAAATAGAAACTCAACGGTGGGCCCATTTTTAATGATTTATGGCCCCAGCTTATATGGACGCTATATATGACTTTTGTGGTATTTGATTTGGAAATTGAGCCCCAATTTTATGCAATTGCATTCCACTCTCAATTCCCATTTTGAGTTGGACTCAATTACATATACATTGAAATTTTAAATTCAATTTTCAAATAACAAGATGCCGATCTAGATAAGAAGAAAAGATTTAGAATTTATCTCTCTCCCTCTCCAAGTTTGCAACGAGAAACTCACAGCTCTCTCTTTCTCTGTCCGTCTCCAAGAACAAAGTTTGCAACACTTTATCTCTCGATCTCAACATCAGCTTCATCAAGCTCAACCTCATCACACGAGCATCTCATAGATCAGATTAATTTTTACAAAGAAAGCAATACATTCTTTGTTTCAAGTATGTTATCCACTGTCACTAGAGATTGATTTTTATAAAGAAAACATTGTATTCTTGGTTAAAGTAAGAAGACAATACTCATGCAAATAAAATAGACATAGAAACACATAAAATAGATGCAAAGAAATATTGTACGTGTATTTTTCAAATTGAAGAAGATAAAGAATAGAAAGATACTTTCCGGATTTGAGTTCCTTTTTTACAACCGGATATTTTGCATATTACTCTCTTTGTATGCTAAGAAGGTTACACGAGGGGTTGGACGAGTGGTCAGGAACAGCAGGGGGTTTTACCTGGCTTCTCTCTGAGACCAGAGGGATTAGTCCAGCCTCCGTTAGCAAAAAAAAAAAAATGGCCCTCCCTTTCTTTTTCATCAAAGGGACATTGAAGGAGAGTTTAAATGGGCAGCAGTTTTGATGGTGTGATGGGGAACTACTTTTCACATATGAGGTTGTGTAGTAGTTAGAGACTCAAACTTAACACTTCACCATTACATCAGAAGCCCCAAACTGAACTATCTCTGCCATCTCTTTCTCCCTGCAAATTCATCAACCTTGTCTCAGTACCCACTTCTGAAAACAACTCACCTTAACTTTCTGCAGAACCCAACTTTCTCCTTCTCTATCACAGCTTCCTGCACCAACAAATAAAACCAGCCACCATCATTATCTTATTTCATCTTCATCAAGCCCATCATACGCAGCCAATGGACCTCCATCTTGTAGCTTCATACGTGATTTGAGTTTTTTTATTGTTCATGTTTTGGTTGCATGATTGAAATGTGATATTTTATATATATATATATATATATATATATATATATATATATATATAAGTACGTGTATTTTTCAAATTGAAGAAGATAAAGAATATAAAGATACTTTTCGGATTTGTATGAAGTGATGTCAACATTTTTTTTTTGAATATTTGTTTTATTCGTTTTGCGCTTGAACTGCTCCATTATCGATAGTGATTTTTCATAATTTTCCTTGTTCATATTTCAGAAATGTGCCACACTTCTGGATTAATGACAACAAGCCCGATCAGAATTGGGTAAGGAAAGATGAGGCAGATGAGAAGTTCCTATTCCCCGGGGGAGTTACAATGTTCCCTAATGGGGTTGGGCGCTATGTGGATCAAATGCAAGAATTGATTCCTGGTATGAAAGATGGAACAATCCGGACTGCTGTTGATACGGGATGTGGGGTAAGTGTTTTGTTATAATTCATTCTTGCATGTTTATATGATGGTTGTCATCGGTGTATCTCGGGGTTTTTTTTTTTTTTTTTTTTTTGTGTGCTCCACTTTACAGTAAGAATTGCATCTTTTTCATTTTTTGCTGAGTAAATAATGGCATCTTGGAAAACTAAGCTTTTAGAGGCCAATATAAAGTGCAGGAGCCTATGCCTCTGCTAGAAAAGTCAAGTGAATCCATGTTGCATATCCATAATCCATGCAAAAACCACACATGATTGGATGTTGCATGGGCTGCTCACTCTATACTTTTAAGGTGTGTATTGGTTAGATGCCTCATACCTGAAAGAGGCACTGGTGCAACTCTTGTGGGCTCCAAATTTTTAATGCAAACCATTAAATCCCAAAGTGTTTATTTTCATGTCCTAAATTTTCATATATTTTGAGAAAATGAAAATTTTACACATGTAATCTGAATCATTCAATGTTTACACGTGAAAATTGTGCTTCCAAATAAACATGGTAATTTGTTTCACATGTGTGACACTTATATATGTAAATACCGTATTCACACCACATACATAAAAGACAAACTACCTTAAATGTTTTTTCGCATTTTATTATGATAGCTGACTATGTAGTAGTTGTGCTCGTTGCCCTTTGCCCTTTGGTTGCTCTAGTTGTAGAATCTACCAATCTAAAATTTTCCTAATTGGTGCAACAATCCGCATTTTAGGTTGCAAGTTGGGGAGGTGATTTGTTGGACCGCGGAATTTTAACCGTTTCTCTAGCACCAAGAGATAATCATGAGGCTCAAGTTCAGTTTGCACTGGAACGTGGAATCCCAGCAATCCTGGGTATCATGTCAACACAGCGCCTTCCTTTCCCATCCAGTTCATTCGATATGGCTCACTGCGCTAGATGTCTTATCCCTTGGACAGAATTCGGTAATTTACTTTCCTATTTTAGATTGCTTTGTGTCAATAAGTATGTCACGACCCGGGCCCGAGATCTGATTACTTCGGACGGACCCCCGAGTCGCGGCACCATACTTACTCCCGTAAATCCTGAATTAACCGAAGTTAAGACAAGACTCACAAGGGATATCAAATCACAATACCTGTCAATGTACAATGTGCGGAAAACATGTATATATATATTGACTACAATTAACTTTACACAAAAGTTAAGTTCTATTATACAAATTTACAGCCCACTAAAACCAACACTGTACGCTTAAAATACAATACAGTTGGTATTTAATCACAATCCAAAATTCTCTATTACAAAAACATTCATTTACAATCGCCCTCCGACTACGCCCACTCCGCTAAACCTCCTGGAGGTAACGGACGGGCCTCCTCCGCAGGCGGCGCGGCCTCGGCAGGACCGGCACGGGCATCTGGGCCTGTGATATCATCAATAACACGTGAACACGAAGGTTCAACAAGATACATGCATTTTCATGATTCTTCATGTTATTTAACAATTCTTTAACAATTCTATACAAGAATTCAATAAGGTAAGAACTTAAACAGTTCTACAATAAAAGAACTTAACAGTTCTATATAACCTACTTCAATTCCATAACAAATATCTATGTCAATCATATCCTTTCATTTCGTTCATTTCGTTCATTTCGTGTCTTCCAACGGAAGCAGTGTAAGCACAAGGCGGAAGGGCAAACCATTCATGGCCTAGGCTGCAAGATTATTCAATTTTCATTTAGTCACATTAATTAAGCACAAGGCGGAAGGGCAAACCATTCATGGCCGAGGCTTCAAGATTGTTTCACTTTTCATTACATGACTTTTCACAAATGGTGGAAATTTTCCAGTGTCTTGATCAGAGAGCACTGGCATTCCACGAGGCTCCGGAACGCCCCTCACATCTACTGCAGCAGGAATTATTCATTCATTCAAGTTACTGTCACCTTTAGTGACTATTCATTTCATTTCATTTCATTAATTCAATTCATGTATTCTGTCATTTCGTGCACTATGTCAATGACGTTCACTATGTCAATGAAGTTCACCTCTGTGTCACTTCATGGATTCTATTCATTTCTTATCAATTCTATTCATACTTCTAAGCCAGACAAACGAGTGAAGCGTTAGTTATCCAATGTACATGTTATTTTTGATGAATATCACTTTATGTATTTGATTTGTACATTGAGACGACCTTCGCTAACACCTATGTAGGCTTAGACATCAGCATGGAATAGCCTGTACAAATTAGGCTTCATTTCCATAATCTTTTCTGAGTTCATCTCAGCTGTCGGTTGGCCTGTCGGCTGACCGACCATACAACGTCGGTTGACCTATCGGTTAACCGACACTTTGTCGGTTCAAGTTCCAGAAGCTGGATTCTTCAGTCCACTTCCTGATACATTCGTCGGTCAGGCTTCGGTCATGTGTCGGCTGACCGAAGATACCATGTCGGTTGACCGACCTATTGTCGGTTCGAATTCCAGAGAGCTGGAATTCACTGAGACAGATTTCAGATCTGTCGGTTAGTCCGTCGGTTGACCTGTCGGTCGACCGACACTACCATGTAGGCTGACCGACACAATGTCGGTCAGAATCCCAGAGAGCTGAAACTCTCCGAGACAACTCCCAGAGCTGTCGGTTAGCTTGTCGGTCAGGTGTCGGCTAACCGACACATGCTCAGAAGTTCAGTTCTGAACTTCGGATTTTCTGAAGCAAAACTTCCCGAAATTGAGTCAAATAGACTCCAACATCTCTAAAACACTATAAATCATAAGAATGCATAAGTACTTGCCTTTTGTGAAGGTTGAATGGAGAATAAACCTTCCTTAGCTTGTAGTTCCAAGAGAAAACCTTGATTCCAAGCTTGACACTTTCACAATTTGAAAACAAAGTTGGGGAAGATGAAGTGAAGGATGAAAACTCCTTGAAAACACTTACAAATCCCTTGTTTGCCTCTTGATTGAGTAAGATTGGAAGGAAAGAAGAGAAAAACAAGAGAAAATAGTTGCCTAGGGTTTGGAAGAAGATGGAAATGAGATGAATGATCTCATTTAGGTTATTTTAGCTTATATAAGCTATGAAAGTGCACTTAAGTCCATCCATTCCACTAAATTACAATTTAAGTCAAATGAAGGGTCATTTGACCGGATTCTCGTCAAACGACTTCGAACCTATGATGAAAGTTGACGTACTCGTCGAGATACACGCGTTGGTATCAAGAGTTTCCGTATTCGACGAAATACGCGAAATTTCGTATTTACATAAAAGTCCTTCATCTCTACGTTTGAGTCTAAAACTCCATTTAAACCATGCAAATCCATTCTTTACCATTCCATTAAGCCCAATTCATTCATTTGAGGCTTATTCCATATTATTTGGTCATTGACCATCATTAGCTCAATTAACCGCAGTTAATTAGCCTTAAGCATAACCAATCCACTTAATCTTTTCATTATCCGTTCATTCTATTCATTTGGGACTAACTCGTCATCGAGCTTAGTCATTAATTACCATTAAACTAGTTAAACATGGTTAACTAGCACTAATTTCAATTAACTAGAGTTAATCTTGATTAACTCGGGACGAGACCTGACAACTATCACAACTTTTTGAACCATTCGGTCCTCCGAATGCAATTCAAATCAATGCAATCCAATTACAAGGAAAATAAACAATTCAATTCAAAATTACCTGAACAAATAGCTCGGGATACTTCTGAGCCATTTGCTCCTCAAGTTCCCATGTAGCTTCATTAGGTTCATGATGATCCCAAAGGACCTTGACCCACTTGATCGTTCTAGTACGCAGAGCTGCCTCCTTTGTATCTATGATCTGAACTGGCTTCTCAACATATGTGGTGTTTGGTAACACTTCGATCTCTTCATGATGAATGACATGTGAAGGATCATGCACATACTTCCGAAGCATAGAAACATGAAATACATTATGAATACCGGAGAGTTCTGATGGGAGGTCTAGGCGATAAGCCACATTTCCAATTCGACTCGTGACCTTGAAAGGTCCAATAAATCTCGGGGAAAGCTTCCCTTTCTGTCCGAATCGAACAGTACCTTTCATTGGAGAAGTCTTCAAAAAGACTAAATCATTAACTGCAAACTCTAGATCACGCCGACGATTGTCAGCATAGCTCTTTTGCCGTGACCTAGCAACTTTTAGCCTTTCCTGTATCCTCTGGACTTTCTCTGCTGTTTCTGCAATAATCGTAGGACCATGGAAACTCCGAGTTCCAACTTCTTCCCAGCTAACTGGGGTCCTACACTTCCGACCATACAATGCCTCAAATGGTGCCATCTCAATGCTGGAGTGATAGCTATTGTTGTACGCAAATTCGCACAAAGCTAAATGGTCATCCCAATCACTCCCGAAATCAATCACACTGGCACGGAGCAAATCTTCCAGAGTCTGTATAGTCCTTTCTGACTGCCCATCTGTCTGTGGATGGTAAGCAGTACTAAACTGAAGTCTAGTGCCAAACGAATTCTGAAATGACTTCCAGAATGTGGACACAAACCTGCTATCCCGATCGGAGACAATCGAGACCGGTGTTCCATGCAATCGAGTCACTTCTTTGACAAACAGTTTAGACATCTCACTGAATCCTATATCCTTTCTGATGGGAATGAAGTGTGCAGACTTTGTAAGACGATCAACGATCACCCATACGGCATCGTGCTGCTTCCTCGTCCTCGGTAAACCCGATACAAAGTCCATCGTAATGTGCTCCCACTTCCATTTAGGAATTTTCAGTGGATGAAGCAATCCCGGTGGTTTCCGGTGCTCAACTTTTACACGCTGGCAAGTTAAGCAGGATGATACATAACCTGCTATCTCTCGTTTCATGTTATTCCACCAGAATCTATCCTTCAGATTTCTGTACATCTTCGTACTTCCAGGATGCATAGAATACCTGGTGTGATGAGCTTCAAACATGATAGCTTGTTTAAGATCTTCTTGAGCTGGGACACATAATCTGTCTCTAAAATACAGAACTCCTTCTACTAACACGAAATCTGGCTTCGTGGCAAGGTTATCTCTAATCCTTACCAAATCAAGGTCTTGAAATTGCCTAGCCTTGATCTCCGTGATAAGCATTGGTTCAAAGACAGACATTGCTGCAAGCATCACTTTACTGTCTATCATTTCAATAGCCACATCCAGATCTCTGAATTCTTCGATCATGTCCCACTCACCAACTAATGATGCTAAGTCAGCTGATTTCCGACTCAAAGCATCAGCCACCACATTACCCTTTCCAGGTACATATTTGAATGGAAAGTCGTAGTCCTTGATTAGCTCTAACCAACGACGTTGCCTTGAATTAATATCTTTCTGAGTGAATAGATACTGAAGGCTCCTGTGATCGCAATGGACTTCAAAAGTCTCTCCATACAGATAATGTCTCCATTGCTTCAATGCAAACACAACCGCCGCGAGCTCTAAATCATGTGTGGCATAATTCTTTTCATGTTCCTTTAACTGACGCGAACCGTAGGCAATCACCCTACCATTCTGCATCAATACACATCCCAAGCCAATACCCGAGGCATCTGAGTATATCTCAAATCCTCCTCTCCCGTCGGGTAAAGACAAGATTGGGGCTGAAATCAACTTTTGCTTCAAGGTTCGAAAACTAGACTCACATGCATCATTCCATTCAAAGGAAGAGCTCCTGCGAGTCAGTTTCGTTAATGGCGATGCTATCCTTGCGAAGTCCTTGACGAACCTCCTATAATAGCCTGCCAATCCCAAGAAACTTCTTACTTCTGGCACATTCTTCGGGCTCTGCCAATTGGTAACTGCTTCAATCTTAGCTGGGTCAACTGCTAATCCATCTCCGGAAATGATATGACCCAGAAATGCAACCTGCTGCAACCAAAAGTCGCACTTTTCGAGTTTTGCATACAACTGATTCTCTCTCAGTATCTGCAAGGCTGTCCTCAAATGACGTGAATGCTCGACCTCTGACTCTGAATAGACCAGGATGTCATCAATGAAGATTACCACAAACTGGTCTAGGAAGGGAGCAAACACCCTCTTCATTAAAGCCATAAACACTGCAGGTGCATTGGTTAGACCAAAAGGCATAACTAAAAACTCGTAGTGACCGTAACGAGTCCTGAATGCAGTCTTCTGCACATCTTGATCCTTAACCCGAATCTGATGATAACCAGATCGGAGATCAATCTTGGAGAAATATGATGCACCCACGAGTTGATCAAACAACTCGTCAATTCTAGGCAGAGGATACTTGTTCTTGATTGTCATCTGATTTATCTGCCTATAATCGATACACATTCGCAGGGTACCATCTTTCTTCTTCACAAACAATACAGGTGCTCCCCATGGTGAGACACTAGGTCTGATAAAACCTTTGTCCAGCAAATCCTGTATCTGCTTCTTCAACTCACACAACTCTGATGGTGCCATTCGATACGGTGCCTTCGATATTGGTGCAGTACCGGGCACAAGTTCAATTGTAAAGTCCACTTCCCTAGCTGGAGGTAGACCTGGCACTTCATCCGGAAACACGTCTGGAAATTCACAGACTACAGGAATGTTTCGCAATTCCTGTACAGGCTTCTTCTCTGAAACGAATGCGATGTAGCCTTCACTACCACTACGCATCATACGTTCAGCCTTAAGTGCTGAAACGAGCCTGGTGTCATACTTCTTCTGCACTCCTTCAAACAACACACTGGCATTGGCTTCATTAACCCTGAAGGTAATGACTTTGCGAAAACAGTCTAGACAAGCCCTGTACTTCGCAAGCCAATCCATGCCGAAGATCACATCGAAATCATTCATAGGTAGTATCACCAGATCAGCTGGCATTGATACATCTCCAATTCTAATAGTGCATTGTGGAATATATAATTCACACACTACTTTACTCCCTAAAGGAGTAGATACAGTAAAATCATAAGACAATTGCATGATCCGGTCTTGCATGCCACCAGCAAATGCGGGTGCTACAAATGAGTGTGTGGAACCGGTATCAAACAATGCAATTGCAAGTCTATTATCTACAAAAATTGTACCTTCAACCACATTCGTGGCAACATCAGCTTGTTCTCTGTTGACAGCATAAGCCATCCCAGCCATCTGTGGCCTGTTTGGCTGCTGCTGCTGTCTCGGTTGTTGTCTCTGCCACTGACGCTGCTGGCCCTGACGTTGTGGCTGTGGTTGCTGTTGTTGCTGTGGTCTAGGAGGAGGAGCTGGTAAAGCTAATCTCTGCGGGGGAGCAGGAAGTGCTGCTTGACCCTGCGCAGGATACTGGTACGGAGCTCTATCATCTCTCCTAGCTCTTGGACACTGTGCCATTCTGTGTTCCAAAGAACCACAGACGAAGCAGGCTCCAGTATTCCTCCAACATAGCTCAGTCCGGTGACTCTTGCCACAAGTCTCACAGACTGGCAGATTCTCTCTTCTCTCATTCCTAGGAATGAATTTCTGCTTCTGCTTCTTATTTCTAGACTGTCCTCCTTTCTTAAACCAGGAGTCACCACTTCTCTTGATGTTCACAGTCTCTCTATCTCTCTCTCTCTGAATTTCCTCAGCGGTATATGCCCTGTCTACGGCATCATCAAACGTCGTAGGCTTCTGTCCAGCCATTACGATCGCTTTGTAATCGGGGTTCAACCCAATGAGGAATCTCTTAACCTTCTTCTCCTCAGTATCCACCAAGTCTATAGCATACTTGGACAACTGTAAGAAGGTATGAACATAGGCAGCTACGGTCATTTGACCTTGCTTCAAGTGTAGGAATTCCGATTCCTTTTGCTGCTGCACATGCTCGGGGATAAACTTTCTTTGGAACTGTTTCTTGAAAGTCTCCCAAACGTCCGGTGCGGTCATGACTTTAAATGTGTCCTTGACACTCTTCCACCAAGTATTTGCTCCCCCTCTAAACATCGTAGAGGTGAGCAACACTCTCTGCCTGCGAGTGCAGACGACCGTTTCTAACACATCTTCAATGTGTTCCATCCACTCATCAGCTTGTATGACATTCTCAGTACCATGGAACTCTGTAGCTCCTCTTTTACGAAACCGCTCATAAACAGCATGAGGGTCCGTCTCCTTGTGCTGTAATACTAGCTGAGTCTCAACATGAGGCTGTAGTGGAACAGACGGGGCTTGCATGACTTGCAACATCGAAGTCATTTGGGTTTGCAAACCTAACTGAGCTTCATGACTTTTCGCAATCTGCTCGTTAGTTCTGGCTAACTGTTCCAGAATAGCAGTAAACCGAGCATCATTATCCGATGCTGGGGGAGGTGGTGTAGTACCGTCATTGACAGTAACTTCTACGAAGTTATCACTCCCTGATCCAGAAGCCATACTGTAAACAATATGGAAGGTAAGATAAACATCTATACACTTCCATGACCTTTATATCACATATAGTGAAAGCAATAAATACAAATCCAAGATTGGATTCGTCCTATCGATATCGTTCCTCACTTCGTTCTTAGTTGTACTAAGGCTTTTAAAAGTTCCTTAACCTAGTTCTCAACCTAGGCTCTGATACCATACAATAAGTATGTCACGACCCGGGCCCGAGATCTGATTACTTCGGACGGACCCCCGAGTCGCGGCACCATACTTACTCCCGTAAATCCTGAATTAACCGAAGTTAAGACAAGACTCACAAGGGATATCAAATCACAATACCTGTCAATGTACAATGTGCGGAAAACATGTATATATACATTGACTACAATTAACTTTACACAAAAGTTAAGTTCTATTATACAAATTTACAGCCCACTAAAACCAACACTGTACGCTTAAAATACAATACAGTTGGTATTTAATCACAATCCAAAATTCTCTATTACAAAAACATTCATTTACAATCGCCCTCCGACTACGCCCACTCCGCTAAACCTCCTGGAGGTAACGGACGGGCCTCCTCCGCAGGCGGCGCGGCCTCGGCAGGACCGGCACGGGCATCTGGGCCTGTGATATCATCAATAACACGTGAACACGAAGGTTCAACAAGATACATGCATTTTCATGATTCTTCATGTTATTTAACAATTCTTTAACAATTCTATACAAGAATTCAATAAGGTAAGAACTTAAACAGTTCTACAATAAAAGAACTTAACAGTTCTATATAACCTACTTCAATTCCATAACAAATATCTATGTCAATCATATCCTTTCATTTCGTTCATTTCGTTCATTTCGTGTCTTCCAACGGAAGCAGTGTAAGCACAAGGCGGAAGGGCAAACCATTCATGGCCTAGGCTGCAAGATTATTCAATTTTCATTTAGTCACATTAATTAAGCACAAGGCGGAAGGGCAAACCATTCATGGCCGAGGCTTCAAGATTGTTTCACTTTTCATTACATGACTTTTCACAAATGGTGGAAATTTTCCAGTGTCTTGATCAGAGAGCACTGGCATTCCACGAGGCTCCGGAACGCCCCTCACATCTACTGCAGCAGGAATTATTCATTCATTCAAGTTACTGTCACCTTTAGTGACTATTCATTTCATTTCATTTCATTAATTCAATTCATGTATTCTGTCATTTCGTGCACTATGTCAATGACGTTCACTATGTCAATGAAGTTCACCTCTGTGTCACTTCATGGATTCTATTCATTTCTTATCAATTCTATTCATACTTCTAAGCCAGACAAACGAGTGAAGCGTTAGTTATCCAATGTACATGTTATTTTTGATGAATATCACTTTATGTATTTGATTTGTACATTGAGACGACCTTCGCTAACACCTATGTAGGCTTAGACATCAGCATGGAATAGCCTGTACAAATTAGGCTTCATTTCCATAATCTTTTCTGAGTTCATCTCAGCTGTCGGTTGGCCTGTCGGCTGACCGACCATACAACGTCGGTTGACCTATCGGTTAACCGACACTTTGTCGGTTCAAGTTCCAGAAGCTGGATTCTTCAGTCCACTTCCTGATACATTCGTCGGTCAGGCTTCGGTCATGTGTCGGCTGACCGAAGATACCATGTCGGTTGACCGACCTATTGTCGGTTCGAATTCCAGAGAGCTGGAATTCACTGAGACAGATTTCAGATCTGTCGGTTAGTCCGTCGGTTGACCTGTCGGTCGACCGACACTACCATGTAGGCTGACCGACACAATGTCGGTCAGAATCCCAGAGAGCTGAAACTCTCCGAGACAACTCCCAGAGCTGTCGGTTAGCTTGTCGGTCAGGTGTCGGCTAACCGACACATGCTCAGAAGTTCAGTTCTGAACTTCGGATTTTCTGAAGCAAAACTTCCCGAAATTGAGTCAAATAGACTCCAACATCTCTAAAACACTATAAATCATAAGAATGCATAAGTACTTGCCTTTTGTGAAGGTTGAATGGAGAATAAACCTTCCTTAGCTTGTAGTTCCAAGAGAAAACCTTGATTCCAAGCTTGACACTTTCACAATTTGAAAACAAAGTTGGGGAAGATGAAGTGAAGGATGAAAACTCCTTGAAAACACTTACAAATCCCTTGTTTGCCTCTTGATTGAGTAAGATTGGAAGGAAAGAAGAGAAAAACAAGAGAAAATAGTTGCCTAGGGTTTGGAAGAAGATGGAAATGAGATGAATGATCTCATTTAGGTTATTTTAGCTTATATAAGCTATGAAAGTGCACTTAAGTCCATCCATTCCACTAAATTACAATTTAAGTCAAATGAAGGGTCATTTGACTGGATTCTCGTCAAACGACTTCGAACCTATGATGAAAGTTGACGTACTCGTCGAGATACACGCGTTGGTATCAAGAGTTTCCGTATTCGACGAAATACGCGAAATTTCGTATTTACATAAAAGTCCTTCATCTCTACGTTTGAGTCTAAAACTCCATTTAAACCATGCAAATCCATTCTTTACCATTCCATTAAGCCCAATTCATTCATTTGAGGCTTATTCCATATTATTTGGTCATTGACCATCATTAGCTCAATTAACCGCAGTTAATTAGCCTTAAGCATAACCAATCCACTTAATCTTTTCATTATCCGTTCATTCTATTCATTTGGGACTAACTCGTCATCGAGCTTAGTCATTAATTACCATTAAACTAGTTAAACATGGTTAACTAGCACTAATTTCAATTAACTAGAGTTAATCTTGATTAACTCGGGACGAGACCTGACACTTTGTTTTGATTCTTAATTTAAAACTTGGATTTGAATGGGGCACCCATCAAAAGCCAATGTGTTACAATAGCATAATTCCTTTTTAGTGATGTCAAATAGCACTAAAAAATAAGCACACAGTGTTCAGAATTTAATTTTTGAATTACTGTAATTTTGTTTGTGGGAGTGTGGGTGTGACTCTATCCTTCCAATTCTTGGTGATCGCCATCTAAAAGTGTGGGATATTCTCTTATTGTTATGAGGTAAGGGAGGGTGGGACTATGTAGAATGTGTCTTTTAGGAGAGGGCTTCGCTTGTTAGAGGAGGTTCAATATGGGGAATTGTTGAGTCTTCTTTCTAATGTATTTCTATGCAGGGATTACAAGGACTCTCAGATTTGGAAACCTTCCTTATCCAGGGAGTTCTCAGCTAGAGTTTTTCACTTGGCCTTGGAGGGGAACCATACCTCTAGATCTTCTTCTTCTTTGGTTTGGATGGGGCTGGTTCCTCCCCGGGTTGAGGTCTTCTGTTGGCTTGTTGTTGCAGCAAAAGTGTCTACGGTAGACAATTTGAGAAGGAGAGGATTGACAACGTCTAGCATCTCCGACATTTGTGTGATGTGTCATAAGAAAGAGGAAACAGTGAACCACCTTTTTCTTCACTGTGAAGTTGCAGTAGGTATATGGGGTTATTTCTTTGGCAGGTGTGGAGTAGCTTGGTGCAATTTGAAGAATATTGCAGATGTGGTAGAGTCTTGGGCAAAAGGTCCTTTTGTTGGATGTGGGTATACGTTGTGGAGGTTGATTCCTTCTGCTATTCTTTGGTGCATTTGGAAAGAAAGAAATGACAGAATTTTTAGAAATGTCTCCTTTACTTCAGAAGAGTTGGTTGCCTCGATCTCTTTGATGATTGCTAATTGGGCTTTGGTTAGAAAGGAGTTCTCGAATTTTAGTCTCAATGACATATTAGTCAATTGGGAAGATTGTATGAGGTGTGGTCGTTTTAAGGTGATGAAGTCTGTTCATTGGTCTCCTCCCCCTCTTGGTGGTCTTAAGTTCAACGTCGACGGAGCTGCTAGAGGTAAACCGGGGCTAGGAGGAATTGGTGGGGTACTTCGAAATAGTAAGGGAGAGGTTTTATTCATGTTCTCCAAGCATGCAGGGGTTTGTGACTCTAATGAAGCAGAGGTTTTAGCGATTTTGGAAGCTCTTCGTTGCTTCTCTAGAAACTTTCATGGTGTTCTTATTGTGGAGAGTGACTTCTCTAATGCGATCGCTTGGGTGACTAATCGGAAGAGGAACCCATGGAAATTTCAATTCCTCTTTAATGAAATTCAGGCTTTATCTTCCCCAATCAATGTTCACTTCCGCCATGAGCTTAGATCAGCCAACTACTTCGCCGATGCTTTAGCTAAACAGGGGATTGAGAGGATGTCTCCTTGGAAGGGTATTATCTTGTAGTTTGCTTCGGTGCGGTACAATGCTCTTGTACTGAGTTGCTCTTTTCTCTTTTTGTGTTTCCCCTTTCTTTTATGTTCTTTATTATCTCTTCCCCTTTGTTTTCCTTTTTTGTAACATTCTTTTAATTAATTAAGAAGTTTCAGTTACCGTTCAAAAAAAAAAAAAAGTTATTCCCAAGTTCAAGTTTTTGTTAGTGAGGTATTCTGCTCTGCTTATATTGGTTTTGTTTGATATGACATTTTTCTTTTGAATGGGATGATGATATCAATAGAGAAATGGGAAGATAGAAATATAAAACAAATATTATATTATATGGCAAAAAAAAAAAAAAAGAACTAATATTCGAAAAGTGTTTCTTGTTAAATGTTGACTACTGGCATTCTCCTCTGCTGTCTAATGTTTAAGATCATCAAACGAGTGATAATTCTTCTGCCAAATTAACCCACTTGATGAATTGTTGATCATATCGTCACTTAACTGGAGCACAGTTCTACTCTCGGCTTCCCCTTGTTGCAATCAAGATGTTAAATTAAATTGCAATGTTATGTCATGCTTCTCTTACTAAAATTTTTATATTGCAATATATTACAGAAGGTGGGAACCTTGCAATGTTATGACCTTGAGCCTAAATGCAACCTGTTATTATTATTATATTTTTTTCAGATTTTACAAACTAAAGCAGGTTTTGGAAATAATAGTACAGCAACAATGGATTATGGAAATCTGCCTGTTTCAAAATTGATTATATCATTACTTGTAAATTCTCTAATGTATATTTTAATGCTGGAGTAGGTATGGCTAGAAAAGCATTACGTTGGATCCCGTCACACATCGGAATGGTTTAACACAGCTGGCAGGAATGTTAAAACAGGATTGATTGCTAGTGTCATTGTATCCCAGGTAACAAGCATGCTTCTCGGTGTCTGAATTTAATCTTTTGATCTGCTAACCTGAATATCATCTTTCTATAAAGTGGACTTGGGCTGCAACAATCCTGCAAAGCTCCAATGTTGCCTGGGAGTATGGCATAAGCGGTCCTTTTTGGTATGCGAGTGGCGCTACAATCCAGGTCTCTTGATTTCTCTTCATACAGTGAACAGACCTATATGAATTTCCATATGATTGAATTAAATACAATTTTGTAGATCAAAGTGGTATTGTTTGAAATGTGCATCTCATTAAATCATAATCCTTTCATTTGTCCCAAGCAGGTGCTTTTGTTTGGTGTGATGGCAATTGAAATCAAAAGGAAAGCTCCCCATGCTCACACAGTTTGTGAAATTGTAAGAGCTCGGTATGTTATATAATTGTATTTTCATGTTGAAATATGAAATTTGGGAAGTTGCATGAGCCAGTGTAGCCATAATCTGTTCTGTTACAGGTGGGGAACAGCTGCACACATTGTCTTCCTTGTATTCTGCTTCCTAACAAACATCATCGTAACGGCCATGCAGCTCCTTGGTGGTTCTGCTGTTGTAAATGCACTAACTGGTGTGAATATATATGCTGCAAGCTTTCTAATACCTCTTGGCATGATAGTATATACTTTGGCTGGGGGATTAAAGGCCACATTTTTAGCAAGCTACATTCATTCAGTTATTGGTATGCTGAATTGCTGATTTGACCTTTATTTCAGTTCTTTTAATACCTCTTACAGGTTTGTCTGTAATTCACTAATGGGACCACATTTCTTCGTTCACTTCATGTTCTGTCATGACAACTGGCTTAATGAGATACAAACATTCTACTAAAACTTGTGCATCTTTCGATCTGCATTTTGCATGTTGGTTGGGTCTGTTCCCCTTTTTGCAGAATGATTGCTACCTTAATCGTGATTGGATTTGATATTGTTCCCCTACATCCTCAGCCACGACCTTAGTTCAGTGATTCCTTTTTTCTTCTTAGCTAATAATCCTTAATGTCGTATACTACTCTACAAAGACAGAAGTTTAGATAAACTGTATCACAAGTAATTGGATTTGAAAGACAAGTCACTCCTTAAGAGCCATCGTTACTCTTCTCCACCTTATAGTCAGAATACATACAAGGTGAGCCTTTTCATTTAGCTAAGTACTAGGTGAGGAATTTAGGATGTTTTTGGGTTTATCCTAAATGCAATCAGTGTTTCCCCTGTACATTTGAAAAGGTAGAGACATCATATATTTCACTGGATAGTTATGGGATGCTATTTTCAATCCGCCTCAAATTAGTATTAAGGATGCTAATGATATGAGATGGGGAAATACAGAATAACAGGAGTACAGGACAGAATGAATAACCGTCTATTCTTCCAAAAGGTTCAGATAAGTTGCACTTTAGAAGCAGCCTAAAACACCCTTATTATGAAGACATAAGAGCAGTTATGAAATTATGGACTGTATGAATGAGTGCCTATAGAAATTGGACTCCTGGTTGACAGAAAGAACATAGAGACCAATAGAATTGAATGACCATAGCATAGTGGTGGATGAAGCATTCAACCAAAAAATGAAAATCTATGGGACAATTCATGAATTTTCAGTAAATAAAATGGAGCAGCTGGTGAAAGGATTTGTTATTATGAATTTTCATACTTTGTGAGTGGGTGTCTATTTTTCAGTGTAGTGCTTTTTTTTTTTTTTTGGCTTTCGGAATAATCCTTGTAGACCGGTTGTTTGATTTTTCCTTGTTCGGTTTGGTTAGGCTTTCTTTGTATTGTACGGTTCTCTTTCTTTAATATAATTTTCAGTTACTGATAAAAAAGGATATTTTAATTCTAATGGGACCACAGTTTTATTGTTTCAATGATTATGAGCATAGTTATGAGCATACTATTAAATATGGTTAGCTCGTTCCAATTATTCCATCAGTTTTTATCAATCTATAGCTGTGCCAACATTGTTGGAACCAAATATTTAGAGAATGAAATACTATCATCTATAAGTTTCTTCTGTTTATTTGTATACTTCTTCAGTTCTTCTTGTGATCTGAATACTGGGACCCAGTGATATTACTGACGCTGAATATTTTAACTTTTGAGGTTTTGTGCATGTTATAGTTAATTTTTCGCAAATATTTTTCAGCTGGGTACTAGTACTGATGCTTCCATACCTTTTGAGGCTTTCTAAATTGAGCACTCTTTTATTATTGTGCAGTGCATCTAGTTTTGGTCATATTTGTCTACTTAGTTTACACAGCTAGCAGTGAACTTGGTAGCCCAAAAGTTGTGTATAACCATCTTCGGGATGTTGCTAGCAAATCAAGAATATGCAGCGAACCAATTTCACATTATGGGCAAGCCTGTGGGCCTGTAAGTGGCAACTTCAAGGGCTCTTATTTAACTATGCTGAGTTCTGGTGGCCTTGTTTTTGGAATAATCAACATTGTTGGCAACTTTGGTACTGTCTTTGTTGACAATGTAAGTTTCTGTTTTCTGCACTTGTCCTGTTAATGTTGGTTTTTAAGTTTCCTTGTCATCATTGTGAATGCCTGTTCTTTTTAAGTACTCTTGCTAATTGATTTATACATACATTTAAATTGTTAGCTCATAACTTTATGAAAAGGGTGCACCTTTGGATTGGTAGAAGTTGGTCGTTTGCCCCAAATACATTTGAAGTCGTGCCATCCTGTACATTCAATTGTACTTTGCCCACTGGAAAAGAGAAGGTAGATAAATTTGATAACAGACAAGCTAAACAAGGGGCACCGGATCAAGCATATAATTTCCTTTTCATCCCTAGGTGGCTTCTCTGACTTCCATCATTTGTCATCCATGGTTTCCACTCACTTTATGATTAGCTTTTATCAAACATTGCCTAGTGTTTTCTTTAATTTTTTAGTTTTAAAATCAATTTCTATCAGGTGTCTGAACTTAGCCAACCGCATGTCTACTTGTATCTGCTTAAATTCGTCTGTTATTTCAAGGGCATGTGATATGGGAAATCTCTCATGTCTGTTGTCATGACACAGGGTTACTGGGTTAGTGCCATAGCCGCCCGTCCTTCATCAACTCACAAGGGCTACTTGCTCGGTGGACTTGTTTGGTTTGCAGTTCCATTCTCTTTAGCGACATCATTGGGTCTAGTTGCACTTGCTCTTGATCTTCCGATAACAGAAAGTGAGGCCAGCCACGGACTTGTTCCACCGGCTACCGCTGTAGCTTTGATGGGAAAAGGAGGCTCCATTCTCCTTCTCACAATGCTTTTTATGTGAGTTTTATTTTTTTTCCATTTATGTAATGCCTTGTAGCCATTACCACTTTACCCTTCACATTTGTCAGCCTCTACTTTCTGCAGGGCTATGACATCCGCCGGCTCCTCAGAACTTATAGCAGTCTCCTCTTTGAGCACCTATGACATCTACCGGACCTATATCAATCCGGAAGCAAGTGGGAAGCAAATCCTCAAAATTTCAAGAGGGGTTATTCTAGGCTTTGGCTGTTTCATGGGCGTCCTAGCCGTGATACTCAACAAGGCTGGAGTTTCATTAGGTTGGATGTATCTAGCCATGGGAGTTCTTATTGGTTCTGCAGTTATTCCCATCTCTTTCATGCTTCTCTGGAGGAAGGCAAATTCAACAGGAGCCATTCTAGGAACCATTCTAGGCTGTGTTTGTGGAGTAGTAACATGGTTGGCAGTGACAAAAATAGAGTATGGTCGGATAAATCTTGACACAACAGGCCGGAATGCGCCGATGCTTGCTGGCAACCTTGTCTCTATATTAACTGGAGGACTTGTTCATGCATTGTGTAGTGTTTTTAGGCCACAGAATTATGAATGGGATACAACCAAGAAGATAAGCATGGTCGAGAAAGACAAGAGCGACTTGCGGGCAGTTGAGTTTAGGGAGGAAAGGCTGTTGAGAGCTAAAGCTTGGATAGTGAAATGGGGTGTTGGCTTTACTGCAGTTATTGTGTTACTGTGGCCACTGCTCTCTCTTCCAGCAGGTAAATATACCAATGCAGCTATGTTTTTGCTTCTAGATGTCACATGATATCAAAACATGAAGATGATGTGTCAATCCTAGAGATCCAAACATTGTATTTCCTTCACATGAAATAGATCATATATTGTTTTTCTTTTTCTTTTTTTCCCCTGATTGGTGTCATAGCTCACTTCTATTCAACTTCTTTCTAATCACCCTCATTCCAGCCACTATAAAGTGACTTTTGACAGTTTGAATACTGCTCTTTGAGCTATAGCCTCCTCACAAGGACACAACGTGGCCCTTCAGATCAAGAAGTAACTTCTTTTTCCCTCTTAGGTGTTATTTAATTGGAAAAACTCATGAGGAATTCAGTTTATTAGAGTTAATTAAAATTTCTAAGAACGTTGATGATAACCATTTAGGGGAAATGAAAAATGCTACCCGGAAGAAAATCGGTTGTAGTTCATGTATCCATGCATTATTAAGTGGCTTATGCTGATTGTTTTTATCTTAATGCAGGAAACTTTAGTTTAGGCTACTTCACTTTTTGGGCAATGATTGCAATAGCGTGGGGTACCTTTGGATCTGCTGTAATAATTGCTTTACCCTTAATGGAGAGCGGGGAAACTATCCAAAGTATCTTTCTTGGAATGTTAACAAATGACAAGCTCATGGAGAAGATTGAGGAGATGAACTTGAGAATGCGCGCCATCATGTTGGCCATGCCAGAAGCTGAGATAATATACTTGCTAGAGAAAGACAAGGCCAAGAAAGAAGATGATGCACTGGAGCAGAAAACTGACGGCAGTGCGGTGTAAATCATCCAATCTGCATTTCTGGAAATTCCGTTGTGATCGTTTTAGTGCAGGAGGCCGTGGTCCAGATTTGAAAGCATGTTGCAGACCACTGCATACAAGTAGGGTGAATCTCCTTTGGCACATTGTATAGTCATGGTAAGTTCTGATATCTGCTAAAGGGACTTCAACCTCACGTATCAGAATCTCACCTGTTTGTTTTTCCTCAATAAATTGTGCCTGCCTGTGTTGTGTTCTTTGCCTTGGTTTCCCGTGGTTCCCTGTAACTGAAACTGTGATGTTCATGTGCTAAGCACCCAAGTTAATATAGTGTAAGAACCTGTGAATAACTGTCAAGAACTCCACCATTTCCAATTCATGCCATCAAACGTTAAATCCATTAAATCAAGGGCGACGATAATCTGGTGGAGCTGATTTTTTTTGTTATCCCCCTTGTCCATGAGGAGACCTTTCAATCTGTCCTTCCCATATGGGGAAACTTGTATCTAAGTGGGCCCCTCCAACTGGACTGCATATAGCTTATAAGCAGTCTTCCAATAGGTGAACATTTCCCAGCAAATCCAGTAGTTTATGTATCTCTAATTAAGCTTGAAGTTCATGAACCGTGCATCTAATAGACAGTCAGGAATCGCAAAATGGTATGCCCCATTCATAGGTCCTGTGCACCCAATATAATTCTAACATGCTAGCTGCTCACTTCAGTTGGAAGACTCTCACTGGACTTTTGAAATCGGATTTGACCATCCATTTCTTCATCAGAGAGACCAATCATTGTGATGTATTTGTCACGTGAGACTTCTTGACTGTGGGCCACCATTGTCAGTTGCCTGCTGCTTCAATTTAGCACCACTATTAAAGGCACAAGTGGGGCTCACCTTTCAAAAATAAGATATAATCGATTTCCATCTTATGGATTTGGGCAATATTTATGTCTCATCAGAATGGGTGATGGGGTGTGTCAACGGTTTGAATTTTTGAATGGTGGGCCTCATTCGGGGGCCTCTTATAAAGGCACTTTTTTACCTCTCTCAAAGATGAAATGTACCATCCCAAAGAACCAACAAGTACGGGGGCGCCTACGACAGAGTCCAAGCTTTTCCCACTGTGATTTTAAGTGGACCAATCAAGGTCTGCCATGTCACTGTGTGTATGCCTACTATTCACATGGGCAGGTGGCAGCCGTCCCCACAGTGAGTGGTGGACTGTGATTGGTCCTCTCACTGTCACCCTAGGTCAAAATGCAAGAGGATCCCGATGTACATTAGACATGAATAAGCACCGAATCACCATTACCAAATAATCTTCCTAGATCCTTGATAAAAGCCCATTTCGGCATGGTCTGGCCTGATTGACTAAATGGGTGGGCTTGGGCTTAACATTTATGGCTCATGTCAGGCTTGAACTTAAACTTTTTAAGTGCATCTCAAGGTGGAGTCCGCTGGCGGGGCTGCTAACTAGGATTACAAATTCGTGAAAATTGACCACTACGCCTGCCGCAACTGCTATTTTAGTCCTTGGTGGCAACTCTTACCGACAAAGCTACCATGCGCACTTGGTGAGACCAGGTTGAAATTAAAAATAACTTCTCCTTCAAGAGGCAAGAGCACATGAGCCCTTCTCATTATTATCCTGGACTTTGGGCAGCAAAACACTGAGACTTCACTTGCCAATTCAGTTGATCAGGCAAATGAATCATGCAGTTGCTTGTAAACCAGTTTCACTAGTTTAGATTAACCCAAAAATGTGAGATCCATATGAGCTGAGCACTAATGGCTAGTTGAAGGTGACTCAGCAGGGCCTCCTAGATAAAGGCATCCATTGATCTTCATGATTGACCACCATCACCTTCTTATCCACACACCCCCCCCCCCCCCCCCCCCCCCCCCCATTTTAGAGTGTAGATTTCCGTCAATGAAGGCAGGTCGCCTAATGGTCATTCTGTTTAATTCAAGGATACCAGTGCCACTTCATTATTTCCTATTACAATGATAGGCGGGTAGAATAAATACTCCCACTGCCTCTATATAGAATTTTCTTTTGGGAAACATCTATAAAGAACTAGAACCAGTTTAGATAAACGTGTCTTCATGGTTACCCTGAAGCAACTTCCACTTGACTATCCAGAGGAAACTTCCATAGAGAAAAAATAGAATGTGCCTAGAAGAGCACGTACATTAGGTAAATGTAACATTGTAATCCGCAAACAGGACCATAGAACGAGTGGATAGCTTAGTTTAGTTCGTGAAGCCCACTTAAATGCAAGTTTACCAATAAAAACAGTCGAAAAGGTTTCCTCGGAAACAAGGTAGCTCCTGCAGAGTATCCTAGCCCTTGAGTTATGAAAGAACCTTAAAAATTTAATGGCATCTTAACCATAGATTTTCTGCATAAAACTTGGACCTGATTCCAGACCATGGAATAAAAAAGTATCTAAGGGACTGCACTGATGAAAGGTGGCCCCAAGTAGGCCCCATGGTGCTGCATTGCACTTGCAATAGCTCGTCCGAGAACATATTCCATAGGGTCTATCTACTCGTCACATCACTAATTACAAAATTGTGCCATTTGGCTACCAAGACCAGAGCAACTTGGAACAAGCAGGTAGCATCACACCTGTTTATCCACAACCTTAACAGAGTATAATGATACTTGTTTTTCTTAGTTGTTGAAGATTTACCTAAATTAGATTTAGATCATCTTTTTTTTATCAAATTTGGATTGGTTATCGATGGCTTTGTTATTCACTTTGATCAAATTAGGGTTGGTTATGAATGGCTTGATCTCTATCAGAACTACTGAAATGTACCAAAAGCAAAACGCATGTAAGCCAAACAACCAAGTTTCAAGCCAACACAAGATATTACTGTTTTGTTCATAACATAAACTGAAATAAACATCACTGGAACAAGGGTAAGAAAATCAAGCAGTCATAGACGCAGCAACTTCCTCCTGTATAGCTGCTTTACCTTGGTGATGTAGTCACTCATGGCTTCTTCAGTCGACTTTCCTGTAGACGGAGCAATTGTAAGAATCAATCAATCATTTAAAAAAAAAAAATTCTAGATACTGCGAAATGCTTTGACTTAAGTGATATAACCATACCTTCAGCAGCCTTCCATGCATCCCACTTCGCTCTGTCCTTGATATTGAACATCCCCGGACGGGCTACAAAGAGGGAAGGAAAAATAAATTCAAAGCACATAGCATTTTATCTCTAAAACAATCACTCGATCATCTTCTGATCAGGATACTTTTTTCCCCTCACCCTCCCCTCTCCAGATAGGAGATACTCCAGTACTACTCACATGGTTTTACCATGTGGAAGAGTTCATAGGTGATATTTCGCTTGCCATAAATTTTTCAAGAGGATACTCTTGTGGAACTGTTTGGAAATTTTCATTTGTAAAGTTACTGCTAGTAAGCTTGTTCCATAGAAATCTACATATGATTTCAGCATATCTTGACATAGGGACACATGCAAACCTTTGCGCAAGTACCCATTGAGAGAGAGAGAGAGAGAGAGAGAGAGAGAGTAGAATCATTTAAATTGGTCACATGGTTATTCTATTGTTACGTACGGGTATTCACTATTCCAACTGTAGCTTGCTTGTAATGTGCATAGAGAATGAGTTTGTTTTCATTTGAAATAGTTTCTGTAAGGCCTTAGCTTTCTCAGCATACTCTTGGAACTCCTCCTGCAGAAAATCCCAAACCAAATCCATCCACGAAACCATTTGTCACTTATTTAGTCAAAAATTGAAAAGCCATTTCAAAGCAGTATGTTCTAGATGAACCCATAAAAGATAGCTAATCGTCACAAATCTAGTAAAAAACTAAAAACATATCAAGAAAGATAATGGGTTTAAATAATGGCTCCTGGCGATAATGGTGTTTTTTGCAACAAAAAAAAAAAAAAATGATAGAGTACATACGCATAATGGTTCTCAATCTGATGGAAATATTCATTTTTTATGGTTGCTAACATTTTAGATGTAAGGGGGAAAAAGTAAAAGGCTTAGAAGGCAACACTAGTGAATGTAATGATGCTCTAGTTAAAATTTGAAATCATTACAAGCAAACTTGTAACGGTGATGACCAAAAATGCAACATAACCATGTCATATTAAAATCATGAGAAAGGCAGTCACCCTCAAATACCAGAAATGATGAATCAGCCTCTGGTGTAAATAAGATAAAATCATCAATGCACATATGGATACTTGTTCACCAGTATTGACAGCCTTTTGACCAGTAATTTACTTCATACTATTTTGTAAACAGTTTTCCCAGTATCCAGACCTAATATTGTGCAGTACTGAAAATGCTTTGACACTATAATTATGTACCATACATACCTCGTAGCACCTCACACATTTTACTTGAATGTCATATTCCTGAATCCTTTTGGTTTTATTAAACCATTTCTAATATAATGCGTACATAGGCTACGCTACAAATGCCATTCTTATAAGAGTTCAACTTTCATGCAAGAATTGCTTGTGTTATCTAGCTATCCATTTTCTGGCCAATGCAACAACCAAAATTAACAAATAAATATAATTACTGGATGATTGGAAGCTGACAAATAGAGTTGAATATAACCAGTAATTCTCATTTTATGATTCAATACCAACAGTCAATGATCAGGACTAATGATTGATGCATTAAGCAAAACATATAAACCACCTTCAACCCATCCAAGATACCATCATCCACTGGATGAACAAAGCAGATCATCACCTCATTTTTGCATGTACATGAATGCTGAGGTCTTGGGGGAAAGTCCCACCATGTAGAGGTCAACGTCTACCCTCACTCATGAGCGGTCATAATCGTGGTCGAAACCTCGCCCTCACCTTAAACCTACTCAATGGGGTGTAAGATCCTACAGCTTGTGTACGTTCAACTTCCACTCTTTTATCTGTAACTGACAAATATATGACATGAGCAACCAGAACAGTAACTGAAGAAGTGTACAAGATTTAACACCACTACATCCCCCAAATTGGAGCAGGAAAGATTGAAAGAATGCCATCTTTGTGTGCACTTTTTTCATTTCACAGGAATTGTTTTGTCTTCCACGGAAAGGTTATAAAAATCCATTGACCATATAAAAGAACCGGTAAAATTGTCTCTTTCATATGTGGAGATGATTAAATTAAGTTCCTTGGGATCCAAGAGTAATTCAAGTTTTGTATTTCCATTCATGCATTTGAGTTCTTTTGCAAGGTACAATTTTCACCAATAATCTCCACAAGAACAAACTCCATTTTTAAAGTGGTGGAATCGAATTCGGTCCCTGATGATGATCTCTCTTTGAAATATCTTTGAAACAAATTTCATTGCAGAGTGGCAATCTTCACAAGACCGCAAGTTCTTTACAACTAGGATTTTGCTCTCTCGGTTTGTGCTGATCAACCCAAATGCAACTGCAAGCTTCTCGCTGTGGTGTTGCAGTTGGGAAGCCTTATCACTGTCCTCGATGTCTAGCAAGACCTCCGACAGTTTCGGCTGGTAGCCTTCTAATCTCAATTTCTCTGCTATTTCATCCCATTTTTCATAGATTCTCTCAGCTTCCGGATGGCCAGAATCGCCTGCTACAAATTCATGTATAGTGCCATTCACCTCGATCTTACTACGTCCTGGTGATTTCTCAATTCTTCTTTGTGTCATCAGTCCTCTCACTCTTGCTTTCTCATGCCATTTTCCAGCTGAGGCATACATATTTCCAAGAAGAACATAGCTACTACAATCAATAGAACCCATCTTTAAAAGATGTTGTTTCATTAGGCGTTCACCTCTATTGATATCTCCATAAATCTTACATGCCCAAATCAGCGTACGCCAGAGAATTGCATCGGGCTCAATAGGCATCCTTTTGATTAATTCTTCTGCTTCATTTAGATGCCCGGCTCTTGCAAATAGATCGACCATGCATCCATAATGTTGAATCTTGGGCCGAATCTTGTAATTCTTCTCCATACTGTTAAAGAACTCCCAGCCCTCGCTGACCCAACCCGCATTTCGACAAGCAGATAAAACCGCTGTAATGGTCCTGTCATCTGTTCTAATTTTGAGTTCTTGCATCCAGTGGAACAGTTCAATGGCATCTCTACTTCGCCCATGGCTTGCAAGGCCAGATATCATTGCAGTCCATGCAAAAACGTCTTTATCAACAAGTTCGTCAAACAACCGTCGAGCAGTATCTATACACCCACATTTGTTGTACATATCTATGAGAGCTGTAACGACATTGGGCTTGGAATTGAGCTCACACTGATTGATGATCTGATGAACTCTCTGCCCCACACTCATTGCACCGACATCAGCACAAGCTCTAAGAACAGAGACCGCAGTTGCATCATTCGGTGCAACACCAGCGTCCTCCATCTGCTCGAACAGCATGAGGGCCTCAGTCGAGTAGCCAGAGTCGACACAACCATCAATGATCGAAGTCCAAGAGACCACATCTCTTACAGGCATTTGGTCGAACACCAGCATTGCGGAATTCAACTCCCCACAGGCAGAGTACATATGGATAAGAGAGTTTTGGATGAAGCGATCCTCATGGAGTCGCGCCTTGTAGACGGAGGCGTGGAGCTGTTTGCCTTGGCGGGTAGCGTGCAACTGGCTGCAGGACTGGAGGAGGAAGGGGTAAGTGAAGCGGTCAGGGTGGTGGCAGTGTTGGTGCAGCAATTGGATGAAGAAGAGGAGAGCTTGGTTGGGGTCTGGGCTTTTGGCATAGGCTCTAAGGAGAGTGTTTGAGAAGTAGGAGTTTGGGTTATGGAGGGAATCGAAGATGGAGCGCGCGTAGGTGACGCTACCTGAGATGGAAAGGGAGGAGAAGGTGAAGAGCTTGCTTAGTGCAAGGGGGTTTTCCTGATTTCCTTGTTTGATTACCTGAGCGTGGAGCTGCATTGCTTGGCTCATGGTGGTGATTTCCATTTAGAGGTTCGGGCATTGCAGAGGCCACCCAATTGTGAAAATTTTGAAAAACAGTTAAGGGCGGCTTCGTTTGAGTCCGAATCCTGTGAGGCTTCAATAAAGAAAGGGGTTTCTAAAAACAAAAACACTTTAGGTGCCAATTGCATGGAGTGCGGTCTTCACAGCATTCACACTCAGGAAATTCAATTGGTTCAACTTGAAGTGAGGCAGGTGTGACTGCCTTTGGTTCAATTGGTTCAAGTTGTAATGCGTGGCTGACATCCTCTTTTTGGAGTTTATTCGCAGGGAAATAAATCCCTCCAAGATAGAAAGAAAATCCACAAAATACTAATAGCATCGGAACCCGTCGATCCGGATAAGGAGATGGCCTTAGATCTTTACTTTTCATCCTTTCTTTTGTCAGACTATCTGCATGAGAACAAGAAAATGATGAGCTTTGGTAGAGCAGCACTACATAGATGCATGAAACAAACTAAATTTGGCAATAAAAATGAATTGGACAAAGCAATGGCAATTCAAAATTTACAAAAAAAAAAAAAAAATCATGCTACCATCGCAAAGCCAGCATTCTAATATGATCCATTAAACAAAACTAAATGTGGTCACAATACTCAACATCACTAGTTGATAATGAATTTTTCAAAGATTAGATTACTTCCTTTTTTTTCAAATGATCTTTTACATATCACTAGAAAATTGTTCAACGTTTGATCATTCTTTAAAAACACTTCAATATTTTACCTTTAAAACTAGGCAAAAGAAGTTTCTAGAGGCATTTGGCACTGCCGAACTTCTTATTGGAGATTGATCGGCCACTACAAACGCAAATAGGGATAAGATCGCTCTGCACTGATCCGAGAAAATGGACGAGCACCTAATGGCAACTGCTTAGATTACTTGGACCAAATTCTGATGAAGATTTCCTCCCTCTCTCTCTCTCTCTCTCTTTCTTGTTCATTACCATGGATTGGAGATTGGAGTGTCAAGGATAAAAGCTGACACCTGCACTTAGTTATTAATTGTTACTGCAGGTTCTCTTATATAAAGCATGTATCCTGATG
The DNA here is from genome assembly GCA_028538565.1 of Umbellularia californica. Taxonomy (NCBI): domain Eukaryota; kingdom Viridiplantae; phylum Streptophyta; class Magnoliopsida; order Laurales; family Lauraceae; genus Umbellularia; species Umbellularia californica. The sequence continues at coordinate 2,427,627 of JAPQWN010000012.1, forward strand.
CAAGAATAATAAGAGAATAAATTATTCTTTCTTAAGTTACTTTCATTTATATGGCATCAGAGAAACATCAATCTAGGACCTTCTTCTCTCTGTTTTTTATTCTACTCATATTTGCTCTAATGGCTGCCTCTTCTTCAACCTCTCAATCCTCTACTACCCCACCTACCAACCCCAACAATAGCAATTCCATTGCTTAGTCCATCTTAGTGTTTATGATAATAGAAATCACTAACTAAGTTAGGATAAGAATCTGATTGAGTCTCAAAGGGTCAAGCGTAGTTCTAGATAGGGCAATAAACAATCTAACTAAAATCAGGGCTGAGTGCAGAAGCCAGAAATTGCAGCAGGTTGGGTCAATTGCAAATCAGTTCATATGAAGGGTCCAAGGGAGTACCATGGCAGGTTACAAATTGCCCTTACTGTGTGTGATGGGAAAATGCTAAAAAAATTTTATGGGAACAGAGTAAGATCAAAGATGTTGGATTGAATTTGGGCTGATGACCAATGGAATTAGGGGTATTGCCCGTACAACTGCCATTAAACCTGACATTTGCCCTTGAGTGGTCAAAGTTTAAGTATTTCCCACAGAGCCGTTCGTGCAATATCCTAGGGCCGTGTGATATTGGACATATCGCCCTGTGTGATATCCTAGGGCTATGCAATATCACCTTGATATTGTATAAACAACTCTACAGGAAATATTTCAACTTTGACTGTTTTAAGGTAAATGACAGGCCTAAGTCGGGTTGCAAATTGGATGATTCCCGGTCGGAACCATTCTGAACCCGGACCCAGACCCGTTTCTAAAAAACGGTTCCGGTTCTGAATCCGATTCTGACTCAAAACTTGTTTTGTTGGTTCTAGACCCGGTTCCTATAAGAGAACCGAAACCGGGTCCAACTAGAGGACCAAAATCTAGTTCTAACTTCTTTTCATTTACTTTATTTTTTTTTAAATAAGGATATCATTCAACTTATAACAGTGTATAAGTCTAGTACCCACATGATTAAACATAAAAATGTAAAAAAAAAAAAAAAAAAAAGATTTTAATATACAGTCAAAAAAAATTAAAGACTTGTATGCCGGTCCGGGTCCAAGGGCAGGAACTTGTATGGACCCAGAACTGAAGCCGTTCCAAACACGATTTCATACGGGTTAAAAACTCCATATCCCTATGTCCAAGGGCAGTTGTACTGTAAAAATCCCTCAGATACCATGATAAAATTAAGAGATTTTACTAAATCTAAGCTGTATCCCATTTTATAGAGCAGAACGCAGAACGCTAAAACTTCATAGCAAGAGGACTTTCCCAATCTCTGCATGTCTGACAACTACTTCCTATTAGAAAGAAATCCAATGCAATCAAAGAAAAGGGACGATGATCCCAACAGTTTAAGATCTGGAAGATTAAACTAAAACTTTATCTCTTTAATTCGATCTATCAACATTACATAATTTCAAGAGAAGAAATTGCAGATCCAGAGAATCAGATCAAACAACTCTAAAAAAAAAGGGCCTTTTCAATCACTGCACGTTGAAATTTCATTAGATCTGAGACTAACACAACAATTCCAAGATCCGATTACTTAGATACATGAAAAAATCGCTCAACTGAAAACGCAGAAACAGCATACGAAGTATCAAACATGGAAATTTCAGATCAAATTCCATTCCATTACATGAACTGAGATCTGTAGCTAGGAACTTGAAATTTCAAAAGAAGAAGAAGAAGAGAATCGGATAAAATCAACGTACCTTCAAGCCCATGTCTGTCACTCTCTTTCCCTCCTCTTCTTCTTCGCTTTCGCTCCCTTCGAATGGTGCAGATCCAAAGGAAGCTAACACTTGATTAAGTAGAATGGATGCGGCAAAATAGCCCTCGGATTTCTCAGAAATTACGAAATTGGGACTCTCTCGTGAGTCGTGAAAAGGAATGATGGAGTCGGGATGCGGATCTTTTGGAGTGGTACAGAGTGTGGGGTCACATTATTAAATCCAAATTGGGGTGGGGCCATTTAATTACACCTAAACGCCCTAACTCAGGTTAATTAAAACTTATTAATTATATAACTTTGTATGGAAAATATTATCATATAATCACTAATTCCGAGATTTGCCACCCATCCAAATGGAGTTTACCGTTGCAAGCTCGTTATAAAAGTAGTTCGGTAAATTCAACACACTTATGATTGAAGGGTGTTAGCATTTAATTTCACCCACATGCCTAAGTTTGCTCTCGTTCTTGGGTCTCTTAAGTTTTAAATATAATTATTAATGGGTAGCCCAACTTAAAAAAAGAAAGGCTAGTTATTAATAAGTAATCCAACTTAAAATTTTGATTTTCTAATTGTGCTCAAAGTGCTAGTTTTCATCCTAATCAATTTAGGAAACATTAAGCACGAACCAAGGGCTATTTAAAGGACTCATTAGTTATTCCAAAGGTAGACCCTCACCTCTTAAAGTGCTGAGTTAGATATTATCATTGAGAGAATTCCCTTTAGAGTTTTTATAAAGCTGTGCTGCCAAGTTCTCTAGAGTCAGTTCTTCTACATTTTTGTAGAATATTATCTTCCTGCGAGAAGATATGAGGAGTCAAGTGCTGGATTAAATCTGTTGCGATCAACGGTGTGAAGTCGTTGAAGCGTGAGGCGACACAAGGTAACTTCAGTCCTTGGGTAGGGGATATCTAGAGAAGAGATCTGAGTTTCTTGTAATTGCGAGATTCATAGTGCTTGATTTGATCCAGTTCGGATCGGTGGTTTTTTACCCGGTTTGGGTTTTCCACCTTAAATTTGGTGTCCTTATGGTGTGTGCTTGTTGATTTATTTTCCGCTGCATATTGTTTATCTCTACACACTGTTGGGTTGATTGTTTGAGTAGACCTATCTAAAAATCCCGGAGACCCCTAAAATATTTTTCAGGCATGCTGCCACCATGCATCTTAATTATCCTCTCTCTTCAACATTTTTTTTGGTGAACAGAAGAATCGTATATGATTTTTTACAAAGGGTTTGACGCCAATTTCTTCAGAAAAGCAGAATGGCAGCTACCTACAAAGTATCATCCGGTAATAACCATAAAATTCACAGCACTTATCTCTGTCTGAGTTCTCTCATCATCTGCACCTCAACCATATATCTGCCATACCAGAGTAACCAGACGGCCCTAGCTATCCCATTGGTGGCTTGCAACAGTCTAACATTAAACAAGGGCCAAATGGAATGGTTAAGTTCACAGTAGGGTGAGAATCTTGGAGTGATTTGAAAGAGAGAGCCAACTGCATGTCTGTTTGAATTAGTGGGCGGCCCGGCCCCCACATGCAGTTTGTCAGGCCAAGCAATTGTCGTCACACCCGATTTATAGACAATTCTACACCATAACCATTTTTGGGTAAATAGAGCTACAGTTAATTGAATTGACCATAAACATAGTAGGACAACCGAATTTATTGGATCCAAACAGGTAGCTTGCTCACCACAAGTTAACTCTGGATAGCATTCAGTGCTTTTGCCTGTTGCCCTAGAGAAAATCAAACAAGATCATCCATTTTTGCTAAAATGTGACTGTTGGCATCCAGATCTTTAGAAGTTAATCACAGCAAGGTGTGTTACTTCTAATCAGGTTTCCAGTCAAAATGTTCATGACCACTTCCACTTTGCCTTCGGCATGTACTTAAGAAGTTGTTTGTTATAGTTAGTGGTGAGTTTAGTTTGTACTTTGTTTTCTTCTATATGACGAATCTTTAGTTTAACTTCTCCATAAAACAGGTTCATGGTATGAATCCTCTTCTATCAGACAGCAACAATTCATTGTAAATGTAATGGGTTAGTAGAAACATCACCAATGTTATGTCAGGCTTTTGGTGCACTTGTGGAACTGAGGAAGCTAAACAATTGAATGAGAGTCTGTGAATCCAGTTGTTTGACCATTTCTCATGATTCCTACCATTTGTAGCCGAATGTAGTCTGGTTTCTTCAAGATGGCTTGTGCATTGGATTGTCCACGTGTTTGCTTGTGTAGAGGTCAACGTCTACCTTTACTCCTGAGCGGTCATAATTATGGTCGAGCCCTCGCCCTCACCATAAAACTACTCAATGGGGTGTAAGATCTTACAGCTTGTGTATGCTCAACTTCCACTCTTTTATCTGTTACTGACAAATATATGACATGAGCAACCAGAACAGTAACTGAAGAAGTGTACAAGATTTAACACCACTACATCCCCCAAATTGGAGCAGGAAAGATTGAAAGAATGCCATCTTTGTGTGCACTTTTTTCATTTCACAGGTATTGTTTTGTCTTCCACGGAAAGGTTATAAAAATCCATTGACCATATAAAAGAACCGGTAAAATTGTCTCTTTCATATGTGGAGATGATTAAATTAAGTTCCTTGGGATCCAAGAGTAATTCAAGTTTTGTATTTCCATTCATGCATTTGAGTTCTTTTGCAAGGTACAATTTTCACCAATAATCTCCACAAGAACAAACTCCATTTTTAAAGTGGTGGAATCGAATTCGGTCCCTGATGATGATCTCTCTTTGAAATATCTTTGAAACAAATTTCATTGCAGAGTGGCAATCTTCACAAGACCGTAAGTTCTTTACAACTAGGATTTTGCTCTCTCGGTTTGTGCTGATCAACCCAAATGCAACTGCAAGCTTCTCGCTGTGGTGTTGCAGTTGGGAAGCCTTATCACTGTCCTCGATGTCTAGCAAGACCTCCGACAGTTTCGGCTGGTAGCCTTCTAATCTCAATTTCTCTGCTATTTCATCCCATTTTCCATAGATTCTCTCAGCTTCCGGATGGCCAGAATCGCCTGCTACATACAAATTCATGTATAGTGCTATTCACCTCGATCTTACTACGTCATGGTGATTTCTCAATTCTTCTTTGTGTCATCAGTCCTCTCACTCTTGCTTTCTCATGCCATTTTCCAGCTGAGGCATACATATTTCCAAGAAGAACATAGCTACCACAATCAATAGAACCCATCTTTAAAAGATGTCGTTTCATTAGGCGGTCACCTCTGTTGATATCTCCATAAATCTTACATGCCCAAATCAGCGTACGCCAGAGAATTGCATCGGGCTCAATAGGCATCCTTTTGATTAATTCTTCTGCTTCATTTAGATGCCCGGCTCTTGCAAATAGATCGACCATGCATCCATAATGTTGAATCTTGGGCCGAATCTTGTAATTCTTCTCCATACTGTTAAAGAACTCCCAGCCCTCACTGACCCAACCCGCATTTCGACAAGCAGATAAAACCGCTGTAATGGTCCTGTCATCCGTTCTAATTTTGAGTTCTTGCATCCAGTGGAACAGTTCAATGGCATCTCTACTCTGCCCATGGCTTGCAAGGCCAGATATCATTGCAGTCCATGCAAAAACGTCTTTATCAACAAGTTCGTCAAACAACCGTCGAGCAGTATCTATACACCCACATTTGCTGTACATATCTATGAGAGCTGTAACGACATTGGGCTTGGAATCGAGCTCACACTGATTGATGATCTGATAAACTCTCCGCTCCACACTCATTGCACCGACATCAGCACAAGCTCTAAGAACAGAGACCGCAGTTGCATCATTCGATGCAACACCAGCGTCCTCCATCTGCTCGAACAGCATGAGGGCCTCAGTCGAGTAGCCAGAGTCGACACAACCATCGATGATCGAAGTCCAAGAGACCACATCTCTTACAGGCATTTGGTCGAACACCAGCATTGCGGAATTCAACTCCCCGCAGGTAGAGTACATATGGATGAGAGAGTTTTGAATGAAGCGATCCTCATGGAGTCGCGCCTTGTAGACGGAGGCATGGAGCTGTTTGCCTTGGCGGGCAGCGTGCAAATGGCTGCAGGACTGGAGGAGGAAGGGGTAAGTGAAGCGGTCGGGGTGGTGGCGGTGTTGGTGCAGCAATTGGATGAAGAAGAGGAGAGCTTGGTTGGGGTCTGGGCTTTTGGCATAGGCTCTAAGAAGAGTGTTTGAGAAGTAGGAGTTTGGGTTATGGAGGGAATTGAAGATGGAGCGCGCGTAGGTGACACTACCTGAGATGGAAAGGGAGGAGAAGGTGAAGAGCTTGCTTAGTGCAAGGGGGTTTTCCTGATTCCCCTGTTTGATTACCTGGGCGTGGAGCTGCATTGCTTGGCTCATGGTGGTGATTTCCATTTAGAAGTTCAGGCATTGCAGAGGCCACCCAATTGTGAAAATTTTGAAAAACAGTTGAGGGCGGCTTCGTTTGAGTCCGAATCCTGTGAGGCTTCAATAAAGAAAGGGGTTTCTAAAAAAAAAAACACTTTAGGTGCCAATTGCATGGAGTGCGGTCTTCGCAGCATTCACACTCAGGAAATTCAATTGGTTCAACTTGAAGTGAGGCAGGTGTGACTGCCTTTGGTTCAATTGGTTCAAGTTGTAATGTGTGGCTGACATCCTCTTTTTGGAGTTTATTCGCAGGGAAATAAATCCCTCCAAGATAGAAAGAAAATCCACAAAATACTAATAGCATTAGTCATCGGAACCCGTCAATCCGGATAAGGAGGTGGCCTTAGATCTTTACTTTTCATCCTTTCTTTTGTCAGACTATCTGCATGAGAACAAGAAAATGATGAGCTTTGGTAGAGCAGCACTACATAGATGCATGAAACAAACTAAATTTGGCAATAAAAATGAATTGGACAAAGCAATGGCAATTCAAAATTTACAAAAAAAAAAAAAAAATCATGCTACCATTGCAAAGCCAGCATTCTAATATGATCCATGAAACAAAACAAAATGTGGACACAATACTAAACATCACTAGTTGATAATGAATTTTTCAAAGATTAGATTACTTCCTTTTTTTTCAAATGATCTTTTACATATCACTAGAAAATTGTTCAACATTTGATCATTCTTTAAAAACACTTCAATATTTTACCTTTAAAACTAGGCAAAAGAAGTTTCTAGAGGCATTTGGCACTGCCGAACTTCTTATTGGAGATTGATCGGCCACTACAAACGCAAATAGGGATAAGATCGCTCTGCACTGATCCGAGAAAATGGACGAGCACCTAATGGCAACTGCTTAGATTACTTGGACCAAATTCTGATAAAGATTTCCTCTCTCTCTCTCTCTCTCTCTCTTGTTCATTACCATAGATTGGAGATTGGAGTGTCAAGGATAAGAGCTGACACCTGCACTTAGTTATTAATTGTTACTGCAGGTTCTCTTATATAAAGCATGTATCCTGATGCAAGAATAATAAGAGAATAAATTATTCTTTCTTAAGTTACTTTCATTTATATGGCATCAGAGAAACATCAATCTAGGACCTTCTTCTCTCTGTTTTTTTTTTTTCTACTCATATTTGCTCTAATGGCTGCCTCTTCAACCTCTCAATCCTCTACTACCCCATCTACCAACCCCAACAATAGCAATTCCATTTCTTAGTCCATCTTAGTGTTTATGATAATAGAAATCACTAGCTAAGTTAGGATAAGAATCTGATTGAGTCTCAAAGGGTCAAGCGTAGTTCTAGATAGGGCAATAAACAATCTAACTAAAATCAGGGCCGAGTGCAGAAGCCAGAAATTGCAGCAGGTTGGGTCAATTGCAAATCAGTTCATATGAAGGGTCCAAGGGAGTACCATGGCAGGTTGCAAATTGCCCTTACTGAGTGTGATGGGAAAATGCTAAAAAATTTTTATGGGAACAGAGTAAGATCAAAGATGTTGGATTGAATTTGGGCTGATGACCAATGGAATTAGGGGTATTGCCCGTACGACTACCATTAAACCTGATATTTGCCCTTGAGTGGTCAAAGTTTAAGTATTTCCCACAGAGCCGTTCGTGCAATATCCTAGGGCCGTGTGATATTGGACATATCGCCCTGTGTGATATCCTAGGGCTATGCAATATCACCTTGATATTGTACAAACAACTCTACAGGAAATATTTCAACTTTGACTGTTTTAAGGTAAATGACAGGCCTAAGTAGGGTTGCAAATGGGATGATTCCCGGTCGGAACCATTCTGAACCCGGACCCAGACCCATTTCTAAACAATGGTTCTGGTTCCGAATCCGATTCCGACTCAGAACTTGTTTTGTTGGTTCTAGACCCGGTTCCTATAGGAGGACCGAAACCGGGTCCAACTAGAGGACCGAAATCTAGTTCTAACTTCTTTTCATTTACTTCATTTTTTTTTTAAATAAGGATATCATTCAACTTATAACAGTGTATAAGTCCAGTACCTACATGATTAAACATAAAAATGTAGAAAAAAAAAAAGATTTTAAGATACAGTCAAAAAAATTAAAGACTTGTATGCCGGTCCGGGTCCAAGGGCAGGAACTTGTATGGACCCAGAACTGAAGCCGTTCCAAACACGATTTCTTACGGGTTAAAAACTCCATATCCCTATGTCCAAGGGCAGTTGTACTGTAAAAATCCCTCAGATACCATGATAAAATTAAGAGATTTTACTAAATCTAAGCTGTATCCCATTTTATAGAGCAGAACACAGAACGCTAAAACTTCATAGCAAGAGGACTTTCCCAATCTCTGCATGTCTGACAACTACTTCCTATTAGAAAGAAATCCAATGCAATCAAAGAAAAGGGACAGTGATCCCAACAGTTTAAGATCTGGAAGATTAAACTAAAACTTTATCTCTTTAATTCGATCTATCAACATTACATACTTTCAAGAGAAGAAATTGCAGATCCAGAGAATCAGATCAAACAACTCTAAACAAAAGGGCCTTTTCAGTCACTGCACGTTGAAATTTCGTTAGATCTGAGAATAACACAACAATTCCAAGATCCGATTTCTTAGATACATGAAAAAATCGCTCAACTGAAAACGCAGAAACAGCATCCGAAGTATCAAACATGGAAATTTCAGATCAAATTCCATTCCATTACATGAACTGAGATCTGTAGCTAGGAACTTGAAATTTCAAAAGAAGAAGAAGAAGAAGAAGAGAATCGGATAAAATCAACGTACCTTCAAGCCCATGTCTGTCACTCTCTTTCCCTCCTCTTCTTCTTTTCTTTCGCTCCCTTCGAATGGTGCAGATCCAAAGGAAGCTAACACTTGATTAAGTAGAATGGATGCGGCAAAATAGCCCTCGGATTTCTCAGAAATTACGAAATTGGAACGCTCTCTCGTGAGCGTGTAACACTTGATTAAGTAGAATGGATGCGGCAAAATAGCCCTCGGATTTCTCAGAAATTACGAAATTGGAACGCTCTCTCGTGAGCGTGAAAAGGAATGATGGAGTCGGGATGCGGATCTTTTGGAGTGGTACAGAGTGTGGGGTCACATTATTAAATCCAAATTGGGGTGGGGCCATTTAATTACACCTAAACGCCCTAACTCAGGTTAATTAAAACTTATTAATTATATAACTATGTATGGAAAATATTATCATATAATCACTAATTCCTAGATTTGGCACCCATCCAAATGGAGTTTACCATTGCAAGCTCGTTATAAAAGTAGTTTGGTAAATTCAACACACTTATGATTGAAGGGTGTTAGCATTTAATTTCACCCACATGCCTAAGTTTGCTCTGTTTTAAATGTAATTATTAATGGGTAGCCCAACTTAAAAAAAGAAAGGCTAGTTATTAATGGGTAACCCAACTTAAAAACTTGATTTTCTAATTGTGATCAAACTGCTAGTTTTCATCCTAATCAATTTAGGAAACATTAAGTACGAACCAAAGGCTATTTAAAGGACTCATTAGCTATTCCAAAGGTAGACCCTCACCTCTCAAAGTGCTGAGTTAGATATTATCATTGAGAATTCCTCTCTAGAGTTTTTATGGAGTTGTGGTGCCAAGTTCTCTAGAGTCAGTTCTTCTGCATTTTTGTAGAAGATTATCTTCCTGCGAGAAGATCTGAGGAGTCAAGTGATGGACTGAATCTGTTACAATCAATGGTGTGAAGTCGTTGAAGCGTGAGGCGACACAAGGTAACCTCATTCCTTGGGTAGGGGATATCTAGGGAAGATATCTGAGTTTCTTGTAATTGCGAGATTCATAGTGCTTGATTTGATCCAGTTCGGATCGGTGGTTTTTTACCCGGTTTGGGTTTTCCACCTTAAATTTGGTGTCCTTATGGTGTGTGCTTGTTGATTTATTTTCCGCTGCATATTGTTTATCTCTGCACATTGTTGGGTTGATTGTTTGAGTAGACCTATCTAGAAATCCCAAAGACCCCTAAAATATTTTTCAATTGGTATCAGAGAGGGTTACACTATTTTGTTGTGTCTGATCCTACAAGATTTCTAGAATGGTGCTCAATAGAGAAGGGACATCAACTTCCAAGCCTCCTTTGTTTGATGGTTCTAATTATGCCTATTGGAAGCAAATGATGATTGGTTTCCTTAAGTCCATTGATGATGATGTCTGAGATATTGTTGAAGATGGGTTTTCCAGACCTACAACTATGGTTGATGGACAAATTGTTCCTAAACCTAAAGCTCAATGGTCTAAGGATGATAAGCATAGATCCAATTGCAATAACAAGGCTGTAAATTGCATATACAATGGAGTCTCTGTTGATGAGTTTCGAAGGATTTCCACTTGCAAAACTGCTAAAGAAGCATTGGACGTCTTACAGACAGTCTATGAGAGTACAGACACGGTGAAGCAAGCCAAATTGCAAAGGCTGAATAAGAATTTGAAACTATCGTGATGGAAGAGGATGAGACCTTTGATCAATTTTATGCAAAGCTGAATGAAATTGTCAATTCTGTGTTCATTCTGGGAGAAGAAATACCAGAACACAAGATTGTCAAGAAAATCTTAAGGTCTCTACCTTCCAGATTCAATTCTAAAGTTGATGCTATTGAAGAAAATAAGAATCTGGATACTCTCAAGGTGAATGAACTAGTTGGAAATCTTCAGACATTCGAAGCAAACCGGTTAAATAAAGACAAATCAAAAGAAAAGGACATTGCCTTGAAAGCCATATCAGAATCAAGAAAAAAGCCTGTAAAGAAAATTGAGTCTGATTCTGAATTCGAAGCAGAAGATGATATGGCTGAGTTTTTGAAGTGTTTTCACAAATACATGAAGACAAAAAGAGCCAATAAAAAGAATTTCAAATTTGAGAAGAAGGATCCTACAAAAGGGACAAAGTGTTTTGAATGCCAGGGCTATGGTCACTATGCTAATGAGTGTGCCAACAAGAAAAATGCTAATAAGCAAAAGGCTCTAAACACAACTTGGGATGAAGAATCTTCTGAAGAAGAAAAAGAAAATTCAAAAGATCCTGAGGATGATCCTTCTATTAATGTGAATGGCAAGTTTGTGGCTTTCATGGCTCAGTCTGTGTCTGACATTGATACTGATAATGTTAATGAAGATGAGTTGTCAGATCAAGAGAAAGATTGGGAAGAGTTGTACCATGCTACCTATGCTGATTGTGTCAAGATGACAAAGTATGGTAATAAGATCACTATCAAGTTCAAGGCTGCTCAAGAAGAAAATTCTGCTTTGAAAAAAGATTTAGAGCAAGTGCTTGAAAAGATTCATCTTTTGAAAAGTCAGAAAAATTGTTTGGCTGAAAATTTGACTACTGATGGTCAAAAACTTGAGAAGGCTGAAAAAGAAGTAGTGAATCTGAAGGAAGAGATAGTGATGATGAAAGCTGAAAATCAAGACTTGCAAGGAAGGCTGAAGATCACTATGTCTGAGTTAGAAGTCAAGCAAGCTACTCTAAATAAGATGAACACTGGTTCAAAGACTCTTACAAACAGCTTGTATAGTCAGAAGCCTCCTTTTGACAGAAGCGGTCTTGGTTATGATCATAGTGCATCCACTTCAAATCCTAAAGGTAAAACAATTTTTATTTCAAATGTTGCACATGTTACTCCACATACTGCACTTTCAAATAATGTGTTGAGTAGTTTCAATAAAAAGAATGTGTCACGCGCTACACGCACATCCACTTGTCATCATTGTGGATTAAAAGGACACATTCGTCCCTATTGCAAGAAGTTGCAAAGTCTACCTAAAACCAAGCAATGTTGGAAGAATTTTTCTCCACCCAAGACCACTCTATTTTGGGTTAGAAAATCTGATTTGCCTAAGAAGTTTACTCACATTCTGTTGAAAGATCAAACTACACAAGTGTGGGTGGCTACATGTGAAAAGCCCTGATCAAGGAGAACAAGCTCCCACCCCCAGTGCTGGTACGAAAATACATTTAGGGGGAGTTGCTTTTGAGGGGGAACTATTGATCCTAATTGACAAGAAAGCTTCAATTCAATTATTTTTTAGCTTTGTCAAATTATGGATAAAAAGGGGGAGAAAGGTGGCAGATCATGGGGAAGGTGTCAGATCAAGGGGGAGAACAAGAAGTTCTTGCTTAGACTGAGTCAAAGACAATGCAGATCTACATTGTGCTGTTTTTTTTTAACATTTTCAATGTATTTTGGGTAGATCAAATTGTATTGTCCTAGGGAGTTTTGTCCATGAATTGCCAAATGGGGAGATTGTAAGGTTTTTTTATTGTTGGCCAAATTCATGGGTTGGACAAAACTCTGGGTCTTTGAGTTGTAATTTTTTATTTAGAAAAGGCCTTTGAAGTTAGAAGATTGGAAGGACTCAGAAGAAGAAAGTCTGAAAGGATTAGAAGAAGATTGCTGGAGAATTTGTGCTGAATTTCCGAATCATCTAGTATGGGGTACGCTCGAGCGACCATAGCATTCGCTCGAGCGAACATGATCAGAATACCCAGTTCTGAAACAGAGGCTGGTTCGCTCGAGTGCACTGGGAGATCGCTCGAGCAAACATGGCGCAGACAATGGGACGAATTTGGAAACTTGATTTTCTAATTGTGCTCAAACTGCTGGTTTTCATCCTAATCAATTTAAGAAACATTAAGCACGAGCCAAGGGCTATTTAAAGAACTCATTAGCTATTCCAAAGGTAGACCCTCACCTCTCAAAGTGCCCCTCACCTCTCAAAGTGCTGAGTTAGATATTATCATTGAGAGAATTCCTCTCTAGAGTTTTTATGAAGTTGTGCTGCCAAGTTCTCTAGAGTTAGTTCTTCTGTATCTTTGTAGAAGATTATCTTCCTGCGAGAAGATCTGAGGAGTCAAGTGCTGGATTGAATCTGTTGCAATTAACGGTGTGAAGTCGTTGAAGCGTGAGGCGACACAAGGTAACTTCAGTCATTGGGTCGGGGATATCTAGGGAAGAGATCTGAGTTTCTTGTAATTGCGAGATTTATAGTGCTTGATTTGATCTAGTTCGGATCGGTGGTTTTTTACCCGGTTTGGGTTTTCCATCTTAAATTTGGTGTCCTTATGGTGTGTGCTTGTTGATTTATTTTCCGCTGCATATTGTTTTTCACTGCACACTGTTGGGTTGATTGTTTTGAGTAGACCTTTCTAGAAATCCCGGAGACCCTTAAAATATTTTTCAGGCATGCTGCCACCATGCATCTTAATTATCCTCTCTCTTCAACATTTTTTTTGGGGAACAGAAGAATAGTATATGATTTTTTACAAAGGGCTTGACGCCAGTTTCTTCAGAAAAGCAGAATGGCAGCTGCCTACAAAGTATCATCCGGTAATAACCATAAGATTCACAGCACTTATCTCTGTCTGAGTTCTCTCATCATCTATATCTGCCATACCAGAGTAACCAGACGGCCCTAGCTATCCCATTGGTGGCTTGCAACAGTCTAACATTAAATAAGGGCCAAATGGAATGGTTAAGTTCACAGATGGGTGAGAATCTTGGAGTGATTTGAAAGAGAGAGCCAACCGCATGTCTGTTTGAATTAGTGGGCGGCCCCATGCAGTTTGTCAGGCCAAGCAATTGTCGTCACACCCGATTTATAGACAATTCTACACCATAACCATTTTTGGGTAAATAGAGCTATAGTTAATTGAATTGACCATAAACATAGGATAGGACAACCGAATTTATAGGATCCAAACAGGTAGCTTGCTCACCACAAGTTAACTCTGGATAACATTCAGTGCTTTTTGCCTGTTGCCCTAGGGAAAATCAAACGAGATCATCCATTTTTGCTCAAATGTGACTGCATGGGGATGGCTGCCACCTGTCCACATGAATGGTAGACATTTTCACGGTGACATGGCAGACCGTGATTGGTCCACTTAAAATCACAATGAGAAAAACTTGGACTCTATAGTGAGCGCCCCCGTACTCGTTCGTTCTTTGGGATGGTACATTTCATATTTGAGAGAGGTAAAAACTGCCTTTATAAGAGGCCCCCGAATGATGCCCACTTCAAAAAACTTCAAACCGTCGACACACCCCATCACCCATTCCGAAGAGACATAAATATTGCCCAAATCCTTAAAATGAAAATCGATTATATCTTATTTTCGAAAGGTGAGCCCCACTTGTGCCTTTAACAGTGGTGCTAAATTGAAGCAGCAGGCAACTGACAATGGTGGCCCACAGTCAAGAAGTTTCACGTGACAAATACATCACAATGATTGGTCTCTCTGATGAAGAAATGGATGGTCAAATCCGATTTCAATAGTCCAGTGAGAGTCTTCCAACTGAAGTGAGCAGCTAGCATGTTAGAATTATATTGGGTGCACAGGTCCTATGAATGGGGCATACCATTTTGCGATTCCTGACTGTCTATTAGATGCACCGTTCATGAACTTCAAGCTTAATTTGAGATACATAAACTACTGGATTTGCTGGGAAATGTTCACCCATTGGAAGACTGCTTATAAGCTATATGCAGTCCAGTTGGAGGGGCCCACTTAGATACAACTTTCCCCATGTGAGAAGGGCAGATTGAAAGGTCTCTTCGTGGACAAGGGGAATAAAAAAAAAAAGATCAGCTCCACCAGATTATCATAGCCTTGATTTAATGGATTTAACGTTTGATGGCATGAATTGGAAATGGTGGAGTTCTTGACAGTTATTCACAGGTTCTTACACTATATATTAACTTGGGTGCTTACTACATGAACATCACAGTTTCAGTTGCAGGGAACCACGGGAAAAAAGGCAAAGAACACAAGACAGGCATGCACAATTTATTGAGGAAAAACAAATAGGTGAGATTCTGATACATGAGGTTGAAGTCCCTTTAGCAGATATCAGAACTTACCATGACTATACAATGTGCCAAAGGAGATTCACCCTACTTCTATGCAGTGGTCTGCAACATGCTTTCAAATCTGGACCACGGCCTCCTGCACTAAAACGATCACACCGGAATTTCCAGAAATGCAGATTGGATGATTTACACCGCACTGCCGTCAGTTTTGTGCTCCAGTGCATCATCTTCTTTCTTGGCCTTGTCTTTCTCTAGCAAGTATATTCTCTCAGCTTCTGGCATGGCCAACATGATGGCGCGCATTTTCAAGTTCATCTCCTCAATCTTCTCCATGAGCTTGTCATTTGTTAACATTCCAAGAAAGACACTATGGATAGTTTCCCAGCTCTCCATTAAGGGTAAAGCAATTATTACAGCAGATCCAATGGTACCCCACGCTATTGCAATGATTGCCCAAAAAGTGAAGTAGCCTAAACTAAAGTTTCCTGCATTAAGATAAAAACAATCAGCATAAGGGACTGATTTTCTTCCAGGTAACATTTTTCATTTCCCCTAAATGGTTATCATTAACGTTCATAGAAATTTTAATTAACTCTAATAAACTGAATTCCTCATGAGTTTTTCCAATTAAATAACACCTATGAAGGAAAAAGAAGTTACTTCTTGATCTGAAGGGCCACGTTGTGTCCTTGTGAGGCTACAGCTCAAAGAATAGTATTCAAACTGTCAAAAGTCACTATATAGTGGCTGGAATGAGGGTGATTAGAAAGAAGTTGAATAGAAGTGAGCTATGACACCAATCAGGGGAAAAAAGAAAAAGAAAAACGATCTATGATCTATTTCATGTGAAGGAAATACAATGTTCGGATCTCTAGGATTGACACATCATCTTCATGTTTTGATATCATGTGACATCTAGAAGCAAAAACATAGCTGCATTGGTATATTTACCTGCTGGAAGAGAGAGCAGTGGCCACAGTAACACAATAACTGCAGTAAAGCCAACACCCCATTTCACGATCCAAGCTTTAGCTCTCAACAGCCTTTCCTCCCTAAACTCATCTGCCGGCAAGTCGCTCTTGTCTTTCTCGACCATGCTTATCTTCTTGGTTGTATCCCATTCATAATTCTGTGGCCTAAAAACACTACACAATGCATGAACAAGTCCTCCAGTTAATATAGAGACAAGGTTGCCAGCAAGCATCGGCGCATTCCGGCCTGTTGTGTCAAGATTTATCCGACCATACTCTATTTTTGTCACTGCCAACCACGTCATTATTCCACAAACACAGCCTAGAATGGTTCCTAGAATGGCTCCTGTTGAATTTGCCTTCCTCCAGAGAAGCATGAAAGAGATGGGAATAACTGCAGAACCAACAAGAACTCCCATGGCAAGATACATCCAACCTAATGAAACTCCAGCCTTGTTGAGTATCACGGCTAGGACGCCCATGAAACAGCCAAAGCCTAGAATAACCCCTCTTGAAATTTTGAGGATTTGCTTCCCACTTGCTTCCGGATTGATATAGGTCCGGTAGATGTCATAAGTGCACAGAGAGGAGACTGCTATAAGTTCTGAGGAGCCGGCGGATGTCACTGCCCTGCAGAAAGTAGAGGCAGACAAATGTGAAGGGGAAAGTGGTAATGGCTACAAGGCATTACATAAATGGAAAAAAAAATAAAACTCACATAAAAAGCATTGTGAGAAGGAGAATGGAGCCTCCTTTTCCCATCAAAGCTACAGCGGTAGCCGGTGGAACAAGTCCATGGCTGGCCTCACTTTCTGTTATCGGAAGATCAAGAGCAAGTGCACCTAGACCCAATGATGTCGCTAAAGAGAATGGAACTGCAAACCAAACAAGTCCACCGAGCAAATAGCCCTTGTGAGTTGATGAAGGACGGGCAGCTATGGCACTAACCCAGTAACCCTGTGTCATGACAACAAACATGAGAGATTTCCCATATCACACGCCCTTGAAATAACAGACAAATTTAAGCAGATACAAGTAGACATTCGGTTGGCTAAGTTCAGACACCTGATAGAAATTGATTTTAAAACTAAAAAATTAAAGAAAAGCACTAGGCAATGTTTGATAAATGCTAATAATAAAGTGAGTGGAAACCATGGATGACAAATGATGTAAGTCAGAGAAGCCACCTAGGGATGAAAAGGAAACTATATGCTTGATCCGGTGCCCATTGTTTAGCTTGTCTGTTATCAAATTTATCTACCTTCTCTTTTCCAGTGGGCAAAGTACAATTGAATGTACAGGATGGCACGACTTCAAATATATTTGGGGCAAACGACCAACTTCTACCAATCCAAAGGTGCACCCTTTTCAAAAAGTTATGAGCTAACAATTTAAATGTATGTATAGATCAATTAGCAAGAGTACTTAAAAAGAACAGGCATTCACAATGACGACAAGGAAACTTAAAAACCAACATTAACAGAATAAGTACAGAAAACAGAAACTTACATTGTCAACAAAGACAGTACCAAAGTTGCCAACAATGTTGATTATTCCAAAAACAAGGCCACCAGAACTCAGCATAGTTAAATAGGAGCCCTTGAAGTTGCCACTTACAGGCCCACAGGCTTGCCCATCATGTGAAATTGGTTCGCTGCATATTCTTGATTTGCTAGCAACATCCCGAAGATGGTTATACACAACTTTTGGGCTACCAAGTTCACTGCTAGCTGTGTAAACTAAGTAGACAAATACGACCAAAACTAGATGCACTGCACAATAATAGAAGAGTGCTCAATTTAGAAACCCTCAAAAGGTATGGAAGCATCAGTACTAGTACCCAGCTGAAAAATATTTGCGAAAAATTAACTATAACATGCACAAAACCTCAAAAGTTAAAATATTCAGAGTCAGTAATATCACTGGGTCCCGGTATTCAGATCACAAGAAGAACTGAAGAAGTATACAAATAAACAGAAGAAACTTATAGATGATAGTATTTCATTCTCTAAATATTTGGTTCCAACAATGTTGGCACTGCTATAGATTGATAAAAACTGATGGAATAATTGGAACGAGCTAACCATATTTAAGAGTATGCTCAAAACTATGCTCATAACCATTGAAACAATAAAACTGTGGTCCCATTAGAATTAAAATATCCTTTTTTATCGGTAACTGAAAATTATTTAAAAGAAAGAGAACCGTACAATACAAAGAAAGCCTAACCAAACCAAACAAGGAAAAATCAAACAACCGGTATACAAGGATTATTCCGAAAGCCAAAAAAAAAAGCACTACACTGAAAAATAGACACCAACTAACCAAGTCAGAAAATTCATAATAACAAATCCTTTTACCAGCTGCTCCATTTTATCAACTGAAAATTCATGAATTGTCCCATAGATTTTCATTTTTTGGTTGAAAGCTTCATCCACCACTATGCTATGGTCATTCAATTCTATTGGTCTCTATGTTCTTTCTGTCAACCAGGAGTTGAATTTCTATAGGCACTCATTCATACAGTCCATAATTTCATAAATGCTCTTATGTCTTCATAATAAGGGTGTTTTAGGTTGCTTCTAAAGTGCAACTTATCTGAATCTTTTGGAAGAAGAGACGGTTATTCATTCTGTCGTGTACTCCTGTTATTCTGCATTTCCCCATCTCATATCATTAGCATCCTTAATACTAATTTGAGGCAGATTAAAAATAGCATCCCATAACTATCCGGTGAAATATATGATGTCTCTACCTTTTCAAATGTACAGGGGAAACACTGATTGCATTTAGGATAAACCCAAAAACATCCTAAATTCTTCACCTCATACATATCTAAATGAAAAGGCTCACCTTGTATGTATTCTGACTATAAGGTTGAGAAGAGTAACGATGGCTCTTAATGAGTGACTTGTCTTTCAAATCCAATTACTTGTGATTCAGTTTATCTAAACTTCTGTCTTTGTAGAGTAATATATGACATCAAGGATTATTAGCTAAGAAGAAAAAAGGAATCAATGAACTAAGGTCGTGGCTGAGGATGTAGGAGAACAAAATCAAATCCAATCACGATTAAGGTAGCAATCATGCTGCAAAATGGGGAACAGGCCAAACCAACATGCAAAATGCAGATCGAAAGATGCACAAGTTTTAGTAGAATGTTTGTATCGCATTAAGCCAGTTGTCATGACAGAACATGAAGTGAACGAAGAAATGTGGTCCCATTAGTGAATTACAGACAAACCTGTAAGAGGTATTAAAAGAACTGAAATAAAGGTCAAATCAGCAATTCAGAATACCAATAACTGAATGAATGTAGCTTGCTAAAAATGTGGCCTTTAATCCCCCAGCCAAAGTATATACTATCACACCAAGAGGTATTAGAAAGCTTGCAGCATATATATTCACACCAGTAAGTGCATTTACAACAGCAGAACCACCAAGGAGCAGCATGGCCGTTACGATGATATTTGTTAGGAAGCAGAATACAAGGAAGACAATGTGTGCAGCTGTTCCCCACCTGTAACAGAACAGATTATGGCTACGCTGGCTCATGCAACTTCCCAAATTTCATATATTGAAACATGGAAATACAATTATATAACATACCGAGCTCTTACAATTTCACAAACTGTGTGAGCATGGGGAGCTTTCCTTTTGATTTCAATTGCCATCACACCAAACAAAAGCACCTGCTTGGGACAAATGAAAGGATTATGATTTAATGAGATGCACATTTCAAACAATACCACTTTGATCTACAAAATTGTATTTAATACAATCATAAGGAAATTCATATAGGTTTGTTCGCTGTATGAAGAGAAATCAAGAGACCTGGATTGTAGCGCCACTCGCATACCAAAAAGGACCGCTTATGCCATACTCCCAGGCAACATTGGAGCTTTGCAGGATTGTTGCAGCCCAAGTCCACTTTATAGAAAGATGATATTTAGGTTAGCAGATCAAAAGATTAAATTCAGACACCAAGAAGCATGCTTGTTACCTGGGATACAATGACACTAGCAATCAATCCTGTTTTAACATTCCTGCCAGCTGTGTTAAACCATTCCGATGTGTGACGGGATCCAACGTAACGCTTTTCTAGCCATACCTACTCCAGCGTTAAAATATACATTAGAGAATTTACAAGTAATGATATAATCAATTTTGAAGCAGGCAGATTTCCATAATCCATTGTTGCTGTACTATTATTTCCAAAACCTGCTTTAGTTTGTAAAATCTGAAAAGAAAAATAATAATAATAACAGGTTGCTTTTAGGCTCAAGGTCATAACATTGCAAGGTTTCCACCTTCTGTAATATATTGCAATATAAAAATTTTAGTAAGAGAAGCAAGACATAACATTGCAATTTAATTTAACATCTTGATTATTGCAACAAGGGGAAGCTGAGAGTAGAATTGTGCTCCAGTTAAGTGACGATATGATCAACAATTCATCAAGTGGGTTTAATTTGGCAGAAAAATTATCACTCGTTTGATGATCTTAAACATTAGACAGCAGAGGAGAAAGCCAGTAGTCAACATTTAACAAGAAACACTTTTGGAATATTAGTTCTTTTTTTTTTTTTTTGCCATATAATATAATATTTGTTTTATATTTCTATCTTCCCATTTCTCTATTGATATCATCATCCCATTCAAAAGCAAATTGTCATATCAAACAAAACCAATATAAGCAGAGCAGGATACCTCACTAACAAAAACTTGAACTTGGGAATAACTTTTTTTTTTTTGAACGGTAATTGAAACTTCTTAATTAATTAAAAGAAGGTTACCAAAAAGGAAAACAAAGAGGAAGAGATAATAAAGAACATAAAAGAAATGGGAAACACAAAAAGAGAAAAGAGCAACTAGGTACAAGAGCGTTGTACCCCACCGAAGCAAACTATAAGATAATACCCTTGCAAGGAGACATCCTCTCAACCCCCTGTTTAGCTAAAGCATCGGCGAAGTAGTTGGCTGATCTAAGCTCATGGAGGAAGTGAACATTGATTGAGGAAGATGAAGCCCAAATTTCATTAAAGAGGAATTAAAATTTCCATGGGTTCCTCTTCCGATTAGTCACCCAAGCGATCGCATTAGAGAAGTCACTCTCCACAATAAGAACACCATGAAAGTTTCTAGAGAAGCAATGAAGAGCTTTCAAAATCGCTAAAACCTCTGCTTCATTAGAGTCACAAACCCCTTCATTAGAGTCACAAACCCCTGCATGCTTGGAGAACATGAATAAAACCTCTCCCTTACTATTTCGAAGTACCCCACCAATTCCTGCTAGCCCCGGTTTACCTCTAGAAGCTCCGTCGACGTTGAACTTAAGAACTCCAAGAGGGGGAGGAGACCAATGAACAGACTTCATCACCTTAAAACGACCACACCTCATACAAGCTTCCCAATTGACTAATATGTCATTTAGACTAAAATTCGAGAACTCCTTTCTAACCAAAGCCCAATTAGCAATCATCAAAGAGATCGAGGCAACTAACTCTTCTAAAGTAGAGGAGACATTTCTAAAAATTCTGTCATTTCTTTATTTCTAAATGCACCAAAGAATAGCAAAAGGAATCAACCTCCACAACGTACGCCCACATCCAACAAATGGACCTTTTGCCCAAGATTCTACCACATCTGCAATATTCTCCAAACTGCACCAAGTTACTCCACACCTGCCAAAGAAATAACCCCATATACCTACTGCAACTTCACAGTGAAGAAAAAGGTGGTTCATTGTTTCGTTTTTCTTATAATACATCACACAAATGTCGGAGATGCTAGACGTTGTCAATCCTCTCCTTCTCAAATTGTCTGCCGTAGACACTTTTGCTGCAGCAACAAGCCAATAGAAGACCTCGAGCCGGGGAGGAACCAGCTCCATCCAAACCAAAGAAGAAGAAGATCTAGAGATATGGTTCCCCTCCAAGGCCAAGTGAAAAACTCTAGCTGAGAACTCTCTGGATAAGGAAGGTTTCCAAATCTGAGAGTCCTTGTAATCCCTGCACAGAAATACATTAGAAAGAAGACTCAACAATTCCCCATATTGAACCTCCTCTAACAAGTGAAGCCCTCTCCTAAAAGACACATTCCACATAGTTCCACCCTCCCTCACCTAAAAACAATCATTGACAGCAGACTCCTTATTTAACACCACTCTAAATAACTTAGGAAATAATTCAGACAAAGGTCCTACCCCTACCCAATCATCCAACCAAAACCTGACCTCCCTCCCCTCACCCACCACAAAACCAACCCCTTTGGACAATACTTTCCCCATTCAGAAGACACATCACCAACTGAAGCAATGGCACCCCACACTTCCGACCTACGGTGTCTAGGGCCAGGTGAAGGCCACCACCCCCACCTATCCTCGCTATATTTAGTAGTAATGACCTTCTTGCAAAAAGCTTCCTTCTCCTCCCCAAACCTCCACCAACATTTCACCAATATAGACATATTTTTATTCTCCAAACTACCAAGACCCAAACCTCCTCTCCACTTTGGTTTAATGACCTCACTCCACTTTAAAAGATGTAATTTCTTCTTGTCCCCTTGACCTTCCCATAAAAAGTTCCTACGGATATGATCCACCTTTTCCAGCACTGCCTTTGGCATTTTTAAAAGAGATATATAATTAGACTGGGATATTAGATAAGCATGCTTTAATCAATGTAATTCTCTCACCTAAAGATAAGTATTGCTTTTTCCAAGAAGATAACCTTTTCTCAATTTTACCGATTAGTGGATCCCACAAAGCCTTGGATCTCGGCTTCATCCCAATTGGAAGTCCAAGGTATGAGATAGGGAGTCTTCCAACTTTACAATGGACCAAGTCCGCTAGAACATGGACAATATCCGTAGAACATCCTACTCCCACCAACATGCTCTTGGAGATGTTAATCTTCAGACCTGAAACCAATTGAAAACACCGCAATCCTTTTAAAAGCTAAAATTTCTTCTCCGTTAGAAGCTCTGAAAAAAAGAGTATCATCTGCATATTGTAAATGGGTAATTGCCTCCCCATTCCGGGTCACCTCAAAACCATTAATGACACCCAACTCTCTCGCTCTTAATAAGAGAGAGCCCTACGCCTCCATGACAATCGTAACCAGAAAAGGAGATAGGGATCCCCTTGCCGAATGCCTCTCAAAGCTTTAAATAACTTTGAAGAAGATCCATTGACCAAAACTGAGAAGGATGTAGTAGAAATGCACTCGCGTATCCATCCATGCCAGGTTTCCCCATAGCCAAATCTGAGCAATATATAATCAATAAAGTTTCAATCTACATGATCATAGGCTTTCTCAAAGTCAATCTTGAAAATAACCCCCTTGATTTTAGATCTCTTTCTGGAGTCAATGAGTTCATTGGCAATCAGTACTCCATCGAGAATCTGCCTTTTTGCCACAAATGCACCTTGTGAAGGACCAACAATGAGAGGTAGAACACGCTTCAGACGGTTTGCCAAAATCTTTGCCAACAATTTATACACACACCCAACAAGACTTATGGGTCTAAAATCACGAAGCTCCACCGGATTAGGCACTTTAGGGATGAGAGATAAAAAGTCTTGATTGATTTACCGGAAATCCCCAAGCTCCACTTGGGAATAACCTTCGAACAACGAATTAACAGCTGTGATTGATTTAATCCATCTGGGTTAGGCCCTTAGTAAATAACATCTAAATAGTAGAAGAATATACTGTAAAGAATAAGAAAATTACTCTAACAACTAGCTCTAAGTTGGTTCTATCAACAAGTATTCGGGTCAGTTACATCTTAGACAGTAGAGCAGCCCAAACTCCTTATCATTCAGTTGAGTCACAAGTCCAACTTAGCTCTTTTACAGCCTTAATTTATTAATCGGGCTGCTGGATATGTGAACCCATATCAAACCTGAAAGAAAACATTTCAAATTTTATTTCTTTGAACTATGTAATGTGGTTCACTTGCATCTAAAGTCCTAATCCAAACACAGAAGATTTGTTAATGAGACCAAAAGTCCAATCAACACCCACCATATAGAGGCCTGACTTGAGTCACCTGAATCTATGCATGGCTCAAAAACTTCTCTTGGTTTCATGCTCTTAACCAATCAGAAATTGAAATTTAGACCATACCCATATCAAAATGCCTAGAAATACCATTTACATAAGAATCAAATAAAATAAAAGATCTTACCAGAAAAGATGTGAAGACTGCAAAGAAGGCCCCAAAACCCAGAATAACAGAGTACCCAACTCCTTGATTGAGGACAGCTTTGCCCTGAAAGAAGCTGCTCTGTCGTACACATCCTCCTTCTCCTGTCACATAGTACTTCTCTGAGAATTTGAAAGGGGAGCATGTTGAAGAAGAAGAAGAAGAAGATGCCATACAGAGAAAAAGAAGAGTAGTATTTGGGGAGTCTGATGAAAGGAAACTGAACAGTCAATCAAAAGAGTAGTATCTCCATTTCTATTCTTCTCCTACTACAATTGATTTTAGCCCACATCAATCTGCCACCTCCCAAGAGCGCTGAATAATATATTAGAATGAGTGGCGATTAGAGGAGATATCTGTGCATCAATATCAACGTACGAGCATGAAAGTCAAACTAAGAGTAGATCAGAGAGTATCTTGGGTGGAAAAAGAATCTTGGGCGGCCCTTTTTTTTTTTTTTTATTGACTATGGAGGCAGAAAAACGGTAAACAGAAATGCCAAAGAAACGAACGAATCACACGGTTACACTTATTGCGGCCTTTCATTGGCCCAGTGAGGAAAAAGTTGGTAGACAGAGTAAGTTTGGTAACAGGAGAGGAGATGAATACTTGCTGAGGATTTAAAATTTCTTACTAGGGAAAGAAAAATATTTGCTGAGGATTTGCATAATTAATAATTCATCACATTTCACCATGGGTTAGAATTGCGAAAACGGGAGAATTTTTTAATCCAAACTGGCAACAAAAGCCTTTGCTAAGCCCAAGTCTAAAAGTAAAAAAACATATTGAGATTTTGATGCATATTATTGGAAACAAAATAAATCTAAATGAAAAACAATTATATCATTTATCATTCTTACATTTTATATATTAAAATATAGAGGAGAAAAAAATAGTTAACTCACACAATTTATAAATAAAATTCAAACTTATAATATCCACTTATGTTGATTTTTCATATAAATTTTAAGCAAATAAGTAAAATAATTATGAATGTAAAAATTAGAATAGAAGTAAATGTTAAAAAAAAAAAAAAACTATGGGGGTTAACAATATTAAAAAGCATGAAAAACATCTCCAAGAAATCGGTGACGAGCTTTATATAGTTGTCATATGAGGGAAAATAGAAATTGCATATAACAAGGTAGATATGGCATTCTAAAGCAAGATTTATAATTGATTCTCAATTCAATAAAATCAAGGAAGATAAATGTAAAGACATTAATACCAAAATGATTTTAGGAACTAATAGATGTTGCATGGGCGTGGAAATTATTAAGAGAGATCAAAGAGATTTTAGAAAGAAATCACGGGAATGAATAAAGAGATTTCACTTGGTTGCTGGTAGGCATGCCAAATTTAGAGAGATTTTATGTGGTAATGATGAATAGATTTTAAGAGATAAGTTTTGGGTAGCAATTAATAGACATTTAATAGATTGCGTAAGTGAGAAATCATCCATTTAATAGCTGGGTTCCCCAATTGCTTTAATATATATAATTTGGTTTTGAACACCAAAATCGGTGGATATCAAACAACCCACTTAATATGAGCCCTATAGCGGATAAATGAGAGAGAGACAAACTAATGAAGACCTTCGTGAGAGTCATTTGCGAGAGAGATTGAGAGAAGGGATGATTTCCGAATAGGGGTTTTATACCCATTCCCTTTCAATCGAGGGTATTCACTAGGGGCATCAGATCTAAGTAGGGATGTAAATGGGTTCCCGATTCTCTAATTACTCGAAGGTTCGGACCCGTTAAAAATAGGGTCTGGGTTCTTATTGAGGCCCTGATAAGTAAATGGGTCTGGGTCCAATTTCATCTTGGTTCAGACTCGTGGACCCGAGACCCGACATATCACCTCAATTTTTTAAAATCACTCATAAAAACCATATTTTTTAAATATAATTCTCTATCAAGACCTGGACCCGGATCCAGACCTGTCCCATATATGGTTTTAGTTCCGGAGCCAAGAAGTAGGTTCCGAAACGGTTTTGGGTCTGGATCCGGTTCCACCTTCTCCTTAACGGTTCCAGTTCTGGGTCTACCATAGACCCGGATCGACCCGTTTACAAGCCTAGATCTAAGGAGT
The DNA here is from genome assembly GCA_028538565.1 of Umbellularia californica. NCBI lineage: Eukaryota > Viridiplantae > Streptophyta > Magnoliopsida > Laurales > Lauraceae > Umbellularia > Umbellularia californica. The sequence goes on from JAPQWN010000012.1 coordinate 2,453,961, forward strand.
AAAAAATCAATGATGATATGTGATTGTCAAATTTAGATTCGGCACAAAATCGTGAAAGGGGAAATATTTTCACCACAAATTTTGTTATCGAACGTGACCAAAATGGAAATAAAGTAGATTTCTATAAAAGTGAGAATTACTGTTTTACCCTTGTACATTATGGCTTTTCAAAACTTGTTAGAGGTGAAGAGGTACATCAGGAGTGGAGACTTGTAAAAAATTAATAATAAATAGAAACTCAACGGTGGGCCCATTTTTAATGATTTATGGCCCCAGCTTATATGTAGGGATGAAAGTGGGTCGGGTCGAGCCGGGCTTTGATAGGCCCTAGGCTCGGCCCGAGCTTGAGAGGGCCTAAAAAATCTTGGCTCGGGCTCTGCTCTTATTAAATAGGGCCGGCCCTCGAGCCGACCCTCGAGGCCGGTTTGATTGAGGCCCTAGGCTCGGCTTGTGAGCCTGATCCGTTTTATAATGATATAGGTCAATGTTAATATAGATTTAGGGTTTAGGATTCATGGATTATTTAGTGCTTAGGGTTTAGGAATTATTTATATTGGATTAAAATTAGGGTTTAAGGTTTAGCGCTTAGGTTTAGGGTTTATGGATTATTTAGTGCTTAGGGTTTAGTGTTTAGGGTTTATGGATTATTTATATTGGATTAAAACTAATGTTTAGGATTTATGGATTGTGTTATATTATATATGTATTATCTACTGTATAGTGTACATATATATATAATATGTGTATTAATATATGTAAACCCTAGGGCTTACGAGCCGGGCTTCATCAAGCCCGAGCTCGGCCCTTTTAAGCAAACGGGCCTCCTCCTAGGCCTTAGCTCGACTCTTTTGTCTTTCGAGCCGAGCTCGGGCCGAGCCTATAACAGGCCGCCCGCGGACGGCCCGACCCACTTTCACCCCTATTTATATGGATGCTATATTTGACTTTTGTGGTATTTGATTTGGAAATTGAGCCCCAAATTTTATGCAATTGCATTCCACTCTCAATTTCGATTTTGAGTTGGACTCAATTACATATACATTGAAATTTTAAATTCAATTTTCAAATAACAAGATGCCCATCTAGATAAGAAGAAAAGATTTAGAATTTATCTCATGCTCCCATTCCACATCTGCCTATCTCTCTCCCTCTCCAAGTTTGCAACGAGAAACTCACAGCTCTCTCTATTTCTGTCTGTCTCCCAAGAACAAAGTTTGCAACACTTTATCTCTCGATCTCAACGTCAGCTTCATCAAGCTCAGCCTCATCACACGAGCATCTCATAGATCAGATTGATTTTTACAAAGAAAGCAATACATTCTTTGTTTCAAGTATGTTATCCACTGTCACTGGAGATTGATTTTTATAAAGAAAACATTGTATTCTTGGTTAAAGTAAGAAGACAATACTCATGCAAATAAAATAGACATAAAAACACATAAATAGATGCAAAGAAATATTGTACGTGTATTTTCAAATTGAAGAAGATAAAGAATAGAAAGATACTTTCCGGATCTGAGTTCCTTTTTACAACCGGATATTTTGCATATTACTCTCTTTGTATGCTAAGAAGGTTACACGAGGGGTTGGACGAGTGGTCAGTAACAGCATGGGGTTTTACCTGGCTTTCCTCCGGGACAAGAGGGATTCGTCCAGCCTCCGTTGGAAAAAAAAGAAAAATCCCTCCCTTTCTTTTTCATCAAAGGGACATTGAAGGAGAGTTTAAATGGGCAGCAGTTTTGATGGTGTGATGGGGAACTACTTTTCACATATGAGGTTGTGTAGTAGTTAGAGACTCAAACTTAACACTTCAACATTACATCAGAAGCCCCAAACTGAACTATCTCTGCCATCTCTTTCTCCCTGCAAATTCATCAACCTTGTCTCAGTACCCACTTCTGAAAACAACTCACCTTGACTTTCTGCAGAACCCAACTTTCTCCTTCTCTATCACAGCTTCCTGCACCAACAAATAAAACCAGCCACCATCATTATCTTATTTCATCTTCATCAAGCCCATCATACCCAGCCAATCGACCTCCATCTTGTAACTTCATACGTGATTTGAGTTTTTTTATTGTTCATGTTTTGGTCACATGATTGAAATGTGATATTATATATATGTGTGTGTGTGTGTGAGTGTATTTCTGAATTTTCATTTTACTTTAAGACATTAATTACATAAGTTATAATTTCTTATTTTGAGATTAAATTAAGGTTTTATTCATTTTTTAGCAAAATTTTGATTATTGCAAAATTTTTTTTTTGCTCAAACCTAGCACGGGCCCATTTTGATTGGTATATAATACAATAGATTGCTATATAATACAAAATTACTCAATTAAAACCTTGGTAACAAAAAATTGTGATTTCCTTATCCCATTCAAAGGTTAATATTGGCAAATCTTATGCTTTTATTCTCTTTCTTTTTTTTTAATGATTTTTTATGTTTTTTTTTTAGGAAATTCGAATGATATTGCTCTATGATTCATATTTTCTTCTTACATTGTAAGATTTTCTCTTCTTTACCATGTTTCCATTTTTTTAGTTCTTTATAGATTTTGGGTAATCTGTGATCCATTTCATTTTTTTTTAACATTATTTAGTTTTGATGTTAGGTTTAGATCTTCTTATATTTATATTTTGTAAATATATAAATTATAACATTTGATCTATAAAATATATTTTAAAAATAATTTATTATTTTATAATTTTTAATTATAAATTATGTTCTCCATCCATAGCTCGGGCATATTTTGCTAGTAAGATTGATTGAACCATAAAACTGGCCATATGAATAATATATAAATCACAACTTCTCGTATTATTATTTTTTTTTCTAAGGAATTCCTTGCATTGCTAATCATGCATTGATCATATTATTAATCATTTACCTCTTGGGGTCAATCAATCATTTTATATGATGTAATGACCATATGTGTGGTTTAATTAGGTGGGCCTTCAAATTATCTAAACCTTACAACATTCTCTACTTCTAAGAAGTGAAACTGCCACTTAACTAGGGGTGCATATGGAAAGTTGTGCCAACTGATATCTCTCTCCATATCACCATATGAGACTCCTTGTGAGGGTTGTATCTTTGTGAGTGGGGTTCACCCACATGTAAACTTGAGTAGGCCCCATTACAAATGCAAACATTTGGACCAGTTTTGTTAAAACCATCAACTAAATCAAATCCTTTGGTTTTCTATTTTCTCAAATCGAACTGACCATGTGCTAGAATCGAACGGAAAGGAACTGGTTTGGTTCGATTATAGTTTTTTCATTTTTTATTTTTTTCACATAAAAATGATAGTTCAATTGGTGAGAGATATTGAACTTGGTAACATAGTAAGGGTTTGAGTCTCTTTCAAGTAACTTTTGGTCAGTTTAACTACAGCTTCAAACCGAAAATTGAACCGAACTGACCAAACTAGTCTACTACAAAACCAATCCGGTCTGGATCGATTTAGCGGTTAATTGGTTTTTTTTTTTTTTCTGCACCCCTACACTTAACAGAGATAAGATAGCACCTGAATACCCTTCCTTGATTAATTGTAAGTTGAAGAGATTTGTAACTTGTACGGCCCAATTAAAACAGTAGTCCTAGGAGTCCTATCAGCAGGCAAAAGCTATAAATAACTAAATAAGTGCCTGCAAATTCTCGGTATTCAACTAACGAGTCCAAGTGGATTACAACTTTTTAAATTTGTAGCCGGGTATCTCTCTGCTGTTATTCTCGATCTGCTTTTGACCTCAATCGAGATTGGCACGCAGCAAAGTAGAACAAGCTCAGACGACACTGACACCATCATCGATTCTGGCTAGAATTTCGATTTCCATCTCGTTCAAGAGACTCTCTCTGGGTTGTTTGGGAAGATAGCAAGAAGAACTGAAATCTGCAAAACCAGGTACTTTTGATCTAATGCTTCTCTTTCCATCATGTGGTTATGTTTTGTTCCAGGTTTCTTAGACTTTCTTCTATCGGATCTTTTTGGATGTTAAGAATTTTTTTTTTTTTATTCTGATTTTGTTTTCCTATCTGAATTTCGTTTTCTTCTTCATTACTTTTTGCGTTACGTTTCGTTTGGTTCTCGTTCTCTTCTTCATTGCTATTGTTCTTGTTGTCGTTGTTCTTATTACCACCGCTCTTGCTATCGTTGTTGTCGTCTTTGTTGCTGTTGGTATTTATCTTCTTTCTGCACGTCTCTTTGCTAAAGACCCATTAACATTTTGGTGTGGTTGGCTCATGTTGTGGGCCCATGATCACAGAGCTTTTCTATCATTCTTTATTTTCTCTTCAGTTTTTCCAATCTCTGCTGTGTAGACAACATCAGTGGGTCTTAAAATTTCTTAGTAATTTCACTGTGAAACAATATAGGCCCCCTACCAAATTGATCTATATAAACTATTTATGCTTTTAAAATATTGTATCAGTGTTTAAGTTATCATTCTAATTGTGGGCTATTAATGTGAAATATTAGGAAGATTATGAGGGAAGAGACTTTTTTTTTTTTTGTTGATGATTTAGACTTTTCATAAGTGGGCCCCACTAATGTATTGGTTGATCATCCTTGTCCCCTCTGAAAGAAAATGTTGGCTCTGCCACTGCCATGAGGTCATGGCCATGGAGAAGGGGAGAAAACTTTCCAACATTGGATGGGATGGGAGTTTTACTGGGAGGAATTGACCAACATTGGATGGAATGGGGAAGGGACTAAGCAATGGAATTGCTATTGTTGGGGTTGGTAGATGGGGTAGTAGAGGATTGAGAGGTTGAAGAAGAGGCAGCCATTAGAGCAAATATGAGTAGAAAAAAAACAGAGAGAAGAAGGTCCTAGATTGATGTTTCTCTGATGCCATATAAATGAAAGTAACTTAAGAAAGAATAATTTATTCTCTTATTATTCTTGCATCAGGATACATGCTTTATATAAGAGAACCTGCAGTAACAATTAATAACAAAGTGCAGGTGTCAGCTCTTATCCTTGACACTCCAATCTCCAATCCATGGTAATGAACAAAAGAGAGAGAGAGAGAGAGAGAGAGAGAGAGAGAGAGAGAGAGAGAGAGAGAGAGAGAGAGATCGAGAGAGGAAATCTTTATCAGAATTTGGTCCAAGTAATCTAAGCAGTTGCCATTAGGTGCTCGTCCATTTTCTTGGATCAGTGCAGAGCGATCTTATCCATATTTGCGTTTGTAGTGGCCGATCAATCTCCAATAAGAACTTCGGCAGTGCCAAATGCCTCTAGAAACTTCTTTTGCCTAGTTTTAAAGGTAAAATATTGAAGTGTTTTTAAAGAATGATCAAACGTTGAACAATTTTCTAGTGATATGTAAAAGATCATTTGAAAAAAAAGGAAGTAATCTAATCTTTGAAAAATTCATTATCAACTAGTGATGTTGAGTATTGTGACCACATTTAGTTTTGTTTCATGGATCATATTAGAATGCTGGCTTTGCGATGGTAGCATGAATTTTTTTTTTTTTGTAAATTTTGAATTGCCATTGCTTTGTCCAATTCATTTTTATTGCCAAATTTAGTTTGTTTCATGCATCTATGTAGTGCTGCTCTACCAAAGCTCATCATTTTCTTGTTCTCATGCAGATAGTCTGACAAAAGAAAGGATGAAAAGTAAAGATCTAAGGCCATCTCCTTATCCGGATCGACGGGTTCCGATGACTATAATGCTATTAGTATTTTGTGGATTTTCTTTCTATCTTGGAGGGATTTATTTCCCTGCGAATAAACTCCAAAAAGAGGATGTCAGCCACGCATTACAACTTGAACCAATTGAACCAAAGGCAGTCACACCTGCCTCACTTCAAGTTGAACCAATTGAATTTCCTGAGTGTGAATGCTGTGAAGACCGCACTCCATGCACGGATCCATTGGTATATTTTCTAATATATTCACACAAGAAATGCACCCTAGTTCTATTTTGTACAATGAACCCACTGATAATTAATTTAAAACCTTCAGAGTCAGTCTTAACCACTTCCTCCACTCCAAACTAACCCTTTCACGCAGGCAGGAATTTGGAAATCACCTAATTTGACACTGATATACCATTATTGACTACTGAATTTAATCACAAATATTTCTGCTATTAGAAAATCATGGGACTTTGAGGCTTTAAAAATTAGTTTGATTTACACATGACTATGTGCATGTATGATCTGTTTGACAATGGAATGTTTCATGGTATGTGCACCAATTTCACATGCCATCTAATTTTTTGTTGTTGCAGAGATGGAAGAAATATAGTGTCCATAAACTTGCTTTTATGGAGCGACACTGCCCTCCAATGTCAGAAAGGGAAGAATGTCTAGTGCCTATACCATTCGGCTACAAGACACCAATCAGATGGCCAAAGAGCAGAGATGAATGTTGGATGAAGTGATGTCAACATTTTTTTTTTTTGAATATTTGTTTTATTCGTTTTGCGCTTGAACTGCTCCATTATCGATGGTGATTTTTCATAATTTTCCTTGTTCATATTTCAGAAATGTGCCACACTTTTGGATTAATGACAACAAACCCGATCAGAATTGGGTAAGGAAAGATGAGGCAGATGAGAAGTTCCTATTCCCCGGGGGAGGTACAATGTTCCCTAATGGGGTTGGGCGCTATGTGGATCAAATGCAAGAATTGATTCCTGGTATGAAAGATGGAACAATCCGGACTGCTATTGATACAGGTTGTGGGGTAAGTGTTTTGCTATAATTCATTCTTGCATGTTTATATGATGGTTGTCATCGGTGTATCTTGGGTTTTTTTTGTGTGCTCCACTTTACAGTAAGAATTGCATCTTTTTCATTTTTTGCTGAGTAAATAATGGCATCTTGGAAAACTAAGCTTTTAGAGGCCAATATAAAGTGCAGGAGCCTATGCCTCTGTTAGAAGTCAAGTGAATCCATGTTGCATATCCATAATCCATGCAAAAACCACACATGAATGGATGTTGCATGGGCTGCTCACTCTATACTTTTAAGGTGTGTATTGGTTAGATGCCTCATACCTGAAAGAGGCACTGGTGCAACTCTTGTGGGCTCCAAATTTTTAATGCAAACCATTAAATCCCAAAATGTTTATTTTCATGTCCTAAATTTTCATATATTTTGAGAAAATGAAAATTCTACACATGTAATCTGAATCATTCAATGTTTACACGTGAAAATTGTGCTTCCAAATAAACATGGTAATTTGTTTCACATGTGTGACCCTTATATATGTAAATACCGTATTCACACCACATACATAAAAGACAAACTACCTTAAATGTTTTTTCGCATTTTATTAAGATAGCTGACTATGTAGTAGTTGTGCTCTTTGCCCTTTGCCCTTTGGTTGCTCTAGTTGTAGAATCTACCAATCTAAAATTTTCCTAATTGGTGCAACGATCCGCATTTTAGGTTGCAAGTTGGGGAGGTGATTTGTTGGACCGCGGAATTTTAACCGTTTCTCTAGCACCAAGAGATAATCATGAGGCTCAAGTTCAGTTTGCACTGGAACGTGGAATCCCAGCAATCCTGGGTATCATGTCAACACAACGCCTTCCTTTCCCATCCAGTTCATTCGATATGGCTCACTGTGCTAGATGTCTTATCCCTTGGACAGAATTCGGTAATTTACTTTCCTATTTTAGATTGCTTTGTTTTGATTCTTAATTTAAAACTTGGATTTGAATGGGTCACCCATCAAAAGAATTACTGTAATTTTTGAACTAAATTACTGTCAAATAGAACTAAAAAATAAGCACACAGTGTTCAGAATTTAATTTTTGAATTACTGTAATTTTGTTTATGGGAGTGTGGGTGTGACTCTATCCTTCCAATTCTTGGTGATCACCATCTATAAGTGTGGGATATTCTCTTCTGGGTGTAACTGTAGTGAGCAGATAAAAATTGTTAGTGCACACTTTTCATTTTCTATTGCATTTCAACCTCTCTTATATGTAGAAATGTGTTCTGTTTCAGGTGGGATTTACCTTCTAGAGATTCACCGTATACTCCGTCCAGGAGGCTTCTGGGTCCTCTCCGGCCCCCCAGTGAACTACCAGAACAAATGGCAAGGATGGAATAGAACTGTGGAAGAGCTGGAGTCAAATTATGAGAAGTTACAAAAGATGCTAGCAAGCATGTGCTTCAAACTATACAATCAAAAGGATGATATTGCTGTATGGCAGAAATCCTCTGATGAAAGTTGCTATGTTCAGCATGATAATCCTGATGTCTACCCTCCAAAGTGCGATGATGGCACTGAACCAGATGCAGCATGGTACATACCACTCCGTCCTTGCCTTGTTCCAAGCCAGGGATTTGAGAAAACTGGATTGGAAGCTACTCCTAAATGGCCTGAGCGCTTGCATATTGCCTCTGAGCGCGTTTCTATGATTCCTGGTGGGACTTCTGGTGCATTTAAGCAAGACGAGAATAAATGGAAGTCGAGGGTGAAGCATTACAAGACTTTGTTACCTGTGCTTGGAACTGATGAGATAAGAAATGTCATGGACATGAACACAGTGTATGGAGGTTTCGCTGTTGCACTTATTGATGATCCTGTGTGGGTTATAAATGTGGTTTCTACCTACAGTGCAAATTCACTTGGTGTGGTTTTTGACAGAGGACTGATTGGAACATATCATGATTGGTATGTGAATGCCACATACAACTTGCATATATTGTGTATTAAGTCCTACATTTTGAAGAATACTAACATTGCGGAGTTTGTAGTATATTCATTTACGTCCCTCCTTATTTGCATGATATGAGAACATAGGACTCCATTGTCAGCTAATGGTTCCGGTTCCATTTTCCTTGTGTAGGTGTGAGGCATTCTCAACATATCCTCGAACATATGATCTCTTGCATCTCGATGGCCTCATCACCGATGAAAGTCACAGGTAATTTGTTAACTGCTTTTGGAGAGAACACATTTGTTAGTGTTTCATGGGAAGAGGCCATGGCACAGTGGAAGGTGCTCATTATAGGTTGTGGGTTCAAGTCACGGAGAATATTCTCTTGGACCACTCAGGTGTTTTCCACCAGTGGGCCCTGCTCTTGCATGGGAGAAAGATTTCCTTCAAGTTCCATAATGTTACCAATGGAAAACAGAAAAAGTGAATGTTTTTGCTGTTTCTCTATCACAAGGAAGGTCATCAGATATTCGGCTGCTTTTGATTGCAACTGAAATCGATCCATACACCAAAATCACACCTAAACTACAGTCATATTCTTATGAGATAGAAATTGCTTCTAATACACTGCAAGTCTGCAACCCTGCCTCTTAGTGACTTTTAAGTCAAGTTTCCCAATGTCTATTCATATCATGCGAATGAATTTCTAGGAATCCTAAGACCTGTATTTCTAAAAGTAGTTAAAAAGGAAGAAAAAAGGTGAATACTGAAAGTGACAACAAATAATCTCTTCTTTAGTAGAAAACGAATTAGGAGGAGATTAGAAATGAATACCAAGACATCATCCTAGTAATTCAAATTCTAGGGAAGTGAAAGGCCCATCTTTATCTCTACCTTAAATCATCCACCCTCACCTCTTTTAAAATTCTTTCTTGTAGCTCATTTGACCAGGAATTCTTGTGTATTCAATTCCACACGCCTGTTTATTTATGAAGCTGGTTATACTTATATTCATATGCATAGAACTACAAGATTGCTTATGCTCACATAATGAACATTGTGGCAGGTGCAATATGAAATATGTACTCCTAGAGATGGACCGCATTCTACATCCGAACGGGTATGCAATTATACATGAATCAAGCTATTTCTCGGATGCTATATTAAACATTGCCAAAGGGATGAGATGGAGCTGCCAGAAAAATAAAACTGAAGATGACTCAGAAAATGAGATGATCCTTATCTGCCAGAAGGAGTTTTTGATCCCCACATCACATATTAGATGAAACAAAACTGTGAAAGTAGGAACCTCTAGAGGCTCCTGGAGTGAAATTGCATCTATATTTGTTGTTTCAAATTCATTGTAGACTGCTGCAGACCTTTCTGTTTTGTGCACTCTTCATGATAGAAAAAAGGGGTCATGAGTCAGACGGGCATCTCATTCTTAAGAAAGATATCTGGTTCAATTCATTGAATTTTTTTTTTATTTACTGCAAATATTCTTCTTAATTTTAAGTAATGGAGAACTGATGATATATACTACTAAAAAGATTCTTGCATGCAATAAACACCCTTAAGATATCAATGGCAGTTAAGTTCTTTTTTTTTATTTGTTCTTCTCCTACTGAGTACTTTCATATTATCAAAAATATTCAGGAGTGAAATTTGTAATGAACTGCATAATAATCATTAGTTCAATCAATTGTATAATCCGTATCCGTATGCCAGGAAGTGAGTGATCTATGTTTCTATGTATACCATGGCAATGAGTCCTGTGTAATGAGGTTGTAGGCCAACCTTGTGTCACTCCATATCTAAATAGAATTACTTGTTACTGTCTAGATAAGATTAATGGTCTATAAATAAAACTCTTCCCATGTAATTCAGCCCATGGAGTTTCATCACATACAACATCAATAAAGTAGTAAGAATTTTTTTTCCCCTTTTCAACCTCTTATGCTCTCGTCTTTTTACGTAAAAGAAAAAAAAAAAGAAATTTGGAAATTCCTAATTTCTGACGTGGAACTCTCGCCAAAATACGTCGCCTTAGAGAAAAAGTTGGTGGACCGGTGGCTTTACAAGACCGTAATGAGGGACCTCGGCTAATTATCTATAAAAAAAAACCTCCAAGGAAAATTTCCTTTGACCCCGTGGATACCAAAAAGACCCCAAATTTCAATATCGATGAAAACAAAAAAGCCCTAACCAGAGATATCGACTAAAAAAAAAAAACACCTTAAACTTAGGTTTTTTTTTTATTTTTTTTTATGGATATGAGAATTTGAAGGCATTTTTTTATCTTCAGATTTTACTTCAAACCTTTATTACTAAAATTAATAATAATAATAATAATAATAATAATTTAAGTAAATAAAATAGAAATTATAAATAGAATTTGTGTCTGTGTGTGTTTTCTTCGTATTTTGGTTCTTGGATTGCAAAAGAGGAAGAGAGTACTCAGTGGTTATGCCGCAAGGCCTAGAGGTATCAAATTTCAGATTCTGTTACGAGCGAATTCCAGAATTCTTCAATGATTTTGGTGTTTCTGTTGATCATTCGAATCGGAGGATTTGTGCTCGTTTCATTCCGTTGTTTTTAATGATTCTGATTGTTAATTCTAGGGTTTGCAAATTCTCGATTTCGATTCTTGTTATTGAGAGGATTTTGATTGTTTAAAGGTTACCTTGTGGGGTTTTTTGTGCTTTCGATTGATTGATGATTGATTGGTGGTGCTTAATTTGCTTTTTTGGGGGGGTTTGATTGATCCGAGAGCATCAGTTTGGGTGATTAGGGCACTTTCGGATCAATGATTCATATGTTAAATTGGGCTGTGGTTTGTGACTGGAAATGGAATATGTTGAATGGAAACCCTAGAATAACCAGAGGACCATGAATTTCCCGAACTCATTGTGTTTCTTCTGATGAAGAAGATCAGGTTTGTTTGTGGGATTCACGTTGTGAGTGATTAGTGAATATTATTGTATTGGGATTCTCCTTTACTAAGTCTAGGGCTTCTCCGCTTATGGTTCCAATCCTTGTGAACTATGGTTGAGTTTTCTTGTTGTGTATGATGTCTGGTAAATATGTTCCTACTCCTAGTGCTTGTGATTTGAAGAATCTCCATTCCTGTTCAAGGATTTGTTTCAATTCTAGAACTGGGAGTTTAGGGGTTTTTTTTAGCAAATGCTAATATTTCAGTTTACTCTCGGGTTACTATGATTCTGGAGTTGGCATCTTCTAAGAGAGTGTTTGGATCCTTGTAACTCTTAAATGAGTGGCCCAGGAAATGTGTGATGCTAGAGTAACCATTTTTTTTTTCCTTATTTTTGGATTGACAACTAAACACACAACTTGAATTTCCAATGGTTAATTACATGTTTCTGAAAATTCATGGTAAATTGAGGCATTCCTTGACTAACACAGTGTGTGTATGGGTCCCACAATGACCCACTTGTTAAGAGAAATGAAAATAAGATGAGATGATCAACTAGTCTGATCTGAAAGATTAATGATTATTAATCGGGTCTAAAAGGGGGTCCTTGCCTGGATTCTCAGGTCGGAACCTTCAAACAACAGGGTAATCAGACATCCATTGATCACCATAGTTGGATCTGAACCTGAAAAGAGGTTTAATGGCTAAAGTTGGGTTGTAAACCAAGCCTTGTATATTTGGGCTGTAGTGGGGTCCAGATCCATATTATCAAATGTATTGATTTGGATTCAGATCCACAAATATTCAGAACCATTTTTAGGAACTGGATCCAGATATGGATCCAAGTTTTTATCATATCCAAAAATAGGTTCCATATGCATTTCTCTTTTCGACGGGATCTACCAGTTGACACTCTAACCTCACTGTTTGTGCGTGCGTGTGTATTTATATATGCGGCAGTCCTCTCCACAGATGGTAGCATGGAGATTCACCATGTGGCCTTCCTTGTGGGGCCCACCTAGTGCCCCGTGATCAACTTAAAATCTCACACCCACCCACCCTCTCTGTCGAATTAGTTTTTTTTTTTAGCAGTAACGATAAACTATATTAAAAGAGAAAAGCAAGATACAAGAAGCCCACCAAACAAACAAAACAGAGCACGATGGTATAAAAGAATAATACTACCAAAATGAAAAGCAAAAAACAAAGAAACATCACACTGTGAAAGCCACCAAATTAGAAGACCTATCCACCGCTTGCTTAGCTAATGAATTGGCAAAACCATTTGCTTACCTCCCAACATGTTGTAACTTCACTTGCATCGAGGGCACTAAAGCTCTAATCTCATTAAGGTAAAATTGAAATCTCCAAGGAATGACAGCCGAAGAGGACACCCATGAAATAACATTGAGAGCATCGCTTTCTTCCTCTAACCTTGAATGAAATGAGGAAGAGGCAAAAATTCGAACAGCTTCTAGGATAGCCAACACCTCCGCCTCATTAGACTCCATAATCCCAACATGCTTGGAAAACATTACTTGCACAAGCCCTCCACTATCGCAAACTTCAACACCCCTACATTGGGAGGAACCCAATGCACCACCTTTTTTACCTTCTTTACCCCACAATATAAGGAAGCCTCCCGGTTATGCAACACACCATAAAGTTTTGCAGTGTCAAACTCCTACTTGAAGGAAGCCCATTTTGCAATCTAAAGCACCACCAATTGCTCTATATCTTCCACATGCAACAAAGACCCTCTGAAAAGTATATTGTTCCTTTCTTTCCACACCGACCACAAAATAGCTAAAGGGATAAGCCTCCAGAGAATCAAACAACTTACCAAAAAAAGAAGAAAACCTCCATGCTTCGACTAACCCAACCGACGACCTTGGGAAGCTCCAAAGAACACCACACCGCGCTAGAAACCTACACCACAAAGAATAAGAGAACTCGCAATGCACAAACAAATGGTCTACCATCTCATTGTCCTTCCCACACAACACGCATATGTCTGAAATAGCGAGTGGCATGGATCTTGGTGCTGATCTCATCAATGCCTCTGTGATTGCAGGGATATGGTGTTATAGTGATCAGTTGTCTCTTTCAAAGCCTACCTTTTGTAGGCATGGGAATAGGTCTGCAGCAAAGATAGGCAACGGTGCCATCCACGTGATTCTAGTTGGTTCGACCAACCCCTTTACTGGTAGAGGAGGATGTGAGATGGATGGTGTGAATATCCAGTTACTGGATAGGATGGAGAAAATTAATGCTTCAGTTTCTCTGGGAGCTAATAGCTGGCCTGATGACTTGGCCAAATGCATAGCTAGATGTGCCCAGTCCCTTGCCCGGCAGTACGCAGCTTGTCAATTAGTGGGTCCCATTCTTTTCAGTCAGAGAGTTTCTCAAGGGGAGCAGGTTTGGGCTTTTTTGTTGCTCCTGTTTTTGCTAATCCAGGCCTAACTATTCTTTCCACCCAACTGGAAAGCCATTTTTCTGCCTTTTCCAATCAAGAGCCTTCTCATAATATTGTTGCTCTCTATCGAATTAGTCACAAGCCCTGGTTTGTCACTCTTCCAAATGTTACTCACCATTGGATTGAAATCATAGAAAAATGATGAATTCTCAAACTATTAAACTTGGGGGCTGTGGATCAAGGGGTTAGGATAATGTAATGACCTTGAGATTTTGCCAATAGGTTGGTGCCATCCAGGTCTTTCGATCCTCCACCTTCCCATGATTGTCATGGCCTCTGGTGGGCCCCAAAAGGGAGTTCACATGGGGTTTGCATGATAAGGGTGTGCAGGAGAGGGTGACCCAATATAGATGTAAATAGAACTGCATGTAGCACTGTCAAAATGACATCGAGCAGATTTCTGTTTCCATAATATGTTTGTTCTAGTATCATGGTCATTCAAAATGTAGGGTAGATTTCTTTTTCCATGTTTAATACATTTTGACCAGTATCAAGTTATTATTCTTTATGTGCTGAGCTTATGACCTGTTGCCTGTGCTAACTGATTTTGATAATGGGTGTTAACCCTTGTGAAATTTGTTATTTTTCTTATGCCAGATTGCACTCCACTGTGTTCTTGAGGGCTTAACTAAATCACTCAAGATATGGAGCACATGTGCCTTTGGTCACACTGCAGCCAGTATTCATTCTTGTTATCCCAGGAGATTCTTGGCTTGTGGTTTCTCATTCTTGGAGAATTCCTTCTGGTTTCTTTTGTCAACTGCACATAGTGGCCAACTTCTCTAACATGATCATCAGAGAGAGCCTGATACAAATTTGTCCTGAAATTGGTGTTGGATCTATTTTACAGTTGTATCAGTAAGCTATCTAATTGTATTTTATATCTCATCACTCATTGCATACAACTGCACTAACCTGGTTTAATCCTACAGTGTATTCAATACCAACACAACTTCTTGATATCAGTGAGAGGTCTAAAGAGCTTGACTTTGGAGAAACCTTCGCTGGGGTACCTACATAAATCCTGAATTACTTAAAATTGTGTAAGATTCTTTTCCCCATGTAACACTGGCTTTTCTTGTGTGAGTATGCTTTCAGGATTAAAGTTTGCAAGTCTTCAAATGGATGTTTTAAGTTATCATTGCTAAGACTTACTGATATTTTAGCAAAGTAAATCTACCAAGTTGGTTGGATAACTCTTCAGGCAGTTGTGAGAATAGCAGCAAGTTGCATTACAGGGTGGTTATCTTGAACAAGAAAGCGCCACAGACTTTGGAATCCACCCACCCACCCCCAACCAACCAACCCAACCCCCCCCGCCCCCCCCCCACCCCCACCCCCCCACACACACACAAACCTAGAATGGATCGGTTGGTTTCATATGACCATTTTATTTTGGATAGACAAATATAGGATTCGACATCAAGTAACATCTATCAAATCTACAGTTTCGAGATAATTAAAGAAGTTGGGGATGGAACATTTGGAAGTGTGTGGCAGGCAATAAATAAGCAGACGCGTGAAATTGTATGCATTCTTCTTTTAAGCTTTAAATGCATGTAGAAGTATATCATCCATAGTATAGTTTTGGGATGTTTCATAAAGGGTCATTGTACTAAATTATTATATTTCACTTGACAGGTTGCAATAAAAAAACTGAAAAGAAAATATTATTCCTGGGAAGACTGCATGAATTTGAGGGAAGTAAAGGTAATAATAGTGCTAATCATTTATCCATTATTGTAACATAATTATCCTTCTATGGTTATCAGCTGATAAAGTTTATTGTTTTGGCAGTCCCTGTTTTAAGATGAACCATCCTAATATTGTGGAGCTTAAGGAGGTTGTTAGAGAAAATAATTTCTTGTATTTTATATTTGAATACATGGTATGTTTGTGAAGAGAACTCGCTGTTGTGCTGTCATTGTGTTTGTATAATAATGTTTAATTCTTGAGTCTTTACTCTGTACTTTGTTACAGGACTTCAATCTCTACCAAATTATCAAAGATAAGGGAAAACTCTTTTCATAAATTGAAGTTCGTAACTGGTGCTATCAGGTGTTTCAAGCTCTCGCTTACATGCATCAACGTGGATATTTCCACCGTGATCTTAAGCCAGGTAAGAAACTTGAATTTCAGAGTTTGGTGGCCTATGGCCAGAATCATTGCTAGTTTGCAACAATGACAATTTTTTTTTTTTACTTCTTGAAATGAATTAATAAATGTTTTTTTATGGTTACACAATGTGGAACTATCTGCTACTGTGATCATGTCCTTATTTCTGGAACTCCAAAAGGGTACCTATGATATCAAAACTTTTGTTATCCAAAAGTACACAATGTGAAACTGTCTACCTATGATATCCGAAGGGTACCTATGATATCAAGACTTTTGTGTAGTGCAATGGTTAACTGTAGCTTGATTCACGTCATTCATACCATGTTTGATACTTCGTATGCTGTTTCTGCGGTTTCAGTTGAGCGATTTTTACATGTATCAAAGAAATCGGATCTTGGAATTGTTGTGTTATTCTCAGATCTAACGAAATTTCAACGTGCAGTGACTGAAAAGGCCTTTTTAACTTAAGAGTTGTTTGATCTGATTCTCTGGATCTGCAATTTCTTCTCTTGAAATTATGTAAATAAAGTTTTAGTTTAATCTTCCAGATCTTAACCTGTTTGGATCATCGTCCCTTTTCTTTGATTGCATTGGATTTCTTTCTAATAGGAAGTAGTTGTCAGACATGCAGAGATTGGGAAAGTCCTCTTGCTATGAAGTTTTAGCGTTCTGAGTTCTGCTCTATAAAATGGGATACAGCTTAGATTTAGTAGAATCTCTTAATTTTATCGTGGTATCTGAGGGTTTTTTACAGTACAACTGCCCTTGGACATAGGGATATGGAGTTTTTGACCCGTAAGAAATCGTGTTTGGAACCTTTTTTGGGTGGTCCGGGTGCGGAACGGCTTCAGTTCTGGGTCCATACAAGTTCTTACCCGTGGACCCGGACCGCATACAAGTCTTCAATGTTGTAGACTGTATCTTAAAATCATTTTTTTTTTTTTTTACATTTTTATGTTTAATCATGTAGGTGCTTAGACTTGATACATTGTTAGAAGTTGAATGATACCCTTATTTAAAAAAAATAAAATAGATGAAAAGAAGTTAGAACTAGATTTTGGTCCTCTAGTTGGACCCGGTTCCGGTCCTCCTATAGGAACCAGGTCTAGAACCAACAAAGCAAGTTATGAGTCGGAGTCGGACCCGGAACCAGAACTGTTTTTTAGAAACGGATCTGGTCTGGGTTTAGAATGGTTCCGACCGGGAATCGTCCCATTTGCAACCCTACTTAGGCCTGTCATTTGCCCCAAAACAGTCAAAGTTGAAATATTTCCTATAGAGTTGTTTGTACAATATCAGTGTGATATTGCATAGCCCTAGGATATCACATAGGGCGATATGTCCAATATCACACGGCCTTAGGATATCACACAGGGCGATATGTCTAATATCACATTGCCCTAGGATATCGCACGAACGGCTCTGTGGGAAATACTTAAACTTTGACCACTCAAGAGCAAATGTCAGGTTTAATGGCAGTTGTACGGACAATACCCTTAATTCCATTGGTCATCAGCCCAAATTCAATCCAACATCTTTGATCTTACCCATGTTCCCATAAATTTTTTTTTTTGGAATTTTCCCTTCACACTCAGTGAGGGCAATCTGCAACCTGCCATGGTACTCCCTTGGACCCTTCATATGAACTGATTTGCAATTGACCCAACCTGCTGCAATTTCTTGTTTCTGCACTCGGCCCTGATTTTAGTTAGATTGTTTATTGCCCTATCTAGAACTACGCTTGACCCTTTGTGACTCAATCAGATTCTTTTCCTAACTTAGTTACTGATTTCTATTATCATAAACACTAAGATCCAAGGCTTTCAATCTTTCAATTCATCAGATAGCTTTGCATGAGCATGTGAATCTTCTATTATGGAACATGGGGTTTGGAATAGCGATTTAAGATGAGAAAGTTGGAGATGATTGTGATTTTATGATGTTATAAAATTTATGCGAATCTTATGCATCTGCTGCACCATAATGACACGTGTACTTACTTATATGTGGAATCCCACATGGTGGGACTTCCCCCCAAGACCTCAGCATTCATGTACATGCAAAAATGAGGTGATGGTCTGCTTTGTTCATCCAGTGGATGATGCTATCTTGGATGGGTTGAAGGTGGTTTAAATGTTTTGCTTAATGCATCAATCATTAGTCCTGATCATTGATTGTTGGTATTGAATAAAAAATGAGAATTGCTGGTTATATTCAACTCTATTTGTCAGCTTCCAATCATCCAGTAGTTATATTTATTTGTTAATTTTGGTTGTTGCATTGGCCAGAAAATGGATAGCTAGATAACACAAGCAATTCTTGCATGAAAGTTGAATCTTATAAGAATGGCATTTGTAGTGTAACCTATGGACGCATTATATTAGAAATGGTTTAATAAAACCAAAAGGATTCAGGAATATGACAATCAAGTAAAATATGTGAGGTGCTACGAGGTATGTATGGTACATAATTATAGTATCAAAGCATTTTCAGTACTGCACAATATTAGGTTTGGATACTGGGAAAACTGTTTACAAAATAGTATGAAGTAAATTACCGGTCAAAGGGCTGTCAATACTGGTGGACAAGTATCCATATGCGCATTGATGATTTTATCTTATTTACACCAGAGGCTGATTCATCATTTCTGGTATTTGAGGGTGACTACCTTTCTCATGATTTTAATATGACGTGGTTATGTTGCATTTTTGGTCATCACCATTACAATTTTGTTTGTAATGATTTCAAATTTTAACTAGAGCATCATTACATTCACTAGTGTTGCCTTCTAAGCCTTTTACATTTTCCCCCTTACATCTAAAATTTTGGCAACCATAAAAAAATGAATATTTCCATCAGATTGAGAACCATTATGCGAATGTACTCTATCTTTTATTTTATTTTATTTTTTGTTGCAAAAAACACCATTATCGCCAGAAGCCATAATTTAAACCCATGATCTTTCTTGATATGTTTTTAGTTTTTGACTAGATTTGTGACGATTAGCTATCTTTTATGGGTTCATCTAGAACATACTGCTTTGAAATGGCTTTTCAATTTCTGACTAAATAAGTGACAAATGGTTTCGTGGATGGATTTGGTTTGGGATTTTCTGCAGGAGGAGTTCGAAGAGTATGCTGAGAAAGCTAAGGCCTTACCAGAAACTATTTCAAATGAAAACAAACTCATTCTCTATGCACATTACGAGCAAGCTACAGTTGGACGAGTGAATACCAGTACGTAATAATAGAATAACCATGTGACCAATTTAAATGATTCTACTCTCTCTCTCTCTCTCTCTCTCTCTCTCTCTCTCAATGCATACTTGCGCAAAGGTTTGCGTGTGTCCCTATGTCAAAATATGCTGAAATAATATGTAGATTTCTATGGAACAAGCTTACTAGCAGTAACTTTACAAATGAAAATTTCCGAACAGTTCCACAAGAGTATCCTCTTGAAAAATTTATGGCAAGCGAAATATCACCTATGAACTCTTCCACATGGTAAAAACCATGTGAGTAGTGCTGGAGTATCTGGAGAGGGGAGGGTGAGGGGAAAAAAGTATCCTGATCAGAAGATGATCGAGTGATTGTTGTAGAGATAAAATGCTATGTGCTTTGAATTTATTTTTCCTTCCCTCTTTGTAGCCCGTCCGGGGATGTTCAATATCCAAGACAGAGCGAAGTGGGATGCATGGAAGGCTGCTGACTGTATGGTAATATCACTCAAGTCAAAGCATTTTGCAGTATCTAGATTTTTTTATTTTTATTTTTATTTTTATTTATGATTGATTGATTCTTACAATTGCTCCCTCTACAGGAAAGTCGACTGAAGAGGCCATGAGTGACTACATCACCAAGGTAAAGCAGCTGCAGGAGGAAGTTGCTGCATCTATGGCTGCTTGATTTTCTTACCCTTGTCTTAGTGATGTTTATTTCAGTTTATGTTATGAACAAAACAGTAATATCTTGTGTTGGCTTGAAACTTGGTTGTTTAGCTTACATGCGTTTTGCTTTTGGTACATTTCATTAGTTCTGATAGAGATCAAGCCATTCATAACCAATCCTAATTTGATCAAAGTTAATAACAAAGCCATTGATAACCAATCCTAATTTGATAAAAAAAGATGATCTAAATCTAATTTAGGTAAATCTTCAACAACTAAGAAAAACAAGTATCATTATACTCTTTCAAGGTTGTGGATAAACAGGTGTGATGCTACCTGCTAATTTAGATAGGCCCTTATGGAATATGTTCTCGGACTTGCTATTGCAAGTGCAATCCAGCACTGTGGGGCCTACTTGGGGCCACCTTTCATCAGTGCAGTTCCTTAGATACTTTTTTATTCCATAGTCTGGAAGCAGGCCCAAATTTTATGCAGAAAATCTATGGTTAAAATGCCATTAAATTTTTAAGGCCCTTCCTTAACTTTGGGGCTAGGATACTCTACAGGAGCTACCTTGTTTAGGAGGAAACCTTTTCGACTGCCCTTATTGGTAGATTTGCATCTAAGTGGGTCCCACGAACTAAACTAAGCTATCCACTCATTCCATGGTCCTGTTGGCGGATTACAATGGTACCTTTACCTTATGTCCGTGCTCTTCCTGGCACATTCTATTTTCTCTCTATGGAAGTTTCCTCTGGATAGTCAAGTGGAAGTTGCTTCAGGTAACCATGAAGACACGTTTATCTAAACTGGTTCTAATTCTTTATAGATGTTTACCAAAAGAAAATTCTATATAGAGGCAGTGGTGGTATTTATTCTACCCGCCTATCATTGTAATAGGAAATAATGAAGTGGCATTGGTATCCTTGAATTAAATAGAATGACCATTAGGCGACCTGCCTTCATTGATAGAAATCTACACTCTAATAGTGGGGGATAAGAAGGTGATGGTGGTCAATCATGAAGATCAATGGCTGCCTTTATCTATAAGGCCCTGCTGAGTCACCTTCAGGTAGCCATTAGTGCTCAGCTCATATGGATCTCACATTTTTGGGATAATCTAAACTAGTGAAACTGGTTTACAAGCAACTGCATGATTCATTTGCCTGATCAACTAAGTGAAGTCTCAGTGTTTTGCTGCCCAAAGTCCAGGATAATAATGAGAAGTGCTCATGTGCTCTTGCCTCTTCAAGGAGATGTTATTTTTAATTTCAACTTGGTCTCACCAAGTGCGCATGGTTGCCTTGTTGGTAAGAGTTGCCACAAGGCATACTTTTTGGAGATATAAATAGCTGGTTCACAAAAATGACACTTCATTTCTTAATGGAGGTATGCGATCTTTGCAGAATGGAACTGAGACCTATGGAGTGAAACAATTGCTTTTAGTATGAATCATTCAATCCTGATGATAGAGATTGCAGAAGGGTCATTATCTGACAATGGCCAATCTCTATCTAAATTAAAAGTTTGACTAATTTCCATATATAAGCCTCCATTTTGAGTTATCTAGATTTCTAGTAAGTGGCTGTAGAGTCCCAGCCCCATGGGCTGGGGTGCCAAAAAAAAAAAATAGTAGCACAGTGGAGCCTCATCAATTTTCACGAATTTGTAATTCTAGTTAGCAGCCCCGCCAGCGGACTCCACCTTGAGATGCACTTAAAAAGTTTACGTTCAAGCCTGACATGAGCCATAAATGTTAAGCCCAAGCCCACCCATTTAGTCAATCAGGCCAGACCATGCCGAAATGGGCTTTGATCAAGGATCTAGGAAGATTCTTTGGTAATGGTGATTTGGTGCTTATTCATGTCTACTGTACGTCGGGATCCTCTAGCCTTTTGACCTAGGGTGACTGTGAGTGGACCAATCATAGTCCACCACTCACTGTGGGGTTGGCTGCCACCTGCCCATGTGAATGGTAGGCATTCACACAGTGACATGGCAGACCTTGATTGGTCCACTTAAAATCACAGTGGGAAAAACTTGGACTCTGTAGCAAGCGCCCCCGTACTTGTTGGTTCTTTGGGATGGTACATTTCATCTTTGAGAGAGGTAAAATAGTGCCTTTATAAGAGGCCCCCGAATGAGGCCCACCATTCAAAAATTCAAACCGTCTGACACACCCCATCACCATTCTGATGAGACATAAATATTGCCCAAATCCATAAGATGAAAATCGATTATATCTTATATTTGAAAGGTGAGCCCCACTTGTGCCTTTAATAGTGGTGCTAAATTGAAGCAGCAGGCAACTGACAATGGTGGCCCACAGTCAAGAAGTCTCACGTGACAAATACATCACAATGATTGGTCTCTCTGATGAAGAAATGGATGGTCAAATCCGATTTCAAAAGTCCAGTGAGAGTCTTCCAACTGAAGTGCACAGGTCCTATGAATTTCTGACTGTCTATTAGATGCACGGTCCATGAACTTCAAGCTTAATTAGAGATACATAAACTACTGGATTTGCTGGGAAATGTTCACCTATTGGAAGACTTCTTATAAGCTATATGCAGTCCAGTTAGAGGGGCCTACTTAGATACAAGTTTCCCCATGTGAGAAGGGCAGATTGAAAGGTCTCTTCGTGGACGAGGGGAATAAAAAAAATCAGCTCCACCAAATTATCAGACCTTGATTTAATGGATTTAACGTTTGATGGCATGAATTATATTTGGTGGAGTTCTTGACAGTTATTCACAGGTGCTTAGCACATGAACATCACAGTTTCAGTTACAGGGAACCACGGGAAACCAAGGCAAAGAACACAACACAGGCATGCACAATTTATTGAGGAAAAACAAACAGGTGAGATTCTGATACATGAGGTTGAAGTCCCTTTAGCAGATATCAGAACTTACCATGACTATACAATGTGCCCAAGGAGATTCACTCTACTTGTATGCAGTGGTCTGCAACATTTGTTAACATTCCAAGAAAGACACTTTGGATAGTTTCCCAGCTCTCAATTAAGGGTAAAGCAATTATTACAGCAGATCCAATGGTACCCCACGCTATTGCAATAATTGCCCAAAAAGTGAAGTAGCCTAAACTAAAGTTTCCTGCATTAAGATAAAAACAATCAGCATAAGCCACTTAATAATGCATGGATACATGAACTACAACCGATTTTCATCCAGGTAGCATTTTTCATTTCCCCTAAATGGTTATCATCAACGTTATTAGAAATTTTAATTAACTCTAATAAACTGAATTCCTCATGAGTTTTTCCAATTAAATAACACCTAAGAGGGAAAAAGAAGTTACTTCTTGATCTGAAGGGCCACGTTGTGTCCTTGTGAGGAGGCTATAGCTCAAAGAGCAGTATTCAAACTGTCAAAAGTCACTTTATAGTGGCTGGAATGAGGGTGATTAGAAAGAAGTTGAATAGAAGTGAGCTATGACACCAATCAGGGGAAAAAAAGGAAAAAAAAAAAAAAAAAAGGATCTATGATCTATGATCTATTTCATGTGAAGGAAATAAAATGTTCGGATCTCTAGGATTGACACATCATATATCTTCATGTTTTGATATCATGTGACTTCTAGAAGCAAAAACATAGCTGCATTGGTATATTTACCTGCTGGAAGAGAGAGCAGTGGCCACAGTAACACAATAACTGCAGTAAAGCCAACACCCCATTTCACTATCCAAGCTTTAGCTCTCAACAGCCTTTCCTCCCTAAACTCATCTGCTGGCAAGTCACTCTTGTCTTTCTCGACCATGCTTATCTTCTTGGTTGTATCCCATTCATAATTCTGTGGCCTCAAAACACTACACAATGCATGAACAAGTCCTCCAGTTAATATAGAGACAATGTGAAATTGGTTCGCTGCATATTCTTGATTTGCTAGCAACATCCCGAAGATGGTTATACACAACTTTTGGGCTACCAAGTTCACTGCTAGCTGTGTAAACTAAGTAGACAAATATGAACAAAACTAGATGCACTGCACAATAATAAAAGAGTGCTTAATTTAGAAACCCTCAGAAGGTATGGAAGCATCAGTACTAGTACCCAGCTGAAAAATATTTGCGAAAAATTAACCATAACATGCACAAAACCTCAAAAGTTAAAATATTCACAGTCAGTAATATCACTGGGTCCCAGTATTCAAATCACAAGAAGAACTGAAATAGTATACAAATAAACAGAAGAAACTTATAGATGATAGTATTTCATTCTCTAAATATTTGGTTCCAACAATGTTGGCACAGCTATAGATTGATAAAAACTGATGGAATAATTGGAACGAGCTAACCATATTTAAGAGTATGCTCATAACTATGCTCATAACCATTGAAACAATAAAACTGTGGTCCCATTAGAATTAAAATATCCTTTTTTATCGGTAACTAAAATTATATTAAAAAAAGAGAACCGTACAATACAAAGAAAGCCTAACCAAACTGAACAAGGAAAAATCGAACAACCGGTATACAAGGATTATTCCGAAAGCCAAAAAAAAAAAAAGCACTACACTGAAAAATAGACACCAACTCACAAAGTCTGAAAATTCATAATAACAAAACCTTTCAACAGCTGCTCATTTCTATCTACTGAAAATTCATGAATTGTCCCATAGATTTTCATTTTTTGGTTGAATGCTTCATCCACCACTATGCTATGGTCATTCAATTCTATTGGTCTCTGTGTTCTTTCTGTCAACCAGGAGTCGAATTTCTATAGGCACTCATTCATACAGTCCATAATTTCATAACTGCTCTTATGTCTTCAAAATAAGGGTGTTTTAGGTTGCTTCTAAAGTGCAACTTATCTGAACCTTTTGGAAGAATAGACGGTTATTCATTCTGTCGTGTACTCCTGTTATTCTGCATTTCCCCATCTCATATCATTAGCATCCTTAATACTAATTTGAGGCAGATTGAAAATAGCATCCCATAACTATCCAGTGAAATATATGATGTCTCTACCTTTTCAAATGTACAGGGGAAACACTGATTGCATTTAGGATAAACCCAAAAACATCCTAAATTCCTCACCTTGTACATAGCTATATGAAAAGGCTCACCTTGTATGTATTCTGACTACAAGGTTGAGAAGAGTAACGATGGCTCTTAATGAGTGACTTGTCTTTCAAATCCAATTACTTGTGATACAGTTTATCTAAACTTCTGTCTTTGTAGAGTAAGATATGACATTAAGGATTATTAGCTAAGAAGAAAAAAGGAATCAATGAACTAAGGTCGTGGCTGAGGATGTAGAGGAACAATATCAAATCCAATCACGATTAAGGTAGCAATCATTCTGCAAAAAGGGGAACAGACCCAACCAACATGCAAAATGCAGATCGAAAGATGCACAAGTTTTAGTAGAATGTTTGTATTGCATTAAGCCAGTTGTCATGACAGAACATGAAGTGAACGAAGAAATGTGGTCCCATTAGTGAATTACAGACAAAACTGTAAGAGGTATTAAAAGAACTGAAATAAAGGTCAAATCAGCAATTCAGCATACCAATAACTGAATGAATGTAGCTTGCTAAAAATGTGGCCTTTAATCCCCCAGCCAAAGTATATACTATCACACCAAGAGGTATTAGAAAGCTTGCAGCATATATATTCACACCAGTAAGTGCATTTACCGCAGCAGAACCACCAAGGAGCAGCATGGCCGTTACGATGATATTTGTTAGGAAGCAGAATACAAGGAAGACAATGTGTGCAGCTGTTCCACACCTGTAACAGAACAGAGTATGACTACACTGGCTCATGCAACTTCCCAAATTTCATATTTAAACATGAAAAAACAATTATAAAACATACCGAGCTCTTACAATTTCACAAACTGTGTGAGCATGGGGAGCTTTCCTTTTGATTTCAATTGCCATCACACCAAACAAAAGCACCTGCTTGGGACAAATGAAAGGATTATGATTTAATGAGATGCACATTTCAAACAATACCACTTTGATCTACAAAATTGTGTTAATACAATCATATGGAAATTCATATAGGTCTGTTCACTGTATGAAAAGAAATCAAGAGACCTGGATTGTAGCGCCACTCGCATACCAAAAAGGACCGCTTATGCCATACTCCCAGGCAATATTGGAGCTTTGCAGGATTGTTGCAGCCCAAGTCCACTTTATAGAAAGATGATATTTAGGTTAGCAGATCAAAAGATTAAATTCAGACACCAAGAAGCATGCTTGTTACCTGGGATACAATGACACTAGCAATCAATCCTGTTTTAACATTCCTGCCAGCTGTGTTAAACCATTCCGATGTGTGACGGGATCCAACGTAACACTTTTCTAGCCATACCTACGCCAGCGTTAAAATATACAATAGAGAATTTACAAGTAATGATATAATCAATTTTGAAACAGGCAGATTTCCATAATCCATTGTTGCAGTGCTATTATTTCCAAAACCTGCTTTAGTTTGTAAAATCTGAAAAAAAAAAATAATAATAACAGGTTGCATTTAGGCTCAAGGTCATAACATTGCAAGGTTTCCACCTTCTGTAATATATTGCAATATAAAAAATTTTAGTAAGAGAAGCATGACATAACATTGCAATTTAATTTAACATCTTGATTGCAACAAGGGGAAGCTGAGAGTAGAACTGTGCTCCAGTTAAGTGACCATATGATCAACAATTCATCAAGTGGGTTTAATTTGGCAGAAGAATTATCACTCATTTGATGATCTTAAACATTAGACAGCAGAGGAGAATGCCAGTAGTTAACATTTAACAAGAAACACTCTTGGAATATTAGTTCTTTTTTTTTTTTTTCCATTTAATATATTATTTGTTTTATATTTCTATCTTCCCATTTCTCTATTGATATCATCATCCAATTCAAAAGCAAATTGTCATATCAAACAAAACCAATATAAGCAGAGCAGGATACCTCACTAACAAAAACTTGAACTTGGGAATAACCTTTTTTTTAATTTTTGGAATGGTAACTCAAACTTCTTAATTAATTAAAAGAAGGTTACAAAACAGGAAAACAAAGAGGAAGAGATAATAAAGAACATAAAAGAAAGGGGAAACACAAAGAGAAAAGAGCAACTAGGTACAAGAGCGTTGTACCCCACCCAAGCAAACTACAAGATAATACCCTCCCAAGGAGACATCCTCTCAATTCCCTGTTTAGCTAAAGCATCGGCGAAGTAGTTGGCTGATCTAAGCTCATGGTGGAAGTGAACATTGATTGAGGAACATAAAGCCCGAATTTCATTAAAGAGGAGTTGAAATTTCCATGGGTTCCTCTTCCAAAAGTTTCACCCAAGCGATCGCATTAGAGGAGTCACTCTCCACAATAAGAACACCATGAAAGTTTTTAGAGAAGCAACGAAGAGCTTCCAAAATCATTAAAACCTCTGCTTCATTAGTCACAAACCCCTGCATGCTTGGAGAACATGAATAAAACCTCTCCTTTACTATTTCGAAGTACCCCACCTATTCCTGCTGGCCCCGGTTTACCTCTAGCAGCTCCGTCGACGTTGAACTTAAGAACACCAAGAGGGGGAGGAGACCAATGAACAGACTTCATCAACTTAAAACGACCACACCTCATACAAGCTTCCCAGTTGATTAATATGTCATTGAGACTAAAATTCTAGAACTCCTTTCTAACCAAAGCCCAATTAGCAATCATCAAAGAGATCGAGGCAACCAACTCTTCTGAAGTAGAGGAGACATTTCTAAAAATTCTATCATTTCTTTCTTTCCAAATGTACCAAAGAATAGCAAAAGGAATCAACCTCCACAACGTATGCCCACATCCAACAAATGGACCTCTTGCCCAAGACTCTACCGCATCTGCAATATTCTTCGAACTGCACCAAGCTACTCCACATCTGCCAAAGAAAGAACCCCATATATCTGCTGCAACTTCACAGTGAAGAAAAAGGTGGTTCATTGTTTTCTCTTTCTTATGACACATCACACACATGTCGGAGATGATAGACGTTTTGAATCCTCTCCTTCTCAAATTGTCTGCCGTAGACACTTTTGCTGCAGCAACAAGCCAACAGAAGACCTCAACCCAGGGAGGAACCAGCCCCATCCAAACCAAAGAAGAAGAAGATCTAGAGGTATGGTTCCCCTCCAAGGCCAAGTGAAAAGCTCTAGCTGAAAAATCTCCGGATAAGGAAGGTTTCCAAATCCGAAAGTCCTTGTAATCCCTGCATAGAAATACATTAGAAAGAAGACTCAACAACTCCCCATATTGAACCTCCTCTAACAAGTGAAGCCCTCTCCTAAAAGACACATTCCACACAGTCCCACCGTCCCTCACCTCATAACAATCACTGACAACAGGCTCCTTATTTAACACCACTCTAAATAACCTAGGAAATAACTCAAACAAAGGTCCTACCCCTACCTAATCATCCAACCAAAAACCTGACCTCCCTCCCCTCATCCACCACAAAACCAACCCCTTTGGACAATACTTTCCCCCATTCAGAAGACACATCACCAACTGAAGCAATGGCACCCCACACTTCAGACCTACGGTGTCTAGGGCCAGGTGAAGGCCACCACCCCCACCTATCCTCCCCATATTTAGTAGCAATGACCTTCTTCCAAAGAGCTTCCTTCTCCTCCCCAAACCTCCACAACCATTTCACCAATAAAGACATATTTTTATTCTCACTCCAAACCTCCCCAAACTACCAAGACCCAAACCTCCACTCCACTTTGGTTTAATCACCTCACTCCACTTTAAAAGATGTAATTTCTTCTTGTCCCCCTGACCTTCCCATAAAAAGTTCCTACGGATACGATCCACCTTCTTCACCACTGCCTTTGGCATTTTGAAAAGAGACATATAATATACTAGGATCTTAGATAAGCATGCTTTAATCAATGTAATTCTCCCACCCAAAGATAAGTATTGCTTCTTCCAAGAAAACCTTTTCTCAATTTTACCGATTAGTGGATCCCACAAAGCCTTGGATCTCGGCTTCGTTCCCAATTGGAAGTCCAAGGTATGAGATAGGGAGTCTTCCAACTTTACAATGGACCAAGTCCGCTAGAGCATGGACAATATCCCCAGAACATCCTACTCCCATCAACATGCTTTTGGAGATGTCAATCTTCAGACCCGAAACCAATTGAAAACACCGCATTCCCTTTTAAGAGCCAAAATTTCTTCCCTGTTAGAAGAGCTGAAAAGAAAGGTATCATCTACATATTGTAAATGGGTAATTACCTCCCCATTCTGGGTTACCTCAAAACCATTAATGACACCCAACTCTCTCGCTCTTAATAGTAGAGAGCCCAACGCCTCCATGACAATAGTAAACAGAAAAGGAGATAGGGGATCCCCTTGCTGAATGCCTCTTGAAGCTTTAAATAACTTTGAAGGAGATCCATTGCCCAAAACTGAGAAGGATGTAGTAGAAATGCACTCACATATCCATCCACGCATGGTTTCCCTAAAGCCAAATTTGAGCAACATATAATCAATAAAGTTCCAGTCTACATGATCATAGGCTTTCTCCAAGTCAATGTTGAAAATAACCCTCTCGATTTTAGATTTCTTTCTGGAGTCAATGAGTTCATTGGCAATCAGTACTCTATCGAGAATCTGCCTTTTTGCCATAAATGCACCTTGTGAAGGACCAACAATGAGAGGTAGAACACGCTTCAGACGGTTTGCCACAATTTATACACACACCCAACAAGACTTATGGGTCTGAAATCACGAAGCTCCACCGGATTAGGCACTTTAGGGATGAGAGATAAAAAGTCTTGATTGATATACCGGAAATCCCCAAGTTCCACTTGGGAATAACCTTCGAGCAACAAATTAACAGCATTGATTGATTTAATCCGTCTGGGTTAGGCCCTTAGTAAATAACATATATATAGTAGAAGAATATACTGTAAAGAATAAGAAAATTACTCTAACAACTAGCTCTAAGTTGGTTCTATCATCAAGTATTCGGGTCAGTTACATTGTAGACAGTAGAGCAACCCAAACTCCTTTATCATTCTGTTGAGTCACAAGTCTAACTTAGCTCTTTTACAGCCTTAATTTATTAATCGGGCTGTTGGATATGTGAACCCATATCAAACCTGAAAGAAAAGATTTCAAATTTTGATTCTTTGAACTATGTAATGGGGTTCACTTGCAGCTAAAGTCCTAATCCAAACACGGAAGATTTGTTAATGAGACCAAAAGTCCAATCAATACCCACTATATATAGGCCTCACTTGAGTCACCTGAATCTATGCATGGCTCAAAAACTTCTCTTGGTTTCATGCTCTTAACCAATCAGAAATTGAAATTTAGACCATACCCATATCAAAATGCCTAGGAAATACATTTACATGAAGAAACAAATAAAATAAAAGATCTTACCAGAAAAGATGTGAAGACTGCAAAGAAGGCCCCAAAACCCAGAATAACAGAGTACCCAACTCCTTGATTGAGGACAGCTTTGCCCTGAAAGAAGCTGCTCTGTCGTGCACATCCTCCTTCTCCTGTCACATAGTACTTCTCTGAGAATTTGAAAGGGGGGCATGTTGAAGAAGAAGAAGAAGAAGATGCCATACAGAGGAAAAGAAGAGTATTATTTAGGGAGTCTGATGAAAGGAAACCGGACAGTTAAAAGAGTAGTATCTCCATTTCTATTCTTCTCCTACTACAACTGATTTTAGCCCACATCTATCTGCCACCTCCCAAAAGCGCTGAATAATATATTAGAATGAGTGGCGATTAAGAGGACATATCTGTGCATCAATATCAACGTACGAGTATGAAAGTCAAACTAAGAGTAGATCAGAGAGTATCTTGGGTGAAAAAAGAATCTTGGGAGAATCTTGGGCGGCCCTTTTTTTTTTTTTTTGACTATCGAGGCAGAGGAACGACAAACAGAAATGCCAGAAGAAACGACCGAATCACACGGTTACACTTATTGCGGCCTTTAATTGGCCGAGTGAGAAAAAAGTTGGTAGACAGAGTAAGTTTGGTAACAGGAGAGGAGAGGAATACTTGCTGAGGATTTTAAAATTTCTTACTAGGGAAAGAAAAATATTTCAGGGGGATTTGTCTAATTAAGAATTCATCACATTTCACCATGGGTTAGAATTGCGAAAACAGGAAAGCTTTTTTAATCCATACTAGCAACAAAAGCCCGTGCTAAGCCCAAGTCTAAAAATAAAAAATATATCTAGATTTTGACGCATATTATTGGAAACAAAATAAATCTAAATGAAAAACAACTATATCATTTATCATTCTTACATTTTATATATTAAAATATAGAGGAGAAAAAATAGTTAACTCACACAATTTATAAATAAAATTCAAATTTATAATTTCCACTTATGTTGATTTTTCATATAATTTTTAAGCAAATAAGTAAAATAATTATGAATGTAAAACTTAGAATAGAAGTAAATGTATAAAAAAAGAAAAAACACTATGGGGATTAACAATATTAAAAATCATGAAAAACATCTCCAAGAAATCGGTGACGGGCTTTATATAGTAGCCATATGAGGGAGAATAGAAATTGCATATAACAAGGTAGATATGGCATTCTAAAGCAAGATTTATAATTGATTCTCAATTAGATAAAATCAAGGAAGATAAATGTAAAGACATTAATACCAAAATGATTTTAGGAGCTAATAGATGTTGCATGTACGTGGAAATTATTAAGAGAGATTAAAGAGATTTTAGAAAAAAATCATGGAAATGAATAAAGAGATTTCACTTGGTTGCTGGTAGGCATGCCAAATTTAACAAATTAGAGAGATTTTATGGGGGTAATGATGAATAGATTTTAAGAGATAAGTTTAGGGTAGCAATGAATAGACATTTAATAGATTGCGTAAGTGAGAAATCGTCCATTTAATAGCAGGGTTCCCCAATTGCTTTAATACATATAATTTGGTTTTGATCACCAGAATCGGTGGATATCAAACAACCCACTTAATATGAGGCCTATGACTGACAAATGAGAGAGAGACACACTAATGAAGACCTTCTTCGTGAGAGTCATTTGCGAGAGAGATTGAGAGAAGGGATGATTTCCGAATAGGGGTGAGATTTGGGCTTTTATATCCATTCCCTTTCGATCGAGGATATTCGTTGGGGGATCAGATCTAAGGAGTAAAAGATCAATGATGATATGTGATTGTCAAATTTAGATTCGGTGCAAAATTGTGAAAGCGGAAATATTCTCACTACAAATTTTGTTATCAAACGTGACCGAAAATGGAAATAAAATAGATTCCTATAAAAGTGAGAATTACTGTTTACCCTCGTACATTATGGCATTTCAAAACTTGTTAGAGTTGAAGAGGTACATGGGGAGTGGAGATTTGTAAAAAATAAATAAATAAATAGAAACTCAACGGTGGGCCCATTTTTAATGATTTATGGCCCCAGCTTATATGGACGCTATATATGACTATTTATGGCCCCAACTATTTTTATGCATGTATATTGTGCATGATTAAGAGAAACTTCTGCATTCATATGAAACAGAGGGTTTGGGGATGTATCGCGTGTTCTATCTCAACCTTAATTCTTGGGCCTATCTATCGCAGCTTTCCTGTTCTATTTCAACATTTATTGTTGGGCCTCCTAATGTTGTGCTGCTTATTTTGGCCCAGTTCCAGTAACTTTTCTTTTTCAAGTAGCTCTGGGTCAAGGGTTTTTTAGGGATTTTATTACATGCATATTTGTTTGGAGAGCATATACTATGCCTTCTTGAATAGCCTTTTTCATCTCCATCTCTATAGATATGCTAATGTAGCATTTTGGCGCCGTTACAGGTTTAAACAAAGCTTCAGACCGAGTTTCTAATGTGGCTGAAAAGATGGCTCATATGACAGTAGGAGCTCGCCAGCACCAGCAAGGCCACCTCTAATGAATGATGACGGGGTTGCCAATTGCCATGGTTTAATCTGATTTCCCCATCCCCTCTTAATGAAATTACTCTTGACATGGTTCATTCTGATTTCTACTTTCCATCTTATGAAATTATCACAAGATGGTAAACTGTCTGGAGAAATAAATTGTCCTTTCTAGATTGGTGTGCTTGGGATTATTAATGTATTTTGTTCCACTTCTTACCCACTTGATGATAATAGTGCATTTAGTTGATGTCTCCTATTGGGCTCTTACTGAGTTTGGTTCATATGAATCTTGTATTCCCAGCACACTGAAGGGGCACTTTGTGAGTCCCGTGTAGAAATGTATTCTTACGCTCTAGAATTTCAGGCCTACAAAGGTGTAAAAGTGATTCACAGCCCTTCTTGCAAAAATTGAAACATGTCTAGACCATCTCGAATGAATTTCTTTTAATTTATCACTTTATTATTTTTTTAAAATTGGACCTTGTACATTTCTCAAATGACCAAGATCCACAGTTGACTAGGGTAATCTTCCCCTTACACCGTCTATAGGCAACATCACCCACACCTAATCCGTGCCTGTCACGGATAGGATTTAATATCACGTATTCTAAACCTGTGAAGGAGGCAGGTATGGAGCAAGACAGGTGTGATTCTGGGTGGGCTAGGTTAGGATTAACCCTTGCCTAAATCCAACCGGTAGCCATTCCCTGTCTTTTGTATTTACTAATTGGAAATAAGATTTTTTTTTTTTTTTGACTTTTGTTATTTCAGTGTTTGGAAGGCCAATCTCGTAGTGGTTGTGGAGAATATAATAGTGGGTCTGTGTCAGAAGGTATATATACCAAAGAGGTCCATCTGGAGATGTAAGTCCTCCAAAGGGAGGCAGGATGTGTAGGTTTGAGGTGCGGTTGAAATGGGAGACATTGCACCTTGCAAGCAGCATCATATCTGTGATCAAGCTGAACTAAGCTCATTTAGAGGTTCAATTAGAGTGAATCCATTGCTAGCTCAATGCTAAGGCACTTTCTTCTCCACAAAAACAGCTAGGCTTAAAACCCCACCATAGTTTCGATAGTTAGGGACTTACGTAGGGTGTGTGAGTGAGTCATAACAAAAAGATAAAAGAAAATTGGACACAAGTAGGTGGAAATGTTCTTCACTTTTCTTAAATACATTTGCAGCGACACATCCTCTGTCGTGAAAAGGCTTGTACAAATTTCATATCCCCTTCCCCTTTGGGGTTGGTGGTGTATAAGCAATAAATCTCAACTACTGCTCTTTTAATATGCATTTTCACCCTTAATTCTTTCTCTGGGAGTCCTTTGTCCTCCCAAAAAAAAAAAAAAAAAACCAAAAAAGGAAATACATAGGGAATTTGAGTTTAATTGTAAGATCATCCTCCTGTATTGACTCTTCGAGTCTCTAAGCCACCTCTCTTCTGTGGTGGCATAGCCTTATTAACCATCCCATGTCTCTGTCAGAATCTGAGATTAATTTCAAGATGCTCCCTTTGTATGGAGTGTCATGGACTAGATATTTCCAAGAGGTTTCTCTATAATCCTCTCAATCCATTCGAAACCAGCGGAATTGGGATCAGATTTTCATGTCTTTAAAGAGAATTTGATGGGAAGCCCATTCTGGGGAAGTGCAAATGGGGCATACTGTATTTCACTCTGTGGGCCCATCACAGACCACCTGTAATTTAAAAACAAACCAAATGAGTCAGTCCCTCATCATCCATGTCACATAAAGACAAAAAGAAAAAAGAAAGGACTGACAGATGTTAACAGTGATTACCTGTACTTTGTGGTAAGGTGATGGAGGAGGACCAACTTCTCCAGCTTTGCTAACTCATTTCCCGGGCAGGAGTGGATGCCATTGCCAAATGGCAAGAAAGTGTTGGGCTTTGGTGCAGCCTGTAAGACCAACCAATCAAACAATTCAATCACCAAAATAATTGAGTGGGGCCAGCCAAAAACAGCTATTCCAATATTCCATATTTGAGTTCCTCTTTTTTTTTTTTTTCCTCTCTTCTTTCAACAAGTTCAATGAACAGTACCTCAAATCTGGAGGGATCAAATTTCTCTGGGTCAGTAAAGTTTTCTGGGCTGTGGTGAATATTCCTAAACAGGGGCAAAACCTTCCACCCTTTTGGTATTAGATAACCTGAAAAGGTCAAAGAAAAATGAGATTTTAACTGAATAGAAAAGGAGTACAGCAGTGCTGCTGCTAGACTCATTGCAATTTCCCAAAATCCTTGCAAATTGATTTGGAATTGGAATACCAACCTTCATACTCCACATCTTCCACTGCTTCTCTGAAAGTGAAAGATAGGACTGAAGCAACCCTCATTGTCTCTTGAATCACCCTTGAGGTTATGGGCATGTTCTTGGTGTCTGCCCATGTCAGAGACCTCTCTCCATCACCCTTCCTTCTCTTCATGATTTCCTCTTGTTCCCCCTGTAATTATTCAGTAAAAACAACAAATTTCAGACTGGAATTCGTTTTCTTTTAACCAGGAGAGGAATAAGACAGCCTAGTTGTCATGGTGTTTAGAGGATTAAGATGATTACAGCGACAGCTTGTAGGATGCTTGGATTCTCTCCGAGGTACTTGACAATCCATGTAAGGACGCTGGCAGTGGTATCCCTTGCGGCAAAGATGACACCGATCATGTTGTCGATGATCTGCTCATCAGTGAGGGCTTCTTTCTGTCCCATGAACGACCCAAGCAGGTCATTTCTCTCTTCCTTCATCTGCCTCCTAGAAGATATGATCTGACCCACGATGCGAGCCAGCTGCTTCCTCGCCTTCATCGCCTTGTGGAAGAGGGTCCCTGGAAGGTTGATGGGCATCGAATTATAACCCTTCTCTAGGATGTAGTAGCAGCTTTTGAGCTCTTCTCTGTAGAGAACCTCATCTTTTCCAAATATGGAAAGCAGAGCCACATTGAATGCATACTGTAAGGAGGAAGAAGATGGCAAAAGGGCCAGTGAGAAGACAGAGATTTGTAAAATCATGTTAGCCCCACTAATCATTTCCAATGAAACTAACTTAAAAAATCATCTTTTAAAAAAAAAAAAATTTTTTTTTTTGTGGATTTGCCTTCTAAGCTTTGAGAAGCAAACTGAATTCCCCAAAACTTGGGTTCATCAATGAAAGGCAGGGGCACTCTGAGGGAGCTAAATTACTCGTGCAAACACAAGTTATCATGGATTATAATTCAAGTTCAACCTCAGCTGAGGTTGTTACTAGTAATTCAGAAGGAACCCTCATGCCTTGGTAGTAGTAATTCATCACTTAGCTGTTGATTTGTTGTTTTTTTTCAAAGAGAAACAGAGTCGGTTATGGTGCTCTGTTGAAGAAAAAGTTTTTTTTCAAAGAGAAACAGAGTCGGTTATGGTGCTCTGTTGAAGAAAAACAAAGGAGGAAAGAGGTAAAATCATATGAAAATAAGCTTACCGTCTTCATCTCTTGAAAAGTGTTGATTTCCCGCCCTTCCCACGACGCAAGAGAATTTACTACGATCGTTTCAACATCTGAAACTAGACCCTTGAGTGTCTCCGGCATGACTGCCCTCAAGACAAGCTTCCTCAATTTGGAGTGGTACTCTCCTTGCTGAAAGAAGAGAGCCTGTCGACCCAGCATTCGCTCTTTGCTCGCCGGAAAGGTGGGTTTGAACAGATGAGCTCGAGTGACCATAACGAATTTTACTGCCTCAGGGCTCGAGATCATCACACAAGGGCACCCCAATATGTGGGTCTTGAATATGTTGCCATATCTGCAGCAATAGTATGAGAAAAAAAGGCAATTAAACAACGAGAGGATAGGAATGGCACTTGAACTGTAGCGAAATGGAAGGGCCCCAGTTCTTATCTTTTAGTGTTTAAGGCATATTAAGGAAGAAAAAAAAAGGCCCATCACATTCTTCTCTTTAATTTACTGTGCAATGTTGTATAGTACAGCTGAGAGAGAGGGAGAGAGAGATACCTCTTCAGTTTGGAAGCAAAGAAAACATTTGGATTCTGAGAGTAGAGTTGGAAGGTTTCTCCTATGTAAGGCCAGCCTAAGGAACCGGGAGGTAAAGTCCATTTCTTTCCTCCTCTATTGGATTTCCGGAAAAGTAAAAAGAAGAGAGAGACAATGATGGGCAAGAAGAGAAGAATAGAAAACATGGTGCTATTCATTGCACAAGTGTTTTTGGAAGAAGATATGTGAATTTGAATGAAATGAAAATAAGAAGAAGAAGCTTGGATGGTTGGAGTGAAGAGCAAGATGGGGTATTTATAAGGAAAATTAAGTAGGAATAGTGATTGGGAATACAGCTCGACTCCCACCCAAGGAATTGCTCTCTCCAGCTCACGTAGGTAGAGAGAGAGAGCACGTGTCTTTAGAAAGGTTAGGGCCGGGGCTGATCGTCCCCATCGACTATGAGAAGGCGTAGTAGGAGGGCAGCACGAAGGGAGTGACATGTATTCACGGTAAGTGTACCCATAACACTTTGCCACGTCATCCAGAAATTTAAATGATTTTGAAGTTTAAAAAGTTTAAATAAGATGAAAGAGAATCACCTCGTGGCGGAGTGTTATTGGCCCACTCGCAATAAAGGTATAATAAATTCCATAGGTGATCCAGACTCATTGTTTGTTTATATGCTTATACAGCTTGTGTGACTCATTTAGATACATGTTTATCAATAGAAGGAGGTATAGAGAGGTCTCCTTACGCATAATGGAAAGTGAAACAAAAAAAAAAAAAAAAAATCCACCCCCGTCAGATTATTCTAGCCCTTAATTTAACACCTTTAACTTCTATTAGTATCTTCACTATAGATGTTTTTGAGACACGTGTAAAATTAGATATGATGTCAAATCATTTGAAGAAAAGATTATCCAAAGCAGTGGACTAGTCAAACAAAAGCCCAAGTGGTCCCCATAAAGTTGGACCATGAGGGGCATAGTAATATATAGGGTTATGAAGGTGATCATATCTGTCGGGACTTGAGTTTGCCTCCAAAACTCATACAAATATTTTGGCTCCTCCGCC
Source organism: Umbellularia californica (assembly GCA_028538565.1). Classification (NCBI taxonomy): domain Eukaryota; kingdom Viridiplantae; phylum Streptophyta; class Magnoliopsida; order Laurales; family Lauraceae; genus Umbellularia; species Umbellularia californica. The sequence continues at coordinate 2,491,972 of JAPQWN010000012.1, forward strand.
AAAACCTACATAAAAATTTTGGATTTGTATCTGCCCCCCTCAAATAAGGGATAGGCTTAATAGCAATTCTTATATAGTTTACAATCTAATTAACAAATATTTATACAACAGTGTCCTCTGTCTCATTATGATTTTGTTTCCATGTGAAAATCGGCGATCTTTCGAGAGAACGGAAACCACCGAAGGAATTGCATTTCCGGAACACATGCACCGCATTCTCCGACGGCGGACCCGAGGGCGGATTCCTACAGTCTAACTGGTTTTGACAAAAAGTCTAAGGAAACGTTTCTTCTCGGTCCTCTCCAACGTGTTTGAAAATTCACAGCATCCTTTTCGTTATTACAGCCGTACTCCTTGTCCACATTGAATTGTTTGAAAAAGTCTAAATGGACCGAATTTCCCCATCTTTCCTTTGCCCAAATTTGACCAACGAAAATATGAGCATCTCTAAGAAATACTTTAAATTTAAATATGTTTTTAGAAAAATGAAGGCTGATGTGGCATATGTATTTTGACATATATAACTTAACAATTCTAAGAGAGATGTCAAATGCAAATGCAAGTAGGCCCATGATCATTATTTTATAAAAAAAAAAAAAAAGATTTGCACCCAAAAGCTCAAATGCAAATGGGCCCTCACCATTATTTTATTCAAATTTTTTTTTTTTGAAGTATGCTTTATGGTATGCCAAATTTGGCATACCATCACATACTTCAAATGCCATATAGGATATGAAGTATCTGTTGGAGACAATCTCATATGTCAATTAGAGCTATTGGATGCTGACATGGCCATTTAAAGTGTCTGTTGGAGTTGCTCTAAGAGGTTAATTTCATCGTTAAGGAATACAGATTGAGTTTTTTGGGGAAGTTTGGGTCACCAATAAGGAGATATAATTTCATCAGCTGAGGGCCATCTATAAAATCCAAATTTGGTTTAGGGCCTGTTCATTTGGAGTTAGCTCACATGAAAAATGCAAGTGTTGAAATTTCTTAACGTTGATATCAAAACATGTTTTGGGTTTTTGAGTTTGAACAAAACAATCTCCTGAAAATTAAGTTTGAGCCTTTTTGTCCGTGTGGGAGTAGCGGAAGAGGAAACTGTGGCACTTGGGGGAGGTGGGAAACTTGGATCCTTGCTCGAGGATAAAATGTCACTGTGACAGGTTGCTGGAAATTTTGGAAGGGAGGAATTGACCGTACACCAAACAAAGGGGCTAGTTTGTTAGAAATTAGTATCTAAGATAAGGATTAGTTTGGCTGTTAGAGATTTTAGATAGTTTGCATTTCGAATAATTATCGATCAGGGTTACTCTTCATTGTATAAATTGGTATCATTTCTCAATTGAATGTTACGATGATATTATTATGGGAATAGGGTGATTCTTAAAATTCTATATAAGTCACTCCATTTCCAAATCCTTTGGAGAATTCATAGTTCTCCAGTACAAGACTTCTTAGAATTTCTCTGACCGGATAAGACCAATAGATGTCTCCTTAGCATTATATCATATGTTAGATTTCATTGAGAATTAATTAACAGTCCAATGCATTTATGTTGTGTTTGTGTAACTAGAGAAATCCGAAATAGGGAGGCAAATTGTTCTATATTTTCAAAGTAGCTAGCCAAGTTTTTGCTTAAAGTTGGCTATCCACGTAATGTTGTTCTCTCCTTGATTTAATTTACCGTTACTTATAAATTAAAAAAAAAAAAAAGAATAAAATGGCCTAGAGTTGAGCCGACGGGGCCCATTATTTTCAAACTCATGATATAAAACCCTTACATCTTAATATAATATATTTATTACATTTAATATACATATACACATGTGCAATAAATAGCCATCAGGCCGAAGTTTGTCCAAGCTCGGCCTTTTAGCCATCGGACCGAAGTTTTAGACCCTGATCCAGCCCACAAGCCTGAAAGTCATGTACAGGCCCACTCATAAGCAAAAATATATCCTTATTTGAGCTAAATAAGTCAGCTTAGTCCATACCTTTAAGCACATAAAGGACCATGGCCGATCTACTTAACAATCAGGCCAAGTTTTTGTGCTTGTTCAGGCCATGGGCCCAACACATGGTGCAAATTAAGGGTGCTCATTTGTCGAGACAGCCGAAGGTTGACCCGAGCCTGGTCTACAATGACTGGACTTAGGAACAATTTCTGGGCCCATGGGCTGTATCCGGGCCTGATTTTCTAGCCTCGTTGCTAAATGGGCTGGTCTTAGGCATATATTGTGCAAATGGGCTGGGTGGGCTGTATTGGGATATTAAAAATACGTCCACTAACTAAATGGGCAGGTTTAAGGCAAGCCTTGGGCAGCCCATGGGCCCCCTTATTTAGTAGGATGACTATCTTTTAGTTTTAAAAGATCGACTCGAAATTTAGTTGGACAAGTTTCTATCACAATTGCCTATGTGGGATGGCACTTTTCATGCTGGAGATACCAACATAGCTAGGCCTTGAAATGACATTCAACAGAGAAATTACCAAGTGTTAAGATTTAAATTGATGTAAGCAGAACAACTAATGATATATGTTAGGTTTTTGTTTATTGGCTAATTCATGGGTTGAACAAAACTCTGAGGGTTCATTGAAGATGAGAAGGACTCAGACTAAGAAAGCTGGTTGAAATACACATGCTAAATTTCCGGAACTTCCAGAATGGGGTCCGCTCGAGCGCCCATATCTTCGCTCGAGTGGATGGAAGGTCCGCTCGAACGAACAAGGCAGCAGAGTCCAAGTTAAGTTAGAAACGTATTTCTAATTGTGCGCAAACTGCTTGTTTTAATTCTAATCAAGTTAGGCAACCTTAAGCACAACCTAAAAGCTATTTAAAGGACTCAAGGGCTATTCTAAAGATGACTTCACCTCTCAAAGTTCTGACTTAGAGATTTAATTAAGTGAAATCTTCTCTAGAGATTTATGAATGAGTTGTGCTGTCAAGTACGTTAAAGAGTCACGTTCTTCTGTATCCCTTGTAGAAGATCATCTTCTTGCGTAGAAAATTTGAGGAGTCAAGCGCTGGATTAAGCTTGTTGCAATTAACTGTGTGAAGTCGTTGAAGCATAAAGTGACACAAGGTAACTTCAGTCCTTAGGTAGGGGATATCTGTTGAGGAAATATGAGTTTCTTGTAATTGCGAGATTTGTAGTGTTTGATTGTCGATTCAATTCGGATCAATGGTTTTTTACCCGGTTAGGATTTTCCACGTTATATTTGGTGTCATTATGGTGTGTGCTTTTTTGAGTTTATTTTCTGCTGTATAGAATATTATTGTTTTTGCACACTATTTGGTTGATTTATTGAGTAAACCAATCTAAAAATCACGAACCCTAAATTTTCAATATAATTATGTTGGTATCTTTTGTCATTTCTCTTGTACAATGAAGAATTGTTAGGCCAAATTTAATCTATATATACATTGTTGACTTTTGGAAGGACTGGAGCATTATACCTTCAATCCTATGTTTATGAATGGACTGTTGTCAAAAATACAAAATCTAAGTGATCTCCCTATCAGGTCTTGCCATGCCAATAATGCTTAAGATAATTTTTTCTTTTAAGAGAGCACGCAAAAGTACCAATTTCTTTATTTTTCTTTAAAGTTCAGAGTATCGTGAAATGATAAGAGGCTGCAGAAATATTCAAATGGACAGATCATTGAGCATCATCACCTCACAAGGATGCAATGGTATAGCCTACGAACATCTGGATGCATATCATCCCTTCCAAAAGATTAGTCATAACGTCACAAAGATATCACTTTAAGCCCCTTTTTTTTTAATGAAGGCGGTGCAACATTTCAACCCAAACCTTAGTGCAGAATGGGGAAGTAAATAACTTATTGACCAATGACTGGAGAGTTTGAAAATAATGAGCTTAACTTAAGTGGGACGACTCTGAATCATATTAATTTACTATTTAAATAAAAAAAATCCTAAAACGAAACCTACAATAGATGCCTACAGGGGGTGAAGTATAATAGAAACATAATTCTTAGAAATGTATGGTTTTACAAAAATACAATGATGAGTTATATGGGTTATTGATTTTTTTTTTTTTTTGAAATGGTAACAAAACTTTATTAAAAAGAGAGTTATTGAATATTTTTTCAAACTTTATTTATTTTTTTTCTATTATTTTGTCAAAGGACGTAAAATATAATATTTATAAATGGCCAAACAAATTATTTCAACGATTTCAAATGTAAGGAGCTTTTCTTTAGTTAATAAACAACGTCGTTAAGTTAATAGCAGTATTTAAATTATTTGCAACATGTATGGGGGGTTCGAATGAGAGTGAGAATATAGTGGAGGAGGGTAACATTTTCAGTGACTTAGTGAGTGGGCTGGATGGTTGGGGAATGAGTCCTACATTAGAAACATGTGCAGCAGTGTGCTGTGACAAGATTAAATTGAAAACTGATGGATCAAAGGCACTATGATAAGTGTTAAATATTGTATATTTTATCCCTTATTAGTCCGAGTTTTATCAACATCTCATATGCATATCATTTACTTTATCCGGAGATTTTATCATTCTATCACATTAACGGATTATCGAATTATCATACATAAATCCGATTATTTATAGCTCATTTTTATATAATTTTTCTTGTGTAGGTGGATCCCACGACTACCCCAATCTTCCGGCTAGTGTCCCAAGGCATCAAGAAGATATTTCAATAGAGAAGTTACATGAAGAAATCTTATTGAAGAAATCTTGGTGAAGTGTTGAAGAATTCCAAAATAAAAGGAGAAGACCTTAAGGATAAAAGAAGTCATTTTTTAATACAAAGGAATGGTTGGTGTATTGGTTAGAGCTTGGGTTGCTATGAAATAGGTTATGGATTCAAATTCCAACAGCCATGGCACAAATCCATGTGAAAGGATATGAGTCAATCAAGAGCCTTCAAGTTGCAACCAATCAAATGGACGCAATATTATTTATAAAATGAAATGAGCCAATCAAATGTCCTCAATGTTTCTATAAATTAGAATGTATTTGTAGAGAGAAAAAAGATCTTTTGGTAAGTTACTCTTTTTGCAATTTTATTTTTACTTTTATATTGTAATTATGAACTTATTTGTAACTAATTTAAAGAGAGTGTGTAATTAAAGAGTTCTTTCTTCATATTTAGTGGCTAAAGTTATTCGATCATGCCTCCTTTTTAAGCTAAGTAATATGATTAGTTCAATTCCATACATGTTTTAGTTTAAATTCCCTATTTGTGCCTTAATTGATTAGTAAATTTAGATCTACTTATGCTAATCCCTCTCATTTCTCATACTCTATCTCTGCAATTGATGCTTGAATAATTTCAATTGATGCTTTGTAGTTGGATTATGTTCTCTCACATAACATGATCTGGAACCCTTATCTTTGATCTTTTGTAATTTGATTTTGATGATTTATTGTTGGTGTAGCTCGATGATGATATAGGATCTTGGTCTTTGATTTTCTTTTATTTTGATCGTCATTGTTATATCATCAAATCTGATTAGGCAAGAGATTGTTAATTGGATTGTAGATTTGAGAATTGAATTAGAACATGCATTGTTTGAATTAATTAAGTACTTAGTGGATTTTGGATTGCCTAATCTCTTATTTTTATTATTATTAATTTAAATCTTTGTATGACTTGTTATTTTCACTTCTAAATTGCTAGATCTACACTTCACCTAACTTGTTTTAAAATCCTATACATTTCACACCACATTTTCACATCAAATCTTCCATTTCCACCACCATTCATCCACAAGTTTAATGTAGTTTGTTAGATTAGTTTAGATCTTATTCATTTTTTTAAAATTTTAATTAGAGTAGTTTAGTTGCTATTTTAATTTTATTTTACATACCATTTGGTTTAATTCCATTTTTCACATAATTTTCATGTAGTTTGCACACTAATTAGCTCACTAGTTTGTTAATCTAGCTTAATTACTTGTTAATCCTAGTTTTAGTTCTAATTAATTGTTTACATTGTGCAATTTAGTAGTTTTACTTGTTCACTTCAATTGTCTATATTAGCTATATCTTAGTTCAATTCTATTTAAATTGGATTCATTGCTTGTTCCATCCTCTCTTCGTGGGATCGATAATCTAGATTCTTGACTCTTTTACTACTTGACAACACTGTAGTCTTGCGGTTAAATGTTGTACATATAAGTGGGGATCACACTACATATAGAGAGTACAAATTTAGTGGATCTTAGGTTGAAAAGATAAGCCGCACAAAATTGATATTAGCATACTCCCTTAGTGCATTAGGTTTCACAATGTAGGAGCCATTGTAAAACAAATTAAAGGGTCTGCCCTGAGTATAGCAAATATGATTTGCACTAAATGAGCAAAGTAGAGGCATTCTCCAACATGAGTTTTTAATGTCTCGGCAAAGAAAAAAAAAACATTTCTTAATGTAACAACTTTCTTCCATTAAGTTCATTCTTTATTTTAAATAAAGATATGACGTGTGGTGAAAGTTTCTTTCCACCCATGCGTCATAAATATAAGAGCCTTAAAATCTAACCAATTACAATGAATCAAATTTATTAAATGTTTTAAGTCATCTAAGCTAATCCCACCAAAATAAATGGTTAAAATAAAAAGTTCATATATTTTTTACACCGAGATTCTATATTTATATCAAATGGATATACATAAATACAAACATACATACATATATACACCCTAATGTGATGCAACAAATTATGTCCATGTCCTGTAGGGGTGAAATTAGATGGGTCTGGCACAGGCCATGAGCCCCCGGTCCCCCCAAAATTGTAAAAAAACCCCTTTAGGTAAATAAAAAATAAATACCCCCCCCCTCCCCCCCCCAAAGAAATATTTTTTAAATAATGGTCCTCCCAATTTCTAAATCCTGGTTCTGCCCCTGGTGTCCAGTGGAAAATAAAAGAAGGGTTGATAATACATTTGCCTTACAAATTGACTTTTCCCTCATGAGTGTTAATATTTTAAAAATTCCTACATAATAGTTTGTACATAATGGGCTTGCATGAAAATGAAAAGGTTTCCTATATATTGTTTGAAAATGACAATTAACCAGTTAGATATCATATATTGTGGCTGTGGGATATCACATATGTTTATTTTGGAATTTGTGCAACATTCTAGGATATATATATCATATAATATAGGACAAAACTATTACTTTTACATGCTCCTTTTGGTATACTACATATTTTGCAGGAATTTTCTTAAATATTAATACTCATGCATCTAAAAGGACATGGTGCAACTCGGACCTTGGCGAGGCATTGATTGATTGGGAGGGGAGAAGACATGGACCAAATTAGCTTCCGAGGGACAGGAGCTAGTGGGGAAAGTAGGGTTGTGATTGCATGAATTTAAGCGTCGTTGACCTTGACCACAAGTACTATCTGATCATTTATATATAAATTTGTTTTTTATAGTATACTTGATTGATCGTGGGCCGTTCCACCAGTCTTCCACATGCAAAAAAGATGGACAGCCGACAGACGGGGCCATTGCAATTGCATGCATTTGACTGCAGCTAAGATTGAGTACAATTAACAAACGCGCGCACCATCCGTACAGTTCCAAGACCACGAGCCTACCTTGCATTGAGCATTCCATTTCATCCCTTCTTCACGTGGGTTGAATCTTGAAAGCCATGGAATGACAAACTTTAGTGATGAGGACATTAGATCACATCTTTCTAAGGCTCGATCACGGTGATTAATGATAAAATTATCCGAGTCCAAGTTGAACTTACATTATATTTGTAGATTGCTGTGCCACCTTCATTGATCATTTAAAACATTTTACTCCTATAACCACCACCCCCCACCCCCCACCCCTCTCCTCCCTCCTCTCCTAAAAAGAGAATGAAACATGTTCGACATAGGTGCTTAAGATGACAAGCTAAGAAGTTTTAATCAAATCTTTCGCTGATAAAATCTCAGAATGAAAATAATAATGGATATATAATGTAGCGGGTGTAGAATTATAAGCATACCCCCTTTAGCCCTTGGTTTGGGCAAGAGGGGGTGTCACTTGTTGGACAGTTTATTTATGCAAAAACATTTTAAAAAATTATGACTTTTGATGAAGATATTTAGTGAAAAGTCATTCGGAGAAAAGCCCCTTCAAAGATTCTCAACCAGCATTCGATTCATGCATCTTAGACCTTTTTATTTGAGTTCCACATTCATGAATCTTTCTTTTGGGTAAAAATTGCACTCGTTAGGGTTAAACATGAAAATATGATTCATAGATGATTCTTTGACTGCCTTTCTTCTAAAGTAGTTGGTGTAGACTGTAGACCCATGACCTTGACTCAAGTGCTGCAATGCACTCCATTTGGCTTGAGTGGAGGAGGGAGGTTTGCCCTCCTAGACTTTGGTGGCGTTTGGCGTCTCTTAAATTTTCATCTTATTTTCTTAAACCCTTTTTAGACAACCTTTAAACCGTTTGGGAACCACTTTTACTATGCTCATTTGGAATGGATTTAAGACAGCACATGTCCTTTTCATGTAGTCAACAAAGTGGGTAGATTTTAAACTGACATTTTAGACTTAAGCGGACAAACTCCCTGCGCTACAGTGAATCGGACGTTCTCATAAGGCAGTCCGTATTTTTTTCTTTCTATTTTTCTAAATTTATGGGACCTACAACCATGATCCAGACCATTAGAAATGCGCATAAGGTCAGTTATCGCCACACCTATCCAAATTTTAGCAGTTGATCATTCTAGGATCTCGAGATATGTACAACAAACCATTAGCCATTCGATGTAATATTCTAGACATTGTTGGCTCCCTAATCACAATCCAAACCGTTCATATTATTTGGAAGATTTAAAATGGCTATGAGCCCAATTTGTAGCCTCTAATGTGGTCTATAGATCAATGACATGTAAAAAATCGTGGAACCATTGGATTGCACATGTGAAAGTCATTGTAGAAGAAAGTAGAAATTGGACCGCCCATGTTTTATTTGTTTTTCCTTGAATTCTAGACCAATAAGTCACCATCAAAACTGTAAGATATCTAGGTTATAGGGTAGTTAAAAAATGAATATGAGATTAAATTTGAATCGTTGATCTATCACGGATCTTGAGAAACTTGCAAAAAAGCGTGGACTGTTAGGTCGATTATTCTAAAATTTGTGGGACTCTATTTCGTAATCCAAACCATTCGTTCTCTGGATAATACTTCGGTCATCCATGGGATAGAAAATCAGCCTCGGATTCCTTGTGGATACAGAGAAAGTAAAGAAAAATCATTTATGATTGGATTTAAAAAAAAATCTCTTTCAATCAGTTATATTGTGTTACCAAATGCATTGTTCCAGGAACATCTATTTCAAATAGGGCCCATTTGAAATAGGACCCATTTGAAATAGATCATTTTCATTAAGATCTACTTAAGACTAATAAGAGTCGCCAAATAAAAGCCCTTTCTCTCCTTTGCTTTAGTGGTAAGATCAGAAAAACGAGGAGTATAATTGTCTCATATTTTCGCCCATCCTCATTTTTCTTTTTCTTTCTCTTTTATAGCTTATGGAGATTCTCTCTAAGTAATGAGGGCATTTTTGTCCATCACTTTTATCCAAAACGATAATAATGGAGTCACGCGTCTAGCTCCTTAGTAAGTCCAAATTCTATGGATATTCATCTCATAGGAATCTGTATAAAGAAGATGAAAATCCATAGTGGCCCCCCTCCCAATGAAAGTCCTAATTGCCTCAAAATGAATATTCTTCTAGTGAGACTTCTTTAATAGGAGATGGTCCAACCTTACGTTGAGCATGAGTAATCACAAAATTAACTCATAATGTTCATAAAATGAAAAAAGCTCCACACTTTCAATACCACAGAAAATACCCTCTTTTATGAAAAATTTAACTCCAATATGCCCACTTTCAAGTATATACAATATTTAAATTTATTTTATTTGAGTGTTTTAAGAGTTATTGATCATAGTGGGCCATTTAAATAAAATCTGATGATAAGAACTATACGCTACATGAGGCTTTTTTTTTTTTATTGACTTAGACTTTTCATATGTGGGCCCACTGAGTGTCATCATGAAATTATTGTGAAACTCTTGTGTAGGGATTTTTTTTTAAAATGTAAAGAAATGACCGCATTAAGGAATTTCCCTTCAATATAGTTTGAGCCCATGGTCCAATTTTCCTTTTTTCATCGACGATCTTCTCTTGTCCCCTCTAGAAAAAAAAAAAAAAAATCCTAGCTCCACCACTGTTTGGCTTGTTGGCTTCGTAGTTGTTGCAAGTCCAGGGACGCAATACTTCGATTTTTATGATTTCTTCTTAAAAGAGCAGGACATAGGACAAAGTTTGTGGAGCCTTAAAAGAGCATACATATGACTATAAAATCCAATTATACGAAAAGAGGAAAGGGAAAGAGAAACAGGTCGAACGCAGAACTTTATAAATTGCTTTTTTCGTTTTCTACCTACAATTGAATCCCGAAGCATTAAAGAGCAGTGCCACCTGCTCCAGCTCCTTTCTAAAGCTGGTCTATGTCGTCGACACTAAGGATGATGATCCCACAAAAAGATGTTGAGAGCAACGTATTAAAGAGCAGTGAAGCATCCAGCTGCAGCTCCTTTTTGGAAGCTGGTGAGTCTGTGATGTCGATAAGTTTCAAAAGAAAACCCCCTCACGCGGCTGGTGGGAGTAGGACCCAGACAGAAAATTGGCATGTGCTACGGCTATTTGATGGCCATACAAAGGCTTGTTTTTTCCTTTTTTGTTTGTTTGTTTGGTATAACATACAGAGGGTTGTTAATGTTAAAGTAACTTGCACTGTGGCTTCTTAGTCCTCTGTCTATGCAGGCAGGGACGTAGAATTTACACAAAGAACGGCCCACACGCGTAGGATCTTGCCTTTTTGTACTTTCCAAGAACCAACCTACGTGCAGATGGAGGTCTCATCTGTAATCTCCTCCTCTATACAAAAGACTTATCGACTGAGAGATAAATGATAGAGAGAGACTCACCACTCACCAGTCACAAGTAAGGAAGGTCAGGAGAGGTAGGACCCACACGGCTCTTTCTTTCCCTTGCTTGCCAGCTGGCTCAGAGATCTAAACAGTTCCCTAAGGTACGGAAACAGAAGCCGACATAAGCCGGCTGCCAAGGGGGCTGTGTCTCCAGAATAGAAAAAAAAAGCGACACCGAGCATCTTTGAAGAGAGTTTGTGCATGCACGTACAGTTGTTCATCTTCTGTCTGTCTCTCTTTCTCTCTCTCTTTCCAGCTCTGCCACAAATAGAAATGCGTACGAAGGTGTGTGGCCGAGTGATGATGCAGCATCTCCGTTCAATGCTCCTTTCTTTTTTTTCTCCATTTGGATTATACTCTTTGTTCGTTGTAAGAGTCTTATTGTTTAGGGGAGTGGGCCCCGCACTGCATCATGACAATTGACGAAGCTATAGTGGCTTTTGTTTTATCAGGGCATGTACCTTTCATCCTTTTTGGACCTTACCATTTGTTTAAGCTTTGATTTACTTTAAACTATCATTCTCATTACATTAATGGATGGTTGTGAGAATTTTATTACGCTTTAGATGGATAGGAAAAACCTACGACTTGGTATTATACTCAGATGTGAAGGTTCATATTCGTTGACCGTCTGACCCACTGTCGCATGATACAACATTCGATGGTTAACCATTTTACCACAAAAAGGTTTTTCTGCCCCCATGATGATATGGGTATCCCTAGGTCTTTGGCGCAACATTATTGATATTAACAGGGTGTCCGTACACACTTGCAATGGATAAATCTAAGGTGAGCTTATAACACAAGACTTATGCCGCTAAAACAATAATCATTTATACTTAAATCTATGATTTTCACATTAAGTAATCTTTCATTTTCGTGTTTTCTCTGATAAACACTCAAGTTAGATCTAAAAAGATAAGAATCCATGATCAGTCCTGGTCGCCCCTTTGAAAAGTGAGATGTTTTACTAATCAAGAGTAGGGTTGCAATTTTTTGTTTTTTCTTCTTTTACTAATGATTGAATTGAATTAAAGAGGAACCGGTGGGGTTGCAATTTTTTGTTTTTTCTTTTTTTACTTATGATTGAATTGAATTAAAGAGGAACCGGTGAAAAGACCAATAAACTTCAAAGCTGAAAATTAGTAGATTCCTTACTTGACTCTTATCAATGATAAAAAAACTTTTTTTTTTCTATACACCTAATGATAGTTGTATGTGTAGATGGCTCTATTTGATAAAATTAGAAGTCGCAAAAGGGCCAAGGCCACTTCAATTATTTTTTAATGAGTACCTACTTCATTTATATATGTCCACTATAAGGAAAAGAGCAAAGAATTATTTTTGAAGGGTCCTAGGTTACAAGACCTATGGTTTCATTTTAAGATTCTCTATGATTGTTTTATGCTGCTCTATTTTATTAAATCACAGCTCACCTGTTAAATTTAGGTTGAAAATGAGGCCAAGCATTCTAAAATCTAACTGGTAAATGACTCTACCTCCGTTTTATTTGAAACAGAAGAAAACTCACTCAAGTAATTATAATACCCAATGTTGAAACGATCACAAATTTCACATTTTACCATTGGCTTCCTTTTCTTCTTTTGAGGTTTCTTTCAAACCATTTTTTTTTTCTTTTTGAGTTAATCGTAGTGAAAACAAGTGGCTAAATCAAATGGTAAGTCCAATCACCAATATGATTAACTTAAAAGATCCCTCTCACCTAAGGGGGAAGACCAATATATATATATAAGGAAGTGCTCCTATGAGAGACACTCTCACCAATTTTATGAGAGATGGGTGGGGACCCTCACTTTTATATCCACTCTCACCAACTTAAATGCAAGGACCCCCAACTTAAATGTGAGGGCCCCCACCCATCTCTCATAAAGTTGGTGAGAGTGTCTTTCATAGGAGCACTTCCCATATATATATATATAGACGCACGTGCAGATGTCCCCATTAGATCTTAGCAACTTCCAAAATCCATAAGAAAATTATCGGTCTTCTTTCAAAGCTCACATGAAAATATTTGTGTTTGCCTCCAAAGCTTAACTATCTGTTTAGGTTGGCCCTCCTCAAATAAATATTTTGGATCCGCTACTTCAGTCTGTCCACAATGAATAGGTACCGACAGAAGTTGGAGTTTTGAAAGGTGGGCCCAACTACTTGCTATTATTATTATTATTATTCAATGTAACGTCTCACTTGCAGTGTCATAGGCTTTCTTTGTTTTTATCTTCTGCTGATTGCCTCACAGACACGGCGGGATTGGAACACCACCCGTGAGAGCGGGGTAATCAACCATGTCAAAGAATTGAACGGGTCAACTGGTCAAGGACCCTTTCTTGTCACGGACTAGAGGTCATCTTCTTTGCTCGCTAAACATATATTAGTGTGCGCCCCAAGTATACAAATGAGGAGTAGTTTTGGGGACCATTTTCACTAACAAGCAAATCACATGCCAAGCCTACATAGTGCAGCTCTTGGGTATTAAGTTTCCTCATCTAACTATTCCTCCTACAAAAACCTGGAGACATTAGTAAAGTCAGTATAAATCTCGAGTGAAAGTTAATTGGTTGGTGCAGATTTCACAAAACATGCTTTTTGCAGTGTAGAGACGTTGCTCATGGGATTTTGAACTTATGACCGGTTGGCTCTTATGCAAATTAAGTTTTCTTAGCTCATCATTTTTATCTAAATCTTGAGTTGTTATAGCAGAAAGAACATAAATACTTTTCAATAATTGGGCCAACTAGGATGAATTTCTATCAATGAGGTTAAAATAGTTGGAAAGGTGTCTTTATGAGTAAGGGTCTCGCAAAGATCAGCCTCATCAAATTATCAGAGCCCTTGATTCAACAACCTTAAAATTTATTTAGATCGATAGGTTTTTTAGATTTAATACAATGGTGAATAAAGGTGCAATGACCATTTAATTGAGTACGGTGCCAGATCATGGAGACTAAATATATGAAAATCAAGAGCACTATACATAATACATGGAATCGGCTGATATGAGAAAACTCTCCCCGACAAAAGCCATGTATGGTCGACATGCATGCGAGGACCGTGCCATTAAAAGTTTCCACTACCTGTGCGACAGTAGCATCTTTTAATGGAAGCGATTTTAATCTTAATCCAATTCGATGAGCCCCAATGATTGATGATTTGTTAACCATAAGATCAGAAGGAAGCAAGAGATATGTTAGTCTCAAATGATTTGGATCAGCACTAGGAGTACAATAATGTTTTATTCAAATGGAAGTGGGTTCACCATGAAAATTGATGTGACGCTCAAATGAGCCATTTCGATGATTGTAGGGGCGTAAAACAGAGGTACCAGTAAAGAAGATTTACATGGATATCTAACTAGTGCATGGGAACTTTTGTCCTTCTGAGTACTTGGTTCCAGCTATCTTTGTCTCTTGTTCGGAAATATTCTATGTTCCTTTATGAGGACTTTCTTATCATGTACCAATCAATCTACCCATTTTAAGATGACAATAACATCCATGATCCACTCAGTGTGGTTCTACTTTCTAGCTATTGTCCAGGGCATACAGATGCTGGATATTTCCTTTAAGATCATGCCTGTACTCATCTCAAGTCACTAAGGTTGCATCCACGAAAGATCTAGTAGATGGGATCGATTCGCTATCAATGAATGGGTCCCATGTATTTATGGAATGACACCACGTTTGCAAGCGCATTGGATCCCAAGCAAATCTGCTATTGCCGGAACTTTACATGTTGCTGTCAGGACCCTAGAAAGTAAAATCCTCTTTATTTTATCTGTTTTTTGCTACTCGGATTTTTCTGTGAAATGGCACAATCAAGACTGTGAAAATGGTCTTGCTCTTGTTAGGAGATCTGTTCTCCAGCTTTTAAAGACTATAACTAAATGGGCATATCTAAAGTTTTATATCCATCTCTTAGTGATAATTTGTGGCATCGATGTTGATAAAAAAAAGCACCCTCCAATGCATCCACTACCCACTGATTTTGATGGATCCGAATACCTTATAGGTACCAAGTACCAACAGTTGGAATTTACTTTGCACTTAAATGGGACGCATGAAAGAGTCTTTGAAGCCCACTGACCCACTGTGTGAAACAGAGTTGTTACGATTAGAGCGAGCACACCTGAAAGTATGAAAATAAAAAAAAGTTGGACCATATTAAGGATTTCAACCTGATCACATAATCTTTCTTTAGTATTTAAGTTCTTAAGATTTAATGGTTATACATTGTAAAAAAAAAAATTTATAGTAAGATCCAATGATGAATATAATGTCTAGAACTGTGTAAATTTCGGCTTGTGCTGTTTCAAAAGGACAGTATCTATGAACAGTTTGCCTATATGGACAAACTCATGGACAGAATTTAGGACCAACTGTCCACGTGGCGCAACATGATTGGCACAATGCATTTCAACTTTTGAGAGAGCCCAATCACGTTGCGCCACGTGGACAGTTTGTCCCAAATTTTGTCCATAGAGTTTGTCCAAATAGACTGTTTGATGTATAAAAGGGGATTGATTAAATGTGGGCCCCATGCCCTAGAAAACTGAGATTGGAAAAAGATTTATTTGAAAGTAATTTATTTGTGGAATTCCAATATATGTGACTGTATAAAAGCTCGTTGGATTTCACCATTGGTCTGATTTTATACTATCAAATGGATAATCAGAAGAGTTCCCCTTACCACTGCCCATTTTGCAACGTTAGATTTGACATCTAACCTCATTCAAAGAACTTAAATTTTTGTTAAGTCCTTTTATATCTTAGATTGCCAATTGGCTCTTAGTTTCTTCTTCTTCTTTTTTTTTCCCGAAAGAGCAAAAGCAGAGAGAGTTGTTTTTTTTTTTTTTGTTCCCGAGAGAGAGAGTCCTTAGTGCGTAGTGGGCAGAATGGATTCCACCATTTAATAGGAGCTTTGTTCTTAACTTATCTTTATCCGCCCAATAATTAGAGTCAATTTTGCAATGCATCTCTTTAGACTTTGAATCCCTAGCAGCCACACTTTGTAATGGTGGGTCTACTAGATCTTCACCAGATCCTGGACCCACAGAGGAGATAGAAGTCCCCCAGTGTTGCATTGACGAGTCTTCTTTTCATTTTCCAACACCAGCAAATTTGGTTGCAGCCAAAGCAACCGAGACAGAGAACGGGGCACATGGGTCTTGAATTTAACCGCATGTTTACTATGGGCCAAAGGAATCCATTGCCAAAGCTCCAAAACCATCAACGAATACCACCACCCATCAATCAAACCAATACCAGTCAAGGTTGTCGCTCTCTCTCTCTCCTCACCTTCCTATCCAAAAACTGGCCCCCTGTCCGTGGTTTCCTTTGCACTGTACTCTAATTAAATTGAGGGGGTCCCACTGAATAAGCTGGAACCGAAATAACAAATCCTCCCTCCCCCACACGAATTTTTTATACGAGTCTAGTGGGGTGGAAGCCACTTCGCATCAACCACGTGATAATGTGAGCTCACTAAACTCAATTAAAAGTAATATAGCTTGCCCTATTACCTATTACTATGAGTCATTCTACTGCTTTACAGTTAAGCTGTTGCTAGCAAGTGTTCATGAGCACTCTCCCTTCATCAATAGTTTAAAATAATCCTAATGGCTGCGACTTTGAGAGAGAGAGAGAGAGAGAGTATGAGAGATTGATACGTCACATCCCATGTTTTGACTTTGCGTATAAATAAGTATATCCTCTCCATGCAGAGAGAAACACATAAAAGCCCACATGTATTCAGTTTTGCAAAAGCCGTCTGACTCCTACAAACTTATTGTTAGCAGAGATACATGTTGAGGCACACGTTTCGATTTGGAGCAAGCGCAGGAGATATAGTATAGTTAGAAAGCACTACGTACGTACATACAATTAATACATTGAATAGTGAGCTACTGGTACAATTATATCTATCCATCTATGGTGCTTCATTGAATAGTGAGCTACTGGTGCAAATATATCTATTCGTTTATGTTGCTTTTGTTGGAAAAATTGCCTAGAGCACTACTAACTTTTGTCAAAGTTTGAGCCAAAAATTAAGTGAGACTCATTTATCCTTTTTGGTAGAAATACATGGGAATGTATTCTACTCCATGAGTAGATTAATTGGATTGCTCTACCCCATTAAGGAGTGAATGAGAAATTGCCTCCTAAACACCACTACTTGAACATGTTAAACATGGAAACAAAGAAAGTGGTGAACTTGCATCCCACATTGCTTGGGAGCAAAACATTCCTTGGGTATAAATATACTTATCTTGGTAGTATAAAATAAGCCCCAAGGGGCACCCCACTTTTGTGGGGGAGGAAGGACCTAGATCAAGGTGGGGTCACCACCACACGCGCGCATCGCACCGGGCCGGGCCGGGCTTGGGCCTTGGCTCGGCCCACTACCCGTTAATTTTTTGGAGAAATTTCATTTTCTTTTTGCAAATGGGATGTGTCCCTTAGTGGTGTGTGTCCTTTCGCACTTGAAATGGTGTGACCAAACCCATGAGGTGTGTCCAAAGAAGATGCAACTGTTCATTGAACAGTCACTGTTCTGAACAGATTTGACTGTTCTGAACAAATGCAACCCCCATTGAAGAGACCTGTTTCAAGCTATTTATATGCATCTTGTACATGCCTTTTGACTATCCAAATTCACTGCTGTTGCATTGCATTTTTCGAGTCATCATTGTGAAGAGAGAGTACTGCTGCAACTGTTGTGGTTTGATTCGCCAGACACACAGTTTGTAGTGCTGCAACTGTTGTGGTTTGATCATTGTATCCTGAGAGGCAAATGCTGTTAGAGCTCGTAAGCACCATTGCGGGGGCGATTTTTGTCTTAAGGAAATAGTGTGTAACACTAGCCTTGATCTCTCATCATCTGTAAATTACTGGACTTCAAAATTTCTGCAACAACACTCTATTTCCGTCTTCGAACAGTGAGTGATTTCATACTGTATTTACTTATTGTATACTGTATTTACTTGTTTTTTATTTCACAGTGTTCAGATCTGTCTCCTAAATATTGACCTATTACTGACTGTACTCGGATCTAACAGCTTTAAGAAGAAAAAAAAAAAGATTTACTATTCACAGAGGAAGGTTCACATAGAGATTTACAATCCATCTATGCTTTTTTTTTCTTTTTGGGGTAATGTTGCTCCCTTGTAAATTTTTGATGCAAGCCTAACTAGCATCCTTTTGTTGCATTGTCATCTTAAGATTCGTAAAATGTTTTTAAAATGTCACAATTTTTATTTGAACCAACATTTTATTGATAATATTATGATGTGTCCAGAATATCACCAAGAAATGAAATTATCACAAGAAAATCATGATAAGTTCAGACTAAAAAAGAAGCTTAGAAGATATCTAAAAAAATAATTCAAACAGTATTCGTATTATACTTGACATTTTATGGAGATGCTAATTTCCTGAGAATAATATTTCTAGCAAAGACTGATCAGAGCACCTGTCACAAGAATTCTGGTGGCATTTCGAAATTTTTTTTTCATATACTTACTTGAATGTTAATTTTATATAACATGATTACATTTTCGAAATCCATGGGGAATGAAAATATGATGATAAATTGTTGGAAGAATCAGAATAAGAATGGAAAGAATCCGGGAAAATGTATAAATAGAAAATTTGGACAATTATTTTCAAATGTAAAAAACTTTTTTTGTGAAGTTTTGGACAAATACATATCTTAAGAACTCAAAACTTTAAAACATGCCAACTTTAATATTAACTTGTGACCCTGCTTGAGTGTTGGTTTGTTAGCATAAGAGGTGGGTTTGCTCCCCCTCCTCGTGTATTCGACACCCCGCAAATTTACTTAGTGCACATATATTATAGGGTTATGCATACGCGTGTATGTATTAGGGTCGTGCATATGTGGGGGAATTAGATCTGTTTAGTCAAATTAATACCGTGTGGCTACCCTCGTCAACCAAAGAAAAAAAAAACAGCAACAATGATTCAAAGTTCATAATTGAGAGAGAGAGAGAGAGATGCAGGCGAAGGTGACCCCATTTAATCCCATTTAATCCTATATCCAAAAGTCCAAAGTCTGTTGACTTGATAAATTAGTTTTCCAAAATCAAGCCCCCACGATGTCAACAACACTTCTAGACAACTGCCTCGTTTGACATTTTCATGCAATTCACTTCATTGACATGCCATTCCATTTCTCAACCATACTTTTAATAAATATTCAAGTCGTTATTTCATTCCCATTTCAATCATCTGGAAGGCTCCCTCTCCCTCTCCCTCTCCCTCTCAATAAGTTGTTGTTCTTTCCTTTTCTTATCTATACGTGTATTTCCAATCGACCAAGTGACGTTTTTTAATGTTTCTTTGCTGATTTTTTCTCTTCTTCATGTCAACATTGAAATTGAAAATTCAAAATCGAGGCATGACACATCAATATATTTAATTAAAATTCACTTTCCTATCTATAGTTGATGTGGGACTCGTCTCTGTGCAGTAACCTGCCAGCCATTTTGGCCCGCTCACATGGAAACCCGCCCACTTGCACTAGATCACGGCAGGGGACCCTGCTTGCTTTGGCCCACAGGCCTCACGGTTTTGCTTCTGATGGGCCTCAACCCATTAAAAGGCCTCATGTAAGGTTAGGGTATAAGCTCTACATATAACCCAATTCACTTTCCTCTCTATAGTCGATGTAGGACTCTAGAGCGTCACAATTGGCATTGCCCCAAACTCATTGTATTCGAACAAATCTTAAAATTGGTTCCTTTGATCGAAGAAATTGGTTGGATAATTGAAATGATAGAGTTTTTAAATTACAATTTCTGCTAATGGTATTTGTATGACTTCCATCTAGGTGTTCTAAAGTTTTTATATTCTTGTGATTTTTCGTTCGAATGATTATTTCATTCAATATATTCATTCGATGCCCCCCCCGCCCCCCCCCCCCGCCCCCGCGCCCCGACGAAAGTAACCCACCAAAACAATCTAACCCAGACCTCATGATCCTGCACCACAGCACCCATAGTGGGATATTTTCACCAAAATTGGAAAACAGGCAGTCGACAATTGAAACACCAGGAAATCAGGAAATTGCCTTCTACCAGCATTCTTTCTTCCTCACCATGAAATGTCAAGTGTGATGGATTTACCAAAAAAAAAAGAAAAAAAAGTGTGTGATTGAAGTATGAACCCCCTCCATGCACTGCATACGTTGTACGTATTCATCACTGTAGCTTTGTCGGATAACTTACAGAACTTTCTACTGCAACAATAACTAGGTGCGGCATTTCCAAGCAAAGCCTTAATTATTGACAGATTTTCAGGCCGAACACATTGATATTATGCAATATATATATATAGGGAGATCTTCATATGCATCCATCCCTCACCATTTTTGGTGAGGGACACTCCAAAAAGGGAAGATGTATATGAACATTTCCCACTTTTGTATTTCCTCACTTTTGTACTTGGAACTTTCTCTTTTGGGGTGTCCCTCACCGCTCACAATTTTTTGTGAGGGACACTCCTTTTGGGGAGGTTTCAAGTACAAAAAGCACCAAAAATGGTGAGGGATAGATGCACTTGAATATTATCCATACATATGTGTATATATATATATATATATACACACACACACACAAAAACCACAACAAACACAAATGGAAAGAATGGGCCTTCCAGAGAAAGATCATGGATGGGGACACATTTCCATTGGGTCTCTGTTTTTTTGTTTTTTAACCTAGCCAAGAGAGCTGGGACCCAAGGTATCCCACACAAATAGGAAGAGGAAGCCACAGATGTGGGCAGACCGGCATATGGTATGTTGTCAACCAGCCAAGCCACCCCATGTTCACATCCCTTCTTGTCATTAAGGATTCATTTGCTGGGGACACCTTGACAAAATTGGCATAAAGTCCTTCACCTTTGTCCTGCCATCTATTTCAGGAACAGTCAATGAAAGTGGCCTTTAATTCCATGTTCAAATTCAATATTTATTCTATAATCAGGCCTGTTGGCCTAATCAATCAAAACTTTCTAGAGCATTGAAAATTTCTAGTCCCACTTTTATATGATGAAAGTTCATAGCAAGGGACGTTCTGTTGGCACACAATTTTTCTCCCCTCCCATACACACATTTAAAAAAAAAAAAAAAAAAAAAAAAACTCATGTGAAATTACCTTTTTGCCCACCCTTTCCCTTTCTCTCTCCCCGCCTCCCTTTCACCTCTAACTCTGGCCGCCGGTCCCTCTCCTCTCCCGCCCCACTGTTTTCTCTCTCCCCCACCCACTCCCTCCCCATCTCTCTACCTCTCCTTCTTTCTCTCCCTTCTCCCCATCGAGAGAGATGGGGAGGGAAAGACAGGGAGAAGGGCGAGAGGAGAAGGGAGAGAAAGAAGGAGAGGGAGAGAGATGGAGAGGGAGAGACAGGGAGAAGGGGGAGAGAAAAAACTGGGGGAGGGAGAGAGTGGGAGATGGGAGAGAGAAAACATTGGGGGAGGGAGAGGGAGAGAGAAAACAATGGGGGAGGAAGAGGGAGAGAAGAGGAAAGAGAGGGACCAGCCGGTGGTCGCCGGTCTAGGCGGAGCCGAAGGTGAAGGGGAAGGTAAGGGGAGAGAAAGGGAGGAGGAAAGAGAGAAAACAGTGGGGAGGGAGGGAGGGAGGGAGGGAGAAAATGGGAGGAGAGGGATCGGCCGGCATCGATTGTGGCCAGACCCGGAGGTGAAAGGGTGAGTGGGGAGAGAGAAAGAGGAATGGTGGCAAAAAGGTAATTTCACAAGGGGGATTTTTTTTAATGTATGTGTGGGAAGAGGAAAATATTGTGTGCCAGTAGCATGTCTCGGTTTTTATCAATTTAAAATGACAAAAACGCCCTCCATGGTAAGAAGAAAAAATAACGTGGTTGATATGATTTCAACTAATTATAGATCCGAAAAGAATATGATGATCCTAGAAACACTGACACAGGCCTGAACCAAGCCCGACACAGGCCGTAAAAGTCAGGCCCAAGCCCTCCCATTTAATTAATTGGGCTAGGCCAACCGGGCTTTTTTTTATATCAATTTTGTGGGCACTCGAGGAATTGTTTGAACTAATTAAATTAAATTAAATTACGTGCATTCGTTACTGGGGACAGGTCGGGCTTTGGGCTTTCTATGACTTAATCCAAGCCCAACCCAATTATTAGAAGGGCCCTAGTTACATTTCCAAGCCCAGCCCAAAGTAGGCTGGGCTCTGATCGGACTCGGGCTGTCTGGCCCATGAGCACCCCGTACCTCTCTCAAGCCTGCTGTCTCCCCTCAGGGCATTTTCCAATAACAATTTTCCTGTAGCCCGTGCACAAAGATAGTTACTTTTTATCTCACTTTCCAGTAGCTCTGGTTATACTGCATGCACCCAATATTTTCAGATCCAATGCATTAAATGGGTCCAAAATATTTACCCAAGTCCTTTTTTTTTTTTTTTTTATCATGGCCCAGGTTCAGATTGCCTCAGGGTCCATGGATTCAAACTAGGTGAACCTAAATACTTTTTTGGTCCAACTATGTTGACACAAATCCATACCAGAAAATTAATGGGTCGCAGGAACACTTTTTTGTGGGTTAGTTCTAGTTATGATCCACAGATTTCAAAATGGACCGAGATTCGGAATTGGATATTTTCAGCTCCAGCATGATAGTACTAAACCTATGAAGATGTTCTCCTACGAGATCTATGGAGCCCACTTAGTTTTTACATTTGATGAGTGCAACCCCTTTTGATATTCTTGTCATCCCATGATCTTATATGGTCTAATTTTATACTCATTGAACCTTCACTCACCGTTGGATTGGCGGTTGCCAATTGTATATCTGATTATTCGAGTATCGAAAATCTACAGCTAAAAAAAAGCAGGTCTAAAACCTACTTTTGGTTCTGGGAGAAATTGGGATCCGGATTTGAAACTGGATCCCATTATATTGACCAGAGGTTCTGGATTAATGACGATTACATTCTCCAATACAGTTTTGTTTTTTTGTTTGTTTCTCTTGGCTTTATGTGCATTTCTTCCAATCGACCAAGCGACTTTTTTTTTTTTTTTTTTCAATTTTTTGTTATTTTTTCCTCCTCTCTCTATTTTATTTTATTTATTATTATTATCTTTTTTTTTGTAATGGAGGGTGTTCCTGTCCTTTGGACCAGAATAATCGCTACGGGCCCAGGAGGAGTCAGGTAAATCTCCTCTGGCCTCGAGTGCGGTAGTGCAATTTCGAACCCTCAACCTTCAAATACAAACCGATTTTTTCCTCCTCTCTGTCAACACTGAAATTAGAGAGTTTAACATGGAGACATGATACACCAATAGGTTTGAAATTTGATCCCTCTTGTTGGTCGTAACACGTGAAGGACTAATCTCCCATTAAATCTTCCAACCATTAGGTTCACAAAGATTCAAAGATTTCGAATCAAAGATACAGACATTTGAACTAAAGATCTCCATCATTGGCAGCAGGCCAGCCCCCACAGAAACAGTGGGATATTTTTCGCAAAATTGCAACCGAAGCAGTCAACAATTGGAACACCAGAAAATGCCATCTGCCACCATTAATTCCTCCTTAATGTCATGATTAAATGAAAGGAGGCATTCATCTGCAAATTATTCTCTTTTTTTTTTTTTATCACCCCAGCCAAGAGGGCTCCGTAAGTCAGAGCCGCACACACAAGAAGAAAGCCTACACAAGTGTGAAGGGAGCCCCGCACACGCAGCACGCACAAATAGAAAAGAAGTCAGCAGATGGAGGAAGAGGTGGCGTTCACACGGTTCGAGCCCTGTGCACAGGGCTCGAACCGGAACGATCCTCATCTGCAAATAATTACATCTAACCCATTTACCTATAAGAAAATAATTACATCTAACCCCAGCCCCATGGATGCTTATAGTTAACAAATACAAAGACATTTAAATGGGTAGATCTCTCTCCCAAGTCCCAAGTCCCAAGTCCCAACCATGACCCCAACAACCACAACAGACACAAATGGAGGGGGCACATCCCTCTGGTCGTTGAAGATTTCATATGGAGACTCCTTGACAAAAGTAATTTGGAAGAATAATTGGCATAAACTCCATATTTGTCCTGCCATCTATTTCAGTTACAGTCAATGAAAGTGGCTTTGTTTCCCTGTTCAAATTCAACGTTTTGTGAAACTCTAGAAGAGATACAATTCTATAGTCCTTTCATTCGTTTGGCCTAATTATTCAAAAATCTCTACATCATTGAAAAATATATTTAGTCCACTTTTATAACATGAAAATTTATCATTTTTATCAATTTAAAAATGATACGAAGACCCCATGGTAGGAGGAAAAAAAAAAAAAACATGGTTCATTTGATTTCGATTAAAGTAAATGAAATTCTAAATCCGAAAATAATGCCTTATTCCCCTCCTCCATCTGAATTACATTCTATGCTCTCACTTTTTTTTTTTTTGATAACACAGGATGTCCCAGTCCTTTGGCCAAGAATAATTCCTACGGGCCCAGGAGAGAAAGCTGGGTAAAATCCTACTGTAGCCATAGTGTGGTAGTGCAGGTGGTCCTAGGCCAACTTAGCTAATCCCTCGGGATTATGCTCTCACCTCTCTCATTTCTCTCATTTCTCAATCTTCTTGCTTCCTCCCACAGTATTCTCCAATATTATCTTCTTGCTTCCTCTCACAGTATTCTCCAATATTATTTTTCCTATGGCCCGTGCACAAAGATGGTTCCTTTCTTTTTCTTTGCAGTGGCTCTGGTACTATATGGACCCAATATTTTCTGGTCCAATTCAGTGCCCAATATTTTCTGGTCCAATTCAGTTGGTCCAAACCCATTTGGAAAAATTAAATCAGTCCAAAATAATTACACAAATCCAGATATGTAGGCCGGCCTAGGTCTGAGGTTGGATTTGGGCCCACGGGTTTGATCTATGTGAACCTAGATTGGAACCCAACTAATTTTGGGTCCAATTAAAAAATTCCTAAATCCATTCTAAAAGATCAGTGGGTAGAGAGAATAACCCAGACATTAATTCTATGGGCTAGGTCCACATTCAGATCCACAGGTAAATGGATTGAGACTCCGACTTGGATATTTTCAACTTCAGCATAAGTAGACCTAAATCCATATCCAAAAGTTAAAATGGTTCCAAGTAACCACTTGGGCCCTATTTTTATGGGTTGTGCCCCAATAAATGGGTACTCTACCAATACCATTAATGTCAATTAAGTCTACCATTCCAAAATCTAATTTGGATCAAAAAGTCCCGCGTCAATCAATAATTGTGAAAATATTGGTTTAATCAAGTCTAATGACTAGGCCATCTAATAGCATTTTGTCCATGGTCACAAAGATTTTTTTTTTCTTTTAACAAAGAAGACTCATAAACACCGTTCAAGTCAATTAGTAAATGTTTAAAAAAAAAAAAGTAAAATTAGTAAATATTCACTTGTTTGGATATGGAGGGACATTAGTGCCATATATAAATTAGTGTTAGCTAAATGGACTAATCTTTAACAAATTGTAAATACTCAGGAATCATTTTTTCTTAATACTAAAGAAGACTTCTGGATAAGCAGTCAGTCCAATTTTTGTTATATGGTCAAATATTAAGGCCAGATCCAGTCCCCTGCCATGAAAGTCAGGCCCATTTCATTTGCAAAATATTTACACCCAATTTTGTTAAATACAACAGTTAAGGTCAGGTTTTCTAACTATGTATGGGCTCAGTCCAGGCCATTTGACAATCAAGCTAGAAAAAAGGCCCGAATGCAGCTCACGGGTGAAACGAGTACTGCTAACCCCAGCCCAACACTGTCCGGGCCTGTGCTGACCAAGCCCATGAGAACCCTTACTAATAAGGCATGGAGTGTTGAATAAATTTCCCATTCATAAAGCATCCAGCCTTGAGGCTTCATCAACTTCCAAGCCATCCATCCATCAAGTGGGCTTCATTTTCTAAATTCCAGTCTTTTGCTTGATGGTGCAGCCACAGTGGAAGCTGCAATACTTTTTACGTTCTGGGTCAATCATGCCTAGGTTGAGTAAGACAAAGCTTGCTCAAGCCCAATCCATTCAGTCACTGACTTCCCATTGCCACCCCTATCTTCCCTTTTGAAAATGTGGTGTCCCTTTGATGTACTCTGCCTAGCTAAACAAGCGGCCTATAATCGATCCTTTTCAACATGAGACCCAAGTCCCTGTCTGTCTAATTCTATAACTATTCTTGAACAGCATGGCCTTCTTACAGGTAAATCAGGGTCCCGATTAAATGTTTCTGACCCCATTAAACATGGGTTGGACTTATATTAAGTCCCTTGTTACCATTCAACCCCTTTAAATAAATCTAATCTGGCTAATTGTACTATGACCCGTTAACCCACCCAGAATAATAAACCCATTGCTGCCCGTAGTATGTTATGGTCTGAATTAGCGGGTAGGCCAAAAATCACTTATCAAACTAAGTTCTAATCTACATTCCAAGGATGGTGCTCTTGATAGATTGTTTGTCATCATCCAGCCGATAAAGCATCGAGATCGGCTCCTTACCTGAGTGGTAAAGAGTGGATTTGGGGCTCTTTCCACTTCTGCGGGCTCCCTTCCCCACCTGTCTTGTCCCAGCCCCATTGTTGGTGTAACAAAGAAAAAAGTTCAATGAAAAGGGCCACTTCAGTAGTAGTAAAAACACCCAGGGTGCTTTTGCAATGAACAGTAAAGAGGGTAATAGAAGCTTTCTTCAACTTTCCAAGACTTTCCATGTAGTAAAGGGCATCTGAAATTCAGATTCCCAAACACCCAAGCCAAAACTCCTTGACAGACTTCCCCACCAACCCAATAATGAAAAATGAAGAAAATGGTAAGAGCCTCTGTACATTGAATGAATTTCTTCATCTTCATTTCCTTCCAAAACCTAGTTATTTATACACCATTTCATTTCATGTTTCTTTGTTGTTGTTGTTGTTGTTCTCATAATCTTCATTTCCAAACGTAACCTAGTGAATGATGCGAATACCGATGACGACATGAATCACTAAGAACCTGATCTACAAATCTTTTCATGTTTTTGTGCTTTCCATAGACTAATTTGATTCTCATTTTTCCCTAAAGGGGGTGCTTTCTTTCTTTTTGTTTTGATTAGTCAGATGAGAAAGAGATCAGGCTCAGTAAACAGGCCTGAACATTTGTTGGGTGTAGGATGAAATCAATTTAAAGCTTTTAATATCTTTGCTCTCTGCTGAATACATTGTGTTCTACCATGAAAGAAGTAGAAAAAGAAATTTTCCCACCACATTGTCACCAAATCGCTCCTGGGAAATCATCATTTCTGGAAAATGACTGGACATTTTGAAGTTTTGGGTTTTCTTTTTTCTTTACGATATTAGCGGGAGATGCCGAGAGGAAAAATATTTTTAAATAATTAAAATCCAAATGATTTTAGATGATACTGTTATGAAATTGTCTTTATACAATAAATTTTTCCAATTTTATCGCGAATTACTCTCAACATTTTCAGGTTTTATGATATTCTAAAGATTTTCAAGAAATTGCTCATGTTAGGAACACTAATTAAAGTTTGAATGTTTATAAAAACTTATGCTAAGATGCAATATGTAAATTGAATCATTAATTGCTTGACAATTAGAAGTGACTATGAACATTACAAATACAAAATATAGCAAATGAGGACATGGATGGTCAATAGTTTTTTAAACATGAAGAATTTCAACAAATAGAAAAACAGAGTCCATTTGGTTGGAGAGGAATGGTAGGACTTTCAGTGCCTGAATGGAGACTGGAACATTTTGCTTTACAAGTTTGGATGCGAGTAATTTCCTGGGTTCGTGACACAAAAGATTTTGCAGGAATATCAACGTGTGACCCCTGGAGATGCTGTGCGGAATACTGTTAAGGAATTACTTGAAGGAAAAGTGCTGATGTATTATTTATTTTCATTTGTCGTATTTTTTAACTTTGCTGTAGTTTGATAAATTCATTGTTTTCTTCATAAAAAATAAAAGACACATGCTATGGTCAACTGACTCTCTAAAATAGGACCCTGCCTGGTTATTAAATATTAATATGTGATGATGAAAACTGAGTTTCACCAGTCATTTGTTTAGTTGCTCCAGTGTCTATCTCTGAAGTGTTGTTGGTGGAAGAAACATAACAAGCAGAGGATAGACATTGGACTGATGTGATATCAGCTACTCCTGTGTCTATTACACAAGAGTTGCTAGCGGAATAAACGTTTATTTTCTTCTTCCAATTGGTAACTGTAGACATTTTATCAAAAGAAACTAGATACAACAAAGGAATGCATGACAACATAACAAAGCTACAGCTAAGGTATAACAGCCTTATACAAAAACTACAGAAAAGAACTGCCAACAAAGTGAAAACTATATCAAATCATGCCAGTATTCCCATATGATGTTAATGTTAGTCCTTGTCATATGATTGGTGATCATAACAGGTATCTTGTTGAACTTTTTATTCTTTTGGTTGGCAACATACTCAAACCACAACCTCTTGGTTGCAGCAAGCACCTTCCAACTGTGTTATGGTATCTATTTGAACTTGTGATCATAACGGGTATCTCGTTGAACTTTTTATTCTTTTGGTTGGCAACGTACTCAAACCCACAACCTCTTGGTTGCAGCAAGCACCTTCCAACTGTGTTATGGTTACGACACGATACGTTGCACATTTTAAATTATTTGTGCATCATAGTTTATAAGTCTTCTTGCTTTAATAGGTATCTGTTTTTCTTAGCCCACACACACACACACACACACACACACACACACACACACATATATATATATAATCTTGTACATGCATAATTGAACTTTTTTGGGATGGGATGAAAAGATTTCATCATGGATTAGTGTTGGGCAAGAAATCATCTCCTTCATATCATCCTGGCCTTTATTTTATGGCCTCAAAAGTTTAATAGCTCTCTTTTTTTTTTTCGTACAACTTTTCCGAGTCTCAATCCAGCAGAGAGTATAATATTACTATGATCATAGTAAATCAATCCAGTGGCCATGGGGATTGTTGGAAGTAGGTGGGCCTCGTGGATAGATTTTCAAAACTTTTGATCCACTTGACTCGGGGATCAAGTACCCATAAGGCCAAAAAACCCAATCCAGGATCCATGTCCTCAATCTCAGCCATCATGATTAGTAAATAAACCTATCAAGAAGATAGAACAGCAACCAACAAACATCTATAAAATCTACAACATGCAACGAAGTAGATTATACCTTTAGAGCTCTGTTGTGAAGTGTGTGTGCGCGCGCGCGCGATATAGGCCCTTCACATTGTGTGCCCCATGCAATTTACCTTACGTGGACCCAGCATCAGCTTCAATCGAAGCCATATTTACCATTAGATTTAGGAAAAATCATGATTTAAACCTTTCATAAATTACAATTTGTAGAGAAAAAAAATCAAAATTCCATATCTTGAGAACCAGTTTTCTGATGTCTGAGCCATCATAACACGCAAAACTGCCTATCTATAATTTTATCAATTTTCACTTTATTCCAGGCAGTACTGAGTCTACAAACCCTTGGATTCGACACCGCGAAAACATTCTTAAATTACGTTCATCCAATCCAGGGACAATATTTCAATGATTGGAGGATAACTTTGATAACTTTGCTATAATTACAGAAAACTATTATCTATCTAACTCCTGGATGGTATGGATCTCCAAAGGAGGGGACCCAAATGTATGGAAGAAATGCGTTTTTTGTTGAGGATGGAGAGAACTATGGCCATGCATTAAAGTTTGGCGTGAAATCAAGACATTCCTACCTGTAAATATCTAGGATTTTCCCCCACTCACATCACTCATTAGGATTGAACTGACATTCATCTTCTGATGGTGCACTTGGAAGTTGTGAAAACTCAATTGGAGAAAGTGTTTCGTCGGTGGATTGGGTTTTCATCCATTTCGTATGACATTGTGGAGGGATAGTCAACTCTTCAGGGTTCTCTTATCTATGAAAAGATTATTATTATTATTATTATTATTATTATTATTATTATTATTATTATTATGTTGCTGTTGTTGTTATTGCTATATAGAGGACTTAAATTCACGAATGTTCACACACACACACCCATGTCCCTAGCCAGCTGAGTCACATCCGGGGACTAAAGCATGTATTTTCCTAGCGAATGACCTTTTTTCTTCTGATAATTGGTAGTTTCTTTCCTAATCCCATATTCTTTTCATTGTACTTTTGAGTTTTGACTTCATTTTCCCCCATGGGAGGAGGGGCTTTGGCCTTTTCCTCTGCCCCAAGTTTCTGAAACAGAGTTTCAATTGTCCCGTGAATGCATTTTCCATTGGAATATTTTTCCTCTTTAGCCTGTATGTATTAAGACAAGCTCTTTAACTACATTCCTGCAATGTACTCAACTCCGGAGCACGATGCGAACAAGGTCCGAGTTTTCTGATTGAATGAAGCTTGACACAGAAGGAAGTTTGTAAATTCTATTGTATTCCTGTCATTTATAAAGTATGGAAACTCAGGAAACCATGTATGGTGGGAGGGGGCATGAAGAGCAGACATTCATGCAATGAATTTACAATTTCAAACAAAGATAGAAAATTCATGTGTGAGAATTGATAGCACATGTTGATTTATTTTTCCCTTTAATTCAGGCACACAAATGGGAGAGCTTTGGTTCCCACTAAGTGCAATTTGGACCGATACTTTGTTCTCAGAAATTGACCTGAGACCGAACTGGAATGGTGGCGTTCCCTTGCTCTCCCCGTTGCCAGCATCTATATTTTATCTGATTGTTGATTTTTATGGTGTTTGTGTCTTCCCACTCTGTGTCTGTGTGTATATCCGCCCTGGCTCTGATTGCACTAATCCCTGATCAGCCATGGTGGAGAGGAAGCTGAGTAGGAAAACTACAGCCACCAACCCTAGCATGGCTGCACCGACGTATACTCCACCTTTGACAACATAACAATCCCCGTTTAACCATCCTTCTCCATAGGGCTGCCTCTTGTTCATACTAGTCGCCACGCCCAATAACAATATTGCCAACCCAAAGGTGATCCTGCAGTCGTAAGTAAATTATTAACCAAAATTAAAAACATTCACTTCCCATTATTTTGTTTGCACAACAGATGGATTCTAAGGTAGCAAGTAGAAGCTGTAAAACCTGGAAACCTACCAAGACAGAACCAGGAGTATAGTTGCAAAGGTTCCAATTTTCGCAGTGATATCATTGTGGAGTTTCTTCTTCTTCTTATGCAGCAGCGAGCAGCAGAAGCTGGAACCACCTACACAGGTTCCAAGGATTTGAGCAGCTAGTAGGCAGATTAATGCTGTAATCCCCAACCCAAATGCAGGGCTCCCCGGCAAGGAACAAAGATTGCCGTCTAATTTCAATTCCCTGGCCTTCATCGAGAAATCATTTCATTCAGTTATGATTACTCATTCATAATTCATTCCATCATGTAAGTTTTATTTATTTATTATTTTTGACAAGGACTAACACCCCCAGCTGGCACGCATGACCCGCAACACACGACATGGAGAGCAAACACAAACCAACGCCCAGGCGGGGTATTCATTCATATAACTAATGGCAGCAAAGATGTTCTAATAATACTTTTAAACAAATGGAATGGAATCAAGAGATAGATGGTACTTCTGTATTACCTTTGTTCTTTTGAATTCTGCGGCAATGGATGTGGAGACGGCGATCAGGCCGAGGAGAAGGATGGTGGTGCAGCAACAGATGATGGTCGTCCCGCGCGTGGGCTTTTCCATTGGGGCCATCAGATTGGAATTGCAGGGACTAAACTAAAGCTGTCTAGAGAATTTGCTGTAGTTAGTGGTGGATCAGAGCAGAAGAGAAGAAGCTCAATTGCTTTGACAGCTTGTGATGGTGGAGACCTTTCTTCTCCTCAGGGCTTCCATTGAGTTTCCATTGGTTGAAGAAAGAGATGGGAACATAAGCACCCATCTGAGGGAGGGAATATTTCATTTTGGATGAGAGAGGGAGAAGGAGAAGAGCAGGTCAACTCCTACAAGGTTTCCAGGAAAGTCATGAATGAAGAAAAAGAGGTGGCAAACAAGGAATCCAAATGACGCGGCGGTATTCCTTCCTGCCTAAGTGGACGAGAAGTGGATGCTTCCTTGGTCATTTTCTATTGTTATTTTTTACCGGCCCGGTGACTGCAATTCAAGCACACGTTTCTTCCGCTTTTGACTTTTGGAAATACCGTGATGGAGTGAAACTTCAAAGTGGAGTCTAACTATTTAAATTCCGAGCCGCTTGAAATAAAATCTTTAAGGGCATGTTTTTTGTTGTTTGGTATGGAATTTTTTTTACTTTTTGTATAAGAAAGTGGAGTAATTTTGTCTTTAATTGAAGAAAAGAGGTTTTTTTTTATTTTTTTTTTGAAAAATTTAAAGAGAATTTTAAAATTGTATACTTTTGATATGACCTCTTGTCATTTCTTGTTTGGTTTCGCTTTACTAAGTGCCAAACACGCCCTAAGGTGTATGGGAGTGTCCCAAAATCTTAATTTGACAATAAAAAGGTGATTAATGAATATGCATAACATTGTGTTAATTACATTTTCTTACCGTATGTCACGAGTATTTAGGAACACAAAGACGGAATTGGATAAAAGAATCAATCCCCATCAAATTATCTCAACTCTTTGATTGTGGGCGTCAAAGTCTTGACTGTCTTTAAACAATACATTTTTGGTGAGATGGATCCAACTGGTCAGTTAATTAACTGGGGGAGAGGGAGAACTGGAGAAGGGTTAAGCAGAGGAAGTGGTTGATAGATATTATTACCAATGCAGGGTATGATAAGGTGGAGTGCAAAAGAAGTGTTATAC
This sequence comes from Umbellularia californica, assembly GCA_028538565.1. Classification (NCBI taxonomy): domain Eukaryota; kingdom Viridiplantae; phylum Streptophyta; class Magnoliopsida; order Laurales; family Lauraceae; genus Umbellularia; species Umbellularia californica. The sequence goes on from JAPQWN010000012.1 coordinate 2,524,906, forward strand.
ATACATCAGTGGAAGTTTGATGTTTGTTTCTCTTAGTTTTGTCCTCATTTGTGTGACAGTGATTGGATGAGAGTACCAAGGCCAAGTGGAGCGGCCAAATGATAAAGGTTGTGGAATGGATTATGAGAGAAGATCTTTCTGGCTTTGTCCATTTGCAGCTTCCATTTGCAGGCCCTGGGGAGGATATTAATCTATCATGCCCTCTTAAATTATAATCCAACAAACACACTTATAAAAGGTGCAATTTCGTTTAGATCTTGAAAGGGATTTACCTAATGCTTTTCATTTCTGTTTTTTTTTAAGATCGGGTCAGTTTTGGTTGGCTTTGTTTATAGGTTCTCTCCTCTGCTATGTGGTTGTTTAAAATTGACCCGTATTTGTATCATCCATCCATCCATCCAAAGGGCATTGGATTTGTATAGGCTTCATAATGCCATGGCAAGTCACCCTGTTGACTGCAACTTGTGCGTCACGATTTTGCAACTTGTCCTTTTTTTATCTTTTGCCCCAACACCTAGTGGCTCTTGCTTTTGGCAACTCCTCTTTTATCCTATAAAATTCCAACCTTTCCACCTTTCCAGTTCTTTATATTATTCCAAAAGGAGGGGAGGGTTTGGACAAGGGCCTGTTCTGTGCTCCTGTGCAGGTCTTCCGGCCGGTGTGTGACGACTTGTGAAGCCCACTAGTACAACTAGTGTTGCAAATAGGAAGGTCGGAACTATATTCGATTTGGACCTGTTTCGAAATAGTGGTTTTGGCTTTGGTTCATAATCCGGTTCCGACTCGAAACCTGTTTTGTTGATTTCAAACCCAATTCCAATATGAGGAGTCGGATTTGGTTCCGAATTTGGGTCCAATCAGAGGACCAGAATTTAGTTCCAAAACCAGTTCTATCTTCTTCTTTTTTTTTTTTTTTTTTTTTTTTCTTAAAAGAATTATTCAACTTATAATAGTGCATCAAGTCTACTACCTTCAAGATTAAATATAAAAATGTTTTTTAAAAAGTTGATTTTGAGCTACAATTTGCAACATTGAGCCAGGTCTCAGATCCACGGGTTGGAACGTATATGGACTTAGGGCAGGATCAATTTATCAATCGGAACCTCAATTGGGTTTCAAACCCTATGAATTGGAACCCAAAACAAGTTCCAAATCCGATTTCTTTTTTTGTTGGAACCTTCAGATAATCAGAGAATCTGATGCCCATTTGCATCCTTAACTACACGCCCTTGAATGTCACATGCCCCAACCCTTTTTTTTTTGCACAGATCTGAGTAGGATTTAGATTGAAATCCAAAAAGAAAAAAATCCTTCTTAAACTGTTAGACTTTTAGGACAATAGGTCATAGAGCTTACTCTTGTAGTAATACGAGATACTCTCATAGGAGCATTTCCCTTATCTAATAGACTTAAAATTTTGTACAGCGGTGGGCCACATCCAATTCTTTTGGTCTCCCACACCTCACTGGTGGAGCCCCAGCTGGACTCTACTCGCACGGTTGGTGCATGCCAGACATCAGTTCCATATATTTACATATGAAGTTATGAGACAACTCACTTTTCTTAGCGCCATCTGTTGAGTTCCCATACCTGGGTTCATCTATAATCAAATCACAATCTCATTCATATGCATTGACCCCCTTGATTGGCATTAATTATAATTTTGCATTGTTCTTAACATTTCATAACATTGTATTAATCCCAACAAATTTGGATGGCATATAACAATTAAACTGTTAGGATTTAAAATTAAGCGGTAAGCTCATTTCTTCAACATGTTTTATCATGTTCTCATTTATATCCAAGTTTTTTTTAACCCTAGCAAGAGGGCTGGGACGCAAGAGAGAAAGCTCACAAGAGTTGGAAGGGAGCCGCGCATACACATTGATAGATCGAACCCTAGACAACAGGTGAGAACTGCCGCTCACCACTTTGGTAAAGAGCGATTCTCAATTCCAAATTGTTGTTTCGAGTACATACAGAAATAGTTCAATATTTAGGAAACAGATTCCTACAACAGTGAAGCAAAACAGCAGTAAAACAGAATTACAGAATGTAATCTAGAAATGTAAATCCACTTACTGTTTGAAGGCAGAAAGCAGTACTCTGTTATTGAAGTTATGAATTTACACTATGTCCTTAAGACAAATTTAAAGCTCTCTCTTGACTCAGACTGATGACCCAAATGCAATGTAGTTGCAGTGAATGGAATGAACAAGAAGGTATGGACAAGATGATATTTATAGCCTGCTTCATGTCTATTCATGAGGTTGCATCTGTTCAGTAAACAAATGCTTCTCTTTGGATACACCTCTTGGGTTAGACATACCCTTTCATATGCGAATGGACACATCCTTTCATTTGCAAATGGACACACCCTTTTATATGTCTATGGACACATCATTTCATTTTAAAAAAGGAAATTTTATTAAATAAAATTTATCCAAAAATATATATATATATATATATATATATATAAATGGGTATTGAGCCGCGCCGGGTTCAACTTGTGTGAAGCCCAAGCCCAAGCCCGGTTCGGTTCAATACAGGACAAGTAGTGGTGTTTAGGAGGCAATTTCTCATTCACTCATTAATGGATTAGAACAACTCAATACATGTTCTTAATCTACTCATGGAGTAGATTACATTTCCATGTATTCCCACCTAAAAGGATAAGTGGGTCCCACTTTTATTTTGGCTCAAAATGACCAAAATAATGGTTCTCTATCCAGTTTTTCCGACACAAATTTTTCCGACACAAATTTTGTGCTATCACATCTCCATGTATAATGTTTTAATTATGAGTAAAATTTCTTGGAGGGAAGGAAGTGTAGGAGGAGAATGGTCTGTGCCGTGCAGGAAGTAACTGCCTGAACGTTGATCTCAGGATTGGCTCTCACCCTCACTTGTGGGGTCTACTCTCCCCTCTCCTCTCCTGTGGAATTGCTACAGTTGGGATTCAAACACCATGTCCATCATTCACAGTGCATTTTTCCACGCTGCCAATACCCTCAGCTTCTTCTCAATCCTCATACTCAGATTCTACCATTTGTGAAATCAGATGAGAGTATTGCCTTTGGGGGCTTTATGAAAAGTTGGATTGGACCCCAGTACCCAGTGACGGATCCAGTGTATAATCACTGGGGGCCTGGGCCCCAGTGAATTTTTGGAAAAAAAAAAAAAAATATATATATATATATATATAGACACACACACACTAAGTTAGACCCAATGTAACCAGGCCCCCAATGACATGTAACCAGGACCCCAGTAAAAAATATTAGGCCCATTTTTCAACTATTAGGACATCAAAGGTAAAGATTGCAGAGTATACTGCTCTCTCCAGCTCTCCTTCACCTCCACCGACTCGCCGACTCAGAACATAAGCTCCTCACCAATCAGTATCGTGCGATTCACCCAAAGAAATATTAGGCCCCCAATGACATGTAACCAGGCCCCAATAAAAAATATTAGACCCATTCTTTGTTTTATTGCTTGAAACTATTACATTATATTCATCCCATATAAATAACCAAAAAAAAAAAATCCGGGGGGCAATCTCGACTACTTAATCGTGCCCCCAGTGAATTTGAATCCTAGATCCGCCACTGCCAGTACCCCCACCCCATGTTCTTCCACCAGAGAGTAGGCCGTCGGGACTGTTTGGGGACTTTACTAACGGAGTTGAGTGAAGTAAAGATTTTTTTGAAGAAATAATAAAATATAAGTAGGTTATGATAATATTTTATTTTTAGTTGTCTGTGATGGAATCTTTTTTACCTTTTGCATTGAAAAGTCGATATATATATATATCTTTTAGTGAAGAAAGGGGTTGCTTTTTTACTTTTTTTTAAAAAAAATATATATGATGGAAAATCTAAATTAAAGTGCTTTTGATTTTATCTTTTTCTTTTTAGAAACGGGGGTTTTATTTTACTTGACTCTATTAGTAGAGTTGCCAAACAAGCCCCCCACTTTTCTTATTTTAAAAAGCAATGGACAGCTTCCTAAAGACAAAGTTGCAGAGGATCCAAAATCTTTTTTTTTTTTTCATTTATTCAGTTTGTGCTCTAACTTTTTTCTCTGTTTTTTTAATATATTTAGGATTTGCAATCACCTAATATTAAAAAAAAAATGAGGATGCATGCCAACTAAAACAAGCAAATAAAAACATTAAAAATGATATATTTTTTTTAGCAAAATTGGGGTTTTATCAACCAGCAAATAAAAGTAAGTAAAATAGGTTTAAACAAAAGGCTGAACAAAATAGTTAACATCAATGCGACTGCTACTAGAATTTGTGTGACCTGCAAAACATATTCCTACATTTATAGGGCCCATATGTGTAGAGTATAGCAATGTGGAGGTGTAGATGGTGATCTGTGGGGGTGGAGACCTACCCAACTGATCTGCCTACCCTTATTTGACACAGCATATGGCGGTTGATAAAATTTTCCTTTTAGCGGATGTGACCTGATTTGGTTGGGTGATACGAACTTCTACCAAAGTAGAGATATTGAGCAATAACTGAAAATATCATGTTACAAGGAAGGTGGCAGGGGCGGACCCAAGAGGCAAAACGTTTTGGGAGGGACACGTGTAAAAAATAAATGTAGTTTTCAAATTATATTGGGGTTTTTCTGAAAATTTTAAACACACCATATGTGAAAAACTATTAAAATTATGTAAAATGAAGAGGGCTCTTTTGAAATTTTGGGGGGACCATGGCCCCTGCCAGCCATCCCTTGTTCCTCCCCTCAAGGTGTTCTGACTACTTTTAAGATGGTTTTGTTCTTTATATTGCATGACATCATAGAAAAACCTTTTTTTTATCCCCTACATCTTCTTTGTTTTGTGCTTGTTTTTTTTGGGGTAAGATACGTCTTCTTTGTTTCCTTGCAGATGCGAACCCCTCCTCCTGACGGGACATTTTTATTATTCCGCTCTATGTGGTCCTTTTTTTCTTATCAAAAGAGATATGTAGGCCTCGTGCTTCTCCTTCTTCCAAGACATGAAAAGTAAAAGGAGAATTGATAGGGAAATGCTCTATTCACTTGAATATTCTCTATTTATATGTATAGAAAAATATTTAAGTGTATTTATCTCTCACCATATGGGTGAGGGATGCTTCCATAAATAGAGATTTTCAAATACAAAAGGTGGATTTCAAATACATACGGTGAAGTACAAAAGGGAGATTTATGTACAAAAAATGAAAAGTGCCCTCATCCTATGATGAGGGATGAATGCACATGAGTGTTCTCCATATATATATATATATATATATTTTTAGAACATAAAAGTTAGGCTTTTGGTCTTTCATTATTGCGAATTTGTGCGATGTAGTGCAGAAAAGAGCAAAATCCCATCTTTCAGCCTCTGGCAATGCTTGTACAGTTGTACAGTCAAAAATCCCCCCTTCTGTTCTTTTTTCCTTCTCTTTTTATCCAAGTGCCTCATGGCCCTCATCCCAGATTTGGAGTGCAAAGGGTGAAGCACATCCATGTGTAGCCCGATAGTCCGAATTGAAATATTGTTTTATGTTGGAAATGTGAAATGGCTGAAACAGTATTTTCCTATTCAACCGAATATGGGATCTGAAATCGTATTGCAACTTCGGCAACACAAGCCTGTATCCGGCCCAAACCCGAGAGGGACTGACTTTAAAAACTTGTACGTTCAAGCATGAACTTGGCATTTGTGCTCTGTGTGGACGGGCTTAGGTCAGAGATGAACCTGTGTTTCTAAGGTGGGCTGGACATAGACTTGCCACAGGTCGGACCGGGGCCATGAACAGCACTAGGCTCTGGCACCTAAAACGACTTGACCAGGATTCATGTGCTTGCAATTCAGACCGGGCATTTACCAGACAAACACCAACTCCACCCACCCAAGTTGCCCCACTATTTTTATAGGCTAAAATTGTAAGAGGACATGCCAATATTATTATTAATTTAACTCCCATAACAGGGATTAACAGCGTCCCACTGGCAACTGCGGCGTCCCCACTCACCATTGAGAACCTGACACAATTTCATCCTCCCGGCTGATATCTTGGGATTTACAGGAAACGACAACAAAACCCAAACAACTAAAAAAGAAAAATCATCAACATCATATACAAAACCAAAACAACTCAAAAAGGAAAATCATCAACATCATATGATGCATTCATACATGCACACTTATACATATCTATCAATGAGGGGAGAGAGAGAGAGAGAGAGAGAGAGAGAGAGAGAGAGAGTATTTATTTGTTTATTTATTGCTTTCTTGGGAGTCTTGAATCCAATTGAATTGGATCAGATAAGATAAGATGAGAATCAGAGTCCAGTCTTCTTCCTTACAAGGACTTCAGCAATGGACTGTGCAGTGCAGTAAGCAATGGCCTGAACCGTTACCATTGGATTCACACCAAGGGCAGTGGGAAAAACACTAGTGTCAGCCAGAAACAGCCGCTCCACCTCCCAAGTCTCCCCTCTCTCATTCACCACAGACTGCTTTGGATCGACCCCCATCCTGCAGCTCCCCATCTGATGCGCCGAGCAGATCGGCGTCGACAGATTCCTCAGCCTCCTCCTGCTCGCCACCTTCACAAACCGCTCGAATTCATGCGAGCTCGCCTCCTTCACATTCAGTCTCTCCCCCTTCCTGTGCTGCGTCCCAATCTCATGCGCCCCCGCCGCGGCGAGTAACCTCAGCATCTTCTCCAGCGCTTTCTGCAAATTTCTCTCGTCCAACTCCTCCAGATTGTAGCTCAGAGACTTTGGGTAATTCACTACCTTCCCCGTTCCTTTATCCCTTGCCAATGCAAATATGTGGGCTGTCCTTGAAAACCTGCTCATTCTCTCTCTAACGTCCAATCCTGATATCCATGGCGTCAAGGCTGAGAACATCCCCGGATGCAGCGCCGGCGTCTGTATCACTGCACCATACCCCGACGTCTTGAAATTGGCCACTACTGTTGACATGGCAGTCATAATACCTCCCTCGTAGCTCTTCTTCTCCGGCTCCGGCCATGTGTCGGTGGAGGAGTTTTCAGGAAAGTAGCCCCATGCCATTACTGTAGGATGAATGTGAAGGTTCCTTCCTATGTTGGGGTTCTTCAAACCGCTTCTCTTGAGCAAACTCGGCGTCCTAAGAGCGCCACATGCTACTACTGTCACCTTGGACTCCACCACGTACACTTCCTTTAGTCTGCCGCGTCCACTCTGGTGCTCGAAGATGATACCGGTGGCGACGCATCGGCCGTTGTGCTTCTCATTGAGGACTTTTATGGCAGTGCAGCCGGGGAGGATGACGCCATTGCCGGACTCGACCAGGTCGACGAGCCATGTTTCATGGGTGCCTTTCTTTTTGCCATCCTTGCACCCCATATGGCACCATCCACAGTAGTGGTCCGGTGTGGAATTGCGGGGGATGTTGCAGACGGGATAGCCCAATTCATGGCAGCCTCTTCGCAACACAGCGTTGTTGAATCCCTCCTTGTCTATGTCCGACTGCACCCCCATTTTCTTGCAGACTGCGTCCAATGCCTGCTTGTAGGCCTTGCTACCAAACAGCTCGAGTTGGTAGGTGTTGCACCACTCGTCGGTGACGTGAGCTGGAGTTCGAATTGAAGCCGACCAGTTTATGGCAGAGCCTCCGCCGACGGTTGACCCGGCGAGGAAGATGGCACCGAGGTTGTTGGAGGCGACCAGTCCCCTGCCTTCATACATTTCGGTGGCGGAGGGGCCCTCCAAAAGGGAGAGGTTGCATCTTGCGAAGTAATTTCCCTTGTCTAAGACTAGTACTTTGTAGCCGGATTTGGCAAGGACCCCGGCGACGACGCCACCTCCGGAGCCGGAGCCGACTACGACTGCGTCGCAGTGGATGGTCAGAGGAGATGACTTGTTGTGCCTTTTCAGGCCTTTTCTCGGGCCAATGGAGACAGGGAAACCGGCTTTTTCTAGAGTTTCCACGATGACTCCTCTTGGGTGGCCCATGTCCACAAGGCCTCTGTAAAGGGGTCCGAAACGGTTTTCTTCCTCTTCTTCTCCCTCTTCTTTGGCTGCTGCTGCCGCCTTTTCTGCTGCTCTCGTTTGTTTTCTTTGGTTTATGAAATCTGGGTCCGCCCCGCAGTAATCAATGGCTTTCCATGTTGGGTTCTTGTTGTTGTCGTCCACCTGAACAAATTCAATTGAGGGTACGGTATTTGGTTACATGAGTCAACTAATAATATTATAATTTTGAGAATAACAGACAGACATAAGGATGAAAGTGGGCCGGGCCGAGCCGGGCTTTGAGAAGCCCTAGGCTCGGCCCTAGTATTTTTCAGTAGGCCCTAGCCCGGCCCGAGCTCGAGAGGGCCTCAAAAATCCTGGCTCAGGCTCGACTCTTATTAAGTTATGAGGCCCTAGGGCCGGGCCCTCGAGCCCGGCTCGATTGAGGCCCTAGGCTCGGCTCGTGAGCCCAGCCCGTTTTATAATGATATAGCACTAGTTCAAAAAAAATATTTTCAAGAAAAAAAAATCCTGTCGAAATTTAAAGAAATCTGCATATGCAAACCAGAACAAAAAATGGTCAAATGCATGCATTCATCCCATAAATTCCCATTCCCATAATTTGGATTGCAGCAATAAAATTAACTAAAATAAGAAAGACTCCATAAAAGCAAAGGGAGCCTTGTTCCAACACTCCGTAATAGTTCAATGTTAATGTAGATAAGCATTATCAAACTTCAACAATAATACAAATCAAATTAAATTCCAATAGCATCATAGAATAAAATAAAGTATTTGGCTAGCATCATAAAATAAAGGTTTAGAGTTTAGAGTTTATGAATTATTTAGTACTTAGATTTAGGGTTTAGAGTTCATGGATTATTTAGTGCTTAGGGTTAGGGATCATTTATATTGGATTGAAATTAGGATTTAAGGTTTAGTGCTTAGGTTTAGGGTTTATGGATTATTTAGTACTTAGGATTTAGTGTTTAGGGTTTATGGATTATTTATATTGGATTAAAACTAAGGTTTAGGATTTATGGATTATGTTATATCACATATGTATTATATACTGTATAGTGTACATATATATAATATGTATTAATAAATGTAGGCCCTAGGCCTTACGAGCCGGGCTTCATCAAGCCCAAGCTTGGCCCTTTTAAGCAAACGGGCCTCCTACTAGGCCCTAGCTCGGCTCTTTTGTCTTTTGAGCCGAGCTCGGGCCGAACCTATAACGGGCCGTCCGCGGGCGGCCCTCGGATGGCCCGACCCACTTTCACCCCTAGACAGACAGAGTGAGAGGAGATTGATAAACAGATTAGCTATTGCTTCCCGATTATTAAATTTTAAAGTGGACCTTGATGGTTGGCTTGCTTTTCAAAATCTAAATCATTCAAAATCACTCAACATAAATGTGGTACTCTTATACAAGATGTTGCCAATTTCACTCGAATGAGAGCTCGTTTGGCACTTTACTAATACAATTAAAGTCAAGTAAAGTCTCTATTTTCCAAACAAGATGTCACATCAAATGCATTTTATTTAAAACTCCCTCTATCTTTTTCATACAAAAAGTCAAAAAAGCAACTACCTTTATCCATTAAAATATAAAAAAACCTCCACTTTTGTTATACAAAATGTCAAAAAAATTTCATAACAAACAACTAAAAATAAAATACCATCATAACTTACTTATATTTTATTCTTTCTTCAAAATCAACTTTACTTAACTTGACTATAGTAGTAGAGTTACCAAACTGGCCCATTTACGAGTCATGTTTTTTTTTTTTTCTTGTTATTTGGAGTGAAATTGAAGAAGATAACAATTACTTTGAGAAGTGACCAGTTTTAATAAATGAGTTCCACTTTGGAGTTCCCATTCAACCCATCCTAAAGTCTCATCAATCCAGATCCTACCACACAAGAATTCGTCGTCTTTTACTAGAATTTTTGACGGGAATTCTTGATGTTGAGGATTTTTTTTATCATGACATGATTGTTGATCCCTGGCTGTCCTCAGGGGCATATCTAAATGTAGTGGTTGTTTGTAATAATTTCAAATTTCAACCACTTCACGTCCGACTGTAACTTTTGGTATTCACCGATTTTCAACCTCCTTGGCATTTTTCAAAATTTCATGACGCTTCGACTTAAGATTCATGAGTTCTGTCAATGGAATAACTTTGGGAGAATTTCAAAATTCTCCATATATAAATTCCCTGAATTCTAACAAAGAAACCAGGCCGAAAAGGCCAATCTTTACTTCATTAATGTAGTGCGAATAAGTTATCCTGTAATGCCTCATTCACCTTTCAAGTTTCATCTAGGATTGAGTGTATACCGACTGTTTTGACACCATTGACAACGGGTGGGTCCAGATCCACAAAGGCTCTGGCTCATAAGAATTTCATGTGACTCTTCGGTGGACCCCACGCATGTAAAAAATCTAAACCAGACATAATAATTAATGCACCCTATCCCTTTCATGGACAGGCCAGCAAAATTTCATTAAAATAAGAGTTAAACCTATTATTACATATTGATCACATAAAAATTATGAACAAAATATTACAAAACGACTTATTTTATATGAAAAATTGACACTGTGCAAATTTTTATTGAAAGAAATTTCTTCTTCTCAAGGGTCATAAAAGATGGGAGCCTTTATTTTGAGGTGTTTGATTTTTAGTGAGTCAACTACACACTGACACACGAGGTGTGGGTGGTTTATCTAGGACTAATCCGACCAGATTTATGGTTGCAACAAACCAAGCTGCTCTGCAAGGTACTGAAGCAGTGTCATATGTACGAACATGTAGAGTTAAAAGCAAGTACAGTGAAGAATATGGGTCACCTGACTGAAGAAACTGAGGAGAGTGAGGAACTTGAAGGCCTTGAAGAGCTTGTTGTGGGGAAGAGAAGGGCTGAAAGACCATGACAGCAGCACCTTCTCTCTTCTCTCTGGCTGCAGATTGGCGAAGCTTCTCAAGTAAGGGAATTTGGGGGAGACACTAGTGGGGCCACATAATACAAACGTCCCAAACCAAGTAGACAAGAACCACAGCGCCAGTCGAAGCTGCCATAGCGACGGATGCTCCATCCCTCCCGACACCAGCCCTCCCACCTACACAGTTTTACAATTAATGCATCACTCCACACGTGCTCCCTTTTCTTCTCTGTTCTTTCCCACAACTCATTAATTCATCCATTTGAATTTGAAAGCTATAATGTAATTAATTAAAGATAATTAAACTAAACTCCAAAATAAAAGCTCCAGCTTTTTAGTTTTAATTGACAATTAGTGGTCTTGTGTTTGAATCCCCCCAAACTTAACTGGTGCAAGTGTGGACAGAGCACATGAGCCCGGAGAATTAGTCTTAACGTGTTAATACCATGGAGATACCTCCATTATAAAAATAAAAATAAAAAAAGCTTGTAGTAAGAGATTTCTCATCCCTTGACATAATTGGGGCGTATCTTTTAAAAATATATGTAGACCCCACCATGTAAGTCATTTTGAAAGCTTAATGCGGTGATTTTCATTAAAAATATATATATATAAGAAATTTGCGTTGTCCATCTACTTCTACCTTAGCTAGCAAACCTCTAAAAAATAAAAATAAAAATAAAAAAACGAAAGCAGCCCCTATTAGCTTAGGTTTTTAGAGGCAATAAACTCTAATTTGTAAATAAGCTTTAAAACTAAAAAATACACTTTAAGGATATATTAAATGCTAAATAAGCTCTAAACCACAAAATGCGAGCTTATTTTTAGAGTTACCAAATGCCCCCCTAATAATCTCACTTACTATTACTAATTTCTCAACACACTTACGAGCACTAGCTGCTACCACTGCTACTATACCCAGTTAGTAATGACCGCTGCTGCTTCTGCTACTTCTTACATGTTGTGGGGTCATAGTCATGGATGCAGACGTGCTGAAGAAAGTCTGTAGCACGCCATCGTCGTTGTCGTCACCGTGGTGGTGGTCGTCTCCTCTTCTTCCATTGGCAGAAACAGAGATTGAAGGCAAAAGGGTGTCGCAGATAGCAGTCAGAGTCTTCATTTGGCAAGACGAGAGAGTGTTGACGAAGGCAGGCCTCCCAGTCAGAAGCCAATGGCCATCATCTCCATCACTCGCAAACTTAGACTTGGTGTTGCCTTCCAGGCCCACCTCAGTTGCTGAATCGCCCACTCTCCGCATGGATGAGAAGCTCCCACTGCTCATAGGATGCTTGCCTTGATCCATGCCAACCTAAGGTCACTGCTGTCTGTGTGTAAGTATGCAGCAGAAGTGAAACTAAAAATGGTGAATTAGATTGATGGATATGAAAAGAAGAAAGAAGAAGAAAAAGATGTTGAATGAAACAGATGTGTTTGTATATCTATCTATATATATTTTTTCAAAGACTAAGAAAGAGGCAGTGGTATTCTTCTTAGGATGATGAGGAAGAGAACTAGCTAGGGTTCAATTCAATCAAAGCAACCTGGCAAATTTACGCAAGACCGCTGCAACTAACCCTACCGGTCCGCATTTAATAACACTTGTCCCCTTTTTTAATAACGTCCTAATCCAATCCATCCAATCTAAACAGAAAACCACCATGACAAATACTCCCTGATTAATAGAGATGCAGCGGCAGTGATTAGTGAGAAATTCTCACTGTAGATTTCGGGGTCACTCTTCCATTTTAATTCCTTATATTTTAAACATTCCTGGGGGCAGATTCAAAGTTGGGCTAAGCTTTTCAGCAATTTTATTGGTCTATTTCACTGTTGTGAATTGTTTAATTGTTAGAATTGTTAGGCTTTAGTGTGGACTAGCGACTACGGGCCCCTGTGCGTCACCCACTTTAGATGATCAACTCACATAAAGACTTGTATATCATAAGTCTCATTATGGACATATCTAGTGCATAGTTGTCAATATAGTTTTGAAACTCATTTCGGTTTGGCCTCTAAAATGAAAAGTTTCAGCCGGTTCAGAATTTTAGAAATTCTATTGACCACATGCTAATATCGATTAGTACACAGATTTTTTACCAAGAAAATTTACTACACATTGATTCGCGTAGAAAAACTGACGGAGAAATTCCGGAAGCAGTAAGTCATTTTGAATATTCCACGGTTTCTATCAAGAGGTCTCAGTGTCACCCTCATATTTAGTTGCTTCAGTCCCGTACAAATCATTTGCCTTGAGTTCAATGGCACACCCCGGTTCAACTAAAGGATTTGGTCAACTTAATGTTTTCTGGGGCTCATTCAATTCATGCAGATGATCATGATGAATAACATGACTAATAAATATGATTCAGCATGGTTAAATTAGGTTAATCTCTTATTTATTCATCATATGGTCAATCTTACCATTTATCCTACTCCTATGAAACAAAATTTGAGGACATCTCATAGATGGTGTTTGTGTTCATTTTAAGCAAATATTTCATTGGCTTAGGCCACTGAGCTACATCCGTCTATGTTGATATACGGCTAAATCAAGAGGGGGTGCTGGACAGGATTCAGTCTCCACTAGTTAAAAGACTAGTGCTGGGAAAATCATGGGAGTTTAGTAAAATCACAGTCCCTCAGAGGATTGGATTTTTTTAGGGCTTTACAAAATGATGGAACACGAGAGAGACGCAAGGAAAGGACAAACTTGTCCATGCGTCGCGCACTTTGGACTTTGGTCACACGCATTGAGAAAATCTTTAGATTTGCATCCATCCTAAAGGATTGGATCATTGGATCGAGATTAATATGTTCTTATGTAAGTTGTAAAATTTTGAGCCACAGATCAAGAGTTAGAGGCATGAGATTAACCTCAAACTTGATATATGTGCCCTACTTAGATGGATATTCACACCTCCCTAGTGTCATCCTGGTTAATTATCACAAGAGGTTCTCACGATTGATATTAGTGTTAAAAATATAAGCCCCATGTATACCTGAATGCATGCAAGTCATGAGAGGGGTGGAGTGGTGAAAATGCCCTCTCATGGATTAAATTTTGTAATGATCCATCATTAATTTATGGGGCCAGCTTTCCTAAGCTTAGGAGAGCCCTGCTCTTGATTTATAAGCCTTAAAGTTCAACAATTTCTCGTATTATGTTTTTTATGAAATTCAGCATAATTGCTTATTCATTGAGGGCCATTGATCGTGAAGGATTTTAAATTGATCATCTACAAAGTACTACAATCTCTAACTATCATGTAAACCGTGATAAATTCCTCTAATATGAAGATCTTTATATTTACGTGTGTGCATATATATCGAGAATCTTCATATTGAATTCTCACTCAAGCCAACTCCAAACAGGCCAAAATGTTGCTCGGATTAAAACACCACATGGCTTCCATTAATCTTTCTGAGGCATAATTCTGGGAGGGGGAGAGAGAGAGTCCTATCCTCATATCCTTTTGATCGTATCTTGATGTTCCTCTGGGAGTTATCTGCAGGCACGCATACCTAAAGTTTAGCACACCTTTCTGGATGATCCCATCCAATTTAATAGTGAATATCACTTCCAATCAATGTGATTTTAGTGTCCATCACTAATTGAAGGAGTAAATTACATTGAACTAGTGTTAACCATTAAAGGTGGATGGGCCTACAGGCTACATATTAATCTTTTCTTGAGTTTGTAAAACTCTTGGAATTGATGCCTTGGAAGGTCTGATCCAAAACAATTGCTGAAGAAATAGTCAAAATCAGTGAAGCCAATTCAACCAAAAGCTGGATAATATGAACTGGTCGTTTCGGCCTATTTGGTTGAAGTGATTTGAGTGGAGCTCTTCAGCTATATAGGGTTAAATTTATAAAACAATGGACTTAACTGCCACGGTCATTTCCAATTTCAATGGGATGTTGCCAGCCCCTCTGGGTCGCTCAAAGTACACAACTGAGCTACACCTTTGTAGCAGTACAATCTAAAGGCCGCGAGAGCTTTGGATGAGGACTTGTGACTTGTGAGGCATAGAAAATCTCTGGCAGCATTAAATTGGCATAATTTTCAATCCAGTCATCCATAAAAGCATAAACCCCCGATATTAATGGCTCCAACTAAATTTCTGTGGAATCCTCCTCTTCTACTCTATTAGAATGGATACTTCTGAATGATGGCTATAGAGAAAAAGGAATCTCTCTCTTAAATTCTCTCACCTCATAACTATGAGAGAATGACTTAATTGCATACCTTATGGTTGAGAGAAACACCTCTTATATAGCCCAAAGTTCGTGGAAACACCAATTGGAAAATGAAACAAAATCCGTACAGCGTGTCTGGATGTTTCCACCATGCAATCGTCAAGTTTGTATCCCAGTTATTTTTCTGTCAACACCTATTAACCAAGACCCGATGAACATCCGACCGATTCAATCCATATCCGATTGATCGGGCCTCGTGAGTTCACTCGGATTTCTTCTATTTGTCTTTATTTCCTCGCTTCATATCTTCCGATGGTACAATCATAGCTCATTCTAAAATAAATAGAAAAGTACAACTTAATGGACCCAGAGATTTGTCAAACCCATGAATTAGCCAACACACACATGAAATTTTCACAACAAATCCCACTACTGAAAATCGCCCCCCTAAACAGAATATAGTGAAGTGGAAGTAAGCACAATAAATTTTTAACTTTAGGTGAAGAAGAAAATAAGAATAACAAATAATAGACGAAATCTCTAGATTCTAAGAAATTTCCCCATACCCATTTGTTTGCATGAAACTAGAATCTATAAATTCTTAAGTAACATGAGTTGCAATGATACACTCAAAAGGAATTCTCCGCAACGTACTCAAAACTTTGGTTGGGCATTTCTCGCCTATCACTATGAGAGAACCCAGGAATTTTTCCTTGGGTGGCCACTATGTAGAAAAATATTTCGGAGAACCATATAAAAAAAATGCATGTAATTTTTAAAATTTATAGGGTATTTTTCTTCTTTTTGGAGAGGCCATGTGTAAAAAAGCTTATAAAATGTGCTACAGTTTAGTGTTTTTTTTTTTTTTTTTTTTTTTTTTTTTTTTGAGGTTTCTGAAATTTGGGAGGTTCCGCCACTATCTACGGCAGTCCACCTTGACTTCCGTGCGGGGTTTTTGGTATTGCCTTTGATTAGGCAAGTCAAATCCCGCTTTTGTAGACAGTGGAATAGAAAAAACCCAGCAGCGCCCCTAGCTTTGGTGGACAGTGGAATACAAAATCCGGGCTTCCCACATGCAGGGACTCCTACAGGTGAAATAAACATGCCCTTGATTGCCCGATTGACGTCAACCCACCCTTCTTTCTATGTGCTTGAGCACACAGCATAACCCTAGGCATTAATTATATCTTCAACGTGATAAAAAGGAGAAATGTACTCCAACAAGACATTGCATATGCAGTCCAACTCTTTTGGGGCCCACTTTGAATCAGTATAAGTCCTTTCACACTTCATCTCTTCATAATTTGGTACCAAGCTCAGATTCACCATCATCAAGCCTTTATCCACAATTAAATTGTATCTTAAAAAATCTGTAGTTAAAATAACACTAAAGTTTTCGGCCGGCTTTTAAATCAAAGGCTAGGATTATTTTAGAAGGCTGATTTTCTTGTTGACTCTTTTCCACAATGAGACTTTACATGTAACCCATCCCATTAATAAGAAAACATAATAAGTGGGCCCTAAGAGCGGAATGGATGAGGGGAGATGACCTCAGCTGAGGTGATGGAGCTCTGATGTGAAAATGGGCTACGGGATATTAATATTGTAATTGTTTAGACTCGGAATCTTTTGCATTGGTCTATGTATCAAAAGAAGAGGATGCCTCTGAGAGGAAGCATTTCCAGCTGTGGGGATTTAGAGAGCAGACGTGAACAGTCATTCCAATCCCACGTTCTAAAACTAGTATACACCACAAACTCGACCGAAAATATCAATAGGGATTCTTCCGTGAGCAAGTAGGCGAGTACCGTCCACTGTCCACTTGTGGAGGTGGTTCAATTGGCAGCCTTTTAATTCAGCTTTCTTCAATTCAACTGTCCCTGTAAATATTACTTTAAAACGAACCTGAGAAGATATGTATTCGGAAGAGGGAGATTTGAAATGTGTTGTGTGCAGTGTGGAAAGTGTAAAGAAGGGGAGGAGGGGGCTAAAGACATTAAATGTCACCTGACCGGCCTTTCCTCCTTCCGGTACTGATGTTTGATGTGCAACGGTTATCTCACTTGAGGTGGCTCGCTTGATGCGTGTCCTTCTAATATTTTGGGATGGGGACGTGTGATTTAGGTGTCGGTGGTGGCAGCTATGGTTAAAAAAATCGGTCGATACCGGTTTATATCGGCCTCTCGGCTGATACCGAACTTATATCTTGCCGATAAATCGATATCGGTATTACCGATATCTCGGCCAATATTTTGAAAATATCAGCCGAGATATTATATGGTTGACAAAAACCCTATTTTTCTTACTTTTTTCCCATCTTCTTCTCTTCTCCTCTCACCTTCTTAGAGCAGCAGCAGCCATCCATACTCCATAGCCCATCTCCATCACTATTTCTTGAAGAAAATATTTTATTTGGTAAGAAAATATCAACTTAACTCCATTAATTTTATTATTATCTGTTCTTTATTTTATTTTTTAGATAAAGCATAGAAATGAATGTAAAGATCATTGGGTTTAACACATGTGTTGTGTTCTTCACCTAGAAGTTAGATCTACACACTTTCTTGATAGATCTACTCATATATATCATATGATTTTGGGTGTTGAAATAAAATTTTGATTTTGAATTTCACAACTTATTTGCAGATTGAGTTAGTATTAAATGACGATTGATTTGTTATCTTTATTTTCTTATATTTTACACTAATAAATTGATCATGAGCATCAATAATGATTGCATTATATGAAATACTGGAGAAGACAGAAAACTGTGACATAGACAAGACTCATAACTTATGGTAACCGATATTTTAATTTATTGTTGTTACTAATGGGAAAAAAATATTTTTTTCCATCATTTTCTAATATTTTGGATTTTTTGGATATTTTTGCTGATTCTTTTTTATTAAAAAAAAATTCACACCGCGATAACCGCGACGGACCAATAACTGTGACCTATATCAATATCATATCGGTTTTTCGGCCTGACCGATACCGCGATCAAAACCGAGATTTTAAACCATGGTGGAAAATGCTGCTTGTATTTAAAAGCAGGCTTATTTTGCTTGCTCTTGTTTGATTGATATCAAATTCGATTCTTCTCACAGCCATGTGATGTGATGCAACTCCAAACCATTTGTATGATACCATTGGCGGAACTGAGCAAAAAGAAACTTTTAATTCTGGCCCTCATGACACTGTAATAATAATAATAATGCTGCTGCTGCAAGGCCATTAAATTGAGGATTTTCTAAAGAACATAGAGGTTTATCCTATATATTTCCAAACACTTCCAATTTAAATGACTTGAAACTTTTGAATCAAAAGACAGCCCAGGAGCATCTCATCTCACCACTCATGTCTGTATGTACGTTACCATTGATGATTGGCCCAATCTAGGAAAAAAAAAAGAGAGTAAAGGACTCAAAACTTGAGCTCAGACACTCATGGCTTTAGCGGCTAAATCCATCATTCTCTTAGCTCAGTTCGAGTCCTTCCTGCTGACGGCTTTATCAGTGGAGAATCTAATTCTATTTTTTTTATCGCATATTATGGCCCACAATTGATAATATGTGGTAGCTATGTGTCTTCATTAAATAGAGGTGATCGCTTGACGTGATCGAGTGATGTGTGGTCCAACTATCAAAGATACGAAAGTTTCATATTACAACCTGCAACAATTACAATGATATATATATTTGAGAAGTGCTCCTGTAGACACTCTCACCAACTTGGTGAGAGATGGGTGGGAGCCCTCACTTTCATATACACTCTCACCAACTTAAATGCAAGGACCCCCAACTTAAATGTAAGGGCCCCCACCCATCTCTTATAAAGTTGGTGAGTGTCTCTCACTAGAGCACCTCCCATATATATATATATATATATATATATATATATATATAGTGAGAGACACTCTCATCTTATTATGAGAAATAAAGGTGGCCCTCAAATTTAAGTTGTTGACATTGGATATGGATGTGAGGGCCCCCACATTATCTCTCATAGTAAGGTGAGAGTGTCTCTCACAAGAGCACCTCCCTATATATATACGGGAAATATTCATATGCATCTATCCCTCACCATATGGTGAGGGACAACATAGTATGGCCACTTTATGATTCATCCACACATATAGAACCCCCTAAATTATAATGGATCAATTGAGTTTTTATTAATCCGATTGGATTGGACCGTTGGATTGAGGGTCAAAATTTTTCTTTAATATAAAGTCGTTAAATTTGTAGGTCACGGATGAAGGGGTTAGAGACTTGGGATTGACCTCAAACTTAATATATGACATTATCTCATATGACTCTTTTCATCCCCCCTAAGTCCCATGATCAATGGGGCCCTAAGTGGCCCCATTGAGTTTGTCCCTCACCATATGGTGAGATAAGGATGTACATGAATATTGATATATATATATATATATATATATATATATATATATCGATTCTCCCTTCTTCAGGAATCAAAGGTTGAGTCCATCAGTGCTACCACTTTCGGGCCATAAGGGTGTTTACCCAGCTTCCCTCTGGACCCAAAGGAATTAGTTCAACCCAAAAGATAGGGAACCATCCGATATAAAAAAAAAAGATATATATATATATATAGGGATGTCAAATGGGCTGGGCTGGCCCAATTCGGCATGGCCGGTCATGGGCCGTGCTGGGCCGAGGAGCCTAGGCCTGTTGGCCCATTTGGCATGGCGACCGGGCCGTGCTGGGCCAAGGAGCCTAGCCCTGTTGGCTCATTTGGCATGGCCCGCCAGGCCACATGGGCTGGCCCTTGCGGCCCGCTAAGCATGGCCCGCTTAGCCCACCCAAAAACGGCTATTTTTTAAAGAATTCTTCATTTTAACCCTTCAACAGCCATAAAATGGTTATATAATGGGTATTTTGTGTCATTTTCAATTTTATAAAGTCTATAAATACTCTAACCCTCCCATTGCTTTTCTTTTAATCAAAATTTTATTTACAAAAAAAAAAGGACGTTAATCATTATATAACAGGTAGGCCCATTGTGACAAAATCACTGTGGAAATTGGGCCCAAATAGAACACAAACTTCTTCTGTGCATTTTTTATTTTGGCACCTACCAAACATCACTAGATGGCTTGGTTTGGCCAAGTAAGCTTGAAAAATAGGTTGGGAACTTGGATCTAATTGAAACCAACTCTAAATTTATTGACCCAAATTACATCCCTTTCTAATATTCTTCTCTGGTCCTGTCAATAGTTATTAACTTATAATAGTAATCCAATATATATATATATATAATATTACTTTTACTTTTATTATTAATATATTTTCCCATTAAAACATAATTAGCTTTAAGTATAGTTTGGTCTCTTCACTTGTGCTTCAAACCATAGATCTCGTCTTGGACTCACAGGTGTCTCTTTGGAATGTGTCCAATCAGATATTAGGTCCCAACCAACTCATATATATACAGCCCTAAACATAATAAATATAAATTTAGGTGAGAGAATAAGGCTTTTTAGAAGGATTTTTTGTTGAATTAATATTAATTATTTGAACATGAGTAGGTGGTGTTTGACCGAATCACTTAAATATCTTTGTCATTCTCCGTGCTTGTATTCTAATTTTTTATTTTGATACCGAAAAAACGAAAAAAATTAATCAGGGAAAAAAATGAAAGAGGCACGCCTAGCATGCCCTGCATGTCCCAGCCCGCTCCATTTGACGGCCCGGCCCGTTTGACATGCCTACACACACACACACACACACACACACACACACACACACACACAAAAGAAAGGTTCAAGTTGGGGCCCCATCGATCCTACTTACAACATTCATAAAGATCAGGGGCAGACCCATGTGTTCGTCATCTGGGGCGGTTGCCCCAGATTGATTTTTACATCCTCTTTAAAATAGTATCTTGCCCTTGGCCCATGCCCTATGTGTGTACCCACTTCACCCCATCTCTAAAAGGGACATCGAAAAAACCCCTCTGGGCTCCAACTTCAATCCTCCTTTTGAGTTTCGACCTCAGCCCCTTCTACTTTGTTTGAGTGCACGATTGATCTCTCTTTTAATCTTGTCGGAAGTCTTTGATGATTTTTCGCTTTAGGTAATTATCTATTCATCTCTCTCTTGTCGCCTCTCTCCCTCACTCACCCTCTCCACGTTCGCTGTTTTTAATAGTTACTTCTATGTCACCTCTCTCCCTCTCCCCCTGTCTTCTTTGATTTCATTCATAGTTTTAGGCACTGCACAAAGAAGTTAGGGTTCTGTTTGTTTGATTTTTGTTTCTTGGTTGGGGTTGGGGTTGTGTTGATTTAGGGACTTTTATTTATGGCTCTCTTTGTTATATTACTTGATTTTGGGTTTTTTTTTATATCTTGTGTTCTTGTTTGATCTATGAATGAATGAGGTTTGTCTGAGGCCTTCACATGATCAATCATGATGGATTTGACAGTGTTGAGTTGAGCATATTCTTTGTTAGGATGTGATGGAACTTGGAACATGTGCTTTTGTTGTGATAAAGATCGATAGGAAAAGAACAGTTGACTAATCTCTTTTGTTGATTTTGTTTTCATATGCATGGTTTTCCTATTTGTCTTCATTTGTCCTTAGATTAGAAAACTAGATACATGATTTTGACTTCTGAATGTTGGTTAACAATCAATGTTCGTGTAAAGTGATAGATATCTATTTTAAATAGACCTTAATATAGATTCTAAACTGATTAGAAGCACCTTAATTATTAACACTATTGTAAATTGTAATGCAAATTTGGGTGGCCAAAATATCACTTTAATCAAACCAACTTAACTTTTCATTTTAGGCCACAAACTCAATGATTTAATATGGATTTATTTTAGCATGATTAACTCAGCCATTAATATCATTGGGTTGGTGTCAAATTGCCAATTAACTGTCATTAGGAGAATATATTGATGCATTACCAGGGGCCTGTAAATCTTGGAGAAATGAATAGTCTTCATTTCAAATATATATATGTTAGTTGATGTAGTTAAATATTTCCCGTCTATTTAAATGTAATACATTTTCTATTTTGCTAGTGTAGATGTGAAAATTTTCTTGCAAAAGTTTTGCCCGCCTGAATGAAGATCCTGGGTCAACCACGGATAAAGATACATGAAGATTTGAGATATTTTTATGTAGAAAATGACAAATTTAACTGTTGGATTGGAGGAAAATGTGTTGAAAGCATTAGTTAATAATAATTTATTTGTAACATTAATTTTTGCAACACAATGGGGACAATAATTTGAAATATAGACTGCCCACTAGCTGGCTGCATAATTTTCACTCCCATAAGTGTGAGGAATTCAATCCTACCTCTCACTTGAGTTCAATGATTGATCTCTGGATATGGTCTATTCCCACTGTATGTAAATTTTCTTCTACCTCTTCCCTCATGTCTCTCTTGGGTCCTAGCCTTCATGGCTGGGGTAATAAAAGAAAGTGTGAGAATGTCAATTGAAGTTGTATTCATCAATGGATTGGGCAAACATATATAATTCATTCAAATCTTGTCCAACGACCACTTTTACTCATTTGAAATTTAAGGGAATGTATCAAATGCATAAAGAGAGAAAGACAATTAATTAGTTGATTGTTTAGATCCAATTTAGTGGGCTCATTTAAGGATAATTTTGATTCTATTAAGAGAATATAGTCAATGTATAATTAAAAAGTATTTTTATTTTCTAAGAAATGTCTAAATCAAATAATGAGTGATGTGTTGAATAATGGACCTACATAAGTGGGCACACATTACTTCTAAAAGTGAGGAGGAGCTATTTTAGAAAAAAAAAAAAAAAAACTTTTAAGAGTCTTTTATAGAATTAATGGAAACTATATATAGGACACAATGCTATAGAAAACTATTAGACAGTGTTATTCTTCTAAAATGACTGCATATAGATGAATTTTGAGAATTCTTATAAACAGTCATGTTTCAATAATAATAATAATAAGGGTAAATTAGCCAAAAGTCCTTGAGCACGGTCTTCTAAGGCATCAAGGACAACTACTTTTTCTCTAATGTCTATAGTCCAGACAGCTGGAGATACTTTAGTGAGAGGTCCCTAATATGCCACGTTATGTATTTTCATGACTACTTTGCCCCATTCAACTGTGCCAGAAAACTCCTTCCTTCTTCTTCTCTCATTTTCCATTTTCCATTCCTTTCTATAGTTGCAGAATATCGTTGCAGAGCACCTTCCGTCGCCACCATGACTTCCGATTCTCTCTCTTTCATTTCTTCAAAGATAGACACAGTTTTACTTTATCTTGCTCTTTCATTTGAAGTCTCTTCCAAATCTCTCTTTCTCTCTACAACTGATTTGAAAGAGAGCATTTTGCATTTTTTCTTGTTTCCTCCCTCTCTTTTCTCGATTGGATTGTGGTCATCAAGTGTTTTTGTTTTGGATTTCGATTTTTATTAAAATCTGATTTTCCGTATTCTAACTTTTGGTGTCGCCGAGCTTAGATAAATTTCCCTAAAATCTCTGATAAACAGCACAGAAACTCAGATAAATTTGTCGAAGTTCTGCCAGAAACTCAGATAAATTTATCTGAGTTTCTGGAAGAACTCAGATAAATTTGCCAAATTTATCTGAGTTTTGGCAAATTTATCTGAGTTTCTGGCACAACTCAGATAAATTTATCTGAGTTTCTGGCAGAACTCAGACAAATTTATCTGAGTTTTGAAGAACTTTTCTGAGTTTCAAACAAATAGTTATGTGAAGTGGTGCTATCCGACGACCCACATCCATCTCTCATTTCTTATTGCAGTGGTTGTGATTTATGATTCGCGTTTTCTTTCTCTACCAGCAGACAGAAGGAGAAGGAGCAGGAGCAGGGAACTATGGGAGAAACCAAATATATTCTGGTTGTTGTATTCACAAGGTATCCTGTGTCCTAATTTCAAGAAAGCCCAAGTCAGTCAATCTGTAAGTGGTTTTAACGTGTGAAATGATGGTCCAGGACCACAGTCCACAGGCTACATATCTGATCATAACCATGGTTTAAACAGTGAAAAGACTGCCTTAGAAGACTGATAAATTTATCTGAGTTTTATCTGAGTTTTGAAAACTCAGATAAATTTGTTTGAGTTTTGCTTTTGCTGACATGTACAATGTCGTTTTTGTCCTTTTCAGTTACAAGAGGACTGCTGTCAGTATGATAAAGTATTGTGGACCGCTTGCAATAAAAATCACAGTTGAGGAACCTCCGCCCAAATGCCCCTAATAATAATAAGGCGAATGTCGGTGATGTTGGGGTGTGGTTGGATTGGTGGTTTGGTGTTTGAGAAATCCCCATTAAATTATGATGGATTGGACCTGTCTAATTATAGATTGATACAGAATATAAAGTCGCTGTTAGGTGGGTAATTATAATAAATTCTCACTCTCCCAACCAATCTTCCTATTAATTTACAATGCAAATCAATGATCAGTCAGACTGTACTGAAGCTGATTTTGGACCTACTTTTTAAATCGATTACTGTCGAGAAGTTGGACGTCCAAATATGATAATCCAGATTCATTGATCAAGACTGTAAGCTTTCCCGGCTTTTGACCCAGTCGAAAAAATTTCCATATTTGTGCTTTAAGATTTGCAGTGTCTTTTCTTCCACGTCATGGATAAAACACTCCAGGACCACAGTAACATAGATCTAGCTACATGATAGATGTTCAAAGCCAGCAGTTTAGTCTTTTCTGTGTTTATTGATGTGGGCCCTTTTCGAGCACAACAACAAATCAGTTATTTTTATCATCCAACCATAATGATGGATTGATGGAAGTGGGTATCTATCACCGTTTAGAGCATTGATAGTGAATTAATTATAAGGTTAAGCTGCATCTTTCATTGAAGTGACATTAGCAATGAACAGGTGGCAGGGCAACTGGATTTATTTTAGGTCTCTGTCTTTAGTAAATCTGGACCTCTCGATTATTATATCTTAAAGTCATTCATTGGCACTTGGCAATCATGCGACCCAATATGTAGTTAGGCTTACCATTAGAGAAGCAAGAGAGAAATTGTTTGACAGTTGAAAAGACAAATCTTTCATCAAATTACCCTTCAGAGGTTAGAATCGTATCTCCACTGTGGGAGAATTGATGGCTTGAAATGGCAACCTCTACAGAGAAGTTGGTTGCCTGTCATGGTACGAATAATACATTTGTACAATATGCAGGTGAGACTGGTAATTAATTCTCACTCGGATTCTCCGTGTCTTTATAAGTTCAAACCAATTTCGAATCAGTTCCGGCCGAAGCTGTGATGGGCCCCACCCATATAATATCTGAGTAACTCAAAATAAATGCCTCACCATATATATATATATATATATATATATATATATATATATAGGGGTCTTCCTTTGCATCCATCCCTCACCATTTTTGGTGAGGGACACCCCTTTTGGGGGTGTTTCAAGTACAAAATGGAGGTACAAAGTACCCCTCTTGTACCCCTTTTGTACTTGAAACACCCCCAAAAGGGGTGTCCCTCACCAAAAATGGTGAGGGATAGATGCATATGAATATTCCCCATATATATATATATATATATATATATATGGTGCCCTCTTACAGTCTCTCATATAACTTGGAGATGCTCCTGTGAGAGATAGGGGTGGGTAAGGGTGGGGGCCCCTACATTTAAGTTGTTGGCATTGAATATGGATATGAAGGCCCCCATCTTATCTCTCATAATAAGGTGAGAGCATCTTTCACATGAGCATCTCCAATTGTCTTCATACTGTCTACTTGAATAGGAGTTGGCCCCATCAACAGTTGAACCTTATTGTGGATTTCATTCCTTTAACTCGGATTCTTGGAAGTCGGTTTGTTTGTATTTGAATATAGAGTAAAGAGTGAATTAAGAGAAATTCATTTTCAAATGAGCTCCAACAAATAGCTAGTAGAAAGGTATGATGAGAGCTCGACTTTCTTAGTATTTGAAGTACACGCTATGAAGTGAACTCCTATGTGTTTTATGGAAATAAACACACTAAAAGGGAGAAATTCGGGGGATCAAAACTCTCAATCTGCATTGAAATTAGGTAGATCTTTAGTCAAAGTCCAAAACCCCAAAAGCAAGTTAATTAGATTTACTTTCGGGTTTTCTCTTATTTTCCGATTTTCAGGCTTTTAAGTTTTTCTCATTAATATTTCAGAGAGGACCAAGTTTAAAAACATACTTACTTTTTCAATAGGCAATATTCATACACATTTTCTTGTGGGATTCTGTCCCCACATCACCCAACATAAGGTGCATGGGAATGTCGTGCCAACCAACTCTTTATATAAACCACCCACCAAGCACCATTGCCACCGCGGGTGGACTCATTTACTTCCCAACTTTATTCATTGCCACAAGAGATTAGACTAGATGCAAGTACTAGAGCATGATCACGTTCGTACTTATCAATGAGAATCAGAGTTGTCGATATAATATTGAGTTGTTAGGATTTAGTTTGCTAGAGATTAAAGATAGATGTGAATGTGAATAATGATTATATAGGCTTGTTATCAACTTGTATAAATGGAGATCATCCTTCAATAAATATTACAGTGAAATTATGAAGTAGATATCTCTCTTTGAAATTCTTTAGCAAGGCTAAAATAAGGAAGATAATGACCACCCTCTATCTATGATGACCATACTTTGTATCTATGGAACTAAGGGGAATGGAAAGATCTATGTGAGACTATTCCAAGTATCAAATTTGACCCCAAACCCATGCCCCTAACCCCTTCATCCGTGGCCCACAAGTTTAATGGCTTCATATTCAAAAAAATATCCAACCATCGATTCAACGGTTCAGTCTATTCGGATGTATATCAATCATTGGGATTAGTGATTATCAGGGGGTTCCTTATTGGTTGCTAGGTTTGGATGGATTGCTAGTTGGGCCCCGCAAAAAAGTTCCCATAAAATATTTCCGTATTTAGTCGGTAATATTCAGGTGAGAACTATTTCTCACATATTATATTAGAATTTGTTGTGTTGGGCCCCATTTGAGGATGGGACTAGGGGAATAAAAAGATCTATGTGAGACCACCCCAAGTATCAAGTTTGACCCCAAATCCATGCCCCTAACCCGTTCATCTGTGGCCTACAAGTTTAATGGCTTCATATTAAAAAAAACATTCAACCATCGATTCAACGGTTCAGTCCATTCGGATGTGTACTAATTCTTGGAATTAGTGACTATCAAGGGTTCCCTATTGGTTGCTAGATTTGGATGGGTTGCTAATTGGACCGTGCAAAAAAGTGCTCATATAATAGTTCTCACTTGAATATTTTTCTTAGTTAGATATTTACATAAGTTCGAATTTTTTACGCTTATTTAATTAAATGCCGACTAATAGACTATACCCAATCTACTTGTATAGGAAATTGTGCTATTTATAATATATCAACATCCTACATCATTCTCTAGATTTCCACTTCCTAAAAGCAGTTACATGTCAATATTGGCTCATTACATCTCACCATGATGAAAGATTGACTTTTCTGGTGTTAAACGGCAAATCTTGCGTCACATTTTCCTCTATTAGATACAATTTGAATAAATTTTAACCAATTTAAAAGATCACTGGAGTCTATTCATTTACTACAAAGCAAAAAAGAAAAGAGAAAAAAGGTCTTGCTCATTACATGCATGTGTATAAAAATAGATTTTCTATGGTTTGGCCCAAAAGCTTTTAAATCTATTTTCCATAATTTTACTTGTAAGGCCCCCCGAGCCAAACTTTCTGGTTCAACCCCGGCTGACAGTGGGACTCAATGGTCTTGGACTCAGACTCAGCTGAATTCCAATGAGACATTGGTTGAGTCCAATGAGACCCCACCGATTTGCTTTTAAAATGGAGACCGAAACTTTAACTTGACTCGGTTGGGGCCAAGAACGGCTTCTTATCCGAGTGGTAAAGAGTGTCAGTTTTTATCTGGTTGTTCGAGGTTCAAGTCCTGGATACATCATCTATTTTTGCTTACTTTAGTGAGTTGCTCTCCCATGTGCATGCAGTCTCTCTCTCTTGGGTCTCAGCCCCCTTGGCTTGGTACCAAAAAAACCAAACTAGGTTGGGGCCGAGTCTAAGTTGAGGCCGAGGCCGAGGCCGAGTTTTAAAACAATTCGGGTATGATCCAAGTCCGGTATCCTGGACTGGTAGGAAGGAAAGGTGTAAGAAATTATGATCGGGTCTCCAAAATTAGTCGGGTTCGGTTATGGATCTACGATGGAGCCACCGACCCGGTTTATTTCAAGACCATGGAATTAAGATTCTAGCACCCGCGCCCGCTGTGATGAAAATAGATTCACTTGGATTTGTATTTAGTAGTCGTTATTGCCCATCCTATCTATCTCTATCTATCTAGGTGGGCATTGACTGCAAGCTTTCTGCAATTCCACTTGCTCGCCTCTAGTTGGATTTCAACTATGCAACTATTTTTTTACGAAAAGATTTTAATTAACTATTTACTTCTATCCAAAAAAAACTATGCAATCATTTACAGGGACAATTTTCACCTACAAGCAAACCGCATATTGTGAATAGCCATCGAGCTTGTAAGGCTCACCTAAATGTGTTGCTATCCATGAGATTCGGATAGAAGGAAAGCATTTTTTTATGGATAAAGGTTGTGCAAAATTCAGCCCCCTTAGACGATCTTGGACCTTGACTTAACAACCTAAGGTTAATGGTCTTTTAACTATTTATTTATTTTACTTTTTGTTAAGATTCAATTGAACGGTGTGTAAGGTTCAATGAGTATAAAATTAGATGAAAGGAGCTACATTGATCAAAGCCCGATTGAGCACGACTGTATTCGTGGTCCATATTTAGAAGAGAATTCTCCATATTTATAGTGCATGATGTCAATAAACATCATAAAAGAAAGACATTTATAATCAGCTTGGTGCTCATTAAACATTTAGGTTACGCCGGATAATAGGTGAGAGAAATCCTCAAATTTGTAGATTCCTTTAAGTCATGTTTGTTAACAAGTAAAGAAAATGGGGTGGACGGCGCGGATGATATTCTGGAAGGAGATTTCATATGGGTGGTGGATTCTTTGAAATCTTCATGCTCAAATCTATTGAGAGAAGATCCTCCGTTTGATGAAATCAAAGATTTGCTAAATTAGTTTAACAATTTTGAAGTTAATCATTTGGGAAGAGAAGGGAATGTAGTAGCTCATAAATTAGCAAGTCACCCCACCCCATATATGAGTAAGAGATATGTGGATGATATGGTGGTTTGGTGCCACTCCACCCTAGACCTGATTAAGCAATATGTAAGTGTTGATGTGATGTTGGATTGATTCTTAATAAAAATTTAGAGAGAATTCCTATAATAATAATAAAAAATTAAGTAAAGAAATTGTAGATTTGAGGCTTTTATACTCTCCCACTTTTAGCTAAGGATCTTTACATCCTATAGAATCCTCAAGAAAGAGGATCTCAAATGGCCAAATGTGGATTCTTCACAACTTTGTGGAAAAAACAATTCTTTCCCTTGAGCATTTGGTTGTGAAATGTGACCTTACATTTTACACCTTAAGAGTAGTAAATTTTAGCTAGGAAGAGTTGCAAACCTTACATGTGAGGCCTCCTAAATGCATGTGAATGAAAATGATAGAAGAGATTGTTAGGACTAGATTTACGAGGTGCTTGCGGGGGGCAGGGCAACTTGGGCCAAGACTGCTTTGTGCCAAGTTTGGAGCTTTGGTTTTAGCAATTGAATTAGGCCTTGATCTAAAATTCTAATTTTAGAACAGGCTTAGATTAAGTGATAGAAATTGTGAAGCCTGACCCGGCCCCTGAACAAGAAATATAGCTCTATATATATGGGAGATGAGCCTATGAGAGATATCTCTCACCTTAAATGAGAGATTGATTGGGGGCACATATAGGAGAGATATCTCTCACCTTATATGAGAGATAGGAGTGGGAGCCCTCACATTTAAGTTGTTAGCATTGGATATAAATGTAAGGGTTCCCACCTTATTTTTCATAGTAAGATGAAAGCATATCTCATAAGAGCATTTCTATATATATAGACCGCCCTTACGGTCCGCATCGTTCGGAACGCCCACTAGGGCCCATCTTATGAACCATCCAAAGTGACCACTCATTCATAGCCCCCTTATAAGCACCGACTGCCATGAGTTTGCATGGATTCGGAAGAACTTGACCGTTGGATTGAGGGTCAATTTTTCTTCTTTAATATAAAGATGTTAAACTTGTGAGCCATGGATGAAGGGGTTAGAGGTATTAGATTGACTTCAAATTTGATATATAAGTTGACCTCACTTGGATCTTTCAATCCCCCTTTGTCCCATGACCAGTGGGGTCTCACAATAGGTCCCAATAGGCGGTCCACACCGTAAACCGTAAGGATGGTCCTTACAGGACCGCCTCCCTATATATATACTAGTCATTGCCCGTGCCTGAAGGCACAGCGCACCACGCTCTGAGCACAACTAAATCTAATTACTCTTCTTTTGACCACCTAACAACTAACACCGCCCATAATTTAACAAATTTAACTCAATTTTTCTATGTGGCCCATTGGATCAATCAGCTTCAAATCAAGCCCAGCCGAATTTTATTTTTTTAGGTAAAACAGCCCAGCCAATTGGACCCTTATTTAACCACCATTGAATACTAGAAGTGGCCCACTACTATAAGCAGTCTAGTTTAATTGCATGCAAGCCACGTTTGCATCTGCTACCAAAACAATCCAAGTTAGCCTAGATTCCACAATCCGTGAAAAAAAGCATATATATGTGAAGGGGCAAACTGGTAAGTTGTGGGCCCAAATTCCACACCGTCAATCACTCAATTGCAATCATAGCCGTGTATTTAATTATATCTTAACTTGCAAGGAAGTTTTGAAAGATAATGGCACGTTTCGTAATTTCACAGAAAACCAAGGACACTCACATATCCTCTGGGAAAAGATAATGACAGGTTTCGTAATTTCACAGAAAATCAATGGCACTCCCATATCCTCTTGCCCTTAGTAAAAAGTTACTGCCACTTTGTTTTCAAATAATTACAAAATTACCAAGCTCTTGAATCCCTTCTCAGCCCTAGGATTTATGTACAAAAATATATACATAAATCCAAGGGTCCAAAATATCCAGGGATTCAAATACTGCTTTCCCTTATTATATAGATATATATATATATGGGGCCAGCTCTCCTAAGCTGAAGCTTGGGATAAGGTAAGCTGAAGTAAGCTCGATTGTGTGTTGGGGCCCACCTGAGGACCCACATGAGGATGGGGGTGGGGGTGGATTTCAAGGACTCCCTGAAACCTTCCTTCCTAAAAAAAATCAACTCCAACCATGGTTTCTATCATCTGCATCTGGGCACCAAAAGTTTAATGGTCAACGTTCCATTCGGATTGGTAAATAGTTGATCCAACAGTCTAGTAAATTTGGATCTGACCAAAAGTTGGTGGGCATGTGCAATTTAAGGGGGTCGTGTGTTTGGTCCATTTGGATGGACCAAGGAAGGGCCTCAGGAGCGTTAGCTTACGGAATTTTATCCTAAGTATAAGCATAGGAGAGCCTTGCCATATATATATATATATATATATAGGATAATATTCATATGCATCTATCCCTCACCGCAAAAAAGGAAGTTTCAAGTACAAAAGTATACTTAATGTGAGGTACAAAAGTACACTTTTGTACTTGAAACTCCCCCTTTTGGGGTGTCCCTCACCAAAAATGGTGAGGGATGGATGCATATGAAAACTCCCCATATATATATATATATATATATATGGCATTCTAGTTTGGATTTAAGATTGTTATATTTTAAGTTAACATCTTTATGTCATTTTTATTGTTGGTACTGACTGTGATTGGGCCCCATTGACTTAAGCAGGCCAACTCCGGCCTGTCACTTTTTTTTCTTTTTTGGGAAGCACTATGGCTGGCACGTTCAACCCGGTTGAGTTTGGCACGGATATGGAGTTGTGTTTCTAAAGTCACGTTGAACCTAATTAGATGAGCACATGAGCCCCACGTGAATACCATTTGATTTGATGCTCTTAACCATCTGATTGTGGGAGCCTTAAAGTTTAATGATTTTACAAGTGCTATTAAAAATTAGGGCCCTCAATCATATCGTTGCAATCATCAGATCGTGCTCGTAGGTGGTCCACTCCAACTCCAACCCCTAATCCATGATGAAACCTATAATAAATCTCCCGTCCAGTGATTTGCAATCATCTCGCTGGACATCGAATATTACTTCTTTGCTACTATATTTGGTTGCCAAGTGGCCCAATTCAATGTGGATTTTATGCAAACAACACACATGATCTTAATAGTGATATCATTTTGCAGAAATTCTCATATTGATTATTTCTAAAATGCATGATTATATAAGATAACATAAATTGTCAAATCTTAATATTATATATATGAACAGGGCTCTTTTAAGCTGCAGCTTAGATTATCTTAAGCTGGATAGTGCTGGTCCCACAAATCAAACTTAATTATATCTGTTTTTTATATAACGGAACTGAAAAATTCAGTTCTGATTGGATTTATCTTGATTTTGGAGACGATCATCATCCAAAAAACAGCATAATCGACTTTGATTTTGTAGTACTAGTCCTGTTTCAGCTTAGGATAAGCTAAGCTGCAGCTTAGGAGAGCTGGCCCCTATATATATATATATATATATATGTATGTCTAGTTGGGAATCTTTTTAAAATTTGTAAGAGATGTCAAATAAAAAATTATGTAGTTTCAATTTATGAAGAAATAATCTCAAATCTTTAGACTTCAATATGAAATTTGATAGGCTAACTTCTCCCATCAGCACTCACAAAAGCCATTTATTACTTGAAACTCCTTTTTTCTTCTCTCTTCTGTTGGAATGGGTTAGCTACAATACTGAGTTCTTACTTGTCTACTCATGGTTCGAACTTGGGCAGTCACCTTTCCTCCCCGAGGGTTGTTCTACCTCTCCGGAGGTCTACTTCCCTCAGTAGAGGGCAGGGATCAGCCCTAAGATGGGTATCTAAAAAAAAAAACTAATTCTGCAGTATGCCCGCTCTGCCGTGAGCACAGCTATCCACTGGGTTGTTAATGCCGTTAGATGGACAACATTTTTGTCAAATACATCTGTTAATGTGCCGTTAGATGGGTGATCTGAAAGTCTGCCACGGTAAATAAATAAAGGGTACATTGTTTTCAAAGGAATCATGTTGTGCCCTATTTTTAAATTTTCTATGTAAAAGTAGAGAGGGAATATTTTTCATATAGATTAGTCACTGGATTCTGCTATGCTAATAAAATATGCAATGGAATAGATACACAGAGACTGCAGTTAATAGTTCAGACTATTAACTGAGAATGCACGAGCTTTCTGCTTCACTGGACTAATATAAGCTAAGAAGATTAGACAAGAGACATTGATTATGCTGATCAAACCTTAACAAAGCTTCTTAACCAACAAAGCCATGTGAAGGAATATTTATGGTCAATGCAACCAGGTGACCATAGATGATAGGGAAAGTGGTGCACTAGGCCTGAAAACTATAATTGGAAGGAGAGGATGCTCAATTTTTTATTTTTTATTTTTTATTTAAAAAAAAAATGGTAAAAGGACTAGGACCATGGCCTTGGCATGACTTTGATACAATGATAACTTTTAAGTAAATGAATTTATTG
This sequence comes from Umbellularia californica, assembly GCA_028538565.1. Taxonomy (NCBI): domain Eukaryota; kingdom Viridiplantae; phylum Streptophyta; class Magnoliopsida; order Laurales; family Lauraceae; genus Umbellularia; species Umbellularia californica. Next base: position 2,558,754 of record JAPQWN010000012.1, read on the forward strand.
AGATAAAACCGCCGTTAGTTTTTCATCAAGGAATGATCTATTTAAATCCTCATGTAAAGGTAAGAAACTTATATATATCCACATAATATCTCTAATATGCTCCCGCAATCGCACATCCCTTTTTTCAGAAATTGTAGATTTCTTGGAGGAGTGTCCATCATGTCTTTTTGGCGGCTAGCTTGATCACAAGATCACCACCGAGCCATGCCTTTAATACCATAATAAATCTCAAATAACACTACATTAAGATAGAAATCACAAGAGAACCTCCCAATCGATTAACGCTAATAACAATGAATTCCAGACTCAAAATAAACTTTATCAGTTGTAAGGATAATGAATCCTAACTATTAGTCTCTAACTCTGACCATAAGATATGATCTCCAACATATCTGTTGGGGCTCTAATTAATACTCTTGTGCGTGTGCGTCCGTACGAGCGAAAGCATGAAACCTACGAACAAACAAATATGCCATACATAACAGAGACAAGGATGTGCGTTGCGGAATGACGAAACCTGCGATCAAACTAACATGCCACACACACAATATATATATATGAGATTTTTACGTGGTTCGGCAGCCTCGCCTTCGTCCACAGCAAGAGAGCAACGAATCGCATTTTGACTCTCTTCAGAGTTTACGGTTACAGATTACATAGTATATATAATATCTGCTTTCTTAGCCCCCAAAAAGCCCCGGCACAATGACCAAAATACCTTGATCCTGAACTCGGTTATTGGCTAACCCAATGGACCAGTCCGGTAAACCGGAATACAAGACACAAACCCAACAATATCAATCTCTAACTAGGAAAAGAAAGAAAGTAAGCATGTTTGGAATGTCACTATAAGCAATTGAGATGGGGGCTTGAGAGGTTACAATTTGCAGCAAAAATAAATAAATAAAATTCCCTGATCTTAAATAGAAATTAAAAACTAAGTAGACATAACGAATCGACATGGCCACCTCTTTCTATTAGTTTGCCACTAACGATAGCTTCTTAGTGGAGGAAGGTTTACTTCTTAAACAATCATCATTAACAATGATATCATGTCCTCGTGCACCAAAAATGCATATATAAATGCAATGCTTGGTGTTGTAAGATGTGTCCCTATCACACAATAGAGCCATAACAATTTCCTGCTACTGACAAAAAAAGTTCGCTGGTCCAACAATTGCTTAAAATAGTTTGATAGATAGACATGAAATGAATTGCCATATCATGAGGAAGAATATGGAGCCGCTGTCTGATTTAAATCAGTGCGCTTAACCTTTCCATTCACTGGAACGCATTGTTTGATACAAGCTAATGACACCTCATTGTATTACTATTTTTATTTATTCTGCATGTTTGTATTAATAGCTTCAGCTAATTAAGTGTTCGGATTTTAGGTTTTGATACAATCTATAGATTAAGTGAGAACATACAAAGCCGCATCAGTGAGAGTGAGATGGACACCAATTCATCCTCCTATTGAAGACCTCTAGTGAAAATTTCAATGTTCTTGGATCATATATATCAAGCAACTGATAGCCATTGCCAATTTATATGAGGGCCTCGTAAGGACAATATATAATTTTTAATAATTAATTGGTAAAAGATAAACTTAATTACCTGCCCAAATGTGAATTGTTAATCATAGTATAGTAGAGGTACAGTACGTTAATAGTACGTAATAGTTGTAGATTGCTAAATTTATCTCAGTTATAGCTTAGTTAGTTATGGACATGGGTGTGTAAGCTCAAATATCTAAGATAGCAAAGAAATAAATAAATAGAGGTAGATCACTAATAGAAACACATTTTGTCATGCCAGTAACCATTCATTTCTGAACACAATGAGAAAAGTACCCTTGGCAATTTTAAAACACGATACATTCTGCAACTCCATAGAACAAGAAGTGTTCATTTTTAATATTTAAAGAAAGTCTAGTGGCAAACCTAAGGGCAATGGCATTTCCATATTTTTCTAAGAAATTCACAAGGACTCATTTGAGTAATTTGATGCAATAGGTAAACCATTAACAGCAAAGGACTACACTACTAGAAATATGCTAGCTGAACTTGCTTAATCCAACTCCTCTCCAACCTTGTACACTGTACAGAGGCTAGAGCTAGGTAGAAACAAAATCTAAGCTCACTGGTCAATCCAAAATCCATCCCAAAAGCTTTCTTCCATCATTGTTAACTACCTGCAGGTGGTGTTCCATGGCCCATGCCAGGGCTATGACCAGGGCTTGTGGGTCGGAAAGCCCCTACCTCTGACTTCTTATAGCGGAGGACTACGTAGCCTCTCCTACTTGGAGCTTTGGGCCTGACTAGAGGAAACCCATGAGGTGCAATCGATTCAACTTTTCTGGCCGGAGCCAGATACAAATGTTGTGTCACAAGAAGAAGAAGAGTTAGTGTTGCCTTCAGATATGCCTTTCCATGAGACGTAGCCATGGGTGGAAAACGAAGGGAGGGAGAGAGAGAGAGAGAGAGAGAGAGAGAGAGAGAGAGAGAGAGAGAGAGAGAGAGAGAGAGAGAGAGAGACTAAGAAGAGAAGGGAAAAGGCATGGAGAGGTCGCTGACTCTTCATGGTTGTGGGTGCTATTTAAGAAGGATGTATGCACGTTACAAGGCCCCACGTGAAGAGATGACATGGAAGACCTAATTAAGCAAGGGGAATAAAAAAAAAAAAAAATTCTACACATGGTAGGGTTTGATCTCGATATAATGTAAAAACAAGAATATTTGTTTTTCCGAACATGGTAGGATGGAAGCATGACCACCTTTAGTCCTAAATCTGGGTTTTGTGGGACTCTTGACATAAACCATGATTGAAACGTCTAATGCGTCCTCTTAGAAAATTAATATGAATTTATTTTTATTTTTATTTTGCTAAGGGGAGTATCTAAAGTCTCTTTGAGCACTTGACTAAATCCCCCGGGGTGGTGGCCTCCTCCTGTTTTCACTCACCAAGTTTGTTGGGTTAGAATGGCCTCAGGTTCCAACACTTTGGCGGTATTCGATGTTGAGACCTCCGGGTGACATGGAGTGCCACAACCAACGGTGCTACCAAACGTTGGTAAAAAAAATGCGCCCCCCCCCCCCCCCCCCCCCCGGGGTGACATGGAGTGCCACAACCAACGGTGCTACCAAGCGTTGGTAAAAAAATGCGCCCCACCCCCCCCCCCCCCCCCCCCCCCCCCCTCTACTGACAGTCGATCCGTGAAGGCAAATGAGAAGGAGTTTATCATGTCATTTCAAGAACAAAGGAGCATAACATAACCCTTGAGTCATTGAAGCTTGCTTCCATTCCATCTATTTACTTTAAGCAAACAGAAATCTCCCAAGTATCACCACATTAGTGCTATTAAGTTTCACATGCAGAGTCCCATCTTTCATTTGCCAATTTGAGAATCACAGTAATAGTAACAGCTACTTGAGGATCCGGATATTGCGATCAATGAAGAGTTGTTGCCTTCAACTTGCACTGCACTATTAACAACAAAAGATATTGGAAAATGATAATTATAATAGTAATAAGATCCTCTTGCTCTATTCCCAACTTTTACAACTTAGCTAGCTACGTTTTAAGTAATAGTAGTTTGTAGGTTCAATAGACCTTACCACATAAAAAAGACATTGAAATCTAGTGAAAAAAAATCCATTTTCAGTTTTTTGGCTGAAATACTTTCAAAACATCATTTATTTCATTACCTAAAATCAAAGAAGAGCAACATCTAATAAATTAATTTATCCTTCCAAATTCCTAAATTCTTATTAATCTTCTATGTTTTTTTTTTTTTTTTTTTTGTAGAAATCTTCTATGTTTTGTAGACTCGTAAGCTCTTCCGCCACGTACGTCAATTGTCAAATTGAGCCAAGAGAATTTGACTAGAGGGCAGTTGAGAAATAGAATACGTCCACAATGCATTTCAAATTTGTTTTTTGAGCCTTACTTCTCAAACTCACGAGAAATTTAGAAGGCAACTCTTTGAGAGCCTATTACATAAAATCTTAACTCGCTCTTTCTATATGGTTTTTTAAAATTTCATTCCAATAAGAGATCTAATTATTAAAATCGAAACCACTCAAAATCTAATGCCTCCCTTCAGCATGAACTCTTGCAAAATCGCACTTTAATAGGAGATCCTGTTGGAGTGGAAGCTTGCAAGAATTCATAGCATAGAGGGGCATTAAATTTTGAGTTTTTAGATTTTCATTAGTGAGCCTTCGAAGGGCGTCAAACAATTTAACTCTTTGTCATCTATTGGCTTGCGTTGTGACCTAATTAAGCATAGGTATGAAGTCGCGCCAACGGAAATTTTGTCTTTTTGGTCTAAGAAGGTAACATGGGATTCTTTACACTTCCTATGTCACACATGTAATGAGCTTATGGTTTTCTCTTTCATCATATAGTGGTAAAATAATGAAATTTTCCTTCCAAAATTCCTTATGGCTGCCCCTGGTAGCATGGAGCCATAGTTCATCATAATTGGACAAGGGCAAGCATCAAATTGATAACACCTAAAAGATATTAGTTAAAATATAAAAATTATATGAGTGGATCACTTGTAAATCATACATTTTGGAAGTGATCAATTTGAAAGTGGCCCAAGTCCAATTGATGTAAGATTTGGTGGAAAACTATGCTTCAGGCCAGTTTGGACTTTGGGGAGGGTCCCGCTGATGGGCTTATATAGCTTACTAAAGAGTTCTGTAATTTCATCAGACTCAACTAGTACTTCCATCTTTGCCAAAAGGCCGAGAACTCTATTTGCCACCTAGTTTTATGATAAATTAAGGTGATAGGAGGCTTTGATATGAGTTCAGAGATGCTGTTTGGGCCCTATTAGGAAATTTTTAATAGCACATCAAACATCGCACTTTGTGATGTCGGGGCCGGCCAACATCAACCCAACACAAAGGAAATCTCAGTGAATCCTTGGAATACTCACGGTTACCAAATTCACAGTTTGACTAATTCGCCTTCAAGTATGCAATTCGTAATTCGAGACTTAGCTTGATTATAAAATTTGATGGAGTAGGTTCATTTGATTTGCTTCTCAATTTGGCTAATTTGAAGTTCGAGTTCGACAATTTCGATGAAGTGAGTCACGTGTGCACATCAATCATATTTGTTATATTTGTTTACCTTATAGGCGAGATTTTACTTTGATTATAGTTTGGGCCACAATCATATTGACTACATGTAAAACATAGATAAGATAAAAATCAAAGAAAAATTCAATATTTTACTCATGATCAATCTGTATATAGGGCCAACTTTGATTGGAGTTGAGTATGGATTAGCGTTAGTACATCAGGGTGTAGTGTTTTTGAGTGGCTTGTGTTTTTAGGTAAGCACTGCAATAGAATTATATGATTCAACTTAGAGAACTACGTAAGATTAATTCTCTAGTAGTTGTGAACCGATCTGTGAATTATGCAAAATGAACTATTCGCAATTTGAAGGCTTCTTGAATGAACTAGGTTAGGTAACTATGGGAATACTTGCGACAGCGGTGGCATTATCCTCTTTTCTTTTTCATTTTGTTGTAGTATGTACTTACACTCTCATGCGACCTAAATCCTTGTCCAATAGATCTAGGGATTGATCCATGATTGTATCAATTGGGAGATGCTTCACTATTTGAGCTACAAGTGGATTGGTGGCGGCATTACACTTCTATTTTTTGCCCTTCTTCCAACTAGGAAAATAAGCCAATCAGACCAAAGTGGAGTTGCATGTTGATATGGGGCTCGATCAACCCATCGGATGAGCTGCCATTGTAGATTAGGCATCTATCCAAACTTAATTAGCTTTGTCAGTTATTGTCATCAAGGTGATATGTGGGATTGGACACTTAACCTAAAGAAAAAGTCTACTTGTCCCGGGATTAAATCCCGGGACAAGTATCACGGCTGTGACCTAAAATATGAAGTAGCGAATGTATCATAGTCAATTTATGAGGTGATGGCTAGCAATGTGCAATAGGAGTAGCTTTGGATAGTCAGTTAATCCACATACCAGCTGTTGTATTATATCATGTGTAATGTCGCGTCAATTGTCCACTGTCAATTGGATGAAAAAGTCTCCTTGTCCCGGGATTGCACCCGGGACAAGTAGCATGGCTCCAATTGGATTGTCTTTTCTGATTCTTTCAGTCCTCACTTTCCTGAGATAGCTAGCTCCACTTTGAATGGATCATTTTTTTTATAATTGTCCCACAAATAGAAATAATCAGGCCCTCTAGCAATTGTCGGCCTCAAATCCCATGGAGTACGGGTTTATACCCAATGCACAAAGGACCTCCTGAGTCCAGGCCCCTCTTGCTTCCTTAATTTCTAGCACTTAAGTAATCCTTAATTTCAAACAATCACTTTCTTTTTTGCTTGAAATTGAACCCCTTAATCATGTCCATGGAGATTTTCTAGAGCAGCCCATAGGATTTGAAGGAGAAATTTCACATTAACTTGATTGAAATAATCCTATTCTTGGCATCATTGCTCAAAGCTCCAGTACATGTGATGTCCACCCTCTATGGTCTCCGATTCCCTCCCCCACCATCCACCCAAAGAATCACTTGTTCCACGTCTGTCTTGATTCGTCCTCGTTTGGCTCTCAATTCTACATATAATAGAAAAAAGAAAAGAGGAGTAGTACTGATGCACCTTATTTCCAAATTGTCAGAATCATGGCCCCACTGCACATCAGACATATCTTCTAATTGAGTAGATTTCCATGGATAGATATCTGTTTTGTGACTATGGATGCTCTTCATTTCAACCATTCAATTGTACACCAGTTGAGCAAGCATATCATGATCCATCGTATCCATGAACTTGACTGGCTCGATGGAGCATTGACAGTAAGCCTTTCTTCCAATGGGATCCACCGCATCTTTGCGTGGAGACTCGCATAAGTTTTGATTAGACCCCATTGGATAAATAGAGGTGATGGATGGTGATATGCTCTTTTTTTTCATTTTTTTAGAGCCTGTTTAATTACATAGAAATTCATGGTTAAATGAGCTCCATCTTTAAGATAAAATGAAGAGGTGAAAGATGAGAGATAAGTGGTGAAGGATATAAATTAGCGACACACATGACTTTCCTAGGATTAGTATTACTAGAGTGATAGTTGTGGGTACTGATCTTCCATTCTCTTGTTCTATTTCAATAGAAGAAAAGGGTATTTGAGCATTAATTCTTATGTATTCATTTCTAATGTTACTCTAAGCACAAACAGACAGGTGAATACAATGAAATCAAGATAGTATGATTTTAGATACAGAGCATACAATCTGGAAAAATGGTAGACCAACATTAACCATCCCTCAATCTATGCTCTCCTCAAGCAAAGAATCCTTCTCCTTTACTGTCATTGGTAAATTTGCACGGAAACGCCCTTCCATTGAATGGGTTGAGGAGAAGGCAAAGTTCTGTTTAGACATTGTCTGGTCTCCCTCACCATCAAAGGCAACTTCATTTTCTGATTCAACTCCCCTGAAGATAAAGCCCACATCCTTGGCCTCTCCCCTCTGTCCATTGATAGGAGGAAATCTTCTTCCTCCCTTGGTCCCCTGGGCAAGATGAATCGGTTTGGCCCTCTTTTGCTTCTGTGTGGGTCAGGCTTTCAGGGCTCCCTTATCACTGCTGGAGCCAACACATCATCTTCTCTCTAGCCAACTCCATTGGCCAACCCATCAAGCTAGACGACATTACTTCATCTCAAAGGATTCTTACCTTCACTAGGGTCTTGGTCAATATAGATATTTCCAAACCAAAACCTCAAACCATCCTAGTGGACCTGCAAGGAGAAAGGGAACTGGAAATTGCAGTATCCTATGAACACTACCCTTGCCCTCTCTGTTTCCAACTTGGCCACTCTCATCAATCATGCCCTTTGGCTACTCAGTCTGGCAAACCTCCTCTAGGCAATGCTAGCTCAGAACCCTCCCTCTCCTAATCTGTTCCTGTTTCTCAGATCACCCAAACCTCTCCTTCTCTCTCCCCTACTCTAAATCAACCCCTACTTGACCCTCAGCCCTTTCTAGAAACCCCCATCACCCCTCAGGAGGAGCTCCACCCCCTCTCTGCCAGCATCTCTCTGGAACCCCCCACCATCACTGATCCACCTTCTTCTACTTCCTCTTCCTTTGTTCCCAATTCACCTATTACTTTCCTTTCTTCTAAGCCCCACCACATCACCAAATCTCCTAAGGCTAAAACCAGCTCACCAGGTAAGTTTCACACTAAAGCTAAGACTCCTACTCAAACCTCACCCAAGCCTTCTCTGAACAAACCCTCACTTAATGACCTACCCTATGATGTTGTCTCTGTAATCCTAAAGAAAACCACAACACCAACCATTGATATCTCCAATCCCTTTAACATAATGGAAAACTGCTCCTTTCTAGATCCAGTCATCAACCCAAACATATATGGTCGCAATCTCCAGACTTTCTCTAAGGGTAAGTCCTCTTCTCCTCCCCCAAGTTTGAGCAACCCCTAGGCACCTCAGACTCTCTGACAACTCATGCTTTACCCCCTCCAACTGAACTCCCTCAGGCTAAGACTCAAAAGAATTATGGCTCTACCAACCCAAGCCATAGGAAAGACCTCTAGAAAGTCCTAATTGACACCTCCCCAACCACCCTGTCATAGTGCGTCTTAGGAGACTTTAACGCCATCCTTGCCCATCTTGAGAAGCTCAGTTTTCGTCAGGCCACCCCGTCCTCTCTTAAAGCTTTCCAAACAGTGGTGATGCAAACTGGCCTCTCTGACATTCTCTTATCTGGCAGCAAATTCACTTGGTCCAACAACAGACAAGGCCTTTCCTATGTAGCAGCTAGACTAGATAGAGCTCTAGTAAACTCACATTGGCTGGCCAACTTCTTAGACCCTTCTATCCACCACCTCCCAAGACTATCCTCTGACCACAGCCCCCTCTTGTTGAACCGCTCCAATCTCCACCATGCCTTAAAAGCCCACTTCAAGTTCGAAAACAAATGGCTACTCCACCCTATTTTCCTTGAAGTTGTTGAATCCAGTTGGGGAGCTTTCATTAATGGGAACCCTTAGTTCATCCTAGCCCAAAAACTCAAAGCCCTTAAGCTGACTCTAAAAATCTAGAGCAAGGTCACCTATGGCCAAGTTCATCAAAACATCCTAGCTGCTGAAGCATCTGTCTTGAGATGCCAACAGAACTTTGACTCCTCTCCTTCAGATTCCTTTAGGAATGACCTCATGGCAGCGAAGCTTGGTTTCCATACTGCCCTCAAAGCCCAGGAGAATCAATGGAAGCAGAGGTCCAGGAACTCTTGGCTAAAGGAGGGAGACATGAACACTAAGTTCTTCCACTAATCTGTTAAAGCTAGAAGCTCCTTCAAAAGAATTAGGCACATCTCTGTCGATGGCAACCAAACTGATGACCCTCTCATCATCCAAGATCATGCTGTGAAATTCTTCTCCAACCTCTACAAACCCCATGATGGCTAGCTTCACCACATTCTCTTTCAGACCGACAGTCCCAAGGTCACAGATTCGAAAAACTCCACTCTTGTCTCAATCCCAACTGATTCTGAGATAAAAGATGTTGTCTTTGCCCTTAAGAAGAACAGTTCTCCTGGTCCAGATGACTTCAATGGCGCCTTCTACACTTTAGATTGAGGTATCATAGGCCAAACAGTTATCAAAGCAGTGCAGCACTTCTTCCAAACCAGGAAACTCCTTAAAGCATCCAATGCCTTCTTCCTTGCTCTCATCCCAAAATCCAACTCCCCTGCCACCTTTGCAGACTTAAGGCCTATCAGTTTGTTGAACTTTTCCTACAAAATCATCTCCAAAATTCTATCTTCCAAGCTCACCACTCTCCTTCCTAAATTGATCTCCTCTTACGAGGCAGCTTTCATTTCAAACCTATCCATCCACCATCACTCAGCCTTGAATTTTGAGCTCTTTCAAAAGCTCAAATCTAAGCTTAGCGAAGGTTCTTTTTGCCTCAAGCTAGACATCTCCAAAGCCTTTGACAAGCTCAATTGGTCTTTCATTTTCTCTACTCTCAGGTTTTTCAATTTCTCTGAAGCTTGGATATCCCTTATGAGGGAGTGTGTCTGTACTACGAGGTGCTCTGTCTTGATCAATCGATCTCTTCATGGTTTTTTCAGCTTCTCCTGTGGCCTAAGACAAGGAGATCCCTTATCCCCGTACTTGTTTATTATTGCTGAAGAAATTCTCAGCCTGCATCTCCACAACCTCCACTCCCTAGGTACCATTCTCTCCCTCTCCACTGTCCCCTACACCCCCTGCCACCTTCTATATGCTGATGATATTATCATCTTAATGAAGGGAGCTACTTCTGGTGTTCTCGCTCTGCAAGACCTACTTGAATTATATCAATCATCATCTGGCCAGCATATTAACCTCCTTAAGAGTCAACTCTTCATTGGCAAATGTGGAATCAAAAGAAAGGCTAGGATCTTCTCCATCCTTGGTCTGCAGGAGAGCCAGGTCCAGCTCAAGTACTTGGGTTTCCTTATTGTCCTTGGCTCTCCGAAACGAATTCACTTCCTCCCTATGCTGGACTCCACTAATGCTAGGCTGTTTACTTGGAAAGCCAAAACCCTCTCCTTTTGCAAGTCGACTTATTCTCATCAAGCATGTCCTTTCTTGTATTCCCATGCATATAGCTTCCATCCTTCCCCTTCCAGTCTCCATTTGCAAAGACATTGAGCGTCTGATGAGACGCTTTCTCTGGTCAGGCAATGCTCCCTCCTCTAAGACCAACTACGTAAATTGGTCTCAAGTTACCCGCCCAAAGATGGAAGGTGGCCTCGGCATTAGAAGGATCTCTGAAGTGAATGATGCTTCCCTCATCAAGCTGGGCTGGCAAGCTACCACTACGAACACCATCTGGTCTACATGGTTCAAGAATCGCTACTTTAAGGACAGCAACATCTGGAACCCTGCAAATACTATCTATGGATCCTCCTGTATCTGGAAGAGAATCCACTGCCTCCCTCACTTTATCCACCAAGGTAGTGCTTGGGCTTTTGGAAATGGCAAGGGCATTGACATATGGCATGACACTTGGTGTGGAGACAAGCCCCTCTCTGCTGTCTTTCCCAATATGCAATTTCCTCTGGACCAACGGCTTGCATCCTTCTTTCATTCAGGATCTTGGTATATCCCTCGAAATTTGCCAACTGCAGTCCAAGACCTACTCACTTCTGCTACATCTTATTTCTCTCCCAGTTCATATGCTAGAGACCACCTCTTCTGAAAGGAGGCACCTTATGGTCAGATCTCTCTGCATGGTGTTTGGAATGCAGTCAAATTGAGGGGCAACGTCCTCCAATGGCCACCCTTGATTTGGAACGGTATCTCCCTCCCCAAAGTCAGTTTCTTTGGATGGCGTTTGATGCTCAATAGAACCCCTACTGAATCTCGTCTGTAGCACCTTGGCTTCTCCTTATCTTCGAGATGCATCTTCTGCTACAATGGCGAAGACTCTGTTAGCCACCTCTTCTTCTCCTGTGCTATAGCTCAATCCCTCTAGAATTGATTGCTCCAATCTTCATGCTCCCAGTAACCCTCCTCTTGCTCTGCCTCCTCAATTTGGAAATCCGTTTGTAAAGGAAACAACACAACTGGAAAGAAATTCATGGCGTCGATCTTTCTGTCCGTTTTATATGCTATCTGGAAGGCCAGGAAAGCTGCAATTTTTTAACATTATCACCTTACCCTCAATTAGATCTTAGCTCATCTGCACGATGATTTCTCTTTCTCACTGAGAAAGATATCCAAACCTTTTGGCAGTCAGCAGCTCAACTCCCTTTCAGTTTTTTGAGAATACCTGTGATTTCTTCCATCCCTGATCGATTTCTTCCATCCCTGATCGCTGGCTGTTGCTTTGGCCCTGTGTTTTTGTGGCCTCTTCTGTTCTTTTCTTCTTCTATGGAGGCTTCTGTGCATTTGTATTCTTTCTTCTCTTTCTTAATAAAATTACCTTTTTAAACAAAAATAAAGATACAAAGCATTTGAACGAGTCTCAGATATAGAAGCTGCACTCTAGACCTCCTCGATACCGAGTATAGTACATAATATATTATTCTACATAGAACAACGCAAAAGAAAAGGGTACTGTCCATTTGTCGTGGATGTTTTGATAGGGCTCAGTTCTAAAAATAAAAATAAAAAATGCTTATTAATAATTCCTTTTAAGGCAGTGTTTGAAAGCCCACTTTAACTTTCTATTTGACTTGTGCATGTGAGAGGAGGTGGTTGGTCATTAGATACTTGTTTCCGGTATACCTTTGACTCATCTCTTTTGGCTGCATGCACTTTGCAATTTATTATGACCGTAACTATTCGGTTTGTCTCCTACTTTGTTTTGTTTGCATCCAAAAAATACATGAAAACGTACCCAACCTTTTATATCATGGCAAGCACTGGGTAGTGTAATACTGCAGCCCTGGCCAGTGGTTCTCATGTGGGTGAGTTATGTAATGTCATGCTCAAAGATTATACTGAGATATGAGATATCCTCCACAGAATCAGATTAGCTGGCAAGCTTTTCATGGTAACCCGACAAAATCATCTTTTGGCCATTTTGGGTGGAGTGGGGCCCCACTCATATATGCTTGAGTCAATGAGGCCGTACACGTGCCAAGCCAAGGTATACAGGTCAATGGCACTCGTTGAATTCTAATGAATGATTTAGACATGGTTCAAGATACAATGGACAACAATGGGAAACATATGAACAAACCTGTCTTGAGAGGTCATGAGATGGAGACCTTTGAAATAGGGACTTTGTCTTCTTAGATATGTCTGTGGTTTCATCATCTAGGTCGAGGGATTGGATAATACTAGCCAACAATAATTATCCATTGAATCTTATGGTCTAGGCAAGGATGGTATCCGAAAGCCATTTCCCCTCTGATTACTGTATAACCCCGACTCTAACAAGCCACAATTGGGACTTGATTCTCATTCTTCGCCAAAATGAGTTTAGGGTCCAATTCAAAGTCTATTACGAATTCAAAACAGATTTGAAGTGATGCCCAAGTCCATCAGTTCTAGACTGGTGGGCAGTGTCAAACCAGAACCACCAAAATTAAATTATGCACAATCCAACCATCATGTTATCAACATATTAATGCTCCTGGTAATTGCAACAGAGTCAAATTGCAGAGGAGATCACTTCACCATAGTGATCTCAAGATTAGCTCCAGGGTTCGATCCTCTACGGAGAAAGTTTTTGCCTTATGATTACCAGTAGAACATATATGGTGCAACATCTTCTATTGTTGGGCGTTGCCTTTGTTGCCTGCATCTATTTAAAACCATTTCAATATATACACACGCATCCGTTAGCCCACATTTAACAGAGATACCAACATTAGAGCATTCCCATTTGGATCAATTTAATGATTGCTCATATTGATTTTATCTTTAGAGCAGGTGAGGCCCACTGTAATTCATCATTAGTGTGCATCAGCCTACGTGTTTTACAAGATCAACTGAGGGCGACATTTAGCTGAGGGTCAAAAGGTGAGAGTGACACCCTCGAACTCAATGAGGCAATAAAAATGGCACTACTCGATGAGGCACTAAAAATTAGTACAATGTACTGGCTTGAAATGGAGCACTCGCGCTTACAAATGAAACCCCAAATGCTCAAAATAAGCACCTTTTGCCGAATGAGATGTTCTTAGATTTTACTTCAATAGGGAGAATGAGCATGTGAATATGATTAACACAATGTAATATACTAATTACATTACTAGTCATATAGTCAATCTTATGGTGGTATTGAACCGCGCTTCTTGAAAATAACACTCGATCAACTGGCGGCCACTTCTAGCTGAGGGCCAAAAGGTGAGAGTGACACCCACGAACTCAACAAGGCAATAAAAATTGTACAACTTGATGAGGCACTAAAAATTAGTACAATGTACTGGCTTGAAATGGAGCACTCACGCTTAGAATTGAAACCCCAAATGCTCAAAATAATCCTCTTTCTCCTAATGGGGTTTTCTTAAATTTTACTTCAATAGGAGTTGATCGCACAATGAGATCGAGCATATGATTAAAATACGATTAACATAATTTATATACTTTTCATATAGTCAATCTTATGGTGGTATTGTTTTTATTAAAGTATAATTTGGGGACAACCCATATAAGGTGGCGAAAAATATTTTGAATAATTTAGATTTTTAATAGGTGGGTACCACTGTAAAGTTTTTACTTTACCTAGATTGAACTCAATTGAAAGGCTCATCCTAACTATATCCTCTTATTAATCCCAAGGGGTAGCTCAGTTGGTCTAGAACCACAGTTTACATCCAGAAGTTGTCGGTTCAAAACTGCACTAACACACTGGGGCTCCAAGGGAGGTTACCCGGCTTTCCTCTAGGCTCGGAAGGATTAGTCCAGCCCAATGAGAACCCTCCGATAACCCAAAAAAAAGAAGAGGAGAAAAAAAACTATATCCTTATTATCCTCTTATGTGGTTAAAGGAGTTTTTTTTTTTTTTTTTTTTTTTTTTTTCTTATAAGAGGGAACACTAAACTATCCTAACTAATTAGCCCAAGGGTCTCCCTGGATACTCCACGTGTACTCTTGCAAATGATTCTTGTAAGTGGCTCCTTCCGAGTATGCCTTGTGCCATACTCCACTGTCTCCACCTCTCATGCTTGGCCCTTGCCAGGGTTCATTCACTAGCACTGTGGGTGAGAGAGCTATATCTTTTGGAAAATTCTATATGCAATCCTATTTTTGGAGAGCACACCCAACTTTTAATAAAAATAAATAAAAATTACACATGAGGAAGGAATGTGGATGTGCTCAGTAAAATAGGTGGGTGCATATAAAATTTTCCATTTCCCTTGCTAGCAACGCAACTGACGCGTCTCAACTAAAAGAGAATTAATTTTCCAAAGTCAACTAAACATGTGTTGAGGTACCTACTGGTGGTCTCTCATTATAATATTTTGACAGTTGGTTACGATTTTAACTGTAAGTTTGACTTCTCCACACTTATCTCAGATGAATTACATTTGAAACCAATACTCACGACGTCAACTCTCCACTTTTCTAGTTTTGAATGTTGAATTTTTTTTTCTTTTCTGCAATACCTCACTCTCTATCAAAAACTCCATCATTCCATTTTTTTTCTCCAATTATTCTCTTTCATTTCTATCCCATTAGCTTTTATTATCATGTAAATAGGCCGGGGCGGAACTAGGGGGGGCTGGCACCGGCCATTTAGTTTTTTTTAATAATTTAAAGCAATTTTTACACATGGCCCCTCCTTATTCTTTTATTCTCTTTCTATAATTTAAAAATACTTTTAATACACAAATGCTAGTAATACCCGTGTGTGCTGAGCACGGATTATTATGCTAGTTCAAGATTAAAGAGCGTGTCGTGAATTTTGCAATGCGTTCCATGGTGTTACCAGCCGGGCAGCCAATCGTGCCTAAAATTGGATCAAGATTTTTATATCGATGGCGCATAGGCAAACACTAGTTGGATCTGTCGGGCCTCAACACAATACCATGTGAGTGCCTAAAATTGGATCCAATGGATCAAGATTATTTTATCGATGGCCCATAGGCAAACACTAGTTGGATCTGTTGGGCCTCAAAGCATACCATGTGATCCTTTTTGAAAAAGCCAAGAGCCCATACAGGGTCCATCCGTAGTTTTTGCAATCCAACTATTTTTGTGTACTCATAAAGATCTATTAACAACCACCTCTTTGTGTTTTACCCAAAAACAACAAAAAAAACACCCTCTTTGTCATAGGCAGTGTTCTCAATGTGATCTGGGCTTGGGTCATAGTGAGATTTTCCAGGGTGGGCACATAAGAACTTAGAACTTGGGACCCACCATAAATTTGATCTGGTGAGCCCAATTCTTGCGTCCGACTAGGTACTGCGTGAGACGTGTAGCCATGGCCGTCAAGAGGCTTCCAGTTCCACAGCATCTGCATCTGGTGCCACTTGTTCCAATTCTTCCCAACGTTTTCCCTGTCCATTTCACAAACTCTTTAACTCTCTCTTTGTTTCTGCACCTGAATCTTTGGTTGTTGCCTCTGAATTCTTATATCAAAGGTAATCTCAATCAATCCTCGTAGCCTCTTTACATTTGTCATTAATGCCTGCTGTTTGCAATTTCGATCGAGCAGGGCTTCTGATCTCTATGTGTTTGTTTAGTTTTAGATCCTGAACCGAAAAAGAAATCTAACTCTACCATTGCTAGATACATATGTCGTCAGCTATACAATATCTGCATTTGGATGACTAATTGCCTGCCGAGTTGTAAGCCAGCTCCACACACAATGCGAATTAAGTCATTGCATGCATGTCCATAACCATCAGATTCATTTCCCATGTGGCACGGTCTGGAGATGCTCAGAGAAGGATGACATTACATCAGATTGTTTCATGTAATTGAATAAATAGGAATTGTAATACTACTTTAATTTCTGAAAAATGGTTAAAATTGATGAAATATATTTTATTTTTCTTAAATTATCATCTATCTATCCTTCAATGGAAAATAATCAAATTCAAATCCATGAGGAAAATTAGAATTGCATTTACATTGTTAGCTTATATCCTTCACCCTTCACCTTTTTAATAATCCTTTGATGGAGCGCATTTGACCATGAATTCCGATGTATTCGATTCCTGTGTATTCTCAATGAGTACCCTAAAAATGTCACTCATTCACCACTTTTTAGTATTGATGATATTCCATCTCTGTTTTGATGATTCTCCCTCCCTCTCTTCCACAATTTTCCTGAGAAGCTTTGAGTGATCCCTTAGTTGATTTGTTGTCAAGTGACTATTGATCGCTTCATTGCCTGAATGCAAAGCATACACTAGAGAACTTAATCCTCAATCCAGTAGTTAGGCAATATATGTTTTGAATGCATAGGAATTCCTATGACTGGCAATTAGATGAGTGGTGAAGATCATTATTTCTACGAACAACATTGGAAGGGAATGGACATATGAGAAAGACCAGCCCCCTTGAAATAATAGGGATACATGTAGATCATATCCTATGACAATTTGTCAAGTATCTGCACCAATATCTAGCTGGTGTGGGTACACTCAATACATTCAATTATCTAGATATCCTAGTCTAGGTTGCTTAAAATTTACAGCTTGTAATGCATCAAGTTGTCTGGTTCATTTTCCAACAAACTGCACAGTTGATGAATCAGGACCATCCATTTGGTTAACCTTCAATAAGGAAAAGAAAAATGGAATCTGGGTGAGGTTTATAGCCTATAGCCTACCAATCATGGTTTCCACACATGTTTCAGACCATAGAATGTGCAGGTTCAAGACCTTTGTGTCACCTACCACCGTTGAAATTAACAGCCTTTTGTTTCCTAATTAAATTGTAACTCTCTAAAAATTACATAATAATTTGCTGATTATGAGCTTATTCTGGCTCCAGCTGAAGTCCTGGCTAGTCAATTGTTCCTTTTTAATCTTCTTTTTTCGTGGAATAGATACTTGAAGGACTAATGACATGATAATAGTATCCAAGTATATAATCATATATATATATATGATATTTCTGTACCTATCAGTTACAAGCTTAATGAAAGTTCTTCTTTATTTTATTGTTTCTCATTGCATTGCTCCAGAATGAACAGTGGTGACCTTCAAACACTTCGGCTCTTATCTTTGTGCAACTGGTAGATATGATGTTCGATGGCACCTGAAACCGGAGAGCGGCAGAGAACAAATTGATATTGTCAGATAATGGAGGACTTGATGGCATTATTTATTGACTTAGCAGTGACAAACATAACCATCTTGTTTACTAATCCTCTCTCTTTGATTGAACTTGTATACGTGCTTGGCGTAAAAGCCGCTGGTCTTGTTAGTTTCACATGGTTTTTGTTTATGAAGGCTGTCATCAATTTCCAAGTAAATGTATGCTGGAGATGTATGATTTTGACACTATCTCTAGTGTCTCTTCCTATTCGTGTTTTGAACGCTTTACAGAGGCTGAGGATGGTGAGACCTCTCTTCCTCATTTTCTTTTAACTTCATGGAGGTTGATTACATGTATAAGAATGATTATTTCTATGTTCAATATAAATGAATTGGCCTGTAATTTTTCTAGTTCAATGAATCAACTGTTGTGGCTATGCTACACTACCATTTATGTCTTGGAATGTATTCTGTTCATTGTGTAAATGCCAAAGTCATCATCATTATGTTATTTGGGTATTGGGTGGGTGGGTGTTGGAGGGCAGGGGGCGCAAATTCTATTGATTTCAGCTTCCTTTCCAGGGGAAGAATAACCCTAACTATACCCCCAATAACTTCAAAAACATTGTTGAGAATGTTGTTTAAATGGAACTGTATGATATCGTAAGACTATGTCAGTATTGTGTAATAAAGAATCAGTCTGTTTATACGCCATCAGTTGTGCTTTAATTTCTTTTCTTTTTTTTGTTTGTTGTTGTATCTTTTTCTTACATTAATAATAGATGCTGACCATTGACAGCTAGAAACTCATCTGCAAGAGGCACAAATTGAGTTTGAGAAACTTGTGTGGGAAAAGAAAGAACTTGAAGAACAATTGCAGATGGCTATTAAAGATCGAAGGGTCATGGAGATGATAGTGGCAGAGATTGAAGAGGATCATGGCAAAGCGACTAGAAAAATCAAACTCCTGGAGAATGAGGTAAATTTATTTTAATCCAACTAAATCAATCATAATAAATGTTATTTTCGTATACTTAACCAGTCACATTTCCCTAATTTGTTTGACTCATGGTTATGTACATCCATACATAATTAATTTGGTTTCTCATGGTGCAGATATGACTGATATAATTGTCATAATGGATAATTTGGTTATGTATAAATACATAAACGAAAAGAAACCGTTTTTTTTTTTTAATTGCACTTCTACTAATAGTGCACACAACTATGATGTTAAACGCATTAATGCTCACTGCTTTACTTATCCCTTGAGTGTCTTTTATCATTTATCGAGTATTTCAATGAATCATCGTTAAAGAAGAATGTTGGTATTTTAGTGATATGGTATTTCATTGAATTATCCATGCATGTGAACAAATGATCCCGCACATTCATGGTTAAACATTCTTGAAAGTAGGGTTTGGGTTGTATGTTTCGGTTAAGTAGTTGCAGGGTATTCTCCCAAGAAAGCACAATAATGATTCATTACATAGGCAACAATTTGGAGAATGCCAAAATCTTAATTTCGTGGATTTCCTTGGGCTGTTATAGCCTTCAGTTTTGGTAACCAATGGGTCCAAGCTCCTTTACTTCTTAATAATCCTATTTTTATAGTTCTTGTTGGTCCTTGGTCAAGTGGTTTCTCTTTATCTCCATTGCTGAGGTTTTTCTCCCCATAATGAAGAGTAATTATAATTATACTTTGCAATTCACTTCAGTTGCATGGATTAATTTGTTGTCTGTCTGATTTAAAAACATGATATGAACTTTATGCCAAAGGTTCTGCAAAATGGGCTATTAGTCTCCAGATGATTGATGCTTCTAAATATTGTCATCAAACTATTTGGGCCATTTAGATGCTCTATAATATTATCCTCAGTGCTAGTTGAAGATTTCTTGATCACCATTCTCATCTGACACTGTTCTTGATCCAACAATTTCCAGTGAAACCTTGTTCATGAATTAGTTTTACTGGTGAATTCTGCTTTATGAGGTCTTGTACATCCAAAGCTATCTTCCATTTCAAAAATGATAAAAACAAATAAAACTGTCCCTGGAGGCTATACACAAATGTTGGGATGAGTATTAGTTTAGTATATGTTGTCAGGATAAGATTAATCTATGACATATGATTGTGTTTCATACAATGCAACATGCAGCTGGTCCATCAAATTTTCTCCACTTGGAAACATTTCAATCAAGGCATGGTTAGGTTTGCTGACTAATTTGTAACTTTCTCTATTCAATTGCACTTAAACCAAGTATGTTCCTTCAGTTGCAGGTTCTGAGAAAAGAGAATCTTCGACTGAATGAAGTTCTGGAAAAGGATGACTGGGATGTCAATACCTGTGACAACATTGATTGCATAAATGGACCTGACATTGGTTATAGCTTTCGCCCTACTGCAGATTATGGTATCCCATCATGGGATTCCAGTTTCAGTGAGAGTGGGACAGGCTTCGAGGACCTCCTGATGCACAGAGATGGATGGGAGCATGAAAACAAAGGCAAGTCTCGTAACATGGTTTTCCTCAAGCCCGGATCAAAAGCAGCTCGGCCATATCCATTTTCCCCTCGAATCATCAACAGGAATTCTATGGTAGACGAGGCATTGGATCGAGAGAGGGGTATTGCACTTTCACAGAGCCTTTTCAGCACGATTTTGTCTCTAGTTGTTGGCATGATAATCTGGGAAGCTGAGGATCCATGCATGCCTCTGGTAGTGGCACTCTTTACTGTGGTGGGTATGTCCGTGAAGAGCGTAATCCAGTTCTTATCTACTGTAAATAACCGCCCTGCTTCTGATGCTATTGCACTATTGAGCTTTAACTGCTTCCTTCTTGGCACCCTCACCTCTCCAACCTTTCCAACTGTTGCTCGCATGTTGGCTCCACTGGCTTTCAGGTTTGCTGACCAGCTGTTCAGTTTCCTTGGTTTTCCTTTGTAGCACTACGAGTAACAACAGTTCAGAGCTGAGCAGCTAATGGCATGAAGGAAGTTTTTGAGGAAGGTCTTTTTTTTTGGTTGCCTTGCGCATATTACATCCTCCAAAGACTGCTCAAAGAGCAATTGTGAATACTAGAGATGATGAGTATAACAAGAAGGTACCCGTTTTTTACGAGAGGTACTACTATGTATGCATTGCATGGTTTTTGTCTAATCTCCTCCGTCTATATATAGTATATCAGGTGTATGAAGGAAAATGTACGTGAATCTAATTAATTCGCAAGATGTCTCACAGTTTAGGAGCATATATACATTTACATATGTGTTTTTGTGTGCGTGTGTGTGATAATTTCATTACATTGCTAGGATTTCCTAATTGAGAGGAACCAAAGAGGGCCAGGGAGTTCTTGTAAATGTGCTATGCAAGATCCTAGTCATTTACACATTGACTGTGCCACTACTATAAGCATATCCTCTGCACGTGCTCTAAGCTCTCCTTGGTTCATTCCTTTGGCACCAGAATCATACCCAATTTTGTCCTTAGAAAGGCGAAGCTCATACCAATCCAGCAGCCAGCACTACCAACCCACAACATCATAGTTGCAACAATTGAGCACCTTCCAATTGTGCCATGGGCTCATCTTTTTATGCCCTAAACTCAGTTGTATGTATTTGGCTGGCAAGATCATCTATAAAAAGGTACATTCACATGAAAAATTGCAGCCTATGCTAAGCAGTAAGCAGGGGAATGATGCAAGTAAGGTGCAAGTATGCGTTTTTGGTACAAATACTCGTTACTCTTTCATTTGGTGGTTGTGGTGCAACAGATATGAAATGGGTTGGTTCTAAGCCAAGACAAAATGGTAGGGTTGAGTCAGGAGAAGGAACATAGTTAATAAAACTTGCCACAGATTGTGGAGTAATTGGAAACAGGGCTTCAATGGTGAAGAGCAGGCACATGAAGTATATATACATTTTTGTTCAGTGCTATGTAAACTGTTGTTGTCATACTGAATTTTCCAAAGTTGTTGACATTTGAATGGGTTTCAATTCATGGTGGCCGCACCACAATTAGGGCACTTTCATATGCATATGACATTGACTTGGAGTGTATTTCTCTAACAAAAGGATTCCATCCTCTTGAGATTTCCATTTCCATGGAAGAAAGGGACTCTGAATTTCCTACCACTTACAGGAAATTGAAAACCTTCCTATCAAGGAACTTAATTCATTTTTCGTTTTCTGGACAGAAAAAGTGTCTGCACCAAATGATGAATAATTGGGTCCCTGGATTGTACAGAAAATAAAATATTTTTCCTTTCTATTGCAAGAAATAGAGTCAAGAAAGTAGTTCAATCTTTACAGCCCATGTGGAAAAGCGTTACGCCAAACAGTAAAAAAATTGAAAAAAATGGCAAGCACAAACACAAACATGTCATTAATATCAATTGGATTTCTTCACATTCATGCATCATGATCAACTCAACCCCCATGAAATGAAAACTGAAAAGGGACAATGCTATTTAAAAGCTTTGCAATTGCATGGATCAATTGCCTTATTGGACCTTTTATTTTATTAGGTCTTACTAAAAATCACCGCACTCTCTAAAACCAGACACGCCCTAAAACACTGAATGAACTGAAATGGACTGCCAGAGTTAAAAATTTGTCAAAGCACCACATGTAAAGGAAATAGAAAATCTGTAACGAGTGTCAGATCATGACAAGGTTTCATGGCTTCCTGAGTGCCCGATTAGAAGCCAGACAGAAGTACATGGGTGCCTGGGGACTCTTTTATGGGTCAATACAAAGATCAACAATTTGAAATTCAACAGAGATGCTTTAGCCTAGTAGCTGATTGTCCTGGTCAGGGTAGCTGAGTCTTGGAGGTTGGATGTAGTTAAATGAGCATGTAGAAGTGGGCTTGGAGAATCCTAATCCACACACTGGGAATGTACCGACTACAATGAGTCAATGACCATTCATTTCTCACATTTAAGATGCTTGCTGGTAATAAAATAGAAATGATCTAAGGACTGACTGCAGACCAAAGTATGTGGCATATGGTTGCCCACATTGCAGGGGGCTTTCTTACTCTCACCCACATGGCAGAAACAGTTGAGGCATGTCAGGCTCATCTACCACTGTCTCCTTTGAAAATAAAATGAAAAAGTCTACAAGTCCCGGGTTTTAATCCCGGGACTTGTCCCGACTCCAAATGACCAAAATGCCCCTCTCATGTGGAGTCGGGACAAGTCCCGGGATTAAAACCCGGGACAAATAGCACGGCTGAAATAAAATATACTGAAAGTAAATTATGGGCATATATCCAATAGAGAGAGGAAAAACACTTTATTATTAATAAGATTATTCGCATTTTTTTTCTACTTTTTTTTAGCATGAAAAAGAAAGCATAAATTGATTTTCTGTGATAGAGGATTTTAATTTCTTCTGAGAAGGCTGGGAAAGAGAGATTTCTCAAGAATTGCACAAATCATTTATGTGAGCACTTAAGGCTCAACAATGAGATGAGATAAACACCATGCCGGCTCTTGGTATCCCTTGTTATGCTGTTGGCCAATCTCAAATGAATTGGGGAATTTCAGATTTAGAATTATAATTGGTTCTTTCTTCTTCCACTCCAAACTAGTCACTTTGCAGAGAATTGATAGGATGATTAAACTCATCTGATTAGTGGCCAAGTCAGCAGTTGGCGTCATGGTAAGACATTCCTTCCCACAGGATTGCTACATTGAATCTAAGTAGAGGAGAATAGAGGAGAGAAGAAAAAGAAGAAGTCATCTGATCTTATCACTGTAGATTCCCCTAGTCAAACTAGTAAATAAATGTATAGTATTAATGATAACACACCCATGGTTGAGAGGTGTTGGGGCCTTAATATGACAGGAATGACCAAGGATTAATCCCCGGATCTTTAGATGGGTAATACCAATCTTTGCCAATGCGCCTCCCTAGGGGAAAAAAAACGTAATCTGTTAATGTTGTTGTCCATATGCCCAAAATTCATAGATTGATAGCCATGTTATTTGTCATTGAAAAAAGAAGATACATAAGAAGTGGGGCTGTGCTGCATGTGGGGGTTTTACTTTTTAAACTCTTCTTGGCCGCTCGCCCTCGCCACACGACAATCCACACCCCATAGGCGCACTTGCATGCATGCCCGTAAAAGGTGGAACGAGGCGTCTCTCTCCCACACATGGACATATCTCTTTGTTTTATCTCCTCTTTCCGGATGACCCACTTTCCACTCGGTGCTCTTGTTTTGTTGCTCTTGTTTTGTTGCTCTAAACAGCTTTTTAGTTTAACCCACATTCTTTGGTCAATTAATTGCATCAAAACATGACTCCAAACCACTGGCATGACCCTTTCTTCTTTGAATACGGGTCGTTAATTACCTTCATTTGATGATCACATGAACAGCCTTTCAAAACTAAGGGCAAGAATGATTTGGTGCCATAATTTGTTTCTATGCTATTGATTCAATGGTTAGAGTCATCAAATCCAATTAAAGTTTTTCCTAATATAATCTAATACTAGCCCAATAACCCATGCATTGCAAAATAAATAATCACATATTAAAAAAAATTACCTCCTTCCATAGGATAAGTTGGATAAAATAAAATTAAAGAAATTGGAGCAAAAAGGGTATAATTACATAGGAACAGCTAAAACATGAGTGGTTTGATGGAAAAATGAGTAGGTAGTTGCATGAGTAGTTACATAACCGCCGGTCAAAATCCAAACCGCTGGTGAAAATCGATTCGAAAACCTTCGGGCTTGATATATTATAATTGGGTTATTCTGATTTAAGAATCTATCTATTATGTATAGGTGGTTGGGAGCTAAATATTGTAGGTTTTTTTTTTTTTTAATCAAGCTAAATATTGTAGTTGATCATCTGGACTCGTTTATATTTGTCAAATTCCTTATTTAAGGGCCACAGGTCAAACAGTAAAGCCATTGGATTGGTGAAAGTGGCCTCCTACTAAAGCCACCGTCAATACAGTTTGCGTTCAGAAAGGGGAAAGTCTTTCCATGGGGAAAGTGGCCCAGTAATTGTCGTCACCCATGTGGTTGATGCCCAATCCTTGGATTAGGTTTGAGGAGGAAGATTTGTTCCCCTTTCTTTATACACTCAATCTTCCTAGTTTCTCTCCATAGAAATGTTAGCCAGGGACTTCTCCATCCTAGGCAATTTGTTGTTTGTGTGGGTGGTGTGTGTTTAATTATAAAATCTGGATCCTCCAAGAAATCCCATAATAAGGCTTAGAATTCATTATTGGGGGCCTATTTCTATAATTCAAATTGCTCAAATATACTGTCTGCGTGTTGATTTTGGGCCAGATTTACTTCAACCGGAGTTGAGCCACCTGTGAAATACTGAATGAGAAATATGTTAAGTGGGTCACAAATTGGGTCACAACCCAACTGTAATCTGGCCCATTTACACATATAAACTTGGTCAAAATCTCCCAACCGTGTATAGCTATGTAGAATATTATCTTACTACATTAGGAGACTTCCTTAGGAAAGCAATAAATGTAATTATGGTAAATTGAGAGAAATTGTAGCCCTTAAGGGTAAGAATAAACATACATCTGCTTTTTCTTGCTTCTCTTCTAATGATGTTTGGAGGCTCTGGCATAATAGATTAAGCCATCCTCATTCAAAAATGTTATCATTTATGTTGAACAATGGCATGATTAATGAAAATAAAATTTCTCTTCGTAATGTTTCTGATAATTGTTCTGCATGAAAACTTGGAAAGAGCAAGGTTCTTCCTTTTCCTCTCCAATCTACTATAGCATCAAAATGTTTTGACATTATTCATAGTGATGTCTGGGGAATTACTCCTGTAATTTCTCATTCTCACTACAAGTATTTTGTCACCTTTATCGATGACCATAGTCGATTCACATGGGTATATTTTTTGCATTCTAAATCAGAAGTATTTGATGTTTTTCAAAAATTTATGGCTTATGTAGAAAATCAATTTTCAACTTGCATAAAAGTCCTACGGTCTGATTCATGGGGGGAATATATGTCACATCGGTTTCAACAGTTTTTGCAAAAATACGGGATTTTGTCTCAACGATCCTGTCCACATACTCCTCAACAGAATGGAGTTGCAGAGCGGAAAAACAGGCATCTTCTAGATATTGTTCGCTCTCTTCTCTTAGCATCCTCTGTTCCCGCTAGATTTTGGCCAGAAGTTTTAGCCACTGCGGTTCACTTAATCAACCGCATTCCATCCACCCGACTTTCAAATCAATCTCCATATTATAGGCTCTTCCACACACGACCTACTTACACTCACTTACGTACTTTTGGATGCGTGTGTTTTGTCCATCTCCCTTCATCTGAGCGTACAAAACTAACTGCTCAATCTGTCAAATGTGCTTTCCTTGGCTACGCTTCGCACCAAAAAGGGTTTCTTTGTTATGATCCCGCTGGTCATCGCATTCGTGTTTCTAGAAATGTCACTTTTTTCGAAAATCAATGTTTTTTTCCTCATCATAATGAGCCATTACCTTCATTTACTCACTTGCCCGGTTTCACCGATGATGGTTCTTCTGCACCACTCATTGTTTATGAAAGGCGTCGTCAAAAGGATGTTCCATTGCTTACTCCCCCTCCAGATCCATCACCAGCGCCTGATCTTGCTCCTGATCCTGCTCCTAACCCTACTTCTGCTACTGGTTCTTCTCATGTTCCACTTCGGCGATCCAACCGTCTCACTCGGCCTCCAGACAGATATGGTTTCACTCACACTTCATTGCTTGCCACTTTATCCTCTGTTTCCATCCCTAACTCTTATTCACAGGCCGTGAAGTATGACTGTTGGCGGAAGGCTATGCAAGATGAATTAGATGCTCTTCAGGAAAATCATACATGGGATATAGTTCCTTGTCCCTCCTCTGCAAAACCCATCGGATGCAAATGGGTCTACTTTATCAAACTTAAAGCCGATGGTTCATTGGAACGCTACAAGACCCGTCTTATTGCTCTTGGCAACTGTCAAGAATACGACATCGACTATGATGAGACTTTTGCCCTGGTTGCAAAAATGACAACAATTCGTACTGTTCTTGCTATTGCTGCTTCTTACTCATGGCCTCTTTACCAGTTTGATGTAAAGAACGCTTTTCTTCATGGTGATCTCAAAGAAGTAGTCTATATGCGTCTTCCACAAGGACTCACCGGAGCGTCTGCAGGTGATGTTGCTCACTTACAGAGATCTCTATATGGTCTTAAGCAGGCACTACGCGCTTGGTTTGAGAAATTCCGAAACGCCCTACTTCAATTGCAATTCCATCAGAGTGCCTCAGATCCTTCCATGTTTCTCCATCATTCCTCACATGGGATTACAGTTCTTCTAATTTATGTTGATGACATCATCATCTCGGGAACAGACTCTGCTATGATAACACGCCTTCAAACTTCTCTTCATGAGTCTTTTCATATGAAGGATTTAGGGCCTCTCACATATTTTCTGGGTCTTGAGGTACATCAGTCCCAGAAAGGTTTAGTTCTCGATCAGCACAAATATGCTATAGATCTTGTTGAGATGGCAGGACTTCAGCACTCTACTCCTGTTGATACACCACTTGAGGTGAATATCAAACTTGATCACGATACCGGGGATCTCCTTTCTGATGCCACGTTATATCGACCAATAGTCGGAAGTTTAATCTACCTCACCATCACTAGGCCTGATATTTTATATGCAGTTAACCTAGTCAGCCAATTTATGACTCAACCTCGTCATCTTCATCTTGTTGCTGTCCGGCGTATTATTCGATATATTCTTGGCACATCATCTCGTGGCTTGTTCTTTCCAGTGGGAAATCCAACTTCTCTAACGGCATACTCAGATGTTGATTGGGCTGGCTGTCCCGATACCCGTCGATCTATCACTGGATGGTGCATGTTTTTAGGAGAGTCCTTGATCTCATGGAAGTGTAAAAAACAGGACAAAGTTTCTAAATCATCCACAGAGGTAGAATGTCGCGCTATGTCTGCAGCATCATCTGAAATTGTCTGGCTTCGTGGTCTCCTTTCTAAGCTTGGTTTTCCACAATCTGATCCGACACCTCTATATGCTGACAATACTAGTGCAATCCGAATTACTACTAATCCTGTCTTTCATGAACGCACCAAGCATATTGAAGTTGCTTGTCATTATATCAGAGATGAATATGTGCGTAACAATATTGGTCTCCCTCATATTTCTTCAGGACTTCAGGTTGCTGATATATTCACCAAGGGGCTTCCACGACCGCGACATCAGTTCTTAGTTGGCAAATTGATGCTTGTGGACTCTACGGCATCAATTTGAGGGGGGGTGTTAAGTGGGTCACAAATTGGGTCACAACCCAACTATAATCTTGCCCATTTACACATATAAATTTGGTCAAAATCTCCCAACCGTGTACAGCTATGTAGAATATTATCTTACTACATTAGGAGACTTCCTTAGGAAAGCAATAAATGTAATTATGGTAAATTGAGAGAAATTGTAGCCCTGATGGGTAATGCATCATCTATTTAAAGCATCGAGACCCTCAAAGGAGGAAAAGAGAATTCACCAGTCAATTACTTCTTTATGTCATATATCTCTGTCTTTGATAAAATACACCACACATAGAATGAAATATAACATGTGATTAATCCTATGGTGGAACAAATCCTAATGTCTTTTAATTCACAACCAAAACACATAAAACTATTGTTTTGACAGGTTGGGATTTACAGATTATAGCCTCACTAATGAGATTTTTAGGACTCATTTGGAATTTCTGTAATTCTCTTGGATTTATGCTTCTACACATAGAGCCCGGATCCCTGTCACATCTCTCACACACTTTCCTATGACAGATGCCGAGAAGTGGGGCCCACATAATGATAATATGGACCGCTAAAGATGGATCTTCTCAAATTTCACTTTCCATTGAGCGCCTAGAAGTGGGTCAAACTAATGATAATATGGAGCATTCAAGATGAATCTTCTCAAGTTTCACTTCCCATATTGAGCACAAGAGTGTAAAAAAGTAATTAGCACAATCTTATGTGTTATTAATCAAATACCTTCAATAATCCCATATTAAGTTATGTGCTCAATCTAAAATTGGAAAAAAAAATCTTATTAAAGTGAAATTTAAGGGTATGTCAATAAAGAGAAAGAAATTCATTTTAAACAGTCAAAATTATAATTATGTAGGGTCTACAGTAGAGCCCCATCTGTTAAGCGGGTAAGGGTCTTAGTCAAAGATAAAGATGAAACTGACATGGGCAGCAGGTTGAATTGACAGTTCATCAAAATATTGCCAATAAATGATAGCATTGGATTCTACTACCTAACCCAATTTATTATCGCACAAGTCACAAGTGCTGCTGCAGTTTTCCCAGAAAAATGACATATCCTTGCATTCTTGTTTCTTGATTCAATGATTTTAGCCATTTCTCATGCCCTTGTATCCAGATAACCTGGATTAAAGGTTAAAATAACTCCCTTATTGATGGGATGGTCAAACAATCATCAGGCAAGAAATCAGTAGAAAACAGCCTGTTTGATACTACTGTTGTCTGAGGATTTAGAAGTGATAGTTTTTGACATTTTGATAGTATTTACTGTAGTTAGGATTTTATTTGACTTTAATGGAGATTTTTCTACACTAACAGATAATTAAACCAGACTTTCAGACCTAATGCCATGCATTCGAAATCATTACACTGATTGTAGTGCCAATGTGCATGTGTATAGCTGCAAATTATGCTAGAATGGATTTGACTACTACTTTGGTAAACAAAAGCCACTTAGAACCCAAGCACATGTTCTGATGAGGACATGATTCATATGAATCATGGGAGAATTGTAACAAGGTCCTACCCATGGTAATAGTGGTATGAACCTTTGGGCATGCAATGATTCGGTGAGAAGTACCATCGGCAGGCGATCATAGATACTGACTTTTTAAGAGTGAGCATTACTCATGACCGATCTATGCATACTGCAATTTCAAAGGATCTAAGCATGCAGCAACATCAGTGGGATAAATTTCAATTGATGTAGAGTTTGAGGATACCTAATCCATTTAGAGGAGGTTTATTTGAATGTCCAGATTGCATTTGATTGCACCGTTGTGGATTTCTACTCCTTTGACTCAAGATTTATTTAGGTTAAAGCCTCAGAGAAGCCAGAGATTTATGAGTGGGGACGCCTTCCCTCGTATATGCAGGCAAGATGGGATATCGCAACTCGGGAAAGCAAAAAATAAATGAAAAAAAGGGCCCCATGGGACTGCTACTGTAGATACATGTCTTTTATGTCCCTTTTAGTTTACAGTCACAATCTTATGAAGTTTTTCATGGGACTACTACCGTAGATACATATCTTTTATGTCCCATTTAGTTTACAGTCACAATCTTATGAAGTTTTTTTGGTAAAATCCTCTTGAAATTACTTATAGTCTTAGAATTATATAAAAAACATTTTACCTTTTACTTTTTCAAAAGTGTGCTCTATAAATGGTTTTTCTTTTCTTTTTCCTCTTCCAGTTTCAAATCATTTAAACATGTTTTTAAATCCTATCTTTAAATCTAAAAATTCATGCTCTATATAAAGATTCTTTTTACTACAAGATTATAAAAGGCTAGTTATTAAAAAATTACTTAGTTATTATCTGAGAAATAATGATATTTTCAACATGGATGTAATTAGGAGTGCGAACTGGGCCAGGCCACATAGGCGTGGCACGGCCAACACGAAAAAAACCGTTCACCACATTGATTAGGACAGCCCGGAACGGAACAGCACGGCAAGGGACGACACGACACAGAGGATAGGTCATGCTTGGCCAGGGAGCCCCAGGCAAGTCCTTAACTGTGTCGTTTTGGGCAAGGGTGCCTGAGCTGAGGCACGGCCCAGCATGGAAATTATATATAAACAAAATTTGATTTTTTATATAAATAAAGTTTAAAATTTAAAATAATTAAATATTTGTTTTTCATTTGTAAATGTTTATATATTTATTTTAATAGTTTCAACCTTATTTCTAGCTGAGAACTCCTAAAAGCCAATAAAACTTATTTCGATCTATATAAAAAAATTAGAAAAATTAGAAATAGTATGTAAGCCGGCCCATGGGCTGCACGGCCGAGCCCATCTGAGACAGCCCAGCAGTGCACGACTGGGCCGTGCTGGCTGAACCCCCGTTGACCTGTGCAGGTCCAGCCTTTAGTGGGCACGGCCGGTTTTCACCCCTAGATCTAGATGCAACCTCATGAACAGGTGATTTACTTATAAATGTTGGTAATGTAAATATACACGGGGGTCTTTTAATTTGATGTAAGAAGTTAGTGTGTAAGTAGATGGAGTAGATACACATGGGTGACATCTACTTTTATGGACCCACGTGCTATGAAGGAAGTGGCGCATCCATATTCTGAAATGACATGTGCCGTTGAAAAGAAGCCACTGGCAGCGATCCGTCATTTTCCGGAAAAAACAACAATATATTGGGCGAGGAAGAACCTGACCCATCCCTGATCCCACCAATTGTAAATCCTTCTCGTCATTTGTTGGATCTAATTAATTTCATTGACAGATTCTAAAAATGAAAAGCCAATTGTAGTTTAGATCATGTTCGGCAATTAAGTTCTCTAAATCTCTCGTAGATTTTTCAGAGTTGTTGAAAATCTATATTTGGCAATTGTAATTGTTCGGGAATTTAAGAACGTGGAGATTCTCCCTTTTATGATTTTCACTTCCGATCCCTTTATATAAGACTTGTAAATTCCCATTTTTGGAAAGTTATATTTCATTATCATTTTTTATCCGTTGTGCATGATCATATATATATTTAACAATATTACCCTCATGCTATGTTTTTTTATCAGAATTTTAAATTTGAACCACCTAAAAGATTCAAAACGACCTTTCAGAGTATCTAAAATTTCATTCTCTATGCATTGTCCTGGAATTTAATATGCTATGCCATGAAGAGAGATTTAGAATCCCAATTAAGGGGACAACTTTTGGAGAAATTAAATTTCTCTAGATATAAATTCTTGAATATCTAGTAAAGAAATTGGCCTTCATTGTACTTACGATGGTAGGATTAATTCTACAGGGCGTCTAAACCCACGAGACACGTTTGCCCTAGGTAATTTTAGAAAGTATTGAATGAGAAAAAAAGTTTCTCAATTCGATTACGGTATAAGTCAGATTGTAAAAAATCTATAGGTATCAATATCACCATGGCACGGAGGGCCAAATAAGACCTCGGCATTCATGGAGAGATTGAAGCACACTGCAAACGTTAAGCAATGGGGTCACCTGAGAGATTGAAGCACACTACTGCACACGTTAACCGATGGGGTCACCTTGGAATGAGTTAGGTGTGAAAGCCCGCGTCTACCATGGCTGTCGTGGCATGGTTTATATTGGGCGACATAGCTCTCGAACCTAAACCGACCACATACCCATTAGATAATGAAGGCCACTCTATTCAATGAGGCCCACGCTCTCACCTACAAAGTCCTAATACTATAATATTAATTATAAGGATTGGTCGAATGGTCAAAATTACGGCTCGTCCGTCTTTTAGTTTTTTCTTCTTCGGGAGTCGGAGGTTGAGTCCACTAGTGTTTGAGGTCACAGAAATGCTTACCTGTCTTCCCTCTAGCCCCGAGAGATTAGTTTAAAGAATTGGAAAGCACTGATAGAAAAAAAAAAAAAAAAACTATAATATCAAATATACCGTTATGTCTCCTTCTTGTTCTACCTGAAAAGCCCCTAATAAACTAGAATAATCCACATTTCAAATGCAAAATCAACGCTCACAAAAGTCACACCTTTCTTTATAAGTAGATTTCTCTTTTTTCGTTTTTGAAATTCAAGTGAAGCGCTCCCCGGCCCATCCAACCCCAGAAAGTCCGGACCACTTCTCCCTCTCTCTCCTTCCACACACACTCTCTCACTCTCTCTCTCTCTCTCTATCAGTCTGTCTCTGTACAGGTGCTATAAATGCCTGCTATCTTCCTTCCCTTTGTCAATCTCCACATTCTCGTGGACTATCCTCTGTTTCGTTGTGAATCCGACGGAGGCTTGTAATTTCTTCTGGCGGAAATCGAAGCCCTTGGAGGTCAGATCTCGCCGCATCACAACTCTTTACTGTCTTTGTCTCTGTAGTGATTTTTGTCTCTTTGCATTTGCTCTTCTGTGGATGGTCCAGATCTTCTTCTTTTTTTTTTTTTTTTTTTATTATCACATTCTGCTTTGAGGACGTCGGAGAGCGTTCTGTGAGAAGAGATTTTTTTATGTATCCACTGAATGTCATATATCTGTTTTTTGTTGTTTTTTTTTTCTTCTTCTTCTTTTTTTATGAGAATGATGAATAGTTACTAGATTTCTTTTTAGTATTCCTCTAAAAATCTGCTTCAATTGATTTGAATTACCAATCTCATCTGGATTTTTAATGAAAAAGGGCATCAGATTTTATATGCATCTGTTCAACTTTTTTATTGCCTTTTGAAAAGTAATAGGGAAGTTCGTGGATGTGAATCATTTGAAGAGATATAGATGAGGAGGATTTTACTGTTTGCTTGTTGCTTTCATCAAAGTTGTTCTTATAAAGTTGGCTTTCTTAAACTTTTGATCTCCATACAGAAAAATGGGCTAGAAATTAATTGATTGATTCTTGCTGTTTCAAATGTAGGGCTTGTCAAGTTTTTTTATTTTTTATTTCTCTTTCAGAATCTGCTTGAGCATGTGCATCTTTTCTGAATTTAGGGTTAGAATCCCCAGTAAGTGAGTGAGTTATTTAACAAATTGTGAAGCCTCCACTCCCAAGGCTTTCAGAAGAAAACTTGGGATTTTTTAATGAGATTTTTGATAAATGGAGTTCATTCTATATTTTTAAGGGTCCATTTGATTGATTGAGAGCATTGGAGAAAAATCGCATTGGAATTTTAACAAGTTGTCTGTGTGCATCACATCACTTTCCTAGGTTAATGGTGTGGAACTCCCTAGTTGTCCCAAATTATGCAAGTTCTGTCCTTGTTTATTGACTTGAATTTTGTTGCATTGTTCTCCTTGTAGTACGCCAAGAGTTAAAGATAACTGTGTGGAGTATTGAGATCTTCTCCCCTTGCGGTATCTGTCAACAGTTTTCTAGAGATCCAGATATCATGAAGAGATTAACTTGCTGTCGTCGAGAGAAGGAGATGAGCGTGGACTTCGATGAGCAAGAGAGTATGCAAGCTAACTCTTGACCAGTTCCCCCATTGTTTTATCTCAACAATGCATCTCTGCATTCTCTGTTGTCCAAATCATTCTAATTGAATTTTAGTATACTTACAAAATTTCACCTATGTATCAACTAAAGTTTTAAGGACCTACAATTGAAGGTCAGGATCATTTGATTTAAATGCCCCAGCACCTTGCAGCTAACATTTGTTTGATTTAATGTAATAATCATGGTGGGATTGATGCTGGATTGAGTAGTGTGTCAATGTATTTTATTTATTTTTTTGATATTATCATGATTTTTTCACAATATTTTGATAATATGCAATTTCATTAAGAAAAGATAAATATCCCAATATTTTCAAAATATTGGATGTGCCTGTGACAGTATTTATGACTTTATTTGGAACAAATTTGATCAAATTACTATGGGGGCATGTGATTAGATTTGAGAAGAATGGGCCTCTTATGTCTTGTGGGTTAAACGGGTGGTTAGCATGTTGCAAATATTGACAATGTTTTAATATTTAAAATCTATTCTTTTAATTCACTAAGTTTATTCAACATCATTTTAGTGCATTATGTGAGTATTTAAATTTTTGTGATTTTAATAAAATTTTAATTAAAATTAAAATTTGAGTGACTACTGAGTCCCAAGTTGACTCCTCTCCTTGGATTGCTGGCTCAATCTGATTAAGGAAGCCATGGTAAATATGGATATAACTCCCTGAGTGGCCGAGCTGGCTCGACTCCATTGCTTATTATCTATACTCGTGCATCAATACATACAACTGTTATTTTCTTTTTGAAGTACTTTCTTGAAATGGTCCTTTATTTATTTATTTTTCTCTTGATCAAGTCATTTATACAATGTTTTGCTACATTTTTTTTTAAATTTAAACTGCTATTTTCCTGGTAATATCCCAATAAAAACACAAAATCCGAAATCATCCAGACCCACCGAGATTTATCTAGATAATGATATTTGCAACATTGGGGGTCGGCATGCTACTCAGTATGTTCTACTTCAGTGCATTTCTTTTTGTCTAGAGGCTCTGAGTTCACTCTGTGGACATATCCTTCTTGTAGGGGGGTCGCAAATTTAATCATGTGTTGGGTCTGTGTTATTATTTATTATCATCATCATCAAGTTCTCACTCCGAATTCGCTTGTTACACCACCGGAAAATTGATCATGTAACACTTTTCCAGGGATCATGACATATAATGGTTTGGAGAGCTGCATTATCAACAGCTACTCATATGACAACGAGAGTCGGACCAGCATGGTAGATGGTTGTCCCACTGACTCCATGGATGAAGATGCTTCAAGTAGTTCGTCTAGCAAGGATGCCTTTGGATCATTCTCCTCTCGGTGGCTGATGAACAAATCTGAAGAATATTGCCCTACCAAATGCGAGATTGGTAAAAGTCCAAATCATTTTTCTATTAGAGAAAAACCGGCTTACACCATCCAGTTTTCTGATGTTGAGACCATGAAAGAACGGTTCGCAAAGCTTTTACTGGGTGAAGATATTTCAGGAGGGTGCAAAGGACATAGCACAGCGCTAGCTTTATCCAATGCTATAACAAACCTTGCAGGTAAAACAATATCGTGCACTTATAGAGCAGAACTATGTTGAAATTCTTTCAAGAGGAAGGATTAGATAAAGTAAACATTCCATCTTTGATATAGATAGATTCTATATTTCTACACTTGACAAAAAGAATAAAACACTTTTTCACCTAATATTCCATGTGGCACCCCTATGTCCTGCCTCTACTTTCCTGTGGGTACATATGAATTTGGCAAAAATATCTACCCCAGAAAATTGGTTACGTTTAAAGGCCCTGTAGTGATAATTGATAAATGCAGTTCAGAACCCATTTTAATTAATTTTCAGTTCATGAGTGATTTACCTTAACTTTAAACAAAGCCAAAGGCATTAACAACTTCTTTGTTTAGGGCTGCTTGAATTGTGGGCATGACATAATCTCTGCAGATCTTAAGCTACTGATCATGTGGGAGAAAATCTAAGCAAAGGAAGAGAGGGAGGGATGGAAAATGCTTCATATAATTGTATTGTTTTCATAATTGGCAACCTCTAGACCTCTAGTAATTGATCTCAGTCACTAGTTTTGGCCTGTGCTAATTTTTATTTGTCCGTGCTCTTGGAAACTATTCTTCATATGTTAATGTGGCTATCTTGCAGCATCCGTCTTTGGGGAGCTGTGGAAATTGGAGCCATTACCTGAAGAAAGGAAGAGCAAATGGCGAAGGGAGATGGACTGGTTGCTCTCTCCTGCCAACTTCATGGTTGAGCTGGTCCCTGCCAAGCAAAGTGGTGCCGATGGCAGGACCTTAGAGGTAACTTGGCCAAAATCAAGAACACAATTCTGGGAATTCCTGTTGTAAGACAAAGTATTGAGTTTATGATCTTTTATTGTAATGTACTGTGCAGATAATGACCCCCAAAACTCGTTCAGACATCCACATGAATCTTCCGGCTCTCCGAAAACTAGACTCTATGCTTATTGTAAGTGGCAGTCTATCTACTGTTTGAGATTTCACTGCTCCTTTTCTTGTCATCACTGTTAGGCTTAATTTGGGTGTTAGGAAACCTTGGATTCAATGGTGAACATGGAGTTTTGGTATGCGGAAGGTGGCAGCAGAGCTGAAGGAAGGGGCAGAAGTGCTAGGCACGGCATGAAATGGTGGCTTCCGTCACCTCGAGTTCCCATTTCTGGCCTCTCAGCTGCCGAAAGGAAGAAGTTGTGTTTCCAGGGAAAGTTCGTTCAACAAATTCTCAAGGCTGCTAAATCCATTAATCAGAACGTTTTGCTGGAAATGCCTGTTCCTGTTATCAGAGATGCCATCCCCAAGGCATGCCCGTAATCACACTTCAATACATGATTGTTTTTCTCTCTATGAAATTCTGCTGTAGTAAATTATCATTAGCCAATAAGAATAAATATGGAGAGAGTTAGAAAATGAATAAAATTGAATTGGAAAACTTTTGTCATAACATTTAAAAGTCATACTTAAACGGATGACTTGACTTCACATAAACTTTGAGTACACCATCTTAGGTCGGTCACATGTCAATAATTTCTAACCTTAGCTGGACAGATATTGACCTGACCCCCTAACCTCCTTGTAAATCAGCCATAATATAAATCTAATAGTTGTCCACGTATTATTCCTTAAATCGTCAAAACATGATTTGAATCGATGACTTTATCTGACTTGATCTGCACTATCACTCAATGCCTTGCAAGTGAAAAAATCCTAACCACTAGTTAAATGAGCCGGACGTGGGCTCATTCCTAATCCCGTGTAAACCCGTGATATACACATAGGGAGATGCTTCTGTGAGAGCATCTCTCACCTTACTATGAGAGATAAGGTGGGAACCCTCACATTTAAGTTGTTGGGATTGGATATGGATGTGAGTGCCCCCACCTTATCTCTCATAGTAAGGTGAGAGCATCTCTCGTAGGAGCATCTCCCATACATATATGAGTGTCATTTTTGTATTTTTTTCCACAATAACCAATAGATTGCAAGTTTACCATGTAACCCATTTAATGAAAGAATTTTGAACCCATCTAA
Organism: Umbellularia californica; assembly: GCA_028538565.1. NCBI lineage: Eukaryota > Viridiplantae > Streptophyta > Magnoliopsida > Laurales > Lauraceae > Umbellularia > Umbellularia californica. The sequence goes on from JAPQWN010000012.1 coordinate 2,596,328, forward strand.
TAAATGAACTTGGATCTGGTCGATTATAAATTTCAAACTCTAAACATGAGTGCAAAATTTAGTTTAATAGGTTACAAAAATCTTGTCATGATGCGATGATGTTGTATACATTATTATATTATATTAATCAATTAGAAAAAGTTCATAAAATGAGTATTTTATTAGTAATTTCAATTGCTAATAAATTTGTTGCAGTCAGATGAAATCACATGCATGCATGGATTTATGAATGATGGCACTGCACAATATAACATACATTCTTCTTTCTTGCTTACATACATAAATATATGTAGAAAGATTTTTGAAGCAGTGAGATGATTATTATAGAATTATTGAGATGTTTAAAAAAAAGGAAGTAATTTTTTTATTTGAGAGTAACTAGTTCAGAAATCATACAGTAATCTCTATCTTAAAAGTATAAGGAAAGTATTTTAAAAGATTAGGATCAGCACTATCACTAGGAATTTTACAAAGGGATCTCTGCTTGTGTGGCATCAGCAGTCCCACCTTGGAGTTTATACTTTATAAACATATATGTATATGCAAATGATATATGAGTGTGACAGATGTTTATAGCATGAAAATCACTAAGAAACCTGAAAAACAACAAACATGTCCTTTTTTTTTTTTTTTTCCTTGTATTCAATTTGAGATGCTTTGCTAGTACGTCAGTGACAGAAAATTTAAGTAGCGACAATACAAATATTGATTGCAGTCGGCAAGGGCAATCTTGGGCGATGATCTATATAGGGCCATTACAACGGAGCTGAGATCAGTAGAGGAAATCTTGCATTTGGTCAATCTGGAAAATGAGCACGACATCCTTGAGACTGAGAATAGGTTGGAGGCCGTCATATATGCCTGGAAGCAAAGAATATCCAACCAAGTCAATGGGAAGTCACCTGCAAGGAATTCATGGCCTTTCGTAAGGGAGCTGGAACTAGACAAGATTGAGGCATGGTGTGAGAGGGCTGAAGCCCTTCTGCGGCTACTAAAGATTAAAAACCCCAACCTTCCTCCAACCTTTCTTGATTCCACCAAAGTCCAATACAACAAGGTTTATTTTTAGAATGTGTTTAAATAGCTTTTCAAACATACATTGTTAGATTCAAACACGTAGGACCCATTTGTTTGCATGGAATTGAATTCGTAGGTCTCATAGTAAAGTGGGCTGCGACAAAAGATTGTTAAAGAGGTGACATGTGAAGGATATAAAGATGGGACCCCAACTTCCCTCGAATTTGATTTACTAGGGTCAAGGCTGGGTATTCATTTTCCATCTCCCCTCAATTCATTTTCCACTGTAGGGGAGATTGTTTTATGTCCGTCTACAGATCTTTACCTTGGGCTCTTCAATTTTCACCACTTTTAGAAATATATTTCTTACAATTCCTAGGAATTCAATCCCATGCAAACAGACAGGACCATAATATCCCTCCCGTGCACATGGTTTTCCCTTGGCGGATGAGTAATAACATCAAATAATTCTCCCACCATACAATCCAGAATGATTCCCATTAAATGTGGACCACATCCACAAAATGGCTAGGCTGGGGAGATCTCTGTTGCCCACCAGATCAATTGCTTACATTACCAAAAGAAGAAAGAACCTCTTTCTTCTGGCAAGAAATACATGATGCTCTGTTTTTCAATCTATAGACTATAGCTAAAAGATATAGCAAAGCTTATATTATGTTGGTTTTGACTTTTAACCATAATTTCCGTAGGACGTTGGGCATTCAATCCTGGAAGCCTATTCAAGGGTTCTTGGAAGCTTGGCATTCCGCATACTCTCGAGATTAGTGGACATCTTGCAAGAGGATGATTTGTACAAGCCTGACTCTCCTGTTACTGCATTCAAATTTGACTGTTTTTCCAATATAAATATCCCCCGAACTCCAGATACTCTGGCAAGGAATATAAGACATTCACTAATCGATCAGATGAACAGTGTGGATGGATGCTTTTGCAGCTCCAGTGTAAGTAAAGCTTCTGATGAATTTTCTGACAGTGAAGCAAGAACCAGCAGCACAACTGCAACTCCATGTAGAAGCAGCAGAACTTGGTGCTATGGGAGAGATGTTTGTCGCAGTTTCTCCCCTTCAACTTCACCTTGATAGGAGCTTGTAATTACTATCAGATTTTTGATGCAAAGCAAAGAGAGAAGCCTCCGTCCACCTCAACAATCTCTCTTGTAAATGTCAAGGCCAGTTGGCATATTGGTAATGCATGAAGCACAAAGTGGGTTGGGAAGAATGCAAGAAGCATGTAAAGCGAAGGAAGAGAACAAGTAAAACTTTGATTCGGAGAAATTATGAATGATCCAGTGATCTGATGTTTGATCCCTTCACCCAAATGTTGTTGGGAGATGGTGTTCTGACAAAACCATCTTTTGACAGCCTATGCATTCAAAATCATAATCGATCTGCATTGGCCCTTCAGTTGTCTGAGTGATAGTACTCTCAGTATTATATGTTGTATTTGCTATAACACTTACATTTTCTTATCATTATGGTCACATCTCTAACTAGCTTTCTCAAGAACTTTTAAATCTCAGTTTGAAGCAGAAGATAGTATTCCCTCATTAGTCATTACTAGAGGGACTTTTTACTTTTCCCCCTCTCCATTACATGAAAGAAGTCTTACATTTTGAACCATTTGAGATCAAATCATCGTTGTCGCCAACGTCTAAGCCAAATCCAATCTGAAGTTGGCAATCATTTGAGATCAAGTGAAATATCTATTTATCTCACCAAGTAAATTATATGATGCACTTATAAGTTACAGTGAATCCATTTTCTTCATATGTTACATAAATTGCCAATTGTCTGACATGAGAATACTAAATAAACAATCAAGATGATGTGGTAGTTGCTTTCTTATAAATGGAAGCAATTTGAAACTAGACAGGTGGATTGATTCCCAACTATCCATGAGGTTTACTTTCTAGTGATTTTTTGCCATGCATCTTCACAAACTTCTTTAACAACTGTTTGACTTCTCTTTCACCTTGCTTTCCTCTTACTGATTCAAGTATTTCATGTTTGTATTCATACTAATTTAAAATGAAAATATGATAACAATTTTCTAGTTTTCATTTCATGATTCTTATACCACATACATTCTACTGATATGTTTTATCAATAGTATAATAAAATATGAGCTAATATTGCAAGCTGATACTGCAAACCATGGCCAACATGACTCCTCAGTTCTCACACACAAGCCTCTATCCTAGGTTCAAAGCAATAGGCAGAGACAAACCTCTTGAGAGTCCGAGTGCCTGGGGCATAACACTTCGGCAGCTCCACCCATGTACCATTAGCTATGTTACACATAACGACTTGATGGAATTGCCTGGAGCTGATACACACCATGATGAGGTCCCCATATCCTATACAGTTAATATCAGCTTTCTTATGGTAATAGGCATTTGACATTGCTGGTGGCATTGCCATTAACTGTTTACACTCTCCCTCTCCCCAATCAAATTCCCAAACCCGAAGCGACGCACTTTCCATCATCTCCACAAGGACTGCAAGAAGCACGCGCCCACCACACTCCACCAAATCAACTGAGTACTCAACCTGTGGTGGTAGTATATGGGGGTACATGCACATAGTCCCATCATGTATGTTGAATGCAACCACCCGCCCATTGAGATTGAGAAAATGGATAACTTGATGGCCATTTCGATTCACTGTAATAACACCTGAGAGCCTCTTTGTTGGGTTCCGCTGAATGATGCCTTCTCCCTTTAGGTACTCAATTCTTTCCAATGCCTCCCTCCTATATAGCAATCTTGCAGCTCTACTCTCATCTTCTGCCGTTTGATTGGAAGCAAACTCGTAAGCCCCAGTAATAGGCATTTCCTTCCAGCTATTCTCCATTGATGTGAAAACCAAAACGCCATAAGAAGGTGCTCTCCCAACTGCAATCACAATCTGGTAAGAAGACCCAATCACACGCATTGCAATTGCGAGAACAGGAATGCCCGGTTTCAACACTGGGAGTAGACGGGTTGACCCAGTTAACAGATTGCAGACTGTGAGTTCAGTGATAGACGAGCGGAAGCACACGAGACCACCAGAAGCTGCCACAGGGATCTGATATCTCCTAGTCGCACCTCCAGGGCCTCTGGTAGGAGCTGGAAGGTTGATGTGGCGCCAAACTAAAGCTTCTGTGTCATACACTACACCTGCAGGGGATTTGGCACAGAGCATGTAGAACCAAGGTTTGCGAGGGACTTCGCGGCAGAGAGTGTGGAAGCCTGGGGACCAGAAGAGGAAGTTCCATCCTCTGCAAACTGAGAGGAATCGGAAAAGGCTTGCTACTGGAAGCCTGGCGAGAATTTTCTGTATCACGTCGTTATCCAGTTCACCCCATTGGACCTCTTCATTCGGTATTATGGAGTGTTTCTCGTACTTTTCAGCATCTGCTTTCCTCTTCATTGTTGAGCTCTCATCTTCATTCACAGTAATGGGACATGTATAGCTTGTGGCTATTAATCTAGCATCCATCAAGGCAATAGAATCGTCAAACTGGATGTTTGCTTTCGCGTTACTTCACCTCTGCACCAACAAATGGTCAGGCACAAGCATTAGAACTGCATCATGAATTACAGATGTTTTAGTAAAATTTGTACCAGGAGAGGAGTTTCTTTTTAGTGTTATGAGTGGAAACTCTAGTTGATGGAAAGAAGTATAATTTGGCGTCAGCAGTATGAAAGGAATGAGGCATCAGATTAATAATAGGCATCATAATAACAGCCTTACTGTAAACATCCAATCTTTCTTGGTAGGAGCTAGGAAAGAATGGAGCTCAGATAGTTAATATGTACAAGTGGTTTTAAAGATAATGAAGGTGCTCGTGTGGCTCAACAGGTGTCTTTCTCTCTCAGATTGGAATTCATTCAGTTGAATGATTCTGAGATATCTCAAGGATAAACAAAGACTAATTTTGGCAAGGGTGGTGTGAAGTGTGGTCAATGAGGGCAACTGTGGTACCTGTAAGCATGTGCAGGGTACACAGATGTGGTCAAAAGCTATAAACACAAGGCCTCTCAAACAAGTGAATCATGTCTTTTGGGCTTCACACATTACAATCAGATCAGTAGTGGATTGTGTCTGCTTACAAACTAGAATTTGATTGCAAGGTCTGCCTCATCGCTGTCACATCTGGACAAATGGGTCAATAGATGACATCCCAATTTTTATCATGATGTAGCATATTGCATATTTGTATTTCCAAACTAGTCAATGGGAGATTTTCATAGGCCTAGGGTACACTGTTTTCAGGTATTGACAATAAAAGTTCTCTGCAATTACATATTACTGAAAATCTTTTGCTTTTCAGGATGATCTTTGAACTCTGATGAACATATTTCGAAGGTTGATATTGGTTTTTTAGACTCCACACAACTCATTTACTTGATACATTCTGTCAATCGAATCTGTATTGGGAGCTAAAATCTCCATTAGAAGGTGAAAAATGCACAAGGCTCGTGAAGAATACAACGAAAAATAGAACACAGCATGGAACAAATGAATTAGAAGAATACACATCCATTTCATAGATTACTAACATCTATAGCCAAATAATTCAGATTCATTACTGTCCTGGGGGGATGGTCAGCTGATTAGGGACATGAAGGGTGCGTGGATGTGTGAGTTTGAATATCTTGTAAAGCCAAAAAATAGAAAGAAGAAGAAAAAAAAAAAAAAAAAAAAAGGAGGAAAAAAGAATCAGATTCATTAGTAGCACTCTTTGCTCATCAACAAGGAGATGTCTGAAAACAACAAAAGGGTGCAGATTTCATGATAATAAACGGTAAGCACCACAATAAAGTGATGTTATTAGACATGGAATGAGGTGTTAAAAGATTTTATAAGGTACACTCCAAGATATCCATTCAAAATAGGGTAGAAATACTAAAATTAGGGGTTGAAGAATTGTCAAAACCACAAAGTCATAATAATAATTTAAAAAAAAATATGATACTACTCGGTTTAACTTCTGGTAATTTTTTTAGTTTAACTTCTGGTAATTTTTTGATATCACTACTACTAAAGATAACTCCTAGATAGTTCCCACATAACTCCCATTCTTTTGGATCTACTTTGATAGATTAAAAAACATGAGTGTTTCTTATGTAGCTAAAAGAATTAGACTAGCCAATGCACCTATAGCTCAGTGGCATTGGTGTTGGGGAAACTACTTACGAAGAATATGCGATCATAAAAATATATAAATAATTAGTAAATAAATGTGAATGTGAAAAATTGAATAAGAAAGAAATAGAAAATGGGCAAGGCACACCAATTACGATTCTTTCTTATAGACTGCAATTTCTCACATGCAGGTGGTTTTGATTAAATCGTGTCCCCATAATATAATGCCCAACTATGATTCGAAGTCTGCACACTAGAATAAAAAATCTGGAATTACCTTTTAAAAATAAAAAAATAATGGTAAAAGAGAAAACTCTATAATCTCTGTATCTTGAGTCTTTTATAAAGAACTTTTGAAAATGACCTTTATTAATAGGGTTTTGACATGTTAGTCCTCCCTAAACTTGGTTTTATCAATTTCATGACTGAAATTCGGATAATGTCACCGTAGTCGTTTGACTATGGTCAACATTCTTTTTAGCTTTTTTGCGTCATATCCCATGATATCATGAGATTTATCAGTTTCATTGTTATATTTTTTTCCACCAACAAGCGAATTTATTTTTTTATAGAATACGAAAAATGGCATTTTGTGAAAAGTATATACACATCTAAGTGCCATTTCTCAGCTCCAATCATTTATAAAAAAAAACTTTCCCTGGGATGTTGCATAAAAACCATGACATCATGGGACAGTCCTATGATATCATAAGATTTATCAATTTATGTGACATGATCTGGTCCCATGATATTATGGGATATGGGGTAAAAAGGCTTTTGAAAAAATGTTTACCAAAGTCAAGAGATTCTAGTGACATTATCTAAAATGCCAGTCATGAGATTGGTAAAACCAGATTTAAGGATGACTAATATGCCAAAACCCTTTTATTTATATAGTTCGAGGTAACTCTTTGGAAATGGGTCACATCCGGTCATAAATGACCACACATCTCATGCAAAGGGCACAAAAATATTTTAAAAAACATATAATTTGAAATAATTTGAAAAGACACGCAAGTCTCAAGTGCCTCTTGAGTCTTTTTGTTTTTAAATGATTAGTTTGAGAAAATATTGAACAATTGGCATCTTAGTTTTACGTGAACGCATCAGGATCGATTCCTGGGGGGATAGGGTTTCTCTCCATTTCACTAGCCAGGTGTTCCAGTCTAGCAAAAAAAGAAAAAAAAAAAAAAAGAGTCTCCATCACCTATGCATAAATGTTGTTACAAATAATCTGCTACTTATTTACCAAAATAATATAATAATAATCTGCTACTACACCTCCTCTTCCCAACAAAATCACAGTCTCCGGAAAAATGTTCATCACAAAATCCAACCACAGAACTGCTGCTAAGAGTTCCTGAGAGCCTTTCAAATGTAAGTCTTCAAGTGTGAAGTTTTTCAATAAAAACAGAAATGGTGCGAAATTTCTACTATGTTTGCAAAAACAAATCAGTCAGCTGACAGTTTATGGGTTGAATAATGCTTCTAGAAGACAAGGTCATGGAGTATCACCTAGTCAAGCTTATATTCAAACACAGATAAGAAAAAAAAAAAAAAACTATCACTAGGCTCCTTTATGACGAAAAGGGGAATGTCATCCAGATCTTCGCATCATCATCACCATCACCAGCCCACCACAACCTTCATCCCATCAAGCCATAGAGGGCTTATGATCGATCTCTCTCTCTCTCTCTCTCTCTCTCTCTCTCAGAAAGGAAGGATGGTTTAGAAAGACATAAGTATCCTTGCAAAATCAAACAGCCATTGGAGCTATATATGAAGATCTGAACCATAATGGAAGCTATTTGAGGCTGCATGAGCAAATTAACTGTTAACAATGATAGATTCAACGATAGTTCCTTTAAAAGCTTGAAAAATGAAAGCATTTTAGAAAGTTACAGTCTCTGATCCCAGAGATGATAAAGAACAGAAAGTCAAAACAGAGGAAATATAAAAACTAAAACTTCTGAGCTATCGTATACTTAAAGGGGGACATTCATGTGCATCCATTCCTCCCATAAGGTGAGGGCACTTTCCCTTTTTTGCACATGAATCCCCCTTTTGTACTTCACTCTATGTGCTTGAAATCCCCCTTTTGTATTTGAAAATCTCCATTTATGGAAGCAACCCTCACCCTATGATAAAGGATATATGCACTTGAATATTTCTCATACTTAAAAATACCATGCATTTCTACGAAACAAACTCTATCAAGAGGTACAAGAGGCCCATTTTTCTTTCAGAGACATTATGACAATCATTATCATCAAAGCCTTACCTCATCAATCTGTGGTTGGTAATAAACTTTATGAAAACTAAACAACACTTCTTGGAAAATACCTCCACGAGATCTAATCTCATCAATCATTAGAACCTTAACAAACATCCCAAGGGATCTAATCTCCAATGTGTTTTTGTGTGAGTGCGTGTGTAAGAGAGAGAAGAGATTTCCATTTCTCAATTTCCCTTGCAAAGTATAAAATTAAAACAAAAATCATCCCACTTCTCAGTTCTCAATCATCTGAATTAACTTGAAGAAAAACCAATCTCACACCCCACGATTTTGAAAAGAAAACCAGCCCTCACATGTGATTGATTGTCTTGGAACAAAATTAAGAAAAGAAAAGGAGAACATGTACACAGCACAGAACAGAGTGAAAAAGCTGGAAAGTCTGTAACTGAAACAAACAGACAACATATAGGAAAAAGCATTTAACAAGATGAGCCCCGTCTCCAGTGCTTTGCAAACATAGTTTTCTGAAGAAAATGTAAACAAGACTGAAGAAAAACCATCTTTGCAGCTGATCTGAATACTGCAAAAAGAGTACAGTAGAAGAAAAATAAAATGAAGTACTAGAGGCTATAAAAGCAGAGCAGAATCAAGCAGAGGAAGGCAAAAGAAAACGAAGGAATTAAAGAAAGAAAGCAGAAGAGAGATACCCAGCTCGTGTAGCAGGAAGATGATCTGGTCTGCGTGATACAAGAAGCAGTGGTGTTAGGGGTGAGGAGCCTGTCCTTATAATGGAAACGAACGGGGCATTTTGATACCATAGAAACGCCATGCACAACAAGCAAAGGAAAGAAAGCAGAGGGATTGGCAATTGCCAAGGGGGGTTTAGCAAGCTTGGTGGGCCCCTCAACCCCCACATGAGATATCACCACTTCTTCCACTTTTTACTATGGCATATTGGCATAAGAAAGAGAGTGACGGAGAAAGAGAGAGAGAGAGAGAGAGAAACGGTTCATTATTCTGTTTTTTTTTTTTTTTGGAAATTTTCAAAAAAGTCATTAACTTTTAGGTGATATTCAAAAAATAGTCAAAAAATTCAATATTTCAAAAACATATGAAAATTTTTGAGATTTATTTCAATCTGTCCAATTCGGCAATCTATACCCACAGCCGGCAACTTTGTATAATTAAAAACTTAAAAAGACAAAAGTGCCCTTAGTGAGCTGTAAGTAGGTAAAATGGAAATTTTCAAAACAGTCCTAAACTTTCCATTACCCTAACAACTGTAGCACAACAACAATGAGATGTATGAAGACAATAAAAGGTCTCAGATTTCATGATAATACAGGAAGCACCAAACTAAAGTGATGGTATACGACATGGAATGAGGTGTTATACAAAAGATGTTATGAGGTCCATACTTAAAGAAATCCATCAAAATATAGTAGAAATACAAAAATTAGGTAGTTAGGAAGTGTCGTAGCCAAAAAAAGAAAAAAAAGAAACTCCTAATAATTAAAAAACAAAAATATGATACTGCTTAGTTTGACTTACCAAATATCATACTACCGTAACTCATTTTTTTCGTTCTCACACAACTTCCTTTCTTTTGGATCTACTTCAATAGGTATAAATAGACGAGCATTTCTTATGCAGCTAAAAGAATTATAGTACTCCATCACCTATGCATAAATGGTTTTTATAAATAATCTGCTGCTATACCTTGCATTCCTCACAAAAATCGCATTTTTCAAAGAAAGTGTTTATCACACAACCCAACAATGGAATTCGTGGTAAGAGTTCCTAAGAACCTAAGTGTAGATCTTCAAGTGTGAAATTTCTCAACAAAAATAGAAATGACACTAAGATTTACACTATGTTTGCCTAGTCAAAGTAGTCAATTGATAATTTATGGGTCAATTAACGCTTCCACTACAAGAGAAGGTCCTGGAGTATCACCTAGTCAAGATTGTCCTTGACCATAAAAACTAAAATATCAATATCACTAGGCTACTTTTTGAGGAGAAAAGGGGATTATCAGCCAAATCTACCCTTCACCACCACCACCTTTATCCATTGATCCATGGTGAGATTAATGAGTTCTACGTATCCCATTGATCCTTTGTAACTATGGTGCTGAAAGTGATCTCTATCTCTCTCTCAGTGCTGTCGCACACGTGCGTGCATGCGTTTATGCTGATTAAAAACAAGATAGGAAGGAGAGTTTAAGATAGCATCCTTGCAAAATCAAATAGTCATTGCAGTTGTGCATGGAGATTTAATCCATAAATGAAAGCTATTTGAGGTTGCATGAGCAAATTAATAATTGGTTAACATTGACAGATTCACAATTTGAAAGCTTGAAAATGATATCACATAGCATTTGTGTCAAGTGGGAGGTGTGACATAGATCTCACTGAGAATGTTCACAGATTTTTTCTGCATGATCAACCAAGGGTTTCCATCTCTTTTATATAGAGCAATTGATAGGATTCACGGCTACTATGGACTCTACCCCTTCTGAAATCCCCCATCTCCGACTAGCGAGAGAATTTTGCCAAATCGAGAGTTTGATCTTGATCCCAACTCTACGACGAAGAGTTTGATCCCTATTTGACTCTAACGGATCAAGGCTTATTGGGAGTTCATTCGTGACATACTGCTATACTCGATCTGGCTGGGCCCCATGGCAGTTGGGCTACACAATTTTCCTGACAATCATTTTAGAATATTACCATATTTAATCCCATAGATGATAAAGAACAAAAAATCAGAACATAGGAACTATTAGAACTAAAATTCCCGAGCTATCCGATAGTAAGGATACCATGTATTTATATGAACAAACTCACTCAACATTTACGAGATGCCTAATTTTCTTTTAGAGAAATATTATGACATTCGTCATCATCGAAGCCTTACCTCATTAATCCGTGGTTGGCTAGGAATTTTATGAAAATTAAAAAAAAAAATTGAAAAACGCATACATGGTTTCCAATCTCATCATTTGATCGAATCCTTAACATACATCCAAGGGATCCATTCTCCAAAGTGTTTATGTGTGTGTGTGAGATAGAGAGAGATTTCCATTTTTAAAATTCTCCCTTACAAGGTAGAAAATGTAAAAAAAAACAAAAACCACCCCAATTCCCAATCATCTGATTTTTCCATCCTCAAAGAACGCAAACAGCTAGCAATTCTTCTTAAACAAACGAAAAAACTTGAAGAAAAACCAAGCTCACCCTCAACGTTTTTGACAAGAAGACCAACCCTCACATGGGAATGATGGTCTTGCAACAAAAAAAGTAAAAAAAGAAAAAAAGAAAGCATGTACGACAACTCAGAACAGAGTGAAAAAACTGGAAAGCCTGTAACTGAAACAATCAGAGCAACAAGAGAAGAAAAAAAAAACATTTAACATGATGATCCCGTCTCCAGAGCTATGCAAGCATAGTTTTCTGGAGAAATGCAAAAATCCATCTATGCAGATGATCTGAATACTGCAAAAGGAGTGAAAGAAAATAAAATGATAGGCCATGAAAGCAGAGCATAACAGGGCAGGGGAAATAAAGAGAGAAACAAAGAAAGAAGGCAGAAGAGAGATACCCAACTCACCAAAAGCAGCAGTGGATGAGGATTGAGGACTGAGGAGCCTGCCCTTATATATAGAAATGAGGAAGGCCATTTGATTTCATAATAACGCATGTAAAACAAGCAAAGAAAAGAAAGTAGAGGTATTCGCAAGTGCCTGGAGTTGTAAACTCACCAAACTGAATCTCCAAACTTAGCAAATTTGGTGGCCCCCACTCTCCCCCATGAACTATCACCACTTTTTTCAATATTTTCTTTCTGTGCATGGGAAGAGAGTGACAGAGAGATAAAGAAACAGTTCATTGGTGCATTATTTTGTTTTTGCTTGTTTCTATTAAATCGTTTATATGCCTGTATGTGGGAAGAGAAATATGTGCCATTGAACAACCATTCAGTAGATGTAAGTTCTTAGGGTACTTTTGCCTACTTGTATTGAATTATTAAAATTTCATATTAAAGTATGGTTTTTAAAGAGTATTAGAGCATGTTTGATAACAGGCGAGGAATTCATAAAACTGATAATTCTTCACTTTCACTGGAACAAGGACTCCTCACTAGAGATTTGTATAGTTGATGATTTCACATTAATATTAGTGTGTATCGATACATATAGTTGAAAAAAGTAAAGCCTGGTGTGCAAATCAACTTAAGTGAGGATTTTCAAATCTCATGGGAGATGGTCGGATCTGAAAATCATAAGAAATGGAGATTTCCATTCGTTTAAATCATCAGGAATTTACAATTGCCAAACATGGATTTATAACATCTTTAGGGAAACCGAAAATCTTTTCCTTGAAAATTTGTTTGCCAAACGCGACCTTAAAGATGTGAGGAGTGAAGAATCTATAGTCGAGATAGGGATGAAATGAGCTAAATCATTCCCGGTTTCGCTTTTTTTATATTATCGTTGCTATATATATATATATTTTATTTTACCAATATTTAGAAAATACCACCATACTACTATGAAAATCTTGTCCCAACCCCGACTTTAGAAACACATGCCTATATTCCGTCCAAGCCCAACAAGAGCCGTGTCAGTGCTTGGCCTCAGCCATTCTCTCCGGGAAGCGAGCTTTTTAGCATTTGTTCATGCAAATCAATCATTAAACTGCAAGAACTACTTGTTCAGCTGAGCTTCGAGCTTCCTATCACTTAATCCAAACTTAATCTGTATGCACGCCTAAATCTTAGATCTAAAAACCCGACCCGAATACGAAAACGTAAGGTTCAAAACCAACCCAAAGTTGGTTGGGCAAAAGGCGAACTCAAGCTTCCCTGACCCATAGAAAAGAATCAAAAGATGTCTAAGGATGTTGTATTGTATGACATTAAATTCTTCCTTATCTTTACTAGAAAAATCTCTAAAGTAATTGTGGGTCACTGCGGGTAGCAACACGCGCAGGCTCTAGTCTGTGCGGTTCAATAAGCACTTTAGTAAGTAAACACGTGGAGTATTTTTTCATGATAGATTATCTTTAAGCTAAAGTTTGTTTCAAGGTGAGAATAGCATACTTATTTCAAGGGATGCTCATTGCCAAGTCGAATTAGGCCTAGGCATATCCAAGCCAAGCTCTTCTTCAAATATACATGCCCATATTCGACCAATTAAAGTGTGGAACTTCACAATGAAGAGCAGCCTATTAAAGGCCTGTTTGGATGTTTACAGAATAAAATATTTACAGATTTAAATATTACAAGAATAAGATAGTATAGAATAGAATAATGTAATATTATAATATTACAATATTTTTGTTGTTTGGTAATTTTTGAAGAATTTCACAGATTTTAAATTGAGTTGTTTGGAATGTGCTATGATTAAATTAAATTACATTATTATAATATTTTTTTATTAAATATTTTAATTTCTATTTAATTTACCAAATCTGGATAAAAAAAAGTAGTGTGGTAAACTAAAGTTCAACTGTAATGTTTTTACCTTAAGTTACTTTTCTTTTATCACATAAAACCATGGTAAAGTATAGTAAAATCAAGTCAATACAAAAAACAACTACTTTACAACTCTCTTTCCCACTTTACTTTACCACATACTTCATCTCACCTTACTTTGCTTCACATTTACTATGACATGACCTCAATCTTTATTTTACTTTACCACAATCACTTTTTATTTACCATATAAAACTATGATAAAATGTGATAAAGTAAAGTCAAATAGAAAGAAACTACTTTACCATTCCTTCCTACTTTACTTTACCAAATATTTTATCCCACCTTTACTTTACCCCAACTTTACCGTGCCGTGACATTTACTTTTAGTTTACTTTATCATATATGTAAACAAACACATTATGATGGATTTGGTGAACTAAAGTCTTTACTTTATTTTACCACTTTTAATTGTCATTTTGAATGATTCTTATCTTGTAGAATATTTTCTACAAGGGGGAGCTGTAGAAGAAAATATTGAGCCTTTTGAAGGAAAAGATTCTTTTCTTTAAATTTTTCTTAGATTACCAAATGCACAAGATTCTCTTCTTTAGAAAATGAAATATTATATTCTATAAAATATTATTTTCTTGTGTTTTCTTGTGCATCCAAACATGCCCTAAGTGAGGAATTAGTCCAGCCCAAAGGGTTGGGAACTCTCCGATAAAAGTTGGGAACCCTCCGATAGCTAAAAAAAAAAGAGAAAGAAAACAAAAAAAATTGAGTTGGACATGATCATTTCACTAGGGGAGTACTTAGTACGAAAGAATTTCATATTCTTTTAAAGTATTCAAATTTTCATATACCCTTTTTTTTCAAAATGAGGTAAATTTTTAATATCTTTTTGAAATTTTTCCAAAAAAAAAAGAAGATAAAATGAAAACAAGAATTAGATCGATCAAATCTTATATAGTTTTAGCAGCGCGCATGTATTCATATCTGACACGCAAGATGAAAATACCTCTTACACGAATCCTCTGCTGACGAGAATTCCTTTCAGAGGAGGAGAAGAGACGGAGGCGAAGGAAGAGAAAAACCAAAACAGAAAAAAAAACCCTTCGCATTTCCAGTTCCGTCCATCTTCATCTCAAACAGATCAAACAAGAAAACACAAAACCCTAACTTCTTCCTTCTCTCTGCATTATTTCTCTCCAAATCGCGTTTTCCACCACCCAAATTCATTCGGTGGAATCGAAATCGAATGCGTTTTTTTGTTGTTGTTGTTGTTGAGTAGGAGGAAAAGATAATGGGATTGGAATCTTCTGGAACTACATATTTATCCATATGAGTCTGATCTTCTGGCCATGGACAAAGCTAATTGCGGCAAGGGCGACGGAGGAGCGTCCGATTCTAGGTCGTCGTCTTGGAGACCATGCCCCCAAGCTTTCATTTCATACACGTCTTCCGCTGCTTCTGATCACAGATCCAGTTCTCTGCGAGTCATCACAAAAAGACCTGTATGTATTCACTTTCATTTGTGGTGATTTTTAAGTATTAGATTATGGTCTTTGTCTGTGATGGTTTTTTTTTTTTTTTTCTCAATTATGTAGATCTAGAAACATTGGATGAACTCAATTCAATTGTGAGATTCCATTAAATGGTTATAAGAAGCATTCATCATGTATAAAGGTGTAGTTTCCAGCAATATGGTTAAAATCATCCCCTGTTTTTTCTATTGTTACTTAATCCAAACAGCATGATATATTAGGGTACATAAGAATTGCTATGTACAATAGGGCTTGATTAGCATGAAATGGATACACCTTGCAATGCATCCACAATTATATGCCTATATTTCCTTTAAAGGAGGGCCTTTATGGTTTTGTTTGGTGTGTGTGTTTTTTTTTTGTGTTCCATCTGTTTGATGCCCACCTCATCTGTATTTGTTCCTCTGCTTGCAATAAAATTTGAACTGTCTTATAGTTCATGTGGCATTTTTACATATATGCTATATTACTTCTTTGATAACCATTTGGATGGATTCATTTTCTTTTACTTGTTTATGGATGCATTTTACAATATAAAACTTGAGATGATCCCTTCAGTTCTTTGACACTCCTACCAATTAGAAAAAAGTTCCAGAACCTATTTGGAGTTTGGACAGGTAAAAGATGTGGGTGTTCAGCTTAATGTATCGTATTTGATTTTTTCTTTATCCACTTGATGGGCTTTTCTAATGCATCTCTCTCTCTCTCTCTCTCTCTCTCTCTCTCTCTCTCTCTCTCAAGTTTTTTGATCAGTAACTTGTTTGTATTTTTGTATTCCGTGTAGCTCGTAGCAAGGTTAACGAAGGATATAGTTGAGACATACCAAATTTGTAACTCATTATTTAAGTATGATGAAGCATTGAATCCAAAGAGGTTCCTCACTAACCCATCTGTTGGAGTGCTGAATGATGGCAATGACAATGCAAACTCTGATCTTATTTTGTATGCGGGCTTTGTCTTGGTCAATGTACGCACGCAACAAAGGTATGGATCTTGAATTGATTCCTATCAGTTTTTATCATCTTCTGAAACTTAACTTCATTTTCATGGCATGCCCACTTTTGCATTTGCTGTGTTTCTATATCAACCTGCCTTGATAAATTGACTGCTAGAGCGTTGCCATCAAGCAATATCATTCCAGAAATTTGTAAGTCTAAAATCTGCCATCTGCCTGCTCAGATACTAGAGCCATCTAAACATGCAATTGTTGTCAATTGCAAACCACCTTAAAATGGTGAAAATAAGACAGTAGTGATCCAATTTATATACTTCACACGTTGAAGTTTTTGCCATATGTCTTTAAGGATTGAAACACCTGAAACGCCTTGCTTTTGCATTGTGTCCTAAAATACACTGGGTGCGATCCTCTGCAGTTTCGCATGTATTAAAATTTTAAATTACTTATTTAATTTATATTTATAACGGTGAAAGGTGACTATAATATGTCACTTAGTCTATTTATTTATTTTGCCAGGTGACGCAGCTCGAACCTGCAACCTCGTGGATGTGATGCTATACTGTGTCACTTCTTTTTGAACTCTGTTTGTTGAAAGGGGTTGACTTCTATCTATTTTCCTGTCCTATGTTTTAGGTACATTGTGAAAGACATTCTTGGCCAGGGGACTTTTGGACAAGTTGCAAAATGCTGGGTTTCAGAAACTAATAGTTTTGTTGCAGTTAAGATCATAAAAAATCAACCTGCGTACCATCGGCAGGCACTTGTTGAAGTTTCTATTTTGACAATGGTAAATAAAACCACTCTCAATTCAATAAAATTGTACTGGGGTTACTCGTTTATATCTGCTGGCTAAACTGTCTTCCACTTTTGTCCAGTTGAATCAAAAATTTGATCCTCAGGAGCACCACATAGTACGTATCCTTGATTGCTTTGTATGTCAAGGCCATTTGTGCATTTCATTTGAAATGCTTGGCTTGAATCTGTAAGTTAATAATTTCATTGTCTTAACAGCAACATCATTATCTACTTGATTTAGCTGGTGAATATTACCACATCTAATGTTATAAAGTGCTGCATTCATGCAAGTTCCCTACTGTAGTAGTTTTTATTTTATTTTTTAATATTTTTTTCTTCTAATGACTTATTTTACTGCTCAGATATGAGATTATCAGGATGAAACAGTTCAGAGGATTGTCCACGAGCATTGTCCAGATGTTCTCAAAACAGGTGTACTTCAGTGTTTCTGCTTATAGTAGTAGTCTTGCAGATGGATTGTAGTTGAACTTTCATTTACACTTTAGGGACCAGAGTTAACCGTACGCAGTTTCATATGTCATATTCTGTTATTTGTGCTTGGTTTCATAGATCTTGCATGCCCTGCTTGCCATGAAAGATGCCCGTATCATACATTGTGATTTGAAGCCAGAAAATATTCTTATATCTACGAGGTGTGCTACTTGGTTCAATCATTTGGAACAGTAAATCATTTGATTTCTCTTCATGTTCCTTGAAACTTTATTAGTGCCTTGGTCTGACAGTGTCAAGCCAGCAGAAATCAAAGTTATTGATTTTGGATCAGCCTGTATGGAGGATTGGACAGTTTATTCCTACATTCAGGTATGAATCTCCTACAATGTTTTAAAACTTTCATCCCATGGCTTTATGGGATAGTGTGGTTGATACAATCACATGGTATGAAGTTCAGAAATTTTAATGATAAGGGTCTGTTACTGTTATTCAGATACTCTCTTTCTGATGCAGAGCCGTTACTACCGGTCCCCAGAAGTTGTCCTTGGATATCCGTATCCTTTTAAATGAATCTAAATATCTGTGGAAGAAGATGCACTAATTACAATTGAAGCCCATTGCAGTCCCTATCTTTGCTGACTGCATGTTTTTAGCTGGTTTGGAGGTTTGAAACTCCCTATTTCCTCCGTATTTTCACCCTTTCTTCTTTGCTATCTATACCAGCGTTACAAAAGTCAGCAATTTGAATCAGAAAGTCATCAATTTGAGCAACTCAGGCAATTCTGACTGTGTTTTCAGTCAGACTCATTCCACTTGCAAGATGTTGTAATCAATGGAGATGATCTGCCTTGTCGTGACTAAGGGGAGTTGGAACTATGATTTATATGGGTTTTCTAGAACTGAGTCAAGAGCTTGAAAGCCTCTTAATAGAGGCACAGACTTTCAGTCAAGTTCATGCATGCATCTGTCATAGCTTCATTTTGGGTATTACTTATGCATAGTATCCTGTGTTTAGTAAGATTATGTTATCTCTTTATCTTCTTTTTTTTTTTTGGAAGACAGAACTTAATTTACTGTGTGCAGCGTTGTTGTATTTCTCTTTCTTTTCGTAAATGAATTTTAATCATTACCTTTTTAGAAAATGCAAGAAAAAGAAAAAAAAAATAGTACTTTCTGTAAACAAGCAACCATAGTGTGGACAAGCCTACTGTGCAAGGTCAGATGGATCAACTGCAAACAAGGTCTCCACGGCCAAGTTGTTCACATTTTTAGTCCTGATGTATCATGGTAACTTGGTTTGATACTTAACTCATCTTTCAGATATACTGCTGCTATTGATATGTGGTCTTTTGGGTGTATTGTTGCTGAATTGTTCTTAGGGTTGCCATTGTTTCCAGGAGCTTCAGAATTTGATCTTCTGAAGCGAATGATAGAGATACTTGGGTATGTCTGCTCCTTCCATTGTGAATGTTTTACTGGTGAATCCATCTGTTGAATACTAAATTACTAATGCATTTCTTTGATTGAGAGCAATAGTAGATGGATTGTAAGACTGGTTCTAGTTTGTAAGTGATAACTTTTGATGCAGGTGTTTTAATTATTACATCTAAAGCGCAATGGGTTGTCATTACTTTCTGGGATACCATAAATGGTGCTTGGAATGGCTAGCAGAGTTGAGTATGACAAGTGCCTGTGGCACGGTAGAAGGTTCACACTATTGCAACCTTGAGGTTGTGGGTTCATGTTACCAATTCAAAAAATAAAAAAAAATATATTACAATGTGAAGGGTTCTTTCTTTACAAGGCTGGCAATCAATTGCTTTCCTACTAGAATAGTAAAAACCCAGACAATGTTGCAATGCCATTTAATTATGAACTGTCTATCCTTTTTTTGTTCTCTCATTGGGTATTTTAGTATCCGGGGCTTCACCTTTCCTTGCATTCTTTTTGTGATCACACTAAGCTGCTAGACTTGTTGAAGTAGATAGCCACTTCATTTGAGTGAAATCCAAGCACAGGACAATCTCTTTTTTTTTTCTCTCTGTTGTCCTTCGGGTTGTTTGTCTTTAAAATGGGATGTACATATGTAAAATTTACACATGCACCATTTTCACATGCTGACCAGACCACAAAAAGCCTCCTAAAGTCTAGTGCTAGATCTCTCTTGAGCTCAATATCTACAGCTGTTTTAGGAACTAGCCAACAATCATTTATTTTTAATTGTTCCCAAGATTATACTTTTAGTTAAGAACTGACTTCCGTTGACTGCCTCCATCATTTCTGACATGACAAAGTTGTCTGCCGAAAGGGCATGATTGACCCTTATAATGAATGGAATACCCAATCCACCTATTGGGGTTACAAACTGTTTTCCACCACACCGATTGGTTATTCTGTCTTCCCTTTTCTTTTATGTTTTAACCACATCTGCTACACTGAAAAATTGGCAAGAAGTATATAGGAGAACTTGCTAATGTTGTTGCAACCACAAAGTTGCCGTCGAATATCATCTTACCAATCAAACAAAAAGGAAATGCTAATACTATACTCAGTCAAAGTAGTCCTCCTTCCAAATGATGAAAAGTGACATTTTTTAGATTTATAATCTCTTTTCAACATTCTTTACAAGTTTACTATGGAAGGCCTAAGGTAAGCGTGTTGTGGATTCCTCTTGTTGATTAGTTAGGAGAGCTTATAATAGGGTAAAGGGGTAATTAATTTGGCGGATATTGAAGAAAAAGGCATTCCAAATGATTATTTTGAAATTATACAACACGTGTAAGGGGTGGTTGCTAGCATGAGAACTTTCTGGGTTTTGATGTTCGAGTTCTCAGTTGGACTGAGATTGCACCAAGGGTATGTTTTGAGCCTCTATTTATATGACTTAATTGTGAAAAACATAACAACAAATGAACATAATATTCCATGCTGTATGATGTGTGCAACTGATGTACCACACTGCCACTTACTAGTTAGACAAGAAGGCAGATAAATGTTAGGGTAGAGCTTTGGAGAAAGGCGACTGAATCAAATGAACTAAGAATCAGTAGTCTTTCTTACCCTTTTTGATTGATAACATGATTTGATCCCACAATCTTGTGGTTGTGACAATGAGCACCTTTCAATTGTGCTATTGGCACTTGGTGATAGAATATATGCAGTGCAAGTTTAAGTGAGTTTGAGAGAAGAAATTGAGTCAGTCCACATTGAAGGTAAATTTTAGTGCTGTACTGTAACAAGTCTTGATGGCTAGAGTCAATTGGACATAGTGAATGAGATGAACGTAAGGTACGCAAAGTGGAGACAACTAGACAAGCTAGTAAGATATGCTATTGTATAGTGCTATTTTGATTGAAATGCCACTTTTATGTGATTGCTGTAGACCTACTCTGCTATATGAATTATGGTTTGATTGTTTGGCAACTAAGACATGGGAAGATGCTAAAGTACATGTAGCTGATATGCGATGATGTTAAGATGGATGTGTGGACTTACAAGAAAAGATAGAATTAGGAATGAAAACATAAGAGGAAACCTATAGGAGTAGCTGTAATGATAGAAAAAAAATCAGGAATATTGTTTGAAATGGTTTGGACATGTGCTTAGAAGCTCTGATACCTTGATACTTCAAAATAGGCAATGCATCATGTTGTATTGAATCAGATACTTCACTTTATTTGTAAAATCTGTGTCCCTGCCATATCCATGGCGTGTCTCTTCCATATCCATTCCATATTTACAAGGCACGAAACAGCTCCTATACCACATGTTGAACGGCTAGTAGTTCAAGGTACTAGAAGGGGAAGATCCATTAAGACCTTGGACGCAGCAGTTAAAAAGATACATTGACTGTGGAGTTCCTTTGAGCATGGTCTCAAATGGCATCAAGTGGAAAAACAAAACTAACAAATGTGTCGTCAATTCATAGGATTAGACACCATGTGAGTGGTTAGCTACCATGATGCGAATCGATCCCATAAGCCGTGTTGATACCTAGATGAGAACTGGACCTCATAGCCATGTGAAGTTACCTTGATGAGAACTCAACCCCACGGTTGTACTTATATTAAAATTTCTTGCATCCCGACCCCCATAGATGGGATAATGCTCTCATAATGGTTAACATTTCTATCATTTTTCTTTTTCTGCTCATGTTTCTTTCATTGTGTAAGAAACTCAGAATGTTTTTCTTTTAAACATACAATCAACTCTTGTGTTGCACTTGGGACTTTTTGTCATTTTGACCACAATAATTTCTTCTAAATCATGCAGGGGGCAGCCCCCAGATTACATACTAAGGATAGCTAAAAATACAGATAAGTTCTTTAAACGCATTGGGAGTATCCACCACTTAGAGGATCATGAAGCCTTCAATGGAGGCAGAAGTTCTTACAAATTTCTAACTGAAGAGGAGTACGAAGCTGTGAGTCTGAACTCAACTTAGTTTATGAATTTTTTTATGCACAATTATGATTTTTTTAACCTTGAACTCCTTTCATTGATGCAATCTTCCAGAGAGAGTCGAAAAAACCAGCAATAGGAAAACATTATTTCAATCATGCTAAGCTTGAGGACATTGTTGCAAATTACCCTCATCAGAGAAACTTGACTGATGAAGAAATTTGCAGTGGTTAGCTGCTTTACTCTTATTCTGGTACATGAGAATATTGCAGGTTTACATCATTTAGGATGTGGGTATACGTTGGTTATCTTCTTGTTAAACTGTAATTGATGGCTTGTCCAATGATGTGACAGAAAATCTTACCCGGTCAGCACTGTTTGATTTTTTGAGGGGCCTTATTGAGTTTGATCCAGATAGGCGATGGTCGCCTTTGCAGGTTGTTGAACTCTCCTAGTGTCAGTGTTCCTCTATTATTCTATTGATAGAGATTGATTGCTTATGTTTTTCCATTTTCAGGCTGTTCATCATCCTTTTGTGACTGGGAAACCCTTCACATGTCCATATAGACCGCCAGTAGAGAAAGTGTCTCCAGAGAAACATCATTTAGTAAGCACTCCTTCTATGACACGCACACACACACACATTGGGACTGTGACCATATTGCATCTCTGGTTTTGACACAGTTTTTGTTAAATGAGATATACAGGTTTTAACACGGTTTTTGCATCATGGTATTCCATTTATTTTCCTTAAGCCATTTGACCGGCCAAGAATATGCTTGGATCCACTTGATTTCTCAACCATCATGTTTGATCAAGTTTTACACCCTTTGCTTAGTGGCAATCCCTCTGAGAGCTGGAGTAGCACATGCTTGCCACTTTGCTTTCTTCGTGTAACATGGTACAAAGTGCATCATCATGACGTGCTCGTCTTTTCCAAGACCAGAAAAAAAAAAAAGAGGGGGACACTGTGATATCCGGATACTTGTACATATCTAGCGTATCCATGTTGGACTGAATCTATACTTGTACTGGTACTTTGATACTGAATGTCTGAACCGATACTTATATTGGACGAGGTTAGGATATCCAACTATAATTATTTTTATATTTCATATAATTTTTTTTAGTTTTCTTGCTTATTGACATGACAAATGTTAGAAAGGAATGTAGACAATGACAATTTCATTAGTTTTGAAATGTTCTAAAGAAAATTCGGAAGCTGTATTGGTATCGAAAAGTGCAGAGTCATATCCCTGATTTAGTATCCATGTCCGTATCCCTAACCGTATCCATGTCCGTATCCCTAACCGTATCCATATATGGGCGTCACATGAGGGATACTGATGGTGTGTTTATACCACTGCATTGGTATGACTAATGCATGTCTTTTCCTATACCTATCAGTGCAAGTATGCTAGGTAGAATGAGGTTTGGTGATCTAGCCACCTGTCTCTATATGCTGTTCTAGTGGGCCTGCATGTGCCACATCTAAATTGTACCTTGCATCAACACCATGTAAATTAACTGTTAACTGACCTCAAAATCAAGCCTTTTCTGGTCCTCAGTAGGGCCACAATTTTGCAATATATGTGGATATTCCCAATTTTGACTATCCACTTTCTCATGCATGAGTGGCCTACCTTTATGAAAGTGGCATGCCAGATTTGGAAATTTCAGGTTACAAGTTTTAAGTTTTCATGCAGCTATTTGAAGTTTTACCATTCCAATAACGGCTGAGCTGCTGGCTTATTACTGTTTAAGGGCACTGCCTTGGGTAGTTTAACTGTGTTACTGTACCTAACATTTTATTTTAGCCTGTTATCAGAATGTTATGGTGGACCACAATCCAGGGGGAGGGCATTGGTTTGTTGCTGGACTCTCTCCTCAGGTGATCATTCGATACCGGTACAAACTTACAAATTTGAAACTTGTGTACTTTGTAATCTTTATCGTTGACTCTCTTTGTTGCTTTTCTCACTATCTGGTTAGTGTTCTTAGGTCTGTCAGCAAGCTGAGCCAGCTCAATTCAACTTGATTGGGCCTGGTCTCAAGCTTGGCCTGTGAACTAATCGAGCCTAGCTCGAGCTCATCCCCATTGGCTCACCATTGAGCTTGATCTAGGGCCTGTTTTGCTTGATTTGGCTTTAAGGGCTTGGCTCAAGCTTAGGTCAATTAAGTTAACATTAAAAGTATATATGAGCCTTGGCCTTAGCTCAACCTGAACTCAGCTTGTTAATATGCAATAACATATACAAAACCACAGTTTTATTCTGTTGGAACTGGCCGCACATAGTGCCTAGCGAATTCATAGGTAGGCCAGGTGGCTCAAAAAATAAGGTGGACTGATTAGAATTGTTTGGATGGTTCTCATCTAAATATTTGTGGGCGTCCTGCGTGGAAGACAAGCTGAGCCCAACCCCAAACTTGAGCTTGGCTCGTTTATAATCGAGCTTGCGATTGGTAAAGTGAAGACAAGATGAGATTGAGCTTGGCTCCTCAAGCTCGAGTTGAGACAAGTTCAAGCCATGGATCAGGCAATCAAATTTACGTTTGACCTGTGCAAGCTTGGTCAGCTTGCCTGTTTACACCTCTAGGTGTTCTGATACTGAAGATGTTTGCCCATGGCTTTAGCCGCTCTCAATTATTGGTTCAGTTTGTACATTGTGAGGGAGTCAATTTTGTTTTTCCAATGTAGGTAACGAAAGTGAACAAAGGTCTTCTCCATAATAGCCCTCATTTTCAGATGGGTCCTTTATCTTATGCCAGTAGCCCTGGCAGTTTGGGAAGCTACGACAACTTTAATGGAGGGAGCTATGGAAGCTATGGCGACAATAATAGCATGCACATGTATTACTCATCTGTTGGTCCATCTGGAATGAACATCCAAGCTCGAGGTGGATTGATAATTGGAACTAGTCCAGATGCACGGCAGAGAGCATCTCAACTTCTTCCTGGAAATGGGTATGGCGTGAGCCCGTCCACAGGAAGTTTTGGGCCAATGTCCTTAGGAGCTAGTCCCTCACAATTTACTCCAAGCTCCCCACTTCATGCCCCAGCTGGCTCTCCAGGAAATTATGGTCCATCATCTCCTTTAAGAGGCAATGTTCAAGGGTTGTCCCTTTTGGGCAAAGTGGCTACAACTGGTCACAGAAGAAATTTGGGATATCACGAAACTTTTTGCAATCAACCCCAGGGGAATACATCATCTCATCACCGGCAATGGCGTCATACTGATGGCACCAACTCTGAAGGAAGTCCCCGCAATATGCAGTCTATTTCCAGTCTTCCAAGCTGGAAGCAGCAAAGAGGTGGCAATGGAATTTCATCACGGTCATCTTCAGCTCTTCGTCATGCGCCCTCACTTATCTCCCAAGTGGGTTTCTTACCTTCTTCAGAACCTTATGATGAGCCTGAATGCAGTTCATCTCCACCTGATCCTGGACATTGGGACCCCAATTATAGGTGAGCATCAAATGGTCAGGACATTTCTTGGTCGAGGCTCTTTATTTGGTTTGACGATTATCAGTTCTGATTTAGTGCAATGAAAGATGGTCCATATATGGGGCCCAGTTTGGCATTGACTGCCAATTCATGGGGGTGGGATGTTATAGGGATGAGTGAAGTTTCTCCCCCATCTTATCATCTTAGGACTGTGAGGTGGGGAATGGAAAACACCAATGGTAATGTGTTGAAATTTTAATCACCTAAATGTCTAAATCACAGCCCTATGATGTTTGGATGGTGGTGGAACTTCACTCTTCCCCATCCACATGCAATTCCTGATCCACCTAATGAATTGGCATTGGCTCAGGTGTTCCCTGCAGAAGTCATCAAATCATTTCTTAGTACTAGTTCAGGATTGTTGAACCATAAGGGGTACCATTTTATCCTTTCACACTGGTATTGCGGTCGTTGGGGACAAACTAGAATTTCTTCTGTCAGTGTCATCTAATAAATGAAGTGGGTAGCTGTTGTCACTAATCCCAATAGCATATCACTTGGAATGTGGACCAACAATGCATTCATTTTTACTTGAGTTAATTTTACCATTAACATTGAGCAAAACAAGCCATGCCTATGGTGGAATGTTGGTTTTTGATGCTCAGGATATTTACTCATCTCTCCTTTTGAGGAATGAATGTCCCTTACCTGAGTTATAATGTTCCTTTTTTTCTTTATTTTTTTTTTTAAATCCAGCACGACAGCGCTCCTATCTCAACTGAATGCTTTTCTACCTATTTAATCTTTTAAGGTAGCTAGAATTCCTAAAATCAAAAATATTTTGTTTTGCTTATTGTGAATGCTATTAGCTGCCTCAAATTAGAAAATTGTTACTGTCGTGTTCTTTAGCAATATAGTTATTCAGAATTTGTTTTTGAACTGTTAGTAATTCAGAAAATAATGAGGTATTTCTCTGAACGAACCTTGATATGTCAACTCTTTAGCAAGGACTTTTTTTCTCACTCAGTGCAAAAGATCATGATTTTATATGTTCAAGTTTGTGAATATGTTGTACAATTTAAGCTTATATTAACCAAAAGAAGTGAAACTTACTAATAGAAGCACAAGAGAAACTTTGTGTTTCATGAAACTTACCTTGTAGGGATTGTTTTTCTTTGTGACAGTTTTTGGCTTTGTTGTGACCATAAAATTGTGAGTTACGAATCCATGGAGATTTTTTTTTTTTTTTTTTAATTCTCCATGATTCCATAGAGAATTTTATGCTTTATGAAACCCTTTTTATGTTATATGAGAAACATATCAAGGTTTCTCATATGACAAGATAACTTCTGAGAACTGTTTTCAAAATATTTGATTTTGCAGTAGGAAAGTGGCAGCATTTTTGTCCAACTGTTACTTATCTCTTTACAAAAAGGAAGGGTTTTTTTTCCGTGGGATAAAAAAAAAGTTTCTCTCTTACTCCTGAGACCTGACAGCTTAGCATAACATCCTTATGGAAACTAAGAGATGCCCAATTTCATGAGAACTGATTTTCCAACTTCTATCTTCATCATCATCCTGGAACTGTAACTAGATTGATATTTGTAGTATGGTCCGTAATGTGATCTGCATTGCATTTTGGCATTTGTTTTTCATTTTGCCAGTACCAGTACTTCATTATTTTATTTTTGAAGTGGTCATGTGGTAGTTTTATTGGTGATCTGCATGTCTGTGTTGTGACCCCTGAATCCTGATATGCTAGTTTAGGAAGTGAGAAAAATGGATTTTTTCATTTTGATAGCAAATGAAATTATCTTTTCACTAAGCCCTCACATCATCTTGGGTGTTTGCTTGCATATAAATATTCTGTTACAGTGATGAGCTGCTTTTGCAAGAAGACTGTTCAGATGTAAGCCCGCTGACCTCCGGAGTTATAAATGGAATGCACCTTGTGCAGACTTCGGGGTCTGCTCCTCTGATTGGTGGAATGAGTAGGTTTAACCATGATTGCAACATTACTCCATCGGCCCCTAGTTGCATATCAAATATCCGAAGGTATGTTATAATTCCTCTATAGCACTCCTATGGGTTCCGTTTTTAGTAGACTGTATAGAGGAAATTTAAGACTTCTTATTGAGAATTTTAAGCTGGCAATGGTATAACTAGTAAGCAAGAATTAGATGGAAGATGTCACAACTGTAACACCAAGGAGCTGATGATAACCCCTTGTTGGCTGATTCACCCCGGCTGTTATCAAACACCTTGGAATATTTATAAACTTAATTTTTATTTCTCATTAGATATATTTGAGTAATACAAGTTGCATCATTAATGGATCACACAAAGTTGCAATAACCATTCGGAAATGTGATAGGGCAGGTCCTACATCTAAGAAAATCGAAGAAAACATAATATTATTGATTTTATTATAAATCTTTTAAAAACACTGCATGGAGTTTCAACAATTTGCTTGTTGAACACTGAGTGAATCAAATCTAGCACTGAATGAATCAAGGACTCTAGCACTAGACCAAATTGGCAAAGCCTTTAACAAAAACGACACTAGGTTAACTTGAAGCATGTTGGATTACCGAGGATCAAAAAAGACACTATGTTCTTTTCATGACTTCTAATCCTCCTCTTCATCTATCTTGAAGCTCTCACATAACAATTCAATTATTTTGTATGAGCTTCATTTACAACAAATTCGAACTTAAAATTGTAACAAGGACAGAGGACAGTGAAGTAGGTGAAATATGATAGTACCTTTACCAACAATGTTTGCAACAGTACCATCAACCAACCAACAATGTTTGTAACAGTACCATCAACCATCTTCAGATTTCCTACAGTGGATCTATTACCTGTCAAGGTTGAGCTCAGCTTGGTTCTCTCGTGAACCATGCTTAAGCTAGGCACTGCTCAGCTCAACTTTAGCTCGGCTTAAGGAGCTCAGCTTGTGTTCATCCGGAGCTCATCAATGTATACATCAAGTAATAGTAATTATGCACACAGCTCACACATGTGAGGTGATGGAAATTCACACATGTGATGCAACGAGACATAAACACAACCCACACATGTAAGGTGATGGAAACCCACACATGTGAGGAGAATAAATACAACTCGCACATGTGAGGTAATAAAAACTCACATATGCAAAGAGGGAGGAGGTAGGGTTCGAACCCAAGACCTCCCAATGTCTCCTCGCATGTGCGAGTTTCTATCACCTCGCATGTGTGAGTTGTGTCATGATTCTCAGGGTCACAGCCCCTTC
Source organism: Umbellularia californica (assembly GCA_028538565.1). Classification (NCBI taxonomy): domain Eukaryota; kingdom Viridiplantae; phylum Streptophyta; class Magnoliopsida; order Laurales; family Lauraceae; genus Umbellularia; species Umbellularia californica. The sequence continues at coordinate 2,625,087 of JAPQWN010000012.1, forward strand.
GCTGGGTTACCAACAAAAAAAAAAGTAAAAGTAATTATAAGATACATTTAGCTTAAACTTTTCTGAAGTAGCTCAATGGGCAATGAGCCACACTAAAGTAGCTTATCAATGTATACATCAAGTAATAGTAATTATAAGATACATCAGGCGCCCAAGCATTTTTCCTAAAACAATATTCCATCTTGTGTGGGGCACACCAGGATGCATTAAATCGAGGGAAGCGGGGCGATGGATAGGTTTGGATATTTCTTAGTGGCATGTGGAATATTAGGCTGATCACATCATCCCACCTGTTAGTTTTAGGTCCTCTAAATTCTATACATTGTGCGAACTTATTTTGATAAAATCCAGGAGTGATACACGTCCAGTGTCAATTCAAGGGCGTAGGTCCGTGTGAAGGGATTGAAATTGAATTGATCATTGGTGCGCTCCCTATATGAAAATGAAAAGGGCACACATTTTATTTATTTACAACTTATTGAAATAACTCAATTGGGGGTATAGTAACATGAGAGACGATCATATCCTGGCAACCAGGCCATACTGACTACTATCACCTAATTAAAAGAATCTGTTCTAAAGGCTCCTACCTTCATATCCTTATGTACCAACTATAAGAGCATTATGGGCTGATATATGGAATTAAATGATTACCATCTGAATCAATTAACCATGTAGAAATGTACAATTTATTTGTCAGGGCAGATAAGATTCAACCATAAATTCTTTTGAATAGATATTAATCATATTCTTGGGAACTTATATTATATATATATATATATTTATATATATAAATTTTGAAGAAGAGGGAACTTATATTATATTATTCTGTGACAGTGAAACAAGTGGATCAGTCCGATCGCATTTAAATGTGGAGAGGAGCCCTCCTTCAGCACTTGATGCACAGGCTGGTTATGCCCATTCTATGTCAACTGCATCATATCATATGCCTCATTTCTTGCAAAACCCTCTCAGCCGTTCTGCTCAGCAACCTAGTCAGCAGTTCAACTATGTACAAAGATCATACATTCATGGTGATTGGAATCCTCATAATGATCAGGCGACACCAGACAGCTCTAACAAACCAGGTCCTCATTCTCCTGGAAAGAGTAATTTCAGCACTGATGAGCCATGGGGTAAAAATCTCTAATCCACTGCATTGATTTTTTAGCCTTCTAACAGTACTGTTCACTACTTATTCTGTCCCTTTTTTCTTCGCAACTGACAAAAATAAAGTTCCAAGTTATGGCTGCGCACTTTCCCATGCAGGCCTGTGCACTTTCCCAAATTCAATGTTCCAAATTCCAATGCAAAAAGATGAAAATTTCTAAAATCCCATACAGCCCTTTGCTTTTCAGTACATCCCTTTTGTATTGCTAAGCTTTTGATTAATTCAAGTTACCATTCAAAAAAAAAAAGAAGTATGGCCTCTCATTGCTATTGTATAGTAGAGTTGCAGACGAGTTAACCTAAAATAGATCTCAACTACATCTCAAAAATAGCAATTGCCAATAAAAAAAGACAACAAAAATAAAGTTCACTATCCTTGTCTAAGGGCACCACACAGGCCTGTGTGCTGCCTGGCTAGGCTGGGTGGGCCTAGCAAGTCGGGGTCCAGGTCTGGAGATGCATTAGGGCCCACAACTAGATCATTTTCTTCCACATTACAAATGCCAGGTGATGGCCCAAAATATTTCCCATATGTTGTAAAGGCAGTTTCAATAATTTATCAGACAAGAATAAGCTTAGTGGAATGCATGATTATGTGTATGCATGGATGTCTTACTCTGGCTGTACAGAACCCTTACTGAAACTCAAATGACAAAGTCTAATGACTTAATTGTAAAATCGCCTTTTCACCTAAAAAGGTACACCACACTTATCTCAACACCTTACACCAATTCACACGCTGTTCACAATTGTAACATACAATCCTCACTACCTTTCTGTCTACCACTACTTAATATTTTAGATTATTCATAGTATGACCCCCTAGACTCAGAGCACCCTTAGACTTGACAATAATCATGACATCATTACATCCTAATCATGACATCATTACATCCTAATCATGACATCATTACATCTTTCAACAAATGTCTCTTAAGCATCACAAATATTAAAATTAAAAACACCAACAATTGGAAAAAGTCGAGAACTGACTCAAATTCATGTGGGGAGCACGAGCATAGATACGTAGGCAGTGGTGGGAGTTGGGCCGTCAATCTAATATGCCATGTTGATGGAAAAGAGTCTATAGTTGGAATATTATGATTGACCACTCAAGTAAGAAGTGGTTAAAAGCCTGTCTTTCTCTGCCTATATGGAGAGGCAGCGGTCTTTTGAAAGTGATACCTGGAGACGCTAGAGGTATTGACATGCGTCATGGAGGATATGGAGGTGGATTTGCAGTAGATGTTTAGAGCATGTAGTTGGAATAGGTTTTTATCCAAAAGGATGGATAATCACCTGATCCAATGATAATCTGTCGATGAAGCGTTGATCAGGGACAAGAATGGGTTGGATCCAAACCCAAATAAAAAGAAGAATGTCATTGGTTCCAGGTTCGGGTCCCGGTCAGGTCTCAATCCTAAGTCCGAGAGAGATTTTGTAATGTGTGTATGCATATCGATTTCGGATATGGGTCTTTTGACCCATGCCCAGTCCAACTCGACATTCTAGGTCCAAGTTTAAGGGTCCTATGAGTACCAAGACCCTATTTTCATGGATTAGGTCCGGGTAAATGTGTCATTGCCACTACTAGAAAGGGTTGATTTTACAGTGACTGAAGATTCAAAAGCTTTGAATGAAACAAAGAAAAGGAATGGAGCAGAAATTGCAAATTGTATATGACAGTGAGAAAGAAGAAATGGGGCGAGAAAGTGGGATTTTAGAAAATTAAAATTTTCAAATAGTCACGTCCATAAAGAAAAAAAAAAGGCAAAAGAGAGAAACATTAGAAGATGAAAAAAAGATGATGAGTAAGAAACTGCTGCCAGATGTCAGTTTTGTGATATTCTAACAGACTGCCCCCGAATCTAAACAGTTTTTGGGAGTTGTGGCTGGAAATCTCAGAAATGACCGATCTGTCATTGATGCAATATGCAGGTCCGGATTCTTGGCTGGAAAATCATGTCTACACTGGAAATGAAGACTGAAGAAGATTTTTTTTTCTTCCTATAACAAGACAAAATGGAAGTAAAAAGCAGGAGAAAAAGGACTCATCTGAATTAGCATTTGAAAACTGGCTCATGCCACAGAAATGCCCCAAGAAGGGGCTCATGGCATGCCTGTCAAGATATTTTTTGCTTTAGCAATGAAACCAGTTTCTGCATCGATGAAGAGGATGTCAACTAAGAATTGCATGGTCTTAGTAGTCAGTAGAATCTAGGATTTCTGTTGTGGGAGGGCTGTGTGAAACTCCATGTTGAGTACTTACACTTGAAAATTTCCACCAATGCCTACTTGTAATCTGACCTTGTAGCCTTACCATTCTTGTACTTGGATTTTATGGTGTTCCTGTGATTGTCTTTACAAATGTGATTAAGCTATCTTTTGCATTACCCATGTCTGTTTTCCAGTACCATATGTTCTCTCACTACCTTTCAGTGTACAATTAACAGACAGGCCTTTTGCTGTAGGACGAAGAGCTGCGCATCCCATTACCAGCATTTTACCTTCATCCCAGGCAAGAAGGGACTATAAGAGGATTGGATGAAATGGAGAGCCAGCCTCTATTCCCTCATTGGGGTTATATTTGATTGATGGTAATAAGATTTGTATTTAAGAATTCTATTTGCCTTGGCAGTGCTATCTAGAAATCTTTGTTTTGTTATGTCATAGATGTGGCAATAATACCATAATGCATTATGTGCTATCTTTACCTATTGTCCATATTGACCCCAGTGGCTATCTCAGCTTCTCATCCGTGAAAGGCTCTCGATCTATTTTAACTACCGAAGAGCCCCCAAGTGTCTTGACATCTGCACTGCGATATGTATTGTAGCGGGATAGACTGGGACCCTCTAGCCCATGGCTAATCTACGAATACTGAACCATTGCATGGATCATATGTAGAAATGTAACAATATATTTTTTTACGTATGATCAATCTGATGGTACAATCACAATCACACCACTTGGCATGAAATTTGGGTTAGTGCTGGTCTGTTAGTAGTTGTGTGATATGAGTTGGAGTAAGAGTGGGACCCATGCAGGGTAAGCGTGTTTTAACTGGAGAATGCTCAGCTGCGCTCCGTGCGCAATAAACTCAATAGTAAAATGCAATAAAATCCGAAAGACAGAACCGAAACTTCCATAAGCAATCTAATAATAAAATGAAATTTAAAAAGAACAAACAAACCCTTGAGAAACAATTACAAAAAAATCAAAATTTGAAAACAAAAGGAAAAATACAAAATAACCCACAAATTCATGAAGATTCATTTCCAGGAAAACTAAGGGCATGCTTGGTAAAAGAGAGTAATCCTCTATCCGAAGGATCCTTTCATTCCCCAGGAACCATGCTATCCTCTCTTAGGGTTTTTTTAGGAGAGGGGTCATTGTATTCTAGGCTTGGAAGAAGTCACTCTTTGTAACTTATGTGCTTCTTTGCCTCCAGAGATTTATTAAAGTCGATGGGGTCGGTGGAGACCGAGGAATCGAAGGAAGAGGAATTTTTATGAGATAGGAGGATTTGGAAAATCCTCACTTTTTCCTCTCTTCACCCAAACCTGGGTTTTCCTCTGAATCAAGAAAAATCAGAGAGGATTTATCTCTGGTGACATCACCCAAAAAATAATAATAAAATAAATCCAATAACGGGTCCTGGATGTTCAAGATAGGTGAATATTCTCCATTTTAACTGCCATCAAAACCATACTGATGGCAGCACAGGATTATTTCTCCATGTTAATAACACATTATTATGGGGTGACTTGTTTTCAACTTTCTTCTCTTTGGTTTCGTACTAAAGTTTCTTGTTCCTTTTCTGTTTTCTCCTTTATGAAAATTAAAGCTAAGGGATTAGATTTCCTATTTAAAGTATGTTTGTGTATTATGTCTAATAAAGGCCGGGATTAGGAGGTTGATCATTGATGATAATGACATATGGGGTAACAAAAAACAGGAACAAGGCATCATTGATATCAATGGAGACGATAAAGACGGTGACATCTCTTCGGGGTGGTTGAGACCCTTTTCGGTAGGCTTAGTGGGGTGCGCGCAAATGGATCAGGTCACACAATGTGCCAATGGAGTTAATGCATGGGGCCTGGTCTCACAACCTTTTTGCAGGCTCAAACTTACCTGCAGGCTGCAGTAGGGCCGACAGCATCTTATGGAAGATATAACGCTTCCGACTTGGTGAATGGGCAACCTTGACCTCTGCATTAAGATTATCTAATAGTAGAATTTTTCTCGAGTTGCATTAGGACGTTCCAGTATTATAAATTTAAATTTGAAAGGTTTTGTTTCAATAGGAAGGACCTTTAGAAATACAACATGGGTCCACCTTTATGGGAATTGTAATGTGGGCCCATTTTTTGTGATTGTGAACATGAGATCTAACTTTAGGAATCACATGGGCCCACATTTATGAATTGAGGATTTTACCAAAAAAGACACTTTAGGTGACCAGTGAGCTTAAAAGATTATTTTAACCGACCTTGCACCAGATCAGTCATTTTGCCTGTAAATGTGGTTTTTGTCAGCACTTTCAACTAGCGTCTCTAGCGACTTTAGTTTTATGATGTTAAGGGACCCTGCGTGTACACAAATTAGAACAAAATAGGCGTATTTCCTTGTCCTTCTCTTCTTCCTGACCTTGACCTTGACCCTAACTCTTCTGCTTCACCTCACCCTCATCCTCTTCCTCATCCTCATTATAGTAGTTGTTGTTGTTGTTGACATGGAATCCATGGAGTTGAAGGTCGAGAGGGGGAGGGGGGATTTTAGAGTTGCCGCGGCATTTTCGATTGATGACGTAGGGAGAAGGGGAGGAATTGGGGACGGGTGTGGGATTGAGAGTGGGATAAAGAGCTGAAAAGATTTAGATGTGCTTCTGCGATGAAGAGGCGGCAACAGTAGCTACAAAAGAAGAATAAGAAGAGACTTAGCCAAAGGAAAGGAGCAGAACATAAGAAGGAAGAAGAGTCAGAGTCGTCGTTCCTAGGCGACAGGCAGAGTCCCTAGGGACCTTTAGCGTTATAAAATTAAGGTTGTTAGGGACGCTAGTTGAAAGTGCTAAAAAAAAAAAAAAAAGCCACCATTTCTGGCAAAATGACTGATTTAGTGCAAGGTCGGTTAAAATGATCTTTTAAGCCCACTGGTTAACTATAGTGTTTTTTTTTTTTTTTTGGTAAAATCCTCTTATGAATTTCTATATATATGAGGCCCACATTTGGGAATTACATGGACTCACCATTTAGGAATCAGAACATGAGGCCCATTAGTAGGAATTAAAACAAAGGGTTCACCTTTCTACGAATTACGATCTGGGCAAAAATTATAATGTGAGCCCACCTTTTGTGATTGACATGGGACCTACCTTTACAAATTACAAAGTGGAGCTACTATTTTGTTATTGTGCCCATGGGACTTGCCTTTAGAAAGTGGTAATTGGGGCCCACCTTTTAGAAATTACAACTAACAATCCATCAGTTGACAACTTTACAAGATTATTTTCATCCAAAATGCATAATTTTGCATTGCTCACCTCCTCCCACACTAAACAAAGCAGCCCCTTAGCTTAGCTTATTTTTTTAAGACCAAATCTCTACGAGTAAAAAAATATATATATATATATATATATATATGTACAATTAGAGGTTTCCCAACAGTAATATGTAAATACGAGCTTAAGTTTAGAGTTTCCAAACGGTCCCCAAAGTTTAAATGCCCAAGTCCTTCTTGTCACGTGAGTACTTGCCATGAACTGTCTCAATCCACTCATATGTAAAACCCACCTTTTTTTTATCCTTCTGTTTGACATCATTAGGAAATGTTTCACTTGTTTTGCAAGCATTTTATTTGAGGTTTCGGGTGGGGGGATGGGATTTCGGTCTGCAGAAAGAGAGAATTCCTGCCAAACAAAATCTTCTTCCTTCATTTTCTGAGATTGATGCCAAACAGAGTTCTTTCTGCCAAACAAGTTTTATTTTCATTCATTTTCAGAATGACACGAAACAGGTCCATGACTGCCGGTACAAAAGATTCTAAAACTTCCCCGAGTGGCATGTTGGGAACTCAGTTAGCTTTTCACCGCTGAATCATATTCATGATTGTCTTAGCCAAATACAAGAAAAGAAATAAATAAAATAAAATAAAATAAAATAAAATAAAAAAGAGGAAAGAAAAGGCAATGGAAAATCCTATGCATGGGGGCTCAACTTTCCATAACATTATATCCAATATGGAAATTTTTGAACCAGCTCCATAACCCATGTGTTGATATCTTCAATGACCGTGAAGAAGTCACAGAACCAGTGTCACAACGAAGGTATGTCAGTTAAAACAATTGAGTGGGGCTTAGCTTAATCAACTTTATCAGTAGGCTGCAAGTCATGTTGGCAAACATCCCCACGACAAAGTGGACAGACCCTGCAGGGATGAGAAAATTTGATGAACAAATACCCTTTCTGGATATGAAAACAACAATAATAAGGTTTTCTTTTTTAGTTTTTCCTTTGAAAACTCAATTCAATGAATCAAAAGACAGGCAAATAATATAATTCCATCAGGAAGATGGAGGTAAAAATGTGTACAATTATGATGGCTCTGCTCTACAGCTGATTTGGGTTGACTAATCCACCAGAGAGTTAGCCACCCTGTGAATGTGGGAGAATGTGGCATAAATCATGCCTCATATGAAATTGAGGACATAATATGGGAATCGAGAAGAGTGCAACAGTAACAATATGGCAGCAAAAAATACAGTTAGTCAGGATTTCAATTCTTGATGCAAGTGACTACTGGTTTTTACGGTTAGGGTTAATAATTTAAGGGCCATCGTTGTTTCTCTTTTTCTCCTTTTTGGCATATGATGATGATGTGATTTTTTTTTTTTTTTTTTTTTTTTTTATAACAGATGACGATGTGATGATTTTTTTCTTTTTTTAACAGATGACGATGTGATGATTAAGCATGCAACATTAATTAGGCATGTTGGCAGAATGGATTTTCTCAATAGAAGCCTGTCAACTGAACAGTCTGCATTTCTACCAATCAAATAGTCATCCCTGACAAATCCATATCATCTCATTACCCCCTCCTTGGGATATACTCAGGGTAGGTGTACAAATACGATCTGCCAAACTAAATATAATGAAAACAAAAGGCATGCACATCAAATAATAGCCACGTTGGGAGGAGCAGGCAAGACCTGAGCAAAAAATGCTTAAAAATGAAGCACTGAAAACAAAAGGTTGCTTAACATCTATGCTTTGCTGTGTTATGGAAAACCAAAAGGAAAGAAGAAGTGCAGCAACAATGCACCTAGCAAAATAAATTAATAAGGGAAGCCAGCGTATCAGACACAAGATAGTGGATCCATGGCAAACTCAGGGTGATCAACAATAAACATGTCCATGATGAGTCTGGGAGAAATTTCCAACTGACCACAAAACTTGGAAGAGCAGCATCATTATAAAATCACATCAAAATGAACATACCACTTGAACACTTGAGCAACTTTCACATGTTCACAAATCCCAATTGAGTTTGTGTTTGCGGCATTTTACAATGTAATTGTTGATAAATTACAATTACACATTTATGTCCATTTAACAAAATTTACATATGTAAAAGGATCATATGTAGAAAAAACATGTAAAAGGGTTCATTTTCGTCTAGAGTTTTCCACACCTCCACCCCCAATAAAACGATTCACATATGTAAGTGATACGTTTTGATTACACACCTAAAAATGCACCAAAAAGGCCTTTTAAGTGTTTCTGTCAAACTGGCCTGAGTTTAAGTTGTGCCCATGGTTTAAAATACTAGTCAACACCAGGTCTGCCCATGCATGCATGCATTTCCCAGCAATAAACAGTTACATAAGCATTGAATTGCAGAGTGTTCGAGAACACCAAGAGCGAGTAACTCAGGCAAGACAGGCTAAGAGACCCATTTGAATCGCCTGATCAAGTGACATGCCATTTTGAGCTACTTGTTAACATAGTTGTCAATTTTGTTCCGTTCTGGCCAGAATTGGCCTTGGGTGGAACGAAATGACCTCCTAAAAGTTTTTGATCCCAATTCCGGTCCCAATCCCAGACCAATTCCGCCCCCATTATGGCCAAGGTTTCATACTTTCATTCATATGTAGTGAGAACAAAAAAATGGTCAATTGTAGAGTGTAGTTTAATTTAAATGATATAATGTAAGTAAGCATTTTTAGTATTATTTTAGCATTCAACTATTTTTTTCAATTTTAGGTATTCTTATATATTTTCCATTTTTCAATCGCGTTTTTTCCGAAACAGAATACCGAAATTGACCGGAATGCCAAAACATTCCGCTGCAAGATCAAACCGGAACGGCGACCAGAACAGAATTGACCACTATGCTTGTTAAAGCCCTCGAGTTAAAACCCAGTTCTTAGACAGTAACTGCGAAACAGTGCATCATACAAAAAATGACAGAAAAGTGGAAACGGCTGACAAAATGTTGCAAGAAATCCAAATAATACCTGTGAATCTCTTTCAGCCACTTATCTATACATGTTTGGTGAAAATCATGATGACACGGCAGGATACGCATGTAATCTCCGTCATCATACTCCACGAGGCATATATAACACCTGTGATAAAAAGAGCCCAAGCAAATGACAATTTATACAACTAAGTGCAATGGTGATCACACTATTTGACAAGAGCGTGTTTGGTATAAGCATAATTAATAGTAAAATATCATAGAACTATATAATACACGCTGGTATTTTTTAAAATTTTATGAGTAATTGGGGCACTTTGGACAGCTTGGGTGATGTACAACAAACCCATGGTCCCCATGGGTCGACCAGTCCTTTGGGCCCAGCCCACCTACCAGCCTGCTATTTTATGTTATTTAGAGTTTTACTTATGTTTTAAGTCATTTTTAAGTTTATATTAAAATCCTGGCCATCAATGTGTTTAGATGGTCCCGATTAGTTTTTAGTTTTTCTTATTTTCCAAAACGCTTAATTGATCACAATAGAAACCCACCTAGTGCCCTAATCTCAAAACCCATCTTCAAAACCCACAATGGAACCATCCCTACCTCCATTCCACATTGCCGCCACTTCCACTGTCCTAAACCATGCTAGCCGAACACCCAAACTGGAACCAGGGCCATGCCCTAATCCCTGCAAAACCTCTTGACGCAGCCCCAGATCCTCGATCGAACTAGATAAATCTCCCGAAGGATTGATTGAATCCAATGATGGATTCTAAAAACAAGAACACACTCATAGCAAAGGGAAATACGATATCGAACGAAGCTTCTCTTGATTAATTGATTAAGCATGACTAACTGCAATGGGGAATCAACTATATATAGAGTAGGATTGTTTCCTAACAATCAAGACATTCTAAAAATAAAATAAGAAACAAACTAATCCTAATCAAACATGAAATAGAAATTAAGAAACACATTTACTAATTTTAGAGACTATCTAATTAAGGGATAGGGATCTCTGATCTTGGGTAGATCATTAATCAGGTGAGGCCCATCCGGGGTTACGGGCCTGTGATTTGGGCAGGACCTTGGGTCGGGCTGCATCCCCTCCAATCACCCATCCCTGCCGATAACACCCAAACCTCAAAAACCAAGTGGTTGATCACCATCCTTTGCCCACAAAACCCCAAAAACCCTCATCACATCAACCAAATCAGCCTTCCCTAGACCCTTCACATGCCAACCCTCATCTACATCAGCCGACCTCTTATCAACCACACCCCAGCCTGTCAACACCTCCACAATCAAATCCTCATCAGATTGTCTAAGTGTCAAGTTTTCTTATCTAGTATTCACTTTATTCTTTTTATCGAATGGAATTCCTTTCCAAGAAAAACAATAAAAATGTCATCAAAGTGAAATAGTTCAATAGCAATGATGGATAGAATTCAGTTGAATTATTTGATAAATCTCTCCATACAGATTTATATTATGTATATTTCCCCTTCAGGTTAGTTAAATATGATTATATGAAGGAATATTATATACATACATATATATATATATAGAGAGAGAGAGAGGGGAGAGGAAACTCTTACTGTGCAGGCTCTTCATTCTGATGTTTCGGTGGTTTTGTGTATATCTTTACTGGCATGCAATCTACAATCTCCTTCGGTGCAGGAATGGATCCAATAGAAGACACAGAAGGTCGGGAGGACAAAACCACAGATTGCTGGTGGATTTCATCCAGAACCTAATTAAAATAGGTATAGAAATTTTAATATATAAAAAAAATGTAAAAATAGATTCCAAAAGGATGGTTATTAATAAAAGAAATACATTTAACCCCAGCCCCCTCCCGGAAAAGAAAAAAAAAAAAAAAAAAACCCCTTTCCCATAATAAATGAAGCAGAAAAAGTTACCTCAAACAGCGCTTCTGCTAACATAACAATTCTCGATATGCTGGCTCTTGTACTTGTGTCCTCTTCCTGACCAGCAGTCCTACTGTTTGCTCGGCACATGCAGCGGCCTGTCCTATGTTGACCAGATAAAATACATGACCGATCATGACCAGATAAATTCTCAAAGCGGCTACCTAATCGCTGAAGTGCACGGAACTGCAATCACCAACCAAATAGACATTATTTTTCTATTAGGCAACATTATCTGTTAAGTAAAGCAAATTCAAGAAGATACTAACTTGAGATCTTATTCTCCTCCTCCTTTCGAGGAAAGCTGTTCTATGTTCCACTAAAGCATGAGTACTTGCTTCTCTCAATTGTGGACTCTCCATCTCATCAGCTTGAATGCTGTTCATTGAGGTAACCATACTAGAGAGATGTTGGCTGGAAGAAGGTGGCTGCATGTCAGTATTTCCATCAGATGTTTCTGTTCTTGTTACGCCATGCAAGAACTGCCTGCTATTTACCTGCCTAGTCTCTCCTACTATCCTATCATCGTGAAGATGACCAAACAAATCAGAGGATGGAGTTCTTCGAAGAACTCTATCACGAAGTCGGCCAACACTCATAGTCCGGCTAAACCGCACACCACCTTCTATAGGCTCTTGAACTCCAGTCCGTCTATCAAAACGTCTTGTTTCAATGCTCTCAATATCTGTATGATTCCTTTGATTAACAGGAGCATCAATCCTCATACTGGAATTTGTCCTAGTGACGTCCTGGGAAGGGACAGTGTTCTCACTATGCAAGTGCATTGAAAGGCTAGACACTGTGGGCTCCTCATTATGCACACGGACTGAGAAACCAGATAGTGGGGGCTCTACACAAGATATACCAGACGAAGAATATTGGTACTGGGTTTCATTTGATAGATTACTGCATGGAAACACGATGCGGCTGTCGCGTGGATGAGCTTCATTTCTGTTTCTATTTTCCAAATCATCACCTGTATGTACAGGAAGTTCTTCAGAATTTGAAAGTGAGAGGCTTGTTGGAAAGAAAGAACACGAAGCTGACGACCCCAAGCTAGCTGCTCTACTTAGCCTGAAATTTATACTGTTAGGAATGAAACTAAAGCGCGAACGGGATCGCCTCAGAGGGTTTGGTAACCGACTAGAAACCATTTGGGTAGAGCTGCTTTCGCCACCTGAGTCAATACGAGTGATGCGTTCTTGACTCCATCCATCAAGTTCACCATTAGATTGTGCAGCACCAATCATACTACAACATTCACGCTTTAAATGATCAGATTCTGCTCCCCTTTGATCTGCAAAGGTTTCTTTTTTCAATCTGCCCTTTACCAAGTTTTGAGCAACAGAACCCTGAAAAAGAGACCCATATGATTGCAGCCCTCTTAAATTTTAGCCATTCAATACATGCTTCATATTAACAAAACAAAGCACACATGGTACAACAAATAGCCCGAAGCACAATTGCTGACATTATGATTGTTTCACTAGGTAAAAATAGCTACACAGCTTATGCATAATCATAGACAGAAAAGAGCATAAAAATATATATACGCAAACATCTGAGAGATAATGCATGCAGCAATGCAGACAGTGGAGAAGCAAAATACCCATCAAATCAACAAACGCGGATGAAGTGGATGGTCAGAATTTTAAAGTTACGCTTAAATAAGCGACCTTCCAACGACCTGCTTCTGCGCATCAAGATAAGGAGGGCACACAGATGCAATGGAAAGTAAACAAAATCAAAGATAAATTTTTTAACTCATTGCGGAGGTGCAGGTGTGAGGCCATTCTATTGAGAACCTTTGCATTAAGAGAAATCCCCTCAATGGTGGGCAAAGCTCATCCTAAGAAGTGTTGTAGATGATCCTTGGTTCTTTATATCTTTCATAGCTGTGGTACCTGGTCCTTGCTGCCAAGGCCCTACCTACATCCCCTGTTGTTTGGTTCAATCTTTCCACAAAACTTAAAACTGACAACAGAAAACACAAAAATGAGCAGATACAATCTCAGCATTGAGGATAATGATGTCTTCATAAGGTGGATTTTCAGCACAATGCAAGTCGATCTAGGGCTATGGAAAAGAAAAGCATCAATAAATCGAATCCATCAACACAAGAAAGAACACACAACCATAAGCCCTAATCAGATACCTCATATCCAGGTCATCAAAACGAAACGCTAAGAACAAGCTAAAAATCAGATACCTGATCATCATTATCGGAAGAAGAATCAGAAGAGCTGCCAAGGCAAAAAGACTGGAAAACCCTAGCTCCCCTCATCCGTGTTGCTGGAACTCCATCCGAAGTAGAAGGCACTGCATCTTTACTACTGCTCGATCCCATCTCTCTCTTTCTCTCCCACCCCAAATCAAGAATCCACCCAAAATCACCTCAGATCCGTCAAATGTAAACCAAATCTTCAATCATTCCAAATCTAATCTAGAAAATAAACACACACATTGTGCGTCAAACCCTAAAATCATCCTTTCAAAGATCTCATTTGAACTGACGCTGGCTGATGTGGAAAGAGTAGAGAAAATGACAAGGAAAAGAAAATCCAAGCAATAGAAAGATTCATGGAAACCGAAATCTCCAGATAGCTTTCTTCGCCCTCGTATTTCTTCATTTGAATTTCCCTATTTTTTTGGTTTCAGATCGCATTTGCTGTTTGTTATTGAAAATCGAATGCATGGGAAAGAAAGCCATTTCCGCGGCTGTCGCATTGCAGGGTTCGCTTCGGGTTTTGGAGATTTTTGAGTTTGATGAAATTGAAGTCGAGATAGTGACCGTTGGATTGGTACAGGCCAACTCGACGGCTGTTATAATTGTGGTCCCCTTTGCTAAGCCCTCAAGCAATACCTATACTATACCTTAACTTATTGCCTTACTTTACCAGACGGAGAACAGAATATTCATGCGGAAAGTAAACATCGTCATAACAGCTGTTCAATATGTTCTCTCTCTATACTTGTAATAACTTTTTTTTTCTTTGTTCGAGTTTGACCTGCATATGAATGAGCTTATCAATGTGCAAGTGCAACAGCAGGTTCCACATTGCAAACATTAGTTTGAAATTATCATTTAATGAGAATTTTGTACCTCTTATATCTTGTATGTGACACGAAGGGTGTTATAAGAAATAAGAAAGTACGTTATATGTAATTTGAACAATTCAACATGCCCTTTTTGAAAATGGTGCTTCCTAACAAACATGATATTGTGTCTTATATATAGATTTTATATATATAAGATTTATATATGTGTGTGTAATTTTGACTTTTTTAATTCACATTTTCATATCTCATGCATAAAAGATAAATGAATGAACTTTTAAAGGCTTTTTCCTTTGTTTAAAGACAGAGATTTCTTATTGGAAGCATCTTTGTTTTCTCTTTATTCTCTCACAGGTTTTTTAATTCCTCTAGGATATCTTCATTGTTCAAAATGTTGAAGTTCGAAGAAAGTGAAAGGTCAAAAGGTTAGGGTTAAAAGTGAAATTCCAAATGCTATATATGCACATTGGTATTATTAGTTTCCAACACATTAGATTCTCATCATAAATTCCTCCAAACATATGCCTCCAGTGTATACTCTTCTGAATATGAATCCAGCATTAGTTCTAGGCATTAGACCCACCCACATCCAATATCAAGATAAAAACAATTATTTATACTCAAGGTTAGATCTGCATAAGGCCGGCTTCAAACTTGAAAAGGGAGGCCTTGCGGTCTGAATTCAAACCATAGTTAAGCACTTCAACTCTATATTGATGACTGGGCTCCACCCGAGGGGGAATATTGAAAAGTATTTCCACAGCCTCTACTAACGCCTCAAGGTTTTGGTAGGAATGGCTAGCTAAAAAAATTTAAAATGGAATCATGGCCAGCCGGTTGTCGGATTCCACCTGAAGAGGAGTATTGAGGAGTGAGCTCCACCCAAAGGAGAATAATGAAAAGTATTTCTGGAGCCTATACTAACACTTTGAGGTTTTGGTACGAATGACTAACTAAAAAAATCTAAGACTCCAGCCAGATCCAGATTTGGGTCTTCAGTCTAAACATTCATGCATGGATTTTGGGCAAAAGTTAGATGCATGAATTTGGGTCCTGGAACTTCAAATTTTAGAACCATATAAAAGTGGTGGGTATTGAGCCTGAGGGAATGTGGAGAGATTTCCATAGACTATTATGTCTATATACTAGAGCTGGATTGACATAAAGCCAGCAGGTCCCTCTCACTCAGTATGTAGAAGACTTTATTTTGGTTTTTGGGTTTTGATTGTTTCAGCACGTTCGCTTTAGGTCGGTGGACAGGATGGGTCCATGTGATGGTGCATTATATTTTATATCGCATGCTGCTTGCTTTGCTTTTCAGTTGAGTTTTATCTCAGGTCGGTCAAACAAACCTAGAGAAAAATGACTTTTTCCTTTTGCTGGAAAGTGAAAGTGTGAAAGCGCCAATCAAATAGTCCGTTCAACTTCAACCAACCGGCTGCAAAGATTTTCCTTTCCCATGCAAACATTCCATTCCAATCCAATCGTATAAAATGGGAAGGGTTAAAAATAGGGGTGTTCATTGGCTGGGTAAAGGGATATTTGGGCCCGGCCCTACTTCTAAACACTGGCTCTAGACCCGGACCAAACCCGGCATGGACCATAACTAGCTGGACCGAGCCCAGCCCCCCATGCAAAAAGAGCTTCTTTGTCATATTCTGGGTGGTGCTGAGATGTCATGTGTTTGAATCCCTATGCCTTAACTCTTATTATTATTATTATTATTTTTATAGCCGGGCCTGGGCTCTCTGCCATTGAATTTAAGCATGGCCCATTTATTAAAAGGGCTCTAATAAATAATTCAAGGCCTGATGGCTGTTTGGGGGCTTTACTAATGGAGTTGAGTGGAGTAAAGATTATTTGGAAGAAAGAATAAAATATAAGTGGGTTATGGTGGTATTTTATTTTTAGTTGTTTATTATGGAATCTTTTTTACTTTTTGTATTGATTGTGGAGTTTTTTTTGTCTTTTAATGGAGGAGTAAGGTTACTTTTTGACTTTTTAAAAAAATATATGGTGGAAAATTTAAATTAAAGTGTTTTTTATGGGACCTTTTTTTTTTCAGAAGAGGGGGCTTTACCTTACTTGACACTATTATTTCTGGCCTGTTTGGTAATTTTCTTTGTCAAGTACAGTCAAGTCAAGTAAAGTTAAGCATCAAGCCAAAAGCACTTTAATTTAAAAACTCCCTCCAACTTAAAGAAAAAAAAAAGTGAAAAAGCAACTACCTTTATTCACTAAAAGATAATAAAAAAAAAACTCTATTTTCCCATAAATATAAGTCAAAAGTATTTCATCCCAAACAACTAAAAACAAAATATCATCATAATCCACTTATATTTTATTTTCTCTTTTTATTTTACTTTACTCCACTTTATTTTAAAAATAAAATGCCAATCAGGGGCGGACGATCGAGCATGCCCGTCCATGAACACCCCTAGTAAAAAACTACACCTCTGAATTAAAGATGCAAACGGGTTGTGTTGGTGGGCTTCATTAAGATATTAGGATAAAGCTAGTGACTACTGAGTTGTTGATGTTGAGAGGTTCAGACAGTGAGGATAGAGATGAGAAATTCGAATTTAAATTCATCATCTTCTTGTCTTGTATAAATTGGGGGCATACTCTTAATAATGTTAGGTGAATTCAAATTCAAATTTTCTCCTCTCTCCTCAATTGTCTCAACCATCTTTGCCAGTCCTCGTGTCTCTCAACGTCTTATCCTAATATCTGAATGGAAGAGGGAAGTTGCTTATTTCATTTTAGCATGAGCCTTTGCTTTCGTGCTACTGTAACAACTGAGAAAAAGAAATAGAGTGAGCTTTATGCACCGAGCCCAAAACCCTCTTTTATACCTAGGGTTCCCTGTCACGTTGGACAATGAGTTTGGTAAAGGGATGCACCCCATGAGTGATTAGGTGTGGTTGATAGCGGACCGGATTACGGAATGCCGCAATCGATATGTCAACTTAATGTTTTCATTTGAAATCTAAATCACTCAAAATAGTCGCTCACTTAATTTTTATCATGCTGAAAATCTTATTCCTATTAAATTATGTCCACTGCTACAACTACCTTCTATTCTATTATTTTAATCATTATTTTAATCGCAATCAATCTTGCGAATTGCGATGCACCTTTGATTACAATGAAGCTTTCTTAGTGATAAAATGAGGTGGGCAGTTTTATTTGATCAGTTTGAATTTTGAAATAGGCTTCAAATGATGGGTTATATTGATTTGCTATGAGAAGTAGGCTTCATATGGAAAAAGTCCGCAGACTCCTTGTAATAATCATGGTTGGTTTTGATCACATCATGTTCTTGTTAACTCCCTGGTGGCTCCAAATGCGACTTTTCCATGATTCAGTCTATCTTTTTTCACATTGAAAGAGAAATTTTGAACTCCATTTCTCAGGGAGTGTCGTGAGGTGTACTCAAAACTGCTTTTCTGCACCCACAAACCAACCCCAAGTGGTGTCTGTAGTCTCTGGACTTGGGGTCAGAGTGGGATGAGCTCTCCATCATTAACATTGGCTCATAAAATCAAGAAGTTTTGACCCCTAAAATGAACTCCGGATTACTTTATTGTATATATATTTATTATTATTATCTTCACTAGTTCAAGGTAAATCACACCCATCCACATAGAATTTACCTTAAATAACGGGATCTGGCATTTAGATGAGTGTGGTCCAACATAATTCCACTGTCTAGATTAGGTCGGCCACATGATTAGGTTGGATGGTCAAAGATGCCTTCATTTGGGTGAGTGCGGCTGCGCCATGGTTCTTTAGTTTGTGGTATTCACCATGTTTAACTTAGCAAATGGAGGATGATTACGACGGTTTCCTCCAAGTAATTCGGTGGCAGGTTGATTCCACCGTGATTATATCATTGGATGGGTGAGGCCCCACATGATTTCATCATCTCGGATTGTAGCCTAACGCCCACATAATGCAACCATGATTATATTATTGGATGGGTGGTGAGGTCTATTAAATAGCATGTCTTGTTTTACCAAAAAAAAAAAAAAATGGCATGTCTCGTTGCTGCGGTTAGGGCTGTCTCAAATCCTGAATTTCAGCAGGATCCACACGAATCCTTAGAATTGCTAAAATGGTTCCTGAAATGAGTCCAGGTCTGGATCTGATTTTGACCTGAATATTCAAATACCAATCCACCCAATAAGTGAGGCCTGAGTCTGCCAAGTAATTTACAATTCAAATTGGAATTCCGGTCTGAATTTACACTTTTGAGTCACATGCCCATAAGATTCCAATTTCCAACAGGCTCTAGTTAATGGGTCTGATGTGATCTGTTTAGCAGTGGGCTAGGTTGAAACCCAGATCCACCACTGGCAGGGGAGCTCAGGTATTGTGATGGATGTTGGTCCCAAGTAACTCACCAATGCTGAGCTATGCTTGCTGACTTGCTCCCTTCCTTGGGACTGTATAGCAACTAGAGTTGACAGTCGGTAAGATTAATGTGTGACTGGTAACGGCACTGCAATTCATTGGATGGTTGGTTAATGGCTAGTTAATGGATCATTATGCATGCCTATTTATGGTGGGAGCTGTCTCAAATGCTCCCCATGATCCAACCATCCCTTAATTCTAAGTGACCCATGCACTGGATTGATGGCTACTATTCATCAAAGCCAACTCATCTCCATCCACCTCCTTTCCTTGGGTACAATAAATAATTTACTACACAAGAAACACAGAAAGTCTTCATCTTATTGTAATAAATATGTCTTAGTACATATGCATAATAAACAACAGTGGAAGACAGAGAGGTACATGCTTTGCTGCTCTCTGCTTATTTATCTTATGAATGATGTGATTGATCATAATAATAGATTACCTCTTTTCTATTTTTGTAGAAACTTCTTCATCATAACAATTATAACTTGAACAATGTTGCATGCATGAATAATTAATATAATTATATATTTGATACGAAGAATATTCCATGTATCTGGAAGCTGTTATTCAAAGATGCGGTTGTGGCAGGAGGAGTCGCAAGGATAAGGGCAGTCTATCTT
This sequence comes from Umbellularia californica, assembly GCA_028538565.1. Lineage (NCBI taxonomy): Eukaryota > Viridiplantae > Streptophyta > Magnoliopsida > Laurales > Lauraceae > Umbellularia > Umbellularia californica. Next base: position 2,644,774 of record JAPQWN010000012.1, read on the forward strand.
CTGAAAGGGACTCCGGTCATAGTACCAATCTCCTACTGCCTTGGCAATTGGCTGCAACACAGATGTTTTCAGTTAGATTCTTCTGTATGCAAGGTGACGGATGTTTTCAGTTTGATTCTTCTATATGAAAGGTGCCATTATCTAAAATAACATCCCATCTCTATGTGATCTTGGGTTACTCTACAGAAGTGGGGCTTTTGTGTCATTTTGGGATATCGACAAGCTTACCGTCTTTCCAAGCACAGGAGAGTCAGCTCTTAACCATGTCTCCTGCATTTCAGTTTGGCAATGGGCGTAGCACGAGTTTATGAACAGTCCTCTAGTGGACGACGTTCCCAGTCCAGACAGTGCATTAAGAAACTGCAACCTAAAACCTGTTGCGACAATTCCCATTTCATTAGTATATACATGTGTGGAGAACCAACCAAGGATGGGCGAAGAAATGCACTAAAACGCACAAACCACATCTGAAATGCACGTGTGGAGAACCCAAAATGATTTTCAAAATGAAATGATTTCTCATGAATGGAAAAACTGACAGAAAATTTCTGAAAAAGTGCAGATCAGTAACCTTGCATTGTTTCAAGTTGACTTGATGAGCACTGCTTTATATTGAGCTTGCAGGAGTGCCATTGGCCGTGAGGGTCAGCAACACCTGGTGCCAAAATATTCTTTATCTGGAAATGAACTTAAGCATCTGTTAGACCATCATGCTTCACTCCTTATAATTCATTCACTTTATTTTAACAGAACTTAGTAGAATGATTGCTCACAACTGTTCTGCCATTTAGAGGAAAGGAATATTCTTCTATGGCCAGTGTAAATGCTTAAGTTAGCAAGGATTGGACATGGAGAGCTCACCACTGGCTTGAGAAGGAAGTACATGAAAAATGCATCAAACCAAAAGAATTCACCAATAATAAATCCTAAAGACCCCTTGGGAAGATGTTTTCATGTGAACTTTAACATGAAGCGTTAGATGGATTGACACTTTCCCCTGATTGAAAATTCAGCTTAGAAATATTAATCTTTAGGGTATGTTATGAGAAGGATTCTAGTGCGAAAAAGACGAGCAATCTATATTTTGGTAAATCTAAATAGATTCCTTCCGATTTCAAGGACCTTTTATACCCAAAATATCCCAATTATGAAAAAAAAAAAGAAGCAGTAGCAAGGATCCACACATGCAAAAAGACAATCTGGTTATTACTGAGAGAGAAAATGTGCAAAGTATGCTTCAAATAAGACAGAAAAAATTCAAAATGGTCCTCAAGTTATGGCCTAATGTGAAAAAGGGTTCAACGAATCCATTATATAAAAAAGGAATTAAAGTCCTCGAGGCAGCTTTCAAACAAGTCCTGCTGTTACGTTACTCTTAACGCTCTTAGAAAACAAGACAATGCTGTCAACACCTACCCATCTGACCCATACACAACCATAGTCCCCAATTATCCCATTTGTACTAGGGCCTTTATCCGCCTTTAACACGTCCACTTCTCTACACTTCCAACACATATTCATGCCTATTAATTTTCATCTAAAAGTGGGATTTTGCAGATCCTTAGAAATCTCAAAACCTTGTTCTTTTCTTTCTTTTCTTTTTATATTTTTCTTTCATGGATGATGAGGGGGGAGAATTTAGTAGTATTATGTCTGAAGTGGATTTAATGAGAGCGTGGGGATCAATTTGAGTTGAAGAAAAGGTAAATCGTAAGATTTCAATTTTATTACCTTTAATAGAAATTAAAAAAAAGCAAATTGTAAAATTTCAATTTTATGACCTTTAATAGAAATTAAAGCATGAGTGAGGGCAGTTTTGATTGGAAAGATAATGAAAGAAGGGCCCACATTGTGAGCTCATTTTTTGATAAATCATGGCCGCTGGATTTGGAGTATGGAAGGGTTGAATTTGTGAAAGCAAAACCCCTACTTTAACGGGGTTTTTAATTTTTTTAAGTAGTGATGAATATGGTTGATCCAAGGTGGGGAGTGGACCCTAAAAGGATGGGCAGTGCTGATAAGATTCATTAGATGGAGAATGGATGGTCAGATTAGGCACATTTGGCATTGCTTAGAGAAAAACAAAAACTTCATTATATCAAAACTACCTCTTGTAGTTAGTATTGTACAGTATGAATGTTCCAGAGTCCCACCATCAGAGTTTCAGATTCACAAAGATAATGCAACACTTGTTATAGAAAAAAAAAAGCTTAGCAATCCTTTGCTAAGAAATTTCTTCTTTAAGTGCTTGAGAAGAAACCATATGGCCTGTGCCAAGGAATTAAAAATATTATAATACAGTGAAATAATAGGTTGAGGGTCACGTTTGAGTAAGATAATTTTACCTGCCAAGAATCATATGCTGCATTTACTAGGAAAAGTGGTGTACGGATTCCTTGAGCTACGTTCTGTGGGAAGAAACACTGCATCACATTTGAATCATAGGGAACTGTGTTAGCACTACATAGTTTCTAGCTTGTACTGCAATAGAAAAATGATAAAGAGGAATTACTTACCATACTTGGTTTCATTCTTGAAGTGCAAGGTGAAGGTAGATTCTTTGCCGATCCCTGTAAGAGAAGTTGAGATGCTAAGTATTGACAACTATAGCATGCATATAAACCATAGCCATTGATTCACAAAAGAATGAAGACATGGAAAATTAATTTGGTTGTTTAGCATAGGGATGATAAGGACCTCTAACATGATTCCAGAGAAACAGAATTATAGCCCAGATATCTTGGTTCTATATGCATTTTTTTAACAGAGAAAAGGCAATAGGAAACTTACGTGCAAAGTCACTACTTGATCGTATATGGATTGTATATGTAGTGTTCCTGAAACATCCTTCCTGTTGTGTGTAGTATCAATATTAGTTTAAAAAAGGGAGAGACAAAATACCCTTCTCTTCATAGTTACAAAAGAAAATACAGGATAATTAAATCTAGAAAAAAAAAAAAAAGGTAAATGAGAAACAAGTAAAAGAGGGTCTCTGTAGAGAAAAATTAAAAAAAAAAAAAAAAGAAAAAAAAATAGAAAAGAAAAGAAAACAGAAACAAGGAGGGTTAATTGCATTGTCACCAGTATTGAGGTCACAAAAGTGCACAAACTGTTATCTTACACATTGATAAAATAACCAGCATCTGCAAGGCATTTCACTTTGGTACCCACTGGCAGAAGGGAACGAAAGTTATCACAATGAAGAATGGAAGTCAGCCCACCAGCAGAACAACCAGAAAGAAGAGCCTGTTACCAATTATCAATTTTGTAAGACAGATTTCCAGTTAAATACAGGTGCATTTGAATGTACCCCAAAGTTGCAGTAGGTTTGCATATCTTGGCAGAATTAATGGGTGGCACATATCATAAATCATGCGATGGGAAACTGTTTATACAAGTTGTCTTCCCTAGTCAACATCCAAATGATGATGAATAAGTAACAGAAAAGACAAAGATTACCATTTTTCGAGATAGTCCCCAAAAACACAGCAGAATGGCCAGCCACTGATAATGCCAAAAACATTCAAACTGTTCGTGATTGGATTACATCCAACACACCCTAAGGTATGATAATGTCGCACCTTACAGGGACTAACATACATTTTCAGCTTTGCTCATCCCTTTTGCTAGTAGATCATCAATGATAGCAAGCCAAACTCTTGCTCCCCGAAAGTGAAGATTGGTTGCCTAACAAGATTCACATGTGAAACCATAAGATAATTGCAATTTGCACCAATACTAGGTTTCACAGAGCTATAGTTATACCCAGCATCTTTATACTTTTGCTGAGGAAAAAAGTATTAGTCTAGAAAAGGCAAAAATGTGGCAACTTACAGGATCTACTCGCTCCACATCTCCAGTAAATGATGAACCATCACAGTAGCGAACCTTAATCCTGTTCCAATTATAGAAATCTGCAAAGTTGAGGACAAGTGTTTTGCATGTAAGTCTTAAATATTGGTTAATTAATCAAAAAGCTTGCCCGGTTCAACAAAAATCTTTATGCAATAAAACCATACCATAAATCTTCTGGAAATAAAATTGCATCTGTTGGAAAAATGGTTAGAGCACCCATGATTTTGGTCAACTTTGAGCCAAAAAAAAAGTGGGACCCACTTAACTTTTTAGGTGGGACTATATGGCAATGCGATCTACTCCATAAGTAGATTAAGAACATGTATTGGGTTGGTCTAATCCATTGAGGAATGAATGAGAAATTGACTCCTAACACCACTACTTGAACATAGTAAACATTGAAACACAAGGAAGTGGTAAACTTGCATCCCACATTGCTTGGGAGCTAAGGATTCTTTGGATATAAATATTTTTGCCTTGGTAGTAAAGGTTGAGCCCCAAGGGGCATCCCACTTTTGTGGAGGAGGGAGGACCTAGGCCCGGGTGGGCTCACCACCACACGCATGAGTCGGGCCTCACTCGGCCCATTACCCATTTATATTTTTGGAGAAATTTTATTTAATAAAATTCCTTTTTCCAAATGGGGTGTGTCCGAAGTCCAGAACCAAATGGGGTGTGTTCGAAGTCCAGAAGGGTGTGTCCAACCAAGAGGATGTTCACTGAACAGTCACTGTATTGAACATACGCGACCCCATGAAGAGTCCTGAAGCAGGCTATATAAACCCAACTCGTCCATGCCCTTTTGTTCATTCATTCTCTGCAATTGCATTGCATTTGGGTCATCGGTCGGAGTCTAGAGAGAGAGTTTGTCGCAGTTCTGGTTTGCCGGTCACACAGTGTGAAGTGTTGTTACTGTGTGAAGAAGATCATTGTATCCTGGGAGACAAACGCCACAGAAGCTCGTAAGCACCATTGCGGGGGCGAAATTTGTCTTAAGGACATAGCGTTAAACGCTAGCCTTGATCAACCTCTGTTTTACTTCAGATTACCGGATTAGTCAACTGTTCTCTGTATTCTGCCTGCATACTGTAAGTGGATTTACTTTCTAGTTTATATACCATACTGCTGCTGTTCTGTTTTTTGTAGTGCAAACATGTTTTCTTAATACTGAATTAATTCTGTATGTACTCGGAATAACAGGATCTAGTTTTCAGACATACGATTTTTTTTTTGGTATAAAGTTTTCAGACATATGATGCTGCCATGTTTAAACCGTGAGTTTCAATTGTACTGATGAAATTGATATTTTGACTCATTATAGTGATTACATATCATCATCAGCATCTTAGCCTAATCACATCTATCTTGGGTGGGCTTCAAGAATTCTACTATATAACTATATAAAACAGTATGAAAAGTTTACATATTTTATTGCAATTAGTATAATCCAGCTTTCAAAATTCTCACAGATTAATATCTCCTCTTGATGGAAAGGGAAATCACTGATAAATTGTTATAAACATTTGAGTATCAGCAAATAGACTATACATTTGAGAAATCACGAATAGTCCGCAGGAACAAAACAATCATCTTTTGAGAAATCAGAATGGGGATAACACCTAAGAGTGTTTTGAAGGATTCTATGTTGTCCTTTTATTTCAATTGTAATGTTCCGGGGCCCATGAGGCTTTATTTTGTTTCTCTACTTTGATTTTAATATAAGTCCTTTTCGGCAAAAAAAAAAAAAGACAACACATTTAACGTGAAGAATTTTTTTTCAAACCTCTCAGTTCCGGTGAATATAAGTGAAGTAGGTAAGTCTACCAATCAGTTGCCAATAAGTATATGGATCATCTTAAAAATCACCATCAGTGTCGGTGAATTTTAGAATTTTTTTTCCACAGCAAAATCTCCAGTACATGCTCCAAGCAAAATCAACATCATCAAGGATTGAGAGCATATTTCTATAGATAAGATATAGGCCTTTGTTAGAGCTCACCACTTAAATGCCAAGGAAATATTTGAGTGGGTCAAGATCCCTGATGTGGAACTTGCTGTGCAAATAGGTTCCTATAGCTTCAATAGAAGGTATATAATTCCTTGTGAATTGTGATGATAATGTGATCCACATAGACTACGATAAAGATGGAAGAAGACTCCCCGTGAGGGTGAATATGGAATAGTCCACATTGGACTTTGGGAAACCAGCAGCTAATAAGGCTGGTAAAAATCTTGCAAACCAGTTGGAAGGAGCTCGCTAAAGTCCATAGAATGACTCACTGAGTTTGCACATTCTTAAAAGTCCAACATTTAATGGCATTGACAGCATAAGACACCATACCCTAACAAGCTTAGCAATGGGAGCGAAAGTCTCAATGATAGTCAAGACCCTCGCGTGCTTTAGTTACAAACCAATTTTGTTCCACAGTGCCATCAGACTGGTATTTCACCTCAATAGACCCATTTATGGCCAATAAAGCACTTGCCAGAGGGCAATGTGATTAGCACCCAGGTATGATTAGAATGCGAATCCTGCATCATGAAGGTCATGGCCTCTGTTCAATTAGGTAGTTTAACAGCTTGGTTGAAGGACCGGGGTTCTTGGATATATGTAAAGGCTACAAGAAAAGCATCACGGGACATTTTCTCTAAAGATAAATAATGAGACATGGGGAAAGAGGTACTAGTAACCTCCCTTCGAAGTAGATGATTTGACTTGGTAGGAGTTTGGGTCGAGATGTAGAGGATTAATGATATTCAGCAAGGTAAATAGTAGGTTTGATGGAACGCAGAATGTCATGGAGCAGGTGGGGACTACATAGTTGTCGGTTGTTTTGCAAATTGGTGGTTGGCAATAGCAAATTCCAATCTGGCAAAAGGTTAGGACAGTAAAAGGCATAGAAGATGGCCGAGACCGAGAGACATCACTGTATTCGAGGACATGCCTGAAGAATCGGACATCACACTAGTGTAAACCCAAGGGATTTCCAAGTAAAAAATCCAATAACCTTTTTTGACATATGGGTAACTAACGAATATCCCTGATTTGGCTATTTGGTCATGTGTTGGACATGTTAAGTTTGGCCCATGACCCAAAGGAGTCCAAGGCCCATCAATTAGTCCAGTCCAGCAAAGCTTCATCTTACGTGGATTGATTTGGTCAAATATTAAGATAGCTGTACATATTTAGAAATTGATTGCTTTCCTAAAACTAGATTAGTGATTGCTGTAATTTCATAGTTTCCTTTGTAAGGCCCTTAATTGTGGCATGTATAATTCTATATATTGGTGGTCGGTTCTCCAAGAGAACACACAACAATACAAAGTAATTTTCCAAACTCTCGTTCTCTGTATCTTGGAATTGTGGGAATGACATGGTATCAGAGCCTTGTTCAAGAAAATCTTGTCTTATGATCTTATATAGCATTAAAGCATTAAGGATAGAGAGGAATTGATCTCTCTTGTGAAGATCGACAGATTAGAAATTTGTTTCAAGGAATCCAGACGTTGCAGCATTATCCTGTTCATGGTGGCCCACCTCTGATCATCAAATCATCATCAGAGATCTGTCCAGTCTTGGTCGCCTGGATTGTCTAGGAATATTGGAGATTTTTTCAGATTTTTTCAGCACTTCCAGGTTGGTGATTTACCCATTCTAGAGTTTTTCCAGATTTTTAATATTGGTTTCATCTAGACCGTCCAGAATCTTGGATCTGTGATAGAATTGGATCATTCTTCTTCCATTAGAAGCCAGATTATTGTGGTTCCTCAGATCAGTGATCTGATCTTTGTTCAGATCTACCAGTGGGGCCCACATCAAGGATCAGTGCCTTTTTTTTAAGGACGTCTGGGGTGTTTTTTTGCCTGTTTTGTGTTCTGTGATCACTGGTTGGTCAGATCCACTTTGTGACTTCATCACTTCTCTGTTTGCTCGATCTTCTACTGTTTGTTCACTGTTTCACTCAGTTTTTTTGGACAATCTTAATTAACAATGGAAAAATCTGAGGTTACCTTGATCCGATTCACGGGAAAAAATTACCCCGCTTGGTTATTTCAGTTCCAGATTTACCTTGAAGCTAAGGAATTATGGGGCTATATTTCTGGATCTGATCCTAAACCCACGGAAGATGAGAAGAAGATATCCACTTGGCTTACTAAAGATGCAAAAATAAAAACTTGGATACCGGATTCAGTGGAGCCCCATCTGATAATGAACCTTAAACCTTATCCCACTTCTAAAGACATGTGGGGGTATCTGAAGCAAGTGTACCATCAAGATAACTCTGCACGTCAATTCCATCTTGAATGTGCGATTGCTGAATATGCACAGGGGAACTTGTCAATCCAAGACTACTATTCAGGATTCCGAACCCTTTGGTCGGAATATGATAGTATTAAGTATGCAGATGTGGCTGCCGATGTTCTGATCGTAATACGCGATCTTCAGGCCTCTAGTCAGCGGGATCAATTTTTGGTGAAATTACGAAATGAATATGAAAGTATTCGATCTGCCCTCATGAATCGGACGCCTTTACCATCCTTGGATGTCTGCCTCAATGAACTCTTACAAGAGGAACAACGCATATCGACCTCAGCCCATCTAGCTCAACAAAAGACTGAGACCTATTCAGTCTCGTTTTCAGCAAATAAAGCTTCTCAGCCTTCATCTCGTGACTTGAGCAAAACACAATGCTACAGTTGTCAAAAATTTGAGCATCTTGCATCTCAATGCAAACAGAAAGTATGTAGTTACTGTAAAAAGCCGGGACATATCATCTCTGAATGTCGCCGCCGCCCACAACGTCCGGCACCACAGTATCAGGCTCCGCTATATCAGACTCAGTCTCCGACTCCGCATGCTTATGTTGCTTCTTCAGATATGCCTGCTCCTACCTCTGCATCCTCACAGCCCGGGCCCTCATCCTCTCTAACTCCTGAATTGGTTCAGCAAATGATTGTCAATGCCCTTTCTGCTTTAGGTCTCTCAGGTACCTCGCCTCCATCTTCTACTTGGTTTCTTGATTCCGGGGCATCTAATCATATGACATATTCCCGGAATCCTCTCTCCAATGTGAAAAAATACAATGGTAATCTTCAAATACAAACTGCCAACGGAGGTACTGTTCCCATTACTGCTCTTGGAGACATTCCTGGCCCCATCCCCTTGAAAAATGTCTTCCTTTGTCCCAATTTAACTTCTAATCTATTGTCAGTTGGGCAACTTGTTGAAAATAATTGTAACATCTCTTTTTCTTCTTCTGGTTGTGTTGTGCAGGATCAGATGTCCGGGAAGGAGATCGCGAGGGGACCTAAGTGTGGACGCCTGTTTCCGCTGGATTTTTTTCAAATTCCTAGGACTAGAGTTGCAAATGATGTGTTTTGTTTCTCTATTAGAGATAACTGCCAATTGTGGCATAAAAGACTCGGACACCCTAATTCCAAGGCTTTGTCCCTTATGTTAAATTCTGGTTTATTAAATAAATTTATTGGCTTATCTTCTTGCGTCCCTTTTGATTGTGCTACTTGTAAAATGGGAAAAAACAAAACTTTTCCTTTTCCTATTTCCACTTCACACAGCACTAGGTGTTTTGATTTAGTTCATAGCGATGTATGGGGAATTGCTCCAGCTCTTTCTCATGCTCACTACAAATATTTTGTGACTTTTATTGATGATTTCAGTCGTTTCACATGGATTTACTTTCTGCATTCCAAATCTGATGTTTTCACTGTTTTTAAAAAAAATTTAGCTTATGTTGAGAATCAATTTTCCACCTGCATCAAAATCTTGCGATCTGATTCAGGCGGAGAATATGTGTCCTCTGATTTTCAAAAGTTTTTGCAACACAAAGGCATTATTTCTCAGTGAACCTGTCCCTATACTCCACAGCAGAATGGAGTTGCTGAACCGAAAAATCGACATCTGCTCGATGTCACTCGCTCCCTCCTTATTGAATCCTCCGTTTCTACCCGATTTTGGGTTGAGGCACTGGCTACGACTGCTCATCTCATCAATCGTCTGCCTTCTGCCTCTCTTCAAAATCAGAGCCCATTTTACCGATTGTACCAGACATCTCCATTTTATGATGATCTTCATGTTTTCGGCTCCGTTTGCTTTGTGCACTTGCCTCCTTCTGAGCGAACCAAATTAACTGCACAATCAGCTAAGTGTGTGTTTTTAGGTTATGCCCCCTTCCAGAAAGGGTACCTTTGCTACGATCCTCACATTCGTCGCTTACGGACCTCTCGGAACGTCTTTTTTTTTTTAACAGTATTTTTTTCAACATCTTGACCCTCCTTACTCCTCTTTAGTGTCTTTACCTGGTTTCTCTGACAACACTTCCGTTGTTCGTTTTAATCCTAACTTTGTGTACCACAGACGGAATCCAGACGCGCCTCCCAGGGGTTCCCCTCCTGATCTTCCTCCAGCATCTGGTCCACCTCCGACAGTTAGTTCTTCTAGACTTCCTACTTTGCGTCGCTCAGCACGCATTTCGGTACCACCCGACCGCTATAGGTTCTCCCATACTTCCTTAATGGCCACTTTGTCCTAGTCTTCCCTTCCCCGATCCTATTCTCAGGCTGTGCAGGACAAATGTTGGAACCAGGCTATGCAAGATGAGTTGGAGGCTTTAGAGAAAAATCACACATGGGACATTGTCCCCTCTCCTATGGGTGTCAAACCTATTGGCTGCAAGTGGATCTTCTCTCTCAAGTTAAAACCAGATGGCACTCTTGATCGCTATAAGGCACGCCTTATTGCTCTCGGAAATCGGCAGGAATATGGTATTGATTATGATGAAACGTTTGCTCCCGTCGCTAAGATGACCACCGTACGCATAATCCTTGTTGTTGTTGCATCTCAGTCCTGGCCTCTCTATCAAATGGATGTCAAAAATGCGTTTCTTCATGGTGTTCTCAAAGAAGACGTTTATATGCGTCTGCTTCCAGGGTCATCCTCTGGGCCGGGCATGGTTGCTAAGCTCCGTCGCTCTCTTTATGGTCTGAAGTAAGCACCCCGCGCATGGTTTGAGAAATTTCAAGATGCTCTTCTTCACTTGGGTTTTCATCTGAGCCCGTATGATCTTTCTATGTTCTTACATCATACTCCTTCTGGAATTACTGTTCTCCTGGTCTACGTTGATGACATTGTCATTACTGGTCCCAATGCACAAATGATTCATGAACTTCAAGCCTCTCTTCATCAGACATTTCAAATGAAGGATCTCGGCTCCTTACACTATTTCCTCGGTCTTGAAGTTCATCAATCCCCTACTGGTATAGTTCTCAATCAGTACAAATACACGGTGGATCTCATTGACTTGGCTAGCCTTACTGCTTCTGCTCCAGTCGATACGCCAATCGAACTGAATGTCAAACTCAGTAAAGAGGAGGGTGACCTTTTTCCCGATCCTACCGCATATTGCCAGTTAGTGGGGAGTTTGATCTACCTCACGATCACCCGTCCTGATATCTAATTTGCGGTCAATCTCATGAGTCAGTTCATGACTGCTCCTCGTCATCTTCATATGGTTGTTGTTCGTCGCATCATTCGGTACCTTATTCGCACACCGACTCGCGGGTTGTTTTTTCCATCCAACAATCCTCTCTCTCTCCGAGCTTATTCAGATGCTGATTGGGCTGGTTGTCCCGATACTCGCAGATCGACGACAGGATGGTGCATGTTTTTGGGTGATAGTCTGATTTCCTGGAAATGCAAGAAACATGACAAAGTTTCTAAATCTTCTACTGAGGCTGAGTACCGCGCTATGTCTGCTGCGTGCTCCGAAATTCTTTGGCTCCGAGGTCTACTCTCTGACATTGGTTTTCCTGCAGAAGGCGCTACCTCCCTCTATGCCGATAATACCAGTGCAATTAGGATTACTGAAAATCCGATTTTTCATGAACGCACCAAACACATCGAGGTTGATTGTCACTTCATCCGTGATGAACTTAAACGTGATGTCATCAGCCTTCCGCATGTCTCCTCTGAACTTCAAATTGCAAATATCCTCACTAAAGGTCTTCCCCGACCATGCCATCAATTCTTGGTTGGCAAATTGATGCTCGTTGATTCTCCCACATCAATTTGAGGGGGGGTGTTAAGTTTGGCCCATGACCCATGAAGGAGTCCAAGGCCCATCAATCAGTCCAGTCCAGCAAAGCTTCATCTTACGTGGATTGATTTGGTCAAATATTAAGATAGCTGTACATATTTAGAAATTGATTGCTTTCCTAAAACTAGATTAGTGATTGCTATAATTTCATAGTTTCCTTTGTAAGGCCCTTAATTGTGGCATGTATAATTCTATATATTGGTGGTTGGTTCTCCAAGAGAACACACAACAATACAAAGTAATTTGCCAAACTCTCGTTCTCTGTATCTTGCAATTGTGGGAATGACAGGACATGGGTGTTATATGCATAACTCAATCATCCAAAAACCACAAAGGTGGTCGAAGTTAGGTTTTTGTTGAAACAAAGTTTCATAAGGTGATCAATCATGAAAGATGGTGTACATCTTCTATTATTGAGGTAAGCTGCAGCGAGGCCACTCAACCCAAAATTTGAGGACAAGATAAGCTTGCAAATGCAAGGCACAAGCAACATCAAGAAGATAGTGGTGCTTCTGTCCCGCAAACTCATTTAACTGTGGTATGGAAATGCAGCTATGCTTGTGTAAAATACCTTCAGCGTGAATTTTTTTTGCATATCTTACAGAAAAAAAAAAAAAAAAAAACCCGGCACCATTATCAGTTCAAATCTTCTGAAGTAGACAATGTAACAGGTTTCATAATAGCGATGAACATTTTAAGAAATTTGTTGGTTTCAGATTCAAATTGCATCAAATAAACCCAGGTGGCCTCGGAAGTTGTAAAAAATGGTTTGAAATTTATGGACCCCTGAATGATATGGTGCAGGATAACCACTCAAAATGTCACTATGAATCAATCTAAAAGGTTCAATACTTGACATGCAACGTAGGGGAAAAGAAAATGAGTCTGTTCTGCAACAGGACTTATGTATGTTTATTTGAAAAAGAAAAGCAAGGGTTATTCTTATCTAATTGAAGCAAACTCGGAGCTGAATACCAGTAACCAATCAAATGCTACTACTGGCATCATATATGACTGCATAAACCTAGATGAGAAAGAGTAGAAAGTCCAACCTGGATTAAATTTCTTCGTATTGCTCAGTAGCCCAGAAAATTCAATTTCCTTTGCCATTTTGGTAGAGGAACCCAAACGGGTGCTCTTACGATTTAAACAAGTGCTAACATTGTTGCACCAGCCTCCACCCTGAGGAAAGGAAAATTGCAACACTGGTCAAGCAAAATATGCAACAAAGAAATGCGCTGAATAGTCTTTAATAGGGATTACGTGCATGAGAAATTGCTACCAATTTTTGTAAAAAAGTTGCAATTATCAACCATATAACTGCAGATAGCGTGGAGGGGGGCTCTACAATGATTTTCTAAGAAATTTTCAATTGATTTAAGCTGAGTTTGGCTCCTTGAGAGGTGAGGTCATGGTGAGGCAAACAAAAACATAATAGCCAGGGGACCAGTTGAGCCGTAGAGAGTTGCCAGTTTCTTCGGTCATTCACATTTGGTTTGTTAATGGCCTGAAATTCATCATGTACACTGAATGCAATCTGATGGCTCCAGTTCTATATAAGTTCATTTAACTTACACCAACAATTTCACAAAGTTCATTGATTCACTTCATGAAATTCTTGAATCTGATTTATTTAGTTTGGAGAGCCATTTAAATGTTATAATAAGTTCAAACTTCCATGTTATGAATTCAAGTCATGAAAGGCACCACAATTAAAAACAGAGTTGTGGGATATCTGATGGTTAGGAGTTCTTAACCAACAATGAGATTTTAATGGATTTAGGATGAGTGAAATTGGTCTCCATATATTTTTACCAATCTTGAACAATTATGGCACAAATAATGCAACACGTTTCCTTCTATAGCTCAGACAGATGGAACGAAAGTACCTTAAAGGACTAAACTTGAATTCAAAGACTTCGATTCAAAACTCATGGTAAACGATCTACATTCATTGTCCATGTATCATTTATGAACATGAGATTTACCAGGGTCATCTTTATATATACTGTGAAAGGATAAGACTGACCTCAAAATGGACTAGCCAATTGTTTACCCCAGCCCCAAAGCCCTTGTCCATGTGATAAGCAGGTGGGGATCCATCCAAACAAACTGCATGATTTTTCAAATTCCAACCACAACAACAAAGTAATCAAAACCAAAAGCAGAAAATTAATTAGAAAAAAAAAAGGCGCAATAAGAGGTCAGTTTTCATGTATCTAAGGAAGACTCAGTACAAATGGAGTGAGCTGATGAAAGATAATGGAAGAAAGTAAAAGGTTAAAAAGAACCAAACCTGCCCCTTTTGCAACAGCATTTCCAACATATGTAATCCCCACTAAAAATGCATCAGTGTGCAGCCAACTTAGTAGGCATAGCAAAAATGTGAACCATCTGCTTGCTCTTGCTCCAATCATTCTGTGCAGTCAGGTGGAAGAATGTCAAACAGAGGTGATCACTAAATCTTCATTTTTCATATCTAATTTCAATGAGATATCATTTCAATCCACTTGCTAAAACAGAAACATCAATGTTTGTTGATCTTTGGCATTGAAAAACAGATATGGGTTACTCCAATTATCTAGGAATCTCATCAAAATTATTCTGATGCACGAAAATTCTTCATCTTTACATAGAAAAAGTACAAAAAAAATTGTTCAAAAAAAAAAAAAAAAAACCCAAAATACACAGATTCCCTTTCTTTAAAAAGTAAAAAAAAAAAAAAAAAGGATATCATTTAAGTGTCCTGCCTCCAAATTTGTCTCTCCAAAACTCTCTGAATAGCATAAACAAGAATTTTAAAACTAACCCAAAATAGTAGACAGACAAAAAAAAACTCAAGCCGAATTTGAGGAACACAAGTTGAAGGCGCTGGTAGAAATAGAATACCAAACCCAAAAGGAAGACAAGAAGAAGAAGAAGAAGAAGAAAACCCAAGTGAGCCTTGTTCCATTGGTAACTAAATATTCTAATGACAACCACATTCCAAAACCCCAAACATATTTTTCCTGGAGGAATGGGAAAGGAGCAAAATCCTCCTACCTGATCTCTAATAAAAACAATGACAGAAATAGTAATAATACAGAACTGTTGGAGGAAATGGAAAGGCCTGTTTATATAGAAAGAGAGGGAGAGAGAAAGGGAAATAAGGGATGGTGAAAAGGAAACCAAACTTTATTTAGATTTTTGGGTAAGGTCACTATATGCTGTTTGAGATGAAAAGGAGGAGACTCTTGCACTTGTGGCAGCTGAAGCAAGGCGAAAACGACAGTGATTCGTTTGTGAACCGAGTTGGCGTGGTCTGTGGGTTTTGTCGGTGTTCTATTCTACTCTTAATATGTGAAAACGTTGATGGAGATGAAGAAAACAACAAGGAAGCTCATATGTGCTGGTTTATTATTCTGACTTGGGAGTTAGCGAACCAGTAATTGAGTTTGGAAGAGTAATTTATTACTTGTGATGATGACTTCCTTTGACTTGTATAGTTTACAGTTCATGGTAATTTGATGGTAATGAAATGATTGTGCTGCTGCTTTTGGGTTTTGTTCTTCCATTTTCAAGGACTCATGGGGAGGGATTTTTTCCCCTGCGAGCACCCCCTACAATGTTCACACAGTCCTATTTTCTAAAGGAAAAATGAAGTGGTCTTCTATCAGTACAATTCCTTTGATGGTTTTCTCAAACTCACTTTCACTCATCATTGAATTGAATGTCAAGAGAACTTACGATAAATATGTCATTAAATTATAAGGCAACTTAAATCAAGAGTGGTTGGTGGGGCTGATTTTTCCTATTGGCAACTTGCGTTTAGGTGGGATCTACTCTTAGAGGTGAATATTTTTTTAACAGAATTCAATTCAATGGTGAGCGAATGTTCAATGAATATAACGTTGAACTTAAATAAAAAGAAAGTGAAAAGAGCTGCAACGATCATATATGGGCTCAAGTGGACCCCATAGGTGTAGGAAAGAAATTTCCCGGCAAATAAAGGAGATGTGTTTTGGGATTGATTTTCCGAATGCCCATGGGTTTTGAATTTTGATTCTGAACGTCCATGGGTTTTGATTTCCTACACCTGCGGTCCAGGTTTTTATTTCAGGTCACTGGAGCACAATACTCAAAAGTCGCACGACAGGAGTCGACACCCTCTTAATTTAATTGAATCCGTTGTATTAACCACGTAATTAGTGCTACCGATGTGGTTACTTAAATTATTTAACACAATGCACGTGACATGTTTCTTTAATCCGCACCTCCTTTATCTCTCCCAAACGCTGCCCGTGGGAGGGCCCACACTGATGAAAGGTGGGTCCCAAGTGGGCCCTACAAACCTAGACTACATTATAGGTTGCTTATAGTCATAGGATAGCATTTCTCTTGGTATCATGCTACAACACGTGCATTCCAGCTTTGAATCGCCCACTTGGGGCCATCTTTGATCAATGCATGCACCCTCGTAACCTCATTCACTCTGACCTAGTCTTAGACTCAATTTCACTCAACTCAAACCTTTATCCTCCGTTGGATTGAATCTTAAAGAT
Organism: Umbellularia californica; assembly: GCA_028538565.1. Taxonomy (NCBI): domain Eukaryota; kingdom Viridiplantae; phylum Streptophyta; class Magnoliopsida; order Laurales; family Lauraceae; genus Umbellularia; species Umbellularia californica. The sequence goes on from JAPQWN010000012.1 coordinate 2,661,284, forward strand.
ATCTATGGTTAAAATGACTACTGAACATTTAAGGCTGTTAAATTAAAAGCTAAGATCATCTGACATTGCTGATTTGTTTCTATCACTTCTTTATTTATAAGGAGACCTTTCCGACCTCATCAACAAGAAAGCATCTAAGTAGGGCCCTACTATATACAAGCAATATGCAAGTTTCTTTAGAACATTGTCCTAATTAATAATGTATAAAATTATGATAATCACATTTCAATTCTATCCTTAATTTTATAGTGACACCTGATGATGTCAAACTCTTGTTCGGACACCACCGGTCAAGTAATAATGGTAATCAATGCAAATTAAGATGAGAGAGAGATTTATAGTGGTTCGGTCAGTGTGACCTACGTCCACTTTCGGAAAGGCTGAGGTATATTAATATTCAAGGGTTACAACTTAGGAGAGAGAGAGCTTTGCTAGTCAATAATAGTTGCCTGCCCCTCAAGTACCGAGGGGCTCTAGTATTTATAAGCTTCCCCTAACAGATGGGGAGACTTCTCAGCACGGTTCACGAGGAGCGTTCGAGGTGTCCTCGACTGGCGAGGCAGTTGCGATATTCTCCGCTGGACCTGGTAAGAGCGGGACGTGGCCTGACTGCTTCCGAAGCGCTCCGGACTGCTATGACGTGGCCGGGCATCGTGGATACGGGCTCGGACTGCAAACGGATCTCCATTAACTTTGGGCTTTGGCTTACGACAGATCGGGCCAAGTTGGGCCGGACTCATCATTTGCCCCTCAATGCCCCGCGCCCAAAGAAGTTTTGAAAGGGGGGCATTTTGCATATCTGGCTTCTCTTCCATTCAAATAACTGTTGCCGCGTTCCTCTCCCTGCAAGCTTCTTGTGCTCTTCGCCAGCCCTAAGGAGAAGGATTTTTTAGGAGTGTCCTGCCAGCGTGAGACTCCTCTGATGTCTGGTTTCCTTTTTTTTTTTTTTTATCCTAAGGCCTTGTAGGGTTTGTGAAACCCTAGGCTATAAAAGCCCTGTGAAAACCCACTTCACTCTCTTAATTTGTTCCTCTCCCCAGAGAAAGAAAAAGAGATTTTTTCTTCCCCTCTCTTTCCTCCATCCATCTTAGCTTTTCTTCATCCTTCCTCCATTCATCTTCCACTGCAACAAGAGGTGCCATGAAGAAGGAGCAGGTGGAGGTCAACGTTGACCCCGGACTGGCGGGCACGACGACTGCAGGACGGACCGCCGTTCAGACCACCGCGGCGGGCCCAGGCGGCGTGGGCGAGGCGTGCGCGGGCGGCGCCGGCGTGGGCGCTGCGGGCGCCGGCGGGGGCGCTGCTGGCGCGGGCGGCGCCGGCGGGGGCGCTGTTGGCGTCGGCAGGGGCGCTGCTGGCGCGGGCGGCGCCAGGGAGGGTGCTGCTGGCGTCGGCAGGGGCGCTGCTGGGGCGGGCGGCGCCGGCAGGGGCACTGCTGGCGCGGGCGGCGACGGCGGGGGCGCTGCTGGCCCTGGCGGCGCCGGTGCGGGCGCTGCAGGCGCTGGCGGCGCCGGTGCGTGCGCTGCAGGCGTCGGCAGGGGCGCTGCTGGCACGGGCGGCGACGGCGGGGGCGCTGCAGGCGCTGTCGGCGCCGGTGCGGGCGCTGCAGGCGCTGGCGGCGCCTGTGGGGATGCTGCAGGCACTGGCGGCGCTGGCGGGGGCGCTGCGGCCGGTGGGGGTGCTGCGGTCGCCGTCGCGGACGGCGTGGGCGCTGCTGGCTCGGGCGGCACAGCGGGCCCCATCGGCGGATGCGGTGTGAGCGTCTCTACACGGGCGACGACTGCTGGCACGTTGACACGCACGAGCGCCGGGTTGGGGGCCGCGTCGGGGGTGGCACTCTCAGCGGGCGTCACCGTAAGTGCGGGCGTGGCACCGTCCCTGGACAAGGGCGGCCTTGCCCAGGCGGGTACGCCTGCAGGACAGCAGGTGATGGCTGCAGGTGCGGGCGGCTCCGTTCAGGCGAGCACAGTAGCAGGCTCGGTCACCGAGGCAGGCACTGAGTGTAGGTCGAAGGTTTCAGGCCCGGGCGCCGCAGGCCCCGGGGCGACGGCATCAGGTGCGGAGACGGTGGCAGCGTCGGGCGGGAGCATGACCGCTGCAGCACGGGCGAGCGAAGCTGGATCATCAAGTAGAATTTTGCGTCGTCGCAAAAAGTATCAAGGAAAAGTGATTGTTGAGGATGGCGGATCCAAAGTAAGCTGTATTTTCAGTGTACTTAAAACAGATAGTGAACTTCTGAAGATTACTGTTTGTATCCCCCCGACTGTGATGTGCCGCCGGGCCGAGGCGGACGAGCCATCTTGTGATGATTACTCAGGTGACATTGTCATTTATGAGGAGATGATCGAGGCAGGGTTAAGGTTTCCGATACCCTCTCCAGTTTGCCGTATTCTTCACTATTTCTCCTTAACTCCAGGGCGATTAGCGCCCAACGGGTGGAGAGTTATGCTCGGATTCCTTGAGCTGTGGAGGAGAGTACACCAAGAGGACGCTTCTCCTCTCGAGTTTCATGCTGCTTACAGTTTAATCGAGTCCCCCGCCCCTCACAGGGGATGGTACTATTTTACCCCTAGGGGCGGAAAACTGCTGACGGGATTGCGTTCAAACTGCCACGATTGGAAGTCTCGCTTCTTCTTCATCGGTGGAGAATGGGTTGCTGAGTCAGATCGACCCTTGGTACCCACCCGATGGATTGACGCTAAGAGACTAGGTACATTTTATGACTGCTTTTTTTTTCTGATTTCTTCCTTATTGTTATGCATGTGCTCACTGTCAAGTCCTCATTTACAGATCCTCCCCTTCTGTCGACGGAGCAGGAGCGCAAGCTGCAAGCGGTGAGAGATCACCCTGACAAGGACTTGGGAGTCCTTCTTCCCAAGGAGAGAGGTAAGACCAGTGGACCTCCTACGGACTCTTCGTCTTTGGGTAACACTGGCGTACCCCATCCGGGATCGGCTTCAAAGAGAAAAGGTAAGTCATTTCAACTTTAGCAATGCTTTATGTGTTTACCTGATATGCCGTACTCCAATAACACTTTTCTTTAATAGGCCTAGAGGTAAGCAGGGAGATGATTGGAGCCCGCTTTTCGACCCGCTTCTCGGATAGGGGTACCCCCTCCACCAAGGCGGCGAGGACGAAGGACGTCTCTCCAAGAACCTCTCCGCCAGCGACTCGCGTCGAGCCCCGGGTGCCTCCTCCTCGAGTGGCTTCACCCCTGGTGTCCCCTCAAGCAGGGATCTCTTCCGCCAAGACTGCTTTCCCGCAGTCTTCCTCTTCAGCTACACCTCCTGTCCCTCAACTGTGTCCTCCACAACCGGGCCTTTCTACAGGGGTATCGGCTAGGACTGGTTCCATGCCGGGTCATTCATGGGAGATGCGGGAAAGGCTAGGGAGATATGTGCTGCCGCATGAGGCTTCTCGGGTTAATGCCCTGGGCACCGAGGGGGTTATTGACTCCTTTGTAGAGGGCCTGGCTCAGGTAAAGATTCACTATTCTTTATTTCTTTTTCTCCAGGCCGTTACCCCTTTATTCCTTTTTAACCGTCTCATTTCTCGTCCCTTATCTCATCAGGTCTCTACTGCCTCCATCTGCTTGCTGTCGAGAGCCCAATCTTATGGTCAGATGAGACAGGAGAAGGAGGCTGTGCAGCTAGAGCTCTGCACTGCTCAAGAGAAGATTACTGCTTTGGAAACCGCTGGTAGGGCTTCGGGGATTGATCTTGCTGCGGCCCGTGAGAGGGTGAGCGAGCTTGAGATCGGTCTTTCAGCAGCCAATAAGAGGGCGGCCGAGGCAGAAGTTGAACTTTCGAAGACCTGTGAGAAGGCTTCGCTCAATGAAGCTGAGCTTACGAAGGCCCGTGAGAGGGCTTCGCTCAGTGAGCCTGAACTTATGAAGGCCCGTGAGAGGGCTTCGCTCAGTGAGGCTGAGCTTGCTCGGACCCTTGAGAAGGCGAGGCTCAAAGAAGTTGCTATGGAGGCAGAGATGAAGGCAGCGAACGAGAGAGCTTTTCAAGCTGAGAGGGACCTACAGATTGGCCTTGCAGATGCCTTCATTGATGGCTACGAGGAGCTTCGCGAGAAGATTTCGGCTGCCTTTCCAGACATTGACATATCAGGCTTTGTGCCGATGGAGGCGCCTGATGATGGTGGCAGCAGCTCTGATGATGCTGAGGACGATGCAGAGGAGAGCGATGAGGTGGGGGATGAGAGTGATTAGAGCATAGGGACTATTGCTTCTGTTTTTTTGTTTTTTTTTTTTTTTTTTTTTTTTTTTGTAAAGGCAGGTAGCCTGACTTTTGTACTTAAGTCTATCTTTTGGAACATGCAACTTTTTGTCATAATACAAACATAGAATGTTTCATTTATTCATTGCCTGAACAATATTGACAGAAAAAAATTTTTTTTTTTTTAAAAATTAAATCAAGTCTCACACCCTCACTATTCTAATCATCTTCTGATGCTACTGGTAGTATTTCTTCAGATGTTCCGCATTCCATGGATGAGGTAAGACCTTTCCTTCAGAGTTCTGGATCCTGTAGGTGCCCGGTCTCACCACTTCTATTATGAGATACGGACCTTCCCAATTTGGACCCAACTTTCCTTCCCGAGAGTCCTTTGTGGCGAGAATCACTTTTTTGAGGACAAGGTCTCCTGGTTGGAAGGCACGAGGCTTCACCCTCGAATTGTAGTACTTGGCCATGCGTCGTTTGTACTCCGCATTACGGACCACAGACATTTCTCTTACCTCCTCTAGCAAATCGAGGTTGAGGCGGAGTCCTTCCTCATTGGTGGTAGGGTCGTAGTGGTGGACCCTTAAGGAATGTACCCCTATTTCGACAGGAATGACCGCCTCAGTCCCAAAAGCAAGAGAGAAAGGTGTTTCCCCGGTAGGCGTCCGTGGCGTAGTTCGATATGCCCATAATACCCCCGGGAGCTCGTCGACCCACAGACCTTTTGCTCTTTCGAGCCTTGTTTTGAGGTTGCGCAGGACTGTTCTCACCATCACCTCTGCCTGCCCATTTGCCTGGGGGTGTGCCGGGCTAGAGTGAGGCTGCTTTATTTGAAGGTCGGCGCAGAAGGAATTGAGTAGCCTGTTGTCGAACTGTTTGCCATTGTCACTGACAATGGCGTGAGGTATCCCAAAGCGACAGACCAGGTTTTTCCAGATGAAATCCTTCACCTTCGAGTCTGTTATCTTTGCTAAGGGTTCTGCCTCCGCCCATTTTGTGAAATAGTCTATGGCGACGACTATGAATTTGCACTGGCTTCTACTCAAAGGCAGGGGGCCCAAGATGTCAATGCCCCACTTGGAGAAAGGCCACGGGCTGAGGATGGTAGTCAGCTCTTCTGGTGGCTGCCTCGACACAGTGGCGAAGCGTTGGCACTTGTCACATTTCTTGGTGAACTCTTTGGCGTCTTTTACCATGCTTGGCCAAAAGTACCCTTGTCTAAGCGCTTTATGGGCGAGGCAGCGTCCTCCAGAGTGATTTCCACAAATCCCTTCGTGAATCTCTCTGAGGGCGTATTCAGCTTCTTCTGGGGAAAGGCAGCGCAGCAACGGCAGGTTGTAACCCTTTTTGTAGAGTACCTCTTGTAAGATGGTGAACTTAGAAGCTCTCACCCTGAGTTTTTTGGCTTCCAGGGGATCATCTGGGACTGTTTCTTCTTGGAGGTACGCCTTGATGGGGGTCATCCAGTTCAATTCGGCCGTGGTGCAGTTGACGCTAGTGGTGTCTGTATCCAACCTACTAGGCTCGAACTGGTGCCCCATGAAAGTTGGTTCCGCATATGAGGCCTGTAAGGATGAGGCAAGCCTGGCGAGTGTATCGACTGCCATGTTGTCCTCTCTTGGGATGTGACAAATCTTAAAGTGCTTGAACTGCTGGATTAGTCTTTTTGCCATGGCAAGATACTCCTGCATCCTTGCCTCCTTTGCTTCGAACTGCCCGTTTACCTGATTCACTATTAATTGTGAATCGCTATGGGCGACGAGGTACAGGGCGTCCATCTCAATCGCCAACCTTAGGCCAGAGAGGAGGGCCTCATATTCGGCTTCATTGTTCGAGGCATTGAAGTGGAGTTTTACCGCATACTTGATGGGTGTACCATCTGGGGTGCTCAGAAGGAGTCCTGCGCCACCTCCTTCACTTGTTGCGGAGCCATCAACGTACAGCTCCCACTGAGGCATAGAGGAAAAGTCTGATGTCTTGGTAAGCATTTGGGCGCCAAGCGAAGAATCAGAGGTTGCCGGGGCGTCGGGAGCAGAATTCCCCACATGTGTCGGGGCGCCCATAGAGGATTGGACGCCAGAAGAAGTCTGGGCGCCGAGAGAGGAGCTCTGGGCGCCCTCCTCAGTCTGGGCGCCCAGAGGTGTCTGGGCGTCCACTTGAGAGTCCTGGGCGCCCGCTTCAGTCTGGGCGCCCACTTCAGAGTCCTGGGCGCCCAGTGATGCTTGGGCGCCCGGGAAAGTTGGGTCTGTAGGCGGCAACATGGTGGGGTCCTCTACATGGGTAAACTCAGCAACAAAATCAGCCAGTGCCTGTGCCTTGATGGCAACCCTTGGTTGGTACTGAATATCAAATTCGCCCAATTCTACTGCCCACTTGAGGAGTCTCCCCGATACGTCAGGTTTTGCCAAAACTCTCTTCAGAGGTTGATCAGTGACGACGATGATTTTGTGGCCCTGGAAGTAATGACGTAGACGCCTTGCAGTAGAAATGAGGGCGAGCGCCAGCTTTTCCAACTCTGAATATCTGACCTCTGCCCCTCGGTATGCTCTGCTCACATAATAGATGGGTTTTTGCACTCCACTATGGTTCGTAATGAGAACAGAGCTCACCGCCGAGGGAGAGGCAGAGAGGTATAAATACAGCACTTCCTCAGACGAAGCATGTGAAAGGAGAGGAGGTGTGGCCAGGTAGGCCTTGAGCTTCTGGAAGGCATCCTCAGCCTCAGATCCCCATTCAAAAGCTTTTCTAAGAATTCTGAAGAAAGGCAAACACTTATCTGCAGATTTTGAGACGAATCTGTTTAGTGCTGCAATTCTTCCATTGAGGCGCTGCAGCTCCTTAGTCGAAGAAGGCGACCTCATGTCCAGTATAGCCTTGATTTTATCGGGGTTTGCCTCAATCCCCCTCTGATTGACCATGAAGCCCAAGAACTTCCCTGATCCCACGCCGAAGGCGCACTTCTCGGGGTTCAGCTTCATGTTATAGGTCCTAATAACACCAAAGGTCTCTTGAAGATGACCGATGTGATCTGCTGCAGCCAAGCTTTTCACCAGCATGTCGTCCACATACACCTCCATCGTTCGCCCGATCTGAGAGTGGAACATTCTGTTCACCAGGCGTTGGTAGGTTGCTCCAGCGTTCTTTAGTCCGAAGGGCATAACCCTGTAGCAGTAGGTGCCCTTCGGAGTGATGAAGGATGTTTTTTCCTGGTCTTGAGGGTGCATGCTAATCTGGTTATATCCAGAATAAGCATCCAGGAAGGAGAGAAGCTCGTGTCCCGCTGTGGCGTCGATGAGGAGGTCAATCCTGGGCAGCGGGTAGCTGTCTTTTGGGCATGCCTTGTTGAGTTCGCTGAAGTCTACGCAAAGGCGCCACTTCCCGTTTGCCTTGGCCACCATCACCACATTGGAGAGCCATTCAGGATACGCCACTTCCCTGACCGCCCCGTTATCAATCAGCTTTCCGACCTCCTTGTCTATTGCCTGGGCCCTTTCAGTGGAGGCGCCCCTTAGCTTTTGCCGAACAGGTTTGTGGAGAGGGTTAACATTGAGGCGATGGGTGGCGACTGCTGGGTCGATTCCTCCAAGATCCGCATGTGACCATGCGAATATGCCCATGTTATCCCTCAAAAAATCTGTCAATTGGTCAACCAGATCCTCCGGGAGTGAAGAGCCAACATATACTTTCCTCTCTGGATGCTCCTCATTCAAGATTATAGGGGTAAGTTTTTCAACAGGTTCCCCTCTTTCTGTGGTGGCATCATCTCTTGGGTCCAAGACTTCAACCTGCATCGCCTCCTGTGTTATCTTGGCCTTCATCGAGGTGACGTAGCATTCTCTTGCTGCTACTTGGTCTCCTCTAACCTCCCCCACTCCATTCGGGGTTGGGAAGCGGAGGATAAGATGATAGGTGGAAGGGACTGCTCTTAAGGAGTTAAGAGTAGGTCGCCCCAGAATGATGTTGTAAGCTGATGAACAATCTATCACCAGGAAATTGACCATTGTGGTGGAGGTTCGGGGGGCTGTCCCGGCTGTAACCGGCAATGTGATTGCCCCCAAGGGATACACCTTCTCCCCCGAAAAACCAATGAGAGGAAATTTGACAGGCTGTAACCTCTCTCGGCCCAGCCTCAACTTGTCATAAGCCTCTACAAACAAGATATCTGCAGAGCTTCCACTATCCACCAAGATCCTATGTACCTGGAAATTGGCGATGGTCATCAAGAGCACCAGAGGGTCGTCATGAGGGTGCTGGATGCCTTCTAGATCTTTATCCGAGAAGGATATAGTTTCGTCGGCGCTGTGCCTCGGTGCTTTTGACGGGCGTGGCTCCTCAGGATGCCTCGCCTTCCTGGCATAGGCTTTCATGGCGGAGAAAGACTCCGCTAACCCTCCAGAGATGGTTCGGATTTCTCCAATAGGGTGCTGGTTTTCGGCATTGTGAGGTGGCGGTGGCGCCTGCCCCCTACCAGCAACATATTGGCGCAGGTGTCCACGCTGGATGAGATCCTCAATCTGCCTTTTGAGGTCGAAACAATCATCAGTGTCATGACCGTGGTCACAATGGAAGCGACAATATTTGGTCATGTTCCTGCGGTTTGGTGGAGATTTCATTTTCCCCGGCCATTTTACTGCAGGATCATCTTGTATTTCAAGCAGAATGTGCCCAACGGCAGCATTGAGAGCCGTAAAAGTTTGTTGGGTTCTTGGCGGAACAGGGCCGAGTCGGTCTCTCTGGGGAGCAGGACCGAGTCGGTCTCTGGCAGGTATCCTCTCGGTTCTGCTCCGCTTATTGCTTGGCTCCCTCTTGTCGTCTCTATCGTGCTTTCCTTTGTCCGCCGCTCTGGAGGACTCGCCTCTGGAGGACTCGCCCCGCCTGGCCCTAGTAGCGTCCTCAGCATTCATATATTTCTGGGCCTTCGCCAGTAGCTCCGTCATGCTCTTTGGCGGGCGCTTCATTACTGAGAAGTAGAAACTGGAAGGACGGAGGCCTCCCAAGAAGGCTGTCATGGTTACCTTGTCATCGGCTTCCTCAATCTGAAGTACCTCCTCGTTAAAACGAGTGAGGTATGCCCGGAGACTCTCATTACTATCCTGCTTTACACTCAGCAGGTGTGTGGCTGGCTTTTGGTGGCGGCGTCCTCCAATGAAATGTGATACGAAGGACCTGCTTAGCTCCTCGAATGTGGAGATGGAAGCTGGGGCGAGATTGGAAAACCACTGTCGGGCGGAACCCTTCAACGTGGTTGGAAACGCCCTGCACATAATCTCCTCCGGGATACTGTGCAGCTGCATTATTGTTTTGTAAGTTTCTAGGTGATCCAGCGGATCCTTTGCTCCATCAAAGGTTTCCATGGATGGCATCTTGAACTTACAAGGGAGTGGATAGTTCACCACGTCAGGCTTGAACGGTGTGTCCGTTCGCCTGACTAGGTAATCCACGGTCTCTGGTGCGCGTGCCTTCATGGCGTTGAAAACATCGCCTAGTTGATCTTGCATCTCTCTGAGCTTCTCGTCCCATCGGTTGGGGGCTGCTCTGCTTGAATCGTAGAAGTAGCTCGCGCCTTCCAGCTCCTGATTCTCACTTTCCCCTTCCTGGAAATGAGGATCCTCCCCATCAGAAGCGGAGGGAGGATGTGAAAATTCTCCATGATTTGACCCTCCCGGAGGTGGGGGTCCTCCTGGAGGTGGGGGTCCTCCCAACTGGGCCCCACGGGGGGCGCCCTGGGGATGGGCGCCAGGGTGTACACCATGGGCGCCCTGTGCATGGGCGCCCGGGGCCTGGGCGCCAGGAGCATGGGCGCCCGGGGCCTGGGCGCCAGGAGCATGGGCGCCCGGAGCCTGGGCGCCTAGGTGGGGAGCTCCTCGCCGTCGTGGAGCTCTTTGATGCCCCGGGCGTGTGCCTCCTTGCGGTACTCCTCCGACCCCTCCTTGCCCCGCGAGCATGAGTTGTAGTATTTGATGGTTTTGGGCTACCATCTGTTGCATAGTCTCCAACATTAGTTGAGGAGTGGGAGCAGGAGCATTCGGGCCAGGATTAGTCAGTGGAGGACCATCCTCGCCCCCTTCGCGTCTTGTCGATCTGGTGGTCACCATAATTGGAATGAGAGTGAAAACTTTTTGTACGTTTCCCACAGACGGCGCCAAACTGATGATGTCAAACTCTTGTTCGGACACCACCGGTCAAGTAATAATGGTAATCAATGCAAATTAAGATGAGAGAGAGATTTATAGTGGTTCGGTCAGTGTGACCTACGTCCACTTTCGGAAAGGCTGAGGTATATTAATATTCAAGGGTTACAACTTAGGAGAGAGAGAGCTTTGCTAGTCAATAATAGTTGCCTGCCCCTCAAGTACCGAGGGGCTCTAGTATTTATAAGCTTCCCCTAACAGATGGGGAGACTTCTCAGCACGGTTCACGAGGAGCGTTCGAGGTGTCCTCGACTGGCGAGGCAGTTGCGATATTCTCCGCTGGACCTGGTAAGAGCGGGACGTGGCCTGACTGCTTCCGAAGCGCTCCGGACTGCTATGACGTGGCCGGGCATCGTGGATACGGGCTCGGACTGCAAACGGATCTCCATTAACTTTGGGCTTTGGCTTACGACAGATCGGGCCAAGTTGGGCCGGACTCATCAACACCAACTTGTATTAAAATAAAATTTTAAAACTATATCACTAGAAGAGATGACAAATTAAATTATCAGTGAGTGAGTCTCATGTAAGACTTCAACGCATCCTACTTCCAGAAAGCATGTGAGGACAGGAAGGGGAGATTCCATTTACCTTTCTTTCATCATCGTGGGATGCGGACCATGTATGGAGCCAAAAAAAAATTAATAGAAGCTGGGAAAAGCACAATGATGTGTCAGAACAAGACCATGTGCCTGCCATCCCCATAGAGCCTAAGTACACCATTGTAAGACATACTGGCTGGCATTCACCAGCCCATTTGACCCTTTTCTCCAAAAAATTTTAGGTCCTTCTAGTTCGAGTATTTAGCCATAATTTATTTGGACACCTTTCAGTTTCATGTCCCAAGAATTAGTAGCAGTAATAACTAATAAGGATGTGCAAATGGTATGAGGATTTGTATTGAAATCTTAATAAAATGATAGCTTTGCTTTTACATTCAAACAAGCATTGCCTATTGAAAAGGTGAGGATTCGGTTCTGTTTGAAGTTGAGCATTGATTGCTTTTCCCTGTGAGTGACCATGTGGGAACACTTCAGTTCACAGTCACACAGCTAGCAAAGCAGCCATCGGCGGAGTGGGCACGGCAAAGAAAAATAAAAAGTCCCATCCGATGCAGCTTGTGCTATTGCCCACTCTATTGCAAATGCAATGCACCTCTCTGTTCATCTCAGGCACCCTAATAAATCGAGCAACAGTCGAAGAACAAAAGAAGACAGAGATGTCATGCCAGCTTTCTCACTCGGTTTTACAGCCTTCTTTTTCTTCTTTTGTCCTGATGTTGATGTTGGCCCATATGTACGCGTCGGTCGCCATCTGAATACTCTGAAGGTTGTAATCTCAATGCCAATGAACGCTGAAAATGATGATGAGACTGGGTGAGAACAAAATCCAGTTTAGAATGGTGATGAGTAAAGAGGAGTCTCTCATCCACTCGGAGAATATGAACGGCGAGGATCATTTGATGGGGGAATCCAGTGATTTGTGTCATAATTTACATTTATTTGTGATAAATGATTGAGGCCCGAGAATCATCATATCCTCAAAAAGACTCTCTCCAAGAAAGGCTTGGGTACCGACATCCATCCAACTGGCAGGCCTTTTGTCTGATCAAATTAAAGTCGATGTTCATTGTTCTTGACAGGTGTTAAATTAGTAGAAACATGTCACTATGTCAAGGAAGAAGAAATGAAAGCAGAAGAGGGAAAAAACAAGCCATGGAAGGTAGTATGCCTACATCAAATAAGCTCCACCCCCGTGTCTCATGCTCTTGACCCATCCTTGTGATTTACGCAAGTTATTGACTAATTGACAGGACATTTCGTAGTTACTGTTTGCTACATGTGAAATTAGGCCCCCGATTTAGAAAAAAGGGCAAGAGGGCTTGAAATTCGCCGGTCACCAGCCAAGTTTGGCATACCCACAAGCATGAAAACTCAAAAATGAACCAAAAGTGGGTGGGTGATGCAGATAATTCTAAATTTCACTATCAACACTTCCTTTTTAAATCTTGCTGGTATGCTAAAGATTCAGGAATCAATAGGTTGGGCCTCATTTATCCTATCCCATGCATCACTAGATCACTGGACTGTGACGTCTTGAGCTAGCCTGTTCAGGGTTAAAAACCCGAACTCATCCCCCACTGAACAAAGGTTGGATCAAGTCAGATGAGGTCTACCCTTAAAAATTTTGTATTTGTAATGTTGAAAAGAAAAGAAGGAGAAGCTGGTCTCTCCTTGGTCCTCTCCATTAGTATTATTATTTTTTCACTTGAAAGGGGGTGCAAGAACAGGGGAGATTAAAGTGGGAGAAAGGGAAATTGAAAAAAAAAAAGGGATTTCTATACCTCTATATAAACCCTTATATAAAAGAGGCATAGTTGCAAGGTTGCTTTAGTGCAACCACTGTGGGGCCCATCAAAAAATTTATAATAATATATATAATAATATATTATATAATAATATAATAATATAATATCTATACACTTATTGTCCTTCTATCTCATACAAGCTTTTTCACTACACCATTGTGGGGCCCACCCCCAAATATTATAATATCAAATAATAATATACCCTTATATAAAAGAGGCATAGTTGCAAGGTTGCTTTAGTGCAACCACTGTGGGGCCCACCAAAAAATTTATAATAATATAATAATATAATAATATAATATCTATACACTTATTGTCTATCTATCTCATACAAGCTTTTTCACTACACCATTGTGGGGCCCACCTCCAAATATTATAATATCAAATAATAATATATTATTTTGAAAAATTGTAAACTTTTTCACTACACGTTTGTGGGGCCCACCCCAAAATATTATAATGCAAACTTTTTCACTACACCATTATGGGGCCCACTCCCAAATATTTACAATCTGCTATCTACTACTATACCATCATAAAAGAGGGAAAGTTGCAAACTTTTTTCACTACACCATTGTGGGGCACACCCCCAAATATTATAATATAATTTAATAATATATTATTATGAGAAATTGCAAACTTTTTCACGATACCTTTGTGGGGCCCATCCCTCAAAAAGTATAATATAATATAATAATATTTTATTGTGAGAAATTACAAACTTTTTCACTACACCATTATGGGGCCCACCCCCAAATATTTACAATTTGCTATCTACTACTATACCATCATAAAAGAGGGAAAGTTGCAAACTTTTTTCACTACACCATTGTGGGGCGCACCCCCAAATATTATAATATAATTTAATAATATATTATTATGAGAAATTGCAAACTTTTTCACGATACCTTTGTGGGGCCCATCCCCCAAAAAGTATAATATAATATAATAATATTTTATTGTGAGAAATTGCAAACTTTTTCACTACACCATTGTGGGGCCCACCCCAAATATTATAATATAATATAATAATATATTATTTTGAGAAATTACAAATGTTTTCACACCACCTTTATGGGGCCCATTTCAAAATATTATAATGCAAACTTTTTCACTACACCATTGTGGGGCCCACCTCCAAATATCCACTATCTAGTATCTATCTTCTACTCTTATAAAAGAGGCAATGTTACATGGTTTCTTTATTACAACCACTGTGGGGCCCACTAAAAATTTTATAATAATATATTATATAATAATAATAATATAATATCTACACCCTATTGTTTATTTATCCCATACAAACTTTTGCACTACACCATTGTGGGGCCCACCCCCAAATATTATAATATCATATAATAATATATTATTTTAAGAAATTGCAAACTTTTTCACTGCACCTTTGTGGGGGCCCACCCCAAAATGTTATAATGCAAACTTTTTTACTACACCATTGTGGGGCCCACCCCCAAATATTTACTATCTGCTATCTACTACTATACCATCATAAAAGAGGGAAAGTTGCAAACTTTTTTCACTACAGCATTGTTGGGCCCACCCCCAAATATTATAATATAATATAATAATATATTATTATGAGAAATTGTAAACTTTTTCACTATACCTTTGTGTGCCCAACCCCAAATATTATAATGCAAACTTTTGCACTACACCATTGTGGGGCCCATCCCCTAAATAGTATAATATAATATAATAATATATTATTTTGAGAAATTGCAAACTTTTTCACTACACCATTGTAGGGCCCACCCCAAATATTATAATATAATATAATAATATATTATTTTGAGAAATTGAAAACTTTTTCACTACACCTTTGTGGGGCCCACCCCAAAATATTATAATGCAAACCTTTTCACTACACCATTGTGGGGCCCACCTCCAAATATCTACTATCTACTATCTACTACTATTATAAAAGAGAGAAAGTTACAAATTGTTTTTCACTACACCATTGTGGGGCCCACCCCCAAATATTATAATATAATATAATAATATATTATTATGAGAAATTATAAACTTTTTCATTACACCTTTGTGCAGCCAACCCAAATATTATAATGCAAACTTTTTCACTACACCATTGTGGGGCCCACTCCCAAATAGTATAATATAATATACTAATATATTATTATAAGAAATTACAAACTTTTTCACAACACCTTTGTGGGGCCCACCCCCAATTATTATATTATAATATAATATAATCACATATTATTATTATATTATAATAATAATAATATAAAATCTATATCTATACTCTTATTTTACAAGAGAAGAGAAGTTGTATACTTTTTCACTACACCTTTGTGGGGCCCCCCAAATATTATAATATAAGATAATATAATAATATATTCTTATTATATTATAATAGTAATCATATAATATCTATGCCCTTATTATAAAAGAGAAAAAAGTGTCATGCTTTTTCTCTACACAACTGTGGGCCCCACTTAGTATTTTGATATTATATATATATATATATATATAATAAAAGAGAACTACACATATGTGGGCCCCAATAAAAGAGAAGAACTTGCCATGCTTTTTCTCTACACATTTGTGGGCCTCACTTAGTATTATTATATTATATTATATATATATATAAAATAAAAGAGAACTACATGTCTGTGGGCCCCACTTAGTAGAAGAACTTGTCATGCTTTTTCTCTACATCTAGACGTCTGTGGGCCCCACTTAGTATTATTATATTGTATATATATAAAATACAAGAGAACTACACATCTGTGGGCCCCACTTCGGATTATTATATTATTTGTATGCTCCACTTAGTATTATTATATAAAATGAGAACTACACATATATGGGCCCCACTTAGTAGAAGAACTTGTCATACTTTTACTCTACATCTACACATTTGTAGGCCCCACTTAGTATTATTATATTATATATAAAATAAAAGAGAACTACACATTTGTGGGACCCACTTAGCAGAAGAACTTGTCATGCTTTTTCTTTACAAATCTGTGGGCCCCACTTAATATTATTATATTATATTTTATATATATAATCAAAGAGAACTATACATCTGTGGGCCCACTAAGTATTATTATATTTCGATGAAATGCTTAGCTCAGATGATCATGAAAAGGGTTGTGTTTGAAGAATTTGTTCTTTCACTACAACAACTCAAATGAGAAATTTCAGTTGAGATTTTCATGTATAAAAAAGTTCAACTTCAATCCTAATGCCTGTAAAGACACAATTTGCTTGGAATCTTTGTGATTTGTTGTTGATTCGTTTAAAGCTATGAATTGTGTACTGTTTTTGTTGGTTAGTATTTTGTTTCATTGAATTTGGTAGGTATTTGGTGTTAGGTTTTAGACAAATTTTAATGGAAAATGGGCCGGGAAATTGGTGAGTGTTTTGCCTAATCATATATGGCCAGAAAAGGTTGGTTTTCAACTTTTTTTTAAAAAATTAGTTTCCTTCCATATATCTTGTTATCCTATATTCTTTTTTCTTTTTTCTATTGAAGCTTTTACTAAATTTCATAGGAACAATGAGTGATTGTAAATTACTTAATTTGCCAAAAAAATGAGTTATATGTAAACTGGTCATTCTCCATTGGGATAGTTAATATTGAGTTTGTCAACGACTTTATTTTTTCAGATTATCATACTGAAAGAGTATGTTCCTTGAAAGAGTATGTTCCTTGCACATACATTGCATGTGCAGGGCTCCACTAGTAATATTTAAATGTTGAAGGATGTCAAGTTGGGATTTTGATAGGTGTGGATTTCAGGGCTTTGAAAAGGACTTTAAAGAGGAGAAGAAAAAGAGACTTACAGCCAGTTTTAAGACTCATTAAAGAAAGGGTTATAGATTATCCACTGTACCAAATGGTCTTCAATGGTCTGAACCAATTTTTACCAATATTGGAGTGAAATTTGTCTACTTTGAAAGGTTTAAATTTTTAATAAAGTGGTGCCCGTAATGAGCCATACGAGTTTCTAGGAATTGTCCAAATATGATATCTCTAAATACTTGCAGCCAAACAGGCCAAAGGTATGGATTTTGGGGCCTATGCATTCTGGAATTTCTTGTCTTGGAGCATTTGGAATTCCCAAGGCTGATTAATGTTAAAAAAAGTGGATATCTTAAAATTCATGGAAAAACTGTCATTTAAATGCCATTTTAAATATTTTTTTTCATTCAAGCAAGGCATTTGGAATTTTAGAGAACAACACGGGCACACTTGCTAGAAATTATAGACAGAGACATCTGGACTTTAAATTTGCTTGCAATCAGATATGTCCTAACAAGCATTTTTTACAATAATTTCTAAAGATGGAATTCTAAACAATTTTTTTTTTTTTTTTGCTATTGGAGGGTTCCCAACCCTTTGTGCTAGACTAATCCCTCCGAGCCCAGAGGAAAGCCAGGTAAACTTCTCTGTAGCTCCAGTGTGGTAGTGCAGTTTCGAACCTATAACCTCCCGATGCAAACCGTGGTCTTAGGCCAACTAAGCTACCCCTTGGGGTTATGGAATTCTTAACATGATATGACAACTTGTCCACTTAGCATTTCAAACTCCCTTCTTCCATCGCAAATTCTTAGAATTTCAACCCACTTGAAAAGTCACAAAAAGCCTTTGAAATTCTCAGAATTCCAACCCCTTTGTGGCTTATTTCTGAAAAAGAATTATGAGAATCATCTAAGGGCTTGTTCGCTTAGAAGTTGGTTTCGGATGATGTCCCCAAAGCATTCCAAATGCTCTACTTGATTACTAGAATTTTGAATATCAAGCCCCTTTTAGCCTTGTAAATTCTCACAATTACAATATTCTAAATGCTAAATTGGTTTTGAGCATTTTGGAATTTACTTGGGGACACCATTTGGAGATTCCAAACACTTCAATATTTGGGCTATGGTTGCTCAACTTGACATCTTTCATATATAACTTGTATAAGGCAAGTGAATGACTTGAGGGATAGGAATTAGGCGCCTTGATGTACATAGTACAATATTGGATAGTTCTTATTCCAATCATTAACAGAACTTTCATTAAAAAAAAAAAAAAAAAAAAAAAAAAAAAAAAAGAACTATGAGCTCTTTATAATGTCCCTTGTCACCCTATTTGTGCCAGGTACAGCAAAATTAGCTTTATAAAGCATTTTCAATTATACCATCGGAAAGATATTAATGCTCTAGCCGTTATGTCTATATGCATAGTGTACATTGTATGAGTCTTGCATTTGAGTGTTACCTGACTCTGCAGTCGTGGCTTTCATATAGATTGAATTTCACATCATGCCCTACTGAATATGGACTTCTTTTGACTTAAAATGGGCATTTGAACTCTACTGTGATGTCTTAAACCCTTTTCCTCTGCTAATTATCAATACACATTGATGATCACTTTATATTTCAATGTGCATATACACAAATAATAACTATATAAGGGCCTTACTATTTCACAATCAGTACATATTAATCAAAACCATGCTGATTATATATGCAATTGAAGTGTGTATATTGTTAAAATTACCGTGCTTGATTGTTATCAGCAATTACGTAAAAGGATTCCTATGTAAGACAAATGACATCGTTTTTCTTTTATGTGAATACCTATATAAATCCTTTTGCATTTTCCATAATCATCCATTTCAAATAAACACGAAATCAAAGTTCTTGAAACCACCCACCACAAGTGATGCCACGTCCAAATGAACAACCACAAGACAAAATGAACATCCACATCAGGTTAAATAGGGTTTTCCAGACTTTGAATGCAGTGTGTGCCGAATTACTTGTTGCTAGATGAGAATTAGATAGTCCTATGCAGAACATACTTGTTGCTAGGTGAGAATGAGATGGTCCCATGCAGAACATTGTCTTATTTAAAAAATTCAAACGCAAGAAGGTCCGCAATGTGGAGCGGATTCCTGACTGAGCCTTGACGATTCAGAGACAAACACCTTTTGGTGCTATTTAAACAGTATAGACTAAAGTCCCAACCACCTAATGCAACCACCCGCGGCCCACCTAATGCAGAAAATATGTTAGTTCCCTTTCCAAAATGCTAGGAATAAATTCCAGCACGCACAAGGGCCGCTACACTTGCAATCTTAATCAGATGGCTAGGAGCAGTGTACAACTGAAGTTGCTTTCATGGTAGCAACGCAGCATCATTAGAACAAGGGGAATTGGGGAAAAATAAATTCTATTGGCATTCAGATGCTACTTATCTTCCTACCTTGTTATCAAATAAAGAATCTCCAAGACAAGTAAAATGAACTTCTATATATGTACGTACGTAAGATAGACAAAGTGAGGACCTGCTGATCAAGAGGAAAATATCTACTGCCAAGTAACGAATAGCCTAGCAGAAGTAAAAGCAGCAGACAGCAGCAATGGATGGCAGGGGAGGGAATGAATGAATGGCAATGCTACTACATACATGCTCGGGGACATGGTGTTTCTTTCTACTCCCAAGTCCTAACTTTAGTCGGTCTTGGCGCGGCCGGACCCAATGGCAGCATCAGGGATCCACGAGGTCCAAAATACAGGCAGGAGGGTGCATGCGGCCTGGATGAGGATGGCCTGAGGCAGGCAAGTGAAGTCATCACCAGAGACACCCATAAAGGCAGCAAGGGCGACGCCCAAATAGCCACTAACAATGGTGGCAAGGGCTATGGCCGACATAACAAATGCCATCAGGGATCCCTCACAACCCGCTGGGCAAAGCCCCGCCATCAACACGCTGAAGGGCAGCACCTTGAACAGAGGCAACACCTCTAGCAGCCCCGAGAACAACACCACGTATGTGCCATCCGACACCCCCATCTCCCTGTACAATCTCCCCACAAACAGCGCGTCCGACACCATCAGTGCTGCCGTGGCCACCTGCACCCCAGATATAAGCTTCCTCGCCGGGACTGCCTTCAGCCACCTGTTGTAGCTGGCGCTCCATGCGAGCATCACCGCCTGCCCAAAGACCTTGGAGATCCCAAGTAAGGAGGAGTCAAGCTGCAGCTGCTGAGTCTGGTAGAAGAACATGGTGCCCATGAGGATGGGGATGATGGCAAACGACATCGTGAACCAGGCAATAGAGTATGCGATATCGGGCCTTTGCAGTGCCAAGGACAGTTGAGAGAGCTGCTTCCTGATGTTGCTGCCGCCAGAGGAGGATGAATATGATTTATTTTTATTGTTCTTCTTCTTGTTGTCACTAATTATGGGTTTTGGGAGGTTGAGGGAGCTCTCACGAACAGAAGCGGTTGCAAGGAATTGGAGGGCGAGGAGAAGGCCAAAGATGATGAACATGGAATGTGGAGATATCCGACTGATGCAAATGCCTCCCAAGAGGTTTCCGAGTGCGCCGCCAATAGAAGCCAACATCCAGACAAATGACTGAAGCTCTCCACCGCCACCTTCGGAGGAGGTGGGGGAGGCTGGTTTTCCTGTCTCGGCAACCAAGGCGTCGTTAGCAACCTCAACGATTGAGGCACCGAGGTTTCCAAGGAGAAGGAAGAGAGACATGGTGAGGATGGAGATACTTGATGCCGGAGTCACTCCAACCACTAGCCATGACACGCTTTGTAATAAAGCTGCACCACATTCCAGTACACAACACCGTTAGACAGAGCTTGACTCTCAACAAAATTCGGTAAGGAAGAAGATGATTATAGTTCTAAGGCATATGCCATGTACTTAATTGAGGCCAGTTGGTGTAGAGAGGGGTAAGAAGCAAGTTTACCAATGGGAGGATGGCAGATTGATCTCCTCATTGATAAGAGGGAAAAAAAAAAAATCAGTTCCACGAGATTATCTAGCCCTTGATTTAAGTGCACAAAGTTTAATGTCATCTTAACTATTGATTTTCTTGAAACTAAATCCAACGGTGAGTGAAGGTTCAGCGAGTGTAAAAATATATCTAATGCCAGATCACGGGATGAAACGACTATCAAAGGGGCTGCATCGATGAAAGGTAGGCTCAAGTGGGCGCCACAATGCTGGACTGCACTTACAATTGCTCCTGGGATAACATTTCCCTCATTTGGGAAATTTTGGATGTTCATTGTATCCTCTTTTATATAATTTTCCCATTGTGCTTCGCCATGGTTTGCTACAAGGGAGAATTATCTCCAATGAGTAGAGGGAACATGCAGTCCCGCTCTATGGGCCAACCTTTTGATCAATGAAGCTCTTTTCACCCTCTTCTTCCCATGATATTTGATATCATGCCCAATTTGATGCTCATCAAATCCTTACTCACAGTTGAATTGAATTTCAAAATTTCAAAATAAATTATAATTAAAAGATTATTTAACAGTTGAATCAAGTGCTAAGATAATCTTCAACCAAAAAAAAAAAAAAAAGCATAAGATAATCTGAAGCAGTTAAATCCATGTCTAGGATAATCTGATGGGGACATGACCCTTATTAGTAAAGACTAAAGAGACCTTTCATCCGTACTACTGGGAGTAATAGGAATTGAAGAATGACACTACTCCTGCATTTATTATAGAGAAAGAAAAACTTATAGTCAAAAGCACCAACTGAAACTGAATTTCTAGTTTTATAAACAACTATTCCACACAAAGTACACCCACATAGCAGCCACTTATCGAAAATCTGGTGATCCATCGGCCAGATTGGGTTGGAATTGATGAAGATAGGAATTAGTTCTAAAGTTAGCATCAGCAGCAGCATCATTCCAGATCCAGATCCAGATCCAGATCAAAAAGTAATGGGATGGGATGGGATGGGATGGAATGAATACAGATGATTAATTGCGAGCGTACCTCCAATGGCGATGTAGGGGATGCGATGCTCGCCTCTGATGTAGACGGCGTCGGAGATGATGCCGTAGAGGGGCTTACCGACCATGGGAAGGTTGGCGGAGTTCTGGAGGAGCTGGAGCGTGGAAGGTGCGACCTTCAGCCCGTCCTTGAGGAAGAAGTTGACGCCCATCCATGCGAAGCACCGGAATCCCTGAACCCAAAATCCCAATCCCAAAAGCCTACGCACCCAATTCGCTGCCTCCTCTTCCTTTGGATCCTTCATCTCATCTCCTCTTTTCCTATTAATTCACTTCCTTCCCTTCGACCAATCGAATCGATCGATCAATGCCAATGCCCTTTCTTTCTTGCACCTTCGCTAGAGAGAGCGAATGAATGAGAGAGAGGGAGAGCGAAAGTTGCGGAAAGGTGTGAGGAAGAGATGCATGAATGCATCTCTTTGGTTGCTTCTGTATCAGTTTACATATACGTGTCACTCGATTGAGGTTTGCGGGTTGTAGTAAGAGCCCCTCGTTGCCACGTGGACAGTGTCTATTTGCTTCTGATTGTGGAATCCCAGGTGGTGACCACCAATGCCACAGTTTGAATATTGAAATCAGCAACACCATAATGTTAGGGAATGAAATGAGGTTATGTTTAAGAATGCAGGATACCAATGACTCTCCTATATAAAATGCCAAGTTTTTTCTTTTTTCTTTTTTTTTTTTTAAATTTCTAAAAAAGCAATTGAGAGTTTGTAATTAGCTAACATCATATTTTATAGGAGAAAGTTCGAAAATAGGCTGAAACATTATTTCCCTATTTAGTTCAATCACGAACCGGATTATACTAGGTTTTATGGCACGGGATTCTTCCATAATACTAGGTTTTATGGCATCAATAATCTTTCTCAAGATCCTTATGATTTTCTTGAAAACCCTAATAATACCCTGTTCGACTGAGATTGACAAGATGCAATGAAACCACCTAAGATGCAAAGTAGTGGTTGATGTATATTCATTCCATTACAAAAGCTCTTTGGGATCAGGAGTCGGTGGAGAAATCTTTTTCCTTTTTTGTTCTACATAAAAAAAAAGTAGAATAAAGTCAAAAGGCAAGCGTCCAAAATGATACCAGAGAAAGATGAATAAACAACTATCTATAATAATATATGAATCCAGACCTTTCATGTGATGGGATCACCCCTCCCAATGCAGTAGTGAAAAAGCAATTTCGAATGGGACGAGTTAGAGAGATGTCCATTAACTAGCACTTTAACTTTTAAAAGGCTGTTCAGGGCACCCTATTCTTTCTAGGACATCTGCTGCTACCAGACAATAACTAACTGCTGGGCGTGTTTATTTGAAGTATCCTTGGAAGAAGGTATTCATCACGCAATTGGTGGGGAAGACTTCATGATTGATGGGGCCATTTCATCAGACTCAATTCAGCAGAATTTCTCAAAGGAATTTAGTGCCTGCCTGATTTAGAGAAGTTAACGGTCACACAGTCTTGCATGTTTGTTCTCAACATGACCTTTAAATCTACCTAATGTCAATGTCAGTCGAAGTTATCAAGTATCAAGAATATACGAGATTCCTGAGAAGCAAAAGATGTCGGCAGGTAAGCAGGCTTTCTACCATGGCATACAGAAATTGCTCCAAGTGATTTCAATGCTTCTGAGCATGATGAAATATTTTTAGTCAAAGCCCTTCTTACTTATCACTGATCAATCAAAAACTGTAGCAAAGACCATGCTAGGAAAAGAAAATACTTCCCATCGAGTAAGCATCTATACTGTTTTTATTCATGCACCTCAAATGAAATACCACAATTGCCATCATTTTACAAGTATACAAACAAACAGTCCAAGATTCAAACGAAGAATAGAAGACATGTACAGAAGCTTCCTTGCAATATACACACAATACTATTAGTAAAAAAACAAAAAAAAAAAAGAACCACAGAAAAACAAATGTACAAGAAACCCAGCAGGAGTTCTTTTTTTTTTTTTTTTTTTTTTCTCTTTTTGAATCATCAGGATGGGTTGGCATTGGAATTGATAACCTTGCTTTCGGGAGCTCTATCCCGTTGCTCTATATAAGCAGATGGGAACCAACCGGCCTTCCCATTGCACTCACCTTCAGACCATCCATTAGCTGCAACCTGTTGAATAAGATCCAACAATTGAAATGATTGAGAGTAAATTCTATCTTATGTTGCAGGTGATGGGCCTGTGTTTGTTCCTTATATAATTAGTTGTTGCAGCTGTTACTTAGTCAACATTACATGATTTATATCACCAGCACTTTCATATTTGTAAAGATATGCTTTCATTAGCCATTTGGATGAATGTTGAAACAAAGAACCCACACAAGGTACCAATTCGATAGAGAGATGGGAGATATGAGCCTTGTAAGAAAATGACAGTTACGAATCAGTACCATGTCCTGGAAAAACATCTGTTATTGAGAGAAAATGAGTCTTAGTGAAGTTCAAATCTGACAGAGAGATAGGAGATAGAGCACTGCAAAGATGTCAGGTTATTGGCTTATTGCATCTTACACAGCTCATCAGATTGTTTGATACCCACAAAAACACCAGCTTTAGAGTTCTCTTTTATTCCTCTAAAACTCCACTTAGCAGATTTTATGCTGATGCAGATTAGTAGGTTAATCACAAGTTGTAAAGCTTGAGCCAAAACTTGGCATTGTTCACCTCAGCAATGGGCTTGGGCTTGGGTTGAGCTTGAGCTACGCTCAAGTCAACTTGAAATTGAACAAAGGTGGACGTTGAAGTAGCCCATTTCAAAAATGGGCTCGTTAACATCGGTTGCTGGGCATTGTAGCCATTTTTGACTTAGTTCAAGCTTGGCTCAATTTCTAATCAAGCCCAAGCTCAAGTCGAGCTGAGCTTAAGCGACATTAAGCCAAATTCAAGTTTGGCCCGGCAAGCTCAAGCTAAGCTCAAGATCAAGCACAGCCAAGTTTGAGCCAACTCCACTCGTTTACATACATAGATTAGGCAAGCAGTAAGATACACCTAGCTCGAGCATAGGCTGTTGCATATTCCTATGTGATTAACTTGTCTCGTGGAAGTGCAAGAAAAAAGATAAGTATCAACATCCATAGCCAAAGAAAAATATAAAGCCACGTCCTCTATGCGCATAGGGACTGTTCCACTTAAAGAATGGTTGAAAGATTCCAGGAGTTTGTCTTCATCCCTCACCCCCAATATGCTAAAATCCCAGTGCAATGTAAATTGCCTATAAGTCTATTTAACAAACATACTAAACATACTGAGGCAGCCTATCATTCAATTTACAATTATCATCTTGCTAGAATCTCCTCCCTTCCCCTACGTTGCCTCCCAACATCAAGTTGCCGATGTCTTTTACAAAGATGATGTCTCACTCCAATCGTCGCTATCTTGTTAACAAACTGCTGCTGCTCAATCAGCCTCTATCAAGGGGGAGTGTAGAAATCAATGAGTGGAAAGTGGCCCATAATAATGAAAAAAGGAGCATGATGTCGATAGATCATCTTTTTCTTTAGTGTGATTTCTCAAATAGTATTTAGAGCTATTTTTTTTAAGTACAGCTTCCCTTAGTGCATTTCCCCGTCCTTGCGTGATATGGTTGTTTTGGAGAGTCTTTCCTTTTCATGGTGTGGATTGGTGTTGTGGAAGCTTTATTCCCAATGCTATTATTTGGTTTGCGTGGAAGAAGAGAAACAACAGGATCTTCAGTGACAGAAGCATCTTTCGATGACATTTTAAATTAGGTTTCTGTCAAGAAAGTAAATGCACTTTGACTAGAAACGAATGCCACAATCTCATTTTAGATAATATGCCTTATATTTGGGAGGCGTGTTTGGTTAGTGCTACTGTTTAGGACTGTAAGTAGAAGTGGTCCCCTGATCTCCTCCCATCCCACCTAAACAATAACAACCAAAACAATAATAAAAATATATATTAAAAAAACCAATAGGTTTCGTGAATTTCAATGTTGGCAAAGCAGTTAGAGGTAATCCAGGCCTGACAGGCAATGGTGGAGTTCTTCAAAATCTTTTAGTCAAATTATTCACTTTCATTATATCCATTGGCATAAAAGACTAATGAAGCTGAGATAGTGGTGATCTTAAAGGCTCTTAGGTTGTATACAGGCTCCTTGGGTCCATTGATTATTGAGAATGATTCACATAATATTATTTCTTGGGCTTTGGGTGTGAAGAGGGGCCCTTGGAAGTACCAATTCTAACTCGATGACATCAAATCCTTATCTTCTTTTTCAAAGGTGGTCTTTCAGCATGTCCTTCGTTCGGGGAATAATTTGGCAGGTGGTTTGGCCAAGCATGGAGCATCCAACACACGCTTTACTGTGTCTCAGTTCATGTTGTTTGTTTTGGTTCGTGCTGTGTAGATGTAGGGTATAATGGTCTTACACATTCATTTTTCCTTTATGTATTTTGTGGCTTGGAGTTCGTAATTACCTTCTCACTTTAATATTACTTTACTGTTGCCAATAAAAAAAAAGTATAACAAGAGAATATAATGCACAATAGAGTAACCTTTTCCACTCGGAGGAAAACAAAGTACCTGGCGGACCACAACATAGTCACCAACAGACAGACTTAGCTCACCTTCTGATTGAGCATCAAATGAATGAATAACCTGCAAAATGAGCAATTCAAAATTTTCGACTCAAAAGAATTTACATAAGAATAGGACCATTTGGAAGAAAAGATAGTGTTTTCACGATATAGTGCATATAGAAAGTCCCTAAACAAATGAAAACTAACAATAGAAATTGGACATGTTGTAAAGCACAATAGTCCCATTGATGCCCTTCTAGATATGCCAGGATGCTTTGAGCTGGCTTCTATGAGATGTGAGAGCTGAGACAGGCTTAGCTTTCCACCAAGGTGGTCTCTCAAACTAAGAGATGATATTCAAGAAAATGGCCTAGACATTATGTTAAACTGTTGCATTGATTTTAGTGGCACTCTTTGTTGTTCTCTCCAATGTAGTGTAATGTTTTTCATTGTCATGAAGGCCTTTTTACAAACCCAAGATGGAGACCACAGTCCACATGTTATTCATGAGGACCCAAATGGATCAAACATAATAAAAATTGCATGAGTGAATTTGGTCAAATAGTTTTTTTCCCCTTCCTATTAATTATAGTTGGTAGAGCAGGTCATGTTAGGAGTTTTAAGCGGCAAAGAGTCCTGATTTGTCAGAGAAGTTGCTATTAGAAGTAAAAGAGTAGGACTAAGGAGTCCTAGCTAAGATGGGATCAGAAAAGAAAAGAAACAAGTTGAGTTGGTCAACTATTATGATGAGGTGTTTTCTTAGGAGATGAACAAAATGGCTATGAGTGTAAAGGTTTAGAATCCTAATTCAAAGAGACTGCACATCATGAGTGTAGAAAACAATACATGATTAGGGGTGTCCCTGTAAGTACACACACAGCGCCACCGCCCCCCCCACCCCCCCCCCAAATCTGAGTAGTCATCCAAAACCTAAGGTTGACTACAGCAGCTTCCAACATTGCTACCAATCTTCTATCTATCAGTAATCTCATCATATAACATTGCATCATTTTATATCTATAATGATTTTTTTGGCATTCAATGATGATTATTCTTGTTTGACCACAGCTTGAAATCAAATTACCAAATTTTTTTGCAGCTTTTTATCCTTCTTACTGTGTTTTTCAGGACCTTCCAACATGTAAGATCCTTGAGCACAGTCCCGAATATGGAGGGTTGTATCTCCTTGACTCACTGGCATTTTCTTATGCTATTGCTCAACAAACATGGTCAAGATGATGGTGTGTTGTTGATTCTTGGTTGGGACATGGATCCTTTTTTTTTTTTGAAGGTATACATGAATAATTATCTGTCAGTGTTTTATGTTCTGTCCTCTTTCATTTTCATTTAATTTTACTGCAGAATGTTATATATGTTAATTATCTGTACATTGTAGGACATCTTCGCCTCCAAGTTTTATAAGAGCAATAGTCCTTTAGAAATTGTGGATTCCAATGTCTGGGGACCCTATAAAATAGCATCTTTTTCTAGATATACATACTTTTTTGGGATTCAGTGACTACTATTCTTGCATGACTGCAACTTGATGAAATATAGAGATAAGTAGCATGACTAGCATCACAGTTTGAAGGTTATCAAATCTTCGCTAGTGATTAGATGAATGCTATTTCTTAGGTTTCTTCTTTCATTGTGGCCCATTGGAGAGTTCAAGATGTTGTCTTCTTTGACTCAAGTGGAGTTTTAGCATAATGGGTGGACGATCAATGGATTGGCGGATTCTTTGCCTAAGCAAGGGGTGGATAGATCTTCGCCCTTGGTTGCTTTCACTCTGCAACTCTTTCATTTGATTTTTGGTATAATGCTTTTATACCATTGCATCCCGATCATTTAAATCGGTTGATTTTTCTTTTGTAATTGTCCTTTTTTTTAATACAACCATTTGTTTTGTTAATGATTATAAAAAAGGATAACATGTGAATATGCATGTTATGAAAATTCATGGAGTGAATCCTAAAAGAAGCAGCTTCAATACACCTACGATTTCTGTAAGTGTTGGAAATGTTACCTCTGCAATAAAATGCATGGTCTTTTCAGTAGTGTCTCCAAGATCACCAGATTTATTGGAAATTCTGTCGCAATCATTGGATGGAACATATACATCAGTCATAGTTGCTGTAGCATGTGATGCTGACTCGCTGAATTGCTTTCCAAGGACCATCTATTTCAACAAGAAACCATTTAGAATAAAATAGCAAAACAACTACCATGTTTGGAAGGAAACAGGAAATTGTACAGTAGGTGGATTGGAACAAATGGATTAGGAATTTCTGGGAAAATGGATTGGGGATGTTAATAAATAATATACCACTGTATAGAGCTCATCCAGAATAGCAGCTACACTCTGATGATAAGATCTCTCAGCATCAACCTGAAAAATTAACATGTCCGAGGTAATTCTAATTTCAGCAGCAATATGAAAACCAAGTACAAAGTAGACAAGGATATGATTGTAAACTATGCATACAATTAATTAACACTTTTATTAGCTAATCTTACCAAAAAAAATGCACTTTTCTAATTACTCATGCCCATATACAGATGCATGTGCACGCGTGCGCGCCACACGCACACACACACACACTCTTCTCACTTATAAAAAAAAGGTGAGAAACATGACGGTAGATATGATTCTCACTACAGGATCCTTTAACAGTCATTAACTTAGACAACTTCGTTAAATGGCCAACTAAAACAACTTGTTTGTCTGGCATGTTTTTTATCACTCAAGAAAAGAAGTCTTTCTTCTGTTTTTTTTTTTTTTGTAAGTGAAAGCATGTGCATTGGAATTTGGAAGTCAAGGTTTTACAGAAGAATGGCTGATATGCATCTCTCTATAAAAATGAAGTAAAGCGTGCTGGTTAGCACCTCCTATTAGGATAGCAGGTCCCATAACAAGTTCCAAAGGGTCATAGCAGCTTCTTTTTGCCTAATACAGGTCAATATAATGATTGTTGTTCAAAAAATGGTAAACATATAGCTCCATGGCTCGAATAAATTTGTTTGATACACTCTTTTGTAAAAGCCCAATAATGTAAAACTATAAATTCATGTCTTGTAATAATTAGTCTCTATTGGACTTTTCTTTGTAATCGTCTTTTGTAAATAAATTGTTTCGTTACCAATCAAAATAAATGCCTTGTAATAATTAGCTAGGAGTGTCCAAAATACGAATGGGTCAGTTGGCAGTGACCAGATTCTGAAAGTTCTGGCCAGGCTTTTCCTAGACCCAATGCACAACCCTACAGATATCCCTGTTTATCATGGTTGAGTGGTGTTGGCACCTTAGTTAGACACATGCCAAGGATCGATCGCTGGGTCCTCAAGTAAAAGTATCACTCCTGGACCAGTGTTCCCCAAAAGAGAGAGAGAGAGAGAGAGAGAGAGAGAGAGAGAGAGAGAGAGAGAGAGAGAGAGAGAGAGAGAGAGAGAGAGAGAGAGAGAGAGAGAGTCTGTCCTTATTCCCAAAGAAAGAAAGGTCTGTCCTAATCCTCCTAGGTAAGGCCTTTATCCTGGGTGTCTTTTTACGAGGATATTGTGGAATCTGTGTTAAGGTGAGCATCTATCCCATTCATCCCTGAAATATCCTGCCGTAGGTGTGACAGACCTCTTGGCTGGGTAAACTAACCTTCAACACAAAGGATAAGGCTGTCTAGTACATAAAACTCTCTTGAGATTTCAAGCAGTCAGGATCGGCAAATTGTGATCCTGGACTGCAACAACACAGCCTCTCTAAACCAGCCTCTTCAATGTTTCAACAGAAAACAGTTAATTTAATATTTATTCAAGTCCATCAGTTCATAATATGAGGAATGCTTATATGCAGTATCACAAGTTGTGATGTGACACAGCAAAATCACACTGTGGTGGAACTTGCAAGGCGGTAAACATTTTATGAAACCCCCCGACTGTGATATGCCCTGCATATTGCATTGATTGAAGCATTGAAAATTGCCAATTCAATTAAAAAATTTCCGGTATCAGACCATGTGCATCTGCCTGTATATAGTCATTCCTCTTTTCATGCCGTAAGGTACAGTTTAATAGTGGAGGGCCGGAGGCTACATGAATGACAGTTACTAGTGTACAGCTTTTGCAAAAAAAATAAATAAATAAATAAATAAATAAATAATAAATTTACCAAAAAATGCAAGTATTTCAGGGAAAAAAAGGTAAGCAAGTACATAAGAACCCACTGACGTAATAGTTTAATCGAGCTCCCTTCAAAGACAGCATCCTGTGATGAGAAGGCATGGAAAGTATAATTATGCAATACCATAACAACTAGTCGGTCGAAAGTGAGTCGTTGTTGTTGAACCTCCACTGACATCATAGCAGCAGTGGCTTCTTTGCCCAATGCCAACATAGTAGACTTGAGAGTAGACAATTTTGATTCTGCATTTTGAAGCTTCGCTGCACCATCAGCAGTAGCACCAGCCTCCTTGGACTTCAGTTGACGTCTTGCAACTTCAGCAGCCTGGTTAGAACATAGACGCTAATATCTAATAAGATTCATGTATTCTAGTACCTAATATAGCTACACACAATAAATAATACCTGAGCTTCAACCTCTTGCCGGATCCGATTATATTGACGCGTCAAATGGCGAGCATCCTCTAATGGGGCTCCTTTTATCATTGTCCTTAAAGGCTCAGAAACCTATAGATCTTGATATAGATATTAACGTTTAAAATATATAATGGAAATTTAATAGCAAAAGAAATAAATGGAGACAATATTGTACTTGAAATAAAGGCATAGATAGAATCAAGTGTCATAATTTTTTTTTTATCAGTAATGGGTAAATTATGTTGATAATAAAATGAGGAATACAAGTACACTACAGGATGCCAAAAGAATCATAGACATAAGAGTATTATACCATAGACAAGCTCACAAATACTACATAATAGGAGCTAAAATAACCCATTCCACCCCTTGTTTAGCCGAAGAGTTTGCCATCCCATTAGCTGACCAACCCACATGCCCAAAAGTATCATATATTTTAAAGAAGTTTGAATGATGCATGGAACTCTAGATTTTGGTTAACTAAATATGTATCACATACACATATCACACAGTTGTCTAGAATCATGAAATAATGATATTCAGGGGGAAAAGTTGAAAATTGTAAGCCACTTGAAATTTTGAATGAGATGTTTGAAAAAACTACCAATTAGTTATTAACTGTAATGAGGCAGGTAACAATAAAGATTGGACTAAATGTAGAGGTTCGATCAGATAGTCTTCAATACCGCCATTACAAATATATTCATTTATTTTTTGACATGGAAATGCATTCCTCTATTCAACTAAAAAGTGTATCTTGCACATTTGGCTATCAATATATATACAGGAGAATTTCTAGTAAGGGATGTGCCATATGTAAGTTATATGAGGAACGCTTGTTGAGGCCCAGCCCCTATTATGATCAATTGAACCCCTTCACACTCTGTGCTGCCATAATGAATTGGTACTCACCCAAATGACACTCATCTGACTTTACTCACCATCAGACTGAAAGTCTGAAACACCCTCCTTCGCATGTGGGTTCACAATTGAGTTTCTTATCCATGCAAGACATTCCCATACTCCTCTTCCTTTTATATAGGGAAGTTATATAAATTTGCAATAATATACCATATTAAAACATATGATGAGAGTGTATTAATGCGGTATAGAAAACTTATACTAGATTGACATTATTATATAATAAAGTAATATATTATATTAATAATGTGATTCAGGTTCAAGTCAGATCCAGGTCCAATTGGGTCCAGCAGAGTTGGGCCTAGATCCTATACATTTACCCGTACAAGGTCTAAGTATGAGGAACACTAATCGGGGTCCAGCAAGGACCCGAACCCCTTTTATATCCACACTTCAATTGGTGGTGTTCTCAAATGGGCCCCACAAAGAGTCCCTTATATAATTATATGAGGCCATGTTGGCAATAAGAGGAAGGCGCTTACTTCTTCAAACCTGTGTATGTGAAGGCAATGTATCATAGCAAAAAGCAAAACTGCACATAGAGAATTTTTATAACATGACAAATGTTCTTATAATGGAGTAATCGACATCTTTTATTATTTACTTTTCCGAATGGATAACACCAAATTTTATCAAGTTTATATTGACAGCATTGAATATTTCTGTTAATATCATGCTATTGAAGGCGAGAAAGTACAACCTGAGAATCAAGAATCTCATGCAAATTCTCCCTCTCTTTTTCCATCATGTTGTGTGAAGTACCAAAGTTAAGAGAGGCTCTTGCAAGGGAAGAATCAGGGATTTGATTCTCACTTCCATATCTGCAACAATTATTCGCTAGCTTTGTTGCTGGAAGAAGAAATGTCAAAATGTAGATATTAGCATCAGAGATCAATAGGAATGCATAATATCAAGAACAAGATCACACTCACCTATCTCCATCTGCTTTAAGCTAGCATAAATGAGATCTTCCACACCCCGTGCAAGATCCCTCTGAAGATGCTGCAGAAATTACAAGAACAGTACCAGCCAGGGTATTTAGCAGAACAGTAATTTGGTTTGGAACTCCTTTACTCAATCAAATGAATCAAAATCAGTGGATCCTGTGATTGTGACCTTCAGAAAATAATATATACCTTCGCTTCTCTAGTAGAAATGTACAGCCTCTTAAGTTGCTGATAATATTGAATTTCAGCCTCATCAGCAATGACAGAATCATTCCCAAAACGCCCACTGAATTGTTTCAAAACTGCCTGTCCAGTAATTAAAAATATCAATGCTACCAGGTGAGAGCAAAAAAGACATTAGAAGTAACAAGGAAAGACATGTTAAGACTATGGAGTAACAAAGAGCATGCTTCAAATATAATTGACAGCAAAAACATAAGTCACATAAGAAGCCATACGTAGATGGGATAAGGCAACAACAATGGTGATGTTGTTGATGCCATGACCCATCACCAGTTTCACCACGACCAACTTCATCAAAGACTTATCTAACTATGTTGGGTTTGACGACATGATTCTGTTTTGCCATTCCTATCTATCTTGGCCAAATCCTCGGGTAAGTTGCACTTCTCCATATCTATCCTTGCTACTTCCATCCAGAGTCGTTGTTACCCTGCGTTGGACATGTCCAACTTATCTCAACAAGTCTCTCTCAATTTATCATCTATTGATGCTACCCTTGAATACTCTCAAATATGCTCATTTCTTATTCTACCTTTCCTGCTTTTACCACTCATTTATTTCATCATTCTCAGTTTTCTATGTGTTGTTTTCTAATTGGCCAACATTCTGCTTCACAGTTCATACCAGGTCTAACCGCTGTCTTCTAGAAACTTTTGTTTTGTTGTTATTGCTATGCATCGAACACAGAGGACTCCAGAAGAATGTCTCCACTTCAACCATCCAACCAACTCTTATCCTATGCACAACATCCTCTCCTAGTCTCCCTACTGCTACTAATCATGGCAAGTGTTGGTAACAAGACTGAGATTTGTCAAGTCTGGGAGTAACATAACTAACGTGTAATGTGTAATGAATATAAGTTTCGAAGGGTACCCCATATCATATACTCGACTCGAGTGTATGTTGTAGGATTTGTAATTACACATGCACACACAAGAGAGAGGGAGATAGAAAAGTGATTGCAGTGACCATATCCAGAATGATACCTATTGGGTATATACAAATTGGTTACAACAACATGTATCAAGTCTCAGCGTGATTTTATTTGAGGTAAAATCATCCAAGAAAATTTCAAAAAATTCAGAATTATAACAAATATACAGAGTATATCTAGACCTACACATTTTTCCCTGTAAACCAAAATATCCTCTCCGCTGATTTCTCATGAAGCATGAACTTAGTCCGATTGAATGGGAAATGTAATGTAGGCACAAGAGCCTTTTCACCATCATTGCAATATGTGCCCGATCAATCCAAAACAGTTACAAATTGATAGCATACCAGATCACTTCCTTCACAGGGCCATTGATAACGCACAAACTAAACAGTAAAAACATATCTTAACCCATAGAAACCTAATCCATATGTTTGCATTCAATAATTCAGCAAAAACCAATCAAGGCCAAAGTCAAAATCTGGATCGCAAGCACAAACAAACAGAGAGACAACTTCAAACTCATCCTTAAAAATCACAACTCAAAGTGAACTACGACTCATCCTCAAAAATCAAAATCATCCTCACAGAGAAGGAAGACAGAAAGCATTACCACAAAAAATGAAAAGGTAATACACAGAGATAGAATTAGAGAGAGACAGAGAGCTGTTTAGTAATCGGGATTGAGAAAGCACCTGCTGCTGCTTGGCTACTTGCTCTCTGAGCTTGCTGGCTTGCTTTCTGAAGGCGTCCATCAAAGATCCTCTCTCCTTTCTCTCAGATGATTACAAGGCTGAAAAAAATAAGATAAGGGGGGGTACAGTCTTGCTGTTGGAGTGGCAGAGAAGTGGATCTGGTGAGCGTGAGCATTTGATTGGAGTTGGTAGGATTGATCCTACATCATCATCTGCGATTTGGATTTTGGTGCAGAGAGAAAGGAAGTGGATGCTGTCGTGGGAAAAAGTAGTTTTGTCGTGGGAGAAAGTAGTAACGATGGAAATTCAAGGGGCGGCGGAGGAGGTGAAAACTGTCGAGTCTGGTGAGGGTCGTGCCAGATTTGCCAACGCATATTCAACTCAAGCTGTTCGCACGTGCGTTGCGTAAACGCACTTTCTTGTGGAAAACCGAAAAGGGAGAAAGTAGAAAAGCTGGAGAAGGAGAAACAGGAATGGAAAAGAGGGAAGAGGACTGAACGCTCCCATTGGGGACAGATTCCATGGGGTATTTATCTCTGCACTCTAACTGTATAGGGCCCACCTGATCACCAATCTAAACCGTCCACACAGAGACATGTCTGAATTATACTGGATTTATTGTGTTTTCACCCGTAAGAATCGACTGGACCATTGGATAAAGGTAAGAAATATTTGATATCAAACAGTTAAATTTATGGGGTATGGATCAAAGGATAAATATGATCTGATGGACTTACAGTCTTGGAATTAAAAACAGCATTCCATACAACTACAAGCGGCATGAACCTTTGTGTTGTGTATATGGAAAAGGATGAGCACTCTATTGTAAAATGAGAACTTAGGAGGTATTTTGACAGACTTATTTCTTTACGAAAAAGGTAAATTTTGAGTATTTCAATACATCTCCAGAGTTTTAAAATGACAATTAAAATTACTTATTTTATCCTCACGATAAATATAATGTTAACTGTTGGTTATTTTCCCTTCCTTAGACAAAGGTACTCACTATTGCAACATTAAGCTCATGGGGTTAGAAAAAAATATTTAGATTTCACCCATGAAGCCGAGAACTTTTTTTTTTTTTTTTATATCAAAGGGGATCCCAATCCCTGGGGCTGGACTAATCCCTTCGAGAGCAAGGAGAGCCGCGTAAATCCCCTATGGCCCTAGTGTAATAACGCAGTTTTGAACCCTTAACCTTGGGAGCAAATAATGGTCCTACATCAGTTGTAATAATATTTTGTGGATTTACCGAAATATAGGTAACCAGAAATTAGCGATTCAGGAAAACCACTTGGAATGTCTGTATTTTTATGTGATCTTGATTTAATCTATGTATGTGATGCTTATGAGTCTCGCACGGAATTCAAAATCCCTCGGATTACGAAGGCCACAGCTTAATAAAAAATAAAAAAAGGGTCCCTTGGTCTATGGACGGAACCCTGGTCCCAAAGTGGTCCGGCCCGAAACGGTCCACTCGAACCAGGCATGGATGGTTAGGGTTGGCCATAAATATAATCAACTCACAGAATTTGCTGAAATCCGTTTATCCTCCGCTCCGACTGTGGGAAAGCGTGCCCTCTCTGCTTTTCATTCATCCTTTTCTTACTTCGTGCAAACCCTTGCCTCCTCTAGGGTTTCAATTTCATTCCCATCGTATATACTTTCCATGCTCTCTCAAAATTCCCTTCTCCTCTCCACCCTCCCTTCCCCTCCAACATCCTTTTAATTTAGGACATAGGACTTAGGACTCTTGTCATATATTTCTTATATCCTCTTCGTCTTTATTGTCTCTGTATCGATAAATAATGATAATCTCTTCTCCAACCCAGTTCTCTTCGGTCTCAATCTCCTCCGTCCTCAACAACCTCCGTGCCTTTGGCCCCGGTCTCAATCCCTTCGCACCATACGGCATGGGTAATTACTCTTTTGCTTCTCCATAATCGCCTTCTACCAAACACTCTTTTTGAGAAAACAGAAACAGAAACAGACTAATATGTAAAAGGTTGTATTTGTTAGTTCCCAGATTTTACTTTCTGTTGCAAGACCTAGGGTTTTATTCTTCCTTTTTTTTTTTTCTTTCCTGATCTTTCCCACGGTGATTTCTATTCACTCTTGAGGGTTAGGGTTGTTGAGTCGTGTGAATTAGAGTGAAGATATGCTGCAGCACGAACAGGTTGTGCCGCTCAGGCGGCAGCTGTCGAATAGGCGCTCCTTCAGAGGACGTGGTGAGAGAGATGATAGAGATTGGACTCTGCTACATATTGGTGCTCGGAAAGGTGATCTGAAGGAGGTTAGTATTCGCATTCGAATATGTAAATTTCTTTCCTTTATGCATATTCTTTGGATGTGTTTAGTGAATAATTTGTTTCCTTCATATTGTATCCCTTGTAATGCTTCATTTGGTGTGGTGGTATTGAGAATTGGAATGCATTTTATTGGCACCATCTTCTTTGCCTTGTTCCTTAATCTTTTTCCTTTTTTTTTTTTTTTTTTTTGTGCCTCTAGAGTTGTACTCATAATGTGATCTGAAGGAGGTTAGTATAGTTGAATTGTTAGAATTTGATGGGGCAATTATAGGTGCACTGTGACTATGCTAGCTAGTCTCTTTGAATTGTTAGAATTTGATGGGGCAATTAGATGAGGAAAGTAAATGAGGCTTTATGTTAAGGTTTGGAGGTTCAAATTATGGCGTTTATGCATATGATGTTCGTTTTGGTCATTGAGCTGTCAGAGCCCTCTATTTTTTGTTTGGCTTTACAAGAGGTTAAAACTCGCGCGCCTATGCACACTACACACGTCATTAACTAACTTAGCAACAGATAGGAGCAATGGAGCCTTCTTTTGAAAGAGTATATTCCCAAAGCTTTTAGGGTGTAATTAATTTTTAAAATTTTATTAGATTGATTGTGGAAGGTTGCTGTGTTCCCTTTTTTATTGTCAATTTAAGAAATCTCATGAATTTCTACAAAGAATACAGGAGAAGAAATGTTTTTGCCTGGGAAACTCATCCAAAATCTATGGGAACTTTTTTTTTAAAGCCAATTGAAAACAATGGGAAAACACATTAGAACACTCTAGAATGATGGGGAGAAAAAAAATCAGGGCGTAAAAAATAAAAAAATTCTCACAGTAATTTAGATATGGGCAAGATTGGAGAATGTAATTATGACTTCCCATATGTTTCATTGTCTATTTCTCATTTGATCCTCTTGACATTTTTTGTATGTTTCAGTCATTTGGCTATCTCCGAGATCAG
Organism: Umbellularia californica; assembly: GCA_028538565.1. NCBI lineage: Eukaryota > Viridiplantae > Streptophyta > Magnoliopsida > Laurales > Lauraceae > Umbellularia > Umbellularia californica. The sequence goes on from JAPQWN010000012.1 coordinate 2,699,018, forward strand.
CTTCTTCTTGTTTCACTTCTCAAATTTGTTTTGCACCTGGAACCTATGTACTTAGGTTTGAAAGCAAGCATGCTTTTGTAATAGTTTAAAAGTAAGCACTCTTTTATAATTGTAAAAGACTATCAAATATTGTTGATATTCTGTACTTAGAGATATTACATTACGAAAAAGGAAAAAGAAATAAGAGAGAGAGAGAGAGAGAGAGAGAGAGAGAGAGAGAGAGAGAGAGAGAGAGCTCCTTAGTCCTTAGATGTCAAAATCCTTTTTAACTGCTTTAGAGTTCATTGGTCCAAATGTAGATTGAATACATAAAGATCTCTAAATGATAATGATTTATTCGAATCTCACATGTCCAAGCTTCTGATGGGGCCCTTGTGGACTTATCCTCTCACATTACCCTCTCGTGATTTGGCATGCGGTCCATCTTTGGGTCTCAACGCGTAGAAAGCATCTCCAAATCCTCTAAACCATCATCCTTGTTTCTGAAGCCTTTGTCAGTTCTTTGCCCACCCTGCAAGAGACTAATGTGAAGAGAAGTAACTTGATGGCTAAATTATGAGAATTTGATATCAAAATCAGAACATCTGAGGATGGCTGAAGTTTGAGAATTTGACATCAAAATCAGAACTTCTGATGGTGGTTGAAAGTAGTGACCTGTCTCTTCTAGTTCATTATCCTCTTGTAGAATATGGACAAGAATAGCCTAGAAGACCTGTCCTCCCTACCCTAGACGTGGATTAGCAGGCCCGAGAATATTTGTTGTTCAGAGATAGGATGACTGACACCCAGGTTAAATGGGTTACCTGCCCTGACCTGCTCCTATTAGTGTCAGCTACGAGGTTTTTAGATTTTGATTTGAGTGGTGTTTGGGGCAGGTTCAGGTTTTGATTCCGTAACCTGCTCCATTCCATTTGTGATTAATTTACATATTTAGTAAGGATTTTTACATAAAACTTCTATAGCATAAGTTGCTGTTGACATTTATAAAATGTGAGTTTGTTGGGCTGGTTGGAGTCCTACATTGTGCAAGAAATGATTATTAAAAACTTTCATGTTTTACAAAGAAAGATAAAACCAACCTGTGTCGACCCTAACCCGATCCGACTGGGCGGATTTGGTATCACAAGCCATAAACTTATTATGGGTTAGATACAGGATAAGGCATGTATTGGTTAGGTTAGGTTTGTATTTTGGCCAACCCGTACCAGAACTGACCCGTTGCCATTCCTAGCTGAAGGCTTTTTTTTTTATGGCCCGCCTAAGTCGTATAAAAAGCATATCATGGATGAAAACCATATTTTTGCATTTTCTTATTTTCAGTTTTACTCCATGAAAAGGTTGAGAGAAGGGGCATGATAATCTTTAACTCTCTCCCTATTGAATGAGAGGGGCTTAAAAGATGCATTGTATGTACAAATGTGCTTAGTGATTCATTCGGGTGACTACTTATTGTTAATTGATCATTTATATAATTTGACTTGAAAATTCATGCCAGAGGACAAGACCCCATGGCCTAGTGGAAGGTGCTCGCCATCTCAACTTTGAGGTTCTGGGTTCAAGTCTCGTTACTGTTGGGGAAAAAAATGACATTGACTGACATTTGATATGTGGAAGTAGCTATTTGTAGTTTTGTTTATGTTAATATATCTATGATATATTAACTAGTCAAGTTCGGCTGAGTTCAGTAAATGTTTAAACCAATTTCTAGCTGGGCTATTCCCGACTCATTTACACCCTTACTTCCAAGCCCCTCAGATCTGCATCACTGTACCAAAATTAATTGAAACATTGACATGCTTTTCATATGATTTTGTCTGGTTTTGCAATTAGTATGTCTTCAAAGATCTCTACATGTTCTTGTTCCTTGCATCCATCTTCATGACGAATGTGACACTGTTGTACTTTGATTTGGTTGAAGCACTACACAGTACTTTGCTGATTCTCTCAGCTAAATTCGATTTTTGCAGGTCAAGCGCCTTTTGGATGAAGGCATGGATGTCAACGTGCCTGCGTGGGGCCCCAAATCACAAGGGGTGACCCCTCTCCATCTTGCTGCTCAGGGAGGCCACCTCAAAGTAATGGATGAATTGCTTGAACGTGGTGCAAACATCGATGCAAGGACAAAGGGTGCATGTGGATGTAAGTATTGTTCATAGAAGCCAATTTCTAAGAATATGGGTTTGAAGGTCCAAGTCGACTGGAATCAGGTCTATTCATCTTGCATTTTTGCTGAAAAAAAAAAAAGAGTTTAGCCAACACCTGCTGAGCTGCTGCAATAAACAGAACTATAGTTGCCCTACAATCTAATGTGTTTAACTTAGAAAGGGGAATATAACAAAGTTCTATGACTTAATGACTATATTGCATCAGCAGGAATTTTATGTTACTTGGAATTGAGCAGCACTAACTGTGAGGTTCTTACCCAGTGGCCGTCTCTCCCTTCAACTCTGTCAAGGATATTAATTTTGGAGGATTAATTTCGTTGGGCATATTTCTGAAAGACTGAAACCATACTAGCCAAAACTGTACCCAGTTCTTGTCCCTCCCTTGAACTATTTCATGGATTGTAATTTTGGCGGATTAATGTGTTCGGGCTTATCACTGAAACCTCTTTTTTTTGGTCTGCACAAATGGATCCATGGTTCAGTGGTCCATGTCATTAATATGCCACGAAACACCATTCTTGACCCTTGACCAGAAACTTTTCTGGAGTGGCCATTCTAACCGTTTGATTTTTGGCCTCTACTTTCTTGAATGTGGATTGTTGCTTTATATTCTTTCTAATACGATAGCTTGGATTAATGAATGGTAGGCTTTTCTCATATGCAGGGGCGTACCCACATATATGGATGTGGGGCAGTCGCCCCTGCTGGCCTTGGGTCTTCTTTCAAAGCTTGTATGAAATCTTAGGTCCACCTCCAAAGCTCAGTGAAAATTTTTGGCTTCTCCCAAAACCCACATGGAAATCCTGGGTTTGCCCACAAAATCCCACTACCTGTTTCGTTCTACCCCTTTAAAATGAAAATCCTAGGTCCGCCACTGCTCACGTGCACACCGAGCAGAAAAGAAAAGGATAAGAAGAAGAAAAAGAAAGGGGAAAAACCTGAGCATACAATGGGTAGGTACCAATGAAAATTTATGATTGTTCTTATATTGCCCTTGTGTTTACAGGGACACCCCTGCATGCTGCAGCCAAGGAGCGAAACAGGGAAGCTATCAAGTTCTTGATTGAAAATGGGGCCTTCTTGCCCGCAGACATTAATGACAGCAGGTTCAACCCCCCTCTCCATTACTGCCCTGGCCTTGAATGGGCATATGAGTTGAAGCGACTCCAAGAAGAAAACCTCTCAGGCGATGGTTCCTGCAGCTCTGAAAGCTAATCAGTATGGCAAAGGGATGCCAGAAGTTGCACAATCCCATGGTTTCAGCTGGATGTCCATATTATTCAATATGCTGTCTTATATACTTGGTTAAGAAACTTATGGTTTCACCTAATGATTTTGAGTGGCTTTAGTTATGTAAGACTTTATGGTATTACAGAATCTAATGCACTAACTGTGGCTGTGACCATATTGCTGTTATAATTATCACATGCTTCTTTCGTGCAGGTATTAATTTTGATTCAGAATGCACCTACTAAAAGTTGGATACAGCTCCATAAGAGTATATAGCATTTTAAATTTTGTATGGGAGCAGTCCCAAAACTAGGGTTGTCACCTGGTCTGGGCTGGCCCTCGAAAGGCCCGAGGGCCGGGCTTAGACAATTTTCACAGGCTCATCAACTTGAGGCCTGGCCCTCTTATTTTTCTCATTGATATATGTGGATTTATTTGAGTTTATATGAGGGTTTATTTGAGCATGATTCTTGTGATTATTATATTAATTTCTTAATATGATTCTCATGCGATTTTCATGTAATTTTTTTTGACATTTATGTGAATAAGGCTATGCATGATTTTTTTTTTACATACAATTGCAGTATATGTGGTTTCATTTGAACATGATTCTGGGTTTTTCTTAATAGTATAAGATCACTTCTCTTTAGTTATAGGTTCTAATGTTTGGCCTTGCATTTGTATTTAGATTTTACTCTGATGTCCTACCTCTTGGATGGGACATAACCTGGAAAAAAAAAAAAAAAAAGAGCAGGCCCTCGGAGGGTATGAGCCATTCTTAATGGCATATTGTAGCGGAAAATATGGGGCAATTTCTTTTTCCTTTTAAAAAAAAAAATAAGATTCATTTGTTTGTTTGATGTTGAATTTTGGAGAATTCAATGTAATGCATTATACCAAGGGGCGTAAAATTGGTTAGTTATAAAGAAGATTCATTAATTGCATCAAATAGTCTTTTTTATGGTAAATGATTATCTAGCCTTTATTAAACCAAATGGTAGTAAAGCGAGATTTTCATCTACTACAATGTTGATTGTTGTATTGCATTGGTGGTTTAAGCATGGATAAAGAAGGGAGTTAATGTTGGGTTTACACTAGTTGTCTAGTGGTAGTGTAGAACCTGGTCCTTGTAGTACAGGCCTTCTGAGAGCTGTGGGCACCTTGTGTTTGGCCTGCATAGAACAACCCTGGCCCACCCCTTTGGCAGCCCTACTCAAAATACAAATATATTTTGTGTGAAATTTCCCAAAAGTTCAGGAGTGTGCAACGGGGTAAAAACTCTAAGCCTTTGATGATTGAAGATTAAAGAGAGGTTTTTGTCCTTAGAACAAACATTTCCAAAGCTGTAAAAGAGGGGGCTTTAAGCTATGCAAATCCCAATCTGAAACTGATCCACCTGTTATGCTCTGTTGGATTGAAGCGTATGTTTGGCCCAGCTTTTTATTCTTTTGATTGTTGCTTAACAGGTGTGCCCTAGTGCATTTTCTATGCTCTGTTGGAGACCATTATATGCCTTCGGCCAGGAAACAGAGGATTCCTGGACAGGTTCTTCAGGGTTAGGGAGCTTCTTGGCAAGCAAATTTTTGTCAAGAGTACATACGATGCAACATAAAGATGACCCAGATCATCTCAGGCACTAATTGCCAACCAATACCTCAACTTTTCATGTCCTGTATAGCTCATCCAGCACTGGGTTGTATGGCCGGTTGGAAACATATAGAGCAGCTCCCTCTATTTTCAAAAAATTATTGCAGGGTGCCCAATGGGCCAATCCCCATGCTTCTGTGTAGCAATTAAAAGATCCATTTATTTTCCATCCTTGAATAGGCGCGCCTGTCTAATAGTTGAAATCATTTGCACGCAACAAAGAAATCAGATTCCACCTTTTTGCATTCATGGCAAGAAGCCAGGCAGATACACAGAAGAAAAAGCTGTTGTTTGGCTATTCCATTTGATGTGCACTAAACATATATGTTAAAAATTTGATACAGCAGCAGCAGCAGCAGCCAACAATGAAAGAGCAAAGCCAGTTCAAAATAAAAAACCTTGCCCTTCATTCTCTTCCTCATTTTCTCATACTGTCTCTGTATAATAAATGAATGAACACTATTGAATTATACCATTACAGTTAAAAAAAACAAACGTCCAAAACCCCTCTTTCTAGGTGGAACTAAAAATGGAAAGGAGAGGAGATGAGAGATAGGGAGGCAATGAATCTGTTGACTGGCTTTCATGAATGAGTGGCAGTGGTAATGTGGGCGCTCATCCTTGGAAGCACATGGATGGAGACCACATGCTTGGAGGGAGGTGGGTGGAGCACCCAAATTCTAGGCGGCTTCGCCACCACATCCACCACCACTATGGCCGTGCCCCCGGAGCAGACGGCGCAAACCCTCCCACCCCCGGGTGCTATCTGCCCGGCCCCTCTCAGATGCTCCGACCGTACCACTTCCCTCCACTCATCCCCCTCATCCGGATCATAAACCATCAGCACCCCAAAACCAATCTCCTCCAACACCGCGTACATGACCCTCTCATCTAACGCCGCAGCCGGCCCCTTCCATCCGGCCAGCATCCCCTCCGGCATCTCCTCCCACTCATCCTTGGCGACGTCGTAGACCGCCCCTTCCTTCGCCGCATCCCCCTTCACATTCACCACACAAAGCTTCCCCCTCAGCCCCACTGCCTCCACCGCCTCCCGGCTGAACCTCCCGTCCCTCATCCCCGCCACCTTCTCCCACTCCCCTTCCCACCCCTTCTTCTCCAGCTCCCACCGCTCCGCTCTCCGCGCAACCGCCGCGCTGTACTCGGCCCCCACCCCGCTCGCCATGTACACGGCCCCTCCGACCGACCCAGCTGCGCACCATCGGCGCGGGGTGGGGATTGGAGGGCCGAGGCGCCACTGGTTGGAGATGGGCTGGAAGACCAGGGGGTGGAAGAGGGCGGGGACAAGGTGGTGGGTGGTGGCGGCGAGGAGGAGGAGGTGGCCGGAGAGGGAGACGGATTGGACGGGAAGGTGGCGGGAGATGAAGGAAGGGTGGCGGAGGAGGAGGAGGCAAAGTGGAGGGTTGGGAGGAGGCGGCGGCAGCGGCACCCAGGTGGCAGAAATGGGATCGAAGGAGAAGAAACCTATACAGCTGCTGTTGTTATTGGATGAAGAAGAGGATGATAAGATGGCGTAGATGGAGAGGAAAGGAGGGAATGAAGGGGAGTAGATGAGGTGGCGCCAGGGGCGGCAGACGGAGTAGAGCAGAGCCGGCGGCACGCGTGAAAGGCAGAGCTGGGCCAGGTGGTCCGGCAGCCCCCGAAGAAGCTCCTCCTCTTCCTCCTCCTCCTCCACGTCCTGCTTCAAGCGCTTGATGGTGGTGGTCGACATGTCAACTCTCATGCGTGGAAGAGAGAGTTGTGGGTTTGGGAGCTGTTTTTAGAGATCCCATTGTTTTGAATTTGACCGACGCCTACAGTAAATATGTTTTCTAATTTACTCTTGAATGAGAGGCCGTTTGGATTGTTGAAGTGGCGCTGAGGGAAAGATGAAACTGGGAAAATTCATGTGAGAGTCCTTTGAAACATATAGAGGACCTTATCTGCTCTTGGGAGCCACTGTGTTGTGGACTCGTACTCTTGCCCGCTCTTTTTTACACCTCCAGGCATATTGCACATGGTCACTAGGTGCACGGTGTGGTGGGAAAAAGAAAAAAAAACAGCATGCACCTCGAGAATTCGTTTTGATGGGTTAATACCACGAGGGTACTTTCATCATGAAAAAGGTGGTTTAATTTATTAGTCTGAATTTTTTAATTCTATTTTGAAGGTCAATTGAGTTTCAAATTGGACGGAATGATAGCTATGATCACGAAGGAGTACAATGATCGAAAAGTCTGCATAGAGTGGATTGAAAAAATATATATATATATAATCCAAGGTATCTCCCGCTAGGAGCCTTTGGCCGTAAAAGAAAATATGAAAAAATATATATTTGACATTCTTTTTGCCTAACTTTCTTAAATAGGTAAGGTAATATAAAGCAAACAGCAATTTGGAATGGTAAGCAGAGGGGCATAAAGGGATGGTATTTTGTCCCTGTCGTCATGAGTTGCAAGTCGTAACCCCTCCGAAAAGGCAAAAGGTGGACTTTATGTGAGGCGGAGGATTGAAGAAACAAAAGAGGGAAAGGGGCAACAACTAGTTTGAGTTAGAGACTTGAGTGGTTGCCGAACCCTAAAAAGGAGGCTTCAATAGAAGCACGCATCTCATCGCTCTCTAATTAAGGTCCTCACGTTTCTCTTTCTATCCTCATTGAATTCCTTTTCGTTTGCGTACACCACGTCCCTACCGATTTCACTTGCACCCTTCATTCAATTCAAAATGATTGGAATTACAATTTACAAGAGAACGTTTCAACTTTCCTCATCGAATTAGATACTCAGCACCAACTAACTTCTTTGTAATCTTTCCAAGTGTTAATTTGGGTACTCTCACTTAAAATAACTATTGAGTTGAAAGAGTGGAACTCCACACTCAATGATTAATTTATTTATATTTTTAATACGTGAATGTAATTGTTTTGAAGGTCTGACTCTCACGGTCAGAACATACAAGAAAAAATATGTCTTTTATTTATTTACTCATGACGATAGATTTTAGATATTTCTCTCTTACTTATTTCATGTTTGAATTGATTCTTTTTTTTAAAAAAAATTTATTTTATGTTTTTTTGTCAAATATGTTGATTGATTCTCATGTTTATGCAGTTTATTTTTCATAAAAAAAAAAAAGAAGCATATTGATGTCATTTAATTCATAAAGAAAATACTATGTTATTTATAATCAAAGTGATGAATCAAGAAATCCTCGTTAATTTGTACTCTAATTAGAAGTTTACATTTAATTTTCTCCTATTTTACGTTGGTGCATTTTACAAAAATCTCTTTTTCCAGTAGCACTTTTATCATTTGTTGTTTAAGAAGTCATGAATTCAAATTTTGAATTAAATATTTTCTTCTTTTATTATGACATTAAATTCCTAGAAGTTTTAGTTTCCTTGTTTCTTTCTCCCATAAGGACTAAATATGTTGAAAAAAATTTTGTTTTTAGTTGCAATCATGTGATTTGCCTGTGTCTCGCGTGGGTTTCATAGCTAGTATATGCAAACATGGTTCCAACATATAGGGCCACTCATCCGCTCACTACAACCACCCTTCCATCTAGAAAGACATTACACATTTACGATGAAAGGAACTAATCTAGAGAGATCTAGATCTACTGTATATATAGGCTACATTAGTCCATTCCAAATGAGAAACTTTGTGAATGTGATGAAGCACACATGATTCAAGCTACCGATTAGGAAGAGGCTGGAGGGATAGGTAGGAATACCTCTGGATCATAAGTAGGCCAAAAATTATACTACTCAAATCACCCGAGCCATTAACGTAGGAGCCTTTTTTAAAAGTTTCAATTTTATTTATTTCTAAATTCTAGACCTTATACCCAATACATACGAGTGTCAAAGTGGGGTGAGTGTCACTTCATGCGGAGTAAAATCCAGTGAACATGAAGCTTGGTCCAATAAAAAATCTGGATCCTAACTTTGAGTTTAGACCCAGCTCATTGGGCCTGTTGGAGAGTCCAAGTCTTTTACTTGAGCTGGAATGGGAGGTGCACAGACCTTACTCCTTTGGTGTCCCTATTTTTATTTTTATTTTTACTATTATTTTTGGCCCGGGTACATGCACACACTCATGCTTCTCAACTCTCTGTCCAACAAATACAGGATGCATCATGACTATCACTTTAGATAGGGAGATGCCACCACTTGAGCTATAATTGTATTGGCAAGACTCAAGGGGACCCTTGTTAGAAGACACTACAGTATCTTATTCCCTAACTCTAATCATAGCTTTATGCTCAGATGGACTGGCATATCTCATACACCTCTCTGCTTTTACTCGGAGGATGAAAAGAGCCCTGATAGTGATACTTGGATTTTCATGTGATTCTTATTCCACCTTTCTGCTTTCAGAGAGAGAAGGCTTTTATTAAAAAAAAAAAAAAAAAAAAAAAAAAAAAGAAGGCTTTCAACAGCTGGCGGGTCCGTGCATGAACCTCCATCAGCGTTTAATACGAAAGGCGCTGTTGCACATGGACTCTGAAGAGCGGCTTCTTTGCTTCTTGTTTTTTTTACTCGAGCAACAAACAAGGCTGCATCCTTTTGGTCTTCATGTATCCAAATAAAGACAGTCATATGGAATTGGAAGAAAGAGTAGTTTTAGTACAGCTGCCCTATGTAACAACGTGGACCGGCCAACCCCCACCGTGTATGTATGAAGGTGAAAACGCGTGTTTTGTGATTCGAACACTCGACCTATTAAGCGCTGATTTCATTTGTAGGATCTTACACCCAATTGAAATACCACTTATCCCAAAATCAATTAGTGATGAAAAATGACACAACAATAGTTTTAAGGTGAGGGCAACAGTTCGACCACAATTATGACTATTCAATAGTGAGAGTGGATGTGGACCTCAACAGAAGACAAACACCCTAAAAGCAGTAACGAAAAGCTAGCCGAATCACCAATGACCAAAAGCTTTTTGGCTTTGGCCATGCACCTCCAGAGTCCAGACTCGAGAGAGCTTACTCATGGGCTGTGAATTGTGATTCGATTTCGCAAGAAAGTTCTGCATCCCTCCTCCCTCTGGACTACTAAAATATCAAGGATGGGAATGGTTCAAGAACCCAAAAAGGACACCTATCCATCAACCCTCAACTATCAACAGCAGATTATAAATGACAAAATAAGTAAAGAAACAAGTGAGTGTCTCAGGTCAGATCAATTGATATGGTGATATGGTTGTCAATTGTCATGACCATTTGAACAGATGCTATAGATTTAATACCCCCTCAGAACATTTACCACCGACCATTTGTGGTAACTTGGCATTTAAAATCATAACTAAATTTTTTGCTGGAGGCCAAAAAAATGTTTTGCAGGCCCAAACTCGAGATGAGTACATATTGTCTTTGTGTGTGTAGCTTCATCTTTCCCAAAGTGGAAGGAGTGGAACTCGTTGGTGGACCCTGCTTGATGGAAATCTAAGCCGGTCCCACTCTTATATCGGATATTTTCAAATTTTACTTTAATAGAAACTCATCCCATTATAAATGGAGAATGCAATTAATAACATGATAAATACAATTTTATACATTATTTATTATTTTCATTTTATCACATTACTAATCATATTTTCAATCTCATAGTGGAACCAACTCCTTATTAGATTTGATGTTAAAAAAGGCCTTACATTTTCCCTTTTATCATTGGTCTTGTGAAATGTGCAGTGCTTTGTTGTGGTGTTGGACTGGAGCCCCACAAGGGATAGAGTAGAAAATTTGGATGCATTTAGAGGGAGTCTCTTGGGTTCAGTTTGGGTATTTTATACTTACCGTAAGGCCCTATTTCTTTTGTGTAATCTATGCTAGAAATTCCCTATATTAAAATTTTCTAAATATGATGTGACATCTTATCCTCTAGAATCTTCAAATGCTATGTTTATTTACTAACATTTTTGAATTCATATATATATGACCAAGGCTCTCATAAGCTTAAGCTTAAGATAAGATTCCGTAAGCTAACGCTTTTGGGGCCCATCCTTAGTCCATCCAAATGGACCAAACACATGACCCCCCCTAAATTGCACATGCCCACCCACTTTTGGTCAAATCCAAATTTACTAGACCGTTGGATCGACTATGCACCGATCCGAATGCACAATTGACTATTAAACTTTTGGTGCTTAGATGGAGATGATAGAAACCATGATTGTGACTGATTTTTTATAAGAAGGAGGGTCCTAAGGAGCCCTTGAAATCCCCCACCCCCATCCCCATATCGGTCCCCAAGTGGGCTCCACCACGTAATGGAGCTTACTTCAGCTTACCTTATCCTAAACTTCAGCTTAGGAGAGCTGGCCCATATATATATATATATATATATATATAAGAGGATTGTAAAATAAAATTACAATTTTGCCTGTTTGACCCATTAAAATATTTTTCTAATGATTTCTTGTTGCCTAGTTTTGAGATGTTATTAGCAAATGCATGTAATTATTTGGAGATAGTGGGCCACGTATGCTCTCTTTAATCGGACAAAACCTTGAATAAAAAGGGTCTATTTCATTCTCTGAAAAAAGCTATTGATTCATCTTTTTATTGTTGTTTTCTACAAAAACAACAAAACCACACTTTGCGTTTAGCCTAAGCAATTGCTTGAGTCCAAGTAGAATCCGAGCGTGATTGATCTTTATGGCAAGGTCGACGTATCCAAAGGTAGCCCACTTGAAAACCTTCGCACTTGCTTTTAAGTAACTAACGCGTTTTAAAGAGACTGTCTTCAGACGTTTCTCCACCATCAGTGTCGCTGCTCTTCAATCTTCTACAACATTCTTGTAGAGTTTTTCGCATCGGATGGGATCGCCAGGTCATCACATCTCCATGGTTTGGTCATTGGAGAGTGCGTGTCTATTCGATATTAAAGGCAAAAAATTGACATGACCTTTACGGACAAAACTACTCTTTTCAACTCTAATTTTAGAAGGAATTCCGTATATGAAATTTTATGTTGCCAATAGCTATGCTACTTGTCCCGGGTTTCATGTCCCGGGACAAGCCCGACTCCATAAGAGAGAGGTATTTTGATCATTTGGAACTTTTTGTATTTATTGCGATAGGACTGCATCGTGATTTATCATTGTTATTATTATTAAAGACATTTATGTCAAAAAGCTCCACTATAATTGAGGACCCTAAACTTTTATAATGACGGCCAAAGGCCTCTATCCCAAATCATCTTTTTTTTTCTTTTTTTTTTTTCCTATTTTGCCTTTTTTTTTTGTTAATGTTAACATAATCAGTCCCTATTCTGTCATAAGTAATATTTGTTAACATCAACAAAACAATTATTAACATCAACATAAAATTGTGTTGACATCTACAAAAATGCCCAGTTATTACAATTAGTGACCCTGTGAATTAGGTGACATCAATAGAAGAGTCGTTGACATCCATATAAAATTGTGTTGACGTCAACAAAAATGCCCAGTTAACAACATTAGTGACTTTGTGAATTTGTTGACGTTGATAGAAGATTTATCGACATCAACATAAAATTATATTGACGTCAACAAAAATGCCCAATTAGCATCAACAAAAATTGAGTTTTTTGTTATTTAGGGTTTTGTTGACATCGAGCAATCTCTCTTTCATTGTAATTGAGAAAAAAAGGGATAGGACGTTGATCTCCTTCTTCTCCTTCATCTCTTTCTTCTATTTTGTTGTTGTTGTGGATTTGGGGTCGAAGACAGTCTCCTTTTTTTTTTAACGGTTATGTGGACATCAACTAACCAAGGGCAAAAATTGAATGAAATATTGGATTTTGGGCTGAAGGTCCTTGGCCGTCATTATAAAAATTTAGGATCCTCAGTTGTAATTACCCTATTTAATGGGATTTTTAAAGTAAATGTCTCTTATTATTATTATTGGAAAATTTTCAAATATGTTCTTAAGTTTGTGCCTCATTTAAAAAAAGGAACACAAATTTTATAAATTTTCAAGTTAGTCATTAACTTTTCTAGAAAGTCTTCAATTAAGGACATTCATCCATTAAAAACTATTCTCCGACAACTTTTTTCTTCAATTTTTTTTAAAATACCCAAATTACATTTCATTCAAATAAAACACTCATTCACTTCTTCTATGTTCTCTTCCTTTTCTTTTTCATTGGCAGCCTCATAGTAATCGTTGAAAACTAGCATTTTCATGGAGATCGACTAAATATAGGAGTTGTCGGAACCATATCATGGATTTAAATGAAGGCTACTATGGGTATTTTAAAAAGATCGAAAAAACAGATTTATAAAAATGCCATTAACTGACCAAATGTCCTTAATTAAAAATTCACTAACAAACTTAGGAACCTGTTTGAAAAGTTTTAAAACTTGTGTCATTAAAAAAAAAAAAAAAAAAAAAAAAAAAAAAAACAACCCAAAACCTTAGGCGTTAATCCTTGCATGTGATGTCAAGTTTGGGAAAGGCATGAGCATGGAGTGAAATTTGGGGAAAGTCACATGCAATGGAATAGGGATCCGGTTTTGGATAGCAGTAGGCCTACTTTTTGAGTCAGGCGACCAAACCAACAAGATTTAGGCTCTTCCCCAATTTGCATGCCCTAAACCCCCTAAGCAAAGGGTGAGAAAAAAAATTTCTATCTCAAATCATCTTCACATGAATGTCAATGGCCAAATCTCTCCCAACCTTACTTCCCATCCTTCTAATTCTATGCCTTTTATGGTCTCCTCTTTCAACATCCGCGAAATCTCGTCGCCCCATCTCTGTAACAAACCATCTCTTTACCTTTCTCATCTCACATCTTCTCACTTTCCTCTTCTCACAACAGATTTCCTGATAATTCTCCACCTTTGAAATCGCAGGATAACGAGATCAGAGAAAAGAAGAACGCTTGCTATTCAGACATCGAAAGGTAAAAAAAATCTGTCTCAATTTCTTCTTCCCCTTTCCCTAACTTGAGAAAAACGGTTTATACTTGTTTTTTTTTTTTTTTCTGTATTGCAATGCAATGAAGTGGACTCTGGGGATGGCAGTGTAAGTCGTCGATAATTGCAAAAGAGAACTGTGCACTGCGCTGTCTCTCTCCCGCCTGTTATGAGCTCATCTACGAAAGCGATCCGGTGCGTTTCTCTTCCTCTTCCCCTGTTATTGTGATGGTGGCTTTCACTGTTTCTTTAGATTCTGTACATGTGTTTTGTTTATAATTTCCTGTTTCTTCTTCTTCTTCTCAATCTTCAGTTGGAGGAAGGAGAGAAAGATTACATTCGGGGCCAGGAGTACAAGTACTGTATGCACAAGTAAGATCAACTTTTAAGCAAGATTGCCATCAAGCAAGTGTTACAAAATCAATCAATCTTCCTTTTTTATTCCTCCCGTTTCAAATTAAAAATGATTTGGTAATCATAGAAGTTCCTACTAGTTTATATGAGGACATATAAAACTGTGAACTATAAAAACTACTACTTTTGTTGTTGACTCTGCTAGACCATGCTTCCTTCAGCTTTGTTGAGTCACAATCGTGATTCGATTTGGGTGAGAACTTATCTTTGGCTTGCATTTGTGTTGGGGATGAATTGTGGTTGTATCACTAAAATCACTAATAAGAACACATGACTCACAAGAAACGTTTATATTGCCTAGTTTTTCACATGTTCATGTATTTCTTTTGAACTTGTGAAGTAGTGGACATTTGATTCCATATTTACTTGCCTCTAGTAGGAGGAGACTACTCGCATCATTGGACATGCTAGTAGTTCTTTGGAGCATTGCCACCAGGTCTTACTTGACTGATATATAGAAAATGGCATGTTCAAGTCCGAGACTAGATAGTATGTGGTGTTTTATTTGGCAGTGTTCAAGTCGATTTGAATACATTCATATGGGGCTGTAAAAACCCCAAGTTAAGTTGAGGTTGGTTACCTTTTATCACGCTCAACTTATTAACTCAATGCAGTCAAGATCAATCTCAATTCTTGCTTATTTCAATCTTAACAATATTCTATTTCAACCCATAGAAGTGTTGACCTTTTTATTTTCTTTTTCTTTACCCGTAAGAAAAATGTACTTGAGGACCGTTATAGGACTATGTACACACAACTTTGCATCTTTGGTGTAGTAAGTAGTACTGAACCAGCGGTAAATCAAGTTCATGTAGAAGCAGTGGTAATCTTCTGGTGACAGTGCACAACACCACTATGTAGCAAAAATCGATTTGATTGTATTTTAGATGGCCTACAATTTAAGTCTTCAAAATCAATGGTGAGAAAGCATTCAAAAAGTTTTAATGTAAAGTCCAAGAGTGGTTGCTCAAGCTTGACTCCTTTTTCAAAGGGGCCTATAAAATGAGCTCAACTTGATTAGTTGAGCCAAAAAATGAGCTTAACCTCGAGCTATGAAAGTCACGATCGAGCTTGTTTTGTTTACTGCCAAGTATTTCAATAAAAAAAAAAAAAAAAAATACAGCAACAACACAACCAAAAATCCTTTTCTTTATTTAATTTAAAATTCAAAAGGAATAAAGTAATCGTAGTTTGCTAACTGAATAACAGTCTTTAACCACCACCAGGAGAATCCCGCTTTGCTGTGAATAAACTGAGATCAGAGTCCTTGTTGATATGTTGCTCATTTTGAAGAATTAATTTAGCTCTAATTAAACCCTACTGTCTATCATCACGTGGAGGGAAAATCGCTTACAATTTGATTTTGTATGTATATAATAACAATGGTTTTAATAATCACTTACAGTTTGATCTTGTATATATAAGAATGATGATTTTCTTATGTATCACTGAGGAATTGTGCTCATTTGATTGTGTCCGATCTTTCAGATTGTCATTGGGGGAAAGCCTAGAAGGAATTAAGGGGACTTTTGATTATAGCTGAGTTACAATATTCAGAAAATAAAACAGGAGATGCTTGTTTTTCTCCAGAAAGTCTAGATTCACTGCTGATGTAAGTTGTTACTATTGCATTGTTTACCTTTGGGGCAAGGTTGTCGATCATGTATCTTAAAGGTTAAAACTGGTTCCCTTTGCTTTTGTGTACTATCCTTTTGGGCTTAAAGAAATGCCCCTTTTCTGGGAATATGAAGAAACAGGCATATGAGATACCACGGAAGTTGAGGTTTTGCGTACACTGTTGAGCAGAACACTGGGACTCCAGAGAAAGCCCTTCGTTCATTTCATTCATATGGATGGCTGTGGACATGAGTGATGAGGCTAGGAAAACCAATCATTGGCTTCTGTGGACCTATTTGCCCTCTTGGTAGAAAAGATATCCTTACCCATATACGGCTAGTATGTCCCTAGTTACAGGAACTTGCAAATTGCAACCCAAGGTACTTCTTCCTCTTTAAGGTTTGGAGACTCATTCCATTTGCACTTGCTCCATTAGTGTTTGCACTTGCACCCAAAACCTCCCATTCTTATCGCACTGGTTAAATCTCACACTTTATCAGAGTATAACTAATCTAGAAAGGTAGAGAAGATCTCTAAGTTGATCAACAACCCACTGAAAATTGTTTTGATCTTGTGCTAGTGAAATTGATTACTAGATAGAACATTGCACTTCAATTTCTATCCATTTTTCCTTGAACATGCAAGTAGGTGGAGGTCTTTGAAAGTTTGTTCTGTCTATCTCAGCCAGTCATCAAATTGGCCCACTATTTATCTTGCCTGTTTTAGAGACCACCATCACTCTTGCCCATGTTAAGAGACTTGGACATGGCGACATTCCATAATGTCTCGAGCAAATCTAAGAATAGAGTCTGAATCTGGTCAAACTCACATTTCTATCCTTTATGATGCCTCCTTGCACAGTAGGTCTTGGATTATAATCTCTCTATACCCATTGAGGGTTTATAAATGTGGGAGGTGATCTAGTGAGAGACACTCTCACCAAGTTGGTGAGAGATGGGTGGGGGCCCTCACATTTAAGTGGGGGTCCTTGCATTTAAGTTGGTGAGAGTAGATATGGAAGTGAGGGCCCCCACCCATCTCTCATAAACTTGGTGAGAGTGTTTCTCATAGGAGCACCTCCCTATAAATGCAAATATATACATCAGTGACTCTCTCTTTGGGTTGAGAATCTGTTACAGCTCATCTTGTTTGATCTAGAATTTGGGTGTATGAATACTCTTTACCACTTGATTTGCAGCAAATGATTGGCATCTCTCTCTCCCTCTCTCTGACCAAATTTTAATGAAATGTCAAATTAGCATGGTTAAGCGGGATCTCTATCTGACCAAATTTTAATGAAATGTAGAATTAGCATGGACAAGCAGGATGAAACCTATAGTGCGTGATCCTAGGAGGGGGTCTTTTGTTTGAGGTGGGGTTCTAGTGTCATGGTTACCTCTGATCTCTTCCCTTCCATACTAGTCTGGATGGGGTTCTCTGTCGCTTCTGCCCAATCTTTGTGAAGGCCTAGAGAGCAATAAAGGACTAGCCGTGCTATGGCCTTCCAACTACGGTAAAAGCTTCAAATTTTTTTTGTAATGTATGATTTTAAAGGATTGCCTTCAAACAAGGCAGTCCTCAACCTTCCCTTGTTCCACACAAAAAATAAAGAAAAAGATTGCCTTTGAAGTAGGGAGATGGCCTAATAGGTGCTCAACTTCTTCATTTATTTATTTTTAAAGATTTGCTGGAGACTTGAATTTTCCCACTCACACATGCTTGGACACAAGGGGAAGACATAACTTTAGATGGCGCATGTTCTCGCATTTAGGTCCTCGTTTTCATGGAACTGAATTCATAAGAATTTTAGAAATCTGATTTTTCTTCTAAAAGTAGGAAATAAATGGCCATCAAATGATTTCTTCTTTTAATGAAAAATGAATGCCAAAGGTTTGTATGTGCCACTAGGGATTAGTTCTCGGCTCTCCAGAGTCAAGTGTTGTCCCTCGGGCTTAGGACTAAAGGCTCCTGGGCTGGGCTGGAAATATCATGGGTTTATCAAGAAAAAAAAAGAAGGAAAATGAATGCCAAGCATCACCCCAGGAATTGAATGTCGAACTCGAATTCATTTTTGTTGAATTCCATGCAAATAAATGGGATATTTTAGGAGTGTTGTGGAGAGGAGTTAGGATATAATGCTAGTGTAAAACCATCACCAAAAAAAATAATAATAATAATAATGAGCTGATAGACAGGATTCTATAGTTTCCATGGATTATTTTTAGTTTTCCACTTATTAGTAGTTTCTGTGTTATAGCTAACGCAGGCTAATTCCGTTACATGATCTATCATTGGTGTGGCCAATCGCACAAAGGGTCTGGACAACCTGAAGCTAGGCATTAGTAATACACTATCAAGACTCCTAATTTCGATTCTCTGTTGTAATGTATTCCTTGAATACTACATAAATCTCAATGGTTTTATTCACCTAGGATGGATGTTCATCAGCGGACCTGTGCTCCATGATCATTTAACTGTTGATCCCACTTCAGATAGGAGTAGGACCTGCCCTGGATGGTCCTCACTCCTGTGGTTCAGATATTTTGGTCACAAGATTCAAGGGATGCTCCAGCCTACGACGTCCACTTGTCATGATCGGCCACCGTGAATTCAGGTGGGGTCCATTGGCCAATACCATTTTGATGGACAGATCTAACACAGCATGCAATACGTTGAATGGAAAATTTCATCTAGCCATGACCTGATATCAGAAAACAAATTCATTGAATTGGTAATATAAAAGAAAGTATTTGATCTTTTGAGATGTCATACAAGAAGAATCTGCTGTTAACTTAGATGGAACCCGTTTCAAATGGTGTTAAGTGAAAAGGTGAAATAAATCCAATACTGATGCTCTCCCGACGTGGAAAAAGCCTTCCTATTTTTTGTTGATCTAATGGTGGAGAAGCGTCATTTCATCGATCCAACAGAAGGAAAGATACAGATTAGTAATCTAAAGGTGAAAAGGCCTAAATCACTGATCCAATGAGTAAAAAGATATTATCAATCCAGTGATGAATTGAAAGGGCCTCAAATTGCTGATCCAATGGTTGAAAGATGCGGCACTGTACAAAAAAATATTGATCTGGAAGCAGCCGGACTCAATTTCTATCGATTTACCACTGTACATGTTTCCATTCTAATTTTAGTAATATGAACAAAAATATCACCTTACCGGAAGTATTCTCCCTTCTCCCCAGTTTTGCCTTTTTGGTTAGAAATGATTATCAATGCTTTTACAAGCTACGACCATCCCAGATCCCTGTCACTATTTGATACAATCAGTGTCCTAACTACCTGTCACTATCACTATTTGATACAATCAGTGTCCTAACTACCTGTCACTATTTGATACAATCAGTGCACATCATATGTTCCACCATATGTAGACAATTAGTCAAGATTTTCTCAAAGCAATGTGCAACTTGTTGAATTTATAACGTTTTGAAAAGAAAACTGCATATATTTTGAAGATGATCAATCCAATAGTGCATAGGGTATTTTGGAAGACTCTCTGACCTATGCAAAAAATGGGGATGTTCTGTTAAGCTTTCAATAAGTTATCCAACCATCAGCTTCTAGATGAAATATGTAAAACCTTGCAAGATCAATTGAAGTACCTACAAGATTCTGATGAAAACCAAGTTTGGGTGGGTGGAAACTCATAAGGTAGTGGGCCCCACATGGTTGGAAAATTTTCAAGATGTAAGAAAATATGTATGGCATAATGAAATTTGAAATAATTTCCTCCTAAACACCACGCCGGATTCGTTCAATCCACAGCCAATTAAGAGGTAAAAAGGAAAAACTATTTCCTGGATAAGAGATGCAAATACAAGGAGCAAGTCATATAGAAGCTTGGGCGGTTGGGCCCCACAGATTAAATTAAATGATTGAAAAGGTATAAAGGATTCGGTTGCCAATGAAGTATGTTGTATTTTTTTTATTATCCTTGATTATCATTTTTATAAATATAGAAGCCCCCGTAAAAAGAAATTTACTGTACCTTTTTACTCCAAATCAACATTGATAACCTAAAAAAAACACAACAAAAAAATTATTGGCATTGGAAAATTCAGCAAGGGTTCGTGTTTTTTTTTTTTTTTCCCTTTTATTTGCTCATTAAATCCTGAAACCAAGGGTAAAAAACCAGAAAAGAAGAAGAACAAGTATGTGGGTGATGAACATTCATTTGGGCTTTCTGCAAGTAATGACTGCAAATTTGATAAGCTGCTTTTTGTAGCCTTGAATCATCAGTGGCATCACAAGTGCCCCTCTTATGGTTTTCCAACCTATTCAACAAACACAAAAATGAAACCAAGACAGGTATATGAGATAGTAATCAACAGAAGTAGCAGCAATAACAAGAGGAAGGAAGGAGGAACTTGAAGTGATGAATCATCTCATGGATCAGGGGTGGTGGTTTATACCGCTTCCAAGTAGTGACGTGAAGCCTTTCCATGTTAGCGCAGAGCGAATGACTGCTGGCCAAAATGGGGCCACATTATCTGACCAATCTGCTGTTTTGATGTCCTGTCAAAGGCAGAGGCCAAAAGCATCGGTTACACCAAATGAGCATTGTTCTTGTCACATGCATCCTTATCAGAAACATGTCCAGAACACTAACCAATATGATACATGTTATGGATATTAGGAGAGGAAAGAGATTTTAGAAAAATAAGTCTGATTTTTAAGTTTGAATAGGTTTGAATAAGAGTGAAGTTTTACTTTCTATCTTCTTCTTTTATATAAATTCGGGCGGTGTTTTATCTGAATGGAGGCAGAGTGAATTTTACCCAAATATAATTTCTCAAATTTCTATAATACATTGCCTTGCTTGCTACTTCTAAACATGACTAGCCCAATAAACTCTACCTCTATGGTTGAAGCATGGATGCTAACATTGTAATTAAATTACTAGGTATGGGATACCGGATACAATTCGTATCTATAAAACAAATCCAATTTACAAGGAAAGTTTAAGATTTTGGTGTGAATCCTATGATTAGAAGTTACATAATGATTGGAAAAACATCTTAAAGATAAGAATGCTCGAGATCTTGGAGAGTTTTAGAGAGAACAAGGAATGACCACTCAAGTAGAGCACTCCACAATAGGATTGGGTTTCACCACTCTCTTACTCTCTCTCATTAATTCTTTGATTTTTTTTCATGAGTCACTTTTTTAACTTCAGGCTGTAAATCCTAATCAGGCAGTGCTGATAATTTGGAAAATCTTAATTATCAAGAACAAAAAACTACAACTAGGTTACTTTGCCTTGTAACATTGATAACTTCAGAATTCTCAATTACTCAGATGACATCATATGTGATACATTGATAAATGCCAGTGATGTTCTTCATATGATTCATATAATTTCTTTTATTTTAAAAACTATTCTTTTTTTTTACTTTACAAAAAAACGAAAAAAAAAAAAAAAAAACTACATTTCGTGATTCATTTTGATTTGACCCTCTGAATGATTTGCAATGTAATACTGATTTTCAGAACAATGGATGCCAATGCTACATTCAAATAAAATCTGAACTAACCTCAAGTGATAGAGATTGTGCAATTTTGACATAGTCAGCTGCCGAACACCAGGTTGGAAGATAATAAGAATCACATATCCTCTGCAAGAGTTTCTCTTCCTCAGGGTTTAGGGATTCCTCATGAGGTAATAAATTTCTATGGCACCATGTTACTATTATTATGGTCGCACCTGGAGCAGCCACGCGAGCCAATTCATTCACAAACTGCAATCCAAAATGAAGAAAGCAGGTATATAATACTAGCAAAGTAAAGCGAGAAATTTTTATTTGGAAGAAATTAAGATAAGACTTGAGGATCTCTCAACAGCTGGTTGGTGACAGCAGAGGGACCATGCAGGGGGTGTTTCAATCGATGGATGGCAGTAAATTATCCTTTTGCAAATACCCTCCCACAATCCATACGCATTAAAGACATCACATTGTAGAGAGGATGAGTATGTCTTCTCTATGTGCAAGAATGTAGTAAAAGCATCTCCAAATACAATGGAGAATAGGTCCTTTATTTACCAACGTTACCTTAGTTTTGTCAGGCATGTGCTCTCCGCTCTCCATGGACCAAACCAGATCAAACTGCCCATCAGGAAAAGGCTGCTCCAATGCATCTGCAACTAGAAACGACACCTGCTGCCATTTCCCACGGGGAAAATATTACTAACTGCTGTGATATCCAGGCCTTTAATCCTATCTCTGAATTAAACATATAAGCACCATCACAGTTTTGGCATTCAATAAAGAACTTGTAGAGGACATACCACCAAAGCAAAGGAAATGTAACAGTTCCCTAACACCTGAAATTTCATACATGTGGACCCCACCTTGCAGTGATCCCCGTTTAAGTTACACAACGATGGTCAAAGTATGGGTTTGAAATGCTGAGGGCCAGAAACATGGCAAATGATTGTACAGTGCAGAGTACCGAAGGAAACAAAAAAGAAAAAAAAATCTCACTTTGTACAAGCACTGGCCCAGATTTCCCTCGAACAAGTAATATGCACCGTTGGGTTAATCATGCGTAGAAAGCATGACTATAGATATTTCACACATGCAAATCCAATGTTATAACCCACTCCAATCAAAGAGAAATTTGGACCATAGTGGGACTGTGATTTGAGTGAATTACATCAAGTAAAGGAATGGCATACACATCTTAGTATCTTACTAAGGGGTGCCTTTAATTTAGAATACAAAAGGGAGTTATTCATGTTCAAGTGAGTTTCAACAATACCATTGTGATTGTTACAGATGTAATACGTTATGGGGTTTCTTGGTTCTCCACCGGTGGTTGTTAGAAAACACACAAGAACTTAAAAAAAACTGTCTACCTCAGCTTATCCAAATGCAAACTGTATGCTTTCCCTTAACATGAATTACTTGCACTGTGCAGATATAAACAGGCACATCCATTAGAGGTGGCCTCAGTATGAGTTCGATCAAATGATAAGTGAAGCCCAAAACCTGTAGAGATTCTAAAAGTGTTGTTGATAATATATATGGGTTGATACTCCTATGAGAGATATTTCTCACCTTATATGAGAGATTGGGTGGGGTATAAGGTGAGAGATATCTCTCATAAGAGATCTCATAATATATATATATATATATGAGTAATATTCATATGCATCTATCCCTCACCATTTTTGGTGAGGGACACCTCAAAAGGGGAAGTTTCAAGTACAAAAGTGTACTTGATGTGAGGTACAAAAGTACACTGTTGTACTTGAAACTCCCCCTTTTGGGGTGTCCCTCACTAAAAATGGTGAGGGATGGATGCATATGAAGACCCCTATATATATATATATATGGGCAAGGCTCTCCGAAGCTGAAGCTTAGAATAAGATTCTGTAAGCTAATGCTTCTGGGGCCCATCCTTGGTCCATCCAAATGGACCTAACACACGACTCCCCTAAATTGCACATGCTCACCAACTTTGGGTTAGATCTAAACTTACTAGACCGTTGATATGATATAGTGAATAAACAACTTATGTAGATAAGTGCAGTAAAAACCCTACAAAGCAAAAGCAAGAGGTGTGGAATAAGGAAGACAACCCAAATACGCAAACAAAGCGATGTAAAGAAAGGAACAAGGAACTACTAGGTCTGTTTTTCGTTTCACAGTGATCACAAACAGACCTTGTCTGCTAATCCCTCAGCAACAGCAATATTATTTCCTCTTTGAGCTTGTACAGGGCTCAGAGTGATGCCTTGGCATTTAGCACCATACTTCCTTGCTAGATACCTGGAACTGCCTCCAATCCCACACCCAACATCAACTATACTTCTAGGCCTCTTTGCTGGATCATCTGCAATCATCATTAACTAAAACCATCATTAGTAAGTCGGTTTTTATCGTTTTTCCAATTCAAGCCCGACCACAAGGCAGGTTGGCCAGGTCACCAACTCTGACATAGGCCCCCATTTAGTACAAAAGCATGTGCCGCACCGCAGTGTCAATTACATTAGTTGTGGGTGGACCAGCCTAATTTTGGTTAGGGAGATCCCATCATCATCATTCCTATCAAATCTAATCTTGTGGCAAATAAAGGCCTTTAATCAAATCAATAAACAAAGTAAAGACATATGAAGAGTTGAGAGAGAGAGACCAGGAACGGCTGCAAACGTGAGGGCTTCTTCGATCATCCTGATCTGAGCAGATCGATGGTCGGATATCGAGGCCTGCACGCGTGCATCATAGAATCCATGGTGCATGTGATCCCCCCACACGTTCTCCCACACTCGTGATGACTCGTCGTAGAACTCAGCTATCCCCTTCTTCAACTGAACCTCGTACGTCGCACGCGTCATCATCTTCGTGTGAACTGGCTGCCGTTCCGATCTCTGTTGCCGCCACAGCGAACGCCCTCTTACCGGATGCAGGAAGGAAGATTCGCAGTACGTGCCCGTGACTGAAACCATTTTTCCTTTTTCCTGATTGTTGTCAGGTCTACAGTCTAGGGCTTAGACAAGGAGAGAAGAGGGATTTGATTTTGATTCTCCCTTTTCTTCTTCTGTATTAGGCTTTAGTTTTAGGCAGGGGAAAGGGCAAGGGGAGCCTGGGAAGGGAAGAGACTAGAGAACGAAGAGATGCATTCTTGATTCCTGTACATAATGCTTAGTTTTACTGTTTTTTTATTCACACACTGTTCATGATGGAAAGATTCCCCCCACACCACCCAATAGGGATAATTATCTTAGGGAATTTTTTTCTTTCTTTTTTTAAGCCAGAAATAGCCCCATAATAGCCCCAAAATGTATATTTATTACAACCATAGGATATTGTAGCTTGCAATATCTTACACGATATAGGCTATCCCATAATTACTTGAACAAGCCGTGTATTTATTTTTTTTCCCTTGACTATGGGACCATCAAACCACCATCCAAACAGTTAAATAGGTGTATAAGGGTAAGAACCAATATCGCATATTAGTTCAAATTTCTTATAAAAATAAATTTCTCGATAACCGTGATAGATCAACGGTTCAAATTTAGTGCGATATTGGTTCTTACACTCATACACCTATCTAACGGTTTGGATGGTGGTTTGGTAGTCCCATAGTCAAGGACAAAAAGAAAAACACGGACGGTTCAAGTCTTCCTGCTTCCGATTGTAGGATATCCTACATCTCTAAAATATATTGTCCGTATGATAATTGTTGACACCCAATATGATACGTATCACCAAATTTGCAAAAATGATCCCATGTTTGGACCTATCAGAGGGTGCCATATGGGAAAGAAAATTTATTTTCTTTTGTGTGTGTGGAGGAGATGAGATGTCATTGATTTGATATCTCTCCCCCACGTGGCTGAGTGGTCCAAACCGAGAAACCGTGTTTGGACCAAACATGTACCCGTTTCCCCAAACTTGAGATCACTTGATGTTAATGTTTTTGATTTTATATATTGCTGTCAAGTGTCAAGCGGATCTTAGGCATCGAGCCCTACCGTCCATCCATGTGCTGGCGAATCCAAGGTGTGCCAAAGACCTGGACAGTTAGGTTAAATTACTTAATTATGTGGGCTAGGCGATGCCCTATTATTTATCATAACCTTCAAATCATTGTAATTTTTGATATATATATTCTGCATCTATACACAAGACATTCCTCATCGTTTAATTAATCATCATTGATTAGACTGAGAAATCACAATTGGTTCGGTAACCAGCTCAATCATTGTCACGTGACAAGACCGACTTAATGTTAGAAATCTTCAGAGGGACTTATCTAATGTTGACAAAGACTGTTTAAAAAGGTATATCCCTGAAAATGGTATATCCGTGATTCGATCCCATCTCATGCCGCCTGTTTATTATTGTCATCATTCGTCATTATTATTAAAAAAATCACATTATGTGATAATGAATGAGTGTTTTTGCGAAACTGTATAAAGAGTTTGTGATGTCCTGTAAAGTTATTGGATAAATTGGCCTGAAGTCCGTCATATTGGTCTTATAAGGTATACAATCCAACGACTTTTCCTCTAAGGCCTATGGTCCATACAGTTATACATAGTTTGGCGAGAGGTCCCTATATATGCCACATCAGACATTTTCATGACTGATTTGCCCTTTTAGCTTTTAGGCATAAAATTTTGAATTTCAATATTTTAAATCTTTCATTCTCCCCTTCTGTCTGGAGCTATACAAAATCCTAATGTCTGCTTCGATTGATTGGAGAGAAACTAGTTCGACTCGGTGCTTCTCGGTTTTGATCTGTGCAATAACTCTCCGGAAAAGATGATAAGAGTTGCAGGGGAGATCTCTGATGGGCCACATAAACTCGTTGGAGTCGGATAAGAGAGAAGTAGTCTAGGTTTTTTGTTTTGTAGAGTTCCAAGTATCTTAAGGGTTGTAGAGTTCCATTGCATCTCTCTTGTCTCGGTTTGCATGATCAAAAGCACATGGCCTTTTCTTCCATGATCTTGACAAGTGGCAGATGGGGAAAGAGATAGGAGAGAAGTTGGCTTAATTCAAGCCAAGCTACAAGAAGAAGATAGAAAAGGGGAAGATGACGGTTGAGCTTTTGCACGTGATTGCCTGTGATGCCTAGCATCCTCTTAGTCCGTATACTAGCAAATTTGTGTTGGTCCAGACTCAGATAAATTTGTTCGCAACTTTAAAAAAGTTATTCAAAACTCAGATAAATTTATTTGAGTTTTGCAGGAAGTTAAAATAATTTTTCAGAAAACTCAGATAAATTTGCTGCTTTTCTGAGTTTGCTGTTAATTTATCTGCTCAGATAAATTTGTGTTGGTCCAAACTCAGATAAATTTGTTCGCAACTCAGAAAAGTTATTCAAAACTCAGATAAATTTATCTGAGTTTTGCCAGAAGTTAAAATAAGTTTTCAAAAAACTCAGATAAATTTATTGTTTTTCTAAGTTTGCTGTTAATTTATCTGCTAGGATAAATTTGCGTTGGTCCAGACTCAGATAAATTTGTTCGCAACTCAGAGAAGTTGTTCAAAACTCAGATAAATTTGTCTGAGTTTTGCCAGAAGTTAAGATAAGTTTTCAGAAAACTCAGATAAATTTGTTGTTTTTCTGAGTTTGCTGTTAATTTATCTGCTCGAATAAATTTGTGTTGGTCTAGACTCAGATAAATTTATTTGCAACTCAGAAAAGTTGTTCAAAACTTAGATAAATTTGTCTGAGTTTTGTCAGAGGTTAAGATAAGTTTTTAGAAAACTTAGATAAATTTGATGTTTTTCTGAGTTTGCTATGTATTTATCTGCTCGGATAAATTTGTGTTGGTCCAGACTCAGATAAATTTGTTCTCAATTCAGAAAAGTTATTCAAAACTCAGATAAATTTGTCTGAGTTTTGTCAGAAGTTAAGATAAGTTTTCAGAAAACTCAGATAAATTTGCTGTTTTTCTGAATAAAATTTGTCTGAGTTTTGTCAGAAATTAAGATAAGTTTTCAGAAAACTCAGATAAATTTGTTGTTTTTCTGAGTTTGCTATGAATTTATATGCTTGGATAAATTTGTATTGGTACAGACTCAGGTAAATTTGTTCGTAACTCAGAAAAGTTTTTCAAAACTCAAATAAATTTATCTGAATATTGTCAGAAGTTAAGATAAGGTTTCAGAAAACTCAGATAAATTTGCTGTTTTTCTGGGAGTTTTAAGAAGTTAAGATAACATTGTTCAAATAATTACGTACTCTGCCTTCTTCTTCCCTTGTCATGTCATTTCACACTGTCCTTGAGTGGGTGCATTTTCCGTGAGTTCATTTTTATATGAATAATTTTTTGCGGGGGATACCAAAAGAAAAAAAAAAAAATTCCCATAGGAGATAAAAAGGCCCGCAAATTTTTCAAGGATGAGATGCATCTTAAGCGGGCCCCACGAAGTGTAGAGAATTCGTCAAGCAGGTATCAAGGCACCACACTTTCTTCGCTTTTATCAGAAGGGCACCACGGAGTGTAGAGAATCCGTCGAGCAGGTAACAAGGCACCACACTTTCTTCGCTTTTATTAGAAGGGCCCCACGGAGTGTAGAGAATTCGTCGAGCATGTAACAAGGTACCACACTTTCTTCGCTTTTAATTTTGGGCTAATTTGGCACTTTACTAACATAGTAAAAGTCAAGTAGAGCCTCCATTTTTCAGATAAGATGTCACATCAAGTGCACTTTAATTCAAAACTCCTTTTATTTTTTTTTAAAGTGAAAAGGCAACCACCTTTATCAAAAAAAAAAAAAAAAAACCTCCATTTTCCCATAGAAAAAGTAAAAAAGAATTAAAATATCATCGTAACCCACTTATATGTTATTCTTTTTTCAAAATCAACTTTACTTCACTTGACTCTATTAATAGAGTTGCCAAACTGGCCATAAATCTTTTTGACTTTTTGTATGGAAAAGTAGACTTTTTTTTGTATTTTAGCGGATAAAAGTGGTTGCTTTTTGACTTTTTTTTTTTTAAAGATGGAGGGAGTTCTAAATTAAAGTGCTATGAAAAATGGAGGCTTTACTTGACTTTCACTATGCTAATAAAGTGCCAAACGAAAAGGTGGAGTTCCCTAGCAGAAAAGTGGGAGTTCAAAGACTTATCATTTCAACAGATGCTGCTACAAACATGCCTGAGGCCACATTTGTGTGGCACTCTGGAAATCCAGCTCTGCAGAAAAAAGACTTTTTTCGGCCTCCCACCATCGACAAGGGTTTTCCATGTAATCATGAAAAAGTTAGTTCATTTTGTTAGATTATCTCAAACAAAGGCAGTCATAGCAAACATGAAATTTCAAATACCGTGATAAAAGCATTTCCACTTTTCATGTTTATTCCGCACGAAAACGCACCCTAAAATTCTTTATGATTTCAAGTTTAATGGTGGCATTAGGTTAATTATTCATTTATTTGCCAATTGACGCTGCTCGTTCCCCTTTAAGCTAGATCAGACAATTGACTTGTGTATCTTCCATCTTCCATGTTCATTTCATGGAAAGACACCAAAAGCCAAAGAATCACGTGAGCAGTTTTAAATAGGAATAAGTAATGTAACAGATTTAAAAAACAGAACATAGGGCATTTTTGCAAAAACCCAAAAATCTTTCTAGCACGCCAAACCAAACTAGTTGTGCTCTACATCTTTATAAGAATGAATGTTCAGACTCTTTATAAGAATGATGTTCTGGTACATTGCATCTTGATCACACATCAAAGTCAAAGAGGAGAGTTGCAGCAAAATACTAAACAATCAAGGCCATAGTTCAACGAGAGAGAAGGGAAAAAAAAAAACACCTATCATCAGTAAAGTTATTATCTCATAATCCAATGAGAACATGATATAGATTTGACTATCGATATTCTCTATCGAATAACCACCTGCCTAAGAGGTCTTTTTTGAGTTCTTATGAATTAGCCACTTCATATTGCAACACAGGAAATTCAAATTTCAGAAAAAAAAAAAAAAAGCACGAGTTCATTTGCAGTGACCAGTGTCCGTTCTTTCATTGTTACAAGTCATCTTAAGATTGCATTTGTAAAGGGTGATAACTCTGATGAAATGCGGATGCTTCACTCAAATTAGTGTAAGCTTTGATGTATTTAGAATAAAAGGTGGTCGTGATATGAATGATATGGAATTTCTTTTCATCATCGTGAGTTATCCAAAGAATATTTATGGAGGAAGATAAATTATCATTCACCATAGGCAAAAACAACAACTACTCAAAACATCCTGTTGGACACTGATTTTCAATTCTACAGAGGCATGCACAGACAAGAGCATACCTTAGTATACACACGGGTATACATAACAAGAACCAATAGCCACTTTCTATCAAAATGATAAAGAAAGATTAGCGTCTAATACACGCTGCAAGGAAAGCTGAATACTAATCAATAGTGCTTATTCTGAACAAGATTACAGATACAGCCACTAAATCTATGTGGCAAAACAGAGCAATAAATACTATAAAAGAGTGCATGGTGCTAATGTAACACTTCACCCCACTTTCAAGGATATAAGCATATGGGCACCAAAAGTCTTTATCTTAAGTTGGTCTCTTGTTCAATACATGGCGTTAGTAAGAAATAATAATAGACTCTATAAGCTCTTGAAGTGGTGCCAGCTCCTTTTTGTCGATCAAACAAAATTCCTGAATCACATTACCATGCACAATCATTTCTTAGAATTATGTTTGTCAGGGTAGAATTGAATGCCTAAGAATTCCATGGTAGAGTTATTAAAGAGGTGAAAGATGAAGGATATAAGGTGGAAATATAGAAGGGTGATGGCTGCATATTCATTTTCCATCTCCACTTGATATGTTTTCCATTAAAGGATAAATTATTCGATGGCCATTTATGGATTTTTCACTTTTGTTTCTTCAAATTTTAGCCACTTTAAGGAATATGTTTTCTTTGAATCCTAGGAATTGAATTCCATGCAAGCAAATGGGTCTAAAACAATGTCTTTTAGTAACAGCTTACTAGCTTAATGAAACAGTAATTGAAGCCCTGAAAAGAGCTGTGGGGGAATTTTCACCACCGAGTAGCATATGCAATCCAGCTCACGGGACCCACCTCGATGCATGCTTATCAAAATGGGGATAAGGGCATGGAAAGATCTCATCATGGGTAATGGGCAGGCAAACAATCAGCCGTCATATTATCCTATCCTAACAACCTTAAAAGTTTAAGGGTCCTTTAACCATATAGGTTCTTTTTTTTTTTTTTTTCTCAGTTTTTTTGAGATGCAGTGCAATGGTGTGAGGTATGAAATTGGGCCTGAAACCAGATAGTCTGTGAAATGAGGCTACCACAGATCAAAAGCAGGCCAAAAAGGCCCCATAAAGCTGGCATGCACATACAGTCCGCTTGCAGGAGAAAATACATATTTTTTTTATTGGTAGACGCCAGATTAATATATCTTGTGATTTTTTTCCAAATCCCTACTACCAATCATTAAAGGCATATTACATAATCAGTATTAGTATCCCAGGTGGAATAATGGCCCCACATGTACAGGAATTGGGCACCGGAAACAATTTTGTTTCAAGACGCTCCGAATCCAACAGTCACAAACATGGCATTAGAGCTGTGAATTCATGTTTCCATGTACGAGAAAAATAAAGTGAATGAAATGCTAAGAAAATACTAACCAATAGGCAAAGAAAAAACTTTTTTTTTAATGGTGAAAGGCAAAGAAAAACTTACACATGTAAAGAGGATGAAATGCTTGAAGCAAGTATTAAGATGGGCCTCTTCCTTGAGACTCACAATCTTCTGAAAGTGCGAATGGTATATGTGCGCATAGACGCGGAACAGACGTTTGAATATTGTCTTCACAACTTCTCTGAAGTTTGGAGGGAAAGGCGCACCTACAAAATATATTTGAAGGTAGAATGATTAAAATATGAATCCCTAGGAAAAATATATGACACCCAGATTATCTAATATCAACTCTAGATATTACCAAGCTTTTGAGGAAATAGCAATTCATCGTCAAGCTGAGCTTCAATCCAGTCCATCAGATACTCGACATATTTTGGTGCAGAAACCTCTATGGGTTTCTTTATCTGTACGCCATCAGCCCATCTATACTCATATCTGCAGTATTTCATTCCCATACATTCAGAAGATTCACATCCATGAAAACACTCACAGAAGCAGCAGATGGCCTATATGTGCATGTATTTACATGTCTAAATCATTTCATTTTCGTGTCTTTAACAAACCAAACCATGAATATCGAACAGTGTTCCATTAATTTCAAAACAAGAAAATAGCCAGTGAAAAGCAGGAATAGATTCTCAGACAGATATATATATATATATATATATATATATGTTCTTTTTATTTCCAGGAAGTTTCAAAGTAGCAGAAGTGCAGAACTCACATGTCTCAACAGCAGAATTCTAAAGATTTTGTGGTTCCACTTGATGAAATCTTGAAACACCTACATAAATGCAAACTGTCCATAGCCCTCCCTACAAATTGTACATACCCTTGACAAGAGTACACGCACGATATCACTGGGGCCAAAGTATGTTCATGAGATGCATGGTCTGATAGTCTAGAGTGACAATTTGAAGGGACACAATAAGGATAGAAAAGCCCCAAAGTGACTCAGATAATTGTGCCATAATATTTAACCTTTTAACCATTAAATGTGGACCGAGTTTTTTAAACTCAGACTCAGAGTGACTCAATCACAGTTTCAAGTAGAGTCATATCAACAATCGAAGAAGTCCATTACAAATTATAACTCAGTTGAGTCAGACCAAGTTGTCCCCAAACCT
The DNA here is from genome assembly GCA_028538565.1 of Umbellularia californica. Taxonomy (NCBI): domain Eukaryota; kingdom Viridiplantae; phylum Streptophyta; class Magnoliopsida; order Laurales; family Lauraceae; genus Umbellularia; species Umbellularia californica. The sequence goes on from JAPQWN010000012.1 coordinate 2,731,304, forward strand.
TAAATTTGAGTTAGACAGCCGCGCACCAAATTCTGATACATCTCGGCAGAGTCATACAGAGTCGCACTCAAAAGCCCCATTTGTCCATCTGAGTCAAAACAATGCTAAGTCAAGTTCCACATGACTTGCCCAAGTCCTATATAAATATGCTTATCACGGGGTGACTAGACTTGTTAGTGTTCAAGTCCAAGTCAACTCGGCTGGCTGATATTTGAAACATGATGTGGATGAAAGCTATATTAAACATGCCATTCATCATTGAACCATTGACCCCACTTGTACACATGCAATGGGACCTGCTTATCGTTAACATCACACAAATAGATAACATCAATATACTTTTTGGGTTCATACAAAACATTATGATGCCGGGGAGAAGAATACAAAGACACGTTAATTCTACAGTTGATAGAAATTTCTAAGGTGTGCATCATATGCTAAGAAATTTCTAAGGTGTGCATCATATGCTAAAATAATGTCTAAACATGTACCACTAAATTATTTGTGCAAACATCTTTATACAAAACAAAGAAATGAAGTAACCAATGTGATAAGCCATACTTTGGCCCAGCAGTCATTGTAGGACAGTTCTCAGGTGTGCAGAATTCAGTAAGAGTACCATAGAGCAGATTCACCTGGTTGAAGAAATCAACAGCTGAAAATAGAAAAATTTGAAAATCTTAATTCAGCTTCAGGCCTAGAATCAAAATCCTGGTGGATGTATTGACAGAAAATAGTAAAAGGAAAGAACTTTCCTAGTTTTGCATTGTGATTTACCAAAACCACTGTTTGTTAAAAGCTTTAAGCACCAATGATTGTCCAGTCCACATCATGTATGGAGTTCTGGGGAGACTAAAATCATATTCGGTGAAATAACTGAATAGTCTTTCCAAGTTTCATGTCTCATATCATTATTGGCAACTGGCATCAATATGGTTGCTCCCTGTCAAGAAGCAGCAGCATGGTATCCACCTGATATGGTTTCTGATTTCAAGGATCCCAAATGAATGGATGGATAACCACATGTTCTAACAAGATATTCAAATTGTTGCCTATGTTAAGTACACCACATGCAACCTAAATGTGGCAACTCTATCAACCTTCACTTTTTTTAAATAATGGTCAGTTGCCTGCCTTCTTTTATCCCTTTGCAAAAGGTAAGATCCTAAAGCAGCTATAACCTCTAGCAAATGAAAAGGCCTTTAGCCAGATAAAACAAATATATATATATATATATCTCACGTAAGTCAATAGCACCAAACATAACAATGTCATGGTCAAGTAAAAAGAACAATTACTCCCCATGAATCAGAAGAGAGTATTACTATTAACAGCAAGCCACTCATTTGGATCCTCCCCTGGAGGAAGTCGTACTGCTTCTCTCAGGTTTCCACTGCCCAGAGTTGCATCAATGTGCTTTCGAAGTTGTGCACCCTGAGTATGACAGACATCGGGCAAAAAAATACATCAAAATATGAAGCAATCAGAAAATCACAAAACTGCAACTTATGCTCTATGATGATATAAAAAGGAATGAATCTACAAACCTGTCTATCTACTAATGTCATTTTCAGATTCTTTACTCTTGTTAAAGAAATAACTATAATTACCATGCTGTATTTTTTACCATTTTCTCTCTTTATCTTCTTTAGATGTCTCGAAATGGTCCTCACCAGGGTTATTACATCAGCAGTCGGCAATTCACACTTCGTGGTTCATGGGTCACAGTTCTCTTCATTTTAGTAATCTTGGTTTGCTAGGGTTGGGATGAGATAATCCGCACTAATGGATTGTTCCTATGAGTACATCAATTCTTTTTAATTTACAAGTAGATTCAGGTTTTAAATCTAAGATTTCAAGCACTGATATGGTGGGCACATGTACACAATTTTCAATTTTGATATTGATATTCAGGTCCCAATTTAAGTAGATGGAGATTTGAACCCTTTGATGAACTGAGTTATGAGCCAAAATAACTTCGATCGTTACATATAGTGACCCATAAAGAACTTGATGCATAATGGGCTACCATAATTCCACTGGTTCTGCCCAACATAGTTTTTGGATATTTATTTTTTTAGTAGCTTCCGAATTTTATTGTAATTAAAATTAGCATTCTAATTTATTTGGTTTCCTAGTTTGATTAGGATAGTTTCTATTATTAGATTAGGTTTTCTTAGGCCCTAAGTTTACTTTGCCTATTTATATTACATTGTAGAGGTGATAATCTCAAATTTGGAGTTGAATAAAATTGGGATTTTCCCTTAGAGAGGTTGTTCTTCATGTTAGAAATCTCTGCGGAGATAATTTGAGATGCCTTTGACACATGCTTCGGCATCTACGTAAGCCCTAACCCTAGGGCCTGCAACAGTTGGTATCAGAGCGAAGATCCAAAATGCTCTGATCACCCTCCAGTCACCGATTGGAGCCTATCCGTCCGTAACACCCATCGTCCACCATCCATTCCCATTCCATATTCGCTGCCCAATTCCAATTCCTCACTCAGTCCCGCACCCTTCCCCATTCACTGCCGATCCCTCCCCACCAATAGAACTATCGCATACCCCACCCTTTTCCAGCAAACCCACCCTCTGCAATCAAAACCCGCTGCCTAGCAAACCCTTCCGCCTAACGCAAACACGCAGATACACAAAATCAGACCAAACCCGGAAACACTATCCCAAATCCACCCCTGTTGCTCCCTGCCCTACCCGACTCCAATCGAAACCCTTCTGCCTCCCATTCGCCCATCCCAGAGAAAAAAAAAAAGAGCGAGAAGCAGAAAGGTGAAGAAACAGAGAAAAGAAAGAAGAGCAGAAAAAGGAAGAAAGCAGAAGACCAGAAAGAGAAGACAGAGAAGAGTAGCAGGGAAGAAGGGAGCATACCTTGCACCATCGCCGCCACACCACCTCATCGGTCGATCACCAGCAGCAGCGCCGGATGACTCCACCTCATTGCAGCTCCTCGCCCTCGCCGCAGCTCCTCACCCTCGCCTTCGCCACGCCACCTCGTTGCAGCACCGCAAGTCGTCGCTGACAGACACCACCGCCATCATCTTCGTAGCTGCATCTTCGGTGCATCTTCGTGTAGTTGAGCAAGAAGAGAAAGGGAAGCCAAAACCCTTTTCTTTTCTTTGGTTGCATAGAACCCGAGGAGAGACCCACGACCCACGTGCCTCCAATTGGGTCTCCACGAGTGGACCTCCAGTTGGGTTGAGTTCAACCCACGGGCCAGCAACAGTAATAAAAAAAAAAAGTCTGCAGACAAATATTTTCTTCCACCAGTGGGCCCAAGTTCCTTCAAGTCTTTAGCCGTTCATTTTAAATATCCAGATCTACACATCAAGTCGATCAAAAATTTTAATTTGCATTAAACAAATATGCCTCCCAAGAAGCATGTAGAATTGGAGTCTTCCTCCAATAACGATGATGATTTGAGGGGAACCATTGCGGAATTATCAGTAAATGTTAATCAACTATCCGCAATAATGGTTCAAATGCAAAACACTCTTGCAAGGATTGAAACCCGATTAACTACTTTAGAAACTAATCGGCGTGAGGATAATCATCAAGTTGATGGATAACATAATCGGAATCAACGAGACCCACATGCAATCAATGCTGATCGTGATTTGGGTATTAGACTCGTGATTCCTGAATATGATGGAAAATTGAAACCAGATGAATTCACGGATTGGTTAGTGTGCGTTGAAAATATTTTTGCGCACAAGCCAATGACGGATGGCTATAAGGTTACACTGGTGGCATCTCGATTTTGCAATTATGAGGCGATTTGGTGGGCCAAGTTACAAAAGAAAAGAAAAAATCAAAATATTGACCCCATTGACACATGGATCGAGATGAAGAATTTGTTGAAGCAAAAATTCCTCCCTATGAATTATTTAAGAGATCTTCGTTCAAGTTTTCAAGATTTGAAACAAGGTTCTAAAACTGTTATTGAATATTCTGAAGAGTTTCTAACCATGCAAGCTCGTTGTGGCTTGAATGAAGATGATGATTTGTTCGTTGATCGATATTTTCATGGGCTGCGCATTGACATACAACATATCCTTACATTTAAAAATTTTGATAATGTTGATGAGATCATCCAACATGCCATCAAAGCTGAAGACATTGCTAATTATCAAGCTCGAATGTTTGGTGTCTCTAAATGGCCTACACAAAAGATCCCCGCAAAGCCAAAGTGCCAGACTTCAATCCAAGTGCCAGTTCCTCAGAAAAGTTTTCCTCCAAGTTTAAAAATCAGAACAAGTTCACATGTTTTCATTGTAAACAAAAAGGTCACCGTGCGTTTGAATGCCCATAAAGAATAAATTTAATGGAAGGTGCACAAGAAGAACCGGAAACAAAAGATGATCCTAAAAGTGAAGAATCCGATGAAGTGGAGGAAATAGCAGCTGAAACTGATGGTGCACTTCTCTTGGTGCAACAAGAGTTTATACCCACTGTTGAGAATAAATAGTTGTGGAAAAATATTTTTCGTTCCACAGGTACAATACATGGGCAAAATTGTAAAGTTGTGATTGATGGTGGAAGTTGTGAGAATATTATCTCCCAAACTCTTGTTAAGCTTGAAGTTGAAGGTTTACAAGCACAATGTCCCTACTTTGTTAAATGGCTAATGACAGGTGATGAAGCACAAGTACAGCATACATGTCAAGTTACTTTTACAGTTGGTGATGATTACAAAGATACAATTTGGTGCGATGTGCTACCAATGGACAGTGGAGATATCCTATTGGGTCGCCCATGGATGTATGACAAGAATGGCACTCATGGGATGCGCAACAACACGTATACCTTTATGCACGGTGGACAGGAAGTTACTCTCCATCCCAAGAAACCAGAATCACCGAAGAAGAAATCAAGGGCCCATGCTCCAAAGGAAGTGCTTCACGTACATCATATGTACAAAGGCAACTTGAAGAAGACCCGAGTTTGAGGGCGAACTCTTCTTTCAACTTAGGGGGAATGATGTAGAACGGGCTACCATAATTCCACTGGTTCTGCCTAACATAGTTTTATGATATTTTTTTTTAGTAGCTTCCTAATTTTATTGTAATTAGGATTAGCATTCTAATTTATTTGGTTTCCTAGCTTGATTAGGATAGTTTCTATTATCAGATTAGGTTTTCTTAGGCCCTAAATTTACTTTGCCTATTTATATTACGTTGTAGAGATGATAATATCAGATTTGGAGTTGAATAAAATTGGGATTTTCCCTTGGAGAGGTTGTTCCTCATGTTCGAAATCTATAAGGAGATAATTTGAGGTGTCTTTGACAAGTGCTTCGGCATCTACGCAAGCCCTAACCCTAGGGCCTGCATCAGAACTAACCCACGTTCTGGTTTGTTGTGATCCAGATTGCAGTTTATGAGGTGATGTAGCGACATATCCTGGTCCTTGCAATTCTCAAATAACACTAACCAAATTTGAAAAGATCTAAGAAGTGAAAAGGAAATGAGAAATTCCAGAGGCATATGATTCCATCATTATATTGACAGTATAAATCATAAATTCATAATTCATCCTGTCTTCAATAAGTAGACACATTTGGAAGAACCTTCAGATTCTTGTAATATGCTGGCTTTAACATTGACCCTCTTTCACATGAAAATAGTCCTAAATAGTGTCAGGATGAGCATTAGTTATCTTACGGTACTTAGGACATGTTATCTCGGTCCTTGCATTAGTTACTTTGGACGTAGTTATCCTAAATTGTGTGTGTGTGTGTCTTCTGTTAATTAGATAACAATTTCACATAATTCCCTCTCAATCTAACATGGCACCAGAGCCCTTCTGAATCGATACATCTCATCTGCCCAGTGACTTCCGCATTGTACAGTTCTTGTATGGGGGCAGTAGCAGATGGTGCGCCAAGAGTCAGCTAAACCCCTAGTCATTCCAACTGCAGCCTAATTACAGCCCCATAATGATCCATATCCTGTCCAGATCACAATCCAACCTCTCCCGCACAACCCGCAACCCATGCCCATCCAATTGCCTCATCCTGTTCCAGATCATAAACAACTACTCATTGCAGGCTGGTGATCTACTACACATCACAAGTTCCAGGCCACCATTATCTCCAGATCACGCGACTGAGAGCTAAGGTACACGCAAGGCTATAACAGCCCTGTCATAACCAACCACTTGCATACGTTACCACCTATGCTCCAACCCATAGCTCAGGCATCAGCCACTGGCAGCCATTCTCCAACTGCAACAGCTTAAAAACCAATGACCATTCCCCTGCTGCCAGGCTGCTGCTGGGATCCACCCATCAGCATCTATCCTTGATATTCCTATCCAAGAATCAGCCTGTGTTGAGCAATCATAATCCTTATGCCTCTGAGATTTCTTGGATAAATGCAGCCCGCCTCATGGCTGGGTTACATGCTATCCAAGGAGTGGGGCAAACAAGGGACAACCCTGCGACCAGGAATTAGTCTGACCAGGGGTCTAGCACAGCCAGTTTGAATCTGAACATGATAAATTCGGAAACCCAATCCATTCAACAATAAAAAAGCTTTCCAATAAAACTCGACTCTAAGCAAAAATTAAGTTATTAAAATTGACTGAGACAGCTGCTAAGAGGATTTTTAAAATTTTTTTTGGTAATATTCTAAGCAGATTATAAACTCAAACATGTTGGAATAGGAATTTTGTAAATGAGATAGCAGTTATTAAACTCACAAAAGATAAATGACATGAACCAACTTCATATATCACAAGTAACAACAGTCACCAAAATTCAGTGAATTTAACGAGAACCAATGTATCAACTATAAGAACATGTTACAATGCAAATTGATTTAGCGGGTTATATCCAATTAGGACCAAATAGAGAAAGGCTGTAGTTGAGGATACACCTTACTCCCAGATGGTGCGCTCTTTTTCGGGCGAAATGTCTTTTGGTTCCTGTTCACAAGCCAATTCATTGTAAGGGTGAATGTATCTTGAAAACCAAACACGAGAGTATGTAATCCAGTCATTTATTTGACGGACATCACTCCAAAAATATCTACTCATGTAACGCAACCAAACACCAAAATTAACATGGTGTAAATCTTAGGGCAAAGGCAATTCCCTTGTGATTCGAAAAAAAAAAAAAGAGGATGTTGAGATTTCAGAGCATCAATTACAAGTCTTTCTGTCAAGATGCAGGGAAAAGGGTGGGTGGAAATAGATGAAAATCTACCAAAGATGAGAAGTGGATGGAATCTAAATCAGGTAAGAAAATCTCAGAATTGAATCGACCTAGGGTGGAATCAAACAGGGGAAAATCGATTCCAGATCCAAAAGCAATAATCATTAGCAAGAAAAAACGAAACAAGATCATAGATGGCAGAAATCAGGAATGAAACCCATTAAAAGGAAGAGAGCTTCGATGCTTGCCTGCCGAGACCGAAGAGGCTGCTCATGGCGTCGATTCGATCGATCGAGACAGCTTTGATTTTGGTTTTTTCGTACGCAGAGATGCAGAGATGGTGGGAAGGGGATCGTTTTCGTCAAAGGGTTCCCACTGAAACCGACCGAATCGAGGTCGGGCAGAGGCCGATTGTTCACGGGCAGTTTTTAAAGCAAACCATCTTGAAAAGAAGTTTCTACTTTCTACACTAGAGTAAAAGAGTATCAGTTTGTCTATACGGACAAACTCATGTACAGAATTTGGGACAAACTGTGAACGTGGCGCAATGTGATTGGGACAATGCATTTCAACTTTTGAGAGAACCCAATCACGTTGCGTCACGTGAACAGTTTGTCCCAAATTCTATCCACAGAGTTTGTCCATATAGACTTTTTGAAAGAGTATTGCCAGATAATTCCGCTTCTCCTTGAGATCAGGCATCAGAGTATGGCTTTGCTTGACAGACACATGACATGGTCGGTCCAGAATCCAGATCCAGGGGGCCAATGAACCTGCTCGGGTTCATGAATCATGACTAATGTTCCAGTCACATGTTGAGTGACCGAGTCGATTGAACTAGGTTTAGACTAATTTTTGGGTCCGTTAATTTCTTCTAATTTGGTCGATTCATTTTTTTAATTAATTCACATATAGATATAAGGGCTATTTTTTATTTTCTAAGTTGGGCCACTGTAAAGTGTCGTTATACTTCCACTTGAAGACCTAGGGTTTTGGGATTGGGTGTGAATTAAAAACCATGGGTGTTGTTGGCAGGGCCCATTTGTTTCATGACTTCTTTTAGGGGTATTGGTTGTGACTTGAAGACTTAGGGATTGATCTCTGAGTATATGTGGGTATTGGTACTTGGGTATGGGTATGTGCATAGGTGTTGGCATTCTCTAAAAAGATTGTAAGATTTTGAAGGTAACACTATTTACGAACCTTTAATAAGTTAAGATCAAAATGGTTCTCTCCTCAGTGGAGCAGGTCGAGTTTGACTGAACCACTTACATATATTTGTCATTCTACGTGCTTGTGTTCTAATTTTTAGTTTTAATACCGAAAAAGTGAAAAAACTTAATCGGTAAAAGAAATTAAAGAGGCACGCCGAGCATGCCCGGCACCATAAATCCCTAGCAGGCCGTGCTTGCCTGGCCCGGCCTGGCCCGTTTGACATCCCTACCAACACCACTCAACCAATAGTGTTTTCCCCGCCACAAGAGTTTTCATGGGATGTTTGGCCGGGCTGAGATATATCTGAGCCCAGTCCAACTTGAATATCGTAGGCCCAAGCCCAGCCGAACTGAGTAATATCTAAGCCTGGCCCGACTTGAATAACATAGGCCTAAGCCTGGCCCTAGCCAGACTCAAGCCATAAGTTTCTGGCCCGAGCCCGGCCCATTTAGTTAATCAGGCCCTGGCCGTTTCAAGCCCTATTCAAGATTTTTTCTTTTTTCTTTTTCCTTTTTTTTGCTCCAAAGACATTAGACACTATGCGGGTAGAGGGCTTTACAAAACAAACCATAGTAAAACGGTGCTCAAAAAAGGTGGCCCACATTGTAAGTCTAGAAAGTTGAGTGAGCTTTACGACACAAACCATAGTAAAACGATGCTCAAAAAAAGGTGGCCCACATTGTAAGTCTAGAAAGTTGAGTAAACGCTCACATTGTTCAATAAAGAGAGGCCCACGTTGTAAGACTAAACAGCTGAAATTAAGGGCTTCATCATTACTTTACAAAGGACCAACCACTGAAAATTAAGGGCTTCATTTATTTAGTGTGGAATGTGGACCTAAAACCTAAAAATTAATGGATTCTTCATTTATTTACAGTTGACACTATAATTGGGCAGGCGGGGCCGGCCTGGATTGGGCCCTCTACATTGAATAGTCCGGCCCATATGTTAATGGACCCATTAATTGAGTCCAGGCCCGCCTGAGTTCTACAACATGAGGCCCAAGCCCGACCCAAATCGGGCTAGGCCCTGGTTGGGCTCACACCATCACGGTCTATGAGCACCCATAGTTGGCCATCATGAATTAATTTATTCGCATCTACGGTTCTTTTTTTTTTTTTTCCCATAGAATTCAATAAATATAGGAATTCCTGGTAAAATGAGGTGAGATTATAATTGAGCCCGTAAATGAATAGGTAGAAACAACATTCTTTCCCATTGTTGATGCATTTTCTTGACCATCACCAAACCTTCAACTGAATTAGAGAAAATATGAGTTGAAGTAGTGGAACTCTACAATATAGCCCACCTATTCAAAATCCAATTTCTTCAAATCAATCACTTTGTAATGAATGGGCTATCACCAACTTTTTCTCCAATACAAGTGAGTTCCATGGTAAAATTGGCTATTAGAATTGTTTTTTTAACGTAGGGTGTTCGAGCCCTTTGGCCCAAGGGGAGCCAGTAAATTCGACCATTACATTAAAAATATAATTAAAACAATTTATGTGTATTTATTAATCAATTTTCTTTTAATTAGATGGTAAATTTTATGAGGAGACCAACCGTTAGGTCTTGTTTGTGTTACGCAGCAAGTTCCTCTTGTGCGGAAATGCCTTTTTGATGGGGGAGTTCAAGCTCATCTTTCTTTTCACATAAAAGGGTTTGTTTGCACTCAACGACAAAATGTTCTTTAAAAAAGGACCGCATAACCTTTCCATTTTCGCAGGAAAAAGGGCCTACACAAACTTTCCCTAAAATGTAGTCAGATTTGGAAACATAATGTAAAGAGAGATCGCATTTATTTTGAACATCTCAGGTTTTAAAAAGGTGAGCTCCAATATTGTTGACCAAGACTTCAAAATAAGCAAGTCCATTTTGTAGCCGGTTTCCCAAGAATGAAAGTGACAATTGTGGAAATAGATTTTTTTGTTCTACACTAAAATTTATGTTTCTTCCTCACGAGAAGCGAGAAAATGAACTGATTTTGTCATGATTCAGTAGAAAACAAATTCCCACAAGGGGAGGGTCGAAATTGATTTTGTGCATAGCTAGGATTCTGTTCATGTACACAAACGTGAATTTTCTGCAATTTTCTCAAAAACATTTTTGGGCTTTTCACAGAAGTGATCTTCCACGACATGTAGACAAACAACGACAAGCGTACCTGTAACTGAGTCCGGTGTTGGTTTCTTTGTTTTTTAAGTTGTTTCAAAACATTCGTAGTCTTTGGCTTGGAAAAGGTGTTTTGTCATTTTTGCTTTATGTAAGATGGAATTGAAGGCTACTTGAGAACTTAGAATCCCACATTGCTAAAGTTCATTTTTTAAGGAGGCTTTTTATGCTTTTCCCTTTTCTATATATATTAGAACAATTGGAACTTTTTACCATGAGTCGTATGCGCGCATGTGAGTCCGGCTCGACTCAGGGCTCTGGGTCCGGAAAACTTTTAACCGGGCGTGCGTCCGACGCGCATCCTGTGTGTATATCTCGAGCAGCAGGGGGTGCAAATCCAGCCCAACCTGGCCTGGAGGGACCCATACTCTGATGTAGATATGGCCTGCTTTTGCAGAAATTTCAAATTCATTTTTTTAAACGTTTTTATTAATTGCTTTAGTAAAACAGTTTTAAACGTTAATTCAAAAATGCGATTTTAATTGTTTTAAACGTTGTAGCTTAAAATTATTAATGCTGTTTAACGTTGTGATTAATCGCTGGTTTAATCATGACTTATTGTGGCTTAACAACATTATTTTTCTTATAAAATCACATGGTCTAGGTTAAAAAAGAAAACACCTCTGTTCTTTCTTTCCTTTCTCGTGAGCATTCTATGGCTCCTGGAGATTGATCTGAACTTGGTGTGCGACTAAGCCTAATCTGTGAAGGCCGTTGTATCACGAGGGCAATTCCTGCAGAGATCCTCTTCGCATCTGGGTTTATCCTAGAAGGGCGAAACTCGTCCTAAAGATAGCGTCTCCTGATGTGCCTCGGCCACGAGCCTCTGCCTCTACTTTCTGTCAGTTCCAGAAGGATAAATTTTTTCTACAAGACTGCAGATCGGTACTATTGTTTATTTTTACTATTACTTCTATTTTGTATCTACTCTTATAAAAGAGAGAAAGATGATGTACCTTATTAACTACACACATAGCCAATAAAATCCAAGTTATGGGGCCCACCCTTATATATATATATATGTATTTTATATATGGATAAAGATATGGACATAATGGGAATTTCCCAACTTCTACTCTTATAAAATGTCTTAAAAAAAGAGAAAGATGATATACTTTTTTCACTACACATGCCCAATAAAATGCAAGTTGTGGGGCCCACCCTTATATATTTATTATGTACATGTATTTTATATATAGATAAAGATGGAGACATAATGAGAATTTCCCAATTTGTCTAAAATAGACTTTGGGCCAAGCTTGGATTTAGAGGGGTTTTAAGCATTCAGATCAAGATGATCTAGAAGACTAAAGTTTATGAATTAAAAATATTTACCCAACGGTACCTTAACCTCAAAAATCTAAAATTACAAAAAAGACCCCTCAATTCTCTAGAAAATTGCTAACTACCCCCGTACTATACTCAAATGAACTCGGATACAGACCAAACTTGGCACACACGATCCTAATAATTTTTTTAATCTCTTATATTGAGTAGATATTGATATTTTAAACGTAATAAAATTTCGTTTTAATACATTCCAATAAATCGAGTAATTTTTTTCGATTTCTTTATTTATTTTTTTTTCAGGTGGTGGAGAAAAGAAAAGGAAAATGTGGATAAGATTGGAATCTATCTCAAATCAATATCTCAAATGTTATTTTTTCCCTCTGCTTTTTTCAATTTTCTTTTAACATTCTTCTTATTCAAATACTACAAGATTTTCAATGTAGGGAATTTTGTGGGTATGAGGTTTTTCCTCTGCGAATAATTGTGTAAGGAAGAACATGATATTTTAACATATTCTTCGTTGGCTCTTAGCTTCTTTTGGAATGAAGGGAGCTTTCATACATGTAAGTGAGCATTGTCTACTGAAATTATTATTGTTTGATTGTGTCTTCTTCTTTAATTTTTTTTAATGTTGTAATAAAATCTTCATTTTAAGAAAAATGGGTGCAACCAGAGTTAAGAAAATGATGATGAAGAGTTCGTTTTTTCTTTCTCATTTCTGTTTGGACCAAAGTTAGGCCCATTGATAGCCTTCGTGGTCTGATAGTTTTAATTATATGTCTGTTTTATTTCTTGAATATTAATTGCAGGCTTCCAAATTGTGCGTGTTTCGTGTTTCCTTATGGTAGAATGATGGGTGTCGAAACCAACAAAAATAAAAATTCCTACTCCAGAAATGATTTTGTGTATAATGACGAGTAGGGTCGAATCCACAGAGATCGGGGCAGATTTATTTCTTATAAAACAAAGCAATTAAAAAAAAAGGGTTTTGTGAGATTGAACTAAAATAATTAAATTAAATAACAAGAAGACAAATTAAATAGGATTGAAACGATATGAGACAAAGTTCTGGCCAAAGGATTAATCTCAGTTTTGATTCATGCAATTGATCATTGATGAAAGGATGATTGCCATATACTCTTGAATAAATTAGTTATGGCTATTAATAAGCTCTAATAGCCTATCTCTCCTTAATTTCTTGGCAACCAAAACAAGTTATTTGATTACTTCTCTTATTAATAAATAACCCTAAACCAGTTCTTAAGATTTAATTTACTAACAGCTTTAAGAGTTAGAGAGATCACCAATTCTAATTAATAAACACACAAGCTCGGTATATTTAAATTAGATCATATATTTTCATAACATAAATTGAAAATTTGTCCGTAATCAATTATGTTATTTACCACAACTTTAAAACAATCAATCATATACGAAATTGCTGTTTCAATTGGCAGTAGAATATTCAGGCAATCAAATAATGGTACATTTATTCAATTAACCAAAATAATCATCTCAAGGATTTACAGAAAATATATAAATACTCAAGAATAATGAACAAACAGAATTAAATCAGATCTCACAATTGTCGTTGAATCAAAACTTCAATTATCCTTCAACCAGAAAATAGAGTTTAGCCCGTCATCTTAAGGAAGACGTAACTCTATGAAAATGATGTAAAACCAAAAACAAAAATGTCCTTCTTTTCACCCTACTTCAAGAAGCCTTAAATAGACATATAAAACATATGATAACTTCCCTCAAATGTGTTCAACTCAAATCCCGAAATTATAGGAAATTCAAAACGGATTGACAGAAATCCCAGAAATTGTGCAACAACTTGTGAGGCTATTTTCTATCATATAATGACGGAATCTTGATTTGGTCTCTTCATGAAAGTTGTAGCCCTGGATGTGTAGATGATTCTAGGATTTTGAATCACCCAATTTGGACTTCGGAAACTCAAGTTATGGCCCATTGAAGTTTACTGGTCCGGACAGGAATCTCGGATCAGCTTTCCGGGCCTAACTTTGAAGCAACGCTTGGAGGCCCAAACGAACTCGGATTTTTGCGAACCAGACCTTTCTGAAAAGCTTAAGACGTCCTCTAAAAACTTCATGAAGACCACTTTCTCGTTCTGAAACTCTAATGCCATCCGAATCTCAATTGAAGTTCTAGGGATCAAATCTGCCTAAAAGCTGAAAACTTTGCACAATATATTCCATATCTAGTCTTTTACCTCCAATGCTTCCTTGATTCAATAAACATATTAATCAACATACTTAAACACAAAATACGTAATAAAACTAAATATAAAGGAATTAAAAATATTAAATATTATGCTCTTATCATAGAACTTTGTATTTAGTTCTCGCTCTATGTTTGAAATATGAATTTGTGCCTAGCATTTAAAATGTAAAATTGATACTGTTTTGTTATATGAGATAGAAAAATGGAAAATTCAAACAGAAAGTGTCATGGTTGAGAAAAGCAAAGTAGACAATAATTAAAAGGATGATACTATGAGGCATGGAAAAGTTTTCCATTTTCTATTAGAATCTATTTTCGTTCTCTATAGAGTCGAAGGGAAAGGGCTTTTTTTAAAAGCAGTATACGTGCTAATATTCAAAAGGACAAAAACTTAATCCGTATTTGTATAAGAATCTGACATTTTATTTTATTTCTTTTTCTTGTTTTAGTTTATGTTAGTTAAATTCTTACATTCTAGACTAATGCCTCTTCAATCGCCACCCTCCAAATCCAACAAGAGTGGTATAAGACCAATAAGCATTCATTCGTGGTTCTCATTGAACCATTTTCTTCACTAATTTTCAAATTTTTATTCAGTTTTTTTTTGTCTTTTGTAAAATTAATTGTGAAATATGGTGCAATTAAAGAATCATTTCGAAGGAAAAATATTTCAGATTTTATTATTCTTAAAGTTTTTTTAGTCTTTCTTGGCACTATTTTGTCCACCCCAGTTAATAAACTAAGGCAAGATGGGAAAAACAAAAGATTTTAACTATGCACTATTTACTCCATTATGTGATTCATGGTATACATACTGCATTTTAACTTTGAAAACTTAAAAGTCATGTGCTTTTTCAATGATAAACCTTGAACTAAGATGAGATGAAAATAAAAGAAAAAATGAATAGTGTATTTTATAATGGATCAAAAGAAAAGGAATCAAGTGTATTTTACTTACTACCTTTCGGTGTTCAATATTTACAACTTTGTGAGCACTTTAAATACTTCGCCATCAGTTTAAAAGTCGTGACAGAAGGTATTAGCTAGCTTGCTACTTTTGTTATTTTTGCTAATGGCCAATTAGTGGTTGTGTTATAATTCAAATACCAAATTAACCACACAGGAGAGAATTAACATTCTCTCTGGGTTTTTTTTTTTTTTTTTACCTAAAACAATGCTAATTGTGCAAATAGTTTCTATTTATTTATTTATTTTTATTTTTATTTTTTTGGTGGAACTAAAAGATATTTGAGTGGTATTTGTATTTGAGATTTGAAAGTTAAGAACATCAGAGGGCTCCGGGAGGTTTCCAGAAGATATGGGATTATTTTCTTTATACGGATGTAACCATTTATTATTATTTTTTAAATATTAACTCTTTAATCTTTTGTACACTAACCATAAATATTTGTAATTTGATATTCCTTCAGTTGTATATTATTTATTATAGCCTTTGAAAAAGGTATAGGGACTTCCAAAACTTATATGCACATCTATATACAGGTACTCCGTTTGCATTATTGTTTTATGTTTAGTCTTTCTTTTTCTCTTTTAGAAAGAAGTAGCAACTAACAAAATATCATAAATAAGAAAGTGAAATGTACAAACTTAAACTCATTTTATGTCCACCCTATTTTTTTCTCTCTTTTAATGAAAGTTACCACTAAAAAATTAAATATTATTTTCCCTTTTTCTTCATGAGTTTGTATTTTATTTAGTTAGAATAATTGAATTTTCAATTTGACATAATAGTTGTATTAATCTTAATTTATACTCCTGTTGGAAGAGTAATCACAAGTTGGATAATGTGATAATTACTACTAAATATTGGTTCTCTTCTGATATTAGTGATTGTTAAAGATAATTCCATAAATGCAATTTAGTGGTAGGTCTTATAGATTGCTATCGTAAAATTGTTGTTGTTCGATAAGTACAATTTTTAGTTTCTTTATGTAGAACTTTTGTAAATTTTCTTTTATTATAAAAGGGCATTTCAAGGGCATGAATATAATTATTTATTATTGCTCTTACTCATGAGGCTTAAATTGAAAAACGTTAATCATTTTCTAACACATTTATTTCTTTCATCATTGCAAGATGCTGCTTTTTCTTCTTGTTCTTCTTCTTTTCATATATTTTAATGAAACATCATGCCTTTCCTTAAAGGGAAAACTAGAATATCATAGAAACTACTTGTTATGGTGGTGTTACTACTAACTTCAGAGTCAATGAATGAAGTGGTCGTTTTAAGTGTAAACAACTAAAATAAGTATTTGATGCTAAGCTGCAACAAATTCAGTTTATCTTTGTTCGTTTTGAATTTCTTTTACTTTGATTAACACTCTCATCCTCTATACAGAACAGAGCAGAAGAGTTGATATAGAATACCTGTATTACATTCTTATGCATTTCTTAAGAGGATGGTCCAATTTTTTTGGCAGATTTGTATTAGTAGTTTTTTATTTTTGGGTATTTTTTCCTATGGATATCTCTATTTGTGAGCTTCCATTTAACTGAACTTTTATGATTATATGTATTATCTTTTTCTTACAGAGTATAAATATATAGCACTTTGTATCAAGTAAAAGAAGATGCTGACTCTTGAAGAGGTATTGCCTCTTTTTACCTGATAGTGGTCCGTTTTATAATATAAAATAAAGCACATGTTAAATACTAATATTGATCAACAGGTGTGCTGCAAATCTTACCCGTTATAGTTCATATCATAGTTCCACCATTGTTGATCCCTGTCACTTGAAGACAAGCCGGATTATTTCATTATTCTTGACGGTTGGAGTGATATATTATTCTTCTTTGTAAGTTAAGACTAAAACTACCATCTCAGTTTTTTTATTCTGATGTCCTTAGGTAAGATAAATTAATTTTTTTTTCCTTCATTGAATCTAATTTTGTAGGGAACATATAATGTTCATAGTAATTGGTTAGAATAGTAAGTTCATCTGGTTCTTAGTTTTTATTTTTACTTTTATAAAACTGTAGGTTATCAATTTGACTATGCTTTCGACTGGACTCCAACTTTAGCAGGTCGAGTCTACCGGTAAACTGATGAGTCGACTTGACAGGTCAAATAAAGTAAATTGAAATTTCTTTGTACACATTCATGATAAAATATTTAGAAATATGTGATTTATATCCTCAAAAAGTTATATAAATTCCATATCGATTGTTTTTTGAGATCTCATTTTTTTTACTATATTATTATTTTATTTTTTTAAATGTATAAAAAAATATAATATAAGCTGAATTTGGACATTACACGGGTGCACGTGCATTTCACGTGTAGGACTACACTAGTTGTAGCTAAGAGCCAAAAATGGAGGCGCAGGTCGCATCATTCGCTACTTTCGTAACATGGCTCGTACATGTAGGCCCCATTGAGTGAAGACCAGCAGCGTCCATGCATCTCATCAATAGTCAACAAACTTTCCATCTCACCAACCACTCGCGACTTTGCGTGGCACTGCTTTTTCCGCGTCCTCCTCCCCCTGTACGGCATCTCTCAAAAAGAAGACAACGAAGACCGCACCATCTTATTAACAACACCACCACCGGACCAAACTCCCAAACCCATCAATCAACCAAAACCCAAAACAATGGAAGTGAAGCTCTTGGAAACATCCACCATCTTCCCTTCTCATCCTCCTTTCGACCACGATCACGTCCTCCCTTTCTCCTACCTCGACAATGATCGCAACATGCATGTCACCTTCCGCACCCTCCGCGCCTACCCAAACCCCAACCCCTCTTCCCCTCCTTCTTTCGACCCCGTCCATGTCATCTCTCAAGCCCTCTCCAAAGCACTCATACACTACTACCCATTAGCCGGCACCATCCAACGCCGCCCCACAGACCAACGTCTCGAGCTTGTCTGCTCCGCAGGGCAAGGCGTGCCCGTAATCCGAGCCTCTGCCAGCTGCTCGCTCTCGTCCGCTAACTACCTAGACGACCCGGGCTCGCATTTCCTCGAACAGCTGGTGCCCAATCCGACCGGGGGCGAGGAGCTTCTCCATCCTCTCATAGTCCAGATCACGGTCTTCGCATGCGGAGGGTTTAGCCTGGGGCTCTGCATCCACCATTCCATGTGCGATGGGCTTGGATCTACGCAGTTCATGAACTCCGTGGCGGAGTTTGCGCGCGGGGCGAAAGAGGCGTCTGTGGAGCCGGTGTGGGACCGTGCGGCTCTGCTGGGGCCGAGGGACCCACCTCGAGTGGAGATGGGTTTGTTGGATGATTGTCTTGGGTTGGATAAGGGATTCTGTGCGTATGGTAAAGTGGATTATAGGATTGTGAGGGAATGCTTTCATGTGAGGGATGATTGCTTGGACCGTTTCAAGGGGCGATTGTGCGAGGAATCGGGTCTGTCTTTTACTGCCTTTGAAGCTTTGGGTGCCTTCATATGGCGAGCAAGGTACGCATTGTGTCTTTGAAAGGAGGTTGGATTGCCTCCAACTACCTCAATTACCAGGCAACAACCACCTGACTGCTAAAATATCAGGTTCAGATCATTTGAAAAAAAAAAAATCTATATATTAGTCCTTTTTAAATCCAAATTTTCTAATTTCATGATCAAAATTCAGATAATGTCTTTCCGCGACTACAGTTCCAGTGTGATACAATTTCTGCATCCCGCAAGTGATTTTTTTTTTTTTTTCGAAAAATGGCATTTAGTAACAAGTAAATACACATCTAACCGCCTTATTTTAAATTCTATCATTCAGAGTTTTTTTTAACTAAGATGCTGCATCAAATAATGTTACCGTGGATAGTCCAATGATATCATGAGATTTATGGGTTAATACGACATACATGGTTCCTTTGATTTCATGGGTCATGCGATTTGAGGCCAAAAATGTTGACCAGTAACTCAGGTGACATTGTCTAGACTTCAGTTATGAAATTGGGAAATCCGAGTTTAAGGAGGACTTATAGGCCAAAACCTCTTTATAATATGTTTTTGTGTGAGAATAAGAAAAAGACCTGGTCTACATTGAAGCTTACACATCAACATGAAAAGAGTATTTGTTGTCAAGTTAGATTTATGGGCATTTGTTGTCTTGGGTCTAGTATATAAGCAGACAGTTGAGTGGGTTTTCATGGTTTTTTTTTTTTTTTAAAGCTCCTCATTTAGTCCAATGAAATCAAATGCAGGGTTAAGGCCTCAGATGTTCCTGGTGAGGAGAAGGTGAAGTTTGTCTATTCCACAAACATAAGGAGGCAGGTGAAGCCACCACTACCACTTGGCTACTGGGGCAATGGCTGCGTCCCTATTTATGTGCAGATGAGTGCAAGAGAGTTGGTAGATCGACCAGTCTGGGAGACAGCTGAGATGATCAAGAAGAGCAAACGAAACATCACAGATGAGTACGTGCGTTCTTTCATCGACTTCCAGGAGCTTCACTACGCAGAGGGGATCACTGCAGGAAAAGGAGTGAGTGGCTTCACAGATTGGAGACACTTGGGCCATTCAGGGGTGGATTTTGGATGGGGAGGTCCTGTCACTGTTCTCCCCCTTTCCTGGAACTTGCTTGGGAGCATTGAACCTTGCTTCTTCTTGCCCTATTCTTCTGCAAACGAGGGGAAGAAGGACGGTTTCAAGGTGCTGGTGTCTTTGCCTGAAGCAGCCATGCCGGCTTTCAGAAAAGACATGGAGGAGGAATTCAACACCTAGAACGCTTTTCTATGAAGGAAAATGGAACCCCAATGGAGTGATGCCTGAGCAAATCTACATGCCATTTCATTGTAGTTCTGGATCTTAATAAATAAAGGTATTTTAAAGTAAAAAATAGCAGAGGTTGATGCTCTATCAGATTAAGCTTTTAGAGGGGTTATCAGAGTACGCGGGAGGTCGGGTGTTCAAAATCTCTAGGGCTGATAGTGGCTTAAGCTTTTAGAATAAGTGGTTGTCAACAAAGATGTGTTAAAATCCTTGATTGAATGTCTTTAAAGGCAAAAAAAAAGAAAAGAAAAAAAAACACCTTGTTTGAATGGTATGCGGTAAAAGTATAATTGACAGAGAGATTATGCAGATTTTTTTTTTTTTTAGGATATCAAAGATGGTGAAGTGAAAAACATTATTTTAAATGCCAACTTTTACTTCACCTTTTATTAATGCTTATGTGAAACAATCGTACCCCCCAACCAACTGAGGAGTTTGCTGCTGATATTCAAGCACACTTCTTACATTGATGAGATTTGGATGCAGGAAAAGTAGAATACAACCTTGAGCGTAACCATCACGGGCATCATTACCTTTTTTCCGAGTGGGGAGGCATGATCATGCATAACAGTATTAAATTTGATTGGACCAATCAGTCCCAACACATAAAGCCAATAAGTAACTTCCTATCAAAGCATATGGGTGGCACGCCCCAAAAATTACACCTGCCCAGCTTACAATCAGCAACAGGAGTGAAAAAATCAAGGCTCTGTAAGAGAGAGATTCTCCAAATATATTCGACACGAAGCCTTGCACATCATTTGTAAAATTTACAATATAATTATAAATTAGAGAAATCAGACCAGGCTAATAAGCCCCCTTTTATTCTGCACACTGCATGGCAAAAACCCATAAAATCAATGCTCCAAAATCACCCCCTCTACATGAACAGCAGATGATAAAACAACACTTTCCTTGCAAGCATAACGACTGCACAAGTTGAAAGAGACCCTCTTCAATGAGATCTTACATAAAGTTGGCAGAAAAACAGTGATAAGTGTCCCACTGCCAGCCCGCAGGTGGTGTCACCTAGCAAGCAATTCCACTTGCTCATGAAGAAACCAGTGGTTGCTGCTTGTTAACTTCTGCAGGTTTTGAAGGAGACAGACTTGCAACCTTAGTCTTTGTCTCTTGAGTGACTGCTTTATCAGCAGCTGATTTCTTTGCCTTCTCTGAATCAGCTGATTTATTAGCTCTCCCATTAGGAGAAACAAGCTTAACGGGGCTTTTGCCAACCTTGTTTGCTTGACGATGACTTTTAATTGGGCTGATGGCCTGAGAGGGAACCCTGTTCTCCCATGGTCGTGCAGCAATCCAACGTTCCTTCCAGCTCCAACCCCAATTGCCATTTCCAAAGTCATAAGAAGCTTGCCCCAGATTCTGATAAGAGTTGGCCCTCCACTGCAAAATTACAACATTCATATCTTCTTCTTTTTTTAACTATAAGAATCATATCAATCTCTTCCCCAACACTACTGTCATCTGAAATCACAATTGGTCTCTGAATATTTTTGCTGCACATATGGTTAGATGTTCCATTCTCCCCCAAATCAATATTGGCAGTTTCTGTAGAAGAATATGTGGGCCTTTGAAGGCAGACAAACAGAGTCCCCCATAATGTGATTTTTATTAATTTTTTTTCCATTTTGGGTAGGGGGTAGTGGGTGACATGACTGAACCAAGCAACCTAGTAGCTGCAGTAATGAGCAGCTTATATATACTTTCAGTTTATTGTGGAACCAGATTCATGATGGAATGGATAACATCTGCACTGTCACACTGATGACTCGTGCTGGTTTTAAGTATTGGCCAATGCGTAGTGGCTTTCCAACAAACCGAAACCAAAAATCAGCATGATACCCAATTCACACTGTTTATAACAAGTTGGGGTTGCTGATACCGGTGTTGGCCATATGAGCTATAATTTTTCTATTTAGATGAAAATGTAATCCCACTGATAATGCCAATGCAGCCCATATTTGTTGGCAATATGGAAAAAAAAAAATTCCCAGCCAATACAGGGCTGGGTACGTGTACTTGGAACCATGCTTGGGGCACATCACGAACAACTTTTAATGATTAAGCGATTACTGCATAACATACCTGATGAGAAAAGGCATATGCCATGGCCCGTTCACGCTTAACCGCTGCTTCTTCTCTCTGATGTATCCTAGCAAGAATTTCCTCCATTGTCTCAGAGCCGCCACACCATTCCACCTGTTGGGGGTGACAAAATGTTAATACCAGTAGAAAAGTAGGAAAAAACCTACAAAAAAGGAAAGTGAAATGACAACCAAGATAATCAAATGCATGTGCCATAGACTGTTCAAGCTAGGCAGAGCAAAGAAGCTCACGAAAGGAGCAAGTAGGTGGAATGATTAGAGCTTTGCTTTGCTCTTTTGTCTGTCATGAAATCAACATGAAATGCTTTCAGAAGATTACGAGACCCATGAAAATCAGGTGCAGTCGCCCACCAAAAACATTTGGTACCCTAAGGAGAAAGTAAATCAAAATCTAGATGGAAAATGTTTAGAAGTCTAAAATTATTGCACTAAAATATTCAAGTTCCTTTTATGAGGATGTCCATACTTGGAGTGCCATAATTTTTAACAATCACTATATAGTTCTTCTATTAGCTTCAGCTGTATGGGGTGTAAATGCTTCCCATAGATAGTAGTGCTTGTGATCAGAAAATAAAACATTTCTGTGTCAACCCATCCATTCATTTCTCCAATCCATATGGCCTGAGATAATAAGATGGAAATGGGGTTATAAGAAAAGGGGAGTGAAAGTACATTTGGCTGATATGTTGATGATAGGACGGATATTTGAAGTTACAAGAAAGGATAAAATTAATAATGAAAGCATAAGAGGTAACTTAAGGGTAGCTTTAATAGAAGGAAGAAAATCAAGGAATGCAACTTAGATCAAAAACAACTTTGTACACTATAAGGAAGAGTTATCAATAAAGACCCAGAATGAACTAGAAATGAAAGATATTATGGATTGAGGAGTTGATGTGAATCTTTAAATAGGGTTTGAATGGAAAGTAGGACTGACAAAGCTGACTTCAATTATATTATTATGATGATGGTTAACAATAAGTTCATTATCATAATGTGCTACCCATCCAATCATTTTTTTCAATTAGTAGGGCCTGAGTTAGATAATATGAAGGAAATAGAGCAAACAGAAGTTTGCAATCATAATGTTGTTTAGGAAGCCATCGGCCAAGCTTTGGAACAAGGATGATACGACCCATGAGAAGAAACAAAACCAGCAATCACTAAGAACTTAGGTACGACCCATGAGAAGAAACAAAACCAACAATCACTAAGAACTTAGGCATCACAAGTTGTAGAATGATAGGATGTAGTCACTCTTACCTCAAGCTCATGAAGCTTAGCCTCGAGTTTTTGCTGATTTTCTTGTTTCTTTTGCCTAATGCGGTCTTCTGTTACCATGCAAAGACGGCGAGCTCTGATTTGGGCTTGTATTTTGCTCCATGATTTGAGATAGCTCAAAGTGATAGTTGCTTGCTTGTTAACAGAATGACCTTGAGTAAGAACCTGCAATCTTGCTACCCCTTTCAAACAACGTAAAGATTTCCTTGCCTATCATTCAAGAAAATATTACCATTAGATAATCTCGATGTAAGTATTTGCACAATATCATGAAATATTTCAACATGGTGTTTTCTGATGGTCAGTCCAAACACATGCTGCCATCATCCTCAGCCCAGTAATGGATAAGTGAAGCCCACATTTGTTCTCACAGTGTGAAAGCCTTTGATCAAAGAATTTGCCCCACAGATTGTATAAAACTACCACAATCATATATATACATATGTGTGTGTTGGTATTTGGGACTAATGTGTAATAGTTTTCTAGAAGAAAAAAAATCCATAAAATCCCCATATGGAGTCCACCTGGATGCATGCCAATCATGGGTGAGGTTGATGGGAAACACCTTGGTGTGGGATAAGGTAGGCTCTATAACACCCTGCTCTTGATTTATAAGCTTCAAAACTTCACAATTTATTTGAGAGATAATTGAATTGAAATGTATTAATGAGAAAAAAAAAAAAAAAGAAAGAATGTACGGAGAGGCCTGATGGAATCAAAAGGCTAAGCAACTAAACCATTTAGAACCAATAAATATCCCTCTCAACACCTAACTTAGCTAACTAGTCTACCTGATCATTAACTTTTACTGGAACATAGCGAAATTTGGATTTTTGTGGCTTTTGTTAAAGAAAGCTCTAATCTTATTCAGTATCTAGAATAACCTCCAAGGCACTGTGGTCTTTCCATTGCTCAAGCAATTATATTTCTTGAATCACCAAATAGAACAGAGGGAGTCAATTCACCAGGGATGGCCCTCGAGGGGGTTGGGTTGATCAAAGATGAAAAGAAAATTAATGCATTAAGCCTAAGATAGAAAGTTTAGTCCTTGTATAATTTTCCTTCTCACAATCTTTCCATTCTCTTTTCTTTTCTTTTGGTATGGTTTGATTTTGAGAGGTGTGAAGTTTCCATTATCTGTGTTCCATATAGAACAATCATTAGCCAAAGAAAGTATAGCAAAACAAAACTGTAAAACCAACATTACAAAGAACAAAGATAATCAAAAGGAAGTTCCAGTAATGAGAGAGACCCTTGACCGTTCGTTTATATAGAGTATCTAATATCTATAAAAGTTTTTTTTTTTTTTTTTAATTTATTTAGAAAAGATGTACATACCATAGAGGCTCGAAATGCAGTTTGAATCCGAGTGGCTGCTACAACCTCAACTGGTACACCGAGAACTGCAGCACGGTTGTGTAACTTATTTGATGCTTTACGAGAGCGATGCTTCCATTTGAACCCATTTGACTTATCACTGGGGGAAGGTGAGGGTCGCTGTTTAAATGAAGTGCAAGTGCAGAAAGTTAAAAAAATAACAATTAAAATTTAAGAGACGTGTTAAATATGGAACGAACAATCGAATATCAAGCTTTTACAATTAATACCATCATAACTCAGTCAACTGTAATTAAAGACTACCCACTTCTTTCACATGCACCATAGATTCAATAAATTCTCTTATTGCTTACTTTAACACAAGCTTTCAGAACAAGATTAGAAAAAAAAAGCTCTATGGATGGTTCCCTTTTTTCCTTTTAGACTTTCCACACCCCGAAAACCATTTTTATTCCTTTTTTTCCTCTTCAGCTTGATGCAAATTAGGAAGGGTCTTGACCGACCTTGCCCAATCTGAACCAAGTCTAACCTAGCCAGAATATGTTCAATGAAGAATTTGTGCATCCTGATAAAAATTCAGTAGTTGGTATTAAAATCACCATAGATACAAGTCTAAACAGCCTGAAATTATTTCCCCATCTTCAAGCTCAAGATCATAGTCAATAGTTCACATTAGGGTGTTGTATCAAATAAATGTTGAATCTTAGAACAAGTAAGCAAATAGCAGAAACCTAGGTCAAAGCTGAGATGAAGAATCATCCAATAGATCAAATTCAATGGTAAGAGAAAACCCCACAAAATATGGTGTAGATCAATCTTGTTGAATGCAAGACCACACAAAATAGGGTACAAGTAGAGACACATAAAAACAGTCCATCAAGATGGTAGATACACCTAAAACTCATCATGTCGTATGGAATTGAGGGGCTTATGAAAAATCTTCCTTGACACCTTTGGTTTTCCTTATTCATCCATTGACACCCCAGAAAAGAGCCACGGAGAATGTTATTAAGTGCTATCTTTTGAAGGGAAAGTAGCCCAGAACCACACACTTCCATGTATCCCAATATATGACACTTACAGCTACTTTTTTAAAGATAAATTATAATGAAAGTTAGATGCTTTGTATTTCCCCAATATGGTGGGCTAATATTATTTGGAAATAAAAAAAAAAAAAGAAAAGAAGAAGAAACTCCACCATGCAAAAGAAAATCTTTTTAAGAGCTGCTTACCTTCTCTTGTTTTGATCTGTCTTCCTTCGGTTTCTTCAGGCTAATTATTGTCTTAAACCAGTCTCCAGAACCCATTCTCTTTAAGGGGACCGTGTTTAAACCAAATGTCAATTAATGGAAACCTAACAAAAAAAAAATATTCCAATGATAACCTTTTAAAGCAGGGAATAACAATACATGATTTAAAAAAGAAGAAGAAGAGAAGAAGACACTTATCCACTTGCAAAACCAATAAATACAGAGAGCCCAATCATATCATTTGATGAAGTTAAACAGAGTCTGTTGGTGAGTAAACTGGATGGATGCCTTAGTGGTTTTGGGTCTGAGACGTGCAACACTCTGAGACGAGCTCATTCATCAGGTGGAGTGCGTGTAGAACATGCCATGGACTGGAGCTAAAACCAGTCCAGACATCTGGAGAGTCACACATGTAAATTGGCCAATTGATAATTGATCACCTTTTATGATTTCTCTAACCACCTTTTTCTTTTGCATGTCAGGCCCACCCGATAGGTGCCTCACCTCTCTGGAATAGAGTATGTCCATGGTTGCCCCTACCTGATGAATCTCGTAGATATTTATGCCCCATAGTAGAACATCTGCTGCAAAAATCCTCTTCAACTGTTTCCACATGAATATCTTCTATACTTCCAACGCTGACAACAGCAAGTTTTAAGTTTTTTTGAGGGATTTAAGACGTTTAACCCATCAGTACATACAGCTTTCTCTGGTTTTCAGTTGTAAGGGGGCAATGCTTCTAGCATCCAACTGTGGCTTGATAGATCCAGACTCATTTTCAACAGTCACACCCTAGTCAGATACACCTTTAACTCCATGCCTTCTAACATGGGTTTCAGACTTCTTTCCCTCCAAAATATCATCTCTCAATTTTTCAATCCCCTAATTATGCTACAGTTTTTTTTATTAACAGCTATAATTTGTAGGTTAAGCAGATGACATATTTCCAAATAAATATAAGCTTAAAAAAAAAAGGACTTCAAAACAGGAACTCACTCTATCCTTTTGCCAATCAAGCTTCTAAATTCCAACAAATCTACTACAATTAAAATGCCATCACTTGGATGTTCCAAGTTCCACTAAAGCAGAACCACATATCGAATGGCCAAAGAAAAGCAGGAAGGTGCCCATAGATTGCAGGTTCAAGCAATGTTAACTATCAAAGAAAAAAGGTCAAAAAAGACCACCAATAACACCAGATCCATAGATACTCAAATGAACATCCATCAGGCAGATGCTGCAATGAGATTTGGTGCATACAACTAATGTTTGGGTCCTTGCAGTTTCCCATTAAAAAAATATAATCTTTGTTTTAGGAGCCCATAAATTTATTGCCTGATATTTGGCAATGCTACACTTGATAAGAGTTCCCAATAGTCTCAGAAACCAGGAAATCATTATCTCCACTTTCAAAAGGAAGAAGGGCATAAAGCCAGTCTAAAGAAGCTAAATCTCTACAGTAGACTAGAGAAAGTGATAATCCACCCAAACCCAATAGAATACTCTTAATCACATATGATGCCCATTACTGATCTCCATGATGCAAAAATATATACACATACCCACTACAAAATAAATCATCATATCAGATAAATAAGACCCATATCAAGATATTGAAGGAAGATAACATTAAAAAAAAAAAAAAGCATATTCAAAACACAATGATCCTCAAATTCCACTTCCTTATTTCCCCAAACAAATGTCTCTTTTCATAACAAGTACAGACCATGAATAATAACAGCATGAGAACAGAGAAAAGCAAGACCCTGAATGCTATTGTCTCCTTTTTTGGCAGAGAACTTAGAGAGAGACAAAGATGTGCCATACCTGAAAAGAGATTGAGAGAAGGCATCCCTCAAAGGAGGCTGAGAGGAAGAGAGGAGGGTGTTTTGGCTTTTAGGAATGTGGGGATAGTGTAGGGTTGGGAAGAAGGATGGTAAAAGGAAAGCTTAGGAGAGAGAGAGAGAGGGAAAGAGAGAGAGAGAGAGGGAATGAAAGAAAAGAGAGGTGGGTAGAAGATTGTCATGGCCCATCTTCAGCAGCTACATTTCTCTCCCTCTCTCAACACTTGAAAAACTATGAAAAATAAAAGGGATGCTGAGTTCGATACATCATCCCACTCAAAGGAAGCGTCTGGGATCCAAACACAATACAAAGGTGTGGAATCTCTTTCTGTATCATTCTCAATCACACCCAACTCATGTGCAGCTGGATGGTTGGTTGCTGATTTCAGACCCCAACAACGATTACAGCGACAGCATACCAACTAGGGCCCGTTGATTATGATGGATCTCCTTTCTTTAATCCTTCTCAGATTAAGAAAAGAAGATAAACACATCTAATTTAATTATTAGTGTCCTCCAGCATTAACTATGCATGAGTGAGACCCATGATTATCCGATCCAACCGTTGACCTAACGTGCTCCATTAAAAATAGACCATTCTAAAGAAAGAATTTTGACCCTTGATAACAAGCTTGAAATATGGTTGGGAAAAGCAATGGTCTAGATTTAACAAGAAAAACGCCAAATATTGGATTTGGATATTGGATATGATCTGGAATGGACCTTCTTATATGAAAAAGTGGCTTTATAAAGGCCGCCTGTGGTTGGCTTACTGTGGATGTTTTGTTTTTTGGTGGGAGCTTACTGTGGATGTACTAGCTCTATTTCCCCCTTCTCTTTTGGTATCCCCTGGGACCCATTAGAAGCCCAACACTGGTGAAGAAAGCCCCAAACGAGAAAAAAGATCGCTGCCAAAAGACAACTGAGAGATCAAAAAGCCTAAGCTGTGAGGCGACGTAGCTTTGCCTGGTCTGGTTAGTAGGGTTGCAAACATGACGGTTCTGGATGGGAATCATTATGGACCCAACCCGGACGGTTTCGGTTCCGGATTTGGTTTTGAATCGGAACCTTTTTTGTTGGTTCCGGACCTATAATCGATAAGAAAACTTGGATCCGGTTCTGGATTCGGGTCCACCTAGAGGACTGGAATTTAGTTTCAAAATCAATTCTATTTTCTCTTTATTCTTCGTTTTTTTCTTAAAATAAACATATCATTCACCTTATAAAAGTGCATCAAGTCAACAACATCTAGTATCATACATAAGAATACTCCAAAAAGAGTTGGTTTTAAAGTACAAATTGCAATATCAAAGGCTCATATGCTAGGTCCCTGGTCCATGGTTCAGAACATATATGGACCCGAAATTGGACCTGTTTATCAATCGGGTTCCGTATCCGAACCTATTTATGAATCGCAACATAAAATAAGTTCCAGACCCGATTTTTTTGCGAGTCGAAACTTTCGGGTAATCGTAGAATCGAATACCCGTTTACAACCCTAGTGGATAGTGGACTCTAAGAATTCTTGCACCAAGGCAAAAAAAAACTATGAGTTTTGAACCTTTTCAAATAATTCTAAAATAGTCGAAGTACAATCTAGCATTCATAGAGCTCAAATTGTAAGAACTATAACTGCCAAAATAACTCAGGACATGATTAGTTTCTAAAAACTTCGACATTTCAAGGAGAAATCACAAATGCTTTCAAGACACCAATTGATTTCTCACTCCTGACCATTCCAAGGCAGGAGGCAATAGGTCGCACTTGACTGCTTAGGAATCAAAATCTTGGACATGCCACTTTCCCTCACCATAGGGTGGGGCCTCAGCCCCCTATAGGTGGGTAAAAAAGAAAGAAGGAAACAACTAATGGTATGATTGCTCAGATTTTTTATTGGGAAGATTTCACTGGATGGTGGGGGTGTGGAGACTACTAACTAGTCAGATGAAAGGTCAAATTAGAGAGAGATGTGACCTTTCTATTCAAGCAACTACGAAAGGAATGAATGTGTAATGTTTAATAGAATGATTCCTTCAATCTTTATTTCGTACAAGAAAAAAAATGATAGTACGGTGACATTTGCATATGATTTTTGTGTTAGCCTCCACTTTGCTTTATAGTCTCAATACCCTTTACCTGAAAAAAAAAAACAGTCTCAACACCAAATTTTGCTTCATTCTTGGGTGATATACACAATTGGATTTACCTCCATATAAAAAAATAGAGCCTTGGAGAGTGGCGGAGGGCCTGTAAAATGATGGTTGACCCATAATATTTTATAGTTATTCACTTATTATTAATTATTTAAAAATTAATTTGTTTAGGTTTCTCAACAAACCCAAAGAAAATCCTATTTTGAAAATAACCAACATTTTCAAAACGTGATTTCTCAAAACTTTTAAACGAGGTTTAAAATATTAAACTACTCGAGCTCGCCATAATAAATCCAAACTACTCAAAATAATCCTTTTCTCCCTGTATTAGCACTTATAATTGAAGTCTCACTCCACAGTTAAGATGCAATTAAACCATAAATAAAGCTTATTAAATTAAGAGGTAGGATAATCTAGCCTTCCCCTCCCATTGTTAGACATTTGATCATTTAAGTGGGCACCATGAGCTGGACCACATATGCAATCAGGTCAGGCTTGAGTGAGCCAATATACCTACCTGAGTTGCACCTGTAGTATGTACATATCAGTATATATGGACGTTACCAAAACCGGATCAAAAGTGTGTATCAGAGAAGTTGATGGTTTTGTTCAAACCGGTTGGACCACCTTCTCTAACTCAGTATGGAAATCATCTTTGAACGTCAACAATGGCCCCAAGAGGTCCAAAGGCCTTTTCACAAGTGTCCCTGGTGCTCTGCCTGACATGTTGTTCTAAGGCCGGGTCAGGCTGGACCTAGACAATAAAATTTTAGGGCGTTCTATATCCAGGCCTATCTTGTATTAAGTGATAAAATGCCCAAATCACGATCTTCCTTCCCTGCCCAATTGATTAAATGGGAGGGCTCAAGCCTGACAATTATTACAGGCCAAGCTCCAACCGGGAACTTACAATGCTTAGGCCGGATACAGGCCTCTGTTTCTAAAACCGAACTATTCTAAATACATCAGCTTAGCCCATCCCGGGCCATGAACAACTTAAGTCTACCAACTTAGGACTTCACAATTCACTAGACCCTATCCGGATTTTAGATTTCCTCCCCCAAGCGCAATTCGGATTGACTACATAACAGAGGCTATCGTGGTTGGAAAATTCTCTTAGTTGATTCTTGACTCTTCTGAACCAACTAATTTTGACAACGAACCGAATCAAATATAGGGGAGATTCAACCAAGTCATCTCATTTTAATAAGTTAATTGTATTTTGAATCATCTTGATAAGTAGATCTAACTTCGAGCAATTAATAGTTGGTTTTTAAGTATTATGCATGAGGTTTGAAGGCACAATTCAGAAATAATGACTAAAATGTAATTTGAAACTTATAATTAGTATTTTACATTCAATATTTGAACTAATAAATGATGTGATATGCAATATTTTTCCTTATTAGAGAGAGCACTTTCTTCATACATAAATTTATTAATTTGAGTTGATTATGACGAATGCATATAAATAAAAATGACTCTCCCGAGTTGACTCTAACCCGACTCTTTTCTTTTGGCGTGGTCGAGCCAAGTCCGAATTTTCTAACCTTGGCTCCTATTGGTTTTTTTTTATTGATATATAATTTAACGAGTTGACTCTATCTAACTCTTTTCTCAATTAAAAAGAATGTAGAAAACATGCATTAAAAGCCAAAAGTGGTCCCGGCGGGGCTCGAACCCGCGACCTTCGGCTCATAAGACCAACGCTCTAACCAACTGAGCTACGGGACCATATATTCTGAGAAATGTTGATTTAAATAAATAACAATGACAACTATATCACATTCTCATTCGAAATAAATGGAGATGTTGAGATGGATTTGAATTTAAAGATTCATTAACCATTTATGAACCTTCAGATTAATAAATATATTCATTGTTGTAGAAGTTATCGGCTGCCCACCAGTTTGACTGTTGATTGGATGGTTTAGATCATTTGGGCATTGTGGTTCTAGTAGTCACCCCTCGTACTCTGGCTTTGACTCAATGCCTTAAATGGCTGATGGTAGGACTTGCTGCATGTCCAATGCAATGGGTTGAGGGATGAACTGGGATCCTCTGACGGATTTTATCCACGGTGACTGTCACCATTCACGGTCTGTCGTGTCATCGTAGGCAGCCCTTGTCTAGGATAGGGGCAGGCTACCTACGCTGATGTGGCCGCAGGCCATGATAGGTCTACTTACGATCACCGTGGGGTAAAGCCTCACCAAATTTGGATTCTCGCGAGGGAAATGCAAGCAACAAGCTAGACTAGCCGGAAATTGCTTATGAATGAACCTGGTTGAGTCTTAAAATACCCCTTCTTTAATAGGAACATCAACAATAGGTTAAATACCGCGGTGATACCGTCATCAGGAATAAAAGATAAAAGAAAATACTACAAATACATTTTCAGTATATGAAATGTATTCTAGAACTGTTATGACCTTCAGCTAGAGTGCCAGACTTAAGATATTACAAGATATTACAAAACAGTTCCTAAGTTATGGCTTAAGATCAAAAGGAGGATTTAAAAGATTAATAATATTAAATAGGTCTCTTAAGTTTTTTAGATGACTTCCAAATGGGGTCTTACCAACTTATCATAACATCATAGCAAAACAAGTAAACACCTTCAACACTAACCCTTTTACTTATCTATTCCAACTCAATTATAAGCTTTAGCTTCATCTTCAGTGGCAATAGCATCCAACATGGGTTTTGCCAATCCTTCTATGTTTTATCCTTCTTTTCTTCATTTTTTGAGTGAAAATGATACCCAAGATGGGCTTTGGCCAATCCTTATTTCTTAATTCTTATTATTCTTACCATATCCTTCTTTTCTTCATTTTTCGAGTCACAATAGCACCTCATATAAGTACCACCTCATATAAGTACAATATAGGTAGTTTTTAAGTTATGTTTAGGTGAATCTTTTGAGATATTTGATGAAAACATTCATATAGTGGGATTTAAATCTTTCTTGAGTTCTAGTAAACATCAGGGCATGGGTCGATTTTAATTTTGCAATGGCGAATGGGAGTGAATCCTTAATGTGGGACTCTGTATCATAAAATGGTGGTTGCATTTGTACAGGAAAGAAGTGAACAAAAAATGAATGGTCCAGCACTGCAGCTGTGCGGTATTTTTTGGTCTCCACATTTTGATTAGGCCCTGCATTGTTGGCGGCCCAAATCCATAACCTTATGGGGGGGTCTCCTGCAAGTGAAAATTCGGCTATAACGTGGTCCAGTGTCTAAAGCCCAGGCATCAATCCATGCGTTGAATGTTGTTACTTGTAAGCCATATCCAAGGGCAAAGGCCTGACGGTGTGGCATACTGCAAGTGAAAACTAGTGAATGCATTAGTAGGTGACTATATCATATGAGAAAGGAGAGATGCCCACAACTCTACCTAGTGCAAGGCCTGGTTTTTGAGTGAGTGTGGACCATTGATATCTAACGATAGGCGTTTGAAAAGATGGCTATCTGCTACAGATGAAGTTTAAACACATTAATCATAGAAAAAAGGACTAAAGACATTAATTACAAAAAAAAACATCAATTGCTCTATTCATTGATATTCTAGATAAACTGGAAAAGGGGTATAAAATAATATGCCTGAAGACCTCTGTATACAATGTACTCTAAGTAGTGTGACAAATATCATTCTCAGGAAATTATTGAAATGAAAATATGTAGATACATTTTCAAACTTGGGGTTTAGTTAGTATTATTGTCAGGATAATGTAGTAAAAAAAAAATTTGCTTTTTAGATAACTAAAAATACAGCAAACTAGAAAAAGATGTAATTTACTATTTAAAATACTTTTTACACAATTTGCACTGTCTTAACATTTCAGTCTAATAATGATGCATTTTTCTTGCATTCTTATCACAAGATTTGCAGTTTTTCCTATTATTTTGGAAACATGACTATTATTAAGAAACTAATGCTCTTGAGCCCTCTAACTGCATCATCCATCAAAAACCCAATGTGCATAAGATCTGTAACGGGAATTGAAAAGTTGTCTATTTGGATCAATCTAATGCTCAAGGAAGCAGTTGTTAGTTCCCAGGAGACTGCTAAAGTTACTAATATCCAGGCAGGAAAAGAGTATTGGACCAGACGAATGGCAGTTAGCATGGAAATGAGCAGAAGATAAAATGATTGCAACCTTAGCATTATGGGTGTACAAATACCTTAACGATTCAGCAGGACGTGGTGAAGATGCATTGAAGTAAATTGCTTATCTACCGAAGAGCATATGCCAAACTTATCAGTACAGTTGACATAACTGCATCATGATGGAATTTTTACTCCAACCCTACACCTTAGAAGCAGTTTAACCATAGCCGCGTTTGTACAGATTGATTACAGCAAAATGAGAGCATTTGCTCCAACAAATGATGGTATGCAACCAGTAAAAATAAAATAAACAAATGATGGTATGCAAAAAGAAGAACATAGTACCTTGACACATTTGGAATGCAGGCTGTGAACAAGGCTCAACAAGATCGCTATCAGAAATGCAAAAGAGATGGTATTGCCATTTTGTCACTACTAAATGGCAATTGTTGAAACCAAATTGTAAAACATTGCCATGACAATCGCTGAAACCAAATTGTAAAAAAACTTACATGAAACTTTGCTTCTATACCTTCTCACTTAATCAGATGGTTTAAGTAATTACTTACCATCACCATGGAAGTCTATAGTTATAGGATTCACCCACAGAGAGGTATTTCAGACAGGGTAACTCGACGAGCATGCCTTTTGTTCTTTAATGAGGTAGCAAATTGAAATACTCGATTCAATCTTTAGCCTTTTGAATTGCAGGGTTTCGATTTCTTAAACAGAGACCATCAGTATTCAGTATATACAGCGCATGCACGAACTTCTAATCTTACTATAAAATGCATCAGGGTCTCAGACATTGATTACTCAAGAAACACTACATAGACCCACATCGTGGATGTAATCTGTTATTGTTTTTCAGTTACAAAATTAATGCAGTTGATAACATAATAATAACCGTGACTAAAGACTGAGCCCACCTGCATGCACTGTAGCTACCACTAAAATCTCCTACAGAGGGCCCCATTCCATTTGCTCCAGTGGCCGAACCAGTGAAGCTACCATTTCTTGCCAAAAAGCTGCTACAAGTCACAAAATAGCAACAAATTATGTGATGAAGAGAACATCTAGATCAACAAAGCTGCAGGTTCTAAGACTTTGACATAAGCCCACCATGGGCAAGGTTATGATTCATGATGAAGAGAACATTGAGATTGACAACATGTATCTACTATGAGCTCGATTCGTTCATGAGACTCATTTGTGCAATCACTAGGGTGAAATATAGCTTAGGAATCATTCCAAACAGTTAAATAATAGTGTGAAGGGAAGATTCACGAAGTAGGAAAAGAGATTACATCTGTAAAATGCCAATTTGCTGAGTGCTGAAGATTCTCTCATGAGCCCACAGTTCAAAAGCCTGATGAGAGATTGTAATCATTGAAAATCTCACCAAAGCCCAAAACGAAAGATGTCAATCACCACCACCACCACCATCATACCAGCCTTATCCATGCATCTGGATCGGCGTTTTCATTTTGGCTGGTCACAACACTCGCTGGCTTGGGAGTTTTAAGCTATATATACCAAGGAATCAGGATTAGAGCTTGAACCTTGAACCTCCTTCCTTTGTGGACATAGGGGGGTAGTCTTTTACTCATGAGATGGGTAAATAAAATTCACAAACTTCAATTTTACATATTTAAGTTTTGCATATGTTTAACATGTCAAAGTCCATGAGAATCTAATATATGAAACTTCACGCATTAAGGTTATTGATTCTATAAGAATGTTGAGCTGTTTGGATCATGAATTAGGGGATATAGTATTGCAGAAAACTGTGAATAGTCTGTTTTTGCGTTTTTCACATATTTCTCAAAAGCCAAGAGGATCTAATATATGAAACTTCACATCTTAAACTTTATTATTAGTTATATGACAATGTTGATTTGTTCAAAATCTCAAATCATGGATTGTAGGGTCAAAAGAATGTAGTAAAACAAGAAAAACCAAAATTTTTTACATGTTTCTCAAAATATGTGAGGATTTATGATATGAGACTTTGCACCTTAGGATCTATTACTATCATGAGAAATTTGAATGGTTCTTATCAGGAATTGGGGGTGCACAAAAATGCAAAAGAATAAGAAATACAGAATTTGAAATACCCCTATGACCAGGAGCAGCAAACTCTCTCACCCATGCTTGGGCAATGTGTAGATGGGAAACCCTCCTCCCCAATCAGCAGAAACATCTAGAGGAAAAAGCAGTTCTCCCCAGCCGATCAGATCGCTAATGGCCCAGTTTCTATTAACAATACCTCTCTCATTCTAAAAATTATCTACTTAACAAAAATTTTGGTCTCGATCTTGTTTTAATAGTTCTTGTGGGGTTTGTTAGGCTATAGAAATTTCATTGATATTTCCAACAGACTTCTAAGTTACTCTCTTCTTCTACTGCTATGAATCAAAGCTAATGGTTTAACAAAAGCAAATAAGCAATAATAATGCTGGCAATCAAGAAAACAGAACCCCCAAAACGAATCGAAAATACCTTGATGGGAAGACGCATTTCCCGTGACCTGTTCATAAAAACAAAATGCACAAATTACACAATCGAAATCAAAATCAGAGAGAGAGAGGGAGAGAGGGGGGAATGTTAAAATATTACTCACTGGGATTCAAGGTAGTGAGGGCAGCAGTGTTTCCGAAGACACAGGCCTGAGGATCAAGGGTGTTTTTGTGGAAGTAATCATTGAAAGCGTAGGAAGCAAGGGCTTGGATGTTGTTGGGCTCGTAGCAGGCGCCACTTTGCTGGATGGGGCTACAATCGGCACCTCCGAGACCACACACCCAATCCAG
Source organism: Umbellularia californica (assembly GCA_028538565.1). Taxonomy (NCBI): domain Eukaryota; kingdom Viridiplantae; phylum Streptophyta; class Magnoliopsida; order Laurales; family Lauraceae; genus Umbellularia; species Umbellularia californica. The sequence goes on from JAPQWN010000012.1 coordinate 2,768,053, forward strand.
CCCTGATTGCAAAGCCGTGTCCTCTGCGTTGTTCTTCGCCACGCACCAAACCTCAGCCGTCTCTGCAGCCACTCTCCTCTTCATCTGCCTCCCTTCTCCTTCTCTCTCCAAATTAGAAGAAGAAGAAGAAGATAAATCGATCCGCAGTGAAAAAGTGGTGTGGTTAAAGAAGGAGAGAATGAGGAAGAAGAAGAAGATAGAAACAAGAGAGAGAAAAGATGAGGATGCCATTTGGACCAGAAGAATAGATCTAGATTTTGGAAGAGTTAAAGATTCTATTATTGTAAGAGAAGAGAGAGAGGCTTCTTCTTCTTCCAAGATTTGAGAATTGAGAGTGAAAAAGAGGAGAAGTGGACTTGGAAAGGGAATGGTGGGAATGTTACCGTTGCACACAGAAGAGGAGAACAGAGAGGTGGCATTTTGCTGGGGATTAGGACTGAGGTGTGTTTAGTGACTGACAATGGAGACGAGAGGAGGAAGGGTTGTGTCCTTTTTTATTTTAGAGATGATCCGACGGACCTGATTGAAGGAAGTAAAGGGTCCCTCTCAAGTCTCCTTTCTATCACTTTTCCGTGTCTTGTTTTTGCTTCTTTCTTTGTATGTCTAATCGACCGTTCCAGCGTGTGAATGGGGTAAAGAGCCCCACTACAACCAGGATGTGCTCGGGCGAGAAAATTATAGTTTTCACATGCATTTGGCATTTGAAAATTGTCTTAAATAGAGGCTTCACTTCACTTCACTTCACTTCACTTTACTTTATTAGTGAAGTTACCAAACGAGGAGAAGCTGTCCGATAGGGTTGGCTCATTGTTCAGAATAGCCAACACACTGCATATAAAATGGTGTAGTATCCATTCATATGGGGATCCGGATCCCTTTGGACCAAACAGAGAAACATTGTTTGGACCAATCACGGGGTAACACAATTGTTTTGTAATCGATAGCACCGATTTTTAAACTTAATAAGCTCATATGTCACCCCCGATGGGACTAAACAAGAGATCCGGATTCTTCATGTGCAGGCTATGATGCACAGATACGGAATGGATACGGCAAGGACACACTATAGACATGACAAAGACATGGATTTTACATATAAAAAGTGAAGTATCGGATACGATACAATACGATATATTGCTCATTTTGAAGTATCCATGCATCATAGTGTGGGGGAGGAGGGTTCACTAGATCCAAGACCCCAGGACGGTCAAGTAGGAACTAAAAACAGTCATTTTCAAGCGAGAGTACATGATATTAGTCGTATGATTATAGTTTGTATCATTTTTTGGGCCATCACCGTAAAACGAACATATTCAGTTCAGCAGCACAAATGTATAAAAATGCTCCAATGCTCCACATGAGTATTCTTAAACCACAGTTTCCCGACCATCAGGTCCAAAATTCTTTGGCAAGTGACAACAGGCTGTGGGTTGGAAGAAAGGGTGAAGACTTAACCCAGTGGCTGATCCAGAAAACACAGTTGGCAGAAACCTGCAAGATTGAAGTGGGCCAAACAGTGCATAAACCCATAAAAGTACCTACACAATTGCCGGGCCAATCATATAGCACATAATCCAGACCACGTGTAACCGACAGTAATGCATCGGCCATCCTGCAATGTTAATGTCACATGATTACATGATAGATTGGTTTGTGCCCCCTCATTGGGCTGTTGGGTGTTAACATTGGCAACAACCCAAGGCCCCAAGGCCCTCCCGTCCCTCAACGCTCAACCCCCATGGCAAAACTTTAAGCCCAAAAGCAACAAATGGGCCCCAAAACACAGCCCTAATACAGCCCTTACCCACACTTAAAACGTTAGGAGTAAAAGTTCTCTTGAAAAGCTTCCAGCCCAAGTTGATTTGGACTTGGTAAACAAGTCAAAACTTGGTGTGAATACATATAAAAATATAAAATAGAAACAATATTTATCAAGCTTTCTTGAATGACACATGGCAACCCTAACTAGGGTCTTTTTAATGAGGGTACTAGGTTCTTTGGCCGATTGAATCTTCCAAATCGCATTGCATGAGGGCTCTTACCAATAGGATTTGGCCAGACGCTCAGAGCAAAGATTGAAGGAGCTGACCTCAAACAACTCACCACACAGCACAAAATCATCCTCACCAGTTTTGCTTTTAGGATTCTTAAGCAGACGTAACTTATTGGGGGAAAACAGTAGAATACCCATCTGTCGAGGTTGAGGCCAATCAATGGCCCAATCAAAGTCCACACATCTGCGATTGAACAACCCAGAAGTTGTTTTGAACATACTATGACTGCCCTGCAGTGACATGCTTGTAAACATATGCATGTGGTGTTTAGGCAGTTGCTCATAAAAGAAAACTCATTACTTGCCCTCTTCGTGAAATAAAAGAACTTTTGACAGTTCTTGCATATACCGATAGTAAAATGTCCGGGTTAAGGTTAACCACAGGCGTTTACGCTATTGATATTATTATAAGTTTATAACAACTAAAACTACTATCAGGGCAATGTTAACAATGTCGATATACTGAATACTATCAAAATGGGAGCATCAACATAATTAACAGAGATGAACAGCCGACACAGAACTACCATTCCAAAAAATACAGAAAACACACACAGAAAACTGGCACTCCACAATAAAGTACGGATGGAGTTACCTTAAGTCCGCATTTTAACTTCTAAAGTTTACGACCACCCAAGAACATAGTCAAGAACATAAACCAGCACCAGCGAAAATGGATACAGTGAATATGCTACAAAACATGTCCAGAGCGGAAAGGTGGTGGAGAAGCTTGTAAAGAGACCCATTACAATGCAGACGATGAGAATGACCAGAACTTCAGCTGAGAAGTCCCAAGTCAGGTGACGCACATAAATCAAGGCTAAGAAGACAGCCAGGCAAAGGATATTGTTCATGGTTACCGCACCATAGATCTGCAGCAATAAAAAAATGATTTCATATCATGGCAACCAATATGAGAACTTGTATAAGTAGTAATAGGCTTGCGTAGATGCCGAAGCACGTGTCAACAGACACCTCAAATTATCTCCGCAGAGATTTCTAACACGAGGAAAACCTTTCCAAGGGAAAATTCCAAATTTACTTAATTCTAAATATCTGAAAAATAATTCTCTACAATGCCATATAAATAGTAAAAGAAAACTTGCACCTTAAGAAACCTAATTAAACTAGGAAACTAAATAATATAGGAAATCTAATCCTAATAACGATATTTAAAAAAACTAATGACATGAAAATAAATTCCTAAATCTACGTGGGCCATACACGTGGCCATGAGGTCTATGTTTCATCAAGCAGCCATCCTACACTTTATTGACCACAACAACAAAATATATATATATATATATATATCCTACAGAAATAGTTGAGACAGAGGAACTAACCTCAGAGAAAGTTAAAGAAGTGGTCCGTTGTTTCTTCCTGCTCGCAAAAATGATTGCAGACACGGCCTCACTAGAGTTGGTTGCCAAGGGCATTGCGATAAATGAGATGAAGAAAGAAGGTATATTTGTAGCATTAGAGAAGTTAGTGACAGAATCTACTAGAGGATCTGCAAATGCAGCTGCAATCACTGTCCCTAAAAGCAACATCAACCCGGCTTTAATGCATACCCGGGAGGGGTTCTCAACACCTTCTGCGACTTCATCGTAACTGTCAGCCATTTCGTAGTACTCTTCCCACGTTTTCTGTATATGCATTTTTAGGATGTTAACATCATAGCATGCTTATGACTTAAACGAAACATACCATGAGGAAACTTACCACATGGAAGTCATCAAACTTTTTTGTGGAAGAACCTCCTTGAACAACAGAACGCTTGGCCTCCTCAAGCCATCTTGAAATACCATCAAAAAATTCCTTTTCGTCAATTAGCCTATCACCAGACGAGTCAAAATCATCCATCACCTTATTTACAGCATCTTCCTTTTCCAAATCTATATTTAAAAAGTTGATTCCTATGATCAGTGCTGTCAACTCCTGAAGTGATACATGTTTATCGTGATTCAGATCGAGTCGATGAAATAGTCTGTTATTAAGAGGGAAACACTTAGCAAATACAATTGACAAGGAAATAATGATCAAATACAACAGGAGTCCCTGAATAGCGCAAAATAAAGATAACTGCACAATGAGAAACTAACTTTTCTATAACAGGTTTATTGGGTTTGGCATTTTCATCAAGGAGCTTCCCCATTGCCGTTTTTTGCATGTGTCTTAAAAATCCTGACATTATATGTTTACGCTTCACAAATGCCACTCTCCTCTTCTGAATCCAAGGCCAAACAACCTGTACAAATAATAAATAGGAAAGACAATCATCATGTAGCTATGAAATATATGTGACATGTACTGATCTAGATATGCTATAATGAAAATCACAATTCTAGTCCACTGAACAATTGAAACATCGGTTGATAACATTGAAATACAAATCAAGACAATGCATCCCAATTATTCCCAATCTGGCACTCTATACCTTCTAGAGTTTAATCTTTAGTGTCACTTTGGTACTGGGATTCTAGTAGCACCCTTTATTCTTCTTTCACTTCATTTGAATTAAGCAATATCATAACGATATCATAAAAACAGTTGACTTTTACATTGACCATGTTTAGATTAAACTATTACCAAGGGTATTTTTACACATGCACTAATTAACTTATAGATTACAAGGTAAATAGTCATGACATGACCATCAATTTAATATTGGTAAGCTAATACATCACTGCAATAGTGATGCTGGATTCCATACCATAAGTTCCCACTTTCTACTGCTATGTTCAGAAGATAGAATGGTCAATGAATATAGTGTGCATTGAGATCACAGTCAACAAAATTACTCACACATTTACTTGGAACCATAATCAATGGACTCTACCTGGTACGCACAGTAAGAAATCAAGAATGCAACAGCCAAAATCAAAGATATCAAAACTGCGATGCGGCTTCCAGATGATATATGGAAAACTTTAGGCAGTTGCACAACGATAAATGGGATCACAGATATAATCATGATCTTAGCAGCATGACTGGTAGGCACATCTGTAGAAACACCTGAGCCTGAAAAGATAGGGAATTTGTAGGTTACACACAAGCTTTTAAACATTAATGAATAAAATCTACAATAACATGTCTCCAATCAAAGGATGTGTGTAATCTGTAGTCTTGATATTTTTGCGAAGCATGTGACTAGACCACCAAAAAGATAATCAGATAAGCATAAGAAAATTTTAATGGGAGATGCTCCTATGAGAGATATCTCTCACCTTATATGAGAGATAGGGGTGGGGGCCCACACATTTAAGTTGTTGGCATAGGATATGGATGTGAGGGCCCCCACCTTATCTCTCATAGTAAGGTGAGAGATGCTCTCATAGGAGCATCTCCCAATTTTAATTTATAAATGATAAAGTAAATTGTAAATTTAAGAATAAAAAATTAGAGATTGCAAGTTACACAATTTTTCATGCCTGATAGAGAAAGAAGAGTCTAGTGTGGTGTTATTTCAACAAAAATAATAAGGGTAAAACATGACGAGGAAAATAAACAGACCCGTCAGGCTGCACCGTTTGCTATCTTGAGAATCAAATGAAGTTGAATTCCCCAGATCACACTTGCCAACTACAACGCAAGAACCCCATAACAATGTTAAAAGCATGACGGTTGACCCAGCAAGCAAGCCCATTCCAATCAGAACCTGTTTTTGAGCGGTCTCTTTAGTTCCAGAGAGTCCAGATACTGCACGCAGTGAAAAGATTAAAACTAGACTAGATTAACTATCTACACCCTACTAAATACATAGTATGAAGAGCAATGATCAACAACAATCTCATATCTGACTAAGCTATGTCAAATAAAAGACAAACATATGAAGTAGTTCATTTTGGTTATTGACTAAGAAAGTAAGAATTGTAAGAAGTGAGAATCCCATAAACTCGAAGGTAAAATAGTTATAAAAAAGTACAGAAAAGCTGCATGCAAACTCACATACCGAATCAAAGAATGGTCAAGAAACTGATGCCTCATTTTGGCATCATCTACATTTTAATGAGGAAAAAACAACAATATTTAACAACACAAAGGAGCAGAAAGAAACTTTCATGAGAAAAAGTAGCAAAAAGCCGCTCCCCTGCTAATCAGGGAAGCAATAACGAAGAGCTATAAAGTTGCCTTCAAAGAGATTTTATCTGATAACATAAACAACAAGCATAGCTTTCAAATACTACTTTAAGGAATAAAACAAAGGCAGCTCATCCTATCAATTGCATGCATCATTTGAAGCCAATGGCTTTGAGAGGGAATTACAGTACTATGAGAAGATGGGGTTCTTTGTGCACTTCTTTGGGACAGATATCAATAAAATTATTCAAAAAAGGCACCAGACTACAAATAAACAAATACTCTTAACAAGAAACGGACAGGTATACCTGCACATTAAGAAAACCACATCATCAAATGAATTGCTCCAAAACTACAACAATGGTAATGCATCTGCTATTCCTAACATTAAACTAGTACCTCCTCAGTTTGATAACGTGTGTAATCCCTCATTCAATTTTCTAGGCACTGTGAAAAAAGAACCTTTAAAGTTACCAGCATCTCTCTTATCTTATTTACAACAATAGCATGCTTCGATGGGACTTTGAATATGCCAAGGTCCCACCCTTACAAGTTAGCCAAATTGACGCAGCCTCGGATCCGCAAGTGATGATGGGTGAGGTGATGGAATAGGTGTAGACAAACCCTACAAGAGTGTTCGCCAAATCCTATACATATTCCAGTGAGGACCAACTCCGCATATGAGAATTGACTGAATGCCTCTCGGAACTCAATAGCACTCTTGCATTGAAGAGAAAGAAAGAACAGAACAAATCAATCTTTATTATTGAATAATCATGAACTACTCTCCTAATGGAGGGATTACATATTTATAGGAATAGTTGGACGTCCCCTTTCTTAGTAGGACTCTAATTTTTTCCTAAACAATAAATGAAACTAAATTTGGTTACAATCCAAATAAAATAAAATTCCTAATTTTTTTTAATGACTTCTAAATAAATCACAACTCTCTAAATAAGACTCTTAAGTAATTAAAACTTCTAACAAAATAAATGACCTATTGGATTTGTGGATTGCGCCCAATTAGTTGGCTGACCATGAGTCTGGCTTGCATCACAAATCAACCTCAATAAGCAAAGGCCTGGAACAATGTCATTTGGGCAGCTTATGGCCCTTCTATCAGAATTCCCAAACCCCCCGCTAGTCCCAAAAAAGTCTTAAGTCCTGAGTTCCTTGTGTCCATTTAATCAAGGCATCCTTACCCGAGCATAATAGTGACACCTGCCATTCCATAGAACCTATAGCAACTGAAACAACCTGGAACAATAACCAACATCAACCACACTTGATGTACAAAAGTCAGGACTGGTTTGGCAACATGGAAAACCAGAACCACAGCCAGGAGTCGTTCCCAAGTTATATCAACAAAGTAAAAATCAGTTTCAGAGTCCAACTTGAAAATCCTTGATAAAAACTGAGTCACCTCATTGAAATTGAATCCTATTGACCTACTGGACCGAGTTACACAAATTCTGGTTTTAAAAATAAAAAATTCAGCAGATCATGAAAGATAAGAGAAAATAATTTTTTACAAAAAAAAGGAGAAAAAAAATCTACTCTACAGAAGTAAGCAGTTGAAGATTGACATGTTTTACTTCTAATTTTAAGTTGATGTACTTAAAAAAGTGAATGCGAGTGTGAATAAACTCAATTAAATAAATCTAGTTGATTTTTATAATTGATAATTAAAGAAACTAATTAAATATTCATAATGATTTTGAAAAATCCATGGATTTAGTTATTTAAGACCATATAATGATAAATAGCATAACATTTGAATGACAAAAAAGAAAAAGAAATGTATGAAAGTGTAACTTCTGAATAAATTCGAATTAGAAAACAGAAGATACAGTCCGGTTCAGTTTTATATGAAGTAAGAATCAGTCCAAGTTCGTTGATACAAGGTGAAACTCAATTGTATCTGTTGTCAGACTTGACTTGCTAAGGGTCGAGTTGACTCAGACTTGGAGGTTCACTCCACTAGTAGCAACAGTCTGGCAGATACAAAAACAAACCATTAGGAGGATGAAACTCACATTCACTTCCCATCATTAAAATAATAGCTACATATAACATCTCAGAAATGCAATTTACTTGAAAAAGTTGGTCCAGGATAGCAGGATTGGATTTTAATGATGAACGTTGTGCTAATTTTACTACTGACTTTTACTAAATATCCATGAAATACAGGTTAGAAAAGATGCAATCAGACAAATCCAAAGCAACTGCATTTCAGGTTGAATGTTGATGGCCTTTTGCAACAGCAATAAAAAAAAACCAATAAAGATGCATTTATGGAGAAGTGGAATGCTAAACAAACTATCCTACTCAGTTAAACAAAAGATCCATCCCTAAACGGATTTGGTTTTGGACATCCGAAATCTCCCTAGGACATGCTAATACACGATTCGATCTTTCTTCCCATGAAGAATTAACATTAGACATCCTAAATTAGAATAGCATCATCCCTGAAAGGAGTCATGAATAGTTAATATCATCATCATCCATCACTTCCCTGTTCTAGAAGTAAAGATCCGGCGAGCAATCCCCAGCATCCATCAGAGAGATGATTCAGACCCAATTCGACTGTACTATTTACTGTTAGATGTACTAAAACTACAAGTTAGATTTCCAAAACATTGGTAGAAATAATAACTCAAAACCCATGGATGCTGGCTCAGACTGTCACCAAATCCATTGGAGTGTTACCATTCATTCCACCAAAATATTCAAATAGATAATAATTTGAGCTGGCATTGGCAGCAACAAACAGATCGGATCGCACTTTCAGCATCCCACAAAACCGTTGGTAATAAAACAGAGTACCAATCTTCGAAAGCAAATCCTTCACAAATAGCATCATAAGATGAAATCAACCAAACAACATCGACGAAGAACATACCAAACTTGCCGATCCTTTAAAAAAAAAAACATTGGAAGTTGGAACCTGAACGAAAATTGAAATAGGCAAAAAAGTGTTTAAACAAACTAAAAAACCAACACAATCCAAATGTTTCCAGTCCCAAACGAGCGGAAAACAGGTCAGATTTCAAGCCAAACTTCTTCAAGAGAGGAAAGAAGTCAAGATATGTACATCTGCCATCTCAAAAATCACAAACACAAACATGACAAGTACGCTTCTACTCAAATCACTATCGATTCTGAAAAACCAGATTCTGATAAAAAAAAAAAGGAGATTGTACGGTACCGAGAATGAGCAAAGCGTCGGGAAGAGCGCCAAGGATGGGGAGGAAGAGGCCGCCGATGAGTCCAGGGCCGAGGATCTCGAGAAGGAGCTCGCTCCCTGAGGAGAGATACTTGGCAGCCATGAACATCAGATATCCGTAGACCAGCATGAGGAAGAGGTTACCCCAAATGGTGGTCGTGCAGGGAAGGAAACCATAAGTCTGCTCGCAGGTATCAGAAGAAGAAGAAGATGATGAAGATGGACGCTCGAGAAGGAGAAGCGAAGGTTGGCGGACATGGCGGATTCCGTCAGAGATGAGATCGGAAGACGTATCTGGCACGAAACGGCTCTTGCCTGTGATGGAAAGGCAGAGGAGAAGAGATAAGATGAGGAAAGCTGCAGATTTCGCCATTCTTTCTGGTTTTTTCTTTTTTCCTTCTGTCAGTGGAGTGGAGAAGAGAAGAAGACGAAACGAAAGTCGAGGGAAAGAATCGCCGAAAATCTATCGTTAGAGGCAAATGGAAGATCCTGGTGGTTCCGGAAAAATGCCCTGGTTTTCGAATCAACCGTCAGTGATAGCCTGATAGGATCGCGATTCGGATCTGGAACAAATGTTCCATACGTAGCGGGCTTTAAGCGCCACTGGCCATTTATAGCGGCCGTGGGCCGGCAACATGGAGTGAGTACGGAGTGCGTGGTCGGTTACGGTTGCAAATGGGTATCCAAGCCTGCCATTATTTAAAAGTTTTTATTGAAAAGAAAAGGGATTTTAAAGTTGTCCAAGCTTCCAATTTATTAGCGGGTGAAGGTTCGAAATTTAATTTAGATTTCAATTGATAAATGGGTTTAATTACAATTCCACATAGGTTCTGACTCACGGACATCAGATTCAGCATATGAGTTTTCAAGTTGTAAATTGTTGCTCAAAAGCGACTCTTTTTTCTTTTTTTTTTTTTTACATTTTTTTTATAAATTAAAAGATATGCTTATTTTAAAAAATTAAAGAAAAAAATTAGAACCAGCTTTGAAATTAGATCACGATTATCTAGGTGGACCCAGCTTTGGAACTGGATTTGGATTTTTCTATCGAAAATGATTCGAGTCAGAACCGTATTTAAGATCAGAACTGTTACTTAGAAACGACTTTGGGTCAAATCCGGTATACTCCCATCCGAAACCATCCTATTTTACAGCCCTATCGTTGGGTCTATTTAGAGGGTTCCTGGGTGTTGGATATGTGCAACTCACCATAGGAACTGCATTAAGATGATTGACTCCAACCGCTAAGATTGAATGTCATCTCCTTGGTCGTATATCTTTGGGTTTTTATTTTGATAGAATTTGGTCGCACCATTAGATTGAACTCATGTTTGATAATATAATTAATACATAAGATTGTGCCTATCACATTATGACTCATGTGTTTAATCTAATATGGGGACCAAATCAATCCCATTCGAAGTAAATTTTGAGAAAATATTATAAAACTAGGAGGGATGACAATTAAAATTAACAGTTTGGACCATCAGTACCTGGGCTAGTTTAGCACTTTACTAGCATAGTAAAAGTCAAGTATAGTTTTTATTTTTCACACAAGATGTTACATCAAAAATACTTTAATTCAAAACTCCCTCTATCTTTTTCTAAAAAGGTAAAAAAAAAACAACCACATTTATCCACTAAAATATAAAAAAAGAACTTCACTTTTCTATACAAAATACCAAAATGAATATATAATAAATAACTGAAAATAAAATATCATTATAACTCACTTATATTTTATTTTTTATTTAAAATCAGCTTTACTTCATTTTACTCTATTAATAGAGTTGCTAAACTCGCCCTTCACCCAGGAAAGCATCCCGAGTCTCCTGCGCTAAGGAAAGAAGGTTGGGCCAAAGGATAAGGTCGTGATTGATTTAAAACATGGCGTGTGGGACACGGAAGGGATACACCGCGTACGCGGAGGCGGCAATATAGAGAAAAGGTTATGGATGACGATAGCATTGCGGAAGATGCACTGCTGCTGTAGCTGGCCGTTTCGATCTCATCTTTATGCTACTTCACACATAGGTAGAACATAGAATGGGCAAGGCTAGTATGAAATTGTTCCTGATCTTCTTGACTGAAATTGGCACCTATTAAGAATTTTGTGACCGGCTTTCACTCATATAGATATGTCAATTACCCATGGATCCATCCCAGACATTGTGTAATACTAAGGTGCTAGCATGAGTCAATCATGAATGTGTTTGAATTTCATTTCAATCTTATTTTGTCCCACAGTAAATTTTTTTCCATAAAACCCTTTAAATAATAATTAGCATGAAGCCTCCGTTGCAATGCACATGTTAACTCTCGTACGACTTGAATAATATATTAAAAATAATATCCCTTTCATATAAATCGGTTTATAATAAAATAAAAATTAAATTAAATCATCCAAAATAATATATTAAACCTCTGTCTTCCCTTAATCCATTCTAACATACACGTTTCATTTCAAAAATAATTAATTTGTATGAGTTTTTATTCATTTTGATTACTATATAAAAACTTTGAAAATCACCTTAATTTATTAAGTTGGAAGGCATTCTTTTGAATTGGGTTACATCCACACAAATGGGTCCAAGAGACACATTTTATTAAAGAGGCGCATGTGTTTTTGAAAAGATACATTCAAGGGACACGTTCACAAATGAACTCCAAAAGCTGACTTGGCTTCTCCTAATGCTAGAATTGAGTTTCTTTCCCCCGACTACTATCCAGCTTTAAAGAGAAAGAATAATAGATGGTCAAAATTTGAGGCATTTTCAGTGTCAAAATCTATTTCTTGTGTCGGCAAAGTGGACCTGCCCACGGGTCCAAATCCGCCACTTCCAATGGGCAGGTCTTGACGGGTTGCCCGTTCAACCAGCCACATATATATCCTCATAGTATAGAAACTGATTTGTCAACACTTTGTAGATGATAGGGACTAGGATTAGGAAGCCATTCCACCTTCGTTCAGACCCCACAAAACTGCCACCTTATTCCGGTCGAAACACTAGTTTGTGTCGGGTCACATGACTCCCAATGGGGACTTCCATAATGTCAAGGAGTATCCAAACCAGCAAATGAGCAACCTGCACGTGGGATGCTGATCAACTTAATTTATTTTGATTAGGGATAAAAAGAATTGCTTAATGGACAGACGCACTATAATTTAGATCTAAGTATCCTAGTAAACATATCATGGAATGTGACATGTCGGTAGAGCCACACCTACTAGAAATTGTACTCCAAAAGTTGGTTGAAACAAAATCATATCAGCCCCACCCCGGAGAAATGTGGCAAGTCGTGGAGGATTTGGGTACGCCAAAAGTTTGTTGAAGCGTCGTATCTTCTCCCCACTGAAAGCACATTGGTAAGTCCCGCTTGCTTCTGCTCAGTGGGCTCCAATGTTTTTTCAAAAAGACTATTTGTCCCGACTCGTTGTTCCGATTTTGGGACTGAGTGTATAGAATAGACTTTTCCTTTCTCCCTCTCTCTAAAAATTTGAATCAATTGTTCAATCACCATGTGCCGTGTAGTCATTGGTCCCAAAATCGGGACAACAAGTCGGGACATGTAGACGGATTGATGTTTTTTCATGTTATGCTACGGTATATTGCTGTCCAATCTAGGAGCTGATCCTGGGCACTGAGGGTGAGATGAGATGCCTTTTACGACTTCGGCTGTTTCGTGTTCTCACATAGTTTATATATAGCGTTCTATTATATGGGTATTCAAATATAAACCCAATTGGACTCGGATCCAATTATCAATAAGGTCTATTTATAGGGTCATAACCAAACATTTCTATTCAAATATTTTACATACTCAAGTAATTGTGTTCCATTGACATGATAACAAAGTATTATAATTCCACTCCAATTCTAACTTCATTCGGTTTTAGTTATCTAATCTAAAACGATAAAATGATGGTTGAGATCAATCTAAATTTGTGGATGGGTCAAAATAGTAGTGCTAGATCACGCTAATAGAGGGTTGTTTTCCTAAATGTTACCTCCCAATTTAATATCTTGTTGAACATGCAAGTGCCGTTTATTTGTCTTCAAAACAACCCTTACAACTCATCACATGGGCAAGAACGGCTACTTACCCAAGTGCTAAGGAGAGTGAGTTCTTACCTAGTTGTGCAGGGTTTGTAACCCAGGTACGTCACCTATTCTTGTTTCGTGGGCTCCTTTCCCACTTGAGTGAGCTGCCTTCTCATGTATATGCGGGCTCTCTCTTGGGCCCCAGCTCCCTTAGGTGGGGATACCAATAAAAAAATCATCACATGCACCCTTTTTTTTTTTTTTTTTTTAAAGTTAAAAAAGGGGCAACTTTATCTTACAAGTCTCCTACAAAACTGGTGTCCGGGGTCATTTATTTGTGAGTCCGAATTTGGTGAGGTAAAACCCCACGGTGATCGTGAGTGGATCATTTAACGGTCCGCCATGTCACTGCAGGTAGCCTAGTATGCATCTGGATAGGGGCTCTCCACGGTGATATGGCAAATCCTGAATCGTCCACTTACGATCACCATGCGTAGACCCACTTAGAGGATCCCGATTTTTTATTTGTAGCCATTTACACGTGCAATAACTCATAGTAGTTATACATTGTTATGTTTTTTTGTGCTCACTTAAGTTTGTCATGCATAAAAAAGACATAAAAGTGATGGGTGAATAAGGATATATTTAAGTGAACACTCACACCTCCACTTGCAAAAAGGCACCAATAAAATTTCACACTGTAATTGCATTTGGCTATGCAAGTGGTCAAGGAATTGAATCCCCTAATCACTTTAATTTATTCTTCCCAGCTCATATTTGTAATCCAAACACCTTGATTTTTTTATTGAACTAATAAACCCTGAGACCTTTATGTTTATTACCTTGAGGGCCCTTTTTTATGTGAAATAAAGTAGAGTAAAGCGTCGAATCAAGAGAGAATAAAATATAATGGACTATAATGGTATTTTATTTTTAGTTGTTTGGTATGGAATTCTTTTGACTTTTTGTATAATAAAGTGGAGCTTTTTTGCCTCTTAGTGAAGAAAAGGGGTTGTTTTTTCGACTTTTTTTAAAAAAATGGAGGAAATTTTGAGTCAATGTTCTATTGATGCAGCCCCTTGTTTGAAAAATGAAGATTTTACTTGACTTTTACTAATCTAGTAAAGTGCCAAATGGGCCTTAAAGTTTCTTGTTATTACCTTCTGAGCTCATGGATTTGAGCATTTTGTAAAAGAAACATTTAAATGTCTTAACCTATAAATTTGGTTTCCTATACTTTTGTTGATATATAATTTATGACCCAAATTGTTCTTTATTTTCATATTAATAGTAATCACAAAGACATTTTTTTTATCTTAAATTTTCATGATTTTTTAAAAACTTGTAAATTAAAGTCCAAAAAATTCTAAATCATTTCAAATCATTGGATGTGTTTCCTTGACGGTTCCCATAATTTTCGAAAATGAAGGGGGTGGATCCAAATAATTAGTTGGATTTTAGGATAAATTTAGCATAATTTAGCATAATTCATACCCATAATTTCATGTGGAATTCGGAAATGGACCCTTCAGATTTCAGACCCAGTTCTACAGTTTCGCTTTCCAAAAGGTGGGGATTCAAAAAATGAAAAGCCGTATTGTCCTTGTGTTAGTCTTCTCCCAGAAAATTATGTGGTTGAAATGAGTCGTGCATGCTCTGCTATGTGTGATTTCTTCTCCTGCCACATGAATCGACACATTGCCGTAGGTTTCAGCGACCTTAACACTATTTAACTCTAGTGTTTTTTTACTCTCTATCGGAGGGTTCCCAACCTTTTGAGCTGAACTAATCCCTCCGGCCTCAGAGGAAAGCTGGGTAAATTAATTTGTAGTCCGGTGTGGTAGTGTAGTTTCAAATCTACAATCTCCGGGAGCAAACTGTGATCTTAGGCCAACTCAACTTCCCCTTGGGACCAGTTAATAGCATGTAGCATAAGATTATTTATCTTTTACTGATGAAAGTTATTGGAAATAACATTAACAAAGTAGTTCCATGGGCACTTGCAAAAGGTGATCCCGTGATGGCACTGGGCTATACACAATATAGTCCATTCCATTTTCACATGATCAAGTTGGTGATAGACATTACTCATATACAACTTGCCATATATTTCCCTTTCCCATAGCTGGTCGCCTTTCCTCCTTTACAAATTTTAACCTTTGTATCTATTTTATATTGGCAATATATACATCTCAATTTCTTGTTCTGAAGAGAAAAATCCATATGATAAGTTTTAGACGTTAGAAATTCTCAACATATATACAGTGTATTCTATCTACCTGGGCCCAGCCGGGTTGGTTGGTGTGATGTTTGCAGTTTTCTTCAGTGCATGTACTGCATGCAGCAATAAATCGCATTGACGCAGCAGCCTGCATGTTGAATGAAATTAAGGCCCCCTAGCAACCATGAAATATTGCTCCTTCATAGGAAGCAAGGAAAATGATGGAATTGTTAACGTCCACTAGAACACATTTTGATGGTTGCTGCTCTTGAAATTGAGTTTGTTTATATAAGGTTTTAATGATCGCAATAGTGACACATTTTTTACCTGTTCTCTTTGAAGTAGATTCGACTGAGGAGGCTTTCTTTTTTGAGTGATTCAGATTTTTAATAAGCAATCTATAGGGAGAAGCCTTATAAAATCTTCATTTGAAGACTCTGAACTCTATGTTTGTACCTTCACTATTCCTGCTGTGTTTGCTCATAAAACCTAGATGGATGACGAGAAGGGATTACTTCCTATAATAAGGGGTTCTTTTCATTTTACACGTTAAATATGAAAATGAGTTTTACATATGTAAAGAGTTTACATCTAAATTTTACATCTATGAAATATATTATCATGTTTGTTTGGAAGAACCATTTTTACGTTCATAAATGAGGGCATGTGAAGAACCTCCCGCAAGTTTCACAGTTCCCCAATCAGCAGCTTGACAATCTGTGTCTCTATAGCACACAGACATGCTAGAATACTCAAGAAGGTTCCGGAAGCATGTGGAAAGTCCTTCGGGTCCAGAACATTCTAGAGAACCCCGGAACACTATAGAGATCTTGAGCATACACTAGAACTTTCTAGAGACATAGTGTGTGTAGATCACATAAGAAGTCTCTAGACCATTGTATTTTCTAGAAGGCTAATAATAGCCACACACTTGTACATAATTGTAGCCACAAGTTGTAAGGGCCTTGCCCTATATAAAAGGGTGATCACCCCTCATTTGTACACAAGCCAAACTTGAGCAATACAAAACTTTCTTAGCATTCTCTCAAACTCTCTTGCTTCCTTTGTGTTCTAGTCTTGCTAGTTGTGTCCCAAACCCTTGGTGAGCAAGGTTCAAGGCTAACTTAGGTATACAAGAGTGAAGTCTCTAGCCTAAGGCCGCACGGTGTGTGCACTAAAGCTTACAGCCCGTGACACAAGCATGTGCTTACAGTAGCAGCTAGGGGTGCACGGCGGGCGGCTTGGGCGGTTATTGGGCGGTTTAGGCGGTTTTGTTTTATGGCGGTTTGTAAAAAGTAGAAACTGTAACTGCCCAAAGTATAGGCGGTTTGGGCGGTTTTTTTAGCGGGCGATTTGGGCGGCATGTTGGGCGGTTTGGTATTTGTATCTATCTCTCTCTTTTTTATTTTTTTATTTTTTTTATTTTTAATAGAATGTAACTAAAGTTTCAAAGTACTTAACATAAAGAATAAAAATTAAACATGATTTTTAATAAAAGTCAATAATCAGTAATAAACAAAAATTTCAACTAAGTATATTAATGTAGAATTAAAATCCAAAGGCATCACCAAAATTAAAAAATACAATCACTTATATAATCTAACGTCCAAAAGTCAAAAATCTAATTGTGAATATGAAGCATTTTTTTAGCAACCATATATTTTTTGAAAGATACGTGAAGTCTTTGAAGAATAGGTGAAGAGTTTTTTTTTTTTTTTTTTTAAATAATGAGCGGGCGGGGCGGTTTGAAACCGCCTACTCAAATGTGAAACCGTAACCGCCCGCTCATTAGTACGGATTGAAACCGCCCCGCCCGCCTAAAGGCGGTTTTGATGTATATCCACTTGTAGCGGGGCGGGGCGGGCGGGTTGGCGGGTTATGGTTATTTTTGTGCAGCCCTAGTAGCAGCAGTATGTGAGCCATGTGAGAGGCACAGTCCGCACATGGCTCGAATGTGGAAGGTAGCACCCTGATTCTGACAAGAGGGTTATTTTATTTACATAAAAGAAGGGGTGTGTATGCCATGCTGAGATGAGGACTGCATCATCACGCATCATCTGTAAATATAAAATTCTATTGTTACAAGATGAAAATCGTATGGGTCCTGGCTTCTGTCCTCCAAATGAAGGAAGATTGCTTGATTTCACTGCCTCCCTTAACACCCCTTTTTCAATGACTCCATTTTTAGCCTGCCAAATTCCTTCCCTTGCTGCCTGTTTTTTAACCCACAGAGGCAACGTATGATGATTTCAATTGCTTCCTATACAGTCCTACTCAACTACACATTTTGAAACTACATCCTAGAAAAAAAAATATATATGCAGCTTTCTATAAAGTCTTAAGAAATCTATATTTGACAATTGTGAATTTCCAAAGACTTGGGCCATATCGGATTTTTATTTTCTACAATTCTCATGTCTGCCTACCCATATGATGTGGAAATTCTAACAGAAAAGCAGAGGGTATAAAATCTTCAAGTCTGCTGATTGATTACTGCTACCAAATGTGACCTTAGGAATTCTAGGCTATATAAATCCTCAATGAGAAAATCCCTGTTTAGTGGGGTAGTAAGAAATCCTCAAATATGTAGTTTCCATTCCAAAACGTGACCTTCTAACTTTTAATCCTAAGACTTTGATACAAAACACCACCAGCAAACTTTAATGGGCCCAACATCCACATAAAGAAATGATTTCATTTTAGACTTTGATTTTGAGGCCCCAGAAATTTATTAGCTTTATAGGTGAAGGCCTTGTATGATTGATTAGATGGTGGGTGGTAGTGGGTCCAAAATAAAATGGGGACCATTCCTAATTTATGAAAAGAAGGTAGGTTGGACAGATTGTAGGTAGCTCCAAATATGAACTATGTAGAGAACAGCGTTAGAAGAATTAATATATTCAGGTGACTCGGCCCACATTTTATATGCAGATGCCATAAGTTAACATCAATATGTTTCTTCTCTTTCAGTTTTTTCTTCTATTGGAAGACAACATGATGCCTTTCTTGAAAGATCAAAAAGGATGATAGTGATTCTAGTCGCATCTTGGCAAGGGGTGTTTCTGAGGAAAGGAAGCTTCTTCAACCTAGGCTTATTTCGTTATAGGGCTTACATTCAGGCCTAAATCATAGGCCCAGGCCAAGACCATTTACAAATTGTATACAGCTATATGTCTCGAATAGGTCAGGCCTTGATGGGCCTTAAAGATATATAGGCACAGTCCTAGCTTATATAACAGTCCAGCCACAAAATTAGGCCCGGTCAAAGCCCACACAACAAAAAACAAAGCTCAAGTCCAGCTCATCACGGCTAGGCTTAGGCTTGGGTCTGGTCTGGGCTGGCCTGGTCCATCAGAACCCCAAATCTTGGCTTGGGTCGTATTCGATAATTTTGGATTCAGGAATGCTTTTATCAAAATGAATATATAAACACAGCTCAAAACAACAACTTTTCTTAGGGTTTTATATTTTTTCATATTATCATAACTGTTTCGATATTATTCTAAATACATATATATGATGTTTTCTATCTAAGGTCTTGAGTTCGACTCCCACCCCTGCATACGTGCAGCCATGTATGTACCCTTAGAAAATAGTCCTCACTCATCAATAACTTAGGATAAAACCCGGGCCAAATGCCAAAGTCTAAAGGCTGGGCTGGTAAGGGATTCCCTGGGTCATTTAAAAAAAGCATGGAGTAAACTATAGTATTAGCCATGCATGCCTATGTCAATATTTTACTACACCCTCGATTCGCCGCAGTGCTATGGTCCAAAGCCATGCCACATAGCCCACAACTTTTTGTAATGAGAATGCAATCTTTGGTCAACCCATCTGGCTTTATAAATGATATGCTTTTCCTCATATGGAAATATACCAATACCAACCTATTGGTTTATGATATTCGGAAGAAAAAGTTGGTGACCTAGACCATTAGATTATAATAATGTTACATAAAAGTTAAAAAAGTGGATTCATTCACATACTAATTAAGTGCCCACGAGGACGGTGGCAGAAATTCTTTTCGTAGTGGGTGCATTTTGCTAACAAAAATCACCAATGGAGGATAAAGTGCACTGATTGATCTGGTCAGATCAATAATCAACAATGAACATTAAAATCACTGGTTGTGTGATTAAGCATATAATTATCATGGTGTAAAACATGTGGACGAGGATAGAATGCACCGAATAACAAAGACTGGTCCGGGAATAAGATAGTGGAAGATAGATTTCACCTAATCAAAGATAGGTTTGCGAATAAGACCATATCTGTAAGACATCATATACCTCACAATCACTGATTTGGGACAGCTAATAACTTTGTGATGAAGCATATTAATTTCTTATAGTTACCAAATCCAAAGGTGTCTCCCTTCCAAGTCCCCCACCATGGACTGTATGATGATGTAAAGTAAAATTATACTAGAGTCATTCCCAAGAACGACCTTACATTTCTTAAGCTAGAAATGATCAAACTTGTTGAGGAGACGGGGCTTGAACAGGCTTCTCTAAGACTCATGCCCTTGTAAACACCAGAGCTCATAACGAGCAAGGGAGGTAGGTACTGTTGTGGGAGTCTCAAAGTTATTTAATTTATAACTACAAAGTAAAGTTGGATAGCACCAAAAAAAAAAAAAAATATCATTGGCCAGGAATGAATAATTACACCTAGGCTAGATGATTCGATTTTAGATTGAAAAAAGAAACGACCAGACGCACACGTATCAACAAAAAGAAACTGTCGGATGGGGACAGCTTCCACCATCATTATATTATATCTATTAAAAGTTTCACATATTATCTTCACTCTCTCTCAAACAATCCCAATATTCTTTATTTCTGTGGTCTTGAAATTAATAATTTATAAGTATTTTTTTATTCCTAAAGATGATAATATATATATATATAGATGCTCTTGTGAAATACACTCTCACCTTATTATAGGAGATAAAGGTGGGGGCCCTCACATTTAAATTGTTGACATTGAATGTGGATGTAATGGCCCCCAACTTATATCTCATAATAAGGTAAGAATGTCTCTCACAAAAGCACCTCACACATATATATAGAAGATGTTCATATGAGAGATATCTCTCACCTTATATGAGAGATAGGAGTAAGGGATCTAACATTTAAGTTGTCGGCATTGGATATAGACGTAAGGTCTTCCACCTTATCTCTCATAATAAGATAGGAGCATCTCCCATATATATATATAGGGGTCAGCTCTCCTAAGCTGCAGCTTAGCTTATCCTAAGTTGAAGTAGGGCTGGTCCCACAAAATCAAAGTCGAATATGCTGTTTTTTGGATGATGATCGTCTCCAAAATCAAGATAAATCCAATCATAACTGGATTTTTCAGTTCCATTATGCAAAAAACAGATATAATCAAGTTTGATTTGTAGGACCAGCCCCATTCCAGCTTAGGATAAGCTAAGTTGCAGCTTAGGAGAGCTCTACTCATATATATATATATATATGGGGTAATATTCAGGTGTGAACTATTCTCACATATTATGTGAGAACTTTTTTGTGGGGCCCAATTGTGGGCCCTATTTGGGGATGAGACCAAGGAGGATGGAAAGATCTATGTGAAACCATTCAAAGTATCAAGTTTGACCCCAAACCCATGCCCCTAACCCCTTCATCCTTGGCCCACAAGTTTAATGGATTCATATTCAAAAAAATATTCAACCCTCAATCCAACGGTTCAGTCCATTCGGATGTGTGCCAATCCTTGGGATTAGTGACTATCAAAGGGTTTCCTATTGCTTGCTAGGTTTGGATGGGTTGCTAGTTGGGCCCCGCAAAAAAACTCTCATATAATAGGTGAGAATTGGTTCTCACTTGAATATTTCCCATATATATATATATATATCTATATAATAAGGGAGAGCAGTATTTGAATCCTTGGACATTTTGGACCCTTGAATTTATGTACATATTTTTGTACATAAATCCTAGGGCTGAGAAGGGATTCAAGAGCTTGGTAATTTTATAATTATTTGAAAACAAAGGGGTAGTAACTTTTTACTAAGGACAAGAGGATACGGGAGTGCCATTGATTTTCTGTGAAATTACGAAACCTGCCATTATCTTTTTCCAGAGGGTATGGGAGTGTCATTGGTTTTCTGTAAAATTACGAAACGTGCTATTATCTTTTCAAAACTTCCTTACAAGTAAAGATATGATTAAATACACAGCTATGATTGCAATTGAGTGATTGAACGGTGTGGAATTTGGGCCCACAACTTACCAGTTTGCCCCTTCACATATATATGCTGTTTTTCACGGATTGTGGAATCTGGGCTAACTTGGATTGTTTTGGTAGCATATGCAAACGTGGCTTGTATGCAATTAAACTAGACTGTTTATAGTAGTGGGCTACTTCTGGTATTCAATGGTGGTTAAACAAGGGTCCAATTGGCTGTGCTGTTTTACCTAAAAAAATAAAATCCGGCTGGGCTTGATTTGAAGCTGATTGATCCAATGGGCCACATAGAAAATTTGAGTTAAATTTGTTAAATTATGGGCGGTGTTAGTTGTTAGGTGGTCAAAAGAAGAGTAACTAGATTTAGTTGTGCTCATTACGTGGTGCGCTGTGACTTCAGGCACGGGCAATGACTAGTATATATATAAGTAGTGGAATTCAACTGAATGACGATGAAGGGTAGGCCCATCACAATAACGAAAGCTTAAGCTGCAAACTGAAACGTGGAAACAGTAGTAAGGGTGAAGCTGAGAGTTAAAAAAATGAATGTAAACAGTGGAAACAGTAGTTCTGCTCATGCAGCTTGGTGGAGCCACGTTTCCCTTGTAGACTTCAACCGTGCCACCTGACCCACCAGCAAAGGCCAACCCAAATAGATCCAATAACTGTTAAATGATAACGTGTATAACCAAGGAGAGGAAAAAAAAGAAACAGTGGCAACTGGCAAATCGCAACTCACATATCACAAACCTTATCATCCATCTCATAAAGCACATTATTAAATCGGATTGATATTTGACCAGCTCTTTAAGAAAAGTTCATTTACAGCACTGTTTGGATTTCAGGTGGGCCAATTGAGGTAGAGCATGACAAGGGCTCGGCCCTTAAAATAAGGGCTTTTATTTTTCTTAAAAGTCCTACAGCCGGGCTTTTACAGGAGTCTGCAGGCCCTCTAATTTTGAGGGCTGGGCTTGAACAGTATCAGTACCAAGCCCTTTCCTGCATATACCGAAGACAGATCCAGGGTTCCATTCTGCTTCTACAGTAGACAGATCCAGGGTTGAAACTGGACTTGGTCCAGGTTTTTGAAGCCCCCAGATATTTTAGGCCCAGGTTCACAATATGGGCATGACCAATCTAGCTGAACCCATCAAATACCCAGACAGGGTCTGTGTGGATAAACTGGAATTGTAGTACTGGATGGAGCACCTGTTTAAAGATTGACTAGATACTAAGACCAGCTGGGAAGACCATGGACTTGTAATAAACTCAGCAAATCCAACCCAGAGTAGGCTAGAAGTTGATCGGCCCAGGATCATCTGCTGAAGTTGAAACCCCTCACTCAACTGCCTCCCTAATCCTCCTCCAAATCCATTTTCCCCATACGTGCCACTTTTATTAAAATACTGTCATAGTGGATCAATCCATTTCCACAATAATCCATTTCCAAACAGAAGTAACGCTTAAGTTTCCTACAATTTCTGAGGCAATCATGGGCAAGAAAATAAAAAATAAAAAAAAACCCAAAAAATCTCTTTTAACCATTGAGCGTGACTTCAAACAAACAGACAATTTTCTTTGAAATCTGCATTTTTAGTAGAGCTGGACACAAGTAAAGCTAAGATGAATGGAACATATGTGAAGACATCTGTAGGAGAATTGAATAGGAGAAAATCAAAGAAAATTGTTTGAGATTATGCAAGTAAAGAGAGATACGAAACAGCCTTCTATACTCATGCATTTCAAGCAAGAGAAAACGGAGACTAAATAAGAGACATGTACTCATTTGTGGGATAAGCTTTCTTAGTAGAGCACAGGATATGGGGCTGACCTACATACACGTATCACGGCAGTCGCCGAATTGGAATTGGGCCTGCTTCCAAAACTCAGGTGAAAATTTTAGGTTGTTTTCTAAACTCACGTGAAAATTTTGGATTTCCGCAAACCTAACTACCATTTGGGTCCGCTTCGATATCCTGTGCTGTGCTCTATTCCAGAGCTTTCTATGAATGCTGACAATACATACATGACAAGACAATACATGAAAGTGCACCAAAGAATGCAAAACAGATCGAATCGAACACCCAAACATAAGTTTATAAGTTGTGAATAATTCAAACTTAGAATACATTTTTTTTCGACAGGAGTTCACCCGTACCAATCATACAGAGGGAAAAGAATTGTTTGAGTAGTTGCTTCTGCAAGAAACACCTAAAAAAAGCTATTTTCATGAGCAATTCATAAAAAAAATGAAAATGTTCAGCAGATTCTTTACAATCTAAAATTGCATAAGCTAAAACATCTGTTTCAAATGCCATCCAAAAAAAAAAAAGAAAAAAAAAAAAGGAAAAAACCCACTTTCTCTTGTCTTATATTGAAAAACGAACTCCAGATTTTCTTTCCAAAACAAGGGGATGGCCGAGTGGTTAGGACTACGGTTTTTCCCTCTTTCGGAGCTAGAGGTCTTGGTATCGACCCCTAGTTCCCCCTGCTTCAGGAATCGAAGGTTGAGTCCACTAGTGCTACCACCTTGGGGCCACAGGGATGTCTACCCGGCTTTCCTCTCGGCCCGGATGAATCAGTCCAGCCCAAAGAATTGAAAAGCCTTTGATAGCGAAGATAAAAAGAAAAAAAAAAGGAAAAACTCCATATTTTCTTGAAATGCTCCATTAGGTATGCCTCAATGGATGAAAATGAAAGAAGAATAGTCCTAGCAAACAAGAACCAAATGACTCAGAAAAACCATATTGTCTTCATTAGCATCGAAAAATTAACACTAACATAGCCCCTGTCAAAAAACTAAAAAACCAGATTTGCATATCGAACCCAAAATGCAAGTCTTCACCAAAGGAATCATCATTTGTCAAACGCCTCAAGAAAAGCACAAAACATAAAAAGGGCAATGCAACGAACCATCCTTTCTTGTCTAATTCCGCTCTACAAATAAATATAAAAGCTCATGAGAACAGGATCTTTAACGGCTCGTCAAACTTCTAGCCATTCCTACCTAAACCTCAAGGCATTAATAGAGGCAGCATCAATACTTTTCAATACTCCCCCTCGGGTGGAGCCCACTCTTCCTCAGGTGGAACCCAGTTGGCGGATGTTTTATAGAGCCCACTCCTCCTCATGTGGAACCCGGTCGACGCATTTTGGTGTCACACCTTTTTTCTCACGCGGAGTCGTTCCTTTTGATATTTGAATTCACGACCGGTTGGCTCTGATACCATTATAAATTTCTTTAGCCAACGGCTAATCATTCCTACCAAAATCTCAAAATGTTAGTAGAAGCCGCATAAATACTTTTCAACAAGCATGGACCTAGATAAAACAAGGGCCGGTTTGGTCCATAAGCACCCATTAACTAGTCCTAGTTTTAGAACTAGGCCTACCAGGCAGAACGCAGGCCTGGCCCGACACACGGCAATCCTATGTAGGATCTTTCTAATAGGGGTACTACTAGTACTAGGTTATTTGGCAGCCTAGCCTGAATCCTAGAATTCACAATGCATGAAGACTATTAACCACAGAATTTGGTCAGAACTAAGATTGAAGAAGCTGATATCAGCCAATTTGATCATCACACAACACAAAATCAACCCCATCAGTTCTGAGTTTAGATTCTTACGCAGACCTGGTTTTCTGGGCCATAATTGTAGCATCCAGGTTTGAGGCCAGTCAGTGGCCCATTCATAGTCCAGGCATCAGCAATCTGCATCCGACGGGGAAGTTGTTTTGAACATACTGCGACTGCCCTTCAAAGGCATGCTTGCATACCATATGTAAACGGTGTCTAAGCCTTACTTAAAAAAGATTCATTACCCTCTTTATTAGAATTCTTTTCACATAGTTCTCCAGCATATACTGATAGTAACATGCCTATGATAAGCACAGGCATTTTTTAGCTAGCAGCAGCATTACAAGTTTACAACAACTTAAACTACTCACAGGCTGATGTAAAGTGTGAACAATCACGATATACAGAACACTCACAAGACAGACGCTACAACATAATTAACTGAGGTGAACAGAAGCTTTAGGACCATTTGAGAACATAAATCAGCACCAGGGACAGTGGATACAGCAGGAACGCTATATAGCATGTCCAGAGTGGATAGGTGGTGGAAAAGCTTGTAAAGAGACCCATTACTATGCAGACTATAAGAATGACGAGCACTTCAGCTGAGAAGTCCCAGGTCAGGTGACGCACATAAACCAAGGCTAAGAAGACAGCCAGGCAAATGAGATTGTTCGTTGTCACCCCACCATAGATCTGCAGCAATAAAAGATGAATTCATATCATGGTAACGAATATGAATACGGGTAGGAGCAGCCATTGTTGATTTTATCAAGGGGATTTGACAATTCAGTACCTCTTAGATACCTAATTCCCAAATTCATGACTCAAAGTAAGCTAATGTCACTAGAGTCCTTTGACTCCGGTCTTCCCTTTTTTTTTTTTTTTTTTTTTGCCTTGGATCCCATGATATCATGGGTTTAAAAACCCATGATATCATGGGATCTACATGTTAAAAGTTGAAAAGTTACTTGGATCCCATGATATCATGGGTTTTTAAAAACCCATGATATCATGGGATCTAAGGTCAAACGACTATGGTGACATTTAGTATCTTTGAGTCATGAATTTGGAAATTGAGTATCTAAAAGGCATTGAATTGTCAAATCCCCTTTTATCAACTACATAACTACCAATGATGTCAAACTGGAAAAGCTAAGACAAGAGGAACTGACCTCAGAGAAAGTTAAAGAAGCGGTCCGTCGTTTCTTCCTGCTCGCAAAAATGATTGCAGACACGGCCTCCCTGGAGTTGGTTGCCAAGGGCATCGCGATAAATGAGATGAAAAATGAAGGTATATTTGTAGCATTAGAGAAGTCAGTGACAGAATCTACTAGAGGATTTGCAAATGCAACTGCAATCACTGTCCCTAGAAGCAACATCAACCAGGCTTTAATGGATACCCAGGTGGGGGTCTCAACACCTTCTGCGATTTCATCGTGACTGTCAGCCGTTTCGTAGTACTCTTCCCACGTTTTCTGTATATGCATTTTTAGGATGTTAACATCGTAGCATGCTTATGACTTAGACGAAACATAGCATGAGGAAACTTACCATATGGAAGTCATCATACTCTTTTGTGGAAGTACCTCCGTGAACAACAGAACGCTTGGCCTCCTCAAGCCATCTTGAAATACCATTGAAAAATTCCCTTAGGTCAATTCGCTTATCACGTGACGTGTCAAAATCATCCAATACCTTCTTTACAGCAACTTCCTTGTCCAAATCTATATTAAAAAAGTCGACTCCTATGATCAGTGCTGCCAACTCCTGACTTGATACATGTCCATCGTTATTCACATCGAGTCTGTGAAATAGTCTGTTTTTAAGAGGGAAAGCACTTAGCAAATACAATTAACAAGGAAATAATGATCAAATACAACAGAAGCCCCCAAATAACACAAAATAAAGATAACTGCGCAATAAGAAACTAACTTTTCTATTTCAGGTTTATTGGGTTTGCCATTTTTATCAAGGAGCCTCCCCTTTGCCGTTTTTTGCATGTGTCTTAAAAATCCTGACATTATATGTTTACGCGTCACATATTCCACTCTCCTCTTCTGAATCCAAGGCCGAACAACCTGTACAAATAATAAGTAGGAAAGACAACTATCATGTAGCTCTGAAATTTATATGACAAATGTACTGATCTAGATATGTTATGACAGAAAATCACAATCCCAGTTCACCGAACAATTGAAACATCCGTTGATAACAATGAAATACAAATGAAGACAATGCATCCCAATTATTTCCAATCTGGCACTCTATACCTTCATGAGTTTAATCTTGTGCCTCTTTGATATTGGGATTCTGGTAGGACCCTTTACTTAATTCTCTTCATTTGAATTAAGCAATATCGTAAAAACACATTTCACTTTTACATTGGCCATGTTTAGATTGAACTATTACCAAGGGTATTTTTACACATGCACTAATTAACTTATAGATTACAAAGTAAATAGTCATGACATGACCATCAATTTAATATTGGTAAAGCTAATAATACATCACTGCAATGGTGATGCTGGATTCCATGCCACAACTTCTTACTTTCTACTGCTATGTTCAGAAGATAGAATGGTCAATGAATAAAGTATGCATTGAGATGACAGTCAACAAAATTACTTTCACATTTACTTGGAACCATAATCAATGGACTCTACCTGGTACACACAGTAACAAATCAAGAATGCAACAGCCAAGATCAAAGATATCAAAACTGCGATGCGGCTTCCAGATGATATATGGAAAACTTTAGGCAGTTGCACAACGATAAATGGGAGCACAGATATAATCATGATCTTAGAAGCAAGACCGGTAAGCACATCTGTTGTAACACCTGAGCCTGAAAAGATAGGGAATTTGTAGGTTACACACAAGCTTTTAAACATTAATGAATAAAATCTACAATAACACGTCTCCAATCAAAGGATGTGTGTAATCTGCAGTCTTGATATTTTTGAGAAGCATGTGACTAGACCACCAAAAAGATAAACAGATTAGCAAAAGAAAATTATAATTTATAAATGATATAGTAAATTGTAAATTTAAGAATTGTCAGGTCTCGTCCCGAGTTAATCAAGATTAACTCTAGTTAATTGAAATTA
This sequence comes from Umbellularia californica, assembly GCA_028538565.1. Classification (NCBI taxonomy): domain Eukaryota; kingdom Viridiplantae; phylum Streptophyta; class Magnoliopsida; order Laurales; family Lauraceae; genus Umbellularia; species Umbellularia californica. The sequence continues at coordinate 2,796,576 of JAPQWN010000012.1, forward strand.
GTGCTAGTTAACCGTGTTTAACTAGTTTGATGGTAATTAATGACTAAGCTCGATGAGTTAGTCCCAAATGAATAGAATGAACGGATAATGAAAAGATTAAGTGGATTGGTTATGCTTAAGGCTAATTAACTGAGGTTAATTGAGCTAATAATGGTTTATGACCAAATGATGTGAAATAAGCCTCAAATGAATGAATTAGGCTTAATGGAATGGTAAAGAATGGATTTGCATGGTTTAAATAGAGTTTTAGACTCAAACGTAGAAATGAAGGACTTTTATGTAAATACGAAATTTCGCGTATTTCGTCGAATACGGAAACTCTTGATACCAACGCGTGTATCTCGACGAGTACGTCAACTTTCATAAGAGGTTCGAAGTCGTTTGACGAGAATCTGGTCAAATGACCCTTCATTTGACTCGAATTGTAATTTAGTGAAATTATGGGCTTGAATGCAATTTACTAGCTTATATAAGCTAAAGATAGCCCTGATGAGTCATTCACTCATCTTCTATCTTCTTTCAAACCCTAGGCACCTTTCTTCTTCCTTTTTCCTTTTCTTTCCTTCCAATCTCACTCAATCAAGTAGCAAACAAGGACTTCCAAGTGTTTTCAAGAAGCCTTCATCCTTCTCTTCATCTTCCCCAAGTTTGTTTTCAAATTGTGGAAGTGTGAAGTTTGAACTCAAGGTTTTCTTCTTGGATCCAAGCTCAAGAAGGAGGTTTTTGTCCATTCAACCTTCACAAAAGGCAAGTACTTGTGCATTCTTATGATTTATAGTGTTTTAGAGATGTTGGAGTCTATTTGACTCAATTTCTGGAAGTTTGCTTCAGAAAATCCGAAGTTCAGAACTGAACTTCTGAGCATGTGTCGGTTAGCCGACACCTGACCGACAAGCTAACCGACAGCTCTGGGAGTTGTCTCGGAGAGTTTCAGCTCTCTGGAATTCTGACCGACATTGTGTCGGTCAGCCTACATGGAAGTGTCGGTCGACCGACAGGTCAACCGACGGACTAACCGACAGATCTGAAATCTGTCTCAGTGAATTCCAGCTCTCTGGAATTCAAACCGACAATATGTCGGTTAACCGATGTGGTATCTTCGGTCAGCCGACACCTGACCGATACCTGACCGACAAATGTATCAGAGAATGGACTGGAAATCCAGCTTCTGGAACTTGAACCGACAAAGTGTCGGTTAACCGATAGGTCAACCGACGTTGTATGGTCGGTCAGCCGACAGGCCAACCGACAGCTGAGATGAACTCAGAAAAGATTATGGAAATGAAGCCTAATTTGTACAGGCTATTCCATGCTGATGTCTAAGCCTACATAGGTGTTAGCGAAGGTCGTCTCAATGTACAAATCAAATACATAAAGTGATATTCATCAAAAATAACATGTACATTGGATAACTAACGCTTCACTCGTTTGTCTGGCTTAGAAGTATGAATAGAATTGATAAGAAATGAATAGAATCCATGAAGTGACACAGAGGTGAACTTCATTGACATAGTGAGCGTCATTGACATAATGCACGAAATGACAGAATACATGAATTGAATTAATGAAATGAAATGAAATGAGTAGTCACTAAAGGTGACAGTAACTTGAATGAATGAATAATTCCTGCTGCAGTAGATGTGAGGGGCGTTCCGGAGCCTCGTGGAATGCCAGTGCTCTCTGATCAAGACACTGGAAAATTTCCACCATTGTGAAAAGTCATGTAATGAAAAGTGAAACAATCTTGAAGCCTCGGCCATGAATGGTTTGCCCTTCCGCCTTGTGCTTAATTAATGTGACTAAATGAAAATTGAATAATCTTGAAGCCTAGGCCATGAATGGTTTGCCCTTCCGCCTTGTGCTTACACTGCTTCCGTTGGAAGACACGAAATGAACGAAATGAACGAAATGAACGAAATGAAAGGATATGATTGACATAGATATTTGTTATGGAATTGAAGTAGGTTATATAGAACTGTTAAGTTCTTTTATTGTAGAACTGTTTAAGTTCTTACCTTATTGAATTCTTGTATAGAATTGTTAAAGAATTGTTGAATAACATGAAGAATCATGAAAATGCATGTATCTTGTTGAACCTTCGTGTTCACGTGTTATTGATGATATCACAGGCCCAGATGCCCGTGCCGGTCCTGCCGAGGCCGCGCCGCCTGCGGAGGAGGCCCGTCCGTTACCTCCAGGAGATTTAGCGGAGTGGGCATAGTCGGAGGGCGATTGTAAATGAATATTTTTGTGATAGAGAATTTTGGATTGTGATTAAATACCAACTGCATTGTATTTTAAGTGTGCAGTGTTGGTTTAGTGGGCTGTAAATTTGTATAAGGGAACTTTACTTTCGTGTAAAGTTAATTGTAGTCAATGTATATATACATGTTTTCCGCACATTGTACATTGACAGGTATTGTGATTTGATATCCCTTGTGAGTCTTGTCTTAACTTCGGTTAATTCAGGATTTACGGGAGTAAGTATGGTTCCGCGACTTGGGGGTCCGTCCGAAGTAATCAGATCTCGGGCCCGGGTCGTGACAAGAATCAATGATTAGACATTGCAAGTTACACAATTTTTCATGCCAGATAGAGAAAGAAGAGTTTAGTGTGGCGTTACTGCCACAAAAATAATAAGGATAAAACATGGCGAGGAAAATAAACAGACCCGTCAGGCTGCACCGTTTGCTATCTTGAGAAACAAATGAAGTTGAATTCACCAGATCACACTTTCCAACTACAACGCAAGAACCCCATAACAATGTTAAAAGCATGACGGTTGACCCAGCAAGTAACCCCATTCCAATCTGAACCTGTTTATGAGCAGTCTCTTTACTTTCAGAGAGTCCAGATACTGCAACCAGTGAAAAGATTTGAGACTTAGATTCGATTAACTTTCCACACCTGAGTCATTTGATCATAGGATGAGCAACGATCAACAACAATTTTATATCTGACTAAACTATGTCAAATAAAAGACAAATATAAGTCTTTCATCCTAATTCTTGACTAAGAATAGTACAGTACGAATCGAGAATCCTATGAACTCGAAGATGAAATATAAAAAAAAAAGTGAGGAAAAGCAGAGTGCAATCTGACATACAGAATCAAATGACCAAAAAACCGATTCTTCTTTTAGATATAATTGACATTTTGATAATGAATGAAAAATAAATTTGTTTGGCAGGCATTTTGTAAGAGAGAGATTATAGAGAGATAGAGAGAGGAGGGCAATAGAGAGGAAAATTTTTTAGAGATGTGCAGAATAGAAGAGAAAATACCTGTCAAATAAATTTTTATTCAATTCATTTTCAGAATGAAACATTCTAATAATGATGCCAAATAGTTTCTCATAAATATTAACTTTCTAATGGAGTCAAAATGAAATATTTCTGAAATTCCTAATATCCCTCAACCTTCCCTCAAATTTTAACTAGGCCACTGCTGGCACTAAGCTGGGTTTTATGATTTCCAAATCGGCCCAACCTCTACTCTAACTTACGAAACAACTTGACCGCTATGTAGACCTGTCTAACTAACAACTAAATATTAATAATTAATCTTAATCATAATTAATTAGTATTAATTAATATAACTAGCAAAATGCCCCCGTGCTTAGCACGGCGATTAAAAGTCGCACAATTTTTTCTAATTTTATGACATAAATAAATTTTCTTATTTTTATCTCATATGAATATATAAAATCCAAAATCAAAGCATTTCTTACACATAAAAAAACTTATAGGCTTTCTTAAAAATCACACAATTGAAAGTTGAAATAATTCATAAATATAGAGATTTAAAGATTTTAGTAGAAACATGAAATATGAAATATTGAGATGGAGAAAATTATAAGAAATTTAAAATATGAGGTTTTCCAATTAGAGGTAGGGAATTTGGTAGTTAGTTGGTTGGGTTCAGTGAAGGTATAGAGGTTTTTATACTTTGACCCGAGCCGCATGTACATGCAAGCTCAAAATTTGATTTGTTTGACTTGTCTTCTCATTGATAAAATTATCGCCACTTACCTTTATAAAAAACCCATAACATGACAAAAAAGAAAGGGAAAAATAAGTAACGAGGGAGACCAAGCTTGGACAATGATCTAACAAAGAGAGATAGAGAGGTGTTCGTAAGGGAAGTAGAGATTTGAGTGCCATTAAAAGGGGAAGAGTCTTTTGGAAAGAGGGGGAGGTGGGGAGTGAGTAATAAATGACATTTTATTGAATTGAGTTAGACTAAATATTATTAAAAGTGAATTCAAAATTGCGGGGAATGATCAAAATCAATTGGAGCCGATTTCAATAACCAGCAAAACACGCTCGTACTTAGCACAGGCAATATAATCCACAATATATAAAAAAATGTAAAAATTTTAAATGAAATTAAAATATGATATTACATATCTTATATTGAGAAGGAGATTTTTATAGTAAATTTAAAATATTATATTTTTCTGTTGGGGGTGAGTTTGGTAGTAATAACGAGGGAAAAACGTTTTAGAGGATGGTAAATAGATAGAGAGAGAGAGGGAGGAAATTTTGATAACCGTTTTGAAGAATTATGAAACTAAGATCAATCCATTTTGCCTCTATTAACTTACCATTAATATCAATTAAAGTTATTGTGTGTGTGTGTGTGTGTGTGTGTGGGGGGGGGGGGGGGGGGGGGGATGCCCTCGTTCTAAAATTTTATATCGTTTAAAATTTTCAATCCCGCACTAGTTCAAAAACATTAGGTAAAGTTACCTTCGTCGTTATAATCTTATGCCACCTTTACCCAAACGAAGTAGATACCAAAAGGCGCCACCATCTGTATTTAGTATCCATTGGCCATGTCTAACTGACTAGTGTTGTATAGGGGTGTAAAAGAAAACCAAAAAGCCGTCTAATCGAGCCGAACTGCTGTTAGTAACCGTGTTTCACGGTTCAGTTACGGTTATGATTATTAAAATCGAAAAATCGTATTTTATGATTTGGTTACGGTTTTTGTCTCGACTAATGGTTATTAAGCGAACCGAACCGTTAATCGCGGTTCGGTTAACTTTGTTCCCAAAACAGACAATTAACCGAACCGTTTCGCTAAGAAGAATAAAACCTAATGGCTTGAATGAAAATTACTTCCTTTTTTTTACATTAACATATTATGCCATTCTCCAACTATGTTTTTTTTTTTTTTTTCACAGTAAGTTTGATTGGTAAATGGAAAAAATTTTCACAAATTTATTTTAAGTGACAATTAACTGTAACCGAACCGTTAACCGCGGTTCGTTTTTTAACGGTTTTCACGGTACGGTTACGGTTATGGTTTTTAAAAACCAAAAACCATAAAACACGGTTCGGTTATCTATTTTTCTAAAATGAACGATTAACCAAACCGTTACACCCCTATTGTATGGCCCTTACCGCATATGACCTTTACGTTGTATTTAATTTCTAGACCTTGTGGTCCAGATGACAACAATTTTGGTGGATCTAGTTTGCTGTTAATGTGCTTGCAATCATGGTTCAAAATCACGGTATTGGTAGGGCCAAAATACTGATACGGAATCGGTATCGATATCGGTTGCGGCTATCGGTCCATCGCGGTCGCCACGGCGTAAATTTTTTATAAAAATATCCAAAAGATTTAAAATATTACAAAATACTGGAAAACACTATTTTTTTCCATTAGTAACAATAATAAATCAAAATATAGGTCCTCCTAAGTCATGACATCCTGTATCGCTATTTAATTTTGAAAAATAATTATATTAAGTTTAGTGTGTAATATTTGGTCCCATTTATATAGTTTTATAAATAAATTAATGTAGTACTTCATTTATAAAATCTAGACCACTTTAAATAACTATCAATTTAACGAGACCGAAGCTCCAATAAGACTTACACCCCATATGGGATTGACCACTATACAACTGGGTATTTCTTAAAATTTTATTCATGTACTGTTTTAGGTGATTAATCAAATCATAGCTAAAGTCTAATTTGATTAAAATTTGTTGACGGAGCACTATTAATATCCAAACCATTCACCCTCCCTCGCCCCTCCCCTTTTGTTATTTTTTATACAACAGCCACAAATGCATCTATAGTTAAACTTTTCCATTTTCCCCCTTTGTTGGTGCTCTCTGTTTGTCCTTCATCCCCTTTCTCTGTCTTTTTTTTTTTTAAATTTCAGCCTTAACGGTCATGGCGACTGATACTTCGAAAATATCAGTTGCGACGACCGATATTTTGACGATACGGAATGATACAATACCAAGACTGATATCTTAGTAAAATATCGTCTCGATATGGGCCAATACTAGTATGTATTGGCTGATACATACTGCTATCTGCGAATATTTTAAACCATGCTTGCAATGAAGGCCTCCCTCTTCCGTTTCGTTTCCTACAACTTATGGTAAAGATCCTTAAACTTGCTAGGGAATATTGAATACGGCTAGCGTTACTTGATGGAAGAAACGCATAAGGAAAGGTCTATAGAAGGAATATTTAGGGGGTAACTCTCGGCACTTGCATCCTTGAATCAATCACTAAGAATTTCCAGAAAGTTAAAAGTTAAAGGGAGTAGTAAACCCCAACCAACATAGAGTCTCATTGAGGAAGAATATCTAAACAAGACAGAGATCAAAGCTATAGACCCAGGTATGTGGGTTTAAATCATTTAAATTATTTCGTGCACTATTCAGATTAAAATCTATGGGATGTAGATGTTGAGGCTAGGGAAAGATCAATCAATTGAATTTCAGTTCCACTTTTGATTTGAAAAGAAATATGTTAATCATCATTCTTCAATTATTTAATAAGACCATCTTTTCAAGAGAGCCTGCATATATATGGAAAACCAGCTCACTCAAGTGGAAAAGAAGCCTGTACATGCGGGAAGAAAACTCACACAAATGGAAAAAGAGCCCGCACAAGAGGGAAGAGGTGACGTGCTCGGGGTTCGAACCCCTGGTAAGAACTGACGCTCCTTACCACTCAGGTAAGGAGCCGTTCTTAAACAAAACCATCTTAATAACGCTAGATTCAAATTAGCTGACTGTACCTTTGGCTATAGATCAAACTTACCTGGGATACCTTTATTAAACACACCTTTCCGATTTCAAGTGATCGAAAAGCAATCAAACTTTGGGTCAATCCCCAATTTCTTAATTGAAATAGCCATTTTAGCTAGCATCATTGTTATCGCACAATTTGATTAGTGATATTTTTAACTCAATCTTAAAAACACATAATTTATCATAATTGGGGCACTTTGATGACATCCAAGTCAATCAAAACTGTGGACGTACTCTAAATTGGAAAAATACAGCAACAATATTTGATCTAACAAGTCCCTTTATGGTTATCAAATAATTTAGATTTATAAATTTACAAAATCATCAACAACTTAATGTGTCACAAATACTTTAATTAGGGCACATAATTAAATCCAAATAATAATTATTAACTTATTTTTATTTAATTAGATCACATTACTCTAATAGGTGTCCTTTTCATAAGTTCAATGGTCCCAAATTACTTTAATTGGGTTAGGTGATGTATTTTGTTCCCTGACTTTCTTTGCAAATACTGTTCCAAGTTTATCACTTTTACCATTTTCATGATCCTTCAGAAGTATTAGACTCTATGATCATATTGTTATGGGTAGGATAGGAAAACTTATACCCTTTAGGCCTTTCCCGATATCTAATAAAATATTTATAACTATTTTCATGTTGAATCTTTTTTCTTGTGGGATAAATATTCTCACTTCAACTTCATAGCCCCAAACTCAAAAATGGTTTAAGTTGGATTTCCTACCTATGCACAACTTGCAATATAAGTTTTAAGGATTGCCTTTATAGGACACGGTTCAGAGCATACATGACCATATTTAGTGCTTCACACTATTCGACAATAATGCCTTCTCTTAGCAACACCATTCATATATGAAGTGATAAATTATTCTCCACCTGTAAAACAAGTTACCATAAATATCCATATGGATCAATTCTAGAAGTATAAAACTCCTTATGATGGTTTTCTTAATTATTTTAGTTTGTTTACTCATAATACAATCAATATAAACACCGAATCGATGAATTTGGAATTAGGTAATATCTCATCCTACGCCAACCTTTCTCTCTTTAGATGTGTGCCACTTTTTTATGTGACAAGTTAGAAGAGTTCTCATGTTTATCAAATCATAATTGTTATTAAACTAATTTTAAGTTATTGTCGAAATTCAAGTTATTTTTCAAATTAAACTAATCTTTCCCAAGCTTCAGAATCTACATATTTTAGTTTCAATCTGAATAATACAATAAATAGATCAAATAATTTTAACACACACACCTTAGTCCACGGCTTTGATATCATCATTTTATCTTATTTCTTGATGAAACTCTGCGTTGGATGGGGATTAAACTCCCACATACTTATTTATTTATTTATTTGTAGGTTCTTAGTGATGGATTCCAGGCATGAGATGCAAGTGCCAAGAATTACCCAAAATCATTCCTTTTTTGGACCTTCCCTCGTGTGTTTCATCCATTAAGCAACGTAGACCCTAATTATATTCACCTCACCAAGGCCAATCCATTGGTCGATCAATTGGCGAATTAAGCATCTCCCTTTCACAAAAATAACCAGGATCAATCTCTGGTTGTAGTGTTTATTGTGAGGCACCTAGGTGAGAGTGCGTGGGTGGATGATTACTCACCTAAAAACAAAAGTTAAAGTTATCCCAACATATTTATCCCATAAGTTATTTTTTAGTTAGTCCAGGATTAGGATTGGATACTAATGATCAATTGAGCAATATTGAAAATCTTTGTCCGGAAATCAAATGATAGTTGAGCAATACTGGTCTGCGAGGCAAACAATGTTGAGAAGGAATGTACCAAGCTCGCTGATCTTTAGAGAAGTCAATGGAAATCGAAACAAAAAACTTGCAATTAGGAAAACTCAATGTTCAAACAAGAGAAAACAAATCAATAAGATTCAAATGTATTTAATCCCAAATGCAGTTTTTGGTAGAAATGGCTAGCTAATTAAATTTAGAGACTTTGGTCGTACCTCAGTTATTAACCGGACATTTACCTCAGAACATTTAAAGTTTAAATATTTTTCATAGAGTCGTTCATACAATAATAGTGACATATTGCATGGTCCTAGAATATAACATAGTATAATGTGTTTGATATCGCACAACCCTAATATATTGCACAAACAATGTGGTAGAAAATATTTAAAAGTGAAGTTAAACATTGACTGTTCAAAAGTGATTGTGAGGTATAAGGATATTTGTATCGACAATATCCATTCCAAGTTTGGTAGTTTTACTATTAAAATGAATTAAGGTGAAGAGTCAAATTAAGAGAGAAAAATGAGGGGTTAAATAAAAGAAGTGATGGCTTCATTTAGCGAAATGAGAATATGACTTTTTGGATTTTTTTAATTTAATTTAAAGAAAAATAACTTAATAATTTTTTTTTTTATCATAAAAGTAAAGGTGTTTTTTGAAATATGGTAGTTTATGCCTTTCACCCTAGTAAAACTTCACTAGTGAAATAAATTTATAAAACGGGCCCTAAATTTAATGTGAATTTCCCATCTAAAGTTGTTGGAGGGGCGACGGAGTCAACATATCTCCATCTGCCATCTCGAAAGGCGTGCGCACTCAAAAGAAAAATGTACGGCTCTATAAGAGTAAGGAGCATATACACTACCGAGAATGACAATAGCATTGCTAAGAGCGTCGACGATGGGGAGGAAGAGGCCGCCGACGAAGCCGGGGGGCAGGATCTCGCGGAGGCGCTCGCTCCCGGAGGAGATATACTTGGAGGCCATGAACGTGAGGTATCCGTATAACAGCACGATAAAGAGGTTACCCCAAAAGGTTGTCGAGCAGGGAAGGATACCGTACGGCTGCTTGCAGGTCTCAAAAGGAGGAGAACTCTCGAGAAAGAGAAGGGGAGGTTCATGGCCGATTCCGTCGGAGATGAGGTTGGAATTGGAAGAAGTATCTGGGACTAAACGGCTCTGGGATGAAATGGAAAGTAAGAGAAGGAGAGATAAGAAGAGGAAAGCTGCAGCTTTTGCCATTTCCTTCCTCCTTCGTTGAAGGAGCCGCAAGGCGAGTCAAGTCAAGTCTGTAGTGGCTGTGGCAGTACGTGGTTGTGGGTTCTTATTGTTATAGAGATTACATGTCACGTGTTACACACACACACATGATACACACTCTTCCGGATGAGGAGGGTGCGGCCATAAATACATGAAAGTATGTGTTGTGACTTAATATTCGACATCAGAAAGCTATTGTTGACGATAACATTTTCCCCAATTGTTGAGATACCAAAAACATTTTTCCCAAGTTCCCTAGCACTATTTCTAATCGTCTAAAATCATTGCCTTTTGTTTTTAGGTTCCCATGGCTGTGGCTGTGGCTGTGGGTTCCGATTGATATAGAGAGATTACATGTCATGTGTTAACACACACACATGATACACACTCTTCCGGATGAGGGTGGCGGCCATAAATACATGACACTATGAGTTCTGAGTAATTCGACATCAGAAAGCTATGGTTGACGAAGACATTTTTCCCAATTGTTGGGATACCAAAAACTTTTTTCCCAATAGCTAGATGCAAGTTCCCTATCACTATTGCTAATCGTCTATGTGTGGGGTGTTTTCCTAATACCGAGGTTACTCCTGACTTAGGTAAAAGTACCTGTGCAGGGTATCTCCATGATCCCGAAATTACTCCCAGTTCGGTAATAATACCAACTGGGCTTGCTTTGGGCCCGACCCTATCCGACTCGGCGACAGCACCAGCTGCCGGACAGAACCTCGGTAGCAGTACCGAGCCCGTTCCCTTGAGTTCGGCATCTAGTATTTCGGCAGCAATACCCGAGCTTGTACCTGCGACTTCGGTGACTTCTCCAGTTCGGTCCACTAGCCGAGGTGAACACTGAGCGTCCGATCCTGATTATGTGATGGGACAGCTACGTTGCAGAACGTACTGACAGATGGGGTGGCCGCCGAATATTGATAAAGGGTCGTCCCTATCAGGCGATTACGTCCGCATTTATGTGTGGGATTGAGGAGAGATCCGATGGGATAATACCCTCACCTACCCTCACTGAGGATCCTAGGTATGGGCTGATGGGATAATGTCTCTCACCTACCTCCACTATGGAACTTTCCACACTCGCCTATATATATGCATGGTAAGGACAATGAACATGTACGCATAAACTGTGTATTACACTACAGGATCATGCCTGAACCTTCTTCTTCTTCCTCACTTCACCCTAGTTCAGTGACTGTACTAACTCAGGCGTCAGAGTGCCTTTGGCTGATAGCAGCCTGGGGCCCTGACTTTTGTCTACCTTTCAGGTTCAGAATCTCCATTATTTCCAGACCAGATAAGCAGCATCATTAAAAGTTTCATCATCATCTAAACCAAGTTCATAATTTTCAGGCACTTACAGTACCAATTAGGGACTGCCTCAATTCCATCCGTCCAACTTGGCTCCTGTGCCACCTGACACTGATGTGGTGATGGTCTCGGTAAGAGTACCGACCATGCTCCTTCTGGGCTCAGCCTCAAGCGTCTCAGTAATAGTACCCGACCTTGAGCAAGCCCGACCTCAGCGCTTTTTCCAGTTCGGCCCACTTGACCGAGATGAACACTGAGCGTCTAATCCCCATTATGAGATGGGACAGCTATGCTGCAGAGCGTGCCAGCATGTAGGGTGGCCGCCGGATTCCGGCAAAGGGTTATCCCTACCTATCAATCACGTCCACATTAATGAGAATGATTGGGGAAGATCTGATGTGACAATGTTCTCACCTACCCCCACTAAGGAAGCTTCCACTTGTCTATATATACCTGCATGATAAGCCCATAACAGGTACACATTCTATATACTGTGCATTATAATACTTCCTGCCCGAACCTTCTTCTTTCTCACTTCACCCTAGTTCAGTGACTGCACTAATTCGGGCGTCGGAGTGCCTTCAGCTGACAGCAACCCGGGGCCCTGACATTTGTTTCTCTCTCAGGTTCAGGACCTCCGGTGACGTTCTTAACCAGCTAAACTGCATCATCACAAGTTTCATTATCATCTAAACCAAGTCCGTTATTTTTAGGCACTTACAGTCTAAAATCCTTGCCTTTGGTTTTTAGGTACCCAGCTTATGGGGTTGGTATCCAATCCCGTGAGGTGAGGGTAGGGATGTAAATGAGTACTCGATTTTTCGATTATCCAGAGGTTTCGACCAGTTAAAAACCATGTCTAGGTCTTTATTTAGGCCCTGATAAGTAAATGGGTCCGGGTTCGGTTCTACCTTGGTTCGGACCTGTGGACTCGAGACCCAACGTATGACCTCAATTTTCAAAAATTTCTCCCAAGAACTACGTTTTCTTAATATCATTCTTGACCTAAATCTGAACCCAGATCCAGACCCGTCCCATATATGGTTTTGGTTCCAGTTCCGGAGCCAAGAAACCAGTTCCAAAATGGTTCCAGGTCCGGATCCGGTTCCACCTTCTCCTTAATGGTTCCGGTTCCAGGTCCAACATGGACCCAGACCATAACCGACCCATTTACAACCCTAGGTGAGGGAGTCCTCTCTTAGGTTTACTGTTGAGTGAGTAAACCCAATCCAGGAAATAGACGTCCAATGAGGTGAGGAGAGTAGACCTCGGGTAAGATAAAACAACACCGGAGTGTGGTTTGGTGATTTGTTTTTTTGGAACCGTTAGTCTGTGCCCATCTATATATGAAAATATTGTTACTAACACTTGTGCGTGCATCCTTGTTTGGACTCATTTTATGTCTGCACATTGCTCACATATATTAAATTTTAGTGTCTAAATGGCCATCCATTGTGTTAAAGTTTTCACACGATCATACATGCAACTATGTATATTTATTACATATCCATTTGGGCATCGAAGCTGTGAAGAGCATATCTATCTCCCACATAGACAACAAATCAGAGCATGTCCATCTCCCACAGACAACAATATTGTTTTGAAGATTTTTTTTATCGGAAAAATACCCTTAGACCTTGTAAAGACAAAAAAATGTCGTCAAACTTCAATAAAGACCCTAAATGGGTATCCCCCGCTCATTTATTAATTTATACATATGAAGTAGAGGAAATGAGTAGCAATATCCCTATTCAAGTGGATGAGTTGCGATATTGCCTCTCAGCAAAGTAGCAAAATGAAAAAAGGAAAAAAAAAAAAGACTTTGCTCATTCTTTTTAGTTGATATTGAAATAAAAGAGCTTTTTTGGTCTTCATCAAATCTAAGGGGGGGTTTCCAGTAAAATCCTCTATTATTTTTCTCTCCCTTATATATATATATATATATATATATATAGAGGGAAATATTCAAGTGAGAACTAGTTCTCACATATTATGTGAAAACTTTTTTGTGGGGCCCAACTGGCAACCCATCCAAACCTAGTAACCAATAGGAAACCCCTTGATAGTCACTAATCCCAAAGATTGGCACACATCCAAATGGACTGAACCGTTGGATCGAGGGTTGAATATTTTTTTGAATATGAAGTCATTAAACTTGTGGGCCACGGATGAAGGGGTTAGGGGCATGTGTTTGAGGTCAAACTTGATACATAGGGTGGTCTCACATATATCTTTCCATCCCCCTTGGTTCCATCCCCAAATGGGGCCCACAATTGGGCCCCACAAAAAAATTCTCACATAATATGTGAGAACTAGTTCTCACTTGAATATTTCCATATATATATATATATATATATATGTGTGTGTGTGTGTGTGTGTGTGTGTGTATATATATATAGGGTAATATTCATATGCATCTATCCCTCACCATTTTTGGTGAGGGACACCCCAAAAGGGGGAGTTTCAAGTACAAAAGTGTACTTGATGTGAGGTACAAAAGTACACTTTTGTACTTGAAACTTCCCCTTTTGGGGTGTCCCTCACAAAAAATGGTGAGGGATGGATGCATATGAAGACCCCCCATATATATATATATATATATATATGCAAACATGCCTTATGAAATGAGCCTATTTGTGTCGATGTAGGGATGGTGACAGGGCGGGTTTGATACAGGTTGGGGTAAATCCAAACCCACCCTGTCTCAAATCTATCTCATCCAAACCTGACTCGCCCTGTAATGAGTTACTAGGATGTGAGACTAAACCCGTTCCATTTAGTTTGATCCGGTCAAATTTAAAGCTTAAAGTTTTTAAAATATATTAAAATGTATGAGACTGAGCATAATAGAGATTGAATAGACCACCTTCTCTTTCCACATGCCTGGATTAAGGCCCAAAACCACCTACACCATATGCGGGGCGGACTGAGACAATAAAACTCAAATCCACCCCACATCAAGAAAACCACTACCAAACTGCTCCTAATGGGAGAGCGTTGGGTCGGTCACATTGATGGAACTGAAACTTATGAATTCAATGGGCTCATTTGTTTGCAAGAAATTGGATACATGAAAATTCATTGTCAAGTGGGCCTATTTGTTTGCATAGAATTTGAATACTAGAAAATCATGGTGAAATGGGTCCTATTTATTTGTATGGAATTGGAATGCATATGAAGTAACAATTCTTGGAATAAATAAGAATTCATCAATGTAATGGGCATATTTGTTTGCAAAGGAATTCATTGTGAAATGGGCCTACTTGTTTACATGCAATTAGAATATATAGGAACTTAATGATTTATTGAGCCTCTTTGTTTTCATGAAATTAAAAACATGTAGATGAAAATATCCATATTCATTTACTAATTACAAAAATTAGCTCTAAAAATTATCATCCTACATGATGTCCCTAACAAGTTGACCCACCAGGGAAAGCTTTTATCATCCTTCTAGCACTGGCCAATACAAATAGGATAACCGTTGAATGAAAATGTGCGGAACATGTTATCAAAACTAGAAAAAACAGTGGTAAATCACAAGTCACATGATTTTCATAAACAATCAATCTCATAAATAACATTACTAAAACGGATTGATACTTGAACAGTGCTTTAACAGGAAGAATAAAAGTTCACAGGGTCCCATCATCATCTATGAAATGTTCGCCTCTATTCATTTTCAGAGTAGCCAATCACACTAACTGACATATAAACCTGCAAAACTGTATCCAGGTCACGTCTAAGCGACGTAGTATTTTCCGCGGAAGCAGAAGTATTTTTATCCATGGGTCCCATTTCAATACGCTACTAAATTAAATATTGTCATAGTAATTGAACCCATTTCCCATTTCAATACGGCTCCTTACCCGAGTGAAGAAGTGGTTCTCACCTGTCTGCCCAGGGTTGGAACCCTGCGTACGCGGACTCTTTCCGCATGTGCGGAATCCCTTCCCACTTATATGGGCTTTATTCCCATGTGTTTGCGGGCCTCTCTCTTAGGGCAATTATGGGCAAAGACACCCAAAAAGTTTCTTTGAACGAAGCTTCAAGGAAGGAAAAAAAAATAAAAGAGACTAATTAAGCGACGTACTCACTTGTAAGATCTCAGGCCCTGGAGTAGCAGCACATAGCCCTCTGGTAAGTCATGAAGCTAAGTTCGGATGGATGGGATAAGAGGGCGGTGAGGAATCCACGGAGATGGGAGGGATGGTAACTCAAGATTTTAGCATTTTGTTTACTAATTGAACATGTAAAAAACAATGGGCTCAATCTCATAATTCTGTTTCTTAACATTATCCACATTTAATACACTTGAATTCAATGTGATAAAGCAAATTAGGTATCAGTAAAATATCCATGAACCATAGTAGCCACCAGGGAAAAAAAATAATTATGAAGTCAATTTCTATGAATGTTCAGATTACATACATAAATTAACAGTTTCCTCTTTCATCAAGTGCAGAAAAGAATGCAAAACTGAATCAAACACCCCACATAGGTTTATAAGTTGTTGAACATACAGGGAAAAATCAAGAGAAACTTCAAGTTTCTACATAATTTGAGATACCTGTGGGGATACATACCACTTGTCACTGTCCAATCAGCTGATTACTGGCTAAGACTGCACAACCAATACATACAAATCTGTAATATATTGCAGTTGATCTTTCCATCTATTTCAATGCATGAAGATGCGGGGTTGTATAACCATATATTTTAGGTGATCCTTCCAGCTATTTCAAAGCATGAATTCTGCAGAAACCTCGGTTGCATGCCACAGGAATCCTTTCCACCAACTATTAGTGTTATGTACTTCTGTTTTCCTGGGTACCTTACCAAGCCCTCTGTAAAGTTTTTAGTTGGCGAATTTATAGGTTAATGGACAAAACTGGGGTTTCTAAAACCTGTATTTTAATTAGAGAAAGGACTGCTAAAGATCTCTTTCCAAAATAGAAAGAAAATTCGGATTCTGAAGATGGACAGAGGTTCGCTCGAGCAAACCCTTCACAATGTTATCTTTGCTTGACCCATCCTTCTGTCCGCTCGAGCCATCAAGTTTCTGGATTGTTAATCTGAAGATAGAGCGCAGTTCACTCGAGCGAACCTCTCACAGGAAGTAGTCCGCTCGACCCATCTATATGATCGCTCGACTCAATAAACTCATGCGCTGAACGTCTACATCCAATGAGCAGTTTGCTCGAGCGAACTCCCTTGTCCGCTCGAGCGAACTTGGGAATTCTAATTTTGGCCAAACTGCACTTTCTATATCCTTCAAGGCAACTTTCCATCTGTTAAGCCTTTGAGACATGAATTGAGACTTATATAAAGGCCTTATCTCTGTCTTCTTTGAAGGACACTAATCAAGAAGATATCCCTGAAAAGTGAGTTTGAGAGATCTATCAAGTTCCCCCAAGGCTTCTAGTCCTGCTGAGCCGAAGATCAAGTTTTGGGTTTGTTTCCATCTTCCTTCTTAAAGGCGGTTCTGTTCAAGCACGGTGAAGATTTATGAAAGTTGTCAACAAGATCTGAAGCAATCCTTAGGTTGAGTCAACAACTGGGAAAGGGCTGTAAGTGTTCTTGCAATCTTCATTTTTCATATAGTGCTTGGTTGTCTGTTAGCGTAGATGACAAGGCCCGTGGTTTTTCCCGGAGCAAGGTTTTCCACATAAAAATTTGCTTGTCCTTCTTTCTTTGTGGTTTGATTGATTTTAACTGGAATTAGGGTTAATTACTAATTTAATCACGTCTGATTGATATTCACTTGAAATTTAGTAATTAGGACCTCTGTCTGTGTTAAGGTAGAAATATTTTCACCCTCTCTTTTGTTCCACTTCTATTTGTTTCATGGCCCCGGTGGCATCCTCTTAGCAGTCAGTAAGTGGCAGTGTTGGGCTTCTGCAGTTGATAAAAGTGAGGGGCAGCCTCTATCAACCAGGATGGATCGATAGGAATAACATTGCGCATATATTGCCGGTCAGTTGAGACGAGAGAATGGTAGATCACCCACTTCGGATTAACTATGAGAAAAGGGAACATAAATGAAACCAAAGAGCGATAGTGGGTAAAGCCGAACTCATGCACTCACACTCATGTCCCTAACCAACTGAAAATCAGCCAGGAAAAAAAACCATAATCTCTTTCCAAAGTAACATCAATGAAAGATAAAAAGTAAAAGGTGGCTGCAGGCTTCAGGGTTGCAGTTGACACTGAAGCAAGGAATTTCAAGAACAAACAAAAATGTCCCATTTTTCCAAACAAAACTAAATGGCACATAAATTTCTTGTCCGAACCTGAATAATACAGATGATGGATGGATATATACTTCTTGAGAACTCCTTAAGGTTAGCCTTTCACAAGATAACCGTTAATTAGCCAATCGAGTTGAAAGATTTATTTCAGAATGGAAATATAAAGACTTGAATTGATTATACTTAAGAACTTTATTGGAGAAAAGGAAAAGAAGAGGAATTGTGATCAGGGGTGATCGAACAAAGGAATGATAGATCTATGTGGTCCACTTGGGAAGACGACAGATCATGAAAGGGCATGACCTGTAAGGGGCCACAGATGATAGGGAGGTGGTGAAGTATCACCTCTATTGAATTGAATCATCGTCATATTGTGAGATAGGGCAGTGGTCAATAAGAATCAAGCACAGTGATTCAACAGGTGAAATATATGTCAGGAACTCAACCCGATAGCACCACAAAACTGTATCAGACACTCGATTAGAGAGAGCCATGAAAACAATGAGATAGAACTATATAATCAATAAATCATTTCATAGGCCCACACTGATGAAGACGCATGCAGGAAGTAACATTTAGAAAATAAAAGGCATAAAGTGCAATGCAAAATAGAAATTCCAAGTTGCTAATGGCATCACTTCACTTTATACATATTAAAGCAAACGGAATGGTGATTGTATAGGAAGCCACGTCAGCCCTTAAAGTTCTCTCCTTTCAAAGAAATACAAAAGAAAAAAGCACCTCCCTCCTTCTATCTCATTGTTGCCTAATCTAAAATTAAGTTCAAATCCCTAATCTCTCTCTAAACTTACATATCATTTAATTTAGATCTGCTAAAATCACTTCGAGTAGGTGTGTTGCCTATGTTTACCCTAAGAATTCACGTCATTTTGATAATCTCTTTACAATCAAATCTATCCATGAATAGAGGGACAGTTTCTAAATTCCAATTACTTATCAATTCGTTCTATCTTTATCTCCTAAAATCTTATCACTAATTAGATATCCCTGAATTATCTCTCTTCAGATTTTTATCTTGCATATCTTGCTCGCTAATTATCTCTCTTGGGTTCTTCACACATCTACTCATGTCTTTTCTCATCTCCCCAACTTTTCGTTGCCGTGGACAAAATCAAGCAGCTCCAAGACGACCAGCGCCTTATTCTCCAATGCTTTGGCAGTGTGCAAATGTTGTTGAATTGAGCAACAGGAAGGCTACCATCTTCTAGCTATGCATACAGATGATATGCTAATATGTTAAATCCTTGTGTAGACATTCATGCATCATCTTCAAAGAAGGTTATCATCTCTGGTTCTTCAAGTGTTACCTTGTATATGTGGTTATCAATTATTAATTATAAATCTCATCATACTGATATGTGGGTGTGTATTATTGTTGACTCTTATTTCTTTTTACAATTGCTTTGGGTGTAAATAAGGTCTTAAATGGTGAATGAGAGTTGGACCCGGCACTTCATTGATCATGCATAAAGTATGTATTCCACTATCTTTGTGTTTCTTTTTTTATTCTTCTCTTTTAATTGTATCTTTTCAGAGCAAGCATTCATGTGCAAGAAGTTAATAAGAATTCATTTGCAAGAAGTTAATAAGAAGAAGCCACACAAATCTTATAACCACATCCATTCACTCTTGTACGATTAGTGTGCTATGTATGTCTATTGAAAACAACGTCAAGGAGCGCCATTGATTGGGTTCATTGACTTCATCTAAAATGGAATATTCTGTCTTCTGTGGCCCACGCGTAGTGCCTAAGAAAGACACACCAATGCAAAATGCAAGTATGGTGAGAATCTCCAATCAACCATGGGACCAGCCACATCAGCTTTGTGGTTCACTGGAATCTTGACAGAGCCATTTGTTCAGTGGGCCATTACTTAGCAATGCAATGGACCAAGGTCATGATTAATTAGATACAACCATCATTTCCTAATATCTATCCATCCACGTTACTACAAGAAGAATTTTCATTCAAGTAATCTCTTCAACGATTTTGTGGATCAAATCCAAACCTTTAAATTCAAAAAACTCCTATCAATCTCATCTAATAAAAAAGAATCTGACAAATCTCATCTAATTGACAGGAATGAGATTAAAATCAAATCTCACCCATTAATACCTATAATCTCTCTATTGTAAATAAAATTAAATCTTCCCTACAATCTCTCTCCCTGAATACAAATATTTTCCCTAAAGTCTCACACATGCCATTTGTTTACCATTTCTTTACTTATCACAAATATTTGTTCTTCCAAGACACTCGACTCAGTATTTAGATTTGATATTTCAATATATTATCCACGTCAAACTTATTGCATATGCTTGCAATGAGGTTAGTTTTGATGCTTCAACATTCATGTAAAATCCAGAATCTCAATACTGACGAAAGCAATTAAATTGCTCTCTCTATCGTTATTTTGCACCAGGTATAGATCCCATGTGAGGGACCTTTATCTCAGTTGATATTATCATTAAACAATTCAATTTGATTTATTCTTTTTTACAACCAATTATTATCTTTGTTCTATTAGTTTTTTTATTTTTATTTTTCATTTCTTTCCTTTTCTCCCTAGATCTTTTTTTTATATATATTAAATAAATATAGGACATTGATGTAGAATAAAAGGATTCTACATGTCTCTTTCTCATAAAAGTATTTGGTTGGATGTGGATTTGATTTGCAGGTTCAAGCAGGTATGTTCTAATGGTAAGTAGGCTCAAAACGAGTGGGTAGTGTTTTGGGGCTTTGGTGTGGGTTTGGTGAGTGGGAAAGAAGCCTACAAGTTTGATTTTTGACAAAATCTTATGATGGAATTGATTAGGCTTCTCTGTGGAAGTTTTTTTTATTGGTATATAAGTTACCTTGTGTTCAAGATTCATGGTTCAGATGTACACAAAAATGATATCAATTTTTATTTTTGCTTCCATCCAGAATTTTCTCTTTTTTAGTGGGGACTTTCAACCCATGCAATTTTTTTTCAATTTATAAAGATTTTATAGGTGTGATATTACAAAATTCTCATTATTATTTTTCACGATAATTTTTTTCTTTTACCATAAAATCTTAAGATCTTCCACTTTATTTCCTTCTAAAAATTCTTAAAAATAATAATACTGAATTCTTCTTTTATAGTTTTAATTATTATAATAATTTACTATATCTTTGTTTTGGCCCGGGCTCAGCACACGGACGTTTGTTGCTAGTCAGATTTCAAAGCAAACCATGCCAATGAACTACAGCATGAATTAAAGCTGGTACAATTAAAGGTAACTAGCACATCAAGCCTGATTGTATCATCACATACCACTCCATTTAAGTGGGTCTATTTGGTGGTACAACATCATTTTAGATACCTGGTCAATAGTTTCAACATGCTCAGAGTATCATAAGGATATTATGCACCTTAACACATTGGAACACTATAACCTTTTTTTTTAATTGAAAATGGAACACTATAACTATTCAATTCCTCATGTGTCATCTGCAACGTAAAAGTCGCATAACAAGTCTCATAGATTTACTTCTTCTGTCTTGACATATAGTCATTGAACATGGGTTTAAACCTCCAAAAATTCCAGATAATATCAACAGTGGGCCCTTCATCTTTGACTACCTTAACCTTCATTTGGTCATGGGCTCAGGGCATCAGATCATGTTACTATCTAGTTACAAGTGGTTTTTGAACTAATAATCTACAACAATTAACAACAAGATGTCACGTCCAAAACTAGATATATCAAAACAGACTATGAATAAAGCTACCCATCTAAAAAAACTTCATGCAAAGTTGTGCCATCAAAATCACATGGGCTGTGGATCCGCAAATGCCAAATAGGAGAGCCACTGCTAAATATATGTAAACAATTGCTAAATATACACGAAAAATCTAATGAAGTCTTTCAATGATTTTGAAGACATCCCACTGTTGCTCACCAAATTATCTACGCCAGCTTCTATGACCTACCAATAGTTGGTAGAATGCCCATGGATATTGGAATTTCAGGTATCAACATTATATCCAGAGGGCAAAGTCTGTAAACACCTTAGCAGTTGGTTAACCATGAGCAACAACACTGGCTCCCATTTCTGCTCAGAAAATTGTAATTTTCTTGCAATCAAAGACAGATCCATCCATCATATCAATATAGTACAGAGGCAAACATGGGGAATAGAGATCAGTCACAAATAGCACTGCAATACCAACATATTGCAAGATTTCACAAGAAAAATGTAGACCAAGATAGTTCAAAACATATCATTGTTTTAATGGTTGGTTCTAAAAATATCATAATACTGCAAAAACCAAAAAAATAAACATTTTCACAATATTTTGCAAAATTTTTTTTTTTTCAATATTTACTTCATTTTTTTTAAGGTAAGAATTTCAATGAGTTTAGGTAAGAATTTTACTCCAATAAGAGCTGACCCCACCATAAAATTAATCACTTATAGAACTCCTACTTAAGAGGGTGTTTGGATAACTGCATAAATATCAACAAATTTAAATATTGTAAGATTTCGTTATCATATAATAAAATAGTGTCATATTATTATATAGTATTACTTAAGGTGTTTGACAATTTTTACAAATTTCAATATACCTTTGAAGTGTTTGGCAATTTATTAAAAAACTCACAAGATAACAAACTAAATAAAAAATGAAATGAAAGTAATCAATTGACCCAATGCAGGACCCATTAATTTGTAATCACATGTGTTAATAATCACAGTAGGACCCACTATTGTTAAAAAATCACAGGATTAAATGTTAAAACCTTGGGATCCAAGCAACACTGTTTGATTAAGGTACGTCCACCAAATGTTGATAGCCGTAGTGTAATACATCTAATAGTGATTATCACAAATGAGCTTATCTAATGTCAGGCGTCATTGAAGAATCTACCTATGAGAAATCATTGTGGGATCCATTTAATATTCAGAGTTATATTAACACAAAGAGAGCTATTAAATAGCGAGATCCATTTAATGATGACAAACTTCTAACTGCAATCGCACAATTCAATCTTGGTAATTACTTAGAAATCGAGCTAATTTTGGTAGTATGGGACCCACCTAATATTGGTAATCATGATGAAGGGTCTCTAATGTGGCATTAGTAAGACCCTCCTAATATTGATAATTAAAAAGAGCTATGTAATTGTGATATGGTTATATGACCCCACATTAAATTTGTAAGCATTGTGGGGCCAATGTAATAGTGGGAGTCATAATTGCAATAATGATCATTAATATTAAAACTTATAGTAGGCCCCTATAATTAATGGTTGTCCATGAATTCTTTCGTATTTAAAAAAGATTTTGTAACAAAAGATTATCTTATGCAGCATATCCTTGAACAATGTACTATAAAGGTTTTTAGAACAAAGTGAGATATTGTAATATATTTTCCAAGTTATTCAAATTCTAAGTTATCCAAACACCTCCTTTTTTATTGCATAGTTTATATTTTAAAAGTAGTAGATAATATAATCAAAACCTCTTGAGATATCTTCTTTCCAAATTTGATGATTGGCCTTGAGCAAAATCTTTCAATGTCACGTATAAAGAGGCCGTCTAAATGCTTCTCGTGTAGGCCCCACTTAGGAGCCTAGTTACAAGTCTTCCGGACGTTGTGGGCTCTGATTGATATAGAGATTACATGTCACGTGTGGGCCGTGTGGCACACACATGATACACACTTCCGGATGAGGGTGGCGGCCATAAATACATGACACTATGAGTTGTGAGTAGGGGTGAAAGTGGGTCGGCCCGCGGACGACCCGTTATAGGCTCGGCCCGAGCTCGGCTCGAAAGACAAAAGAGCCGAGCTAGGGCCTAGGAGGAGGCCCGTTTGCTTAAAAGGGCCGAGCTCGGGCTTGATGAAGCCCGGCTCGTAAGCCCTAGGGCCTACATATATTAATACACATAATATATATATATATATGTACACTATACAGTAGATAATACATATATGATATAACATAATCCATAAATCCTAAACCTTAGTTTTAATCCAATATAAATAATCCCTAAACCCTAAACCCTAAGCACTAAATAATCCATAAACCCTAAACCTAAGCACTAAACCTTAAACCCTAATTTTAATCCAATATAAATAATCCCTAAACCCTAAGCACTAAATAATCCATGAATCCTAAACCCTAAATCTATATTAACATTGACCTATATCATTATAAAATGGGTCAAGCTCACAAGCCGAGCCTAGGGCCTCAATCAAGCCGGGCTCGAGGGCCGGCCCTACTTAATAAGAGTCGAGCCCGAGCCAGGATTTTTTTAGGCCCTCTCAAGCTCGGGCCGGGCTAGGGCCAACTGAAAAATACTAGGGCCGAACCTAGGGCCTGTCAAAGCCCGGCTCGGCCCGACCCACTTTCATCCCTAGTTGTGAGTTGTTCGACATAGCTTTCTGATTGACGATAACATTTTCCCCAATTGATGAGATACCAAAAACATTTTTCCCAAGTTCCTAGCACTATTTCTAACCCTCTAAAATCCTTGTCTTTTGGTTTTAGGTACCCATGTGGCTGTGGGTTCTGATTGATATGGAGATTACATGTCATGTGTGTCACACAATATACAAACTCTTCCGGATGAGGGTAGCGGCCATAAATACATGACAGCATGAGTTGTGAGTTCTGATTAATATAGAGATTACATGTCACGTGTAACACACACATGAGAAGAGGATCCCCTGTTTGGACCAATGAAGGAGTGCCATATGAGAAGCAAATTTTTTTTTTTTAAAGTGGAGGAGATTGATATGACATCTCCCCCACATGTGGCACCCCCTCGTCCAAACAAGGTTTCCCTGTTTGGCCAAACAGGGGATTCTCTTCCCACGCACACATGATACACACTCTTCCGGATGAGGGCGGCGGCCATAAATACACTCAGCATGAGTTGTCGGGTGTTCAACATCAGAAAGCAATTGTTTTGGATAACATTTTCCCCAATTGTTGAGATACCAAAAACATTTTTCCCAAGTTTCCCAAGCACTAGTTCTAACCGTCTAAAATCATTGCCTTTTGTTTTTAGGTACCCATGGCTGTGGCTGTGGCTGTGGCTGTGGGTTCTAATTGATATAGAGATTACATGTCATGTGTTGCACACACGATGCACACTCTTCCGGATGAGGGTGGCGGCCATAAATGCATGACAGTATGAGTTGTGAGTAGTTCGACATCAGAAAGCTATGGTTGTTGTGAGTAGTTCGACATCAGAAAGCTATGGTTGACGATAACATTTTTCCCAATTGTTGGGATGCCAAAAACTTTTTTCACAATAGCTAGATGCAAGTTCCCTAGCACTATTGAAACCGTCTAAAATCCTTTGACTTCTGATTTTAGGTACCCAGCTTAGGGGGGCTGGTATCCAACCCGGTGAGGTGAGGGAGCCCTCTCTTGTGTATACTGTCGAGTGAGGAAACCTAATACGGGAAGTAGACATATGGTGAGGTGAGGAAAGTAAACCTTGGGTCAGATAGAACAACAGCTGGGTGTGGTTTGGTGATTCGTTTTTTGGAACCGTTAGTCTGTGCCCATCTATATATGTAAATATTGTTACTAGTGCGTGCATCTTTGTTTGGACTCATTTTACGTATGCACATTGTTCACATATATTAAGGGCACGTTTGTGTAGAGGTAACTTCCATGGAAAGATGAATTTGCCACATCAGCAAATTCTATGGTTTTTAAATTCCTCAGAAATGGTTTTATGAGGAAATTACAAATTCATGTTTGGTGCAAAAAGGTTTTCCTCGATGAATTAGTGCTAATGTTGTTTGGTGCAGCTATGGATTTCTTTAGTGAAAACCACTTTTTAGTAAAAACTATTGGGTGGGTGGGTTGGTATGTGTGTGGGGTGGGTGGGGTTGGAGGAGAGGAGGAAGAAAGAGGGTGGCCGGGTGGAGTGAGGGGGAGAGAGAGGAAATTGGGGGGTCATTTTTCCGTGGAAATGGACTTCCCATACCCCCCCATAGGAAGTCTATTTCCATACCTAGGAAGGAAAAAGCTGACGTGGCGAAAAAGCATTTCCGCGGAAAACTGCCGCACCAAACACATGAAAAAGAAGTTTTCCGCAGAAAACTACAACCTTTTCCGCGGAAATGGGCTACACAAACATGCCCTAAGTTTTAGTGTCTAAATGGCCATCTATTGTGTTAAAATTTTCACACGATCTAGTAAAATGACTTATATATATGCAACTATGTATGTTTATTACATATCCATTTGGGCATCGAAGCTGTGAAGAGCATATCTATCTCCCAAATCAGAGCACATCCATCTCGCACATAGACAACAATATTGTTTTGAAGATTTTATCGGAAAAATCCCATTAAACCTTGTAAAGACAAAAAAAAAAAAAATGTCCTCAAACTTCAATAAAGACCCTAAACAGGATATCTCCCACTCATTTATACATATGAAGTAGAAAAAATGAGCGGTAATATCCCTGTTCATGTGGATGTGCGGCGATATTGCCGCTCAAAAATAAAAAAGAAAAAAAGAAAAGAAGGAAGAGAAAGAATAAGGGTGTGTTTGGCATTGTGCCATATGGATGTTTCCATGTTCCCCCTAGATATGAGTGTTGAAAACATGTTTGGTATGTGTAAATGATTGTTCCGAATTTTGTTCTCACGGGAAGGAATCTCAAAATCTTAACCCTACAGCATAAGAAAGTTGGAACAAAAAAACTTTATTTTTTTTAATAAACACTTTCTGGCACAATTGTTTCTTTCTTATCTCTTGCATTTTAAAGAATATTATTTGAAAATTCTAAATCCTCTTACTTATCCTAAATGTAGGCCCTACATTCACAATCACAAAGGAGGTGGCCCCACTTTATAATTCCTAGAGGTTGGTCACATGGTCACAATTACAAAAGGTGGGCCCTTATTATAATTCTTTAATGGTGGGACCACATTATAAATCGTTTATAAAGGTAGGCATCATATTGTAGTTTTTCTAGGTGGTCCCGTGTCCACAATCACATTTTAATGGTGGCCCCATATTCAGATTTCTAAATGTGGATACCACATTGTAATTTTTAAAGTTGGGTCCCGTGTTTACAATTAACAAAATGTATGGCCCCACATTTTAATGATGGCCCCATGTTCGGATTTCTAAATGTGGGCACCACTTTGTAATTTTTTAAAGGTGGGTCCCGTGTTCACAGTTAACAAAAAGTATGGCCCCACATTATAATTCATATAAAGGTGGGTCCACATTGTAAATTTTATAAATGTGCTACCCTCATGTTTTAATTTTTAAAGGTAGGCACCACATTCTAATTTCTAAAGGTGGGCCATGTGTCTACAATTACAAAAAATGTGGCTCCACTTTGTAATTCATAAATATGTGAGTCACATGATCTCGATTACAAAAGGTGGACTCACATTATAAATCCTATGCATGTGAGCTCATATTCTAATTTCTAAAGGTGGATTCCATATTTACATTTACAAACTGTTGGCCCACATTATAATTCCTATAACGGTGGGCCCACATTATAAATCCAATGGATATGGATTCCATGTTCCAATTTTTAAAGATGGGTACCACGTTGAGGCTTCTATAGGTGGATCCTATATATGATTATAATAGTACTGCAAACAATAAAAGGTGGGGTCCCACATTGTAAATCTCATGTTTGCTATTTGGATCAAAACTTTTATAATGTTACCAAACAAGTTCCTTACGGCATATTTTTAGTAGAGTAATTTCATATAATATTGCCAAACAAGTTCCGCAGAGTATAGACTCAGAACAATCTAATCTCAGCACAACCTAATTCGAGCACAAAATTGGGAACAACAAGAGAATAATGCCAAACAGGCCCTACGATGCAGAAGAAACAAACAGGATATCTCCATTTAGAGTCTTTTTAATTGATATTGAAATAGAAGGAATTTTTTGGTCTTCATCAAATCTAAGGAGGGTTTTCCGGTAAAATCCTTTATGATTTTTCTTCCCCTTTTATATATGTATGCAAACATGCCTTATGAAATGAGCCTATTTGTGTGGATGTAGGGATGGTGATAGGGCGGGTTTGATACAGGGTGGGGTAAACCCAAACCCACCCTTCTCAAATTTATCTCATCCAAACCTGACTCGCCCTGTGATGAGTAACTAGGATGTGAGACTTAACCCGTTCCATTTAGTTTGATCCGCTCAAATTTAAAGCTTAAAGTTTTTAATATATATTAAAATGTATGAGACTGAGCATAGTAGAGATTGAATAGACCACCTTCTCTTTCCACATGCCTTAGGTTAAGCGCCAAAACCACCTACACCATATGTGGGGAGGACTGGGAAACTAAAACTCAAATCCACCCCCACATCAAGAAAACCACTACCAAACCCGCCCCTAATGGGAGAGCGCGCGTTGGGTCGGGTCATGTTGATGGAACTGAAACTTAAGAATTCAATGGGCTCGTTTGTTTGCGTGAAATTGGATACATGAAAATTCATTATCAAGTGGGCCTATTGGAAGACAAAATGATGCCTTTGTTGAAAGATTAAAAAGGATAATAGTGATTCTAGTCGCATCTTGCCTAGGGGTGTTTCTGAGGAAAATGAAGCTTCTTCAACCTAGTCTTATTTCGTTATAGGGCTTATATTCAGGCCTAAATCCTAGGCCCAGGCCAAGACCATTTACAAAATGTATACAGCTATTTGTCTCAAATAGGTCAGGCCTTGATAGGCCTTAAAGATATATAGGCACAGTCCTAGCTCATATAACCGTCCAGCCAGAAAATTAGGCCCGGTCAAAGGCCACATACGTAAAAGCAAAGCTCAAGTCCAGCTCATCACGGCTAGGCTTAGGCTTGGGTCTGGTCTGGGCTGGCATGGTCCATCAGAGCCCCAAATCTTGGCTTGGGTCGTATGCGATAATTTCGGTCAACCCATCTGACTATAATTGATATGCTTATCCTCATATGGAAATATACCAATACCAACCTATTGGATTATAATATTCGGAAGAAAAGTTGGTGACCTAGACCATTAGATTATAATAATGTTACATAAAAGTTAAATTCAGATACTAATTAAGTGCCCACGAGGACGGTGGCAGAAATTCTTTTCACAGGGCGTGCATTTTGCTAACAAAAGTGCACTGATTGATCTGGTCAGATCAATAATCAACAATGAACATTAAAATACTAGTTGTGTGATTAAGCATATAATTAACATGGTGTAAAACATGTGGGCGAGGATAGAATGCACCGAATCAAAGAATGGAATTTGTGAATAAGATAGTGGAAGATAGATTTCACCGAATCAAAGATAGGTTTGCGAATAAGATCATATCTGTAAGACATCGTATACCTCACAATCACTGATTTGGGACAGCTAATAACTTAGTGATGAAGCTCATTAATTTCTTATAGTTACCAAATCCAAAGGTGTCTCCCTTCCAAGTCCCAACCATGGACTGTATGATTATGTAAAAGTAAAATTATACTAGAGTCATTCCCAAGAACGACCATCCATTTTTTAAGCTAGAAATGATCTGGTTTGATGAGGAGATGGGATTTGAACATGCTTCACTAAGACCCATGCATGTGTAATTTATACGGGGACTCATTATGAGCGAGGGAGGTGGGTACTGTTGTGAGAGCCTCAAAGTTATTCAATTTCTAACAACGAAGTAAAGTTGGATGAGCACCAGAATTTTCATGATTAGTTAAAAGGGGTATTCGGCGAGAGATCCCTCAAAGTGTGACTTTGTTGTAAACAGTCCACAAAAAAAAGTCATGAAGCCAAAGGTCTTCTAACATATTCTCATACCTGATATGTCTAATTTACCCTTTATTTAAATCATATCCTATGATTGGTGAGGATATCCCATTAATAATAGTCAACTACCACTTAATGGGCCTCGATTAATGGAATCTCATTATTAGATTTTCAAATAAGTTCTAAAAACATACAAATAAATTTCAAAATAACGCAAATAAATTTAAAAAAACGTAAATAAATTTCAAAGAACGCAAATATTTAAAAAATTTTTTTTCAAAAGAACGCAGATAGATTTAAAAAACACAAATAAATTTCAAAAAATATAAATAAATTTCAAAAGACTCAAATAAATTTCAAAAGACATAAATAAAATTAAAAAACGCAAATAAATTTAAGAAAACACAAATACATTTGCCAAAACTAAGATAACCCAATTTTTCAAATTAGCGAACAATGTGGCAAAAAACTCAAGCCTTTTGTCAAAAACTAAGTTAAATTTATTTCAAAAAATGCAAATAAATTTCAAAAGACACAAATAAAATTCAAAAACACAAATAGATCTAAGACAATACAAATAAATTTTCCAAAAACACAGAAAGATTCGTTCAAAAACTTAGTTAAATTTTTTTTAAATGGATATAAATCTGTCAAAAACTCATATAGATTTGTTTATAACTCAGATAGATTCGTCCAGAACTTAGATAAATTTGTTCCATAAGTCAGATAAATAGCCAGAAACTCAGATAGATTTGTCCAAAACTCAAATAAATTTGTCCAGAACTTAGATAAATTTGTTCCAGAGGTCAAATAAATAGCCAAAAACTCAAATAGATTTTGTCTAAAACACAAATAAATTTGACAAAAAATACAAAACTCAGATAAATATAACTTTGACTGGAATGGGGATGGACTTCTGCAACAGGTCAGGTCAAACCTGACCTGGAACCTGGAACCAACCCGGAACTACTGCAGAGCCTAGGCTCACTTTCTTCTTCTTCTTTATGCTGGAATCAGAAACACAAAAATTATCTTTCATTCGCCTTCTTCATTGATTCTGGCGATGGCATGGTGGGGCGTTCGGTGGCGATCCCCCTTCTCCGGCGACATGTAGAAACGACAGAGGCGTGGAAATCTGGCGATGGCGCAGAAGATCGTCTTCTTTATCGTTTCGTGTTCTGCAAGTCTTCTTTTTCTTCTTCTTCGTTGCATGGGTCGTCTTCTTCTTCTTCTTCGTTGCAGGGGTCTTCTTCTTCAAAGATCGATCTCAACTGTTGAGATCTAATCCGTCAATGTCCATTTCCGGTTTGAAGAAAAAGAGGGAGAATGGAAGATTTAAATTTTGAAAATTTAGAATTTTATGCCTAATCAGTTGAAAGGGCAAAAGGTCAAATCAGCTATAAAAATGTATGAGGTGGCGTGTCTAGGGACCTCTCCCCATGAGCTGACATGTCTAGGGACTTCTCACCGAAATATGTTTAAGCTGCATGGACTACAGGCCTTAGAGAAAAAATTGATGGACTGGAAGCCTTACAAGTCCTATACGAGGGACCTTTCGCTAATTATCTTTAGTTAAAAAGGGTCTATAAAGATTTCAGATAAGTGTAAAACTTTGGTCAATGCTAACTTAAAGGGAGGTGATGAATGCTAAGGGCTTAGATTGATTACTAGAATGGGCCAGTCCTCCCATTACAA
The DNA here is from genome assembly GCA_028538565.1 of Umbellularia californica. Taxonomy (NCBI): domain Eukaryota; kingdom Viridiplantae; phylum Streptophyta; class Magnoliopsida; order Laurales; family Lauraceae; genus Umbellularia; species Umbellularia californica. The sequence continues at coordinate 2,827,732 of JAPQWN010000012.1, forward strand.
CAAATTTGCTCGTTTTAATTACTTCCACAGAAATTGCCTTGTTGATTGGGTATCTATTTCTCACTTAATTGACCAGGGTTTAATCCTTAGTTCCTTTCCAATAGAAGTAGATTTCTCTCACGTGATTAGTCTTTCACAAGGATCTCAGCTTCCTTTGCTGGGTTGAACAAAATAATAATAATAATAAAAAGTTTTTGAAGAAACAGCACCGGACACGAGTAAATAATGACACCTAGGCTAGATGATTTGATTTTAGAATGAAATAAGAAAGGATCAGACAGACACATATCAACAAAAAGAAAGTGTCGGATGGGAACAGCTTCCACCATCATTATATCTATTAAAAGTTTGACATATTATCTTCACTCTCTCTCAAATAATCCCAATCTTTATTTCTATGGTCTTGAAATTAATGATTTATGAGCATTTTTTTATTCCTAAAGATGATTATACATACATCAGTGTAAGAAGTGGAATTCAACTGAATGGTGATGAAGGGTAGGCCCATCACAAGAACGGAAAGCTTAAGGCTGCAAAGTGAAACATGGAAACAGTAGTAAGCGTGAAGCTGAGAGTGAAAAAAATAAAAAGTGAATGGAAACAGTTGTGCTGCTCATGCAGCTTGGTGGAGCCATGTGTCCCTTGTAGACTTCAACTGTGCCACTTGACCCACCTGCAAAGGCCAACCCAAATAGATCCAATAACTGTTAAAATGATAACGTGTAGAACATGTTATTAAAACCAAGGGGGAAAAAAACACTGTGCCAAATCGCAACTCACATATCACAGACCTTTTACAAATTATCCATCTCATAAAGCACATTATTAAATCGGATTGATATTTGACCAGCTCTTTAAGAAAAGTTCATTTACAGCACAGTTTGGACTTAAGGTGGGCCAATTGAGGTAGAGCATGACAAGGGCCCGGCCCTTAAAATAAGGGCTTTTATTTTTCTTAAAATTCCTACAGCCGGGCTTGTTAATTTTGAGGGCTGGGCTTGAACAGTATCCGCACCAGGCCTTGCCCTGCATATACCGAAGACAGATCCAGATAGGGATGTAAATGGGTCCCCAATTCTCCGATTACCTGAAGGTTCTGACCCGTTAAAAAGCGAGTCTAGGTCCTTATTTAGGCCCCATTAAGTGAATGGGTCCGGGTCCGGTTCCACCTCTGTTTGGACCCGAGACCCGACATATTACCTGAATTTTAAAAAATCTCTCCTTAAAACTATGTTTCTTTTTATTATCATTCTCTACCTAGACACAAACTTGGATCCAGACCTGTCCCATATGTGGTTCCGGTTCTGGTTCTGAAGCCGAGAAACAGGTTCCGAAACGGTTCCGGGTCCGAATCTGGTTCCACCTTCTCCTTAACGGGTGGACCCGGACAGGAACCGACTTGTTTACAAGCCTATATCCAGGGTTCCAATATGCTTATATAGTAGACAGATCCAGGGTTGAAACTGGACTTGGTCCATGTTTTAGAAGTCCCCAGATATTTTAGGCCCAGGTTCACAATATGGGCATGACCAATCCAGCTGAATCCATCCAATACCCAGACAGGGTCAGTTAGATAAACTGGAATTGTAGTACTGGATGAAGCACCTGTCTAAAAGATTGACTAGATACTATGACCAGCTGGGAAGACCATGGACTTGTAATAAAGTCAGCAAATCCAACCCAAAGTAGGCTAGAAGTTGATCGGTCCAGGATGATCTGCTGAAGTTGAAACCCCTCACTGAACAGCCTCCCAAATCCTCCTCCACATCCATTTTCCCCATAATTGCCACTTTTACTAGAATATTGTCATAGTGGATCAATCCATTTCCACAATAATCCATTTCCAAACAGAAGTAACGCTTAAGTTTCCTACGATTTCAGAGGCAATCATGGGCAAAAAGAAAAAGAAAAAAGAAAACCCAAAAAATCTCTTTTAACCATTGACAGTGACTTCAAGCAAACAGACAATTTTCTTTGAAATCTGCATTTTTTTAGTAGAGCTGGACACAAGTAATCTAAGATGAATGGAACATATGTGAAGACATCTGTAGGAAATTTTAATAGGAGAAAATCAAAGAAAATTGTTTGAGATTATGCAATTAAAGAAAGATACAAAACCTACCAGACCAGGCTCTTATACCACTTGTAAGATCTTACACCCCCATTGAACTACCTCTTATCCCAAAACCAATTGGTGATAGAAAACAGCATAACAAAGATTTTATGGTGAGAGTGAGGGCTCGACCACAATTATGACCGTTCAAGAGCGAGGGTGGACGTTGACCTCAACAATTGGTATCAGAGCGTACACATTACAAGCAAGAAAAACGGAGACTAATTGAAAGTCTTGTACTCATTTGTGGGATAAGCTTCCGAGTAGAGCACAGGATATGGGGCTGACCTACATACACAGTATTGAGGCAGTCGCCCAATTGGAATTGGGCATACTTCCAAAACTCACCTGAAAATTCTAGGCTGCTTCCAAAACTCACGTGAAAATCTTAAATTTCCCCCAACCTAAGTACCATTTGGGTCCGCTTCAGTATCCTGTGCTCTATTCCATATCTTTCTATGAATGCTGACAACACATACATGAGATTACTTTTTCCACTTTCATCAAGTGCATCAAAGAATGCAAAAAGGGAATCGAACACCCAAACATAGGTTTATAAGTTGTTAATAATTCAATCTTAGAATACAATTTTTCCCGAAAGGAGTTCACCCGTACCAATCATACAGAGGGAAAAGAATTGTTCGAGAAGTTGCTTCTGCAAGGAAACACCTAAAAAAAGCTATTTTCATGAGCAACTCATAAAATAATGAAAATGTTCAACAGGTTCTTTACAATCTAAAATTGCATAAGCTAAAACATCAGTTTCAAATGCCATCCAAAAAAAGAAAAAGAAAAAACCACTTTCTCTTGTATTATATTGAAAAACGAACTCCAGATTTTCTTGAAATGCTAAGGTATGCCTCAATGGATGATAATAAAAGAAGAAAAGTACTAGCAAATAAGAAACAAATGACTCAGAAAAACCATATTGTCTTCATTAGCATCGACAAATTAACACTAACTTAGCACTACCAGTCCAAAAACTAAAAAACCAGATTTGCATATCGAACCCAAAATGCAAGTCTTCACCAAAGGAATCATCATTTGTCAAAAGCGTCAATAAAAGCACAAAACATAAAAAGGGCAATGCAACGAAGCATCCTTGCCCAATTCTGCTCTATAAAAAAAAACAAACAAACAAAAAAACAAAAAAATAAAAATAAAAACTCATCGGAATAGGATCTTTAACGGCTCATCAAATTTCTTTAGCTAACCATTCCTACCTAAACCTCGATGCATTAATAGAGGCAGCATCAATACTTTTCAATACTCCCCCTCCGGTGGAGTGCACTCCTCCTCAGGTGGAATCCGGTTGGTGGATTTTTTGTAGAGCCCACTCCTCATGTGGAACCCGGCCAGCGCATTTTTGGTGTCACACCTTTTTTTTTTTTTTTTTTTTTTTTTGCGCCGAGTCGTTCCTCTTGAGATTCGAACTCGTGACCGGTAGGCTATGACACTATCATAAATTTTTTTAGCCACCGGCTAACCATTCCAACCAAAATCTCAAGGAGTTAGTAGCAGCGGCATAAATACATTTCAATAAGCATGACCTAAAAAGGACACGGGCTGGTTTGGAACATGAACACCCATCAACTAGTCCTAGTTTTAGAACTAGGCCTACCAGGCGGAACGCAGGCCTGGCCTGGCCGGACGCGCGGCAATCCTATGCAGGATCTTTCTAATAGGGGTACTAGTACTCCTAGGTTATTTGACAGCCTGAATCCTAGAATTCACATTGCATGAAGACTATTAACCACAGAATTTGGTCAGAACTAAGATTGAAGAAGCTGATATCAGCCAATTTGATCATCACACAACACAAAATCAACCCCATCAGTTTTGAGTTTAGATTCTTACGCAGACCTGGTTTTCTGGGCTTTAATTGTAGCATCCAGGTTTGAGGCCAGTCAGTGGCCCATTCATAGTCCAAGCATCTGCAATCTGCGACTGCCCTTCAAAGGGATGCTTGCATACCATATGTAAACGGTGTCTAAGCCTTACTTAAAAAAGATTCATTACCCTCTTTATTACAATTCTTTCCACATAGTTCTCCAGCATATACTGATAGTAACATGCCTATGATAATTAAGCACAGGCATTTTTTAGCTAGCAGCAGCATTACAACAACTTAAACTACTAACAGGCTGATGTAAAGTGTGAACAATCACGATATACAGAACACTCACAAGACAGACGCTACAACATAATTAACTGAGGTGAACAGAAGCTTTAGGACCATTTGAGAACATAAATCAGCACCAGGGACAGTGGATACAGCAAGAACGCTATAGAGGATGTCCAGAGTGGATAGGTGGTGGAAAAGCTTGTAAAGAGACCCATTACTATGCAGACTATAAGAATGACGAGCACTTCAGCTGAGAAGTCCCAGGTCAGGTGACGCACATAAACCAAGGCTAAGAAGACAGCCAGGCAAATGAGATTGTTCGTTGTCACCCCACCATAGATCTGCAGCAATTAAAGATGAATTCATATCATGGAAAGGAATATGAATACGGGAAGGAGCAGCCATTGTTGATTTTATCAACTACATAACTACCAATTAATGATGTCGAACTGGAAAAGTTAAGACAGAGGAACTAACCTCAGAGAAAGCTAAAGAAGTGGTCCGTTGTTTCTTCTGTTATGCTATTATTAACGTGAACCCTAAGATCGTGAACAGCATGATAATCACGTGTAGGATTTAATCTTAAATAAATTAAAGAGTACCTCCAGACATCCTGATGCAGAGAGCTTTCTGATCCTGCAGTCTGGTGCTGTTGCTGATTGATGCTGTGATCCGTCGAGAAAGAGACTATGTATTTGGTTTCGGTTTCTCTTTCCTTGCCTATAAAACCTTAATGTGTTGATTTTCGTGAATGCCTTTGTGATGGACGAAAGGCTTTGTTTTATAGGTGAAAAGAGGACCGAATTTCCAATCAGGGTTTCCATAGACTTAATCTCAACCATCCATCAAGGTAGAGTTTGTTATGGAATACATCTCATTAAGAAACCTTTTTGTGTAAGGAATAGCATGTATCCTAAGAAAACAGATTTCCTATAATGACCACAATTCGGGAAAGGAAATGACTTCTAGTCCAAGTAATGGACTTAAAGATAATTTCCTTACAGTCTCCCACTTGGTCGATAGGAAGATCCTTTAGTGTTTTTCTTTTTAGGAATCATAAGGCGCGCATTATATGCTAAACATTTCGTGAGTCGGTTATCATAAGTGTCTTGGCTAATTCAGTGATCAATGGGAGTCATGGCGTGCACACATTATTTTGCAACATGCTTACTTCCATGTACTACAGCAGTGACAACCTACATAACTAGACTGTAATAGGAGATATACGTAATGGTCTCATCATGTCTATGTTGAAAGACTGTTTCTGTTTATCATTCATCCACACATAAAATGTACACAATGGAAAAACAGAAATAGCAGATGTAGAGTCGCATTAAGAGCTCAATAAATGTCAAATATAAGTACAGAAATAAAAGGCAAAAAATGATAATTAAGAACTATCTTCAAGACCCATGCTTTCAGTATGTCCTTGAAAGGTCTTTGGAGGTAGTCCTTTCGTGAATATGTCTGCGACCATGAAATCTGTACGTATAGACTCAATGACAAATTTCTGTAATCTAACATCTTGTTTTAGTGAGAGATATTTAAGGTCCATGTGTTTGGATCCCTTAGATATTCTGTCATGCTTGGAGAAGAAGGTTGCAGCTTCATTGTCACAGTAAAAGGTTAATGGCTTAGAGATGAAATTCAAAACTCCAAACTGAGAGATAAAATTATGCAACCATGTTCCCTGAATTGCAGCCTCGTAACATGCGACATACTCAGCCATCATGGTGGATGAGTAGAGCAACTCAGATTTCTGGCTTTTCCATGATATTGCACCTCCACATAAGAGATACACATAGCCAAGAGTGCAAAGTCTGGTGTCAGGACATCCAGCAAAATCTGAATCTGAATAACCAGTCACCTGTAGGTGACTTGATTTTCTGTATGTGAGCATGTAATTCCTTGTTCCCTTAAGGTATCTCAGTACTTTCTTTGCAGCTTTCCAATGAGCGATTCCTGGTTTACTCTGAAATCTTTCGAGCATGCCAACAGCATGACTAATGTCAGGTCTTGTACAGACCTGTGCATACATCAAACTCCCGACAAGAGAAGCATAAGGATATTTTGCCATTTCTTTAAGTTCCAATTCGTTCTGTGGACACTGCGAAAGATCAAGCTTGTCTCCTTTATGCAGTGGAACAGGACTAGAGGAACAGGTCATCATGCCAAACCTCTCTAGAACTTTGTCAATATATGCTTTCTGAGACAATCCCAAAATACCAAGTGACCTGTCACGGAATATTTCTATTCCTATCACATAGGAAGCCTCAACCATATCTTTCATTTCAAAATGCTTAGAGAGATAGTCCTTTGTTTGATGTAATAAACGAAGGTCGCTGCTGGCCAGTAATATGTCATCAACGTACAAAACCAGAAATATGAACTTACTCCCACTGATCTTGAGGTATATGCAAGGGTCAACGATGTTTTCTATGAAATCGAAGTTAGTAATGATTTCATGAAACTTTAGGTACCATTGCTTCGAAGCTTGTTTCAGTCCATATATTGATTTCTCAAGTTTGCAGACCATGTCTTCCTGACCTTCAATGATGAAGCCTTCAGGTTGACGCATGTAGACTTCTTCTTCCAAGTCTCCATTAAGAAAGGCAGTTTTCACATCCATTTGATGTAACTCGAGGTCATAGTGAGCTACTAATGCCATGATAATTCTAAGAGAATCCTTCCTTGACACAGGGGAAAAAGTCTCAGTATAGTCAATACCTTCTTTCTGATTGAAACCTTTGGCAACAAGTCTGGCTTTATGGCGTTCAATATTGCCTTTGCAGTCGCGTTTGGTCTTGAAGACCCATATACAGCCAACTGGTTTGTGTCCTGGAGGCAATTGAACAACTTCCCAGACTTGATTTTCATTCATAGATTTCAATTCATCCTTCATGGCATCAATCCATTAACTAGAATTAACATCCTTAATGGCTTGTGAATAAGAAACCGGGTCATTAATTGTCCCTTCTCCAGATTCTACTTGGTAAAGCATGTAATCATCGGAAATAGCTGATCTCCTTTGTCTTTGAGACCTTCTTAATGCTGGTTCCTCTGGTGCATTATCCATATGTTCATTGGCGACAATCTCATTATGGAGTTGTTGATCATTTATTGGATTTTCCTCATTGTTAAATGGTTCAACAATGGGAGGATTGCCAACATCTTTCGGAATAGAGGGTAAAAGGATAGGTACCCTGATTTCCTGAATGATCACATCTTGAGGTTTATTACTCCCACTGATTTCGCCGTTCTCAAAGAATCTAGCATTACCGGTTTCAACAATTCTCGTACTATGGTTAGGGCAGTAAAACCTAAATCCTTTGGACTTTTCTGGGTAACCTATAAAGTAACCACTGATTGTTTTAAGGTCCAATTTCTTTTCATGTGGATTGTAGACTCTAGCCTCAGCTGGGCAACCCCAAATTTGGAGATGTCGTAAACTGGGTTTCCATCCTTTCCACAGTTCAAAAGGTGTCTTTGGAACTGCCTTACTGGGAACTCTGTTCAAGATATAAACAGCTGTGCGTAGAGCATCCATCCACAAGGATATAGGTAAGTTAGCATGACTCATCATTGATCTAACCATTTCCATGTACGTACGATTTCGCCTTTCAGCTACACCATTCTGCCATGGAGAACCAGGCGTTGTGTATTGGGCAACAATTCCAAGTTTTTGGAGAAGTTTTGCAAAAGGTCCAGGATGTTGTCCTGTTTCGTCATACCTTCCATAAAACTCACCACCTCTATCTGACCTTATGATTTTCACTTTTCTATCTAATTGCCTTTCGACTTCAGTAATGAACACTTGTACAGCATTCACAGACTGAGATTTGTCATGCAATAAGTATAAATAACAGTAACGTGAGTAATCATCAATAAAGGTAATAAAATACTTTTCTCCTCCAAAGGTTGGAACATCAAAGGGTCCGCAAATGTCTGTATGTATTATTTCAAGAAGCTCAGTACTTCTTGCGGCTCCGTTCTTTGTGTGTTTTGTTGTTTTGCCTTTAATACAATCCACACATACATTAATATTAGTAAAATCTAGATCCGGAAGGACACCATCTTTTTCTAATCTTTTGATTCTTTCACTGGATATGTGACCCAGTCTTTTATGCCACAAGAAATAAGAGTCGAGTTTGGATGACTTTCGTTTTGTTTCCTTAGAATGCAGGGTAAGGTGGGTTTCAGCAAGTTGACTATCAAGATGAAACTTGTATAGCCCATCAATCAAAATTCCAGAACCAATACGACTAGAATTTTTAAATAAACTGAAATTACCATTTCCTACTTCAAAGGAGTAACCAACTTTATCAAGTGCGCTTACAGAAACCAAATTACGGGAAAGAGACGGAACATAAAGAGTTTGACCTAAGTCTAACTGATAACCGCTATTTAAAATAAGACGAAAAGTTCCAATAGCTTCAACTAGAGCTTTGTCTTTGTTTCCCATGAAAAGGAAGTTCTCACTTGGGTTTATGGTTTGGATCGTAAGGAATCCCTGCATTGAATTGGAAACATGAACATTAGCACCAGTGTCAATCCACCAAGCATCAGAAGAAACATAAGTAAGATTTGATTCGAAATAACTTACGAAACCCATAGGATTACCTTTCTTTTCGAACCATTCTTTACGTTTAATGCAGTCTGCCTGAAAATGTCCAGGTTTCTTGCAAAATTTGCATAAGTTTTCCTTCTTTTTCTTCTTGGGGTTCTGACCAGCCTCATTAGATCTGGGTGGTGCCCGTTTCTGGCTTGAATTATGCTTTTTCCCAGCTTTGTGTCCAGCTCCTTGAACGAGATGAGCTACTTTAATCCCTTGTTGGTTCAGCCTGGCCTCCTCTTAAACCAGTTTGTTAGCCAATTCATTCATTGTCCACTTATCCGTAATAGTGTTGTAATGAATTTGGAAAGGCCCGTACTGAGGAGGTAAACTGTTTAGGATAAATTGGACGAGAAACGCCTCATCCACTGATAATCCCAAATTCTTTAGTTTAGCTGCAAGGTTGGTCATCTTAATGACATGTTCATGCATTGATCTGGTGTCATCAAACTTCATGGTTGTAAGATCTGCCATTAGTTTCCCAGCAAGGGATTTGTCTGCAGTCTTAAACCTAGCTTCAATGGCCTTCATATAGTCCTTAGCATTCTCAGGTGTAGGAAGGGATGTTTTTATGTTGGTGGCAATAGTCATTCGCAAAAACATAGTGCTTAGTCTGTCAGACCTTTCCCATGTATTAAAGAAGGTTGTTTCATCAGGGGTACTTTTATCAGTGAGTGAAGCTGGCTTATCTTTACGAAGAGCGATATCCAGTTCAAGTACCCCCAATGTAAACTCAACTTGCTCTTTCCATTCTGAGAAGTTGGTTCCATTGAGCTTAGTGACAGAGGTAGCATGCGAAGTGAGATTAGTGGTTGCAAGAACTGCAATAGAGATACAACAATAAGGCTTTAATAAAAATAAGACAACACATGCATAATATATGAATATAAACGACAAAATTTTAGGTGCTCCTGTGGGTAGTCACCATAATTTCTACGCATTATACCATCTAAGGTCGTCATATTCAAGGTAATGTAAATGAGTGATGTTAATCTTAATTAGGAACAAACACTCCTTAATTATTGTTCAATCGTATGAGTATAATCCGCCTGTGGGCGACTAAATGCTTCATACCTTCTTGAACAATATGTAATGTAAACATAATGATGGTACTTTTAGGGCCAAATTCGAGTATTTAATTGTTAGGGTCACTGTGGTGAGACCTAACCCTAAGCATACAACTTTGGTGATAAAAAAGGCTTAATATGAATATAAACATTATATATTGCATACATTCATGATAGATCATTCATTGTATGAAAAGTACTGGTAAAAAGGCCAAGCCCCGAGGGCTGTCCTCCGGCTCTTTGAGGCATTATATAATCGATTACGAAGAAACATGCTAATGATAATCAACATAATATGGGATTTATGAAAATATGATCCAACTATATGGCCTATTTTCTGTCCTTCTTTTCGATCATCTGTCTTTATCTTCGACTGCTTCAAAACGTCATCTTCAGTCTCGAAACAATATCCTCCAATCATGACGTACCAGTTACTGATCTCCTCCATTATTACATTCAGTTTTTTACTCACGCAGGAGTTTATACATAATTGAAAATTCAAAACTTAAATAAATCACGATCAAACAGTCGTGCCCAAATAAAAAAAAATTGCGGAATAACATAAATATAAACCATTCATGCAGCCCATAATAGTTGGATCGATAAATTACTGCAAAACAGAGTCAGAACGGATCTATATTTGCCGATTATGGCGATGCATAGTTATCCTAATTAATGGACGATCATGTGTTCTAAAACCATGCTCTGATACCACATGTTATGCTATTATTAACATGAACCCTAAGATCGTGAACAGCATGATAATCACGTGTAGGATTTAATCTTAAATAAATTAAAGAGTACCTCCAGACATCCTGATGCAGAGAGCTTTCTGATCCTGCAGTCTGGTGCTGTTGCTGATTGATGCTGTGATCCGTCGAGAAAGAGACTATGTATTTGGTTTCGGTTTCTCTTTCCTTGCCTATAAAACCTTAATGTGTTGATTTTCGTGAATGCCTTTGTGATGGACGAAAGACTTTGTTTTATAGGTGAAAAGATGACCGAATTTCCAATCAGGGTTTCCATAGACTTAATCTCAACCATCCATCAAGGTAGAGTTTGTTATGGAATACATCTCATTAAGAAACCTTTTTGTGTAAGGAATAGCATGTATCCTAAGAAAACAGATTTCCTATAATGACCACAATTCGGGAAAGGAAATGACTTCTAGTCCAAGTAATGGACTTAAAGATAATTTCCTTACATCTTCCTGCTCGCAAAATTGATTGCAGACATGGCCTCCCTAGAGTTGGTTGCCAAGGGTATCGCGATAAATGAGATGAAAAAAGAAGGTATATTTGTAGCATTAGAGAAGTCAGTGACAGAATCTACTAGAGGCTCTGCAATTGCAACTGCAATCACAATCCCTATAAGCAACATCAACCAGGCTTTAATGGATACCCGGGTGGGGGTCTCAACACCACCTTCTGCCATTTCATCGTGACTGTCAGCCATTTCGTAGTACGCTTCCCACGTTTTCTGTATATGCATTTTTAGGATGTTAATATCATAGCATGCTTATGACTTGGACGAAACATACCATGAGGAAACTTACCGCATGGAAATCATCGAACTTTTTTGAGGAAGAACCTTCGTGGACAACAGAACACTTGGCCTCCTCAAGCCATCTCGAAATTCCATTGAGAAATTCCATCGAGGAAATTTGCTCATCACCTGACGTGTTAAAATCATCCATTACCTTCTTTACAGCATCTTCCTTGTCCAAATCTATATTTAAAAAGTCGACTCCTATGATCAGTGCTGTCAACTCCTGACTTGATACATGTCCATCGTGATTCAGATCGAGTCTATGAAATAGTCTGTTATTAAGAGGGAAAGCACTTAGCAAATACAATTAACAAGGAAATAATGATCAAATACAACAGAAGCCCCCAAATAACACAGAATAAAGATAACTGCGCAATAAGAAACTTACTTTTCTATAACAGGTTTATTGGGTTTGGCATTTTCATCAAGGAGCCTCCCCATTGCCGTTTTATGCATGTGTCTTAAAAATCCTGACATTATATGTTTACGCTTCACATATTCCACTCTCCTCTTCTGAATCCAAGGCTGAACAACCTGTACAAATAATAAATAGGAAAGACAATTATCATGTAGCTATGAAATTTATATGACAAATGTACTGATCTAGATATGTTATGACAGAAAATCACAATTCCAGTTCACCGAACACTTCATTAAAACATAAGTTGATAACCTTGAAATAGAAATCAAGACAATGCATCCCAATTATTCCCAATATGGCACTCTATACCTTCTTGAGTTTAATCTTTAGTGTCTCTTTGGTACTGGGATTCTGGTAGCACCCTTTATTCTTCTTTCACTTAATTTGAATAAAGCAATATCATAACGATATCATAAAAACACATTTGACTTTTACATTGACCATGTTTAGATTAAACTATTACCAGGGGTATTTTTACACATGCATTAATTAACTTATAGATTACAAGGTAAATAGTCCTGACATGACCATCAATTTAATATTGGTAAAGCTGATACATCACTGCAATGGTGATGCTGGATTCCATGCCATAAGTTCCTACTTTCTACTGCTATGTTCAGAAGATAATATGGTCTATGAATAAAGTATGCATTGAGATGACAGTCAACAATATTACTTTCACATTTACTTGGAACCATAATCAATGGACTGTACCTGGTACACACAGTAAGAAATCAAGAATGCAACAGCCAAGATCAACGATATCAAAATTGCGACGCGGCTTCCAGATGATATATGGAAAACTTTAGGCAGTTGCACAACGATAAATGGGATCGCAGATATAATCATGATCCTAGAAGTATAACCAGTATGCTCATCTGTAGCAACACCTGAGCCTGAAAAGATAGGGAATTTGTACGTTACACACAAGCTTTTAAACATTAATGAATAAAATCTACAATAACATGTCTCCAATCAAAGGATGTGTGTAATCTGCATTCTTGACCACCAAAAGGATAATCAGATAAGCATAAGAAAAAGTTAATTTATAAATGATAAGGTAATTTGTAAATTTAAGAATCAATGATTAGACATTGCAAGTTACACAATTTTTCATGTCTGAGTCTCATAGAGAAAGAAGAGTTTAGCGTGGTGTTATTTTCAGCAAAAATAATAAGGATAAAACATGACAAGGAAAATAAACAGACCCATCAGGCTGCACCGTTTGCTATCGTGAGAATCAAATGAAGTTGAATTCACCAGATCACACTTGCCAGCTACAATGAAAGAACCCCATATCAATGTTAAAAGCATGACGGTTGACCCAGCAAGCAACCCCATTCCAATCTGAACCTGTTTCTGTGCAGTCTCTTTACTTGCAGAGAGTCCAGATACTGCAACCAGTGAAAAGATTGAGACTTAGATTCCATTAACTATCCACACCTGAGTCATTTGATCATTGGATGAGCAACGATCAACAACAATTTTATATCTGATTAAACCATGTCAATTATAAGACAAACATAAAAAGTCTTTCATCCTAATTCTTGACTAAGAATAGTACAGTACGAATAGAGAATCCTATGAACTCGAAGGTGAAATACTAATAAAAAAAAAAGTATATGGAAAAGCAGAGTGCAAACTGACATAAAGATTGAAAGAATCACCAAAAAACCGATGCTTCTTTTAGGTATAATTTACATTTTGATAATGAATGACAAATAAATTTGTTTGGCAGGCATTTTGTAAGAGAGAGATTATAGAGAGATAGAGAGAGGAGGGCAATAGAGAGGGAAATTTTTTATAGATGTGGAGCATGGAAGAGAAAATACCTGTTAAATAAATTTTTCTTCAATTCATTTTCAGAATGAAACATTCTAGTAATGATGCCAAATAGTTTATCATAATAATAATATTATCTTTCTAATGGAGTCAAAATGAAATATTTTTGAAATTCCTAAAATATTCCTCAACCTTCCCTCAAATTTTAACTAGGCCATTGCTGGCACTAAGCTGGGGTTTATGATTTCCAAATCGGTCCAACCTCTACTCTAACTTACAAAACAACTTGACCACTATCTAGACCTGTCTAACTAACAACTAAATGTAAATAATTAATCTTAATTAGTATTAATCAATATAACTAGCAAAATGCCCCCTGCTTAGCACGGCCATTAAAATTCGCACAATTTTTTTAAATTTTATGACTTAAATAAATTTTCATATTTTTATCTCATATGTATATATTATATAAAATCTAAAATAGAAGCATTTCTTACACATAAAAAAAAACTTATAGGCTTTCTTAAAAATCACACAATTGAAAGTTGAAATAAATAATAAATATAGAGATTTAAAGATTTTAATAGAAACATGAAATATGAAATATTGAATGGCGAAAATTATAAGAAATTTAAAATATGTGATTTTCCAATTAGAGGCGGGTTTGGCAGTTAGTTGGTTGGGTTCAGTGAAGGTATAGAGGTTTTTAGACTTTGACCTGAGCCGGGTTGAGGACCGGCTCAAATTTTGATTTGTTTGACTTGTCTTCCCATTGGTAAAATTATTGCCACTTACCTTTACCAAAAATCTATATCATGACAACAAAGGAAGGGAAAAAAAGAGTAATGAGGGAGACTAAGCTTGAACAATGACCAAACAAAGAGAGATAGATAGGTGTTCCTAAGGGAAGTATAGATTTGAGTAATTGAGTGCCATTAAAAAGAGAAGAGTCGTTTGGAAAGAGGGGGAGGTGGGGAGTGAGTAATAAATGACATTTTGTGAATTGAATTAAACTAAATAATATTAACACTGAATTCAAAATTGTGGGGGATGGTCAAAATCAATTGGAGCCGATTTCAATTTGAAATCAGCCTCTTTCATATATAATAATTAGGATCAAGGTTTTATAATATGGGAGGGTAGTGATATTACCCATGGTGAATTAGCGTATGTGGCTCTGCCTATTTGTTAGGGTGTTAATGTATAGCTTACTGCCTTTATTTGATTATGTTAATTGTCTCTATTCATTTCAGTATTGCTCAGATATCTTCTTTGTTGCTCAACTAATCACATTGTCATTATTCTAATTGATGCAACATATCTTGCTATTATATATTTGTTTATCTGTCAGCTATTGTTGTACTACTTTTGGTGCTCAAGTACTGAGCCCTGTTCTAAGCCGGAGTATGGGAAGTGGAGTCATGCTTGACACCTAAGAGCTTCGCGATAGCACTGTGGAGACTGCCCTAGATTCTATTTGTAGATCTTCTGTTTAGGGCCTATGTTTTTGGGTTGGCCTTTGTAACTAAAATGGTTTTGTATATTTTGTCTTAACTTCGATTATAGTAATAGAATTATGCCTTACTCTTTAAATTGTCCATATTATTATCATCTGATATTTGTTATTGATGAAGCTTCTACAACGAATGTTTAAGTGAATGAGAAAACTTATGTAGCCTCACAACGGACTTTGATCCATGTAATTGGGGGCCATAATCATACCAACATTGGAAAAATCTTAAGGGGTCGTTTGTCCACTATACAACTGGGTATTTCTTAAAATTTTATTCAGGTATTTTTTTTATGTGATTAATCAAATCATAGCCAAGTCAATCAAAACTGTGGACTCTAAATTGGAAACATACAGCAACAATATTTGATCTAACAAGTCCCTTTATGGTTATCAAATAACTTAGATTTATAAATTTACTAAAACATCAACAACTTAATGGCTCACAAATACTTTAATTAGGGCACATAATTAAATCCAAATAATAATCATTGACTTATTTTTATTTGATTAGATCACATTACTCTAATAGGTGTCCTTTTCATAAGCTCAATGGTCCAAAATAACTTTAATTGGGCTAGGTGATGTGTTTTGTTCCCTGATTTTCTTTGCAAATAATGTTCCAAGTTCATCACTTTTACCATTTTCATGATCCTTCAGAAGTATTAGACTCTATGATCATATTGTTATGAGTAGGATAGGAAAACTTATACCCTTTAGGCTTTTCCCGATATCTAATAAAATTTTTATAACTATTTTCATGTTGAATCTTTTGTCTTGTGGGAAAAATATTCTTACTTCAACTTCATATCCCCAAACTCAGAAATGGTTTAAGTTGGATTTCCTACCTATGCACAACTTGAAATAAGTTTTAAGGATTGCCTTTATAGGGACACGGTTCAGAGTATACATGACCATCTTTAGTGCTTCACACTATTCAACAATAATGCCTTCTCTTAGCAACACCATTCATCTATGAAGTGATAAATTATTCTCCACCTGTAAAACAAGTTACCATAAACATCCATATGGATCAATTCTAGAAGTAAAAACTCCTTATGATGGTTTTCTTAATTATTTTAGTTTGTTTACTTATAATACAACCAATATAAACACCGAATCGATGAATTTGAAATTAGGTAATATCTCATCCTACACCAACCTTCCTCTCTCTAGATGTGTGCCACTTTTTTATTGGACAAGTTAGAAGAGTTCTCATGTTTATCAAATCATAATTGCTATTAAACTAATTTCAAGTTATTGTCGAAATTCAAGTTATTTTTCAAATTAAACTAATCTTTCCCGAGCCTCAGAATCTACATATTTTAGTTTCAATCTGAGTAATACAATAAATAAATCAAATAATTTTAACACACACACCTTAATCCACCGCTTTGATATCATCATTTTATCTTATTCCTTGATGAAACTCGGCGTTGGATGGGGTTTACAACTCCCACATACTTATTTATTTATTTGCAGGTTCTTAGTGATGGATTCCAGGCATGAGATGCAAGTGTCAAGAATTACCCAAAATCATTCCTTTTTTAGACCTTCCCTCGTGTGTTTCATCCATTAAGTGACGTAGACCCTAATTAATATTCACCTCACCAAGGCCAATCCATTGGTCAATCAATTGGCAAAGCATCTCCCTTTCACAAAAACAACCAGGATCAATCTCTGGTTGTAGTGTTTATTGTGAGGGACTTAGGTGAGTGTGTGTGGGTGGATGATTACTCACCTAAAAACAAAAGTTAAAAGCTATCCCAACATATTTATCCTATAAGTTGATATTTAGTTAGTCCAGGATTAGGATTGGATACTAATGATCAATTGAGCAATATTGAAAATCTTTGATCAGAAATCAAATGATCAGTTGAGCAATACTGGGTCTGCGAAGCAAACAATGTTGAGAAGGAATGTACAATCTCGCTGATTTTTAGAGAAGTCAATGGAAATTGAAACAAAAAACTTGCAATTAGGAAAACTCAATGTACAAACAAGAGAAAACAAGTCAATAAGATTCAAATATATTTAATCCTAAATGTAGGTTTTGGTAGAAATGGCTAGCTAATTAAATTTAGAGACTGTGGTTGGATGACATTTATTAACCGGACATTTGCCTCAGAACACTTAAAGTTTTAATATTTTCCATAGAGTCGTTCATACAATAATAGTGAGATATCGCATAGTCCTAGAATATCATACAGTATAATGTGTTCGATATCGCATAACCCTATTATATTGCACAAACAATGTGGTAGAAAATATTTGAAAGTGAAGTTAACAATGATTGTTTAAAAGCGATTGTGAGGTAAAAGGAAATTTGTATCCACAATATTCATTCCTAGTTTGGTAGCTTTACTATTAAAATGAATTGAGGTGAAGAGTCAAATTAAGAGAGAAAAACGTGGGGTTAAGTAAAAGAAGTGATGGCTTTTTTTCATTTAGTGAAATGAAAATATGACTTTTTGAATTTTTTTTAAGAAAAAATGGTCTTTTTTCATTTAATTTAATGAAAAATAACTTAATATTTTTTTTATCATAAAAGCAAAGGTGTTTTTTGAAATATGGTAGTTTATGCCATTCACCCTAGTAAAACTTTACTAGTGAAATAAATGTATAAAACGGGCCCTAAATTTAATGTACACTTCCCATCCAAAGTTGTTGGAGGGGCGATGAAGTCAACAAATCTCCATCTGCCATCTTGAAAGACGCGCACTCAAAAGAAAAGGAAACGGATCCCCTGTTTGGTCCAAATAACCACTTAGGAGGTGCGGCATGAGAGGAGAGATGTCAAATTAATAACATCTCATCTCCTCCATAGATAGTTCTTTTTTTTTCCTTTTCTACGTGGCACCCACCCTGATTGGTCCAAATAAGATTTTCAGTTTCTACGAAACAGGAACTTTTTCCAAAAGAAAAATGTACTGCTCTCGAAGAGTAAGGAGAATATACGATACCGAGAATGACAGTAGCATTGGGAAGAGCATCGACGATGGGGAGGAAAACGCCGCCGACCAAGCCGGGGCCGAGGATCTCGAGGAGGAGCTCGCTCCCGGAGGAGATAAACTTGGAGGCGATGAACGTGAGGTATCCGTATAAGAGCACGATGATGAGTTTACCCCAAAAGGTGGTTGAGCAGAGAAGGATACCGTACGCCTGCTTGCAGGTCTCAAAAGGAGGAGAACTCTCTAGAAAAAGAAGAGGAGGTTCATGGCAGATTCCGTCGGAGATGAGATTGGAATTGGAAGAAGTATCTGGGACTAAACGGCTCTGGGCTGAAATGGAAAGTAAGAGGAGGAGAGAAAAGAAGAGGAAAGCTGAAGCTTTTGCCATTTCCTTCTCCTTCTTCTTCGTCGAAGGAGCCGCAAGTCAAGTCTCCAGTGGCTGTGGCTGTGGCAGTGGTTGTGGGTTCTTATTGATATAGAGATTACATGTCACGTGTTACACACACACATGATACACACTCTTTCGGATGAGGGCGGCGGCCATTATTAATACATGATAGTACGAGTTGTGAGTTAATGTTCGACATCAGAAAGCTATTGTTGACAATAACATTTTTGTTGAGATACCAAAAACATTTTTCCCAAGTTCCCTAGCACTATTTCTATCCGTCTAAAATCCTTGCCTTTTGTTTTTAGGTACCCATGGCTGTGGCTGTGGGTTCTGATTTATATAGAGAGACTACATGTCATGTGTGACACACACACGATACACACTCTTCCGGTTGAGGGTGGCGGCCATGAATACATGACAGTATGAGTCGTGAGTGCTATGGTTGACGGTTACATTTTTCCCAATTGTTGGGATAGCAAAAACATTTTACTCGATGCAAGTTCCCTAGCACTATTGCTAACCGTCTAAAATCCTTGCCTTTTGTTTTTAGGTACCCAGCTTATGGGGCTGGTATCCAACCCGGTGAGGTGAGGGAGTCCTCTCTTGGCCGGGTCTACTGTCGAGTGAGTAAACCCAATCCAGGAAGTAGACGTCCGGTGAGGTGAGGAGAGTAGATCTCAAGTAACTGGGATGGACCGAGGCACAAACACGTGGGTGCGGTCCCACCCATTAAATCATGGTGTGTCTCAAAAAATTCAATAAAAGTAGTGGAACTGCCCTCAAAATCCATATGAAAACCTTAAATTTACCCCCAAAATGAAATTTTATATCTATGAAGGTCTGCACCCTTCGAACGAAAATCTTGGGTCCGCCACTGTCGGGTAAGATGGAACAACACCCGAGTGTGGTTTGGTGATTTGTTTCTTGTAACCGTTAGTCTGTGCTCATCTATATATGTAAATATTGTAACTAACACTCGTGCGTGCTTCTTTGTTTGGACTCATTTTATGCATGCACATTGCTCGCATATATTAAATTTTAGTGTCTAAATGGCCATCTATTGTGTTAAAATTTAAAATTTTCACACGATCTAGTAAAATGACATATATATGCAACTATGTATATTTATTACATATCCATTTAGGCATCAACCCTGTGAAAAGCGTATCTATCTCCCACATAGACAACAAATCAGAGCATATCCGTCTCCTACATAGACAACAATATTGTTTTAAAGATTTTATCGGAAATATCCCCTTGGACCTTGTAAAGACTAAAAAATGCCCTCAAACTTCAATAAAGACTCTAAACGGGATATCCCCCGCTCATCTATACATATGAAGTAGAAGAAATGAGCGGCAATATCCATGTTTATGTGGATGAGTTGCGATATTGCCACTTGGCAAAGCAACAAAAAGAAAAAAGAAAAAAGAAGAAGAATAAGAAACAGAAGAAACAAGTAGGGATATCTTCGTTTAGAGTCTTTTTAGTTGATATTGAAATAAAAGGACTTTTTTGGTCTTCATCAAATCTAAGAGGGTTTTTCGGTAATATCCTCTATTATTTTTCTCACCCTTTCATATATGAATGCAAACATGCCTTATGAAATGAGCCTATTTGTGTGGATGTAGGGATGGTGACGAGATGGGCTTGATACTGGTTGGGGTAAACCCAAACCCACCCTGTCTCAAATTTATCTCATCCAAACCTGACTCGCCATGGACGAGTCACTAGGATATGAGACTAAACTCGTTCCATTTAGTTTGATCCGGTCAAATTTAAAGCTTAAAGTTTTTAAACTATATTAAAATGTATGAGACTGAGCACACACTACAAGAAAATACATTTTTTACATCAAACTTATAGCGGTGGTCAACTTCGTCGCTATAATACACTTATAGCGGCGGCCAACTCTGACCCTCGATGTAACGCAATTTTTAAGTTACTTTTACCGGTGGCCGGTACTATGACTGTCGTTAAAAACATTGGTCCAATGGCGCCAACGTCTTGCGGGAACTTTTTTTGTTTTTACCGTCGAATATATAGCGGCGGCCAATACTTTTGAGGGTAAAAGGTGTTTGTAGCGTTGAGCATGAGGGGGCTGCAGCTAAAAATTATTTTTTTGCGGTGGCCATAAGTGGCTCCCGCTAAAAGTTATATTACACATCACACCTGGGAGTGTTTGGCAATTAACTAGTTAAAGTAAAGTAAAGTGAATTCAGAAAATAAATGACAATGAGTCATATCAAAAGTACACAATTTCAAAATTCCCTCTAATTTTTGAATTTCCTTAATTTCTTTATTTAATTGAGAGACTGTTGATAGGTACTAGAAACTGTTGTAATAAAATAGTTAAAATGTGTAAATTAGGTAGAAAAGTTTGATCAAAAGGTGGCTGAGGAAGATATTAAGATGGGGCATATTCCAATTTGCAACTACCTTGACTTGATGTTGCTCTTTTTACTCTCTACACCAACAATGATATCTCAAGTCTTCCCATCTCACCTAATAATTAATATATGAGGTCCATTTCTTCATGCTAGCACATGCTTTGGCATTTTCTACCAATTGAGTTGGCTTTCCAATCATCTCTTATTTGATTGAAGAAGCAATGCATATATTATATAGTTTGGAAAATCTGAGGTAGCTGTTATGTGAGGCCAGAAGGGATAAAGTGAATGGCGCATTATCTTTATAAATATACACAGATAATGCCATAGTCCATCTAAGATTAGTATAGCTGTCAATGGTGAATAGTGTTTAAGTCATCCATCCACCTACAGGAATTAATTCCCATACTACAACCAGAAAATTGATGAACCACCTTTAGCTTTATCTTGTTAGGTAAGGGGCTCCCTTGTGATTAATTCAATCATATATACACACAATAAATGGGTCATCTTGGATCTGAGGTCCTACTGGATCAGATCCAAATCATCCTGAACTTGGATTCAAGTTGGGTCCATGGCTAGATCCTTTACTTGGTTTCAACTTGGAATATTTAATTCCCTTACTACTAATATTGAACATGCTTACAAGGTACAGAATCTTGATCCTTTACTTGGTTTTAAAATCTTGATCCATCTTATTTACTGCATATTTTTGGTTTCTTCATTTATATGTTACTCTTCAAAGAATCTCATCATCCCTATCACTACCAGGTTGGACTTGAGCTAGTCCCTAGGGACTATGATATGGACACTGCTTCTCCTTTCAGGAGGACGGATATTATGAGCATGATCCCTGTCTATAATGTAAGATGCACCATTTTCTCATATAATTAAGGGGATTTATATGGTCTAGTCAAGAAAAAAAAAAAAAAAACACCATCCTTTTGGGGGTTGAATTACAATTTTACAAGCAGCACTAACCTTTTATTTAAAGCCATTCATCAGGTGGACTCCCACCCTGTTTCAGACAACAATAAAGACTTCTTTGAAAGGTAATTCAAATAATATGCCATTGATTTTAGGAGACAATGTCCATTGTTTTAACCTCTTTCTTTTGAAAATTGTTATCATAGGAGCGACACCTAAATCAGTTTTGGAGTTGATGAACGTGAAGTTTATGACACTAGCTCATGTGAAGAGCCACTTGCAGGTATCAAGAAACTATTTTCTGAGTACTGAAATTAAGAGCAAATAGTTATAGTTATCACCTTCTCTATAGCTATTATCTCAGGTGTGTGACACTTTTCCACAGTATGACACTTTTCTTTAGTTACTGTTCAATAAAACTAATCTTCTTCTTGGTTATTAATGTAGGGAAAACTGCTTGCTCTCTCTCTCTCTCTCTCTCTCTCTCTCTCTCACACACACACACACACACACATTCACACAAACTTTCTAGGGGTAGTGTTTAGCATAAATTATTTTTACTCTATCCTTTAGACCAACGGCTAATATTTAATGGTAGCAATCCACTGTGATTTATTTTGTAGGAAGTTTGGATATATGCATATGGGGTTTCAAATTTTATTTTTGAACTGCCGGAACCCTTCCAAAACATACTTTTATATTGAGTTAGAGTGTGTAAATCTGGATATGGTATCCTTCTTATTAAAGGATAGTATTTTTAATAGACTACCAAAAAAATCCATAAACAAGATGTTCATGTGGGCAGATCTTTGTTCCATTTTTTTTACTTTTTAGCAAGGAAGTATTAAGATGTGCTTGCTTCTTGTTCCTTGTATTTATTCCAAATGGCACTTGTGGGGATATATATACTATGTATAAGATCCAACGTCCATGTAACATCATCATGCAGCATCACCAATATGTAGATGCCCTAACACCAAAATAAGGGTGGCCCACTAGTGGGCCATAAATGTTTATTGAATGTGGACTGAGTCTGACCTATGGAAATTTGACCTGATTTTATTATTAAAAAAAGAAAAGAAAAGAAATTTGACCTGATTTTAGGCCAGGGCATCTGCAAGGGAAAGGAGTGGGAGGGCGCAGTGACTGCATGATGGGTTTTTCATGTTGACTTGATTTGTGTGTGCCATGAGTCCCATCAGAATAGGTCTCAACAAGTAAGCCCCATCGACAGGACCGAATGAAAGTTTTCTTGTTTTATATTTTGTCTTTCTGAATAAAATTATGTATATTTTTTTGAATGGTTAGAGTAAAAGTATATTTACTATGGGAATTTTCTTTTGTAGTTTTTTTAGCAGTTTCTGGTGCCGGAGTAAAATTTACAACACTCAATGAGAAAGAGCTTATCCAGAGCCATTATCCACTTCTTACACCTCATTGAATCTTTTTTTTTTTACCTCTCTCGATCTTCTCTTATTTCTTTTGGCTAACATTTTTGTTTCTCACATTATGTTGTGGTGATTTCATGTGTCATTTTAGTGGGTCTCTTCTCTCTTCAGCATCATGGCACACTGCGCCCTCCCACCGCTAAAAATATATTGAAATGGCATAAGGTCCTCAAATAGAAAGAAGGAATGATCTAATATGATTCTTTTGTTTGGCACATCATATGTATGTTCTAAGTCTAAGTTTTTGGCATTAATGTCCAATTTCACTTAAACAGGCAACAATCTATCGGCAGAAGGCTTTGGATATCAATGAGAGGGAGCTCAGTCTTGATCGCCCAGATCCACAACGAAAAGTTATGGTAATCTTGCTGTCTTTTATTATCGCCTTCAACACACTGAATAGGCCTTGAAGTTCCAATTTCTAACAGTTGTTTTCCTGGATACATTTTCTATGATATTTCTAGTGAATGGAGTGGTTGTTTTCCATGATACATTTTCTATGATATTTCTAGTGAATGGAGTGGTCCTTTGTGGTGGAAGAGTTTGTCCCCACATTCCTGCTCTTATCTATTCATGGGAATGTGCTTGTCTTATTGTTGTTATTTTTCCAATATTAAGCTTCTTTCTGTGTCTTCATTGCAATTTGTTTGTTCATCATTCCAAGGTTACAATATCATTGAAGTATCAAAATTGACTCAAAGATTTGTGTATAAAATCTTGATATGAAGTTAAATGTTTAAGTGGTCTTCAACTAAAATACCAATGGTGTAGGGTATCAAGAAATGTACTTTTCCCTCATTTTTGATATCTCATGCACCAAGGGGTCAAACATTTTCAATTAGATTGTCATCATTTTTTCCTTTGTGAAGGAATTTTGCACGTTAAAGGTTGTGATGGTGGGATGGCTAAGATGTTGATATGTTTTTAATTATGAGGATTCTTTCATCTATCATCTTGTTGGTTATAAAAATTCAATATTGTAGTTCTGATAATAAACATAAACTTGTGCAGGAAATATCATTTGAACACTACCAGTGTTGAGAGAGGGGGAGGGGGGGCAAGTGTAGGATCATGTACCATTTTCTATTTGAGGACCTTATGCCATTTTAATCTGTTTAAGTATTTAGATATGCAATACTCTAATTATGAGCAAGATTTGTTAAGCATTAATTACGTACAGGAAACAGGTTAATATATATGAAATGTATTTGATATTTGATGTATATATATTTTTTTTTAAAAATACTAAACGAATTTCTTTTATTGGCAATCATGGTCGCTGCAAAAAAATTGCCGCTTAAACCTTTACCCATCACATGTATACCATCACTAAGCGGCGGCCAATACTAGTTTTACCGGTGGCCGGCGGCCCCAGCTAAAAGCAGTTACTCAAGTCCACCCTATATCAAGAAAACCACTGCCAAACCCGCCCCTAATGAGAGCGCGTTGGTTCGGGTTATGTTGATGGAATTGAAACTTATGAATTCAATGGGCTCATTTGTTTGCATGAAATTCGATACATGAAAATTCATTGTCAAGTGGGCCTATTTGTTTGCATAGAATTTGAATACTAGAAAATTATGGTGAAATGGGTCCTATTTATTTGTATGGAACTGGAATGCATATGAAGTAACAATTCTTAGAATACAAAAGAATTCATCAATGTAATGGGCATATTTGTTTGCATAGGAATTCATTGTGAAATGGCCCTATTTGTTTGCATGAAATTAGAATATATAGGAACTTATTGATGTAATGAGCCTCTTTGTTTTCATGAAATTAAAAACATGTAGATGAAAATAACCATATTCATTTACTAATTACAAAAAGTAGCCCTAACAAGCTACAGGGTAAAGCTTTTTATCATCCTACATGATGTCCCTAACAAGTTGACCCACAAAGGAAAGCTTTTATCATCCTTCTAGCTAGGGGTGTACACGGATCAGATTGGTGCGGATTGGGCCAAATCCGTAATCAATCCGTTACCTACAGATTGACGGATTTGGAATCCGTCACTAATCCGTGATTGTTAAAATCCGATCCGTGGAGGATCAGATCAAATCGGATTAATCCGTTCCTGTACATTACATGGAGAAAAAAAAAGAAGAACAAACTCATGAATTCTGAAGCCACTGAATTAAAGGGGCATGAGTTGAGGGCTATATGCCTATCCTCTCCTCTTCTATTCATAAGGTTACATATTGACCCCTTACATTTTGTTTTTCTTATTATATATATTTTTATTTATATTTAATGACAACGGATCGGATCGGATCGAATCCGCGGATTAAGGGTGAAATCCACCACCAATCCGTCGCTAATGGATTACACAATTTGCAATCCGTCACCAATCCGTTGGCCTTCGGATCGGATTAAAATCTTCGGATTGGATCGGATCGGATCGACGGATTTTTTGTACACCCCTACTTCTAGCACTGGCCAATACAAGTAGGAAAACCGTTGAATGAAAATGTGTAGAACATGCTATCAAAACTAGAAAAACCAATGGTAAATCACAAGTCACATGATTTTCAAAAACAATCAATCTCATAAATAACATTTTTAAAACGGATTGATATTTGACCAGTGCTTTAAGAGGAAGAAGAAAAGTTCACAGGGTCCCATCATCATCTATGAAATGTTAGCCTCTATTCATTTTCAGAGCAGCCAATCGCACTAAATGACATATAAACATGCAAAACTCCATCCAGGTCATGTCTAAGCGCCGTAGTATTTTCCGCAGAAGCAGAAGTATTTTTCTCCGTGGGTCCCATTTCAATAGCTACTAAACTATTGTCATAGTAATTGAACCCATTTCCCATTTGAGTGATAAGAAGTGGCAGTTCTCACCTGTCTGCCCAAGGTTGGAACCCTGGGTACACTTGTTAAAGCTGAAAGAGGAGAAATATCTAAATTGAAGATTTATATTTTAATTTCATGAACGGATAACATACTTAAATAGAACCAACTACTGGTACTGGAACCAACTACAGGTACTGCTAGCATAAATTGAGGAACACTCCTCCACTAACTGAATTCCTAAAAACTAGGACAACATAGACTTATTCAATAACAAACAAAGACATATTCAACTGAAACTCTTAACACCCTCCTTTAAACTGATTGCTCTACAGACAATCTGTTTAGACAGTTTTCTCCAGGAGCTTTGTATCTCCCTTCTTCAAATTGAATCTTCAATAGAACAAACACCAAGAAGTCTACGCAGCTTCACAAACAGAGCTAACTTGAGAGGTTTGGTTAGAATATCTGCAACTTGATCTTCACTGCTGCACCAAATCATATCAATAACTCCTTCTCTGCACAGATCACGCAGGAAATGAAATCTCACATCTATATGCTTGCTTTTCCCATGTAAAACTGGATTTCTTGAAAGTTTGATTGCTGAAACATTGTCACAATAAATGGGTGTTGAATCCTGCTGCTGGTAGCACAGTTCCTTGAGTATCCTTCTCAGCCAAATGGCTTGACAAGCTGCTGCAGCTGCTGCAACAAATTCTGCTTCAGTGGTTGATAATGTCACGATTGGCTGCTTCTTTGATGACCAAGATACAGCTGCCGAACCCATCATAAAGACATAACCTGATGTGCTTTTTCGGTCATTTGGATCTCCTGCATAGTCACTGTCAGAGAACCCAAATAAACCAGATTTTACACCCTTTTTATAGAACAAACCATAATCAATTGTGCCACTCAAGTAACGGAGGATTCTTTTTGCTGCATGAAGATGAACCTCAGTAGGACTTTCCATGTAACGACTGACAAGACTAACTGCATGCATTATGTCAGGTCTAGTAGCTGTTAAATACATCAAACTTCCAACTATCTGCTTGTACAATGTTGCATCTACCTTCTTTCCACCGGACTTCTGTGTTACCATCAGATCTTGGGACGAAGGAGTGCCAACAGAATTACAACCTTTCATCTCAAATTTGTCCAAAATTTCCAGCATATACTTCTTCTGAG